>OZ005735.1:83848246-86508246 GCA_963930755.1 Eudasyphora cyanicolor | reverse complement strand
TAAATTTTAAGGGCCGATGTTGATTTTGAATACAATACAAATTATTTAGGAAATTGTTGTCATTTCTTTTTATTATGATAATATTGGTATGGTTCAATTATGTATGGAACAAAATATCTGCCAAATGGCCGCCGCGACCTCGGCGACACACCTCCATCCGATGGTCCAAATTGTCGATGGCGCTGAGGCATAATTGAGGTTCAATGCCGTTCATGTGCCGAATTATCTCATCCTTTAGCTCTTGAATTGTTGCTGGCTTATCGACGTACAACTTTTCTTTCAAATAGCCCCAAAGAAAGAAGTCCAACGGTGTCAAATCACATGATCTTGGCGGCCAATTGATATCGCCACGACGTGAGATAACACGGCCATTGAATTTGTTGCTCAAAAGAGCCAATGTTTCGTTAGCTGTGTGACAAGTGGCACCGTTCTGTTGAAACCACATATTGTCCAAATCCATATCTTCGAATTCGGGCCATAAAAAGTCCGTAATCATCTCACGATAGCGAACACCATTCACAGTAACTGCCTGGCCCGATGACGTCGCCAGCCCATAAGCCGCACCAAACGAACGCACCGTATACGCTGAAAAAAATCGCTTCTGTAGTATATTATCCCAAACATATTCTGCTTGAAACATATATATGTTTAGGGTACACTAGACCATTTATTATTTTTTCGGTACTGATTTCCGGGCAGAAAAAGTTTCCATTTGACCTACAAACCTCCAATAAAAAATTTGGTTCCGATTGGATAACGCTAAGGTCTGTCCAAAGTTGTTTGAAAACACAAAACTCACTTTACATGAACAAAATTTGGGTTTTTATCAAATGTCACATGTTCAAGTAATTAAAAAATATTTTATTAGCATGAAAAGTTTTTAAATGATCTTTGAATAAAATTTTCTTTCGTACAAGTCGTAACCAATCAAAATCGACCGAGAAACGAAAAAGTTACAGCAGTTTTCATTTGAATTTTACGTCATGACAGGGCATGCATGCACACCGACATGGCCTCTATGCAATCACAATCAAAAATAGATCATGCTTGCGCATACATGAAAAAAACAACGGATTTGCATGATAGTTGATTTTTCGCATCAGTCTGACATTTTTCTACTGGTCAAATAAGAAAACATAAGCAGAACTTTGCAGCGCGCTATACGGTCATGCAACAGGGTCGTTTACAGATCGCGCTCTGCCTCCAGCCTAAGTGAATTGAGAAAGGGACAGCTTCGCACAAAATTTAATTTTAGTCATATTCTGATTTATCTCCAGACCGACCACATCCAAAATGGTTACTAGATCCAGTGATAAATTTCGCACCGTAGAATCAGTTGGGCATGTATCACATACAATATCTTGAGCCAAACTGCCGTCAAACAGACAGATATTTCATGATGTGATAACTGTAATGTATAATGCTGCGACGCCTCTGACCACTGTTGGTGAGCTTGTGATTAATCGATCTACACATCAAAATTTTTGGGCGCCCCCAAAATCCCGGCTGGTACTGGAGAAAAGATGGCCAAAGTCGTTCATGATATACTCATCAAATACAGGTCAAAACACTGGATCGTGCATTTTGTTGCAGAACAAATTAGATCGAAAATTAATCAAGTTCCCATGTTCTCATCACATGATGGAGATAGTATTGAAACATGTGTTTGAGGTTAAACTTCGGCGACTTGTGGTCCTGAAGTGCCTATTTTTAATCGTTTTGCTGCCGTTTGGGTAAGTCTCGACCACAAATCGTTTAAAAACGGACTCGAAGATCCAACTGTACGCTCAAAAATAAGTAATGCTGACTGCGAAGTCATTAAGAAATTCTGCATTAAACAGCTAAATGAAACACAAATCCGAGCTGATTACAAGGAACTATTACAATTAACAATAATGTTTCTTGGTCGTGTCGGCGATAACTTCCGAACACCTGGTCCAACATCTCACGCAAGGTTCATGGGAAAAGGCATTTATGCCTTAAAAATATACCTATTTCTAGAGCAGTTTGCATTGACAAAACGAGAGTCCAGTGGGCGTGGTTTACATGCAAAATGCCATACGAGCACCAAATCAAGATATACACTTGTTGAAAGACAAGATGTGTCTAAAGCGGGTTTGAAGAAATGGAAAAATCATTTGTGGTATTTGGCCCTAGAATCAATCAATGGCTTTGGCATTTTTCGATTCGGATGTTTCACTCGAAGAGAAACGAAAAATGGTTAGGCATCTGCAATCAACAGAGCCCGTCGTAAATCTGGAAAACGATCGAAAATTCTCCGACCCGAAACTATTGCTGTGTAATAATTTAAGCGATTTCGTCTCATACAAAACCAAACATTTTTTCGGTGCTTTTGGATTGAGTACTGAATTTTTAAAGCATGACCCATCCATTTGGGAAGATTATCAAGATTCTCTCGATGTTTGTCGTAATCTGTTTGTTGTTAACGACACTGCTGGACGCGGTGTACAATTTATGAATGATTACAACAGAATACTTACGAAAGACGAAGAACAAAATCAATTTATATTACAGTGCATTGAAGAATATCGTAGAAAATGTCCCTCACATAACAAGTCAGATCAAATATAATATTGAATTAATTGTATTTTTTGTTGTTTTTACCGATTAATATTTAAAAACTATTTATTAATTAATAATACAAAGAAATGTAATTTTACTTATTTAAACATACGATTTTTGAATAAAAAAAATATTTCCCCTATAAAGTGTGTTCTAAATTTTGAATGAACTTTGGGCAGACCCTAGGGTTATCCGATCGGCACAAACATTTTTATGGAAGTCTTGTAGTCCAAATGGAAACTTTTTCGGTTCGGAAATCAAAGATCGCAGCAACTTTCACTTTTTGCATTATGTGCTATAAACGGTCTAGGGTACACTCTAAATAAATAATATTTGGTACACACAAATTTTTTGTATTTGGGAAGATGTTGTTCTAAACAAATCTTTGTTTCCATCCTAATAAATATATTTTTCTTTCGGACTAGTATTTCCGAAGCAAAGATTTACTTGCATTTAATTCATATATTCAGAAAATATATCCAAACTTAATTTGTTGTAACTTAAATTAACTATTTTTTTTAGCGTTTCAAAGTTTGTAAAAAACAAGGATTAAAATAAAAATTTATTTATTTTTATTTATTTATTTTAAAAAATTTGAACCTAGCACAATGAGAATAAAAATTCTTATAAATTAGTGCTAGTGGTATACGGTTAATTGATTTAAATTAATTCCTTGGGGAACTCCTCTATTCACTGGCTATTGATGTGATATCTTGTTATCTAAAATAACAGTTTGTGAGCGATTTGTGACATATGAGGTATTCAGTCTGCATGCAGTTGTCGAAAAGTTGCACATTTTGTCAAGTTTCTGTATAAGGATTCTATGGTCAACAGTGTCGAAGGCCTTACTATGGTCTAGGAGTATCAGAAACTATTCCATGCTGCCATCCAAGTTAGATCTGAGATCTTCAACAACGTCAACCAGTGCTGTTATGCAACTTCTAGCCTTCCTAAAGCCTAACTGTCTTTGGAGTAACATATCGTTTTTGCAGAGATACTCATTTATTTGCTTATATATTAAATTTTCCAATATCTTTGATATGTATGGCAGTATAGCAATAGGCCTAAAGTCTATTATTTGAATTTGGAAGTGGCACAATTTTTGCTTGCTTCCAAGCAGTCGGAAATGTTGATTTTGTGAGTACGGAGTTTAATATATGGGTTATATAAGGTAGAAGAGCAGGTAACATTAGTTTTAAAAGCTTCGGGTATATACCACCCATGCCAACAGCATTTGATTTTGTTGTCATAAAAGTGGATAGAACTTCATATTGCTGAACACAACGCAAAAAGAGAATTCATTTTTCGCCGAACAGTGCAATAATTAGAATATATATTCTCAGACGAGTCCGGAAAGTTATCGCCGACAAACTTTAGGTTTAAAGCATCTACATCTATATCATCCATGATCTGATTTCTTTGTACCTGACGGACTTTAGGGGCTTTAAAACAGTACATATCCCATTTCGAACTGGAAAACCCACCAAGGAAAAATTAAAACTGAATTTCGAAAATTCATATCAGCAATCTTTTTTAAATAAAATATACTTGTAGAAATTCCTCAACCATAATTTTTTTGCATTTAAACACATATTTTATTTGAGAAAAGTAGTTCACAAATATATCTTGTTGTAATATAGGGTGAACCAAATAGAGATACTTTTTTCAATAGCCTTTTTTGACAGATCACGTGTGAGTCGTGCCATGCTGTCATGTTATTTTTGTTAAGTATTGTTTGGCATTTCATCATGGAAAGACTTACGCCTGAACAACGTTTAAAAATTATTCAGTTTTATTATCAAAATAATCGTCCGCCAATTGCGCAAGTCCAAAAAAAAAACACTTTCCAGTCGACACACGACCTTGACACCCATGAGCAATATTTTAGCTCTCGTTAAGAGCTATATTTGACCGATTTCCGATCCGACATACCGGTCCATATTTCTTCAAAAATTATGCCGGTGAGAACGTAACCGTCAATGGCGACCGTTATGGTGCCATGATAACCGGCTATTTGATGCCTGAAATTGAAGCTCGTTATCTCGGCGACATTTGGTTTCAAGAAGACGGCGCCACTTCCCCCACATCGCATCAATCAATGGATTTATTGAGAGAAAACTTGGTGAGCAGATAATTTCACGTTTTGGGCCGGTCGATTGGCCACCAAGATCGTGTGATATCACATCGTTAGACTTTTTCTTGTGGGGATATGTAAAGTCTAAAGTTTATGCGGATAAACCCGCTTCGATTCAGGCAAAACATCACGGGTGTCATTCGCCAGTTACCGGTCGAAATGCTCGAACGAGTCATCGAAAATTGGACTCAACGGATGGACCATCCGAGACGTAGCTGCGGCCAACATCTGATAGACATAATCTTCAAAAAATAAATGCCAAAGAATGTTCTTTCAAATGATAATAAACATTCCCCATTGAATTTGAATTTTCTGTGTTTTTTCTTTAAAAAAAGTAGGGAACCTCGAAAAAAATTGCGATTTTTCCCTGTGTAGGGAGTGAAGAATGGTATTTTTTGTTTATTTATTTGTTAGAATTCAGCTCACTACAGCTGAATTCTAACAAATAAATAACTACATAACTATACACTGCACTATACACACCTCATAGCGATGAAATATTTAAAATAATGCACGGAATTTGAGTGAGATGTAGGGGTTTTTTTTTGACGTGATCCACCTATTCTATCCCGTGTAAATAAAATAAGATGTAGAACGAAAAAAAGGCTCGAAATATCCAAAAATCGGGCTCGTAGGACCAAAATGTTTCGCCGTGGGCGAGGGCCTTATGAAAATATAAAAATAAAACAATTAAGAAAGTTCAGTCGGGTAAACCGACTTAAGAATCCCCTCGCCTTCAGTCCCAAACAAATATTCGTAAATTTATTTATTTATTGTTTTAATTAAATTATAATCAATTTAAATTGGATTTAATAAATTAAAGGATGTACTGGAATTAAAGTTATAAGCTTTTACCTTTTTTTACAAAATGGTCCATTTGAGTGGGAGGTACCAAATGGGGCGTGCCAATAACGCTCACTTTTCTCTGTTTCCTAAGTACTCTAAAAGCATTACACTGTCCAACATTTCAAGTATTTATATGCACTGATATTGAAGTTATAACCAGTTAACTATTGGTGCAAAATGGTCCATTTGTGTGGGAGTAACCATATGGGGCGTGCCAATAACGCCCACTTTTCTCTGGACTCTGGGTACTATAAAAGCATTACACTGTACAAAATTGCAAGTATTTGTATTAAAGTTTTAAGCTGTTAACTTTTGGTGCAAAATGGTCCATTTGTGTGGGAAGTACAAAAAGGGGGCGGCAACTTCGCCCATTTTTCTTGAAGTGTTAGCGACTTATAAACTAATACTATGTGTGGAATTTCAGAAGATTCGTTGTTGTTTTCCTCAGGAATCAGCCCAATCATGGATCAGCCTGTAGATATTATTTTGAGTTGTGACATTATTTTCCAAAATTTGCGATATGTTCAATATAGAGATGTCAAACGGGATTGGTTTTCACAATTCCCGGATCCCGAAATTTTTAGATATCCCGGGGTTTTCGGGATAAATCGAGATTTTTTTTTCATTCATAATAATGTGATATTTCGAAATGGATTACAAACTTTTTAGTTCGGTTTTAATTTAATTTGAATAAGGATAAAAACAGTTGAAGCATAAATTAAATTTGGTAAAAATACTAACTTTTATTAAAACATTTCACAACAGCTTTGGAATAATTTTGGTCCAATTACAGTTTGTCGTCTGCATTATTATTGACGTTATAATTTTCTATTATTAAACCACTAAAAATATTTTTTTCAACTTGAGAAATCAGTTTGAATAATTCCGTTTTTAGGAGAACCACATCGATGTGTCGATCCAAATCAGATTTTATATTAGGATTTTTTCATAAATTTAAAAAAATAGAATACAATGTTCTTCTTTTTGTGGAACACAAACTCCATTTGTGTAGTTGAGGACACTTAGTATAACCATTATAACAAATTTCACTAAAATCCGTGATATGAGCCAAAAATACTGTGATCACTTGGAAATGCTCTGTTAACAATTTGCTTCATTAGTTTACATTTTCTACAGAGTGTATCTATCTATCACTTAATATTTTATACGAGACAGTTTAATATATTATTATTAAATTATCCCGGGATTTATTTTAAAAAATCCTGGGATTTTTCGGGATCGGTATTTACCGGGGTTTTTAGGGATCGGTATTTCCCGTTTGACATCACAAGTTCGAGACAAGTGTGCCAACATATCTTGTGAAAAATTAAAATTTTGGAAAATGGATCAATCTGATTTATTCCGTCCAAATTCTCTACCAGATTATAAAAACATTTCCAAAAAATCTTGACCTTCCAACAATTTTTTTATATTCTCATTTTACGGTCCATGTTATATTTTCTGTAGCCTCTGCTGGGAATCGAACACACGACCTCTCAAAAACTCATAGGCGTGCACGCTACCAACTCACCTACTGGGGCGCTCACACTTGTTTTATTTTTAACCTTACAGAGAGTTCCCTTTAATTTTTTAAGAAAAATTAAATATCTAACTCATTTGCAAGTATTGAAGAATTAAATTATTTTTTGATATGTTTGAAACGAAAGAAAATATACTTGGAACACTAATTTTTAAATATTATATATTTTCGAGTAAATAAATTTTATTTGAAAATAAATAAATATAATATATTAGAATAAAATATATTTGCGAACTAATTTTCTCAAATAAAATATGTGTTTAAACACAAATAAAATATTGAATATTTCCAAATATATTTTATTAAAAAAAAAAAGATTTTCAAAACTTTGCTGATTTTTTCGAATTTTAGTTTTAATTTTTTCCTTGTTTTCGAATTATGACATTAATTCCACGTATGCATTTGTTTTCCACTCTTTGTAAAAATTACTTTTTATTTCGCTACATTAATGTTTGTACATTTACACATATGTAGTTTAAATTGGCATCAGATGTTTTCATATTAGTTTGAATTTAAATTTTGTTTCAATTTTTTTCTCGTCCAGAGTGGCGATGCAAATATTGCAGGAAATGGCGATGCAGCAACGGATATTTTGGAGTCAGATAAAATTTCACAACTTATTATCTGCGCGACTATGTGGCATGAAAACTTGGATGAAATGATGGAGTTCTTAAAGTCCATTGTCCGACTGGATGAGGATCAATGTGCACGACGTATGGCGAAAATTCACATTAACAATGGCAAACCGGATGAAGGATATTACGAAATTGAAAGTAAGTAAAAAATCCAATAAAGATATTTACACGAAGAATGCGATACGATGCAAATGCGCAATAAAGTGCAAACCATGTGCACAGTATAATGAAAGTAAGAAAAAAACAAAGAAATCTGTGTTAATTACAGCGAAGAAGAACATTCACTTTAATGCCAAAAATACATTGCTTTAGTTTTATGTGAATTTATAGAAAGATCGTGGTTCGGAATTCAAACGTTAAGAGATTCCAAAGAGGAGTTTACAATGAGTAATTCCATGTGAAGTGATCACACAAATTTTGGCTCTTTTCTCCGATTTTGATGATATTTTCCAGATATGTGCATTGAGGGGTGCAAAAAAAGAATCCGGATTTTTTCAACAAAAAAAATAACAGATCGTGCCTGTAATAACAATTTTACAATATTTATAATTTTTCTTTAAATAAATTTAAATTTAAATTACAATTAAATTTAAATTTTGTTTTTTTTTTTATTCGATCTGCTTTCATAGTACATATTTTCAAGATCGTTTTTGTTATTTTCAGTATATGAAAACATTTTTTTTCTTTTTAAAATTAAAGAAAAAGCATAGTGACATGTATTGGTGGTTGTTGTAATGGTTGAATAGACAGATCTGTTTCGGGAGCTACCAAACTCCCATTGTCAATATCCTTATTACAACGATTACTTTAGTCGATCATTAGAATATATTCGACGCACAGCTCAAGTAACATTGAACGAGAACTGCTTGCTAAAGCGCATTTCTCCAAAAAAAAGACGGTTAGGAAAAATCATCCCCGGACTGTCAGTAATCCAGATTCTTGTTCTGTACACTTTAAAGTACATATGTGGAAAATTTCATCAAAATCGGAGAAAAGAGCCAAAATTTGTGTGGTTACTTCATATGGAATTACTTAGAAATCGAAAAACATATCAAATGTTTCATTCATCCTCATTTTTTCTTTTCATAGCTTTGTTTTTGACTATTAGTTCGAGATAGGTGTTTATACCCTACACCACACTGTGGTACAGGGTATTATGACTTTGTACATTTGTTTGTAACACCCAAAAGGAGAAGAGATAGATCCATTGTTTATTATACCGATCGAATTGTAATCACTTTCTGAGTCGATTTAGCTATGTCCGTCTGTCTGTCCGTCTGTAGATGTATTCTTGTAATCAAAGTACAGGTCGCAATTATGGCCCGATCTTGGCGAAACTTTAATTTGGTTAAAATCGGTTCAGATTTGGATATAGCCCCCATATATATGTTAGCCCCGATTTGACATGTAAGCGCTGTAAAAACTTTATTTTATATCCGATCAGTATGAAATTCAGCAGAAAGAGGTCTCTTATTATATGAATGAACACTGTTAAATTTGAAAGAAATCGGTTCAGATTTAGATATAGCCCCCATATATACGTTACCCCCGATTTCACATGTAAGCGCCGTAAAAAATTTATTTTATAACCGATTAGTGTGAAATTCGGCAGAGAGAGGTTTCTTATTACATGAAGGAATACTGCCAAATTCGGAGAAAATCGGTTCAGATTTAGATATAGCCCCCATATATATATTACCCCAGATTTTACATGTAAGCGCTGTAAAAAGTGTATTTTTAATACGATCAGTACGAAAGAGGTTTCTTATTACATGAATTAATACTGCCAAATTTTAGGGAAATCGGTTGAGATTTAGATATAGCCCAAATATATATGTTACCCCCGATTTGACATGTAAGCGCTGTAATAACTGTATTTTATATCCGATCAGTAAAAAAATTGGCAGAAAGAGGTTTCTCATTACGTGAATTAACACTGCCAAATTTGAGGGAAATAGGTTCAGATTTAGATATAGCCGCCATATATGTATATGTTACCCCCGATTTGACATATAAGCGCTGTAGAACTGTATTTAAAATCCGATCAGTAAACAAAATTGTCAGAAGATGTTTCTCATTACATGAATTAACACTGCCAAATTTGAGGGAAATCGGTTCAGATTTAGATATAGCCCCCATATATATGTTATGTTAAATTTGAAGAAAATCGGTTAAGATTTAGCTATAGCTCCCATAAATATGTTTCGTCCGATTTGGCCCTTTAGTTCTATAGAAGCCGTATTTTACATCCAATCGTTTTGAAATTTAGAATGGTAGAGTTTCTTGATCCATGAACCAACATTGCCGAATTTGAAGAAAATCGGTTAATATTTAGATATAGCTCCCATATCTTTCCTCCGATTTGACCCTTTAGTCCTATAGATGCTGTAGTTTAAATCCAATCGTTTTGATATTAAGAATGGTAGAGTTTCTTGATCCATGGACTAACATTGCCAAATTTGAAGAAAATCGGTTAAGATTTAGCTATAGCTCCCATATATATGTTTCATCCGATTTAGTTCTTTAGTCCTGTAGAACCTGTATTTTACATCCAACCTACACCACACTGTGGTACATGGTATTTATACCCTACACCACACTGTGGTACAGGGTATTATGACTTTGTGCATTTGTTTGTAACACCTAAAAGGAGAAGAGATAGGCCCATTGTTTATTATACCGATCGACTCAGAATCACTTTCTGAGTCGATTTAGCCATGTCCGTCTGTCCATGTATTCTTGTAATCAAAGTGCAGGTCGTATTTATGGTCCGATTGTGATGAAATTTAGCATAGTGATCTTTTTTGGCCCAAGGACGATCCTATTGAAATTGGTTAAAATCGGTTCAGATTTGGATATAGTCCCCATATATACATATGTTTCACCCGATTTGACATGCAAGCGCTGTAGAAACCACATTTTACATCCGATCTTTATGAAATTCGGCAGAGAGAGTTTTGTTATTACGTGAATGAACACTACCAAATTCGGAGAAAATCCGATCAGATTTAGATATAGCCCGCATATATATGTTTCACACGATTTGGCACGTAAGCGTTGTAGGAACTGTATTTTAAATCAGATCAGTACGAAATTTGGCATAGAGAGTTCTCTTATTACATGAATAAACACTGCCAAATTCGGGGAAAATCGGTTCAGATTTAGATATAGCCACCATATATATGTTTCACCCGATTTAATATTTAAGCGCTGTAGAAATCGTGTTTTTTATCCAATCAGTACGAAATTTAACAGAGAGAGTTATCTTATTACATGAATAAACACTGCCAAATTCGGGGAAAATCGGTTCAGATTTAGATATAGCCACCATATATATGTTTCACCCGATTTAACATTTAAGCGCTGTAGAAATAGTGTTTTATATCCGATCAGTACGAAATTTAACAGAGAGAGTTTTCTTATTACATGTATGAACACTGCCAAATTCGGGGAAAATCGGTTCAGATTTTAACATAGTCCCAATATATATGTTACACCCGATTTGACATGTAAGCGCTGTAGAAACCGTGTTTTATATCCGATCAGTACGAAAATCGGCAGAGAGAGTTTGCTTATTACATGTATGAACACTGCCAAATTCTTATCGCAATGCCCATTTTCGCATTGGTAGGTAGGTGTAGGGTATTATATAGTCGGCCCCGCCCGACTTTCTGTCTTTCCTTACTGGTTTTGTTTTGTAAAACAGTAAAACAAACCTTCTTTGAACAATAAGAATAAGAAATGTGTGAAATGTATTAAGGGTGGTCACTGGTTGGTGGACGATATCGCTTCGGAAGCTACCAGGCAACCTCACGGCACCTTGGACAAAATACTCAGTCAATAATTGGCACAATATGAGAGCAGCCTCCCTTTGTGAGGGAGGTACTGGAAGGAGTGGACCAATATCGCCCATCTTCGAACTCAGCCGGAGATAGGGAGAAATATTACCGCGTGCCAAATTTGAGGTCAATCGATTAATCCTTTCGAGAGTTGTCGTGCGCACCAGCCACTAGACAGACGGACGGACATTGCTCAAATGACTTAAAATTGCCCAAATCGAATTTCCTCCAAACATACTTGGGGTCCTATGTCACTCCTTCGATGTGTTACACTTTTGGTTCGTAGCAAATGATATCGCTCATTTAGAAAAAGAACGTAACAACTCAAAATTTTAAAATTTCTAAGTGCTCATACAAAAATATCCTGCTTTTCAAAATGTAAAAATTATTGATAGATATTTTGGATTTATGGGGTAGGCAACTATATTTTACAGAAGCCAAAATTTGTGGAATTACTCCAATTTTTTATACATCTCAGGTATTATGCAGTACATTCCGCTGGAAGTATTTCAGAGTTCATCCCATTGAAAGAGACATATTAATTGCGTCCAGATATTAATTTCATTCATAGTTAGATGAAATAAGTGTAAAGACTGTACAAAAAATTTAAAAGCGTAAATAAATTTGGTATTCAGCAGAAGATGACGGATACTATCGGAGGCTTTATACAAGTCTAGATTCGCATGAAACACATATTCAACCTTATCTTACATATGTACATCCTTTCTGAACCCATATTCATAGTCAACGAGCATATTATTGACATTACAAAACAGTAAAATGGAGTCATGTATTATATCGATACCTTTTTTTTAAAGAATGAGAAGTCAAAAGAGGTAGTTTTTAAGGTATTTTTTTTAATTACTTTGTAATGCAAATCAACTGAAGTCGTTTGATCGTGTTGACAGATATACACCTAATTTTGCTTGAATATAATTTGGAATATTTAGAATTTAAAAATTCAATGTCTCTAAAAACATGTTAAGTCGATTTAGCATGTCTTAGAATGAAGGTATCGATATGTTCAACTATTTTAGATATTACCAGTAAAATGCTAATTGGACTTAAGTCATCCACCGTCATAGGACACAACCAACGCAATTTTCCAGGCAGAAGCAAAGGAAGAAAAGTTGATAAAAAATCGAATTAACCAAATCGATACCTCCATTCTAAAACATGCTAAGTCGACTTGCATTTTAACTTCTAAGTATTCCAAATTATACTCAGTCAAAATTTGGTGTCTATCCGTCAACCCAATCAAAAGTTATTCACAAGACAGTGCAGGTCATTCGATTTCCATTACAAAGTAATTCCACACAAATTTAAAAAAAATCATCAAACTTTGATCCCCTCTGCTGAAAACTACGTTTTTGCACCTAGCATAGTTTAGAATGGAGGTATCGAAATAATTTGATATATAAGGGAAGGCACTCTAAACACTAGATTGTTATCCCATCTATGCACAGTAGGAGTAATTACAAAAAAGGAAATAATTCGGCTGTTTCTTAGCCAGACAGCCGATTGCGACAAAACTAGACATTTTTGTAGAGGAGCTGTTATAGAAGTTTTAAATTTTGGCTCCCTATGGTATACAGGGCCTCAAAGTTGGCCACCTCTAGTGAAAAATAGTTTAAACAAGTGTAACTTTCGTCTGATTCTAAAATATTTTTGTGAGTGTATTCTACGACCGAGGTCTACAGACGACTTTTTACATCCAAGAGTTGTCTCGTAAAGTCACCGAGATATCTGCAAATTTTTCATTTTTCCCCCGACCCTGCATTGAAAACCAAGCTAGTAAGAAAGTTCAGTCGGGTAAACCGACTTATGAATCGCCTCACCTTGAGTCCCAAAAAAATATTCGTAAATTTATTTATTTTTTGTATTTGCTATAAAAGCATTACACTGTACAAAATTTAAGGTTTTTATATGAACTGATATTAAAGCCATAAGCAGTTAACTTTTGGTACAAAATGGTCCATTCGTGTGGGAGGTACCTAAAAGGGAGTGGCCATTTCGCACATTTTTCTTGACGTGTTAGCGACTAACACTATGTGTGAAATTTCAAAAGATTCGAGTAAGTAAGTAGTATAGAAGGTATTAAAGAAATAATATTTCACTAAAAGTTAACCCTTTGTGGGGAAGGTACTAGAAGAAGTGGACCAATATGGCCCATCTTCGATCTTAGCCGGAGATAGAGAAAAATATTACCGCATATCGGTTACTCCTTTCGAGAGTTTTCGTGCGCACCAGCCAGCAGACAGACACACAGACGGACGGACATTGATAAAATGACTTAAAATGACCCAAAACTTATTTCCGCCGAACATACTTAGGGTCTTAGGTCACACCTTCGATGTGTTACACTTTTAGCACGTAGCAAATGATATATACCCTCCTCTCTAAGGTGAGGGGATAATTAGCTATTTGATGAAACAAAATTCGATCCGATGTAAATCTATATATATAAAGAAGAATGTGTGCTTGTTTGTTTGTTGGTTTGTTGGTTTGTTTGTACCGAATAGACGTCCAAACGGCTGGACCGATCTTCTTGAAATTTTCACAGAATGTACATATGTGGGCGTGGTGAAAATAGGGTACTTGAATTTCCGCCCACATAAGACAAATTTTAAAATTGAGATATATTGCACAATTTGTTAGCGAGAGTGCTGTAATTTTATTCATATGTATCTGGTGGCAGTCTACGTGATTGGTCCAAAAATGGGCGTGATCGGACCAAGGGGCGTGGCCCCGCCCATAAAAGCCAAATTATGGAATTGAGATATCTTACACAATTTGTTAGCGAGAGTGTTGTACTTTGGTGCATATGTATCTGGTGGTAGTCTACGGGATTGGTCCAAAAGTGGGCGGAATTGGACCAATGGGCGTGGCCACGCCCACATAAGACACATTTTTAAATTGCTATATCTTACACAATTTGTTAGCGAGAGTGCTGTAATTTGGTGTATATGTATCTGGTGGTGGTCTACGTGATTGGTCCAAAAGTGGGCGAGATCGGACCAATGGGCGTGGCCTCGCCCGAATTTTGAAATGGAGATATCTTCCACAATTTGTTAGCGAAAGTACTGTAATGTTGTGCATATGTATCTGGTGGCAGTCTACGGGACTGGACCAAAAGTGGGCGGAATCGGACCAATGGGCGTGGCCCCGCCCATGTAAGACAAAATTTTAAATTGAGATATCTTGCACAATTTTTTAGCAAGAGCGTTTAATTTTGTTTACATGTATCTGGTAGCAGTCCACGTGTTTGGTCTAAAAAAGGGACGCGATCGGAGCAATGGGCGTGGCCCCGTCTATATAAGCCAAATATTGAAATCGAAATATCTTACACAATTTGTAAAAGAGCTCTGAAACTTTGCGTATATGTATCTGGTACAAGACTGCGTAATTGGTCCAAAAAATGGGCGGGATCGGTCCAGTGGGTGTGGCCACGCCCATATAAGCAAAATTTTAAAATTGAGATATCTTGCACAATTTATTAGCGAGAGTGCTGTAATTTTGTGTATATTTATCTGGTGGAATTCTACGTGATTGGTCCAAAAATGGGCGTGGCCCCGCCCATATAAGGCAAATTTTGGAATTGAGATATCTTGAGCAATTTTTTTGCGAGAGTGCTGCAATTTTGTGTATATATATCTGGTGGCAGTCTACGTGACTGGTCCAAAAATGGGCGGGATCGGACAAATGGGCGTGGCCCCGCCCATATAATGGTAATTTTGGAATTGGGATATCTTGAGCAATTTTTTAGCGAGAGTGCTGCAATTTTGTGTATACATATCTGGTGGCAGTCTACGTGACTGGTCCAAAAATGGACGGGATCGGACTAACGGGCGTGGCCCCGCCATATAAGACAAATTTTGGTATTGAGATATCTTGAAAAAAATGTTAGCGACAGTGCTGCAATGTAGTTAATATATATCTGGTGGTAGTCTACATATAGGCCAAATTTTGAAATTGAGATATATTACACAATTTGTTAGCACGAGTGCTAACATTTTGCGTATATATATGTATCTGGTGACAGTCTACGTGATTGGTAGAGAAATGGGCGGGATCGGACCAGTGGGCGTGGCCCTGTTCAAATTGAGATATCTTGCACAATTTATAAGCGATAGAGCTGTAATTTTGTGTATATGTATGTGTCTGGAGGCTGTCTGCGTGATTGACACAAAAATTGGCGGAATAGGACCAAGGTGTGTAGCCCAGCCCGTATAAGCCAATATTTTAAATTGTGTCTTGCACAATTTGTTAGCGAGAGTGCTGTAATTTTGTGTATATGTATCTGGTGGCAGTTTAGGTTATTTGTCGAAGAATGGACGGGATCGAAAAATGGGCGAGTTCGCACCAATGGGCTTGACCCCGCCTATATAGGTAAAATTTTAAAATTAAGATATCTAGCACAATTTGTTAGCGAGATTGCTGTAATTTTGTGTATATTTATCTGGTGACAGGCTACGTGATTGGTAAAAAAAATTGGAGGGATTGGACCAATGGTAGTGACCCCGCCCACATGAGCCATGTTATGAAATTGATATATCTTGAGAAATTTGTTAGAGAGATTGCTGAGTTTTTTTTATATGTATTTGGCGGCAGTCTACGTTATTAGTCCAAAAATGGACCGGATCAGAAATCTGAAATCTGGGGCAACGAAGTGGACCGGGTCCAGCTAGTACTTTATAAGACAAAGACAAAATAAGACAGTAGAGTTGTGTAGTTCGTGAACGAACTAGTTCAATTGAACGGGTCACTTTACTGAACGGTACGAACTAGTTCACACAATTCGTTCATTTCAGCTCAATAATTCAACCCTGTCATTTCGTTCTCTCTTCTTTCTCATTTCGCTCTCTCTTCTCAGCTGTTATGTGTTGTTTCCATTTTTCTGTCATCATGAATGTAGGATTCTTCCTATATAAATGCGTTTGTATATTCAATTCATTCCATTCATTTTCCAATCAGATTCCTTTAATAGCGTCTGATTTGAACTGGTGATCTGAACGAAACAACTGCTGAACTAACGAGCTGTTTAGGGAAAGTGAGCTGGTGAGCTTAGCTAAGGAGACGGTGAGCTAAAGAGCTGGTGAGCGAAGGAGCTGAAGTGAACTATTGAACTAAATGAACGAACTAGTTCACTCAATTGAACTGAACTAAAAAGAGCAATCACTTAAATGAACTAAAGTGCCCAACTCTATAAGACAGTCATAGCCATTTAAAATTTTATTTCCAAAAAAGTAATTTTTTGTCATTTCAAACAATAAAGCTGACTTAAATTTGGCATTAACATTTCTAATAAATATAAGATGTTTGGGATTGAAAATGGATACTATCGGTCCATGTTTATATAAGTTCCCATATAGCGGTCCCTACCAATATTATTGTTATTTGTATTTAATTTTACCCAGAACCATTTACAATGTAATGGGGGACCAATTGGGTCCCACTTTTTGATAAAAGCCGAAATATAAATTCCCCATCCGATTTGAACTTTAGTCGTCACTTAAATTACAAGTTTGCAATTTCTTCATAACCGGTTGCACCGGTTATCATGTAAAATATTTACCGTCCACAGGTTTTCATAAAAGTCCTGCTTTTAAAAACCGAATTCCAATAACACCATTTTATGATCTCTCTAATCGAAAAGCTAGACTATTATATTTATCATTTTATATGTGGAAAGCTGTTGCACGTAGAACTACAAATGGAATTTTGAGCCATACTTTTAGTATGGTTAATATAGGGGCAAATGCAAAAATATTAAATTTTTGGGGATTTTCGAAAATATTTTGGGAATTGTGGGATTGACTTTTGCAAATATAATTATTCGAGAATTACTTTCGATTTATGAATTCAAGACCCACAAACGACAAAACATTTCATTGGAAAAATTAATTCTTCTACTATATATTATGGCGTTATTACATTTCTGCCTGTATTTGAAATTAGAGTTTTTCCTGGAAAAAATTGTGGTTTTTGGAGAAAAAAATGGTTCAAAAATTTGTATTATTAGCGTGGCCATGCGTCTCCAAATTACATACTTTTTACGAAAATTTCAGAACTTGGCCACATTTTCGACAAAACTAGAATACAAAAACCTCCACCATGTAGTAATGTTAAAAGATATTTGCGCCCAACCTTTAGTATAATAAATTTTGGAGAAAAACTAAAAATTCCGTTTCTAGGGATTTTCGAATTTATTTTGGGAATTGTCGCAATCGGTTGTCTGGTTAAGAATCGGCCGAATTATTTGCTTTTTTTTGTAATTTCTCGCACTGTGCAACGCAAAGTGCTGTAGCCTTGTTATACGTTTAACGATTTAGGTCTAGAAAGGTGTAAACTCGGAATATATAAGTATTATATCGTCATCATAAACGAGAAAGGGCCTATCATCATATTTGAAAATTTTACAGGAGAAGCAAAAAACTAAATAAAAAGAAAAACATTTTCGTTATAAAAACTAGGTTTTCAGGATAATACCTAAACATAATGATGCATATATAAATTCACACAAACATGATTTATAACTTTTTTGTGAAAATTGCGTGAAATAGCAATTTTTAACTATGAGAAATGAAATAATTTGTTGTTAGGCCCTTTTTAATTTCGTTAATAAATTCACCATTTTTGAGAGAAGGTCACTACAAATTTGTCAGGATGTGTATTTTGATGCAGTGTGCCGAAGTCAATTAAAAACTTAATTTCAGTTTCTCTTGTTGTTACGTCCTTTCTCGTTTCTGATGACGATATGTATATGGGTGATATATAGAGCCCCGGGAGCAAGGGCGTTTAGACTTTGTAAAGATTAAATCACAATATTCTCAATTCATGTCAAAGCAAGGTACTGTACTAACTCTTAATTGTAATCAACATTATAATCTTAAGTACATATTTCCTAAATTATAGTTATAAGTTATTCGAAACTGTAAATAAGGCTCAATAAACCAAACTAATGGGTGATATATGTAAATCGGAACTGATTTATTTCAAATTAAGCAACATATGTTCATTAATTAAGCAACCTCTCTATTCATTTGCATAGTGATCGAATTTAAAATATAGTTCTATAAAGTGCTTAGATGTCAACTTGGAAAGAATATATGTTTGAAGGTTATAGGTTGGGAGACACAAACGAGAAGAACTCAAGTGATTTTCTGAAATAAACAATATCGAGATTCAAGCTTTTAGCACATCTACATCGCATAGGACTAACCGATAACGATTTATGCAGGTCAAATATTGATAGTATGTAACACTTTCTCTGCTAATGCCCGGCATTCAAATATGCGAGATCCCGATATTTCAGTTCCGACACATTATCAGATTTGACTCATCTCAGAGGATATGAATGGAAGATACTGAAAAAATTCGCGTCTAGTACCGACTTTCTATAACTCATGAGGTTTTAAAAATATTATGAATAAGAGCGCACAATAGGCCGAACCACTGGATAAGTGTGTATCTATGGACATTAGACGTTGAAACGTCTTCTCTCTCAACCAAATCTAACCTATGAAGGATATATCTAAATCTGAACCGATTTACTTCAAATTTGGTAGTAATTATTCTTGTAGCAAGAAACTTCCCTCTGTTGACTTCGTACAGATCGGACGTATATATATACAAATGCAATCTATCCGATGATGAACAATTTCAGTATGGATCGTATCTAGTCAAAATTCCTCACGATCAGACCATAATTGTGACCTGGACTAGGGATGTAACGAATATTCGTTACATCCCTAACCTGGACTTCCATTACAAGTATATATCTGTATGGGTATAAAAAGTATTTTCAACGTATCATTGCAAATCTCTATAAAAAGAGATTCACAAACCCTAATCCTACAATCTGATACCGCCATTGACGTATATTCCGACATCCCCTCCTCTTACAAACGGAGGATCATTTCGAAAAAAGAGGCTTAATGAAGCACATCAAAACAGCAGAACCATTATCGAAAATTTGTGTAACAGAACATCTACGATCAATTTTCAGAACTACATAAACAGGCAGTTTGGAGTTACGAGTATTCGTATAGCAGCAAATTCACACGGATCTAGTGTTCAATTCATGCATGCCGTATTTCAGAAATATGACGGGATATTTCCAATGTTTGATTGTAATATCTTCTGACGGCACAGGTTGTGGTCCCGATTAAATTTTGTGGCATTTTCTTAATTCAATCACATTCCATCTACTTTTTTTTATTATCGCGACACTGTGCACAATTCTTCACACAGAAAAATAAATTATCGGTTTGGAGAGAAGAAAGGAAGGAGAGCGTGGGAGACAGACAGACAGAGTGTTGTAATTGTTAATGGAATGTGCAAAGATGCAAGAAGAATTTAACGTATTTCACGCATCCTTTTGTTACATCTTCGGTGATTAAAATAATGTCAGATGGACTTTAACATTTCATTTGTAATCATTTAATGGCCACAATATTTATTCTCACTCAGACAATGCCACTCGCACCCCAAAACAGACAGTGCTACTTCAGGAGGTGTAAAGCATATGAATAGTGATACTCGTGTATCTGTGGGGAATGAGCAATGTGTATGCAGGTGAGTAAGGGGGATATTGCGTGCGGAAAAGTTGGCGTCTGTTTGCATTCCGCTAAAGGATACTTGTCTGTGAATGCAATTCTTGCACTGATGCCAATGTGATAAAATAATCCTTACTGAGGGATTTTTTACACTCGAAATGAATAAAGGTACTGTGTACTGAGCAAAAAAAACGTTTTTGGGGAATTTAAAGTGTTTAACGAAAACAAGTAGGTATGTCAATTGAAAAATGGAAAGTATGCCAACTTAAAAGTGGAATGTACGCATAAGCTTTCAGTAAAGTGTGATTTAATAGAGACTTCCAAATTAAGTCATTAAAAACACATTTCTTACGAAACCTGTTTATTTTTATTTTGATGATTCCCTATGCGGGGTTAATCGCATATGCGGTATCCTTGTAATAATCCTTGTAATAATCCTTGAAATAATCCGTGTTATGGTCTGGGAGGCGGAAGTAAAATTCGAATTCTCATGCATCAATAAAAAGTCCCAGCCCGTCCTTCCTTATACCTTAGACCCATCCGTGTAGCAGCTTGTTCCCACTGGCACATGAGCCAGTGTTCCGTTCTCTCAGTAGTGTCTGTCTGGCACAAATGAATGACAGGTAGCTGCAAGCCGTACTTCTGGAATGCTGTCGGAGATATCTGTTATTTGAAAGAGACCAATTAGATATTCTTAAATCTTCTGATGGCACGACTTGTAGTCTCGATTTATCCAATCACTCATCACTTACTGTGAGGACTGCATCATACTTTATACGGATGTCTATTGGTTGGGTGTGAATATAGAATAGTCTCCAACGCTCTTGTTCGTGCGGTTTTAATTGCCCCGCTTATGCCTAGACAGCACAAACGTTGAATCTTTTGAAAAGGTATTGCGTTGCACTTCTTTGTCATTGATGTCCAGTTGCGTATGTTATTATTGGTATTATCAGGCTCGTATAGCCAGTGTGCAATATTTGGACGTAGTCCCCATTTTGAACCTATATCTTTTGAACATATAACTCTTTCTTCAAGATGATCTTTCCAAGATTACTCCCAAGTATTTTTCCTTTTTAGATACAGCAATTGTCTTATTCAGGAATCAAGGCACGATAAAACGCGGTATCTTCGTTTTCCTGGTAAATTGACATATTTCTGTCTTTTCTGCGTTAACATTTAATCCCCTTGTTTGTGCCCAGTTATATGCTATGTGAAGTGCCTCCTTCTGCATAATTAGTTTGGATGTATCCCCCTTAGAAGTATTACAACGTCGCCTGCATAAGAGACTGGTTTAAGTCCTTCATTGGTGAGGGCTTTTAGGATACAGCATCGTCGTAACCCACATAAGAGGAGCTGTCGTTGCTGATCATTCGTAGTGAACGGACGTGTTTAGCACAGAGCGGATAGTTAAAACCTATTACGCAATCGCAAAAAAATCTGTACAAAGTCTGGAAGGACTACATCGTAGTACCTATTACGGGCTAATACAGACAAAAAATAAATAAATTCGTTGACGGGGATGCCTTCGTGTTCCGATGGAGCGGGTTTCCCCAATAGTCCTACTGTCCGTTCGTTGGTCTTGGCCAAAGCCGACCACATCAAAAATGGTGACAATTTCCCCCCAGTACTCACAACAGGTGGTACGGTGAGGGGAAAACGTCATGTCCGACAGTCAAAACGGAAGCTCGATGAACACCGGATAGCGCTCAGTGTTTTGACGGAGTTGGAGGCTGTTGAGGTTTCGGCTCTTACCGAAAAACAAAAAGAGTCACTTACCTGGGCTAAAGCCACAAATTCAGCTGTGTTAACGGCTAATAGATTAAAAAGAATCAGATCACCTGATGAACCCCTGCCTTCGAAAAAGGCAAGAGGTATAATGTCACGCTCAACAGGACACTCACCAAGCCCTTCAATGAAGTGGCAAAGGAGAGTCTAGTGATGGCCGTTATAGACAGAAGTAGTGAGGATGGATCCATCCTCAAGGACAAATGGAGCCAGGTGCAATCACCCAGTATGGCTCACTACCTCGATGTCCGTAGAAAAATGACGGGCAAACCACCAATTTGCAACGATGCAGAATGGCATCAGGGGATGCCATTCTTATATTCCTGTGATGCCAGATCAGTAGACCTGTATAAGACTGCTCTGAGTCGAGCGGGTGAGGTGTGGCCGGGTGCCCAGTTGGATGTTATCGAAAAAACAACATCCCTAGTCACCCTAGAGCCATCACCTGGGTTACAGAAGAGCCCTCCAACCCGGCTGACATATTAAAAATTACAAAAGATATCAATCCTGGTCTGCCGGCCCATAATTGGAGAATCAGCAAGGTGGGCGAGGCGGATGGTAAAAAGCGGCAGGTAAATTTGATCCTTAACGCTGAATCCACCTCCCATATGCAACGTGCAAGTGCAACCCTCCAATATGGCTTCGAGACTATAGTCTTGAAGGTATACATACAAGCAGGATATAGCTCCCACTGCGGAAGGTCCACCGCACTTCTAGAAAGCCGTGTATCAGTGCGGAGGTACCCACGCCCATTATTTCTGGTGACTCCAACTCTAACAGAAGATCAGTAACATCCTTCTCTGAGGACGGAAGCTCTACTTCTGACACAGAGGGGCTGAGTGGAGTCTCCAGAGTCTTTGACGCATCTGGCGGGGACACGCTTCTCGATGATACGGACGATAACACCCTTGACGGGGTGGATGCGAATCTGTCAATTACCAATGATGGTAAGCATTCTACAGATCCATCACGCTAAAGCAGCCTCAGCGGCTCTATTGCTGCGCCTGTCCACAGGTGCAGTAGACATCGTCCTGATACAGGATCTCTACGCAGTGGAAGGAAGGGTGTGCGGTATCAGGACACCCAACTTTAAACTGCTTGTGACCAACTGTGAAGGCACTCCAAGAACCTGCATTTTGGCCAGGAAAGATCTAAGTATCTTTCTCCTGGCTAATTTAAGTGGTAAAGACCAAACATCTGGTAGTCTGGAGATCGGTAATCGCATATATTGGGTGGTCTTTAGTTACTTGCCTTATGAAGCTGTAGTACCGACTGCTCTATTCAGGGAAGTAGTAGCAGAAGCAACGTCTGACGAGGTCGAGCTGATTGTTGGCGCAGACAGGAACGCTCATCATACTATCTGGGGTAGTACGCATATAAACAATAGAGGTGATTCGCTTCTTGACTTTATTCTAACTACCAACCTTAACCGACATTTACTGACAGGATGTCAGACAAAATTATTGGGTGGAATGTACTGGACGAACACTCATTCTCAGATCACCATTATATTGCGTTCAAACTCGCTGGAAAAGCGCCTGAACTTGCCGTCCACAGAAATGTGAGAAAGACAAAGTGGCACCTGTATGAGCAGAATTTCAAGAATGTCCTCAACTCCAAACTTCTGTACGATCCGAATGACAAAGCCGGTCTGGATAATCTGGTCGAGCATATCACCACATCGTTCAACAGTTCCTTCGAAGAAGCCTGTCCAAAAACAAGGTACAAGGGCAAAACTAAACCCCAATGGTGGACTCCTGAGGTAACGGCTATGAAAAAGACCTGCAACAAGTTATTCAACAAGGCTAAATCTACTGGGGTCGCTAATGTTTGGGATGCCTATAAAGAGCAACTCAAGATCTATAAGAAGTGGAAAAGGTCTCCGACGCCGCAAGGCGGAGGAAAATACTATCAGCTTCACCCTGTACAGTTGGTTACTTGCAGCATGAGGCAAATAACTGACAAAAAAACAGCGAGCAGTCGCTGAATATGCTGCTCGACACACATTTCCCGGGGAACTCACCAACAGAACCCCAAGATCAGCAGGACCAACAAGAATGCGAGTGGACTGCGAGCGTTGCTAGCTTGTTGACTGAGAGATCCAGAATAAGCTGGGTTTTGAGCCCTTCAAGTCACCTGGACCAGACGGCATCACTCCAGCAGAAATGCAGACAATTTTGAAGTACATTATCCCCTGGCTGCAGAAAATTTATGTAGGCTGTATCAGGCTTTCATACATCCCGAATCGATGGAGGGATACCAAAGTGGTATTCATACCTAAAGCGGGGAAGATATCACACACTAGGCCAAAAGACTTCAGACCAATTAGCCTATACTCCTTCCTATCGAAAGGTCTGGAAAGACTTTTAGATTATTTCATTACGGAAAACCTGGATACAAAACCCCTGTCTGTGAACCAACATGCTTACTAAGGGGAAGTCTACAGAATCACCCCTGCACGAACTTGTGAGCACTATCGAATCGTCCCTGCATTTCAAGGAATTCATCATGGTGGCATTTCTTGACATAGAAGGGCCTTTTAACAACATTCACTCAGATGCAGTAATTGCGGCACTGTCACATCGAAAAGTTAACTCTAGTTTGATTAGACTAATTCAAAGTCTGCTCAACAGAAGACGCATAAATCATGTCTTGAGTATACAACTCTAACAAGGTTTGTAAACAGAGGGACCCCACAAGAAGAAGTACTGTCTCCACTAATTTGGAACCTAGCGGTGAATGAAATCCTGCTAGATCTAGAACGTTGTACCTGCCAGGACGACCTGGCAATCACAGTGAGTGGCAAATTCGAAAACGTTTTCTGAGACATTCTACAGGTGGCTCTGAACAAATTGGCTAGATGGGCCAGAAGCAGCGGTTTGGGTGTTAACCCAAACAAGACATAATTGGTTCTCTTTACTAGGATGAATAAAGTCCCACATGTGGACCCTCCACCTCGGATAAATGGAACAGATCTAGTCTTTTCTGAAAGTGCACACTTTTTAGGAATAATTCTAGATAGAAAACTGTTATTTAGACTTAACGTATTGGAACGTGTAAGGAAGGCCAACGTCGCCTTATATTCCTGCAAAAAGGCTGTAGGGTCGCGGTGGGGCCTCTCTTCTAAAATCGTCCACTGGATATATATAGCAGTATTTCGTCCAATGCTGTTGTACCCAATTCTGGTATGGTGGACGGCATTTGACAAACTAACCATCACCTACCTACAAACAAACGTTCAGAGAACAGCCTGCCCGAGCATAAGCGGAGTCTTAATGACTACAGAGACAGAGTCTCTACAAGCCCTACTCCATATACTGCCGATTAATATTGTGGCGAGAGAAGTTACAATCAAAGCGGCAATAAGATTAAACTGCCTATCAATGTGGAGGTACAAGAACTACGGTCGCATGAGGATATCAAAGATTAGTGCTATGGTAACCGACCGAGTGCACTATATACCAACTGTGTACTCCTTCGAGAGAAATTACATCACTATGATTCCCGCCAGAGATGAATGGGTTGGCAGAATACCAGGTAATAGAAACCATCTCCACTTTTACATGGATGGTTCGAAGCTTGATGAAAAGGTTGGCTTCGGAGTACACTGTGAAGAGCGTAGTTTGGATATAGCTCACAGACTACCAGATACCTGCAGTGTCTATCAAGACGAAATAATGGCAATATGGGAAGTCGCAAAGTGGCTGAGTCGCAACATAGTAACCAACACCGGCGTTGTCATTTTCTCGGACAGTCAGGCTGCCATCAATTCTCTGGAGGCCACATCCCTAAATTCACAAATAGCCCTCGACTGCCGCAGATCTCTTAACGAGATGGCTGAGCAGTTTAATATACACCTCATATGGGTGCCTGGGCATCGGGATATCCCGGGGAACTGCAAAGCCGATGAACTTGCTAGGAAAGGGACAACATTACAAATTCTCGAAGAATTTGCATATATTGGTGCGCCACTATCCACGTGCAAGCTTTGGCTTAAGCAAGGGGCAATCAGAGAGAGATCAATCATTTTGGTTTATTATTTTTTTAAGAAATCGGAAATTTCCTCTAGAGAGCACATTTTTCAAGTATGTATGTATATAAAATTAAGCATTAGCGCATACCTTGTCAAATAATGGTGGAGGGTATTATACCATCGCCCCGCCCCACTTTATCCTTTTCTTACTGAATTTTATGCGCCTCTGATTTCAAAATTGCAATTGAAATATGAAATAAAAATGTGTTTGGAAATAAAAAGCTTTTACCATTTTGGTATATTGGAAACAAAATTTCTCAATGCTGATTTGTTTTTTTTTTTAGATTTATGAACATTACTAGCTGAGCCCGGTGCGCTTCGCTGCCCATGTCAAAATTAGCGCTGTAGAAACTGTATTTTATATCCGATCAGTACGAAATTCGGCAGAAAGAGGTTTGTTATTACATGAAGGAATACTGCCAAATTCGGAGAAAATCGGTTCAGATTTAGATATAGCCCCCATATATATGTTAGCCCCGATTTGACATGTAAGCGCTGTAAAAACTTTATTTTATATCCGATCAGTATGAAATTCGGCAGAAAGAGGTTTCTTATTATATGGATGAACACTATTAAATTTGGAAGAAATCGGTTCAGATTTAGATATAGCCCCCATATATATGTTACCCCCCGATTTGACCTGTAAGCGCTGTAAAAACTGTATTTTATATCCGATCAGTGCGAAATTCGGCAAAAAGAGGTTTCATATTACATGAAGGAATACTGCCAAATTTGGAGAAAATCGGTTCAGATTTAGATATAGCTCCCATATATATGTTACCCCCCGATTTGACCTGTAAACGCTGTAGAAACTGTATTTTATATCCGATCAGTACGAAATTCGGCAGAAAAAGGTTTCTTATTACATGAAGGAATACTGCCAAATTCGGAGAAAATCGGTTCAGATTTAGATACAGCCCTAATATATATGATACCCCCGATTTGAAATTCAAGCGCTGTAGAAACTGTATTTTATATCCCATCAGTAAGAAATTCGGCAGAAAGAGGTTTCTTATTACATGAAGGAATACCGCAAAATTCGGAGAAAATCGGTTCAGATTTAGATATAGCCCCCATATATGTGTTGCCCCCAATTTGACATGTAAGCGCTGTAGAGACTGTGTTTTATATCCGATCAGTAGGAAATTCGACAGAAACAGGTTTCTATTTTACATGAATGAGTATTCAAGGAAAATCGATTCAGATTTATATATAACCCCCATATATATGTTCCTCCAGATTTGGTTACGAAGCGCTATAGAAGTTGTACTTTACTTCCGATCATTAGAAAGTTCTCCAGAAAAATGTTTCTCAATTTAGGAACGAATATTGCTTAATTTAGCGATTATCGGTTCAAAATACATTTACCAATTATCGCATTGTTAGGGAGGTGTAGGGTATTATATAGTCGGCCCCGCCCGACTTTCTGCCTTTCCTTACTGGTATTAGTAATAAACTCACTGATTGAAAAAATACCGACTTCAGTGGAAAGTCCAGACAATAGAAATGTATACTTATAAAATTTCCAAATTCTTGTTTCATTGGTCATGCATCACATTATCATATTGCGATTGTATTGGAGTGAGCAGCTGTAATTATCGCATACCGAGCATTTTTGTTCATGTATTTCCTATATAATACTTGCAAGATATATCAAAATATGGGCTGTGCCACGCCCACTGGTCCTATTCCGCCCATTTGTAAGCCAATCACTGCTACCAGATACATATACGCAAAATTTCAACACTCTCGCTAACAAAATGAGCAAGATAATTCACTTTGGGCGGGGCCACGCCCATTGGGTCGATCCTGCCCATTTTTGGACCAATCACGTAGACTGCCACCAGATACATATACACAAAATTACAGCATTCTAGCTACTAAATTGTGCAAGATAGCTTAATTTTGGGTTATATGGGCGGGGTCACGCCCTTTGGTCAGATCCCGCTCATTTTGAGACCAATCACGTAGGCTTCCACCAGACACATATACACAAAATTACAGCACTCTCGCTAACAAATTGTATATAGATATATCAATTTCAAAATTTGGCTTATATGGGCGGGCCACGCCCATTGGTCCGATCCCGCCCATTTTTTGACCAATTACGTAGAATGCCAACCATATACATATACACAAAATTCCAGCACTCTCGCTAACAAATTGTGCAAAATATCTCAATTTCAAAATTTGGCTTATATGGGCGGGTCCGATTCCGCCCATTTTTTGAAAATTCACATAATCTGCCACTAAATGCATACACACAAAATTTCAGCACTCTAGCTAAAAAATTTTCTCAATATCAAAATTGGACCCATATGGGCGGGTCCACGCCCACATGATATATCGAAAATTCAAGTACCCTATTTTCAGCACCCCCTACACATGTACATGCTGTGAAAATTTCAAGATGATCGGTCCAGCCGTTTAGACGTCTATACGGAACAAACAAACATACAAACAAACCCACAAACAAACCCACAAACAGACACTCTCTTTTATATATATAGATATTCACCGCAAATCTATTTAACATACACAATTTTTCTTCGAAGAAGTAATTGTAGAACTACAAACTGGTTTCAAACAAAAAAAAAAGAAGTAGCCAACTAGTTACAAAAATTTAGAATGTGAGTTGTGTTAATTAAGGTTCCTTTTTTTGAAAAGTTGCGTTAACTGAGTCAGCATGGTAAATTATTTGCCTGTTGCAATAATCGAGGAGTTGCGTGCGTCGAGGGTTGCGTTAATCGAGGTCATGTGCTTTCATATTTTGTCCAATTCTTGCAACAATTTCAAAAAATATGCAATTTTTTTTTGTTTCGTTGGACGTATCCTTGGGTATACATTTCTGAAACTCTACAGAACTGTTTGTTATACACAGGACACAAATCGTGCCAAGTTTGGTTTAAATCGGGCAATAATTGACAGGGAGGTTTGCGTGTGCTTGAACCAATTTTCACAAATTTTTTATATCTTCTTTCTTACTCACAAAAATGACTTGTACTAAATTTCATTCATTTTCACAAAATTTTTTATATTTTCTTTCTTACTCACAAAAATGACTTGTACTAATTATCATTCACCTACGCAAACTCCTTCAATTTTTAGCCAACGTTTACACAAAATCGAGACACTGTGCGCCGCACTGTGGTTCAGAAATGAATTTTACTGGTCAAAAGTCTAATTTTTTGTCATCGCCGATTTCTAAAATTTTAATGCCATTTAATATAATAGCAAACATATTGAGACTAGGGCAGCCAAAAAATTAGATCAAAATATTTATTATTGTGGGCGTGGTGTGCTGCTGAAAACAAATATTTTATGTAATTCTGAAAAAAAAAACTTAATTTTTGTAGAAGGAAATTGTCATTTCTCGCAAACTATTATCGATAGAGGGTTAATTGTTTTTGTTACGTAGGTAGGATAGTACTATTTGAGAAATTGCCAAAAATTACTGTACTGTTTACAAGGTGGTTTGTTATAACATATTTCCACAGGTACTATATTTTTGTCAAATTGGAATTTTAGTGGAATGAAACTTTTTAGACTCGGAACCTTCGACCAGTACGATGCAGACAAAGGATATTGGAAAAATCAAACACCATCTTCTACGAAATACTGCAGACCAATCAAATTTGAATTGAAACCAGTAAGGAAAGGCAGAAAGTCGGTCGGGGCCGACTATATAATACCCTACACCTCCCTAACAATGCGATTAGGGTCATTGCCATAATAATTTGGAATAATTGGTAAATGGGTAGAAACATATTATCTAATTCTGAAACGATAATCGCTAAATTAAGCAATATTCGTTCCTACAGCGCTTACATGTCAAATCGGGGGTAACATATATATGGGAGCTATATCTAAATCTGAACCGATTTTCTCCAAATTTGGCAGTATTCCTTCATGTAATATGAAACCTCTTTTTGCCGAATTTCGCACTGATCGGATATAAAATACAGTTTTTACAGCGCTTACAGGTCAAATCGGGGGGTAACATATATATGGGGGCTATATCTAAATCTGAACCGATTTCTTCCAAATTTAATAGTGTTCATCCATATAATAAGAAACCTCTTTCTGCCGAATTTCATACTGATCGGATATAAAATAAAGTTTTTACAGCGCTTACATGTCAAATCGGGGCTAACATATATATGGGGGCTATATCTAAATCTGAACCGATTTTAACCAAATTCAATAGGGATCGTCCTTGGGACAAAAAAATATATGTGTAAAGTTTCGTCGAGATCGGACCATAATTGCGACCTGTACTTTGATTACAAGAATACATGCACAGACGGACAGACAGACGGACATAGCTAAATCAACTCAGAAAGTGATTCTAAGTCGATCGGTATAATAAACGATGGGTCTATTTCTCCTCCTTTTGGGTGTTACAAACAAATGCACAAAGTTATAATACCCTGTACCACAGTGTGGTGTAGGGTATAAAAACAAACTCATGATACCATTAAAAAAGTTATTAGAAGTATAAATTGAAGGCCAGACAATTGAAGTTAACTACCAATATAACGATGATAGATGAAAAAGTTGGCCAGGCTTTGACTGACACAAAGACTTTATCCAGCTGCATTATATGTCAATCTACATAAATCACATTAAACCAAGTCCCGGAAAAATCAGTAGATAATACTGATGCACATGAATTTGGATTATCGCCACTACATACAAGAATACGATTTATGGAACACATACTTAAAATCAGTTATGATTTTGATTTTGGACCTACAGGATTAATAAGAAACAATGACACCAACATTGTTCGGAATACAGGTTTTATAGAGACACAATACCAGAAAAATATGCAGCCAGTAACTCTCGGATATGTATGTAACACAAATTTGGCTAATTTTTATACCCTACACCACACTGTGGTACAGGGTATTATAACTTTGTGCATTTGTTTGTAACACCCAAAAGCAGAAGAAATAGACCCATCGTTTATTATACCGATCGACTTAGAATCACTTTCTGAGTTGATTTAGCTATGTCCGTCTGTCCGTCTGTCTGTCTGTCCGTCTGTGCATGTATTCTTTTAATCAAAGTACAGGTCGCAATTATGGTCCGATCTCGACGAAACTTTACACATATCTTTTTTTTTGGCCCAAGGACGATCCCTATTGAATTTGGTTAAAATCGGTTCAGATTTAGATATAGCCGCCATATATATGTTAGCCCCGATTTGGCATGTAAGCGCTGTAAAAACTTTATTTTATATCCGATCAGTATGAAATTCGGCAGAAAGAGGTTTCTTATTATATGGATGAACACTATTAAATTTGGAAGAAATCGGTTCAGATTTAGATATAGCCCCCATATATATGTTACCCCCCGATTTGACCTGTAAGCGCTGTAAAAACTGTATTTTATATCCGATCAGTGCGAAATTCGGCAGAAAGAGGTTTCATATTACATGAAGGAATACTGCCAAATTTGGAGAAAATCGGTTCAGATTTAGATATAGCTCCCATATATATGTTACCCCCGATTTGACATGTAAGCGCTGTAGGAACGAATATTGCTTAATTTAGCGATTATCGTTTCAGAATTAGATAATATGTTTCTACCCATTTACCAATTATTCCAAATTATTATGGCAATGACCCTAATCGCATTGTTAGGGAGGTGTAGGGTATTATATAGTCGGTGAACGCCTTTAACATTGTTAATTATTAACCGATTTTCAATCTCTAAACGAATTTGGAAAGAAGAGAACTTGTCGTGAAAAACACGAACCTTTTTCTGGAATTCCCGGACACCCCCAAAATCCGGACATACGGGTAAAAACCCGATTTTCTAGCGTTCTTTACTTGCACGCCTATAACATTGACAATTATTAACCGCTTTTCAATCTCTATTTGGAAAGAAGAGAATTAAACCTTTCGAACGATGTATATTTTGTTTATTTAGATCTGTAGGAACTTAGGTTTATTTGTCCTACAAACATATTTTTTTTCATTTTTTCGTCATTTTCTAGTTTACTCGTATATACCGATTTAGTTTTAATGAAACTTTAATAACGGATTTTTAAGAGACTGGTTGCATTTTTCTCTTTATAAAAATACACGCTGAAAAAAATCGATTCTGTAGTATATTGTCCCAAACATATTCTGCTTGAAATATACAAATGTTTAGGGTGCACTCCAAATATATAATATTTGGCACACACAAATACTATATGTTTGGGAGGATATTGTTCTAAACAAAAATATGTTCCCGTTCCAATATTTTTTTATTTGGAAGTAATATTTCCGACACAAAGATTAATTTGTATTTATGTATTTTGGCAACGAATCAATGTCTTAATTTAAAGACAAGACAAATCGTAACTATAAATTGCATTGATGGATTGACAAAAAATTATGTATTGAAATATTTATAAATTACAATTTTTGATGTGAAACAAAAGCTAATGCTGCTAAAGACATTTTTAACTATAAAGTTTAACACGAAATCTAGGAAAAACTAACTAAAATTCGAAAAACATAGCGAAGTCTAAAAAATCTTTTTTTAAATAAAATATATTTGGAAAACTTCTTAAGCAATAACTTTGTGTAAACACATATTTTATTTGTGAAAGTCAGTTTGCAGATATATTATGTTCTAATATATTAATATATCCGTTCCAAACAAAATTTCTTGATTTTTAAATAAAATTTATTTGTTAAGAAATATAAAATATTTAAAAAAATCGTGTCCAAATATATTTTCATTCAATTCAAACATATCAAAAATGCAGATTTTTCACCGTGTATATGTAAGTCAATTAATCGTACTGTTATCTCACAAAATAATTGGTAAAAACATTGCCTAAACTAGAAAATGACGAATGAAATGTGTTTGTAGGACAAATAAACCTATATTTCTACAGCTACAAAACATATATCGTTCGAAAGGTCTGATTCCATTCTGTCAAAATCCGTTTAGAGATTTTAATTAATAATTAACAATGTTATAGGTGTTCAAGAGAAAAAAGGCAAGAAAATACTCTTTAAAAAAAATCGTAGAACAAACGTTGTTTTACTTGCCAGGACCTACAAGAAAACCAGTAAGGAAAGGCTAAAGTCGGGCGGGGCCGACTATATAATACCCTACACCACTCTCGTAATATTGAATAACTCTGAAATATAAATTTTGTAATTCGTGTATAAATTGTTTATTCTAAATTTCAAAACGATTGGATGTAAAATACAACTTCTATAGAACTAAAGGGCCAAATCGGACGAAACACACGAAAAGAAAAAATTCGTTTCTGCGAAATATTAGACAACTACAATTCTCGTTTACAACGACTGAAATTTATTTTAGTAAGAATATGTTTCTGTCACAACAAACGAAATTTCAGTTCCGGCAAACGAGAATTGTAGTTGTCTAATATTTCGTTTCGCAGAAACGAATTTTTTCTTTGCGTGCATATATATGGGAGCTATAGCTAAATCTTAACCGATTTTCTTCAAATTCGGTAGTGTTGATTCATGGATCAAGAAACTCTACCATTCTAAATTTCAAAATGATTGGATGTAAAATACAGCTTCTATAGGAATAAAGGGCCAAATCGGACGAAAGATATGTATGTGAGCTATATCTAAATCTGAACCGATTTCAACCAAATTCAATAGGGATCTTTACAGCTGCTAAATACTTTAAACTGCAAAATTTCAGAACGATCGGAGTGAAATTGCGACCTGTAGGCGACGAACAACTTTACATGGACAGACAGACGGAGGGACAGACATGGTTAAATCGACTCAGCTAGTGATTCTGAGTCGATCGGTATACTTTAGCTGTGTTATTTTCAGGTGTTACAAACATCTGCCGTGGAACAAGCTTATAATACCCTGTACCACAGTGTGGTGTAGGGTATAAATAGGATCGCGGTTTTTAGACTGTCGCACTGTGTAATAATTTAATTAAAGCAAACAAATTAATAAATTGAATATTTTGTGCGACTGAAGAGGGGGGACTCGTTAGTCGATTTACCCGACTGATCTTTCTTACATGTTTATCCGTTTTTCGCAATAATATATTATATACATATATATTTTATATATATTTTACTCTTTTTCTTCACTTCAATGCAATAACTATTTGACCAGTAAGGAAAGGCTAAAGTCGGGCGGGGCCGATTATATAATACCCTACACCACTCTCGTAATATTGAATAACTCTGATATATAAATTTTATAATTCATGTATAAATTGTTTACATAAATTTACTTTTGGGACATTTTATACTTAAATAATACCCTGTACCACAGTGTGGTGTAGGGGATAAAAACGATTGGATCTAAAGAGCCAAATCGGATGAAACATATATATGGGAGCTATAGCTAAATCTTTACCGATTTTCTTCAAATTCGGCAATGTTGGTTCATGGATCAAGAAATTCTACCATTCTAAATTTCAAAACGATTGGATGTAAAATATAGCTTCTATAGAACTAAAGGGCCAAATCGGACGAAACATATATATGGGAGCTATAGCTAAATCTTAACCGATTTTCTTCAAATTCGGTAGTGTTGGTTCATGGATCAAGAAACTCTACCATTCTAAATTTCAAAATGATTGGATGTTAAATACAGCTTCTATAGGACTAAAGAGCCAAATCGGACGAAACATATATATGGGATCTATAGCTAAATCTTAACCGATTTTCTTCAAATTCGGCAATGTTGGTTCATGGATCAAGAAACTCTACCATTCTAAATTTCAAAACGATTGGATGTAAAATACAGCTTCTATAGGACTAAAGGGCCAAATCGGACGAAAGATATATATGGGAGCTATATCTAAATCTGAACCGATTTCAACCAAATTCAATAATGATCTTAACAGCTGCGAAATACTCTAAATTGCAAAATTTCAGAACGATCGGAGTGAAATTGTGACCTGTAGTCGACGAACAACTTTACATTAAATCGACTCAGCTACTGATTCTGAGTCGATCGGTATTCTTTAAGGTGGGTCTAGCTGTGTTATTTTCAGGTGTTACAAACATCTGCCGTGAAACAAACTTATAATACCCTGTACCACAGTGTGGTGTACGGTATAAAAATTTTTTATTTCTTTTCAAATGACATATCAAAGCTGTTTTGAACATATTCAACGGCGCTATACAGTGAACTGAACTACTGCGACAACCAGTTAGCCGCCGCTTCTACTGTAAACAATGTTTACAAGACAAAATGTTGGTTTTACTTTACTCTCGTCTTTCGCAAAATACGAAAATCTGTTAACACTAAAATATAAAAATTATTTTCAGCTAAAAAATTGGCCCTTTTATGAATGAAATTCAAAATTATTCATCAACCAATACCTTCCAAATAATGCACGAAGCAATTAAATTTCGAATTAAAATGTGAGCTGCAATTGTTTGCACTAATAACACTGTGCAACAGTGAAAAAAAATACACGGACTTGACAGTATAGGTTCGATTCTACTATCAAAGTATAACGAACCTATACTGATAGTATAACGAACCTATACTGTCAAGTCCGTGTAGTTTTCAAAAAGTGTTCATTTGTTGCATAGTGTAATAGAACTGGATTTAGATGGGATTATTTGGAAATCTGTAATTCTTATTTATATCTAAAACATACTTTACTTAATTTTTATTTTCCAATAAAAAGTGAACACCAAAAAGCTAGATATAACAAATAAGAACATTCAGTCGGGTAAACCGACTTAAGAATCCCCTCACCTTCAGTCTCCAAAAAATATTCGAAAGTTTATTAATTTTTGTGTTTTAATTTAATTAGTATCAACTCAAATTGCATTTAATAACTTTAAACTATGTACGGTATTAAAGCTATAAGCTGTTAACTTTTGGTGCAAAATGGCCCATTTGTGTGGGAGGTTGTAATAGGGGCGTGGCAACTTCACCCATTTTTCTTGAGGTGTAAGCGACTTATAAACTAATACTACGTGTGGAATTTCAGAAGAAGTTATTAAAGAAACAATACTTCACTAAATGTAAACGCTTTGTGGGGGAGGTACTAGAAGGAGTTGACCAATATGGTCCATCTTCGAAGTTAGCCGGAGATAGAGAAAAATATTACCGCATACAAAACTGACACTGATTTTCCGGAAGGGATGTTTCAAGCTCCTTCCGATACCCTCAACACAAATTGACAGATTTATTCGAAAATAATTTCAAATTCATCCTATATACTAACCCATTCTTGTGAGTATCATTCGTATAAAGTTTACCTTGCTCGAGCCGAATTTATGGTAAACATTCATAAACATCGGCAGATTAAACATTGGTCTTTGCGATTCTAAGTCAACAGTAATACAGAATTTAAAAAAGCTGCGAAGATTATAGCAGTATTCTCATCTAGCGATTTACATAAATCCGGGGAAAACTTTCCCAAACTCTTCACATGAATTTGCGAAACGGCAACAGCGCATCAGGTATTATTACTTTTATGTCCTTGTAAATAACCGAGGATTTTTTAGCTCGGATGTGCATGGATGTGTGTGTGTGCATCAGATTGTCCTTGCAGAACTATGGTGTCCCTGCTTTTTGTTTTCATGGGTCTTTTTTAAGTTTGGTTTAAATTTCCAGGAATTCCACTCATATATTATTTGTTTGATTGTCTGACGTCCAGTGCGGAATGCCAGTTGGCATTTATGCAGGTGATGCCGCGTCCTTATGTTCGTTTTTCCTTTCGCAATAAATTTCATGTCGTAAATCCTTTTGTAATAAAATCGTATATACATATGTCGAGCTTTCCTCTTGTGAAGGTGGGATATCTACAAAAGTGATATTTATACTCGTACATCACATACGAAAGGTTAAGGACGATATTGGACTAAACGAAACAAATGTAAAAAAATTAAAACTGTTTTATGTTTTTTATATTATTAGCTTAAATGCAAGCGTCATTGCTTGTCTTGTTGCTTAATTATATGATCGTTACATTGACCAAGACTAACGTTTTAAAATTTCCATATTTGTATACATACAGAAAACAGAAAAGCTAATTAAGGTTTGATATGACAAGACAGGTATACTCAGATAATATTTATCAAATGTGGTAAAACAGTGCTTATGCTGTTTTGAAAATCTATACGTTAGCTAAATTTGTTAATGTAGCACAGTGCCATTCTACTCGTAATAGAATGGTTAGTCTGCTTTTTTGTTTAAAACTATAAAATATCGGGTGGCAGAGTTTAAACGGGGTCGTACGAGCTGCCAAGACGAACACAGCAGAGGTCGACCAATTAAGGTGTCCACACCAGAAAAGTTTAAAAAATCCACAAAATGGTATTGGATGACCCTCGTTTGAAGGTTTGTGAGAAAACTGAAGTCATAAGAATTTAAAAATGCCGTACATCTCATATTGAAAGTTTGATGATGAGAAAGCTGTGAGCAAGATGGGTGCCGCTTTTGTTCGGCCGCCGGAATTTGGGCCCCAAGAAAATACACCCCAAATTGAAAATGAAAGTGCGGCCCAAATTTGGGGTCTATTTTCGTTACAAAAACTGATTTAGGAAATTGCACCCCAATGAAGAGAACAACATGAAATGTACATAAACCCCAAAAAAAAACTAAGAAATTTTCTCTTCGTAAATCTGGGGAGTACGTAATAATACGCGTATACGAACCTATTTTCTAATTATAAATCTTTCCCTGCACGGTCGGCCTACGTCCTGCGGCCTTCGGCCTCTGTTTAAGACTTTCTCCTATGGACAGGATCAAAAGTTGGCAACGTGGAGCAAATCTTTTATGCGTACCCTCTCCTGTTTCTAAATTTATAGATGAAAATAAGCCCCAACAAGTAAGAAAGTTTCAGTCGGGTAAACCGACTAAGGTATACCCTCACTTTGTGAGTAATGTAATATTGAATATTACACAAATTATTCTGTCAATTTTTTGGGTTTAAGAAATACACCTATATTTCGCTGAACAGTAGATACTTTAAATACATTGCACTGTGCCGAATTGTAACCGTTTATATGGACTGGTATATTAACGTTGAGATATTAAATTGTGGTATAATTTGACCATTTTGTGTGGGAGGTACAAAAAGGGGCGTGGTGATAACGCTCATTTTTCACTGGACTATAGGCATTATAAAAGTATTACACTGTACAAAACTTCAAGTAATTGTATACACTGATATTAATGTTATAAACTGTTAACTTTTGGTGCAAAATGGTACCTTTGTGGGAGAGGTACCAAAAGGGGCGTGACAATAACGCCCATTTTTCAATGGACTGTAGGCACTATAAAAACATTACGCTGTACTAAATTTCAAGTATTTTTATACACTGGTATTAATGTTATAAGCTGTTAACTTTTGGTGCAAAATGGTGCATTTGTGTGGGAGGTACCAAAAGGGGCGCGGCAATAACGCCCATTTTTCACTGAACTGTAGGCACTATAAAAGCATTACACTGTACAAAATTTCAAGTATTTCTAAACACTGGTATTAATGTTATAAGCTTTTAACTTTTAGTGGAAAATGGTGCATTTGTGTGGGAGGTACAAAAAGGGGAGTGGCAATTTCGCCCATTTTCCTCGAGTTGATAGCGACTAACAAACTAATACTATGTGTGAAATTTCAGAAGATTCGAATACGTTTAATAGCAGTTATTAAAGAATCAATATTTCACAACATTTTAACCCTTTGTGGGGGAGGTACCAGAAGGAGTGGACCAATATGGCCCATCTTCGAACTTAGCCGGAGATAGAAAAAAATATTACCCCATACGAAATTTGAAGTCAATCGGTTACTCCTTTCGAGAGTTATCGTGCGCACCAGCCAGCAGACACACAGACAGACAGACAGACGGACGGACATTGCTCATTCGACTTAAAATGACCCAAAACGGATTTCCCCCGAACATACTTGGGGTCTTAGGTCACTCCTTCGATGTGTTACACTTTTTTCCGTAGCAAATGATATATACCCTCGTCACACTAAAGTGAGGGTATAAAAAGCAGACAAGAAATGAAATCCCAAAAAGTAGACAAAAAATGAAATTAAGCCCAAAAAATTGTTGTTGTTTCACATGTTATTTTTTAGGGTCCGTATTCATAAAAATATTGGGGTGTATTTTCCTGGGGCCCAATTTCATTCCGCCCTTTTGTTCACAATTAAGACAATGCACCAGTTCACACATACACTATTGCGATGTCCCAAATCATTGAATTAAAGTTCGAGTTGCTACAGCACGCACCCCTCTAGACGAGGGTATATATCATTTGCTACAACCAAAAGTGAAACACATCGAAGGAGTGACCTAAAACCCCAGTCTCGCCGGCAAAGCTACAGGCAGTGGCTGATACAATTGCTCCCTAACTCAGAGAGATATACACAACAAATTGGAGAGAAATTGAGAGAATTGTGAGACGCATTTCAGCTAGTTTAGGGTTAACTGACCTCCATAGATTTGTCAGCAGGGGATGGCCCCAAAACCGTGGATTTTAAAGTATAATGAAGGAGTAAAATTTGAAAGTCCATTTTTGCAACTTTTTAGTTCCACTTTCTAAAAACAAAAATATTATTTAGGATAATATGATATTGTCTTACTAGGACTTTCAGAAAAATTACAAAAAACTTTTGAATAATTATATTCTTAAAAAATGTCAAGTACATTTAAACTCGACCAGAAAATAAAAAAACTGAGTATTCAGTTTTGTTTTGTTTCATGTCAGCTTTCAGAAATATGTAGAGATTTTCATGACCAGAAACTGGTGTTGCACGGTGTTACGGGTATCACTTGAGTATTTTTCAAACTCAGTAGAGTTAATTGCACGGCCAGACTATAAGCATCACAAAATAACGTCTTTGAAAAACTGTCTTGCCGTATTTCCATTATTTGAATTTCATGCATTTGATTTCGGCATGACTATTAAAGCCATGCCTGAATATATTATAGTGATTTCGTTTGTGCAAAAAAATTTTAAATTTGTTCTACATTTTACACTGAAACCGCATTTTTAAGTTCGTTTGTAGAAATAGTGCAGCCGTATGAACGGGTTTTGATTTCGTTTGTAAAATTATTACACCCGCAAATGCGAAAATATCGCATTTTCCACACTCAGGTCAGTCCGCGGTGTGGAGTGTTGCACCGTCAAAAAGCAGACTTCAGAACCAAACCTAAATGAGAGCGTACATTCTTAATGCACTACCAAATGACTGCGCAATAATGTAGGTATGGGTTTTACTCACCGCACGATTTTGATAATGATACTTTACCTTTGCCTAACAATCTGTCATTGTCCGTACATTTGCATCACTTTAACAGGGTTGATAAAGTTGTCCGATCTGACAATCGTGTGTACATAGCTTAAGGGTTAATAACTTTAAAGTATGCACTGGTATTAAAGTTAAAAGCTGTTTACTTTTGGTACAAAAGGGTCAATTTTTTGTGGAAGGTACCAGAAGAGGCGTGCCAATAACTTTTCTCTAGACTCTAGGTACTATAAAACCATTACATTTGTATGAACTGATATTAAAGCCATAAGCACTTAACTTTTGGTGAAAAATGGTCCATTCGTGTGGGAGGTACCCAAAAGGGAGTGGCCACTTCGCCCATTTTTCTTGTCGTGTTAGCGACTAACAAACTAATACTATGTGTGAAATTTCAGAAGATTCGAGTAAGTAGTATGGAAGGTGTTGAAGAATCAATATTTCACTAAAAGTTAACACTTTGTGGGGGAGGTACTAGATGGAGTGGACCAATATGGCCCAACTACGAACTTAGCCGGAGATAGAGAAAAATATGACCGTATACCAAATTTGAAGTAAATCGGTTACTCATTTCGAGAGTTATCGTGCGCACCAGCCAGCAGACAGACAGATATACAGACGGACGGAAGGACATTGCTCATTCGACTTAAAATGACCCAAAACGAATATCCGCCGAACATACTTGGGGTCTTAGGTCACTCCTTCGATGTGTTACACTTTTGGCTGGTAGAAAATGATATACGCAGTATGTTCAAGAAATATTCGAATTTTGTATTTTTTTTTTTCAAAAAGTATTTATTTATTCAGGAATATCTATTTTGTCCCCTTCAAAGTAATTCCCCTCGGATATAATACACTTCTGCCAAAAGTTTTTTCCAATCCTCGAAGCACTTCAAATAATCGTTTTTTGTGATCTTGTTCAGCTCCTCCTTCGATGCCATCTTTATCTCCTCAATCGTGGGGTAGCGTCGTCCTTTCATGGGCCTTTTCAGTTTTGGGAACAAAAAATAGTCACAGGGGTCTAGGTCAGGGGAATACGGTGGCTGCGGCACCACTACTGTGTTGGTTTTGGCCAAATATTCGCGCACAAGCAATGATGTGCAGGGGCGTTATCATGGAGCAAAAGCCAGTTTTTGGTTCTTCCACAAATCCGGGCGTTTTTTGCGGATTGCTTCGCGCAATTTGCGCATAACTTGCAGGTAATATTCTTTATTGACCGTACTATCCTGTGGCAAGAACTCATAATGTACCACGCCCCTGCAATCAAAAAAAAACTGTGCAAAACCTTTACGTTCGACAGAACGCGGGCGTCCGGCACGCTGTTCGTCCTTCGCATCTTCTCGGCCCACTAAGAACATTTTGTACCACCGATAAACGTTGCTTTGGTCCAAGGTAGCTTCACCATATGCCACAGTCAACATTCGGAATGCGTCAGCGCACTTTATTTTGTTTTTCATACAAAATTTGATGTAGATCCAAATACACGAAACCCGCGGAAATTAAAAATTCGCGATATTCTTTAAACATACCTCGTATACCCTCCTCTCTGAAGTGAGGGGATAAAAATAACGAATGGGAATAACTAAATTTTCGTTTGCTTTGCTGTTTTGCACATGCTTGCATGTGTTTTCTGTCATTATTTCAGTACTGTGTAGTTCAAACAACAAACACATGAATATAAACAACTAAAAGTGTTTATTTCGGTCATGCCGAATCTTATATACCCTCCACCATGGATTGCATTCAATTTTGATTACTGGAAAATATGGAGAAAATCATGGCTCTATGAAATAACCCCCCCAAATCGAAAATGAAATAAGTCCCAAATTTGGGGATTTATTTAATTATGATATAAGTCCCCAATTTCAAAAATGAAATAAATCCCCACATAATGAAATTAGACCCAAAATTTAAAATGAAATAAATCCCCATTTTTGGGGACTTATTTCATAATGAAATAAGACCCAATCTTTAGAGTGAAATAACTCCCCAATTTTTTATTTATTTTTTTTTTCAATAATATAAACAAATTTAAGTATAAATTTGCATAGAATCTTCAATAATACTACGGCAACAAGGACAATTATAATTTTGAAAACCATTGGCAATAGAGTCAGCGAGTAGTTTGTTATAGCATTTGACGCAAATCTTCAAATGTCTGCATGGAAAAAAATGTTTGGTGTATTTTCTCTATAGACAACACATTCATATTCATTAGAAGATGTGTTGTAGAATTCTTCTTCAGATTCATCATCACTAGATGATTCTTCTTTGAGGAAGTCAGGGATCATATGAAACCTTGAGCAGAAGAACATTATTGCAAATTAAAAAACATTTTTAAAAATGGTAGAATCACTGTGGAAAGGCGACCAATGGAATACATGTGGTCGATTGAGAAAAAATTAGTATAAAATAAAAAATTCGCGCAAATTTTTAAATTTCGCGCCAATCAATTTTCGCTCAATCAAACATATCTTTCTGTTTTTTTTATATAAATATTTTTTTGCTCTTTAACAATTCAACAAATGCCGGCAATAATTTCGTAATTCTTTTTTCTTTTAGATTTTTACACCTTGAAGTCTTTTAACAAACTGATTTGCTGGTACATATTTACTTTAACAAGTAGTCAATGCTATCAGAATTTCTAATGGTCTATAAATTCGCTTGCAGTTTCAGTATATCACATTATACACGTGAAAGAATCTTTGCTCAGAATTATTAATTAATATTATTATTGATTGTAATTATTATTAATATTTAAAAATATTCTTCCGACTAATTTTGATATTTTGTAACTATGAATAAGTGCAGCAAATATTCTTTACCGTAATTGCACATGTGACGAGTACAGTAGTTTTGCTGCATTGAACTCTAATTTTTAATTTTAAAAGATATAAAAATGAAATAAGTCCCCATATCGAAAATTGGGGATTTATTTCATTGCAAAAAATTGGGGACTTATTTCATTATGAAATAACTCCCCAAAATAAAAATGAAATAACTCCCCAAAAAGTGAAACAAATCCCCAAATTTAGTTGTTGTTGTTTTCTGTACAATTTTTTGGGGACTTATTTCATTTTCGATTTGGGGGGTTATTTCATAGAGCCGCAAATCATTAGGATCGTTTTTGTTAAAGTTAATTATTAAACCAGTAAGGAAAGGCTAAAGTCGGGCGGTGCCGACTATATAATACCCTACACCACTCTCGTAATATTGAATAACTCTGATATATAAATTTTGGCGCAATGAAATAACCCCCAAGTGAAATAACACCCAAGCCGAAAATGAAATAACACCCAAAAAAAAGATTCAAAATTGGGTTTGGGTGAAATTTCATTAACTTTGGGTTTCATTTCATTTTTTCAAGTTTTTTTGTTACTAAGACCAAAATGAAATAAAACCCAAAATAAAATGAATTTGGGATTTATTTCATTCATTTTGGGGTTTGGGGATTTTTTCATTGTTCTGGATTTATTTCATTTTCATCGAAATCTAATTTTTCTTGGGCCGTATTTAATTTTATTTGGGGATTATTTCATTGACATTCAAAATGAAATTTAGGAAAGTTTTTAATAATAAAATTGTTAGATATCGCTTCCTTGTCGTTAGGCGGTTAGAATCGAATGAACATATTTAACGGGGTAATTTTAGGGTGGGCCTTGAGAGTAGTAATCAGTTCTTAATAGTTCTTCAGAGAAGAAAATTTACAAATTTTAAATTATAACAAATAGGAGAATTTAAGTTTTAGGGTCATGGATTTTTTGGCATATGGCGATTTTTTGGCATATGAGTCGTCTGCTTTACTATTTCTTCATGTCAGAAAATTTTATGGAAATATGTTGGAAGAGAAAACATGAATAGGAATTAATGGAGACGAAAAATAGGTTAAAAATCGCCGCGATTTTTAACCTATTTTTCGTCTCCATTAATTCCTATTCATGTTTTCTCTTCCAAAAATGTTCATGAATTCTCATTTATTATATTCCAGAAGTTTTCAAACGTCAAGAAATAGTAATGCATTACAAAAAATAGTTCAGAAACATTTTTTTTTTAATTTTTCGTCAGGATTACTATTTTCTTATGTTTTCTGTTCCAACATTCAGTTGCAAAGCATAAAAACCATTGCAAAGCGGTTGAAACGTTGTTTCTACGTCCATTAATAAATATCAATTTGCAATTTGCAGGTATTTAGTTTTTATTCTAATTTGTTTCGGCCTATTGGGGATTCCATACAAGCGTTTCTGTAAATACTACAAACAGTTTTTGGGAAAAATGATGTATATTGCACAAAAACATATTTGTCTAGACGAATAAATTTAATTTGAAGTTTATTTCATTTGTTTGGGGTGTTTTTCATTGGGGGTTATTTCACTTTTTTTGGGGGAATTATTTTTTTTTTTTAATTTAATTAATATTTTTTGGGGGTTGTTTCATTTATTATTTGGCTATTTTTTCATTTAATTTGGATTTTATTTCACATTTAATCTTTGGGCGTTATTTCATTTCATTTGGGTCATATTTCATTGGGGGTTATTTCATTTTCGGCTTGGGTGTTATTTCACTTGGGGGTTATTTCGTGGCGCCATAAATTTTGTAATTCATGTATAAATTGTTTACATAAATTTACTTTTGGGACATTTAATACTTAAATAATAACCACAGTGTGGTACAGGGTATAAAAACGATTGGATCTAAAGAGCCAAATCGGATGAAACGTATATATGGGAGCTATAGCTAAATCTTAACCGATTTTCTTCAAATTCGGTAGTGTTGGTTCATGGATCAAGAAACTCTACCATTCTAAATTTCAACACGATTGGATGTAAAATACAGCTTTTATAGGACTAAAGGGCCAAATCGGACGAAACATATATATAGGAGCTATAGCTAAATCTTAACCGATTTTCTTCAAATTCGGCAATGTTGGTTCATGGATCAAGAAACACAACCATTCTAAATTTCAAACCGATCAGATGTAAAATACAGCTTCTATAGGACTAAAGGACCAAATCGGACGAAAGATATATATGGGAGCTATATCTAAATCTGCACCGATTTTCTTCAAATTCGGCAATGTTGGTTCATGGATCAAGAAACTCTACCATTCTAAATTTCAAAACGATCGGATGTAAAATACAGCTTCTATAGGACTAAAGGGCCAAATCGGACGAAACATATATATGGGAGCTATAGCTAAATCTAAACCGATTTTCTTCAAATTCGACAATGTTGGTTCACGGATCAAGAAACTCTACCATTCTAAATTTCAAAACGATCGGATGTAAAATACAGCTTCTATAGGACTAAAGGACCAAATCGGACGAAAGATATATATGGGACCTATATCTAAATCTGCACCGATTTTCTTCAAATTCGGCAATGTTGGTTCATGGATCAAGAAACTCTACCATTCTAAATTTCAAAACGATCGGATGTAAAATACAGCTTCTATAGGACAAAAGGACCAAATCGGACGAAACATATATATGGGAGCTATAGCTAAATCTTAACCGATTTTCTTCAAATTCGGCAATGTTGGTTCATAGATCAAGAAACTCTACCATTCTAAATTTCAAAGCGATCGGATGTAAAATACAGCTTCTACAGGACTAAAGGACCAAATCGGACGAAACATATATATGGGAGCTATAGCTAAATCTTTACCGATTTTCTTCAAATTCAGCAATGTTGGTTCATGGATCAAGAAACTCTACCATTCTAAATTTCAAAACGATCGGATGTAAAATACAGCTTCTATAGGACTAAAGGGCCAAATCGGACGAAAGATATATATGGGAGCTATATCTAAATCTGAACCGATTTCAACCAAATTCAATAGCGATCTTAACAGCCGCGAAATACTCTAAACTGAAAAATTTCAGAACGATCGGAGTGAAATTGCGACCTTTAGTCGACAAACAACTTTACGTGGACAGACGGACGGACGGACAGACATCGTTAAATCGACTCAGCTAGTGATTCTGAGTCGATCGGTATACTTTAAGGTGGGTCTAGCTGTGTTATTTTAAGGTGTTACAAACATCTGCCGTGAAACAAACTTATAATACCCTGTACCACAGTGTGGTGTAGGGTATAAAAATGTGTTTGGATTGTATAGGCGGTGGGCGTGGCCGATTTTGATGAAATACAATTTTTTTATACCCTACACCACACTGTGGTACAGGGTATTATAAGTTTGTTTCACGGCAGATGTTTGTAACACCTTAAAATAACACAGCTAGACCCACCTTAAAGTATACCGATCGACTCAGAATCACTAGCTGAGTCGATTTAACGATGTCTGTCCGTCCGTCCGTCCGTCCGTCCGTCTGTCCATGTAAAGTTGTTCGTCGACTACAGGTCGCAATTTCACTCCGATCGTTCTGAAATTTTTGCAGTTTAGAGTATTTCGCGGCTGTTAAGATCGCTATTGAATTTGGTTGAAATCGGTTCAGATTTAGATATATCTCCCATATATATCTTTCGTCCGATTTGGCCCTTTAGTCCTATAGAAGCTGTATTTTACATCCGATCGTTTTGAAATTTAGAATGGTAAAGTTTCTTGATCTATGAACCAACATTGCTGAATTTGAAGAAAATCGGTAAAGATTTAGCTATAGCTCCCATATATATGTTTCGTCCGATTTGGTCCTTTAGTCCTATAGAAGCTGTATTTTACATCCGATTGTTTTGAAATTTAGAATGGTAGAGTTTCTTGATCCATGAACCAACATTGCCGAATTTGAAGAAAATCGGTGCAGATTTAAATATAGCTCCCATATATATGTTTCGTCCGATTTAGTCCTTTAGTCCTATAGAAGCTGTATTTTACATCCGATCGTTTTGAAATTTAGAATGGTAGAGTTTCTTGATCCATGAACCAACATTGCCGAATTTGAAGAAAATCGGTGCAGATTTAAATATAGCTCCCATATATATGTTTCGTCCGATTTAGTCCTTTAGTCCTATAGAAGCTGTATTTTACATCCGATCGTTTTGAAATTTAGAATGGTAGAGTTTCTTGATCCATGAACCAACATTGCCGAATTTGAAGAAAATCGGTTCAGATTTAGATATAGCTCCCATATATATATTTCGTCCGATTTGGTCCTTTAGTCCTATAGAAGTTGTATTTTACATCCGATCGTTTTGAAATTTAGAATGGTAGAGTTTCTTGATCCATGAACCAACATTGCCGAATTTGAAGAAATCGGTTTAGATTTAGCTATAGCTCCCATATATATGTTTCGTCCGATTTGGCCCTTTAGTCCTATAGAAGCTGTCTTTTACATCCGATCCTTTTGAAATTTAGAATGGTAGAGTTTCTTGATCCATGAACCAACATTGCCGAATTTGAAGAAAATCGGTGCAGATTTAGATATAGCTCCCATATATATCTTTCGTCCGATTTGGTCCTTTAGTCCTATAGAAGCTGTATTTTACATCTGATCGTTTTGAAATTTAGAATGGTTGTGTTTCTTGGTCCATGAACCAACATTGCCGAATTTGAAGAAAATCGGTTAAGATTTAGCTATAGCTCCTATATATATGTTTCGTCCGATTTAGTCCTTTAGTCCTATAGAAGCTGTATTTTACATCCAATCGTGTTGAAATTTAGAATGGTAGAGTTTCTTGATCCATGAACCAACACTACCGAATTTGAAGAAAATCGGTTAAGATTTAGCTATATATATGTTTCATCCGATTTGGCTCTTTAGATCCAATCGTTTTTATACCCTGTACCACACTGTGGTACAGGGTATTATTTAAGTATAAAATGTCCCAAAAGTAAATTTATGTAAACAATTTATACATGAATTACAAAATTTATATATCAGAGTTATTCAATATTACGAGAGTGGTGTAGGGTATTATATAGTCGGCACCGCCCGACTTTAGCCTTTCCTTACTGATTTCTTAATTAAGTCAATATATTACTCGGCCACGCCTTATTTTTTTGCACAAAAATGTATGAAGCCATCCTACTGTGGGACGTAAGACTAACCTTAATATTTGTCCACATTTGGCCAATTGTGCGTCCAAATAAAAATTTTTGCCTTGTCGACGTGAAATACTAGAAAATATTTGCACCCTTCGCTTTAGTCAAAATGATGTATTCTCCCGAATGTAACTTATCTCAAATTTAAAATTTCTAAAATATGAAAAGTGCAATTTTCGGAAAAAGGGCAGAATTTTTCTGCTGCAATTTGTTCAGAATCGAAATCGCCATAAATTTCTAACAATGTCACCTTATATCACATATAATTCCTAAGGGCTACCAAATATCATGATTTGGATACCAGACTTTTGGATTTAGTGGTAAACCCATATACGAGTATGTAATTTTCTGCCCAATGTGAGATTTTTTTGATTCTATCTAAATATAACAGGTTATTAGCTAAAAACTATATGAAATTAGATTTACGTACAAATATTAGTACAATCTATTTGTGACGTGGTTTTTCTTATCCAGATCATAGACAAAAATATGCTAAGTACCGAAAAATACTCGGTTTTCGAATACAGACAACTCGCGGTATAACGAATACTCGGTTTAACGAAAATCCGATATAACGCACGATCAAAATGTTTACATTGAGTACCTTATATTACGAACGACTTCAATTATTTGTATTCGATATAACGAACGATTGGAAAAGACTATTAAAATTAAAGGAAAAACTAAAATAAAAAATTTAAGAAGAAGAAAAAATACTCTAGATTCGTTGCAGTACCGTAAGTTTTTATGACTTGCTCATTTTTGACTCATACCTACCTACACACCGATAGCGACATTTGTAATTTTTCGTGTAACATAGCCGAAAGAGTATCATTAATTAGAATGGGCAGAAAAAACAGAATTTCCTTAAGTCAAACAATTTCAATTTTTGATGGATGTTAGATTTCAGTGATTTCGAAAAAAATGTGATTCGAAAAGTAAATATTATATATAAAATGGAACACAACTTTACAAATCTACGCCATTTTGTATGTTAAAGCTAAACAATTTGTATAATCGTAAAATTAATTAAATGTTATGTTCAAAATCCAACGAAACACATCTAAAAAATCTTCGCGATATAACGAATTATTCGGTATAACGAATTGGTCTGACAATATATCGTTCGTTATACCGGGATTTGCCTGTACCAAGTTTTCGAATACTTTTATTTTATTTGGATCTCCTGGATCTCGCATTGGCCGTTTGAGCAACGAGAACAGACTACTCACTCTCTTCACTATGTCCAGATTTACACTAGGATATTTTTTTCAGCAGATTATAATTCTCTGATTCTCTTATAAAATTGCCTCTGCGTTTAGACACGTAATTTTGTTTCGGATATTCCTGTTTGAATTGTTGTGTTTCAAAGTGCTAGTGAAAAACACAAAACGTTCAGCCCGATAAGCCCGAGTTTTTTCCCCCTCTTGTCGACTGCCTCTCTCTCCTACACAACGCCGATAATCTGCTGATAATCAGCCAGTGTAAATCGGGACTAACTACTCGAAACAAATAACGGCAGTCTACTACTCTGTTTGAAACAAAGAAAGTGAGTGAAGTATAGTCGCAAAAGCAATAAATGTTTACGAATGCTGAAAAATCGTGTCGATGCAGGGCTCTAATGTCTATTAGTAATCCCATTTCCTTCCTGAATCTATTTTGTATAGAACGCATTCTTTGCATTACCTTTTAATGCATTCCATAAACCGAATTAATGCATGTAGCGGCGAAATTCCCAAAGGTATCATTAATTAGCCTATTTAAATTATCAGCTGGATTATTCATGATTTTCGAAGTCGCTTCCCAAAGGTAACAATTTCGTGGACTATTACTTCTTGGGTTTCTTTGGCAAATATGGAGCTCGATTCTTCCAAATAATAGTTTTTTTCTGTTACTTTTCGATTTATATACATTTGCAGAGGTGCCATGGAGAAACTGAACAAACAACGATCCGTGGAACCTTCATATATAAATGTCTGCTTATATTGAGCCTGCTCAGCGCCATCACAACACCACTTTATGTTTAGAGTTGCCATATTAAAATCCTCGAGGTATAGCAAGCCTGGTTTTTGCGTTAAGCACAATCTGGAAACCGTGTGGTAAATTAGCGACTATAGATTAATTTCAACTTTTACTTCTTCGACCATAATGTCATCGTGATAACATGAAAATGTTTCAGATTTGATGGCTTCAAAGCTTGGGGACATTTTAGAATTTATTGTCTTAGTATATTCACGTAGTAATTTGTAACGATGGACAGACAAATCCAAGTCTATTATCATTGCAAAACCTTTATTGGGAGACACAGTACTCTGTTGCTTTATATTATCTTTTAACGTTTCTTTATTAGGCAGCATTCTTATGTGTGTTATTTCAATATCAAATACCTCTAAATATATTTCTATGAATTCATGGTAAGTGATCTTTTTGGCTGCATTTTTGTTGAACACATTTTGTAGGATTACATAATATTATTTGTTTGAAACTTCTCCAAAAAATTAACAGATTTCATTTGGACAAATTAAGGATTCGCGAATTTTTGTAGTGATATTCTTAGACCAAGAAATTTGGTAATATTTTCTTGTGAATTTCGTGGATTGAAGAGTCGACATTGGTATTCGGTGATTCTGTGTTCCTCCAGGGTAACTGATTTTCTGCGAATTAACGTAAAACAATAATATATCGCGACGTTTGTTTTGTGAAAACGTAACTTTAGTGTTCAAAATGTGTTAGTTGTTATATGTCATTTTATTTTGCCAACCACTATTAATTATTTAATTCAAATAATTTAAGCCTGAAGTGTAGTCCCGATTAAATGTTCCAGTAAATAAGAACCACAAGGTTCTATGAGGCACTTACAACCTTATGGAATACGTTTCGTAAGAAGAATTAGTTTTAGTTGTTTTAATCAGTTTTCCCTAAAACCATAACACATTTTGTTACCTGACTTTAATTAATTCACATCGACTATTTTGAAATATTTGTCAAGACATTTTACTCTTGGTGTAAAATTCACCATACACCATTGAATTAGAGAAGAATAAGCGCATCTAAATATGTAATAATTAAATTTTTTAACAAAATATGTGATCGGCATCTAGATTTGAACTGTATATAATTGGAAAGCTATTTTCGTAAATCTTGGCGGTGTTCATAAATCTACTCTCTGCCAATTGCTCTTACTATTTTAAAATCGTTTGTTTGTTTGTTCCATCATCACGCCTGAACCAATTTTCTTGAAACTTGGTAGACAGATATGTAGACCATTGCCTGCGAAGTGCCATAGGCTACTTTGATTGCTGAGGCTCCTGTTAGAGCTAGAAAGCCAAAATTTTGCACACGCATACACAATTTGGTCGTTTGAACCTCTCATAAGATACAAAGATAACCTTTGGAAATATGAAGTACTATAGATGGCAAATGTATGCGCGAATAATAACTATCAACACTCTGACTTTTGTCAGTGTACCAGTGACCAGAACAATTTTCATTATTTCACTGATTTTAAAGCTCATTAAGTGATAAGAATATAAAAATGTATATGTACATACTGACCTCAACTGAGATGCGAAATCAACAATTCGATGGCCAGCCTGAGGTCAAACCGGACATAAAACCGTGTCTTTTCAAAATATATCGCTTAGAACTTACTGTGGTAACATATCTAACGTTTTCAATAAATTCACTTCTCAAACTGTGGTAAGTATAGCAGTGACCAAAGCAATTTTCACTTTAAAAGTCCCTTTAGGTCTAATATTCTACTAATTTATGTGTACTTATATATACGTTGCGACTCCTATAAGAGTTAGAAAGCTAGAAATTTTGCTAATATATAGACTCGAGTATTGTGTAACCTACGGACTATCCATATTGCATTTTTTTGGGCCGTGGTCGGTTCTCGCTATCAAAATCTTTAATATTATTTTTGCACTTCAGAAGCGTCTTAAAAGATAAACTAATATGTAGAACTATACATAGGAAGAACATTTTCGAATTCTAAGTTAGCTAAGTATCTCTAAATTAAATTGTATATACTGATCTTCAAGGAGATGCGAAATCAACTACCTTATGTCCAGCCTGAGGTCAAAACCATTTAATTTTCCGAGACACGTATTGCGACCTCTTGACTTCTGAGATGTATTATTGCAGAAAGTTTGCATATATATAGTTAAGAGTGTGGCAAAAATTATAACCTACTCAAATTAACGAAATTTGAACAGTTGAAACCTATATTAGGTGCTGGCTAGGATAAATCCACACATTCTAATTTCCATCGACACATTTCTATACCAAATTTTTTGGTGTTTTTGGGTCCAGGATATGGATTCAATAACAATAATATCTGTTACCATGGCCTAAAGTTTTAGTTTTCGAGTTAGTTAAAATTAAAAAAAATAAATTTCTATTATATTGACAAGTTGGCTGTTAGTCCTACAGCAAATAAACATATACGACTAACTTATAATAAGAAATATTACAAAGTTAAATTTTGTGGTAGTCAGAGCTAAGGATTTTCATACGGAATTTTTATTAGAATATCGTCTAGCTTCCGAAGTTTGGATCACGCTGTTAAAGTACAACCCTGCCAACGCCGGGTACTTTAACGCTAGTTTAATAATAACACTGTGTAACACTTGTTTTGTGTCCGAGACCTAAAATTTTTTGTATAGACTGAGGCATACTATCTTATGAAACCAAAACAAAATTCTTTTAAATTATTTATTTATTTATTTATATGAATTACAATACAAAGTAAATTTAGGCCGGGTTACAAATACCATTTATTTATTTATTTATTTCGTTTTCACATACAACAGGACGCTACGTTCCTATAAATTATAGTATGTGAATTACAATTGTTACAGTATGATTTAATTTAACTTAATAACAATAATAGTTGCAATAATAACGTTTTACGGATAAAAAACATTGAATGGAAAATAAAATAAATTACTGGAAATGAGCATATAGTGAAAGTTTAAAGGACGTTGCATTGCCTATAAGTTGTATGGGAAATGGAAGCGAGTTCCAAAGACGAATAGCATTAACTATAAAGTGACGTTCGGATATTAACAATTTATGTCTAATTGGAATGATCCGCAATCCTCTGCTTGAACGACCGAATCTAATTATGTTGTATAGATATGATGGTGCCTTGGTGTATATTATGTTGTGCAAGAAGGTTAAAGTCTTTATTTTAAGCAGGTGTAGAAAGTCAACTCCGTATAGACATTTTTGAACAGCAGAGCAACTCTGGTACCGTCGTAATCCATAAACATATCTCAAAACGGCATTAAAAGTTATCATTAGCCTTGACATACTTTTAGCGTCACAGCTTGAAAATAGTTCACACCCATATAGAAGTGATGGCATCAGATATGTTTTCGCAAGAAGAATGCGTATGTGTTGAGGGGTATAGTACGATGTCGGATATAGTGTACGCAGCATTGTAAAGACTTTGCCTGTTGTAGTTGCTATGTGGTCAGTCCATGAGAGGGAGTTATGAAAATAATTCCTAGGTTTTTAGCGTTGTTTACGAACTTTACTTGTTGACCTCCGATGACAATGGGTAAAACACAAGAAGAAAGTTGCGACTTTTTTGCCACAACTATGCACTTTGATTTGTTAGGGTTTAGAAACAGCTTATTTACCAATGCCCAGTTGTTAATTCTTTCGAGATCTCTGTTGATTTTCGAAACACAAACAGTGATTGATGTTTTAGAACAGCTTAAATATATCTGTACATCGTCGGCATACATGTGGATACTGCAGAATTGGAGTTGTAGTGGAAGGTCATTAATATACAATGAAAAAATAAGCGGTCCTAATACCGAGCCTTGAGGGACGCCGCGTTCCAAGTGCAGTGGTCTGGAGGAAACATTATTTAGAACAACTGATTGAAAGCGATTGCTTAAATATGACGACACTAGATTGGTAGCAGTTCTGGTAAAAGAGAATTTTTCTCGTAACTTGGAAGATAGGATTTCGTGATCAATACAATCAAAAGCTTTGGAATGATCGAGTAGGGTGAGGAATGTTATTTTATTGTTATCCATATTGTGTCTTATGCAATCTGTTACATGTGCGAGGGCAGTTATGCAGCTGTGTTTTGGACGAAAACCAGATTGTTTATCCGTTAAGAGGTTATGTTCGGTCAGATACTTGCTTATCTGGGAATGCATTATTTTTTCGAAAGCTTTAGATAGGTATGGCAAAATGGCAATTGGGCGAAAGTCATTACTGTTCCTAGATTTGGGAAGTGGCAATATCTTTGCGTGTTTCCAGACTGCAGGATATTGACTGGTCGTAAGTATCGTGTTGAAGACATGTGTAATATGAGGTAATAAGTGTGGTAGCAGGATCTTAATAAAACACGGGTGAATATTGTCGACACCTACTGCATTTGATTTCACTGAGATACAACTATCCATCACCTCAGATGGGTTAGCACAACGGAATTCAAAATTACCATAGTCGGTTAAATTTGATACCCTTGAAAACATAATATTTGATGAGGATGACTGCATATCACGCAAGCTTTTTACGAAGTATTCATTTATTTCATTAGGATCAGCTCGAATAGGTACATCGCATTTCTTACCAATGCCAATTTCCCTAATTGTCTTCCATTTACTTTTTGAATTTATCGCAGAGTTAAATTTAGCTGCGTAGTGCTGTGATTTTGCCAAACTTATTGCTTTAGTGACTTCTTTTCTAAGAGCACTGTATTCATCATATAATTGTGATGTTTTAAAGCGTTTCCAGCGTCGATAACAAATATCTCTTTTATTTATTAAGGATTTAATATGTGTACTAAACCAACATTTCCCAGTATGTTGCCTTCGTGATGTTCGTAGTGGTATAGTTAAATTAAAGAGATGTTGCACATTTTCATTTATAAATGACAGTTGTTCATCAGCAGACGTTAGAGTATATACACTGGTCCAATTAACTTTAAAAAATTCAGATTGTAACAAATCATAGTTCAGCTTACGGAAGTCATAAAATTTATGTTGTTGGGTTTCAATGCAAGTCCTAGCATCGTACGAAATTAAAATCAAATCATGCTTGGAAAAACATGGCACGGACAATTGATCATAGAGTAGGACCTTGTTCAAGTCAGCAACAAAGAAAAGGTCCAATAGTGTATTGGCGGAGGTTGTGAAATGTGTAGGATTTACCGAATTAACATTATGTAATCCAACGGATTTGAAAGAATCCAATAGATGCGATTCCGCTACAACGTTCGAATTAAAATCTCCTGCAATAATTACGTCGTCGTATTCAACTGACAAATTTTGAATTACTATGCTTAGCGCATCATATGGCAAACTACGGTGTGGTCTGTAGACGCATCCAATAAGAATTTTCTGCATACAGTTTGAAATTTCGACAAAAATGTGCTCTATTTTTTCATTGCAATTGGATTTGGCGATGATCTTACAACTAAATCCATTCTTGCAATAAATTGCTACTCCACCTGCATGTGAAAGCCGATCATTACGAAAAACATTATACCCAGCTGCGGTTATTATACTATCAGTTATTGATGTGTTAAACCAGGTTTCAGTCACACAAATTATATCGACTCCTGAATTCTGAAACAGATAGCGAAACTCGTCTATCTTATGTGCTAAACTCTGAAAGTTTGCAGCGACAGACCAGGCTGAAAGTTTGCAGCGACAGACCAGAGCCTCTGGTGGAAATTGAACCCACGACCCCCAAACTCATAGGCGAGTACGCTACCAACTCGCCTACCGGGCGCTCATTTTTTAAATTTATTATCTAAAATTCTAAGAAAGCGGAATTCAGTAACTCTTGATAAAACAATTAGAAAAACATTGATTTTTTTAAAAATAGTTTTTTGCTGGCGCGAATAAAACGATAAAAAATAGACAAAAAATCGCAAACAAATTGTTTGTTCCATTTTATGAATGCTAGCATCCTTACGAAGAAAATAATGCATATTTGCAAAAAGGATATGGATAAATCTATAAATTATAACCCATATTGTAAAATTATGGCAATTTAAGAAAAGTGGTGTGGCAATAACGCCGTTTTAATATATGTGCTATGGGTACTATAAAAACATTACACGGTACAAAATTTCAAGTTTTTGTATGTGCAGGAATTGAAGTTATAACCCGTAAACTTTTTGTTCAAAATGGTCCATTTGTATGGGAGTTGCCAAAAGAGGCGTGGCAATAAAGCAGATTTTTAAGGGACTCTAGGTACTATAAAAGAAATACACTTCACAAAATGTTAAGTAAGTGTATAACTGAAATCAAAATTATAAGCCGTTAACTTTTTGTGCAAAATGGTTCAACTTCGCCCACTTTTCCTACGATGATAGTAACCAAGAAACTAATACTAAGTGTGTAATTGTGAAAGATTCTGAGTAGTAGTAGTATAGAATTTATAATATAATCAATATTTCACTAAATGTTGACCCTTCGTGGGGCAGGTACTCGAAGGAGTGGACAAACATGATAGAAATCCTATTAATATTAAGGTACTCGAAGGAGTGGACAAGCATGAGATAGAAAAAATATTGACACATACCCAATTAAAAGTCAACCGGTTAATCCTGTAAATTATCGTGCGCACCAACCAGACAGACAGACGGACAGGCTGACCGACATTGGTAAAATGACTTGAAATGGCCCAAAACGGATTCCTGCCAAATATTCTTGGAGTCTCTTAGGTCACTCCATCGATGTTTTACACTTTTGTCCCGCAGCATCTGATATATCATCATGAATGAACAACGAAAATGAATTAATGATATAAATCAAATGGTTTGGCCCCATGCTGGACATAAGATAGTTGATTTCGCATCTCCTTGAAGATTTTTATATACAATTTAATTTCTAGATACTTAGCTCCTAAGTGATTTATGAAGGATTGAACATTGTTTTGGTCACTACTGCACTGACCACAGTTCAAATCGTAAGAATGTTAATAGATAATTCCAGCCACGCGCTTAACTGTATGTGTGTTAATAGGTCAACAAACGAGTGGCGGAGGAACAAATGCTTAATGTGTATACGAGTATATGTTCCAAATTTCGATATAATATGTTTAGTCATGATAATGGAAGTCATATCACATTGACCACACTAAAAATTAGAAACATTTAGTTAAATACCGCTGTAATTAGCGAGCGATATATTTCTTAAACACTTTTGAGTGGAATTTTTTGTGTCCATCTTTTCCTCAGGTCGGACGACGCATTTCCTTGAAGATCGGTATATGAGCATATATGTGTAGGTCCATATCTCTTCATGGGTGATTTAAAGCATTGAGAAAATGAAAAAAAACTCTTATGGTGTTTTCTTTTCTAAAAAAATATGTTGCCCTGTCAGAGAGCAGCATTTTAATAATTTCACATACACCCGTTGTATTGCTGCATTTTAATGGTCAGAAAAAAAACAAAAATGCAAAAAGCTAACCTTTTAATTCAGTAAAAAGAACTTAAACCAAAGAAAACTCTACGGTGACTCTTAAATAAAGCACCGATCCAAACTTCAGTAGAACAATTTGCATTTGTACAATTTTGCACAAAATTTAAGAGCTCACAACATGAGTACCAATGCACGAAAATGCCACAACATTTTGCACAGTGTAACGCTTTTGAAGTGTCTATAGCCCTGTAAAAAATGGCCGTTATCACCACGCCCCTTTTTGTACCTCTCACACAAAATGTCCAAATCATACCAAAATTTAATATCTCATAACGTTAATAAACCATTGCAAATAAACGCTTATAATTCGGCGCAGTACAATGTATTTAAAGTTCTGGTACCTACCATACAATCTAACAGAATAATTCGTGGAATATTCAATATTACATTACTCACAAAGTGAGGGTATACCTTAGTCGTTTTACCCGACTGAAACTTTCTTACTTGTTTTAATATTAATAGGATTTGGCATAGAGTATTTTCTAGATTTATGAACACCGTCAAGTTTGACGAAAATAGCTTCCCAATTAGATACAGTCCGAAATTTGGTACCGAACACATATTATGTTAAAAAAAATAATTATTACATATTACTTATTCTTCTCTAATTCGATGGTGTATGGTACCATATAGTGGTCTCCGCCCGACTTATGCTTTCCTTGCAAAAGTCCATCTCAGGTGAATGTTCACCAAGAGTGAAATGACTTGACAAATACTTTAAAATAGTGAATGTAAATTAATTAAAGTCATTTAACAAAGTGTGTTTTTGGTTTTAGGGAAAAGGGCATCGAGAATTTTTCACTTTTTTGCAGAAAAGATATCCTCATATGAGTCTCTGGCAAATACATATTCTTGTTTAAGGAACGAAAACTCATTAATCAACTAATTTAAACAACTAAAACATATTCTTCTTTCAAAATGGATTCGTGAAACAAAGTTCTAAGAGATCATTTTAGGTTCTTACAATTCCCTTAGAACCGTGTGGTTCTAATTTATTGTGCTATATAACTGAGCTTCAATGTTCTATCCATTTTTTTAAACTTAATATTCACAAAAACTTGACAGTTAATCGGAGCTACACTTCAGTGTTAATTTTTTTTATCAAAATAATTAATAACCTAAAAACCTAACACATGATCACCGAATACCAATGTCGACTCTTCAATCCGCGAAATTCGCAAGAAAGTATTTCCAAATTTCTTGGTTTAAGAATATCACTACAAAAATTCACAAATTCTTTATTTGTTCAAATGAAATCTGTTAATTTTTTAGAGAAGTTTTTAACAAATAATATTATGGAATCCTACAAAAGATGTCCATCAAAAATGCACCCTAAAAGATCTTAACCATTCAATTCCCATGAATTCATAGAAATATTTTTAGAGACATTGATATTGAAATAACACATATACGGTGTGGACTTCGACTTAAAGCGATACTACCTTCATTCTTTTTATAGAACATGGCTAATTTCCTCATCTAACGGAGGAAATTTTACTAATATTTTTTCAGATTTTTAAAGTTGAGGGGTTCGATATATTTATACATTTTCAATTCAAAAATTGTTTTCATTCGTTGTATTTTTGCGAATAATGAAGGTTTAGCGAATATTTTGACATACGCTTATTGAAATTAGTATGTCCTTCGATTTAATTTTCTTATATCCGCTGAAAACGGATTAAGCTGGTTTTAAAAATCAGCTTAAATTTTGCGGCCTTTGCAAGTTCTATCTTCGTTTTGCAAGTTCTATCTTCGTCTGTGAAAAAAAACGTTGATGTGCTCGCAAAAAAAATTTTGAAAAATGTGTTATTTCAAAATTAAGAAATGTTGTCCTTTGCCTATATACATAAAGGGGTTTTCAACAGGGACGCTACAAAAGTAGACCGACAGGGACAGCAAACGACGCCATATTTTTTGCCGCTCTTTTGACATTTCTCTTCAGTAAGGTTTGCCATTTCATGATGGAAAGATATACGAGCCAACTAGTCGAAATTATTAAAATTTACTACCGAAATTCGGAGTCAGTGGCCTCAACGTTAAGAGCGCTACTTCCAATTTATGGTCGATGAGCGATGAGGCTCATTTCTGGCTGAATGGCTTCGTCAATAAACAAAATATGCGTTATTGGTCAGACAGCAATCCACACGTACTCCGTGAGTCATCATTGCATCCCGAAAAAATTACGGTTTGGTGCGGTTTATGGGCCGGCGGCGTCATTGGGCCGTACTTCTTCCGTGATGATCAAGACCGGCACGTTACTGTGAATGGGAATCGCTACCGTTCAATGATAACCGAATATTTTTGGCCCCAATTGGATGATATGGACTTGGAGGACATGTGGTTCCAACAGGACGGCGCCACAAGCCACACATCGAATGCCACAATCAATTTATTGGAAACCAAGTTTGGAGAACGTGTTATCTCACGAATGGTCCAGTCGATTGGCCGCCTCGGTCGTGCGATTTGACGCCGTTAGACTATTTCCTGTGGGGCTACGTCAAGTCTATGGTCTGTGCCAACAAGCCAGCGACGATTGATGAACTTCGTACGAATATCGAACGTGAAATTGCAGCAGTATCGGCCGATTTATGCTTGAAAACCGTCGATAATTGGGTTCAGCGTCTGGACTTCTGCAAGCGTGCCCGTGGTGGCCATGCAAAAGAAATCGAGTTCCATACATAATGGAATTGAACGTACTTTCACAGGAATAAAGAATTTCATTGATATCCAAAACCGTTTTAGTTTTATTTAAAAAACCTTTTGTAGCGCGCTTATTGAAAAACCCGGTAAATGGGGCTATAGGGTAATTTTAAAGGAAACGGACCCAGTCCCAATATTTATGGATTCAGATTTCAATGAAATTTTACACGCATATACTAGAACACCATGTAGACTTACTACCTTTTACCGATTGTCCAAATTCATAACGGGTTTGATTTCATACTGTGCCCAAGATGGTCACCTACAACATTTTTTTTACAAATTTAGAGAAAGTTTACATAACTTTTGAACGGAATATCAGATTTTAATGATATACGAGTAAGTACCATTTGAAATAATTTAACATCCTCTCCAAGAATTATAAGTTAAGTAATTAATTGTTGTCTATAAAGGACATCAAAAGGGCTTAAATGTACTTAATCCTTAATTATCCTGAAAAGCATATTTAAATTTTTTTCGTTTTATTTTTAAAAATTACCCACATATTTTACCACAAAATGTAAAAATTTCTGCGTGGGTCCTCCGTGGGTAAAAAAATGAAATGTTGTAAAATGAGAAACTCTTTGAAGTAAATATATAAATAAAGAGTTTTAACATTTCATAAAATTGTTACCATTTTTGTGAGAGGTACTAGAAGGGGCGTGGCAAAAACGCCCGGTTTGTACTGGACGGTAGGTACTGTAAAAATATTACACTACACAAAATTTCAAGTATTTGTATGCGCTGGTATTAATGTTACAAGCTGTGAACATTTTGTACAAATTGGTCCCTTTGTGTGGGAGGTACCAAAAGGGGCGTTGCATTTTCGCCCATTTTTGTCCAGCTTATAGAGGCGGTAAAATGATTACTATGTATGCAATTTTACAGGATACCCATCAGTAGTACATACGTTATAAGAGCTTTAACATGTCGCACAATTTTAACCATTTGTGGGGGAGGTGTAGTATTATTAATAAAACAACCTTTTACGTGCGATTCTCATGAACAACTACTTTATTAAAGTCTCTCTTATGCTTAATGTTACCCTGACTTATCAAACTAAAGCATGGTGTGAGAATATGCTTAATAAACATATTCCACAGTCAAAAAGGTTGAGTGGAGTTTATTCACACACCTGTTTTGTGAGTGTCGCATTGCATGTCTAGACTATGTCAATGCACACTTGCCAAATTCACTACATCTTCCTTTTCCAGAAAAGATAGATCAGTGGCCATTTAATCAAACTTTTCATGTCTTGTAACGAATTAATATAGAAATCTTAGTTATAGTTAATAATAGATGAAATATAATTAAGTTACAGATACATAGTTATGGTATATTTTCTTAAATTAAAGTATTTATTAAAATGAACATTTATCAAATATATATGTTTATATATAGATTATTACCGAAATATAAATAATATAAAGACGGGTTAATTATGGAGCATGGGGAAAAAGGGAAAAATCTGCCAAAATTGGAACTTAAACATGCGATATGAATAGTTTATATAGTTTAAGGAGCACTGTGGTCAAAAACGGTTAAATAGTGGAGTGTAGAAAATATGATTAAATATGTTACAGTCGGGGAAAAAGGTTTAAGTATGCTAGCGTGGAGACCAGGCAATGAAGCCGACCAAAATTATCGGCGGCGGCGGCGCATTGAAAAATACCGATCGGCGGCGGCGGCTGATCAGCTTAGCCGATCAAATTTCAACAATCGGCTGAGCCGACAAAGTTCCAACAAACGATGGCGCACGAATGTCAATTTCAGGCAAAAATGGCGCTTTAAGATATATACAATTATATGACAAAACCTAAAATTAACACAAACATTTAAGAAAAGTTAAGGAAGTTTTGATTTAATGTCGAAAATCAGTTCAATAAATGTCTACTTATTAGTCTTTGTTGTGAAAGAGAATTTATTGTGAATGACATACCGCCTGTTGTTTTCTCTCTAGAACGACGTACACTTTGTAAAAATTGGTTCGGCCGCTCAAGAGCTATTGTATTTTCCGTAAAAACCAAAACACGCATTTCTTTAAATAAATGATAGCGAGATTAATTTAGAAACTTTTTATAAATTTGTATGCAAAAATGAACTTTATTAAAATTTCTTACCCTATTGTATTACATAGCAGTCACTTTCTTAATTTTCATGGTTGCATAAAATAAATCGATTTAACTCACTAAATAATGTTCGGCGGCTGAGTTTCAGCCGATGTGAGCCGCTGAAATCGGCGGCGGCGCCGGCTGGAAATAAATGGCCGGCAGTGGCGCGCCGCCGATTTGCGCCGCGTCGGCTTCATACCCTGGTGGAGACACATTTTAAATACGGTACAGTGAGAAAAAAATTTGTTATATATGGTACATTGGGGTAAAAATTTTTTACACTGAGATAAAGAGTTGAATGGGGCACAGTTGTGCAAAAAGGGTTAACTATGTTACAGTGGGGTAAAAATAGTTATAGTTATAGTGAGACAAAATGGGTTAAAAATGATACAGTGGGGCAAAAAGCGTTAGCTATGGAACAGTGGTGCAAAAATGTATTTACTATGAAACTTTTAAATATGGTACAGTGAGACAAAACGTTTAATATGACACAGTGGGGCAAAAAGGGTTAACTATGGTACATGGTAACGTGGGACAAAATGGGTTAAATATGGTACAGTGGGGCAAAAAGCTTTAACTATGGAACAGTGGGGAAAAAATGTGTTAGCTATGGTACAGTGGGACACAAATGGTTAAATATGGTACAGTATGACAAAAATGGTTACAGTGGGCACAAATAGTAAAATATGGTAACGTGGAACAAAATGGGTTAAAAATGGTACAGTGGGGCAAAAAGCGTTAACTATGGAACAGTGGGGCAAAAATGTATTTACTATGATACAGTGGGGCACAAAGGGTTAAATATGGTACAGTGCGACAAAAATGGTTAACTATACAGTACAGTGGGGCATAACTGTGTTAAATATTGCACTAGAGCGTGTTAAATATTGTAAAAAGCGTAAATTTAGTACAGTGGGTAAAAATATGGATGCAGGGAAATAGGGTAAGTTAAATATGAAACAACAATGTTTTTTTTCTAAATTTATACTTTTAGTAGCATTGTGGTGCAAAAAGGTTAAAATTATGATGCACTGCAATTATGTAGCACTAGAGGTAGCACAGAGGGGAAAAAATGTGTTAAATATGGTTCAGTGGAGCAAAAAGGGTTAAGTATGGTATGGTGGAGCCAAAAAGTTAAATACGGTAAAATGGTTAAACGTAGTCAGTGGGGGAAAAAAGGGAACAAAATAGTCCCAGATATGTATAAAAATTCGTACTTTAGAAGCACAGTGTAATAAAAAGAGTTTAATATGGAACAGTGCTGCAAAAGGTGTTGAATGTGGTACCTGAGTGCAAAGGTAGCTCTTACATCATAAACCAAAGCTAAGAAAGTTTTTTCCAAATAGGTTATTCTACTTAAACCGTGGGGAAAAACAAGTTAAATAAATGGCACAGATAGGGGACAAAAATTTTGAAATACGGCCTAAGCTTGCGAATTTGGATCTTGAAATATCAATCATCATTTCAAAATATTGTACAATCGTGCAAAGTGGTTAATTATGCCACACTAAAGGTTAAATATGGTACAATGGAGCGATTTACTTTAGATTTTTAAATTCGTACATTTATAGACACAGTGGGACAAACAAGGGGACAGTTGCTAACGTATGAACCAAAAATAATAGTTTTTCAACGTCCACAGGTACAGTGGGAAAAGGGATAAATATTGTACCATGATGTCAGGGTAACTCTTGGAACATAATCTAGAAATGAAACGAGGGTTCGTATTTTATATATAAAAGTAATCAAATCTTCTTCATTTTGCACCATATGTAATAATCATGTCATTTTGAAAGAAAGAGGTATAGCTATTTTACAGTACCCTAAACAGAAAATAGATAAAAGATGGGGCTGCGAAGCGCACAGGGTTAAGGCTAGTTAACAATAAATTCGTTTAGTTCAATTTTCTCTAAAGTTTTATTCCCTTGTACTAGCAAGACTTTGTCCTAAGAATAAACTTTACGCGAACATATCTTTTTACCTCTTTAGCACTCAAAAACCCTTGGTGCTTTTATCTGTCTCGCAAAATCATTTTTTGTTCCTGTAGATGTCTTTCTAGATTATGATCTAGTAGTGACCTTAAAAATTTTCCTTGTTTCCTTTATACTACTGAATTCTACGAGTATTCTGGAGAGAGCATCCGCTCCACAATTATCCTTTCCCTTTATGTATTCAACGATAAAATCGTACTCCTCGAGATCGAGACGCATTCTCGTTAACATCGAAGATGTATTTTTCATCGAAAATAAGTATGTCAGTGGCCGATGGTCGCTTCTTACTAAACATTTCTTCCCATAGATATATGGTCTAAAGTAACCAATCGCCCAGTGTATTGCAGCAAGTTCCTGTTCAATAACAGACTTGTTGCTTTCACCAGTAGTGAATGATCTTGATCCGAAAGCTACTGCGAGTTGTACACCATCGTAATCCTGACAAAGCACAGCACCACACGCATGTTTACTCGTATCAGTAGTTATACAAAAAGTTGTATTCAAATCTAGGTATTGTAGAATTTTTGGGCTTAATAATGATTTTTTGAAATATTGAAATGCCTCCGCACATGCATCTGTTCCGCACGAAGGGTTTTTAGTGATTACATTATAGTTCTCTAATTATTTGGTGGTATTTATAATACGCACGTAGGTTAGGTTAGGTTAGGTTAGGGTGGCAGCCGTATTTTTTATACAAGCTCACATAGACCAGTTTAGGTCCCTAGTGTTACCACGGGCTGAAATGCCCCTCATCGAAACCAACCTGTTTGATATACAAATTTGTCGATATTACGAATATCGGTACTGGAAAGATCTGTTAGCCTGCCTAGAAAAGCCGACCCCAGTATGTCCAGTCGTCGTTTACTCAGAGCGGGACAGTCGCATAGCAAGTGCTCAATGCTCTCCACTTCTTCCTCATCTCCACAGCTTCTGCAGAAGTCATTAGAGTCAATACCCAATCTTTTGGCGTGTTCGCCGATCAAGCAGTGTCCCGTCAGAACTGATACTAACGTAGACAATCTTTGCCTCTCTAGTGCGAGGAGATATTTTGATCTTCTCAGGTCATACCTTGGCCAGATTTGTCTAGCTACTCTGCAGGTGCCGATTTCTGTCCATCTTTCGTTGGACTGCCTGATTGCCTCTTGCCTAAGCCAAAGCTTGCACGTGGATAGTGGCGCACCAATATATGCAAATTCTTCGAGAATTTGTAATGTCGTCCCTTTCCTAGCAAGTTCATCGGCTTTGCAGTTCCCCGGGATATCCCTATGCCCAGGCACCCATATGAGGTGTATGTTAAACTGCTCAGCCATCTCATTAAGAGATCTGCGGCAGTCGAGGGCTGTTTGTGAATTTAGGGATGTTGCCTCCAGAGAATTGATGGCAGCCTGGCTGTCCGAGTAAATGACAACGCCAGTGTTGGTTACTATGTTGCGACTCAGCCACTTGGCTACTTCCCATATTGCCATTATTTCGGCTTGATAGACACTGCAGGTATCTGGTAGTCTGTGAGCTATATCCAATCTAAGCTCTGCACAGTGTACTCCGAAGCCAACCTTTTCATCAAGCTTCGAACCATCCGTGTAAAAGTGGAGATGGTTTCTATTACCTGGTTTTCTTCCAACCCATTCATCTCTCGCGGGAATCATAGTGATGTAATTTCTCTCGAAGGTGTACACCGTTGGTATATAGTCCACTCGGTCGGTTACCATAGCACTACACTTTGATATTCTCATGTGACCGTAGTTTTTGTACCTCCACATTGATAGGCAGTTTAATCTTATTGCCGCTTTGGTTGCAACTTCTCTCGCCACAATATTAATCGGCAGTATATGGAGTAGGGCTTGTAGAGACTCGGTCGCTGTAGTCCTTAAGGCTCCGCTTATGCTCAGGCAGGCAGTTCTCTGAACCTTTGTTAGTAGGTTGGTGATGGTTAGTTTGTCAGTTGCCGTCCACCATACCACAATGCCGTATAGCAGTATAGGACGAACTACTGCTATATATATCCAGTGGACGATTTTAGGAGAGAGGCCCCACCGCGACCCTACAGCCTTTTTGCAGGAATATAAGGCGACGTTAGCCTTCCTTACACGTTCCAAGACATTAAGTCTAAATAACAGTTTTCTATCTAGAATTATTCCTAAAAATTTTGCACTTTCAGAAAAGACTAGATCTGTTCCATTTATCCGAGGTGGAGGGTGCACATGTGGGACTTTATTCATCCTAGTAAAGAGAACCAATTCTGTCTTGTTTGGGTTAATGCCCAAACCGCTGCTTCTGGCCCATCTAACCAATTTGTTCAGAGCCACCTGTAGAATGTCTCGGAGGACGTTTTCGAATTTGCCACTCACTGCGATTGCAACGTCGTCCGCATATGCCACGACCTTGCAGCCACAACGTTCTAGATCTAGCAGGATTTCATTCACTGCTAGGTTCCAAATTAGTGGAGACAGTACTCCTCCTTGTGGGGTCCCTCTGTTTACAAACCTTGTTAGAGTTGTGGACCCAAGACATGCTGTTATGCGTCTTCTGTTGAGCAGACTTTGAATTAGTCTAATCAAACTAGAGTTAACATTAAGATGTGACAGAGCCGCAATTACTGCATCTGAGTGAATGTTGTTAAAAGCCCCTTCTATGTCAAGAAAGGCCACCATGGTGAATTCCTTGAAATGCAGGGACGATTCGATAGTGCTCACAAGTTCGTGCAGGGCTGATTCTGTAGACTTCCCCTTATTGTAAGCATGTTGGTTCACTGACAGGAGTTTTGTATCCAGGTTTTCCCTAATGAAATAATCTAATAGTCTTTCCAGACCTTTCAATAGGAAGGAGGATAGGCTAATTGGTCTGAAGTCTTTTGGCCTAGTGTGTGATATCTTCCCCGCTTTTGGTATGAATACCACTTTGGTATCCCTCCATCGATTCGGGATGTATGAAAGCCTGATACAGCCTACATAAATTTTCTCCAGCCAGGGGATAATGTATTTCAACATTTTCTGCATTTCTGCTGGAGTGATGCCGTCTGGTCCAGGTGACTTGAAGGGCTCAAAGCTATTAATAGCCCAGCTTATTCTGGATCTCTCAGTCAACAAGCTAGCGACGCTCGCAGTCCACTCGCTCTCTTGTTGGTCCTGCTGATCCTCTGGTTCTGTTAGAGAGTTCCCCGGGCAATGTGTGTCGAGCAGTACATTGAGCGACTGCTCGCTGTTTTTGGTCCAATTATTTGCCTCATCCTGCAAGTAACCCACTGTACAGGGTGAAGCTGATAATATTTTCCTCAGCCTTGCGGCGTCGGAGACCTTTTCCACTTCGCCACAGAAGGTATACCAAGAGCGTCTTTGCGCCTTTCTAAGCTCCTTCTTATAGATCTTGAGTTGCTCTTTATAGGCATCCCAAACATTAGCGACCCCTGTAGATTTAGCCCTGTTGAATAGCTTGTTGCAGGTCTTTTTCATAGCCGTTAGCTCAGAAGTCCACCATTGGGGTTTAGTTTTACCCTTGTACCTTGTTTTTGGACAGGCTTCTTCAAGGGAACTATTGAATGATGTGGTGATATGCTCGACCAGATGATCCAGACCGGCTTTGTCATTCGGTTCGTACAGAAGTTTGGAGTTGAGGACTTTCTTGAAATTCTTTTCATACAGGCGCCACTTTGTCTTTCTCACATTTCTGTGGACGGCAGGTTCAGGCGCTTTTTCAGCGAGTTTGAACTCAATATAATGGTGATCTGAGAATGAGTGGTCGTCCAGTACATTCCACCCAATAATTTTGTCTGACAGCCGGTCAGTAGCAAACGTTACGTCGAGTACTTCTTGTCTGTCTTTAATTGTAAAGGTCGGTTTATTACCTATGTTACAAATACTTAGGTTGGTAGTTAGCATAAAGTCAAGAAGCGAATCACCCCTATTGTTTATATCCGTACTACCCCAGATAGTATGATGAGCGTTCGTGTCTGCGCCAACAATCAGCTCGACCTCGTCAGATGTTGCTTCTTCTACTACTTCCCTGAATAGAGCAGTCGGTACTACAGCTTCATAAGGCAAGTAACTGGAGACCACCCAATATATGCGATTACCGATCTCCAGACTAGCAGATGTTTGGTCTTTACCACTTAAATTAGCCAGGAGAAAGATACTTAGATCTTTCCTGGCCAAAATGCAGGTTCTTGGAGTGCCTTCACAGTTGGCCACAAGCAGTTTAAAGTTGGGTGTCCTGATACCGCACACCCTTCCTCCCACTGCGTAGGGCTCCTGTATCAGGACGATGTCTACTGCACCTGTGGACAGGCGCAGCAATAGAGCCGCTGAGGCTGCTTTAGCGTGATGGAGGTTAATCTGTAAAATTCTTACCATCATTGGTAATTGACAGATTAACTTCCACCCCGACAAGGGTGTTATCAAACTCTTCGTCCGTATCATCGAGAAGCGTGTCCCCGCCAGATGCGCCAAAGAGTCCGGAGACTCCCCTCAGCCCCTCTGTGTCAGAAGTAGAGCTTTCGTCCTCAGAGTAGGACGTTACAGATCTTCTGTTAGAGTTGGAGTCACCCGAAATAATGGGCGTGGATACCTCCGCACTTCCAGAAAGCTGTGTATCAACCGCGGTGGACGACTCACCTTCCGCAGTGGGAACTATATCCTGCTTGTATACCTTCAAGACTATAGTCTCGAAGCCATACTGTAGGGTTGCACTTGCACGTTGTATATGGGAGGTGGATTCAGCGTTAAGGATCAAATTGACCTGCCGCTTTTTACCATCCGCCTCACCCACCTTGCTGATTCTCCAATTATGGGCGGGCAGACCAGGATTGGAATCTTTTATTATTTCTAATATGTCAGCCGGGTTGGAGGGCTCTTCTGTAACCCAGGTGACGGCTCTAGGGTGACTAGGGATGTTGTTTTTTTCGACAATATCCAACTGGGCACCCGGCCACACCTCACCCGCTCGACTCAGAGCAGCCTTATACAGGTCTACTGATCTGACATCACCGAAATGTAAGAGCTTTACTCTCCCCTGATGCCATCCTGCATCGTTGCAGATTGGTGGTGTGCCCGGCATCTCTCTACGGACATCGAGGTAATGAGCCATAATGGCTGATTGCACATGGCTCCATTTGTCCTTGAGGATGGATCCATCCTCACTACTTCTGTCTATAACGGCCATCACTAGACTCTCCTTCGCCACTTCATTGAAGGGCTTGGTGAGTGTCCTGTTGATAGTGACATTTGGGCCTCTTGCCTTTTTCGAGGGCAGGGGTTCATCAGGTGATAATACGCACGTAAGAATTGCTGCTCGTAACAATAGTATTAGCAACAAAAATTCCATCATCCAATTGCTGATTGGGAATCAACACATCGCCTTTACCGTTACTATAAATTTTGCGTACTACCTCAGATCTCGCTGGTATAGATAATGAATGAGGTCTGGGATTGTCATATCGTCGGCTTAATGCTATTTTGGTCCATACGCCATTTTTGTGTTTTTTGAGTTGATAATATGGATTCCAAGCATGCTCTTTCAGAATCTGCATTCATTTTTTTCCTATCTCGCCTAGTTTTCGAGATATTGGTAGGTTAAATTTGTTTTCCTCTGAATAACGGGAAATAATTTCGATATTTTTATTCTATGTCTCAATTTTTCTATAGCCCTATATTTTTCACTCAGTATTTTACGTTCTTTCGATCAGAATATGTAAATTAGTGCCTTCCATACCGACCCTTTTTGTGGTCCATGTAATACAAATACGAAAAAATATTAAAATAAAAGTGGATATGGACCAAAATACCATGTACAAAAATTGTTATAACTTGCTTATTTTTGAATGTAATGGCATAGAAATGCATGAGAATCATACAAACACTGTTGGGAACCCTATGAAATAAAAAGTGTGTAACTCTTCAGTCCCGATTTTACTCAAACAATAAATTGCGTTTCTCTCCGATCATACAAAATGGCGTATGGAAGAAAATAGCATTGAGCCGACGATATATAGAAACTAAAACATTCCCTTTGACGTTGTTTGGCCTAATAAGCAAATGGTTGTTATTTCTGTGATAATCTAACATACAGTCGTACTTCCGTATAAACCCTGATCCTAATATTCCATCGCTAGGGATGGGGAAGTTTTCATCAACTATATGAATCGTGTGCTCTAATATTACATTTTCTATTATGAGGCCAGTTTGAATTGTTTCTATCGAACTAATAACAGATTCTCCAAAGCCACTAATCCTGGTGGTAACATTTCCGTCTATAAGCGTCCCTGGAGCCAATTTATTTGTCTTTAAAATCTATATATCAGCCCCTGTGTCAATCAAAAAAGTATTGTGGACATCGTTGAAGTTAGTCCTTAAAATTACATAGCTGCTAAGATTCAGATTCAAATTATAGATATTAACGTTAATCGAATTGTTAGCTATGTTCCTAACAATATATTTTCTTAATTGATTTGATTGCCCCCCAGTTATGTTCCCTGGGGGTTCTGACGGTTTTCCTGCTCAAGCACAGAAAGAAAAATGCCATACTAAATTCAAGTAAAAATTCTTAATTTAAGCCTAAATCGTACTTAAGTATGTTCGTACTACGTTTTTCTTAAAACAAATCGGCTTAAATTGGAATAATCAAGCGCTGAATGGTTTACAAAATTTTTTTAATGCTTGAAATCAAGTAAACATTTCATGAAAAGAAAAATTAAGCCTAATATGGCTTAAAGTAAGAAAAAAGCTTACTTTAATCTCTGAGAGACAGAACCATTATAGAGCACAATAAAATTGCCCTCTCAACCACTCTCATTCAAGTGGTTGATTTTGGCTGAGGCAACATCAAACACACACGCATACACACAGAATACAGTTTGGTTGCCTCAACCGAATTATTTGCCAACCGAATTTTGTAGTTCTGTCTACTATCATGCGATTCCATCAAGACAACCAATATTTTGGTTGTGGTATACTTCTGTTTCCATGTTGACAACAATCATATTTGGTTGCGCTAACTACGAAAATGGTGGCTTAAATTATCTGTTGTAGTTGCCACAACCAACTGTTTTAAAGAATTGGTTGTTCTGACAATTTGTCAGTCATATAGTACCGACAATTAATTAAAAACAGTTTTCATTAATTTTTATTTTATTTATTGAACAAAAAACAAAACAATTCATAACAAAATTAAAAATCCCATATTACAAATTCATCACTATATGAGATGTGGAAATATTTACCAAACATTTTAGTACACGAAAAAAAAACACAAAACTTTTATGCAAATATCGCTTAAACCTGTGCTTTCAATTTCATGATTGTTGCTTTTATTTTTTATTTATGTAAAACATTTTTCACAACATATTCTGCATTCCACACATTATTATCCACACGAGATTATTTTTGATTACCTATACCATTCTTGAACAAAATGTTGAAGATTTTTTTATGTCGAGTAATTTAATTTTTTGTTTGTCAAGTATCAGCAAAAGAACAGCATCCAATCTTTCGGTTGTATTTCCCAATATACAGTTAATTATTCTAAATTTGGGTAATGTTTGGGATAACCAATAAACGATTATTTATTAATATTTTTTCTGTTGTAGCAACCAATTATTCGTTGCGATAATAATCTTTGGTCTATTGATACAATTTCTGTTATCAAGAATAAAACATTGGTTGTCACAACTAAAAATCGATCATATGGTACTATAATGAAAATTTAAAATTGGTTACCACAACTAACCGAGTGTCAATGAAAAAAACAATCTTAATTTGATTGATACAATCATCGATTTAGTTGCAAGCATTTTCATTTGATCGTATCCATGTTATTTTTGCTGTTTCAACTAATTATTTATTAATTCAATCGACAGACGGTGTAGGCGATATACTTTTTGTTGCTAGTACTATTTTTTTATTGTTACAATCGAATTCCAACCAATTATTTTCCTGGGTGTATAAATCGTCGAGATGCATATGTATAAACATTTGTGCTCAACCATATCCAATTTGTTTCTCGTTCAAGCAGTGTTTGCAAATTACTTGGCATATTGGCATTATTACTTGGCGTGATTTTTTCTTATTTTAGTTTTTTGAAGTTGTTAATAATTCTGGTTCGTTTCGTTGATGCTATTCCCTATATATTTCATATTTAAATCGAATAAATGCAGCAAAGCTTTTACTTATGCCGACAAGCAATTGTATTTTGACATACCATTTTAAAAAATTTCATTCTTTGCAATACAGTGGCAAAAATGGTATAATTAATATAAATGGTATATAGGTATAAACGAACGAAAGCACAATAACACAAGAATTGATCTGGTTTAAACCAACTATTGGTTAGGCTTAAATCAAGAACTGATCAGGCTTAAATCAAGTATTATCAGGCTTGGTTCATTGGGCAGGCTTGATTCAATCAAAAATTTCTTCATTAAAGTCCGTTTCGCACTCAAATCAATCCGATAAAATTCTTATATCAATCGCTTTATGCTTGAAATAAGAATTGTTCGGCTTAAAATCAAGCCTTATCAGGCTTAATGAGCGCTAAGATTAAGAATTCAGGGCTTAAAAATTCGTACTTGATTCAAGTATTTTGTACTTGGTTTAAGAAAATCCGTACTTAACGAACTTTTGACACCGCTACGGCTTGATTCAAGTACGGATTACTCAATTTTTTCTTTCTGTGTGGTTAATACATCTTACGTTATATTGGTTTCGATCAGTGCAAGAATTTAAAAATGTTGTCACAGCCTCGTTCATTGTGCTGAAATTACCTGATTCCATAATGAGTCGAACCCTCTCATTTGATGCGTTTTTCGTTGCCTTTATCGCTACTTGTGTTGAGTATTTTTCAGCTAGCGTATTTGTTAATCTGTCTGCTATAAAAGCATTTGCCAATGCCTTGGTCAACTCCTCTATCTCGCTAGTAAATATATTAGCAGATTTGTTATTCTGTTTTAAATTAATAAATTCAGCTGATTCACCTCTTAATGCATCAAGAAATGATTGTAAGTTCCCGATCTTACCATCGAAGTCCGGAATGATCTTCGAGGCTAAACTAAGAAATTCTGGTACACTTTGTGGCATTTTTTCGGCCGTTTCAACAGTATTTTCAGACTCGTTACTTGTATCAGAATTTTCTGTGTCACCATCCGAATTTTCCGAATCACTATCTGTATCTTCTACAACATCTACCTTCAATTCTGAATCTAGTGTTTGAGGAACTTTAATTTTAAGACGAGAAAATAATCTGACCAAACTATCTCTTAGTGTCCAGAAAATTAAATTTACTTGTGCCTTATGCGGTTCAGTAAATCGAGCAAAATTTGCGCTAAGGATAGCCCTTATTTCATTAAAATTAGCAATAAGGATTAGTTTGTGTCGTTATGTTGTTTCCTCGCGGATACTTCTATTTTTATTTAAACATTTATAAGATTTTAAAAATTCCTTCTTGTGACTTTCAATTTTATAAAGGATATTTTCCCATTTCATATTCAAAATTTGTTTATATTATATTCTATTCTAAATACATTTTAATAAAATTTTTACATATTTTATATTTAATTTCAAATAGATTAAAACTGTATTTATTATCTTAAATTACCATGCTGCTGTTGCTGGAGTCCCATTGTACCGCTACTGTTGCTGATGTTGTATTTTTCCTCGCTGCTCAGGCAAAATTCGTTACCTGGTGACCAAATTAGACAGCACTTCTTTTGTTCAATTTTTTTTTTGTGTTTGCTAATATTCTTCAGTTTGGTTTGGAACATATTTTGGTTTTCATATATTTTTACTGTTCACTTTATTTTAGAACTGTTTTTTATTGTTCTTTTATTTTTGTTTTATTTTGTTTAATATTTTCGCAAAACTAGCAGATTGATACTTTTTCTTAAGGCCTGCTTTGTACATGGTTATTATTTTCCATGACAATTCTATTACTTTAATTATTACTATTTGTTGAACCGTGTTCAACAGCTATGAGATTAAGCACATGAATTGTTTAATTAATGAATTAATTACATACGATCCAATTGAAATATTGAATATAACGGTATTTCTGTTAGTTAAAGTTAGCTAATAAGTATCTACGTACTGGTGGAAGCCTTAGCCCAATGGAAACATAGCCGAAAGAGCTTTCACTCAATTGAACTAAGAGCATCCATCATGAAGTTATATTCCATTTCGCAGATTCGTTAAGTTTTTCTCTTGTTGGTTGTTTAAGTTTCTGCATAGGCAAAAACTTTCACTTTCGCTGCATAACCACCAAGGGTAAGAAGCTCACGCTCTACGGCGCTTTGCACTACGTTCAAAGGAGTGTACATTTATTCAATAAAACCAAACTTGAATTGAAATTAAATCTTCCCTTGCTCTTTATACCCTACACCACACTGTGGTACAGGGTATTATGACTTTGTGCATTTGTTTGTAACACCTAAAATGAGAAGAGATAGACCCATTGTTTATTATACCGATCGACTCAGAATCACTTTCTGAGTCGATTTAGCCATGTCCGTCTGTCCGTCTGTCTGTCCGTCCGTCTGTCCATGTATTCTTGTAATCAAAGTGCAGGTCGTATTTATGATCCGATTGTGATGAAATTCAGCATAGTGCTCTTTTTTGGCCCAAGGACGATCCCTATTGAAATTGGTTAAAATCGGTTCAGATTTGGATATAGTCCCCATATATATGTTTCACCCGATTTGACATGCAAGCGCCGTAGAAACCACATTTTACATCCGATCTTTATGAAATTCGGCAGAGAGAGTTTTATTATTACGTGAATGAACACTACCAAATTCGGAGAAAATCCGATCAGATTTAGATATAGCCCCCATATATATGTTTCACCCGATTTGGCATGTAAGCGCTGTAGGAACTGTATTTTAAATCAGATCAGTACGAAATTTGGCAGAGAGAGTTCTCTTATTACATGAATAAACATTGCCAAATTCGGGGAAAATCGGTTCAGATTTAGATATAGCCACCATATATATGTTTCACCCGATTTAACATTTAAGCGCTGTAGAAATCGTGTTATACATCCGATCAGTACGAAATTTAACAGAGAGAGTTCTCTTATTACATGAATGAACACTGCCAAATTCGGGGAAAATCGGTTCAGATTTAGATATAGCCACCATATATATGTTTCACCCGATTTAACATTTAAGCGCTGTAGAAATCGTGTTTTACATCCGATCAGTACGAAATTTAACAGAGAGAGTTCTCTTATTACATGAATGAACACTGCCAAATTCGGGGAAAATCGGTTCAGATTTAGATATAGCCACCATATATATGTTTCACCCGAATTAACATTTAAGCGCTGTAGAAATCGTGTTTTATATCCGGTCAGTACGAAATTTAACAGAGAGAGTTCTATTATTACATGAATAAACACTGCCAAATTCGGGGAAAATCGGTTCAGATTTAGATATAGCCACCATATATATGTTTCACCCGATTTAACATTAAGGCGCTGTAGAAATCATGTTTTATATCCGATCAGTACGAAATTTAACAGAGAGCGTTTTCTTATTACATGTATGAACACTGCAAAATTCGGGAAAAATCGGTTCAGATTTTAACATAGTCCCAATATATATGTTACACCCGATTTGACTTGTAAGCGCTGTAGAAACCGTGTTTTATATCCGATCAGTACGAAAATCGGCAGAGAGAGTTTGCTTACTACATGTATAAACACTGCCAAATTCTTATCGCAATGCCCATTTTCGCATTGGTAGGTAGTGTAGGGTATTATATAGTCGGCCCCGACTGACTTTCTGTCTTTCCTTACTGGTTTTTTCTATTTTCATACGAAAACCTAACATACATTTTTACAATCACTGTGAGAACATCAATAAACTATACAGTCCACTTTACAATATCCTCACAGAATTATATTTTAACAACACTAACTTCAGGAGCATTTGTCACTATTTCATTGCAAATTTTGCCCGTATTTTGGACTTCTTTTGATTCTTGATGGCCCATATTTTAAACAATGTTTTTATTTTTTTCTCTAACGTTTATCTATATTCTCATGAACAACTACGTTATTAAAGTCTCTCTTATGCTTAATGTTACCCTGACTTATCAAACTACAGTATGGTGTGGGAATATGCTTAATAAGCATATTCCGCAGTCAAAAAGGTTCAGTGCAGTTTATTCATACACCTGTTGTGTGAGTGTCGCATTGCATGTCTAGACTATGTCAATGCACACTTGCCAAATTCACTTCAGAGGTACCACAAGGAGTAGGCCGATATGATTTTCCATCAAACATAAACTGGATTTGAATAACATATTATAACGTACGAAATTTGAAGTCATTCGGTCACGCCTTTTCAGAGTTATCGTTAGCACCATTCAGTCGCACTGACAGACGGACGGACACTAATTAATTCATATTTTTTTAACCCATGGAGGACCCACGCTGAAATTTTTACATTTTGTGGTAAAATATGTGGGTAATTTATAAAAATAAAACGAAAAAAAATTAAGAAATGCATTTCAGGATAATCAAGGATTAAGAACATTTTAGTACTTTTGATGTCCTTAATAGACAAAAATTAGTTACTTAATTTATAGGTCTTAGAGAGGATGTTAAATTCCTTCAAATGGTACATATATCATTCAAATCTGATATTCCCATCAAAAGTTATGTAGACTTCAAAAAGGCCAAATTTTGTAATCAAATTTTGTAGGTGACCAACTTGGGCACCCTATGAAATCAAAACCGTTTTAACTTGGACAATCGGTAAAAGGTAGTAAGTCTGCATGGTCTTCTAGGATACGCGTGAAAAATTTCATTGAAATCGAAAGGGTCAAATATATATTGAAATTGTAATTTTTGGGTCGTTTTATTTTGTTATTACCCTATATCTAAATATGAACTATTTCCATCAATTTCAATAAGGTTTGTCCTTAGGCCAAACAAGATATAAACACGTGTCAAATATTATCGTGATCAGACAATATTTCCGACCTATACTTTAATAAAAATTATACATGGACAGACGGACATACATAAATCGGGCCAGAAAGTTATTCTAAGGCGATCTGGTGTTAGAAACAAATGCACAAAGTTATATTTACCTGTATCTCAATGTGTTTTGTAAACAAACACAATTGTTTACAAAGGACATAATATCCATAAATTTGAAATATTTAATATGGAACTATGGTTTACATTCAACTGTCAATTGTTAAAACCCGAATTGTAGCGAATATTTTAATTTTGTACAAAATTGAAATCCTGTACTTGATATTAATTTTTCCACCCACAGCTGTTAACGACCCGGACAGACCCCTTTAACCGACATGAGCTATTTGGTCCCTGTCGCAGCTTGATTTAATTTTCATGAGAGTAAACATGTTTTGGTCACAAAATATTTTCCATTAAATATGATTATCGGAAAATGTGATACTAAAATGTTTCATCTGTTGTCATTTACAGAGGGATTAAACGAGTTCTTGGCATGCTATGGTGTCACGCTGTGGTATTGGCATGAAAACATTTTAATATGTACGTGAATTTCTGCACTCAACACTGAGAGAAATATTTGTCTCTTGTTAATTTGAAGAATACATATAGCATATATTAAAATGACACATCAAGGGAAACTCAGACAAAAACTGCCAAAAGCTAAAAAGTTTTGATCACCGGCTACATTTCGCCAGATAGTGAGGCCGATTGCAAAGAAAAGAGCTCCTAAATCATTGGTGAAATCATATTAAAAAGTTTTAGATATTTATAGGGGAGGAGTTAGGCTTTCAGAAAATGCTTACTTGGACCACCAAGTTGCAAGGGCTGCTTACGATACAGGGTGTCGAAACAGACCATGTTTGTTATGTTGAAAATTCTAACGCCGGTATATTTCTGATTTCAATGAAATTTCATAATATTTCTTTTAGACAAGACAAAAAAAATACGCAATGATGGCTTTTTTTTGATATCTTACCATTACAAAGATATTTTGCGTTAAAAAATGTTATGTTTTTAAAAAAAAAAGTTTTATTTCTAACTTTGGTATTGGTAGTCGCACTTTGTTTAGGAACGAAGAAACACTACTACAAAGATTACAAAAAACGAATTGTCAAGTTGTGTTCAACAGTATTGCTAAGGCGCCACTATGGTATGACCAGTGAAGATTTTGAGACGCTGCTGGAGTAAAACAATGATGCCCCTTATCACCGCTTTTATCCACAATTACATTGAACAAAATAATGTTAAAACTTTCGAAGAAGAGAAACAGATGATATCTGTCCAATGTCTCACAAGTTCACCGATATGCAGGATAAAATTGTATAACTCAACCGACAGGCGAAGAACAGTCTTACAAGAACTCCTCACCAGTTGGGTTTAAGCCTTTATTTTGTGCTTCCGTTTTTTAGTCATAACTATCACTTTCTTAGCTTTAGTTTCTGGTGTCTAATATTTCGAAGAAATGTTCGTTGTAAATAAAACAACTTCGTTGAGAGTTTAAAAGACTCAGATTTAATTTAACCAAATATGTATATTTCTTAAATTTGTCTTATGAAAATATTTAGACAGCAAATACATACCTTCAATGCTGAGTAGACATATTTCATTAAAACATCTTATATTTTAATACATATTTAGAAAACTCCTATTAATATTATAAAATCGTTTTATCTGCTTGTTTGTTTGTCTGTCCAGTATCACGACTAAACGTCTGAACTGATTTTTTTGAAACTTGGTGAAGTGATAGACCAATACCCAGAAATTACAATAGGCTACTTCGATTTTCCGTCAAGTGATTCTCGACCACTTGACCGCTGGGGCTCCTGCAAGAGTTAGAAAACTAAAATTTTGCACACGCATAGCCAGGAGTGTTGTATAAAGAAAGCGCTACTCACGTAGTCGTTTTTCGGCCTGTGATCAGTTCTACCGCTATAAAAAAACTGGATTACTGTTTTTTCCCTTTCAGAAGACTCTTAAGTTACAAAGATTAAGCTTTGTAAATATAAAGTACTATACACGACAAATATATGCGCAAAAAATAATTTTCAACTCTCTGATTATGGTCAGTGTAGCAGTGACCAAAAATAATTTTCATTATTTCACTGCTTTTCAAAGTTCCTTAAGAGCAAATAATCTAAAAATGTATAAAGTGTAATGTCCTCAAATGGAGATGGGGAAAGAAGTATTAGATGTCCAACCTGAGGTCAAGCCGGACCCAAAACCTCGTCTTAAGATTTCTAAAGCCTTTTCAAAATATATCGCGCACCACATACTGTGGAAACATAACTAACATTCTCAATTCTAAGACTGTGATCAATAATTTAGGTGTAAATACTGATCTCCAACTGATGCGATTTTACACCAAGCGACTTTTGACCGCTTAACGGTTGCGGCTTCTATAAAAGGTAGAAAACTAGAGATTTTGCCTATGTATAGACTCGAGTGTTGTAAAACCTACATGGCCAGATCAGTCGTAGTGTACACAGAGCGGATATTTAAAACCTATTACGCAGTCGCAAAAAACTGTACAAAGTCTGGAAGGCCTCCATCGTAGTACCTATTACGAGCTAAACAGACTCGTCATAATGTCCGTCCGTTAGTCTTGGCCAAAGCCGACCACAACAAAAATTGTGAAAATTTCCCCCCAGTACTCACAACAGGTGGTACGGAGAGGGGAAAACGTCATGTCCGACCGTCGAAACGGAAGCACAATGAGCACCGGATAGTGCACAGAGTTGTGACGAAGTTGGAGCCTGTTGAGGTTTCGGCTCTTGCCGAAAATAAAAAGAGTCACTTACCTGGGCTAAAAGCGTCATAGATGCCTCCAAAGCCAATGAGTCGGCCGAAAGAGCCACAAATTCAGCTGTGTTAACGGCTAATAAAGTCAAAAGAATCAGATCACCTGATGAACCCCTGCCTTCAAAAAGTCAATAGGCCCTAATGCCACCATCAACAGGACATTCACCAAGCCCTTCAATGAAGTGGCGAAGTAGAGTCTAGTTGTGGCTGTTATAAACAGAAGTAGTGTGGATGGATCCATCCAAAAGGACAAATGGATCCATGTGCAATCAGCCATTATGGCTCATTACCTCGATGTCCGTAGAGAAATGTCGGGCAAACCACCAATCTGCAACGATGCAGGATGGCATCGGGAGAGAGTAAAGCTCTTATACTTAGCTCTTATGCCAGATCAGTAGACTTGTAAAGGGTGTCCCAAGAAGGGCGCAATTTTTTAATTTTAAATAAAACACAGATATTTAAGAAAAAATCGTGAAACTTTATTATATCGTAAAGTAGACAGAATGAGGTTATGTATGGAACAATATATCGTGCAGATGGCCGCCGCGGCTTTGCTGGCATGCACGCGATCTTTAATGAAATTTTCAATGACCGTTTTGCATGAATGCTGCGGTATTTCATTAATGCAGCGTCCAATTTCGTCTTTTAAGGCTTGAGTCGTGGTCGGCTTATTCGCGTAAACCATCGACTTCAAAAAACCCCAAAGAAAAAAATCTAATGGTGTTAAATCGCACGATCTAGGCGGCCAATTCTGATCTCCAAAACGCGAAATAACACGACCGGGAAATGACTGATGCAACAATTGAATTGTTTCTCTGGCTGTATGACATGTGGCGCCGTCTTGTTGGAACCACATGCCCTCCACATTCATTTCTTCAATTCTAGGCAAGAAAAAACTGGTAATCATTTCACGATACCGAACACCATTGACTGTTTGCGCTTGACCTGCCTCATTTTCATAAAAAAAAGGTCCAATGATTCCTCCAGCCCAAAAACCACCCAAAAACTGGTCGATCGACCTGGTCGATGGCGCGTTGTTGTCTTTACATCACTAACAGACCCAGTTTCGGCAAATTTATCCATTAATCTCTTTACAGTTGACTCTTTTGGAGCATTATTGTGACCCCAAATTGATCGCAATTTGCGAACTGTAGCCGCAAAACTTTCACCATTTTGGTAAAACAATTTCACAATGAGAATGCGTTGTTCATTCGTGTAGCGCTCCATTTTTACTAACCTCGTACCTTCTACTAACAAACAATAACAATTATTCAAATGTCAAACAAAGACACTTCGAATGTTGCGAGATTTAAAAATTGCGCTCTTCTTGGGACACCCTTTATAAGGCTGCTCTGAGTCGAGCGGGTTAGGTGTGGCCGGGCGACCAGTTGGATGTTGTCGAAAAAACAACATCCCTACACTGAAAAAAAATTGTCATAAAACTAAAGAAATGCTCCAAAGACGCCCTTATTCTTAAAAATTAGTACATTTTGTACTTAAAATTAAGAAAATTTACTTAAAATTAAGTAAATTACTTAATATTATTGAAATTATCTATATTTTAAGTACAAAATGTACTTATTTTAAAAACTAATGACGTATTTGGAGCATTTCTTTAATTTTATAACATTTTTTTTCAGTGTAGTCACCCTAGACCCATCACCTGGGTTACAGAAGAACCCTCCAACCCGGGTGACATGTTAGAGATCCTGGTCTGCCGACACATAATTGGAGAATAAGCGGATGGTAACAAGTAAAAAGTTCAGTCGGGTAAACTGACTTATGAATCCCCTCACCATGAGTCCTAAAAAATTTTAGTAAATTTATTAATTTTTTGTTTTAATTAAATTATTATCAACTTAAATTTCATTTAATTACTTTAAAGGATGTACCGGTATTAAAGTTAAAAGCTGTTTACTTTTGGTACAAAATGGTCCATTTGTGTGGGAGGCACCAAAAGGGGCGTTCCAATAACGCCCATTTGTTCTGGGCTCTGGGTACTATAGGTACAATATTTTGTATACCGTACAAAATTTCAAGTATTTGTATGGACTGGAATTAAAGTTATATGCTGGCCACTTTTGGTACAAAATGGCACATTTGTGTGGGAGGTACCAAAAGCAGCGTGGTAATAATGCCCATTTGTCACTGTATTTTAGGTAATATTAAACCATTACACTGTGCAAAATTTCAAGACTATGTATGCATTGGTAATAAAGTTATAAACTTTTAAATTTTGGTTCAAAATTGTCCATTTGTGTGGGAGGTAGCAAAAAGGGCGTGGCAACTTCACACATTTTTCTCGAGGTAGTAGTGACTAATAAAATAATACTATGTGTAGAATTTCAGAGGATTCAAATACGTAGTATAGAAGTTATTAAATAATCAATATCTCACTAAATGTTAACACTTTGTGGGGGAGGTACTAGAAGGAGTGGACCAATATGGCCCATCTTCGAACTTTGCCGGAGATAGAAGAAAATATTACCACATACCAAAGTTGAAGTCAACCGGTTACTCCTTTCGAGTGTTATCGTGCGCACCAGCTGGCAGACAGACAGACGGATGGACATTGCTCATTCGACTTAAAATGACCCAAAACGGATATTTGCCGAACATACTTAAGGTCTTAGGTCACTCCTTCGATGTGTTACACTTTTGGCTCGTAGCAAATGATATATACCCTCCTCTCAAAGGTGAGGGGTAAAAAGCGGCAGGACAATTTGATCCTTAACGCTGAGTCCACCTCCCATATACAACGTGAAAGTGCAACCCTACAATATCGTTTCGAGACTATAGTGAAGGTATACAAGCAGGATATAGCTCCCACTGCAGAGGTGAAGTGCGGAGGGAACCACGCCCATTATTTCTGGTGACTCCCACTCTAACAGAAGATCTGTAACGTCCTTCTCTGAGGACGAAAGCTCAACATCGGACACTGAGGATGGGACTATGGACTCTTTGATGCATCTGGCGGGGACATGCTTCTCGATGATACGGACGAAGAGTTTGATAACACCCTTGTCGGGGTGGATGTTAATCTGTCGATTTCCAATGATGGTAATAATTCTACAGATTAACCTCCATCACGTGCACATCACCACATCAATCAATAGTTCCCTTGAAGAATCCTGTCCAAAAACAAGGTACAAGGGTAAAACTAAACCCCAATGGTGGACTTCTGAGCTAACGGCTATGAAAAAGACCTGCAACAAGCTATTCAAAAAGGCTAAATTTACTGGGGTCGCTAATGATTGGGATGTCTATAAAGAGCAACTCAAGGCCTATAAGAAGGAGCTTAGGAAGGCGCAAAGACGCTCTAGGCATACCTTCTGTGGCGAAGTCGAAAAGGTTTCCGCCGCCGCAAGGCTGAGGAAAATACTATCTGATTCACCCTGTACAGTGGGTAATCTACAGGATGAGGCAAATAACTGAACCATAAACAGCGAGCTGTCGCTCAATGTACTGCTCGACACGCATTTCCCGGGGAACTCTCTAACAGAACCCGATGATCAGCAGGACCAACAAGAGTGCGAGTGGACTGCGAGCGTCGCTAGCTTGTTGACTGAGAGATCCAGAATAAGCTGGGCTATTAACAGCTTTGAGCCGTTCACGTCACCTGGACCAGACGGCATCATTCCACTGGAAATGCAGAAAACGTTAAAGAACATTATACCCTGACTGGAGAAAACATTTATGTAGGCTGTATCAGGCTTTCATACATCCCGAATCGATGGAGGGATACCAAAGTGGTATTCATACCTAAAGCGGGGAAGAGGCCAAAAGACTTCAGACCAATTAGCCTATCCTCCTTCCTATTGAAAGGTCTGGAAAGTCTTTTAGATTATTTCATTAGGGAAGACCTGGATACAAAACTCCTGTTGGTGAACCAACATGCTTACATTAAGGAGAAGTTTACAGAATCAGCCCTGCACGAACTTGTGAGCACTATCGAATCGTCCCTGCATTTTAAGGAATTCACCATGGTGGCATTTCTTGACATAGAAGGGGCTTTTAACAACATTCACTCAGATGCAGTATTTGCGGCACTGTCACATCTAAAAGTTAACTCTAGTTTGATTAGACTAATTCAAAGTCTGCTCAACAGAAGACGCATAACAACATGTCTTGGGTCCACAACTCTAACAAGGTTTGTTAACAGAGGGAGCCCACAAGGAGGAGTACTGTCTCCACTAATTTGGAACCTAGCGGTGAAAGAAATCCTGCAAGATCTAGAACGTTGTGGCTGCAAGGTCGTGGCATATGCGGATGACGTGGCAATCGCAGTGAGTGCAAATTCGAAAATGTTCTCCGAGACATTCTAGAGGTGGTTCTGAACAAATTGGCTAGATGGGCCAGAAGCAGCGGTTTGGGCGTAAACCCAAACAAGACAGAATTGGTTCTCTTTACTAGGATGATAATGAATAATAATAATGCAAAATTTTTAGGAATAATTTAGATAGGAAGCTGTTATTTAGACTTAACGTATTGGAACGTGTAAGGAAGGCCAACGTCGCCTTATATTCCTGCAAAAGGCTGTAAGTTCGCGGTGGGGGCTCTCTCCTAAAATCGTCCACTGGATATATGTATATAGCAGTAGTTCGTTCAATACTGTTATACGGCATTGTGATACGGCAACTGACAAACTAACCATCACCAACCTACTAACAAAGGTTCAGAGAACAGCCTGCCTGAGCATAAGCGGAACCTTAAGGACTACAGCGACCGAGTCTCTACAATCCCTACTCTATATACTGCCGATTAATATTGTGGCGAGAGTTGCAACCAAAGCGGCAATAAGATTAAAGTGCCTATCAATGTGGAGGTACAAAAACTACGGTCACATGAGGATATCAAAGTGTAGTGCTATGGTAACCGACCGAGTGGACTATATACCAACTGTGTACACCTTCGAGAGAAATTACATCACTATGATTCCCGCCAGAGATGAATGGGTTGGCAGAATACCAGGAGTACACTGTGAAGAGCTGAAAGCCGAAATAATGGCAATATGGGAAGTAGCCAAGTGGCTGAGTCGCAACATAGTAACTAACACTGGCGTTGTCATTTACTCGGACAGTCATGCTGCCATCAATTCTTTGGAGGCCACATCCCTAAATTCACAAACAGCCCTCGACTGCCGCAGATGTCTTAACGACATGGCTGAGCAGTTTAATATACACCTCATATGGGTGCCTGGACAAAGGGATATCCCGGGGAACTGCAAAGCCGATGAACTTTCTATGAAAGGGACGACATTACAAATTCTCGAAGAATTTGCATATATTGGTGCGCCACTATCCACGTGCAAGCTTTGGCTTAGGCAAGAAGCAATCAGGCAGTCCAACGAAAGATGGACAGAAATCGGCACCTGCAGGGTATTGTCTACGTTAGTTTCAGTTCTGAGGGGACACTGCTTGATCGGCGAACACGCCATCAGATTGGGTATTGACTCCAATGACTTCTGCGGAAGCTGTGGAGATGAGGAAGAAGTGGAGAGCATTGATCACTTGCTATGCGACTGCCCCGCTCTGAGTAAACTGGACATACTGGGGTCGACCTTTCTAGGCAGCCTAACAGATCTTTCCAGTACCGATATTCGTACTATCGATAAATTTGTATATCAAACAGGTTGGTTTCGATGAGGGGCATTTCAGCCCGTGGTAACACTACACAGAAAGAAAAAAATGAGTAATCCGTACTTGAATCAAGCCGTAGCGATGTCAAAAGTACGGTACGTACGGTTTTTTTAAAACCAAGTACAAAATACTTGAATTAAGTACAGATTTTTAAATAAAATTTTGACAAAAATCGTGTATTAAATTTCTTTGCTTTCGCAACAATTACCCGGTACAAATAATAAGTAACATTGCCTACTTTTGACGCCCTAACTATCCCAATTCTTTTGTAGAATGTCAAACAATTTAATATAAAAACTTGAAAAAATGTGAATTGAAGAGATACGACCACTTTTGTTCGAGCAGAATAAGCAAACATATTTTGATTCTAACCCCCATTAACGCAAAGAAAATGAACCGAGCGTTAGAGCGAAAGAAAGTTAAATTATGTATATGGAAATTGACAGCTGTAACCCATAGTTAGCTGTGGAACGTAGTTTATTTTCTTATCGGTAATGACCCTTAATCTTAAATTTATGGTGATTTCGTTTCTGAAAAATAATGTCAGCACATCATGTTGCGACATATTAAAAATTCCCCTGCACCCTCTGCTAATTTCGCATTTTGCATGCGAACAAAAATCGAGCGGTGAATAAAACTAATACCTACATACATTATGGCGCAACCATTTGGTAGTACATTAAGAATTTACGCTTTAATTTTGGTTTGGTTCTGAAGTCTGCTTTTTGACAGTGCAATACTCCACACTGTGGACTGGGCTGAGTGTGGAACATGCGATATTTGCGGAGTGTAATAATTTTAAAAACGAAATCACAACACGTTCATACGGCTGCACCATTTTTACAAACGAACCTAAAAAAGCGGTTTCAGTGTAAAATGTAGAAAAAATTTTACATTTTTTTGCACAAACGAAATCACCATAAGACTCGAAACGTTCTCTACCTAATTTCATAACGATCGGATGTGAAAAAAGCTTCTAAGCTCATTAATTCCGAACCGGAAGGAACATATACGATTTTCTTCAAACTTGACAAATTCTTTTCTGTAGCAAGAAACTTATCTGCCAAAATTCATAACTATTAGATGTTAATAGGCTATATTTAAAGGTGATCCGAAAGAAACTCTCTCTGCCAAAGTTCATGATGATTTGATGTTAAATAAAGTTTCTAACTTCTGGACCAAAAAAAAATATAATAACCCCATTAAAAAAGCAATCGGAAAATAAAAAAACCTTCAAGTGGTGAGTAGAAAGGGAAACCAGAAATTTAATTAAAAATTTTATTTAAATATAAATAAAACCTTACAATAACAATTTATGCATATGTTTTTCGTAAAATAAAAATTGTAAGATTTCAAACAATCTTGGTAGAAATTTTAGACAATTTTGGTAGAAAAATTATTGTAGTGGCAACACTGCTGCCAAATACTTGATTTAAGCCTGATAATTCTTGATTTAAGCCCGATAATACTTGATTTAAGTCGGATCAATTCTTGATTTAGGCCTAATCAATACAATACAGCCTAATCATACTTGATTTATTGTTTGTTTTACTCCTATATACCATTTTGCCTCTATATTGCGAAGAATGAATTTTTTTAAAAAATGGTATATAAAAATACCATTGCTTGACAGCAAACGTAAAAGTTTAGCTGTAATTATTCGATCTAAATCTCAAATATATTAGAAACAGCATCAACGAAATGAACAAGAATTATTAACAACCTCTGTCATCTCAAATCAAAAAAAATCTCGCCAAGAAATGTATTTACAAACACCGCTCAATTGGACATCGCTGCCCACAAATGTTTATGCATATACATACATGTCGGCGATTTATATGCGTGTGTGTTTGATGTTGCATCAGCCAAAATCAACCACTTAAATGAGAGTAGTTGAGAGGATAATTTTATTGTGCTCTATAATTGTTCTGCCTCTCAGAGATTAAAGTAAGCTTTTTTTCTTACTTTAAGCCATATTGTGCTTAATTTCCCTTTTTAAGAAATGTTTACTTGATTTAAAGTACTAGATGGCGCTGTCATACAAATAGTGCTATTTCTTGCCGATTTTCATAGAAAAAACGGTGTATTATTTATTTTTTTAAGCTGAAAAATCAATTTTTGACGTTGGCATCATTGCAAAAAGTATTTCTAAAGCTGTCTTTTCTTATTATTATTTTTATTAAAATAAAATTCAGGAACTTGGTGTGAATATGTCATTCAAAATTCATTTTCTCCATCACCATATGGATTTTTTTGAACACCGAATCTAATGAGCACGGTGCATGTTTTCGCCAAGTAGCTTTAACCATTGAAACTAGGTACAGAAGAAAGAAAATTGATTGTATGTTAGGTGACTTATGCTGGTGGTTAAAGAGAACAACCGATTAAGAGGATACTGACGAAGAGCAAGAACCAGAACTATACAGAGATCCACAACCTACTACTTCTGGAGCTTTTGCTACTTCAAACATGTAAATTGACAGTGATAGTGATTATCCGGATACAAAATTAGATCCAAATATAGTAATATTTTAAATAAAAAAAATTATTTTTGTAATAAAAAAATCCAAAATCGCCAACTTCAAATGCGTGTAAAAAAATCTCGCACTGAACTGAAAAAACCCATGAGAGGCTTTGTTTTGCATAATGTCAACTTTCATTTGCAATTGGTCTTATCCCATTCCCATTCGGAAAGTTAGATTTTGTATCACAGTGTTATTAGCCTAAAACACCTTTTGTAAACCATTGTTAAATGCGTGAATTTTAATATTGGTTCGACCCTACTTTAAGCGTTTGTTAAAGTGACATTTGCTTTTTCTTCGTGTGCATTTGCAAAACTTTTTTATGTAATTTTTTAATTAAAAGAAAAAATAATATAAGACTGATTTTGAACATATTTTCTAGAAATGGTTTAGGTTAAAATAAGAAAAAAAAAGAATAAAATTTATGTCAAAACGGAACCATTTTTCCAGGAAGAGTTAAGCTGCTCCTTATCCCAAAAATTTCGTAAGGATTGGTTCGAGGAGTACTTTGATTGTCACAGACGGACGGACATGGCTAAATCGACTCTGGAGATGATTCTGCGTCTATCGGTATATAAAATGCATTTTTGCATTCTTCATTTTCCCATATTGTAAATCGGTATAATAAATGAATTTTCGCATCCTTTTTATACACTCACTTTAGTGATACGAGGGTGTATGTATATCATTTGCTACAGACCAAAAGTGTAACACATCGAAGGATTGACCTAAGACCCTAAGTATGTTCGGCGGATATCCGTTTTAAGTCGAATGAGCAATTTCCGTCCGTCCGTGTGTCTGCTGGCTGGTGCCCACGATAACTCTCGAAAGGAGCAACTAATTGACTTCAAATTTAGTATGTGGTAATATTTTTTGCTATCTCCGGCTATGTTCGAAGATGGGCCATATTGGTCCACTCCTTCTAGTACCTCCCCCACAAAGGGTTAATATTTAGTGAATTATTGATTATTTAATAACTTCTATACTATTTATTTGAATTCCCTAAAATTCTACACATAATATTAGCTTATTAGTCACTATCATCTCGAGAAAAACGGGCGATGTTGCCGCGTACCTTTTGGTACCTCCCTCACAAATGGACCATTTTACACCAACAGTTAACGGCTTTTTATCAGCCTATAACTTTAATTTATCAGCCTATAACTTTAATACCAATTTATAAAAATACTTTAAATTTTGTATAGTGTAATGCTGTTACAGTGCCTATATTTCAGTGAAAAGTGGGCGTAATTTGCACGACCCTTTTGGTACCTCCCATACAAATGTACTATTTTGCACCAACAGTTAACGGCTTATAACTTGAATACCAGTACATACAAACACTTGAAACTTTGTACAGTTTAATAGTTTTATAGAACCTACAATCCAGTGAAAAATGGCCGAAGTTGCCACGCCCCTTTTGGTACCTCCCACACAAATGGACCATTTTACACCATAATTTAAAAGCTTATAACTTTAATACCAGCTTATAAACATACTTTAAATTTTCTACAGTGTAATGCATTTATAGTGCCTACAGTCCAATGAAAAACGGGGGTTATTGCCACGACCCTTTTGGTACCTTCCACACAAATGTACCATTTTATACAAAATGTTAGGAGCTTGTAGTGTGAGTGCCAATGCACGAAAATACAACAAATCTTTGCACAGTGTAATGTTTTTAAAGTACATATAGCCCTATTAAAAATGGGCGTTATCAACACGCTCCTTTAGGTACCTCCAGCACAAAATGGCCAAATCAAAATTGAATAGAACATAACTTTAATATACCATTGCACAAAAACCCTTACAATTCAGTACAGTGCAATATATTTGAGGTATCTACTGTTCAGCGAAAAATAGGAGTATTTGTTATATGTTACCACAGCATGTAACATAGATACATATGTAAAATTCCAGCTTTCTACCTCTTACGTGAACCCAAGCGGTCAAGAGGTAAAAAAAACTTGGCGTAGAATCGCATTAGTTGGATATCAGTATAAAAAAAACACATCTGTTGGAGATCAGTATACATATATGTACACATAAAGTAGTAGTATCAAAACTCTTAAGTTTAGACATTTTAAAACTCGTATTTATGACCGAGTTGACCTCAGGCTGGACATCGAATAGTTGTTATCGCATCTCCTTTGATGTGAGTATGTGCATACGAGGTATGTTCAAAAAATTTCGCGTATTTTGTATTTTCTCAAAAAGTATTTATTTATTCATGAATATCTATGTATTTTGTCCCCTTCAATGTAATTCCCCTCTGATATAATACTCTTCTGCCAAAATTTTTTTCCAATCCTCGAAGCACTTCAAATAATCATTTTTTGTGATCTTGTTCAGCTCCTCCTTCGATGCCGTTTTTATCTCCTCAATCGTGGGGTAGCGTCGTCCTTTCATGAACCTTTTCAGTTTTGGGAACAAAAAATAGTCACAGGGGGCTAGGTCAGGGGAATACGGTGGCGGCGGCACCATTACTATGTTGTTTTTGGCCAAATATTCGCGCACAAGAAACGATGTGTGTGCAGGGGCGTTATCATGGTGCAAAAGCCAGTTTTTGTTCTTCCACAAATACTGGCGTTTTTGGCGGATTGCTTCGCGTAATTTGCGCATAACTTGCAGGTAATATTCTTTATTGACCGTACTACCCTGTGGCATGAACTCATAATGCACCACGCCCCTGCAATCAAAGAAAACTGTGAGCAAAAAAAACGGGCGTCCGGCACGCTGTTCGTCCTTCGCATCTTCTCGGCCCTCTAAGAACATTTTGTACCACCGATAAACGTTGCTTTGGTTGTTCACACAAAATTTGATGCAGAAAAAAATTTGATCCATTTTATGAAATAAATTCTTTGATCCATTTGAACACACCTCGTATACATTTTTATATTATTTGCTCTTAAGGAACTTTTAAAATGAGTGAAATAATGAAAATAGTTTTGAAAATAATTGTTAACGCATATACGAGTATTTGTCATGTATACGTCTTCAAATTTTTTGCTTTGTATCTTATTAAAAGAAATGACAAAAACAATGCTCATGTTTCTGATAGCGACAGAACAGACGACAGGCCGAACAATGAACACGCGAGTACCCAGTGGCTTATACAACACCCATGTCTATGCGTGTGCTAAATTTCAGGTTTCAGCTCTAACAGTAGCCTCAGCAGTCAAAAATCACTTGGCGGAAAATCGAAAATAAAAGTAGCCTATTTTAATTTGATTTGGGTATTGGTCTATCTGTTCACCAAGTTTCAAAAAAATCGGTTCAGCCCTTTAAGGCATGACAAACAAACGATTTTATTAATAATAGGATTAGTTATTGGAAAGGGTGGTTAAATTGTAAGGGCCGATGTTGAATGTGAACCACACCTAAACTTCAAGTTTTTTCTGCATTTCATTTGTCATTTCTTAATTTCAGACTAACTTAATTTGAACCATTGAAAGATACACAATCGAGCAACGCGTTAAAGTTTTTTAAGCCTTTTACGAAAATGGGCGTTCAAATCAAAATGCATTTCGTGCACTTCGTGATGTTTTTTGATCATCATAATCGACCAAATGTGTCCACAATCGGGAGAATTGTGTGCAAATTTCAGCAAACCGGGTCTGTAGGAGATTTGAAAACACATGTGCATGCTCGCCCAGTTCGTTTGTTGCGGCTTATGGGCTGGCGACGTCATCGGACCATACTTCTTCAAAATGAGTCCGGTTAGGCAGTTAATGTGAATGGTGTTCGCTATCGTGAGATGATAACGAACTTTTTATGGCCCGAATTGGAAGATATGGATGTGGACAATATGTGGTTTCAACAGGACGGTGCCACATGCCACACAGCGAACGAAACAACGGCTCTTTTACGCAACAAATTCAATGGCCGTGTTATCTCACGTCGTGGCGATGTCAATTGGCCGCCAAGATCATGTGATTTGACACCGTTGGACTTCTTTCTTTGGGGTTACTTGAAAGAAAAGGTGTACGTCGATAAGCCCTTAAAATTTAACCACCTTTTATTTAGAAAATCTTTCCCAAAGTGCTTTCGATTGCTTTTTTTACAATCTCTTAAGAAAATAAAAACAATTCGCCAAACATTTTTGTTTGCGAATTTAATTTTTTTTACTTTTTTGTAACAACTCATATTATTACTTTTTATTTTTTATTGCTCAAAAGAAACCTTAAATAATCCTAAATTATGTTGCCTTCACCTTCTTCTAATATGATTTCTTCATCCCATTAGCTTGTTCAAATATATCATACAAGATATTGCGAAAAATCCTTTGTTTGAGAAAATTTTAATAATGTTTTAATTTAAACAAATGCAAAATGCACAATTATTATATTTTTTATCGTAAAGTCAGATCGGTCATAAATAAAATGAGACAATTTTTAAGAGTATCAAGAAAAAGTACTAGACCGTTTAAACTTTTTTTCAGTCGAAAGCTTTTTGGCTGTATGTGGTTTGTAAAAAATTTAAACTTAGGTGTTATTTAAAATTGTAATATTTCACAAAGGGTTGGTCGTAGAAAAACGAAATTTGGTAAATATTTATACGTTTGTGGAGTTATTACACTGTGCAACAGCGAAAAAATACACGGACTTGGTAGTATAGTTTCTACTAACCCTATACTTGGTTTGGCGAAATTGGTGACCAATTTTTTAAGGGCCATTTTTTTAAATACAGTATACAATTGAAACTCTGCTTCGCACATACGTGCTCTTTTTAGCATATTTTCCACAACTTTTCGCAAAATTTCTGAAGAATTCAATTATTTTTGTACGTTGTTCGATTCATAATTAACTCCCCAAGTCTCCTTCGCAAAATGCTGAAAAAAAAAACAAAGAATAATAATTAAAAAAGTTATAAAGAATTCAAACCATATAGCTCATTCTGCCCCACCCTGTATTTAAAGCGCGATCTATATATAATTTGGCAGAAATTATGTTGATGAAAATGTGATTAGATTATGTATAGTCCCATCTATTTCTTCCTTCCGATTCTTGGTCTATGAAAGAATACTGCGCATTTTAAGATTGTCGTTTCAAGTCTAGTTTATTATGATTAACATCTTCAACTCCTTCTTGGAATAAGCCTTGATGAGGAGGTGCAGCTAAGTACTTTTTTTAACTGAAACGAAACCAATTATTCCAAATTATTATCGCATTGTTAGGGACGTGTAGGGTATTATATAGTCGGTCACGCCCATCTTTGTGTATTTCTTTGCTGGGTTTTCCCTTACATCCTTCATAAAAATGCTCTACCAATGGTGTAAATTTTGTAGTCGGAACGACTTTGTTCAGAAGTTACATAAATAATGACTCCAAATAACAAGGAAAAAATTTAGACCGTTCCTGAGATATCGCTATTTATATAAATTTTTTAAGATAAAAGTAGTATTCTTTATGAAACGATATTTTCTATATTCAATGGTTCGGAATATTTAATACTGACCTAAGAAATTTATTTTTGCCTCAAAAGTTTATAAACAGTTGCAACATGGTATGATCTTATTGATCACGCTAGGATTTTTTTGTTCAAAAATTTATGGGCATTTAAAGTTTTTAAAAAATGTGTAATAGTGTAGAACGGCTGAACCGATTTTTGCAAAGTTTACTTTGATTCACAATCTACATATATAAAAATGGATGTTTGTGTGTATGTTACGTATGGACTCCAAAACGGCTGGACCGATTTTAATGAAACGAAACCAATTAATCCAAATTATTATCGCAAATGCTCTTTTGGCCTTTGTGCATTGTCAGGGAGGTGTAGGTTGTTACGAGCGTTGCAATATGTATGGATCTGATCACATCTGACATTTCCATTGGAAAGTTTGCAATTTTTTTAGCATAAACGTACTCAGAACGTTTTTACGTACGACCATCATTTGTGTTGTTTACAGTGACTTGAAAAAATCAATTTGGCACAAAAATGGAATTAACTCGTGAACATTTTCGTGCGATCATTTTTCGACAAGAGTGCATCGATGAACTTAAATCTTTGTATGGCGATGTAGCACCATTCTATAGCACTGTGAAATACTGGTTTAATGAATTCAATCGTGGCCGACGCTCGCTCAAAGACGAAGGTCGTCCAAAAACGGCCGTTGTGCCACAGAACATTGATGCCGTTCGTGAACCGATAATGCAAGATCGTCATCATGACATACCGTGAGATAGAGGCATCCTTGGGCATTTCTTCCACCAGCATACATTCCTTATTGCATGAACACCTGGCCGTAAAAAAGATTTGTTCTCGTTGGATCCCGCACAATTTGACAATCGCTCAAAAAAAGGCTCGTGTCGATTGGTGCAAAGAAATTTTGAAAAAATACGATCGCGGTGCTTCAAAAGACGTTTATAAGTTTCTTGGATCTATGCGTATGATCCCGAAACAAAACAACAATCGACCGTATGGGTCTTCGAAGACGAGCCAAATCCATCGAAAGTTGTTCGGGGAAGAAGCACTTCAAAGCTAATGGTCGCCCGATTCTTCGGCAAAACTGGTCATGTGGCGACTGTTCCGCTTGAGCAACGTAGGACGGTCAATTCTGAGTGATACACCACAATTTGTTTGCCTGAAGTCTTCGGAGAAATTCGAAAAACGAACAAGAGAAGACGAATTATTGTGCACCATGACAATGCGAGCTTTCACACATCGGCTCAAACCAGCGCCTTTTTGACCGGCCAAAACGTCGAATTGATGGGTCATCCGCCGTACAGCACAGATTTGACACCCAATGACTTCTTCTTATTCACTCACATCAAGAAAAAAATGCGTGGTCAACGATTTTCGTCGCCAGAAGATGCTGTTGAAGCGTTCAAAAAAAAAAAGTTTTGAAGGTATCTCAATCCGAGTGGAAAAAGTGCTTCGACAATTGGTTTGAGCGCATGCAAAGGTGTATAAATCATGCTGGAGAATACTTTGAAAAACAATAAAACCATTTTTGATGATAAATATTCGCATTTTCATTATTAGGCCAGAAATATATATAGCAGCCCTCGTATATAGTCGAATTTAGAAATGCAATGTCCCTTAAACACTTCGACATAGCATACCTTGGAACGAAGGTATCGATATAAATATGGGAGTCATGCGATTTTGTTCAAATCAAGAAATCGCTCTCCTTTAAATATATCAATACAGTGGCCAAATCACGGCATTCGATATCGAGTATTTTACGATCGAAATTTGTTTTTTAACGAGTATTATCGTGAAAATAGTATAAGCTTCTGTCGAGTTCAAGTAAATTGTATAGATACATTCTAAAACAGCTTAACTGGATAGGTTTTTAATTAACACCAATGGCTTTCGATTGAAAAGTTTTCGATATCGAATACCGTGATTTGGCCCCAGATCGGTTGGAAAATGTGACATGTAATGTTATCACACAAAATCGGGATAACGTATAAAACGAGGCTAAACATTTACAGTCTATTAAAATTTTACAGCCTATTGAAAATGTGACTTTTCTTGCGCTCACTTGGTAATTCGTGGATAGGACCTCTCAATTACCTTTCCCGCACACATTTATCGTACTACTCGTAGAATTCTCTAAGTGCACAATGTTATATGACATGCACTTACCCTCCGTAAACATTTCCATCAAATGCATACTTAAGCATCCATCCAAAGAGGAGCACGTAGTTCAACCACATACATATCTATACGATATGTCACATACGTACCCGTATACACATACATAAATATATATTATGTAGGTATTTATATATCGATGGTGTAGTAGCTTAGGAATAGGTAGTTTATGCCACATCCTGCCAGCTGAGGAGGAATGTCATTCGCAGCGTATGCAACTACTTAAGCACTTTACCTTTTATTAATACCATGAAGCACCACACGAATGAGTACAACATATTCCTAGATAACCAAACAAGATGCGGAAATATGTACATGAGACCGCCTGTTGCATATGTATAAAAACAGTTAAGAGAATCAATAGTGTTCACTATTGGTATTTGGCAATATTTGGATTCATAACTATTTGTATACCCTCACTATAGTCTAGGAGGGTATGTATCATTAAGCCCCAAAGGATTTTCGGCGGAAATCCATTTTAGGACATTTAAGCAATGTTCCTACGTCTGTCTTCTGGCTGGAGCGCACGATAATTCCCGAAAGGAGTAACCGATTGACTTCGCATTTGGTATGTGATTTTTTCTATCTCAGGCTAAGTTCGAAGATGGGTCATATTGGTCCACTCTTTTTTGTACCTTCCTCACAAAGGGTTAACATGTAGTAAAATATTGATTCTCTAATAACTTATATGTGACTACGAATCCTCTGTAATTCCACATATAGTAATAGTTTATCTGTCGCTATGACCATATGAAATTCACACAAAGAAGATTTATAACTTGTATGTGCAAATTGCGCGAAATAAGAATTTTTAACTATGAAAAAACAAATACTTTGTTGTTAGGCCCTTTTGAATTTCGTTAATAAATTAGCCATTTTTATACAAGGTGGCGCAAAAGTAACCTTTCGATGTTTTTTGGCTGTAATTAAAAAAAAAATGAAAAACTTTGATTCTTCTTGTGGATTATTTTTATTTGGTCTTTTAATTTTTTGTACATCAAGTCGAGAATATGATGTCATGTAAATGGCCGCCGCCACAGTTGATTGTCATTTGAGCCCTTTTTATGGCATTTTCCATCACTTTGGCCAAAACTTCCGGCGATAGGTCCTCACATTCTTGACGGATATTGTCTTTAAGAGCTGCAAGAGTCTGAGGCTTGTTGACATAAACCCGCGACTTCAAAAAGCCCCACAAAAAGAAGTCTGGAGCGGTCAAATCAGGCGATCTTGCTGGCCAGTGCAAATCGCCACAACGGGAGATTAGGCGCCCGGGAAATGCATCCTTCAGCATATCGGTTGTGGCACGTGCAGTGTGTGCCGTTGCACCGTCCTGTTGGAACCACATGTTTTCCAATCCCAATTCATCAAGTTGCGGCAAAAAGAACTCGTTGATCATTGCTCTGTAGCGCTCACCATTCACAGTAACCGTTTGGCCCGCGACGTCTTCGAAGAAAAAAGGTCCGATGACTCCTCCAGCGAAAACAGCACACCATACAGTGACTTTGAGCGGGCGGCTCTTCGTGGGTTACACGCGGATTTTCAGTGCCCCAGAAGCTTAAATTTTGCTTATTTACGTACCCGCTAAGATGGAAATGGGCCTCATCACTCATGTTTATTTTAGATGAAAAATCATCTTCCTCTTGGTGGTGATTAAGGATGGCTTGAGCGTATGTTAGACGCGATTGGCGGTCAGCAGCTAACAGCTGATGCACCGTCTGGACTTTGTACGGAAACATCTTCAAATCTTGTACCAAAATTCGCTGTAGAGACCGTCGACTGATACCCATTTGCGTGGCACGTCGTCTGGTCGATGTCGACGGCGCTTCCATGACATCCTCGGCTACAGCAGCAATATTCTCTGCAGAACGGCTACTCCGGGGTCTGCCACGCCTGGCAGCATCTCGTGTTGTGCCAGCGAGCGGCTAAACGTCGCAGTGTTTCACCAGTAGGCGTTGGACGGCCAGGAAATCTGCGACGAAATTCACGTTGTGCCAAAGTCACCGACCGATTATTGGTCAAATAAATAGTCAGCAATATTCCGCGTTCTGGAGCAGTGTAGCGTAACATTGTTTATTAACGTGTATTTCGCATGTGTTTACTACACAAATGTCAAAACAGAACTGACATTAGGGGCCAATCGCAAAATTTATAGCATTTTCTGATAGGAGGATTACTTTTGCGCCACCTATTAGTAGGTCGCTAAAAATTTGTCAGGATGTGTATTTTGATGCAGTGTACCGAAATCTATCAAAAACTGAATATCCATTATTCTTGTTGTTACGCCCTTTTTCGTTTCTGATGACGATATACACAAATTTCAGTCAGAGCTGTTGAAAAATGTGGCCTCTAAAGCATCAAGACATCAAATCCGAAGGGAATTAATATGGAAGCCATTCGTATATCGAATTGACCTATTCTATCACACTCCTAAATTTACTAGTTTCAATCTTGTTTAGTTTCAGTAAATTTTATATTTTTTCTCTTTTGGGTCTTTTAAGTACAATAGGGGACGATTAAGTGCAAGTATACATTTAAAATTTTATTCAGTCATATATTGAAAAATGTGTAATATAGAGCGTCAAGAAGTGACTTCAGAGGGGACCTTTATATGGGGGCTATATCAAAACATGGATTGGTATGTCCCATGTTTACAAGGGACAATTAGCTCCAATATAAAATTTAATTATTGCCAAATCAATAAAAAAATGAGCTTTCTAGATCGGAAATAAGTGAAATCACAGGGGGTCTTTAAATGGGGCTTATATCAAAACACGGTCCAATGTACCCTATTTTTATTAGGGACAATTGAGTATAAAGTACAAATTCTTAAATTTCAGCCACATCAATTGAAAAATGCGTTCACTATAGCGTCAAGAAGTGATATCGGCAGGGACATTTATATGAGCGATATATCAAACAAGTAAGAAAGTTCAGTCGGGTAAACCGACTTAAGAATCCCCTCACCTTGAGTCCCAAGATTTATTCGTAAATTAATTTATTTTTTTTGTTCTGTACGAAATCTCAAGTATGTGTATGCACAGGTATTAAAGTTATAAGCTGTTAACTTTCTGTCATTTTGTGTGGGAGGTACCAAAAGGGGCGGGGCAATAACGCCCATTTTTCACTGATCTGTAGACACTATAACAGAATTACACTGTACAAAAATTTTACGTATTTGCATGCATAGGTATTAACATTATAAGCTTTCCAGTTTTTGTACAAAACTGTCCACTTTTGTGGGAGGTACCAAAAGGGGCCGTACAATAATGCCCATTTTTTACCAGAGTATAGGCACTATAAAAACACTACACTGTACAAAATTTCAAGTATTTTTATGTACTGGTATTAAAGTTATAAGCTGTTAACTTTTGGTGCAAAATGGTCCATTTGGGTGGGAGGTACCAAAAGGGGCGTTGCAACTTCGCCCATTTTTCTTGAGGTGTAAGCTCCTAATAAACTAATACTATGTGTGGAATTTCGGAAGATTCTAGTAAGTAGTATAGAAGTAATTAAAGAATTAATATTTCACTAAATGTTAACCATTTGTGGGAGAGGTACTAGAAGGAGTGAACCAATATGACCCATCTTCGAACTTAACAGGAGATAGGAAAACATATTACCACATACCAAATTTGAAGTCAATCGGTTACTCTTTTTGGAGAGTTATCATGCGCACCAGCCAGCAAACAGACACACAAACAGACGGACGGACGGATATTGCTCAAACGACTTAAAATTACCCAAAACGGATATCCGCCGAACACACCTGGGGTTTTAGGTCACTTCTGCAATGAGTTACACTTTTGGCTCGAAGCAAATGATATATACCCTCCTCTCTTAGGTGAGGGGATAAACATGGACTGATGTGCACCATTTTTACTATGGACGATTAGGTCCAATATAAAGTATAAATTCTTAAATTTCAGCCAGATCAGTAGAAAAATGTGTTCTCTAGAGCTTCAAGAAGTGACATCGGTGGGGAACTTCAAAACAGACCGATTTGCTCAACTTTCTATAGGGATAGTTCCTAGGCTAAGAAATGCATATGCACTAATTTTTTATACCCTACACCACACTGTGGTACAGGGTATTATAAGTTTGTTTCACGGCAGATGTTTGTAACACAGCTAGACCCACCTTAAAGTATACCGATCGACTCAGAATCACTAGCTGAGTCGATTTAACGATGTCCGTCCGTCCGTCCGTCTGTCCATGTAAAGTTGTTCGTCGACTACAGGTCGCAATTTCACTCCTATCGTTCTGAAAGTGTGCAGTTTAGAGTATTTCGCGGCTGTTAAGATCGCTATTGAATTTGGTTGAAATCGGTTCAGATTTAGATATAGCTCCCATATATATCTTTCGTCCGATTTGGCCCTTTAGTCCTATAGAAGCTGTATTTTACATCCAATCGTTCTGAAATTTTGCAGTTTAGAGTATTTCGCGGCTGTTAAGATCGCTATTGAATTTGGTTGAAATCGGTTCAGATTTAGCTATAGCTCCCATATATATGTTTCGTCCGATTTGGCCCTTTAGTCCTATAGAAGCTGTATTTTACATCCGATCGTTTTGAAATTTAGAATGGTAGAGTTTCTTGATCCATGAACCAACACTGCCGAATTTGAAGAAAATCGGTTAAGATTTAGCTATAGCTCCCATATATATGTTTCGTCCGATTTGGCCCTTTAGTCCTATAGAAGCTGTATTTTACATCCGATCGTTTTGAAATTTAGAATGGTAGAGTTTCTTGATCAATGAACCAACATTGCCGAATTTGAAGAAAATCGGTTAAGATTTAGCTATAGCTCCCATATATATGTTTCGTCCGATTTTTCTCTTTAGTCCTGTAGAAGCTGTAATTTACATCCAATCATTTTGAAATTTAGAATGGTAGAGTTTCTTGTTCCATGAACCAACACTGCCGAATTTGAAGAAAATCGGTTAAGATTTAGCTATAGCTCCCATATATATGTTTCGTCCGATTTGGCCCTTTAGTGCTATAGAAGATGTATTTTACATCCGATCGTTTTGAAATTTAGAATGGTAGAGTTTCTTGATCATTGAACCAACATTGCCGAATTTGAAGAAAATCGGTTAAGATTTAGCTATAGCTCCCATATATATGTTTCGTCCGAGTTTTCTCTTTAGTCCTGTAGAAGCTGTATTTTACATCCAATCGTTTTGAAATTTAGAATGGTAGAGTTTCTTGATTCATGAACCAACATTGCCGAATTTGAAGAAAATCGGTAAAGATTTAGCTATAGCTCCCATATATATGTTTCATCCGATTTGGCTCTTTAGATCCAATCGTTTTTATACCCTACACCACACTGTGGTACAGGGTATTATTTAAGTATAAAATGTCCCAAAAGTAAATTTATGTAAACAATTTATACATGAATTACAAAATTTATATATCAGAGTTATTCAATATTACGAGAGTGGTGTAGGGTATTATATAGTCGGCACCGCCCGACTTTAGCCTTTCCTTACTGGTTTAATGATCGCTTTATATTTGCAGCCTGAACTTTGATAACAAGAATATATGTGCAAACAGACAGAAAAGATACAATCTAGCACACCAAAAATCAGAATTTGCAAAATTAAATAAAAATTTATGTGGGGTTAATCTCCACTATTTTCTTGTTCTAACAGTGTTTATCTCTTGGAGATTGGTCCTCTAGTTATAAAGTTATGCTATCATGAATGTTAATATATACTAGTACAGTAATAATTTGTTCTACATTTATAAGGGTTATGTTTCTTAAATCTGATCAATTAATTATTATCATTTTTTGATTCCTCGTCATTGTATGTGTTACCTCCTTCACCTTTTAAAGTATGTAAGAGGATATTAATACGGTGATGCAAATGAAATTCTATTTTGTATTGATGTAATTCTTTCAAAAATTTTAATTTCTATTTTTGAAAATATTTATAAACGCTCAGAAACGCTTTTAAACGTCGAAAGAAGTAATTCTATTGCGAAATATCGGGTAATCCAAGTGAACCAAAATGTCGATTACACAGAGATATATACAATCAATTACAGAAACTTGGTATAAACGTAAAGAAAAATTGCGTAAAATATAAATATAATGCCCCAATCGTAGCAGGAGTATTTAAAAAAATCGAAGATAAATGGCATCAGACTACAAGCACAAGCGGGTTCTGATGTGTTGCTGCCATTTTGAAGGACATTAGCAAGTCTCCAAAAATCGCAAATAATGTTAAGAAAAATCAAAATTCCCCTCATTTTAATCCAACGCCATATATGGTGAACAGCTGTCCATGTTTATACCCTACACCACACTTGGGTACAGGGTATTATAACTTTGTGCATTTGTTTGTAACACCTAAAAGGAGAAGAGATAGACCCATTGTTTATTATACCGATCGACTCAGAATCACTTTCTGAGTCGATTTAGCCATGTCCGTCTGTCTGTCCGTCTGTCTGTCCATGTATTCTTGTAATCAAAGTACAGGTCGTATTTATGGTCCGATTGTGATGAAATTTAGCATAGTGCTCTTTTTTGGCCCAAGGACGATCCCTATTGAAATTGGTTAAAATCGGTTCAGATTTGGATATAGTCCCCATATATATGTTTCACCCGATTTGACATGTAAGCGCTGTAGAAACCACATTTTACATCCGATCTTTATGAAATTCGGCAGAGAGAGTTTTATTATTACGTGAATGAACACTACCAAATTCGGAGAAAATCCGTTTAGATTTAGATATAGCCCCATATATATGTTTCACCCGATTTGACATGTAAGCGCTGTAGGAACTGTATTTTAAATCAGATCAGTACGAAATTTGGCAGAGAGAGTTCTCTTATTACATGAATAAACACTGCCAAATTCGGGGAAAATCGGTTCAGATTTAGATATAGTCCCCATATATATGTTTCACCCGATTTGACATGAAAGCGCTGTAGAAAACGTATTTTACATCCGACCTGTACGAAATTTGGCAGAGAAAGTTCTCTTATTTCATGAAAAAACACTGCGCAATTCGGGGAAAATCGGTTCAGATTTAGATATAGCCCCCATATATATGTTCCACCCGATTTAATATTTAAGCGCTGTAGAAATCTTGTTTTATATCCGATCAGTACGAACTTTAACAGAGAGAGTTTTCTTATTACATGTATGAACACTGCCAAATTCGGGGAAAATCGGTTCAGATTTAAACATAGTCCCAATATATATGTTACACCCGATTTGACATGTAAGCGCTGTAGAAACCGTGTTTTATATCCGATCAGTACGAAAATCGGCAGAGAGAGTTTGCTTATTACATGTATGAACACTGCCAAATTCTTATCGCAATGCCCATTTTCGCATTGGTAAGTAGGTGTAGGGTATTATATAGTCGGCCCCGCCCGAGTTTCTGTCCTTCATTACTGGTTTTTACTAGAGACGATTATGTACATATGTATACAATATAAAGTGTAAATTCTTAAATTTAAGTCAGATCAATTGAAAAATGTGTTCTCCAGAACGTCAAGAATTGAAGGAAGAACAGTACAGAACGCTATCGTATCGTACCTTAATATTTTTTCCGAACGCTGGAAGAAGCGTATCAAGAAACAAAGATATCCAATACTATAGAGAATTCAACATGAGAATATATCGCTCACTCACTTCAAGAGTGACATAACTCAAAATTTAAAATTTTTCAGGTTGCCTTACAAAAATCCGAATTTTGCAAATATCCATAAATTAATCTCAGCGAAATTTGGTCTATGAGTAAACAACCATATTTCGGACTATTCAAGCGTATTTCAACATCTTATTTCATGTTACTTATCTTTTTATACGGACTTAAAGTTACCCATCTTGGCAATTTTCAATTTTGAGTTATTTCACTCTTGAAGTGAGTGAGCGATATACTACATACTAAGCCATTTGTTGTTTTCGTCAGATCCATTAATCGTAGCACATTATCACAGATGAAGTAAAGTGTTTACTGCTGGATTCACAATAGAGGAACAAGAAGAATCCACATCAGAAAGCGTATGAAATAGGAAAAAAACGCGACTTAATCTGTCAATTTGTGTGGGAGGTACCAAAGGGGGTTTAACAAACACATATTTTTCGCTGAACACAAATACGTTGCACTGTACCGAATTGTAGGCGTTTATTTGCACTGTTATATTAACCTTATAAGCTATTCAATGTTGGTAGGATTTGGCCATTTTGTGTGGGAGGTTCCAAAAGGGGCTAGGTGATACCGTCCATTTTTCACAGGGCTAAAGGCTATTTGAAAGCATTACACTGTGCAAAGTTATGCATAACCATCCAATAAACCAATCAATAAACTTTTTTGCACAAAAAGTTAACTGCTTATAAATTTAATACCAGTGCATACAAATTTTGTACAGTGTAATGCTTTTATAGTACCTAGAGTTCGGAGAAAAGTGGCCGTTATTAGCACGCCCCTTTTGGTACCTCCCGCACAAATGCACCATTTTGCACCAAAAGTTAAAATCTTATAACTTTAATATCAGTTCATACTCTAAATTTATTAAATGCAATTTAAATTGATAAATAAATTTACGAATATTTTTTTTTTTGACTGAAGGTGAGGGGATAAACCGAGAGGTAAACCGACTACCCGACTGAACTTTCTTACTTGTTTCTAATTTCTATTTATTCCATTTGTTGTCAAACCCATCAAGAAATGTATAATTATGAAAGATTATACGTCGAATATTTAAAATTTCTGACGAAAATTAACGTTGAATTACTGAAAAACATAAAACTTGTCTTAAAATTAAGGTATTGAGATATTTTTGAACACTAAAATATAAATGCAAATAAATATTTGTTTCGTAAATAACACTGTGCTAGTCCAAAAATGTAACAGAATAGACCCTATGGATAGACCTATTTCGGCCATGCTGAATCCAGTGGCATTAGCCGTTTTTCTATGTTAGCTCTTGTTTTCGCGATATTCGACCACATATCATATGTTAAAAATCATACATATCGTCGACATTTTTAGTAGGCATCGTTGAGAAAAATATTCCTCGCGAAGAAATACTATAAGTCCTTTCTCAACTTTTTTATGAAAATTAAGCAAATTTCGAGTTATTACATAATTTGTGTATTTTTCTGCTCATAGCAGAAAATATTTGAAATAAAATTTTTTGACTTAAATTTTTGTAAATTAAATAAACCTGCTAAATTGTGAAACCTGTTAATTTTTCATAAATATGTTGAAAGGAGACTCATAGTAATTTTTCGCGAGGAACATTATTCTCAAAGAAACATACTAAAAATGTCGACGATTTGTATGACGTTTGACACATGGTAAGATTTGATGGCACTTTTCGGGGGTAAAGTGGTGAGAAGCGTGGTTGACTATTTTGAGAGAAATAATATTTTGTTCTTTGGACTGAAGAGCGTTTTTGGAAGTCTTACACTTCAAAATCACCTCCGAGATAACTAACCTCACTGATTTGTTTGCAAACTTTGTGGTCGAATATCACGAAAACAAGAGCTAACCTAGTAACACGGTTAGCTCCATTGGATTCAGCAAGGTCGAAATAGGTATATCCATAGGGTCTCCTTTCTGTTACATTTTTAAAGTGTCCATTTCGAGCACAGTGTAATAGTTCTAAATAAAAATATTTGGACAGAAACATATATTTGTTTAGAACTACATCTTTGCAAATATATAATATATGTGTGTCCCAAATATAATACATTTCGAGTGTACCCTAAACATGTATATATTTCAAGCAGAGTATGTTTGAGACTATATACTACAGATGCGATTTTTTTTGCGTGATGTCATTCATATCTATATTTAATCTCAAATTTACACCGATTTCGTTTTAACCCACCAAAAATTAACTAACGCCGTGGATGTCAATTTAAAAAGTATTTACAGGGGACAAAATGCAGTTTTTGATATGTTTGAATAGGAAAAAAATATATTTGGAACTGAAATTATTAAATATTATACATTTACGAATAAATACATTTTATTTGAAAATCATTAAAATTTATTTGGAGCGCATATGTTAATATATTACAACAAAAAATATTTGCGAACTAACTTTCTCAAATAGAATATTTGTTTGTAAACAAATAAAATTATTGTTTAGAAATTTCTCCAAATATATTTTATTTAAGATAATTCAAAACTTTGCTGTATTTTTCGAATTTCTGCTTTAATTTTTCTTGATTTCGAGGCATTTGTCTTACAGTTAAAAATTGCATTAACTTTTGTTTTGAAGCACTCATTATTAATTTCTATATATTCTTCATCAAGATTATGTGATTTCAATTATAAAGGAATTTAACAAGCATTTAAACTTTCTAAAAAATTAACTTTCAATTACTGAAAACTTAAAAATTGCATTAAGTTTTAGGTATCGCTACAATTTTGAATGCAAATGAATCTGTGCTTCGGAAATAATAGTCCCAAATAAAATATAATTGGATAGAAACAATGATTTGTTTAGAACAATAACTACCCAAATATGTAATATTTGTTTGTGCCACATAGTACATATTTAGAGTGTGCCCCAAACATATAAATGTTTCAAGCATAATATTTTTGGGACAATATACTACAGAAGCGATTTTTTTCTGCGTGTAGAGATGAAGCATGCAAAGATATCATCAAAAAATGAAGGCCGCGCCTTAAAATTAAACAAAACGATTTACGCTAAAAAGGCGTTTATTACTTTTGGTGTGCTAGATTGGTATTTTTCACCCACTGTGAGACAGACGGACATGGCTAAATCGACTCAAAAAGTAATTCTAGGTCGATCGTTATAATAAACTATGGGTCTATTTCTTCCCTTTTTGGACGTTATAAATAAATGCATAAAGTCATAATAATCTGTACCACAGTGTGGTGGTTGTATCGAAACCAATTTGGTTAATGTTGTCTAGGACAGGGACGTATCCAGGATTTTGGGTTGGGTAGGGGCCCAACCTTTTTTTCCATAACAAAGATAAACAATTAAAAAATTGCGTTTATTGTGTAGGTAATGGAAGTTAAGTTCCTTAGTTTTTTATTCGAATTTTATTCCTAAATATAAATGTGTACTTTAGTACGAGATCAGTAAAACTTTTTATAATAAAATACATAAGAGTTAAAAATGTAATCTTCGATTTTTTTAAAGAAATATATCAATTATTTCATCGATTTTGACTTCATCTTTGTATATAGACATCAAATCAGGATAAGATAACCTTTCTCCTTCCATTCTGTTCCGGAGATAAGTTTTTATTCTTCTTAACGTCGAGAAACTTCGCTCAGCAGATGCCGTTGTCACTGGTATTGTGGCCAGTATCTGCAATAGGGTAAAAACCCTTGGGAACATGTCCTCATCACAAACTGAAATAGCATCTAATGCATTTGATGGCTTATCATTCTTCTGCTTCCAATAATCAATCCATATACTTATTTCAGCTAAAACAGATTTTGCTGAATTTTTTAAATCGTTTTTGTAAAAAAGTGTGACTTCTTCGAAATCTTCCTTTATTAGATTTACAACTCGTATCGGAATAGATATGGTATGAACAATGTTGTCCCAAAATACGCCTTGACATCTGAACCAGGAATATTAGCCCTATACTTTTGAGGGCCTACTCTTCTAGATAGTGCAGCTTCTATTCCAAAACTTCTTGCATGTTGTCTGGATTCTTCAAACAGTTTATCTCCGCATCTGAATTTCTACGCATGTCACTTAATTTAGTCGTTGCCAATTTTATGATTTCGTAAGCCTTTATTATATCTAGGTTAATCGTTTGCAAATACCGTGATAAGTTCTGTGTAATGGCCAAAACCGTACTACTTATTACCACACCCAATATAAAGTCAAATTTACATACACGGTTGTGGAAACTCATTCCATCCATTCCACCTACATGTTAAAAAGGTAGATAGATAAGAAATCATAAATGTAATTTTAACTTAATTTTCGCCATATCTGGTTATCATAAATTTAAAGTCAACCAATATTACACCGGTCGACAAAAACATTTTTTCTTGGGTTTCTGTTTTAATGCATAGATTCTGATTCTAGACGTCAAAAAATGTCAAAATCTCCAATCTTAGCTTTTAAAGTTTGTTCTTGTAAATTTTACATCGATAAGAAAGTTTTAAAGTTAAAACCTTACTAAATTAGCTATAACTCGGAATGGGCTCGTTTAATTCATGACCGAACAGACCTTACAATAAAATCATAAAAATGTTACATTTGTTAATTTTTAGATTGTTTGATGGGAGTTTTATTTTAAAAATATTAAAATTTTATCAAAAAATCACATTTTGTTGCAATATTTTGTAATACTCGTATATCGTCGAAACCGCTGTACGGATGGAAAATGTTATTATATGAAGTTGAAGGCTACTTAATATTTAATTCTTTAAAACTTTCCTCAACCAAATCAGATAAATTGTTCTCGAGTTATGCCACTATATGTGGTTCAACCACTAATTTCTTTCCATATCACAGCTTATCGCGAGAATTTAAAGAGACAACCCTTTAGGCTAAGAAAAAAGAGAGGTTGAACCACATATTATGGCATAACTAGAGAACCATTCATCCGAATTGGTTCAGGTACGCTTTACAAACTTCAGGTAAGCTTAACCGCTGAACGGTTTCGAAGATATCTTACAAAGTATTGCAAAAATCATATTTTTTGAGAAAATTTTAATAATTTTTAAATAAAAGCCTCATAAAAACATCTAGAAACGCATAATTGTCATATTTTCGTAAAATCTGAAAGGTTATGATTAAATTGAGACCATTCCGAAGAAAATCGATACATAATTTAAAAAGTTTTAGCGAGGAAAGCATGCACTTTCTTATTTTTAGTTGTTATTACTTTTACTGTTACCACATTTTTTTCAGGAATAGTTCGGGGCATAATAAAACTGCCAAATTTCAGCTGGATTGCTGGAATAGAGTGACTTTAAGAACGCGAAAAAGTCAAATCGAAAGGTACAGATATATGGGGGATACATCCAAACATGTATGTACCATGACTGACAGACGGACTGGCTAACTCGACTCGGAAGCGATTGTGGTATAATAAATGAAATGGATCTATCTCTTCTCTTTATGGGTGTTACAAGCACATGTGCAAAGCCATAATACCCTGTAACATAGCGTGATGTATGGTATAAATAAGAACATATAAGTTTTAGTAAAAAATATCAATAGTTTTCGTTTTCACGTATTCGCGATTGAAGAACACTTTCATAAAGGATAACAGAACAATAGATTATTTGAAGAAAAAAAATCTTATTTCATAGTGATGAAGAGCAAAACTGCCGCATCTGAAGAGCGGGCGACTTTCCCGTCGGGAAGCCAAAGCATCCTCAAAGAGTGACAGTTTGGTACGGATTTTGGAGCAGCGGCATCATTGGTCCATTTTTTTAAAGTGCTGCTGGAAACGCCAGTTTTGTATAACTTACACTAGTTTCCAAAATTTCTATCGAAGGTCTCTTTATTACATTTTACGGAGTAATATGGTGTCCTCAATATAAAACAAGTAAGAAAGTTCAGTCGGGTAAACCGACTTATGAATCCCCTCACCTTGAGTCCCAAAAAAATATTCGTAAATTTATTTTTTTTAGCATTAATTAAAATATTATCAATTTAAATTTCATTTAATAACATTAAAGTATGTACTGGTATTAAAGTTAAAAGCTGTTTACATTTGGTACAAAATGGTCCATTTGTGTGGGAGGTACCAAACGGTGCGTCCCAATAACGCCCACTTTTCTCTGGGCTCTAGGTACTATAAAAGCATTACCCTGTACAAAATTTCAAGTATTTGAATGTACTGGTATTAAAGTTAAAAGCTGTTAACGTTTGGTACAAAAATGTCCATTTGTGTGGGAGGTACCAAAAGAGGCGTGCCAATAACGCCCATTTTTCTATGGACTCTGGGTACTATACAAGCATTATACCGTACACTTTTGGTACAAAATAGTCCATTTGTGTGGGAGGTACCAAAAGGGGAGTGCCAATAATGCCCAATTTTCTCTGGGATCTAGGTACTATAAAAGCATTACACTGTACAAAATTTTAAAGTATTTGTATGGACTGGAATCAAAGTTATAAGCCGTTAACTTTTGGTGCAAAATGGACCATTTGTGTGGAAGGTACAAAAAAGGGAGTGGCCTCTTCGCCCATTTTTCTTGAGGTGTTACCGACTAACAAACTGATACTATATGTGAAATTTCAGAAGATTCGAGTAAGTAGTAAAAAGGGTTAACATTTAGTGAAAAATTTATTATTTAATAACTTCTATACTACTTATTTGAATCCTCTGAAATTCTACACATAGTATTAGTTTATTAGTCACTATTACCTCGAGAAAAATGGTCGAAGATTCCACGCCCCTTTTGGTACCTCCCACACAAATGGACAATTTTGAACCAAAAATTAATAGCTTATAACTTTATTACCAGTGCATACAAAGACCTGAAATTGTGTACAGTGCAATGCTTTTATAGTACATAGAGTCTAGAGAAAAGTGGCCGTAATTGGCACGCACTTTTTTGTACCTCCCACACAAATGGGGGGATACCAAAAAGGGCGTGGCCACTTCGCCCATTTTTCTTGACGTGTTAGCGACTATCAAACTAATACTATGTGTGATATTTCAGAAGATTCGAGAAAGTAGTCACAGACAGACAGACAGATGGACGGACACTGCTCAAATGACATAAAATGACCCAAAACGGATTTCAGCCGAACATGCTTAGGGTCTTAGGTCACTCCTTCGATGTGTTACACTTTGGCTCGTAGCAAATGGTAAAGGGTCCGCCAAATAACATTTTTTTTTGGAAACATCACGCAAAACATCGAGTGTAGCTTCGGCTGTGTGGCACGTAGCGCCGTCCTGTTGAAACCAAATGTTGTCAATATACTCCTCTTAAATTTTTGTGAACTAAAATTCAACATGGCCCGATAACGATCGCCATTGACTGTAACGACCACTCCTTGCTCATTTTCGAAGAAAAATGGCCCAATTATGCCTCTGGACCAAAATCCGCACCAAACAGTGACTCGTTTTGGGTGTATCGGCTTTTCAATGTATGCGTGCTGGTTTTCTGTGCCCCAAATGCGACAATTTTGCTTGTTTACATACCCGTTAAAATCAAAATGAGCTTCATCTGAAAAGATGATTTTTTTGGCAAAATCGGCATCTTCTGTAAGTCGATCACAGGCCCACTTGTTCAAGCGTATACACAACCATATTCGTTCAGCGGAAGGATAAAACTAATTATCTGTCAAATCAGACATGAGCTAAGTGTTACCAATAAGCACTAGTTGAAAAACAACGTTAGATAGCGGACCCTTTATATAGCACCCTCCTCTCGAATGTGAGGGGATAAAAATGTACAGTAACTTTTTTATTTTTTTAATTCCGAATTTCTTGGAAGTTGCCTTTAGCAATTGAACCATATTTTTAATAAGCTCGATAACGCCGGGATACAAATTAAATTAAACGAAATTATTGGGGCCACAAATGTTGAAAATATCACTTTCACGTGGAAACAGATGTTTAGTAACTGTCATTAAACCATTAGAAATCCGTGAGGAAAGACTAAAGTCGGTCGGGGCCGATTACAGTTGCAGGTTAAATATAGTGCATTTCTAAATTCAAGGCACACATTCCAAGCCCCTTTTGGGGCCATACAAGTGGGCTTATAACTTTGATTCCAGTTCATACAAATTCTTGAAATTGTGTACAGTGGGCTTTTACAGTGCGTAGAGTACCGAGAACAATTTGCGTTATTTTGATATTTTTTTAATCACATTTTTTATATTTTTTTTTGCGACAGTCTCTACGTGAAAGTGATATTCTCAACATTTGTAGCCCTTAATATTTTCTTTTATTTAAAGTCACGGCTCTATCGGGCTTATACTTCAAATATGGTCCAAATACTACAGGTACCTACCAAGAAAATTGAAAAATTCATAAAACAGTATGCCTCAATCTACACAAAAACAAAATTGTTGTTGTTGCATAGTATTATGCATCCGACTCCCGGAGTCGGATTTTAAAGTGGCTCGACTCCGACTCCAGCTCCGACTCCGGCAGTTAAATAACAAAAATATCTGAAATTATATTTCTACTAAGACGTGAATTTATTTTATTGAAAATAAGATATTGCTTTGCTTAAAAACCACAAAAAAGTAGGTATTAAATACCAGTAATTAAATATTGGACTCATTTGGAGTCGTTTGAAATACGTCTTATACACAAAAATTAAGATAAATACAACCTTATTATATGTTGCAAGTCTGGTCGCATTTCACCAGCAAACGTGAATTCTACAAGCATTTTAGTATATACATTTGATCATCACAATGTCATTTGCATTTATTAGTAAAAAAGACAAACTTTGAATCGTCATAACTCGTAATCGTCTGGAGATATTTTCATAAAATTTGAAGGTATTTTCATTAAATGTTATCCACAATAATACAGCATACCCAAATAATCGATTTTTGAAAGCTGTTTTCAAAGTTCTATGCGCGCATATTTCATCATATTTTCCCATCGTGCCCCGGCTTGTTAAAACCAAAGGTGGTCCACATCAACATCCTCCAATTCAGGCACGAAAAAGTCAATAATCATGGCTCTATAGCGTTCCCAATTGACTGTGACATTATGGCCGGCTTCATTTTTGAAGAAATATGGACCAATGATTCCCTCTGCCCATAGAGCACACCAAAAGGCGATTTTTGTGGATGTAACGGTGCACAGTGGGAGGAATTCCAAAAAAGGGAAATAATTTCGCCGTTTCTTAACCAGACACCCGATTGCGACCAAAATTGCTGCATATTCTGCTACCATATCTACGAAATAATAGCACAGGGTCGGGGGAAAAATTAAAAATTCAATTTTCAAAATTTTCTTGAGCGACGCGAACCTAAACATTTTTTGGTAATAAATTCGCACGATTCGCAAACGTTGTTTCGGAGTAAGTAATTCATTATGAAATGGCAAACCAAACTGAGCATAAATCAGGTGACAGCTGTCAAAAAATGAAATCCAAAAAAAGTATTGCCAGATTAAAAAAAAATGGTCTAAAAAAACACCCTGTTTTTCTCAGAAGTGTTTCCTTCGTTGACTTCTAAAATAATATAATCATCTTCGTGAAAAATGTCATAAAAAATACCGCATAAATCTTCGTTTAAAAGACACTTGATATACCTATTGCTCTTAAAATTATTGTCAATGTTAAGTTTTTTAAGCCGTTTTGAACTTATAATAGAATCAGAATTTATTGTAATGTACGTCATTAAATCTTTGTATTGACTATTTTGTGGTATGGAACAAGCGAGCTTTTTGGAAAATTTTGTAACTGACTTCCGGTGCTTCCTCAGATAAACAACCTTAAATTAAATACATGTTTTCGGAAATAAAATTTTCAACATTATCCTTGTTGCTATTAGAAACTCCTTAAATAAATTATTTGTTAATTTTTTTGGCGCAAGAAAATATCAGATAATTTTGTGCTCGAATAATTGAAACTTTAATATTTCATGTTTAAAGAGGATATGGCGTAAATATATTCTGGCGAAAAAAATTGGGAATCTTTTCATTTTTTTTCCCCGGTGCCGCAAAATATTTTTTTTATTTTCGATAAATAATCTCCATATTGAAATCATGCAATATAATTTTTTTTATTTTCGACATAAAGCGCCATATTAAAAGTATTTTTTTATATTTTCTCAAAAATATTTTATAAATATGAATTTTTTGCATTTTTAAGAATTCTGTCAGCTTTCAGGCGCAAAAAAGGATTATGGGGTTGGTCTACAAGTTAAGCGTTGGCGACTGTTTTCGGAATACCAATAGAATTTATATTTGAAAATAACGTTTTAAGACATAAAAAATATTTTTTTTTTCAAGTTTGTGAGCAAATATTTTATGTTTTTATTTCTTGAGTTCTGGAAAGACAAGGACCCAAGGATTATTTTGAGATATTAACATTGAAACTCGGGTATATATTTTAGAAATTGGGCCAAAGATGACTACTTTTCTTATTTTTGGATTTAAACGACATAATGCAAAAAAAATATTTTTTTTTTCATTTTTCAGATTTTGAAAATTGAAAAAACGCAATTTCTTTTTTCAAACCGTTTCGCATAAGTGTTTGTGCCAAATATAGTTTAATTGTAATAAATATTTTAAAAAATGGCCTTTTTGGAAAAATTTATGATTTCGGGCCAACATAACATTTTTCCTTTGAAAGCATTTGAGGAATATAATACATATTTAGAAAGGTTGAATGTTAGCCGTTTTTACAGGGCAACTTTTGCCTGCACGAAATTGCACCCTTGAAAGATAGGATACATTTAGTACAAAAAGTCAGATTTTTAGTTCCAAAACGTTGACTATGTTTTACTGTTCATATAACTGAATATCGAATAAATTCAACTCAGTGGTTTTTAAGTTGGTGGATTTTTTCCACTTTTAATTATGTTTACATTTTACTAGACAGGGAAAGTAGGAATCACTCAAAAATAATAACTTCAAATTGGCTTATATCAACCAAACAAGCACTAAAATAGCCTATCACTCTACGAACAGTAAAACATAGTCTATGTTTACTCCTGAATGAATTGTAATACTACCTGTGTGCAATTTTGCTGCCGTAGTTATATTGATGACTAGTGGGCATCTAATTTCCTTTGAGGCATCCCATTGGTCATTTATCAGAACTCCCTGATATTTATAAGTTTTTTAATTATTTTTTATTTTGATCGCCTATCGCTCAGTTTGGATATCGGCAACTTTATTCCTTCCACATAAATTAAGCCGCTCTAATGTACATTCATGAAGCCATGCAAGTAGTTTCGCATTAATAAATTAACATAACAAAGCACAGTGGATACTTTTTAAGAAAATATACGCTGTAAACAAATTTCTACAGATTTATATTCATGGAAAATGTAATTGACTTTCAACAATAATATTGTTAAAAATAAAAGTTTTTATTTGGTTTCCCTCATGTTTTCTGCTTCATGTGGGAAGGTTCCATCTTATCTGTTTTTTTTTTTTTTTGCCATTTTTGTGGTATCACAGTAAATACGTGACAAATCTTCTCAATGGAAGAACGCTATAATTCTCATTAATTTTTCAAGTTCATCTCCACACTTGCCAACTTGAGATGATGGTGAAATTCTCAAAAATTTCCCAACTGTCAAGTGATGAGATTAACTTAGGAAACTATTGAGAATGATAGCATTATCAAGAATGCATATTAATACACTTTTGAGTGTTGAAGAGTCGCCATTGCTTTCAAATTGTAAATGTGTAACCCTTGAGAATTTCGTTGTCTTTTTACTGGGATTTTACCTACACTTTTAATTGAGAGAAAAAATTCTCCAAGGGTTCCCTTTATTTAGATCTTTGGACTAAAGCGTGTAATCCATAGTCTTCCAGTTCAAAATCACCTCCGAGGTACCTAACCTCTCTGATTTCTTTGCAAACTTTGTAGTCGAATACGAAAAAAACTTGAGTCAGCAAGGTCGAAATAGGTATATCCATAGGGTCTCCGTTCTGTTACATTTTTGGACTAGCACAGTGTTATTAATACTAGTAGAAGCATTTATTTAAAGTTTTATTTCAATACTTTCTTCTTGTGTCAAATTTCAAGGCAATGGTTATCGATATATTTCATTTTCAATTATCGAGTGGTAATTATCGGCCACCTATTCGAAATTGCTAATTCTCGCTTGAGTCACTCACTATGCTGTGAAATGCACCCATACCCCATTTCAGGAAGATTGATGCAATGGTTCAGCAGATATCTCATTCTAATGGGTCACGCATAGTGATGTCAAATACAGCTATACCAAATTTCACGACAATTGGTCCAATATTTTCCCTTCGCAATATTTCTAATAAAACCGATTTGGGGTACATCGGTTGGATGGTTTCAAAGTCCATAACGGACATTGTTATATCATTTTTTGTATTTATATACAAATAGATTAAATATTGCCACGCCCAGTTACTTTATCCCTCCCACCTTTGGTGAAACTACTAATATTGACTCCGGCTCGGTTAATAGTTTTGACATAATACATTTTTAATTAATGCTACGCCTAATTTTGCCACAACCACGTATCTGATGCAACCCATTTTTGTTGAAGTTTTATATAATAACTCTACTACACTGATAGAAAAAGCTTCGTCAAAGTTTAATAACTTTTTCGTTTATTAATTTTTTTTTTCTTCCAGATTATATAATATACAAAAGGCAAATTTTTTTACACTAAGTATGAAAAATAATGTCTCTTAAATGACCACCGTTTTCAGCTTCGCTCTGATGGGCTCTTTTTAGAGCATTTTCCATAACACCTTTCAAAACTTGTGGCTGTAGCGTTCGAATTTCTGCAACAATGTTTGCCTTGGGTTCAAGGATTGTCTCTGGCTTGTTCACATACACTCGCTCCTTCAAATAACCCCAAAGAAAATAGTCGGGTGCTGTCAAATCTGGCGATCGCGCTGGCCAAATAATTTCCGAATTTCTGGAAATTATTCGCTCTCCAAAAATTTGACTTAAAAGTGCCATTGTGTCGCGGGCAGTATGGGCAGTGACTCCGTCCTGCTGAAACCACATACCAGGTCTGTTTTTAAGAGCAGGACGTAAAAAATGTTCTATCATAAACCGATACCGCTCTCCATTTACGGTTACAGCATTTCCATCTTCATTCTCGAAGAAGTAAGGCCCAATGACATTTTCAGATGTGATCCCACACCATACTGTACACCTGATGGGGTGCAATTGGCGTTGATGAATGGCTCTTGGATTTTGAGAACCCCAGAACCTACAGTTCTGCTTATTAACAAAGCCATTCAACTCATAATCAAATTTTTAATAAAGTTGATTGCATTTCTGGCCAACTCTTGAAATTTAACTGCAAAATTTAGACGTTGCCGATGATCTGAGGGTTTCAATTCTTGCACCAATTGGACCTTATATGGGTATAACTGTAAATCTTTTTTTAAAATGCGCCGTAGTGACGTACGAGACATTTCTAGCTGAGCAGAACGCCTTCTGACAGATGTTTCTGGTGCTTCGTTAACACTTTGCTGTACTCGTTCAATATTTTCCGCAGTGCGACTTACACCTGGTCTACCGGTTCGAGGCAAATCTCTTACGCTGCCATGTTGGTGATGACGATCAACTAAGCAACGAATCATTGCTTCAGAGGGCCAAATTCTGACGTTAAAATGTCGACGATATGCTCTTTGCGTTAAAATAATTGATCTCTGGTTTAAATAATAAAATTCTATTGTTCTGGTTCTCTGTTCAATTGTGAACCTCTCCATTATAAGTTCTCCAAGTGTATATAATCTGAAAGAAAAAATAAAAAAAAATAATAAACGAAAAAGTTATTAAACTTTTACACCCCTTGGTTTCTTTAGGCCCACCCACATCATCACGATTATTTTTTCGTCAAAAGTCAGCTAACGTACGAATAATCCTCTTGATGAATTTGCTCGTCACTATGACGAATCTCTGTTTCGATAAACTTTCGTCCTCAGGATGATCACATTTCATCCCTACGATGAATCGAGATCATTACCACGATGAATCCCATTCATCACCACGATGAACACCATTCATCACTACGATGAATCGAGTTCATCACCACGACGAATTCCATTCATCACCACGATGTCATCACCAATTTGTCATCACGACAAATTCATGCACACAACTATTTAAATTTTAATAATTATTCTTCTGGTTCTAGACCATTAAAAACGGTATGGAAAATAAAATTACTTTGCTAGGTTCAGTTGTGATTATTCGGTTCGAAACGCAGTTCTTATCAGGAAAGGCTGAAATCAAACGAACGAGAAGTATTCATTACTTCTGCTATTTTAAATAAAAAAATCACAGTTCTTATCAGGAAAGGCTGAAATCAAACGAACGAGAAGTATTCATTACTTCTGCTATGTTAAATAAAAAAAAATCACATCAAGTAATGTAATTGCCAACAGAACAATTGCACAAATGTTTCACACTTATACAGCTTGTCGAGCTGCATGTGTTTGATGTTTTGTTAAACCCAACATCAGTTACGGCACGGCGCCAGTGCGATTTGTTTGAACCAATCGGAGTTGCGTAGAACACACGCATGGACAACATAACAACGTCGCATGGCTTACTTTGTTTTGCTGTAGGCGTTGACGTTGCCGTAAAGGGTGAATAAGTCGATCATTCTCATGATGAATGGATAATCTTATTGACGAACGGTGTTTGTCATTAATTATTAGATTTTTTAAATTAATCTTTTACAACAAATTATTTAACTAAGGTAATCAGGACGCACATAGAACAGTACGTTTCAGCAGAAAATATAATTTGATTGCATCGTTTTATCATATTTTCAGCAAAATGGTCAAATAAATCTAGTCGTCGAGGAATGCAACCTTATCGTTCTCTCGACGAATTTCGAAATCACCAAAAACATGGCTTGATGATCGTGTTCGTTCTATTGACGTACAAAAACATCAGAAGTGAATAAGTCGATCATTCTCATGATGAATGGATAATCTTATTGACGAACGGTGTTTGTCATTAATTATTAGATTTTTTAAATTAATCTTTTACAACAAATTATTTAACTAAGGTAATCAGGACGCACATAGAACAGTACGTTTCAGCAGAAAATATAATTTGATTGCATCGTTTTATCATATTTTCAGCAAAATGGTCAAATAAATCTAGTCGTCGAGGAATGCAACCTTATCGTTCTCTCGACGAATTTCGAAATCACCAAAAACATGGCTTGATGATCGTGTTCGTTCTATTGACGTACAAAAACATCAGAAGTACGAAACTTGTCGTCACCAGTACGAAGATATATTGACGAAACTGATTCGTCATGGTGACGAACGGTTTTTCTATCTGTGTAACGTATGTTCCAAATTTTGATCGTGTACGATCAATATATTATGAGATATTCGAATGTTAAATATTGCCACGCCCACTTATTCTATCGCGCCCAATTTTGGTGAAATTACTAACATTGACTCGACTAACATACAATCCAAATTTCGTTATTCTACGGTCAATAGTATCTGAGATAATAAATGTTAAACTAATGCTACGACCATATTTGCCACACCCACTAAGCCGACCCTGCCAACTCGTTTTTATTTTTTTTATGTTTGATAATAACTCCACTAACGTGTGTTTCAAAATTTTCTGGGATCAACACTTTCTGATATATTTGAATTTCTGACCATCTCTGACCATATATCTTTCAAAAAAAATCGGTCCGGTGGTTTCAGAGTCAATAAAGCACATACATACATAAAAACATTTTTATATATATAGATAGATTGGTACAAAATTAGCTGACCCGGCGAACTTTGTTGCGCCTAAAATCGGTACACCCAGGAAAATAATTGATTGGAATTCGATAGTAACAATAAAAAAAATAGTACTGCCAACAAAAATTCTATTGCATACACAGAGAGCCGGTTGTATTTATATATAAACTAGCTGGACCCGGTCCACTTCGTTGCACCAGACTTCAGATTTCCGATCAAGTCCATTTATCAAAACATGGCTCATTAGGGCAGTAGTAATCGTAAGTACGGACAGTAGGAATCACTTAAAACATTGGCTTATATGGGCGGACCCACGCCCCCTCAATCAAGAACTTATAAAGCCTATGTCACCCTCTAGGCTTATCTGAACATTCACTGAAAATGCCATCAAAACCGATCCAACCATTTTGGAGTCCATATGTAACATACACACATCCATTTATATATATGTACTAGCTGGACCCGGTCTACTTCGTTGCCCCAGATTACAGATTTTCGATCCCGTCCATTTTGACCAATCACGTAGACTGCCATCAACTACATATACACAAAATTACAGTACTCTCGCTAACAAATTGTTCAAAATATATAATTTTCAAAATTTGGCTTATATGGGCGGCACCACACCTATTCGTCTGATCCCGCCCATTTTTGGACCATACACGTGGGCTGCCACCAGATATATATACACAAAATTACACCTCTCTCGCTAACAAATTGTGAAAAATATCTCATTTTCAAAATTTGGCTTTTTTAGTCAGGGCCACGCCCATTGGTCCAATCTGGATAATTTTTGGGCCAATCATGTAGAATGCCACCAGATACATATACAACAAATTCCAGCACTCCACTTCCTAAATTTGGCTTATATGGACGGGCCACGCCCATTTGTCCGATCCCGCCCATTTTGGACCAATCACGTAGATCGCAAACAGATATATATCGATACCTCCATTCTAAAACAAGCTAAGTCGACTTAGCATGTTTTTTATTTCTAAATATTCCAAATTATATTCAGTCAAAATTTGGTGTTTATCCGTCAACCCAATCAAAAGTTATTCACAAAACACTACAGGTCATTCGATTAGCATTATAAAGGAAATCCACACAAATTAAAAAAATGCATCAAACTTTGATCGCCTCTCATGAAAAACTACCTTTTTGCACCTAGCATAGTTTAGAATGGAGGTATCGATATATATGTACACAAAATGGCAGCTCTCCCGCTAACAAATTGTGCAAGATATCTCGATTTCAAAAGTTGCCTTAAAGGGGCGGGGCCACGCCCATTGTGTCGACCCCGCCCATTTTTGGACAAATCACGTAGACTATGTTCAGATATATGTATAAAAAATTCCAGCTCCCTTACTAACAAATTGTGCAGATATCACAAATTCAAAATTTGGCGTGTATGGGTCCACGCCCATTGGCCCGATTCCGCCGATTTTTGGACCAATCAGGTAGACTGACACCAGATATATATACACAAAATTACAGCTCTCTCGCTAACAAATTGTGCACGATATATCGATTTCAAAATTTGTCTTATATGGGCGGGGCAACACCCATTGGTCCGATCCCACCTATTTTTGGACCAATCACGTAGACTGCCTCCAGACATATACATATACAAAATTCCAGCTCTCTCGCTAACAAATTGTGCAAGATATCTCAAATTCAAAATTTGGCGTGTATGGGCGGGGCCACGCTCATTGGCTCGATTCTGCCCATTTTTGGACCAATCACGTAGACTGCCACCAGATACATATACACAAAACTCCATCTCTCTCGCTAACAAATTGTTCAAGATATCTGAATTTCAAAATTTGGCTCAAAGGGGCGGGGCCACGCCTATTAGTCCGACCTGCCCATTGTTGGACCAATCATGTAGACAGATATATGTATACAAAATTCCAGTTCTCTCGCTAACAAATTGTGCAAGATATCTGAAATTCAAAATTTGGCTTTTATGGGCGGGGCTACGCCCATTGGTCCGATCCCGCCCAGTTTTGGACCAATCACGTAGATCGCCAACAGATATATATACACAAAATTACAGCTCTCTCGCTAAAAAATTGTGCAAGATATCTCAATTTTGGCTTATTTGGGTGGTGCCATGCCCATTGGCCCGATTCCGCCCATTTTTGGACCAATCACGTAGACTGCCACCAGATACTTATACACAAAATTCCAGCACTCTCGCTAACAAATTGTGCAAGATATATCATTTTTAAATTTGGATTATATGAACGGTGCCACGCCCATTGGTCTTGATATATTGAAAATTCAAGTACCCTATTTTCACCACGCCCTACACATGTACATTTTGTGAAAATTTCAACAAGATCGGTCCAGCCGTTTAGACGTCTATACGGTACAAACAAACCAACAAACACACATTCTTCTTTATATATGTAGATAGATCGTTAGAACTACAATAATAACATGGGTATGTTCAAATGAAAATGCTTGCAACTAAATCGATAATTGTATCAATCGATTTAAGATTGTGTTTTTCATTGACACTCGGGTAGTTGTGGTAACTACTTTTAAATTTTCATTATAGTACCATATGATCGATATTTGGTAGTGACAGCTAATGTTTTATTCTTGACAACAGAAATTGTATCAATAGACGAATAATTATTATTGCAACGAATAATTGGTTACTATAACAGAAAAAATATTGATAAATAATCGTTTTTTGGTTATCCCAATAATTTCCCAAATTTAGAATAAATAAATATATTTTGGGAAAAAACAACCGAAATCTTAGTTGGTTGCTGTTCTTTTATTGATACTTGACAAACAAAAAATAAAATTATTCGACATAAACAAATCTTCAACATTTTGTTCAAGAACGGTATACATATGTAGTCAATTATAATTTCGTGTGGATAATAATGTGTGGAATGTAGAATATGTTGTGCAAAAGTTTTTTCATAAATAAAAAATTAAAGCAACATACTCGTACTTGAAATTGAAATCACAAGGTTAAGCGATATATGCATACATAAAAGTTTTGTTATGAATTGTACTCTCGTGTACTAAAATTTGGTCTAATATTTGCACATCTCTTAATAGTGATGAATTTGTGATATGGGATTTTTTTGTTTGGTTTTTTGTTCAATCAAAAAAATAAAAATTAATGAAAACTGTTTTAATTAATTGTCGATAGCATATGACTGACAAATTGTCAGAACATCCAATTTTTAAAACCAGTAAGGAAAGGCTAACGTCGGGCGGGGCGGACTATGTATATAATTCCCTACACCACTCTCGTAATATTGAATAACTCTGATATATAAATTTTGTAATTCAAGTATAAATTGTTTACATAAATTTACTTTTGGGACATTTTATACTTAAATAATACCCTGTACCACAGTGTGGTGTAGGGTATAAACACGATTGGATGTAAAATACAGCTTCTATAGAACTAAAGGGCCAAATCGGACGAAACATATATATGGGAGCTATAGCTAAATATTAACCAACTTTCTTCAAATTCGGTAGTGTTTGTTCATGGATCAAGAAACTCTACCATTCTAAATATCAATGAAACGCGCGATATAGAATCATGATTACCGATTTTTTTCTTCCACAATTGGATGAATTGTAACTGGAGAAAATGTGGTTCCAAAAATGATCATGAGCGATGAGGCTCATTTCTATCTTAGCGGTTACGTGAATAAACAAAACAAACGTTTCTGGGGCAGCGAAAATCCGTGTATCAACCACGAAGAACTGTTTACGCTGGAGGAGTCATTAGGGAACGCCGCGGGAGAAACGCGCGATATAGGGCCTTGATTACCGATTTTTTTCTTCCTCAATTGGATGAATTGGAACTGGAGAAAATTTGGTTCCAACAGGACGGTTCAACGGCGCACACTGGTGCAGCCACAACCGATATTCTGAAGGAAGCAATTCCCAGTCGCTAAATCTATCGTTTTCTTGATTTGCACTGGCCGGCCAGATCACCCGATTTAACCGTTCCAGACTTGTTTTTATGGTGTTTTTTGGAATCGCAGGTTTACGTCAAGAAGCATCAGAGTCTTGAGAACCTGTCTCCCGAAGTTCTTGCAAGATTGATGGAAAATGCCATAAAACGAGCCCGAACTCTGGCGACTGCCACTTGGCCGATATCATTTTCTCAACTTGATGTAATAAATTCTAATGTATTAAATAAACAAATTACAAATTACAGCAATGGAACATTGAGTGATTACTTTTGCCCCACCTTGTACATATATAGATATGGATGGTGATTTCATGATTTTTTTTCGTCCCCATTCCAGAAGATGATTTACCTTACAAAATCTCAAGCTTGCAACTGGGTGAAATGTTTTTAGCACTATTTATACAAAAGACTATTGAAAAACCTAAGCCCTAAGTCAATTGCCCAAGCTTTGCACAAAATACAGAAAACATTAATTACAGTATGCAACAAAAATGAAAAAGTAATTTTTTTCTATAATACCAATTTTTATGGAAGTTACCTTTTGTATTTGGACCATATTTGAAGTATTAGCTCGATAAAGCCGGGATACCCTTTAGATTAAAGGAAATTATGAGGGCTAGAAATGCTGAAAACAACACTTCCACTTAGGAACAGAAGTTTAGTAACTGTCGTTAAAACATTTAGCAAAAATTTGATTTTTTCAAAAGAATCGTTTTTTGCTGGCACGAAAAAAACATAAAAAATAAAAAAAAATCCCAAAACAATGTTTGTTCCATTTTTTGTTTACTTCATCCTGATGAAGTAAACAATGCCTATTCTATGGATAAATGTATAAATTATGACCCATATTGTAAAAATAGGGAAATTAAAAAAAAATAATTTTTCATATATTTTATTTTAGCAATTTTGTTTGGGTCCTAAACCTAGAATATAATAAAGATATTGTCCTAAAAACGAAAAAAATATTATTATATTATAGTACCCACAGTTGGCGTTAAAGATACGAAACGACCCTTTTGGCACCCCCCATACAAAATAAAAAAATATGTAACATATTTTTTTGCTTTTCCCTTACTTGTACATACAAAATGGATCAAAACTTACATTTATATTCATTCCCGTTGTTCCAATATGCAGCATAGGGTCATGTCAAATAAATGCCATTCGGATCTATTAAGGGCCACTATCTTTATTATATTCCAGGTCTTTATCATCCTAGTGATTTCACTATCGAGTTTTCTTCTCCATGTAAAGGCGGGTCTTCCTCTTCTTCGGCTTCCCTGTGGATTCCAATCAAGGACAGATCTTGTCAGTTCGTCTTGTTGTCTGCGCAACGTATGCCCAAGCCAGTTCCAATTGCGCCTTAGAATTTCAGTTGCCAGGGGTATTGTCTGGTCGCTGTCATAGATCCATGTTGGATATTGTCGCTGGCCAAAAGATTACTTACATTTATCCATAGATTATTTTTAAAAAAGAATTGTTTTCTTTTTGCAATTTTTTATGTTTTTTTGTGCTAAACTGTTTTTACGTGAAACGGACATTTCCAACATTTGTAGCCCTCAAAATTTTCCTAATTTCCCTCCCTATCAGGCTTCAAATATTATAGTCCAAATACTAAAGGTACATTCCATGAAAATTGGAATTTAAAAAAAAATTCAATATTTACCTTACATTTTTTTAATATTTTGTTTAGGACACCAAATTACACCAGAAAGTGATATGTATATATGTACATCCCTTCGACAAAATTGATGTAAACTAGTGGTATTATTTCCTATAACTTTATATATCCATGAAATGTTCTCAACTCTTCCACTGTTTGATGTTAATGGAAGGTATTTCATTAAAATACTTGACCACCATACATATTCAGCAAATTTTCGTTTGCATGCTTTAGTTTATCAATTTTCTTTAGATTTTGATTCACCATAGAAATAATAAATCGATTGGTTTAAATCCTCTGAGAGATTTAACATAGATAGAGTTGTAAGAAAAAAAAAAAGATATAGAGAATAAGAATGACAAAATTAAATAAAATCATGACAAAGTAAATCATCACAAGTAATAAATATATTGTCTCACCATTTCAGGCAATCTATATACCACAAGAATAAATCACTTTATTTTAAGAATGTTGCTCCAAAGTCTTCCTAATGTAGAAAACATGGACAATTCCAATTCCAACAGAATTAGAGAAATTTAACGATTGTTTTAAATTTTAAGTATGAAATGTCCTTGTTTTAAAAATTTGTATGTGTTTGAAGCAAAATCTATAAAATTAAGTACATTTAAATAATAAAAGAAATTTTAGACATCTGCAAACCTCATTTTCTTCTAATAATTATTATGTTGCTTCACACAAAGAAGAGCGCAATTTTTAAATCTCGCAACATTCGAAGTGTCATTGTTTGACATTTGAATAATTGTTATTGTTTGTTAGTAGAAGGTACGAGGTTAGTAAAAATGGAGCGCTACACGAATGAACAACGCATTCTCATTGTGAAATTGTTTTACCAAAATGGTGAAAGTTTTGCGGCTACAGTTCGCAAATTGCGATCAATTTGGGGTCACAAAATGCTTCGTCAATAGGCAGAATTGTCGCATTTGGCGTGCGGAAAATCCTCGAGTGATTCACGAGAAGCAAATGCATCCTCAACGTGTCACTGTGTGGTTTTTGGGCTGGAGGAATCATTGGACCTCTTTTTTATGAAAATGAGGCAGGTCAAGCGCAAACAGTCAATGGTGTTCGGTATCGTGAAATGATAACCAGTTTTTTCTTGCCTAGAATTGAAGAAATGAATGTGGAGGGCATGTGGTTCCAACAAGACGGCGCCACATGTCATACAGCCAGAGAAACAATTCAATTGCTGCATCAGTCATTTCCCGGTCGTGTTATTTCGCGTTTTGGAGATCAGAATTGGCCGCCTAGATCGTGCGATTTAACACCATTAGATTTTTTTCTTTGGGGTTTTTTGAAGTCGATGGTTTACGCGAATAAGCCGACGACGACTCAAGCCTTAAAAGACGAAATTGGACGCTGCATTAATGAAATACCGCAGCATTCATGCAAAACGGTCATTGAAAATTTCATTAAAAGATCGCGTGCATGCCAGCAAAGCCGCGGCGGCCATCTGCACGATATATTGTTCCATACATAACCTCATTCTGTCTACTTTACGATATAATAAAGTTTCACGATTTTTTCTTAAATATCTGTGTTTTATTTAAAATTAAAAAATTGCGCTCTTCTTGGGACACCCTTTACTTTTTACGATAAGCAAACAAACATTTGTTAGACCTTAAAATAATTATATCCTAAGTGTATGATCCTATGAAAGCATTTTTATTTTTAGTGTATCCTAAACCACACTAAAGTTCTTTGCTTCCTTACTTTGTTTAGTTGCCAGCTACGCAGTTGTGGTCATTGTATGTACACATTTAATGATAATTATTATCCCCCATTCTTTTTGCCCTCTCCCCAAATCTAGCAAATATTTTCTTTGACGACGCCTTCGTACTGGACGATAGGTATGTGGAAAATCCTAAAAATCCTCCGCTCAACGAGTATGTGAAACTGTTGATTACCAGCATCGACAAGGCTGCGTTTGAGGTGTACGGCGTGAACATTAAGATCAAACCACCCGTAAAAATTGAAACGCCTTATGGCGGTCGCTTAGTGTGGACACTGCCGGGTCGTTCGAAAATGGTTGCCCATCTGAAAAACAAGGACAAAATTCGTCACAAGAAACGCTGGTCACAGGTCATGTACATGTACTATTTGCTTGGGTTTCGGATAATGGAACTGGAAAATGTGTCGGCGAAGCGGAAAGCTGTAATTGCAGAGAACACTTTTTTGCTGGCCCTTGATGGTGACATTGATTTCCAGCCGCAGGCAGTGCAGCTGCTGATAGACCGGATGAAGGCCATCGATGAATTGGGAGCTGCTTGTGGTCGTATCCACCCAGTGGGCAGGGGTCCTATGGTTTGGTATCAAATCTTCGAATATGCTATTGGTAAGTTTGTATTGGCAATGAAATGTGCTTTCTAAAATACGAGTTCGTAATATCGAGAAGGAAATATTTTTTATATTGAAATCTCTTAAACTTCCAAAAATATTGAACGGGTAAAATCGAAACTCGTACGGATGGGTAACGGCGCAAAACATAAGACAGTGCAATAAATCCCGACACATTAGGATAATAGGGGAAAAAGGGGCAAGGTTGATGTATAATAATGCTAATTCAAACATTTACAGTTTATGATCCTATTATTTTCTGACGAGTGATTTTCGACTGATGCCCCAGTAAAAGCTATCTGCATATTTGTAATTGAGTTCTGGAAACCCCTTTTACTGCAAACCTATTGAAATATGTACTCGCATGTTTCAATTTATATATTCAACATGTATTTTCAATGAAAAATATATTCTTGTGTATATTTTCAGGTCATTGGCTACAAAAAGCTACCGAGCACGTCATTGGCTGTGTCCTCTGTAGTCCCGGATGTTTTTCATTATTCCGTGGCAGCGCTTTAATGGAAAACAGTGTGATGAAGAAGTACACCACCGTTTCGCAGGAACCAATGCATTACGTACAGTACGATCAGGGGGAAGATCGTTGGCTTTGTACCCTCATCCTAAAACAGGGATTACGTGTAGAATACTCGGCCGCCTCAGATGCCTACACTCATTCTCCGGAAATCTTTAACGAGTTCTACAATCAACGTCGACGATGGGTTCCCTCGACTATAGCCAATATCTTTGATCTGCTATCCGACTCTGATATGGTAGTGAAGAATAACAGTTCTATATCTCGGCCTTACATCTTTTATCAGGCCATGTTAATGGTCGGTACTATTTTGGGTCCGGGCACTATTTTCCTTATGATGATTGGTTCCCTGGTAACGGTGTTCAGTATTGGCATATGGACTTCTTTTCTATGGAATTTCATACCTTTACTGGGTTTTATTTTATCATGTATATATTTAAAACAAGCCTATCAGGTGTGTATCTATCTATTTACATATGTATGTACTTATATACGAGTATAATACTGTCTGTCTCATGGAATAATATATCGTTCTCATTTAGCTGCTGCTGGCCTTTGTTATCAGTGCCGTTTATTGTCTGATTATGATGGCAGTACTTATCGGTATTATTATACAGATGATTGAGGATGGCCCTTTGGCTCCAGCTTCTCTGTTCTTCTTATTGGTGTTTTTGCAGATATTTATTGCAGGTAAATTATGACTGATTGTTTGATCTAGTGAATGAAATTTATGTAAACTAGCAAACTTGCAGACTACATTTCTCTCAGAAAAGTACAGCTTACACGAAACTAATGTCAGAACTGTTATCAATCTTTATGCATTTTCGAGTATTTTTTATTATATCATTGACTTAATGAAAATTGTCCTTCATCCAAGTACATTTGTACTACAATTTAGGGAAATTCAAATAATAATACAAGAGAGAAAATAAAACTTTAATTTTTATAATGATCGAAACAAATGAAATAACGCCCATTAAAATCTCATTGGTATTTATTTAATTTGAGTTATTTCAAATGAAATAATTACCAAAAAAATTTTAAATTAGTCCCACGCATTGGGACTTATTCCATAATGAAATAAGTCCCAATTTACGTGGAAAATTTATTTCATTTGGGAGTTATTTCATTATTATTTATTAGTTATATTACACTATGAAACAAAATTTTTGTCGAAGAGCTGTACATAATATTTTCTTGTGTAATATGATGCCTATACACAAAAAAATATTTAAAAAAATTTTTACAGTATTTTTTTTTTAATATTCTTCTTTAAAATTTCCTTTTTTGGAAGGTGCCTTAGTATTTGGATCATATTTTTTAAGTATAAGCTCGATAAAGCCGTGATACACTTTAAATTAAGGGAAATTATCACGTGGAAACAGAAGTTTTATAACTGTCGTTAAAACAATTAGAAAATTGTTTACTTTTAGTGAAATATTGATTATCTCAAAACTCTATATTACTACCCCAAATCTTTCCACACATAGTATTAGTTTCTCGGTCGCTATCATCTTGAGAAAAATGGGCGAAGTTGTCACGCCCCTTTTGGACCGCCCATAAAAATGGACCATTTTGCACAATAAGTTAACGGCTTATAACTATAATTCCAGTCCATACACATACTTAACATTTTGTGGAGTGTAATGTCTATAAAGTACCTATAGTCCTGTGAAAAATGGGCGTTATTACAACGCCACTTTTGGTACCTCCCATACAAATGGACCATTTTGCACACAAATTTAACTGCTTATAACTTCGATACCTGCGCTTACAAACTATTGAAATTTTGTACAGTGTATTGCTTTTATAGTACCCGTAGTATTAAAAAATGGAGGTTGTTGCCACGCCGCTTTTGGTATAAAAAAATGTGAAAAATTATTTTTTTAATTTCTCTTACTTTTACAATATTTGTCATAATTTTTCATCAATCGATAGATTTTTTCAAATACGCATTATTTTCTTCGTTAGGATGCAATCTTTCCAAAAATGGAACAACAAACTTTTGGCGATTTTTTATACATATACTCGTACATATATTTGAACATATTTTTATGTTTTTTTTCGCACCAGCAAAAAACGATTTATTTGGAAAAGATAATGTTTTTTTGAATGTTTTAACAACAGTTGCTATATTACAATATGCATTGTTTTCATCTTTAGAGGGTATATACGTATACCATTTGCTACGGACCAAAAGTGTGACCTAAGACCCTAGTACGTTCGGCGGATATTCGTTTTGGGCCATTTTAAGTCGAATGAGCAATGTCCGTCCGTCTTCTCGAAAAGAATAACCGATTGACTTCAAATTTGGTATACGATAATTTTTGTTTTCTATCTCCGGCTAGTTCGAAGATGGACCATATTGGTCCACTCCTTTTAGTACCTCCCCCAAAAATGGTTACCATTTAGTGAAATATTGATTTTTTAATAACTTCTATACTACTTATTGGAATCGTCTGAAATAGTATTAATTTATTAGTCGCTACTACGTCGAGAAAAACTGGCGAAGTATCCAACCTCCAACACAAATGGACCATTTTGCACCAAAAGTTAAGAGCGTATAACATTTACACCAGTGCATATGAATTAATTACAATTTTGTGCTTTTATTGTACCTACAGTCCAGTGAAAAATGGGCGTAATTGCCACGCCCCTTTAGGTAACTTCCACACAAAGGTACTATTTTGCACCAAACGTTAACAGCTTATAACATGAATACCAGTCTATAAAAATGCTTGAAATTTTGTACAGGGTAATGCATTTATAGTGGCTACAGTCCAGTGAAAAATTGACATTATTGTAACGCCCCTTTTAGTAACTCCCACACAAAGGTTTCATTTTGTACAAAAAGTTAACAGATAATAACTTGAGTACAAATGCATGAAAATAAAACAACATTTTGCACAGTGTAATGCTTTTAAAGTACCTATAGCCCTGTGAATAATGGGCGTTATCACCAGTATGTACACATAAACGCTTATAATTCGGCACAGTGCAATGTTAAACACCTTCTGGTAAATACCACAAAAAATTACAGAATAATTTGTGTAATTTTCCAAATTACATTACTCACAAAGTGAGGGTATACTTTTGTTGGTTTAGCCGACTGCAACTTTCTTACTTGTTTTGCTATTTTTATACCCTACACCACACTGTGGTACAGGGTATTATGACTTTGTGCATTTGTTTGTAACACCTAAAAGGAGACGAGATAGACCCATTCTTTATTATACCGATCAACTCAGAATCACTTTCTGAGTCGATTTAGCCATGTCCGTCTGTCTGTCCGTCTGTCTGTCCGTCTGTCTGTCCGTCTGTCTGTCCATGTATTCTTGTAATCAAAGTACAGGTCGTATTTATGGTTCGATTGTGATGAAATTTAGCATAGTGCTCTTTTTTGGCCCAAGGACGATCCCTATTGAAATTGGTTAAAATCGGTTCAGATTTGGATATAGTCCCCATATATATGTCTCACCCGATTTGACATGTAAGCGCTGTAGAAACCACATTTTACATCCGATCTTTATGAAATTCGGCAGAGAGAGTTTTATTATTACGTGAATGAACATAATTCGGAGAAAATCCGTTCAGATTTAGATATAGCCCCCATATATATGTTTCACCCGATTTGACATGTAAGCGCTGTAGGAACTGTATTTTAAATCAGATCAGTACGAAATTTGGCAGAGAGAGTTCTCTTATTACACGAATAAACACTGCCAAATTCGGGGAAAATCGGTTCAGATTTAGATATAGTCCCCATATATATGTTTCACCCGATTTGACATGAAAGCGCTGTAGAAACCGTATTTTACATCCGACCTGTACGAAATTCGGCAGAGAAAGTTCTCTTATTACATGAATAAACACTGCCCAATTTGGGGAAAATCGGTTCAGATTTAGATATAGCCCCCATATATATGTTCCACCCGATTTAACATTTAAGCGCTGTAGAAATCGTGTTTTATATCCGATCAGTATGAAATTTAACCGAGAGAGTTGTCTTATTACATGTATGAACACTGCCAAGTTCGGGGAAAATCGGTTCAGATTTAAACATAGTCCCAATATATATGTTACAACCGATTTGACATGTAAGCGCTGTAGAAACCGTGTTTTATAACCGATCAGTACGAAAATCGGCGGAGAGAGTTTGCTTGTTACATGTATGAACACTACCAAATTCTTATCGCAATGCCCATTTTCGCATTGGTAGGTAGGTGTAGGGTATTATATAGTCGGCCCCGCCCGACTTTCTGTCTTTCCTTACTGGTTTTATATATTTTTTGTTTTTTTTTCGCACGATTTTTTTGGATAAAATACATTTTTTTTCTAAATGTTCTACGAGTAAGCTATATTCCCAGCATTTGTTGCCCTCATAATTTGTTTCTTTTATTTGAAGGCCCTATCGGGGTTATACTTCAAAAATATGGTCCAAATACTAAATGAAACTACCATGAAAATTAGAAACTAAAAAAAAATTACCATAAAAAATTGTTTGTTCTTGTTTTATAAAATAGTATGCCTCAATCTACACAAAAAAAAATTTTAGGTCTCGGTGTTACCTATTGTATTTAGAAAATCGTTTTCGATAGTTTTTTTCTGAAATCTTTTTAAATAAATAAAAAAATCAATCAAAAAATTTTTGTTGTTGAGTTTTTTAAATTAAAACTTGCTTTGACATTTTTGTAAAAAGAGCATTTTTCACTGTAAGAATTCCATGAAGCTTTCCTGAACTAATTAGGATAAATGGTTCTCGAGTTATGCTTAAATATGTGGATCAATGTCTCTATATCTAAATCTGAACCGATATTGTTTACACATATATTAACTGGTCAAATTAGATACTCTTCAAAAAATTATGAATATTGGAAGAAGATTATAGTTCCAAAATATATGCTCCAAAATTCATTGTGATCGTTTAATAATTACAACAATACATGGACAGATCGAATTTATTCCTCTATTAGTAGACAAATGTGAACACAAACTAAAGCGTCAAGAAGTCTAAATGATAGGGTAATGTTTCTGGGAGCTGTATCGCGACTATGAATAGTTTTAGGTTGAGGTTCTTATGTTGATACCTCCATTCCAAAACATGCTGAGTCGAAACATGTTGTTTTTCAGGAGAGGCAATCAAAAAATATTCTGCTTGAAACATACATATTTTTAGGTCAGACAAAAAAATATTATATGTTTGGGAGGCTATGTTCCCATCCTTTGGAACTAACATTTCCGAAATAAAAATTTATTTGTATTTAATTATTTTGACAATGTACCAATGACTTCATTTAATGGAAAGTTTTCTGTTTTTCAGTAGCTCAAAGCTCAAAAAAATATGTATGTAAAATTTGATTAAAATTAAAATCGTATAATCTTTCGTAACTATAAATTGTATTGATGGATTGACAACAAGTGATGAATTGGAATACTTATAATGCTGCTTATGACATTTTTAACTATAAAGTATAACACGAAAAGGAAAAATTTACTAAAATTGTAAAATGTCAAGTTAAAAAATCTTTTTTAAATAAAATATATTTGGAAAACCTCCTAAACAATATATAATATACTTATATACGTTGCAAAAAACAATTTATTGATTTTCAAATAAAAAGTATTTCTTCACAAATATATAATACTAGCTTTGCCCAGTGCACTTCGTTACCTCCAAATTTTATTTTATGGTGATTTCGTTTGTGCAAAAAATTTACAATTTTTTCTACATTTTACACTGAAACCGCATTTTTAAGTTCTTTTGCAGCCGTATGAACGGGGTTTGATTTCGTTTGTAAAATTAATACACTCCGCAAATACGAAAATATCGCATTTTCCACACTCAGCCCAGTCCACGATGTGAGGTGTTGCACCTTCAAAAAGCAAACTTCAGAACCAAACCTAATTGAAAGCGTACATTCTTAATGCACTATCAAATGGTTGCGCCATAATGTAGGTATGGGTTTTACTCACCGCACGATTTTTGTTCGATTGTTCGCATGCAAAATGCGAAATTAGCAGTGGGTGTATTTTTCAGAAACGAAATCTCCATTAGTGAAATAGAAACATGCGTTTCGTATAGACTCGACGCCCACAAATATAGTTTTACAGATATTTTTTTCAATGCTTATTTTATGCAAAAACACTTTTTCAAGGTATGTACGAGTATGTTCTCGAGTTAAAAATTTGTGATAGATCTAGAAATGCCCAAATGCCAAAAAATCGATACGTGACGCATTTCCTTGAAGATCGATATATGCACATATGTTAGTAGGTCCATTGCTCTTTATGGGATTTTTAAAGTATTAGAAGAATGAAAATTGCTCTGGTTACTGCTACACTAACCACCTTCTAACAATTAAAAATTGATCATGTTAGATGTGTTATGTTAGATGATTTCCAGAATTTAAAATGCGGTTTTATGCCCGGGTTCACCTCAGGCAGAAAATCCAACAGTTTTTTTTGCATCTTCTTTGAGATCAGTATGTGCACACCAATTTGTAGATTTTAATTTCTTAAAGAATTTTGAAATGCAAGGAAATAATAAAAATTGCTTTGGCCACCGCTAAGCTAACCACAATCTTTGTTTTCACATTTCTAGCTCTTATAGGAGCCTCAGCAATCAAGGGACTTTGTAAGTACTGAAAGAGTGGAAATTGCTTAGGTCACTGCTACGCTGACCACAGACTGTGAATGGCCATATTGACAACGTTAGATACGTTACCTCTGTAAATGGTGAGCGATATATTTTGAAAAGGCTTTAGAAAGTTTCAAGCCACTCATTTCAAGACCTTAGGCTGGACATCGATTAATTGTTTTCGCATCTCATGTGAGGTCAGCATGAACATATACATTTTTATATTTTGGAAGGCAGATTTCAAATCAGTGAAATAATGACCACAGTCAGAGAATACAAAATTATTTGTCGCGCATATTTTTGCGGTTTATAGTACCTCATATTGGCAAAGTTTTAAGTACCTCATATTTACAAAGTTCTTCTGAAAGGACAAAAAATAATAATAAAGTTTTGGTAGCGCGAGGACTGACCACGGGCCAAAAACGAATATGTGAATAGTCCGCGGTTTATACAACACTCCTGCCTACGTGTGTGCAAAAATTCAGCTTTCTAACTCTTATAGGAGACTTAGCGGTCAAGTGGTCGAAAATCACCAATACACATACAAAGACCAAACATACATAAAAACTTTGCCATTGACGTAACCTTACATTGGAAATTTACAGAAACAAAATCGGTTCACGCATTACAGAGAACATCAATTACAAAGAAAATCAACTTATTTTTATCTCCTCACCTTAGAGAGGAGGGTATATATCATTTGCTACAAGCCAAAAGTGTAACACATCGAAGGAGTGGCATAAGACCCTAACTATGTTGGTTGGAAATCCGTTTTGGGTCATTTTAAGTCATTTGAGCAATGTCCATCCTTCCGTCCGTCTGTCTGTGAGTCTGTCTGCTGGCTGGTGCGCACGATAACTCTCGAAAGGAGTGACCGATTGACTTCAAATTTGGTATGCGGTAATATTTCTTTCTATCTCCGGCTAAGTTCGAAGATGGGCCATATTGGTCCACTCCTTCTAGTACCACCCCCACAAAGGGTTATCTTTTAGTGAAATATTGATTCTTTAAACCTTATATACTACTTCCTCGAATCTTCTGAAATTTCACACATAGTATTAGTTTGTTAGTCACTAACTCGTCAAGAAAAATGGGCGAAGTCGCCACTCCATTTTTGGTACCTACCACACACAAATGGACCATTTTGCACTAAAAGTTAAATGCTTATGGCTTTAATATCGGTTCATACAAATACTTAAAATTTTGTAAAGTGTAATGCTTTTGTAGTACCTAGAGTCCAGAGGAAAGTGGGCGTTATTGGCACGCCCCTTTTGGTACCTCCCAGACAATTGGAGCATTTTGTACCAAATGTAAACAGCTGCTAATTTTAATAGCAGTACATACTTTAAAGTTATTAAATGCAATTTAAATTGATAATAATTTAATTAAAACAAACAAATTTAAATTTACGAATATTTTTTTGGGACTCAAGGTGAGGGGATTCATAAGTCGGTTTACCCGACTGAACTTATATTTAGATTTAAAAATTTGTTTCCAAACATATTTTCTTTCATTCAAATACTCGTATATCAGAAATGGCGATTTTCCCCCGAGTTTGGAACTATTTAAAGTCGAATGACCTGGACTGTTTTGTGAATATCTTTTGATTGGGTTGACGGATAAACACTAATGATGTTTACTTTTCTAAAAAAGATGTTGCCCTGTCAGAGAGCAGCATTTAAATAATGACGCCTACAAGGGGCAAAATTGTCTTTTTTGATATGTTTGAATCGGAACTCAAATGTTTAAATATTATATATTTCTTAGCAAATAAATTTTATTTGAAAATCAATAAATTGTATTTGGAACGCATTTGTTAATATATTACTACAATTTATATTGGCAAACTAACTTTCTCAAAAAAAATATGTTTTCATATACAAATAAAATTATTGTTAAGGAATTTCTCCAAATATATTTTGTTTACAAAAGGGTTTCGAAACGTTGCAGATTTTTTTTATTTTTTTAATTTTTTATTAATTTCGAGTTATACATTATAATCTAAAATGACATATGTAGCATTAAGATTTGTTTTATAGCACTAATTTTTAATTTCTACTTATACCATGTTGTTAACCCATCAAGGTGTGTCATTATGCACAATTATAAGATTTCAATTACAAAGGATTTTTACGAACATTTAAAATTTCTGAAAAAAAATTATGTTGAATTACTGAAAAACATACAATTTGTCTCAAAATTAAGGTATTGATATATTTTCTGAATACTTAAATGTAAATAAAAATTTTTTTCGTTTGTAAAAAAATGCTGCACTGTGAAAGGGTTTCGTTTTTTTTTATAAAACATGTCGCACTTTCGCAATGCAAAAATGCAACATTTCAGCCCTGTATTTAATCGAAGGGATGGCCGCTGCCCTACAAAACAGATGTTTTTTTCGGCGTCGAGCGAATAGCCTAAATACCCGTGTGTGTACGTGCGTGTTTTTTCCGATTAACTTTAGACAGATACTTTATTTAGGTGGCGCCGTGGAGTATTCTTTGTTTTTAGTACTCGTACACGAGGGTGCAGGCGATATACATAATTAAAATGCTGCTCTCTGACAGGTCAACATCATTTTCTAGAGAAGAAAACACCATTAGAAATTAAAACTGATATGTCCCTAAAACATCCGCACTCTACTCACTACTACTTTGGAATGAAGGTATTGATGTATGAACCAGATTTTGATCACAAGGATATATGATCGGATATATGAAAGTTATCGACCCTTTTTGGCGTTACAAACAAATGCACAAGGTCATTTTGCCCGATCATCGGTTTACATTTTCTTATAACCCCCCTGGTCCCTGTCGATTTAACTTCTTGACGTTCTGGATGTCACATGTTTAACCGATCAGACTAAAATTTAGACAATTGTATACAAATCTGTGGACATTAAGTAGGTTTATCTAATCGAAATAGGTCCTAATCACATTTTACAAACCCATTCCTCTAAGACTGTTGATATTTTTTAAAGCGATTTACTGAACAAAGCGATTTACTGAACAAATATTTTAATGCTATTACTTAGAATTCCATTTAATTTATCCCAACTAAATAGTAAAAGCGATGTGGCATCCGTTCTTCGTTGGTAGGCGTCTATTGTTGTACGCTAATGCCGCCACAGGATATTGCGAAATGATGAACTCCATCCAATCACCCACCCACTAAGAACAGACCGATAAAATCAATAATTAATTTGTTCATTTGCAGGAATTATGCATCCACAAGAAGCTGGGGCACTGGTTTGCGGTTTAATTTACTACATAACCATTCCTTCCATGTACATGTTGTTGCTCATCTACTCAGTATTCAATATGAATGATGTATCCTGGGGAACGCGTGAGGTGGCGCCCAGAAAGGTAAGGATGTCTAAGCAGTCCACAACAGACAGAGAAGTTCTTAACATCCATCATAGTAGACGCATGAACCTATCATACTCGTATGTTCACAAGGAAAATCGACTTAAAGATGTTTAGGCATTTTTTTCTATTAACCTCCAATTCATAATATTACAGAAAGTTCGTTCTTTAAATAATAATGAAGTATTTTCTCCTGTAAAGGAAAATGTGCAAATACGTTTTTTTCTTGTGAACATACCAACACAGAGAAGAAATAAAAGATTCAAATTTCAAAAAAATTATCCAAAAACTTCTCAAATAGCTTGCCAAATATGTTAAATTGTACTTCGAGCGAATTTGACGAAAATAATTGAATGAATGATATACAGATTTTTAAATTGAATCTTTAAAAATATTGAATTGCTTTATCTTTTTCTTTCTGTGTACACTCGTATTGCACTCTAACTAATAAACCAAATGACTTCTACTACATCTGCAGGATGACGATGGCGGACCAGAGGACGAAGAAAGCAAAGGCAGAGACTATTTGCCTGGTTGGATAAACGACCCACTACTTGTTGATTCGCAGTTGGGCGAAATTTCACTGCGTGAGAAACGTTTCTGGAAGGACTTGATTAAATTGTATCTGAAGCCAATGTTCCATACAAAGGAGAAGAAGGCAGAAATTGCCGACAGCCTGCGAGAGCTGAGGAATATGTTCTCCTTCGCCTTTGTTATGATAAATGCAATTTTTGTTCTTATCGTTTTCCTGCTGCAGCTGAAGAAGGATTACCTACACTTGGAGTGGCCCATTGATCCGACAGACGCAATAACGTATGATGCGGACAATTCTCAAATCTATATATATCGTCGCTACAAGGAGCTTGACCCCATCGGTTTTTGCTTTGTCATTTTCTTTGGCCTCATTCTCATAATACAGTTTATTGCGATGTTCTTTCATCGTTTTGCAACCATTTCACAGTTGTTGGCCACAACCAAATTGGATTGGCTTAGAGCATCAAGTACGGTAAGGCAATCTGAACACTCGTTTCCTTTTACTCATAAAGTTAAATTAGATAAAGAAAACTGTGCTGGTAAAACATAAACGTTTTTTAGGGATGCCATGTTCCCAAAAATTTATTTTATTTTATTTATTTATTTATATGAATTACAATACAAAGTAAATTTATATTCTAATTATAAGGTCCAGGGAAAGGCCGGGTGACAAAGACCATATGGCTAAATTTTTTGCAGCGACAGACCAGAGCCTCTGGTGGGAATCGAACCCACGACCCCCAAACTCATAGGCGAGTACGCTACCAACTCACCTACTGGGGCGCTCGAACCAAAAATTAATACATGGGAAATTTGTGTAAATATTAAATTAAATACAACTAACCCGCTACGTTTCATAGCCCCCATCCATTATTATAGGTTTCTGTAAAATTGTTATACTTCATTTTTTCAAACCCAGTAGGGAAAGGACAAAGTCGTAAAGTGCAGACTATATGATACCTCACACCTCTTATTGGAGCAGAATAATCACTCCGGTTGCCAAAATCATATATCGATACCTCCATTCTAAACTATGCTAAGTGCAAAAAGGTAGTTTTTCAGGAGAGGCGCTGAATTTTTTAAATTTGTGTGAAATTTCTTTGTAATCGAAATCGAATTGACTGAATATAATTTGGAATTTTTAGATATTAAAAATGCTATCTCCCTAAAAACATGCTAAGTCGACTTTGCATGTTTTAGAATGGAGGTATCGATATGTTGTATGTATTTACTTTTGGACTGTATCTAAATGGGATATGACTTAAAGCAAATTGGGCAGTGTTCATAAATCTAGAAAATACTCAAATTTAATAATAGTTACATGTTACATAAGAATTATATATTGCCTAGATGTCAAATCGGGACATATATATCTGAACAGATTTTTTTTCATTTCTTTACCAATAAACTTCTATTGGCCTAATTTTGTAATGTTATGATGTGAAATAAAACTTCTATAGCAGTTTCATACCAAATCGGATGCAGCGTAGGTGGGCTATATCTTAATGTGAACAGATGTAATGCAAATTTGAAAATGTTTATGCTTGGGTCAAAAAATTCCTATGTGCCAAAATTAGTAATGCTCAGATGTAAAATACCACCTCTATAGCCAAATCGGAAGGGTAATACTTTCTCAAGTGTCACAGAGCAAAAATTAGATCTTTGTCATATTGTCAGAAACTTTTGCACTAGTATGTCGGATTGATGGCCCACAATATTAAATAATTTAACTGAAAATTGCGGACAGGAGGCGAAGTCAAAGTTCAAAAAACTGATATTTCTTCTCGTTCTTTCGTTGACTGCCTGATTTCCTCTTGCCTAAGCCAAAGCACGTGGATACTGGCGCACTATTATATGCAAATTCTCCGAGAATTTGTAATGTCGTCCCTTCCCTAGCAAGTTCATCGGCTTTGTAGTTCCCCGGGAAATTCATATACCCAGACAACCATATTAGGTGTATATCAAACTAATTCTGGCCAACTGTGTAGGTACTCCAAGAACCCGTATTTTGGTCAAATTAAAAATATGATTTATACGATATACGAGTATTTTATTTCTAATTATACCCTACACCACACTGTGGTACAGGGTATTATAAGTTTGTTTCACGGCAGATGTTTGTAACACCTGAAAATAACACAGCTAGACCCACCTTAAAGTATACCGATCGACTCAGAATCACTAGCTGAGTCGATTTAACCATGTCTGTCCATGTAAAGTTGTTCGTCGACTACAGGTCGCAATTTCACTCCGATCGTTCTGAAATTTTGCAGTTTAGAGTATTTCGCAGCTGTAAAGATCCCTATTGAATTTGGTTGAAATCGGTTCAGATTTAGATATAGCTCCCATATATATCTTTCGTCCGTTTTGGCTCTTTAGTCCTATAGAAGCTGTATTTTACATCCAATCGTTTTGAAATTTAGAATGGTAGAGTTTCTTGATCCATGAACCAACATTGCCGAATTTGAAGAAAATCGGTTAAGATTTAGCTATAGCTCCCATATATATGTTTCGTCCGATTTGGCCCTTTAGTTCTATAGAAGCTGTATTTTACATCCAATCGTTTTGAAATTTAGAATTGTAGAGTTTCTTGATCCATGAACCAGTATTACCGATTTTGAAGAAAATCGGTTAATATTTAGATCTAGCTCCCATACATATCTTTCGTCCGATTTGACCCTTTAGTCCTATAGATGCTGTAGTTTACATCCAATCGTGTTTATATTTAGAATGGTAGAGTTTCTTGATCCATGGACTAACATTGCCGAATATGAAGAAAATTTATACATGAACTACAAAATGTTTATTTCAGAGTTATTCAATATTACGAGAGTGGTATAGGGTATTATATAGTCGGCCCCGCCCGACTTTAGCCTTTCCTTACTGGTTTGTAATATATATATCGTAGGTGCGCCGACAGAACTCCTATGTGTTTTTTTACTACTTTTCAGGAGAGACAAACACCCATGCCATTTAATCAAATCTCGACATATTTCATATCTCAGATTTTTGTATTTACAAAAATCTAATATGAAGCATTATTTGCCTGGAGGCCATCTTTTTTTGGTAATGCTTTTCGATTTGAATGAAATTTGGTGGACAAGTTGGCATACGCCTAAATAGTATTAATCTACAGTATAACTGCATTCTGGTGACCGCAACTGCAGTTGTGTGCATTTTAATTTTGATTTTAATAAATATGCTCCTATTCTTCGCAATATGTAATAAATGTTCCTTAAAGATTTTTTATGGACTTTTCAATGGTGATAATCGTTTTTTGCAAAAGCATTATTTTGACATTGAAATTCAAGATCAAACTATTAATTTGTGAATATCAAGAAAACGTGGTCGAGCGATTTTGCTCAACATTTTTCAGAAGAATGCTATTTTAACGTACTAGGTTTAGGTTAGGGTGGCAGCCGTATTTTTTTTTTACATGGTCACATTGACCAGTTTAGATCCCTAGTGTTACCACGGGCTGAAATGCCCCTCATCGAAACCAACCTGTTTGGTATACAAATTTATGGATAGTACGAATATCGGTACTGGAAAAATCTATTAGGCTGCCTAGAAAGGCCGACCCCAGTATGTCCAGTCGTTGTTTACTCAGAGCGGGGCACTCGCATAGCAAGTGCTCAATGCTCTCCACTTCTTCCTCATCTCCACAGCTTTTGCAGAAGTCATTGGAGTCAATACCCAATCTTTTGGCGTGTTCGCCGATCAAGCAGTGTCCCGTAACCATAGCACTACACTTTGATATCATCATGTGACCGCAGTTCTTGTACCTCCACATTGATAGGCAGTTTAATCTTATTGCCGCTTTGGTTGCAACTTCTCTCGCCACAATATTAATCGGTAGTATATGGAGTAGGGCTTGTCGAGACTCGGACGCTGTAGTCCTTAAGGCTCCGCTTATGCTCAGGCAGGCTGTTCTCTGAGCCTTTGTTAGTAGGTTAGTATGTCAGTTGCCGTCCACCATACCACAATGCCGTACAACAGTATTGGACGAACTACTTTTATATATCCAGTGGACGAGATTAGGAGAGAGGCCCCACCGCGACCCTACAGCCTTTTTGCAGGAATAAAAGGCGACGTTGACCTTACTTACACGTTCCAATACGTTAAGTCTAAATAACAGTTTTCTATCTAGAATTATTCCTAAAAATTTTGCACTTTCAGAAAAGACTAGATCTGTTCCATTTATCCGAGGTGGAGGGTCCACATGTGGGACATTATTCATCCTAGTAAAGAGAACCAATTCTTTCTTATTTGGGTTTACGCCCAAACAGCTGCTTCTGGCCCATCTAGCCAATTTGTTCAGAGCCACCAGTAGAATGTCTCTGAGGACGTTTACGAATTTGCCACTCACTGCGAATGCCACGTCGTCCGCATATGCCACGACCTTGCAGCCACAACGTTCTAAATCTAGCAGGATTTAATTCACCGCTAGGTTCCAAATTAGTGGAGACAGTACTCCTCCTCGTGGGGTTCCTCTATTTACAAACCTTGTTAGAGTTGTGGACCCAAGACAAGCTGTTACGCGTCTTCTGTTGAGCAGACTTTGAATTAGTCTAATCAAACTAGAGTTAACTTTTAGATGTGTCAGTGCCGCAATTACTGCATCTGAGTGAATGTTATTAAAAGCCCCTTCTATGTCAAGAAATGCCACCATGGTGAATTCCTTGAAATGCAGGGACGATTCGATATTGCTCACAAGTTCGTGCAGGGCTGATTCTGTAGACTTCCCCTTATTGTAAGCATGTTGGTTCACCGACAGGAGTTTTGTATCCAGGTTTTCCCTAATGAAATAATCTAAAAGTCTTTCCAGACCTTTCAATAGGAAGGAGGATAGGCTAATTGGTCGGAAGTCTTTTGGCCTAGTGTGTGATATCTCCCCCGCTTTAGTTATGAATACCACTTTGGTATCCCTCCATCGATTCGGGACGTATGAAAGCCTGATACAGCCTACATAAATTTTCTCCAGCCAGGGGATAATGTACTTCAACATTTTCAGCATTTCTGCTTGAGTGATGCCGTCTGGTCCAGGTGACTTGAAGGGCTCAAAGCTATTAATAGCCCAGCTTATTCTGGATCTCTCAGTCAACAAGCTAGCGACGCTCGCAGTCGCACTCTTGTTGGTCCTGCTGATCCTCTGGTTCTGTTAGAGAGTTCCCCGGGAATCACTAGACTCTCCTTCGCCACTTCATTGAAGGGCTTGGTGAGTGTCCTGTTGATGGTGACATTAGGGCCTCTTGCCTTTTTCGAAGGCAGGGGTTCATCAGGTGATCTGATTCTTTTAACTTTATTAGCCGTTACCACAGCTGAATTTGTGGCTCTTTCAGCCGGCTGATTGGTCTTAGAAGCATATATGACGCCTTAAGCCCAGGTAAGTGACTCTTTTTGTTTTTCAGTAAGAGCCGAAACCTCAACAGCTTTCCACTTCGTCAAAACTCTGAGCGCTATCCTGTGCTCATTGTGCTTCGTTTTCCCCTCACCGTACCACCTGTTGTGAGTACTGGGGACAAATTTTCACTATGTTTGGTGTGGTCGGCTTTGGCCAAGACCAACGGACGGACAGTAGGACGATTGGGGAACCCCGCTCCATCGGAACGCGAAGGCATCCCCGTCAACGAATTTATTATTATTTTTTGTCTGTATTAGCCCGTAATAGGTACTACGATGTAGGCCTTCCAGACTTTGTACATATTTTTTTTGCAATTGCGTAATAGGTACTGTGTAATAGATTTTAACTATCCGCTCACTACGACTGATCAGCAACGACTCGTACTAACGATGGACAAAATTTCGGAGAAGCGTTTTTTCTAGTTTCCGCGATATTCCAATGTTAAGAGAAGCACCTTTAATTTGTTCTATAACACCGTGCGACGAAATTAAATAAAAATTATTGGTCATAAAAATCTCTATAAAATTCTGAAAGCTGACTAGAAACACAACAAAACTGTGTACTCAGTTTTTTATTTTGTCGTCGAGTTCGCGTTTAAAAGACCATGACATTTTTTACGGATATAATTATAATTTTTTTTTTTTTAATTTTTATAAAAGTCCTAGTAAGACGATATTGATGTCAAATTGTTTTTAGAAACTGGAACCAAAAAATTGCAAAAATCGCCTTGCAAATGTAAGTCCTTCATTTCTGTTTAAGATCGACGGATTTTGATTTTGAAAAAAATATATTCTGCGTATCTTACTGTTCTGCTACCTACTCATACCCAAATTTTAGCATTCTACGTTGATTAGTTTAATTTTTAGAACTTTTTAATTTCACATTGGTATTTATTTTGGTTATTTTGTTATTTACAGAAATCTGAATGGAATAAAAACAATCAACACAATTTTTTATATTATTTTATGGATGAGTATTTGAATTTAAATTGTTCTAAAAAGAAACTCATTAACGTAGAATCGTAAAATTTGTATATAAATAACTGAACAGTAAGATTCACAAAATATATTTTTTCCAAAATTTTCTACAGTTGTTCTTAAAGGATAATTATGGACTAAAATTTGCCAGACCATTTTTTCCAGTTTTTAAAAGCAAAAATAGTATTTAGATAGCCCAAAATGTGATATTTCATTTGACGCCAATATCGTCTTACTACGACTTTCAGAAAAATTAAAAAAAAAATTATAATTATATCCTCTAACAGTGTCATGTCCTTTTAAAAGCGAACTCGACCAGAAAATAAAAAACTGAGTACACAGTTTTGTAGTGTTTCTAGTCAGCTTTCAAACTTATATAGATATTTCCATGACCAATAATTTTTGTTCAATTTTGACGCACGGTGTTTAAGAACAAATTTAAGGTGCTTCTCTTAAAATTGGAATATCGCAGAAAATAGAAAAAACGCCTCTCCAAAATGTTGGCCATCGTTAGTACGCTAAAATAGCATTATTCTGAAAAATGTTGAGCAAAATCGCTCGACCACGCATTTTTGATATTCGCAAATTAATAGTTTGACCTTGAATTTCAATGTCAAAATAATGCTTCTGCAAAAAACGATTATCATCATTGAAAAGCCCATAAAAAATTTGTAAGCAACATTTATTACATATTCCATGTCGTTCACCAAATTTGACATAAAAAGCGAAGAATAGGAGCATATTTATTAAAATCGACAAAATTAAAATGCATACAACGGCAGTTGTGGTCACCAGAATGCAGTCATATTTTAGATTAATACTATTTAGGCATACGCCAACATGTCCACCAAATTTCATTCCAATCGGAAAACATTACCAAAAAATGCTGTCTTCCTGACAAATAATGCTTCATATGTGAAAATGTCATGGCATGGTAAATTATTTTCAACAAAATCTACACATAGGACATTTTGATTGGATCATTTTCGATATAAATAAAACAAACAAGTAAGAAAGTTCAGTCGGGTAAACCGACTTATGAATCCCCTCACCTTGAGTCCCACATAAATATTCCAAAATGTATTTATTTTTTGTTTTAATTAAATTATTACAATTTAAATTGATTTTAATAACTTTAAAGTATGTACTGGTATTCAAGTTAAAAGCTGTTAACTGTTGGTACAAAAAGGTCCATTTGTGTAGGAGGTACCAAAAGGGGCGTGTCAATTACGCCCACTTTTCTTTGGACTCTAGGTACCATAAAAGCATTACACTGTACAAAATGTCAACTATTTATATGCACTAGTATTAAAGCTATAAGCTGGTAACTTATGGTACAAAATTGTCAATTCGTGTGGGTGGTACCAAAAACGGAGTGGCCACTTCGCTTATTTTTCTTGACGTGTTAGCGACTAACAAACTAATAAATACTATGTGTGGAATTTCAGAAGATTCGAGTAAGTAGAATAGATGGTATTAAAGAATCAATATTTCACTAAAAGTTAACTCTTTGTGGGGAGGTACTAAAAGGAGTGGACCAATATGGCCCATCTTCGCACTTAGCCGGAGATAGAGAAAAAGATTACCGCATACCAAATTTCAAGTCAATCGGTTACTCCTTTCGAGAGTTATCGTGCGCACCAGCCAGCAGATAGACACACAGACAGACGGACGGCAATTGCTCGTGTGACTTAAAATTACCCAAAACGGATTTCCTCCCAACATACTTAGGGTCTTAGGTCACTCCTTCGGTGTGCTACACTTTTGGCTCGTAGCAAATGATATATACTCTCCTCTCTAAGGTGAGGGGATAAAAAATTACACATCGTTCATTCAATGTCAAACCAAATGATTTTTCGACAAAAAAATCTGGTCGACATTCCCGATTTTCTTGAAAATTTGTATATGCGTTTTACTATGGTAAAGAGTCATCTTGTAGTTGGTGAGAAAAAGCCAAATTTTTTTTCAGAAAAATTTTGCAAAATATCAGAAAAGCTGTATTTTGGAAGTTAAGTATTATGCAAACACGTGGATGGAATTTTACAAATGAAGTCTCGTTTGTAAGGTCATAAGTTGTACTATCAAGTACATACATATATTAATGATGGTTAATTTAATGTTTTTAAATGCATCAGTTACATATGCAACTTTAGTTTGCACATCAATGACACCAACTTAAAATTCTGAGAAAAATTAGTCATGTAGCCCCATTTGTCCTAAACTGACCCTACAATTTTCAAGATATTGTTCAGCCTCATTCTTTTCTAAAACAATATTTACTAAAAAATGCCAATGATTTGCCTTCAAAAACTATGAAAAATATTGAAATCACAAAAAAGACAGAATCATTCCAATAAAAAACAATTTATATTTCTAAAATTTTTAGGCAAAAATGCTATTAGGTTTACAGAAACTGAAGAAAACACCAGAGTAAGATTTACCTAATCAGCTCAGATTAGATAGGTCTGCATGCCTATATATATTTCATATAAATATATGTTGGTGTTTCCACGGTCCAGTATGCAAATTAAAACTTAAGAGGAAAAATATATAACGATATATGAAAATATTGGGGAATTTTCGCATATATCCTAGTCAAGACCTTTAAAAAGAGATCTAATTTGTATAAATGCACAAACTCGTTTTTAAAATATAACAAATGCAATATTCGCATCTCATGAATTTTATAATGAATATTTTTTTAAAAACGTACGGGGCTGAACACCGTCATAAAATTGTCAGCGTTCGTTCGAATTCATGGGGCTACCTAACTATATTGCATTTAAAAATGTCAAAGAAGCGAAAATGAATTTCTGCTATATAAAGAAAAACTAACAACCTTTAAAATGAGCCTTCAGTTGCAAAAATCCATCAACGCGTTCCAAAAATACATAACTCGAAACGTAGACCTTTTGAACACATTTACCTATTTTCTTAGATTTTAAATGCTTATACTCGTAACATCTGGAAAAATATTTTAATTTTTTTGCTAACTATAAAATATTTTATTTTGAACAGAGAATCGATATGCAAAATTTATTTTGAAATCGGGAATGAACGACATAGGAGTTTTGATATTTGAATGTTTACAGCGTGCCTCAGGAAATCGAATGTTGGCCTAGATTGACGGCAAAAACGGCTAATGAGGTTTTGTTCAGAATCATCCCCGCTACTCAACTATGAAGAGAGCAAAATCTGATCTATTTTCTTTCGCGAGCTATTGCGATAGAAAAATATTTTAACTAAAAAAACCCTACTTAATTACATTTAATAGCGGAAATTTAAAACTATTTCATAATTTCCCATAAATATGAACATTTGTAAGTCGTTTTATAAGGTACGCGATATTTGCAATATTATTATACTGCGAATAAAACCATAAATATTATAGCGAATTTAATAAGATTTATATATTTATATTATACGATTTGTGAGAAATAGATTGGTTCAGCATTATGCGATAATCTTCCCGGGACGAGTAAATTTCGAACAAAAAATATTTAAGTTCAGAAATATTTTACTATAATTTTTACTATAAGCTATTATCACGCGCCTAGGGAAAAGTGGTCAAATGAAGTTTGGGAAATAAGAGAAAGACCTCAAATTTTTTCTTTAACAGACAATTTTATAATAATATGGTAAAGATTTACAGTGTGGTAAAATTTTCGTATGTTTTTCCCTTTATCTGAGGCATATTTTGATTTGACACATTGCAAACCACTTTTTCCTACAACTTTCTAACTCTGAACTTAATTTTTTTTGTTCAAAATTTATTCGTCGCGCGATTTTTATCGCGGAAATGCTGACATCTGTCTATTGCTCAGAGATCATAGAATGCTAATATATTAATCTTACTAAATTCGGATTATATTTTTGTAAAAATTTGGCAGTGTAAGTCGAATTTATGGATTACAAAAAATTCGCTATATAAAGACATTGCAAATATCGCGGACTTCACAAGGCGCCTTAGAAATGATCATATATATCATATTTTGGCGAGAATCTAAGCCAACTTTCTATCCCTTGGAGCAGGGCTGCGGAGTCGAGCCAAAATCTCCGAATCCGACAGTTAAATAAGACAAACTTCTGAAATTATATTTCTACGCAGATTGAATTAATTGAATTGAAAATAAGGTATAATTTTGTAAAAGAAACAATAAAAAACAGAAATATAACAGTAGGTATTCAATACCAGTAATTATTATTCATTTATTGACGCTTCCCTTATCCAACTTCCGATCCTGCTGAAATTTGAAACCATATTGGAATTGGTCAAAATCGGTTCAGATTTAGATTCTGCCCCCATATATACGTATATATGTTTTCATATGTAGCGCTATGGAAGCAATATTTCACATTCAATCATTTTGAAATTGACCACTGCGAATTTATATATCCACGAATCCATATTGCCGAATTTTAAATAAAATTCGGTTTAGATTTAGATTTATAAAGTAATCTATATCTATCTATCTATATATATAAAGAAGAATGTGTGTTTGTTTGTTGGTTTGTAGGTTTGTTTGTACCGAAGGGTACTTGAATTTTCGATATATCAAGTGGGCGTGGCCCCGCCCACATAAGACAAATTTTAAAATTGAGATATCTTGCACAATTTGTTAGCGAGAGTCCTGTAACTTTGTTCATATGTATCTGGTGGCAGTCTACGTGATTGGTCCAAAAATGGGCGTGATCGGACCAAGGGGCGTGGCCCCGCCCATATAAGCCAAATTATGGAATTGAGATATCTTACACAATTTGTTAGCGAGAGTGTTGTACTTTGGTACATATGTATCTGGTGGTAGTCTAGGGGATTGGTCCAAATGTGGGCGGAATTGGACCAATGGGCGTGGCCACGCCCACATAAGACAAATTTTTTAATTGCGATATCTTACACAATTTGTTAGCGAGAGTGCTGTAATTTGGTGCATATGTATCTGGTGGTAGTCTACGTGATTTATCCAAAAGTGGGCGGGATCGGACCAATGGGCGTGGCCTCGCCCGAATTTTGAAATGGAGATATCTTCCACAATTTGTTAGCGAGAGTACTGTAATTTTGTGCATATGTATCTGGTGGCAATCTACGGGACTGGACCAAAAGTGGGCGGAATCGGACCAATGGGCGTGGCCCCGCCCATGTAAGACAAAATTTTAAATTGAGATATCTTGCACAATTTTTTAGCAAGAGCGTTTAATTTTGTTTACATGTATCTGGTAGCAGTCCACGTGTTTGGTCTAATAAAGGGCGCGATCGGAGCAATGGGCGTGGCCCCGTCTATATAAGCCAAATATTGAAATCGAGATATCTTACACAATTTGTAAAAGAGAGCGCTGAAATTTTGCGTATATGTATCTGGTACAAGACTGCGTAATTGGTTAAAAAAATGGGCGGGATCGGTCCAGTGGGTGTGGCCCCGCCCATATAAGCAAAATTTTAAAATTGAGATATCTTGCACAATTTATTAGCGAGTGTGCTGTAATTTTGTGTATATGTATCTAATGGAATTCTACGTGATTGGTCCAAAAATGGGCGTGGCCCCGCCCATATAAGGCAAATTTTGGAATTGAGATATCTCGAGCAATTTTTTAGCGGGAGTGCTGCAATTGTGTGTGCATATCTGGTGGCAGTCTACGTGACTGGTCCAAAAATGGGCGGGATCGGACAAATGGGCGTGGCCCCGCCCATATAAGGCTAATTTTCGAATTGGGATATCTTGAGCAATTTTTTAGCGAGAGTGCTGCAATTTTGTGTATATATATCTGGTGACAGTCTACGTGACTGGTCCAAAAATGGGCGGGATCGGACTAATGGGCGTGGCCCCGCCCATATAAGACAAATTTTGGTATTGAGATATCTTGAGCAATTTTTTAGTGAGAGTGCTGCAATTTTGTATATATATATCTGGTGGCAGTCGACGTGACTGGTCTAAAAATGGGCGGGATCGGACAAATGGACGTGGCTCCGCCCATATAAGGCAAATTTTGGAATTGGGATATCTTGAAAAAAATGTTAGCGACAGACTGGTCCAAAAATGGGCTGGATCGGACAAATGGGCGTGGCCCCGCCCATGTAAGGCTAATTTTGGAATTGAGATATCTTGAGCAATTTTTTAGCGATAGTGCTGTAATTTTGTGTATAAGTATCTGGTGACAGTCTACGTGATTGGTCCAAAAATGGGTGGGATCGGATCAATGGGCGTGGTCCCGCTCATATAGGCCAAATTTTGAAATTGAGATATATTACACAATTTGTTAGCAAGAGTGCTGACATTTTGCGTATATATATGTATCTGGTGACAGTCTACGTGATTGGTGAAAAATGGGCGGGATCGGACCAATGTGCGTGGCCCTGTCCAAATTGAGATATCTCGCACAATTTATAAGCGATAGAGCTGTAATTTTGTGTATATGTATGTGTCTGGAGGCTGTCTACGTTATTGACTCAAAAATTGGCGGAATAGGACCAGGGTGTGTAGCCCAGCCCGTATAAGCCAATATTTTAAATTGTGTCTTGCACAATTTGTTAGCGAGTGTATATGTATCTGGTGGCAGTTTAGGTTATTTGTCGAAGAATGGATGGTATCGAAAAATGGGCGAGTTCGCAACAATGGGCTTGGCCCCGCCTATATAGGTAAAATTTTTAAATTGAGATATCTAGCACAATTTGTTAGCGAGATTGCTGTAATTTTGTGTATATTTATCTGGTGACAGGCTACGTGATTGGTAAACAAATTGGAGGGATTGGACCACATGAGCCATGTTTTGAAATTGATATATCTTGAGAAATTTGTTAGAGAGATTGCTGAGTTTTTTGTATATGTATTTGGCGGCAGTATACGTTATTAGTCCAAAAATGGACGGGATCAGAATTCTGAAATCTGGGGCAACGAAGTGGACCGGGTCCAGCTAGTCTTTCTATATATATAAAAGAGAGTGTCTGTTTGTGGGTTTGTTTGTTTTTGTGTTTGTTCCGTATAGACGTCTAAACGGCTTGACCGATCATCTTGAAATTTTCACAGAATGTAGGGGGTGCTGAAAATAGGGTACTTGAATTTTCGATATATCAAGTGGGCGTGGACCCGCCCATATGGGTCCAATTTTGATATTGAGAAAAATGTTTAGCTAAAATGCTGAAATTTTGTGTGTATGCATTTAGTGTCAGATTATGTGAATTTTCAAAAAATGGGCGGAATCGGACCAATGGGCGTGGCCCCGCCCATATAAGCCAAATTTTGAAATTGAAATATTTTCCACAATTTATTAGCGAGAGTTCTGTAGTTTTGTGTATATGTATCAGGTGACAGTCTACGTGATTGGTCCAAAAATGGGCGGGATCGGACCAATGGGCGTGGCCCCGCCCACATAGAGCAAATTTTGAAATTTCGATATCTTGCATAATTTGCTATCGGGAGTGCTGCAATGTTGTGTATATGTATCTGGTGGCATTCTACGTAATTGGTAAAAAAGTGGGCGGGATCGGACCAATGGGCGTAGCCCCGCCCATATAAGCCAAATTTTGAAATTGATATATCTTGCACAATTTGCTAGCTAGAGTGCTGTAATGTTGTACATATGTATCTGGTGACAGTCCACGTGATTGGTCCAAAAATTGACGGGATCGGACCAAATTTTGAAATTTCGATATCTTGCACAATTTGCTAGCGGGAGTGCTGCAATGTTGAGTATATGTATCTGGTACGTAATTGGTCAAAAAATGGGCGGGATCGGACCAATGGGCGTGGACCCGCCCATATAAGCCAAATTTTAAAATTGTGATATCTTGCACAATTTGTTACCGAGAGACCTGGAATTTTGTGTATATGTATATGGTGGCAGTCTGCGTGATTGGTCCAAAAATTGCCGGGATCGACCTAATGGGCGTGGCCCCGCCCATATAAGCCAAATTTTGAAATTGAATTATCTTGGTCATTTGGTTAGCGAGAGTGTTGAAATGGCGTATATGCATCTGGTAGCAGTATACGTGATAGGCTTACAAATGGACGGAATTCGACCAGTGGGCGTGGCCTAGCCCATATTTTGATATATCTTGCAAGTATTATATAGGAAATAAATGAACAAAAATGCTCGGTATGCGATAATTACAGCTGCTCACTCCAATACAATCGCAATATGATAATGTGATGCATGACCAATGAAACAAGAATTTGGAAATTTTATAAGTATACATTTCTATTTTCTGGACTTTCCACTGAATTCGGTATTTTTTCATTCAGTGAATTTATTACTATTGCCTTTAAGGAAAGGCAGAAAGTCGGGCGGGGCCGACTATATAATACCCCACACCTTCCTAACAATGCGATAAGGGTCATTGCGATAATACTTTGGAATAATTGGTAAATGTGGTGTGTGTATATGTATATCTTATGTTGAACCGATAATCGCTAAATTAAGCAATATTCGTTCCTAAATTGAGAAACATTTTTCTGGAGAACTTTGTAATGATCGGAAGTAAAGTACAACTTCTATAGCGCTTTGTAACCAAATCTGGAGGAACATATATATGGAGGTTATATATAAATCTGAATCGATTTTCCTTGAATACTCATTCATGTTAAATAGAAACCCGTTTCTGTCGAATTTCGTACTGATCGGATATAAAACACAGTCTCTACAGCGCTTACATGTCAAATTGGGGGTAACATATATATGGGGGCTATATCTAAATCTGAACCGATTTTCTCCGAATTTTGCGGTATTCCCTCATGTAATAAGAAACCTCTTTCTGCCGAATTTCTTACTGATCGGATATAAAATACAGTTCCTACAGCGCTTGAATTTCAAATCGGGGGTAACATATATATGGGGACTATATCTAAATCTGAACCGATTTTCTCCGAATTTGGCAGTATTCCTTCATGTAATAACAAACCTCTTTCTGCCGAATTTCGTACTGATCGGATATAAAATGCAATTTCTACAGCGCTAATTTTGACATGGGCATGGAAGCACACCGGGCTCAGCTAGTGTATATATAAAAATGAAATGGTGTTCGTTGGTACGCGATGGACTCGAAAACGGCTAAGCAGATTTTGCTGAATTATTGCATGAGAATATCTTTTGCTGTGTGGAAGATTCGTAGCTATATTCGGTTTTGATTGGACAAAGGGCGTGGCACCACCCATACAAGGCAAAATTTGAAAGTGGAATATCTTGGGTACTATTGGTTCAAAATACTCGGAATTCGATATGTATGACCTTGGTATTTGTACACATCATGGAGCCAAAAACCGGTGTGATAATGACAGTGGGCGTGGCACCGCCCATACAACCTAAAAATCAAATATGAAATATTTCGAATACTATTGGAGCAAAGTTCTCGGTTCCAGTACGCGTCACAGGACTAAAAACGGGGAAACAGTGAAAGTGGGCGTGGCACCGCCCTGCAATTTCAAAATTCAATATCAGCCATGTTTTCGAAGTTTGGCTGTCTGGCCTTGGTACCAATAGGGGTGATGGAGATACAAACAGGAATGATGGAAACAGTTGGCATGACAGCCCCATATAAATAAAAAATGTAGAACGCAATATTTGAAATAAATAGTATTGCGGCGATATCTTTGCAAAAGAGAGATATAAGTGCATGGCGCCGCCCATACAACCCGAGATGTGAATTTGAAAAATCATAGCAGTTTTGAAAATTTGAATGAAAATAGTGTCGATGGACAAAGTACTCAAAACGAACTATAGAGAGGCGTTGCACTCATTGTCTTGAAGTTTATAGTGGATGCTGTTGATAGCACTCTACGGAATCTGATTAAAAAGCTGATATGTGGAAGTATCTGTGCATACGACACCCTGGCTGAAAACGAAATAACTGGAGACCATTATATCTAGATTGACGCTTCACCAAATGAGCTTAGTTCCTTCAAAGTTAGCACGTGACTCAACAAAATTGGGAGATTTAGAGGGCGTGACTACGTGCATGCGGCATAGTAATAGAAAAAATAAGTACTGATATAATTATTGCACTAATTGGTATGACTGTATTTCGCAGCAATCTATATGCCCCAACAGAGAATGAGCGACGTAGCATCCCAAATTGATCTGACGGGTATTGCACTACACGAAATTCCGAAAACACTGCCATAAAATCAAGATTGTCAACATATAATATGGTTCTATTTCACTGAAACGCACTTTGAGGGCAGCGAAGCGCACCGGGTCAGCTAGTCATTACATATTTATATCAAACACATATACTAGTATCTGTGCTTGTTCTGATCTAACAAGGTGGTGTGGGATATCATAAAGTTGGCTTCTCCCGACATTAGTATTTCCTTACTGGGTTTTTACTCGCTTAGGAATATCACATTGTCGTGCAAAAATTCTTATTTTGTTAGCAGCGAAATAAGATAAAATAATAGTTAAATTGATCACATATATAATCATAGCTGCCATAAAACTGCCTGTACATAAAATGACGACTTTATACCTATTTTGGACATACACAAATATTTGGTTAAAAGCTTCGATTGTTTTATACATTTGTACAGCATTTTTATTTACAAAAAATTTTAAGTGCAAAAGTTCACATACACATAGGAGTTTTAGGTAACTTCGGAACCGGTAAAGATAGCGCAAAATGCTGTCGTATGACAGCTAGGACTTTCTAATTCGACAATAAAAAAATAAAAAAGGAGTTGTGTTTGGCGCACCGACGATATATATTTTTCGTGCTTAGGATACCATATTACACCTAAAATGTTATGCACAGTCCCTCGTTCAATTTTTGTAAACTAGTGCGTTTAGAGGTATTGATATCATAGAACAGCATTTACTATTACAGTGTTCCTGGTAGTAGTTTATGCAATGCTTAATACATGACAACAGATACCTATAATTTTATTGGGTTTATAAAACCAAATTAGGCTTTATGAAATACACCCCAATGTAATAAATACAATGAAATAATTCCCAAAAAAAAAATAAATAACTCCCAAAACAAACAGTGAAATTAATCCCAAAAAATTGAAATAACTCCCCAAAAAGAAAATTAAATAAGTCCCAGATATTGGAATTTATTTCGCAACGAAATAATGCCAAAGAAAAAAAATTAAATAAGCGCCAATGAAATAATTTTAAAAAAAATGAAATAACGCTGAATTGTTATTCTTATATAAAATTACATCAGTTGAATATATACATGAGAGTAGTCCCCCACGTCAAACCCAAGCCTTTTTATTGATTTTTTTATTTGTTTGGCACGTTGTTCAATTGTGTACTGTTTCGTTTTAAATTCTACAAGTCTTTTTTACAAAATACTAAAAAGAAATAAAAAAAGGTATATTAAAAAGTTATAAGGAACTCAAACCCCTTCAGTCATTTTAGGCCACGTAGTTGTATACAGGATAAAAAATAAATTAATAATTATGTCTTAAATAAAAAGTTATAATGAATGTAAAATGACGCCCATTGGTCATTTTGGGCCACCCAGTATAATATTTTCTGATCCACGCTATTTTTTCTTTTACACTAATAATATCAAATTCATACTTCCTTCAAAATTTAAATAATGAAATAAATACCAAAAAAAAAAGAAATAAATACCAAAATTTTTAAGAAATGAAACAAGTCCCAAATTTGTATACCCTACACCACTCTGTGGTACAGGGTATTATATGTTTGTTTCACGACAGATGTTTGTAACACCTTAAAATAACACAGCTAGACCCACCTTAAAGTATACCGATCGACTCAGAATCACTAGCTGAGTCGATTTAACGATGTCCGTCCGTCCGTCCGTCCATGTAAAGTTGTTCGTCGACTACAGGTCGCAATTTCACTCCGATCGTTCTGAAATTTTGCAGTTTAGAGTATTTCGCGGCTGTTAAGATCGCTATTGGTTTGGTTGAAATCGGTTCAGATTTAGATATAGCTCCCATATATATCTTTCGTCCGATTTGGCCCTTTAGTCCTATAGAAGCTGTATTTTACATCCGATCGTTTTGAAATTTAGAATGGTAGAGTTTCTTGATCCATGAACCAACATTGCTGAATTTGAAGAAAATCGGTTAAGATTTAGCTATAGCTCCCATATATATGTTTCGTCCGATTTGGCCCTTTAGTCCTTAGAAGCTGTATTTTACATCCGATCGTTTTGAAATTTAGAATGGTAGAGTTTCTTGATCCATGAACCAACATTGCCGAACTTGGAGAAAATCGGTTCAGATTTAGATATAGCTCCCATATATATCTTTCGTCCGATTTGGTCCTTTAGTCCTATAGAAGCTGTATTTTATATCCGATCGTTTTGAAATTTAGAATGGTAGAGTTTCTTGATCCATGAACCAACATAGCCGAATTTGATGAAAATCGGTTAAGATTTAGCTATAGCTCCCATATATATGTTTCGTCCGATTTGGCCCTTTAGTCCAATAGAAGCTGTATTTTACATCCGATCGTTTTGAAATTTAGAATGGTAGAGTTTCTTGATCCATGAACCAACATTGCCGAATTTGAAGAAAATCGGTGCAGATTTAGATTTAGCTCCCATATATATATTTCGTCCGATTTGGTCCTTTAGTCCTATAGAAGCTGTATTTGACATCCGATCGTTTTGAAATTTAGAATGGTTGAGTTTCTTGATCCATGAACCAACATTGCTAAATTTGAAGAAAATCCGTTAAGATTTAGCTATAGCTCCCATATACATGTTTCGTCCGATTTGGCCCTTTAGTCCTGTAGAAGCTGTATTTTACATCCAATCATTTTGAAATTTAGAATGGTAGAGTTTCTTGATCCACGAACCAACACTGCCGAATTTGAAGAAGATCGGTTAAGATTTAGCTATAGCTCCCATATATATGTTTCGTCCGATTTGGCCCTTTAGTCCTATAAAAGCTGTATTTTACATCCAATCGTTTTGAAATTTAGAATGGTAGAGTTTCTTGATTCATGAACCAACATTGCCGAATTTGAAGAAAATCGGTAAAGATTTAGCTATAGCTCCCATGTATATGTTTCATCCGATTTGGCTCTTTAGATCCAATCGTTTTTATACCCTACACCACACTGTGGTACAGGGTATTATTTAAGTATAAAATGTCCCAAAAGTAAATTTATGTAAACAATTTATACATGAATTACAAAATTTATATATCAGAGTTATTCAAAATTACGAGAGTGGTGTAGGGTATTATATAGTCGGCACCGCCCGACTTTAGCCTTTCCTTACTGGTTTTATTTGGGAATTATTTCATTGGAAAAAATTAAACAATTTCTAGAAAAAATTAAATAAAACCCAACATTTCATCGCGAAATAAATGCCAAAATGTATGAAATTTGTCGGGATTTATATAATTTTATTTTTGGGTGTTATTTCGTTGGCGTTTATTTCATAGAGCCGCAAATTACATTAGAATTTGGTTAATGCCTTCCATTCGGCCATTTTGAAGCAAAAGTGGTAATAAATCCCTTCAGATGAAATGATGACGGAAGTTGTCTCTCTGGCATCTCTATTCATAACACATTTCAGTGATTGCGCAGGGAAAATATTTCATTTGAAAACGTGTAAAAATAAAATGAAGAAATGAACCCTAGACGCTCCAATCTAAAGTTGGTTTCACCATATCCGGCTTTAAAGTTGCTTCCCTTCAAATTCCTCTTTCATTTCATGATAAGGAGGAAAACAAAGATGAGTTTTGGGAAACATTTCAAAATTGAATTAAACTTTTTTCGTTAGTTCGTTTGCTCCCATTATCACCTGGTGTAGCATTAACAACGGAGCGGAAGAAACAAGATAAGTTCCTTCCGTATGTACATTGGGGTGGTACTGTTCAGAAGTAAACAAGTAAAAGCGTTAAGTTCGGCCATGCCGAATCTTATATACCCTCCACCATGGATAGCATGTGACCTCACAAAATAACTCAAACCTAAAGAAAATAACACCGAAAAACACACAAAAATATAGTAGAACAGTACAGTACAGTACAGAACAGTGGGAATCAAAACAAGTTAGATGCTATATATGGGAGCTATATCTAAATATGGACCGATATCGCCCATTTTCAACCCCAAGTTACCTGCGGCTTTAAGAAGTATCTGTACCAAATTTCAGCAACCTAGCTCATGTATTATACAGGTGGCGCAAAAGTAACCTTTCGATGTTAAATGTTAACCTTTCGATGTTAACCTTTCGATGATAAATAGTCAAGAAATTTTCCGCGTTCTGGAGCAGTGTAGCGTAACATTGTTTATTAACGTGTATTTCGCATGTGTTTACTACACAAATGTCAAAACAGAACTGACATCGCAAAATTTATAGCATTTTATGATAGGAGGATTACTTTTGCGCCACCTGTAGATTGTAGCGTGATTACAACAGACGGACGGACGAAATAACTCATATAGATTCAAGTTTTGATGTAGACTTCATACAAAGTTCCCGCCGATTTGATTTTTTGATGTCAAAGAAGCCACATTATTCTACCAGTCCGCTTGAAATTGAACAGTTTGAATTTGGCCATAAACCATTCCTGGTAAAAATGTGTCTAATTATGATGTAGCTGCATACAAAGGACCTTCGGAAACGACTTCATGATGATGCTGAAATTTGGGAATTTATATATATTTTATTTTTCCTGATACCTTCTGTAATAAAAACTGAATACATCGGTTCATGGTTTTTCACTTCAAAATAGTACATTTGTGTGGGAGGTACCAAAAAGGCTGCACCGAAGACGCCCACATTTCACTGGACTCTAGGTACTATAAAAACATTACACTGTACACAATTTCAGGTATTTCTATCGGCTGATATTAAAGCAATAAGCAGTTAACTTTTGGTGTAAAATTGTTCATTTGTGTGGGAGGTACCAAAAGGGGGTGCCAATAATGCGCACATTTCACTGGACTGTATGTACTATAAAAACATTACACTGTACAAAATTACAAGTTTTTGTATGCTCTGGTATTAAAGTTATTAGCTGTTAACTTTTGGTACGAAATGCCCTTTTGTCTGGGAGGTACCAAAAGGGGCGGGGCCACTTCGCCCATTTTTCTCAAGCTATTAGAGAATCAATAGTTCACTAAATTGTAACCCTTTGTGAGGGAGGTACTAGAAGGAGTGAACCAATATGGCCCATCTTCGAACTTAGCCTGAGATAGAAAAAAATTCTATCACATACCAAATTTGAAGTCAATCCGTTAGTCCTTTCGAGAGTTATCGTGAGCTCCAGCCAGACAGACAGCCAGACAGTCAGACAGACGGACGAACATTGCTCAAATGACATAAAATGTCCTAAAATGGATTTCCGCCGAACATACTTGGGGTCTTAGGTCACTCCTTCGATGTGTTACACTTTTGGCTCGTAACAAATGATATATACCCTCCTCTCTAAGGTGAGGGGATAATAATTACGAAACCGTTTTCATCCTGCTAAACGTTTACAAATTGATATCTTCATTCTCAATTAATACACTTTCCTAAAAGTTTCTGAAAGAAAACTCCCTTTACTCATCATACGACAATTAAGCTTCACCCTAATGTAAATACGTTAAGCGAATAGAAAACTTAAAATTAAATTGATATTATTGTTGTGCTGTGCACCACCCACCTTTCCTGTTTAATATGTACTTTAGATAACGGACGAGGATGCTGCACAGGAAATTCGGGGGAATGCTGTGCATATTGCGCGTCAACTGCAGCGACCGAAGCGTCTTGACGATGATGACGACGACGACAACCAGAACGAGGGCAAATCCAGCGACTGGGACGATGATTCGGAGAAGCATATGGGGCGACGCTCAACCGTCTTTAAACTGCACGAAAATCGCAATAAAAATCAACACGACTACAGCGATTTGCCGCGTAACTTTGAACGTCGATTTTTAGGCGATGGTAAGTAGTGACATGCATGAAGATAAAATATTCCAAAACAATTTCTATTCTAAGTGGCAACTGGAGATTTCTGTTGCAATCGATTTTTATTTTAAAATTTTTATTTATTCACAGATGACATAAGTGTGAAACACATTTCGATGAGTCGCAAATCACTGATGATACTCAATGAGACACGATTCGTGGCGAAACGCCGCTTAACCCAACAGACGCATCGGAACACGGATTTTAATAGGAATCCCATGCAAGGATATGATAATGCCGCTTTCGAAAATGCAAACATATGAATATCATTTATATATATTAATGCTGGCTCGCTCCATAATAAATATAGAAATTGCTGCAGTTAATTTTTTCAGTTTTGGTTGTCTCTGACCAATTTTCACAATTCACACTAATTTTGGTCTTAAATTGATGACCTACAATTGAAACTAACAAATTGAGAAAGTCTGTGAGATGACGCGGACCACAACTTAAAAGAAACTGGGTAATAATGTGAATATGTTTTTATCCCCTCACATTAGAGAGGAGGTTATATACATATCGATACCATAGTATAGAAAGGCCCCAACTCATGAAAACATAAGTTTTCAAGGGGAAGGAAAAATCTTAATAAAAATTGATTAGCTAATTTTGCAAAAATATGTCAAAGGCGAAACTTAATAAATATACGACACCGGTTTAGCGTTATGATATTTCTTTAATTGTTTTGATTTTTAACAATTTAAAATGATATAGTGTCTTTTGATATAATTTTTTTTAGAAAGAAAAAATGAGGAGGCTTTTTTTAATATAAAATCTTTATGGAAAAACATGGGTTTTTAAGTTTAAAAAGCGCAAATATGTCTAAATAATAACAGCCCCATTCAAAAAAAAACTTTATTGTAGCTTTAAAGTACACAATACTTATCAAACCCATTTCACGCAATAAACCTGTAATAAAGGGTTTTCCAACAAGAGGTGTTATTTTGGTATTCAAAGAAAAATGCCATTTTTTGAGATAAATGATCGGATGTTTCTTTCACAATAAAGAGGAAGGTATGCCGTTAATAATGAAAAACAACATCAGTCAAATGGCCACCACGACCACGCTTACAGACCATATCCTTTTCATGAAATTTTCCATATCCAAATCGCAAAGTGGCTGCCCTATGTCCTCGATAGCCTCACGAATTTTATCTTTGAGGTATTCAATCGACGCTGGGCTGTTGGCGTAGACCTTATCTTTCACGTGGCCCCAAAGGAAGAAGTCGCAAGATCTCGGTGGCCAATTGTGATCACCTCTTCGGGAGATAACACGGTCCGGAAATTTTTCCCGTAACAGAGCAATGGTTTCGTTGCTTGTGTGGCGTCTTGTTGAATGTAAACGTTGTCCAGATCAATACCATCCAACTCCGACCATAAAAAATCATTAATCATCTCTCGATAGCGCAATCCATTCACCGTAACTGTTGATCCAACCTCATTATCGAAAAAGTAAGGTCCAATGACCCCGCCGGACCATAAACCGCACCAAACAGTCACACGTTGAGGATGGAGAGGCTTCTCAACAATAACTCTTGGGTTTTCCGAGCCCTAGATGTTGACGTAGCCACCGAGGTGGAAATGGGCCTCATCAGTCAAGATGATTTTTCGACGATTTTCGATTTTTCGAATTTTAATAATTTTAATGCGTTGTTGAATCGTGTATCGTTGCATTTTTAGTAGTGGCGTAGTTTCTACTTGTTAAATGTTAAAGAATAAAAGCTTCAAAAGTGACAGCTACCGAAATACTGGGTGATTCAAAATAACACCTCTTGTTGGAAAACCCTGTAGAACAGCGTATTCAAAATCCCACAATAAAGGTTAACAGCCGTATTCATAAAAACTTAAAACTGCTTTACAAACCTTTGTTAACGGATTTTGGGGGTGTCCGTCAAATTTCGTAGAACAAACGTTGTTCTACTCGCCAAGACCCACAAGAAAAAAAGTATCGCGGTTTTTGGAATGTCGCATTCATAAACGATTATAATCGTTTATGAATACAGTTTTAACAAATTTTGCTAATAATTACACTGTGCATTTTTTTCCTTATAAAATATACTATATATATATAAATCAATTACTCGTACGGTTATCTCACAATATAATTGGTAAAAACATTGCCTAAACTAAATAATGACGGACAAAAATGAAAAAACTGTGTTTGTAGGGAAAATAAACCTATATTCCTACAGCATCAAACAAACAAAATATACATCGTTCGAAAGGTCTACTTCTCTTCTTTCTAAATTCTTTTAGAGATTGGAAATCGACTAATAATTAATAAAGTTATAGGCGTTCAAGTGAAAGAATATCGGTTTTTTACCCGTAAATCCGGATTTTGGGGGTGTCCGGGTATTCAAAAAAAAGATTCGTGTTTTACTCGACAAGACCTATAGGGAAAATAGCATCGCGTCATTTGCTTCTCAACTTGAGTTTATTTTGTAGCACTGTGTTATTAGCCTAAAACACCTTTTGTAAACCATTGTTAAATGCGTGGATTTTAATGTAGGTTCGACCCTACTTTAAGCGTTGGTTAAAGTGATGTTTCCTTTTTATACCCTCACTTTAGTGTGACGAGGGTATATATCATTTGCTACGGAAAAAAGTGTAACACATCGAAGGAGTGACCTAAGACCCCAAGTATGTTCGGAGGAAATCCGTTTTGAGTCATTTTAAGTCGAATGAGCAATGTCCGTCCGTCTGTCTGTCTGTCTGTCTGCTGGCTGGTGCGCACGATAACTCTCGAAAGGAGTAACCTATTGACTTAAAATTTGGTATGTGGTAATATTTTTTTCTATCTCCGGCTAAGTTCGATGATGGGCCATATTGCTCCACTCCTTCTGGTACCTCCCCCACAAAGGGTTAAAATGTTGTGAAATATTGATCCTTTAATAACTGCTATACTACTTATTCGAATCTTCTGAAATTTTACACATAGTATTAGTTTATTAGTCACTATCAACTCGAGAAAAATGGGCGAAGTTGCCACGGCCCTTTTTGTACCTCCCACACAAACACAACGTTTTGCACCAAAACTTAACAGCTTATAACATTAATAAAAGTGTATAAAAATACTTGAAATTTTGTACAGTCTTATGCTTTTATATTGCCTACAGTCCAGGGAAAAATGGGCGTTGTGGCCACGCCCCTTTTGGCACCTCCCACACAAAGGTACCATTTTGCACCAAAAGTTAACAGCTTATAACTTTAATACCAGTGTATAAAAATACATGAAATTTTGTACAGTGTAATGTTTTTATAGTACCTATTGCCCTGTGAAAAATGGGCGTTACCGCCACGCCCCTTTTTGTACCTCCCACAAAAAATGGCCAAATCATACCACAATTTAATATCTCATAACGTTTATTCCAGTGAACATAAACGCTTATAATTCGGCACAGTGCAATGAATTTAATGTATCTAATGTTCAGCGAAAAATAGGCGTATTTGTTAAACCCCTTCTGGTACCTTCCACACAAATTGACAGAATAATTCATGTAGTATTCAATATTACATTACTCACAAAGTGAGGGTATACCTTAGTCGGTTTACCCGACTGAAACTTTCTTACTTGTTATACCCTCACTTTAGTGTGACGAGGGTATATATCATTTGCTACGGAAAAAAGTGTAACACATCGAAGGAGTGACCTAAGACCCCAAGTATGTTCGGCGGAAATCCGTTTTTGGTCATTTTAAGTCGAATGAGCAATGTCCGTCCGTCTGTCTGTCTGTGTGTCTGCTGGCTGGTGCGCACGATAACTCTCGAAAGGAGTAACCGATTGACTTCAAATTTCGTATGTGGTAATATATTTTTCTATCTCCGGCTAAGTTCGAAGATGGGCCATATTGGTCCACTCCTTCTGGTACCTCCCCCACAAAGGGTTAAAATGTTGTGAAATATTGATTCTTTAATAACTGCTATTATACGTATTCGAATCTTCTGAAATTCCACACATAGTATTAGTTTGTTAGTCGCTATCAACTCGAGGAAAATGGGCGAAATTGCCACTCCCCTTTTTGTACCTCCCACACAAATGCACCATTTTGCACTAAAAGTTAAAAGCTTATAACATTAATACCAGTGTTTAGAAATACTTGAAATTTTGTACAGTGTAATGCTTTTATAGTGCCTACAGTCCAGTGAAAAATGGGCGTTATTGCCGCGCCCCGTTTGGTACATCCCACACAAATGCACCATTTTGCACCAAAAGTTAACAGCTTATAACATTAATACCAGTATATAAAAATACTTGAAATTTAGTACAGCGTAATGTTTTTATAGTGCCTACAGTCCATTGAAAAATGGGCGTTATTGTCATGCCCCTTTTGGTACCTCTCCCACAAAGGTACCATTTTGCACCAAAAGTTAACAGTTTATAACATTAATACCAGTGTATACAATTACTTGAAATTTTGTACAGTGTAATGCTTTTATAATGCCTATAGTCCAGTGAAAAATGGGCGTTATCACCACGCCCCTTTTTGTACCTCCCACACAAAATGGCCAAATTATACCACCATTTAATATCTCAACGTTAATGTACCAGTCCATATAAACGGTTACAATTCGGCACAGTGCAATGTATTTAAAGTATCTACTGTTCAGCGAAATACAGGGTTGCCCATATTCGACGGACCCATCTGGCAACGCCATAACTTTTGACAGAGATGTCAGATCGCTTAATGACATACCGCGTTTGAAGCGTCAGTCCAAGCAGATTTTTACCATGGAACAATACACGCCACGCGAGCGCTCTGAAATAGTTGAAATTTACATTCAACAGAAGAAGTCAATAGTGAAAACTCAAAAAACAAAATTATCATGTCCGATGAAGCCCATTTCACATTGAATGGGACCGTAAATAAGCAAAATTGCCGTATTTACGCCACTGAAAATCCTCAGGAGATTCAAGAATTGCCTCTTCATGACGAAAAAGTCACAGTTTGGTGCGGCGTTAGTGCGAAAACGGTCATTGGGCCGTTTTTCTTCCAAAACGAAAATGGCCATGCTGTTACCATCAACCAGGAGCGTTATCGCGACATGATGACCAATTTTGTGATGCCAATTATTCGTCGAAAGCGTATGAGGCAGTTCTGGTTTCAACAAGACGGCGCTCCACCGCACACAAGTCGCATAACAATCGATTTTCTGAAGAATTTGTTTCCGGGCCGTTTGATGTCGAAAAGTGGTGATTTGGACTGGCCACCGCGTTCGCCCGATTTGACGCCGCCTGACTTCTTCTTGTGGGGATATTTGAAGTCAAAGGTTTACGTTAACAAGCCAAGGACCGTAGAAGAGCTCAAGGACAACATTCGTGAAGAAATAGCCGCTATTCCGGCCGAAATGTTGGCGAAAACGATGGAAATGCTGCAAAAAGGGCACAATACGCCATCAACGCCAGAGGCGGCCATTTGAGAGATATCATATTCAAAAATTGATGTAAACAAATCTACTTGGAACAAATTAAATGATTAAGATTGCCAACCGCCAAATTTTTATTTTTTTCTTTGATTTTTTTTAAAAAAACATGGGTCTGTCGAATATGGGCAACCCTGTATAGGTGTATTTCTTAAACCCAAAAAATTGACAGAATAATTTGTGTAATATTCAATATTACATTACTCACAAAGTGAGGGTATACCTTAGTCGGTTTACCCGACTGAAACTTTCTTACTTGTTCTTCGTGTGTATTTGCAAAACATTTTTATGAAATTTTGTAATTAAATGAAAAAAAAATTATATAACTTTTTTGAACATATTTTCTAGAAATGGTTTAGGTTAAAATAAGAAAAAAAAGAACAAAATACGTAGCTGTGCCTTCTAGAACGTGTTTATGTCAAAACGGAATATACCATTAAATGGGAAGTACATATATCAAAACGTGGACCGATTTGTCGCATTTTTCCAGGAAGAGTTAAATGCATTGTGCAAATAAGCTGCTCCATATCCCAAAAATTTCGTAAGGATTGGTTCCTTTTTTCGAGCAGTACTTTGATTGTCACAGACGGACGGACATGGCTAAATCGACTCTGGGCACGATTCTGCGTCCATCGGTATATAAAATGCATTTTTGCATTCTTATTTTTCCCATATTGTAAATCAGTAATAATAAATGAATTTTCGCATCCTTTTTTTCTATATTGTTTCATTAAAGACCAAAAACTTTTATTTTTGCAAACCCACAACACAAGAAATGCAAATTGTACAAAATTCACTAGTGATATGTAAACAATCAACATGTGTTATATATTATTCGTTATTCGAATACTTTTTTGTATGTAATAAAAAAATTTCTGAATTCGTCATTTATTTGATATTTGGTTGTTGTTTTTTTATTTATTGGACAAGTGAGTATACATTTTTGTTACTTAATGCAGTCGTTTTTAAAATAAACAATAACATAAATTATATATTCGAATACTCTTACAATTGATAATCCTATTAATGCATCATTAAGAGAGAAAATGGTGTGTGAAAAAGATGGTGTTGCCAGTCATTAAAATATTGACGAAGTCATTAAAATATTTATTAGTTTAAATGCTGTTTATGAATACTAGTTTTTAATAATCGTTTATTAGGCCAAAAGTGTTTGTTAACCTCTAAATAATGATCTGAGACCCCATAAAGTATATATTCTTAATCGTCGTAAAATTCTAAGACGATTTAGCCATGTTCGTCTGTTGTAATCACACTACAGTCCGTAATAATAAATGTGGTATAAATATTAAATTTGGTATAAATATTTCTTATATTTGCAGGTTGTTTGGGATTGCAAATGGGCTATATCGGTCCATATTTAGATATAGCTCCCATATATAGCATCTAACTTGTTGTGATTACTGCTGTTCTCATCTACTATATTTTTGTGTTTTTCGGTGTTGTTTTCTTTAGGTTTGACTTATTTTGTGAGGTCACATGCTATCCATGGTGGAGGGTATATAAGATTCGGCATGGCCGAACTTAAAGCCTTTTTTACTTGTTTATGAATACGGCTGTAAATAACTAAAAGATATCTGATAGCAAATTTGTGTTTGCATCTGGCAACTTATGTGATTCTTATTGTTGTTATTTAATAATTATATATGAAAAAATCCGGCTACAATTTATGCAGTAATCAAGTCGAAGGCCCTTATTCATAAAAATTTAATGAAGGTTTGAAGAAAAAATCCGGTTACAATTTATCCGGTAATCAAATTTAAGGCCCTTATTCATAAAAATTTAATGAAGGTTTGAAGAACGCTTTAACACTGCTAAAGCGTTCCTCAAACCTTCTTTAACTTTTTATGAATAAGGCCCTAAATGAATGCTGGCATACTTTTTGAAGAAATAAAATTATCTATATTTTATAAAAATTATATATTTTGTTTACCATAAAGCATATGGAAAATAAATTGACACATTTTAATAAAATTATCATTCGTTAAGATATATTGTTGTAGACGGCTCGAAAAGTATTCGAATAACGAGTTTGTTTACATTTTTTTGACGTCGCTAACATATTAATTTGCCTCAAATAATTTGTGAGCTGTAAAAATTACAATGGAATGGAAAAAAATGAAAGTGAAAGTTGTACAAAAATTATATTTTCCTGCATGAAAATGGAGGATGAAATGGTAAGTACATTTACATATATACTACTCCAGCAAAATTGGACGTGGTGAAGTATTACATGGCAATGGTTCAAATCTTTTCAAAACGTTCGCCATGAGTGGAAGCTGTGATTTCAAATCTTCACCGCTGTCTTGTACATGTTGATATTCTCTCCTTAGAGGCTTTCTAAAAATAACACCATATATTGCAGAATATAAACGTGAAGACACCAGAGATAAAAAGACAAAGACCGCTGTCGAGGCTGAACATTATGCGAAACAAACCATATCAAAGTCTGGCACTGTTACAGCTTCATTGGTACCCAGAGAACAACTGATCGAGATATAAATGCAAGAATTAAATAAACGAACTACAATTGACCCTGGAACGCTTGGAACGCTTGGAAGAACGCTGCATGTTAAGTCCGATAAACTAATGAAGCAACTAAAGGTTAATCGACAAACTGCAGCCTTCCGCAAAGTCTCTTCCATAGAACTCATTCCAAGAAATTGCATGTTTTGTGACCTGGATGCCACCTGGAAGAACAATCGAACCAGCAAGAACATTTCAATGAATGTTGAAAGTTGCCCAAGACGTGTTGACTTCGGGCAATGAACGCATGACCAATCTCCTGGACACCGACAAAAAACTGTCCTTATATTTTCACACTCCAGCTGATGGTTTGTTACAATCTTAGGCCAATTAACTATGTCTACAAGCTGCTTTTGTTTTTATTGTTTTCATACTTCACTGAAATTATTTTTTCCTATAATTGTAATAATAGCATTTCAGTGCACAATACACAAAAATAAATAAATACATTAAACGTCAAAATGACAATATCACTTATTGTAGGTTTATAGAAGGGCACATCTTACAATAAAATTTTTTCATTAAACAAACCTTTACTATATGCGTATAGCGCTATTGTTCGTTTTTGAATACACATTTGAGAAAAATACTCTTTTATCCGTTTATAAAACTGCTGTAATTTTTATACCCTACACCACACTGTGGTACAGGGTATTATGACTTTGTGCATTTGTTTGTAACACCCAAAAGGAGAAGAGATAGACCCATTGTTTATTATACCGATCGACTTGTAATCACTTTCTGAGTCGATTTAGCTATGTCCGTCTGTCTGTCTGTAGACGTATTCTTGTAATCAAAGTACAGGTCGCAATTATGGTCCGATCTCAACGAAACTTTGCACATATCTTTTTTAGGCCCAAGGACGATCCCTATTGAATTTGGTCAAAATCGGTTCAGATTTACATATAGCTCCCATATATATTTACCTCCGATTTGGCATATATGCACTGTATAAGCAACATTTTGTAACCGATTTGTACAAAAATTGACAGAGAGTAGTCTCGTGATACACTTAGATACAATACAAAATTTGGGGGAAATCGGTTCAGATTTATATATATCCCCCATATATATGTTGCACCCGATTTGACATGTAAGCGCTGTAGAAACTGTATTTTATATCCAATCAGTACGAAATTCGGCAGAAAGAGATTTCTTATTACATGAAGGAATACTGCCAAATTTGGAGAAAATCGGTTCAGATTTAGATATAGCCCCCATATATATGTTAGCACCGATTTGACATTCAGGCGCTGTAGAGACTGTATTTTATATCCGATCAGTACGAAATTCGACAGAAAGAGGTTTCTATTTTACATGAATGAGTATTCAGGGAAAATCGATTCAGATTTATATATAAGCTCAATATATATGTTCCTCCTGATTTGGTTACAAAGCGCTATAGAAGTTGTACTTTACTTCCGATCATTACAAAATTCTCCAGAAAGATGTTTCTCAATTTAGGAACGAATATTGCTTAATTTATCGATTATCGGTTCAGAATTAGATATATCCGCATATATATGTTCTTACCCATTTACCAATTATTCCAAATTATTATCGCAATAACCCTTATCGCATTGTTAGGGAGGTGTAGGGTATTATATAGACGGCCCCGCCCGACTTTCTGCCTTTCCTTACTGGTTTTTTTTAATAAGGCTGTAAGAAAATAAGTGAATGCTTCTTTTTACGACGAAGGTAAATTGTCGTAAAATCTGCATCAAATGTGTGAAAAACAAAATAAAGTGCGCTGACGCATTCCGAATGTTGACTGTGGCATATGGTGAAGCTACCTTGGACCAAAGCAACGTTTATCGGTGGTACAAAATGTTCTTAGAGGGCCGAGAAGATGCGAAGGGCGAACAGCGTGCCCGAGCACGTCAACAACAGACGAAAACATCACAGTTTTCTTTGATTGCAGGGGCGTGGTGCATTATGAGTTCTTGCCACAGGGTAGTACGGTCAATAAAGAATATTATCTGCAAGTTATGCGCAAATTGCGCGAAGCAATCCGCCAAAAACGCCCGGATTTGTGGAAGAACAAAAACTGGCTTTTGCACCATGATAACGCCCCTGCACACACATCGTTGCTTGTGCGCGAATATTTGGCCAAAAACAACACAGTAATGGTGCCGCAGCCACCGTATTCCCCTGACCTAGCCCCATGTGACTATTTTTTGTTCCCAAAACTGAAAAGGCCCATGAAAGGCGCTACGCCACGATTGAGGAGATAAAGACGGCATCGAAGGAGGAGCTGAACAAGATCACAAAAAATGATTATTTGAAGTGCTTCGAGGATTGGAAAAAACGTTGGCAGAAGTGTATTATATCCGAGGGAAATTACTTTGAAGGGGACAAAATAGATATTCATGAATAAATAACTACTTTTTGAAAAAATACAAAATTCGCAATATTTTTTGAACATACTACGTATACCCATTTGGTAAGCGAAAGACCCACTTCTTGAGAAAATTAATTTATTTTCTTATTTTATTTGTGTAATACATATTTTACTATTTTATTTCTGTAAAATAATCTGAATAATCCATGTCTAGGAGATAAAGCAAATCCTTGTATTCCTCAGGATTGTCACATGTCAAAGATCGGTAACATATCCATCTTTTTCTTTTTAAAGATAGAACAGGATCGGAAGATAGGAGAATATTTACAAATATATCTTCATTTTGAAATTCTCTTGAACTTTTTCGTGAGTGAAATTGCTGAACATTGCGAAAATCGCGATTTCGTGCCTCCTGGGCTTCTTCCGTAAGCTCGCCCAAAGGTAGAATATGAAATGCAATAGTTATATCTCCATGACGCAATACTTTATGTACTGTTGGGGTCATATCTTTTCATGGATACAGTTCTATTCGATGTTTCGAAATACCTAGCCTTGCAGTGTCACCATCACTTGTATTTCCATATCCCACTAGTGGTTAGTCGACATTTACTCGTAATCCAGTCTCTTTCCAAAATTCCCCTTAAATTTTTTTTCTGGAACTCCCTCGATGCTTTTAATTCCTAAAAACCGTATGCGAGCATGTAATGGGGAAATTCCAAATTTTAGAGCATATGTGTTAATTGTTGGGTTCTTCCATAAATCCGAAAATTCATTTTTTTCCTCCACATACGAGTACGAGTAGTGTACATCTCCACGTAGATGATGTTCCCGTAACAGCATTGCAAACTTTCCCATCGTCCATAGTGAAATTTAGGATGAAGGAGATTGTGAAGCTGTAGTCCCATATTTTGATTGATACGGGTTCCAGCTCCCTAATTTCCTTCTCAATATGATCAACCAGGTTTTGTGTGTTGTTAGCCGAATCTTTTGTATACTCAAACCATATTGGTCTACAAAAGTTTTTTGATCCTGGAGTCCAATTTATCCAAATCTTACTAAATTTTATTATTGTTTGCTAAAAACATGTGATCTACAAGAAATCAGTGCATATTGACTGATATAATAACCAATAATTACAAGAAGATATTTTGGATATAGACAGAAACGTAAATACGGCATAAAATTCTTAAAAATGTATATACAGGGTTGCCCATATTCGACGGACCCACGGACTCGTTGGGCCCATTCCAATCGACGAGGCTTGTCCGCAGGCAACAATCTTTGCGTCAATTGAATTTTGTACGGGAACAAATGCAAATCAACGCGAATAATCCGTTGTAAAGTGGACCGAGCCATGCCCAACTGCTGAGAACGGCGTTTTTGGGATGTTCTTGGGGACCTCTCAACACTGGCTCGTACGGCAGCGATATTCTCGGCCGATCGCCTTGGTCGACTTTTATTTGGCCTCTTCGGATTAGAAAGAGCCTCACCAGTCGAAAATTTTTCGTATAAACGCTTAATGGTGTTCTTAGAAGGCGCACTTCTCACATTTTTTAATATTTTAAAAGCACGTTGACTTGACTTCTTCTGTTGAATGTAAATTTCAACTATTTCAGAGCGCTCGCGTGGCGTGTATTGTTCCATGGTAAAAATCTGCTTGGCCTGACGCTTCAAACGCGGTATGTGATTAAGCGATCTGACATCTCTGTCAAAAGTTATGGCGTTGCCAGATGGGTCCGTCGAATATGGGAGACCCTGTATGTATATCGATGAATTTTTTAAGTTCTTTATTTTGATATTAGAAATAATAATTAAACGCAACATGTGGAAATTTCTAATGGAAAATCCCTCAATTACCAAAAAATACAACAAAAATTCCAAAAAATGGGATTTTTACTTTTAGTCCTATATCTTCGATATGAAAAGCCGCGCTCGATATTCCTTTTGCAGTCGATTTTGTTACACCCTAATACAAATAAATAATAAAAAAATTGTACAATTTAGCTTTGCGATTGGAGAAAATCGAAAATTTGAAATTTATGTAAAAAAGGTCCAAATCGGAGAAGGGTGGCAACCACACCAATTAAAATGTTGGCTTCGGATTTTCTCTAACAGATTCTGTGAAACGTCTTCTTTAAAATGAGTATAAATTTCATATACTTCGTTAACAAACTTTTTCTACAAGACCTAAATACGAATTAGACTTTTTTCGCCAAAAAATCTCGAAAAATGCAATTTTTTCAAAAATTTGACTTTATAGGGCCATATGTATGAGATAGGGGGTCCAAGTTCCGAACTTAAACTCTCTAACACCTCTCGTATACACACCTAAAATTTCATCGCCATACGATAAGTTGTTTTGAATTGGCAGAATTATGTCCATTTTAGCCCACTGTGCAGTGCTATAGGATGGTGCTTCATCGCCATACAAAGATTTAAGTTCATCGATGCACTCTTGTCGTGATAATCCACGTCGAAAGTTGTGAAAAATGATCGCACGAAAATGTGCACGAGTTAATTTCATTTTTATGCCAAATTGATTTTTTCAAGTCACTGTAAATAACACAAATGATGGTCGTACGTCAAAACGTTCTGAGTACGTTTATGCTAAAAAATGTCAAACTTTCCAATGGAAATGTCAGATGGCGCCAGGCAACACTTAGTGCAACCCCTTAGCAACCCTCGTATATACGTTTTACAATATATAAATCCCGAGTTGTCATATCCCAATGCTCGTATCTGGTTAACAGTAGGATCGCCGCTGCTTCTTCCTAATTTTGAAACAAAGGATATACATTTTATATCATGTCCCTAATAAGCTTATTTACTTACCTGGGCGAATCGATGAGTAGCGCTTGGGTACTTTTAAGTCCAAAAAATTATCAAAATTCAATTGGTGCACTTTTAAAGGCATTGGAAGTTTTCGAGCATCTTTTATAAGTTCCGCAAACTGGGATGGTAAGTATATGCCTTTTTCTTACATTTCTCTCAATAAGAGAGTGAGTTGAGTCACACTCCATCTGCGTGTGACCACTTAAAAGATACTTGTGTTCAACTGATATATGGGCATTTCCGCCGAATGGTCAACCAGGGCCAAAAAATAAAATGTTGGTTATGATCGTATTTTATTGTGAATAATTTAAAAAAAAAAATTATAAAAAATGTTTAATTTTTTAAAATACAATGGTTTCATAGCATACCTCAGTTGTTTTCATGAGAAAATTGGCATAAAAACTGGAAAATTTTATTTTTTCCACTTTAGGCTACTTTTAAAGACATTTTTATATTTAATTATTTTACATGCAAAACATATGTTATGTTTGCACTCTTTCTACAAAATGTCTCTATTACAATCAATTAAGAAAAGAAAAATGCAAGGAGACCGGTTAATTTTACGGTTAAAACACAAGAAAAATCGTACGTTGGCGACCGGCACCGGCAATTAAAAAAACAATATAGATAATTTATTGTGTAAATGCGCGATAGAAAGCTACATTAATCCTCTTTTAAAATAAATTAATAGCTTTAAAATATTCCATTCCATTTCGCAGATTTTTGAATGTTACTAGATTCAGCCAAAGTTGACTTATATTTCGCGTTCGCGACCGCATGTTTTTTTTCTATCATTATGAAAACTAAAACTCGATGAAACCCATCTTTTGCACCTAACATAGAGCTACCAATATGCTATCAAATCACAAAAAAATACCGGCAAAATTTCTGTTTTCTATGTTTTTTGTACATCAAAATCGTACGAATGTTCGGGAAACGCGGAAATGTCCATATTCGTTTTTTCACAGTAGTGAAGCAATGCATTAGACAGAGTAGCGTTTCGATTTTGATAGAAGCAGCCATCTGAATAAATAATAATGATTTCTGGACAATGGTTTATGAAATTTGTTAAATGTTTTATAACACAGGAAACAAAAACTGAAGCTTCAAGGCCTCCATCAGTCTCATCCCACACGTAGTTTTCAGATTCATGAGTTATCATATTATATGTATATGGTAAAATTATGAACCTTTAATTTCATTTTATTATATGCGGCGTTTGCGTTTAATTGCGGTATTTGTTTCACCGCATGCATATCTATACAAAATACAGCACATAACCCGGTTCCAGCATGTAGCAAATCATTATGCTTCTCTTCGCGCATTTTTTCTATTTCAATTCTGTGCTTCATATAGATTTCATCCCATATATATATATATACCCTCACTTTATTGATACGAGGGTATATATCATTTGCTACGGCCAAAAGTGTAACACATCGAATGAGTTATCTTAGACCCTAAGTATGTTCGGCGGATATTCGTTTTGGGTCATTTTAAGTCGAATTAGAAATGTCTGTCCGTCCGTCCGTCTGTCTGTCTGCTGGCTGGTGCGCACGATAACTCTCGAAAGGAGTAACCGATTGACTTCAAATTTGGTATGCGGTAATATTTTTTTCTATCTCCGGCTAAGTTTGAAGATGGGTCATATTGGTCCACTCCTTCTAGCACCTCCCCCACAAAGGGTTAAAATGTTGATTCTTGAATAACTGATATACTACTTATTCGAATCTTCTGAAATTCCACACAAAGTATTAGTTTGTTAGCGGCTATCAACTCGAGAAAAATGGGCGAAGTTGCCACGCCCCTTTTGTCCAGTCCAGTGAAAAATTAGCGTTATTGTCACGCTCCTTTTGGTAACTCCCACACAAATGCACCATTTTGCACCAAAAGTTAACAGCCTATAACATTTATACCAGTGTATAAAAATACTTGAAATTTTGCACAGTGTAATGCTTTTATTGTGCGTATATCCCTGTAAAAATTGGGCGTTGTCACCACGCCCCTTTTTGTACCTCCCACACAAAATGGCAAAATAATACCACAATTCAATATCTCATAACGTTAATCTACCAGTGCACATAAACTGTTATAATTCGGCAAAGTGCAATGTATTTAAAGTATCTACTGTTCAGCGAAAAATGGGTGTATTTTTTAAACCCGTTCTGGTACCTCCCATACAAACTAACAGAATAATTCGGCGAATATTCAATATTACATTACTCACAAAGTGAGGGTATACCTTAGCCGGTTTACCCAACTGAAACATTCTTACTTGTTTTTGCTTTATATGATACACACATGTCACACTCAGCTTTCCTAGGTTTAAATATTGCGTAATTTGATTCCTTCATCACATTTGAAAAAATAGAATATGATAAATTATTTAACACATTTTCTTTTGATGATGCACATTCGTTTTCGTAAAGTTTGTAAATCGTTTTCGTAAAGTTTGTAAATCGTTTTCGTAAAGTTTGTAAAATATATCACACACTAGGCCAAAAGACTTCAGACCAATTAGCCTATCCTCCTTCCTATTGAAAGGTCTGGAAAGACTTTTAGATCATTTCATTAGGGAAAACCTGGATACAAAACTCCTGTCGGGGAACCAACATGCTTCTAGGTTTAGGTTAGGGTGGCAGCCGTATTTTTTACTCACATAGACCAGTTTAGGTTCCTAGTGTTACCACGGGCTGAAATGCCCCTCATCGAAACCAACCTGTTTGATATATAAATTTATCGATAGTACGAATATCAGTACTGGAAAGATCTGTTAGGCTGCCTAAAAAGGCCGACCCCAGTATGTCCAGTCGTCGTTTACTCAAAGCGGGACAGTCGCAAAGCAAGTGCTCAATGCTCTCCACTTCTTCCTCATCTCCACAGCTTCGGCAGAAGTCATTGGAGTCAATACCCAATCTTTTGGCGTGTTCGCCGATCAAGCAGTATCCCGTCAGAACCTGTACTAATGTAGACAATCGTTTCCTCTCTAGTGCGAGGAGATATTTTGACCTTCTCAGGTCATACCTTGGTCAGATTTGTCTAGCTACCCTGCAGGTGCCGATTTCTGTCCATCTTTCGTTGGACTGCCTGATTGCCTCTTGCCTAAGCCAAAGCTTGCACGTGGATAGTGGCGCACCAATATATGCAAATTGTTCGAGAATTTGTAATGTCGTCCCGTTCCTAGCAAGTTCATCGGCTTTGCAGTTCCCCCGGATATCCCTATGCCCATATCCCATAACCAACATGCTTACAGTAAGGGGAAGTCTACAGAATCAGCCCTGAACGAACTTGTGAGCACTATCGAATCGTCCCTGCATTTCAAGGAATTCACCATGGTGGCATTTCTTGACATAGAAGAGGCTTTTAACAACATTCACTCAGATGCAGTAATTGCGGCACTGTCACATCTAAAAGTTAACTCTAGTTTGATTAGACTAATTCAAAGTCTGCTCAACAGAAGACGCATAACAGCATGTCTTGGGTCCACAACTCTAACAAGGTTTGTAAACAGAGGGACCCCACAAGGTGGAGTACTGTCTCCACTAATTTGGAACGTAGCGGTGAATGAAATACTGCTAGATCTAGAACGTTGTGGCTGCAAAGTCATGGCATATGCGGACGACGTGGCAATCGCAGTGAGTGGCCAATTCGAAAACGTCCTCCGAGACATTCTACAGGTGGCTCTGAACAAATTGGATATATCGGCCAGAAGCAGCGGTTTGGGCGTAAACCCCAACAAGACAGAATTGGTTCTCTTTACTAGGATGAATAAAGTCCCACATGTGGGCCTCCACAGATCTAGTCTTTTCTGAAAGTGCAAAATTTTTGGAATAATTCTAGATAGAAAACTATTATTTAGACTTAAAGCATTGGAACGTGTAAGGAAGGCCAACGTCGCCTTATATTCCAGCAAAAAGGCTGTAGGGTCGCGGTGGGGCCTCTCTCCTAAAATCGTCAACTGGATATATAGCAGTAGTTCGTCCTATACTGCTATACGGCATTGTGGTATTGTGGACGGCAACTGACAAAATAACCATCACCAACCTACTAACAAAGGTTCAGAGAACAGCCTGCCTGAGCATAAGCGGAGCCTTAAGGACTACAGCGACCGAGTCTCTACAATCCCTACTCCATATACTGCCGATTAATATTGTGGCGACAGAAGTTGCAACCAAAGCGGCAATAAGATTAAACTGCCTATCAATGTGGAGGTACAAAAACTACGGTCACGTGAGGATATCAAAGTGTAGTGCTATGGTAACCGACCGAGTGGACTATATATCAACGGTGTACACCTTAGAGAGAAATTACATCACTATGATTCCCGCCAGAGATGAATGGGTTGGAAGAATACCAGGTAATAGAAACCATCTCCACTTTTACACGGATGGTTCGAAGCTTGATGAAAAGGTTGCCTTCGGAGTATACTGTGCAGAGCTTAGATTTTATATAGCTCACAGACTACCAGATACCTGGAGTGTCTATCAAGCCGAAATAATGGCAATATGGGAAGTAGCCAAGTGGCGGAGTCGCAACATAGTAACCAACACTGGGGTTGTAATTTACTCGGACAGCCAGGCTGCCATCAATTCTCTGGAGGGAACATCCCTAAATTCACAAACAGTCCTCGACTGCCGCATATCTCTTAACGAGATGGCCGAGCTATTTAATATACACCTCATATGGGTGCCTGGGCATAGGGATATCCCGGGGAACTGCAAAGCCAATGAACTTGCTAGGATAGGGACGACATTACAAATTCTCGAAGAATTTGCATATATTGGTGCGTCACTGTCCACGTGCAAGCTTTGGCTTAGGCAAGAGGCAATCAGGCAGTCCAACGAAAGATGGACAGAAATCGGCACCTGCAAAGTAGCTAGACAAATCTGGCCAAGGTATGACCTAAGAAGATCAAAATATCTCCTCGCACTAGAGAGGCAAAGATTGTCTACGTTAGTATCAGTTCTGACGGGACACTGCTTGATCGGCAAACACGCCAAAAGATTGGGTATTGACTCTAATGACTTCTGCCGAAGCTGTGGAGATGAGGAAGAAGTGGAGAGCATTGAGCACTTGCTATGCGACTGCCCCGCTCTGAGTAAACGACGAATGAACATACTGGGGTCGGCTTTTCTAGGCAGCCTAACAGATCTTTCAAGTACCGATATTCGTACTATCGACAAATTTGTATATCAAACAGGTTGGTTTCGATGAGGGACATTTCAGCCCGTGGTAACACTAGGGACCTAAACTGGTCTATGTGAGCTTGTATAAAAAATACGGCTGCCACCCTAAACTAAATCTAAACCTAAACTTTGACATTCCGTTTGCAATACCTAGAAATATTGATCTGCGGCCTATAATAATAATAATAGGCCTTGTTCAAAGTAATTTCGAGCTACCTCAAAGTGGGCATAGGCTCTCGATAAGATGCCGCCATGTGGATCTTCGTTTAGCTGTTTCTCTCAGTTCCAGCGGGTCCATAATATTTCTCTCCGCACTGTCCGACAAGTTGTTTATTTCATCTAGCGTATAACGCCTTCCTCGTATTCTAGATCCCTGTGGGTTGTATGTCAATTCTCTTAGACGAATACAGTTGTCTTCTCTTCGTAGGGTGTGGCCAATCCAACCGAGTTTTCTTCTCCGTATCTCGATATTGATAAACATAGTTTGGCCAATATATGTGGAGTAGACCATTTATTATTTTTTCGGTACTGATTTCCGGGCCAAAAAGTTTCCATGTGACCTACAAACCTCCAATAAAAAATTTGGTGCCGATTGGATAACGCTAAGGTCTGCCCAAAGTTGTTTGAAAACACTTTACATGAACAAAATTTGGGTTTTTATCAAATGTCACATGTTCAAGTAATTAAAAAATATTTTATTAGCATGAAAAGTTTTTAAATGATCTTTGAATAAAATTTTCTTTCTTACAAGTGGTAAACAATCAAAATCGACCGAGAAACGAAAAAGTTACAGCAGTTTTCATTTGAATTTTACGTCATGACAGGGCATGCATGCGCACCGACATGGCCTCTATGCAATCACAATAAAAAATAGATCATGCTTGTGCATGCATGAAAAAAACCACGGATTTGCATGATAGTTGATTTTTCGCATCAGTCTGACATTTTTCTACTGGTCAAATAAGAAAACATAAGCAGAACTTTGCAACGCGCTATACGCCCATGCAACAGGGTCGTTTACAGAACGCGCTCTGCCTCCAGCCTAAGTGAATTGAGAAAGGGACAGCTTCGCACAAAATTTAATTTTAGACATATTCTTATTTGTCTCCAGACCGACCACATCCAAAATGGTTACTAGATCCAGTGATAAATTTTGCACCGTACAATCTGTTGGCCATGTATCACATACAATAACTGGAGCCAAACTGCCGTCAAACAGACAGATATTTCATGATGTGATAACTGTAATGTATAATGCTGCGACGCCTCTGACCACTGTTGGTGAGCTTGTGATTAATCGATCTACACATCAAAATTTTTGGGCGCCCCCAAAATCCCGGCTGGTACTGGAGAATATATGGCCAAAGTCGTTCATGATACACTCATCAAATACAGGTCAAAACACTGGATCGTGCATTTTGTTGCAGAACAAATTAGATCGAAAATTAATCAAGTTCCCATGTTCTCATCACATGATGGAGATAGTATTGAAACATGTGTTTGAGGTTAAACTTCGGCGACTTGTGGTCCTGAAGTGCCTATTTTTAATCGTTTTGCTGCCGTTTGGGTAAGTCTTGACCACAAATCGTTTAAAAACGGACTCGAAGATCCAACTGTACGCTCAAAAATAAGTAATGCTGACTGCGAAGTCATTAAGAAATTCTGCATTAAACAGCTAAATGAAACACAAATCCGAGCTGATTACAAGGAACTATTACAATTAACAATAATGTTTCTTGGTGGTGTCGGCGATAACTTCCGAACACCTGGTCCAACATCCCACGCAAGGTTCATGGGAAAAGGCATTTATGCCTTAAAAATATACCTATTTCTAGAGCTGTTTGCATTGACAAAACGAGAGTTCAGTGGGCGTGGTTTACATGCAAAATGCCAAAATGCCAAGAAGTATTTGAAAGACAAATATGTCTGAAGCGGTTTTGAAGAAATGGAAAAATCATTTGTGGTATTTGGCCCTAGAATCAATGGCTTTGGCATTTGTCGATTCGGATGTTTCACTCGAAGAGTAACGAAAAATGGTTAGGCATCTGCAATCAACAGAGCCCGTCGTAAATCTGGAAAACGATCGAAAATTCTCCGACCCGAAACTATTGCTGTGTAATAATTTGAGCGATTTCGTCTCATACAATACCAAACATTTTTCGGTGCTTTTGGATTGAGTACTGAATTTTTAAAGCGTGACTCATCCATTTGGGAAGATTATCAAGATGCTCTCGATGTTTGTCGTAATCTGTTTGTTGTTAACGACACTGCTGAACGCGGTGTACAATTTATGAATGATTACAACAGAATACTTACGAAAGACGAAGAACAAAATCAATTTATATTGCAGTGCATTGAAGAATATCGTAGAAAATGTCCCTCACATAACATGTCAGATCTAATATAATATTGAATTAATTATATTTTTTGTTTTTTCACCGATCTTAATATTTAAAAACTATTTATTAATCAATAATACAAAGAAATGTAATTTTACTTATTTAAACATACGATTTTTGAATAAAAAAATATTTCCCCTATAAAGTGTGTTCTAAATTTTGAATGAACTTTGGGCAGACCCTAGGGTTATCCGATCGGCACAAAATTTTTTGGCCAAATGGAAACTTTTTCGGTCCGGAAATCAAAGATTTTTGCATCATGTGCTATAAACGGTCTAATGTGGAGTATTATTCGAAGGCATCTACTGGCAGTGTTGCCAGAAATTACGATTTATAGAGCCAATCGATAGGACACGACGATTTGTCGATTTTTGCCTCGAAATGACGATTTTTTATGATATGAGAAAAGTTAAGGAAAACTTAACAAATGGTTCTTATACTCGTATTATGGATTTTTGTATAAATAATTTAGGTTTCCATTTACGAGTATCTGTAATTGATGATATGTGATAACTTAGACCTAGGAGATCATTATTCCAACGAAGTCCAATTTATAGGAATTTGTTTCTTCTTTTTCGTATGGAGCCTTTGTATGGGACTATTTCAAGATATGGACCAAAATAAAATAAAAGTTGCCGATTTTAACCCAATCTTTCGGTATTTGTGGTTTGTATGGCGCTATAAAGTCAATTCGGGTGGGGGTTATACCAAAATGTAGGGCAATGTGGGCATTACTTTTACAATTGTGGGTAAAATTAAACAGAAATAAGTGGTTTCTATTTAAATATCTTCTTAAATAGTTATCGGTCGAAGTTTGTGCCTTTTATGGCGTAAATAAATAAATTCGATTTGGGATCCTTCTATGGGGAATGTACCGCAATATGACATTTTTCAATAATAATAAACTGATATGTAAATGATATATTTGCACCTTCTATGGGGAATGTACCGCAATATGACATTTTTCAATAATAATAAACTGATATGTAAATGATATATTTGCACCAAATTTGATTATTATTTCGGTTCAAGAATGTGAGATCTGAAAACAACTTTTTCATTTCATTTTGATGCACAGCAACAATTATTTGAGAGTACCTATAAATAAATATCTGTCTCGAAAACATGCTTTTCGCCCGAAAAAAATCAAAAGTTGTATGTAACTTCTTAATTTTTGTGTTGACGATTTTTTAACGATTTCAAAAATCTATTTTGACGATTTTCGGTCAAATTCGTCTGGCAACACTGTCTACTGGTGAATTCTTCTAGTTTATTTTTAATTTATTCTGAAAAAAGCCAGGTCTCACAGCCGTATAGTAGAACGGACCGCACACAAGAGGAGAATATATTTAGTTTTGTGTTTTTGCTGTATTCATTCGACTTCCATGTTTTTTGATAAATATGCGAAGGAGCATCGAGCTTTTTTATCCTGCTTTCAACATCTAATAGTGCACCACCAATGGCATCGATCATGCTACCAAGATATTGGACATTCTGGACTATTTCGACGAGTTGCACCGTATTTCCTTGGTTTTACCGATGTTAATATTCAAACAGTCCTTAGCCGACTCCTGGGCAAGATTTTGTTAATCTAATAATTTCAGATGACACGTCTATATTGTATAGCTCAGACCATGTACATTCTCTGTTAAATGAGTGAAATGCCTTCTCATAATCGACAAACTATTATTATCCTTTGTGTACTAATTTGATCAGTACACGACATTGCTGGTCTGAAGCCTGCTTGGTCAGGTTTTAATATATTATTAATGTGGTCCATAATTCTGTCTAATATAACTATTTTCATCGCTGATGGTTGGACAGTTATACCACGCCAGTAGTCGCATTAAGATTTGTGATCATTCTGTCTAATATAATCTTCACGAATATTAACATCGCTGATGGTTGGACAGTTATAACACGCCAGTTGTCGCATTTAGATTTGTCCCTTTTTTCGGAATTTTTATACCCTTTAAAATTTTTCTAGGATATCGTTCACTTTCCCAAATTTCGTCAAAAAGGGGTGAAGTATTTCGGAGAACATAATAGGATCTGCTTTAAAAATTTCTGCTGCGATATTGTCAGTTCCAGCTGCTTTGTTAGATTCAAGATCTTTTATAGCACGAAGTATTTTGGGGGATGTATTCAAATGGAAAGTAAATTGATGTCTCTTTAACATATGTTACTTCAATTCCAGACATCTCAACGTTCATTCTTTCTCTTTTCCCAATTCATTACATTTATTATTGAATCTTTCATTACACTGTGCAACAGTGAAAAAAATACACGGACATGACAGTATAGGTTCGATTCTACTATCAAAGGGTAGTATAACCCTATACTCGGTTTTGCGAAACTGGTGACCAATTTTTTTTTATGGGCCTCCAAAGTTTCTGAAAATCAGTGGGCCCTCCGAAAAAGGAGTCATCAGCTTTTGACCAAAAACTAATTCAGACTTGGTGATACCGCTTAACTATATTTGGCAATAATGTAGCTAAGAATATGCTGAACAAAGTTTCTTAACATTTACTCTTTTTTTACTCTTTTTTTAAAAAGTATAGGAAAAAATATTTTTTTTTCACTTTTTTCAGCATATATAAATTCTGATATCGAAATTAATTTAATTGATAGCTTTTTAGCCATAGATTTAGGCCAGATTAATTGCTTTTTTAATGCATTAAATCGTGTTCTAGATCTAATATTTATTAGTGAGAACTTAAAATTTAAAATTTTTTCATGTGACCATCCTTTATCCTTAACTGATGAGCATCATGTAGCTTTAGAAGTTGAGTTTGAATTTTTGCAATTTCCCCAGCTTAAATCTATTGGCCAAAGTTATTTTGACTTTAAAAACTGTAATTTCAATTTGCTAAACACTTCAATTTTAAGTATTGATTGGTCGAATTATTTTTCAGATTTAACTGTAACGGATTGTTATTGTAAATTTGTTAAGACTATAAGTGATCTTACAAGCAATTATATTCATTATAAAGGTGGTAAAATTCATAAGTTACCGTGGTATACTTCAGGTTTAAAGAAGTTAAGAATTTAAGAAACAAATTTTATAAATCATATAAGTCCACAAATGACAGCGAATCCAAACGGTTATACAATTATTATTCTCGTGAATTTTCCTTTCTTAATAAATTCCTCTACAAACAGTACATATTAAGTTTCCAAGAAAGAATTAACAGTAACCCGAAATCTTTCTGGGACTTTGTTCAATCAAAGAAATCATCCAGCAATTTCCCTTCTGCTATGCATTTAGGTAATGTATCTGCTAACACCACTTCTGAGATTGTAAATTTATTTGCAGATTTTTTTAAATTGAATTTTGACAATGACGGTCCCTTCGAGGATTCAAAGTTTTTGGATCTGGTAGAGTCTTGTATTGATTTTGGTCTTATTCAGCTTGATATCAAAGACATTTCTTTTGGTATTGCTGATCTGAAAAGTTCTCAGAAATTAGACATAGACGGTTTTTCTGCATCTCTTTTAAAAAAAATATCTCCTTCCATTTGCGAGCCATTACTGACAATTTTCAATAAATCATTGCTAACTGGATCATTTATTGATCAATGGAAAATTGAATTTATCACCCCAGTTTTCAAGTCTGGCGATAAATCCAATGTCTGCCATTACAGGCCTATTGCCAAAATATCCAACATTTCAAAAGTTTTCGAGCATATAATGTATCGTAAGATGTTCTCAGCCGTTAAACCGTATCTGTCAGAATGCCAGCATGGCTTTATTGAAGGACGTTCAACTACGACTAATTTGTTGATGTTTACAAACTTCTGTCTCTGTAGCTTTGAAAGAGGAAGCCAAGTAGGATCAATTTACTTGGATTTTTCTAAAGCATTTGATAAAGTATCACATTATATTTTGATTTCCAAATTGACCAAATTTGGTTTTTATTCAAAATCCCTTGATTGGTTACGATCGTACTTAACCAACAGAGTCTATATGGTCCATATCGATGGTTCCAGTTCTTTGCCCTACGTTGCTACTTCTGGTGTACCTCAGGGTAGTGTTTTGGGGCCACTTCTATTTAACTTGTTTATAAATGATATTTCAAAATGTATATCATACTCTCAATGCTTGCTTTATGCAGATGATGTGAAACTGTTTAAACGTATAAATAATTTATTAGATGCTACTTTTTTACAATGTGATCTTTTATCTGTTACAGATTGGTGTGTTTTTAATAAACTGTCCCTAAATGTTAGAAAAAGCTTTTACGTTTGTTATTCACGCTTACACTGTCCAATATTTATGGAATTTTATGCAAATGGTGAGAGAGTCAAGCAAGTTCATGAAATTCTTGATCTGGGCATTTTGTTTGATTCGAAACTTAGCTTTAATTCTCATATGGCTACATCATTCCAAAAGCATATAAACTTCTTGCATTTATTAAACGCCACAGTTCTGATTTTAGTGACCCATATACTCGGAAAATTTTGTACATGACTTTTGTCCGCTCAACAATAGAATACGCGCAAATTGTTTGGAACCCGTCATCTTCTACACAGGTCAACAGAGTTGAGAGAATACAAAGGAAATTTGTTAAATTTGCCCTGTCTTCACTCAACTTTGTTCATCCATTTCCTTCATATGAATCCAGGTGTAAACTTATTCACCTTCCAATATTATCTAACCGTAGATGTTTACAATCTTTAATGTTTTTATATAAAGTTATTTGTGGACTTATTGATTGCCCTCATATATTAAATCTAATTCCTTTTAACGTTCCTTCTAGGAAATTAAGAAACTATGAATTTTTTAAAGTACCACTACATAGAACTAATTATGGTCTTAATGAGCCTATTGTTAGATCCCTTAGGGAGTTTAACAAAATTTTTAAATTGTATAATCTGGATTTTTCTATGAAAATGTCTAAATTTAAAAGTATACTAGAATTAATTTATTATTAAGCAATAGTCTGTAAGGAATTGTATTTCCATAGACGAAATAAATAAATAAACTTTCAGGGGCTCTTAATTCTTCGCTAACAATGTTTTGCAAAATTGTAGCCAACGTAAATCTGAACAACTCTTGTGAACATATCAATACAATCTGAACGTGTCTAGGTACCCTTAATAGCTCAAACCAGTAAGGAAAGGCTAAAGTCGGGCGGGGCCGACTATATAATACCCTACACCAGTCTCGTAATATTGAATAACTCTGATATATAAATTTTGTAATTCATGTATAAATTGTTTACATAAATTTACTTTTGGGACATTTTATACTTAAATAATACCCTGTACCACAGTGTGGTGTAGGGTATAAAAACGATTGGATCTAAAGAGCCAAATCGGATAAAACATATATATGGGAGCTATAGCTAAATCTTAACCCATTTTCTTCAAATTCGGTAGTGTTGGTTCATGGATCATGAAACTCTACCATTCTAAATTTCAAAATGATTGGATGTAAAATACAGCTTTTATAGGACTAAAGGGCCAAATCGGACGAAACATATATATGGGACCTATAGCTAAATCTTAACCGATTTTCTTCAAATTCGGTAGCGTTGGTTCATGGATCATGAAACTCTACCATTCTAAATTTCAAAATGATTGGATGTAAAATACAGCTTTTATAGGACTAAAGGGCCAAATCGGACGGAACATATATATGGGAGCTATAGCTAAATCTTAACCGATTTTCTTCAAATTCGGTAGTGTTGGTTCATGGATCAAGAAACTTTGCCATTCTAAATTTAAAAATGATTGGATGTAAAATACAGCTTCTACAGGACTAAAGAGCAAAATCGGACGAAACATATATATGGGAGCTATAGATAAATCTTAACCGATTATCTTCAAATTCAGCATTGTTGGTTCATGGATCACGAAACTCTACCATTCTAAATTTCAAAACGATTGGATGTAAAATATAGCTTCTATAGGACTAAAGGGCCAAATCGGACGAAACATATATATGGGAGCTATAGCTAAATCTTAACCGATTTTCTTCAAATTCGGCAATGTTGGTTCATGGATCAAGAAACTCTTCCATTCTAAATTTCAAAACGATTGGATGTAAAATACAGCTTAAATAGGACTAAAGGGCAAAATCGGACGAAAAATATATATGGGAGCTATATCTAAATCTGAACCGATTTCAACCAAATTCAATAGCGATAAAAATTAACACAAACGCCAAAAAAAGGTCCGTCTGTCCATCTTAAGTTGTTCGTCGACTACAGGTCGCAATTTCACTCCGATCGTTCTGAAATTTTGCAGTTTAGAGTATTTCGCAGCTGTTAAGATTGCTATTGAATTTGGTTGAAATCGGTTCAGATTTAGATATAGCTCCCATATATATCTTTCGTCCGATTTGGCCCTTTAGTCCTATAGAAGCTGTATTTTACATCCAATCGTTTTGAAATTTAGAATGGTAGAGTTTCGTGATCCACAAACCAACATTGCCGAATTTTAAGAAAATCGGTTAAGATTTAGCTATAGCTCCCATATATATGTTTCGACCGATTTGGCCCTTTAGTCCTATAGAAGCTGTATTTTACATCCAATCGTTTTGAAATTTAGAATTGTAGAGTTTCTTGATCCATGAACCAACATTGCCGAATTTGAAGAAAATCGGTTAAGATTTAGCTATAGCTCCTATATATATGTTTCGTCCGATTTGGCCCTTTAGTCCTATAAAAGCTGTATTTTACATCCAATCGTTTAGAAATTTAGAATGGTAGAGTTTCTTGATCCATGAACCAACATTGCCGAATTTGAAGAAAATCGGTTAAGATTTAGCTATAGCTCCCATATATATGTTTCGTCCGATTTGGCCCTTTATTTCTATAGAAGCTATATTGTACAACCAATCGTTTTGGAATTTAGAATGGTAGAGTTTCTTGATCCATGAACCAACACTACCGAATTTGAAGAAAATCGGTTAAGATTTATTTATAGCTCCCATATATATGTTTCGTCCGATTTTGCTCTTTAGTCCTGTAGAAGCTGTATTTTACATCCAATCATTTTGTAATTTAGAATGGTAGAGTTTCTTGATCCATGAACCAACACTACCGAATTTGAAGAAAATCGGTTAAGATTTAGCTATAGCTCCGATATATATGTATCGTCCGATCTATAGAAGCTATATTTTACATCCAATCGTTTTGAAATTTAGAATGGTAGAGTTTCTTGATCCATGAACCAACATTGCCGAATTTGAAGAAAATCGGTTAAGATTTAGCTATAGCTCCCATATATATATTTTATCCGATTTGGCTCTTTAGATCCAATCGTTTTTATACCCTACACCACACTGTGGTACAGGGTATTATTTAAGTATAAAATGTTCCAAAAGTAAATTTATGTAAACAATTTATACATGAATTACAAAATTTATATATCAGAGTTATTCAATATTACGAGAGTGGTGTAGGGTATTGTATAGTCGGCCCAGCCCGACTTTAGCCTTTCCTTACTGGTTGAACTTTGGTTTGTTCTGACACATATAGTAAAATTTTATGGCCAACATTTTTGTAGAACATTTCATTCCCGCCCTACCGATTTTAACGGGTGTTTTTTACGATTTGTTAAAATAGGGCCAAAAATTACAGTTATGTGGGGGAGCTAGAGAGTTAATATGTTCCACAAAAATATTGGCCTTAATATTTTCTAAAAATAAAATAAAAATTGTTTTCGCAAAAAACTGTTACGAAACTTTGTTCAGCTTAGCTATATTATTGCCAAATATAGTTAAGCGGTATCACCAAGTCTGAATTAGTTGTTGGTCAAAAGCTGATAACACCTTTTTCGGGGGGCCCACTGATTTTCAGAAACTTTGGAGGCCCGTAAAAAAAATTGGTCACCAATTTCGCCAAACCGAGTATAGGGTTATACTACCCTTTGATAGTAGAATCGAACCTATACTGTCCGTGTATTTTTCAAAAAGTGTTCATTTGTTGCATAGTGTTATTAAACAATGAAAATAACAATAAGTGGACAAATCTTAACCTAGATTACTATTCTCTGGGTTATTGCCATTGCTAATAAACCATTTAGACTTTAAACGATTTTTTACTTTAACAAAAGGTTAACATTTCAAAATTAAAAAATCATAATTTTTTTTTTTTTTAATTTTAATTTAAATCAAGTCCAGCGTATCTCTCCTTCTAAGGCGATTATGACCTTCAAAATTTGTAGTTCTCGAGCCAGGTTGTTTGGATGATTCAATAGTTTGCTCACGTAACACCGGCAATATTTTTCAATTTGTTTGAGATCCATATGAGATCAATTTCATGTTGAGATCCATATGAATGTCAGCGTTTCTTATATACCATGGTGCACCCGTAATTAAAGAAGAATATTCGAATGTCTTCTTTGTAATTTGAATACATTTGAATGGCACGCTGTATCCCAGAGCTGGATACTATATGTACAAATGGGCTTCAATGTCGTTTTGTATAAAATAACTTTATATTCTTGATATAGGGCAGATCTTTGGCTGATAAGCCACTGATGTTGATTAGTTTTGAGTTTTATTTGAGTTACTTTATTTCACATTCGCAAGAAATATATTTAATTATTCGCTTTCGCTAAAGTCACTTTCGTTACATCCCTAGTATATACCCTCGTATCACTAAAATGAGGGTATAATTAGCGATGTAAAACAAAAGCTTTTGATACGTCTGTCATTTTCAATTGTTGGTAAAGGGTTTTTCAACAGGGACGCTACAAAAGTAGACCGACAGGGTCAGCAAACGACGCCATATTTTTTGCCACTCTTTTGACATTTCTCTTCAGTAAGGTTTGCCATTTCATGATGGAAAGATATACGAGCCATCCACGAGTCGAAATTATTAAAATGTACTACCGAAATTCGGAGTCAGTGGCCTCAACGTTAATAGCGCGAAAAATCATCTTCAGCGATGAGGCTCATTTCTGGCTGAATGGCTTCGTCAATAAACAAAATATGCGTTATTGGTAAGACAGCAATCCACACGTACTCCATGAGTCATCATTGCATCCCGAAAAAATTACGGTTTGGTGCGGTTTATGGGCCGGCGGCGTCATTGAGCCGTACTTCTTCCGTGATGATCAAGACCGGCACGTTACTGTGAATGGGAATCGCTACCGTTAAATGATAACCGAATATTTTTGGCCCCAATTGGATGATATGGACTTGGAGGACATGTGGTTCCAACAGGACAGCGCCACAAGCCACACAGCGAATGCCACAATCAATTTATTGGAAACCAAGTTTGGGGAACGTGTTATCTCACGAAATGGTCCAGTCGATTGACCGCCTCGGTCGTGCGATTTGGGGCTATTTCCTTTGGGGCTACGTCAAGTCTATGGTCTATGCCAACAAGCCAGCGACGATTGATGAACTTCGTACGAACATCGAACGTGAAATTGCAGCAGTATCGGACGATTTATGCTTGAAAACCGTCGAAAATTGGGTTCAGCGTCTGGACTTCTGCAAGCGTGCCCGTGGTGGCCATGCAAAAGAAATCGAGTTCCATACATAATGGCATCGAACGTACTTTCACAGGAATAAAGAATTTCATTGATATCCAAAACCGTTTTTATTTTATTTAAAAAATCTTTTGTAGCGCTCTTATTGACGGACCCGATATAACTCGAAATCAATGACAAATTAAATTCGAAAAATCTACAAGTTTTGAAAAGATTTTTTAAACAACATGTATATGGGGAAATTTCTAAACAAAAATTGTATTTGTATGTAAACACATATTTTATTTGAGAAAAAAAATAGTTTGCAATTATATTATGCTGTAATATATTAATATATGCGTTCCAAATAAATTTAATTGATTTTCAAATTAATATTATTTGCTCAGTAATATATAGTATTTAAAAAATTGTGTTCCATATATATTTTCCTTCGTTTCAAACATATAAAAGACAAGTAAGAAAATTCAGTCGGGTAAACCGACTAAGGTATACATACCGTCACTTTGTGAGCATATAAATGTGTACTTGTATATGTATTAATATTATGAGCTATTTAATTTATTATGTCTTTGCTCTTTTTGTATGGGAGGTATTAAAACGGTTGCAGTGATAAATCCCATTTTTAACAGGACTGCAGGAATTTTAAAAACTTTACACTGTCCAAAACTTTTGAGTATTTATATGTAATGGTATTCACGATATAAGCTGTTAACTTTTTGTAAAAAATGGTATGTTTGTTTGGGAGGTACCAAAAGTTGCGTGATATTAACATCAATTATTCGACAGACTATAGGTACTATTAAAATATTACTCTGTACAAAATGTTAAGTAGTTATATGAACTAGTATAAAAGTTATATGCTGTCAATTTTTCGTACAAAATGGTTCCTTTTTGTGGGAGGTACCAAAAGGGGCATGGCAATAGCGCCCATTTTCACTGGACTGTAGGTACTATAATACTATTACACTGTACACATTTTCAAGTATTTTTAATCACTGGTATAAAAGTTATAAGATGTTAACATTTGGTACAAAATCGTACATTTGTGTGGAAGGTACCAAAAGGGGAACGTTAAATTCGTCCATTTTTCTCGTATTATTAGCGACTAATAAATTAATAGTAGTATAGAAGTTATTAGATAATCAATATTTCATTAAATTGTAACCCTCCGTGGGGGTGGTACTAGAAGGAGTGGTCCAATATGGTCCATCTTCGAACTTAGCCGGAGATACATTCTATAAAGTTTTTTTTTTCGAACGGTCCCAACGCAGCCACTCTTACCCGCCCTTTCCGAGTTATTAAATGCAATTTAAATTGATAATAATTTAATTAAAACAAAATAAAAATAAATCTACGAATATTTGTTTTGGGTCTCAAGGTGAGGGGATTCATAAGTCGGTTTACCCGACTGAACTTTCTTACTTTTATCTTAGGGATCTTTAAGAATAGTTTGCCTACATAGATAGAAAAACCGTTCGTCACCATGACGAATCAGTTTCGTCAATATATGTTCGTACTGCTGACGAAAAGTTTCGTACATGCGATGTTTTTGTACGTCAATAGAACGAACTTGATCATCAAGTCATGTTTTTGGTGATTTCGAAATTCGTCGAGAGAACGATGAGGCTTCTTTCCCACGACGAAAAGATTTATTTGGCCATTTTGCTGAAAATATGATCAAACGAAGCAATCAAATTATAGTTTCTGCTTAAATGTACTGTTCTATATGCGTTCTGATTACCTTAGTTAAATAATTTGTTGTAAAAGATCAATTTACAAAATCTAATAATTAATGACGAACGCCGTTCGTCAATAAGATTATCCATTCATCGACTTATTCGCCCTTTACGGCAACGTCAACTCCTACAGGAAAACAAAGTAAGACATGCGACGTTGTTATGTTCGTCCACGTGTGTGTTCCACGCAGCACCGATTGGTTCAAACAAACCGCACTGGCACGGCGTAACTGATGTTTGTTTAACAAACCATCAAACACATGCATACTAGATAGGGTCATAAAAAAAGTTGCGTTTGTCACCCCCTAGATTTGAAGATTATTCGAAGACGAATTTGACTCCGAGGTCAAATTCGATAATTGACCTCTGTTATCTCTTTTTCTACCCCCCTTATTTGGACTTATTTTGAAACGATAATAAAGGCATTTAAAAATAATTAAACTTTCGTCTTTAAAGTACTCAGTTTTATTCATAAACAAAAAAGTTACATAGGGTTCAAAATTGTAAAATATATGCTGAGGTCAAATTCGACTAGTTTCTTTTGGTCTCGTTTCTGTCTCACTCTCTCTCGCAGACACATGAATAACCCAATGCCACAAACACACAACAACACTCTAACAAATTTTGAATCTTTTTAAGGAAGAATATAAGAATACATTCACTTTGTTTTCCCATTCACCCTACACTCCACCAAAATAGTATTTTTTCCACTAATTCCTGATTTAATCTAGTATGATATTTTTGTATGATACGTCGATGATCATCTCTTAACAACGACAACACTTCTTCCTTACTTCAGTTTTGAATCCGAAGTAAATTTTTACTAGTGACTTCAGTTATTTGATTTTCAACCCCCGTAAATAACACTTATTTTGAAACGCATGGGAAGGCATTTGTATGTAAGTTAAATATGGTGTTCAAACAAATTAATCATGTCTATAACATTTTATTAATAATTCTCTATAACTTATTTGCTTATGAATACATTTAAAATTTGAATCAGCTATAAAAAAAATTTACTGATAGTTTTTTCGAATTTCTGTTTTTTATGGAAATGTTGAACTTTTTCATTTAATAATGCAACACAAAATCATTCATATGACTACCAAGACTGGCTCGGAAGTACCTCATCCGCTTATCCCAATTTTTCAGGACATATTCTATTGCTTCGAGTCGAATCTCTTCAATGGCAACTTATGGTGATTTCGTTTCTGAAAAATAATATCATTACATCATGTTGCTACATTTTAAAAATTCCCCCTGCACATACTGCTAATTTCGCATTTTGCATGCGAACAATCGAACAAAAATCGTGCGGTGAGTAAAACCCATTCCTACATTATAGCGCAGCCATTTGATAGTGCATTAAGCATGTACGCTTTCAATTAGGCTTGGTTCTGAAGTTTGGTTTTTGACGGTGCAACACTCCACATCGTGGACTGGGCTGAGTGTGGAAAATAGATATTTTCGCATTTGCGGAGTGTAATAATTTTACAAACCCGTTCGTACGGCTGCACCATTTTTACAAACTAACCTAAAAATGCGGTTTTAGTGTAAAATGTAGAAAAATTTTAAAATTTTTTTACACAAACGAAATCATCATTAGTTTTCATGTTTCAACGCTTCAATTGTCTTTGGATGCTTTGCATAGCATTTATCCTTAATGGGTTCCCACCGAAAATAATCCAATGGACTCAAATCACAATGCAAGGTAATCGGTAATTCAAATTTTAAATGGCCCACCCTTTATAGTGAAAGTAGAAAATCTGGTAAAAAATCCAAAGTGACGTATGGAAGAAAAGTAGACCTTATAGAGATGATCCACGAGGTATCATACGTAAAGATAGGATAATAAATATGGAGTCAGTGGCAAAAATACTATTTTAGTGGAGTGTAGGGTAAATGTGAAAACAAAGTGATTTTATTCTTCCTTAAAAAGCTTCAACATTTGCTAGAGAATCCCGCAAATTTAATTTGTTGATGCTGGACCGAACTGCCATAGTGATTGTGCGTTTGTGGCATTGGGTTATTCATGTGTGTGTGTGAGAGAGAGAGACAGAAAACGAGGTCAAAAGAAACTAGTCGAATTTGACTCCAGCAAATATTTTACAATTTTAAACCCTATGTAACTTTTTTGTTTATGAATAAAACTGAGTACTTTAAAGACAAAAGTTTAATTATTTTTAATTGCCTTTATTATCGTTTCAAAATAAGTCCAAAACAAGGGGGGTAGAAAACGAGATAATAGAGGTCAATTATCGAATTTGACCTCGGAGTCAAAAATGGCCAGTGGACGACATATAGCCCTTTCCAAAACGTGAACAACGGTATACATCCCGTTACGATCGGACTTCAAATAGCAACACAGGATAAAGAAAACTAAAAGGGCGGTATGTAGGGTGCACCAAAAAAATTAAAAAATGTTTTTTCTGAAATTGTCTTTGAATAATCTTCAAATCTAGGGGGTGACAAACGCAACTTATTTTTCTTGGTTGGGCATCGACCCTATCTAATGCATACTCGTACATGCAGCTCGACAAGCTGTATAAGTGTGAAACATTTGTGCTAGTGGTCTGTTGGCAAATACATTACTTGATGTGATTATTTTTGATTTAAAATAGCAGAAGTAATGAATACTTCTCGTTTGTTTGATTTCAGCCTTACCTGATAAGGACTGCGTCTCGAAACGAATATTCACATCTGAGCCTAGGAATGCAGTCAAATAATTTTATTTTCCATACCATTTTAAATGGTTTAAAATTAGAAGAACATTTATTGGAATTTTTAAAATTTAAATAGTCGTGGGCATGAATTCGTCGTGGTGATGAATGGGATTCGTCGTGATAATGAATGGAATTCGTCGTGATGATGAATGGGATTCGTCGTGGTGACGAATGGAATTGGTCGTGGTGATGAGTGGAGTTCAGCATGGTGATGAATAGTGTTAGTCATGGTGATGAATGCTATTCGTCGTGATGATGAATGGGGTTCGTCATGATGATGAATGGGGTTCGTCGTGATAATGAATGGGGTTCGTCGTTGTGATGAATGGATTCTTCCTGAGGACGAAAGTTTTTGGAAACAGAAATTCGTCATGACGACGAACAAATTCATCAAGGGGATTATTCCGTACGTTAGCTGACTTTTGACGAAAAAATAATCGTGATGATGTACAAATTCGTCATCATGACGAAGCTTTTTCTATCAGTGTACCATCATATGGTGGTCTGATCCTACATTGCACAGTGGGCTAAAATGCAAAACAAATGGACATAATTCTGCCATTTCAAAACCAATTATCGAAATTTTAGGTGTGTATACAAGAGGTGTTAGAGAGTTTAAGTTCGGAACTTGGGCCCCTATCTCATACAGGGGCGGAGCTACAGGGCCCTAAAGTTGACCACCTCGGGTATACAAAATTTTCATCGGCTTCTAACTTTTGAATGGAGTGCCCGTTTTTAGTGGCGTTTTTTCCTGTGGATACTCCTACAATAAACATTTTATAGGTTGAAGATTTCTTGAATAGTTTCCGAGATATGTGGATTTTAAATTTGAATTTTTCATTTATTCGCCGACTTTGCCTTGGAATTTAGCCAATATCTCAGTCAAAAGTTTACCGATTTTGTTCGCGTGTTTTTTATGGATTGCCAATAAAATTTACAATATCATGAAAAAAGAATCGATAAGATATGTGAAGAAATAAGAAAGTTATGGCCCCATGAAGTCAAATTTTTTAAAAAAAATTTGGAGATTTTTTGGCGAAGAATGTCCAATTCGTATTTAGGTCTTGTAGAAAAAGTTTGTTACACAAAGTATATCAAATTTATACTCATTTTAAAGGAGACGTTTCAAAGAATATGTTAGAGAAAATCCGAAGCCAAAATTTTAATTGGTGTGGTTGCCACCCTTCTCCGATTTGGACCTTTTTTTTACATAAATTTCAAAAGTTTGATCGATTTTCTCCAATCGCAAAGCTAAATTGTTAAATTTATTTAATTGTATTAGGGTGTAACAAAATCGACTGCAAAGGGAATCCCGAGTGCGGCTTTTCATATCGAAGATATAGGACTAAAAGTAAAAATCCCATTTTTGGGGATTTTTGATGTATTTTTTGGGAATTGAGGGATTTTCCATTAGAAATTTCCAAATGTTGCGTTTGATTATTATTTCTAATATCAAAGTAAAGAACTTTAAAAAAAAATTCATCGAAATATATACATTTTTAAGAATTTTAACAAGAATTTTATTCAAGATATCTAGGAGTATCCACAGGAAAAAACGCCACTAAAACCGGACACTCCATTCAAAAGTTAGAAGCCGATGAAAATTGTGTATACCCGAGGTGGTCAACTTTAGGGCCCTGTAGCTCCGCCCCTGTATGAGATAGGGGGCCCAAGTTCCGAACTTAAACTCTCTAACACCTCTTGTATACACACCTAAAATTTCATCGCCATACGATAAGTGGTTTTGAAATGCCAGAATTATGTCCATTTTAGCCCACTGTGCATCGGCACCTCTTTTATTACGGACATCCCATAAACATTTGCTCCACTTTGTAGAAACACATATGTGATCTATCTGAATCTGGGTTTTGGAGTCTGGCGAAACCCAAAATATTTTATGATTGAAATTGTGAGGGAAAAGAGTACCACCGGTCTTTAGATCATGTAAGCCACATAGCTCAACCAGACGTTCGCCGTTATCGTTCATCCTTCCAACTCCACGTTTACCCAATATTTTCTCTATATGTTATTACGATTTTAAAATCCTTCTCAGGAGCTTTCTTCAGAGCTTTGTATAGGTTAGGTCATTAGACAGCGGAATATATGCATATTTTTGTTGGATGGTTGTACGGGAAAACCGATAATCCACAAATTTGTTTCGTCAAAAAATTATTTAATATACACCTATGTATTTATGTTTGCATATTTTAGACGACTTAGCATGTTTTAGGGAGATTTAATTTGTAACTTCTAAATATTCCAAATTATACGAGTATGCAGTCTTCAATTTGGTGTTTATACGTCAACCCAATCAAATATTTTTCACAAAACAGTACAGGTCATTCGATTTGCATTACAAAGGAATTCCACACAAATTAAAAAAAGTACCAAACTTTGACAGCTTCTCCTGAAAAACTACCTTTTTGGCACTTAGCATAGTTTAAAATGGAGGTATCGATTTATGTTTAAAATTCACCGCAAATTTAATCATTTGCTGTTGTTCCATTTTGTACCAGCTATTATTTTGATCCCCTCACCTTAGAGAGGAGGATATACTAGTATATCATTTGCTAAGAGCCAAAAGTGTAACAATCGAAGGAGTGACCTAAGACCCTAAGTAATGGGTTTTCCAACAACAGGTGTTATTTTGGAATTCAAAGAAAAAGTACCATTTTTTGAGATAAATGATCGGACGTTTATTTCATAATAAATAATAAAAAGGTAATAATGAAAAATAACATCAGCCAAATGGCCACCACGACCACGCTTACAGGACCATATCCTTTTCATGAAATTTTCCATAACCAAATCGCAAAGTGGCTGCCCTATGTGCTCGATAGCCTCACGAATTCTATCTTTGAGGTCTTGAATCGACGCTGGGCTGTTGGCGTATACCTTATCTTTCACTTGGCCCCAAAGGAAGAAGTCGCAAGGTGTTAAATCACAAGATCTCGGTGGCCAATTGTGATCACCTCATCGAGAGAAAGCACGGTCCGGAAACTTTTCCCGTAACAGAGCAATGGTTTCGTTGCTTGTGTGGCACGTAGCGCCGTCTTGTTGAAAGTAAACGTTGCCCAGATCAATACCATCCAACTCCGACCATAAAAATCATTAATCATCTCTCGATAGTGCAATCCATTCACGATAACTGTTGATCCAACCTCATTTTCGAAAAAGTAAGGTCCAATGACCCCGCCGGACCATAAACCGCACAAAACAGTCACACGTTGAGGATGGAGAGGCTTCTCAACAATAACTCTTGGGTTTTCCGAGCCCTAGATGCGCCAATTTAGCTTGTTGACGTAGCCACCGAGGTGGAAATGGGCCTCATCAGTCAAGATGATTTTTCGATGATTTTCGAATTTTAATAATTTCAATGCGTTGTTGAATCGTGTATCGTTCCATTTTTAGTAATGGCGTAGTTTCTACTTGTCAAATGTCAACGAATAAAAGCTTAAAAAGTGACCGCTACCGAAATACCGGGTGATTCAAAATCCTGTATTAAAGATATTAGCTGGTAACTTTTGGTACAAAATGGTCCATTTGTGTGGGAGGTGCCAAAAGGAGCGTGACAATAATGCACATTTTCTCTGTATTGTAGGTACTATTAAACCATTACACTGTACAAAATGTCAAGTCTTTGTATGCACAGGTAATAAAGTAATAAGCAATTAACTTTTGGTTCATGGATCAAGAAACTCCACCATTCTAAATTTCAAAACGATTGGCTGTAAAATACAGCTTCTATAGAACTAAAGGGCCAAATCGGACGAAACATATATATGGGAGCTATAGCTAAATCTTAACCGATTTTCTTCAAATTCGGTAGTGTTGGTTCATAGATCAAGAAACTCTACCATTCTAAATTTCGAAATAATTGGATGTAAAATACAGCTTCTACAGGACTAAAGAGCAAAATCGGACGAAACATATATATGGGAGCTATAGCTAAATCTTAACCGATTTTCTTCAAATTCGGCAATGTTGGTTCATGGATCAAGAAACTCTACCATTCTAAATTTCAAAACGATTGGATGTAAAATATAGCTTCTATAGAACTAAAGGGCCAAATCGGACGAAACATATATATGGGAGCTATAGCTAAATCTTAACCGATTTTCTTCAAATTCGGTAGAGTTGGTTCATGGATCAAGAAACTCTACCATTCTAAATTACAAAATGATTGGATGTAAAATACAGCTTCTACAGGACTAAAGAGCAAAATCGGACGAAACATATATATGGGAGCTATAACTAAATCTTAACCGATTTTCTTTAAATTCGGCAATGTTGGTTCATGGATGAAGAAACTCCACCATTCTAAATTTCAAAACGATTGGGTGTAAAATACAGCTTCTATAGAACTAAAGGGCCAAATCGGACGAAACATATATATGGGAGCTATAGCTAAATCTTAACCGATTTTCTTCAAATTCGGTAGTGTTGGTTCATGGATCAAGAAACTCTATCATTCTAAATTTCGAAATAATTGGATGTAAAATACAGCTTCTACAGGACGAAAGAGCAAAATCGGACGAAACATATATATGGGAGCTATAGCTAAATCTTAACCGATTTTCTTCAAATTCGGTAGTGTTGGTTCATGGATCAAGAAACTCTACCATTCTAAATTCCAAAACGATTGGATGTAAAATACAGCTTCTACAGGACTAAAGAGCAAAATCGGACGAAACATATATATGGGAGCTATAGCTAAATCTTAACCGATTTTCTTCAAATTCGGCAATGTTGGTTCATGGATCAAGAAACTCTACCATTCTAAATTTCAAAACGATTGGATGTAAAATACAGCTTTTATAGGACTAAAGGGCCAAATCGGACGAAACATATATATAGGAGCTATAGCTAAATCTTAACCGATTTTCTTCAAATTCGGCAATGTTGGTTCATGGATCAAGAAACTCTACCATTCTAAATTTCAAAACGATTGGATGTAAAATACAGCTTTTATAGGACTAAAGGGCCAAATCGGACGAAACATATATATGAGAGCTATAGCTAAATCTTAACCGATTTTCTTCAAATTCGGTAGTGTTGGTTCATGGATCAAGAAACTCTACCATTCTAAATTTCAAAACGATTGGATGTAAAATACAGCTTCTATAGGACTAAAGGGCCAAATCGGTCGAAACATATATATGGGAGCTATAGCTAAATCTTAACCGATTTTCTTAAAATTCGGCAATGTTGGTTCGTGGATCAAGAAACTCTACCATTCTAAATTTCAAAACGATTGGATGTAAAATATAGCTTCTATAGAACTAAAGGGCCAAATCGGACGAAACATATATATGGGAGCTATAGCTAAATCTTAACCGATTTTCTTAAAATTCGGCAATGTTGGTTCGTGGATCAAGAAACTCTACCATTCTAAATTTCAAAACGATTGGATGTAAAATACAGCTTCTATAGGACTAAAGGGCCAAATCGGTCGAAACATATATATGGGAGCTATAGCTAAATCTTAACCGATTTTCTTCAAATTCGGTAGAGTTGGTTCATGGATCAAGAAACTCTACCATTCTAAATTACAAAATGATTGGATGTAAAATACAGCTTCTACAGGACTAAAGAGCAAAATCGGACGAAACATATATATGGGAGCTATAACTAAATCTTAACCGATTTTCTTTAAATTCGGCAATGTTGGTTCATGGATGAAGAAACTTCACCATTCTAAATTTCAAAACGATTGGGTGTAAAATACAGCTTCTATAGAACTAAAGGGCCAAATCGGTCGAAACATATATATGGGAGCTATAACTAAATCTTAACCGATTTTCTTCAAATTCGGTAGTGTTGGTTCATGGTTCAAGAAACTCTATCATTCTAAATTTCGAAATAATTGGATGTAAAATACAGCTTCTACAGGACGAAAGAGCAAAATCGGACGAAACATATATATGGGAGCTATAGCTAAATCTTAACCGATTTTCTTCAAATTCGGTAGTGTTGGTTCATGGATCAAGAAACTCTACCATTCTAAATTCCAAAACGATTGGATGTAAAATACAGCTTCTACAGGACTAAAGAGCAAAATCGGACGAAACATATATATGGGAGCTATAGCTAAATCTTAACCGATTTTCTTCAAATTCGGCAATGTTGGTTCATGGATCAAGAAACTCTACCATTCTAAATTTCAAAACGATTGGATGTAAAATACAGCTTTTATAGGACTAAAGGGCCAAATCGGACGAAACATATATATGAGAGCTATAGCTAAATCTTAACCGATTTTCTTCAAATTCGGTAGTGTTGGTTCATGGATCAAGAAACTCTACCATTCTAAATTTCAAAACGATTGGATGTAAAATACAGCTTCTATAGGACTAAAGGGCCAAATCGGTCGAAACATATATATGGGAGCTATAGCTAAATCTTAACCGATTTTCTTAAAATTCGGCAATGTTGGTTCGTGGATCAAGAAACTCTACCATTCAAAATTTCAAAACGATTGGATGTAAAATACAGCTTCTATAGGACTAAAGGGAAAGATATATATGGGAGCTATATCTAAATCTAAACCGATTTCAACCAAATTCAATAGCGATCTTAACAGCTGCGAAATACTCTAAACTGCAAAATTGCAGAACGATCGGAGTGAAATTGCGACCTGTAGTCGACGAACAACTTTACATGGACAGACGGACGGACGGACGGACAGACATGGTTAAATCAACTCAGCTAGTGATTCTGAGTCGATCGGTATACTTTAAGGTGGGTCTAGCTGTGTTATTTTCAGGTGTTACAAACATCTGCCGTGAAACAAACTTATAATACCCTGTACCACAGTGTGGTGTAGGGTATAAATATTACCGCATACCAAATTTGAAGTCAATTGATTAATCCTTTCGAGAGATCTCGTACGCTACATCCTGCAGACAGACGGACGGACGGACATGTTTAGAAAACCTCATTGATGAGATCCATGAGTGGTGGGTTTCGGATGAACACTCCTATTCGGACCACCGTTATATAAGGTTTGAAATTGCACGGCCATATCCAGGCCGATGCAACCAATTCAGCCCCACTTCGGCCTGGTACATGCGGCTTGTAACGAGTCGTTAAGAGTTGCAGTGACTCGTTCCACCGTTTCTTCTGTATTTCAGGACTTTTTGGAAGAGACCTGTTGATTATGTGCCTACATTTTTTCCAATAAGCCTTCCTAATATTGGGTGGGAAGACGGTATCAGGACGCTACATATTCCTGCAGAAGCTAATATACATATATATGGTCGGGAAAGCTATGAGTGTCCAAAACATGGCAATCATAAATCCTTCCACTTAACTTCTCGGAGACAAAGGTGATATCGAGCACCTCCTGTTTATTTCTATTAATGAAGGTAGGTTCATGCCCTCTATTACAAATCACAAGGTTACTAGAGTTCGGGACTTTAGTTCTTTTAAGTGGTCGCTCTTTTTAGTTCAGTTCAATTGAGTTAACTAGGTCGTTCATTTAGTTCACCAGGTCACCAGCTTCATGATGACTTAAAAATGGAAACAACACATAACAGTTGAGAAGAGAGAACCAAATGAGAAGAGAGAACGAAATGACATGGTTGAAGAAAAAAGACACTGTGAACTACTGAGCTGAAATGAACGAGTTGTGAGAACTAGTTCGTACACAACTCGAATACTATGTCTTCACTACTAAAAGAAGGAAGAAGATATATGTTAAAGTTCTTCTTGGTAAGTATATAGGCTCTACGTCTACCATTACCAGTTCCTCGAAGCAGCTTAAGCCCTGGCGTCATGAGCCCATAAACCATATCTCTATTCAACCATGGTTTCTGTATAAGGACCAGGTCAGCCCCTCCTTGCATCAGGAGGTATTTTAAGGGAGCTGATGCTTCCTAAGAGTGTTGGAGGTTTAGCTGTAGAAACCGGACCATTGTCAGGTTTCGCCACCACCGTGATATCTGCCTCGTCGTCTGTGTCCGCTAGAAGCTCATCCTCACCGGATTCATCCCCACAGGATTTTTCAGATCCCCAAGGGGATGATGACGAGCTTCTCGACGCATCCACGCACATCGGTAAAGGGTGAGACGCAAGTTCCCGCCAGATGCTTCTCTGATACTTGCGAAGATGGAAGTTCTTCATTAGATACTACACCAGTGTTAACTGGAGAAGTATTTTTCGAATTTCCTCCTTCATCGCATTCCTTAAGTCGGATTTTGCTGGAACCATATGAAACCATGCCTTCTGACTTGATGAGGTGGGGGACCTTCCAGTTGAAGTTGGAAGCCCGGATTGCAAACCTTCAGCATCTTCGTCACGGATTCCACATCGGTATAGCCAGAATCCATGCATGCGCCCTGGGCCGAGACGGGATGTCCTCCTTGTTTACAACAACCAGCGCCGCACCCGGCCAGATTTTACCAATTTTCTTCAAGGCGCAGAGATAGCACTCAACAGAGCGCATATTACTAAATCGTATTAGTTTTATGCGGGCCTGATACCAGCCTGCGTCGACACAATCGCGAGCCAAACCCGGCAGATCCTTAAGAGCGTCGAAGAAAACAGAGCACAGTGCGTACTCTCCCTGCACTTGCTCTTGGGGATTTGCGTCTTCCTCTCCCTTTTGATGACCGCCAGTACCAAGCCGTCCTTAGTAACGTCAGCGAAGGACCAAGGAGCAGCGTTACTACTAAACCCTTTGGTTTTTTTTGGATATCGATGGTTCATCTGGAGAGCGCAGCCTTTTAATTGGCTGCTGCCGTACGGAAGTTGATGTGGTATCCTGTTCTTCAGAAATACTCCGTGCCCACTTCAGGGATTCTCTCGGCTTGTAAGTCAGAGATGGAGGATCGGCTTTTTCAAGTCTCTCAAGGATCATGAGAGCCATGCGCTGATCATTAAACTTCATCTTTGAAGGACGGGTATGGTTTAGGTTAGGTTAGGGTGGCAGCCGTATTTTTTTACAAGCTCACATAGACCAGTTTAGGTCCCTAGTGTTACCACGGGCTGAAATGGCCCTCATCGAAACCAACCTGTTTGATATATAAATTTATCGATAGTACGAATATCAGTACTGGAAATATCTGTTAGGCTGCCTAAAAAGGCCGACCCCAGTATGTCCAGTCGTCGTTTACTCAAAGCGGGACAGTCGCAAAGCAAGTGCTCAATGCTCTCCACTTCTTCCTCATCTCCACAGCTTCGGCAGAAGTCATTGGAGTCAATATCCAATCTTTTGGCGTGTTCGCCGATCAAGCAGTGTCCCGTCAGAACCTGTACTAATGTAGACAATCGTTTCCTCTCTAGTGCGAGGAGATATTTTGACCTTCTCAGGTCATACCTTGGCCAGATTTGTCTAGCTACCCTGCAGGTGCCGATTTCTGTCCATCTTTCGTTGGACTGCCTGATTGCCTCTTGCCTAAGCTAAAGCTTGCACGTGGATAGTGGCGCACCAATATATGCAAATTCTTCGAGAATTTGTAATGTCGTCCCTTTCCTAGCAAGTTCATCGGCTTTGCAGTTCCCCGGGATATCCCTATGCCCAGGCACCCATATGAGGTGTATATTAAACTGCTCAGCCATCTCGTTAAGAGATCTGCGGCAGTCGAGGGCTGTTTGTGAATTTAGGGATGTTGCCTCCAGAGAATTGATGGCAGCCTGGCTGTCCGAGTAAATGACAACGCCAGTGTTGGTTACTATGTTGCGACTCAGCCACTTGGCGACTTCCCATATTGCCATTATTTCGGCTTGATAGACACTACAGGTATCTGGTAGTCTGTGAGCTATATCCAGACTAAGTTCTTCACAGTGTACTCCGAAGCCAACCTTTTCATCAAGCTTCGAACCATCCGTGTAAAAGTGGAGATGGTTTCTATTACCTGGTATTCTGCCGACCCATTCATCTCTGGCGGGAATCATAGTGATGTAATTTCTCTCGAAGGTGTACACAGTTGGTATATAGTCCACTCGGTCGGTTACCATAGCACTACACTTTGATATCCTCATGTGACCATAGTTTTTGTACCTCCACATTGATAGGCAGTTTAATCTTATTGCCGCTTTGGTTGCAACTTCTCTCGCCACAATATTAATCGGCAGTATATGGAGTAGGGCTTGTAGAGACTCGGTCGCTGTAGTCCTTAAGGCTCCGCTTATGCTCAGGCAGGCTGTTCTCTGAACCTTTGTTAGTAGGTTGGTAATGGTTAGTTTGTCAGTTGCCGTCCACCATACCACAATACCGTATAACAGTATTGGACGAACTACTGCTATATGTATCCAGTGGACGATTTTAGGAGAGAGTCCCCACCGCGACCCTACAGCCTTTTTGCAGGAATATAAGGCGACGTTGGCCTTCCTTACACGTTCCAATACGTTAAGTCTAAATAACATTTTCCTATCTAGAATTATTCCTAAAAATTTTGCACTAGATCTGTTCCATTTATCCGAGGTGGAGGGTCCACATGTGGGACATTATTCATCCTAGTAAAGAGAACCAATTCTGTCTTGCTGGGGTTAACGCCCAAACCGCTGCTTCTGGCCCATCTAACCAACTTGTTCAGAGCCACCTGTAGGATGTCTCTTAGGACGTTTACGAATTTGCCACTCACTGCGATTGCCACGTCGTCCGCATAGGCCACGACCTTGCAGCCACAACGTTCTAGATCTAGCAGGATTTCATTCACCGCTAGGTTCCAAATTAGTGGAGACAATACTCCTCCTTGCGGGGTCCCTCTGTTTACATACCTTGTTAGAGTTGTGGACCCTAGACATGCTGTTATGCGTCTTCTGGTGAGCAGACCTTGAATTAGTCTAATCAAACTAGTGTTAACCTTTAGATGTGAGAGTGCCGCAATTACCGCATCTGAGTGAATGTTGTTAAAAGCCCCTTCTATGTCAAGAAATGCCACCATGGTGAATTCCTTGAAATGCAGGGACGATTCGATAGTGCTCACAAGTTCGTGCAGGGCTGATTCTGTAGACTTGCCCTTATTGTAAGCATGTTGGTTCCCCGACAGGAGTTTTGTATCCAGGTTTTCCCTAATGAAATGATCTAAAAGTCTTTCCAGACCTTTCAATAGGGAGGAGGATAGGCTAATTGGTCTGAAGTCTTTTGGCCTAGTGTGTGATATCTTTCCCGCTTTAGGTATGAATACCACTTTGGTATCCCTCCATCGATTCGGGACGTATGAAAGCCTGATACAGCCTACATAAATTTTCTCCAGCCAGGGGATAATGTACTTTAACATTTTCTGCATTTCTGCTGGAGTGATGCCATCTGGTCCAGGTGACTTGAAGGGCTCAAAGCTGTTAATAACCCAGCTTATTCTGGATCTCTCAGTCAAGAAGCTAGCGACGCTCGCAGTCCACTCGCACTCTTGTTGGTCCTGCTGATCCTCGGGTTCTGTTACAGAGTTGCCCGGGAAATGTGTGTCGAGCAGTACATTGAGCGACTGCTCGCTGTTTTTGGTCCAGTTATTTGCCTCATCCTGTAAATATCCCACTGTACAGGGTGAAGCAGATAATATCTTCCTCAGCCTAGCGGCGTCGGAGACCTTTTCCACTTCACCACAGAAGGTATACCAAGAGCGCCTTTGCGCCTTTCTAAGCTCCTTCTTATAGATCTTGAGTTGCTCTTTATAGGCATCCCAATCATTAGCGACCCCAGTAGATTTAGCCTTATTGAATAGCTTGTTGCAGGTCTTTTTCATAGCCGTTAGCTCAGAAGTCCTCCATTGGGGTTTAGTTTTACCCTTGTACCTTGTTTTCGGACAGGCTTCTTCAAGGGAACTATTGAATGATGTGGTGATATGATCGACCAGATTATCCAGACCGGCTTTGTCATTCGGTTCGTACAGAAGTTTAGAGTTGAGGACTTTCTTGAAATTCTTCTCATACAGGTGCCACTTTGTCTTCCTTACATTTCTGTGGACGGCAGGTTTAGGCGCTTTTTCCGCGAGTTTGAACTCAATATAATGGTGATCTGAGAATGAGTGGTCGTCCAGTACATTCCACCCAATAATTTTGTCTGACAGCCGGTCAGTAGCAAACGTTACGTCGAGTACCTCCTGTCTGTCTTTAATTGTAAAGGTCGGTTTATTACCTATGTTACAAATACTAAGGTTGGTAGTTAGAATAAAGTCAAGAAGCGAATCACCCCTATTGTTTATATCCGTACTACCCCAGATAGTATGATGAGCGTTCGTGTCTGCGCCAATAATCAGCTCGATCTCGTCAGACGTTGCTTCTTCCACTACTTCCCTGAATAGAGCAGTCGGTACTACAGATTCATAAGGCAAGTAGCTGGAGACCACCCAATATATGCGATTACCGATCTCCAGGCTAGCAGCTGTGTGGTCTTTACCACTTACATTAGTCAGGAGAGAGATACTTAGATCTTTCCTGGCCAAAATGCAGGTTCTTGGAGTGCCTTCACAGTTGGCCACAAGCAGTTTAAAGTTGGGTGTCCTAATACCGCACACCCTTCCTCCCACTACGTAGGGCTCCTGTATCAGGACGATGTCTACTGCGCCTGTGGACAGGCGCAGCAATAGAGCCGCTGAGGCTGATTTAGCGTGATGGAGGTTAATCTGTAGAATTCCTACCATCATTGGTAATTGACAGATTAACATCCACCCCGACAAGGGTATTATCGAACTCTTCGTCCGTATCGTCGAGAAGCATGTCCTCGCCAGATGCGTCAAAGAGGCCGGAGACTCCCCTCAGCTTCTCTGTGTCCGAAGTAGAGCTTTTGTCCTCAGAGAAGGACGTTACAGATCTTCTGCTAGAGTTGGAGTCACCAGAAATAATAGGCGTGGGTACCTCCGCACTTCCAGAAAGTGCCACGGTGGACGACTCACCTTCTGCAGTGGGAGCTATATCCTGCTTGTATATCTTCAAGACTATAGTCTCGAAGCCATATTGTAGGGTTGCACTCGCACTTTGTATATGGGAGGTGGATTCAGCGTTTAGGATAAGATTGACCTGCCGCTTTTTACCATCCGCCTCACCCACCTTGCTGATTCTCCAATTATGGGCCGGCAGACCAGGATTGGAATCTTTTATTATTTCTAAGATGTCAGCCGGGTTGGAGGGTTCTTCTGTAACCCAGGTGATGGCTCTAGGGCGACTAGGGATGTTGTTTTTTCGACAACATCCAACTGGGCACCCGGCCACAACTCACCCGCTCGACTCAGAGCAGCCTTATACAGGTCTACTGATCTGGCATCACCGAAATATAAGAGCTTTACTCTCCCCTGATGCCATCCTGCATCGTTGCAGATTGGTGGTTTGCCCGGCATTTCTCTACGGACATCGAGGTAATGAGCCATAATGGCTGATTGTACATGACTCCATTTGTCCTTGAGGATGGATCCATCCTCACTACTTCTGTCTATAACAGCCATCACTAGACTCTCCTTCGCCACTTCATTGAAGGGCTTGGTGAGTGTCCTGTTGATGGTGACATTAGGGCCTCTTGCCTTTTTCGAAGGCAGGGGTTCATCATGTGATCTGATTCGTTTTACTTTATTAGCCGTTAACACAGCTGAATTTGTGGCTCTTTCAGCCGACTCATTGGCCTTAGAAGCATCTATGACGCCTTTAGCCCAGGTAAGTGACTCTTTTTGTTTTTAGGTAAGAGCCGAAACCTCAACAGCCTCCAACTTCGTCAAAACTCTGAGCGCTACACGATGCTCATTGTGCTTCCGTTTTTACGGTCGGACATGACGTTTCCCCGTCACCGCACCACCTGTTGTGAGTACTTGGGGGGGATTTTCGCCATTTTTGGTGTGGTCGGCTTTGGCCAAGACCAACGGACGGACAGTCGGACGATTGGGGAACCGCGTTCCATCGGAACACGAAGGCATCCCCGTCAAGAGAATTTATTTTTATTTTGTCTGTATTAGACCGTAATAGGTACTACGATGTAGGCTTTACAGACTTTGTACAGATTTTTGATATTGCGTAATAGGTACTGGTAACTATCCGCTATGTGATAAACACGTCCGTTCACTGCGAATGATCAGCAACGGGTATGCTTTCCATTGGAAACCGAAGTGAAAGGTAATGTTGCCGCCTTGGACGAGGTGTTTGGATCACTTGGCTTGTTTCCAATCATGTATTTTTCGTAGCCGTCTTCGTATTTGTTGTAGTTGTATCGTTGTCAGTTCTTGTGACTACGAAGTCGCATCGGTTGGTTGTTGTAGTGTGTCCGTTTTTGTTAGTTTAAAGGGTTTCATATAGGTCCCTCGTGTGTTGGGGGTAGAGTAGTTCCATCACGCCATAGCCCCCAAAAAGGACTGAATCTTCCAGGTATCAGAAAAGGCAGCCTTCAAAACGCAGTCCCCCTTTACTGCGAAATTAAAAGTCCCATAAGCACGGTACGCATAACACCCTGGATTTAGGGGAGTTTGTTTTAAGTATTTATAACCACTACTATAAGGGCATGTCCACCACAGCATAGCCCCCGGTACTGTGGCAAGGACTGTGTTTCACAACACCTATTACTTGCAGAGGCGTCCAGGTATATCAGCAAGGCTCCGTAAAAATACAGTCGATTACCCCTGACGGCATACCATACATCGATAGGCACGAGGTCACAATACACCAAGGTGTATTGTGAATACACCTTGGTGTATTGTGTATTTGTTCCCAAACAAAATGGCCAATATTAAAATTAGGGAAAATAATTTTTTGTATCCCCTCACCTTAGAGAGGAGGGTATATATCATTTGCTACGAGCCAAAAGTGTAACACATCGAAGGAGTGGCCTAAGACCCTAAGTATGTTCGGCGGATATTCGTTTTGGGTCATTTTAAGTCGAATGAGCTATGTCCGTCCGTATGTCTGTCTGCTGGCTGGTGCGCACGATAACTCTCGAAAGGAGTAACCGAGTGACTTCAAATTTGGCATGTGGTAATATTTTCTTCTATCTCCGGCTAAGTTCGAAGATGGGACATATTGGTCCACTCCTTCTAGTACCTCCCCCACAAAGGTTAAATATTTAGTGAAATATTGATTATTTAATAACTTCTCTACTACTTATTTGAATCCTCTGAAATTCTACACGTAGTATTAGTTTATTAGTCACTATGACCTCGAGAAAAATGGGCGAAGTTGCCACGCCCCTTTTGGTACCTCCCACACAAATGGACAATTTTGAACCAAAAGTTACCAGCTTATAACTTTAATACCAGTGCATACAAATTCTTGAAATTTTGTACAGTGTAATGGTTTAATAGTACCTAAAATACAGAGAAAAATGGTCATTACTGCCACGCTCCTCTTGGTACCTCCCACACAAATGGACCATGTTGTACCAAAAGTTACTAGCTTTTAACTTTAATACCAGTGCATACAAATACTTGAAATTTTGTAAAGTGTAATGCTTTTATAGTACCTAGAGTCCACAGAAAATCGGCCGGTATTGGCACGCCCTTTTGGTACCTCTCACACAAATGGACCTTTTAGTACCAAAAGTTAACAGCTTTTAACTTTAATACCAGGTCATACAAATACTTGAAATTTTGTACAGTGTAATGCTTTTACAGTACCTAGAGTACTAGAGAAAAGTGACCGTTATTGGGACGCCCCTTTTGGTACCTCCCACACAAATTGACCTTTTAGTACCAAAAGTAAACAGCTTTGAACTTTAATATAGTACATACTTTTACAATATACTCATACAAATTATTAAATGCAATTAAAATTGATAATAATTTAATTAAACAACAAAATAAATAAATTTGCGATTCTTTTTTTTTTGGGACTCAAGGTGAGGGGATTCATAAGTCGGTTTACCCGACTGAACTTTCATACTTGTTTTTAATTTCACTTACTTTTACAATATGGGTCATAATTTATGCATTTATCCATAGATTTCTTTTTGGTGAATAATCGCCCAAGTGAATATAGCACAAAAAGAAAAATGTACAATTGCCCAAATTATTAGGCCGTTTATTCACTTCCATGAAAATTCGCCCATTTTTTTGGGGTTTTATTCATTTTGCTACAATTCGAAATGTTTCTCGGTGGCAGGACTTCGGCCCTCGATAAATATTTTCTCCTCTGGGGTATGTCAGCATAGTCGACTTTGGAAAAATCGTTAACCTCGGGCGACTGTCGGCCACGAAATGACACTTTGGTCCGCGTAGCCGACTAGAATAATTTTCAAATAAGACTTCTAGAATTTAATTTGTATGGAAGTTGATAAGAAAAAGCAAATTGGGAAAAAAGTTGTTAATCAAAATTGAGCGATTTTTAAAATAAAAAATATCAATATTCAAATATAATGTAAAGGTATGTACACTAGGGCGGGTCAGAAAGAAATATAGCGGTTGTCCGCATCTCAAATGAATGCTTGTTAAAATATTTCGCCAGTGAGCTAGAGCGACACTACATAAACTCTAAAATTCAGGTTTCTTTGCAAATATCGGAAATCTTGGAATAAAACACATTTTTCATATGTGCTGCTTGAACTCGCTATTCTGCTTAAAAAAGTACCAATATTGTGATTCTCGCTCTTATAGATCTGAAGTTATTAATGATTTGAGGGCGTAATTTTACGAAAAATATCACCTTTATTAATAGCAAAGTAAATAACCGCTAGTTTTTTTTCCTGGCAGCAAAAAACGTTTTTTTAAAAAGAAATAAAAATGTTTCTAATTGTTTTACGACAGTGACTAAACGACTGTCTCTACGTGATATTGCCAACATTTGTATCACTCATAAGTTTCCTTACTACCGAAGATTACATGGGCCAAAGAGAAAAGTTGTGTTGATATTTAATAAAACATCAATTTATTTTTTTTTCTTTTGTAAATAATGTTAACATCATATTCCAGCAATTACATATCACCTTCCACATCACCCTTTCCGTCTTTTTTATTTCTGTTTAAATTACAAGCCTCATCCATTGTAGTGGGAAGAGATTTATTGGCAGTTTCCGGGAACAATAACGTTAAACAGCCACTGACCAAAGCAAAACCGGCAAATAAAATTTGTGGTGCGTGTTCGTAGTAATTTGCCTGAAATTAAAAATTATAAAAAAAAATAGAATAATCCGACCACGTTTAGTATACACGTATGTTTGGAGTTATGAATTACCAACAATGGAGTTTGCGGTGCTATCATTGAGCCAATGCGTCCTATCATGGAGCACAACGACAGGAGACTATTACGAACATTTGTGGGAAATATTTCCGAGGTAAAAAAATACAGCACTTGGAAGCTGCAGGTAATGGCAAATTTTCCAATTAGAAACAAAGTCAATTCTGTGGCATGTCCATCTAAAATGAAAATAGCTGGGAAGTTTCTAAATGGTTCAAAAAAAAAAACAAATAAATCTTGTTACTTTTTCCAAAGAAAATTGTGGCTCCCATACAAAGGGCACACACGAGCATGGAACCACTGAGCGACGTTCGTCTTCCCAACGAATTCATAATAAAGAGAGGCAATATCAAGCCGGGAACTTGCACCAATCCATTTAGCATAAAGTTGTTGTACTTGTTGCCGCCCAAATTCACAGAATTTAAACTCAGACCCAAAGCGATCAGGGTATGGGTGAACCAGCAGAGCGAACAATTGGCTATTCTCCATGAGAACATTTTGAAGGCCTTCCTTATAGGATATGTGCTTTCATTGGCCTCGCCCAGTTTCTCTTTGTTTGATTCCACCAATTGTTGTAAGCTACTATCGGAAATCACACGTCCATTGATGCGAGCAGCTCGACGCAGGATAGCAGTGGCCTGATCCTCTCTGCCCTGTGTCAACAGCCAACGGACACTTTCCGGCAGCAGAATAAGAAAGAATATATGTACTGCCGCTGGTATGTACAGCACCCGGAGTAGAACCCTCCAATTTTGGAACTGTCCCGCCAATACGCCCAGCAACGCTTCGCCCAGTGAATAGAAAATAGTTATGATCGTTGCTGCAGCCACACGTCGTTTAGGTCCCACCAGCTCGATAGCCAGCAAAAATGCTGTGGGAAAGAGTGTGCTGCCCACCACCATATCCAGCAACTCGAATGACAGAAACATGTAGTAATTCGGAGAAAAGGAACGTATAATGCCCATTACTGAACTGAGGAATCCAGCAATGGCCAACATGGTTCGACGACCGTATCTAGAATTCAAAAGGAGGAAAATATATATCATTGCTACTCATTGAAATTTCGCGTTCTACATCATATTTACCTGTCTGCCAAAAGACCCCCCAACGGAATACCAATGAACTGACCAACATTGTTTATTGTTCCAGCCATATTCAGCTTCCATTCTTCGGAACAGAAAAATCCAAACTGCAAACATAGAGATATTGCAAGACTTATCAAAAAAGTAAACCTTTAAAATCCACCTCATTCGATACGGTATATTCCTTATCGCGGAATTTAAAGTCCTTGGAACATTTTTCCACTCGAGATGCATTAAAATTCTCCGCCACACAATATGGACTCGAAGGCAATGAGGTGTATTTTTCAATGGCTTCCTCGAAGACGTAACGATTACATTGATCCAACGATGAACCTTTCTGGGGAATTGTAAAGTTTATCCATGGCTCCCAATACTGGCCAGTTGGACTATCGCATTGTGTGATATTGCATCTGAAACAACAGAAGGCATACTAATTTTTGTTTAATTTTGGTCAATCTCGGTACATAATTCTAAAGATCAAAAATAGATAACACTACACAGAAAGAAAAAATTGAGTAATCCGTACTTGAATCAAGCCGTAGCGGTGTCAAAGTACGGTAAGTACGGTTTTTCTTAAACCTGACTAAGCTTGATTTCAAGCCGAAATATTCTTATTTCAACCATAAAGCGATTGATTTAATTAAGAATTTTATGGGATTGATTTGAGTACGAAACAGGCTTCAATAAAGAAAATTATGATTGATAAACGCCTGGAAGGTTTTCTGAAATGTGGACTGTAGTTATTTTTCAGAACTCCCAAATTGTATAAAACAGTTGGAGGTTTCCGGGAAATAGAACACAAACAAAAAAGACAGAGTACGTTGCAGCCAGGCTATGAAGCCGACGCGGCGCAAACCGGCGGCGCGCCATCGCCGATGATTTTTTAAAAGCCGGCGCCGCCGCCGATTTTAGCGGCTCATATCGGCTGAAACTCAGCCGCCGAATTTTATTTGGTGAGTCAAGAAGATTTTATTTTTGCAACCATGAAAATTTAGAAAGCGACTACTAAGTGATACCTTAGGTTCGGAATTTGCAATATTTAGAGTTAAGTACAAAGCGTAGCGTACAAAGTTTATAAAAAGTTGCTAATGTTAATATAAGATATGGCTATCTTTTATTAAAAAAACGAAAATTACAGCTGAACCGATTTTTTCAAAGTCTACGTTAAAAAAAGTTTGAGTTCCAAAAAAATTGTTTCCCTCGATTTTTTTTTCAAATTTTCACAGAATATTCGCAAGGGCGTTTAAAATTCATATGTGAAGAAATAGAAGAAAAGCGCCAAAATTAAGAGACCAATCTTAGTATTTCGTCCATAACTTTTAAAAATACTGAGGCCCAAAACCATCGGATCAAAACTCCGGAACGACCCAATTGCTTTTGGCCAAGGATTGTCAACTTAATAACAAATGTATCAACCATTGAAGATTTATTAAACCGATTTTCAATATTATATCAAACTTCCATAACTTTGTGTTAATTTTAAGTTTTTTCCTCTAACGCTAAATATCAAAAAAAAGCCACTTTTGCAGGAGAATTACATTCGTATTCGTGCGCTTTCGATTGTGGAAAATTTACCGGCTCAGCCGATTGCTGAAAATTGATCGGCTCAGCCGATCAGCCGCCGCCTATCGATATTTTTCCATGCGCCGCCGCCGCCGAAAATTTTGGTCGGCTTCATTGTCTGGTTGCAGCTTACCCTTCAGTTGTTACAGCACAAGTGAAGTTATGCAGTAGAGAAAGAAAGCGACAGCGATTAGATTCAGTGAAAAACAAGAGATTCAGCAGAACAGTAATTGGAATTAGATCTAAAAATTTTAGTTCTTCATATAATGAGCGAAAGCTTTCTGCTTGGGATGTTCATTATATGAAGTGCTGAAGGAAATCAATGGTAACTTAAGTCGTTATAATTCAATTAATTCAATTCAGTATAATTCAATTAATATTTAAACTTAGATTCTAAGTTGTTGTTGAACTCGCTTCAACACTAACCAATACTTGATTTAAGTCTGATCATTCTTGATTTATTGTGCTTTCCTTCGTTTTATACATACGTATATACAGTGTTGCCGTTTTGGGCATTTCGGACCAAATTTGGGCAGAAAAAATTAAAAATTTGTAGAAACTAGAATTATTTTACATAAAACGTTCGATATAAGCAATGGGTCAGAATAGTTAATATCGACTTATGTTGTTTTTTTTTTTTTTTTACTAAAATGTTGATATGCAATTACAAATAGGTAAAATAAGATCACGCTATCATTTTCTTTTTAAAACAAGTAAGAATGTTCAGTCGGGTAAACCGACTTACGAATCCGCTCACCTTGAGTCCAAAAAATATTCGTAAATTTATTTATTTTTTTGTTTTAATTAAATAATTTTCAATTCAAAATGCAGTAGGTGAGAAGGTAGTGCGCTCGCCTATGAGTTTGGGGATCGTGGGTTCGATTCCAACAACATGGTCATTGTAACAGGGCTTTTCCCTGGTCCGTAAAATTAAAATAAAGGGTCCGCCAAATAAATTTTTTTTTTGAAAACATAGCTTCGGCTGTGTGGCACGCAGCGCCATCCTGTTGAAACCAAATGTTGCCAATATCCTCCTCTTCAATTTTTGTGAACAAAAATTTAACATGGCCCGATAACGATCGCCATTGATTGTAACGGCCACTCCTTGCTCATTTTTGAAGAAAAATTACCCAATTATGCCTCTGGACCAAAATTCGCACCAAACAGTGACTCGTTTTGGATGTATCGGCTTTTCAATGTATTCGTGCGGGTTTTCTGTACCCCAAATGCGCCAATTTTGCTTGTTTACATACCCGCCAAGATCAAAATGAGCTTCATCTGAAAAGATGATTTTTTTGACAAAATCGGCATCTTCTATAAGTCGATCGCTCCCATTGTTCAAGCGTATACACAACCATATTCGTTCAGCGGAAGGATAAAACTAATTATCTGTGAAATCAGACATGAGCTAAGTGTTACCATTCACGAAATAAGCACTAGTTGAAAAAAAAACTTTAGATAGCGGACCCTTTATAAATTTACTTTGTATTGTAATTCATATAAATAAATATAAAAAATGGCATTTAACCCTTTGACGACCATAAGGTGTGAAAAAATACCAACTTTTTGTACTTCTCTGTGTTACTACTCGAAAAATGAAAAATATAGTCGGGAAATTCTAGACATAAGTCTAGTAAAATTCCTAAAAAAATTCGCAAGGGACATTAATGTCCCAGTGGTCGTCAAAGGGTTAATAACTCTTATGTATGTACTGGTTTATGTTGCAAAATAGTTCAATTGTGTGGGAAGTACCAAAAGGGCCATGTCAATGACGCCAATTTTTCGGTGGATTACAAGAACTATAAAAACATTAAACTATACAAAATTTCAATTATTTGTATGTACTGGTATTAAAGTTCTAGGGTTTTAACGTTTGGTGCAAAATGGTTACTCCTTTCGAGAGTTATCGTGCGCTCCAGCCAGACGGAGTTCCGCCGAACATACTTGGGGTCTTGGGTCACTCCTTGGATGTGTTACACTTTTGTCTCGTAGCAAATGATATATACCCTCCTCTCTAAGGTGAGGGGATAAAAACGATGTATTGTTTTACGAAATTTGTAATTGTTCTCGAACGGCCGAACAGATTTTTGCGCCATTTTTTGTAAACATTTTTTTTTTACTCTCCAGACAAATGGAGAGGATTTGGACAAATCCAGAACAGTAAAAATTTTTTGGGAGACTCAATATTTGTAAAAGTTCTGAACGAAATACCAAGACTAGTCTGACAATTTTCATCTGTTTTTAGATGAAGAGATGTTAGAGAAGTTAAGTTTTATATTTGGGCGCCCTATGTCAGACAGTAGCGGTCCAAGAGGGCCTCAAAGTGGGCCACATCGGGTGAAGAAAATGTTCAAGGGCGTGTAACTCGTGTTTCTCTTCCAATTTATAAAATTTATTTTTGTATGTGTTCTACTAACTGAGGTCTACAAAAAAACTTTTTACACCTAAGAATTGTCTCGCATAGTTACCGAGATATCTGCAATTGAAAATTTAATTTCATTTTTTCCTTACCGTGTGTTAGTATTTTGTGAATATCAGCATAATATGCTCCGATTTCAGGCGTATTAACATGTCTGGATGGGAAATAAAATTTCCTATATTATGAAAAAATTGGTTCGATATACCCAATAGTACAAAAGTTATGACCACTTGAAGTTATATATATTTATACTTTTTTTCCTAAAAACATTTGTAAGGGACGTTTTAACACATTTTAAAGTTTCAAAGAAAATATATCAAAGTAACATTGCAATTTTACCTCTAGTCAGTTATCATCACACTGACATTCTATTTGATTTTCTGCCACACACAAACAGTACTTGATATTATTCTACTTATATCATCAATTCATTCCACTCATGATTTCTCCTCAAGTCATTTAGCCATTCGGCTATCAGAAACCATTTATGCGGTTTTGCTTCAGATAGTGGTTTTGTTGGATGTTTTCATTGAAGCCTGAAAATTTAAATATGAAAGAATTTCTTTTACCATTTTTTGTTATTGTCTTCCAATATTTACCATCGCATGCAGAAAACCATAATTTCATTGATTTTTGGCGATCTTGGTTACTTTTGTTGGTTCTCTATATTTGCTTAGATTTGTGTTTTGTTTTGCTCTGCATTCTTTCAGATCCATCAATGAATGAAGGGATGGGCAGAGCACACAACTAATTATCGATTATGCCTATATACACGAACAAATGTACATTGGTACTGTACATACTCTAACTGAAATAATTTAATTCGATGACACACTAGAGTGCAACAAATCGTACGAATTTTATAATTTAATAAATTTATTGGGTTTTGTGGAAAAAAATTCGTTAAAAGAAAAACAAGAACTTCAAGAAACTCTGACCTGAAATATTTCTTTCAAAAATGATTTTGTTTAGGGACCAATGGTATCTTGAGATATCACTTATCGATTATCAATGTGATATCATCAGAGGTCATACATTGATTGGTAACGCCTTGTTAGGAGTTTCCGAGATTTTACTCTCCACTGTTTTCTTATTCATTACAGCCAAATTTATTTTCTTCCTTTTTGAATTGGCTCTCGTGAAGAAAAGATCTATAAGCTTTAACATAAATTAAATTCTCAAAATTTAATATCACACGCTTGTGGCACCTCCCACACTTTTTTCTTCCACCGAATCCCAACCATTGGAAGGTAAATATAGTGATTTAAGTTTATTAAGAGTGAGAACCAGTTTGTTAAAAGTGTTTTAGGAACAGGAGGATTTTCTATTTTGTTGGAACACTTTGGCCGCAACATCAACCTCACGAAAATCTGAATTACCAAATCCACGAAGAGCCCGTTTTACCCACAGGGTATACGGGAATCTCAACCCACATCGAACTTTAATTAACCTCCAAATTTGAAATTTTCACCGGCCTCGAGTGTATACCATTATATAGACGTGAGCCAAAAGGTTCCCATCGCTTCAAATCAGGCGGTTTACTTTAAGATATCTCTCTACCCACAGGGTAGACGAGTATCTCAGTACCAATCCATTCAGATCCAGATTAGGTATAACCTAACAATCATCAAGGAAACATCTAGTTCTGGAAGATATCTCTCTACCCACAGGATAGACGAACATCTTTACCACGTTTCTAAACCTAACCTTATCAGTGCATAATTGCGTAATTGCCATCTTACATAACCATCCAACATACCTAATCGGGTCTACCCATCATTTAAAGAATAATAAAATTTCACTACTACCCATGATTTCAACATAATTCTGCTAAAAAGGATCCTGGCTTACACAAAACCTATTTGGACGAGGTTTTTTCCTTTCAATTGAGCAGCGTTTTCTTCGGCAGTGGACCAAAATTGTTAATAGACGTCTATTTAAATCTAATTTTGATAATCGATTAGAAAATATTCGGATATAATTCTAAGTATAAATGTTACATAAATATATGGTGTAACTTGCTATAGCCTTTGATAAATTCCTTCATTTTTTTCTAAAACTATCATGAATTTTTAATAACATAAAATTTTAATTGTTTCCCTTTTTAAAATTTTCAAGAAACATGCACTTGAATATTTAGCAATTATTAATTTATTTTAAAAAAAATGTCGCATACTTTCTTAAGCTTATAGCAAGTTGACATTCATCCATTACATCAATTTCTCTCATAATTTTTTTTTATCGCATGCTAGAAACTCTCTGCAAGAAATATACCATAATAATTTAACCCATCAACAAAACAGCAACGACAACAAAATCATCGGTTCATCTTGGAGGCCTTCATCATGATCGGAGAGAGTTGGTAGGTTTAGGTTTAGGTTTAGGTTTAGGTTAGGGTGGCAGCCGTATTTTTTTACAAGCTCACATAGACCAGTTTAGGTCCCTAGTGTTACCACGGGCTGAAATGCCCCTCATCGAAACCAACCTGTTTGATATATAAATTTATCGATAGTACGAATATCAGTACTGGAAAGATCTGTTAGGCTGCCTAAAAAGGCCGACCCCAGTATATCCAGTCGTCGTTTACTCAAAGCGGGACAGTCGCAAAGCAAGTGCTCAATGCTCTCCACTTCTTCCTCATCTCCACAGCTTCGGCAGAAGTCATTGGACTCAATACCCAATCGTTTGGCGTGTTCGCCGATCAAGCAGTGTCCCGTCAGAACCTGTACTAACGTAGACAATCGTTTCCTCTCTAGTGCGAGGAGATATTTTGACCTTCTCAGGTCATACCTTGGCCAGATTTGTCTAGCTACCCTGCAGGTGCCGATTTCTGTCCATCTATCGTTGGACTGCCTGATTGCCTCTTGCCTAAGCCAAAGCTTGCACGTGGATAGTGGCGCACCAATATATGCAAATTCTTCGAGAATTTGTAATGTCGTCCCTTTCCTAGCAAGTTCATCGGCTTTGCAGTTCCCCGGGATATCCCTATGCCCAGGCACCCATATGAGGTGTATATTAAACTGCTCAGCCATCTCGTTAAGAGATCTGCGGCAGTCGAGGGCTGTTTGTGAATTTAGGGATGTTGCCTCCAGAGAATTGATGGCAGCCTGGCTGTCCGAGTAAATGACAACGCCATTGTAGGTTACTATGTTGCGACTCAGCCACTTGGCGACTTCCCATATTGCCATTATTTCGGCTTGATAGACACTGCAGGTATCTGGTAGTCTGTGAGCTATATCCAGACTAAGTTCTTCACAGTGTACTCCGAAGCCAACCTTTTCATCAAGCTTCGAACCATCCGTGTAAAAGTGGAGATGGTTTATATTACCTGGTATTCTGCCGACCCATTCATCTCTGGCGGGAATCATAGTGATGTAATTTCTCTCGAAGGTGTACACTGTTGGTATATAGTCCACTCGGTCGGTTACCATAGCACTACACTTTGATATCCTCATGTGACCATAGTTCTTGTACCTCCACATTGATAGGCAGTTTAATCTTATTGCCGCTTTGGTTGCAACTTCTCTCGCCACAATATTAATCGGCAGTATATGGAGTAGGGCTTGTAGAGACTCGGTCGCTGTAGTCCTTAAGGCTCCGCTTATGCTCAGGCAGGCTGTTCTCTGAACCTTTGTTAGTAGGTTGGTAATGGTTAGTTTGTCAGTTGCCGTCCACCATACCACAATACCGTATAACAGTATTGGACGAACTACTGCTATATATATCCAGTGGACGATTTTAGGAGAGAGTCCCCACCGCGACCCTACAGCCTTTTTGCAGGAATATAAGGCGACGTTGGCCTTCCTTACACGTTCCAATACGTTAAGTCTAAATAACATTTTCCTATCTAGAATTATTCCTAAAAATTTTGCACTTTCAGAAAAGACTAGATCTGTTCCATTTATCCGAGGTGGAGGGTCCAGATGTGGGACATTATTCATCCTAGTAAAGAGAACCAATTCTGTCTTGTTGGGGTTAACGCCCAAACCGCTGCTTCTGGCCCATCTAACCAACTTGTTCAGAGCCACTTGTAGGATGTCTCTGAGGACGTTTACGAATTTGCCACTCACTGCGATTGCCACGTCGTCCGCATATGCCACGACCTTGCAGCCACAACGTTCTAGATCTAGCAGGATTTCATTCACCGCCAGGTTCCAAATTAGTGGAGACAGTACTCCTCCTTGCGGGGTCCCTCTGTTTACATACCTTGTTAGAGTTGTGGACCCTAGACATGCTGTTATGCGTCTTCTGGTGAGCAGACTTTGAATTAGTCTAATCAAACTATTGTTAACTTTTAGATGTGACAGTGCCGCAATTACCGCGTCTGAGTGAATGTTGTTAAAAGCCCCTTCTATGTCAAGAAATGCCACCATGGTGAATTCCTTGAAATGCAGGGACGATTCGATAGTGCTCACAAGTTCGTGCAGGGCTGATTCTGTAGACTTGCCCTTATTGTAGGCATGTTGGTTCCCCGACAGGAGTTTTGTATCCAGGTTTTCCCTAATGAAATGATCTAAAAGTCTTTCCAGACCTTTCAATAGGAAGGAGGATAGGCTAATTGGTCTGAAGTCTTTTGGCCTAGTGTGTGATATCTTTCCCGCTTTAGGTATGAATACCACTTTGGTATCCCTCCACCGATTAGGGACGTATGAAAGCCTGATACAGCCTACATAAATTTTCTCCAGCCAGGGGATAATGTACTTTAACATTTTCTGCATTTCTGCTGGAGTGATGCCATCTGGTCCAGGTGACTTGAAGGGCTCAAAGCTGTTAATAGCCCAGCTTATTCTGGATCTCTCAGTCAAGAAGCTAGCGACGCTCGCAGTCCACTCGCACTCTTGTTGGTCCTTCTGATCCTCGGGTTCTGTTACAGAGTTGCCCGGGAAATGTGTGTCGAGCAGTACATTGAGCGACTGCTCGCTGTTTTTGGTCCAGTTATTTGCCTCATCCTGTAAATATCCCACTGTACAGGGTGAAGCAGATAATATCTTCCTCAGCCTAGCGGCGTCGGAGACCTTTTCCACTTCACCACAGAAGGTATACCAAGAGCGCCTTTGCGCCTTTCTAAGCTCCTTCTTATAGATCTTGAGTTGTTCTTTATAGGCATCCCAATCATTAGCGACCCCAGTAGATTTAGCCTTATTGAATAGCTTGTTGCAGGTCTTTTTCATAGCCGTTAGCTCAGAAGTCCACCATTGGGGTTTAGTTTTACCCTTGTACCTTGTTTTTGGACAGGCTTCTTCAAGGGATCTATTGAATGATATGGTGATATGATCGACCAGATTATCCAGACCGGCTTTGTCATTCGGTTCGTACGGAAGTTTAGAGTTGAGGACTTTCTTGAAATTCTTCTCATACAGATGCCACTTTGTCTTCCTTACATTTCTGTGGACGGCGGGTTTAGGCGCTTTTTCCGCGAGTTTGAACTCAATATAATGGTGATCTGAGAATGAGTGGTCGTCCAGTACATTCCACCCAATAATTTTGTCTGACAGCCGGTCAGTAGCAAACGTTACGTCGAGTACTTCTTGTCTGTCTTTAATTGTGAAGGTCGGTTTATTACCTATGTTACAAATACTAAGATTGGTAGTTAGAATAAAGTCAAGAAGCGAATCACCCCTATTGTTTATATCCGTACTACCCCAGATAGTATGATGAGCGTTCGTGTCTGCGCCAATAATCAGCTCGAGCTCGTCAGACGTTGCTTCTTCTACTACTTCCCTGAATAGAGCAGTCGGTACTACAGATTCATAAGGCAAGTAGCTGGAGACCACCCAATATATGCGATTACCGATCTCCAGGCTAGCAGCTGTTTGGTCTTTACCACTTAAATTAGTCAGGAGAAAGATACTTAGATCTTTCCTGGCCAAAATGCAGGTTCTTGGAGTGCCTTCACAGTTGGCCACAAGCAGTTTAAAGTTGGGTGTCCTAATACCGCACACCCTTCCTCCCACTACGTAGGGCTCCTGTATCAGGACGATGTCTACTGCGCCAGTGGACAGGCGCAGCAATAGAGCCGCTGAGGCTGCTTTAGCGTGATGGAGGTTAATCTGTAGAATTCTTACCATCATTGGTAATTGACAGATTAACATCCACCCCGACAAGGGTGTTATCGAACTCTTCGTCCGTATCGTCGAGAAGCATGTCCCCGCCAGATGCGTCAAAGAGTCCGGAGACTCCCCTCAGCCCCTCTGTGTCAGAAGTAGAGCTTTCGTCCTCAGAGTAGGACGTTACAGATCTTCTGTTGGAGTTGGAGTCACCAGAAATAATAGGCGTGGCTACCTCCGCACTTACAGAAAGTGCCACGGTGGACGACTCACCTTCTGCAGTGGGAGCTATATCCTGCTTGTATATCTTCAAGACTATAGTCTCGAAGCCATATTGTAGGGTTGCACTCGCACTTTGTATATGGGAGGTGGATTCAGCGTTTAGGATAAGATTGACCTGCCGCTTTTTACCATCCGCCTCACCCACCTTGCTGATTCTCCAATTATGGGCCGGCAGACCAGGATTGGAATCTTTTATTATTTCTAAGATGTCAGCCGGGTTGGAGGGCTCTTCTGTAACCCAGGTGATGGCTCTAGGGTGACTAGGGATGTTGTTTTTTTCGACAACATCCAACTGGGCACCCGGCCACACCTCACCCGCTCGACTCAGAGCAGCCTTATAAAGGTCTACTGATCTGGCATCACCGAAATATAAGAGCTTTACTCTCCCCTGATGCCATCCTGCATCGTTGCAGATTGGTGGTTTGCCCGGCATTTCTCTACGGACATCGAGGTAATGAGCCATAATGGCTGATTGTACATGACTCCATTTGTCCTTGAGGATGGATCCATCCTCACTACTTCTGTCTATAACAGCCATCACTAGACTCTCCTTCGCCACTTCATTGAAGGGCTTGGTGAGTGTCCTGTTGATGGTGACATTAAGGCCTCTTGCCTTTTTCGAAGGCAGGGGTTCATCAGGTGATCTGATTCGTTTTACTTTATTAGCCGTTAACACAGCTGAATTTGTGGCTCTTTCAGCCGACTCATTGGCCTTAGAAGCATCTATGACGCCTTTAGCCCAGGTAAGTGACTCTTTTTGTTTTTCGGTAAGAGCCGAAACCTCAACAGCCTCCAACTTCGTCAAAACTCTGAGCGCTACACGATGCTCATTGTGCTTCCGTTTTGACGGTCGGACATGACGTTTTCCCCTCACCGCACCACCTGTTGTGAGTACTTGGGGGAGATTTTCACCATTTTTTGGTGTGGTCGGCTTTGGCCAAGACCAACGGACGGACAGTCGGACGATTGGGGAACCGCGCTCCATCGGAACACGAAGGCATCCCCGTCAAGAGAATTTATTTTAATTTTGTCTGTATTAGACCGTAATAGGTACTACGATGTAGGCCTTACAGACTTTGTACAGATTTTTGCTATTGATAAACACGTCCGTTCACTGCGAATGATCAGCAACGAATCCTTGGAGAGTTGGTAAGTCGACAAAAGCTACATACATTACAATTATACAAGTTCTTGCAAAGAGATATTTTGAGAGCATAAGAGGGAGTCCAACGTGAGAAATTCAATGTAACGGCATCAATTACTCTAGGCATGTTTTTTTTAGTTTAGCACTTTGCAACGAAAACAACTGACTTCCATTAACTGGCACATAAGCAATAAGTGGCGGATTTTCACTATCTGGTAGCAATGGTGTCATGAGTTGCGAAGAAAGAACAGTGCGAAACAGACAAAAAATTCGTGAAAAGTATTTATAAAACATATATTTACTATTCTATGTTCAATTGTTTACACCCTTTTGCAAATATTAAAATAAAGTCCCATTTTTGTTCTTCTTCTTCCCGTTAATTCACAATAATTGATAAAATCTCTCCAAAAATGGGATGCCATATTGCTAAATATAGGGTGCCCAATCTGGCAACATCATACTCGATTAAGACATGAACACAAGCACCAAACTTCATCGGGAACTAATAGTGCTTAGAAGTGCTTATCTCCCCATACAAATTAAGCACTTATGGTGTAACGAAAACACGCCTTCTGTAGTTTTTATGAATGCTGTTTTTACATTCATTCATTAGTTTTGTTTTGATACGTTGAATCTCCTCTGATTGGTCTTCTTCTTGTTACTACGTTACTATGAGAGTATAGTTTTTGTGATTTTTGTTTTCATTTGTTTTGGTTCTATCTTTTCTGATAACTTTTTGCATAGTAATATTTTTTTCCATTTCTCTATTCCAATTGAATAAGATATTAACCCTTTGAGGGACAACAATATATTTTGTATCGAGAATGTCTGATAGAGCAAAAATGTATTAACTTTTGATTGTTTTTATTAAATTTAGTATTAATTAAATTAAGTGTCAAAATGATTTGAATTACATATTTTAATAATAATTATGGCGAACTAAATTATAATCTGGCGGTTTCTTTCACGAAAGGCATGGATTATTAAGTATGGAGTAATTAGAAGTTGGGGTCCCTTTAAAATTGCATATACCAAAAAGGGACATAGGCTGGCGAGGGTTTTGAGGTAGCTATTCTCAATATCACCTGAGAGATTATGCACTTTGTTTAGGCTCTCGACTTTTGTTCATTTTTTTCAGGTTAATTTTCATTAAATTCATGGGGTGTTTTTGATTAATAGTTAAATACTTTTTTTCTCTTTATGGTCCATTTTGTTTAGTAAATAGTTTGAAATAAATAGGGAGTCTATAATAATTGTTGTAATGTGAAATGACTTGGTATAGAGAAGGGCGAGAATCCCCCCACAACCGACTGTAGCTAGGAAAGAAAAGGCTCCCGTAGTCCTACCTCTGCCCAAGTTCTAGGATGCATTTGATAGAATAGGAACAGCATCTTGAACATTTTTTGTTCGTGGTCATTACACATTGACTAAAAATAAAATCAATCACTTTGACTTTCCCAAAATATTCATTGGCTCAAAGGCAGACAATTACATTCAAAATGATTTAACTCAATCAGAAAACAGAAGTAAACTCAGCTATTTTGGAATATTGAATAACTCTGATATATAAATTTTGTAATTCATGTATAAATTGTTTACATAAATTTACTTTTGGGACATTTTATACCTCAATAATACCCTGTACCACAGTGTGGTGTTGGGTATAAAAACGATTGGATCTAAAGAGCCAAATCGGATGAAACATATATATGGAAGCTATAGCTAAATCTTAACCGATTTTCTTAAAATTTGGCAATGTTGGTTCATGGATCAAGAAACTCTACCATTCTAAATTTCAAAACGATTGGATGTAAAATACAGCTTCTATAGAACTAAAGGGCCAAATCGGACGAAACATATATATGGGAGCTATAGCTAAATCTTAACCGATTTTCTTCAAATTCGGTAGTGTTGGTTCATGGATGAAGAAACTCTATCATTCTAAATTTCAAAATGATTGGATGTAAAATACAGCTTCTACAGGACTAAACAGCAAAATCGGACGAAACATATATATGGAAGCTATAGCTAAATCTTAACCGATTTTCTTCAAATTTGGCAATGTTGGTTCAAGGATCAAGAAACTCTACCATTCTAAATTTCAAAACGATTGGATGTAAAATACAGCTTCTATAGAACTAAAGGGCCAAATCGGACGAAAGATATATATGGGAGCTATATCTAAATCTGAACCGATTTCAACCAAATTCAAATTCTTTACAGCTGCGAAATACTCTAAACTGCAAAATTTCAGAACAATCGGAGTGAAATTGCGACCTGTAGCCGACGAACAACTTTACATGGACAGACGGGCGGACAGATGGTTAAATCGACTCAGCTAGTGATTCTGAGTCGATCGGTACACTTTAAGGTGGGTCTAGCTGTGTTATTTTCAGGTGTTACAAACATCTGCCGTGAAACAAACTTATAATACCCTGTACCACAGTGTGGTGTAGGGTATAAAAATGGAACGATACACGATTCAACAACGCATTGAAATAATTAAAATTCGAAAATCATCTTGACTGATGAGGCCCATTTCCACCTCTGTGGCTACGTCAACAAGCAAAATTGTCGCATCTGGGGCTCGGAAAACCCAAGAGTTATTGTTGAATGTGACTGTTTGGTACGGCTTAATGTCCGGCGGGGTCATTGGAACTTACTTTTTCGAAAATGAGGTTGGATCAACATTTACGGTGAATGGATTGCGCTATCGAGAGATGATTAATGATTTGTTATGGTCGGAGTTGGATGGTATTGATCTGGACAAAGTTTACTTTCAACAAGACGGCGCTAAGGGCCACACAAGCAACGAAACCATTGCTCTGTTGCGGGAAAAGTTTCCGGACCGTGTTGTCTCTCGAAGAGTTGATCACAATTGGCCACCGAGATCTTGTGATTTAACACCTTGCGACTTCTTCCTTTAGGGCCACGTGAAAGATAAGGTCTACGCCAACAGCCCAGCGTCGATTCAAGACCTCAAAGATAGAATTCGTGAGGCTATCGAGGACATAGAGCAGCCACTTTGCGATTTGGTTACGGAAAATTTCATGAAAAGGATATGGCCCTGTAAGCGTGGTCGTGGTGGCCATTTGGCTGATGTTGTTTTTCATTATTAACGGCATACCTTCCTCTTTATTATGAAATAAACATCCGACCATTTATCTCAAAAAATTTTTCATTGAATACCAAAATAACACCTCTTGTTGGAACACCCTTTATATATGGTCGGGAAAGCTATGAGTGTACAAAACTTACTACACTACACTGAGCCAAAAATTAATCTTATATAAGGTTAACTTAACCATAAATAAACATGATATGGAGTCTACGTTATATAAGGTTAATTTGAATATTTTCTTGTTGGCTGGTATTTAACAATAATAATGTTTAATTTAACTATTCCATGGTTGAATTTTTTAACCATGAAAATTGTTAATATTATAATAATAATTGTTATTTTAACAATGCATTGTTGAATTTTTTTAACAATTGTTAATAATAACATTTCATAGTTAATTTATTGAAACAATGCATGTTCAATTTAACAATGAAATTGTTAATATTATTAACTATGAAGATTTTTATTGAAACCATAAGCATAGTTGTTTTAATGATTTTTAATATTAATATTAAATAAAACAAGACAAATTTAACTTTCCGCAAGTTTATTTTTTATTTTATTTACGAGAATATATGTTTGTATAAGTAACAAACAAAAGAAAAAAAACAAAAAGATTGAAAATATAAATAAAAAGTTTGCACTTCTAAGAAGATCTTTTGACTTTTTACCTAAATTCTTTGGTTCAAAGGGCATAACCATTTACCGATGGGCTGATCTGATGGAAAAATCTGCTCTGTGACTATAAGTTAAATGCCTACGTTTCTGTGCTTGACCAACATGTGATCAGTCCCCGCTCAAAAGGTGCCGTCCACGTAAACTCCCTGAATCTTTCGATTATTAAGGGCCCATTGTTGGATTGTTAGACACTTAGTTTCGTGTACTGAGCTTAGTCCGATCTTACGGCAAACTTATAGGAGGGAGGAGATTAATAACAAAGGCAATCCGATAGAAAGCCGATGTCCCACCAAAATCATAATCGGAATACATATAAAAATTAAGGATTGGGCAAGTACTATTGCGGTAAGAGTCACGAGAATTAGTATATGTGACCATGGCACCAGTATGCGTAATGGAACCAACATCTGGTTGTGATAGTGACGTGGCCGTGGCACCGCCGACACAACCTATAATTCAAAAATGAAATGTTTCGAATACTATTGGAGTAAACATCACTGATAGTAATAGTGGGTGTGGTACCGTCCACACAACCTGATTGCTATTGGAGCAAAATTCTCGAAATTTGGTATGTGGAACCAGATGGAGGGCATGGTTTCGAAGTTTGGCTGTCTGATCTTGGTACCAGTAGGGGTGATTAAGCTACAAACAGGAACGATGGAAACAGTTGGCATGTTAGAAAAATTTACTACGTAATATTGAGGCTATATCTTTGCAAAAGAGAGTGATAAGGGCGTGGCGCCGCCCCGTACGACCCGAGATGTGAGTTTGAAAAATTGCCTATATCATTGCAGTACAGTTTTGAAAATTTGCATAAAAATCGATGTACAAAGCCTCTTACAATTGTATGTGGATGAAAAGGGTCATATCTACAACTCTATTTGACTCCAGCACTGAAAGTGAAATATAGAGAGGCATTGCAATAATCGTCTTGAAGTTTGAAGTGGATGCTGTTGATAGCACTCTGCGGAATCTGATTAAAAAGCTGATCAGTCAAAGTACGACACGCTTGCTGAAAACGAAATAACTGGAGACCATTATATCTAGAGTGACGCTGGACCAAGTGTGTTTAGTATTCAAGTGCCTTGAAAGTTAGTACGTGACCCAACAAAAATGGGAGTTATCGGATTAGATGGCGAGACTACGCCCATGCGGCATCGTTATAGAAAAAAAAATACTGAAAGAATTATTGCACTAATTGGTATGGCAGCATTTCACAGAAATCTATATGAGCGACTTAATCTCCCAAGGCGATTTCAGTGGTATTGCACTACACACCCGAAAACACTGCCATAATATCAAGAGTGTCAACATATCATATGGTTCTAATTCACAGAAATGCACTTTGAGCGCAGCGAAGCGCACCGGGTCAGATAGTTATAAAATAAATCAATTTTTTGGAATTTTAATGGTTTCTATTTACAACCTATTGTGTGGTATTGTGAGTTTGTGCATTTGTTTGTAACACATAAAAGGAGAATAGATAGACCCATTGTTTATTATACCGATCAACTTAGAATCACTTCCAGAGTTTTGTTATTACACTAAAGAACACTGCCACATTTGGGGATAATCGTTTCAGATTTAGATATAGGCCCCATACATACGTTCCACCGATTTGGCGTTAAAGCGCTATAGAAGTTGTACTTTACTTTCGATATTGCAACATTTGGCAGAAAGAAGTTTCTTAATTTAGGAACCAATACTGCCTAAATTGGGCAAAGACGGTTCAGATTTAAATATAGGCACATATATACCTACTATGTTCCTGCCTATTTAGTATTTAAGCGTTATTGAAGCGTTATATTATTTGGCAGAAAAGAGATTTTTGATCAAAGTTAGTTAAAATCTGTTTAGATTGTGTATAGCCCCATCAATTTGTTCCTTCCGATTTTTGATCTATGAAAGAATACTGCGCATTTAAGATTAACGTTTCAGATCTAGTTTATTAAGATCAACATCATGAACTCCTGCTCATCAACTCTCACGACAAATTTTGTTTGCAATGGACCAAAATCTTCCAGAGATCAAAGTTCTTTAAATGCTGACAATATTAGAAAGATTTTGGTTCGCTGAATTCAAATATGATGTCAGAACTACTCTATCGCTTCGCGTTTCGGAAGTACGTCAAAGTGTATCTTCGAAAAAAATTAATTCGGCAATATTTGATGATATATTGCGGCACATTCACTCGCTATTTCAAATATTGATTTTTAGATTCATAAAGATCAATTCCTTTTATTCAATTCAAATTTTAAAAGTCTTAAAGCCTTACAGAAATGCGAATTTTGCAAATGTCTATAAATTAATCGCTGCGAATTTTTGTTTATAAGTAAACAACAATATTACTCATCGTTTTAAACACCTTATTTCATTTTACTTAACTGTGTATACTGACTTAAAATTACTCGTCTTGAAAATGTTCAATTTTGAGTTATATCACTCTTGAAGGAAGGGAGCGATAAATCGTTAGCTACGCATGCAAATATGCTAAGTCCATTGTTATGAAATTTGAGGTTTTGTTATAGAATGGTACAACAATCAAGAATACATCACCCAGAGAAAAGAAAATACCGTTATGTTGTTTTTCCCTTTGTCTTCACAAAAATGAAAAAATATGTAGTCTGTCTGAAAAAGGACAATTTTGATAATAATAATACGGATAATTACAATTATAATTGTTATAATAATAAGACAAATTATTATTATGTAAAATACGGTGTTTGTTACAGCCGATCAAAAATACGTTAAGTTTTGCTACATAAATTTCAGTACAACTTAAATTTAAAACGCGTCAAATCTAAAGAAGAGCACGAGGTAAGTGCAATCTATACTCGTATATGGGCATTTCCGCAGGTCGCTTTTGATGTACAAACCAGTCAGGAAAGGCAGAAAGTCGGGCGGGGCCGACTATATAATACCCTACACCTCCCTAACAATGCGATAAGGGTCATTGCGATAATAATTTGGAATAATTGGTAAATAGGTAGGAACATATTATCTAATTCTAAACCGATAATCGCTAAATTTAGCAATATTCGTTCCTAAATTGGGAAACATCTTTCTTGAAAATTTAAATGATCGGAAGTAAAGTACAATTTATATAGCGCTTTGAGACCAAATCAGGAGGAACATATATATGGAGGTTATATTTAAATCTGAACCGATTTCCCTGAATACTCATTCATGTAAACAGACCTCTTTCTGTCGAATTTCGTTCTGATCAGATATAAAATACAGACACTGATCGGATATTAAATAAAATTTTTACAGGGCTTACATGTCAAATCGGGGTAACTTATATATGGGGGCTATATCTAAATCTGAACCGATTTCTTCCAAATTTAAAAGTGTTCATTCATATAATATGAAACCTTTTTCTGCCGAATTTCATACTGATCGGATATAAAATGCAGTTTTTACAGCGCTTACATATCAAATCGGGGGTAACATATATATGGGGGCTATATCTACATCTGAACTGATTTTCTCCAAATTTGGCAGTATTCCTTCACGTAATAAGAGACCTCTGCCGAATTTCGCACTGATCTACAGCGCTTATATGTCAAATCGGGGGTTACATATATATGGGGGCTATATCTAAATCTGAACCGATTTTCTCCGAATTTAGCAGTATTCCTTCATGTAATAAGAAACCTCTTTCTGCCGAATTTCATACTAATCGGATATAAAATAAAGTTTTTACAGCGCTTACATGTCAAATCGGGGCTAACATATATATGGGGGCTATATCTAAATCTGAACTGATTTTCTCCGAATTTGGCAGTATTCCTTCATGTAATAAGAGACCTCTTTCTGCCGAATTTCGCACTGATCGGATATAAAATACAGTTTCTACAGAGCTTACATATCAAATCGGGGGTTACATATATATGGGGGCTATATCTAAATCTGAACCGTTTTTCTCCGAATTTAGCAGTATTCCCTCATGTAATAAGAAACCTCTTTCTGCCGAATTTCATACTGATCGGATATAAAATAAAGTTTTTACAGCGCTTACATGTCAAATCGGGGGTAACATATATATGGAGGCTATATCTAAATCTGAACCGATTTTAACCAAATTCAATAGGGATCGTCCTTGGGCCAAACAAATGATATGTGTAAAGTTTCGTCGCGATCGGACCATAATTGCGACCTGTACTTTGATTACAAGAATACATGCACAGACGGACAGACAGACAGACGGACAGACGGACATAGCTAAATCAACTCAGAAAGTGATTCTAAGTCGATCGGTATAATAAACGATGGGTCTATTTCTTCTCCTTTTGGGTGTTACAAACAAATGCACAAAGTTATAATACCCTGTACCACAGTGTGGTGTAGGGTATAAAAATTTTTCTCTTCTTGCATTTTTCTCTTCTTTATTGATTGTAATAGAAAAATGTTGTAGAAAGAGTGCAAGCATAATATATGTTTTTATATGTAAAATAATTATATAAAATAATAAATAAATAATAAATATATAAAATAATTTCTGCCGAATTTCATACTGATCGGATATAAAATAACAATAAAATAACACAGTGTGGTGTAGGGTATAAAAATTTTTCTCTTCTTGCATTTTTCTCTTCTTTATTGATTGTAATAGAAAAATGTTGTAGAAAGAGTGCAAGCATAATATATGTTTTTATATGTAAAATAATTAAATACAAAAATGTCTGTAAAAGTAGCTTAAAATGGAAAAAATAAAATTTTTCAGTTTTTAGGCAAATTTTCTCATGAAAACAACTGAGATATACTATGAAAACATTATATTTTAATAATTTAGACACTTTGTATTCATTTTTTATAATTATTTACAATAAAATACGATGATTACCAACATTTTATTTTTCGGTTCTGGTTGACCATTCGGCGGAAATGTCCATATGTATGTTTAGTGGAAATTAGATTTGAGTAATTGTAAGTCATTTCAGGAATATCCGTCCGTCTGTCTGTCTGCTGGCTCTCGAAAGCAGTAACCGATTGATTTCAAATTTAGTATGCGGTAATACTTTTCTCCAACTTAGTCTAAGTTCTCCATGGATTATGAAATACTCGTAATGTCAGCCCGTCTGTCTGAAGGCTGGTAACTATGAAAAGGAGTGACCGAATAAGTAAAATTTTTTTTTTAAGAGCGAACACATCCCTAACGATAATATTAATATATACTCGTATATATTGTTAATTTAATCCATTGTTTATATTTTCCCCTTATTTTCGATTTACACGATTTTTCATTGAAAAATTTGGAAATTCGATTTTCACGATTTTCTTAAGACTCAAGAAAACATAACAACTCTTTTTATATTTAATAAACAATAAAAATCTGTTTGTAAGAAAATATGGTAAGCCCACAAAAAAATGCAAATTATAAAATGCAAATATGCTAAGTCCAGATACATCAAATTACTTTAATCGTGTATTTTGATTTAATCAGGCAATTATGGGTACTTAAGCGGAGCAAATAAAAGCAGTTTCCTGCATTTGCAGAATGCAAAAATATTAATAACAGAAAAAGTTAGAAAGTTTTTTGTTCCTCCTGAACAATTTGTAAAACTGGACTTAGCATATTTGCATGCGTAGCTAACGACATCCCTAATATAATTATTCCTTCCGATTTAGTTTACGTACATACATATGCATATTCAAGAAGACACATTTCACAACTGATCCTGCATATTGTATTTATACCATTTCCCACACTGTGGAACAGGGTATTATATCTTTGCGCATTTGTTTGTAACACCCAAAAGGAGATGAGATAGACCGACTTACAATCACATTCTGAGTCGATGAAGGTCGCAATCATTGTCTGATCGCTTCGTATATCTTGTTTGTCCCAAGGACAAACCCTGTTGAAATTGCTGAAAACCCGGTTCATATATAGATATAGCCCCCAAATACGAGGGCGGTTCGGAAACTTCTTAGCCTAGCACAAAAAGCGCGGTATAAACAGAAAAAAGTTAAGTGTTTTGGAAACTTCCATCTCTGCTATGAACACATGTTAAATTTTGTTTCGATCTGGCAACTCCTTCATATAGAAACAGGTGTTCACAAAAGACGCATCCGCAATTTTTTTACAATGGAAAAATTAGAAATGCGTGGTGTCATTAAATATTTACATAAAAAAGGTTTATCGGGACAAGAAATTCATAATGATATGGTGAATCTGTTAGGTGAAAGTGCTCATATGCAACAGTAAAAAATTGGGTTGCTGAATTTAAACGTGGTCGTACAAGCATTGAAGATGAACCACGTAGTGGACGTCCAAAAACAGCAACAACAACAGAAATTGTAGCCAAAGTGCATGATATGGTATTAAATGTTCGACGAATAAAAGTGCGTGAGATAGCTAATATCATGGGCATCTCAAATAATCGAGTCCATTTAATTTTGCATGAAGAACTACAGATGAAAAAGCTTTCTGCAAGATGGGTGCCGCACTTGTTAACAGTCGACCAAAAACGCATAAGAATGAACATTTCTCAAGCTTGTTTGGATCGTTTTAAGCGAAATAAAATGGATTTTAAGCGTCGTTTCATAACTGTTGATGAGGCATGGATCCACCACTATACTCCAGAGACAAAAGAACAATCCAAACAATGGACTGAAGCTGGAGGAAGTGCCCCAAAGAAGGCAAAAACAATTCAATCGGCTGGTAAGGTTATGGCAACGGTTTTTTGGGACTTCAAAGGTATTTTATTGATTGACTATCTGCAAAAGGGTAAAACAATAAATTCAGAGTACTATTGCATCCTTTTGGATCAATTAAATGTACAAATTCGAGAAAAACGTCCTGGCTTACAACACAAAAAAATTATTTTTCATCAAGACAACGCACCAGCGCACAAGAGTGTTTTAACAATGGCTAAAATCAACGAATTAAAGTACGAGTTGCTTGACCACCCCCCTTATTCTCCTGATTTAGCTCCCAGTGACTTTTACCTGTTCCCAAATCTAAAAAAAACCTTGCTGGCAAGCGTTTTACCTCAAATGAAAATGCAATTACAGTTGTAAACCACTATTTTGAAGACCTTGAGGTAAACTATTTTAATCAAGGGATAGAATTGCTAGATAAGCGTTGGACTAAGTGTATTGAAGTTTCAGGAGATTACATTGATAGGCTAAGAAGTTTCCGAACCGCCCTCGTATATGTTCCTCCCGATGTGGCATCAAAGCGCTATTGAAGTTGTTTGGAAGAAAGAAATTTTGCAGAAAGAAGATTCTTAGCTCAGGAACGAATACTGCTGAATTTGAGGAAAATCGGTTAAGATTTAATATATCCCGTCAATAGTTTAAACCAGAATGGCGGGATTTAAAAAAAAAAAGTAAGACAATAATATCTATTTTTTATTTAACCCCCCGTCAAACACATATTCTGAAACCTTCGAACAAACACATATGCATGGCCAGACTATACGTTTCCATGCATTTGTATGGATAAAAAGGATACCGTAACTTTTCTAAGTATGTGCGTATATTATTTTGGTCTTTAGACTAAATGTAAATTTTTTTTATTTTTATTCATTTTGTGGAATGCATGAAAAACAAGTATAATCAACTTTAGAATATTGTTGGCACACAGGATTAGTGTATTTGGTGCAGTAAAAACGTGTCTTCCTACGCAGCTTTTCGTCTTGCGTAAAACAAATTCTGCAATCTTTTCTGGAACTCAGTGTACTAGGGCCGCTTTGTTGATTAGGCAGCATGTTGCTGGGAATATTCAACGGCCTTCCAAAGAAAGATTCTATGGCCAAACGGGTTGAATGTTGTCCCAAAATATGGTTGTTGTTTATGCGATATTCAGTATTAGCAAGCACCAATTGTTTACTCAGCGTGTTCAAGAAAAATCGTCGCTTTACTTTTCTGGTTCCTTCTACATATATTATCATTGCATATGATGTAAGCGGCTAATCCCATGACGTCTATCATGTTGCAAGAGAATGCTAATGGCCAACGTCTGGTTGACCGTTTTGTGGAGTAATGCGTTACCATTTGCTCCATTGTATCAACGCCGGCCTTTTTATACCCTACACCACACTGTGGTACAGGGTATTATAACTTTGTGCATTTGTTTAACACCCAAAAGGAGAAGAAATAGACCCATCGTTTATTATACCGATCGACTTAGAATCACTTTCTGAGTTGATTTAGCTATGTCCGTCTGTCCGTCTGTCTGTCTGTCCGTCTGTGCATGTATTCTTGTAATCAAAGTACAGGTCGCAATTATGGTCCGATCACGACGAAACTTTACACATATCATTTGTTTGGCCCAAGGACGATCCCTATTGAATTTGGTTAAAATCTGTTCAGATTTAGATATAGCCCCCATATATATGTTACCCCCGATTTGACATGTAAGCGATGTAAAAACTTTATTTTATATCCGATCAGTATGAAATTCGGCAGAAAGAGGTTTCTTATTACATGAGGGAATACTGCTAAATTCGGAGAAAATCGGTTCAGATTTAGATATAGCCCCCATATATATGTAACCCCCGATTTGACATGTAAGCTCTGTAGAAACTGTATTTTATATCCGATCAGTGCGAAATTCGGCAGAAAGAGGTCTCTTATTACATGGAGGAATACTGCCAAATTCGGAGAAAATCAGTTCAGATTTAGATATAGCCCCCACATATATGTTAGCCCCGATTTGACATGTAAGCGCTGTAAAAACTTTATTTTATATCCGATTAGTATGAAATTCGGCAGAAAGAGGTTTCTTATTACATGAAGGAATACTGCTAAATTCGAAGAAAATCGGTTCAGATTTAGATATAGCCCCCATATATATGTAACCCCCGATTTGACATATAAGCGCTGTAGATCAGTGCGAAATTCGGCAGAAAGAGGTCTCTTATTACGTGAAGGAATACTGCCAAATTTGGAGAAAATCAGTTCAGATTATGTTACCCCCGATTTGATATGTAAGCGCTGTAAAAACTGCATTTTATATCCGATCAGTATGAAATTCGGCAGAAAAAGGTTTCATATTATATGAATGAACACTTTTAAATTTGGTTACCCCGATTTGACATGTAAGCCCTGTAAAAATTTTATTTTATATCCGATCAGTGTCTGTATTTTATATCTGATCAGAACGAAATTCGACAGAAAGAGGTCTGTTTACATGAATGAGTATTCAGGGAAATCGGTTCAGATTTAAATATAACCTCAATATATATGTTCCTCCTGATTTGGTGTCAAAGCGCTATATAAATTGTACTTTACTTCCGATCATTTAAATTTTCAAGAAAGATGTTTCCCAATTTAGGAACGAATATTGCTAAATTTAGCGATTATCGGTTTAGAATTACATAATATGTTCCTACCTAATTACCAATTATTCCAAATTATTATCGCAATGACCCTTATCGCATTGTTAGGGAGGTGTAGGGTATTATATAGTCGGCCCCGCCCGACTTTCTGCTTTTCCTTACTGGTTTAAATTGTAAAATAATATAGCTTCCGGTTTTTTTGCTACGCCTTCAACTTTCTTGGTGTAGTAGATTTACTGCTTTGTTCTTCTTTGGAACGTAGCTGCACAGTGATATAAGGTTATCATAGAAACCGAACACAGATGAAAGCACTGGCCGTTTGCTGTCTTCTTTCACTTCTTTGGGAAGACACATTTTATTGGATCTAATGGTGCCAACGTATGCTGGTCCAATCGACGAAAGACGTTTAGCTGCGTCTAATGTTGTAAAGACGTTGCCAGCAATAATAGTTCTGCCGCTGTTGGTGTAGCGATTAGCCAAACCCATGAGCACATTTACGCCTTGGTTTGTCTCTCGTTGTTCTCCCTCCTTTCCAATGTACAGTTTTCCTTGCAACGGATATTTCGTTTTCGGATCGCATGCCCACCATACTTTTATGCCATACTTTGCGGTCTTTGATGGGATGTACTGCGTGAACTTTGTGCGCCCACGGTATGGAAATAGCTGCTCATCGATGGTTACACTTTCTTATGGTTCAAAATTACTGGCAAGATTGTTATTCAAGAAGTTCCATATGTCGCGAATGGGAGCAGCTTTGTCAGTTTGTTGACGAAATACTCGCGTACGACTATCGTCAAATCGAATACAGCGCATCAAAGTAACAAATCGTCTATATGACATGGCTGCAGAGAATATTGGAAGTGCATCAGTTTGCCACATCAATCTTGAGAGCTGCATAGTATTATGCCTGACACCAAAAGTCAATAGTATCCCAATAAAAGCGTCAAGCTCAACACTTGTCATATCAACCCATACTCGTGGTGTGCAGTTTACATGTTCTGCGTTCCATTTGCGTGTAACTTTTTCTCCATATAGATTTGTTTGTGTTACGATGATGAACGTAATATTCGGTGAAAAGAAAAGCTTGAACACCTCAAGCGGAGTGGTCAGGTTTGTTTTTGGTCCACCTCCGAAACGCATGATGTTGTGCTGGCGGAATCTCACTGTAGCGGGTTCACCTGTACTCCACTTGGTACCATCTTTTCCAAGCAAAAAACCGTGTACAGCTTGAGTTGGTGCATTCTCACTTTCTTCTTCGGATTTTTCATCGCTGTCGAATATTTCATTTGCTTCAATTTCCAATTCATATTCAATGTCCGAGGCGTCATCTTCGGGCACAAAATCTGTGTTTTCACCGCTTTGGTCTTCATGTGTATAATAATAATAATTTATTTCATACAAATTGTATAGGGGTCTGGCCAGGCATTCAATAATAAACTAACTGAACTCAAAACCAAAATCACAAACGAAAGAAAGAAATAAGAGAAAAATTAACACAGAAACTACATGGAAGTAAACATCTGAATTTAATTCACAGAAAAACAACCCAAAAGGTGTATAATAATCTGGCCAGGCATATGTGTTTGTTCGAGGGGGGACTTTTTTTTTGCAGTTTTCGTCGTGATGGAACGATATTTTTGAATTTTTTTACAGATAGAAAGCCAACAATATTTTAGGCGGCTACCGGGAAATACAGGTATCTACCTAAACTAGAAGTATGTTTAATTAACGCTCAAAAATGAAATATGCCTGGCCAGAACCATGTGTTTGGTAATAATGGTAATTTTATTGGGTAGTGTGCCGAATGCGGTTCGGGTCACAGTTGGGGATTCCAATTTTTATGAATACGTAAGTCATTTGCCAAATCTCATTTGTGAGTGAAATTTTCTGTAAGTGAAATTTTATATATCAATACATATTTTTTTTTTAAATTGCTCCATCGAACACCCAAAGAGCAACGAAGGTTCTTTCAATAAAAGATAAAATAGAACTGATTAACGAATATCAAAAACCACATCTATCATCACTGCAAATCGTGTGTACTTACCTTTAGGATTCATCGAAAATTTATAATTCAGAGTCTGACGTAATACAAGTTCATCGTATATAAACTCATTTACTCAAAGAAGAACTTTAAGTACTTTAAAAGAATATTTAAAAAAATTTATCTTTTTTACAAAAAATAATATATGTCATATGAATAATATGTATGTTGTAGAATACAATTCAAGTGTTCTTGTTAAAAAATAATAAAATGTACGAGTATTTATACAAACTCTTTTAACCGTGTATTTCGATTATCCGTGTTACGCCCGGTCCAGAGCAAGCCGGATAAACAAGGTTCAACTGTATAAATGTTCTTGATCATCGTGAAATTCTAAGACGATTTAGACATGTCAAACTGTTTGTTGAAATCACGCTACAATCCGTTATAATAGAGCTAGGTTGATAAAATTTGGTACAAATACTTCTTATAGTTGCAGGTCGTTTAGAATTGCAAATGGGCCATGTCGGTCAATGTTTTGTTATAGCTCCCATGTATAGGTCGCTCCAAAATACGGTATTTGAGTCATAGATACAACATTTTTAAAGCAGTTTAGCAGAAACTTTGCAGTTTGTATTCTACTTTGACAAGAACTCATCACGCCAAAAATTTTACAAATCGGTTTATATTTTGTTACACCTATTTTGTTCACCCTATATAGGTCGCTCCAAAATATACGTATTAAAGCCATAAATACCACCATTCACTAAGCATTTTAACTGAAACTTTGCAGTTTGTATATAATTTAGACAAGAATTCATCACAATAAAAATTGTTTACATCAGTTCGTATTTTGTTATAGTTCACCTATAGATGTCGCTGCCAAAAGGGCTTATTAAAGCAATAAACACAACATTTTCTAAGAAATTTAGCTGAAACTTTGCAGTTTGTATTCTATTTTGGAAGGAATTCATCTCAATAAAATTTAAACAAATCAAATTTTATTTTGTTGTAGTCTCAAATATGACATTTTAAGACATAAATACCACCATTGCAGCGTTCGTTTTTTAATAATTTGCTTAAACAAAAAGGATCGTTTAATGATTTGCGCCATGTCCAAAGATTTTCCAGTAATAGAATTGAATGCAATTCATGGTGGAGGTCATATAAGTTTCGGCATGGCCGAACTTAACGCTTTTAATTGTTTCTAATTTAAAAGGTTATAATTTTATTGTGGCAGTGTGCCGAATGAGGTGCGGGTGATTTGACAACTAATTAAATGTCACAGTGACGGCACACTATGGGCGGAAATCGAAAATTGTGGCCAAAATTCAAATTTAATGGCACTGTTGAGCACATATTCAGTATATTGTATCCAAAATATAAACAAAATATCTTAATATTAAGATGATCAAATGCCTGCCCAAAGTTAGACATATATTTGAAACTGCATTTATCGTGCAATTTGCTGAAATATGAAATGTTGAGAAGATAGAAATAAACCAAAATACGCATCAACATAGGGAATGCTTTATGAGGTATGAAATCATATATAGACGTTTGAAATATTTATTTGTTTTCGTTGTTAAAATTTACATGGAAATACAGTCCTTTTGTTGACTGAAAAATTAATTTTTTTACATTACCTTTCTTATAACCAGAATACGTCACGAGGCGTCACTACTACATTTTTTTAGAGTCTTCGTTCAGTTCTGTACACTTTGAGCGCTATATCGTATTTTCCAATTTAACTGAGTTTAATTTCTAAATTAGCTACAACTTTTTAAATTATACATCGATTTTCTTATTACGATAAAATAGTAAAAAATTTATTGATTGCGCATTTCCCGATGTGTTTACGACGCTTTTATTAAAAAATTATAAAAATGTTAAAAATAAAAAATAAATTAAAAAAATTAAAAAAAATCTACGCGGTGTGAATAAAGGCTACTTTATTTGTCTTCATTCCAAATTTCATCAACATCAAAGCATTTTTGTGGATTTTACAGCATTTTGGCCACAATTTCCCATATCCGCCCATAGTGCGGCGTTGTCATCACTGAGATTTGACTTTCAATCGATGTCGACAGGGGGCGATGCCTCCCACATCGAATCAATATAAAAACATGGGGGGCGCTAGTTGAAGATCAGCTGTTGACACTTCAACAGCCCCATATGTATGTTACTCCCGATTTGACATTTAAGCGCTGTAGATACTGTATTTTATATCCGCTAAATACGAAATTCGGCAAACACAGGAGCCAAATCACAGCATTCGATATCGAGTTCTTTACGATCAAAATGTGTTTTGTATTATCGTTAAAAGAGAATAAACTTCTTTCGAATACAAGTAGATGTTTTCGTAAATTCTAATGGAGCTTGTCTTGTTAGTTTTTAATCAGTTTCAATGTTTAGTTTTTCATAGTAACAAAAATAAACATTGTTTTTCGACCGAAAAGTTCTCGATATCGAATGCTGTGATTTGGAATGCTGGACTTGGTTTCTGAGCTCGTGAATGAACACAGCCAAATTTGGGGATATAGCCCCCATATACGTTTTACACCCGATTGATATATAAACGCTGTATTATATCCGATCAGTACGAAATTCGGCAGAAAGATTTTTCTTATTATTCGAATGAACACTACTATATTTAAGGAAAATCAGTACAGATTTAGATATAAACCTCATATATACTTATATCCCGATTTTGAGTTTAAGCGGTATACATTTCTCATCAGATCGACTGGTAGATTGAAATTAGATATATATACCCTTGGCCGGGTCGATTTGTGGGGAGGCAAAAAAAGTCGCCATTGCTCAGTGAAAATCGTATTCTAGGGATCAAAATAAGAAACATTGCCGAAGGAACCATACCTCTAAAACGAATTCTGATGTCCCGGAATTTGGGTCGAACTTTTGGATAGGGGCAAATTTTGAAAAATTCCACTTTGACCCATTTAGAGTGCTCCAATCGAGACCAAATGTATGACCGACCCCCACTAACTTTGGAGGCCCGGCCCACCCATGCCAGTGGCACACCCCCTGGAACCCCCTGGGGGTTCCATACATTTGGACTCGATTGGAGCACTCTAAATGGGTCAAAGTGGGATTTTTTCCGGGACATCAGAATTCGTTTTAGAGGTATGGTTCCTTCGGCAAAGTTTCTTATTTTGATCCCTAGAATACGATTTTCACTGAGCAATGGGCGATTTTTAAATCGACCCGCCCTAATATACCCCTTACCCCCATTAACACAAAGCAAAATAACCGAGCGTTAGGGCTAACGAAAGTTAAGTTGTATGGAAATTGACAGCTATAACCGAAAGTTAGTTTTATAACGTAGTTAATTTTCATATTGTTGTTGGCCCTTAATGTTTCAATGTATGCGCTTTAAAATCTTCATTTCTTAACAGATTTTTATAATAGTTAACAGACAACAATTCCTTGAAATAAAAACGATCGTTGCAACATTTAACGAAAATGGGTCCAGATTTAGAATATCCCGTGCATATATCTATATCCCGATTTTGAACATATCATTTTCATTAGGAAAACAACATTGATACAATTTGACAATATTTATTTTTATTTTTCTCTGATGTGTTTCTTACTGGTTTCATGTACAACATCGTTTGAACAAACAACCTCCTACTCAATTTCGTTGACTTAAGCAATTTTTATACCCTACATCACACAGGATATTATGGCTTTGTGCATTTGTTTGTAACACCTTAAAGAAGAAAATATGGGCCCATCATTCATTATACCGATCTACTCTGAAACACTTTCTGAGTCCCAAATATTAACCGATCCTTTGCACAGGGACTTCCTTGGTGTAAAGAACGGGCGCTATTGAAAATTTATTTCATGTTCTAGAAGTCACTCCATTCAAGCGATCCGGCTGAATTTGATCATATTATGCCTTTAAATATTCCTGGAAAAAATGGACTAACTAGGACCATGTTTTGATACGGCTCCCATATAAGGGTTACTTCCGATTCGACTTCATCACATTCTAGAAGCCTCATCGTAAAACAGTGTGGCTTAAAATTAAAATTGTATTTTATTTTATGCCACACCATTCCTATTGTCCAAATCGGTTAACATTTTTATATATGGGGGATTTTATGCCAAGTGAGTGAATTTTTAAAACTGATGTCTTCTGATCGGGATTAAACTTGCACCATGTTTGGTCCTATTGGATACTTAGTAGTTATGATCAGTGTTCGGAAACAACAGTACGTTATACGAACGGTTTGTTCAAAAACACTAAAGTCCCTGTAGGAAATGCCATTAGTAAAATTGTAGTGATTTACTTGTGACATTGTCAGTAGTACTACAGACAAAATATGCCCCTGCCCATTGTAAGGGCCGATGTTGAATGTGAACCACACCTAAACGTCAAGTTTTTTTCTGCATTTCATTTGACATTTCTCAATTTCAGACTAACTCAATTTGAACCATAGAAAGATACACAATCGAGCAACGCGTTAAAGTTTTTTAAGCCTTTTACGAAAATGGGCGTTCAAATCAAAATGCATTTCGTGCTCTTCGTGATGTTTTTTGATCAGCATAATCGACCAAATGTGTCCACAATCGGGAGAATTGTGCTCAAATTTCAGTAAACCGGGTCTGTAGGAGATGTGAAAACACCTGTATAAAGGGGCACCAAGTGTGGCTTTCCTGGTATAAAGGGGTTTTTCGTTGGCCGTCGGCAAAATTGCCCGGGACTAAGCGAAAGAACGGGGTGTTCTTTCGCTAAACAGGATCATTGTGGATTGTCTTTTTATTAAATAATCGTCATATTTTGAGGTTTTACGTAGACGTCCTCCACAATGTACAGGAGGTACACGTCCGAATTTCAAATTTGTTTTCATCATTTTGGAAATTAATGATTTTTCGATAGAATATTTTTCACTCAGATGTCATGATAAACCTGATATTTAGTCTTGAATAATTTCAATTTTTAACTTACTTTTGTAATCGTTTCAATCAGCAACATGAATTAAAAAAAATCGAAGCGGTAAACATTATTTCTTCTTCGAATTTTATGAATCAAATATTAATAGACATTTATGGACAATGACGATAACTAGTTCCGGAAATTTAGCGTTATCAATTCTTCAATAATAATGTAGTGGGTGCTATAGTTTTGTCCATTCCCATTTGGAGGATTTGAATATCATATAGTTATACATTTTGTATTATTGAAAATTCCTGCATTCCATATAAATATTAAAATTAACAAAATATTTACATATAATCATTTGAATACCAATAAAATATTATGAAAAATATAGCCTGAGGAGGTGCTAGTCATGACCAATACTGTATGTGTTCCATCCGATTTGATATGTAAACACTGTAGAAACTGTATTTTATATCCGATCAGTGCGAAATTCGATAGAAAGATTTTTCTTATTACATGAACAAACTATGCCAAATTTAGGGGAAATCGTTCAGATTTACATTACCTGTATATGGGGCAAAATTCCACAAGTGTCACAGGTAAAAAATAAAAGTTGTCCGATTTGGTTGAAATTTTACTCTTTTATTGTCCAAGCTTAGAAACTCGGAGAATGCTAATAATGGGTCAATCAATCAGCGATTGAACAAGTTATTGGACATTCAATTCGGAAAAAGAAACATTTTTTGTCCAAATTGAAATTTTCAAAAGCGTTTTTCACATACAAATGAAGATTTTAGAGCAATGCGTCAAATGACATTCTGGAGGGACATTTCATGGACTCTTGCAGATAAACAACTAATGTCGTAAAGTTGAATTTTGGACAAAATTTTTTGCATTAAAAAATATTTCGCAATATCAAAAATATATCACGAAATTTTTTCTGCAATATTTTTAAAATAATTTTTGACATCTTTGTTAGTTCATATCAAATTTGTGGAATGTACTTTTTTCGCAACAAAAAGATATGATTTTTTTTACAAAATTTAGTTCAAAAATTACAGTCAATGCTAACAAAGTCTGTTAATCAATATTGCACAGTATGCAAATCACATTGATACATCCCCAAAGTGTCAATTCTTCGCGATCCAAGTAAATACTTACAGGTAGTGAACACTCAATAATCATCCAGTTTGATTAAATGTTTAGCCATTGCCTTTGCAATTGGATTGAAGTTACTTTGTATTTCAAATAATTTTACCATTCAATAAATAAATTTCGTTTATGTAAGGAATTAAACGTATACTTATACATATATACATAAATTTAAAAAGAAAAAATATTACGGAATTTTACAAATCAATTTAAAGATCAAATAGAATTTAGATTTTGTTGCACAAGGTGGCGTGTCGTTTACGTTTCATACAAGCAGGGAATGAGAATTCGATTTCTCATTTTTTGAAAAACGTTTGATTTCTAATCTTCCATCTACAGTTGGAATGCATGTGTGATACTGTTGTGTTCCCGGTACCGTTCATGCATTTTGGTATCTTTTTTGTAGGAATATTGATATCTTCTGGTGATCTTCCTTTGTGCAGTTTTCTTGCAATGTCTTCTAGCCCAATTAAATAATGACGAAGCATTTATAATCCGCGGTTCTATTGGACATTGTAGACTAAATCTTGCAGCATTTCGTTTTATGTTGGCACCATCACACGCTCCTTTTCCATGTGCTGTTGCATGGAAATGCCATTCGGCAGGTATATTGAAGTCTGATTGATGAGCAATTAGATTTGCGAAATCTATACATATAAAAGAGAGTGTCTGTTTGTGGGTTTGTTTGTTTGTTTGTTCCGTATAGACGTCTAAACGGCTTGACCGATCATCTTGAAATTTTCACAGAATGTACATGTGTAGGGGGTGCTGAAAATAGGGTACTTGAATTTTCGATATATCAAGTGGGCGTGGACCCGCCCATATGGGTGAAATTTTGGTATTGAGAAAAATTTTTAGCTAGAGCGCTGAAATTTGTGTGTATGCATTTAGTGACAGATTATGTGAATTATCAAAAAATGGGCGGAATCGGACCAATGGGCGTGGCCCCGCCCATATAGGCCTAATTTTGAAATTGAAATATTTTCCACAATTCATTAGCGTGAGTTCTGCAAGTTTGTGTATATGTATCTGGTGACAGTCTACGAGATTGGTCCAAAAATGGACGGGATCGGCTCAATGGGCGTGGCCCCGCCCACATAGACCAAATTTTGAAATTTCGATATCTTGCACAATTTGCTAGCGAGAGTGCTGCAATGTTGTGTATATGTATCTGGTAGCAGTCCACGTGATTTTTCCAAAAATGGGCTGGAGCGGACCAATGGGCGTGGCACCGCCCATATAAGCCAAATTTTAAAAATGTGATATCTTGCACAATTTGTTACCGAGAGACCTGGAATTTTGTATATATATATCCGTTGGCGACCTACATGATTGGTCCAAAAATGGGCGGGTTCGGACCAATAGGCGTGGCCCCGCCCATATAAGCCAAATTTTGAAATTGAGATATTTTGCACAATTTGATAGCGAAAGTGCTGGAATTTTGTGTATATGTATATGGTGGCAGTCTTCGTAATTGTTCCAAAAATTGGCGGAATCGGACCAATGGGCGTGGCCCCGCCCATATAAGACAAATTTTTAAATTGTGATATCTTGCACAATTTGTTAGCTAGAGTGCTGTAATGTTGTACGTATGTACCTGGTGACAGTCCACGTGATTGGTCCAAAAATTGGCGGGAACTGACCAATGGGCGTGCCACCGCCCATATAAGCCAAATTTTGAAATTGAATTATCTTGCTCATTTTGTTAGCGAGAGTGTTGAAATTTTGCGTATATGTATCTGATAGCAGTCTACGTGATTGGCTTATAAATGGGCGGAATAGGACCAGTGGGCGTGGCCCTGCCCATATTTTGATATATCTTGCAAGTATTATATAGGAAATACCTGAACAAAAATGTTCGGTATGCGATAATTACAGCTGCTCACTCCAATACAATCGCAATATGATAATGTGATGCATGACCAATGAAACAAGAATTTGGAAATTTTATAAGTATACATTTCTATTTTCTGGACTTTCCACTGAATTCGGTATTTTTTCATTCTGTGAATTTATTACTAATACCAGTAAGGAAAGGCAGAAAGTCGGGCGGGGCCGACTATATAATACCCTACACCTCCCTAACAATGCGATAAAGGTCATTGCGATAATAATTTGGAATAATTGGTAAATGTGGTGTGTGTGTATGTATATCTTATTTTGAACCGATAATCGCTAAATTAAGCAATATTCGTTCCTAAATTGAGAAACATTTTTCTGGAGAACTTTGAAATGATCGGAAGTAAAGTACAACTTCTATAGCGCTTTGTAACCAAATCTGGAGGAACATATATATGGAGGTTATATATAAATCTGAATCGATTTTCCTTGAATACTCATTCATGTAAAATAGAAACCTGTTTCTGTCGAATTTCGTACTGATCGGATATAAAACACTGTCTCTACAGCGCTTACATGTCAAATTGGGGGTAACATATATATGGGGGCTATATCTAAATCTGAACCGATTTTCTCCGAATTTGGCAGTATTCCTTCATGTAATAAGAAACCTCTTTCTGCCGATTTTCGTACTGATCGGATATAAAATACAGTTTCTACAGCGCCAATTTTGACATGGGCAGCGAAGCGCACCGGGCTCAGCTAGTTGTATTTATTTTTTAAATGTTGACTGGCGCCATCAGAGAAATAATAAATTTTTTCGGTATAAAATTTTGTTTTAAGTATTCCACGATTAATTTTTGAAATGCATACACTAATGTAGTGTTATGATTCAAGTCATCTGATATTATAGCTAAACTTTTATGCTACAAGACTTACCTTTCCTTGTAATAAATAACAACTGTAAAAATAGTTGCTTGGTTATTGTTCCAGTGGAAGACTTGGGTGGCGTTTTGAATTATAAAACTATAGTTGCGGCATAATCACAAGTAACTAAATATTCTCCTTTCACCAAAGATTCTTTTAGCGAATTAAAAAATTTAGATTGCTGCCTTGCAATGAAATCGTGAACATTTAGTACTGAAAGCATTTCACATAACTGTTCAGCAAAACGTTCAGTTTACAGTACGACTGTGTTTATTGTGCTTCAATCAGTTTGGAGCCATGCCTCAAATACTACTTCTTTTGTCTAGTTTTTTCAAAGTGTTCATTATTTCGTATCTTAAAACCGAAATACAAGGGCAAGATGTGCAATCTCCAAAATAACAGTTTTTAATTATTTCAAGCAAATTTTTAAAATTGTTTGTTAAACGTATACAACATGTTTTACATAAGTTTCACATTTTCATGAAAAGTGCACACACACATGGTGTGTGTTCCGCTACTTCCTCCAAGTAGTGTTCCGCTACTTCCTGCAAGTAGGCAATGAGCAGGTCTCAACTTGGCAAATTTCGATAAACTTATATCGACGGAGTACCTTGTTTCGAAGAGGGAATATAATTCCTGTAGGTTGCATAATAGAAATATTTTTAGCACCTGTTCACGTCCTCCTTTTTTACCGAAACATAATGTTTTTTCCAGACATTAACCGGCTGTTTTCATCCAATTCGAAAACAAACTTTTAACTAACTCTTCAGTTTTATAAGGTAATTTTCTATCGCATTTCGGCTTTGGGATTGCTAAATTCCTTGTTCAGAACACAATTTCTTTGAAGTTCTTACTTCCCGTTCAGAAGCGCCGAATTAATTAATAATACGGTCGCGTCCCCAAGTTTGTGGGGCAAGGGATAGTAATTGCTTTTTTTCTTTTTTATCCTCTGAACTCTTATACTTTTTCATTTCCTCTTAGAAAATTGACTCACCATTCTTTTCGTTGACTGGATTACGATACTTTTTACCACCAGTCCTCTGAGAAAATTGACTCACCATTCTTTTCGCTGACTGGATTACGATACTTTTTACCACCAGTCCTCTCATCGTCATTTTCACGATCTTCACAATTACTTTTTTTGAAAGTTGAATCGAATATTTTATGCAAATTTTCGCTTCCTTTGGCAAATTATAATTGCTCCACAAGTTTTCGGATATTTTGCGTACGGACTTAGAGCTGGAAACTGTAAGAGCTGGAAAGCAGAAATTTTACACAAGCATAGACCAGTGTTTTTAAACAACGGGAATTTTTTGACCTGTGGACAGTTCTAGCGCTATCAAAAACTTGAAGCATCTTATATGATCAAAATCTAAATCTTTGTGAATATGATGTACTATAAACGACAAATATAAACGCAACATATAATTTTGAATTATCTTACTGTGGTCAGTGTAGCAGTAACCACATTTGTTTCATTATTTCAGAAATTTTAAAAGTTATTTAAGAGCTAAGAATCTAAAAAATTACATGTACATATGTACATATCTCAAAGGGGATTCGAAAACAAATTTTCGTTGTCCATCCTGAGGTCACACTGTAGTGACCAAACCAATTGTTATCCTTTCAGTACCTAAGAAGTATTTTAAGAATTTTGAGACTACAGTCTGATGTGCATACATATAGATCTCCAAAGGATGTGATTTTACGACAAGTGATTTTTGACACTTGGCCGCCGAGCGTCCTGTAAGAGCTAGAAAGCTGAAATTTTACATACGGATAGACTCGAGTGTTGTATAAACACCGGACCTTTCACAGAATCGGATTTTTACCAGTGATCAGTTCCCGCGCTATCAAAAACGTGACTTTTGTTTTTATCCTTACAAACACTTCTTATAAGAAACTAACCTAAATCTTTGTAAATATGTAGTACTATACAACGAAAATTTACCCTCTTGTTACTATGGAGGAAAACTTAGGATTGGTCAAGCGGGTGTGTGGCGGCCAACATAACCTCATAATTCGAGAACGGATCATTCGATTTTTACGATTTTGCGATTGATGGATTCGTATTGGACCCAAAAGTGTGTGAGGGTCACAAAAATTATATCTTGGGCTATTCGTACTCGTACTCGTACACTGTGTAATATACAGCATGGGAAAAAAGTATACCAGAACGAAGTTTCCTATGAAGAAATTTAATTTTCAAATTGACTTAGATATAAAGTATTTCATTCTATCTTTTGAACAATTTGGTTCTAAACGGAAAATTCTGTACATAAAATTAATAAGAAAAGGAAATAAAAAGATATATAAAGAGGATTCAATTACAAACAGGGGATAGAATCGTCCGCTATATCCACTAGATTACCATTCATTCTTTATTGCATTATTTGGCTGTAACTCTCTGGTAAGTTCGTTGCGATGATTTATTTGAAGATTTTCACTAAGGAAAATTTCTTGTCTTCAGTCGGAATAGATTATAAAAACGAACTAATCGGATATTACAGCTGTGGGATGGCAAATCCCACAGCTATTAATTTTAAATCACTGCCTTATACCTTGGATATTTTATGAAATTTTCCGGAAAAATTAATTTATTTTACGGAAAAATTGTAAATATGCAATAAATTTAAAGTCCAATGAAGAGAAGAACACACTACCACGAATTATTGGTCCTTATCATTTTAATTAACACCTAAGAAGAACGAAGAATATGGGTATCAAATCATCGCCCTGTATGATAATTGGCAAATTTTAATCATATCTATCTAATGCAGTTACAATTACAAAATCTTTTGCAATGCGTTATATTATTCCGAAGTTGAGAATTATATGCAAGACGAATCATCTCGATCAAAAATCAGCACTATTATTATAAGTCCTCTGAATATAACGAATTATACAATTAAGCATTAAGCATCATCCAGTATTTAATACTAAAGAACATTTTCACACAACTTTTATACGATTTTTCTCGAACATCAGAGTAGCTGTCTACAAGCGCTTGTTGGCGGGGACCTGAAATCGTGAGTACTTAATATATAAATATTTATACATATTTACACAGCTACATTTAAATAATGGATGATTAACTTACATAAATTTAATCAAATTCACAAATCATCTACTTTTAATATTGATTTTGTTTTTAATTTTTCTCCATCCAATACTAATTTTATTTAAATTAATATCATATATATTAGACAAATTTGTCTTTATAAATTTTCATACTTCATATTTTCACATCTTTACACAAGTTTGATTAATTAAATATATTGCATTGTATTATTTTCTTTATTTAAATAAATGTTAAACATGATAGTTTAACTGTCTTTATAATAAGTACCACAAAATTTGTAGCATGACGTATTAGAAGGGTTGAATGGGCTGATACAAACAATAGTCGGCATGGTAGGGAGGGTATACGACTTCGAGACGTGGCTTGGACACCTTTACACGTCCCGTATTTGAAGCTTCCTTTATTGAATTCAGATGAGGTCAATCTTGATGGGAATAATTGTATTTCTACCTAAAATATTAATAATTATGGTAAGCGGTCGAGATATATCCTTCCTAGCAAGAACACCACCCCAAACCCTGAGCACGGCCGGAATCGAAGGTAGCAATGGCGATGGAAGGATAGTGTCTGAAGTGAGCTGACCGTTACATAAATTTAATTGGCGCCCAACGTGGGGGACATCAGTGGAACTTTAAATAATTAAGTATTCGTTTCGATAACTAATAGAAGTAATGGCTTTCAGTGACAGCTGATGTTTCCCTGGAATTTTAAACCTACGGCATTGACGCATCTTATTATGATTTTGGTTTGATGAGAAATTTTCCCTTTCGGAATATATCATTTTTGATTTCCGTTTGCGGTTTGAATGAATGGTAACTGGAACCAGATGATTGGCTAAAGGAAAACGTATATGTTTGGGATGTAAACTTGTTTGAGATTTATATGTTTGGCCACTTCGAACATATACTCACAAGATCCATTTCAGATTTCGTTTGGAATACTTATCTTGAAAATTTGTAACTACTGAGGGTTATGTCGTTAAGACTTGTCATACTGATGGAGGCACCCGCGAATTGTAGCTTTACTGTTGATATAGGTGGTCATACTCCAGGTAGAACTAACATTTCTAGAGTGGCAACCCGGTCTCAGACCCGTTCTAATGTAGAAACGAATTCTGAGAGTCGATCCACATCGGATGAGGCTAGGTTCCGCTCTATGATTGCTGAATCTATGAATAGCTTGCGAGCAGAAATGACGAGTGTTATATCTAATGAATTAAGAAGTTTGGTTGGGAATCGTGATATTATCGGCGGAGGGAGTAGTCTGACTGATATACCACCTAGGAATGAACCCAGGGATCGAAACGAAGGGGATCACGATCCTCTGTACACGGAGAAGGTTTTGAATATTATCCGTAATTGGAGGATGAAATTCAGCGGTTATTCGAATCAGATGTCTGTCGATGAATTTATCTATAGGATTAATATTTTGACGACGAATAATTTAAGAGGCGATTTTGAGATATTATGTAGACATGCTAGTAGTCTATTTGAGGGAAAGGCTCTGGAGTGGTACAAACACTTCTTATAAGAAACTAACCTAAATCTTTGTAAATATGTAGTACTATACAACGAAAATTTACCCTCTTGTTACTATGGAGGAAAACTTAGGATTGGTCAAGCGGGTGTGTGGCGGCCAACATAACCTCATAATTCGAGAACGGATCATTCGATTTTTACGATTTTGCGATTGATGGATTCGTATTGGACCCAAAAGTGTGTGAGGGTCACAAAAATTATATCTTGGGCTATTCGTACTCGTACTCGTACACTGTGTAATATACAGCATGGGAAAAAAGTATACCAGAACGAAGTTTCCTATGAAGAAATTTAATTTTCAAATTGACTTAGATATAAAGTATTTCATTCTATCTTTTGAACAATTTGGTTCTAAACGGAAAATTCTGTACATAAAATTAATAAGAAAAGGAAATAAAAAGATATATAAAGAGGATTCAATTACAAACAGGGGATAGAATCGTCCGCTATATCCACTAGATTACCATTCATTCTTTATTGCATTATTTGGCTGTAACTCTCTGGTAAGTTCGTTGCGATGATTTATTTGAAGATTTTCACTAAGGAAAATTTCTTGTCTTCAGTCGGAATAGATTATAAAAACGAACTAATCGGATATTACAGCTGTGGGATGGCAAATCCCACAGCTATTAATTTTAAATCACTGCCTTATACCTTGGATATTTTATGAAATTTTCCGGAAAAATGAATTTATTTTACGGAAAAATTGTAAATATGCAATAAATTTAAAGTCCAATGAAGAGAAGAACACACTACCACGAATTATTGGTCCTTATCATTTTAATTAACACCTAAGAAGAACGAAGAATATGGGTATCAAATCATCGCCCTGTATGATAATTGGCAAATTTTAATCATATCTATCTAATGCAGTTACAATTACAAAATCTTTTGCAATGCGTTATATTATTCCGAAGTTGAGAATTATATGCAAGACGAATCATCTCGATCAAAAATCAGCACTATTATTATAAGTCCTCTGAATATAACGAATTATACAATTAAGCATTAAGCATCATCCAGTATTTAATACTAAAGAACATTTTCACACAACTTTTATACGATTTTTCTCGAACATCAGAGTAGCTGTCTACAAGCGCTTGTTGGCGGGGACCTGAAATCGTGAGTACTTAATATATAAATATTTATACATATTTACACAGCTACATTTAAATAATGGATGATTAACTTACATAAATTTAATCAAATTCACAAATCATCTACTTTTAATATTGATTTTGTTTTTAATTTTTCTCCATCCAATACTAATTTTATTTAAATTAATATCATATATATTAGACAAATTTGTCTTTATAAATTTTCATACTTCATATTTTCACATCTTTACACAAGTTTGATTAATTAAATATATTGCATTGTATTATTTTCTTTATTTAAATAAATGTTAAACATGATAGTTTAACTGTCTTTATAATAAGTACCACAAAATTTGTAGCATGACGTATTAGAAGGGTTGAATGGGCTGATACAAACAATAGTCGGCATGGTAGGGAGGGTATACGACTTCGAGACGTGGCTTGGACACCTTTACACGTCCCGTATTTGAAGCTTCCTTTATTGAATTCAGATGAGGTCAATCTTGATGGGAATAATTGTATTTCTACCTAAAATATTAATAATTATGGTAAGCGGTCGAGATATATCCTTCCTAGCAAGAACACCACCCCAAACCCTGAGCACGGCCGGAATCGAAGGTAGCAATGGCGATGGAAGGATAGTGTCTGAAGTGAGCTGACCGTTACATAAATTTAATTGGCGCCCAACGTGGGGGACATCAGTGGAACTTTAAATAATTAAGTATTCGTTTCGATAACTAATAGAAGTAATGGCTTTCAGTGACAGCTGATGTTTCCCTGGAATTTTAAACCTACGGCATTGACGCATCTTATTATGATTTTGGTTTGATGAGAAATTTTCCCTTTCGGAATATATCATTTTTGATTTCCGTTTGCGGTTTGAATGAATGGTAACTGGAACCAGATGATTGGCTAAAGGAAAACGTATATGTTTGGGATGTAAACTTGTTTGAGATTTATATGTTTGGCCACTTCGAACATATACTCACAAGATCCATTTCAGATTTCGTTTGGAATACTTATCTTGAAAATTTGTAACTACTGAGGGTTATGTCGTTAAGACTTGTCATACTGATGGAGGCACCCGCGAATTGTAGCTTTACTGTTGATATAGGTGGTCATACTCCAGGTAGAACTAACATTTCTAGAGTGGCAACCCGGTCTCAGACCCGTTCTAATGTAGAAACGAATTCTGAGAGTCGATCCACATCGGATGAGGCTAGGTTCCGCTCTATGATTGCTGAATCTATGAATAGCTTGCGAGCAGAAATGACGAGTGTTATATCTAATGAATTAAGAAGTTTGGTTGGGAATCGTGATATTATCGGCGGAGGGAGTAGTCTGACTGATATACCACCTAGGAATGAACCCAGGGATCGAAACGAAGGGGATCACGATCCTCTGTACACGGAGAAGGTTTTGAATATTATCCGTAATTGGAGGATGAAATTCAGCGGTTATTCGAATCAGATGTCTGTCGATGAATTTATCTATAGGATTAATATTTTGACGACGAATAATTTAAGAGGCGATTTTGAGATATTATGTAGACATGCTAGTAGTCTATTTGAGGGAAAGGCTCTGGAGTGGTACTGGCGTTATCACCGACATCATGATAATATCAATTGGAATTCGTTATCGGCAGCATTGAGTGCCCAGTATAAGGAAGACTATACCGATTATGACATTTTAGATGACATTCGAAAACGTAAGCAGAGAGCGAACGAGGACATAGATGAGTTTTTAGAAGTGCTTTCGACAATGACAGATAAGTTGAAGAACCCCATATCTGACGCAGAACTATGCGAAACAGTTATTAGGAATTTGAGACCAGAAGTACGATATGAACTACTACATTTAGGGATAAGTATGTAGTTTGTCACAGTTGCGGAAAGAGGTTCGGAAACATGAGAGATTTATAAAGGAAGTGACCCTGAAGGAAATTCCACGGACTAGGGTGCGAGTATCTGAGCTGATTGGCATGGAGAATGAGGTTGAATTGAATAACAGGGTAGAAGAGGTAGCGGCAGTCAATGTTTTGTGTTGGAATTGTGACAAAATAGGACATACGTACATGGATTGCGTAGGACCCAGACGAATATTTTGTTATGGATGTGGTTTGCTGGATACATACAAACCAAGTTGTCCAATTTGCACGAAAAGGAGACAGGGAAACGGAATTGCGGATGTCCGACGGAATTAGATGGGACATCCGGGAATATTAGAGTACTCGATGACGACATGGAAGGGCACATACAACATTCCTTCGATAGACCATTGCATTCACAATTACGAAAGTACTATCGGAAATTACATGTGGACTCATCTAAAAGGAGAAGGTCTATCAAACGGTTGAGGGAATATTACCGAGGGCTTAAATTATATAGGACAGTTACAATTTCATCTATCGTGAATAAGGATACGGATAATAGACCATATATTATTGTTAATGTAGACCAGATAGCATATTTTGCGTTACTAGATAGTGGTGCAAATAGAAGCGTTATAGGGGGAGAATTGGCAACTAGAATAAAAGATCACTCTAGATTCTTGAAATGTGTAGGTAATGTACGGACTGCGGATGGGTCAAGACAGGTTGTTCTCGGAAGAATAGAGTTGGAGATTGGATATCTGAATAAGTTGATGACATTTGAATTTTTAGTCGTACCTACGATACGACAGGATATGATTTGCGGTTACGACTTTTGGGAGAAAGTTGGTCTTGGGATAGCGTTACCAAGTATTAGCGAGATTGAACAAGACGGTACCGTCTCGGATAGATTGATGTTGACGATTGAGCAGAGACGAAGGCTGGATGCGGTCATATCTGCCTTTCCAAATTCTGAGATCGAGGGTTTGGGATGTACTCCACTGATGGAACATAACATCGATACAGGTGAGGCAAAACCAATAAAGCAGCGTTTCTATCCCATATCTCCGGCAGTGGAGAAGCAACTTTGCAGCGAGTTAGATAGAATGCTTTCTATAGGGGTAATAGAGGAGGCGCCACCTAATACTCCTTGGTCGTCTCCTGTTGTGGTAGTCGTTAAACCAGGAAAAATTCGTATGTGTTTGGATAGCAGGAAATTGAACGAAGTCACAAAGAAGGATGCATATCCTATGCCAATTATAGATGGAATACTGTCGAGATGAACTCCTGTATACTGCATATCGAAGATTGATTTGAAGGATGCCTTTTGGCAAATCAAACTAGATGCAAATTCCAAACAGAAAACCGCTTTTTCGGTACCAAACAGACCTTTATATCAATTTACGCGAATGCCTTTCGGGTTATGTAATGCCCCACAATCTTTATGTCGGTTTATGGACATGACAATTCCCTATAATCTAAAATCCCATGTGTTCGTTTATTTAGATGATCTGTTAGTAGTTTCGAGGAATTTTGACGAGCATTTAACACATTTAGTAGAAGTGGCTACACATCTTCGGAAGGCAGGCTTATCGATTAATGTTGCAAAGAGCAGTTTTGCCTTGAACAAGGTAAAGTATTTGGGATATGTTGTTGGGAATGGGTCTCTGCATGTGGATGAGGATAAGGTTAAGGCCATAAAGGAGTTCCCAAGACCAAAATCTATTAAACAGGTCCGAAGATTTCTAGGTATGTCTGGATGGTATAGACGATTTATTCAAAACTACTCATCAATATCTTTTCCGTTAACTGAATTATTGTCCAAGAGGAAATCCTTTATATGGACAGATGGGGCGGAAACGGCATTTGAGAAGTTGAAGGAATGTTTGACAACAGCGCCGGTATTAATACATCCGAATTATGATAAAGAGTTCTTGTTGCAATGTGATGCAAGCACATTTGGCATTGGTGCGGTGTTGGCTCAGGTAGACGATGAGGGCATTGAGAGACCTATCGCTTATATGTCGCAGAAATTGAACAAATCCCAACGGAACTATGCTATAACTGAATTGGAATGTTTGGCGGTGCTGAAGGCAGTACAGAAATTTAGGCCTTATATTGAAGGACAGGATTTCAAAGTAATAACAGATCATGCTAGCCTCAAGTGGCTTATGAGCCAGAGGGATCTCTCAGGAAGATTGGCCCTTTGGTCATTGAAACTACAATGTTTCAATTTCAGCATAGAACATCGCAAGGGAAAGTACAATGTGGTACCGGATGCGCTATCCCGCGCAACTGAAGGCATGGAGGCGATTGATGAAGTAGAGATAGAGAACATACCCGCGATAGATATAGACTCGAAGGCATTTGACGGAGAGGGTTACGTAAAGCTCAGAGATGAATACGAGAAAGCTAACTTGCCGGATTTTAGAGTCATTGATAAATTTATATATAGGAGGACGGAATTTTCTAATGGTGAGGCAGACGAGTCTTCATTATGGAAGTTATTGGTGCCGGAGGAGTTAAGAGAGATGGTTATTTATGCTGCTCATGATATTCCTAAATCAGCCCATTCCGGTATTGGGAGAACGTTGGAGAGAATTAGACGTCACTTTTACTGGCCGGGCTTAGTGAGCGAGGTAAGACGATACATCCAGGGTTGTGAACTATGTAAGACTTCTAAGACACCGACGACAATTTTAAAACCTCCTCTGGGACAAATGATAGAGACGGAAAGACCATTTCAAAGATTGTACATCGATATAATTGGACCCTTACCTAGGACAAAATCTGGACATATAGGAATCCTAATAATTTTGGATCACTTTTCAAAATTTACATTTCTAAGGCCGTTGAAGAAATTGGTTTCGAAACCAATAATACAGTTTTTACAATCAGACATTTTTAACTGTTTTGGAGTACCGGAAAGTATAGTGACGGACAATGGTTCACAATTTAGATGCAAGGATTTTGAGAAATGTTTGGATAAGAATGGAGTGAAGCATATACTTACGGCAGTGTATAACCCGCAGGCTAACGCGAGCGAACGCGTTAACAGAATAATCAACGAGGCGTTGCGTTCGTATGTCCGGGATGATCAGAGAGTTGTATAAATTGTTCACTGAGGAATAGCTACCATGAAAGTGTGGGCAGGACGCCATATCAAATAGTTTTTGGACAAACAATGCTGACACATGGGAAGGATTATAAGATTTTGAGGAGATTTAACCTACTTGCTGAAACGGACACGAGGATTGAAAGGCAGGACGAGTTTTCTCTGATACGGGAATCAATCAAGGAACACATGAGACGTGCATATGAGAGGAACAAACGAAGTTATAACTTAAGGAGTAGAACTAAACAATATGATGTCGGTCAGGATGTGTATAGACGAAATTTTGTTCAGAGTTCGAAAATTGCTTATTTTAATTCAAAACTAGCTCCAGTAGGGGTTAAAGCGAGAGTGTTGAGCAGAAAAGGACAACTGTACTATGAATTGGAGGACATTAATGGTGCCAATAAGGGGATATACCATGCTAAGGATATTTGGACGTAGGATGCAATACAATGAAGGTAATATGCCAGGTTTTTTTTTTGTTTTTTTTTATAAGTGCTGTGTAATTTTGTGAGGGTCACAAAAATTATATCTTGGGCTATTCGTACTCGTACTCGTACACTGTGTAATATACAGCATGGGAAAAAAGTATACCAGAACGAAGTTTCCTATGAAGAAATTTAATTTTCAAATTGACTTAGATATAAAGTATTTGATTTTCATTTCATTCTATCTTTTGAACAATTTGGTTCTAAACGGAAAATTCTGTACATAAAATTAATAAGAAAAGGAAATAAAAAGATATATAAAGAGGATTCAATTACAAGCAGGGGATAGAATCGTCCACTATATCCACTAGATTACCATTCATTCTTTATTGCATTATTTGGCTGTAACTCTCTGGTAAGTTCGTTGCGATGATTTATTTGAAGATTTTCACTAAGGAAAATTTCTTGTCTTCAGTCGGAATAGATTATAAAAACGAACTAATCGGATATTACAGCTGTGGGATGGCAAATCCCACAGCTATTAATTTTAAATCACTGCCTTATACCTTGGATATTTTATGAAATTTTCCGGAAAAATGAATTTATTTTACGGAAAAATTGTAAATATGCAATAAATTTAAAGTCCAATGAAGAGAAGAACACACTACCACGAATTATTGGTCCTTATCATTTTAATTAACTCCTAAGAAGAACGAAGAATATGTGTATCAAATCATCGCCCTGTATGATAATTGGCAAATTTTAATCATATCTATCTAATGCAGTTACAATTACAAAATCTTTTGCAATGCGTTATATTATTCCGAAGTTGAGAATTATATGCAAGACGAATCATCTCGATCAAAAATCAGCACTATTATTATAAGTCCTCTGAATATAACGAATTATACATTTAAGCATTAAGCATCATCCAGTATTTAATACTAAAGAACATTTTCACACAACTTTTATACGATTTTTCTCGAACATCAGAGTAGCTGTCTACAAGCGCTTGTTGGCGGGGACCTGAAATCGTGAGTACTTAATATATAAATATTTATACATATTTACACAGCTACATTTAAATAATGGATGATTAACTTACATAAATTTAATCAAATTCACTAATCATCTACTTTTAATATTGATTTTTTTTTAATTTTTCTCCATCCAATACTAATTTTATTTAAATTAATATCATATATATTAGACAAATTTGTCTTTATAAATTTTCATACTTCATATTTTCACATCTTTACACAAGTTTGATTAATTAAATATATTGCATTGTATTATTTTCTTTATTTAAATAAATGTTAAACATGATAGTTTAACTGTCTTTATAATAAGTACCACAAAATTTGTAGCATGACGTATTAGAAGGGTTGAATGGGCTGATACAAACAATAGTCGGCATGGTAGGGAGGGTATACGACTTCGAGACGTGGCTTGGACACCTTTACACGTCCCGTATTTGAAGCTTCCTTTATTGAATTCAGATGAGGTCAATCTTGATGGGAATAATTGTATTGCTACCTAAAATATTAATAATTATGGTAAGCGGTCGAGATATATCCTTCCTAGCAAGAACACCACCCCCACGGCCGGAATCGAAGGTAGCAATGGCGATGGAAGGATAGTGTCTGAAGTGAGCTGACCGTTACAAGTGACATTGTGGAGGAAATTTTCAAAGAGGCGCGACAAGGCCTACACAATGTTCGATCTTCGCGATTTTGGGCATTTTCGCGATTTTGGGCCCCAGGGGGGAAATCATGGAAGAATGTTTAGGATTATTCAAAGCGACTCGGCCATTGATTTTTGACATGATGGGTTCGTATTGGTCCTAGGAAGGAAAGTATTGAGGATACTTTTTGAGTGGTCAAATGGGCGTGTCACAGCGAACACAATCGCATAAATCGGAAACGCATCTTTAGATTTTCACGATTTTGGGCTTGACGAATTCGTATTGGCCCAAGGATGGACACTATTTAGGCAAAATTAGGATTGGACAAAGAGGCGTGGTATGGCCAAACAACCTCATAACTCGAGAACAGATCATTAGAGTGTAGTACTGTAGCAAGAACGTGACCCATATGAATACAATACTGAATACGAAATCTGAATTACCATTGCACCAATCGTATTGGTGTTTGTAATTTATACTTTGATAGAATTTTAAAAAACTGATCAGTTCACGTATCCCATTGTATTGCAGGTATTCTGAATTTAGTCGAGTTCTTGGTTAGGAGGGGAGCTCACCTAAAACTCCTTGCCTTTCTATGGGTCATGGCACCCGGTTGATTTGAAAGAACATTATCTCCCACCGATTTCGGTTTCAACCACAGTCACCACGTTGCACCCAATAGGGTCCTTACCAATAGTCAGGCCGGAACCTGCGTTCCGAGGGCTTTCCTGACTGCCGTGGTACCAGATTAAGTGCTCTGTGTAGCCGAAGATACTACCATTTAGACTCCAGAAAATCTAGAACTGGTGACCAGTCAGGGATGAACGTCCAGACCCATCCTGAGAATAGATGGGATCTATATGATTCGTAGATCCCCTTGTATTGCATACAGTACAAAACAAATTACAGGATGTAGCATCAACATTTTCGTACTAATATAAGTATTTGCATTAAATTAACGTATTTGGGTGGAACGAACTTCGCCGGGCCAGCTAGTAGAATATAGATTTAGAAAAATTAAAAAAATACAGTTTTTCACAAAAATCATTATGATCTAGAAATCGAATTCCATAATAGATCTAGAAAACGTACGACTAATTTATAGGTAAGAATCATTTGCCAGAAAAATAGGCATCACAATAGTGGTATAGGGTATCATGTAGTTGTCCCAGCCAGAGTTTGTACTTTCCTTAGTGGTTATTTTAAAATACAAAGCTTTTTATTTAAAATGAAAGAATAATAGTTTAGAGCTTTTTTACGCTTTTTATCTGGAATTTGTCGCTTTTTCTATTTTTCATTACGCTTTGCCTTGCATCACTGCTCTTACAATTTTCAAAACATGCTAAGTCGATGTTTCAGGAACATTGCATTTTAAAATTTTAAATAATCCAAACTATATTCAGTTAAAATTTGGTTTTTATCCTTCTACCTCATCAAGAGATTTACGTTATAAAATAATTCCATACAAATTTAAAAATTTTATAAAACTTCGATCGCCTCTCCTGAAAAACTACGTGATTCGACTTAGCATACATTGGAAGTATCGATATGTAGAGAAAAAGTAGAGATGAATTAAAGACGTCGTCTGTAATTAACATCTTTGCTATTATTTCAATAACATTGATGACGGGGGCATGAGAAGCGCAACTAATTAAAGACGGTTGATTTTCTCATCGCAGAGTTTAGCTCATCTTCAAACAACAATGTCAATTACAGATTAGGGAACATAAAAAGATTAGAACAAAAAAACTGCTACAACAACAACAACAGATTAGGGAATCTTAAAAAAGTTCTTGTTAACCAGTGTTTCGGCTGGGGTTATTTCACACAAAAAAAAAAAATTTTGATTTATGGGTTTTTCATTGCAGAGTGTAAACACTGTTTTTTAACTCTATGTCCGGCAGAATTGTTGGAGAGAATGTGTATTGAAGCTTTCAAGAGAATTGAACTGATAACATCGTCGGCTATAAAACTTCTCGTCCGATAGTATACCTATCAATCACTTAAGATATTCATTATCACGCACCTGTAAACGACGGGACTGGCCGTAAAAACGTACGAAATGGATTGGAATGCATTGAAGATCATCGGAATGCAGAGCAGAATGTAATTGAACATTTGGTAGCGACCGAATTCGCCAATTCGCACTAGAATCGCATCCAAAACATTGGCGTCACTCTCACCGCACGTCTCGAATTGTTCGGTCTCATTTGATTGATGTTCATTGCCGCCAACTGCATTGGATGTCATCGTTATCGGCAGAGATTTTTCTCTATTCTATGTATACGCTGTCGACGCTGATTTTTTATAACACTTTGTTTCTCTTGGTCCCTCCGCCCACACTATGTATTGAGCGTTGTGTATTGTTGTCTGTTATGTTGTTGTTCTTTAGTTCGTAAACAAGATTAGCCGGCCGTTGTTCGGACGTTTTTATATTATTTTAGTTTGTCATTTTATTTTATTTTAGATTGTCATTCTCGTTTTGATTAGTTTTTGCTTATTATCTGCTTAATTTTAATTGCACATTTATTGCGTTTATTTTCTTTGTTTCGTTTCAGTTTTTTTTTTTGTTTTGCTCAACTCTTTCACTTTACGATTGTATGAATTGAGATTGACTGGTTATATTACATACAAACATACATATGTATGTATGTACGTATTTAAGCGCTGCGAATGGAGTGTTTGGCCCCCGAATGAACTCAGACGACTGAACTGTAAAATTCTCAAATTGTATACCCAGAGCGGTCTCTCATCCGGAAAGTAATGAAGCGGGGTAACAACCGAACAACTGATACCCTATTCGATCGATCACTATTAACACGACTACCTGATCACTGATCAACCTAACCAACTATGTACATAATAGTCGCGTTTTCGTTACAAAATTAAAGGCTTTTCCATTAAGGGCATAACATTAACTTTGCCAGAGCCCAATCGGAGAAGTTTCGGCGTTTCAAATGATCAAGTGGCTTTAGTTCTTGAGTCAGTTTGTTCTTATAAGGATGACGATCTTTTTGCAAAATACGCCACAGTGTAGTTTTGAGAGATGCCCAATTCCCGAGGACGACGTGAAATCGACTGATATGACTCATTTTGAACGGATACACTTACGGCTGCGATATTTTCGTCGCTTACAGCTGTACGACGTCTCTTTGGCGCCGGAACATCCAAAAGTGCAAATATGAATTCAAATTTATCCACTATGGCACGCACACAGGTGGGACGATTTTTACGGCCGAACATTGGAGTAAGCGCTCTTAAAGTTGCGACCGCCGTAATCTATATATATAAAAATGGAAAAATGTTTGTATGTATGTATGTATGTGTTTTATAGACGCTTAAACCACTGGACCGATTTAAAATTTTTTTCTTTTGTTTGAAAGCTATTTTGCCCGAGATGGTTTTGGAAAAAAAAAATTTGCAAAAAGTGGGCGGCGCAAATGTGGGCGTGACAAATCGTTTGTTTTGAAAAATGGACGGGATCGGAAATCTAAATCTGGGGCAACGAAGTGCACCGGGTCCAGCTAGTTTTTAATAATTTCCAAACGTTGCACGTAAGTGAACTTTACCATAATGAAAATGTTGTCTTCGACTGTCGTTTTGACACTGAAAGATCATTAAAAATGTTTGAGGGTGCTTTGACATAAAGATACGAAATTTGTATGTCCCTATTAGAAAATCCGATAGATATCGGTTCATTTGATAAGTTGTTTTAAGCAATTTTCTTATGTGCTGTACTAATGGTTGGTATTGAGTTTTTCGAGCGACAATAAATTGTATTTATTTAAAAACCAGTAAGGAATGACAGAAAATCGTACGAAGCAAACTTCCTAACAATGTACAAAGGGGCATTGCGATAATAATTGGGAATAATCTATCGTTTCATTTATGAAAGTACTTAGCTTCAGAGCCTCATCAAGGCTTATTCCAAGGAGTTTAATATGTTGATCATAATAAACTATCATCAACTTGGATCAAAAATTTCATTTCCGCCAAATGATATAATGATCTGACGTAAAATATAGTTTCAACGGAGCTTAAATACTAAATTGGCAGGAGCATACATATCGCTACCTTAGAGTGTAAAGGCGCTAAGTCCAATTTTCTAAATTTTACAGGAGAGATAAAATACTTTATATTTTTCATACTCAATTTTCATAAAAACTAAAAATGCTTATTTGTTAGATTATTTCCCTTTACAATCCCAACAAATGCTAAATTAATCTATATATGGGGAAAAACACGTCAAAAGGCCCACTTTTTATACCCTCACTTTAGTGTGACGAGGGTATATATCATTTGCTACGAAAAAAGTGTAACACATCGAAGGAGTGATCTAAGACCCTAAGTATGTTCGGCGGATATTCGTTTTGGGACATTTTAAGTCGAATGAGCAATGTCCGTCCGTCTGTCTGTCTGGCTGGTGCGCACGATAACTCACGAAAGGAGTAACCGATTGACTTCAAATTTGGTACGTGGTAATATTTTTTCTATCTCCGGCTAAGTTCGAAGATGGGCTATATTGGTCCACTCCTTCTAGTACATCCCCCACAAAGGGTTAAAATGTTGTGAAATATTGCATCTTTAATAACTGCTGTACTGCTTATTCGAATTTTCTGAAATTCCACACATAGCATTAGTTAATTAGTCGCTATCAACTCGAGAAAAATTGGCCATGTTGCTGCGCCCCTTTCGGTACCTCCCACACAAGTGCACCAACAGTTAACAGCTTATAACATTAATAGAAGTGTATAAAAATTCTTGAAATTTTGTACAGGGTTAAGGGTTAAGTTAAGAGCTTACAGCGTGAGTACTAATGCACGAAAATGCATCAACAATTTGCACAGGGTAACACTCTTGAAGTGCCTATAGCCCTGTAAAAAATGGGCGTCATCACCACGCCCCTTTTTGTACCTCCCATACAAAATGGCCAAATCATACCAAAATTTAATATCTGATAACGTTAATATACCACTGCAAATAAACGCTTATAATTCGGCACAGTGCAATGTATTTAAAGTATCTACTATTCAGCGAAAAATAGGTGCATTTGTTAAAAACCTTCTGGTACCTCCCACACAAATTGACAGAAAAATTCGTTTAATATTCCATATTACATTACTCACAAAGTGAGGGTATACCTTAGTCGGTTTACCCGACTGAAACTTTCTTACATATTTCAATTTTATTTCGATCGCGTCAAAACTTGGTGTGGTTGTAGAAGTACTTTGGGTATGCTATGTGCTTCAAATACAGCTTCCTAGCGTGATAGGTTATGAAGATACAAGGTGTCAAATTTGGAAATGTTGACCATTGTATCTCCCGACTACGTGGACCGATTTGAATGAACCGTGGCTTATATGACAGCTATTTAGAAACGCACAAAATGTACATTGATAATTTTTGGCAAATGTTCAATTTTCATACTTTTTTCTCGCGACTTATGTTTTCCTCGCGATTTTAATTGTGTTTCGCGGATGGGATTCTATATCTTTAAACTACAAAAATGAAGCCCATTCTGTTTACTTTATCAATACGAATTTTCGCAATGGGATGAAAACAACAACAAAAGCTATGGAAATTTTAATTAACAGAATTAATACCAGTGTATAAAAATACTTGAAAATTTGTACAATGTAATGTTTTTATAGTGCCTGTAGCCCTGTGAAAAATAGGCGTTATCACCACGCCCCTTTCCGCACCTCCCACACAAAATTACGAAATCAACCCAGACAAATTTGTCTATTTTAAGCTGAACAGTAAATACTCCCAAGGCATTGCTTTGTATCAAATGTTAAGTTTTTATGGGCATTTCTATTAAAGTTATTACCCATACAATTCTGGGTTGATTTCGTAATTTTGTGTGGGAGGTGCGGAAAGGGGCGTGGTGATAACGCCTATTTTTCACAGGGCTACAGGCACTATAAAAACATTACATTGTACAAATTTTCAAGTATTTTTATACACTGGTATTAATGTTATAAGCTGTTAACTTTTGGTGAAAAATGGTGCATTTGTGTGGGAGGTACATAAAGGGGCGTGGTGATAACGCCCATTTTTCACAGGGCTACAGGCACTATGAAAGCATTACATTGTACAAAATTTCAAATATTTGTATGCACTGGTATTAGTGTTATACGCGTTTAACTGTTTGTACCAATTGGTCCCTTTGTGTGGGAGGTACCAGAAGGGGCGTGGCAATAACGCCCAATTTTCACTTAATTGAAGGTACTATAAAATCATTACATTGTACAAAATTTCAAGTATTTTTATGCACTGGTATTAGTGTTATAAGCTTTTAACTTTTTCTACCAATTGGTCCCTTTGTGCGGGAGGTACCAAAAGAGGCGTGACATTTTCGCCCATTTTTGTTCAGCTTATAGATACGGTGAAATAATTACTATATATGAAGTCATCATCGGTTTCCCATGAGTAGTATAGAAGTTATAAGAGTTTTAACATGTCACAAAATGTTAACCCTTTGTGGGGGACGTACTACAAGGAGGGGTCCGACATGGGCCACTTCAAAACATTAAGTAAATTTGAGGAAATTAATACCACATACGAATTTGTAAGTCATTCTTTCACTCCTTTTCAGAGATATCGTTCGCATAATCCAGTCAAACGGACAGACAGACGGACATTAATTAAGTCATATCTGTTGAACCCATCGAGCACCCATTCTGAAAATTTTGTATTTTATGGGTAAATATGGGGGTTATATTCAGAAGTAAAATAAAAAAAAATTGAAAATACTTTTTTCAGGATAATCAAGGATTAAGGAAATTTTCGTCCTTTTGGTATCCTTAATACACATTTAGTTATTTTATACATTATAATTATAAAGAACGTTAATATCTTTAAAATGGTACTTATTTCATTTAAATCTGACCTTCCGTTCTAAAGTTATGGCGACTTGAACATAGCTTAATTTTCAAAAAAAAAATGTAGATGCCCCACTTTGGCACCCTCTAAAATCTAAACCGCTATAAACTTTGACAAACGGTAAACTGTCAAAATTTCGTATCATCTTGCAGTATGCGTGTGCTAAATTTCAGCAATATCGAAATTCATAAAAATTCAGAGTGGGTCGATTTTCTTTGGAATTACCCTATTTGCAAACAATTATCAATGTACATTTTGTGCGTTTCTAAATAGCTGTCGTAAAAGCCACGGTTCATTCAAATCGGTCCACGTAGTCGGGAGATACAATGGTCAAAATTTCCAACTTTGACACCTTGTATCTTCATAACCTATTGCGCTAGGAAGCTGTATTTTAAGCACATAGCATACCCAAAGTACTTCTGCACCCCACCAAGTTTAGACGCGATCGGAATAAAATTGAAAAAAGTGGGCCTTTTGACGTGTTTTCCCCCATATATAAAATTGTTGCGTGACTGGCTGACTGACTGATCATCGCCCTAACGAAACCGCTGAAGCTAGAATCATGAAATTTGGTGTGAGGGTAGCCCTTGCGATGTAGACGAGCATTAAGACGGGGTTTTTCGAAATTCGTACTTTTACCCACACAATGGGGCAAAAAAGGGATAAATATGGTACCACCGCCAAATCCAAACGGAATGAGCTAGAATCGAGAAATTTGGTGTGATGGTAGCCCTTATGAGGTCGACTCAGAAATTTACAGGATTTTTCGAAATTCGAACATTTACGTACACAGTGGGGTAAAAAGGGAGAAATGTGGTACAACAGCCAAATCCAAGTGGCTAGACCTAGAATCGTGAAATTTGGTGTGAGAGAAGCCCTTGGGACGTAAACTAAAACAAGGAGCGATTTTTTGATAAAATAAGGGCACTGTGGGACATAAAGGGATAAATATGGTACCACCGCCAAATTTGAAGCCTAAAATTAGAATGGTGAAAATTGTTGTCCTTAACACAACGAATCGGGATAGTCAGTTTTTTTTTTTGTATTCGTAGTTTTCGGGCACAGTGGGGCAAAAAGTGTAAAATATGGTACAGTGCTTAAAAATGTCAAACATGGATCAATGGTTCCAGGGTAGCTTTTGGAACATAAACTAGAGATCGGAAGTGATTTTTAGTAACTCTAACTTTAAGAGGCACAGTGGGACAAGACGGGTTAATTATAGGGCATGGGGAAAAAATGGAACAATCTGCCAAAATTGGAACATGAGATATGAAGAGTTTATTTGGCTTTAGGAGCACGGTGGTCAAAAACGGTTAAATATTGCACAGTGGAGAAAATATGATTAAATGTGGTACAGTCGGAGAAAAAAGGGTTAAGTATGCTAGCGTGGATACACATTTTAAATACGGTACAGTGAGACAAAAATTTTTTAAATATGCTACAGTGGGGCAAAAATTGTGTACAGTGAGATAAAGAGTTCAATGAGGCACAGTTGGGTTAACTATGGTACAGTGGGGGCAAAAAGGGTTAAATGTGATTCAGTGTGACAAAAATGGTTAACTATACAGTACAGTGGAGCAAAGAGAGTTAAATATGGTACAGTGGGGCAAAAACTGTTAAATATGGTACAGTAAGACAAAGGGTTTAATATGAAACAGTGGGACAAAAAGGGTTAACTATCGTACAGTGGGGCACAATTAGTTGAATATGGTATCGTGGGACAAAATGCGTCAAAAAAAATTTTTAACTATGGTAAAGTGGGACTCAAATGGTTAAAGACGGTACAGTATGACAAAAATGGTTAGAGTGGCCACAAATAGTAAAATATGGTAACGTGGAATAAAATGGTTTAAGTATGGTCCAGTGAGGCTAAAAGCGTTAACTATGAAAGAGTGGGGCAAAAATGTGTTAACTATGGTACAGTGGGGAAAAAATGGTTAAATATAGTGGACAAAATATAGTAGAACAAAAAGGTGTTAAATATGAATCAGTGGACCGAAAAGTGTTAAATATGGTACAGTGGGTCAAAAAGCGTACAAATAGCAAAAAATGTTCAATATATTACAGAGGGACGAAAATGAGTTAAAAATGGTTTAGTAGAGCAAAAAGAATTAAATATGGTACGGTGAAACAAAAAAGTTAAATACGGTAAAATGGTTAAATGTGATAAGTGGGGAAAAAAGGGAAGCAATAGTCCCAGATATGTATAAAAATGCGTACTTTAGAAGCACAGTGTAACAAAAAGTGTTTAATATGGAACAGTGGTGCATAAAGTGTTGAATGTGGTCCAAGAGTGCAAAGGTAGCTCTTACAGCATAAACCACAGTTAAGAAATAGTTTTTTCCAAATAGGTTATTCTACTTAAACCGTTGGGAAAAACAAGTTAAATAAATGGCACATACCTGTATAGGGGACAAAAATGTTGAAATACGGCCTAAAGTTGCGAATTTGGATCTTGAAATATCAGTTATGATTTTTATACCCTCCACCATAGGATGGGTGGTATATTCATTTTGTCACTCCGTTTGTAACACCTCTAAATATTGATCTGAGATCCCATAAAGTATATATATTCTTAATTGTCTTAAAATTCTAAGACGATTTAGCCATGTCCGTCTGTTGTAATCACGCTACAATCAATAATACTTGAGCTAGGTGGCTGAATTTTGGTATAGATATTTCTTATAGCTTGGGATTGAAAATGGGCGATATCGGTCCATATTTAGATATAGCTCCCATATATAGCATCTATCTTGTTGTGATTCCCACTGTTCTCATCTACTATATTTTTTGTGTTTTTCGGTGTTATTTTCTTTAGGTTTGAGGTGGAGGGTATATAAGATTCGGCATGGCCCAACTTAACGCTTTTACTTGTTTTCGTTAGGTTTGAGATATTTTGTGAGGTCACATGCTATCCATGGTTTAGGGTATATAAGATTCGGAATTGCCGAACTTAACGCTTTTACTTGTTAAATATAGTACAATCGTGAAAAATTGGTTAATTATGACACACAAAGGGTTAAATGTGTCACAATGGAGCGATTCACTTTAGCTTTTTAAATTCGTATCTTTATAGACACAGTGGGACAATCATGGTTTTATATTGCACCAGGGTGTGTAGATTAGGGAGGAAAAAGATATTAATACCAATGAAATATGTTTGTCCTTGTGGTAACAGGAGGTAAAACTATGGAAAACATTCTTAATACTTGAACATCCTGGAAAAGTATCAATTCAGTTCCTTAAATTTGTTTGTACTAAAAGGTCAAACTATTATTCGCTTTCGCAAAAATGCATATTTCACTATTCGCTTTCGCATTCGCAAGAAATATATTTCAATATTCGCTTTCGCTAAAGTCACTTTCGTTACATCCCTACTATATATGGGAGCTATATCTAAATATGGATCAATCCCAAGTTACCTGCAGCTATAAGAAGTATCTATACCAAATTTCAGCCACCTAGCTCAAATATTACGAGGGTTACTATATCGTCGGCTTAATGCTTTTTTGGTCCATACGCCATTTTTGTGTTTTTTGAGTTAGGAGTTGATAATATGGGTTTCAAGCATGCTCTTTCAGAATATGCAATAATTTTTTTCCTATCTCGCCTAGTTTCGAGATATTGGTAGGTTAAATTTATTTAACTCTGAATAACGGGAAATAATTTTGATATTTTTGTTCGATGTCACTATTTTTCTATCGCCCTATATTTTTGACACAGTATTTTACGTTCTTTCGATCGCAATATGTAAATAACTGTCCTTCCATACCAGCCCTTTTAGTGCTCCATGTAATACAAATACGAGTCGTTGCTGATCATTCGCAGTGAACGGACGTGTTTATCACATAGCGGATAGTTACCAGTACCTATTACGCAATAGCAAAAATCTGTACAAAGTCTGTAAGGCCTACATCGTAGTACCTATTACGGTCTAATACAGACAAAATTAAAATAAATTCTCTTGACGGGGATGCCTTCGTGTTCCGATGGAGCGCGGTTCCCCAATCGTCCGACTGTCCGTCCGTTGGTCTTGGCCAAAGCCGACCACACCAAAAATGGTGAAAATCTCCCCCAAGTACTCACAACAGGTGGTGCGGTGAGGGGAAAACGTCATGTCCGACCGTCAAAACGGAAGCACAATGAGCATCGTGTAGCGCTCAGAGTTTTGACGAAGTTGGAGGCTGTTGAGGTTTCGGCTCTTACCGAAAAACAAAAAGAGTCACTTACCTGGGCTAAAGGCGTCATAGATGCTTCTAAGGCCAATGAGTCGGCTGAAAGAGCCACAAATTCAGCTGTGTTAACGGCTAATGAAGTAAAACGAATCAGATCACCTGATGAACCCCTGCCTTCGAAAAAGGCAAGAGGCCCTAATGTCACCATCAACAGGACACTCACCAAGCCCTTCAATGAAGTGGCGAAGGAGAGTCTAGTGATGGCTGTTATAGACAGAAGTAGTGAGGATGGATCCATCCTCAAGGACAAATGGAGTCATGTACAATCAGCCATTATGGCTCATTACCTCGATGTCCGTAGAGAAATGCCGGGCAAACCACCAATCTGCAACGATGCAGGATGGCATCAGGGGAGAGTAAAGCTCTTATATTTCGGTGATGCCAGATCAGTAGACCTGTATAAGGCTGCTCTGAGTCGAGTGGGTGAGGTGTGGATGTTGTCGAAAAAAACTACATCCCTAGTCACCCTAGAGCCATCACCTGGGTTACAGAAGAACCCTCCAACCCGGCTGACATCTTAGAAATAATAAAAGATTCCAATCCTGGTCTGCCGGCCCATAATTGGAGAATCAGCAAGGTGGGTGAGGCGGATGGTAAAAAGCGGCAGGTCAATCTTATCCTAAACGCTGAATCCACCTCCCATATACAAAGTGCGAGTGCAACCCTACAATATGGCTTCGAGACTATAGTCTTGAGGATATACAAGCAGGATATAGCTCCCACTGCAGAAGGTGAGTCGTCCACTGTGGCACTTTCTGTAAGTGCGGAGGTAGCCACGCCTATTATTTCTGGTGACTCCAACTCTAACAGAAGATCTGTAACGTCCTACTCTGAGGACGAAAGCTCTACTTCTGACACAGAGGGGCTGAGGGGAGTCTCCGGACTCTTTGACGCATCTGGCGGGGACATGCTTCTCGACGATACGGACGAAGAGTTCGATAACACCCTTGTCGGGGTGGATGTTAATCTGTCAATTACCAATGATGGTAAGAATTCTACAGATTAACCTCCATCACGCTAAAGCAGCCTCAGCGGCTCTATTGCTGCGCCTGTCCACAGGCGCAGTAGACATCGTCCTGATACAGGAGCCCTACGTAGTGGGAGGAAGGGTGTGCGGTATTAGGACACCCAACTTTAAACTACTTGTGGCCAACTGTGAAGGCACTCCAAGAACCTGCATTTTGGCCAGGAAAGATCTAAGTATCTTTCTCCTGACTAATTTAAGTGGTAAAGACCAAACAGCTGCTAGCCTGGAGATCGGTAATCGCATATATTGGGTGGTCTCCAGCTACTTGCCTTATGAATCTGTAGTACCGACTGCTCTATTCAGGGAAGTAGTAGAAGAAGCAACGTCTGACGAGCTCGAGCTGATTATTGGCGCAGACACGAACGCTCATCATACTATCTGGGGTAGTACGGATATAAACAATAGGGGTGATTCGCTTCTTGACTTTATTCTAACTACCAATCTTAGTATTTGTAACATAGGTAATAAACCGACCTTCACAATTAAAGACAGACAAGAAGTACTCGACGTAACGTTTGCTACTGACCGGCTGTCAGACAAAATTATTGGGTGGAATGTACTGGACGACCACTCATTCTCAGATCACCATTATATTGAGTTCAAACTCGCGGAAAAAGCGCCTAAAACCGCCGTCCACAGAAATGTAAGGAAGACAAAGTGGCATCTGTATGAGAAGAATTTCAAGAAAGTCCTCAACTCTAAACTTCCGTACGAACCGAGTGACAAAGCCGGTCTGGATAATCTGGTCGATCATATCACCATATCATTCAATAGATCCCTTGAAGAAGCCTGTCCAAAAACAAGGTACAAGGGTAAAACTAAACCCCAATGGTGGACTTCTGAGCTAACGGCTATGAAAAAGACCTGCAACAAGCTATTCAATAAGGCTAAATCTACTGGGGTCGCTAATGATTGGGACGCCTATAAAGAGCAACTCAAGATCTATAAGAAGGAGCTTAGAAAGGCGCAAAGGCGCTCTTGGTATACCTTCTGTGGTGAAGTGGAAAAGGTCTCCGACGCCGCTAGGCTGAGGAAGATATTATCTGCTTCACCCTGTACAGTGGGATATTTACAGGATGAGGCAAATAACTGGACCAAAAACAGCGAGCAGTCGCTCAATGTACTGCTCGACACACATTTCCCGGGGAACTCTGTAACAGAACCCGAGGATCAGCAGGACCAACAAGAGTGCGAGTGGACTGCGAGCGTCGCTAGCTTCTTGACTGAGAGATCCAGAATAAGCTGGGCTATTAACAGCTTTGAGCCCTTCAAGTCACCTGGACCAGATGGCATCACTCCAGCAGAAATGCAGAAAATGTTAAAGTACATTATCCCCTGGCTGGAGAAAATTTATGTAGGCTGTATCAGGCTTTCATACGTCCCGAATCGATGGAGGGATACCAAAGTGGTATTCATACCTAAAGCGGAAAAGATATCACACACTAGGCCAAAAGACTTCAGACCAATTAGCCTATCCTCCTTCCTATTGAAAGGTCTGGAAAGACTTTTAGATAATTTCATTATCTGGATACAAAACTCCTGTCGGGGAACCAACATGCTTACAATAAGGGCAAGTCTACAGAATCAGCCCTGCACGAACTTGTGAGCACTATCGAATCGTCCCTGCATTTCAAGGAATTCACCATGGTGGCATTTCTTGACATAGAAGGGGCTTTTAACAACATTCACTCAGATGCGGTAATTACGGCACTCTCACATCTAAAAGTTAACACTAGTTTGATTAGACTAATTCAAAGTCTGCTCACCAGAAGACGCATAACAGCATGTCTAGGGTCCACAACTCTAACAAGGTATGTAAACAGAGGGACCCCGCAAGGAGGAGTACTGTCTCCACTAATTTGGAACCTAGCGGTGAATGAAATCCTGCTAGATCTAGAACGTTGTGGCTGCAAGATCGTGGCATATGCGGACGACGTGGCAATCGCAGTGAGTGGCAAATTCGTAAACGTCCTCAGAGACATCCTACAGGTGGCTCTGAACAAGTTGGCTAGATGGGCCAGAAGCAGCGGTTTGGGCGTTAACCCCAACAAGACAGAATTGGTTCTCTTTACTAGGATGAATAATGTCCCACATGTGGACCCTCCACCTCGGATAAATGGAACAGATCTAGTCTTTTCTGAAAGTGCAAAATTTTGTAGGAATAATTCTAGATAGGAAAATGTTATTTAGACTTAACGTATTGGAACGTGTAAGGAAGGCCAACGTCGCCTTATATTCCTGCAAAAAGGCTGTAGGGTCGCGGTGGGGACTCTCTCCTAAAATCGTCCACTGGATATATATAGCAGTAGTTCGTCCAATACTGTTATACGGTATTGTGGTATGGTGGACGGCAACTGACAAACTAACCATTACCAACCTACTAACAAAGGTTCAGAGAACTGTCTGCCTGAGCATAAGCGGAGCCTTAAGGACTACAGCGACCGAGTCTCTACAAGCCCTACTCCATATACTGCCGATTAATATTGTGGCGAGAGAAGTTGCAACCAAAGCGGCAATAAGATTAAACTGCCTATCAATGTGGAGGTACAAGAACTATGGTCACATGAGGATATCAAAGTGTAGTGCTATGGTAACCGACCGAGTGGACTATATACCAACTGTGTACACCTTCGAGAGAAATTACATCACTATGATTCCCGCCAGAGATGAATGGGTCGGCATCACTATGATTCCCGCCAGAGATGAATGGGTCGGTAATATAAACCATCTCCAGGTAATATAAACCATCTCCACTTTTACACGGATGGTTCGAAGCTTGATGAAAAGGTTGGCTTCGGAATACACTGTGAAGATCTTAGTCTGGATATAGCTCACAGACTACCAGATACCTGCAGTGTCTATCAAGCCGAAATAATGGCAATATGGGAAGTCGCCAAGTGGCTGAGTCGCAACATAGTAACCAACACTGGCGTTGTCATTTACTCGGACAGCCAGGCTGCCATCAATTCTCTGGAGGCAACATCCCTAAATTCACAAACAGCCCTCGACTGCCGCAGATCTCTTAACGAGATGGCTGAGCAGTTTAATATACACCTCATATGGGTGCCTGGGCATAGGAATATCCCGGGGAACTGCAAAGCCGATGAACTTGCTAGGAAAGGGACGACATTACAAATTCTCGAAGAATTTGCATATATTGGTGCGCCACTATCCACGTGCAAGCTTTGGCTTAGGCAAGAAGCAATCAGGCAGTCCAACGAAAGATGGACAGAAATCGGCACCTGCAGGGTAGCTAGACAAATCTGGCCAAGGTATGACCTGAGAAGGTCAAAATATCTCCTCGCACTAGAGAGGAAACGATTGTCTACGTTAGTACAGGTTCTGACGGGACACTGCTTGATCGGCGAACACGCCAAAAGATTGGGTATTCACTCCAATGACTTCTGCCGAAGCTGTGGAGATGAGGAAGAAGTGGAGAGCATTGAGCACTTGCTTTGCGACTGTCCCGCTTTGAGTAAACGACGACTGGACATACTGGGGTCGGCCTTTTTAGGCAGCCCAACAGATCTTTCCAGTACTGATATTCGTACTATCGATAAATTTATATATCAAACAGGTTGGTTTCGATGAGGGGCATTTCAGCCCGTGGTAACACTAGGGACCTAAACTGGTCTATGTGAGCTTGTAAAAAAAATACGGCTGCCACCCTAACCTAAACCTAAGGGACGAACATGGCGAAAGGTTTCACCAAGAAATGAAGTCCATCGAGCGGCGTTACCAAGGGCACTGGGATGAAAGAATGATGCGAGATTTTATTTGGTTCCTCATTAGAGAAACCGATTCCGAAATCTACAAACGTCAACAAATAACTCACAATTACTTCTAATGAAACTTGTACATGTAAATAAACTCAAATGTACATAATATATAGATAGAAGTAACGAAAAAATCGCTATTTAAATAGAAATTAAAAAAAAGATTGTTTGAAATTCTCTTACCTCTACCAAAGGGGCTATCATTTCTCATCGTTAACAGCATATCTAAAATGAAAAAGTTCCTCTCAAAAACTCATGTCCAAACCGAAATACTGGTGGATGACACGGGTAAAAAGATGGAAACTATAGAGGAGACCTTTGGCCCATGTGCCAGTGGGAACAAGCTGCTACACGGATGGGTCCAAGCGAGGAGGACCCATCCGTCTCCCTAACCATAACACGGTATTTCAAGCAGAAGTTCGAGCAATCACGGAGTGTGTGAACTGGCTCAGTAACACCACAAAGCCTAAATATGCCAACATCTTCACAGATAGCCAAATGGCGATTAAAGCAATAACATCGGAAAGGGTCAAATCCAGAACTGTGTTGGACTGTAAAAGAACGATAAATGATTACTCAGCCCATGGGTCAATTGCGTATTTTCTGGGTACCAGGACACAGCGAAGTGATTGGAAATGAACGGGCAAACAGCTTGGCTTCAAAGGGCAGAGAACTTCGAGTAATAAACTTGGAAAATTGGAAACCTTTCGAAGCCACGAAAAATGAGTTGAAGCACTGGGCAGTGATGGCTCACAAAACTGTGTGGAATAGCAACAGTAGGAGCAACTGCAAAAATACTATTTGGGTGACCCAAATGACAAGACAACAAGAAGTCTTCTGAAACTAAACAAGATCGATATTAGTAAGATGATGAGTGTTCTAACGGGACACTCAAGCTTACAAGCACATCTTCATCGCATAGGACTAGAAGGAAACGACGAATGCAGGGCATGCAGGGAAAACATCGAAACGATGTAACATTTTCTGTGTCACTGCCCGGCTTTCACACATGCAAGATCCCAACATTTCGGTTCCGACATATTACCAGACTTGACTCATCTCAGAGGATATGACTGGAAGATGCTGAGAAAATTCGTGTCTAGTACCGATTTTCTGTAACTCGTGAGGTATAAAAAGATCAGACGCTTAAAAGTCTCCTCTCTTCAACCTAACCTATTGGATTTTAAAATAACATTCATTATTTGAAATACATAAATATACCATCTGTAATAAACACTTTTTTCCATATTAAAAAAAAACTATGTGTTTTCAAGTTTCCCTTTTCTACACGGGGCAAAATCGCCTTTTTTGATATGTTTGAATAGAAAGAAAATATATTTGGAACACTTATTTTTAAATATTATATATTTCTGAGCAAATAAATTTTATTTCAAAATCAATAAAATATATTTGGAACTCGTATATTAATATGTTACAACATATAATATTTGCAAAGTAAATTTCTCAAATAAAATATGTATTTGAATACAAATAAAATGATTGTTTAGGAATTTCTCCAAATATATTTTATTTAAAAAAGATTTTCGAAACTTTTGTTAAATTTTTCGAATTTAAATTTTATATTTTTTGTTTTTTTTTTGGTTGGAACCTCATAGTTATGATACCAAATGTAGCAAAATCTTATGTTTGTTGTCAATCCTCCAAGTATATATTTCGATCCAAGATTATATGATTTCAATTATTATTATTTTTTATATTTAAGACGTTAAAATTTTTGAAAAAATTATCTTTGAATTACTGAAAAATTTAACACAATTTAGATATTTTCTGAATACTTAAATGAAAATAAATATTTGTTTCGGAAAAAATAGTCCAAAATAAACACATTGGGATGTAAACAAAGATTTGTTTAGAGCAACATCTTCCCAAATATATAATTTTTGTGTGTACCAAATATTATATGTTTAGAATGTATCCTAAACATATATATGTTTCAAGCCGAATATGTTTGGGACAATATACTACAGGAGCGATTTTTTTTTCAGCGTGTAGGAATTCAAATAATTTAATTCCTTTTTCAATGAAATTTTCTAAATATATTTGAATTTAATTTTTATAAATATTATAAAAATTAAAAAAATTCAATACATATTTTATTTTTATTTCATAATGAAGGCAAGCTGAGAAGTGGTTCTAGACTGGTCCATAACCAAGAGAGCATGAACTAATTTCACATAATATCTTTTGTCTACAAGCAACTGTTTCTTTTTACGGCTGCATTTGGAACAGTTCTGGAGTAGTTCAGGTATATTCCTATCAGAGCTAGTTCCCCATAATTAATTCTAAACTATTCCATTATGAACTATATCAGAGCTGTTCCAAACGAATGCAACTGGACACAATTTATTCTTCCTAGGACAAACCCATGTAAAAAAGAAACAGTTGCTTGCTGAACAAGTGGTACCTGTAGAACTAGATTATACATTCTTATTGACCAGTCTAGAACTATTTATGAACTGGTCCGCTTCGCTGCAGGGTTACTACCATACTGTAAACGTTATGTATAAATATTTTATTGAAAAATATTATTGATTAAAATGTGAAATTGTAGGAATGTTACTAAATGAAAAATGTGTTAAGTATTCAATGACCAACATTATCGTAAAAATTTACCAAATAGAAATTATAGGCCATATTCATTAATAATTTGAACGTATTCTTAAGTGACCAACTTATTTTGATAATTGTAAAACTGGCAAAAGTGCACATTACCGAAAATAGTATACATTTTGAAAAAAATATAAAAAGTGCCCAAAGAAATTGGGACTCAAGTGTAGAAAATCAATATACTCAAACGAATGGAAATATTGAAAAAACATGGATCCAGTAGAGCACAAGGGCCCAATAAAGTTGGGTCCTACTGCTCAGTTATTGCTATCGTTAGCGTTACCGCGTGGAGGTGATAGTCTAATTTTATCCCCTTTTTAACGTGAGTACGTTCCTGCTCACGGAATTTGGCTTCTTTTTTGACGTGAGCTCCCATCACTCTCACGGACTCGGATGAGAAGGAATATCAATAAATTATTGATATTCGTCCTCATCCCAGTCTTCTCCCTCCTTCAACTTCCAAATCCACGTCCTCGTCAGCCTCCACTTCGGTGATTTCCTCCTCTACTTCAGGCTTTGGGCATAGCGGATTATATAATTTGCCGGGTACTTGACAAAATTCAACGAAAGGGTCCAAACGAAGGGCTTTACATCTTCGAATGAACATGGATTTTGCCAAGTAGCCGGCGATTTTTTTTTCCCGCGACCACCCATTGGAAGGGATCGATTGGCTTGCGACCAAGACCCTTCTATAGAGTCGCACCAGTGTCTGGGTCCTTAAATGTAACCGAATGGTTAACAGAAAGGTGTTCATAGCCCTTGGTATCCAGAGAAATGTATGCCCTCCACTGTCACTAATTATAGTGTTACCAGGCAAAATCCACTTCTCCACAAAATGGATAAGGGTTGCTGTATCCCTCTTTCCCACAGCCACCATGAAACACCTTCCCGTTTCCCTCTCGTACCCTTCAAAGACGCATTGGCCTTCCACCCGCTTTCCTCGATGGTACTTCCTTTTTCCAAGCATACTCTCGTCGGTTTTGCCGGGGCCAACAAGGGGTAAGGCGTTGTCAATGGCAGTGTCGTATGTCACCTCCCGGCAAAAACTTGCCCAATCGACGAAAGTGTGGTTGGAATTTATCCGTAAAAATTCCCCAATAATTTGTAAACTTAAACCTTCGAGCCACTCCGAATTTACAGACACTAGTTTCTTTTTTGTTTTTTATGGTTTTATAACACCTCCATATAAATCCATCCCCATCAACATTAAGGGACATGGGCTTTTCATGGCCCAGTGTACAAAACATCTTCCCCTTTTTGGGAAGAATGCCAAATGCCATGAATTTGTTAATAACGAAATATTCTCCTTTCGCATCCCACAAAATGATATCCGCTGGAATAATTCGAATTTCCAATGAAATGTCACTAATCAACAAAACTTTTTCGGGGAAAAAAATGGTGCTATTTATTTGGGTATTTTTAATGTTATTTCAATATATAATTACACAAAATATGTAAATTAAGGTAGTAAATAATCTTAATGTACTTTCAGGTGTTATTTTTTAAAAAAAATCCCGCGATTTATACGAAAGTCAAATTTTATTTGAATTTCTAAGGACAAAAGTTGGACACTATTGATTTTGTTATTTTTAATATAAAATGACACAAAATATGTAAAAAACCGGGACATTTCTTCTAAATAAAAATTTGCTTTATATTTAGTAATGGCTAAATGTATTCATTCATGGGAAAGTATAATAAATGAAACAAATTTAGTAATAAGTACAGGTCAGATGTACAGAAGTGGCGCAGGCAAAAAGAAAAATCGCGCGATTTTTTAGAAAAAAATTTTCATTTTCTGCAAATGAATAAATGTTTAAATGCAGTGTAGAAAGAAATAATTTGATTGAAAATAGTAATAAATATATATTTAGTCCACAAGCGCTGCAGGCGAAAAATTTTTAATTTCTTTTTGTAAAGGAAATACTTATCTTTGGAAGACACTGGGGCTTTAGAAAAACTTGTTTTTGCATATTATTTTTTTTTGCTTAAGAATAATATCAAGTATAGGCCATAATAAAAATAAATTTGTATTACATTACTAGGAGTAAGATTGCCATTTCCTTTAGTTTGAGTATAATATTGATTTTAGGGGCCCGAGACCCCAAAATAATTGGGCTGGAGCCACCTTGTAAACTTTTTTATATTTAGGCTCTACATGGCATTACCTTTCGTTTGAGTATAATATTGACTATGTTGGGGACCGGGTTAATTTTTGGGTCCTTAGAACACGTTTACTCTAGTGGATAATGCCCATCCTCGGAGACGCCGTACAGTGCCCACCGAAGGCGTTATTGCTGCTGTAGAGTAGAGTATCGAAGAAAATCCGAGTTAGTCCAACCGCCAACGCGCGCAGCAATTGGGCTGTTCCCATCCACTTTATGGAAGATTTTGCGGAAGGATCTTGGTTTGTGGGCTTATAAAATCCAACTCGTGCAAGAATTGAAGCCGAACGACCGTTAAGCGTGTCGCACGTTCGATAAATGGGCCCAAAACAAGATGGCCACCGATCCCGAAAATTTGGTTCAGCGATGAAGCTCACATTTGGATGGATGAGTACGTTAATAAACAAAATTGTCGCATCTGGAGTAATGATAATCCACAACCCATTGTTCAGACGCAGTTACATCCACAAAAAGTCACTGTTTGGTGTGCTGTATGGGCAAAGGGAATCATTGGTCCTTATTTCTTCAAAAATTAAGTCGACCATAACATTACAGTCAATGGGGAAAGCTATAGAGCCATGATTAATTAATTACTTTTTCGTGCCTGAATTGAAGGATGTTAATGTGGAAGACCTTTGGTTCCAACAAGATGGCGCAGTGCTCTGTCTCATGGACAAAAATAGATAATAATGTACTATATCTTAATGTATCATATCTTAACAAGCCAAATAAGATAAATAATAACAATATTTTTTTATTTACCTCTTTTAGACACCGCGAGAGGGCGCAAAAGTCAATTGTTGTATACGCAAATCGACCAAAAAATAAACTACCGTAAATGTACGTTGTAAAATAGCTGTGCAAAATTCGTTTATTAGGGAAATTAAACCAAACTTTATGTATATAATAGTAAATCGAATTCCTAATAATACAAAAATGCCAAGTCGGCAGAAAATTGCAATTGTGCTATTCAAAATTGCTTTGGAAAATTCGTCTTTTTTGTTAAAAAGAAAAAAAAAATCAAATTTTAATTGGAATGATAAAAAAAGTTGGAACAAATCCCTAAAATTTTATTCTTCAAAAACAATATATGTACTGTTACTATTAAATAAAAAATATAAAAACGTAAAATAAAACCTCACAAACTTAAAAAAAATAAATATTTTTTATGTCTAAAAACTTTATTTTCAAATATAATTGGTAGGGGTGTTTCAAAAACAGTCGCCAACGCTTAACGCTTCCAATGATATTTGTCAGTAGTGTACATAAAGTACTAATTCATGGTTACGATGTTATTAGTTAATTTAATTTGGCAGTAGGTGTATATATATTGACAATTTTATTTCCGGAAACATTTATTTAATTTAAGGTTGATTATCTGAGGAAGCCAGTCACAAAATTATCCAAGAAGTTCGCGTGTTCCATACCAGGAAAAAAATTGTCCAAACAACACAAAGGTTGTGTTGTATCCTTTAAACGAAGGTATATCTATGCGGTATTTTTGATGACATCTTTGACGAAGATGATAATATTATTTCAAAAGTCAAGGAAGGAAACTCTTCTGACAAATGCATGCAATAAACTTTTAAAACGAAACAAAACAGTACAATACTACGCAAAAATACTATGGTCCACGTACCCGACGTTTGACATACAGAAATTTTCCCTCTTGAGTCTCCAACTTTTTATCACCATATTTGTAATCTACGGAAAAAATCCCTTTAATTTGATGGGTCGCACGATATATGGAACAAAACTCCATTTTTCAAGATCTTCTAGGAGGCTGTGTTGAGGGATCTTGAAACAATTCCTCCCAAAATTTGTGCACATAAAGCCTATTACGCTTTACAAACTTTGGTCGAAATCCAGCGCCACTCTTGAGCGTTCTTTATATACATATTTATTTTTATGTCCTTTGAACCCTTTGTGTGGGAGGTACCAAAAGGACTCGCTATATCCCGTCGAAATTTTGCACCGCAACTGATATATATGAAATATTATGACATGTTAAATTTCGTAAATATACAATGCTCCCATTTTGTATTAAAGTCTGGTGAATTTTTGAGGACCCGGAATAATTTAAGGGGTTAAGAGACCCGCGGTCCGATTGGGTCCGCATTTCAAATTTTTTTCAACTATGACCAAATACAGCTTGGTACCAAATTTCATAGTTCTGCAATTACTCCTTCTATTTTTGTCACATCGATACATGAAGACAGAGCACTTTGCGGCGCTACTTGCCATACAGCCAACGAAACAATCAATTTATTGAAGGAAACTTTTGGTGAGCGCATTATTTCGCGTCGTGGGCCTGTGGCTTGGCCTCCAAGATAGTGCGATTTAACACCTCTGGACTATTTTTTGTGTCGCGTGTCTACGCAGATAAGCCCGACACGATTGACGCCTTGGAAGAAAATATTCGGCGCGTTATTGCTGACATACAGGCCCAACATTTAAAAAAAGTGGTCGAAAATCGGGCCTCTCGGCAGGAATTTATTCAAGCCAGCCGCCGCGCTGCGTCCACTTGCCCGAAGTAATTTTTAATACACAATGACATACCCTTTTATTTATAATAAAGCTAATTTCTTGGCCACAGTTGTCAAAAAGACCAACTCCGAAAAAAGTATTGCCAGATTGAAAGCCACACGTCTAAAAAAACACCCTGTACAATTACACCAGGTAGTGTCAACTTAACAGCTGATTAATTTTTTTTTCAGGGGCCTTGGGTTGTAAGATTCATACAACTATGTATGCTGTTTTCTACAACAACAACGAGCAAAGTTTCATACATACAAGTTTCAACACTTTAGCAATTGTCAACAAGCAAATGACGACAACACAAGACCCCCAGAGTTGATATAATAGGCGTGTTTTCGTTACACCATAAGTGCTTGATTTGTATGGGGAGCTAAGCACTTTTAAGCACTATTAGTTCCCGATGAAGTTTGGTGCTTGTTTTCATGTCTTAATCGAGTATGATGTTGCCAGATTGGGCACCCTATATTTAGCAATATGGCATCCCATTTTTGGAGAGATTTTATCAATTATTGTGAATTAACGAGAAGAAGAAGGACAAAAAAGGGAAATTATTTTAATATTTGCAAAAAGAGTGTAACAATTGAACATAGAATAGTAAATATATGTTTTATAAATACTTTTCACGAATTTTTTGTCTGCTTAGCACAGTTATTTCATCGCAACTCATGACACCATTGCTACCAGATAGTGAAAATCCGCCACTTATTGCTTATGTGCCAGTTATTGGAAGTCAGTTGTTTTCGTTGCAAAGTGCTAAACTAAAATTGCTAGCTTGTAACGAAAACATGTCTAATAAGTTTTTGAGCGACGGACTTTACCTGGTGTAATTGTATCATGGTAGTTAAGAGAAGAAAGAGCACCAAATTTGTTTTTATTCATACTTTTTACATTTTTCCTCAGGTATCACTTAAATACCGGTGAACGCGTCCTGCGCCTGTCAAACTAGATTTCAAATATATGAAAATGTACTACAGCTACACAAATACGCACACGGATACGCCGGATAATTTCAAAAAATCCGAATTTGACAGTGCGCTTACAACTACAACGAAAGAAAACAAACAAACAGATGACAAGCAGCATTTCATTTATTTTGGAACAGTGCACGAAGAAAAATATAAAATGTTAGATTTGCTGGAAATACTAAATACAAACCGGTAAGAATTTAATATTTAACTATTATAATTTATATTAAAACCAGTAAGGAAAGGCTAGGTTTAGGTTAGGGTGGCAGCCGTATTTTTTTACAAGCTCACATAGACCAGTTTAGGTCCCTAGTGTTACCACGGGCTGAAATGCCCCTCATCGAAACCAACCTGTTTGATATATAAATTTATCGATAGTACGAATATCAGTACTGGAAAGATCTGTTAGGCTGCCTAAAAAGGCCGACCCCAGTATCTCGTTTACTTAAAGCGGGAGAGTCGCAAAGCAAGTGATCAATGCTCTCCACTTCTTCCTCATATCCACAGCTTCGGCAGAAGTCATTGGAGTCAATACCCAATCTTTTGGCGTGTTCGCCGATCAAGCAGTGTCCCGTCAGAACCTGTTCTAACGTAGACAATCGTTTCCTCTCTAGTGCGAGGAGATATGTTGACCTTCTCAGGTCATACCTTGGCCAGATTTGTCTAGCTACCCTGCAGGTGCCGATTTCTGTCCATCTTTCGTTGGACTGCCTGATTGCCTCTTGCCTAAGCCAAAGCTTGCACGAGGATAGTGGCGCACCAATATATGCAAATTCTTCGAGAATTTGTAATGTCGTCCCTTTCCTAGCAAGTTCATCGGCTTTGAAGTTCCCCGGGATATCCCTATGCCCAGGCGCCCATATGAGGTGTATATTAAACTGCTCAGCCATCTCGTTAAGAGATCTGCGGCAGTTGAGGGCTGTTTGTGAATTTAGGGATGTTGCCTCCAGAGAATTGATGGCAGCCTGGCTGTCCGAGTAAATGACAACGCCAGTGTTGGTTACTATGTTGCGACTCAGCCACTTGGCGACTTCCCATATTGCCATTATTTCGGCTTGATAGACACTGCAGGTATCTGGTAGTCTGTGAACTATATCCAGACTAAGTTCTTCACAGTGTACTCCGAAGCCAACCTTTCCATCAAGCTTCGAACCATCCGTGTAAAAGTGGAGATGGTTTCTATTACCTGGTATTCTGCCGACCCACTCATCTCTGGTGGGAATCATAGTGATGTAATTTCTCTCGAAGGTGTACACAGTTGGTATATGGTCCACTCGGTCGGTTACCAAAGCACTACACTTTGATATCCTCATGTGACCATAGTTCTTATACCTCCACATTGATAGGCAGTTTAATATTATTGCCGCTTTGGTTGCAACTTCTCTCGCCACAATATTAATCGGCAGTATATGGAGTAGGGCTTGCAGAGACTCGGTCGCTGTAGTTCTTAAGGCTCCGCTTATGCTCAGGCAGGCAGTTCTCTGAACCTTTGTTAGTAGGTTGGTCATGGTTAGTTTGTCAGTTGCCGTCCACCATACCACAATACCGTATAACAGTATTGGACGAACTACTGCTATATATATCCAGTGGACGATTTTAGGAGAGAGTCCCCACCGCGACCCTACAGCCTTTTTGCAGGAATATAAGTAGTGTTGGGCATTATCGTTCACTGAACGGACCGGTCCTTTTCGTTCCGTTCTGGTAAAGGAACTCGTTCAGTCTTTTCGTTCTATCGTTCCTTTTGGCTCCTTCGTTCAAATGACATTCATTCGGTAAAACATCACAACAGCTGTTGTTTACTCGTTCAGTCTTCTTTTATGAACGTGATAAAAACAATTTTGCCAGACAAGGAAATTGAAAATATATTTTTAATTTATTTAATTGTGTTCTGCTGATTTTATTTAAATAACAATTGTTAAACGAAAAAGACTGATGAAGGTAAAAAGGATACAAAAACCTCCGAACGACCCCAGCATTTAATTTTGTAATAAATTTATTGTGGCAAGACTAGAGAAATTATTGTTCGGTAAATTTGGCAACAATTAAACAGCTGTTCGAAAGAGAAGAATGGTAAAATGAATGAACGAAAGATGAATAACAGCAAAAGATCCGAAGTGAACGAAGGAACTAAAAGAACGACATAGCAGGAACCAGTTCCAATCGTTCCTTCAAGGGAATCGTTCAATTGAACTAGTTCGTTCCGGAACGACCCAACTCTAAATATAAGGCGATGTTGGCCTTCCTTACACGTTCCAATACGTTAAATCTAAATAACATTTTCCTATCTAGAATTATTCCTAAAAATTTTGCACTTTCAGAAAAGACTAGATCTGTTCCATTTATCCCAGGTGGAGGGTCCACATGTGGGACATTATTCATCCTAGTAAAGAGAACCAATTCTGCCTTGTTGGGGTTAGGTTAGGTTAGGTTAGGTTGAAAGGGACGCCCGTCAGAATACAACTGACGAGTTCACTCGGGGCCGGCAATTCGGTCCATTGTGTTTCCCATTAGGTATAAAGGAAGGATAGAAGAAATAATTGGAGGTTGACAGATTAGGAAGATGGAGAAAAGGTTTCGGAAGAGGGAGGGGCGATTTAGGAAGGGGAGGAAGAAGATCTAATTGTTCTCGTTTGTCCTCGTGGCTTTACTAAACCAGAGGGATTTGCTGATGAATTTGAGAAGGGATTTGAGCGGTGCATCTGCTAGATCGTCTAGGTTTACGAAGAGCCTGTGCCCTAAAAAGGCCAAACGGTACTCTTGCAGTCCTTTGCATGAACATAGCAGGTGCTGTACTGACTCCTCCTCTTCTTCATCTAAGCAACTTCTACAGAAGTCTTCATAAGGAAGCTTCATGCGTGCAGCCATGTTGCCTATCACGCAGTGCCCTGTGATGACTCCTGTGAGGATGCTAAGTTTGGTCTTCCTGAAGGACAGCAATTCTTTGGAACGGTTCACATCAATGGATGGCCAAAGGGTTCGTGCAGTCCTGCAGTTTTGTACTGTGTCCCACCTCGATCTGGTTAGTGTTGCTCCGCGTTCGTCGATTTCGTTTTTAAGTTCCACGAACGGAATTTGCACGTCCAGAGTCTCGGTTTCGTTTCGCGCACCTGATCCTATCCTGGCACATTCATCTGCTAATTCGTTGCCCTGTATGTTGCTATGTCCTGGCACCCAGCAGAGCGTGATTTCGTGCGTCTGAATATGGTTTAGGGCTAGAAAGCAGTCCATTGTGCAGCGTGAGTTAATATTTCTGGAGCTCAAGGCCTTGAGAGCTGCCATGCTGTCGACGTAGATCTTGAATTTTTTTGGAGAAATGTCCCGTTCCAAAATCTGATTCGCGGCAATGTTAATGGCATAGATCTCTGCCTGGAATACCGTGCATTCATCTGGGAGTCTGGTGGATATTCTGAGATTGAGGGTGTCGGAAAATACTCCCGAACCAGTGCCCGTCTCCATTTTCGATCCGTCCGTGAAAATTGAGATCTCATCGTCCTCTATAACGCTATTTGATGCCCAATCTTCACTGCTAGGAAAAGTTACTTTAAAGTTTCTATCTTGAATTGTTCGTGGTGTCAAGTAGTCCGTTGTCCTATTGATTTTGTCTGTTATACCCATGTCTTCCAGGATTGAGCCGTGTCCTTGTGTGGTATTGATGGCTATTCCTGATTCCCTTAGCCGAAGGGTCACTTTCGCTGCGGTACACTTTATGTATATATCGATTGGTTGAAGGTTCAGCATCGCCTCCAATGCCATTTGTGGAGCAGATCTGAGGGCGCCCGTTATCCCGACGCAAATCAGACTTTGCACTTTGGCTAGGTGAGAGAGATGTGATTTCTTCATTACCGATTTCCACCATACAACTGATCCGTAAGTGAGTATCGGTCTGATGATCGATGTATACATCCAGTGTATCATTTTCGGTTGCAAACCCCATTTGCGTCCAAACATTTTCCTGCAGGCATAAAAGGCGCATAGCGCTTTTTTACCCCTTTCCTCCAAATTCCTTTTCCAGGACAGCTTAGAGTCTAGGGTGATGCCTAAGTACTTAGCTTCTTTCGACAGTTCAAGTACCTTTCCCTGTAATGTAGGGAGCTGATAGTTCGGAATTTTATTTCTTCTAGTGAAAAGGACCAGTTCCGTCTTCCCTGGGTTGACTCCTAGTCCATTCTTTTCTGCCCAGCGTGATAGTCGTTTTAGTGATCTTTCCATGATCTCGCTGACCGTAGGCATAAATTTGCCCCTAATCAAAATCACGACGTCGTCTGCATACGCTATGATTTTAATTCCGGTATTTCCAAGATCCATTAGGATTTCGTTTATCACTAGGTTCCATAATATTGGTGAGACCACTCCACCTTGCGGAGTACCTCTCGTAACTCGCCTTCTAGCCGAACCATTGCCCATTGTTGAGTTAATGATTCTGCTTTTGAGCATATTACCTGTCCACCTGGTTATGCCTGGGTGTGAGCCTATGCCGTCTAGTGCGTTAAGTATAGATGCTATTTTAACATTGTTAAAAGCGCCCTCTACATCGAGGAACGCTGCCATGGTGTAGTCTTTGTAATGAAGGGAGTCCTCGACAAATCCTACCACTTCATGTAAGGCCGTTTCCACAGATTTACCTTTCAGGTAGGCGTGTTGTGCCTTGCTGAAGTTGTTTGGTGTCAGTTTTCCCCTCACGTTAAGATCAACTAGTCTTTCCATGGTTTTCAACAGAAACGATAATAGACTGATTGGTCTGTAGTCCTTTGTCGTACTGTGGTTTATTTTTCCCGCTTTGGGGATAAAGACCACCTTGACTTCTCTCCATGAAAGTTCTGGTGGATGCTTGGTATTCTTCCCAGCTTTCCGGTGTTTTCTCTTTTTTGGCCTTGTTGAATAGCATTCTACTTTCCTTCCTGAGTTGCTTCAGTTCCGAAGTCCACCATGTTTGGTTGGTTTTCCGGGGAGGTAAGCGTTCTGGACAGGACGCAAAGAAGGCATCGACAAGGTTACCTGTCATACGGCCAACTGCACATTCCAGACCCTGCAAGTCATGTATCTCCGTATTTGGTGGTGGATACGATTGCATAAGTTGTCTGAATTTGTCCCAGTTTGCCTTCCTGGGGTTACGATAAGGTTTCCCCTTAGTAGCCTCGTGCTCAATGTTGAAGTGTATCGTAAGATGATCCGTGGAGTATCCAGGTGGAGAGTATCAAATGAATGCTCCTTATTTGATACTCTCCACCTGGATACTCTTGTTGAATCGCTATTAGATACTAAAGTTAAATCTATAACCTGTTCCCTGATTTTGTTAAAGAATGTGGGCCTATTGCCCTTATTACAGATAACTAGATCAGTGGATAATAAGTATTCAAGTAGTGACTCACCTCGTTTGTTTATGTCTGTGCTGCCCCATATGGTATGGTGCGCGTTTGCATCTCCTCCGATGATTAGGTCGTGCCCTTTACTCTTACACCAACTTACCAGAGAACGTACCTTGTCTGAGGGGGGATCGGCGGATTCATAAGGCAGGTACATGGATGCGAAGACCAGGGTTGGTTTACCCTGGCGTTCCATAGCTACCACTGTAAGGTCTTCGTTGCTATAGCGGGAGATCATTGTCAGAGTTATGTTTCTACAGGCTACGATACAGCTACGAATCTTACCTTCTGTCTTCGGGGAAATGAGCGTGAGATTACGTGACCTGAGACCGCGGACTTTGTTGCTCGCCAACCAAGGTTCCTGTATAAGGGCCACGTCTATCTTTTCTTTCCCCATTATTCTCAACAGCTCGTCCGACGCTGCTTCAGAGTGGTGTAGATTTAGCTGCACCACTTTCATGCCGCCCGGGGTTGCTGCTCTCTTCTTCCACGTCGGGGACGGACGTCCGGAGTCGGTTTAGTCCGAACTTTATCGTTCCGTTCGAGAGCCTCAGGAGATTTAGGGACTCCGGACCTATCTTGATCCAGAGGTCCTTTCCGTCTCCCTTGTCTCTCGCTCGACCTCGGACTATCTTCCAATCCCCAGCTTGTAGGCTCTTATTCTGCCTTTTTAGGAGGTCCAGAATAACCTTATCCTCCAGGATTGGAGGAGGGACCCAAACTTTAATGGTGGTCCAGCTGGGGATTTCGTCGAGTGGCACTACGCTGATGTTCATATCTGGCCAGAGTCCGCTAAGATTGTTGACGCATGCCGTTAAGAACTCGAGAGCTCTAGGGTTGCCGCATCCAACAATCTTCACGCCCTTATGCCATTTGGCCCCGTCGAACTCGGTGAATGCATCATCCTCGTCCGTAGCAAGGGCTTCATGCATCTTCAGCAGAATGCCTTCTTCTACCATCATCCATCTTTCAGTAGAGATTCTGCCTTCTGGATTGCTCCGGTCGAGAATCGCTACTTGAAGCTCAGGCGCCGATGTTAGGCTGGCAGATTTTTTAATACGCTTGCCTTCTGGAACCTGAGAGTCGTTCGAACGTTGCCTTTTGACAGCGATCTTATCGTCTACTCTCTTTGGGGTTAACGCCGCTGCTTCTGGCCCATCTATCCAACTTGTTCAGAGCCACCTGTAGCATGTCTCTGAGGACGTTTACGAATTTACCACTCACTGCGATTTCCACGTCGTCCGCATATGCCACGACCTTGCAGCCACAACGTTCTGTAGACTTTCCCTTATTGTAAGCATGTTGGTTCCCCGACAGGAGTTTTGTATCCAGGTTTTCCCTAATGAAATGATCTAAAAGTCTTTCCAGATCTTTCAATAGGAAGGAGGATAGGCTAATTGGTCTGAAGTCTCTTGGCCTAGTGTGTGATATCTTTCCCGCTTTAGGTATGAATACCACTTTGGTATCCCTCCATCGATTCGGGACGTATGAAAGCCTGATACAGCCTACATAAATTTTCTCCAGCCAGGGGATAATGTACTTTAACATTTTCTGCATTTCTGCTGGAGTGATGCCATCTGGTCCAGGTGACTTGAAGGGCTCAAAGCTATTAAGAGCCCAGCTTATTCTGGATCTCTCAGTCAAGAAGCTAGCGACGCTCGCAGTCCACTCGCACTCTTGTTGGTCCTGCTGATCCTCGGGTTCTGTTACAGAGTTCCCCGGGAAATGTGTGTCGAGCAGTACATTGAGCGACTGCTCGCTGTTTTTGGTCCAGTTATTTGCCTCATCCTGTAAATATCCCACTGTACAGGGTGAAGCAGATAATATCTTCCTCAGCCTAGCGGCGTCGGAGACCTTTTCCACTTCACCACAGAAGGTATACCAAGAGCGCCTTTGCGCCTTTCTAAGCTCCTTCTTATAGATCTTGAGTTGCTCTTTATAGGCATCCCAAACATTAGCGACCCCTTGTTGAATAGCTTGTTGCAGGTCTTTTTCATAGCCGTTAGCTCAGAAGTCCACCATTGGGGTTTAGTTTTACCCTTGTACCTTGTTTTTGGACAGGCTTCTTCAAGGGATCTATTGAATGATATGGTGATATGATCGACCAGATTATCCAGACCGGCTTTGTCATTCGGTTCGTACAGAAGTTTAGAGTTGAGGACTTTCTTGAAATTCTTCTCATACAGATGCCACTTTGTCTTCCTTACATTTCTGTGGACGGCGGGTTTAGGCGCTTTTTCCGCGAGTTTGAACTCAATATAATGGTGATCTGAGAATGAGTGGTCGTCCAGTACATTACACCCAATAATTTTGTCTGACAGCCGGTCAGTAGCAAAAGTTACGTCGAGTACTACTTGTCTGTCTTTAATTGTAAAGGTCGGTTTATTACCTATGTTACAAATACTAAGGTTGGTAGTTAGAATAAAGTCAAGAAGCGAATCACCCCTATTGTTTATATCCGTACTACTACTACAGCTCGAGCTCGTCAGACGTTGCTTCTTATACTACTTCCCTGAATAGAGCAGTCGGTACTACAGATTTATAAGGCAAGTAGCTGGAGACCACCCAATATATGCGATTACCGATCTCCAGGCTAGCAGCTGTTTGGTCTTTACCACTTAAATTAGTCAGGAAAAAGATACTTAGATCTTTCCTGGCCAAAATGTAGGTTCTTGGAGTGCCTTCACAGTTGGCCACAAGCAGTTTAAAGTTGGGTGTCCTAATACCGCACACCCTTCCTCCCACTGCGTACTGCGTAGGGCTGCTGTATCAGGACGATGCCAGATGCGTCAAAGAGTCCGGAGACTCCCCTCAGCCTCTCTGTGTCCGAAGTAGAGCTTTTGTCCTCAGAGAAGGACTTTGCAGATCTTCTGTTAGAGTTGGAGTCACCAGAAATAATAGGCGTGGGTACCTCCGCACTTCCAGAAAGTGCCACGGTGGACGACTCACCTTCTGCAGTGGTAGCTATATCCTGCTTGTATATCTTCAAGACTATAGTCTCGAAGCCATATTGTAGGGTTGCACTCGCACTTTGTATATGGGAGGTGGATTCAGCGTTTAGGATAAGATTGACATGCCGCTTTTTACCATCCGCCTCACCCACCTTGCTGATTCTCCAATTATGGGCCGGCAGACCAGGATTGGAATCTTTCATTACTTCTAAGATGTCAGCCGGGTTGGAGGGCTCTTCTGTAACCCAGGTGATGGCTCTAGGGTGACTAGGGATGTTGTTTTTTTCGACAACATCCAACTGGGCACCCGGCCACACCTCACCCGCTCGACTCAGAGCAGCCTTGTACAGGTCTACTGATCTGGCATCTCCCCTGATGCCATCCTGCATCGTTGCAGATTGGTGGTTTACCCGGCATTTCTCTACGGACATCGAGGTAATGAGCCATAATGGCTGATTGTACATGACTCCATTTGTCCTTGAGGATGGATCCATCCTCACTACTTCTGTCTATAACAGCCATCACTAGACTCTCCTTCGCCACTTCATTGAAGGGCTTGGTGAGTGTCCTGTTGATGGTGACATTAGGGCCTCTTGCCTTTTTCGAAGGCAGGGGTTCATCAGGTGATTTGATTCGTTTTACTTTATTAGCCGTTAACACAGCTGAATTTGTGGCTCTTTCAGCCGACTTATTGGCCTTAGAAGCATCTATGACGCCTTTAGCCCAGGTAAGTGACTCTTTTTGTTTTTCGGTAAGAGCCGAAACCTCAACAGCCTCCAACTTCGTCAAAACTCTGAGCGCAACACGATGCTCATTGTGCTTCCGTTTTGACGGTCGGACATGACGTTTTCCCCTCACCGCACCACCTGTTGTGAGTACTTGAGGGGAGATTTTCACCATTTTTGGTGTGGTCGGCTTTGGCCAAGACCAACGGACGGACAGTCGGACGATTTGGGGAACCGCGCTCCATCGGAACACGAAGGCATCCCCGTCAAGAGAATTTATTTTTATTTTGTCTGTATTAGACCGTAATAGGTACTACGATGTAGGCCTTACGGACTTTGTACAGATTTTTGCTATTGCGTGATAGGTACTGGTAACTATCCGCTATGTGATAAACACGTCCGTTCACTGCGAATGATCAACAACGACCTGTAAGGTAGCTCTTATGTATTCAAGGATTGATCTAAGACCCTAAGCATTTTCGGCGGATATTCGTTTTGGGTTATTTTAAGTCGAATGAGAAATGTCCGTCCGTCCGTCTGTCTGTGCACGATAACTCTCGAAAGGAGTAACCGATTCACTTCAAATTTGGTATACGGTAAAATTTTTTTTATCTCCGGCTAAGTTCGAAGATGGACCATATTTGTCCAATCCTTCTGGTACCTCCCACACAAAGGGTTAATATTTAGTAAAATATTGGTTCTATAATAACTTCTATACTACTTATTAGAATCTTCTGAAATTCCACACATCGTATTATTTTATTAGTCGCTATCACCTCGAGCAAAATGGGCGAAGTTGCCAAGCCCCTTTGGTACCTCCCACACAAATGGATCATTTTGCATCAAAATTGAACTGCTTATAACTTTAATACAAGTTCATAAAAGTACTTGAAATTTTGTACAGCATAATGTTTTTGTGGCGCCTAAAGTCCGGTTAAAAATAGGCATTATTGTACAGCCCCTTTTGGTACCTCCCACATAAATGGACCGTTTTACACCAAAAGTTAACGTCTTATAACTTTAATACCAGTGCATTCAAATACTTGAAATTGTGTAAAGTGTAATGCTGTTATAGTGCTTACAGTCCTGTGAAAAGTGGGTGTTATAACCACGCCCCTTCCTGTACCTCCCACACAAAATGACCAAATCATACCAAAATTTAATAGCTCGTAACGTTAATACCAGTGCACATAAACGTTCAAAGTGCAATGTATATAAAGAATCGACTGTTTACAGAAAAATTGTTGTATTTGTTAAACCCCTTCTGGAACCTCTCACACAAATTGACAGATTAATTAGTGTAATGTTATTAATTACATTACTCACAAAGTGAGGGTATACCTTAGGCGGTTTACCTGACTGAAACTTTCTTACTTTTTTTTGTTTTTTCATTAAATTATTATCAATTTAAACTGCATTTAATAACTTTAAAGTATGTACTGGTATTAAAGATAAAAGCTGTTTACATTTGGTACAAAATGTTCCATTTGTGTGGGAGGTACCAAAAGGGGCGTGCCAATAACGCCCACTTTTCTCTGGACTCTAGGTACTATAAAAGTATTACACTGTACACAATTTCACGTATTTGTATGAACTGAAATTAAAGCCAAAAGCCGTTAACTTTTGGAGCAAAATGGTCCATTTCTCTGGGAGGTACCAAAGAGGGATTGTTCACTTCGCCCATTTTTCTTGACGTGTTAGCGACTAACAAACTAATACTATGTGTGAAATTTCAGAAGAATGGAGTAAGTAGTATAGAAGGCATTAAAGAATCAATATTTCACTAAAAGTTAACCCTTTGTGGGGGAGGTACTAGAAGGAGTGGACCAATTTGACCCCTCTTCCAACTTAGCCGGAGATAGAGAAAAATATTACCGCAAACCAAATTTGAAGTCAATTGGTTACTCCTTTCGAGAGTTATCGTGCGCACCAGCCAGCAGACAGACGGACATTGCTCAAATGACTTAAAATGACCCAAAACGGATTTTCGCCGAACATACTTAGGGTATTAGCCCAGCTAACAAAATTATCCGACTTTGTCTGACATCCGACATGTCTGCACATAATCGGATCGCTTACGACGATTCTTACCGACTTCGGACCGAATTCTGTCCGACAAGTCTGAGGGAATTTGGTGTTTTTTGTTCCGACTGTTTTCTGCAATATCGTAACGTTTTCTGAACGGTATGTCTGAATGATATCGGAACTCAGTGTGTGTTGTACTTTTTGTTACAGCGTATGTGTGCCTGTGTGTTTTTTGCTCATAAACATTTTTTGTGGAATTTTGTGTGGCACCGTTAGATAAGCAACCACCAATTGTATGCTGCTTTGTTCTTTGGAATTTCTGTAAGTTGTAAGCATTGAATTATTCTTGTTTTCTGAAAAGTACAACTTTTTTATGTTTTTACCACTAAGCATTGAATTCGTTTTTTTCTGAAAACTAAAACTATTAATAAAACTAGTAAAAAATACTCAAAACTGTAAAATTTATTAAAACATCACAGGGAAAGTAGTATTGACTTGGTAAGAATTCGATCCAAAATCGGACCGCATTATCGGCAAAAGGATCCGAATTTTGCGTGACATTGGTTAAGAATTCGGTCCGAAATCGGTCCGACTCACTGGGGAAAAATATTCTAATTTTATATGTAATTCGGCAAGAATTCGATCCGAATTGTGTACGTTATTCGGTAAGAGTTCGGTACGGCTTTTCTAATTTCCCTTCCGAATTTCCCAAGAATTTAGTTCCGAAGTCGGTACGAATACGGTACGACACGTCTGCACAAGCATCAGATTTCCCTCCGACGTGTCGTTCCGACAACATGACAACCACTTCATACATCACTCCTTCGATGTATTAAGCTAGGTACACACGATTTGCAGATCGGTCAATATTGCCAGAAAAATGGCGGAAAAATGCAACCCTGTGAATTTACAAACCGTGTGAACATACAATTTTTTTTTTAGCAGTAAAGACATTGCGTGAAAATTTGCAGCTTTTTAGATGTGCGAAGTTTATGCATGTGACAACGGCGCCATTGACAGAAAAACATTTTATTGGTAACCCTGTCTATAAAATATTTTTATTGTCAATCCTGCACATAAATACTTACAAAATATGTTGCAAATATGTGAAATTTTAAGGATTTCTTGCAATCGTCTGAACAGTCAATTCACCTTTGCCTACACTCTGTCATTGTCCGTACATTTGCAGCACTTTAACAGGGTTGATAACGTTTGCCGATCTGGCAATCGTCTGTACATACCTTTACACTTTTGGCTCGTAGCAAATGATATATACCCTCCTCTCTACGGTGAGGGGATAAAAATGCAACCGTGTGAACTTTCAATTTTTGTCTTGCAACGTTGACAGAAAAGTCATCGTCAATAAATTGTAAGATGTGCGAAGTTTATCCATCTGACAATGGCGCCATTTTTCTTAAGGTAAGCACACGATTGCCAGATCGGACAATGTTATCAACCCTGTTAAAGTGCTGCAAATGTACGGGCAATGACAGGTTGTTAGGCAAAGCTTAATTGACAGTTCAGACGATTGCAAGAAAACATTACAATTTCATATACATACATACCGGGTTTTTCAATCAGAGCGCTACAAAAGTTTTTTTTAAATAAAAAAAACGGTTTTGGATATCAATGAAATTCTTTATTCCTGTGAAAGTACGTTCGATGCCATTATGTATGAAACTCGATTTCTTTTGCATGGCCACCACGGGCACGCTTGCAGAAGTCCAGACGCTGAACCCATTTTTCGACGGTTTTCAAGAATAAATCGGCCGATACTTCTGCAATTTTACGTTCGATATTCGTACGAAGTTCATCAATCGTCGCTGGCTTGTTGGCATAGACTATAGACTTGACGTAAAAAAGCGCACGACCGAGGCGGCCAATCGACTGGGCCATTTCGTGAGATAACACGTTCTCCAAACTTGGTTTCCAATAAATTGATTGTTTCATTCGCTGTGTGGCTTGTGGCGCCGTCCTGTTGGAACCACATGTCCTCCAAGTCCATATCATCCAATTGGGGCGAAAAATATTCGGTTATCATTGAACGGTAGCGATTCCCATTCACAGTAACGTGCCGGTCTTGATCATCACGGAAGAAGTACGGCTCAATGACGCCGCCGGCCCATAAACCGCACCAAACCGTAATTTTTTCGGGATGCAATGATGACTCATGGAGTACGTGTGGATTGCTGTCTGACCAATAACGCATATTTTGTTTATTGGTGAATCGACGAATCATCGACCATAAATTGGACGTAGCGCTCTTAACGTTCAGGCCACTGACTCCGAATATCGGTAGTAAATTTTAATAATTTCGACCCGTTGTTGGCTCGTATATCTTTCCATCATGAAATGGCAAACCTTACTGAAGAGAAATGTCAAAAGAGCGGCAAAAAATATGGCGTCGTTTGCTGTCCCTGTCGTCCTACTTTTGTAGCGACCCTGTTGAAAAACCCTTTATTTACAATATATTTTGTAAATATTTATATGCAGGATTGCCAATAAAAATATTTTATAGACAGTGTTCCCAATAAAATGTTTTTCTGGCAATGGCGCCGTCACATGCATAAACTTTGCACATCTAACAATCTGCAAATTATTTCGCAATGAAATTTCTGCCAACGTTCCGCAACAAAAAATTGTATGTTCACAAGGTTGTACGAGCACAGGGTTGCATTTTTCTGACAACATTGTCCGATCTGCAAATCGTGTGTACTTAGCTTTAGGAAAGGCGTTCTCTGGCAAATTTTCGTTTGTTCAGCAGGAAAGGTGTTCTCTTAAAATGTTTCCTTAGTAAAAGGGTGCTTCTGACAGATTTTCTTTAATAAATAATTGTCTACGACAATTTTTGCTTAAGAATAAGTTGTCTCTGACAAATTATAAATGGCGGTCTCTGACAATTTGTCCTTAACAAATAATTGGAATTTGACAAATTTTTTTGAGAAGAGATGATCTCATACAATTTTTTTATGGTCTCTTACAGTTTTTCCTGTAATAAATTGTATTATCAGACAATCCCTGAGAGCTTTTCCTTATTAAATAATGATCTCGGAGAGCATGAATACGACGCATTACCGTCATTTTCTCTCTGTCACTCACGAGTTGCTCTATAAATTGCCATTTAAAAAAGCGCGCGCACCTCTTCGGGTCAGTCATAGTGGTGGCACCAAATATGACTGCCGTCCAGTTTTTGTTGTTGTAGTAGCTTAAATAGATGTTGTGCTCGTTACTGCCTAATCAGGTTCTGTTTCTATGTCCAGATCTATGGAGGCAACCTGAAAGGGCTGCGACCATAGTGTATCTGGAGTAAGGTGAGTGGGCTTGCCTGGGCGGTTAAAGAGGTGCAGCGTGTCATGCGGACCTGTTCCTCATGCAGGGCAAATGTTTTGCGTAGAGGTCATTTTGTGTTGAAGCGTATTTTCAAATGCGCACTCGCTCGGGGTGATGTGAATCACTCGAGGTGATGTGAACAGGCCGGCACGCTCACCACACCTATTCCCATGCGATTTTTTCATGCGAAGGTGTATATCAACCGTCCCAACACCTTGGAAGACCTAATTAACAATATTGAGGCTGAAAATGGCAGAATACCAGTCGACATACTTATTATAGTTCATGAAAACTTCAGAAAACATATGCAGCAGTGTGGGTATAGCGAAGGTCGACATTTGCCAGATATACTTTTTAAAACCATGTAATTTAAAAATTCCCTTACTGTTCAATATAATTAAAATATAAAATAAATTTTTCGAAGGTTCATAACTTTTTTATTTCATTCCCAAATAAACAAATTACCGCGCTCCACCCTGTAGAAGAGGGGGAAATATATATTAAAACTAATTTTTGTATATTATTTTTCTTCTTCCTATTCCTGTTCGTTAGTTTGTTTTACAATTAAAAAATGTCGTGTGTAAATGAAAACTGTAAGATTGTTTCTGAAACAGAACGATCTATATGTAGAGTATTGGCTTTGTACTAACATTTGGCATGCTAAGTGTGCAGGTTTATCTGCATAGGTTGTAGATGTTGTGTACGGATAGTGAAATGGTGTTGCAAGAACTGTAGAAAAATTAATGTAGAGTTCTTCGAAAATGGGTGAAATTGGTAAAGAAATTGGTGATTGTATTCGAGATTCAATAAATATGCATCTCTGTTTGATAGGTTCCCAGAATTGAATGCATTTGTGTGTTCGCCTGACGTCGGACAAAAGGTCGACGAAAAAGACGCTTCCTCAGAAGCTCGATGTCGGAACACCGAGAGCTTCTGACCGTACGTCGTCGGATGAGCCTACAACATCATCAGCTTCTGTCAGTGCTCCTTGTTCAGTTTCTGTTGATCAGCAGAGGGTTGCTCTCGTTGTAACACCAAGGGTTGATAAGGTTGTCTCCATACAGGAGGGGAATTCAGTGGTTCATCTTGAAATGAATCCTAAACCTCCTGCAAATGTAGCATCACGAGCCGGTGGGAAATCGAAAATTCTGACTGTGGTCCCAGCCAATAAAGTAGTTTTTGTTTCACGCTTTGCTCCCTATATATCCTCCGAAGATATAAACTTTTATATTAGATCTAAGCTTGAAGGTGACTTTTATCTTAAGACATTTAAGACTCGTTCGTCTTTACCTAATTCTAGGTCATCATTTAAAATCATCGTGCAACCGACGATCTTTGACAAACAAATCTTCTGATTTTTGGCCGCCTTAGGCATTTGTTAAAGAACTTGTTGATAGGATCGACAATTTAGCGTACACCCAAAAAAAATTGTTTGCTGTTAATAACAAACAACGTCTGCTAATTTTTAGCAAACATTTTTTCTGCTAATACAGCACATTTTCTGCTGTAATAGCAAACAGTTTGCAGTTTTGCACTGCTGAAAAATCTGCAGTTTGCTGAAAATTTTTGCTGTTAATCAAAATATGTGAAAATAAGACAAAAGTTGCAATTATTTACATGATAAAGTTCAACTACCATTGAAAATCAAAAAGGTGAATGGCCTTAACCTTGAAAGTGATGAAAAAAGTATATTTAAAAAAAAATTAATAATTATTCGGCGATATCTATTTTCCGAGTAAAGCGTGGTACTATGTTAATTTTTCGCGTTGAAATCCCATATAAAAACAAAGTCGCGAAAAAAACTGCGAAATTTTTTCGTTTGTGGTACTATGTTTATTTCAACGCGAAAAAGTAACATTTTGCGCCACCACAAATTTAACGCCCTTACAAATTGAACGTCCCAACAAATTTAATGCCGCCACCGTCACACTCCCATTTGTTTATATTTATTTTTGTCCACAGAAACTCAACTTTTGTAAATATTAGAAATAAAATTTCCTAATAAAGAATAATAAATTAAATTATCTTCCGCAATAAAGAAAAAAGAATGCAAAGATGTGAAAGGCTAAATAATTATGTTTATGCAATAAACCAGAAGAGCGAAATTCCAATTGGATTGTAGTGCAAAAGCAAACAAAATTGCAAAACAGTGGAAGGACATGTAACTAAATGTAATAATGTGGAATTTGTCTTGTAATTAAATATGTACATTTATGTTTGTATGTTTAGAACAATTGTGTGCAAAAGCCTAAGGAAACATTATGGACGACTAACGCTACTAAAGCAGTAGGACAATGGGATTGGACAGTGCCTGTGTTCTCGATTTGGAAATAGTTGTAAAGAACATACAGAGTTAGTTCTTGCCAGCCATAAAAGATGGAAGAAGATATTCCGTTTATGGATGGAATTATAATTTATATATGTCAACAAATATAATGTAAATGCTTAAATATAATAATAAAACATATTTTTCGATTAATCAGAACATCATTTTATTTATTTATATTTGTACAACAGTAGGAAATTATTTCGTTATTTATAAAATTGTACTACCCTGACTTTTCATGTCTCACAAACATCGCCACCGCAACAACACAAAACAAATAATTTATGTATATCATTAGCACAATGATCTCCAACAATATTTCCATTCTGACATTTAAATTAACTATTTTCTAAGTCGGCATTATTCCAATTGTTTATTGATTCGAATTTTATCTTTTGTTCGTTTTCAAGAATGTTAGCAAAAAGAAAAAATGCACATGCATATACACACATACATACATATAAAAGTGACACTTTGACACACACACTTCCAAATTGCAATGCGACTTTGTAAAAAAGCGTTCCATTTTTCAACTCGAAATAACATTTTGCGCAATTTTTTCGTGCCGAAAAAACATAGTACCCACCTTAAAGCGTGGTACTATGTTCATTTTTCGCGTTGAAATCCCATATAAAAACAAAGACGCGAAAAAAACTGCGAAATTTTTTCGTTTGTGGTACTATGTTTATTTCAACGCGAAAAAGTAACATTTTGCGCCACCGCAAATTTAACGCCGTTACAAATTGAACGCCGCAACAAATTTTATGCCGCCACCGCCACCCTCCCATTTGTTTATATTTATTTTTGTCCGCAAGAAACTCAACTGTTGTAAATATTAGAAATAAAATTTCCTAATAAAGAATAATAAATTAAATTATCTTCCGAAATCAAGAAAAAAGAATGCAAAGATGTGAAAGGCTAAATAATTATGTTTATGGAATAAACCAGAAGAGCGAAATTGCAATTGGATTGCAGTGCAAAAGCAAACAAAATTTGCAAAACAGTGGAAGTATTACATTTATAACTAAATGTAATAATGTGAAATTTGTCTTGTAATTAGATATGTACATTTATGTTTGTATGTTTAGAACAATTGTGTGCAACAGCCTAAGGAAACATTATGGACGACTAACGCTACTAAAGCAGTAGGACAATGGAATTGGAGAGTGCCTGTGTTCTCGATTTGGAAAAAGTTGGAAGAAGATATTCCGTTTATGGATGGAAGTATAATTTATATATGTCAACAAATATAATGTAAATGCTTAAATATAATAATAAAACATATTTTTCGATTAATCAAAACATCATTTTATTTATTTATATTTGTACAACAGTAGGAAATTATTTCGTTATTTATAAAATTGTACTACCCTGACTTTTCATGTATCACAAACATCGCCACCGCAACAACACAAAATAAATAATTTATATATAACATTAGCACTGATCTCCAACAATATTTCCATTCTGACATTTAAATTAACTATTTTCTAAGTCGGCATTCTTCCAATTGTTTATTGATTAGAATTTAATTTTTTGTTTGTTTTCAAGAATGTTAGCAAAAAGAAAAAATGCACATGCATATGCACACATGCATACATATAAAAGTGACACTTTGGCACACACACTTCCAAATTGCAATGCGACTTTGTAAAAAAGCGTTCCATTTTTCAAGTCGAAAATTTTTTCGTGCCGAAAAAACATAGTACCCACCTTTACGGTTCTCAATATTTTTATTTTTTCATTGGATTTTAAAAATATTGGAAATAGGAGTCGATTAAAACTGCAAAAAGTAAAACACAAATCGATAACGAATATGAATTTACGATTTCAAAATCTTAGTTCCGGACATACAATTAAAATTAATCTATTGTCTTTAGATTTTAGTTTCTAATTTTTTATATTTTAATGAAACCAAAGCTAAACATTAAGGATATTATTCATAAAAATTTAATGAAGGTTTGAAGAACGCTTTAACACTGCTAAAGCGTTCCTCAAACCTTCTTTAACTTTTTATGAATAAGGCCCTAATATTATATGTGCGATTTGTAAAAATGTTATAAAGTCTGATTCACACAAGGCAATTTTATTTCAAGCAAGTGTCAAAGTTTGTAGGAGAGATACAGAGAGCACTTTCCGCTTAGAAGAAATTGCCTCGTGTGATCTAGGACTAAGTATTGTGTATGCAAAAAAAGTTTAAAAAAACGAGAGAATTCCTAAAGGCTTAGGGTGAGTATTAAGAGAAAATTTCGCAAGATTGTATCATCCTGTGCAAAGACTAATTCAGATTACTAACTAAATCAGATTAAACCGCTGATAAAATTGCCCTGTGTAAATTGGGACGAACATAGACACCTCAACACACGAGGTAATTCGGCGTCTCTCTCTCTGTCAAACTTTGACACTTGCTTGGAAAAAGTTGCCGGGTGTGAATCTGGACATAGAGGCATACGGAAGATAATGTCCAGATTCACACTCAGCAACTTTTTCCAAGCAAGTGTCAAAGTTTGATGGAGAGAGAGGCGGGCGGAAAGAGTTCTCTCCTACAAACTTTGACACTTGCTTGGCAAAGTTGCCGATTGTGAATCTCAACAATGGGGAAAGTAGTTTCTTGTACTGGCAATCCGTTTTGTGTTTTTCATTCGCACTTTGCTGCCTTTATTTCCAACAAACACCGAATTGCCCCGTGTGAATCGGGACATAGACATGATTTATGACGGAAAAAGAAAATTAAAAAAAGCGGCGTTTAATTTATATTCCTTACCACTGAAACCAATTTCTTCCATTAAAATGTGCTTGCGATAAGTTACATATATATTCATATTTGTGCAGATGACAAAATCTCATATAAAATGTTTATTTCGCATATCAAAAAATATTGACAGACGTAATATGCTTTCACTAGCATTCTTGCCGTGTCTATAGGGTAAACCCAACACATTGGCCAATATTGACAGACTTCGCGTCGATGTCGTACGATTTATGTTCTTTATATTTATCCTTCGGACAAAAAGAAGATAATTGTTAATGCCAGTGACCGGTAAGTATTGTTTGTAGATACTCCTAATGCTATTCAATTTTATTAAATGATTTATTTTTCATTTATATTTTTAGATCAAGCATACATACAGATTTCACAGTTCGAAACGCTTACCAATACATGGGCTGAATAACTTCAGGTTGGAGTCCTGGTTGATATACTCTTCTCAAATATCAGGAAAATATAAAATTTGTATTTCTTTTATTAAAATAAGAAAGAAAGAAACGTATGCTAGAATAACAAAAATAGTTTGTTCTCCCAGCCGCTTTTTTCTGTTAAATAATAGCAAAATTGTTTGCTAAAACGACTGTTCTAGTTTGCTACAGCAGCAGGCAAATTTATGTGCTAAAATAACAACCATAGGGTTGCTAAAATAACAGACGAAGTCTGCTTTCCCTTTTTCAGCAGACACAGACTGTTGAAGCAACAAACATTTTTGCTAATGATACTCACAAAATTCTTTGAGTGTAGTTATCTTTGAGACCTTCTAGCTCTAACTCATCACAAAACTGAATAACTATTTGGTCATAGCTTATCAGAATGTAAGAGGGCTTAATACTAAATTAACCCGACTATTTACTGATAGCTTTGATTTTTCACTTTTGTGTTTCACTGAGACCTGTTTAAAACCCTCAATAACTGAGGCATTAAAATATTCGAATGAATATGTATGTTCTATATAGAAAAGATCGCATTCAAAAAAATTGTGGTGGAGTTCTTATTGTTGATATTTCTACGTCCCCCAATCTCGGAATTATCTGTTTATGATGGTCACTTAAAGGCTATAGGCAGATTGGTTTTGATGTTGAGGGATCTGGACCATATCTTAATCTTGGGGATTTTAATTTACCCTCTGTTTCTTGGCTTTTATTGCCTGATACGGAGGCATTTACGCCCTTGAATTCTTCTTCGATCATGTTTGAGTGGACTTATGATGTAGTTAGGCGTTTTCCGATCTCGAACTATTGCAGATTAACGGTATTTCCAATTCGTCTGAAAAAATATTTAATTAACCCCAATTTCACAACCTTCGGTTAGAGCTAACCCACAGTTAAAAAATAAAAATGTCATACAATTTGACAGCTCTAAGTGTAGGTTAGCTCTAACTGTAGGATAACCGGAGATTGTGGAATTGGCCGTTAGTATTTGTGAATAACGCTCAGATTTTTGATATTCATAGAATTTCTCCGATTTCTACCCCGGAGGATAGTTACCATCCTACGCGGGGTATTTCCATGCTGTATGACATCTCGGACTCTTCTTCTATATACCTCCCAGGTGACGAGGGTACAGTTTTTTGTTTCTAAAGAACAGATTTTGAGTTGCTGAATTCTCTGCTCTTGAATACTAAAAGGGTGGTTAAATTGTAAGGGACGATGTTGAATGTGAACCACAGCTAAACGTCAAGTTTTTTCTGCATTTCATTTGACATTTCTCAATTTGAACCATGGAAAGATACACAATTGAGCAACGCGTTAAAGTTTTTTAAGCGTTTTACGAAAATGGGCGTTCAAATCAAAATGCATTTCGTGATGTTTTTTGATCAGCATAATCGACCAAATGTGTCCATAATCGGGAGAATTGTGCGCATATTTCAGCAAACCGGGTCTGTAGGAGATGTGAAAACACCTGTGCATACTCACCCAGTTCGTTTGTTGCGGCTTATGGGCTGGCGACGTCATCGGGCAATACATACAGGCAGTTACTGTGAATTGTGTTCGCTATCGTGAGATGATAATTAACTTTTTATGGCCCGAATTGCAAGATATGGATGTGGACAATATGTGGTTTCAACAGGACGGTGCCACTTGCCACACAGCTAACGAAACAATGGTTCTTTTGCGCAACAAATTGAATGGCCGTGTTATCTCACGTCGTGGCGGTGTCAATTGGCCGCCAAGATCATGTGATTTGACACCGTTGGACTTCTTTCTTTGGGGTTATTTGAAAGAAAAGGTGTACGTCGATAAGCCAGCCAACATCAAGAGCTAAAGGATGAGATAATTCGGCACATTAACGGCATAGAACCTCAATTATGCCTCAGCGTCATCGAAAATTTGGACCATCGGATGGAGGTGTGCCGCCGAGGTCGCAGCTGCCATTTGGCCGATATTTTGTTCCATACATAATTGAACCATACCAATATTGTCATAATAAAAAGAAATTACAATAATTTCCTAAATAATTTGTGTTTTATTCAAAATCAACATCGGCCCTTAAAATTTAACCACCCTTTAACTGGGATTTAGTTTGTTGTTGTAATCACTTGACTGATATAGATGCAGCTATTGAGAGATTTTACAATGTCTTGAATGAATGTTTGGTATTAAGAATACCATTAGACCACCGTGGTATTCTTCTAATATGACTGCTCTCAGGAACATGAAGAGCAGACTATTTAAGAAAAATGTAGAAATTCTGCATATGCATAATTAGTACGTTGAAAATCAATATGTAATAATTGGTAATATCTGGATGATCTGAATGGAATATTAAATCTTATTAGTTGTTATTATTTATATAAATCTTATCTTAGAAAGAATGTAATCGGAAGATACATCACCTTTTATAACCGTTAGAATCATTGTAGAGTTCAGCATAATACGTCTGCTCCCAAGAGTAGGAATTCTTATCAAACTCAACCTACTAGTGTATGGTGGAAGAACAAAATCACTATTCCAGTGAAGGTGTCGCAAAGCAAATAATAAAAATTGCTTCTGAACAGATTCGATCTTATCGATGTACCTATGTCCCGTATTGAGGTCCAATACAACGGACCCATATTCTAGAATAGGTCTAACAAGTGAAGTATAAAGCTGCTTTGTTATATATGGGTCTGGAAATTCTTTCGCCCATCGCTTAATAAAGCCTAGAACAGCTAGCTAGCTTTGTTCACCATTGTAATTATGTGATTATTGAAATTGAGTTTAGGATCCATCAATATACCAAGATCCACAAAGGTATCAACAGTATCTAAATTGGAACCATTAAGACCAAATTTAAATGGGATAGTTTTCGACCTAGAGAAACACATGTGCTTACATTTCCTCAAATTAAGGTCCATGCAATTAATATCTCACCAATGACCAAAGTTATCTAAATCATTTTGAAGTATCATAGAATCTTCAGTTGCATTATAAGAGAAAAATATCTTAACATCATCCGCATACATCAATAGCCTAGAATTAATAATTGATTCTGGTAAATCATTGATAAATACTTCTATGTATTTATCAATGGGGCCAATATGACTACCCTGGGACACCTCAGAAGGAACCACAATCGGACCAGAACGAAAACCACCAAATTTCACAATCTGAATACGGTTATCCAGATAAGAGGATATCCAATCAACAAGCAGTTACTAAAACCAACGCGTTCAAGCTTATATAACAATAGTTTGTGATTAACTCAATCAAATGCCTTACTAAAATCGGTATAAACTACATCTGTCTGTTTACCAAGCACGAATTCTTTAACTACCTGGGAAGTAAATTGAACTAAATTCGTCATAGTTGAAAGTCCCTTCCGAAATCCATGCTGGAAAGGACTACGAATAGACGATACACTATGCGATAAAATTTCAGTGGCCATCTTCTCAAAAAGTTTTTCAATACATCTATCAAGCTTCCTGATTTATGAAGTGGACTTATGAACGAATTTCTCCAAGTAGATCGAGAAATAGCCAATCCTTATTGAATTGTTAAATAATAATAATAATGTAAGCGGAACAGCAAGATTTTGAGGTTAGGGTGGCAGCCGTATTTTTTTTACAAGCTCACATAGACCAGATTAGGTCCCTAGTGTTACCACGGGCTGATTATACTTGGTATACCAACATGGCCAGCACTGTTAGAGGATTTAAGCTTGCCTAAATTTGACGATACTACTGATAAATCAAAATAAGGTATGCTCAATTGATTCACGGAAGGAATATTGTAGGGGTAGGGGACGCCCTGTTGACATTGTTGGCGAGAATAGGTTGATGCAAAAAATTTTGCGAAACAATTGGCGATAGATTGATCACCACAGAATTCCACACCAACCATTCTAACCCTGGAAGGCCTGGGATTGGACTTTCGTTTCATATTGACAAAATCCTAGAAAGATTTGGGATTAATTTTAAAACGATAACCCACTTTCTCTACGTAGAGTTTATACAATCTACGAGATTCAATATTATACTGCGATCTGGCTACAGAGTACCTTGCATAATCGATATCTGATCCAGATTTTTTAAACTTCTTAAACAACCTGCTCTTCAAATTCTTGACAGCAGTCGTTTTAGAAGAATGCCATGGAGGATTAATAGACTTCCTAATGTGAATCTTTGGTACGGATTGTAGCAAACATTCATTTAAAATATTATAAAATCTATCAATGGCAACATCCATATCAGCAACACGATCACAATTACAAACAAAAACCCACTCGATATTAAATAATAGAGAATTAAGCAATTCCATGTTTGTTCTTTTGAAACAAAAAACTGTATCCTCATCATGTGAGGAGTCTACAGAACAGTCCTCCATTTCACACAACATCAAAATACCGAGCGTGGGATGGTAACTGTCTTCAGGGGAAGAGACGGGAGAATTTATAAAAATTTCCAAAAAAATGTATTATTCACGACTACCAAATCAAGTAACTTATCATAAATATTGGAAATACAGTTGATCTGGAATAGCCCAAGATCAGAAAAACACCTAACCACATCGTTAGTCCACTCAAACGTCGATGAAGATGAATTCAAAGGAGTAAGAGCCTCAGTATCCGGCAAAGAAAGCCAAGAAACGGAGGGTAAATTAAAATCCCCTAAAATGATGATACGGTCTACATCCCTCAACATTTAAATTACTCTGCTGATAGCACTATGCAACAAAAATTTTGTCCAAGTGATGTGGATAACAGTTTCTGGTGCAATTAGGTGTCACAAACACGAAAAAAATATTTAAAAAAATGTTTATGGTAATTTTTTTTTATTTTTTTTTAATTCCAGCTTTCATGGAAAGTACATTCAGTATTTGGACCATAATTTTTCAAGTCTGCTTGAGTCCTGTTATACCTCAAATTAAAGGGAATTATGAGGGCTACATATGCTGCAAATATCGCTTCAATGTAGAATCTTTGGTTTAGTAACAGTCGTCAAAAATATGAGAAAAAAAAATATTTTTTTTTTAAAAAACACTTTTTCCTGGTACAAAAAAAATAGAAAAAAAATCGAAAAAATTATTTTATTACATTTAAAAAAAATATCTATGGATAAATGTAAAAGTTATGAGCCAATTTGTAAATGTTAGGGAAATTAAAAAAAATCTTGTTTCATATTTTTCCGTTTTTAAATGATGTTTTTGCTTATATTGAATTCGCCATATGTGAGAGAGACATATGTATAAGAGACATTGCACTTTTTTTTTTTTTGTTTTGTTTTAATTTCCACGTCGTAGTGGGTTGGTTGAATTCTTATAGAATTCATATACCAGGACTGGTTAGATACGTCTTACGTGACTACACTGCGTTCATCTGGGACTAACTTCATTTAAGTTGTTTATCATGATTAGTAGAAAACAAGTGTTTGTACTTGGTATTCGATTATTATTTAATGAGGTATTCTCTTATGTTTGTTTTTATATGTTCATTTTGCATTTTGTAATGAATGAAAAAAGCTCATTCATGTCTGATTCATCTCGTGTTTTTAGTAAATCAGGTAAGTTTGTATATTTGTTGAATAAATTTTGATGTTCAAGTCTAATCTGTTCAAATCTGTTACATTGAAAGATTAAATGGTGCTCGTTTTCGATGATATTGCAGTCATCACATAAATTATTGGGTGAGATTCCAACTATAAACAGAAAGTTCTTACAGTACGTATGTCCCGAGAGTAATCTGTTAAACAATTTTATTTTTGCAGGTGGCGCATGTACATTTTGAAACCATGGAATTTTTGGAGGTTCTTCGAAGAATTGCTGGAAGTATTTGCCTTTGTGCCTAGATGTCTCTTGGTATGTATCAACCCACTCTTTCCATAGCAGTTCTTTTATTCTGTTTGTGGCATCCTTTAGGGAGAGGAAAGACGTTATTTCGCAGCCAGAAACGGCAGCATGCTTGGCGTAGTAATCAGCGATTTCATTTGGCGATATACCAATGTGAGCGGGAGTCCAGATCACAGTGAGTTTTAATATTTGTGAGTTGTTTATTTTCTGAAGAATGTTGTTTATTAGGTAGTTTTGTGCAGTATTGTTGCTGAGTAAAAGACAGGAATTCTTGCTATCAGTGAAAATTGCTGCTTTACTGATACCGTCTTCAATGATGATGTCGATTGCTTTGTCTATAGCGTGAAGTTCTCCGGTGAGTGAAGAAACTTTGTTGGGGATTTGAAAGAGGAAGTTTTGTTTAGAAGATATGTTGCATGCAGCGCAACCAGTAGAATTAGGGGTTATGGATGCATCTGTCGCCCAAATTGAGTAGCCTTCAGATTTTAGTTCCATTACTTTTTGGCGATATATGGCAATGAAGCAAGCTTTATTTAGGTCGTTTTTATTCGCATCAAAAAGATTCAGTTTTATGTCAATTTTTGGTAATGGGACCACATTTTCATTTACTCGGAGGTCATTAAATATATTTCTGAATTTGAGGAATATCATGCCCATGCTTGTTTTTTGGTTGGCAGACATAGTGAGGTTATTGTATAGATTGAAATTAATAGACTTGAGTTTTATAAGTTCTTTTGCAGCGAGGAATTGCGATCTTTGTTCTGGTAGTAGCACTCCTGCTAGCGCATAGACAACATGTGTTGGGGTGGTTTTGGTTAAACCAAGGTTCCGCCTCAGAATTTGATTTTGAAAGCTAGTAATTTTTTTGTTAAGGTATTTTGGAGTGTGAGCCATAGATGAGGCGAGGTATTCTGTTTTGGAGAAAATAGTAGCTTTGGTAATGTTGTTGGCAACCGTGGGGTGGAGACCATATTTTAAAGTGGTGATCATTTTAATTGCATTTAAAGATTTCAGACAGGATGCAGTTGCATCGACATAGTGTTCTTTCAAGCAGAGGCTATTTTTGAAAGTCCTACCCAGAAATTTTACTGAGTTAACTGGTTTAATTAAGTTTCCAAAAAGTGAAATTAGTGGAACTTTTCTGGCTCCCTTGGCTACATACATTGCCGCCGTTTTTTCCAAGTTTATCTTTAAGTTTAATTTGGTAAGCAGTGACGCAATTTAATGATTTTATTTTGAAGAGTTTTTGTGGCTGTTTCAAAATCTTTGTCATGAGTAAGAATGATAAAATCATCTGCAAATTGAAAAATTTCAGTTTTTTCATCAGCGATGCCATGAAGGCCAAGTGTGTAAATATTAAATATAGTTGGACTTAAGCAGCTTCCCTGTGGTATTCCATTGTAGATTTCAGTGCTTTCTTTTCCCATGACTAGGATTCTTTTACTAAGAAAGTTGATTATCCATGTCCTGATTTCTATTGGAAGATTTATCGCAATCAGAATATTTTGAAGACAGTTTATATCAACACATTCATACGCAGTACTGATGTCTAGTGTGACCAAAATGACCTTCTCACCCTTTTCTTTGTGTGTGGTGATTGTATGTAGAATGTCATTGATGCAGAGAGATGCCGACATATTTTTTCGGTAGGCATAAGATCTTTTAGGCAGGTTATTTTCCTCATTTATGAATGCATTTAGACGAGTTTTCACCATAAGATTAATAATTTTGACCAGCACTGATATTAAGGCAATGGGTCTGTAGTTAGTTATGACATCTAGGTCCTTACCTTTTTTGGGGATTGGTACAATTTTTATTTTTCGCCACTCATCATTTATGATACATTGTTTCCAAGCATCATTTAAACCAACTAGAAGATTTTTCTTTGCATCTTCTGATAGATTGTTTACCATTTCATAAGTTATCCCATCCAATCCAGCTGCAGATGGTGATTTTTTTTCCTTCAAGATACATACAAATTCATTTATCGAAAAGTCTGTATTAGTGATTGTTGGGTGTATTATAGGAGTAAAAGTTATATGATTGTTTGGAACTTGATTTTTTAGATGTGACAGAAACTCTTTATTGTTTTCTTTGCACCATGTCGACGATTTTTGTAGATTTAGCGAGTTTTTGCACCCTCTTACAAATTTAAAAAGAGATTTTGCACTTGGATTCTTATTTAGAGACTCTATTTTTGAAACAAATGAGCTTTTTTTCGCTTTTTTTATTTCAAGTTTGAAGTTTACAATGGCTTGATGAAGTTTAGAAGCATTAATGTTATTTTTATTTGCGTCAAATGCTTTTTGTGCGGCTTCTTTGAGACGGTACGATTTGTTAACTGCATCATTCCACCAGATTTTGGGTATTCTTTTTGGATTGGGCGTAAAGGAGCAGTTTCGAATTTCATTTTTTAGCGTATTTTGAATTTCAGTTAAGTTTGACGAGATCTTGAGCTGATTTAGATTTCTCAATAATTTTTTTTTTGCAAAAAACAATTTTTTTATGTTGGCCTGTACTTCAATTTGGATTTTTATGGGATAGTGATGACTACCACCAATAGTTGATTTGAGGACTTTCCATGACGATATTAGGCTTGAGTTTGTAAAGGATAGATCCAAAACAGAACCAGCTGAGTTGTCTGTTAAACATTTTTTAAAAGTTGTGTCTCCGTTATTTAAACATTGGAAAATTGAGTTTTCAAACATATTTTTCACCATCGAACCACGAACCGTGTCACATTTATCACCGAAAGCTTTCGATCTGGCATTAAAGTCCCCGCAAATAAAAACATTTGTTTTATTTTCTAGAAATATTAACATTTTTTCAACTTCACATTTTAACAGAGTCGTTTTTACCGAGTGGGGGAAATATACAGAAACCAAGGTTAAATTTTTTGGAAGATTTGTTGTTTCACAAATTAGAATATCTAATGTGGTTTGGAAGGAAATTTTTTTCACTTTTATTTGTTTTTTGAAGCATATGGCCACGCCGCCGTAGTTATCACCTCTTTTTTTTGATATTATATTGTAATTTGTAAGATTAGATCGAGAATCATTGTCTTCATAATTAAAAATTTCACTAAGAAAACAAATATCTATTGATAGCTTGTTTAAATGAAAATCTAGATAGTTTTTATTTTTGTTTAAACTTTGAATGTTATATTGTAGGAGATTCATCTTCTATAGTATAGCTTTCGTTATTTATGCTTGTGGATTTCACCGCTTTAACTGTGTTTTGGAATTTATTTAAAATATTGAGCCCTTCTGAGCAATTTATCGACTTTAATATATTTGACATTTGTGCTGTAAATAATGTGATTGTTTTTTCAAATTCAGTTACTACAGGAAACTGATATTCAAACACCGGCTTGGATGGAGTTAAATTCACTGGACTGCCTACTGGGAGATCCCTTTTTGGTGTAAGTTTTGCCATTTTACTGTATTTAATTCTTGTTACCTTCCTGTTAATTTCTTCATTTATTGATCTTTCAGGTTTCTTGTGGTTCCTATCGATGGTTGGAAAATGATTTTGATATTCCTCCTCACCCAGAATATCATAATAGTTTGCATTGACATAAGTTTGTAAGCATTCTTTTCTAGACTTATTTGATAGGGCCATCAGTTCTCTAATATCTTTCTCAGCATTCCATTTTTTGCAAATCAACGAGTCGTTTGCCTGATGATCTGTCTGGTTGCAAAGGATGCATTTTGGTGAATTGCATGGTGTGGGGCATTTGGTGGTTGAGAGACAAAACTGACATTTAGTTTCTTTGCAATCATTGCCACATATTATGTTGGCACCGCAGGATAAACATCTTTTCTTTGAACGACATCGAATTGCTATATGGCCTAATCTGCCACAGTTTTTACACAACCGTATAGGGGGAATGTATAGGTCTACACAGGCTTTCGTACAAAACATGTTAGCTTCATTGACTCTTTTATCGTGGATTAATCCAATTTTGATAGTTTCTGAAGGTTTGAGTACACCTTTTTCATCTTTATAATTAAAACGAAACACTGAAACAGCAGTATAATCGTTTTCTCTGTTTACTTCGTTAATAATTCTTTCGCCAGAGTATGAGAGAGGCACATTTTTAATTATATAAAATTTTTGCACAAAACGATCAGGTATATAGGCTTTCATTCCAATTTCATGTAGTTTGGGATTTTTTACTAACTCATTTGCAGCATAGTAATTGTTGAAGGAGAGTCTGAAAGTTTTGTATCCAACGCTTTTGGCTTGGAAATTTGCTGGTATTTTTATTTTCTCTAATTTTTCGAATAGATGGAGTTCACAATTTTTAATTCTTAAACTAATTGGATTTTCCGTTTCAATCAGTATATAATATGGACCGGGATGATTTGTCGGATAAAGAATTTGATTGTCTTGAAAAGTGTCATAATTGTGAGTAATTGTTGGTGAATTATGCATTGCAGCAGCTGAGGTACTTGCAATTGGGTTTTTTAAATCATTTTTTATTATGTTTGAAATGTTTGGTTTGAATCTTTTTGTTTCAGTGTTGTTTGTATCACTGTTCGGATTTCGTGGCTTTGAATTTGGAGGCGGGGGTTCATTCCCCTCCATGATTAACTATAGTTGTTGTTTTTTTTTGTATCTTTTTAAAACTCTATGCTTCTGTTTTTGTATTAAAATGAAAAACCAAAAAGAAAACTATTTTTGTTGTAGAACCGTTATATATTGATTTGTTTTTGTTTAAGACACAAAAGGTAAGATGTAAACACAGCGAACCAGCGCATAAGCAGTCTGACGTCAACAAGAGTTGATTCAGGACTGAGACATTGCACTTGCACTTTATTTTATGAGGATTGATGTCAGACATTATAAAATTATAGAGAGGACGAGGTTTTATGGCCGTTCGTAACCCTCCATAAAACATGATATGCAATGTGAGAGCTATATTGGATAAGATCCGCTCAGAGAGAGGGTCATTCAGCAATATTTGTGTTTTTTTATTTATGAGGTTCCCATTCAGTTACGCCTTTTAAGGGCATGGACATCCCAGTCGTATATACATGTAGTAAAATTATATGTACGCAATACAAAATAGTACGCGGCAGTCTTGAAAATATTGGGTGTCTACTTTCGAAGCAAACTATATGTCAGCTACAGGTACTGCAACTTATGAACCTTAAACCCGGAATTGATAATAAATTAGTGTAATTCAGTGCCTTAAAGAGATAAGTCGATTTTCTGAAAAATATTACAAAGTTATATTTCGAAGTATGAGTAAAAGGCAAAGAACTTTTCAATGTGTAAATGATTTCTGCTACATCTGCAGAAAATATGTAATTAAAAAATCGACGTGCGTTAAGTAAAATAATAGAAGAAATATATGTGTAATATTTTGCTATACGAGTTAAAACTATGAACGAACCGTGGACACCTAGTATTTTGTGTAATTCGTGCCATGTAAATCTTACTCGATGGACTAGTGGAAGAATGCGGTAAGTACTTTAAAATTAATGTATTACAATGTTTTGTGGAATAAAACGTTTTAATTTTAGACTTCACGTGCAATTTGGAATGACAATGATTTGGAGACAACCATTCATTCACGATACGGACGGCTATTTTTGTCTAAGTTAATAGATTGGGGTAGGAAGTGTCCAAGTATAGCTAACAGCATAATAACTGAAACATCACCAAGTTCAACTGAGTACTCAACTCTGAGCGATTCAAGTTTGAGTCAAAAGTCATCGCTTTTAACTCAGTTTCAACTCATTGATCTAGTGAGAGATTTGGAACTGACCAAAGATAAGGCAGAACTACTTGCATCTGGGATGAAACAGTACAATATTTTGGCCCCAGATGTTAACATATCATATTATAGAGTCCGTGATATACCTTACAAACAATTTTATACAACTGTGGATAACAGATGCTTTTGCAAGGACATTTCGGGATTTTTCGAGGAACTTAATCAAACATACAATTCAAAGGAATGGCGGTTACTTGTTGACAGCAGTAAAGAAAGTTTGAAAGCAGTACTTTTACACAACGGAAATCAGAAACCGTCGATTCCCATTGCTCATGTTGTCAACACTAAGGAATCATACGAAACAATGGCTAAATTGATAAAATACATAAAATATGTACATGACTGGAAAATTTTTTGCGATTTAAAAGTAGTTGGTATGTTATGCCTCTGGGATAGCCGATATTTTGCCACCATTGCATATTTTTAAAAATGTTGTAAAAGCCTTAAGGAAAAATGGCAATTCACTCTCACTTTTAAAATGTTTATTTAAAAGTCTTTCTTTTCAAAAAATCTAAGAAGGAGTTTTTGATGGGCCTAAAATAAGGAAACTGATGAAAGATGTGAATTTCGAATCATATTTGACGTCGGATGAAATTGCAGCATGGAGGTCGTTTAAGCTTGTAGTTTCAAATTTCCTTGGATCCAATAAAATCCCGCAATATGAAACACTGATAAATGATTTGTTGAAAAAATTGGTTAGAAATATATTTTTTATAGTTAAGTATATAACACACTAGCTGGGCCCGGTCCACTTCGTTGCCCCAGATTGAGATTTCCGATCCCATCCATTTTTTAACCAATCACGAATCCTACATATACATCAAATAACAGCACTCTCGCTAACAAATTGCGCAAGATATCTCAATTTCAAAATGTGGTTTACATGGGAACAAATTACGTAGACTACCACCAGATATGTACATATGCACGAAATTACAGCACTCTCGCTAACAAATTGTGTAAGATATCTCAATTTCAAAATTTGACATTTATGGGCGGGGCCACGCCCATTGGTCCGATCCCGTCCATTTTTGGACCAATTACGCAGACTGCTATCAGATACATATACGCAAAATTTCAGCACTCTCTGTAACAAATTGTGTAAGATATCTCAATTTCAAAATTTGACGTATATGGGCGGGGCCACGCCCATTGGTCTGATTCCGCCCATTTTTGGAAAATTCACATAATCTGCTACTTAATGCATACACACAAAAATTTTCTCAATATCAAAATTTGACCCATATGGGCGGGTCCACGTCGCTTGATATATCGAAAATTCAAGTACCCTATTTTCAGCACCCCTACACATGTACATTCTGTAAAAATTTCAAGAAGATAGGTCCAGCCGTTTAGAAGCCTATATGGTACAAACAAACAAACACACATTCTTCTTTATATATAGATATGTATTCTTCCAACTTATTTTTCGCTTTATGTATTCCAACAGGTGTAAATATTTCCCTCAAAATTCATTTCTTGCATTCTCATTTATACTTTTTCCCCGAGAATCTTGGCGACGTAAGTGACGAACATGGCGAAAGGTTTCACCAAGAATTGAAGTCCATCGAGCGGCGTTACCAAGGGCACTGGGATGAAAGAATGTTGGGAGATTATATTTAGTTCCTCATTAGAGAAACCGATTCCGAAATCTACAAACGTCAACAAAGAACACACAATTACTTCTATGAAACTTGTTCATGTAAATAAACTCAAATGCACATAATATAAATTAAAGTAATAAATAAAATCGCTATTTAAACAGAAATTAAAAAAAAAAAGATTTTTTGAAATTCTCTTACCTCTACCAAAAGGGTTATAATTCCTACATTTATCTATAGATTTTTTTCAAATAGGTATTATTTTCGTCGCTAGGATGCAGACTTTTAAAAAATAAAATAAAATATTTTTTTCTATTTTTTATGATTTTTTTGTCCAAGGTTTTTTTTTGATAAAAATCTACTTTTTCCAATTTGTTTAATGACTGTTACTAAACCACTGATTCTAAGTGAAAGAGATATTTCCAACATTGGTAGCCCACATTAATAGCTTCAATTTAACGTATAAGTCGACCTGATCGGTCGAAATTATTATAGTGCAAATACTAAGGGTACTTCCGACGATAATAGTACTTTTAATAAAAAAAATGTTTAAAAAAATTTATTCAGTCAGAATTTATTTTTGGTTTGAGACCATATGTTCCAGTTGCTTTCCGTCTATTGCAAAAAAGTAATAGAAACAAATACAAAAATTGGTAGGGAGTTTTAATTGCTTGGTAGAATTGACTGCAGTTTCGATAGACACCACTCTATTATCTTCAGAATTCAGTAGCAATAGTGTATGTCTTTAACTTAAATCACCATCGCCATCGACCTGCACATTCAGAGGTAGCCGCATCTCCGCTTTCCATGTGGTAAACAGTGTTGCTGAAGATTTGGTGGCGGATATTTTCATATTCCTCGGGTGGAAAAAGGCTGTTAGATCAGTCAAATATGTGTTCAGCCTAACATATGTCATCAACGATGGGGCCGACGCCATGATCGTACAATCATCCGCGTACATTACGATCTCGATGCCGTCAGGTGGGCGTGGAATATCAGAAAGGTAGAGATTAAACAGTTCCGGATATCACCCCACCTTAAGGAACTCCCTGTTTCACTCTACGGGGTTTGGACTTCTTGTTCCGGAATCCATGTTGATCCTGATGCTAGGGAGAAGTAATGCATCAAGCGTTTTTGCTACTGGCGATAACAATGGGATCGGCCTGTACGAATCTGCTTTGCTCGCGTCCTTACCAGGCTTCAGTAGCGGGACCACCCTGCTCATTTTCCAGGCTTCGGGTACTATGTGGGTTGCTAACGACTGCCGTTCAGTCTAGTCTTCTCTTGCCTGAATTCGAGAGTGACTAAACCATTTCTTTCAATTTACCAATACCGGAACATAAGTTGCACTGCTTCAAATGATCCCGCCATTTATTCCGCTTATATTCGTCGCGTTTCCTACTGATTTCTAGATTCAGTTCCCTGATAATGCAATTTAAAAAAAAAACAAATAATATTATAAATGATAGTTTTCTACCCTGAAAAATCTAATGTCAAAACACTTTCTTGAAGATAGAAGAAAATGTCGAATAAACTTACTTTCTATATGAGGCCATTGTATTGCATGTTGTCCCGCCGAGGAAAAATTAAATTTTTAGATATATCTAATTGAAATATCACTTTATTAAAAAAAATGTAGAGTATTCTTAATGAAAATTTATATTAAAAACTAAATAAATAAATTTATAATTCACAGAAAAGAGAAGTAAATACTTTTAATGAGTATCAATATATAAAAATTTGGCCAATGTAAAGAAATAAAACTGGTTGGATCGATCACAAACATTTTCATATGAGTGAATTTGAGTTCAAAAGAAATTACACTTTTAGCATCAGTTTTGTTCGAAATTTCAAATATTTAGTAATTATAGCGTACAATAAATGTTAAAATGTATAAAAAATGAACCAACCATCTTCGAATTATTTAAAATATTTGTTTAATTATAATTTGATTTTATTCGACATACATATATAACATAAGATTATAATTTAAAACAATAAGAAATTCGATATTGTATAAATATACTTATGATTAAAAATACCTTTTATATTTGTAACTCAAATAAGTTTGGAATGATCTACATGATAATATAAATCAAAAATCACCATAAATCAGTAAAAATTGTGCACATGTGTTCTATTAAATAAAGCGTATATACGAGTATATTATGTAAACATACTATTTGAAAATTTTTATCAATCAATTATATACTAATTTGTAAATTTTATGAATCATAAGATCAATAATATGTTGCATATAAGTTTGTATTATGTATGTGTATACTACAGATAAAATAGATATAGAATTTATTTAAATATTTTGATATTTAAAATTCAACATACGTTCTTTGAAATACGTATTTTATAAGGTATTCCAAAAAACAACTAGTAAAACCTTTTCTAACTACGACACGTTCGTTAGAACAGCATATAGCGAATTCGAAAAATGTTTAGCTTCTATTGGATATACTAAAGAGCTGAGATCGATCGTATGGAATGACTAAGTTTTGTGTGTTATTTTGTTATACATAGTCAATACTTAAGAGAAGAGACGAAAAGATTCATTGTAACACAACCTTTTAAACTCATTACAAATTCACTACAAACGTGTTCCACGCATTTCCAATTGAACCGGATCCTTTAGAGATTATACATCGGATTGCTAGTAGCATCAAATAATTGCTTGCCAGTTGACTCGATCATGGAACGTAATGCAATGCTACGTTGCTTTGAGACCGCTTTGCGCAATATCAACTCAAAGACATTGTTCTCATCGACATTGTCCATGGGCATGTGATCGCGTTTGAGTATATTGTCATTCGGCTCTTCGAATATAAGACCACCATTGTTTGTATCGATAGATGTAATGCATTCAGTGTTGAACTCTTTGGTCCATAAATCAATATTGCGATTTGGTATTACTTCACTAGGGAAACATTGTAACAATTCTTCAAAATTACAATCAGCAACTAAATTATTAAGAATTTCTGTAGAAAACAATATAGAAAATAAATTTAACATATATGTATGTAATATATTGTGGGGAGGGAGATAAACATACCAGTAACATAAGATTTCCAGTTTGGTAAAAGATCCTTTTTAGCTAATATTTTCTTAAAAAGAGATTCCCATTGTTTTGGTGTAAAGCTGTTAGACTGTAAATGCAAAAAAATTGTATAACTGCAGATTGTTGTATATAATTGTATTGTCAATGTACTAAAATTAAACGATTTTTATATATTTAAAATAGATGAACTCTGTAGAATTTTCATATTTGTGATTGTTGCATAAAAATTATTTATTTACCTAGATACTTTAGACCATATGGGTAAAAATGTTTAATAACGTCCTAGAATACATATAAATTGGCCACAACCTCGGCCTTAAGGACCTATGTTATGCGAAAAATCCATTAACTATTTGATCCCTCAAGGTGGATATCGAGCAAGCCATTCGCGAGATAGAGCCAGAAACCGTCACCAAGGTTTTGGAAAATTGGGTTGACAATAGGCGCTACTGCGAAGCCAGCCGAGGCAGCCACATGAATGAATTTGCGTTCCATAAAAATGGGAGTGTTTGCTCTTATGATTAAACAAATTAAACAAAAAACTGACTTTAATTCATTTATTTGAATTTCTAAAAAAATAAGCTTGGATTTGGACCATTTTTATTTTAGTGTGAAGCAAGCCGAGGTATGCCGAAGGCTGTATTTTGAATAAAATCGTTGTGAAATTTGTCAGAGAGATGTTTCTGGATTCAGGAGTGCCGAAATTTCAGGAAAATTGGTTAAAGTTTAGATATAGCCTCTATATACACGATCCATCCGATTTGGAACCTAAGCGATGTAGAAGTCGTATCATATATCTGATCGTTATGAAATCTGGCAGAGAGGATTCAAGGGCGAAGACTGCCAAAATCTAAAAAGTTGGTTAAAATTAAAATGTAACCCTCATAAAAATATCTCCCGGCTTATGGCATATGGGATTGAGAAGGCATATGGGATTTCAAAAGGAATATGGGATTGAGAAGGCGGGATTTCAAAAGGCATATGGGATTGAGAAGGCTTATGGGATCTCAAAAGGCATATGGGACCTCAAAAGGCATATGGGATTGAGAAGGCTAGATTTCAAAAGGCATATGGGATTGAGAAGGCATATGGGATCTCAAGGGCATATGGGATTGAGAAGGCATATGGGATCTCAAAAGGCATATGGGACCTCAAAAGGCATATGTGATTGAGAAGGCGGGATTTCAACCCATCCTTATGAAACCTGATCGAGAGAAGTTTGTTGATTCAAGAACGAAGTCCACTAGTTGCCTTTCCTTACTGGTTTAACATTATTATAGTTGTCGTTGCCGTTTTTGAAATAAAATCACTTTGTTTCGACGTCAACATCACTCCGACATTCACGCTCTTGTGGCGACGTCTACTACCGACGGAATATGGATAATTGAGAATTTTGTTTATGCACTAGTCAGACCGAAGGTTGTTTCTACAGTTTTCAATAAATAAAAAACAACTTATATTTTAAAGAAATGGTTGTATAGACAGATCTCTTCAAAAAAAGGTTAGATAATTCTTATTACTATTTTTACTAAAAGAAATAACATTACATTTATTTAAATAGTTTAAATAGCTAATTTTTGAATGTATTGGCATTGCTTATGCATTGTATGTTGTGGGGGATGTTATTCCAGATATTCAGGCTCCTTTGTATAGATAAACAGGTATTCAGGCTCCTTTGTATAGATGATATTGTGTCGAAGAGTCAAACATTTGACACTTAACAGATTATTAAAGGATATATTAAAAATTTTATTCGAAAATTCTGATATATGTTCAGAGCGTTTTTTGTTAAAAATGTATCTGGCTATATCATTATAGGCTACATTTAATTTTCTTTTATCTTCAGCAGAATAGTTTGCAAAGACTTCGCATCCGTAAAGAAGAGTAGGTATCAGATAAGATTTTGCTAACAGCATTTTTATCTGGAACGGTGTAGAATGGTTGACTGCCCATAGATTTCTTAACATACTATGAACCTTACCGACAGAGCAGTTTATATGGTTTGTCCAAGTAAGTGCAGAATTAAACATTAGACCTAAATTACATGCAGTACCCACACATTCTATAATAGCGCTTCCAATTTTCACAGTATGGGGCTCAAGATAAGATTTAACGTACCATTCAGATCTTCCAGATATTACCAATTATTGCATATTGATTTTCAACGTACAAATTACGCATCTGCAGAGCCTATCCGTAGAATGTGCATAGACTTTAACACTTTATATGATATTAATGACTTTAATGTAGGAATAGATATAGTGAAATCTAGAATCATATGTTATTTAAATCAGTAGTGAAATTCTGTTTTATGTGTGTTCTTTATTTAACTAAACAAAGTTAACACTTTTTATGCATGTATGTACATACCGGCTGTTGATATATATTCTGTAGCTGGTATTCCACCCTCTACTGTTAACCCGCCATGGTTCGGATCATGGTGTGTACGCAATCCCTACGTTATGGGGATGTGGCCCCCGCGGTCGGAAGGGCGGGTTAGAGAGGCCGCGTTGGGAACGTTCGTTAAAAAAAAAAATTATGGCTCACAAAAGAGCAGTGTATTGTTATTAATTTTAACTTAGAGGGATTAAGACATAATCCATTTATTTGGGCCGAATTATATACCAGATTCAGGTCTGTGTTAATATTCCATACGCAGGATTCAATGTCATTTCGTTTGCTACACGTGTAAAGCTGCACATCATCTGCATACATTTGAACTTGGCAAGTTACAGGTACATAATGCAGATCATTTATGTATATGGAAAACAGTAAGGGTCCAAGGATTGATCCTTGTGGAACGCCCTTTGATACTTCTAATATATCAGATCTTTGTTATTAGCCACAACTAAGTTTGAGCGTACAGAGAGATATGATGAAATTAAATTGCAGGCAGTATGCTGTTGTGCAGCTCCGTTTCCTCCGAAAACCAGATTGTCTGTCCGATAAGAGCTTATGCTGGTACAGATAGTCGCTAATTTGGTCGACCATTATGCGTTCCAGTGCTTACGATATGTACGACAGAATGACAATGGGACGATACTCTTTGTTTTGTTTGGGCACAGGGATAACTTTTGCTAGTTTCCATTCTCTAGGAAAAACTGACTTAGTGAGTATGTTACTGAACAAGTACGTCAGATATGGCAACATTTTCTGTATTATAATTTTGAGAAATCTAGGACATATTTCATCAGTTCCAGTAGCATTTGATTATACCCTCACTTTAGTGTGACGAGGGTATATATCATTTGCTACGGAAAAAAGTGTAACACATCGAAGGAGTGACCTAAGACCCCAAGTATGTTCGGAGGAAATCAGTTTTGGGTCATTTTAAGTCGAATGAGCAATGTCCGTCCGTCTGTCTGTCTGTCTGTGTGTCTGTCTGTCTGCTGGCTGGTGCGCACGATAACTCTCGAAAGGAGTAACCGATTGACCTCAAATTTGGTATGTGGTAATATTTTTTTCTATCTCCGGCTAAGTTCGAAGATGGGCCATATTGGTCCACTCCTTCTAGTACCACCCCCACAAAGGGTTAAAATGTTGTGAAATATTGATTCTTTAATAACTGCTATACTACTTATTCGAATCTTTTGAAATTCCACACATAGTATTAGCTTATTAGTCGTTATCAACTCGAGAAAAATGGGCGAAGTCGCCACGTCCCTTTTGGTACCTCCCACACAAATGCACCATTTTGCACCAAAAGTTAACAGCTTATAACATTAAAACAAGTAAGAAAGTTTCAGTCGGGTAAACCGACTAAGGTATACCCTCACTTTGTGAGTAATGTAATATTGAATATTACACAAATTATTCTGTCAATTTTTTGGGTTTAAGAAATACACCTATATTTCGCTGAACAGTAGATACTTTAAATACATTGCACTGTGCCGAATTGTAACCGTTTATATGGACTGGTATATTAACGTTTAGATATTAAATTGTGGTATAATTTGGCCATTTTGTGTGGGAGGTAAAAAAAAGGGGCGTGGTGATAACGCTCATTTTTCACTGGACTATAGGCATTATAAAAGCATTACACTGTACAAAATTTCAAGTAATTGTATACACTGATATTAATGTTATAAACTGTTAACTTTTGGTGCAAAATGGTACCTTTGTGGGAGAGGTACCAAAAGGGGCGTGACAATAACGCCCATTTTTCAATGGGCTGTAGGCACTATAAAAACATTACGCTGTACTAAATTTCAAGTATTTTTATACACTGGTATTAATGTTATAAGCTGTTAACTTTTGGTGCAAAATGGTGCATTCGTGTGGGAGGTACCAAAAGGGGCGCGGCAATAACGCCCATTTTTCACTGGACTGTAGGCACTATAAAAGCATTACACTGTACAAAATTTCAAGTATTTCTAAACACTGGTATTAATGTTATAAGCTTTTAACTTTTAGTGCAAAATGGTGCATTTGTGTGGGAGGTACAAAAAGGGGAGTGGCAATTTCGCCTATTTTCCTCGAGTTGATAGCGACTAACAAACTAATACTATGTGTGGAATTTCAGAAGATTCGAATACGTATAATAGCAGTTATTAAAGAATCAATATTTCACAACATTTTAACCCTTTGTGGGGGAGGTACCAGGAGTGGACCAATATGGCCCATCTTCGAACTTAGCCGGAGATAGAAAAAAATATTACCACATACGAAATTTGAAGTCAATCGGTTACTCCTTTCGAGAGTTATCGTGCGCACCAGCCAGCAGACACACAGACAGACAGACAGACAGACAGACAGACGGACATTGCTCATTCGACTTAAAATGGCCCAACACGGATTTCCGCCGAACATACTTGGGGTCTTAGGTCACTCCTTCGATGTGTTACACTTTTTTCCGTAGCAAATGATATATACCCTCGTCACACTAAAGTGAGGGTATAACCAGTGTATAAAAATACTTGAAATTTTGTACAGTGTAATGTTTTTATAGTGTCTATAGCCCTGTGAAAAATGGGCGTTATTGCCACCCCCCTCTTTGTACCTCCCACACAAAATGCCCAAATCATACCACAATTTAATGTCTCATAACGTTTATACCAGTGCACATAAATGCTTATAAGTCGGCACAGTGCAATGAATTTAAAGTATCTAATGTTCAGCAAAAAAAGGTGTATTTGATAAACCCCTTCTTGTACCTCCCACACAAATTGACAGAATAATTCGAGTAATATTCAATATTACATTACTCACAAAGTGAGGGTATACCTTAGTCGGTTTACCCGACTGAAACTTTCTTACTTGTTTTATGGTAAGAAAGCTATGAAGAACTTCTGCTTCATTTACTCCGAGGAATGAAAACCCATTTTCTACAGGGACAGTACAGAAATTTTCAAAGACATGCACAGAGGGTTGTATGGTTGTAAATTGGGCGAAGCTCTCATTTAATTTGTCTATATCAGATTTGGTGAATTTAGATTCTTTGTTTTTATCACCAATATCTATATTGCGAATTTCTTTCCACCTTATTCTGCTGTCAACAGCATTCTTAAACTTTTCACGATAGCGTGAAAATTTTACAGCATTAATTGCATTTGTAGCAGTTCTTCTAGCAGATCTAAAAAACTCGTGAAGCTCTGGGGTTTTGAAATGCTTCCAACGCTTGTATGCAAGATTTCGTTCATCAATTAGACATTTAATATGAGTCATAAACCAAGGGGGCTGTTTGCTTCTAATGATGATTGTTTTTTCTGGGACACAGTTGTTGAATAAGTAGTTTATTAGATTTTTGATAAATTGTAATTGATCATCAACTGTAAGTAATTGATATAACAACATAAAATTTATATTCTTGAAATCACGATATGTTATACTCTGTTCACCTGAATCTATGCTGGAATCGTATGTTATGTAAATAAGATCATGTTTAGAGAACCCTGAGGCAGAAAGCTGATTATACAGTAAGATCTTTGATTTGCGACTCACAAAGAAAATGTCAAGCAAGCTCGAAGAGGTTTTGGTAAAGTGTGTAGGAACAGTGATATTTGATGGAAATAGACCAATGGTTTCCATTTCGATTGAAAGACTACAATCCTTTAAAAGGTTGCAATTAAAATCACCAGCTATGATAATATCTGTGAATTCGAGGAAGTGTATTCTGAGGTTATTTATAAGGGAATCAAAGTTTGTGTTGTTGTTTGGTCTATAGACACATCCAAGTAAGATTTGATTTTTATTTGTTTTTCTTTCAACGATAATGTATTCGATAGGATTCTCTATGTCAGACTTGGCCTTTATTGTAAAATGTATGCCTGTTTTTAGATAAATAACAACTGCCCCGCAGTGAGAGTGCCGATCAGCTCGAAGAATATTATATCCCGGAATAGAGTAAATATTGTCACTAATGTTAGGTATGAACCATGACTCAGATACACAAACTATGTCAACTCCAGCATTTTTAAAGGTGTAACGAAGTTCATCCATTTTATTGTTTAAGCTTTGGGCGTTAATGTGTGCAATTTAATTTAAGCCCATCGTTTGGTTAACGAGGATTTGCAACATGGAACTGCGATCATTTTCATTTATCATGATTAGTTAATGTACGCATAAGCAGATTTGAGTTAAGCAGCTTTGTGATATGAGCAACAAGACTTGCAGGGTTTAAATGAATTTGAGATATCATAAAGAGAAAACAATTTTGTGTATGTTAAGAATACCAATAGCAGGCTAGGTAGTATTACAGATAAGAAATTGATATACGAGATACGATAAGAAATTGGTATCGAAAGCCACAAAACTCACATTATTAATATCCTATACATACTTGTTGAGCACAAAGCCAATATTAACAAAAAATTTAAAACGATGTTTTTGAAGAGGTTTTCCTGAACATGAGTATAAATTTGTAATACATTTTTAAGAACTTTTTGTATGACGCCAAAAATAAGGTATCTATTTTTCGTCAAAATAGAAAAAAAGAATTGGTACATCGATATTTACAAAATACCAATATGTGCATGGAAATAAGTGGAACATTTAATTTTCAGATGATGCTATCTCCAGATCTATACAATATAACACATTGATGTAATACTTTTTATTTGGCCCAAGCCAAAAACCACACCACAAATGTTTCTATTAAAATTTCTAACGCCCCATAATAATTCCAAATAAAAATATTCTAATAAGCTCCACTCGTTTCCTTACCTTTCCATACTGCCACAAATACTCGGGGCAGAAATTTAACATGTAATTGATGGCCAGATGTTTGGGTAAAATTATTACCAAAAAACTGTCAATACCCAAAAGGTTTGGCGTCTTTTGCACAAAGGCAATGAATTCTTCAATAATGTCTTGTCCAATTTTAGACGAAGCCAGCAGGGACTGGAAAGAATATAAATAAAATATATGAAAAAAGTTGCAAACGCCAATTCCTTTACGTAAATCAAAATTTCACCTGAATTTTCAATGTTAACGTCAACAGTTCATTGTGCCAGCCCACAAAACGCACCTCAGTTTCTCCTTCGTCAATATTAGGATAGCTGAAATCTCCCCGTCGAAACGGTGGCAAACGATTCAGATACTGCGGTCGCTCCAAAAGACATGGAATCGGACGCACATACGATTTAATGTGTCGCTCAAATTCCTCACCGTTTAATTTATAATCCGGTAAAAATGGCACAGTCAATGACTTCACCTCCATTGTTCCACCAATTACATTTGTGATTTTTCCATAGTACAGTAAATTTGGTTTATTCGGATTTAGCTGCTGTTGTTGTATACGCATTTCCTGTAAATGGCGCATCATAAATGCTATACATTCCATGCGTAAACTCAGAAAGTCTTCGTTTATCGACTGTTGTTCAACATCGGCGGATTGCAGGTCGGTGATCAAGTCACTCAGAGCTTTCAAGCGACCCATGTACATACGAAATAGTATTTTCAAGCCCTTACTGTTGATTTCCGTATCATTATGTTGTTCATCGGTGTTGAGAAGCGAGGCATTTGAATTGCGCTTAAATGGCGATTGCTGATCCTGTAACTGATCGTATACTATGCGATTGCAATGGCCCGAGGTACGCCTTTCCTCAATGGAGGAACTCGCTGCAGAATTACTATCGCCAATGGAATTGGCTATAGATTCGCTGTCACGATCGCTATTCGGCTTTGAGAAGCCATCGTCGTATTCATCATCCGTCTGAGGAGGCGTATTGTTACTGGGGACATCTTGCGCTGTATTTAATGGATTCACATCAAACACGTCATAATAAAAGACCTGTAAAGTGAATTGTTTACTACTCTATGTTCTGTCTTGGAAAAGCCACTGCTAAAAAATTACCTGCAAAACATTGACAAAAACTTTTTGCGACGTTTGATAGCCTTTCTGTCCAATATGCGAGGCAATATAATTCAAAAACAATGTCAGTACAACCTCCAACGTTATGCTATGCTCAACGCATAGAGCGTGTATGAGAACATCACTAATCGCTTCTATCAATTCAGTTTTCTCAGTTGCCAGAAGAATAGCTTCGGTGAAATCGGAGAAAGAAATCACTTCAATATTTTGTCCATTGAGTTGTGAAGTCTTCCTTTTAGTCTGCCTATTGCAGTTGACTGCTGGTGAAGGTTTCGGAGAACCATAAGCGTAATCTTCGGATTTATTGCGTTTTTGTTTTTGATACAATGTTGTGGTGTCATCGAAAAGAACATTTTTGTACTTAATTAGAGCCACCGCTAAATCATGTCGATTAGTGCGAGAAATAACTTCTTGTGCCAGAATATAATTCGACATGCGAGCGGCCGTTACAGCAAACAACAAATTATCCTCAGGACTTCTGCAAAAAAAAAAGAATACAAATTCTCTAAACTATACATAACATTATTAAGTAGTCATTTAATCGGGATACTTACAAATTATCTAAAAATTTCAAATAGTTTATAATTTCACCACTTATAGAATCTGCCACTACCGGAGAACTCAACATAATTTGTGATATGTCTTCGGGAGAGTACTTGATAAAGAGATTTAGAAATTCCAATGAGAGGGGCACTTGCGTAAAGCCCTGCTTTACAACGCGACTTGGCGTAAAGAACGGCTTAACCAATTGATTCAAAAATGAAGCATTTATACGATTTGTTCCTAAATTCAGTAAAAACAATTTCACCGTGTATATAAGTCCGGCCAACTGTTGCGGTTCTATTGTGGCAGTTGAGTCGTCCCCAGGTGTTACGGGTGAGTGCACAACTTCTTCGTTATCCTCGTCAATGTATAGGAAATTGTTGATATAGTTGGCGTATATTTCGGACAGTAGTAAATTGCACATTTTATAAAAGCCTGAAGCCTGCATGTAAATCTCCTTCTTTCTGGATCGAATTGAGAAGTCCGCCAATTTACGACAATTATCCATGAACTTAGAACGCAGTAACGTTTCCCGCTCGTCACTCAGTTTATTGAATTGTAATGAGATGCTCATCCTAAGCATAACATGGGCCTCCTCCATAAGATCATAAAAATTGGAACTACTTGCTGATCGGTACGTTTCAGCTATAATTTCTAAATCCAATACAACTTGCTCTACGGCAGGCACTTCTAGATTATACAATGTCCATTCATTCGTAACGGAATGTTGATTGTTATAATTATTTCGCAAGAGATTGTGTTTGGCTTTAGCCTCGGCAATAATACGTGCGGCTATATTACGTTTTCCTTCTCCGGTACTCCTGCGTTTCGCCGCTGTCTCACTTGAGTTGGAGGCCAAAGCCCCATTGCTAATTAGCACAACGTTATTACGGTTCACACATACGTACTGTACGTGCATGAACGAAGAGAGACCCACCACTGCAATGGGTGCATTTACATCGGGACTAGACTCTTCGGGGAATAGTTCCGCCAATGAGGGATACTCAAAGCGATTATTAAACAGCTTGTGGCCGATGCGTGATGTATGTGTTTCCACAGACTCTGTGGTGATGGCATAGATGACATAATCATTGATGTGTACTTGTAGAACGGGAGCTGTGAAGGAATACGTTGCAATGGGCTTCTCATTTTCATTGTACCACTTTCCCTGTGCACAAAACTGATACAAATAACCATCGACACTGCTTGCACAAAGCAATGCAAACCCAATACAGCTTTGGTGTTTGTGAGACTTTAAGGTACGCCGATTGATGTGCTTGGATGTGCTAATAGCTCCGGGTATTTGCTGATTTCCCATGTCATACTCGGGGTCATCCAGTTCGTCCGAATCATTATCGTTACGCTGATATACGGCCTTCAGGTCCATGCAACGCAATATGTCAACAACGCGGCCACCACCCGGCTCAGAGGTCTTCATACAAATCTGCAAAAGTTTTCGTATATCATATTGTACAGTGTTTTCCTCGCTGTAGGCAGAAACAATTTTGCCATTGCTTGAAATACGCTAAGACAGGGATTTTTTTTAGAAATAAAAATTTAAATGTATGCCATAAAATAAATACCTGGACGTTCATGGCTTTAGCCTCATTGACTAGTTTTATTTTGATTTCATTAGCTTTTGTTGGACTTATAATAATTTCTTGGGTATCACAGGCTAGATTCGTTTTACCACTGTTCCCATCTCCGTCGCTCTGTTCCCATTGCGATTTAATATCCACCTCAAATTCCCGTCCACATGCCGAATTCACCATACGGGCAACATTAAAATCAATTGGTGTCCTGCCGGGATATCCATTTACGGGACGACCACTAGCTGTAGTCTCCAATGAATCTGTTTCAAAGCTGTTGTGGCTGTGTGTGGAAGGTCCGACACTAGTCTTACTCGCCAAACTTGATTCGGAATTAAGTGCAACCTCCTCCGCGTCCATTTCGATATTGTTTTCCATGTCGTAATCTTCACCACACAACATTGGGCCACCCCCATCTCCAGCTGTGCATACGTTACTGGCTAGAACATCAATTACCCGGAAAGCCACACAATAACGATTATTCATACAGGCGATGACATTTTCGGCCAAACTCAATTTAAGCGGTATAAAATTTAGATTGACAAAAAATTTAAAGGGTAAAAAGTCAATGTACTTGAATCGGGGTTGGGTACTCTCGTGGACACATTGGGTGTACTCGTACAGATAAATACGCTCTTTGCTGCTGACAATGATATTACCAGATGTCTAAAATGAGAAAAGAAACAAAAAGTTCATATACGCACATCTAATGAATTTGCACAATAAATAGAGTCCCGGCAATGCTCCCGTCCCGATAACAATGCAACTCGATAGTAAAAATAAAACTATGAAAACCCAAGTAAGTCCTGATATAGACGGGCTGAACGTTCAGCGGATTATCGGTGAGTTGTGGGTGAGAGAGGGGAGGAAAAAACACTCTCTGAACATTTTGAATTCTTCGTGCAAGTTCAAAAGAGAATTGAATGAATGTGATGATAAGCTGCTGAAAAACTTGCCTAGTGTGTCAAAGGGTCTAACAAAATGTTGATTTGATAAGATCTAGATCGGGCAGCATTATATCCAATCAGATCCTAAAAATGGTAATAGAAATGCTAAAGAAATACAATAATCGGATCTAATTAGATGTCTTCTTTTGTATATATAATACAAAACGATAAACACCAAAAAAGACAAAGATAACACCAAGCTGCAATATTCCATCGTAATAAAGGAACGTTCTGTAATACTTGTTGTTAGGTTTAGATTTCGATTTATTTTATTTGAGTAATTATTTATAATATTATTTAATTGTGTCGCGAAGTCCAGTTTTTTGTAATAATATAAGTGGTAGCACCATTATGTAAAATTAATCGTAAGTCTAAATGCAATACTAGTGAATAAGATAAATTAAAAAACATTGAAATTGAATATTTTCTCCTGATGAAGTTGGAAAAAACAACCAACGAAAAACAACAAACTGTACAATTTGTGTAGTTACGGTCACCTGTGTTTTAGAATTATTTCAAACGCGTAATTCGAGGTAAAAATTAACATTTTTAACGCTATTTGACTGAAATTTTAGAAATTTGGCCCGATTTTGGTTCTGTGGTAGACATATTGACCCCGTTATGTTTCTACTATTTATCAACGATTTGTCATATGCAATATCTAGTTCTAAACTACCGATGTATGCAGATGCTGTTAAAATTCTGTTCTCTTATAATACAACTGAGGATTCAATGTGGCCACAAAATGTTTTGGCTTTTGTATTTGTGATTTTATTATTCCACCCTACATTAGAGCTTGGTAAGACTGCCTACTCTTAAGAGCAGACGTATTATGTTGATCTCCACTATGATTCTGAAGGTTATAAATGGTGATGTGCCCTCTTGTACTCGTATCATTCTTTCTAAGATTAGATTTAATGTACCATTCAGATCTTCCAGATATTACAAATTACTGAATATTGACCTGCAGAGCCCATCCGTAGAATGTGCATTAGGGCGGATTGATTTTGTTTTTTGAATCGTATAGCTAAAACGTGAACTATATAAAATTCTAAGAAAATTCTTCAAAAAAAACATGTATCTAAAATAAAATCCTAATCCGCGCCTCTCGACTTGAAAATGTATAAGCCCGCCTTTGCCAAAAAAATAAATGTTAGAAAAAATAGCCTTTTCCAAAAAGAAATCGAATTTACTGAATAAAATTGTTTAGTAAGGTAGTTCTTTTGCACTTTATATCTTTTTACACTCACAATTTTTTTCATTAAAAAATATACACCCAAGTAAAAAAGTTTGTATACAATTTTATATTTAATATTTTTATAAGGAACATAGATAAAAAATGTCTTTCATAATTTAATAAAAAAGGTTGGAAATACAAAAAAAAAAGATTGCACTCATAAAATAGTTTTCAGTATTTATAAAATAACCTTCTTTTGTTTCGATAAACAATTCTTATTTTATAACGCAAATAAAAACGTGTTCTAACTATTTTTTATATAGAACGCAAATCAGAGGAGATGCGTTTATATATGCACTGGTATATTCAAGTTATGACTTTTATTTTGACTTTTATGACTTTGCCCATTTTTCAGTGGATTGTACACTGTACAAAATTTCAAGTCTTTTTGTGCATAGGTATTCAAGTTATAAGCTGTTAACTTTTGGAGCAAAATGGTCCATTTGTGTGGAAGGTACCAAAAGGGGCGCGGTAACTTTGCCCATTTTTCTTGAGGTGATAGTGACTAACAAAATAATATTATGTGTAGAATTTCAAAGGATTCTAATAAGTAGTATAGAAGTTATTGAAAATCAATAATTCACTTAATATTAACACTTTGTGGGGGAGCTACTAGAAGGAGTGGACCAATATGGCCCATCTTCGAACTTAGCCGGAGATAGAAAAAATATTACCACATACCAAATTTGAAGTCAATCTGTTACTCCTTTTGAGAGTTATCGTGCGCACCTGCTAGCAGACAGACAGACAGACGGACATTGCTCATTCGACTTAAAACGACCTAAACGGATATCTCCCAAGACGATATTCGCATGTCACGGATTTTAAGGAGAGACTTCCAGCGTTGTATCTCTCCCGTGACGTTATTCGCATAGTTCGGATGTAGAGAGGGACTTCCCGCAAGCAGAGGCTGTTGCGGATTTTCGACTCCTTGCTTCATCTGGCTCTCGTATTGAAACTAGTCTTTGTTAGGTGATATAATCGCGCACATCACTAATAGTCGTTGTTTTGCACTCGCGCATATGTATCTCTTGTCGTTTTGCTATCGTGCCGTTTGGATCTCTACGGATCCTACGCTTCGTTACATGGTAATATACGTTATCATTAATACAAAATAAAGCTCTGCCTTTATCATTATCGAAAATACTAAACTCTTGTGTTTTATTTATTTTCCTTTTCTATTTCGCCCTTTGCATTACTGCATCGCCAACGTCGCTCACTACACACGCATGAATAAATGCATACGTGTACACACACACATCGCCCCCACTACTGAGCTATCGTTGTTATTGGAGTTTGTCATAGAAGGGATTCGTCGCCTCGCCTACCTTCACCTCCCTTGCCGGCAAATCCCCCACCTTAACATCTAATTTTCGACACGACTATGACAACAGTAATCAGACCGAATGATTGTTTATCGCGAGAACTAGAGTCAATTCTAAGAAACTACCTTATAGGCTGAGAACTGTATTATTACATATATCCAAATCGACTGCAAAATTGATGGACAATTTGTATGTCCATTTTCTTTTTTGTAAGCGAACTACGCCCAAATAATGCATTAGTCGTTTGGCATCTGAGCGCTACAGAAGCCATATTTTTAACCCGATAGTTATGGAATTTGGAGGGGACAAATTTATTAATCCAAGAACGAATACTACTTAATTTGAAGAAAATTATTACAGATTTAGATATAGTCCCATATGTCCCGCTTTTGAAATGAAACGAAATATAATCATCAGATAAACAACATTGACAAATCTTTGAATATTACTGTTTTTTTTTCATTTTGTTGCATAGTGTAATCATTCTTCTTTCCGGTTTCAGATGACATTAAATTTCCTTTTTTTAAGGAACGGTCTCAACGCAGCCAATCTTACCCGCCCCTTCCGACCGAGGGGGCCACATCCCCATAACGTAGGGATTGCGTACACACCATGATCCGGACCATGGCGGGTTAATTGTAGAGTGTGGGAATACCAGCTACAGAAAAATGTCAACAGCCGGCATATGCAAAAATTCAAATATTTTTAGTTATATAGACACACAAACAACTTCTACAAAAAGAGATAATTCGAGATATTACTCAATAACCTCGCATAAAGTGTTAAAATCCATGCACATTTTACGAATAGGCTCTGCAGATGCATAATTTGTACACTGAAAATCAATATACAGTAATTGGTAATATCTTAGAAATAATGAAACCAGATGGAACATCACCATTTATCACCTTCAGTACCAAAATATAGATCAGCATACTACGCCTGCTTTTAAGAGTAGGCAGTTTTATGAAGATCAACCTGTTAGAGTAGGGTGGAAGAACAAAATCACTATTCCAATGAAGATGCCTCAAAGCGAACAATAAAAATTGTTTTTGAACAGATTCGATCTTATCGACATAAGTCCCGTATTGTGGGTCCCATACTACAGGCCCATATTCCAGAATACGTTCTTTCGCCCAACGCTTAATGAAACCAAGAACACCAAAAGCCTTATTCACCATCGTAATTATGTGATTATTGAAATTTAGTTTAGGGTCCATTAATATACCAAGATCCACAAAGGAGAGTATCGAAATTGGAACCAGAAAGACTAAACCTAGATGGAATCGACCTCGATCTAGAGAAACACATATGTTTAAATTTCTTCAAATTAAGGTAATGTGACACCAATGTCAAAAATTATCTAAATCATTTTGTAGCAACATTGATTTATCAGCTGTATTATACTTATATTTAAAAGAAAAATATCTTAACATCATCTGCATACATTAGTTGATTAGATCTAGATATTGCTGGCAAATCATTCATAAATAGTAGAAATAGAACGGGACCAATATGCCTATCCAGATGGGACCAGAATCGGGTCAGAGCAGAAACTACAAAATTTTACAATTTGAATACGGTTATTAAGATAAGAGGATATCCAACTCAACCACTTGATACTAAAACCAATACGATCCAACTTATATAGTAAGAGTTTGTGATTAACTCTATCAAAAGCTTTACTAAAATCTGTATGAACCACATCTGTCTGATTACCAACCACAAACTCATTATGGGAAGAAAATTGAACCAAATTTGTCACAGTTGAAAGTACCTTACGAAATCCATGTTGTAAAGAATAGACGATACACTATGAGGTAGAATCTCAGTGACCATGTTTTTTAAATAGTTTTGGAATGATACTTAATTTCGCAATTCCACGATAAATCATGACATCAATTAAGCTTCCCGATTTATGAAGTGGAGTTATAAAACATTTTTTTAATTAAATAGCAACTTGAGCTGGACAGCAAGACTTCGTGCACAAAATTTTAAGATTATACTCGGTATACCATCAGGTCTAACACTGATCGAAGACTTAAGCCTGCCTAAACTAGACGATACGAATGATAAATCGAAATAAGGTATGCTCAACTGATTCAGTGATGGAATATTGTAAGGATATGAAACTTCTAGTTGACATTGCTGACAAGAATATGTCGATGCAAAGAATTTTGCAAAACAATCGGCGATTAACTGATCACCACAGAATTCCTCACCATTCACTCTAACCCTAGAAGGCCTTGTATTTGACTTACGTTTCATATTGACAAAATCATAGAAAGATTTAGGGTTCACCTTAAAATTTTGAGCTAACTTCTCTAAGTATAGCTCATAGCATTTACGAGATCGACCGCGTAATCGACATTTGAACCAGATCTTTTGAATTTCTTAAATAGTCTGCTCTTCAAGTTCTTGAGAGCAGTCATATTAGAGGAATACCACGGTGAATCTTTGGCATAGATTGTACCAAACATTCATTCAAAACATCATAGAATCTCTCATAAGCTACATCAATATCAGTCGCGGAAATATTGAAGGTTGTCTTCGCGAGGGCCGAGCTGAAGGCCACCGGACGGGTCACAGGTTGCGGATAGTGAACGGCCTTTATATATAAAGGTTAGCTGCGAATAAGTGCTGTAGCTCAAATAAGCAGTCCCGGACAATCAGCAGTTGATAGCACTCTATGCTTCATCGACAGCAGACAAAAGGTATAAACGAGGTAATTCACTTTCACCATGGGCCTCCTCTATAGCTCCATCGAGTATCTTTAGGCTTTTTCGCCAAGTCCTTGCCATAGTAATGGGACCTATGCTATGGCCGACCTCTCTTCCCCTACACTCGTGGAACCAAATTATGAACTCAAATAAAACAACAAAAACAAACACAATAATTACCAGTAGCATTGGGGTTTCATCCCAAACAATGCCTGCTGACTGTCTTTCTGTTAGTCCGATCTCCATTTATATTTGCCCCAGTCCCCTACCTAGCAGTTCTATTGCCCGTCCGAATATAGTCCTTCAAAACGATACAAGTCCGCCACCTCTGAATCTCGTAATGGATGAGATGATACGAAGTGAACAATCCGAGCTCAGGGACATCGACTCGCTGAACAGAGAAATTTCCGCCCAATATGGTGAGCTCTGTGAGCAATTGTCAGAATTGCTAGTGATGGATCTCTCATCGGACTCAGCCAGGTAAGCGTGCCTGCGGGAATGATGGATGACCTCACTCTATCGGATGAGGAAAGAGAAACTGCGGTTATCTATGTCCCGAATTAATTACGCCGGTGGCCAACAAGGCTGCAGTCGCGATCAACGCTACTTCACCGACTCCACATTCCGTGGTAAATGAGCCCTCAAGTATCGGTGATTTGACTCTGACGCGGCAAGGAGCTTTAGACTCAGGATCTCCTGTGGATAAACTCCCTAAAAGCGGAGGAAGAAAGTCATCTGCAAAAAAGGCTCGCGATGCCTATCACTGGGCTTGTTTTTATCTTCGCAAGTTTGAAGGTAAGAGCGAGACCGATTGAACGATGAGAGAAAAGGGTTTCATTAGAGCAAACTGGAACACGATTCTCCAACATGAGCGACGACATCCCGCCATTGTGAAGAGATCAGTTCTGTTGAAATATCCGCTGAAACCTTCTTCTCTCACTTCCCTGGTTGAGACTGCAACTCCTACGCCCTCAGTGGTAGCGGTGACAGCAGCTCCCACTAATGTACCTCCAAAGGTACAGATCAGTGTCGACTTACAAAAGACCACACATACTAACAAACAAGATACTGGCAGTAACCTTCTGCCTCTTTTCGAAGGTCCCTCAACTCACGGCAAGCTGCGGCCTCAATACGATCTTCTGCGAGGTCGAACGAGGAGCAGCACCCGGCTGCGAAGAAGCATCAGCATGTGACCGCCGGAAACGAAGCGGGAAAGTTAACACCTACCAACAGAGCGAAATACCTTCTGGTAGTAAAGAAACCTCTGGGTCTAAACCAGCAAAGAAGGCGTTTAAGCCCTATTCAAGACCTCTAGGTAGGAAACCAGGTATCCCTTCCCAGAAAACCTTAGACCAGCAGGTGGTGGTAGTCTACATGGCCGACCCCGACGGGAGGATAAGCCCATCTACTTGAACCGAAGCTGCTCAATCCAATACTTTCAGATAGGTGGAGCAGTAGCGACGTAATCTTTCATCGAGCACAATGGAAAGATGGTATAAAACTTTTCAAATGTGTCATCAGAGAGCTCTTGTATATACATTATTCGATGGGCGTAGATAACGTGAAAGCCCCCTGGCCTGGCACACAAATCAATCACGACAGCGACATCTTGGATCCCAACTGAATTAATTCAGACTGATCCACTGAAACTGCTCGCGAAGCAGAACGCCGGTCTCAGTACCGCCCTTTGGACGATACAATCGACTAAGGAGTGTGCTGAAAGTAGTGGTCTGATCTTTAAAGTAGCAATTGAAAAAAAATTAGAAGAGTACTTAAGAGAGAGAGGTGGTAAGGAAAGATGGGGATTTCGTATCCGCCACTTCCGCATTCAATCTTCAAATGGAAACTAGTTCAAGTAAGCTAAGAGTAGTGCAGATAAATCTGCATCACTCTATAGCAGCCTCGAACGAACTTCCAGTTGCCCTCTCTAACTCTTCAGTTGACATCGCTCTAATCCAGGAACCCTATATCGTTAGGAATAAGGTAACTGGACTGAGCAATGTAAATTTGATCACGTACTCACCTACCACTGAAAATAAGGTGAGGACCTGTATTGTAGTTAGGAAAAATTTAAAACTAATCCTTCTACATAATTACAGCAATGGTGATCAGACAACTGTGAGGTTAGAAACAAAAAACAACCAACCCTAACGCCCATCACTCTCTATGGGGTAGCTCAAACGTTAACACTCGAGGTGAGTCACATTTTGATTTTATTTTAAATTCTGGCCTAAAGATTTGTAACGTTAGTAGTGATCCCACTTTTCAGTTCAAAAATAGAACGGAGGTAATAGACATAACCTTGACAAATCTTGATGATAATGTTCTTTCAGGATGGAGAGTGTCCTTACTTCTCGGACCACAAGTACATTCCTTTTATTCTGAATATGGTAACTTGTAATGAACCCCCCTTCAGAAACCCAAGAAAAACTGGGCTCAGTGTAATGAACTTGTTGGTAGCAGCTACTGTTGTTGAAGCATAACTTCACTGACAACACCGAGCTGGAAGCAGCAGTTGATGATTTTACTGCAGCCTTGCTAGTTAGCTTTGAGAAATCATGTCCCCTTACGTACCCGGGTAAAAGGTCTCAACCTGCATGGTGGACCAAAGACCTTCGTAATTTGAGGCAGAATTCAAGGAGACTATATAATAAAGCCAACAAAACCAAATTGCGAGCAGATTAGGATTGCTATAAGAAATCTTCCAAACAGTACAAGAATGAGGTCAAAAAGGCTAAGCGATCCTCATGGATCAACTTCTGTGAAAGTATAGAAGGTGTGAATGAGTCCTCCAGATTCCGACGACAGTTATCAAAAGATCTGGGTAGCATTAAGAAGGAAGATGGGACTTGGACTGAGTCCAGCTCAGAAACTCTGGACCTTTTAGCCACGACACACTTTCCCGGGTGTTCGAACGTAGTCCAGGAGGAATTTCCCAATGTCAGTACTAGATCAAGTGCACCACAATGTGATGAACGCGCGTCCACTGTGATAAATGACCAATAGCCGACAAGAAAATTCTGTGGGCTATAAACTCCTTCGAGCCCTTTAAGTCTGCCTGACCAGATGATATATCACCAGCCATGCTACAAAATGCAGGGCCAATAGCAGTTAATATGCTGTCGCTGATTTTTAGGCAATGACTTCTTCGGAATTATATACCCTCAAAATGGCGTGAGGTCAAGGTGGTTTTCATCCCCAAAGCGGAGAAACCTAGTCACTCCACGCCCAAGGACTATAGACCAATTAGTCTCTCATCGTTTGTTTTAAAAACGTTGGAAAGACTTATTGACACCTATATTAGGGGTCGTTTACAACCGTCATTAATCAGTAACTGTCAACATGCCTACATCAAAGGCCGCTCAGTTGATAGTGCTCTTCATGACGTGGTTGGTTACATTGAAAATAACCTGGAAAAACCCGAAAGCCTGAATCATCAACTCAACTCTAGCAGAGGGTTTCATTGGGAAAACTGTGACTAGAGGTACACCACAGGTAGGGGTTCTATTTCCTCTCCTATGGCTGCTTGTCATAAACGGGGTACTCAAATCATTCGAGGAAGATAGAATGGTTCAGTATTGTGGTGGAAAGCATCCTGATTTAGACACCAGCTAAAATCTTTAGAGAAAATTCAAAGAATCGCTTCTCTATTCATAACCGGCGCAAGAAGGAGTACACCGTAGGCGGCAATGAACACTTTACTAAACCTTCAACCGTTCAATATATTAAGTGTAGCGCCACCAAGTGTGCTATTAGACTCCGCGAATCACTTATGTGGCGCAACTCAGACTGCGGACACTCAAAGATTCTTAGGGATGAAAAAAAATCTGGCACTGACCTGAAAAAAGCCCTTGAAGGTTTTGTTATGGATAATGTCAACTTTCATTTGCAATTGGTCTAATCCCATTCCCATTCGGAAAGTTCGATTTTGTATCACAGTGTGATTATCGTCCGGGGTAGAAACTGGAGAAATTCTATAAATATCGAAAAACTGAGGATTATTCACAAATACTAAGTCAAGTACTTTATCATTTGAATTGGAAATACCGTTAATCTGAAATAGTTCGAGATCAGAAAAACGCCTAACTATATCATAAGTCCACCCAAATGTAGTTGATGGAGAATTCAAAGGGGTATATGCCTCAGTATCCGACAAGGAAAGCCAAGAAACGGAGGGTAAATTAAAATCACCAAAAATTATATTACGGTCAACATCGAAACAACTCTGCTAATAGCTAACAAGTGGTTATCGTAGATTGATAATACCGAGTTTGGAGGAATGTAAGAGCAGGCGACAAATAATTTAGCTTTATCTAAATTAATTGAGACTGCATTAAACTCAATATCACTAGTTTCGTTGAGAATGACGCGTTCAGAAGGAAGCGAACTAATAACTACAATAAGTATACCACCGCCAAGTCTATCAAGGCGATCTTTTCTAAATAGTAAATATCTATCTGACAAAATCCCAGTGTCAAACGCTGAAGGTTTTAGCTATGTCTCTGTGAAGCATAAAACAGAGAAATCAAAGTCAAAGCTATCTGTAAATAAGCGGGTTAATTTGGTATTAATCCCCCTAACATTCTGATATGCGGTGACAAAAGATCCTATTAGTTTTTTTGAAGAATTTGACTGTCGCGGAGGTAAACGCGCTAAATTGTCAACCCTATCAACAAACTCTTTAACAAATTACTTAGGCGGCTAAAAATCTGGATCAATCAATTTATCAAAGATCTCTGTTGGAACGATTATTTTGAATGATGACCTGGATATGGGAGAAGATGAACGAATTTTGAAAGTTGTAAGATAAAAATCGCCCGTTATTTTAGACTTAATATAGAAGTTCACGTCGCCAGAGGACGTGTCCAGTTCTAGAATGACCACCGAATTTTCCTCCCGCGTAGGGACAACATCATCAGCAGCCGGTGCCGTCGCGGTAGCGACACTTAGCTAAAAAAAACAACACCACTTCAGACCGTTATTTTCCCCATACAAAATGTCTACGACTCCTCGACCTACGACCCCTCACCTTCAGTCCCAAAAAATAATCGTAAATTTATTTATTTTTTTGTCTAATTAAATTACTATCAATTTAACTTGCATTTAATAACTTTAATGTTATTAAATGCAAGTTAAACTTTTGGTTAAAAATAGACCATTTGGTTAAGAATAGTCCCCAAAAGGGGCGTGTCATTGACGCCCATTTTTCACTGGACTGCAGGTACTATAAAAGCATTACACTGTACATAATTATAAGCTGTTAACTTTTGGTGCAAAATGGTCCTTTTGTGTGAGAGGTAACAAAAAGTGGTGCCGATAACGGCCACTTTTCTCTGGACTCTAGGTACTATTAAAACACTACAAAGCACAAAATTTCAAGTATTTGTATGCAGTGGTATTTAAGTTATAAGCTGTTATCATTCGTTGCTGATCAGTCGTTGCTGATCGGACGTGTTTAGCACAGAGCGGATAGTTAAAATCTATTACGCAGTACCTATTACGAAATCTCAAAAAGTCTGGTCGTAGTACCTATTACGGGCTAATACAGACAACACAAATAAATAAATTCGTTGAGGGGATGCATTCGTGTTCCGATGGAGCGGGGTTCCCAAATCGTCCTACTGTCCGTCCGTTGGTCTTGGCTAAATCCGACCACACCAAAAATGGTGAAAATTTCCCCCAATACTCACAACAGGTGGTACGGTGAGGGGAAAACGTCATGTCCGGCCGTTAAAACGGAAGCACAATGAGGACCGGATAGCGCTCAGAGTTTTGATGAAGTTGGAGGCTGTTGAGGTTTCTTACCGCCTTTAGCCCACCTACCTGGGCTAAAGGCGTCATAGATGCTTCTAAGGCCAATGAGCCGGCTGAAAGAGCCACAAATTCAGCTATGTTAACGGCTAATAAAGTCAAAAGAATCAGATCACCTAATGAACCCCTGCCTTCGAAAAAGGCAAGAGGCCCTAATGTCACCATCAACAGTACACTCACCAAGCCCTTCAATGAAGTGGCGAATGAGAGCCTAGTGATGGCCGTTATAGACAAAAGTAGTGTGGATGGATCCATCCTCAGGGACAAATGGAGCCATGTGCAATCAGCCATTATGGCTCATTACCTCGATGTCCGTAGATAAATGTCGGGCAAACCACCAATCTGCAACGATGCAGGATGGCATCAGGGGAGAGTAAAGCTCTTATATTTCGGAGATGCCAGATCAGTAGAACTGTATAAGGCTGCTCTGAGTCGAGCGGGTGAGGTGTGGCCTCGTTCCCAGTTGGATGTTGTCGAAAAAACAACATCCCTAGTCACCCTAGAGCCATCACCTGGGTTACAGAAGAGCCCTCCAATCCGGCTGACATATTAGAAATAATTAAAGATTCCAATCCTGGTCCGGCCCATAATTGGAGAATAAGCAAGGTGGGTGAGGCGGATGGTAAAAGCGGCAGGTCAATTTGATCCTTAAAGCTGAATCCACCTCCCATATACACCGTGCAAGTGCAACCCTACAACATGGCTTCGAGACTATAGTCTTGAAGGTATACAAGCAGGATATAGCTCCCACTGCGGAATGTGAGTCGTCCACCGTGGTTGATACACGGCTTTCTGGAAGTGCGGAGGTACCCACGCCCATTATTTCTGGTGTCTAGAGTCCTTTTCTGAGGTCGAAAGCTTTACTTCTGCTACGGACGAAGACTTCGATAACACTCTTGTCGGGGTGGATGTTAATCTGTCAATTACCAATGATGGCAAGAATTCTACAGATTAACCTCCATCACGCTAAAGCAGCCTCAGCGGCTCTATTGCTGCGCCTGTCCACAGGTGCAGTAGACATCGCCCTGATACAGGAGCCCTACGCAGTGGGAGGAAGGGTGTGCGGTATCAGGACACCCAACTTTAAACTGCTTGTGGCCAACTGTGAAGGCACTCCAAGAACCTGTATTTTGGCCAGGAAAGATCTAAGTATCTTTCTCCTAACTAATTTAAGTGGTAAAGACCAAACATCTGCTAGTCTGGAGATCGGTAATCGCATATATTGGGTGGTCTCCAGTTACTTGCCTTATAAAGCTGTAGTACCGACTGCTCTACTCAGGGAAGTAGTAGAAGAAGCAACGTCTGGCGAGGTCGAGCTGATTGTTGGCGCAGACACGAACGCTCATCATACTATCTGGGGTAGTACGGATATAAACAATAGGGGTGATTCGCTTCAGGAACCCTATATCGTTAGGAATAAGGTAACTGGACTGAGCAATGTAAATTTTATCACGTACTCACCTACCACTGAAAATAAGGTGAGGACCTGTATTGTAGTTAGGAAAAATTTAAAACTAATCCTTCTACATAATTACAGCAATGGTGATCAGACAACTGTGAGGTTAGAAACAAAAAACAACCAACCCTAACGCCCATCACTCTCTATGGGGTAGCTCAAACGTTAACACTCGAGGTGAGTCACATTTTGATTTTATTTTAAATTCTGGCCTAAAGATTTGTAACGTTAGTAGTGATCCCACTTTTCAGTTCAAAAATAGAACGGAGGTAATAGACATAACCTTGACAAATCTTGATGATAATGTTCTTTCAGGATGGAGAGTGTCCTTACTTCTCGGACCACAAGTACATTCCTTTTATTCTGAATATGGTAACTTGTAATGAACCCCCCTTCAGAAACCCAAGAAAAACTGGGCTCAGTGTAATGAACTTGTTGGTAGCAGCTACTGTTGTTGAAGCATAACTTCACTGACAACACCGAGCTGGAAGCAGCAGTTGATGATTTTACTGCAGCCTTGCTAGTTAGCTTTGAGAAATCATGTCCCCTTACGTACCCGGGTAAAAGGTCTCAACCTGCATGGTGGACCAAAGACCTTCGTAATTTGAGGCAGAATTCAAGGAGACTATATAATAAAGCCAACAAAACCAAATTGCGAGCAGATTAGGATTGCTATAAGAAATCTTCCAAACAGTACAAGAATGAGGTCAAAAAGGCTAAGCGATCCTCTTGGATCAACTTCTGTGAAAGTATAGAAGGTGTGAATGAGTCCTCCAGATTCCGACGACAGTTATCAAAAGATCTGGGTAGCATTAAGAAGGAAGATGGGACTTGGACTGAGTCCAGCTCAGAAACTCTGGACCTTTTAGCCACGACACACTTTCCCGGGTGTTCGAACGTAGTCCAGGAGGAATTTCCCAATGTCAGTACTAGATCAAGTGCACCACAATGTGATGAACGCGCGTCCACTGTGATAAATGACCAATAGCCGACAAGAAAATTCTGTGGGCTATAAACTCCTTCGAGCCCTTTAAGTCTGCCTGACCAGATGATATATCACCAGCCATGCTACAAAATGCAGGGCCAATAGCAGTTAATATGCTGTCGCTGATTTTTAGGCAATGCCTTCTTCGGAATTATATACCCTCAAAATGGCGTGAGGTCAAGGTGGTTTTCATCCCCAAAGCGGAGAAACCTAGTCACTCCACGCCCAAGGACTATAGACCAATTAGTCTCTCATCGTTTGTTTTAAAAACGTTGGAAAGACTTATTGACACCTATATTAGGGGTCGTTTACAACCGTCATTAATCAGTAACTGTCAACATGCCTACATCAAAGGCCGCTCAGTTGATAGTGCTCTTCATGACGTGGTTGGTTACATTGAAAATAACCTGGAAAAACCCGAAAGCCTGAATCATCAACTCAACTCTAGCAGAGGGTTTCATTGGGAAAACTGTGACTAGAGGTACACCACAGGTAGGGGTTCTATTTCCTCTCCTATGGCTGCTTGTCATAAACGGGGTACTCAAATCATTCGAGGAAGATAGAATGGTTCAGTATTGTGGTGGAAAGCATCCTGATTTAGACACCAGCTAAAATCTTTAGAGAAAATTCAAAGAATCGCTTCTCTATTCATAACCGGCGCAAGAAGGAGTACACCGTAGGCGGCGATGAACACTTTACTAAACCTTCAACCGTTCAATATATTAAGTGTAGCGCCACCAAGTGTGCTATTAGACTCCGCGAATCACTTATGTGGCGCAACTCAGACTGCGGACACTCAAAGATTCTTAGGGATGAAAAAAAATCTGGCACTGACCTGAAAAAAGCCCTTGAAGGTTTTGTTATGGATAATGTCAACTTTCATTTGCAATTGGTCTAATCCCATTCCCATTCGGAAAGTTCGATTTTGTATCACAGTGTGATTATCGTCCGGGGTAGAAACTGGAGAAATTCTATAAATATCGAAAAACTGAGGATTATTCACAAATACTAAGTCAAGTACTTTATCATTTGAATTGGAAATACCGTTAATCTGAAATAGTTCGAGATCAGAAAAACGCCTAACTATATCATAAGTCCACCCAAATGTAGTTGATGGAGAATTCAAAGGGGTATATGCCTCAGTATCCGACAAGGAAAGCCAAGAAACGGAGGGTAAATTAAAATCACCAAAAATTATATTACGGTCAACATCGAAACAACTCTGCTAATAGCTAACAAGTGGTTATCGTAGATTGATAATACCGAGTTTGGAGGAATGTAAGAGCAGGCGACAAATAATTTAGCTTTATCTAAATTAATTGAGACTGCATTAAACTCAATATCACTAGTTTCGTTGAGAATGACGCGTTCAGAAGGAAGCGAACTAATAACTACAATAAGTATACCACCGCCAAGTCTATCAAGGCGATCTTTTCTAAATAGTAAATATCTATCTGACAAAATCCCAGTGTCAAACGCTGAAGGTTTTAGCTATGTCTCTGTGAAGCATAAAACAGAGAAATCAAAGTCAAAGCTATCTGTAAATAAGCGGGTTAATTTGGTATTAATCCCCCTAACATTCTGATATGCGGTGACAAAAGATCCTATTAGTTTTTTTGAAGAATTTGACTGTCGCGGAGGTAAACGCGCTAAATTGTCAACCCTATCAACAAACTCTTTAACAAATTACTTAGGCGGCTAAAAATCTGGATCAATCAATTTATCAAAGATCTCTGTTGGAACGATTATTTTGAATGATGACCTGGATATGGGAGAAGATGAACGAATTTTGAAAGTTGTAAGATAAAAATCGCCCGTTATTTTAGACTTAATATAGAAGTTCACGTCGCCAGAGGACGTGTCCAGTTCTAGAATGACCACCGAATTTTCCTCCCGCGTAGGGACAACATCATCAGCAGCCGGTGCCGTCGCGGTAGCGACACTTAGCTAAAAAAACAACACCACTTCAGACCGTTATTTTCCCCATACAAAATGTCTACGACTCCTCGACCTACGACCCCTCACCTTCAGTCCCAAAAAATAATCGTAAATTTATTTATTTTTTTGTCTAATTAAATTACTATCAATTTAACTTGCATTTAATAACTTTAATGTTATTAAATGCAAGTTAAACTTTTGGTTAAAAATAGACCATTTGGTTAAGAATAGTCCCCAAAAGGGGCGTGTCATTGACGCCCATTTTTCACTGGACTGCAGGTACTATAAAAGCATTACACTGTACATAATTATAAGCTGTTAACTTTTGGTGCAAAATGGTCCTTTTGTGTGAGAGGTAACAAAAAGTGGTGCCGATAACGGCCACTTTTCTCTGGACTCTAGGTACTATTAAAACACTACAAAGCACAAAATTTCAAGTATTTGTATGCAGTGGTATTTAAGTTATAAGCTGTTATCATTCGTTGCTGATCAGTCGTTGCTGATCGGACGTGTTTAGCACAGAGCGGATAGTTAAAATCTATTACGCAGTACCTATTACGAAATCTCAAAAAGTCTGGTCGTAGTACCTATTACGGGCTAATACAGACAACACAAATAAATAAATTCGTTGAGGGGATGCATTCGTGTTCCGATGGAGCGGGGTTCCCAAATCGTCCTACTGTCCGTCCGTTGGTCTTGGCTAAATCCGACCACACCAAAAATGGTGAAAATTTCCCCCAATACTCACAACAGGTGGTACGGTGAGGGGAAAACGTCATGTCCGGCCGTTAAAACGGAAGCACAATGAGGACCGGATAGCGCTCAGAGTTTTGATGAAGTTGGAGGCTGTTGAGGTTTCTTACCGCCTTTAGCCCACCTACCTGGGCTAAAGGCGTCATAGATGCTTCTAAGGCCAATGAGCCGGCTGAAAGAGCCACAAATTCAGCTATGTTAACGGCTAATAAAGTCAAAAGAATCAGATCACCTAATGAACCCCTGCCTTCGAAAAAGGCAAGAGGCCCTAATGTCACCATCAACAGTACACTCACCAAGCCCTTCAATGAAGTGGCGAATGAGAGCCTAGTGATGGCCGTTATAGACAAAAGTAGTGTGGATGGATCCATCCTCAGGGACAAATGGAGCCATGTGCAATCAGCCATTATGGCTCATTACCTCGATGTCCGTAGATAAATGTCGGGCAAACCACCAATCTGCAACGATGCAGGATGGCATCAGGGGAGAGTAAAGCTCTTATATTTCGGAGATGCCAGATCAGTAGAACTGTATAAGGCTGCTCTGAGTCGAGCGGGTGAGGTGTGGCCTCGTTCCCAGTTGGATGTTGTCGAAAAAACAACATCCCTAGTCACCCTAGAGCCATCACATGGGTTACAGAAGAGCCCTCCAATCCGGCTGACATATTAGAAATAATTAAAGATTCCAATCCTGGTCCGGCCCATAATTGGAGAATAAGCAAGGTGGGTGAGGCGGATGGTAAAAGCGGCAGGTCAATTTGATCCTTAAAGCTGAATCCACCTCCCATATACACCGTGCAAGTGCAACCCTACAACATGGCTTCGAGACTATAGTCTTGAAGGTATACAAGCAGGATATAGCTCCCACTGCGGAATGTGAGTCGTCCACCGTGGTTGATACACGGCTTTCTGGAAGTGCGGAGGTACCCACGCCCATTATTTCTGGTGTCTAGAGTCCTTTTCTGAGGTCGAAAGCTTTACTTCTGCTACGGACGAAGACTTCGATAACACTCTTGTCGGGGTGGATGTTAATCTGTCAATTACCAATGATGGCAAGAATTCTACAGATTAACCTCCATCACGCTAAAGCAGCCTCAGCGGCTCTATTGCTGCGCCTGTCCACAGGTGCAGTAGACATCGCCCTGATACAGGAGCCCTACGCAGTGGGAGGAAGGGTGTGCGGTATCAGGACACCCAACTTTAAACTGCTTGTGGCCAACTGTGAAGGCACTCCAAGAACCTGTATTTTGGCCAGGAAAGATCTAAGTATCTTTCTCCTAACTAATTTAAGTGGTAAAGACCAAACATCTGCTAGTCTGGAGATCGGTAATCGCATATATTGGGTGGTCTCCAGTTACTTGCCTTATAAAGCTGTAGTACCGACTGCTCTACTCAGGGAAGTAGTAGAAGAAGCAACGTCTGGCGAGGTCGAGCTGATTGTTGGCGCAGACACGAACGCTCATCATACTATCTGGGGTAGTACGGATATAAACAATAGGGGTGATTCGCTTCTTGACTTTATTCTAACTACCAACCTAAGTATTTGTAACATAGGTAGGCGCAAAGGCGCTCTTGGTATACCTTCTGTGGTGAAGTGGAAAAGGTCTCCGACGCCGCTAGGCTGAGGAAAATATTATCTGCTTCACCCTGTACAGTGGGATATTTACAGGATGAGGCAAATAACTGGACCAAAAACAGCGAGCAGTCGCTCAATGTACTGCTAGACACACATTTCCCGGGGAACACTGTAACAGAACCCGAGGATCAGCAGGACCAACAAGAGTGCGAGTGGACTGCGAGCGTCGCTAGCTTCTTGACTGAGAGATCCAGAATAAGCTGGGCTATTAACAGCTTTGAGCCCTTCAAGTCACCTGGACCAGATGGCATCACTCCAGCAGAAATGCAGAAAATGTTAAAGTACATTATCCCCTGGCTGGAGAAAATTTATGTAGGCTGTATCAGGCTTTCATACGTCCCGAATCGATGGAGGGATACCAAAGTGGTATTCATACCTAAAGCGGGAAAGATATCACACACTAGGCCAAAAGACTTTAGACCAATTAGCCTATCCTCGTTCCTATTGAAAGGTCTGGAAAGACTTTTAGATCATTTCATTAGGGAAAACCTGGATACAAAACTCCTGTCGGGGAACCAACATGCTTACAACAAGGGCAAGTCTACTGAATCAGCCCTGCACGAACTTGTGAGCACTATCGAATCGTCCCTGCATTTCAAGGAATTCACCATGGTGGCATTTCTTGACATAGAAGGGGCTTTTAACAACATTCACTCCGATGCGGTAATTGCGGCACTCTCACATCTAAAAGTTAACACTAGTTTGATTAGACTAATTCAAAGTCTGCTCACCAGAAGACGCATAACAGCATGTCTAGGGTCCACAACTCTAACAAGGTATGTAAACAGAGGGACCCCGCAAGGAGGAGTACTGTCTCCACTAATTTGGAACCTAGCGGTGAATGAAATCCTGCTAGATCTAGAACGTTGTGGCTGCAAGGTCGTGGCATATGCGGACGACGTGGCAATCGCAGTGAGAGGCAAATTCATAAACGTCCTCAGAGACATCCTACAGGTGGCTCTGAACAAGTTGGCTAGATGGGCCAGAAGCAGCGGTTTGGGCGTTAACCCCAACAAGACAGAATTGGTTCTCTTTACTAGGATGAATAATGTCCCACATGTGGACCCTCCACCTCGGATAAATGGAACAGATCTAGTCTTTTCTGAAAGTGCAAAATTTTTAGGAATAATTCTAGATAGGAAAATGTTATTTAGACTTAACGTATTGGAACGTGTAAGGAAGGCCAACGTCGCCTTATATTCCTGCAAAAAGGCTGTAGGGTCGCGGTGGGGACTCTCTCCTAAAATCGTCCACTGGATATATATAGCAGTAGTTCGTCCAATACTGTTATACGGTATTGTGGTATGGTGGACGGCAACTGACAAACTAACCATTACCAACCTACTAACAAAGGTTCAGAGAACTGCCTGCCTGAGCATAAGCGGAGCCTTAAGGACTACAGCGACCGAGTCTCTACAAGCCCTACTCCATATACTGCCGATTAATATTGTGGCGAGAGAAGTTGCAACCAAAGCGGCAATAAGATTAAACTGCCTATCAATGTGGAGGTACAAGAACTATGGTCACATGAGGATATCAAAGTGTAGTGCTATGGTAACCGACCGAGTGGACTATATACCAACAGTGTACACCTTCGAGAGAAATTACATCACTATGATTCCCGCCAGAGATGAATGGGTCGGCAGAATACCAGGTAATATAAACCATCTCCACTTTTACACGGATGGTTCGAAGCTTGATGAAAAGGTTGGCTTCGGAGTACACTGTGAAGAACTTAGTCTGGATATAGCTCACAGACTACCAGATACCTGCAGTGTCTATCAAGCCGAAATAATGGCAATATGGGAAGTCGCCAAGTGGCTGAGTCGCAACATAGTAACCTACAATGGCGTTGTCATTTACTCGGACAGCCAGGCTGCCATCAATTCTCTGGAGGCAACATCCCTAAATTCACAAACAGCCCTCGACTGCCGCAGATCTCTTAACGAGATGGCTGAGCAGTTTAATATACACCTCATATGGGTGCCTGGGCATAGGGATATCCCGGGGAACTGCAAAGCCGATGAACTTGCTAGGAAAGGGACGACATTACAAATTCTCGAAGAATTTGCATATATTGGTGCGCCACTATCCACGTGCAAGCTTTGGCTTAGGCAAGAGGCAATCAGGCAGTCCAACGAAAGATGGACAGAAATCGGCACCTGCAGGGTAGCTAGACAAATCTGGCCAAGGTATGACCTGAGAAGGTCAAAATATCTCCTCGCACTAGAGAGGAAACGATTGTCTACGTTAGTACAGGTTCTGACGGGACACTGCTTGATCGGCGAACACGCCAAAAGATTGGGTATTGACTCCAATGACTTCTGCCGAAGCTGTGGAGATGAGGAAGAAGTGGAGAGCATTGAGCACTTGCTTTGCGACTGTCCCGCTTTGAGTAAACGACGACTGGATATACTGGGGTCGGCCTTTTTAGGCAGCCTAACAGATCTTTCCAGTACTGATATTCGTACTATCGATAAATTTATATATCAAACAGGTTGGTTTCGATGAGAGGCATTTCAGCCCGTGGTAACACTAGGGACCTAAACTGGTCTATGTGAGCTTGTAAAAAAAATACGGCTGCCACCCTAACCTAAACCTAACCTAAACATAGGTAATAAACCGACCTTTACAATTAAAGACAGACAAGAAGTACTAGACGTAACGTTTGCTACTGACCGGCTGTCAGACAAAATTATTGGGTGGAATGTACTGGACGACCACTCATTCTCAGATCACCATTATATTGAGTTCAAACTCGCTGAAAAAGCGCCTGAACCTGCCGTCCACAGAAATGTGAGAATGACAAAGTGGCACCTGTATGAGAAGAATTTCAAGAAAGTCCTCAACTCCAAACTTCTGTACGAACCGAATGACAAAGCCGGTCTGGATAATCTGGTCGATCATATCACCATATCATTCAATAGATCCCTTGAAGAAGCCTGTCCAAAAACAAGGTACAAGGGTAAAACTAAACCCCAATGGTGGACTTCTGAGCTAACGGCTATGAAAAAGACCTGCAACAAGCTATTCAATAAGGCTAAATCTACTGGGGTCGCTAATGATTGGGATGCCTATAAAGAGCAACTCAAGATCTATAAGAAGGAGCTTAGAAAGGCGCAAAGACGCTCTTGGTATACATTCTGTGGCGAAGTAGAAAAGGTCTCCGACGCCGCAACGCTGAGGAAAATACTATCAGCTTCACCCTGTTTAGTGGGTTACTTGCAGGATAACTGAACAAAAACCAGCGAGCAGTCGCTGAATATACTGCTCGACACACATTTCCCGGGAAACTCACCAACATCACTATGATTCCCGCCAGAGATTAATGGGTTGGAAGAATACCTGGTAATATAAACCATCTCAACTTTTACACGGATGTTTCGAAGCTTGATGAAAAGGTTGGCTTCGGAGTACACTGTGTAGAGCTAAGTCTGGATATAGCTCACAGACTACCAGATACCTGCAGTGTCTATCAAGCCGAAATAATGGCAATATGGGAAGTAGCCAAGTGGCTGAGTCGCAACGTGGTGATCAACACTGGCGTTGTAATTTACTCGGACTGCCATCAATTCTCTGGAGGCAACATCCCTTAATTCACAAACAGCCCTCGACTGCCGCAGATCTCTTAACGAGATGGCTGATCAGTTTAATATACACCTCATATGGGAGCCTGGGCATAGGGATATCCCGGGGAACTGCAAAGCCGATGAACTTGCTAGGAAAGGGACGACATTACAAATTCTCGAAGAATTTGCATATAATGGTGCGCCACTATCCACGTGCAAGCTTTGGCTTAGGCAAGAGGCAATCAGGCAGTCCAACGAAAGATGGACAGAAATCGGCACCTGCAGGGTAGCTAGACAAATCTGGCCAAGGTATGACCTGAGAAGATCAAAATATCTCCTCGCACTAGAGAGACAAAGATTGTCTACGTTAGTATCAGTTCTGACGGGACACTGCTCGATCGGCGAACACGCCAAAAGATTGGGTATTGACTCTAATGACTTCTGCAGAAGCTGTGGAGATGAGGAAGAAGTGGAGAGAATTGAGCACTTGCTATGCGACTACCCCGCTCTGAGTAAACGACGACTGGACATACTGGGGTCGGCCTTTCTAGGCAGCCTAACAGATCTTTCCAGTACCGATATTCGTACTATCGATAAATTTTTATATCAAACAGGTTGGTTTCGATGAGGGGCATTTCAGCCCGTGGTAACACTATGGACCTAAACTGGTCTATGTGAGCTTGTATAAAAAAAATACGGCTGCCACCCTAACCTAAACCTAAGCTGTTAACTTTAGGTGCAAAATGGTCCATTTGTGTGGGAGGTACCAAAAGGGGCTTGCCAATTATGCCGACTTTTCTCTGGACTCTAGGTACTATAAAAGCATTACACTCTACAAAATTTCAAGTATTTGTATGAACTTATATTAAAGCTACAGACAGACGGAATGACGGACATTGCTCATTTGGTCGTAGGTCACACCTTCGATGTGTTACTGATGATATATACCCTCCTCCCTTATATGAGGGAATAAAAAGATCACACACACAATGAGAATGCAGCACACATTTGTTATCTAATTGCAATAGCAAATAAATTCCAACAGGAAAAACACCAATAATCTACAAAAAACAATAAGTGCACTTATCTGAATTTTAAAACAATGTTGGGAACACTGAATTGCAAGCAGGGTTGCCATTCAGAGCGAAAAAGTTTTTCATTAGTACATAACTGAATATTTTGACGATACTAAGGTTATCAAAATACATTAGTAATATAATGTATTTTTTCTGCATGTCTATATTTAGTAGAAATCTATTATTTTGAGAATTAATATTAAATTTGTATATGCATGTGCCGGCTGTTGATATTTTCTGTAGCTGGTATTCCACCCTCTACTATTATCCCGCCATGGTTCGGATCATGGTGTGTACGCAATCCCTACGTTATGGGGATGTGGCCCCCTCGGTCGGAAGGGGCGGGTAAGAGTGGCAGCGTTGGGACCGTTCGATTAAAAAAAAATCATGACCGTTATTTATACGATTGTGGTTCTCTGGTTTATTGGAATTGAATGACTTTTGCATATGACTGTGGAAAACGTGATTTTGGTCACAGATAAGGCGGGCCGTATGAAGGCATGAAGGGAATAATTTAAAATATGCTGAAAATTGATTTGAAAAATTGATTTGTTGAAAATTGATTTAAAAAAGTTTAAGTTAAGCTTATGCTAGTAGGTATAGGAGTTAAAGGTAAGGGGTTATTTTGGGATAAGAATCATTCACCTCTAATGCGGCATGATTGAGAAAAATATATTTTAGAAATAAATATCCAGGGTTTTTATTAAAATCGTCTATCATAATTTTTGGAAATCGCGATTTTGAACTCTTTTATTTTAATTAATAGCTAGGATATGTTATGTTAGGTTAAAGGACGCGTAGTGAACTTTTGTTGTGTCCTGACAGTAGGAAAAAATACTTGTAGTAATAAAGAGTGGAGGAATGACAACAAAATAGCGGGAAAAGTGTTTGATAGATTAATAAGTAATAAAATAAATAAATAAATAATATGTATAACAAGTAAGAAAGTTCAGTCAGGTAAACCGACTTAAGAATCCCCTCACCTTCAGTCTCAAAACAAATATTCGTATTTTTTTATTTTTTTAATTAAATTATTATCAATTTAAATTGCATTTAATAACTTTAAAGTATGTACTATTAAAGCTACAAGCAGTTAACTTTTGGTGCCAAATGGTCCATTTGAGTGGAAGGTACCATACGGGGCGTGGCGACTTCACCCATTTTCCTTGAGGTGATAGCAATAATCTAATAAGCTAATATTATGTGTGGAATTTCAGAAGATTCGAATAGGTAGTATAGAAGTTATTTAAGAATCAATATTTCATTAATGTTAACCCTTTATGAGGGAGGTACTAGAAGGAGTGGGACAATATGACCCTTCGTCGAACTTAGCCGAAGTCATACGGTTACTCCGTTCGAGAGTTATCGTACGCACCAGTCAGCAGACCGATGGACGGACGGACATTGCTCAAAATGACCGAAATCGAATGTTCACCAAACATACATACATGTGGTCTTACGACACTCCTTTGATGTGTTACACTTTTGGCTCGTAGCAAATGATATATGGGTCAGAATATTTTATATCGAACTATGTAGTTTATTTTTGGCTAAAATGTTTATAAGCAGTTACAAATATGTAAAATAAGATCTCGCTATCATTTTTTTGAAAAAATTTCATGGGCATTTTAATTTTTTAAAAAATTAAAAAAATGAGTTTTTGTGTTTTAGGAAATTTGTAATTGCTCTCGAACGGCTGAACCGTAAGTTTAGTTTGTTTTAAAGAGGACACAATGCGTCACTCCTTGTAAAACTTTTTGGAAATTTTTTAAAAAAAAATTTCCGAAAGTTTTTTTTGACAAAAATCTTTGTTGAAAAAATTGCTCGATTTTCTTTAAGTGGTCATAACTTTTGTACTATTGGGTATATCGAACCCATCCAGACATGTTGATACGGCTGAAATCGGTGCATATTGTGCTCCGATATTTACAAAATACTAGCACACGCTAAGGGAAAAAATTAAAAATTCAATTTTAAAAATGCTGTAACTATACGAGATAATTCTTAAGTGTAGCAAGTTTTTTTGTAGACCCAAGTTAGTAGAACACACACAAAAACGAAATTTTATAAATCGGAAGAGAAACACACGCGCTGAAACATTTGCTTCACCCGATGTGGCCAACTTTGAGGCCCTCTAGCTCCGCCCCTTTCTGACATAGGGGGCTCAAATATAAAACTTAACTTCTCACCTCTTCATCTACCATGCCAAGTTTGGTCACAATCGGTTGTTTGGTTAAGAAACGGGCAAATTATTTCCCCTTTTTGAATTCGCGCCACTGTGCAGTGTTTTGCAAAAACAGAGGGAAATTGTCAGAATAGTCTTGGTATATCGTCCATAACTTTTACAAATAATGAGTCTCCCAAAATTTTTTACTGTTCTGGATTTGTGAGCGCGCGACAAACATTCTGTACAAATTTAAAAAAAATCGAAGTGGAGAATTTTTTCTACAAGGGGTTTTTAAAAAAAACTTTCGTAAACATTTTTTAAAAAATTTCCAAAGATAAATTACGCATTGGGCCTCTTTAAAACAAAGTAAACTTTGCAAAAATCGGTTCAGCCGTTCGAGAGCAATTACAAATTTCGTAAAACACAAAAACTAATTTTTGTATTTTTTTTTTCAAAAATTAAATGCCCATAAAATATTTAAAAAAAAAAAATATAATACTATATAATACCCTACACCACTATCGTAATATTGAATAACACTGAAATATAAATTTTCTAATTTTATTTATCTCTAAACTCTATCATACTAAATTTCAAAATACTTGGATGTAAAATACAGCTTCTACAGGAGCTGTAGCTAAATCTTAACCGATTTTCTGCAAATTCGGCAATGTTCGTCCATGGATGAAGAAACTTTACAACGCTAAATTTCACAACAATTAGATGCTTCTATAGCGCTTAAGGGCCAAATCGGACGAAACATATATATGGGAGCTATAGCTAAATCTTAACCGATTTTCTTCAAATTCGGTAGTGTTGGTTCATGGATCAAGAAACTCTACCATTCTAAATTTCAAAACGATTGGATGTAAAATACAGCTTCTATATCTAAATCTGAAATCTGGATGTAAAATACATCTTCTACAGGACTAAAGAGCAAAATCGGTCGAAACATATATATGGGAGCTATAGCTAAATCTTAACCGATTTCAACCAAATTCAATAGGGATCTTTACAGCTGCGAAATACTCCAAACTGCAAAATTTCAGAACGATCGGAGTGAAATTGCGACCGACGAACAACTTAACATGGACAGACGGACGGACGGACAGACATGGTTATATCGACTCAGCTAGTGATTCTGAGTCGATCGGTATACTTTACTTTTATACTAGCTGTAGTATTTTCAGGTGTTACAAACATCTGCCGTGAAATAAACTTATAATACCCTGTACCACAGTGTGGTGTAGGGTATAATTATGGCGAGATCTTATTTTAGCTATTTGTAACTGCTTATAAACATTTTAGCCAAAAATAAACTACATAGGTCGATATTAAATATTCTGACCTATATTCCAAGAAGACATAGACAGTAGAGTACATAGGGATAGTATTTAGAGAGATTCTAGTTATGCGCTGAGCTTTATGGGAAAGATGTGATTTGACTTGTTTGTCACCCACAGCCATTTGAGACCCTCGACGAAATTAAGTATTGCTCTCGAGTCAAAATTTGCGATAGAATCAATGGAGTCGATTGTGAAAACTCCAAAATAGCGTCGTCTTCTTCCAGCGAGTGCAGAACATTGGCGTAAAAGGTGGTCAATCATTTAAATCTCGTCTTCGCACACGCGACTGTAGTCTGTTGTTTTGTTGCCACTGCGATGTCATTGATATGACATCAGTCTCATGTTTTTTCCCCCTTCTAAAAGGGTTTCTGTCCTGGTACGTGACTTGGCTGGCCACAGAGAACGATAGATCCTGCAAGCGAGTAAACTCCTCCAGTTCTGTGTGTCCTGATTTCTAAACCAGGAATCGATTTTGGCGACGAGTTCCCACATAGGAGGTCTTATTGATGCATCCGCTATAGAGATTGATGTTCATGGCAGATCTTCCATGTGACAACTCATCAGCAATTTAATTTCGCACTATGTTACTGTAACCATGAATCCAGCATATACGAACCATTTCTTTAAGATCCCGTAGTGCCATTTTGCATTTATTCACCGCTTTTGATTTTGTAACATTTTACTTCAACGCCTTCAGAGCTGCCTGACTACGAGTATCAATGTAGATAGTAGTTGGCTGATAAATTCCTGCTTGAAAAACGCTACATGAGTCATTGAGGCGGAAAGATTGTCTAAAATCCAGACACTCACAGTACCCCCCAGCTCCAGGGCCTGTGTCCATTTTTGACCCGTCACTATATATATAGCTGGTTCTTCCAATGGTGGTGACCCATTTATGCAGTCTGACCTGTCCGAGATGATTATGTCAGAGAAGGACATTGAGAAAAGTGACGATACTATGTAGTCCGTTCTTTGCTCAAGACCATGTACCTGACCTAAATCGATTGCCTCTTACAGCAGACTTGAATGGTCCCATAACCATAACATCCCGCCACTTTCTTGGAACGAAATAATTTTGCAAGCACGTACTAAAAATCCCGGACAGCAGTTCTATTAACATGGCTGGATTTATGAAGCATGGCTGGATTTATCTCGGACCTTGTCACAGAGTTAAATTCCTTTCGGAATTAGAATGAATTCCGAATTTTTCTTCTACTGAAATTGTAAAACAAATTTTCAGTCTGAAATTAAACCACTTTAAATTTCCAAAGTGAATTTGACATATGGGCATTTCCATGGAGATGCCAACCGGAGCCAAAAAATTTAAAGTCTAAAAGATTATGTTGTTTTGCTACTATTATAGATAATCTATCAAATTTAACTAATTTTAACAAAAATTACATTTATTCATAACACATTTTGAAATATTCGCATGCGACATGTCGCGTGCCACATTTATAAAATAAAATAAACTACTTAATATTTTTGAATCAAATAATATACATTATTAAGATACAACAATGCATAACTTTTTGAAATTAGTCGCATTAAAATATTCCTTCAGGTTTCGCTGAAATCAGTGTTTGATTTATTTACTTTGAAAGCGACTTCTGTTTTTGTCGAATGCGAATGTTTTGGTTTTTTTGTAAACGAAAAATTGGCCGAAATCAACCATAGCACCAATTATAGTGCTAATCAAGAGCTATAAGTGTCAAAATGAAATAATGTTTTGGCATATGTTTTTTCACTTTGAATGCGTACGATTGTCGCATTCGACATTGGATGCCCATCTATATAATTTTAACAATTGAACAATTTATTCGCAAAATTTCGGTTTTGTTCAAAAATAATTTACTATGAAGATATCAAAAACGATATAATTTAAGAAGACATTCCTTCCTGTACCGAGTATATCTTTTAATCTTATATCTTTTTATATGTATATATTATTTATTTTATTACTTCTTAATCTATCAAACACTTTTCAAGCTATTTTGCTGTCATTCCATCACTCTTTATTACAACTTTATATATAAGTATTTTTTCCTACTGACTGGACAAACACAATGGACCAGAATTGGTCTCCGGGCGATGTAGAAAACAAATGTTCGCTTCGTGTTCTTTAACTTAACTTAACCTAACCTAGCTATGAATTAAAATAAAAGAGTTCAAAATCAAAATCACCATTTCAAAAAATTAAGATAGACGCTTTTAAATGAAAACCCTTTATATGTATTTCCAAAATATTTATTTATTGAAAGTATTTTACAAAAGTAAATTTCTAAAATACATTGAGTTTAAGTGGGTACTACAGGACCATTGCACCATTCATGGCTTACATTTCTTTTAGAAACTTAGCGGCATTTAAATCTAATTGAATTTTTTAATTGAATTCTTATCACTACAATTGAGTATAACTTCAAGAGGTTCTGGTATAATTGTCCTTTGACATTCTTTGAATATATTTCCAAAATATATTTTTCTCAAATCAAGCCGCATTGGTGGTGAATGATTCTTATCCCAACATAACCCATTACCTTTAACTCCTATGCCTACTAGCATAAGCTTAATTTTAATTTTTTTTTAAATCAATATTCAGGTTATTTATTCCATTCATGCCTTGATTTGGTCCGCCTTATCTGTTGACCTTAATCACTTTTTCCACAGTCATATGCGGAAGTTAGTCGTTTCCAATAATCCAGAGAACCACAATCATATAAATAACGGTCATGATAACCTTAGTATCGTCAAAATATTCAGTTATGTACCAATGAAAAACTTTTTCGTTCTACATAAAGTAAATTTAATGTCGTCATGTGAAATGGGAAAGAAGAATAATTACACTATGCAACAAAACGAAAAAAACAGTAAGAAATGAATGTTGTTCATCTAATGATTATATTTTATTCATTTGAAAAGCGGGATATTTTTAGGTATATATGGGACAATATCAAAATCTGTAATTTGTAATTTTAATGTTTCGTTTATTTTAGTATTTCATTTATTACAATTGAGTTATTCATAAAGAGTTTAGGAAAAATAATTCCTTTTCTACCTAGTAATAAATTTTTAGTTTTTCAGCATTATGAGGTATGAGTGCACATTTTGTTTAAAAGGAAAAATATATGAAAAACCTTTTGCAAATATCAATGACTAGATTAGATAGTTTACTTAATATGATTGTGACGCGAAGATAAACATCTTGATTCAAAGTTTGTAGTAATTTCTAAAATGTTATCTTTAACGAGTTGAAATCCAGATAGCCATTGTGTTGAATAATGCCATGGGAGTTTGAATATAATTTTGAACAACTTGTTGTTTGTATAGATGGCAATTTGCCGAGGATGACCATAATGGGGCACAGTAATAAAAATCGGCAGAAATATCGACTTGATTACTAATTTCTTGTTTTCCATGTTTAATTCGGAATTTCAGTTAATTAATGGATACATAATCCTTGTAATTTTATTGATTTTATGTATTATATCTTTCCCAATATTCAGCTTTTTATCTAAAATTACACCTTGATATTTTGCACTTATTTCCCAAGTTATTTGGTGGTTTAGGAACAAAAGTGGGGTTTGAGGCAGGAAACACACTTTCCTTTTTCTCGCGAAATAAACAACTTGCGTTTTGTCCAGATTTACCGAAATATTCCTTTTGCTAAAGTAATCTACCAATATAGAAAGTCCATTTTGTAAATTATTTGTAATATAGTTGAAGTGTATGTCTGAACTTAATAACGAAGTATCATCAGCAAATATAGAGATTTTACAATTATTTATGACAGGGATATCAGCTGTAAATAAATTGTATAATATCGGCGATAGGCAAGATCCTTAAGGATAGGCAAGATCCTCGGGAATGTTTATTGCTAAGATACACAATGAAAGTTCTGTCGCTTAGGAAACTCTGGATAATTTTTACCGTTTCTTTTGGAAATCAAAAATTTTTTAATAAAAAATTAAGCCGTCGTGCCATACGCAGTCGAATGCTGCCTTAATGTCAAGTACAACCATACCCGTGGACAATGACTTTTTGAAGTTGTTTAACACCAAATTTCACCAGTGGGTGACAAGTTTTGTGCTCTCTTCTGAATCCGAATTGGTTTTGCGGTAATAAATGTTTATCGTCAATAAAGTCCAGAAGTTTCTCCTGTATTACTTTCCTAAAATTTTACTTGTAGATGAAAGTAAGCTTATAGGTCTATATGACTTGGGATCCTGTGGTGGTTCATTGATTTTTGGTATAGGTACAGTTTTCGATGTTTTCCATAAATACGGAAAATAACATAGGTTAAGACAAGCATTAACTATGTTTGTCAGGAAAATGGTTACATTTTTGGGTAGCATTTTCAAACATTTGTTGTTTATTCTATCAAGACCTGGAGCCTTTTTGCATTTCAATTTCTTGATAATGTTCGATATTTTTTCATATGAGAAAATATCGAACATTGACTTTTTCTTCAAAATTTTTGATATTTTTCAGAAAGGTTTTGATGCTTTATCTATAGATGATAACATACTGTTCCAATTCCTGTTTCGAAAATTAGATAATTCCTCGGAAATTCTGCGGTTCAGAACACACATTTGCAGTCTGTCATTTACATCTCTGAATCGCTTCCAATTTCGTTTATAAATATTCCTGAAATGTATCAATTCTTTAATATTTTGAGAAATTTGCTTCAGTTTGGAACAACGCTTCGTTTAGGTACACTCATATTTATAGCTGATTTTACTAAATCGTCAAAGACCTTGGATAACTCGCTTTCCTGAGGTGGTATTTGATATCTACGGATATGAGTTTTAAAGAGCGTCCAATTTGCTGTTGTAATCATAAAACCAATTTTGTAACTTCCACATCTTAAATTGATCTCCATGGTAACAGGAAGATGGTCAGATGACAGATTGTACAGAGCTTTAATAGATCGTATGTATTGTGGTATTTCGGTTAAGAAAACATCTAGAGTCGAAGGTTGCCTTCTCGAATCTGAGGGTATATATGTCGAGTCTAACGGGAACATCACATAAAACTGGTTTGTTTGGAGCTTATCAAATAAGGGCCTTATTCATAAAAAGTTAAAGAAGGTTTGAGGAACGCTTTAGCAGTGTTAAAGTGTTCTTCAAACCTTCATTAAATTTTTATGAATAAGGGCCTAAAAGATTACCTCAGACATTATTGACAGCCCCAATGCTTATGTCTTGAATTGAAATCTCCTCCCAAGATAAAATGTTTAGAAGTAATTTTAGAAAAAATCTGGCAACGCCGGCATGAGCAGCTGATAATTACATCGCTCCGTCATAAAAATTAATAACAAAATATAAAAGTTAGTTCATTTTTCGTGAAGATCTGTGATATATACTTTCTGCTGTTCGTTGTTCAAAACAGCTAATAAATAAACATTTACTTCATCAATTAACTTTAAGTTAAAAGTTGCAGCTGTGTTTATTCACAAAGCAGGTAGCCGGCATTTCACACACATACATACGTTGTTTACATCTTTAACAACATGGCTCCAGCCGGTGGCATTTTCTCTAAATGTAATTTAAAAATTGAACAAAACAAATTAAAGAATTTGTTGTTGCAAGTGCAAAAAATATTTTCACATTGATTGTGTAAAAATTAACGTTGAGGAAATCAAATCCAATTCGTCCATGATATATACATGTGACAACTGTGTCAGTGGTCACACAAATTACGGTGCCACAGCAGCTGGTGTAGACAATCGGATGCAAAACAGCTTTGATATGTTCGCAGCCACTTTGAAGCAAGAGGTACACCTTCAACTAAAAAAATACAATGATCAAATTCAGGCTAAAATAGACGAAGCTTTTATAGCCTGCGAAGAGATTTTGCTGCTTTTGTTAAGGAGACTAAAGCAGAAATAAAAGATTGTAAACCCTTAATTACAAAGTCTATTGGGGAGCTGCGGACGGAAATGCGGACAGAAATACACCTGTTACAGCAACAAAGCCGTGTTTCGCAAAGAAGATTAAATAGAGCCGATATCATTATAAACGGACTGCCTCATTAACATCGGGAATATTTATAATCTAAACTTATCGCCTAAGGATGTTCAACATTGTTGTTATATTAGAGGAGGAAAATTAGTTCTAGTGAAATTTAATTCCGTTCATGAGAGGGACATGCTAATGGCAAGGTTCTCGCTATCAGATACCATAAGATTAAATAACCTAACGGATACAGATATCCAATCTAGGATCTATCTGAATGACCGCCTAACTGATTCTACATCCAATTTGGTATATAAATACATGCAGAAAACTGAGGGAAAAGAGGAAAATTAAAAAATATGTATTAATCAATGGCGATATTCCTAAAGTGAAAGTGGTATTCCCCAATGGCCATATTAAAAAAACTTACCTCACAAGAATGTGAGAATATGATTAATGATCGTTCTGATGCCATAAACTCTGTGGGTCCTGGTGAAGTATTGAGCAGTACGACATAACCCAAACTAATTAATATACATATACATATATTGTATATTTATTGTTATTATTGATTTTTATATGCAGCATGCAAATGTTTTTGAATATGAACAATTTTACTTTGATAATGTTATACATGATAATTCATTCCCATGCTCTCGCTTTAATTCTTTTAAAGATAATCTTAATATTGGGGACATTAATTGTTAAAGTTTCAACCTCTGCGAACGTTCATCTAAACTTACCGAAATTAGGAATTTATTTGAAGGAAGTTTATTGAATATTGTGGGCGTAAGCGAAACATGGTTGAAGCCTGAAATTTCCACCAGTAAAATAAATGTCGCTGGCTATTCATGCTGTAGGAACGATCATCTTGTACAGCGAGGTGGTGGTGTAGCATGTCTCAAAAAATTTGCAATATAAAATTGTTCACAAAGGTAGCAACTTATGGAGTGGTTGAATCTTTATTTATTGAAATTGTTGTCGATTCGGATCGAATTCTTGTTGGAGTTATGTATGCCCCTCATGGCAATGTTGATGCTTTAGAGTGCGACATTGCTGATCTGCTTGTGCGCTATTCCAAAGTGATCATAATGGGCGATTTCAATACCAATCTATTCGACACTTCCTGTTTATTTAATATCAGAGGTATGTGTCAACGTTTAAATATTTCTGTTCACAATTGTTATCCAACTCATTTCGATGTGGTGCATAGATCCACTTCTCTAATTGATTACTTTTTGGTTTCTTGTCCTGATTTTGTCAACTTTTCTGGCCAATGTCATGGCCCCGTTATATCTAAACATTCCTTAATTTATTTATCGCTTATCATTCCACTTAACAATACAGAATTGTACTACGAATTTTACGAATATAGTCAAGAATATTTAAGTAATTCTTTATCACATCTTGATTTTTCGCCAATTTATAATACGAATAATGTGAATGATCAATTGGAAGCTCTGATGTGCAGTTTGGGTGGTGCACATTCAATCTTCCCGTTGAAAACAAGGAAAGTACAAATTGGGACTGATAACTGGTTTGATGATACACAAATTTTATATTATATATCTATGCTTGATTTACCTTACATAGAAAATAGAAACAATGATAACTGGAAGATTTTTTGCAAAACCAAAAATAATGTCAAGTCTGCGCTAAGAAAAGCGAAGCGAAATGCACATATCTCTTTATTTCATAATAAACTAGTAAAAACTAGTAAAGAAATGTTTGGAAATGTTTGGAAATGTTTGAAGAGTAGAGGAGTCTCCACTAACAACGCTGCAGCAATTGACGTTAATGTGGAAGAATTAAGTCTTCCACAAGTCTTTATTGATACAAATTGTTTCGCAACCGACGAATGACGAATCGCTGATTCTGCCATATAATGATGATGGATATTCGTTTAATTGTGTGGAACAATGGGAGGTGGAACTAGCTTGTAAACTAGTGAAATCAAATACTGCCGGCCTAGACGGTAAAAATTGGTAAAATGCGGCCTTTATTTGGTTTTGGTAATTCGGCTTGTGCTTTGCTACATGCATATTTAACTGGTAGGAGGCAACTGGTTTGTGCTAATAACCAATACAACTCCATACTTGAGGTCAAAAGTGGTGTCCCCCAAGGCTCAGTTTTGGGCCCTATATTATTCATTCCTTTTATTAATGACTTATTAGCACATTTGGAAACTGGGTGTACTCCTTATGTGTTTGCGGACGACATTCAGTTACTGTTTAAAAATCTAATATTAGATCTATGAATGTCCTGCAAACGAAAATTAATCTCACGATGGATGGCAGAAAATAATCTTAAGATTAATGCTTCTAAGACAAAAGCTTTATTTTTCTCGACGCATTGTCTACATACTCTAAGTATTTCTTATAACGGAACTGTCATTGAATTTGTGAAGGACATGAAATGTTTGGGTGTCATACTAGATGACAGATTGCGATATGATCGACATATAAATAGTGTGGTATCTAGACTTAATTATACCCTCAGATGCTTATACTCTTCAGATCTATCTCTCCCGTGGTTTGTTAAACATAGATTAATTACAGCACTTGTCATGCCAAATTTCTTGTACTGTTTAGAAGTTTATTCGGCAGCAATCCTTGCTAATTTGCATTTGATTTAACTAATGTTGAATAGTGTTATGCGCTATTTATATTCGCTTAATAGACGTGCGCACACTTCTCCCTTTGTGAAGAAACACGGGATGTTCCCTTGATACATTTATACAATTTCGTATACTCCTCTTCTACAAGGTGTTTAGAAATCAATGCCCTTTTTTTCATTTTCAATCTTTCATATTTTGTTATACAACGCGCAATAGCCAAATCCCTCGTGTTCATCAGCTTATGGACAAATCTTTCCTGGTTCGAGTAGCTCGTTTATTTAATGTACTGCATAACAGCTTTAAAATGTTGAATTTAACACCTTTGACATACAGACGCAAACTTCTTGGCTACATCCAATCCCATGAGAAGTAGTTATTTCTATTATTTTTTCCGCATTTCATTATTAAATATTAAATTGAGAGCCTTAGATAATTTAAATGTCATATTCATTTTTATAATTTTATTATTCTATTATATAACGATTGAATTGAGTAATTAAGTAAATTGTGTTTGAATATTTCGGAGTAGTAAATTCTTTTCGAGTAGAAAGCAGCTGCTTTTTATTATGCATATTATAATTTGTTTATAAATGGGCCAAAAGGCCTTTAATTACAAGTTTGAAGAAATAAATGAAATCAGTTTTCGAAGGTCTGATAAAAAATATTCCTTGCGTTGTTTGTCTCGGCCACAGGCACCACCAGGAAAATTGCAAGCAAAGATATCGATAATGCCATCGTTATGATAAATTTCTACACCAATATTTGCAGTAATGGTTGTATTTTTATGACCCAATAACTTATGACGAATTGTTTTCCTTACAAGTACTGGAATGCCTCCACCTCGTCTCTCAAGTCGATCGTAAGGATAGCAGAAAAAATATTGATTTTTTTATATATAGAAATAAAAAATGTAAAAACTTTTGATTGTAATTTTGCATTGGTTGTTATCCTCGGATTAGAACGCTCTCTAATTTCCAAATATTTTATTCTGCTGGGGCATTGGGGAGAAATTTTCCTTACATTCCGTTGTTTTGTGGTTTCCGACACAGTGAGCACAAAAAGTCCTAACTTTACATCTGCTTGAGCCAAGTCCAAACATTTGGCGGTTATGACATTGGGTAAGCTTTTGTTGACCTGGTTTTCGGTACTCCCATTTTACCTTCATATAATCTAAAGAGGAGTAGTTTTCTCTCAACTCTTTCATTGTATACTTGGAGCTAAGCTGTCAAGTATACAATTATAATTGTAATTGCCGTACCGTTTTGAAAATAAACTTTCTATAATATTATAGAGTCAAGGATGGTCTAAAGCCAGGGGAATATCCAAATTACAAATTTTGCAAGTCTGAAATAATAGAATATTCCATTGAGTAGTGTAGAAGTTAAAATACCTTTGGTAAAGTTGGTAGATTTGCTAAAGTAGCAAGATCCCGATATTTCGGGTCCGACATATTGCCAGACTTGACTCATCTCAGAGAATATGACTGGTACTGAGAAAATTCGTGGCTAGTACCGATTTTCGGTAACTTGTTAGGTATAAAAAGATCATAAATAAGGAGCGCACTACAGGCCGAACCACTGGCTTAAGTGTATGTCCATGGACATGAGACGTTTAAACGTCTCCTAACCTAACCTGCTAAAATATCAGGTTTAGTAGTTTTTTTGACTATGCTGACTTCATCAGGGGCTTAATGTATTTAAATAAATTCACATTACAATTTAATAAATAACAAAAACACATTTCATAACATACATCGACATTAATTTAAGTTTGTAACATTGATTTATAAGTTACAATTAGATACAGGGTTTTCCAACAAGAGGTGTTATTTTGAATCACCCGGTATTTCGGTAGCTGTCACTTTTGAAGCGTTTATTCTTTGACATTTGACAAGTAGAAACTACGCCATTACTAAAAAATGGAACGATACACGATCATCGAACGATACAAAACGATCGCACAAAAACACGATAAAAAATCATCTTGACTGATGAGGCCCATTTCCATCTCGGTGGCTACGTCAACAAGCAAAATTGTCGCATCTGGGGCTCGGAAAACCCAAGAGTTATTGTTGAGAAGCCTCTTCATCCTCAACGTGTGACTGTTTGGTGCGGATTATGGTCCGGCGGGGTCATTGGACCTTACTTTTTCGAAAATGAGGTTGGATCAACAGTTACGGTGAATGGATTGCGCTATCGACAGATTACACTGTGATACAAAATCGAACTTTCCGAATGGGATGAGACCAATTGCAAATGAAAATTGACATTATCCATAACAAAACCCTCAAGGGTTTTTTTTCAGATCAGTGTGAGATTTTTTTTACACGCATTTGAAGTTCGCGATTTTGGAACGCTGTCTAACAAGAAAATATCATTGAAAATTTGATAAAATAATGATTATTTATTTTTATTATCATGTAAAGTTTTGGTATCTTACGGTTTTCGGGGTCGAGGAAATCATTTATTACCTACAACTCACGATAGATGGCGCTGACATGCAAATGGTGCTACTTCTTGTCGATTTTCATTGAAAAAGCGGTTCAAAATTATTAACTTAAAATGCGTGTAAAAAAAATCTAACACTGAACTGATAAAAACCCTTGAGGGTTTTGTTAGGGATAATGTCAACATTCGTTTGCAATTGGTTTCAACCCATTCCCATTTTGGTTGTTGCACTGTGTTATTAATGATTATTGATGGTCGGAGTTGGATGGTATTGATCTGGACAACGTTTACTTTCAACAAGACGGCGCTACGTGTCACACAAGCAACGAAACCATTGCTCGGTTACGGGAAAAGTTTCCGGACCGTGTTATCTCTTGAAGAGGTGATCACAATTAGCCACCGAGATCTTGTGATTTAACACCTTGCGACTTCTTCCTTTGGGGCCACGTGAAAGATAAGGTCTACGCCAACAGCCCAGCGTCGATTCAAGACCTCACAGATAGAATTCGTGAGGCTATCGAGGACATAGGGCAGCCACTTTGCGATTTGGTTATGGAAAATTTCATGAAAAGGATATGGTCCTGTAAGCGTGGTCGTGGTGGCCATTTGGCTGATGTTGTTTTTCATTATTAACGGCATACCTTCCTCTTTATTATGAAATAAACATCCGATCATTTATCTAAAAAAATTGCATTTTTCTTTGAATACCAAAATAACACCTCTTGTGTTAAAGACATTTAAAACAACATACACGAACTTAAAGTTAATATCACAGAGTGGTCATAATACTGCGACACTGTAGCAGGTACTTATGATGTCTGTATCTTCATTGACATTCATTTTTTTTCTATACTATTTTTTTTGTTATTTTTTGTTGTATTCATAAACCCTCAATTGTCAGTCTTTTGTCAGTCAGTGTGGCCGCTGTTTAAGATGTGTTTTGACTTTTATTTTATTTTAATTATTTAATTATTTTTTCTCAATATATTGTTCAAAACCGCTGAACGGATGAAAACATGCTATTAGAAGAAGTTGAAGGCTACTAAATGTTCGATTCTTTCCTGAACTAATTCTGATAAAGATTTGTAACTCTTTGCATACCAAATTGTGGATATGTTTAGATGTTTGTCATAATTCCGTATGTATTACTTTTCCTGGTTATTCTGTCCGAAAATCATTTGGTCAAAAGACCCATTTCATACAAGGTTTGTGGCCGGTTTTCCTGCGCTCAAAATACCATGAATGAAAATAGTATTTATGTCTTATTATATGTGAGTCATAGAAGCATTCGGTTTACTTTTACACTTGTTCATATGGATCGACTCAAACTTCGAATAAGCGTACAATGACAATCTATGGGTCTGGGTCCACTTTTAGGCGGAAATGAGAAAAATGTATTATCTCTATTAATTTGGAGTGCGCACGCATTAACCGAAATTTAGTACAAACATTTATTTTTTTTAAATATTTAACTTTTTTACTTTCTCACAATTATAGTTATAGATTGCTAAAAATGCAGAAATATTTTTACTAGGACCGGAAAGCTACGTTCACAATGTTGTGCTTAAAATTTCATATTGACAATTGAACGAATAATTTGATGCACTTACCTGACAACATTGTATTAAATCAGGAGGACTACGCAATGGCAGCTCAATCACGTCAATGCTTTTAACCAATGGTGCTTTTGGTGTAGTCATGGATGCAATGCGTATCGTTATGGGCAAATCAATTAGCTTCGATTCAGGAAACTTCCAAAAATTTGCATAAATTCGAACAAACATTTTGGTGTCGTCCTCCGTATATACCGTCGCATTGTTACTGCTGCTGGTGCAACTAATACTCGATGTGGTTGCATGCACTGGACTACCCACTGTCTCCTTCTCCAGTGTAAGAAGATATTTGCCTAAAAGAGAAAAGTATAAATATATAATTCTTTGGTCATCATATGTGATATAGGTATATGCATGGGAGTAACTATAACAAACCTGATTCACAGTATATTAAATTGACCACTTCACCTACTGTGGCCAAAGTGTGTTTATTGGGTGATTTTTCATCATTGTTCACCGCTGATGTCGTTGCATTGTTTACTGCTGCAGTTACAGGAACAGCATCAGCGGCACCATTCAAATTTCCATCTGCTGTTGCAGTAGCATCTTTGTCCTCTGCCGAACGTTGTCTATCGACAATATCATAAATTTCTATAAATTGCTCGGCACTACTGATGGCTATGCGATTAGAATCAATGAGCGTTGCTGATAATATTTCCCCATTCAAAGCAAACGTATTTTGTTTTGCAAAATTATAGGCTTGCAATATTTTTACCATTTTGCATCGAGTTCAAATCTGTAAAATTGCGAAGCAAATATATATTTTAAGAACAAATTTATAAGTGTCTGAGTTCGTAATTTTGTCATAATTCAAGCAACGCCCTATTCCTCAACGGGCTCTAAGCGCTAACGTCATACTTTCGCGTTCACAATGTGACACTGCCACTGTTCAACTGCTGCTTGCTTGCTTAACATGTATCCACGATGACCATCATAATCAGACTGAAGCACAAAGCGTCAGTCACACTCGAAATTTAGCCCAACTTGTGTCTGCTTGCTGAACAACTCTTGCCTTACTCTTTTCTGAACGTTGAACATTTCGAAGTTTCAAAAACTGCTGAAACTAGAATGTTTTAAAATAGCCAGCAAGTAAAGACGAATATAACTTTATTAAACGCCCGCCCTACCACAATTAATTATTTTGTGTACAATTACGTAGTTCGTTCTCGCATCAATGTACGTATTTATGTATGGGTGTACACATGTACATGTACGTATGTGCATTCTTACACGCGTTTAATGTTTGTAAACTCGTTAATCGTCACTTCGGTTTTTATTTTCATCATAATCTATTTTTGCCGACAATGAGCCAAATATCCCTTTTGTGTGGGGAACAAATTACACAGACTTCTTAAATATTAAAAATTGGAGAACATATTGGGTATACTTGTGACGCACAAGACAAGTCGCAGCACATTTTTTAATGACAATTGTCACTGCATCAATAGTGAGGTTGCTTTTGGACTACCCACTACCCCTTCTCTAGCTCCATTAGTGCTCCCTCCTAGTTTCATAGTAGCAGTTGTGTCTTCATTTATGCAATCAAATTTTGTTGTTTTATCCCATCTATCGTCATGATCGCACAAAACACAAAATACGTATGCTCAATAAGAAATGGGCGCAAAAGACCGCGTTTTTTCTTATTTTCGTTTAATGATATGAATAAAATAAGTTGTACGGATGAATTTTGAACATCAACGAGTCGATAACTATTATTCAACCTCATAATAGTTATTTATGAAATCATATAAGTCTTCTTTTAATGCAATACTTTCAAGACTCTAGCAAAGAGACTGGCGAAAGGAAAAGCAGAAGTGACTTTACTCCTTATTCTGACACAACACTTACACTTGCCAGTAAAATGCGTAAAAATATGACTGACGTGGAATGTTAGGTTAGATTAGGTTAAAGGACACATACAACACTAACAATTTGGCGTGCACCACTCCACTCGGAGACCTAAAGGTCCATTGTGTTAGTCCTGTGAAGAATTGAAGATTTGGAGAAAACAGCAGAAAAAATATAGATTGAAAAATGAGAGGCGATGGAGGGGGACCCAAATAACAAGTGAGAAGAGCGGAAATTAGAAATGTTGAATTAAAGGAGGAGAGGATAGAGGGTAGAGAAGTTCCTGCAGTGGACAATGCCGTTTAGGCAGATGGATGAGCGGTTGTCATCCCTAGCCACTTCAGGCAGCTAATATAATTGAGGATGCTGGAATGGAACACAATTATAAATAGTGCAAATTGCGACTGGAGGCAATGTGATTATTTTGATAACAATTTTAACTTCATTGCTCAAATCCCGTGATTCGGGGATGGCCTTTAGAACTACAGATTACTGTTTATATTTTCAATACTTGAATAATTTCTTTGATAAATTAAATATATAAATGTTATACAAGCTATGTATTTTATGGAAATTCTTATTACATTTCAAAGACCGATTTCCTTTCCCTTTTTGTAATATTAAAATGTTTAAATTCCTCTGTGGATCGATTTTTTGGCATTTTTTGTGCATTATTTTCACGAATGAGGGAAAGGAAAAATTTACTGGGATGTCTTTGTTTAAAGCATTTTAGGTCAAAAAGTGTGTTGTTTGTAGCAAAAAACCTTGAATTTTAACTGATAACACTATGGAACAAGAAAATCCCAAATGAGACCATTAATAGTACACCACTAGTACATCAAAACCACCAAAGGGTTTTGCAAAGTTAGCTCGAATTTTTGTTTATATGCCTTTGAAGTGAGCCATTTTTAATCAAAGATTGTTCTATATACGGGCGGGCACATGTCAAAACAAAAAAACACCACCACATCCCAAATCAACCTCAAAATGCAAAAGGATGCACACTGGCGCAACGGGATCTGGCCCAAATGTCATCAAAAAAATTACCTAAGATAGGCGATATTGTACTCCAATAAAAGGAAATAAATTCCTCAGGATTCCAAAACGGAAAAAAATCTTGTGGCGTATATGGCCTTAAAATGTGGGTTCCCAAAAAAAGCACCGGAGGTCCAGAACCACATAAAATATACCAATTAATAAACTAAAATATGTAGGGTCTAATATTTTCAATTCCATTGGATTATATATACAAATATTTGGAATTTTTCTTGTCCCTCCGGGGACTTTTTTTCTTTCATTTGACTACCACTTCGCCTTTCTGTGGGCTTTATAGCCCCAGAGCCCGTTGCGCCACTGGCCATATTTTTGCATTTTTGGGGTCACTTTGGTGCTCGTGGTGCATTTGTTTGTTTTGACATCTGCCCGCTATAGAGCAATTTTGCCCATATATAAAGACAGTCTGGAAATTTTACTAAAAATAATCAAACTTCAAAGGGCTCCAAAATAAAAGTTCAAGCAAACTTTGCAAAACCCTTTGGAGGTTTTGATATACTATAGGTGTACTATCATGTCCAATTGGTCTCGTTTGGGAAAGATTTGATGACCCAAAATGTATTACACAGTTTAATTAAATAAATAAGGAAATTAAAACAAAATACAAAAACAAAAAAAATAACGATAACGATTAGATGATGTTATATAATAAAAGATATTTAGACTTTTTCTTATAGTCACAAGTTTTTGGCAAAGAGCAAAATAATGGATTTGGATAAATAAGATCCAACATGAACAATTAAAGTTATTTATGTATAATAAATACTTCCCAAAGCCACCTCAACAATTGAAGCATAGCCGCGAACAGAAATATTTTGTGAACAGAAATAATTTGTAATTTTTTACGTAAATAGATGTGTTAAATTTATGAGTATTTACATATATTACCAAGATTTTTTTATTTTCTATTTTAAACGATTTATGAAAATTTGTGTTCCGTATTCTCCATATCCTTAAACAATGCACTAATAACACTGGCCATGGGTAATAAATAATATTACCACATTAAACGTTTTGTCCATATCGTTAACATCTACGTCATACCTTTTTCTAAACGAACAAGTAAGAAAGTTTCAGTCGGGTAAACCGACTAAGGTATACCCTCACTTTGTGAGTAATGTAATATATAACATTACACCAATAAATCTGTCAATATGTGTGGAAGGTACCAGAAGGGGTTTTCCAAAAACACGTATTTTTCGGTAAATACATTGCATTGTGCTGAACTATAAGCGTTTATGTGCACTGGTATATTAATGTTACGAGCTATGTAATTTTGGTATGATTTGGTCATTTTGTGTGGGAGGTACAAAAAGGGGCGGGGTGATAACGCCCACTTTTTACAGGACTATAGGCACCATAACAGCATTACACTGTACAAAATTTCAAGTATTTGTATGCACTGGTATTAAAGTTACAAGCCGTTTACTTTTGGTACGAAATGGTCCATTTGTGTGGGAGGTACCAAAAGGGGCTGTACAATAATGCCCATTTTTTACCGGACTATAGGCGCTACAAAAACATTATACTGTAGAAAATTTCAAGCATTTTTATGCACTTGTGTTAAAGTTATAAGCAGTTAAATTTTGATGCAAAATGGTCCATTTGTGTGGGAGGTACCAAAAGGGGCATGCCAACTTCACCCATTTTTCTCGAGTTAATAGCGACTAATATACTAATATTATGTGCAGAATTTCAAAAGATTCGAGTAAGTAGTGTAGAAGTTATTAAAGAATCAATATTTCACTAAATTTTAACCCTTTGTGTGGGAGGTACCAGAAGGAGTAGACCAATATGGCCCATCTTCGAACTCATCCGGAGATAGATCAAAATATTACCACATACCAAATTTGAAGTCAATCGGTTACTCCTTTCGAGAGTTATCGTGCGCACCAGCCAGCAGACACACAGACAGACAGACAGACAGACAGACAGACAGACAGACAGACGGACGGACATTGCTCATTCGACTTAAAATGACCCAAAACGGATTTCCTCCGAACATACTTAGGGTCTTAGATCACTCCTTCGATGTGTTACACTTTTTTCCGTAGCAAATGATATATACCCTCGTCACACTAAAGTGAGGGTATAAAAAGGAATTTAAGCCAGTCTAAACTGTGTCAAATCAATGTTACGATTATTAGTGACCATTGTACGAAGAATATTCTTGACTACGTCATCACTCGCACAGTGAATATAAAATAACATATTCGTTTCAATATGATTAAAATCACATAAACGCTACTTTGAATAAAAGAATACTAAAATTTGTTTGCTCTAGATTTCTTTGGGAAGATATACTAATTTAGAGCAAAGCTTCGTATATAGGAATAATTTCGGTGTTTCCAATTCGATAAGAAATAAAAAGTAGAAAAGGAAAAGGAAAGAATTATCCCGTAAAACAAAGACAAATAGAATATTAGAAGACATTCCTTCAGGCCGAAACGTCAAAATCTATCAGTTACGAACGAATAGGAATGAATTGTAACACGCGAAAAAACAGTATTGAACTTTTTTTTGCACTTATCGAATAATATTAATTTTTTAATTGTGACAATTACAAAAAAATCGGGGAAAACAGTCTGAAAATCCGCGAAAAATCTCACTCGTTGGAATCAAATTCCTAATCGTTCGTAACTGACAATTTCTCGCTACAGGAAGGAATGTCTTCTTAAATTATATTGTTTTTGCCGTAAAGTTCTGTTTGATTTGCTTTCCTCAAATTATCAAAAGTCAAAATCAAATGTGTAAAAATAATGAAGCACTCTTTAGAATTACCAGAAATTGAGGTTTAGCGAATTGCTGAAAATAATCAGTTCATAATAGATACTGTAAAGGAAGACGAGGAACCAAAATATTCTCAAAAATAACAGATAATATTTGTATGCTAATAAATAATGTCAACGTTTCATTTGTACACATAATAATATTTTTATCTACTTTATTCAAACCCAACACAAGCCATACTGTGTATTATATATTTCTTTTTTGCATCTATTTGCAACTGTAGAATAGAAAAACTATATTTTTAATATTGGTAATTGAAAGTCGTTTATGTGATTGAAAATGAAATTTGCCCTTCTGGCTGCAATAAAATGGGAAATATTTCGATCCACATGTGTGTATGTACTTTGCCCTAACATTACTACGCCATTATCATGTTTTTGTATATATAGGGTGATCCTAGTAGAGATACTTTTTTCAATAGCCTTTTTTTGACGGATCAAGTGTGAGTCGTGTCATGCTGTCATGTTATTTTGGTTATGTATTGTTTGGCATTTCATCATGGAAAGACTTACGCCTGAAAAACGTTCGCCAATTGCGCTAAGCCCCTTTTTACATCGAAAAAAAAAACACTTTCCAGTCGACCCACGTCCTTGACACCCATGAGCAATATTTTAGATCTCGTTAAGAGCTATCTTTTTGCCATTGACCGATTCCCGATCCGACGTACCAGAATCATCGGTCCATATTTCTTCTACGTATGGACCATCTGAGATGTAGCCGCGGCCAACATTTGATAGACATAATCTTCAAAAAATAAATGCCAAACAATGCTCTTTCAAATGATAAGAAACATTCCCCATTCATATACGGTTGATATACAGTATATGGAGTCGAAGGTGTATATCAACCGTCCCAACACCTTTAACAATATTGTGTCTGAAATTGGCAGAATACCAGTCGACATGCTTGTTAAAGTTCATGAAAACTTCAGAAAACGTATGCAGAAGTGTGTGGATAGCGAAGGTCGACATTTGCCAGATACACTATTTAAAACCACGGAATTTAAAAATGCATTTACTGTTCAATACAATTAAAATATAAAATAAATTTTCCTAAGGTTCATAATTTTTTTATTTCATTCCAAATAAGCATATTACCGCGTTCCACCTTGTATAAAATCCTTTGTACGTTTGTTAGTAATGCATGATCCCCGAAACCATAAGAGGGAACAGGTTCAGTTCGGAGTCATCCGTATTTTAGATTTATTTTAACCGCGAAAAATGGTGCAGTGTTCAAGTTATTTGCAAAAACCGAATATGCAGACCAATTTGGTTTGTCGTGATAACACAGGGCAACACGAAAAAATATAACCATATACGGACACCACTACGTGCTAAAAGATTATTATACGTTAAAAAAAATATGAGCCCTCCAAATATTTGGGGCCTCGGTGTCATTTTTGCAAAAAAGTGATCATTTTCTCAGGCTCATATCTTGCAAACCGTTCGGAATTTTGATTTACTTTCTTAGGCAAAGTTGTAGCTCTTGTCATAAAGAACATACGAAATAAAAAAAAATTATCTTCAAGGTCAATATCGCAAAAAACTTAAAAAAATTAGATTTTTACCTTGTTTCCCCTGTTCAGATCCATAGGTAGCAAACCGTTCAAAATTCATGAAAAAAAATAACAAAAAAGTACATGACTGTGCAAAAATGCGGGACACGGGTTTTCTGTCTTTTAAAAAATTACACGTGTAATCGTTTGTATGTATGATTCTAACCGATAGGGATCCAATTCATCACAAACAGAACGGACAGGACAACGTCTGCTGCAAGATATTGCAAAAAATCCTATTTTTGGGGGAAATTTTGATTAGTTTTAAACAAAAAAATTTAAAAATGCACAGCCATAAATAAATAAAATAATTAAGCACATATTTTTTCGTAAAGTCTGATCGGGCACGAATAATATAAGACCATTCCGAAAAAATCGATATCGAAATCGATTAATAATTTAAAAAGTTATAGCTAATTTAGTAAGTTTACACTCAATAACATTTGGTTATATAGTTTGGAAGTTAAAATACCTTCGGTATTTTGTTTTGAAAATATTAGTGGGGATGATAAAGTTGGTTGGATTTGCGAAATTATTTACATTATTTTTTCCATCGCAATATATGGCAAGATAACGTCGAAACCGCTGAGCGGATAAAAAAAGATATTAGAAGAAAATGAAGGCTATTTAATTTTAATCATTTAACCAATCCTGAACCAATTCGGATAAGTGGTTCTAGATTTGTGCTATAATATATGGTTCAAACTCACTTTTTTCTATAATTGTATTCAATAATGGCTTATCGCGTGAACTACAGCCAATCCAAAGAAACCACCTTATAAGAGCAGATATTAAAAATACCTCTTTTCTGGGTTTTTCATTGAAAAATTAAAAAAATTGTTTGAAAATTGCACTACGCAAAAGCCTACACCAGAAATGTTAGAATAAAAATCGCTGTTTTGTCAACATACGAAGGATAGTAGTTAAGTGAAAAATCCCGGGAATTCCAGGGATTGAAAAATAGTCGGGAAAAAACTGTAATGAGTTCCCTTCGATACGACATACTTTACCAAGAACGGAAAAAATATTCCGATCATTATAAAATCAGAAAAGGTAATTTTTCTGATGCAAGATTGAGCGAACTCTTTTATAGTAACCTTTTCCTATTATTCTGATTTGACAAGTTGGTGGATGGTATCATGTAATTCTAAAGTTCTAAAATTAAAAACAATTACCCTCTTTTTAAAAGGGTAATTCGCTTGCCAAGCTGCGTGTACTTGCTATTTACCAACAAAACTCTTTGGGAAAATTGGCTTTGAAAACGAAAGTTTTTCACTTTCTTTTTTGTCAACATTATCATCTGGGTGAAAAAGCCGGTTTGTGTTTTCCATGAAAAACCAATATTTGATCAATATTGATCCAGCATATTACGCCAGTGACTTAAAGTTTAATATCTCGAAATATTACCTACAGGGGTTGTCAAAGATTCAATTATAACTGCATATTTAAATTAAAATTGATTAAAAAAATACTTTTGACCACTGTGCTTCAGATTGTGTGGTTTACAAATGGAGATGTCCTGTGAATTTAAATAATGGTCAATGGGCACGAAGGTAAATACCCAAAAATGTTCCCACATATAAGTATCGGATAAACCAAAAGCATAAATATTTAAATATATTAATAGGACAAAGAAAATGAACACACACGCACATATTATGTTTCATGTTCGCATATTATGTTCATATTCGCGCAGTATGTAGTATGTGTGATCTGAAATACAAACAAAGCGGAAACGGAAGACTATGAACCCAAAAAGAACAAACACGTACACACTGTCATACGTACATAATTACATCGTCAGTGGGTCAACCAGTTTTGAGTAGCTTTGTGATGCAATATGGGCGCGTCTACTGTCTGCTTTGCTAGATTAGTATCGCAACCAACTAATTTAGGATTAACATACTAACACACCTCCTCCCCCAGCGTTTCCCATTTCAAAGTTGAATTTTCTGACAATTCTTTAAAACAAATTTTGCATAGAAAAATCGATATTTCGAATAAAAAACCCCACAGCCGCTTTTTAAAGATATACCGTGGATTTTGCAAAAAAAAAATATGTATATACTACATATGTACTGAAAACTACATTATTACCATTTACAGGCTAATTGAAGAAATCGTAAATATTTTTTATTTTGGTTTTTTGTTGTTTTCTTCTTTCTTGTTTTTTGTATACAGAACTTTTTTGCAGAGCTCGCTTCAGTTACTTTACTGTGCATTTATTTAACATTCGAATTATTTTCGTATTTCATTGCACCAAACATTTCTTTTGTTTTTCTCCGAAAAATCCGGCACTTTTCACATGATTTTAGCAGAATTTGCATTGATATTTTATTAGTTTTAACGATTTCTGCAATTCAGTCCTCTCTTCAACCACAAATAGGAAATATACTTTTGTATTGTTTGACAATTTAAAACAGCTGTTTAACATAGAGATGACAAGAGGCAAACGATAATGGATGCATTAAAGCGATAACGATAAATGGTTGACAATTTCCCAGCAAACATTGTCAAATTGAAACCGGATTACAGGGTGCACACAACAAACGTCCTTTTTTATTATGCCGTTTCCACAAATATTTAATACATAACAATTGTTATTGTACACCGTTAGAAAAACGCTGCATGAAGCTTTTTCGAAAATACTTGCCTATTTATACCCTAACATTAGTGTGACGAGGGTATATATCATTTGCTACGGACAAAAAGTGTAACTCATCGAAGAAGTCACCTAAGACCCCAAGTATATTCGGCGGAAATACGTTTTGAGCCATTTTAAGTCATTAGAGCAATGTCCGTCCGTCTGTCTGTCTGGCTGGAGCGCACGATAACTCTCGAAAGGAGTAACTGATTGACTTCAAATTTGGTATGGGATAATATTTTTTTCTATCCCAGGCTAAGTTCGAAGATAAGCCATATTGGTCCACTTCTTCTAGTACCTCCCCCAAAAAGGGTTAACATTTAGTGAAATAATTATTATTTAATAACTTCTGTCCTACTTACTCGAATCTTCTGAAATTCCACACATATTAGTTTACTAGTCGCTAACACCTCAAGAAAAATGTGCGAAGTTGCCACGACCTCTTTTGATACCTCCCACACACATAAACCACTTTTCACCAAAAGCTAACAGCTTATAGCTTTTATATACAAATACTTGAAATTTTGTACAGTGTAATGTTTTTATTGTACCTAGAGACCAGAGAAAAGGGGGGACTAAAGTCTATCTACGCTTTAAAAATTTATGTTAAACAGATCTTAGTTTATTTTTAAAATTTTGTATTTTAGCCAAACAGTTGTCCCTATTCAATGTAAACGCTTTAGAAAAAATTTCTAATTCCAAATTTAAAAAATAAAACACATTTCCGGAGAATTTATTTAGTTAAATCTTAAGCATTAGGCCGTCGAGCCAAACGCACACATTTTGGTGTGCTTTGTTGAAATAACTGGATACATAAAGGGAACCGTTCCACAATAAAAGTGAAAGAGGAATTGTTGGTGGAACTAAAAAGAAAACAAGAATATTGGAGTTCATGTGGTGAGAGTGGCTTTGAACTAGGTCGCTCCGGAACTACCAAACTCTACTATCCATTACAAAAAGACTGTCAATGTACTGACAATGACAGATTGTTAGTATGTCATGTGCACGTTAATGGGTTAAGATAAAATATGGAATTAAAAAGAAGCATTACGTTAAAAACCATATCAGCTGTTTTGCTATAATTTCATGGTCTGTCAGATGATGACGAGAAAAGAAAGGAAGAAGAAAATCTGCCAGTTTTTCGAGAGGAGAAAATAACTTCCTTTTTGGTTTGGCTAGCAAAGCGTTTAGAGGGTGACTCCCACAACTCACAACCATAGAAAATAAATTTTCAAAGTTTTAATATCGTTTATTAAATTTTTTAAATCGTATAAATTGTTGTACGAAGTAAACGTACACAATACGTGTAAATAAGATTTCCGCCACGACTAGCAGCACTACGTCCTGCTCTAGCCAAATCCAACGAGGGAGAAGCTGCAAAAGTTCGGATCCTTCTGACCGGCACAGGTACCCCATAGTCGACCGATCACTTGTCAACATCTTACCCGGACAGACAATATACGAACCGACAGCCATTATAGTTATAGTTGATAGTAAAGAAAATATATTTCAAAAAAAAAAAAAAACAGAATAATAGTGGTTAGGGATAGCTCGAATTGTGCAAACCGGTAACATACATACCTTTTTATTGAAGGTTCTGGAACTAGGGGTTGAGCTCAAGACCTGGTTAGGTGTCGAAAAAAGGGGTTTTTGCCCAGAAATAATAAGAAGTTCGCGCTCTCCTAAAATAAAGGCATAACAAATTTGAGAACTTTTAAAGAAAACCACCCTTAAACAAAAAAAAATAGAACAAAAACGTCAACCATACCTTTAATACACCGACTTAATCCGAAACTTAAAGAACATTTGGACAGACATACATCAGTTATACGGACGACTGACTGTTGGGAGCCCTCCAAAGTAAAGTTGCGGCAGCATTTTTGGATCCGGGACAACAGCGTATAGAGGAGGAGGCGCTGGAATAAGCGTAGATGCCATTTCATTCGAAGCATTAACGCCATCGATTTTTATTGCTGCTTGGAGAGAACAAATTAAAATTAGAATTGTTCGGAAAATAACAAAATTTTGCCTCGTTTTTTTTTGATTATAACAAATGGCTTTGGAAGCCAAATTATGCTAAAATAAAATTGAATTAAATAGAATAATCCAACTTTAAAATCGTAGATTAGGAAATTAAACCTAACAAAAACAAAATGAATTTATAACCAAATATTATATGAAGAGAGGATGAATTCCACTTTATAACAAGAGATTTATTGATGGAAAGACAGAAATAAACAAGCAATCTTTTTATAATGTTTTTATAAATGAGAGTATTTCAAGTTTTTTTTATGGAGTAACATAATATGAGTTGGCTTTAGGAAGGGGATAGCAGATCGAAGAAGTAAGTATGGGGCAACAAGAAGATCTAGTACGTTGTTGTCACGGTGGAACTTTTGTTCCAGAGGGAGGGTAATGCTCGGCAAGAACATCCGCTGATGCCATATTATTTTTTTTTCAAGTGAGGGCCTTTAATGTTAGCTTAGTTTTTTTGCAGCCTTTCTTCCTTTTCATCCCCATTCTTTTATCAAAATCTGGCATGATTTTGTTTTTGTGAGTTGTCCGATGTGCAATAGACGAAAAAGAACCCCCCCCCATCCGGCGAGTCGTAGCCGAGCGTAAAGCCACCATGCCAGTAATATCGTTCTATTGTTGCGAAAATAAATTTAATGGATTTATCCAGAACTAGGACATAGCACAAGTAATAGGTGAATTGTCAGTTCAGACGATTGCAAAAAAACCTTATAATTTCATATATTTACAATAGGCATGTTTTCGTTACAAGCTAGCAATTTTAGTTTAGCACTTTGCAACGAAAACAACTGACTTCCACTAACTGGCGCATAAGCAGTAAGTGGCGGATTTCCACTATCTGGTAACAATGGAGTCATGAGTTGTGAAGAAAGAACAGTGCGAAACAGACAAAAAAAATCGTGAAATGTATTTATAAAACATAAATTTACTATTCTATGTTCAATTGTTTACATTCTTTTAGGAAATATTAAAATAATTTTCAATTTTTGTTCTTCTTCTTCGCATTAATTCACAATAATTGACAACAATCTCTCCAAAAATGAGATACCATACTGCGAAATATAGGATACCCAATCTGGCAATATCATACTCGATTAAGACAGGAACACAAGCACCAAACTTTATCGGGAACTAATAATGCTTAAAAGTGCTTAGCTCCCCATACAAATTAAGCACCTATGGTGTAACGAAAACACGCTTAATATATTTTGTAAATATTAATATGCAGGATTGCCAATAAAAATATTTTATAGACAGTGTTTCCAATAAAATGTTTCGCTGACAATGGCGCCATAGTCAGATGCATAAACTTCGCACATCTTACAATGTCCTGCAATTTATTGACGATGACATTTCTGCCAACGTTGCAAAACAAAAATTGTAAGTTCACACGGTTCTTCTTGAGAGATAGTGCCCTTACTGTATTAAATGACGGCTGATGTGGACCATCCTTAACTCCAAACGTATCTACGCCCTGAAGACGTAATGGGGACCGGATGTCTCACTTATCGTGTCGGTCATGACGGGTTATTGCTGCTGTGAACGCCACGCAGTGCGATTGAACGCCTTGCTAAATGCTAGTCTAAATGAGTCAGATTCAATCCTAACCTACATTTAACGCGTTGGATAGTACAATCCAGAACGTCCCTAACGCACGATTATTGTGTAATTCCACATTAAAGGCTGTGTTAGGCAAACTTAACGGTAACTTAACTTTAACGCAGCCGTAACGTTACCCGCTGGAGCAATTACCCAAAACGTGCCAAATGACTCAGACATTCACAACCATAATTGTATAATCTTTATTTTATTTTATATTTTTTTGATCTTACTTTAATATTTTATTACTTATTTATCATTTCTTTTCGAAAGTTCCGCATAAATGTGCTTTTTTCGTTATTTTGCTGATTTTGTTTGCAACAGCAGATTCAGCGGTCCGTTTTCGTTGGCTAATCGTTTACACTGATTTCCATATGTCAGATCGAATCAGCTGATTCGTTACGCTACGGGGGCGTTACGGTTACGTTTGCCTAACCCAGCCTTTAAACTGCAAAGAGCATAGCGTTGTTATCGATAACTTTGAAACCGTTCCGAGAAAAAGCAATGGTTTTTCAACTATAAATATGAATTTATTTGGGGTTGCTACTTAAATATGACTGAGAACGTAGGGCGTTTGTCATTTATAGGCGAGTACTTCAAAAAAACACTCGACGCGATCAAATATGCTATTTAACACAACATATTTAGTATTTCATTTGGTCCTAATTCGCTTGAGGCAATTTTAGCAGCGGATTGTCTTCGTTCACAAGAAGTAACACAAAATTTGCCCGTTCGAATCGAAACTTGGCGTGTTAACAATTTGCTAGATTGAAAAAAATTAAATATAATTGTAGCGTCTAAATGTAGGCTACACATATCAATGTTGTATAAATGTTAATGGGCAAAATAAGTTCCTAGTTACACGAGGCAATTTTTAAGGCAATTCGGTGTTTGTGGGTGAGTGACAGGCGGAATAGAGGGGGAAAGTTTATCCGTTTTGTGCTTTTTCATTCGTTACTAGCGTAACCGGTCCAATATAGCTCTCACATTGCATATCATGTTTTATGGAGGGTTAAGAACGGCTATAAAACCTCGTCCTCTCTATATTTGTATAATGTCTGCCATCAATTCTCATAAAATAAATTGCAAGTGCAATGTCTCTTATATGTCTCTCTCACATATGGCGAATTCAATATAAGCAAAAACATCATTTAAAAACGAAAAAATATGAAACAAGATTTTTTTGAATTTCCCTAACATTTACAAAATGGCTCATAAATTTTACATATATCCATAGATTTTTCAAATAGACAGTGTTTTCTTCGTTAGCATGCTGGCGATTCGATTTTTTTTCTATTTTTTATGGTTTTTTTGTACCAGGAAAAAGTGTTTTTTTTACTAAACCAAAGATTCTACGTTAAAGCAATATTTGCTGCATATAACACGGCTCAATCAGGCTTATACATATACTTAATTATGGTCCAAATACTGAATGTAATTTCCATGAAAGCTGGAATAAAAAAAAATGAAAAAAATTTACCATAAAATTTTTTTTAATATTTTTTCGTGTTAGTGGCACCTAATTGCACCAGAAACTGTTATCCACATCCCTTGGACAAAAATTTTGTTGCTTAGTGCTATTTTTGTTTACTCGGCTTTGTACTATTATTCGCGGCTGTGCTTCAATTGTTGACTTTTGAACAATCCACCATATTTTTTCTGCGTACTCTGAGATGATGTTGATGAGTTTTGAGAGAATGTCTAAGGACTCGGTAGAGGTGTTGCTGTTGTTTGTGGATGTTCAGGCCCAGTATTATTGATGATAAAAGCTGGCTTGAGTCGATCTACCGATATGTTCACGTCCTTGTTCTTCACTCGTATCGTATATAACCGATCTAAAATTCGTTGCACTATCTCAAATGGTCCAGTGTAAGGTAGTTCTAGTGGTCCTCGTACTGCGTCCGTGCGAAGAATATCGTGGGTGCAATCATCGAGGTTCTTGAAAATAAACATTTTGCTTTTGTCGTGGTGAGACATTGGAATTGTTCGCAGGAAGTTGAAGTATTCACAAAGTTTCCTTAAAAATTCAGATGAATCGGCAGGAATTTCTGATTCGGTAAAAAAACTCTTGAGGTAACCGTGAGTGCCCACCATAAAGATATGTCCCTCAGAGGCACAGCTTCAGGTCATCGTGAAAACCGATCGATCATGGTGAGACAATATCTATCAGGGCCGTGCGCAGGATTTGTTTTGGCGGGGGGTTCCACATATGGTTCCTAATTTTTTGATTAAACATACATATTTTCCCGTCGTTACTATAAGGAGCATAGGGCCTTAACAAATTGGTTATAAAGTGATATATTATATGCTAATAGTTTTATTACTCCCCAACTTCTTCCCATGTTTGCAACTTCGATCTCTACTTGTCTTCTCCAAGTATGCGCGGGACGTCCTCTTCTACGGCTTCCTTGCGGATTCCAGTCAATGGCTTTCTGGTGATGTCGTCGCTTGATCTGCGGAGTATATGGCCAATCCAGTTCCATTTACGTCTGCGTATTTTAAGATGAATTGGTTGTTGTCCAGTCATAGCCCAGAGTCTGTCATTTGATACAGTTTCGGGCCAGAAAATCTTTAATATTTTTTCATACCGGGTTGAGACGACCGAAAACTTGTCTTGATCTTTTTTTGCGAGGTATCAAAAGTTGTTTACATCCTCATTGATTTTAAATGCATCCAATACATTTGCATTCACACGCAGAGATTTGGTCTTTGATATATTTATTTTGAGACCAGTGTTTTCATTCTTCAGTCGTTGTAGTTTTGCCAACATATCTGAATAACTGTGTGCTAAGAGACAAATGTCATCGGCGTAGCCCAGATCACAAAATTCGGCATCTTGCATTGAAATATATGTAGGCTTTGTACATATTAGGCTGAAACGCTTATCGGGTATTCCCTTGCAGGCCAGCGCTTTCCATATAACGTCGTGGTTCACAGTATCAAATGCTTTCTCAAAATCGATAAAAATTAGATACAATGAAGATCTCCATACAACAGATTGTTCCACTATTACCCTCAGACTGTTGACATGGTCGACACAGGACTTTTGCGGGCGAAATCCAGTTTGTTCCATCCGTAGTTTTGGGGTTACTTCCGTTGAGATCCGTTTAGTTATTATGTGTGAAATGACTTTGTTTGTCATGCTCAACCACGCCAGTTGTTGCGATCTGTTAAATCACCCTTCTTTGGTATTTTCTTTTAGCTCTTCTGGCATATCATGGGTTTCCCAGAACGCATCTATTGTTGGCTTTATTAGGTGCGCGCTGAGAAGTGGGTCGGCTTTAATAGTTCGGGGGCTATTCCATCAATTCCGGGAGCTTTTTTGGCCTTTAGGGATTTTATGGCATCGACAATTTCAGGAAGATTTGGAAATTGTGTCGAGATATTGGTTTGAGCGTGCGTTAAGCAGCCACACGTAAAGTTTTCGCCACTGTTGGAGGGCGCCAGCATTTTAGCATAAAAAACTGCCCACAGCTCTAGCTGTCTATCTTGGGATGTACTAAATCCCCACAGTCATCTTTCGCAGGTTTTCCTACGGGTGTAGATTTCCCGCAAGTTTTTTTAACGGCTTTATAAAAGTCACCAGTTCGGTTGGTATTTGCTGCCGATTTTATATATACTTAGGTAATATTTTCAATAAGAATTATTCAAAGACAAAACTTAAGTGTCCATCCTGTGTGTTTCTGAGAAAAAAAATTACTTCCGAAAGATTATTTTTAACTAAAATTGTATGTTATGAAACACATCTTTAACTATTTTTAACGTGACAACGCGAGGCGAAATAAAAAATTCGTCTCACACTGCGTTAACTTCTACTGGAATGTCTCGATGCATATTCAGGGAAGCTAATCCATTAAAACGGTTTCAGTCATGGTTTACCGCAAGTAATTTTTCAGTCGACGCAATCCACACTTCAAAATAACTGTCAGGCAAATTGATGAATATTTTTTAAATAATTATTTACAAATTTCTTCATTTAGTATTGTCATTTTAGATGGAAAAAGGCATTGGAAATTTGACAGAAATCCACGGTGTTTCAAAAAGCTATCTTTAAGATTAATAAATCTAGGTATGGAATATAGGTCGAAATCTTACAATATTCTTCGGGCCGAAATCCTAGGATTCTTGTTTGGAATGTCTGGTTCTTCACAGACGAAAAAATGGCACTGAAATGGAGGGCACAATTTTCGCGTATGTCCATCAAATCCTTATTCGTATATTCAGCCAGAAACGGTTTCAGCTAAATCTTGATTTTCACTTTGAAGAACGCAGCATAATGATAATGCCAATATAGCCAGCAATAACTGAACTGCAGATGTTGTTGTTTTCTGATCAGACCAGGTGGAATCCATTTATTCCAAAGCCTCGATACGGGCTTCTAGTAGGTGAAGATATTTTTCAACAGACTCATGTTGCTCTACCCATCGAATTCGCAATACCACTTTAATTTTTTGCTTTTTATCATTACGGATGTTATTAGAAATTGCTTCTTGGAGAGCTATTTGCCTTTTAGGATAGGGTGATTCCAAAGGAAATCGAACCAGTCCGAATATTTACCGATTGTCCAAATTCATAACGGTTTTGACTTTATAGGGTGCCCAAGTTGGTCACCTACAACATTTTATTACAAATTTGGCCTTTTTGAAGTCTACATAACTTTTGAAAGGAATATCAAATTTGAATGATATGTATAAGTACAATTTGAAAGAATTTAACATCTTCTCTAAGAATTATAAATGAAGTAATTAATTTTTGTCTATTAAGGACATTAAAAGGACTAAAATGTTCTTAACCCTTGATTATCCTGAAAAATTACCCACATATTTTACTACAAAATGTAAAGAATGGATCCGCCGTGGTTTAAAAAAATATGAATTAATTAGTGTCCGTCCGTCTGTCAGTTCGACTGAATGGTGCTAACGATAACTCTGAAAAGGAGTGACCGAATGACTTACAATTTCGTTTGTTATAATATTTTATTCAAACCCAGTTTATGTTTCAGGGACAATCATATCGGCCTACTTCTTGTGGTACCTACCCCACAAATGGTTAAAATTTTGTGACATGTTAAAGCTCTTATAACTTCTATGCTACTGATGGGTATCCTGTAAACCGGCTCTATAAGCTGAACAAAAATGGCCGAAAATACCACGCCCCTTTTGGTATCACCCACACAAAGGGACTAATTTGAACAAAATGTTCACAGCTTATAACATTAACACCAGCGCATACAAATACTTAACATTTTGTGCAGTGTAATATTTTTATAATACCTACAGTCCAGTACAAAGTGGTATTCGAGTGATGAGTGGTGGCGAAATACCTTAAGCTTTTTTGATACCCCCACTTTATATAATTTGCTACGGACAAAAAGTGGAACACATCAAAGGAGTGACCTAAGACCGCAAGTATGTTCGGCGGAAATCCGTTTTGGGCCATTTTTAGTCATTTGAGCAATGTCCGTCCGTCTGGAGCGCACGATAACTCTCGAAAGGAGTAACGGATTGCCTTCAAATTTGGTATGGGATAATATTTGTTCTATCTCAGGCTAAGTTCGAAGATGGGCCATATTGGTCCACTCCTTCTAGTACCTCCCTCACAAAGGGTTAAAATTTAGTGAACTATTGATTCTCTAATAACTTCTATACTACTTAACCGAATCCTCTGTAATTCCAGACATAGTAATAGTTTTTTTGTCGCAATCAACTTGAGAAAAATGAGTGAAGTGGCCAATCCCCTTTTTGTACCTCGCACACAAAGGGACCATTTTGTACGAAAAGTTAACAGCTTAAAACATTAACACCAGTGCATAAAAATACTTGAAATAACCTGACGGGTAAGTTAAATTAGAAACTAGTAACTAAAGGGTTTTCCAACAAGAAGTGTTATTTTGAATCACCCGGTATTTCGGTAGCTGTCACTTTTGAAGCTTTTATTCTTTGACATTTGACAAGTAGAAACTACGCCATTACGCATTGAAATTATTAAAATTCACTTCAAAAATTGTGAAAATCTTTCTTTCACAGTTCGCAAAACTAAGGCATTTTTGGGTCGTCGTGAAGCACCTTGTCGGACCGCAATACAGAAATTGGTGGGAAAATTCTAGCTGTTGGGACAAGTTAGTGATGTGAAGAATAAAACCCGTGCACGTCGCTCAAGAACAACTGAGAATATTGCTGCTGCAGCCCAAAGTGTTGAAGAAAACCAAGGTTTGTCCATACCTCGTCGTTCTTTGGAATTGGGCATTCCACAAACGTCATTACACCGTATCTTGCATAAAGACTTGGGTCTTAAGGCTTATAAAGTTCAGTTAACACAAGAACTCAAGCCGGCCGATCATCAACAACGTCGTGTCATTGCTGATTGGGTCCTTGAATGCATGAAAATGATCCAGAATTCCATCGAAAAATCATCTTGTATGATAAGACCACCTCGGTGGCTACGTCAACAAGCAAAATTGTCGCATCTGGTCGATGACCAGATTTCGTTACTTGTCACACAAGTAACGAAATCTGGTCGAGCATATCGCCACATCATTCAAAGAAGCCTGTCCAAAAACAAGGTACAAGGGCAAAACTAAACCCCAATGGTGGACTTCTGAGCTAACGGCTATGAAAAAGACCTGCAACAAGCTATTCAACAAGGCTAAATCTACTGGGGTCGCTAATGTTGGGATGCCTATAAAGAGCAACTCAAGATCTATAAGAAGAAGCTTAGAAAGGCGCAAAGGCGCCCTTCTGTGGTGAAGTGGAAAAGGTCTCCGACGCCGCAAGGCTGAGGAAAATACTATCAGCTTCTCCCTGTACAGCGGGTTACTTGCAGGATGAGGCAAATACTTGGACCAAACACAGCGAGCAGTCGCTCAATGTACTGCTCGACACACATTTCCCGGGGAACTCTCTAATAGAACCAGAGGATCAGCAGGACCAACAAGAGTGCGAGTGGACTGCGAGCGTCGCTAGCTTGTTGACTGAGAGATCCAGAATAAGCTGGGCTATTAATAGCTTTGATCCCTTCAAGTCACCTGGACCAGACGGCATCACTCCAGCAGAAATGCAGAAAATGTTGAAGTACATTATTCCCTGGCTGGAGGAAATTTATGTAGCCTGTATCAGGCTTTCATACATCCCGAATCGATGGAGGGATACCAAAGTGGTATTCATACCCAAAGCGGGGAAGATATCACACACTAGGCCAAAAGACTTCAGACCAATTAGCCTATCCTCCTTCCTATTGAAAGGTCTGGAAAGACTTTTAGATTATTTCATTAGGGAAAACCTGGATTCAAAACTCCTGTCGGTGAACCAACATGCTTACAATAAGGGGAAGTCTACACGAACTTGTGAGCACTATCGAATCGTCTCCGCATTTCAAGGAATTCACCATGGTGGCATTTCTTGACATAGAAGGGGCTTTTAACAACATTCACTCAGATACAGTAATTGCGGCACTGTCACATATAAAAGTTAACTCTAGTTTGATTAGACTAATTCAAAGTCTGCTCAACAGAAGACGCATAACAGCATGTCTTTGGTCCACAACTCAAACAAGGTTTGTAAACAGAGGGACCCCACAAGGAGGAGTACTGTCTCCACTAATTTGGAAATTACTAATTTGCAGGATTTCATAGCGGTGAATGAAATCCTGCTAGATCTAGAACGATGTGGCTGCAAGGTCGTGGCATATGCGGACGACGTGGCAATCGCAGTGAGTGGCAAATTCGAAAACGTTCGCCGAGACATTCTACAGGTGGCTCTGAACAAATTGGCTAGATGGGCCAGAAGCAGCGGTTTGGGCGTAAACCCAAACTAGACAGAATTGATACTCTTTAGTAGGATGAATAAAGTCCCACATGTAGACCCTCCACCTCTGATAAATGGAACAGATCTAGTCTTTTCTGAAAGTGCAAAATTTTTAGGAATAATTCTAGATAGAAAACTGTTTTTTAGAATTAATGTATTGGAACGCGTAAGGAAGGCCAACGTCGCCTTATATTCCTGCAAAAAGGTTGTAGGGTCGCGGTGGGGACTCTCTCCTAAAATCGTCCACTGGATATATATAGCAGTAGTTCGTCCTATACTGCTATACGACATTGTGGTATGGTGGACGGCAACTGACAAACTAACCAACACCAACCTACTAACAAAGGTTCAGAGAACAGCCTGCCTGAGCATAAGCGGAGCCTTAGGGACCACAGCGACCGAGTCTCTGCAAGCCCTACTCCATATACTGCCGCTTTGGTTGCAACTTCACAATATTAAGTGAAGTTGCAACCAAAGCGGCAATAAGATTAAACTGCCTATTAATGTGGAGGTACAAAAACTACGGTCACATGAGGATATCAAAGTGCAGTGCTATGGTAACCGACCGAGGGGACTATATACAAACTGTGTACACCTTCGAGAGAAATTACATCACTATGATTCCAACCAGAGATGAATGGGTTGGAAGAATACCAGGTAATAGAAACCATCTCCACTTTTACACGGATGGTTCGAAGCTTGATGAAAAGGTTGGCTTCGGAGTACACTGTTCAGAGCTTAGTTTGGATATAGCTCACAGACTACCAGATAACTGCAGTGTCTATCAAGCCGAAGTAATGTGGAATGTGGTGAGAAAATAGAAGAGCGTAATTGGGAGAGAGTAGTTAGAGCGCATAATTTTATTTGCCGGGAGGTGGGATTGAACTCGCGACCTCATGGTTCCGTAGTTTAACATCACAACCACTGGCCTACCTCGCGATTCATAGACAAATCAATGACATGTAAATGTAAAACTGATTCGAAGGGAGGCCAAATTATAAGCAGTTACTAGTTTTGAATTTGGCTTACCCATCAGGTTATTTGGTAATGGGAAATTTTGCTGGGTAGTTACAGAAGTAATATTGCCACACAGCCGAAGCTACACTCGATGTTTTGCTGCGATTTGACACCGTTGGACTATTATTTGTAGGGTGCCCTCAAAGATAAGTGTTACGCCGACAAGCCAGAGACAATTGACGCTTTAAAGGACAATATTCGTGAAGCCATTGGTGAAATACAGCTGCACACAATCGATAATGTGCTTAAAAATTGGACCGATCGTGTAGGCTACTGCATGGCCAGCCGAGGCAGCCATTTAAATGAAATTATTTTCCATTATTAACCGGAAGGATTGTACTTTCAAATATAAAATAAATTTGAGAAAATATTCAGTAGTTTTTTTTATAGCATTTTAAAAAAAAAGTTATTTGGCGGACCCTTTACTTACGCTTGCAATAGTTTTGTAAGAGTTTATGCATATGATGTGCCGTTATAGGAACGGGTGCGTTTGGTTTTATTTTTTAAAGTTCTCAGTCTTCTTGTAGTGTCTTTAAGTGAAATTTATAATAACAAGTTTTAAAGTAAAAAGGTGTGATCTAAAAAGTAAGTGTAAAAACTAGTGTAACATATCGGGTCCGTCAATAAGAGCGCTACAAACGTTTTTTTAAATAAAACAAAAACGGTTTTGGATATCAATGAAATTCGTTATTCCTGTGAAAGTACGTTCGATGCCATTATGTATGGAACTCGATTTCTTTTGCATGGCCACGCTTGCAGAAGTCCAGACGCTGAACCCAATTTTCGACGGTTTTCAAGCATAAATACTGTTGGAACCACATGTCCTCCAAGTCCATATCATCCAATATTCGGTTGTCTTGATCATCACGGAAGAAGTACGGCCCAATGACGCCGCCGGCCCATAAACCGCACCAAACGTGTTGATTGCTTTCTGACCAATAACGCATATTTTGTTTAATGACGAAGCCATTCAGCAAGAAATCGCTGAAGATGATTTTTTGTGCTCTTAACGATGAGGCCACTGACTCCGAATTTCGGTAGTACATTTTAATAATTTCGACTCGTTGTTGGCTCGTATATCTTTCCATCATGAAATAACAAACCTTACTGAAGAGAAATGTCAAAAGAGCGGCAAAAAATATGGCGTCGTTTGCTGTCCCTGTCGGTCTACTTTTGTAGCGTCCCTGTTGAAAACCCCTTTATAAAATGCCATACAAAGCAAAGTGTTCGTAAACAAAAATTATAAATTATGAAGATAAGTCATCCCGAGAACTGTCAAAATCTATCAGTTACGAACGAATAGGAATGAAATGTCACACGCGAAAAAACAGGTTTCCGCGAACATAGTTTGAACTTTTTTTGCACTAATCGATTGATATAAATTTTTTAATTGTGACAATTACAAAAAATTCAGGAAAATCGGTCCGAAATCCGCGGAAAAACTCACTCTTCGAACACCTATTCGTTGAAATTTCTATTCGTTCGTAACTGACAACCTACTCGCTCCGGGATGACATATCTTATTATTCATTATTTTTGTTCGTAAAGAATCATAAGAAATTATTGATTTGCTTTTGAAATGTCAAAAAGCGTAAGTTATGTGATCAGGGTTACCATAAACCTTTTTTTAGAAAGGAGAACTTTTGTGCCAGAATTATGTCAATGTGAACATACAATTTTCTACAATTATAATACATACAATTAATTTGCAGATTGTTAGATATTGTCAGAAAAACATTTTATTGGCAACACTGTCTATAAAATATTTTTATTGGCAATCCTGCATATAAATATTTACAAAATATATTGTAAATATGTATATGACATTGTATGGTTTTCTTGCAATCGTCTGAACAGTCAATTCACCTTTGCCTAACATGATGCAGAAGTTCTTATTTTTGGGGCTACTTCGTCCAATTCTCAGAATCGAGTCCCAAAATCATGCGTTGTACTGTGTAATGATAATAAAAAGTAAGCAATAATAAATAACACTTTAATACGCCAAAAATAATTGAATAGGGCTGTTTAATTTAATTGTATTCATAAGCTTATAAAACACTTACGAAAATAAGTGTAATACAAGCATGCTTAGAAAACAATTTTTCTGTATGCATATTCTACACTTTAGCTATGTACAGACGGTTGTCAGATCTGGCAATGTACTGACAATGAAAAATTGTTAGCAAAGCGTGTCAGTTTAGAGGATTGCTAAAAAACCTTACAATTTCATTGCCAAGCGATAAACTTATCTGCCGTTGTTAGATATTGCCAGAACTATCATAGACAGAAATTACACTTTGCGACAAAATAAACTCAGGTTGAGAAGCAAATGATGCGATACTATTTTTCCTGTAGGTCTTGTCGAGTAAAACACGAATCATTTTTTGGAATTCCCCAGACACCTCCAAAATCCGATTTACGGGTAAAAACTCGATTGTATTGCCTTTTTTCACTTGAACGCCTATAACATTGTTAATTATTAATCGATTTTCAATCTCTAAACTAGTTTGTCTGACAATTATCATACAATTATTTGGTAATGGCATCGTACTTAACGTGTTCATACGATTGTCAGATGTTTGCCAATATTATTGTCTTACAATGTACTGACAATGATTTTTCTGACAACGTTGTAGGACAACGTAGTTGTAAGCATTTTTTGGACATTTTAATGGCAACATTGTCAGATCTCACAACCGTCCGTAGCATAGCTTCTATGCTTGTTATTACCTTGATTCTACTATTGTTTACAATCCTTTTACAATAGTGTTTACAACAGTTTCCCAAGCTTAAGGCTTATGATGGTAAGTTTGTTACAAAATATTTTTAAACTGTTTTGGTTTGTTGAGTGTCTACATGCTACTCTACTGGAAACAAGAAGTTAGTAAAGTAATTGGATAGTCAAAAAAACAGGCGGGTTCAGCGTACAGAGTGGTGTTTATATTTTTATTGACTTAAAAACTTGTATAACTCTTACTTCTGTTCCACATGAATGAATATTTTTGGCAACTGGTCAAATAACTAGCAAAAGAGGAACTAGTTTAAAATCATCTGAAGCTATTAAAGTAATTTTCCTTTTTCAATATTTGAAATTTTAAATCCTGAAGTTGGAAGTGTTAACACGGATTAATGTTTTATTACAATTTAAGGCCTAATAAGACTACGAAAAATCAACCTAGGGTCTGATAGATACATTACCAAACTCGACACGATCGCATATCCTAATTTGAGCCGCCCCGTAGAATAAATTGTAAAATCAATTTTAATTCTGAATCTGTACACACTGATGCAAATTATGTATTTTATTTCTAATTAAAAACAATATTGTCACAACTCAATGCTTTATGTGTTTGGTGTAGTAGTCGTTGAAAAATGCGTAATCAAACTTTCCAAAATTATCGTAGTTGTGGTCCATGTAGCTTTCAAAGCTATCGTAATGGTAGATTTTGACATCTTTGAAGAACATGTTGGGTACAAAGAATTCAAATTCATTGATTTCGCGATCGAAAGGATAGAAGAAAGGCTTTGTATCAGTGAAACGGCTGCCAGATCCAATACCGCAAGAGTAGGTGCGATCAAAGGTAGAAAACTGATCGTGAGAGACTTCGTATGGCGAAATCATGAAGAACATTCTCATTGGCATACCCTTCTCCCAGCCATGGGGTAGGATCAAGCGATGTGGGAACAAACAGTGTGGCTCGCTAATGTCCAAGGGGAAGTCGTATTTGCCATCATAAGCCATCATCACGTAACGGTACAATTCCGTGTACGTAGTACGATCCTTGCTGGTCCAGTAGAATTCTTCAGAATTGTGAGTGATGACGTTCTTTCCCGATGTTAAGTCAACAACAAATTTGTCGAGAGTAAAGAAGTTTTCTCGATTATCAGACATGGAAATAATGCGTCCGAATTCGTCGTATTTAGGAGCGAGGAAAATTCGGATAGTAGCTTTTTGTGCTTTATTGGAATCAATGGTAAACTCGAACGAAAATGGTTTATGGTTTAAACGCATCTGACGAGCCATAAGGGTCTTGTCCCACACAAATTTACCATCCACAAATAGCATCTTGTCATTCAGCAAGTTGGTTACATCGAAATCTACCAAATCGAAGTACGTGGCCAATTCACTCACCTGAACGTCCTTAATTTGAACGCCAGAGAACATAAGTTCCTCCTTGGTATAAGGTTTCATATATCCCTTGAAGCGGAAGAAGACATTAGAGATCTTCTTGTGAATCATATAGAACATTGGATCTCGCATCATTGTTTCGAAGTTAATGAAGACACTTGGGTTAACTTCCACATCGTCATAGTCGACTTGTGCGGAATACATGTGACAGAGCAAGTAGAAATAGTTGAAGAAATATTTGTCGAAAACATCAATGTTCCCCTGCAGCAAATTACCGATGTGCTCAACCGCATTAGGTTGGCGCAAATCCACAATTGTGCCGTCGTACATCTTGTAGTAGCCCAACGAAACGATATCGTTGATGCGTTGAAGAGCATTGCGGAATTCATTGAACATGTCGAGATTGCCATGCGTTTTAACTTCATAGTAGTTCTGGCGATAACTGTAGCCCAGACCACTGTAGGAAATTAATTGGGGATTATATCCGTGATCGATTGCACTCATCTTAGAGAATTCGGTAATTTCGCCAAAACCATGAGACAAACGTTCCATATAGTAACGAGACAGGAGTTTTTGAATATTGTAAACCCAGAATTCTCCACGACGATCCTTGTCCAAGCCAAACGTTTTACCGTCAAGGAAGAATGAATGATCCATGTTCAAATAATACCAGTAAGAATTCCATTCTAAATCTTCGGTGAAATAGGATAGAGTCGAATGCTCATTATAAAAATCGATATCGCGCGTGTAGTCAACAGGCATCCACCACACTTTCAGATCTTTCATCATGGTGTTCCATTTGTCGTCTTGGTTGAACTCGAAAATGTTTTCACGAAGCATGTAGTGGTCCTCGGCATACCAACGTTTTTCAAGGCCCATCAATTTCCACCATTGCCACATTTTCCAATCCTTCATGTAGACATAATCTCCATGGTTGTAGTATTTGTTGTTCTTATAGAATACATCGTGGAACTCCTTTTCGTACATGATGTACTTGCTCCAAACATCGTAATCGAATTTCTCGGCTTCATAGATGAATTTACTGTTGAAGAAGTATTGTGGGAAGATTTCGTAGATGGAAGGAAGCATCAATCCTTGGAAATCATCGCGGTGAATTACAGCTAATGTGAGGGCATAGACAAACATGCCTTCGTTAACATGCATACGAGCCCAACAGGCATTGTGGAGGAAAGTTTCCCAATCCTTGGCATAGTAGAAGAAGTTAAAGAGACCCCACGCTTGCTTATGGTGAGTCTTGACTAGGGCACCAAAGAATTCGCCCCTGGGCAAGAGTGCTCCCATTTGGTAAGCTTCCCAGAATTTTTCCATGTGATAGTCATAGTGCTAAAGTTAATAGAAAATGTTTTGCTTTGATGGGTGATATTAAATTGTCTACTGAGGTTTTCTTACGGTGTAATACAACTCGTCAACAATTAACTTTTCTCCTATCTTAATCCATTCCTCGAACATCAGGGGATCTTCCATGCGATACACGATCTCAAATAAGAACTTTTGCTTCTCCAAGAAGTTTTTGTCAGCGATTGTGACCTGCGACAGGCTGGCTGCAGCCACGAAGCCCACGCAGGCTAAAATTGCGATTGCTAATTTCATAGCGACAACAGCTACGGATTCGATATGATAGTCCTATACCTAAAGACTGTCGATAATTACATATTGAGTTGGTGTTTATATACTGTTCCCTTATCATCAATTGCAGAATCATTAGAATTATCTGGTCCAAATTTGAAACATGTTTACCTGAACATAACGGATCTGTGCACTAACAAACACTAATGCGTTTATGTACGAGTATATATTTAGTATTAAATAAAAATAAAGTCACGAAAACCTTTGTGACCAATATAAGTACGTAGTGATAAGAAGATGTTTTGAAATTGTACCCCATAAGATCGATGCCTAGGAAAGTAGAAACAACACAATAAATAAATTTATTTTAAAAGGTCACCGATTAATACGTCGCCTGAAATGCCTGACATGTGGAGTGTTTGCTTCATTAATATAACAATCAGTGCTGTGTTAAAACATAATTTTAAAACCTATCAGATAGCTCTTGTTGGTAACGATAATTCTATCGATATCAACGGTTTGCGATTGTAACTAACATCTCTGTTTTTTTTTGCAATATGTATTTGACTTTTATTAGAAACCGGAATTCGACTCACCGAACTTTCCACTACCAGAGAAGATTGGCTTAACATCCTTTTTCGCCAACTATTCAATATGTAAAGACTAATAACAGCCGTATTCATAAAAACTTAAAACAGCTTTACAAACCTTTGTTAAGCAAAATTTGTTAAAACTGTATTCATAAACGATTAAAACACATTTTGTAAACCATTGTTAAATGCGTGGATTTTAATATAGGTTCGACCCTGCTTTAAGTGTATGTAAAAGTGACATTTGCATTTTCTTCGTGTGCATTTGCAAAACATTTTTATGGAATTTTTTAATGAAATGGAAAAAAATTTTATAAGACTGGTTTTAAACATATTTTCTAGAAATGGTTTAGGTAAAAATTAGAAAAAAAAACAAGTAAAAGCGTTAAGTTCGGCCATACCGAATCTTATATACCTTCCACCATGGATAGCATGTGACCTCACAAAATAACTCAAACCTAAAGAAAATAACACCGAAAAACACAAAAAAATATAGTAGAAAAATGTATATAGAACAGTACGAATCACAACAAGTTAGATGCTATATATTGCAGCTATATCTAAATATGGACCGATATCGCCCATTTTCAATACCAAGTTAACTCCACCATCCCATGGTGGAGGGTATAAAAAGAATGATATACGTAACTATGCTTTTAGAACGTGTTTATGTCAAAACGGAATGTACCAGTAAATGGGAGGTATATCAAAACGTGGACCGATTTGTCGCATTTTTCCAGGAAGAGTTAAAGGCATTGTGCAACATAAGCTGCTCCTTATCCTAAAAATTTCGTAAGGATTGGTTCCTTTTTTCGAGCAGTACATTGATTGTCACAGACGGACGGACATGGCTAAATCGACTCTGGGCGCATTTTATATACCCTTTTTTTATATATCTTTTTCCCATATAGTAAATCGGTATAATAAAAGAATTTTCGCATCCTTTTTTCTATTTTGTTTCATAAAAGACCAAAAACTTTTATTGTTGCAAACCCACAACACAAGAAATGCAAAGTGTACAAAATTCACTAGTGATATGTAAAAAATCAACATGTGTTATATATTATTCGTTATTCGAATACCTTTTTGTATGTAATAAAGAAAAATCTGAATTCGCCATTTATTTGATCTTTAGTTGTTGTTTTTTTATTTATTGGACAAGTGAGCATACATTTTTGTTAATTAATACAGTCGTTTTTAAAATAAATTATATATTCGAATACTCTTACAATTGATCATCCTATTAATGCATCATTAAGAGAGAAAATGGTGTGTGAAAAATATGGTGTTGCCAGCATTACATTGACGAAGTCAATAAAATGTTTATTAAGATGAGTATACACGCTGAAAAAAAATCGCTTCTGTAGTATATTGTCCCAAACATATTCGGCTTGAAACATATATATGTTCAGGGAACACTCTAAACATATAATATTTGGTACACACAAAGGTTGTATGTTTGGGAAGATGGTGTTATAAACAAATCTTTATTTGGGACTATTATTTCCGAAACAAATAAAAAATGCGCATTTTAAGTATTCAGAAAATACCTAAATTGTGTTATATTGTTCAGTAATTAAAAGTAATTTTTTTAGAAATTGTTTAATGTTCGTAAAAATAATAATTAAAATCCTATTTTCTTGGATCAAAATAATTTTTTTGGTGGATTGACAACTAATGATGGCTTGGAATGCTCAGAAATTGAAATAATTGATTTGAAACAGAAGTGAATGCTGCATATGGTATCATAACTGGGAGGTACAATTGGGAACCAAGAAAAAATTAAAAATGAAATTCGAAAAAGCCAGCAAAAGATTTGAAAATCTTTTTTAAATAAAATATATTTGAAGAAATTCCTAAACAATAATTTTATTTGTACTTAAACACATATTTTATTTGGGAAATTTAGTTTGCAAATATATTTTGTTGTAATATATTAATATATGCGTTCCAAATATATTTTATTGATTTCCAAATAAAATTTATTTGTTCAGAAGTATATAATATTTAAAAATTTGTGTTCCAAATATATTTTCTTTCCATTCAAACATATCAAAAAAGGCGATTTTGCCCCGTGTAGACGATTGCCAGATCGGCAAACCTTATCAACCCTGTTAAAGTGCTGCAAATATACGGACAATGACATATTGTTAGGCAAAGGTGAATTGACAGTTCAGACGATTGCAAGAAAACATTACAATTTCATTTATTTACAATATATTTTGTAAATATTTATATGCAGGATTGCCAATAAAAATGCATTATAGACAGTGTTGCAAATAAAATGTTTTCTGGCAAAGGCGCCTTTGTCGCATGCATAAACTTCGCATATATAACAATCTGCAAATTATCACGCAATGACTTTTCTGCTAACGTTGCAAAACAAAAATTGTATGTTCACACGGTTGTAAATTCACAGGGTTGCATTTTTACGCCATTTTTCTGGCAATGTTGTCCGATCTGCAAATCGTGTGTACGTACTTACCTTTAGTTAAAATCCTGTTTATGAATACGATTTTCTAATAATCGTTTATTAGGCCAAAAGTGTTTGTTAACTAATGTGCACTTTAAATCATAATTAGGATTTTTTTATGAATGCGGCTGTAAGTGTACCGAAGCAAAAACAAATATAATAAAAAAATTGTATTCGATCTATCGGTTAAAAATTACACTGTGCTAGTCCAAAAATGTAACAGAAAGGAGACCCTATGGATAGACCTATTTCGGCCATGCTGAATCCAGTGGCATTAGCCGTTTTTCTATGTTAGCTCTTGTTTTCGCGATATTCGACCACAAAGTTTGTTGGGAAATCAGAGAGGTGACTTATCTCTTTGGTTATTTTGAAGTGGAAGACTTCGGAATATACGCTTCAGTCCAAAGATCGAAATAAAGGGAACATTTGGACAATTATTTTTCTCAAAACAGTCGTCCACGCTTCTCACCCCCTTACCCCTGAAAAAGTGCAATGAAATAATATCATATGTTAAAAATCATACATATCGTCGATATTTTTAGTAGGCATCGTTGAGAAAAATATTGCTCGCGAAGAAATACTATAAGTCCTTTCTCAACCTTTTTATGAGAATTAAGCAAATTTCGAGTTATTACATAATTTGTGTATTTTTCTGCTCATAGCAGAATATATTTGAAATAAAATTTTTTGACTTACATTTTTGTAAATTATTTATTCGTTAGTGTTGATAGGAATTTCAAAGGTAACCAACAAAACCTGCTAAATTGTGAAACCTTTTTAATTTTTCATAAATATGTTGAAAGGAGACTCATAGTAATTTTTCGCGTGGAACATTTTTCTCAAAGACTCAAACTAGAAATGTCGATGATTTGTATGACGTTTGACATATGGTAAGATTTGATTGCACTTTTTCGGGGATAAAGTGATGAGAAGCGTGGTTGACTATTTTGAGAGAAATAATACTCGAAGGGTTCCCTTTATTTCGTTCTTTGGACTGAAGCGCGTTTTCGGAATTCTTACACTTCAAAATCACCTCCGAGATAACTAACCTCTCTGATTTTTTTGCAAACTTTGTGGTCGAATATCGCGAAAACAAGAGCTAACCTAGAAAAACGGTTAGCTCCATTGGCTTCAGCAAGGTCGAAATAGGTATATCCATCGGGTCTCCTTTCTGTTACATTTTAAAAGTGTCCATTTCGAGTGTTATTTATTTAAAGGTAAAACATAGTTATTTTGTGAAATATGGTGAATAAGTGATTGCGCGTTATTCTTCACCTTCGTGGGTTCCTATTAAATTATATCATCTTGGGTGAACGGATTCCATGCGGAAGTAGTACACTCACTGGAACACTATATCAAGCAGGAAAATAACTGTGCAGTTAGTCAATATTATTCAGCAACCAGTGCCATCCCACGCCTCAGTACAGTCACAAAAAATATCTGTACACAGACGTCACGTTTTTTGTCGGAACCGTATGAAACCAAAAATTGGGAGAACTGTGAGAAATCGAAGCTAAACTTTATCTTAAGCGTATCACAATATTTTATGAATAAGTACACATTTTGCAAACAAAAAATCAAAAAGACATTCACTTTCAAAAACAGTGAACATTTAGAGCTTATATCATAAAAAACTTTAACAAAAACAGAAGAATAAGGCCCCTACACGGGGCAAATTTGCCTTTTTTGACATGTTTGTATCGAAAGAAAATATATTTGGAACACAAATTTTTAAATATTATATATTTCTTTATTTGGAAATAAATAATATCTATTTGGAACATATATACTAATATGTTACAACATACATATAATATTTGCAAACTAAATTTCTCAAATTTTTTCGAATTTCAGTTTTAATTTTTCTTTGTTTCGTATTGAACCTTCCAGTTATGATACCAAATGCAGCATTAACTTATATTTCAAATCAATCATTTAAAATTTCAGAGTATTCCAATTTTAACAAACATTAAAAATTTCTAAAAAATTAACTTTGAATTACAGAAAAATTTAACACAATTAAGGTATTTTCTGAATATTTAGGTTAGGTTAGGTTGAAGAGCGAAGCCGTTTAAACGTCTCATGTCCGTGGACATACACTTAAGCCAGTGGTTCGGCCTGTTGTGCGCTCCTTATTTATGATCTTTTTATACCTCACGAGTTACAGAAAATCGGTACTAGACACGATTTTTCTCAGTATCTTCCAGTCATATCCTCTGAGATGAGTCAAGTCTGGTAATATGTCGAACCCGAAATATTGGAATCTTGCATGTGTGAAAGCAGGGCAGTGACACAGAAAATGTTCCAACGTCGATGTTTTCCCTGCATTCGTCGTTTCCTGCCAGGGATGATAATTGAGAGTAACCAAATGGTACAAATATCGTTCTAAAAAGGTACTTTTTCGACCCAAAAGTACCAATTTTAAAATCTCTAAAATCTTCTTGAAATATTGAGATAACAATTATTAAGATCCAGTAATACATGAACAATTTCTTGATAACAAGCTACTAAAATCTTATATACGCAAATGTAAACCAATATATACGGAAATTGATACAAAATCATTTTTGATGCCTATTGAAAATGGGGCATTTTGGTCCATGTTTTGATTTAGATTCTACATATATAGAGGTACCTTCCGATTAGAATTCTTGACTCGCTAAAGAACTAATATTTAGCCGATTATGATGAAATATATTTCATATTGCATAAAATCTGTGGTCACAAGGCATAACAGCATATGTGTGTTTTTGCAAGTTTTCAGGAGAGCATTTTAAAGGTTTGAATCGATATAGCAAAAATATTTATAAACTTATTTTGAATTTTACGCCTGAAATTTCTCAGGACTTGGAAGCGAAATTAATTAATACGAAAACATTTATATAATTATTTTAATTATAAATGTTATAAGCTAAAAACTGTTTTATGCTGTTATTCCCTTTTTAAATAAATCAAGTTACAAAACACACAACTCGAGTTGTGTCGTTATTACAAAATTAATTTTATTATATATTGCAGAATATATCGACTTATGCTGATAAATCAAAGGATGATATCGAAATTTACAACATTCAGTAGTCAATATTAGATTTTGGAATAACAGCATAAGTTGAGTTATGCTTTTGTGCCAGGGCTTAGTTCAACTTGGACTAATAACATAACTCAGATATGCTGTTACGACTTCATTCAATTTACATCTTCAATAGTCCAAAGATAAATGGGGAATAAAAACACAAGTATAGTTTTCAAAGGAAAAAATGTGAGATATGCTGTTATGTACGTTATGAAATGTAGTGATACATCGAGATATGCTAATAAGTCTTGCCTTGTATCTGAACAACTAAACAAGGTATCATCACCAAAATTTGTCACAATATGTAATCGAATATGGGGAACATCGTGGCATCAAAAACGCAATTTGAGCATAACTCGAGTTATGCTGTTATGCCTTGTGACCACAGAAATCATCTGTAGAAAAAAAGTGATTCATGTCGGTACAGTTTAAATATAAAATTAATTGACTTTACATTATATTTTATCCGGTATCGCTCCTTGTTAGAATTGCTTCACGTTTTGATATACGAGTATACCCCACGTGATGGTTCCAGACGTATTTGAGTTTTTGGTGTAGATACCACGTTTTACAAGAGCTAAACATATTTTTTGGCGTTGCGTAGCTATGTCGAACCATGTCGAAAGAGCATGTGTACGACTTATATAACTTCTTTGAAAAATTATCAAATATGTCGCGGGAGTATCACGGTACTTTTAGGGTCAGAAAAGTATCAAAAAAGTACTAAAGTATCAAATTTATCATCCCTGTTTCCTGCTAGTCCTATGCGATGAAGATGTGCTTGTAAGCTTGAGTGTCCCGTTAGAACACTCATCATTTTACTAATATCGATCGTGTTTGTTTCAGAAGACTTCTTGTTTTCTTTTCATTTGGGTCACCCTACAGTATATTTGCAGTTGCTCCTACTGTTGCGCTATTCCACATAATTTTGTGAGCCATCACTGCCCAGAGCCTCAACTCATTTTTCGTGGCTTCGAAAGGTTTCCATGTTTATTACTCGAAGTTCTCTGCCCTTTAGAGCCAAGCTGTTTGCCTGTTCATTTCCAATCACTCCGTTGTGTCCTGGTACCCAGCAAATACGCAATTGACCATGCATGGGCTGAGTAACCATTTATCGTTCGTTTACAGTCCAACACAGTTCTGGATTTGACCCTTTCCGATGTTATTGCTTTAATCGCCATTTGGCTATCTGTGAAGATGTTGGCATATTTAGGCTTGAAATACCGTGTTATGGTCAGGGAGGCGGAAGTGGAGTTCGACTTCTGGTTCATCAATAAAAAGTTCCAGACCCATCCTTCCTCCTCGCTTGGACCCATCCGTGTAGCAGCTGGTTCCCACTGGCAAGTTCCATTTTCCCAGGTGCGTCTGTCTGGCAAAAACGTATCACAGGTAGCTGTAAGCCGCACTTCAGGAATGCGGTCGGAGATTTCTGGCGTTTGAATGTGACCAACTAGAGATTCTAAAATCTTCGGATGGTACGACTTGTGGTATCCATTTATCCATTCACCCATCAGTTGTAGACGTCTTGCTGTGAGGGCTGCCTCATACTTTATACGGATGTCTATTGGTTGGATGTGCAGTATAGACTCCAACGCTTTTGTTGGTGCAGTTCTAAATGCCCCGCTTACGCCTAGACAGCACATACGTTGAATTTTTTTGCAAAGGTATTTCGTTGCACTTCTTGTCCAATGATTTCCACTACACAGGTTTATCTGGATGACCTCAATCATGGTCTTTCCAGTAAAAGTTTCTTTTGGGAGTCTAGCCTATTTGGTGGCACTCCCTCATTATTTGGTAGTAGGTCATTCTCCTCCTTTCGTTCTCTACCTATTACACCATCTTCCAGTAGACAATTTTGGGAGGCAGTGTTATTTTTTGTCGCTCCCTCATTGTTTTGAATCGTTTTGTGGCTCTTTTTATTTTGATCACCACCTTTGCTGGGAACTTCCTGAAAATGTGGCGGTACTATTGGTGAATTTGTGGTGTTATTGACTACATCCACATCAGTTTTTGGCAGTGTCTTACTTGTCTCCATCCGTTCACTACCAGTGTTTGCCTCTTCAGACAGTATATTTGGACTCGATTAATCTGTCCTGCCACCATCGATTAATCTGTCCGGGACCAGTCCAATTTTGAAAAAGACTGTCCAGATCAAGAAGTACGCCATGCCTTCGCCATGACAAGATTGTTCTTGGATTCTGGGTCTATGCTCAACACGAGGAGATTACCCTCGTTATCATCCTTCCTATAGAAGACTTCCCACTTTCTCACGGAAAGTTTTGAATTCTGTTTGCCAATGATGTTGAGTATGTACTCTGATGAGAACTTACTGGGACATCCCTTAACATATAGGGTTGTTTTTATGAGTTCAGGAATGTCGCTTTTCCTTACCAATTTTAGCTTTGCGCCATCCCAAGGTGAGGGGAAGCTATCCACAAGTTTTACGAGGACACCAGCGCAGCGTTGTGATGCCAGCCTTAGTATCAAAACACCCCTCTCAAACTTGCAACTCATTACTTCGATTGGTGGTTCATTCTTAGATTCGAGGATGTACTCCGCTACCCTCGTGTAGACCAAATCTTCGAAGTTACTTTTTTGGATGTTACCCATGTCGATTCTTCGGGAGTCGCCTTAGCATGTTTTTAGGGACATTTCATTTTTAGTTTCTAAATATTCCAAATTATATTCAGTAAATATTTTGTGTTTATCCGTCAACCCAATCAAAAGTTATTCCCACATACATTTAAAAAATGTATCAAACTTTAATTACCTCTCCTAAAAAACTACCGTTTTGCACTTAGCTTATAGTTTAGAATGGAGGTATTGATGTGTGCATTTAATAAAAATATAATTTCGAAGACCATTAACATTGAAGGGGGAATTTTTGCGTTTTGCGATTTAAATTCACACGATTGTCATCACATGGGCGATTGTTTAAGAAGTTTTCCAAATATATTTTATTTAAAAAAAATTAAAACATTGCTGAGTTTTTCGAATTTTAGTTAAAAATGAAATACGAATTATTCGCTTTTGTTTTGCATCACTATTATTAATTTATAAATATTCCTACTAATCACTTTTTATATATACATATATATATCGCGACCTAAGAGTGAAAAAGCGCTAAATCCACTTTAATTTTATATATAATTTTTGTGTGACCCAAATATTATATGTTTAGAGTGTACCCTAAAGATATATATGTTTCAAGCCGAATATGTTTGGGACAATATACTACAGAAGCGATTTTTTTTCAGCGTGTATTCATAAAAAAATCCTAATTATGATTTAAAGTGCACATTAGTTAACAAACACTTTTGGCCTAATAAACGATTATTAAAAAATCGTATTCATAAACGGCATTTTAACTAATAAACATTTTAATGACTTCGTCAATGTAATTCTGGCAACACCATCTTGTTCACACACCATTTTCTCTCTTAATGATGCATTAATACGATTATCAATTGTAAGAGTAGTCGAATATATCAATTATTTTATTGTTTATTTTAAAAACAACTGTAAATTAACAAAAATGTATGCTCACTTGTCCAATAAATAAAAAAACAACAACTAAAGATCAAATAAATGACGAATTCAGATAATTTTTTTATTACATACAAAAAGGTATTCGAATAACGAATAATATTTAACACATGTTAATTATTTACATATCACTAGTGCATTTTGTAAAATTTGCATTTCTTGTGTTGTGATTTTGCAACAATATAAGTTTATGGTCTTTTGTGAAACAATATCGGAAAAAAGAATGCGAAAATTCATTATTATACCGATTTACAATATGGTGAAAAAGAAGAATGCAAAAATGCATTTTATATACCGATGGATGCAGAATCATTTCCCGAGCCACGTCCGTCCGTCTGCGACAATCAAAGTACTGCTCGAAAAAAGGAAACAATCCTTACGAAATTTTTGGGATAAGGAGCAGCTTATGTTGCACAATGCCTTTAACTCTTCCTGAAAAAATGCGACAAATCGGTCCACGTTTTGATACACCTCCCATTTAATGGTACATTCCGTTTTGACATAAACACTTTGTAGAAGGCACAGTTAGGTATTTTATTCTTTTTTTCTTATATTAACCTAAACCATTTCTAGAAAATATGTTCAAAATCAGTCTTATAATATTTTTTCTTTTAATTAAAAAATTCCATAAAAATGTTTTGCAAATACATACGAAGAAAAAGCAAATGTCACTTTAACAAACGCTTAAAGTAGGGTCGAACCAATATTAAAATTCACGCATTTAACTATGGTTTACAAAAGGTGTTTTAGGCTAATAATCGTTTATGAATACAGTTTTAACAAATTTTGCTTAACAAAGGTTTGTAAAGCTGTTTTAAGTTTTTATGAATACGGCTGTAAGTATTTTGCCACTCCTGTAAAATTTTAAATATTGGACTTAGCGCCTTTACACTCTTAGGTCGCGATATATATATTATGTCCTGTGGTTCCTAGGAGGCACAAAGGGCGGCAACAAACTCCTTCCATTCGGTCCTGTGTGACGCAATATGTTTGATTTCTCTCCAGCGTCGACCGGTTTGTTTGACATCGACTTCAATTTGCCGCCTCCAAGTGTGCAGTGGGCGACCAACTTTGAGAATTTTACCATGTTGGTTCCAGTCTATGACAGTTTTTGTTGTCTCCCTGTTGTCGTAGAGTGTGACCAATCCAGCGCCATTTGCGATCGATACTATCTATGTGAATTGCAATTTTCCTAATTTTGTGGGCACACCTTTACAGGCTAAAGCGTTCCAAATCGCATGATGGCTTAGGGTGTCAGATGCCTTTTCGAAATCTAAAAATATCATGAATAGGGGTGATTGCCATTCGACGGACTGCTCGATGATTATCCGAAGACTATTTATATGGTCCAGACAGGATTTGTTTGGGCAAAACTCAGCCTGTTCCGGTCTTAGATCAGGAATTATAATATCCGTAATTCTTGTATATAAAATATGTGAAATTACCTTGTTGACTGAGCTGAATATGGTTATGCCTCTCCAGTTGTTACAGTCATTACAGTCATTAAGGGCACCTTTTTAGGGATAGTGACTATGATACCTTCCTTTAGACATATATCAAGTTCGTTAGTCTTCAAAAAAATTCGAGGTAGCAATAGTTGCGCTGTTGTTATGGCATCAGCTTTGAGCATCTCTGGAGAAATACTGTCAACGACAGGAGCTTTGTTGTTTTTCAGAGCGATTTCTGTTATGTCTGGATGTTCTATCGATATGTCCTGTCTTACGCTGTGGGTAGGACATGAGCAAATGTTTACGGGGTTAACTGTGGGATTAGATAGCATACTTTAGTAGTGCTGTTTCCATATTTCCAGCTGATCGCTTTTGGAGGTGCACAGAACTCGATCGCTGTTTTTAAGAGATTTAATGTTTGAGAAGTTGTCTTTGGATCTGAGTTCCTCGAAGGCTCTCTGTGCATCGCTAGCAAGTTGTTCATGCCATCTTCTTTTTTTGTCGTTTCTTGTACTTCGCTTCACTAACTTGTCACAGCTCGTATATTCTTCTCCTATTGTTTTCTTCTCTCCGCGAGTCCTAGCTATGTTCTGTTTTGCTTTCTCTCTAGAATCAGTTTCCACACGCTGAAAATAATCGCTTCTGTATATTGTCCCAAACGAATTCTGCTTGAAACACACATATGTTCAGGGTACACTCCAAATATTTAATATTTGACACATACAAATATTATGTGTTTGGGAGGATATTGTACTAAGCACAGATATGTTTCCGTTCTAATATTGTTTTATTTGGAGCTAATATTTCCGAAGCAAAGATTAATTTGTATTTAAGTATTATGGCAATGTATCAATGCCTTAATTTCTGTTTTTCAGAAGTTCAAAGTGCTATATTTTATATGTTTGTAAAATTCAATTATAACTTAAATCGTGTAATCTTTTGTAACTATAAGTTGCATTGATGGATTGACAACAAGTGATGAATTGAAATATTTATAAATTAAAAAAACAGTTTTACACAAAATCTAGGGAAAACTAGCTAAATTCGAAAAAGTCAGTAAAGTTTTAAAAATCTTTTTTTAATAAATTATATTTGGAAAACTTCTTAAACAATAAATTTGTGTGTAAAAACATATTTAATTTGTGAAAGTCAGCTTGCAAATATATTATGTTCTAATATATAAATATATGCGATTTTGGGATGGAGTTCCTGATTCACACGACCATAGCTATTCGTTGGGTGGACGTTGTTGTTATTTAGGGGTGTATGTTGATGACGGGCCAGACATCTTGCTGGAGAAAAGAAACTTGAACAACACACGCAGAAAACAGCGTTAGGGTGCCTCTTAAATACCACTGAATGAGTCAGCGTCTGTCAAAAAAACGCATGATGGATAATTTTTAACGAGCGCTGTACCCAAATACGCAGTAAACAAAAAACAGCTGACTTTGCATCCCCATTGCAGAAAAATTTTGTTTTTCTACATTTGGAGTATATATTCAGAGCAATATCCATATTATGGATGATTTATATTTTTTGAAAATATTCTGGACAGACCAAAAAGAAGAGAAAATATAAATTTACTCCAAAACCAGAAGGCATTCGTATTTTAAACATTTTGCAGACAGATGAATTAATTTTTCTTCGCCTTCTCAAATTTTTATACCCTACACCACTCTGTGGTACAGGGTATTATAAGTTTGTTTCACGGCAGATGTTTGTAACACCTGAAAATAACACAGCTAGACCCACCTTAAAGTATACCGATCGACTCAGAATCACTAGCTGAGTCGATTTAACCATGTATGTCCGTCCGTCTGTCCATGTAAAGTTGTTCGTCGACTACAGGATGCAATTTCACTCCGATCGTTCTGAAATTTTGCAGTTTAGAGTATTTCGCAGCTGTTAAGATCGCTATTGAATTTGGTTGAAATCGGTTCAGATTTAGATATAGCTCCCATATATATCTTTCGTCCGATTTGGACCTTTAGTCCTATAGAAGCTGTATTTTACATCCAATCGTTTTGAAATTTAGAATGGTAGAGTTTCTTGATCCATGAACCAACATTGCCGAATTTGAAGAAAATCGGTTAAGATTTAGCTAAAGCTCCCATATATATGTTTCGTCCGATTTTGTTCTTTAGTCCTGTAGAAGCTGTATTTTACATCCAATCGTTTTGAAATTTAGAATGGTAGAGTTTCTTGATCCATGAACCAACATTGCCGAATTTGAAGAAAATCGGTTAAGATTTAGTTAAAGCTCCCATATATATGTTTCGTCCGATTTTGCTCCTTAGTCCTGTAGAAGCTGTATTTTACATCCAATCATTTTGAAATTTAGAATGGTAGAGTTTCTTGATCCATGAACCAACACTACCGAATTTGAAGAAAATCGGTTAAGATTTAGCTATAGCTCCCATATATATGTTTCGTCCGATTTGGCCCTTTAGTCCTATAAAGGCTGTATTTTACATCCAATCGTTTTGAAATTTAGAACCGTAGAGTTTCCTGATCCATGAACCAACATTGCCGAATTTGAAGAAAATCGGTTAAGATTTAGCTATAGCTCCCATATAAATGTTTCGTCCGATTTTGCTCTTTAGTCCTGTAGAAGCTGTATTTTACATCCAATCATTTTGAAATTTAGAATGGTAGAGTTTCTTGATCCATGAACCAACACTACCGAATTTGAAGAAAATCGGTTAAGATTTAGCTATAGCTCCCATATATATGTTTCGTCCGATTTGGCCCTTTAGTCCTATAAAAGCTGTATTTTACATCCAATCGTTTTGAAATTTAGAACCGTAGAGTTTCCTGATCCATGAACCAACATTGCCGAATTTGAAGAATATCGGTTAAGATTTAGCTATAGCTCCCCAAAAGTAAATTTATGTAAACAATTTATACATGAATTACAAAATTTATATATCAGAGTTATTCAATATTACGAGAGTGGTGTAGGGTAATATATAGTCGGCCCCGCCCGACTTTAGCCTTTCCTTACTGGTCTAACTATGTTTTCGTACGGAAATATTGTAGAAACAGGACTGCACTGAAGAAATTTTATAGTTTGCATTTGAGCAGTATTATTGTGTATACACCCCAATGACGTTTTTTAACTACAAACTTTCCATAGCATTGTAGTTACATATATGTTTTAATTTGTTTGTTATGAAGATGCTTTTTTTCATTATAGAAGAATGGAAATATTAGTAATCGTGGATTATCGAAGCTGTCGGTTCCCTGGTGGCACTTGCCATGTTTTATTTCACAGTGTCGCTTTTAAATCAAATTCTATCTTATAATTATATTTCTTGTTTATTGGCCAGTTTCAATTGATATTTCCAAATGTCCTCGTTGAACATGCAATTCAAATGCGTTGCAGCATGGTAAAGCTATGGAAATAACTGTTCGGAACAAGCTCGCATCACATACTTCATTGTAGGAAGAACAAACACCTGGACTAACGAAAAAAAAAAAATAAGTTCTTGAAAATTGATTCCTTGCGTCCAAGCAGCATGAATACTTTCCCCACGTTTCTGTTGAATGAATAAACATTAAGACAAAAATGCTGGTACGACAACTCCAGAGAAATTGCTTGCCATGTGCCCTTCTTTAATTTTGCACATTTGTGGTGAGGCTCCTTTGTATTCCATAAGTGGGCAGTGTCCCAGCTATTTCAATCATTTCTTCGCTGTTAATCTGAAAAGCACATTTTAATATAAATTATAATAGTAAAATATTAAATTCTTACCGGTTTGTATATAGTATTTCCAGCAAATTCAACATAAAAAAATGAAATGCTGCTTGTCATCTGTTTGTGTTTATGTTTGCTATTGTTGTTGTTTTGTTTTCTTTCGTTGTAGTTGTAAGCGCACTGTCAAATTCGGAGTTTTTGGGTAGCTGTAGTACATTTTCATGCATTTGAAATCGAGTTTGACAGACGCAGGACGCATTCACCGGTATTTAAGAGATATCCTTAAAGTTGTGCCACTAAAGCAGCGATGGGCACACAATACTTCTACAAAATGTTTATGTATTTGTGAGAAGTGTTAACACTCTCTTTATGCACTGCGAGAAATGGTATTTGCATTTTCCTAGCATAAATTTGTTGGGTAAGATTATAAATAAAGTGGAAAACGAACATCATTAAGTAGATTTGGGGTTATTATAAAGAAATCGAACTTTAAATATGTTATTATTAGCCACATACATATTTATTATGCTATGTAAAGTAATCAATCCAAATTTTTGAATAAAAGATCAGCATACTCGTATTGGTTATGCCATATTCTTTATTTAATTCTTAATTTTTTCTATTAACCGTTTTCGAGTGTCCAACTATTTTTTTGGTTAGTATATTTAGGTGTTTATACAAATTTTATTAAAATATCTTTAAAAGATAATAACATATACATTTAAAATTATTTTAAAAAATTCGTTACTTTATTTAATTTTGATCAAAAGAAAATAATATATACATTTCTGCAGTAACATAATAAATAATTTAAACTTATATTTAGAAATTCTTCGCTAAAAATACAATACATACTAAACTTTATTCCTATAATTGAAGTATGTATTGTAATAATTGTATCATCCATTTTTTCTTTATGTTCACGCTAAGCAACAAGCGACGACACAACCTCGTCGATCAAATGTCCAAGCGCGACTGAAATGATAGTGAACTCTCATTCAATGTGTGTGCTCATGTACACGTGAGAGAAAAAAACCCCGGGTAGTGCTTTTGCCCATCGCTGCACTAAAGAGTATCAATTCTGCCACTTTTTTACAGGATTGATACCTGTATGCCACTGTTTGATTTTGATACTAAATTTGCCCCTTTTTTCTATTCCATGCCCATTTGTACTAAATTTGTTGCACTTTTTAAAACAGTTTTTTTATAATTTCATCGATGTCACAGCACAAATAAATGTACGAAAACGCGCAATACGCTGTATTCTGCATTGTGTTTGAGGCTGCTACTTAACAACAGACGTCGGCGCACGACTTGTCAAGGTAAATAAAAAATTTGACGGGCGTTATTTGCTTTAATAAATAATTTAAATGAACCCTTGCACCAACATTTTTACGTTGCCTCATGTCAGCTTTGCGCAGAACGCATACCTGACATTAATGAAAAATAAGTTAACGAACAGGTTGAATATAGAAACTGGTCATTCAATGCTTTCAGTTCTTAATTTTATTGTAGTGAGTTGGAAGATTGAAGAATATATGTATATAGTTTAGAGCATATATATGTACTCAAATGAATTGTTTTTATTAAGTTTTCATTTAATGTTTTTGTTGTTTTATTGAAAAAAGTCTGAAAAAATGCGCCACTTTTCGTGCCGCTATTTTTTCGAAGAATTACACTTTTTGAAATTTCCCAGCGGTCAACCTGGCAGAAAAAGAATCGAATTCGTTCTGCTCTTGAATTGGTAGAGGAAAGAGCTTTACAACAGGTCTAGTAAGAATGAATGTTGTTTCTGGAGATGAATCTTTCAATTTGTCTCATTTAGCGCTCCTAACTAAAAAAGTGAATAGAAAATTTCTTTAAATTTTATGAAACAAATGAAGATATTTTTCAAAATTTTATTTACTTACGTTTTTACACATGTGCATAGTTCACATGCAAATAAAAATACCGTTCTGTCTCAAGATAATAATAGGCAAAACATCCAGGACATGTTGGACGCCGGCATAAGCTACATGCAATTCTGATGTACTCCGACTCATCGCCACAGTGTAAACAAATATGATCCATGTCATCAGAGATATTTATGAATATTGCTCTTATTTCTTCTCGAAAAATTTTGGGATCAAGGGTTGTTGGATCTGTGTTGTTTAATATTCCGTCGACATAATGGCATACAAAAACCCACAAATAACCACATCGTTTTGATGGGCATGAGGCCTTATACCAAGATTCCATGTATTATCTTGTTGTTGATTTTGGAAAACTTTAAACAATTCTTCAATAGATTGTTTTCCAACTAATGGGTTAAAGTAGAAGGATTGTTTGGCTTTCATATACAAATACACTAAAGTGTAATGTGAGTCTCGTATAATTGGTTTAAAAATTTTTAAAAATGACTCCAGTGGTAGTAGCAATATAAAAAAGTTGGCTCCTTCCTCGCACGATACTGTAAAAGCATTTATTTCTTCAGGAATAGAAATAATTGTGCTGATGAAAATGTCATCTACAGAATTATACAATACTGTATTTACTTTCAGAGTTTTATATTCTAATAAATACTAATTGAGGCTAAAGAACGGGTTTTAGCCACCACGTTAACGTTTATATTTTAAAATGATGTGATGTAACCCAATTTTCTGTACATTTTAGAAAACTTTGAAGTAATGAATTTTCGTTTAGTATTGATAGTTCGAGGTACATTGTTAAATTTTTTTTAACTTATAATTAACTTTTGTTTTGGAGCTCTGTTCCATGTGTCATCTGCCAATCAATTTTTTTTCGAATTCGGATCCATCGTCTACCAATCGATTAGGGTTTGGTTCTTCTATGAGGTTTACTATGGAAGGATTTTCCATTTTAAGTAACCATATTTCAATTTGCCTTAACTATGTCTACCTCAGACGGCTTCATATTTGTACAATTCTTTTCAACATGTGCGCTGTTTGCTTGTTTTTGGCTGTTTCATGCGTTTCGTCATGTTTTCCGTCAAGATATTCGCCGCCTAGTTCTACAGCTTTGGCTGTAGAATAAATACGCGTATGTATATTTTTGCTTCCATCTAAATTTACATTCTTAACAATATTGAAACATCCTTTTGGCGGACTTTTGCTATGCTTGTCCAAGAAATGGTCCATTAAGTTTGTCCACAATGGAGCAAACGGATTTACTTTTTGTATACAGGCTTCGAAATATTTGTGTTCGCCTTAGTCTTCTGTTATCGTGTAATCCAGTCCACATTTGACTATGGATTCTGTTCTTTTTAATCATGAGCATCCTCAACTTTATTATTTTTTGTGGGATTCAAAGCTAGTATCAACACATTTTCCATCCATTTTTTTAAATCATTCATCGCAATTTTCATAGAACGCTCATAACATATTTAAATAAAGGGTCCGCCATCTAACATTTTTTTTTAACTAGTGCTTATTTCGTGAATGGCAACACTTAGCTCATGTCTGATTTGACAGATAATTAGTTTTATCCTTCCGCTGAACGAATATGTGTATATTGCGAATATTGCGACATTACTTTAAAAATTCTGGTAATGTTGCAGAATGTGTGCGAAAATTGCGTACGGATTTTGGAAGAAGAGAAGCACCGTCAGCTCCGTGTGTTCGTTATCTTGTGAAAAAAGTGAAAGAAACTCGCATCCTCGTCGATAAACCAAAGCGTGAAAAGCCAAAAACAGTGCGTACACCCGAGAATATTGCTGCTGTGGCAGAAAGTGTGCGTGAAGCGCCATCAACCAACAATTCACCGTCGTTCTCAACAATTGAACATTTCGGAGACATCCTTGAGACGAATTTTGCATAAAGACCTTGGTATGACGCCATACAAAGTCCAATTGGTTCAGGAGTTGAAGCCAACTGACCATCCAATGCGTTTTCAGTAGTTTTTTTATAGCATTTTCAAAAAAAGTTATTTGGCGGACCCTTTAATTAAAAATTTTGTTTTTGTGTTTTTCACTCATGCTTCTAGGAACTGCTCAAATATTGGTAAAGCGTGCTAATATTATGCTCTTGGTTTAACTCACTTAAAATTTCGTTGATTAGTGCCAGACTCCAAACTGTACATATTCTTTGAGCTAGGGGCCAGGATATATCATTTTCCGCACATAAAATGTTTATGGATGTAACCAATAACAGTTTCCAAACATTCTTTTTCTTGTGGAAAACCATTACCATTGTCGGTGTATTTATGACCAGATTGTGGTACTGGATGTCCAGATTAAAAAAAAAATGTTCTTCGATTTACTCTCTATTTAAAATAAGTGTTGGTGAGCTCTTTGAACAATTGATTTCTAAATATTGTATTTCTAGTGAGGATTAACATGTGTTTCGGGACAAAAATCTGATTATGGATTTCTTAATGGGTATTAAATTTTCCAATCTGGGGATATTTTTTCAGAAGATATAAGTTTTGAAATGTCCGGATATATTTTATTATCAGGTGACTTCCTCTCGCTTTGCGTATTCAGATTCAAAACTTTAATTGTTTCTTGAAAATATGGTATGCTTTTACTTGATTGGAAACTTTCTTGAAGTTTTAATAAAATTCGTTAACATCAAAATTTTTGCTAGATGTACATATTGTACTTATGAATAAAATGAAGTCGAAGAATAGCAAATGCGTCTGAGCAATTTTAGTAATTTATATCACAATTGATTCAGTTTATAAGACATATGCATGACCATTAAGTTCTCAATGAGCATCTTTTCAGGATTTGAAATTCCTGAAAAAGGAGTTCTTCGTAATTTTACCAATTTCCTACTTACATAACAGATAATATTAAACTTTATATAATTATTCATAAAAAATATTTCAACTTGTCATCTACAAAAATACATCGTTTTGTTGTCTATAATTCTGAGGTAAATAAATATATGATACCATTTTCTCAAATTTTAATAGACATGCACAAAAAACATGCACAAAGCCAGTGAGAGGAATTCAGAAAAAGAGAATGCAGTTTCTTCACTATATTTACAGATTGCGACAAAACTTGGCATGCTTACATACACTCCGCTTCACTTGATTGAGAAAATCATGTTACAAATTTAAAAACACTCATATTAAAAGAAATATTTCAAAAATTATGTTGATTTTTTATTCAAAATACTAAACAAGAAGTAGAAAAACGATATCAAAACAAAAACAGATAAATTCAATGAGTACCGTAATAAAGAAGTACGTCAAAGCGGAGATAGGCTAATATTGTGAACAATATAATTGTACAGATTTTACTTAAGAGGCATTTAGTAGTGAGTATATGATCCATTCTTATTAATAACCTCAAAATTACGGTTGGGAATGGATTCGTAAAGCGACTGAATGTAATTTAATGAGATTTGATCCCACGTAGATCTAATTGCTCTGATTTTCGTAAACCTTTCGTACTAACCATCCCCATATATTTTCCATTATATTGAGGTCAGGAGAATATGGGGGCCACTGCAATAATTCCACATCTTGTTCTCTTATCCATGACGTAACAACTCTTGCTGTGTGAATCGGTGCGTTGTCCTGTTGATAAATCCATGTTATTGGTCCAATGAAATTTCTGAACTGCCTGAATGCATCTTCCAATATCGACTTGTAGGAAATTCCAGTAATTTTAGTGCTGACAAAAACGAGGTCAATAGTTCCATAATAAGTAACTGCACCCCACACCATTACCCCGCCTTCCCTGCTGTGATGACGGGTCAAATAAATTTCCTCCTTTCTTATATCATGGAAATAAAAGTTGTACCCATCCGGGCCATCAAGGTTAAATTTCTTTTCGTCTGAAAAAACTACTTGTTTCCACTTGGTAGTCCAGGGCATTTTGTCATGAGCAAAAGTAAGTCGGGCACTTTGACGAGGCTTTGTTTATGGTGGCTTTTTTGCAGTTTTCTCAAACAGAGATGTGAGGAAGCATTTATTACTCTTCGTACTGTCGAAACACTGGCAGTTACACCTGTTCCAGCTCTTATTTGTGCAGCGGACTTGGCAGAATTTGAAGCGGTTCGCACGATTAAGCGATCTTGTGCAGCAGTAGTAGCCTTGGATATACAACCTTTTCGATTTTTTCCATAATTTGATGTATTTTTTATAAAATTGTGTACAACTGTTTTACTTCTTCCAATTTTTTCAGCAATCTCACGTACAGAATATTTTTCTTCTCTGAATGCCAGAATTTGTCCCTTTTCTGTGTCCGTAAGCGTCTTTCCGCTACCCATATTGTTTTGTATTTTATTGAAAACGACTTTAACCTTTTAATTAATATTGAACTTAAACAAAACTAAAAAAAAATACAAAAACTTTGAAGATTCGTTAAATTTGTTGTTATCAGCATTACTGTCTTCAAACAAATGACGCGACAAATTGTTCACCATATTTGCCTATTTCCATTTTCATACATTTCTTAATAACGGTACTTATTGAATCTCTCTGTTTTTGTTTTGATATCGTTTTTCTACTTCTTGTTTACTATTTTGAATAAAAAATCAACAACATTTTTGAAATATTTCTTTTAATATGAGTGTTTGTAAATTTGTAACATGATGTCCTCAATCAAGTGAAGCGGAGTGTATATCTCCAAACTTTTGTGTTTGTGGTTATATTTTTCAAAAACTGTTCATTATACTGCAAATTTTATTGTCACTTCAAAAACGTTGATGTGAATGAAATCGGTAGACGAGTATATTCTGACAAAATAATATAAATACAGAGTGGACCAAAATGACCGAAGGGGTTTAAATTCATTATAATTTTATATTTAAGACATACATACTTATTAATTTTTTTATATACACTAAATAATGGAAAATATTTTTTTATATATTTTTTGGCACGCTGGTCAGTTGTGTTCTATTCCATTTGAAATTCGCAAGTAGTTTTTTACAAAATACTGAAAAAAATATATATTAAAAAGTTATAAGGAATTTAAACCACTTCGGTCAATTTTGGCCACCCTGTATATGTATATACAAGAAAGAAAATATTCTCCGTTAATATACTGTATTAAAAAAATATGATTATGTCTTAAATAAAGAGTTATAATAAACTCAAACATCTACGGTGGTTTTGCGCAACCCTGTATTAATAAAATGGTGGAAGACAGTCCGGAAAAAATAAAAATTCAATTCGTACATGCAGATATCTCGGGAATTGTATAAAAAAACTACTATTACGTAAGCAACCGACAGCTTTTTTTAAACTTATTTTTTAACATTGGAATATTCTAAAAACATTAAAATATTCTAAGAACAGAAATTAACAAAGCATAAAATAAATACAAATTACAATTAAAATTCTTTACATATGATCATAATTAAAAACGTTACAGACAAGAGGTTATACTTTCATAAAAATATGCGCATATGTTTAAATTAAAAACTTGCCTCAGCCAAAAAATTGTTTGACTGCGCGCCTTTTTATCCAAATTGAGAAATCGAAATTGATAAAATCCAAATTGTAATTGAGAAATCGAAATTGAAGTCGAGCTGTAACATTCAAAGTGTTCAATTTATGTATATAAATCTAGTAAATGAAGATGAAATATACAATATTTTAACGAGACTTAATATACGAAAAAGGGCTAGATCAGGGCTATCAATCTTCAAATCAATGCTTCCCGTCTGACTCCAATAGTTACAAAACTGATTAATTGTAGTATAACTGAAGCGGAAATCCCAAATTACTTAGAGTCAAGATTACGATTTTAAAAAGCGAAAATAAATCTGACATCACAAATTCGTTATCTCTTCAAGCTTTCAATCATATTGCACTTTAAAGCATATTGCCCTTTATATAAAGAATTTTAAGCTGCTGAAATTTTAATATTTGAGCTTTCTGCACATTGTAGAACAAATTGCAATAAGTACTTTTAGATTTCTTTTCAAATTTCTACAAAGTTTGCTAAAAAAAATACTGCACGAAATTCCACTTCTCATTTATTTTTTTCTTGTTTTGAATTAGGAAGGGGTAATTTTCCTCATCTTCGGACCCTTAGTCTACCAATGATCCGTCTATCTCAGTTGCCTATTTTTGTACAATTCTTTTCAATGTGTGTGCTGTCTGTCCCTTCGTTTTTGGCAGTTTGATACGTTTCATAAACGATGCTTTACTGATTATTTCCATCAAAATATTCATTGTTTATTTCTACATCTTTGGGTCTAAAATAAGTATACGATATTCTAATATCATCTGAAACACGTATACATATTTCTGCTTTCATCCATGCTGTTATTCTCAGCGATGTTAAAATATTCTCCTGATGGACCTTAGGCCACGCTTGTATTATTTTTACCCACAAAACCTTTCACTACAGCAATTCTACACAGGTCAAACCGGACATAAAACCGCGTCTTAAAACTTTCTAAAGCCTTTTCAAAAAGTATCGCTCACCACTTAACTCAAGATATTCATTGTTTATTTCTACATCTTTGGGTCTAAAATAAGTATACGTATAATAAAGAGGAATATGAACTAGCCCAAAAATCCCATAATACTCTAGCAAGCTTATTTAGTCAGACAAAATGTAGAATTAAGAAGGATGAAAAGGCAAATGTGGTATACAAAATTACATGCAACGGTGACAAGAATATCTTCTCATAAGACGGAACACAAAGCACTTGACAAACCAATTGAGCAAAAAACCGCACTCGCAGCTCACTGCACTTTGACGGGGCACAAGCCGAACTTCAACGAAGTTGAAATAATAGCAGAGGAGAGAAACTATGCGAGACGATTGACACTAGAGATGTTACATATCACTGACGTCACAGCGGAGAAGAGACTCAATTACAAGAGAGACACTGACGGATGCGCTAAAATCTATAGACATACAATTGACAAGCATAGACGAAAACATAATCAGTAACAAAAAGCTTCAACAAGTGAACAGTGTTTCGCAACATAAATGTAACTTTGTTATCTATGTATGTAAAAGAAAAATTGTTTGCTTCTTTGTTTTATAATATATTGATAAAAATTTGGTGTTTTATTGTAATAATACAGATCCCTGAAGATGACCAGCGATGTTGGTCGAAATATTGGAATAAAATCACAATAAACAAATAAAAGCTACTTTTTCTTTTATTTGTATGACCTGCAGCCTAACAAAATACAACAAAATAGTATACGATATTCTAATATCATCTGAAATACGTATATTTCTGCTTTCATCCATGGGGCCGTTCAAGTATTACGTAAGCAGATTTATTGCAATTATTTACCCCCCCCTCCCCCTTGTCATCAAAAGTAAGCAAAGCTCTTATCCCCCCCCCCATGCTTACGTAAACATTGTTATATGCATTTTTCATTTAATGTATTCTATTTTTGTTATTCATTCATGAGCAGCAGTTAAAATTCTAGAAATAAGAAAATAGGCTTAGGATAGAGGACTTTAACGCACATAATATTCATTTAAACAAACTTTATTGATACGGTATTCAACATAGAGTAAAGTACAAATATTATAATCTTATTAAGTAATATTACGAACTAAACAAAATTCTTTTAAATTTTTGGTGTACATATTAATTCCAATTAACAGTCTTCAGTCCATGACACCCGAATCCATGATTCTAAGTTTTCGATGACATTGGATGTTTGCTGCTCAATGTTGTGTGTCTGCTCACTTTCATTCGATTTTGGAATGTCTACGTCGTTTTCATCGAGCCATTCAACATCTTGGTGCTCTAAATTTTGAATAATGCACATCAGTTCATTAGCACGACGAGCAGCCACTCTTAAAGGCCTAACTTTCATATCAGTGTGCGTGTTTACTTTTTTATGGATCTTCTCGATGTGACGATTTAGTGACTTGACGGAAGTATGATAAAGACCACACGTTTTGCATGTTCGAGTTAATAGCTTCAATTTTACCGTCGGACAAAAATAATCGTATGGCATTTGTAGGAAATCTTTGAGTGAAGAATTTAAGCGTAGAGCTAAATTGACTGGAAGATTGAGAAATTGCCCTCCATCATCCAAAACCAAGTCATCAACTGTTTGTTTTACTTTTACTGGTGATGGAAGAAACCTGTTGTCTAGTAATCTAAATAGGCCACTTCTTGGACGACAGCATTCTATGTTTCTACATTTTACAATTTGAAGTAAATATTGGCTTTCACGCACATGTTCTGAATACCATTCAATATCTGGCAAATCAGGCAGATCTTGTTCGCCCGGCCCAACATATTGTGCAGTAACATGATAGCCATCAATTTCCATTGAACTCCATATCTCAGCTAACACATTTCCTGCAAACTCGAAATTGGATCTTTCTAAATGTTCATTAATTGTAACACCACGTGCATCCAAATGTGACCCAAAATGGTCATGAGGCAATATCAAACCAGCCAGTTCCCGACTAAGAGGAGCCATTCTGCGCTCTACTCTGTTATACGCACTTCTGCCAGGAGCATTGGTAGCTAAAAACAATGCATCGAGATCATGTCGCTTAAAGTGTTTAATAGCAAACCCTATAACTTTTGTATAACGCGGATTTTCATCTGGCCCTCCATCAACCGTCATGATTACTACTGGTTTTACCAACCCATGGTCAGTTTTAGCTAATGCTTGAAACTCTTCAAGTTCGAGAAGCGTCTCGAAATCATGAGCATGAGTATTTGCAGTAGATGAACTATGCTTTCCACTTCGAATAGCGATGTATGTTGGTCCAGAATATCCAACGGCTTGCGGTTGTCCTAGCATACTGGAAGTGATTTTGATACCAGCATAAACTGATGGTATTAATTTATGCCGCTCAGCGATTACCCAGTCGTGATCAGGCAATTTGATTCTATATTCCATGTGCATTAGAAGAGGTGCTTGCTTATTTGCCGCAGTTACACCAATAGGGACCCGAGCTTTATCATCTTGAGATATGAAAAATACTTGATCTGGTCCAAGTATGGATGCTATGTTCTCCAAATAATGGATTGATGTTTCAGCGAAATTGCTATCTAAGTGGCTTTTGTGCTGATCAGTCTGAGCCCGAGTGAGCTTTACAGGGACTGTCGATACATGTCTTCGTCCCTCTGCAGAATTAGATTTTCTGGGAATCAAACGAAGATATGTCCCACTTCGACTAATGTCAAATCCTATTTTTCGTAATTCTTGTGTTAATTCGTCAAGAGTTTTTACACTGCGAATAGATTCTGTTCGTCTTCTATCATCTGCTGCACTGCCAAATAAAGCAATATCCGCAATTGTTTTCAATAATAATGGTTGATCATTTTCTAGGCTAGGCCGTCCCACTGAATCCCTCATGGATAGTTTTTTTTTATTTCTGGATTTGCATGAGAAATATCTTCTAACTTTCTTTTCATACCATCTCTGTGTTTCTTCTGGGCAACTTCGTTTTGAATCTTCCTGTTTAAAGACATTTTCGCTGTTTTTAATTCTTCGCGCAACTTATTGATTTGTTTATCAACTTCAACACGGCTTGGCATACTATCTCTGGCAGAATACAAAGCATTCAGATTTTTTCGAGTAGAGCAATCTTATTTTTCATAGCTTCCTGCGAAGGTTTTGCTCTCGGCTGTTTATCTGTATTTTCTGTGTTTTCGCATTGCTGTTGTGATTCCACTCCGGGGTTTATGTCGTCTTTTTGTTCTTTAGAATTTGAAGCTGGCTGTATAATTTGTGGTTTTTCTGCAGGCTTACAGGTATTAATTGCCTAAAAATTAAAACATTTTATAGGTACTGCTAATGTTCGTCTTATTAATACATACACACTATAGAGAGTACATTTAATATTCACCCCTATCGTGAATAAATTTCCATGTGAAAAGTTTTGCTCCCCAGAAAAATTGAAGGGATATAATCAAAATGGAAAGTGAAAATAATTCCACTTGAATAGACTTTTAAGACGAGTAGTTATCATTTTCTTCATTGCAAATCTCTTTAACGCAGAATAATATACCTATAGACTTCAATTTCTACTTTGTATTTTCTAGGGATCAAAACATTTCACGTGAAATTTTTTCTGCGATAGGGGTGATTGTTTAATTTACATTAACTTCATCACTCACCTTGGAAAAAAATCGTAGTAGATTGGATTTATTCTTAGTCGCTGCTTGCAATTCTTCTTCAATTCTCTTAGAGACAATAATATCAAGTTCCTTGTCCGATTTTGCTTGTAACTTATAATTACGCCACACTTCGTTAACTAACTTCTGTACTTTTTGTAGTTTTGTATTTGTATGAGATTTTTTAAAACTTTCAAACAATTGTTGGTATAACTTGGATTTGTCTATTTGAAACGACATCTTAAACAATTCCACTTTGGCGAAAGTGGATCAACGGTAACACAAATATTTACTTGCTTTGCTTTGCTTACACCACGTCAAATCGTCAATCGTACCGAAACGAAACTGATTGAAGAAATTCTAAGCGAGTACCTAAATGTACTCATTATTTATGGGAATCCCCGAATATGGGTTTTGTTTTCGAGCATAGACATTGTGTGGGTTGCCATATGTGTAAAAAAGTAAATGACTACTGCTGAAGTAATCACAATCTGTGTGGGTTGTCATATGTGGAAAAAAGTAAAGAACTACTGCTGACGTAATCACCATCTCCAACACCCCCCCCCCCAATGTCATCAAAAATAAGCAAAGCAAAGACCCCCCACCCCCCATAGTGCTTACGTAATACTTGAACGGCCCCCATGCTGTTATTCTCAGCGATGTTAAAATATTCTCCTGATGGACCTTAGGCCACGCTTGTATTATTTTTACCCACAAAACCTTTCACTACAGCAATTCTACACAGGTCAAACCGGACATAAAACCGCGTCCTAAAACTTTCTAAAGCCTTTTCAAAAAGTATCGCCCACCACTTACGATGGTAACAATTCCAATTCGATAAATTCTGAGACTGTGGTCACTGTAGCAGTGACCAAAGCTATTTTCACTCTTTCTGAACTCAAGATATTCATTGTTTATTTCTACATCTTTGGGTCTAAAATAAGTATACGATATTCTAATATCATCTGAAACACGTATATTTCTGCTTTCATCCATGCTGTTATTCTCAGCGATGTTAAAATATTCTCCTGATGGACCTTAGGCCACGCTTGTATTATTTTTACCCACAAAACCTTTCACTACAGCAATTCTACACAGGTCAAACCAGACATAAAACCGCGTCTTAAACCATTCTAAAGCCTTTTCAAAAAGTATCACTCACCACTTACAATGGTAACAATTCCAATTCGGTAAATTCTGAGACTGTGGTCAGTGTAGCAGTGACCAAAGCTATTTTCACTCTTTCTGAACTTCCCTTATGAGCTCTGATCCTACTAATTTGTGGAAATACTGATCTCAGACGGATGCGATTATACACAGCGACTTTTGACCGCTTGACCGTTACGGCTTATATAAGAGATAGAAAGCTAGAAATTTGCTTATGTTTAGATTATAGTGTTGTATAACCTACGGAGTATCCATATAACCGTATCATGACTAAACAGATTATATCGCCTACGGAGTATCCATATAGCCGTATCATGACTTAACAGATTGTATCGAAATTTGGAACATACATATCATGTATATGTTTCTCCCCCACGAGTTTGGTGACCTCTTGACGACTGAGCATATGTAAAACTATTCATCTGAAAGTTTGCACACACGCATTTTTGAGAGCTACATCTACACGGGGACTACAATAAAATAAAATTTGATTTGTAAACATTTTACTGAGATGAATTCATGTCAAAATATAATACAAACTGCAAAGTTTCAGATAATTTTTTTAGAAAATATGGTGTTTATGGCTTAACTAAGCCTTTTTGGGAGCGACATCTATAGGCAATTTATAATAAAATATGACTGATTTAAAAAAAATTTTTCTGCGATGAATTCTTGCCTTAAGTAAATACAAACTGCAGTTAATATGCTTAGAATATGTGTTATTTATGCTTTAAATACGTATATTTTGGAGCGACCTCTATAGGGAAGCTATATGAAAACATTGACCAATTTGGTCAATTGGCAATTCCAAACAACCTGCAACTATAACAAATATTTCTACCAAATTTGATCAACCTAGCGTCAAATGTTACGCTTGACCTCCTTCGATATTGCTAAAATCCTGTATAAACATATGCAGAATTACCATACCTCCTCCTTTCGAAGGACATGTACTTCTTTTTTAACAGCGTCCTCCCTCCTTTTTCAAAAATGTTGGATTTGCCCTCCTTTTGTTACAAATTTAACTTTTTCACAAACAGTAAACCTCCACATGAATTATACTCGCAACTAATTTTAGTACAAATATAGTACAACAACAATAGATCTAGATGACTGAAGTTTGGTACAGATACTTCTTAGAGCTGCAGGTAACTTAGGATTGAAAATGAGCAAAATCGGTTAATTTTTTGATATAGCCCCCATACTCGTATAAGGCATCTGTCCGATTTGACTTATTAATGCCATAGAGACTGCAAATTTCAACTGATGGGGCTAAAAATTGGTATTTTGGGTGTATTTATGTATATACTCTTCACACGAACAACGGTCATCATGGAGGGTATATATAATTCGAACTTAACGCCACTTCACTTGTTTATTATTATTAACACCTATACATATCCAATCGTTTTGAAATTAAACAGGATGGAGTTTCTTGATCCAAGGACCCACATTGCTAAATTTGGTGTAAACCGGTTTAGATTTAAATGTAGCACCCAAGTAGAAGCATTGCCGAATTTTAAGAAAATTTGTTCAGATTTAGATATAGCCCTCATATATTGTACCTCCGATTTGGCATCTAAGCGCTATAAAGTACAAATTGTTGGATACATCATTATCATTTGAAAAATAACATTTATAAAACTTGATTACATTTCTTCTTATTCTGTTCCGATAGGGTGGTGTTCGGTATCACTTCGTCGACTCTGCCCGACGTTAGACATTCTTTACCGTTTAAAAGTTTAATTGTTGATCATAGTAAAATGCTCATTCTTTTCAAATACTGTCTTTTTTAAATATCCTCCGAAAGGTCCAAACTCTCTTTGTAAATGTTACAAAGGTCCTCCTTTTCTGGTACAAAAGTCCTCCTTTCCGAAAAAAGGTTATGATAACCCTGAACATATGTAGGTAGTCTCAGGATTCTTGTTCTCAAATCGTAAGCATTTTGTCTCCATTCGTTTTGGTTCACAATTTATAGCTCAAAAAACGACTTTTTACGATTCTTAATTTTTTTGCTATATCACTATATCAAAATGTTTTTGACATATATACACATTGGATGCACCAAGACAATTTTTATCCCGCTGGGTGATTGGTCCAAAAATGGGCTGGAGCCTTGAATTTCAAGCGGAATTTTTGGAGTTACGAATTTGGTGGAAATTCGTAAATCCCACACAAAAAAAATTTTTGCAACAAAAGTTAACAGCTTTAATATCAGAGGGTACAAATACTTGACATTTTTGACAGTATAACATTTTTAAAATACCTACAGTCGAGTGAAAAGTTGGCATTATTAGCACGCCCCTTTTTGTACATCCCACACAAATTGACCATTTTGCACAAAAATTTAACATATTTTTTTGTGAAGTGTAATGTTTTTAATGTAGCTACATTCTAGTGAAAAATTGACGTTACACTTTTGGTACACCATTATATGGACGTTACTGTCGCCCACTTTTGGTACACCATTTGTTCACAAATATAGCTCAGTATCGCCCCTGTGCTGTGTTCCGAAACTTTTTCAATTCCCATTTTTTTTTAAATCCCCTTGCGTCATTCCGAGGAAAACTTCTCATTAAAATGTCAAGAGAACATAACTGTGTTGAATACGTCAGGAACAGGGTTACCGTTGAAAAATTTAAAAAGGTTGCACAAAAAGTCGTTTTCGAAAAATAAAGTCGCACAAAAAAGTCGTCATTGCATAAAAAAGGGCCTCACTTTTTATAAACATTTTACTTTAAACAAACAATTATGTAAATATTAGAATTCGTTTGTATGTGAAGAACATTAAAATTATTACACGAGTTAACAGAATCTTTTTTGATAGCATAATATTTGTACTTACAGAATTTCTACTTGAAATTTTATTCCCTGTGAATTTTCAAATTTAATTTCTTTATTTCCGTTACAATAATAACTCAAAGGCGATCATTATATTTATCCTTAGAGAGGAGGGTATATATCATTTGCTACGAACCAAAAGTGTAACACATCGAAGTAGTGACCTAAGACCCTAAGTATGTTCGGCGGATATCCGTTTTTGTCCATTTTAAGTCGAATGAGCAATGTCCGTCCGTCCGTCTGTCTGTATGCTGGCTGGTGCGCACGATAACTCTCGAAAGGAGTAACCGATTGACTTCACATTTGGTATGTGGTAATATTTTCTTCTATCTCCGGCTAAGTTCGAAGATGGGCCATATTGGTCCATTCCTTCTAGTACCTCCCCCACAAAGGGTTAAAATTTAGTGAAATATAGATTATTTAATATCTTCTATACTGCTTATTTGAATCCTATGAAATTCTACAGATAGTATTAGTTTATTAGTCACTATTACCTCGAGAAAAATGGGCGAAGTGTCCACGCCCATTTTGGTACCTCTCACACAAATGGACCATTTTGTACCAAAAGTTGCCAGCTTATAACTTTAATACCAGTGCACACAAATTCTTGAAATTGTGTACCGTTATTGGGACGCCCCTTTTGGTACCTCTCACACAAATGGACCATTTTGTACCAAAAGTAAACAGCTTTTAACTTTAATACCAGCACATGCTATAAAGTTATTAAATGCAATTTTAATTGATAATAACTTAAATAAAACAAAAAAATATATTAATTTATTAATAGTTTTGAGCCTAAAGGTGAGGAGATTCATTAGCCGGTTTACCCGACTGAACTTTCTTACTTGTTTTGTCTTGCTAAATTTATTTTTAATGATGGTACAATTTTAAGTACATTTGCGTAAATCATACGTTTTATGCTGCAAAGTGCAAATTGTGTATAAAATGTATATTAACAATAGTTTCAAAACCCCAAAATAATTCACCGATGCATGGAAACAGATCGTGTCTTTATTAATGATTCTTGGAATTAGAAAACAAAGGAGCTCAACACGTATAAAAACTGACATCAACATTTATTATTCTCCAATGCAAATGCTACAATTTACGGAATTTAATAATTTTTTAGATTTAACAATTTTTTTGTTTAAATAATAGGCCTGAAAGTATATATATAATTCGTTATACAGAGCATTGACTGTACGCTTTCTTTTATATCTACGGTTTCCATAGAAAATTGTTATTACCAAAAAAGTCGCAAAAACGTCTCTGGATGCAAAAGTCGCACAAAAAGTCAAATGCAGCCAAAGAAGTTGCAAATTGCATCTTTAGTCGCACAACGGTAACACTGGTCACGAACTGTGTTGAGTACGTCAGGAACTGTGTTCAATAAATATAAAAAAACATATGTTTTCATCTGAAAGTCATAAGCGCACTATTTGTTTTTTATTTAAAAAATAATTAAAATGCCTGCTGGTTTGTTTCTTGCTGTGATTGCGACTCGGAGACGTCAGATGAGTCTAGAACGTGTTAAACGCCGTCGTCTTAGAGATACCTCGAATCCAACAGACATGCCAGAATGTGCGTAAGTATATTTATTCGCATCGCCGTATCTAAACTCTTCAGAATAAACAGAGAAGCTTTTATGGATATTTTGAGAGATGTTGGACCGTGCATAAGCCACATTAAGATTTCTGGCTGTTGGTTGCTTCCAAGGTGTAGTGGCGAATGATCTAAATATAAGTATTGAGCTTACAACAATGTGTAGAATTTTGTGGAGAGTCTTGGAAATCCTGGAAGACAAATTGTGCTCGGTTTGGATTAATATTAATTTGACCGAAGATGAGTTGCGGTCATCCAAATTACATTTTTATGAAAAATTGGGATTTCCCGGTGTTATAGGATGTGTAGATGGACGGCACATCCGTATTATTCAGCCTCGTGTGGAGGATTCATCTTTGTATTACAACAGAAAAGGATACTTTAGTATAAACGCTATGATTGTAAGTACGTAACACAATTTATATGATCGCTAATTCTTTATATATATATACTAGATATGTGATTACAACATGCGAATTCGAGCTGTGGATAGTTGCAGACGAGGATCATGTCATGATGCATTTATTTGGGGTCTAAGCGAGCCCAGAGAGCATTACATTACTCTCTTAGGGTACAGTGGCTACCCTTTAGAAACATTCCTTATGACACCCTTCAAACAAGTACATCATGGAACCTACCAACATCGCTACAATAAAGTTCACACGTCAGCACGAAACATCATGGAAAGAACCATTGGTAACCTTAAAAGTAGATTCCGATGCTTGCAAAACAGTGCCTTACAATATGCTCCTGGAAAGATTGTCAAAATTGTAAATGTTTGTTGGGCTTTGCATAACGTGTGCAAACATTACAATATACCGTTTCAAGAAGAACCTCTTCTTGAATCCGAAGTAGTGGATAACTACGACGATCTGGAGGAAACTATTAGTAGCGCTGAAAGTATTTTCATTCACGAGAATATTGCCAGTTCAATAAGAATTACCACAAGACGAGTTTAAGTAATTCACTTAGTTTATCGTTTAATAAAAAAAATCAGCCTTCACAATTTTATAGAAGTAAATAAAAATATAATAACTTAAAGTTTGATTTATATCAAAATCTATTATTCGATTCTAGTCATATCCAATTTAAGTTGCTCCAACTCCAAAAATTGAAGCTTTAGTTCATTTTTGGCCATCAAACTCCGCTCAATTTGCATGTGATGACGTTTAAATTCCTGTGCTTCATCTTCTTTTATGGAACGAATATCAGAGAGAGTTGCGTCAATGCTTTTAAAAAATTTCCTGTCCTCTTCTTTCGATTTCACAATTTCCTCAAGTTGATCTCCAATGTTCTTAAGCTGCTTATTTTCTTCTTCTACGATTGGATTTATGTCGGACGCGCATTTGGAAGTTGAAGTTCGTGGAGATGGTTTGGATGTTGATAAATTGTTCTCAGTTCTTGCGCGTTTTGATGTCGAAGGTCGTGCAGATGATAGGGATGACTGCGAAGATCCTGGTTCAGATGTTAAGGTATTGTTGGTGTCATCATTTTCTTTATTAGCGCTGCTGATTGTTTTTACTACCCCACAACCTTTGGCACTTTTAATCCCCTCCACAGCATTATATATGTTGCATATTTGTTCTAGCTCATCTTCCACACGAGATAACACTAGTGTTGGGCATAATCGTTCGCTGAACGGACCGGTCCTTTTCGTTCCGTTCCTGTAAATGAACTCGTTTAGTCTTTTCGTTCCATCGTTCCTTTTGGATCCTTCATTCAAATGATATTCATTCGGTCACACATCACAACAGCTGTTTGTTTACTCGTTCAGTCTTCTTTTATGATGTGTATGTAATGTGGCAATTCTGGGCACCCCTGTGAAAAACTGATAAAGCTATAAAAATAATATCTCCGAACGACACCAGCATTTAATTTTGTATTAAATTTAGTATGACAGGACTAGAGAAATCATTGTTCGGTAAATTTGGCAACAATTAAACATATGATCGAAAGAGAAGAATGGTAAAATGAAATTGCGAATGAACGAAAGATGAATAACAGCAAAAGTTCCGAAGTGAACGTTGGAACTAAAAGCACGACATAGCAGGAACCAGTTCCCATCGTTCCTTTAAGGGAATCGTTTAATTGAACGAGTTCGTTCCGGAACGACCCAACTCTAGATAACACGTACTGGTTAAATTTGCCTCCTCCAGTTGTACGGATTTCCGCTTTATTGTGGGATAACTTTTAGCGTATGTTGCCTTTCCAATCGATCCATGCCTATCAAAAATTTATTTTTAAATACAATCACTAATTTGTGATGAACGCACTTACCTTTTTCCAACCTCCAACGTCTTTTATTGGTGGCCCAGAAGCGTTAAGATCTTCGCATAGTTAAAACCAAAGCTTCTCCTGTGCAACCTTATCGCCTTTCACAAAGCCTCTGGCAGTATCAGTATGACTTTGCATAAAATTTAAGAAAATGTTGTCCTGTCTGATATTCTTATGCTTCCCCCTATCAAATTACAATCAAATTAAATGTTTGTTATAAATTTCTTACATTTTGCTCAGATCTTTTATTATTATTTTTTTTTTTGGATGTGTTTTCCGCGTCAAGTGGGGTTGGTTGATTACATGTAGTAATCATATACCAGGGCTGCTTCGGACGACTTACGTGCACGCACTGCGTATTGTCAGTAATTACTGAAGTTAGTTATAAATTGATCTATTTGGTATATGGTATAAGTATGTGGTATTAGGTATTGTTGATGAAGTTTCACATCTCCATAGTAATCGCGTGTTTTCTTTTATATATTAGTGTTTGTTCTTTTAATGAATGAAAAAAGTTCATTCATGCACAAGTTATCACGGTTTTTTAGTACATCGCACAGGTTAGTATATTTATTAAACAGATTATTATAATCCTTTCTAATTTCCATATATCTCTTGCAGTGAAAAATGATGTGTTGTTCATTTTCTACAACATTACAGTCGTCACAAAGGTTGGTGGACGTGATGCCGATAGTAAAAAGGAAGTGTTTGCTGTATGTGTGCCCAGAGAGCAGCCTGTTTATAAACTTTATTTTTTCCGGTGGTTCGTTTACACCTTTAAACCAGGGAATTTTTGGTGGTTCCTCGAAAAACTGCCGGAAGTAAGTGCCTTTGTGCGTGGATTTTTCTTTATAGTAATCTACCCACTCTTTCCATAGGAGCTCACGAATGTTGTTTGCGGCATCTTTAAGGGAGAGACCTGTTATTGGACAACCAGAAGAAGAAGCATGTTTCGCATAGTAATCAGCGGTTTCGTTGGGTGATATTCCTATGTGTGCCGGAGTCCAGATCACATCCAGATTAGTAATTAGTGAAGTGTTAACTTTTTTAATAATATTGTTTACAAGATAGTTTTGTGCCGTGTTGTTGCTAAGCAGGTGGCAGGAGTTTTTGCTGTCCGTAAAAATTGCTGCCTTACTGATTCCTTCCTCAATAATTAAATCAACCGCTTTATCGATTGCGTGTAATTCTCCAGTAAGTGATGAGACTTTACAAGTTATTTGAAATAGAAAATTGTGATTTGAGGAAATGTTGCATACAGCGCAACCAGATGAATTTGTGTTGATAGATGCATCAGTTGACCAAATAGAGTAACCTTCAGCTTGAAGGTCATTTAGTTTTTGGCGGTATATTGCAATGAAGCAGTCCTTGTTTATGGAGTTTTTATCGGCAGCGAACAGATTAAATTGAATTTTAATTTTTTGTGATGGTCTCGCATTTTCATTGATTATCAGATTATCAAAGACATTTTTAAATTTAAGGTATGTCATGCCTATGCTGGTTTTATTACTGGCAGATGTAGTGAGGCAAGCATATAGGTTTTCGTTGAAACATTTCAGCTTTATCAGCTCCTTAGCTGCTAGGAATTGTGACCTTTGTTGAGGAGGGAGTACTCCTGCTAGGGCATAGACAACATGTATTGGTGTTGTTCTCGTCAAACCAAGGTTTCTCCTTAAGATTTGATTTTGAAAGCTTGTTATTTTCTTATTGAGGTACATGGGGGTGTGAGCCATTGATGAAATTAAATATTCTGTTTTTGAAAAGATGATAGCCTTTGAAATATTGTTTGCTACCGTAGGGTGTAGGCCATATTTGATCGTTATAAGCATTTTTATTGCATTTAAGGATGTACTACATGAAGCGGTTATGTCTTCGTAGTGCTCCTTTAGTGATAGACTATTTTTAATGATTCTACCAAGAAATTTTATTGAATTTACAGGATTGATCAGCCGTCCATTTAGTGAGATGAGTGGTATTTTTCTAGCCCCTTTGGCTACATACATTACCGCAGTTTTTTCAATGTTGATGTCTAGATTCAGATTTGATAGCAGTGAAGCAAATTGAATGACTTTATTTTGAAGTATTTTTGTGGCCGAGTCAAAGTCTTTATCATGACTTAGAATAATAAAGTCATCTGCAAATTGGAAGATATGGGTTTTCTCATCCGCTAATCCATGAAGACCAAGTGTGTAGATATTGAAAATTGTTGGGCTAAGACAACTTCCCTGTGGTATGCCATTATATATCTCAATATTTTTATTTCCCAAAACTAAAATTCTTTTACTCAAAAAGGCGATGATCCATGACGTTATTTGTGTTGGAAAATTCAATGTTAGGAAAATATTTTGAAGAGCATTTATATCAACACATTCATAGGCTTTGCAGATATCTAATGTTAAAAGAATAACTTTTTCATTATTTTCCTTATGTGTTGTGATAGTGTGCAGTATGTCGTTGATACATAAAGAAGCAGACATGTGTTTTCTGTACGCATACGTCCTTTGTGGAAGGATATTATTTTCGTTTATAAATGTGTTTAGTCGTACTTTTACCATGAGGTTGAGAATTTTTAGTAGGACTGATATTAGTGCAATTGGCCTATAGTTTGTATATATATCCAAATCCTTACCTCTTTTTGGGATTGGAACAATTTTTATTTTCCTCCACTCATCATTTATGCTGCTATGCTTCCATGCTTCGTTTAATGCTATAAGGAGATTATGTTTTGCACTTGGTGATAGATTATTTACCATTTCGTAAGTAATGCCATCCAAACCTGCTGATGATGGAGATTTCTTTTCCTTTAGGACAGTTAGGAATTCATTTAATGAGAAGTCAGTTGAGTTATCCGAGTAAGGTGTGGTTATAATCTCCGAAGAGTTGTTAGGGACTTGATTTTTCAAGTGATTTAGAAAAGCACTGTTATTATCTTTGCACCAAGTTGTCGATGTTTGAGGATCTAGAGAATTTTTGCAGCCTCTTACAAATTAAAAAGAGATTTAGCATTTGGGTTTTTATTGAGGGAATCTACTTTTGAAACAAAAGAGTTCTTCTTTGCACTTTTGACCGCCTTTTTGAAATTAAGAATGGCTTCAAGGAGCTTATTGGCATTAATGTTGTTTTTGTTAAGGTCAAATGATTTTTGAGCAGCTTCCCTCAGTCGGTACAATTTGTGGACAGAGTCATTCCACCAGTTTTTGGGAACTCTTTTTGAGGTGAGCGTAAAAAAGGAATTATGAATTTCGTTTTTAAATGCATTTTGAATTTCATTTATATTTGGTGAGATATTGAGTTGCCGAATATTTCTTATTAATTTGTTTTTGGAGAGAAAAGTCTGCTTCACATTGTTGTGTGCTTGTATTTGTATTTGTATAGGGAAATGATGACTGCCGCCAATTGTAGTTTTTAAAACTTTCCAAGTGGTTGTTAGGTTTGTATTTGTGAAAGAAAGATCAAGAACAGAACCATTTGAATTATCAGTTAGGCATTTTCTAAAAGTAACAGATCCATCATTGAGGCAGCGAAATATTGAATTTTCAAAAGTATACTTGATCATTGATCCACGTACCGAATCCACTCTATCACCAAAAGATTTTAATCTGGCATTGAAGTCTCCACATATGAAAACATTTGGCTTATCTTCCAGAAAAGTAAATAATTTAATTAGCTCATTTTTTAAAACAGTAGATTTTACTGAGTGTGGGAAGTAAACAGACACAAGTGTAAAGTTTGTTGAAAGGTTTGTGGTTTGGCACACGAGAATGTCTAGATTAGTTTGGAATTTGATTTTTTTTAATTTTATATGTTTTTTATAAGCGATGGCAACACCGCCATAATTGTCCGATCTTTTTTTGATTAGTATATTGTAGTTTTGGAAACATGATTTTTTTTTATTTTCATCAAAATTGAAAATTTCACTTAAAAAGCAGATATCAATATTTAGCTTATTTATGTAGTAATCTAAATAGCTTTTATTTTTGTTCAAACTTTGAATATTATATTGTAGAAAGTTTATCATTAATTATATTTGTATCATTTGTATTAGGTGGCACTGACAGAATTGCTTTTTTTAAATTGTTTTAAGAGGACTAAACCTTCAGCACAGTTCATTGCTGTTAAAACTGCCGACATTTGAGCAGTGAACATATCCATTATTTTTTCCATTTCGGACACCTTACTAAACTTTTCATATTCGAAGACCGGCTTCGAAGGGCTTGACAATGTTTGATCGGCAACAGGCAAAAAACGCTTTGCAGGTATTTGGACAACTTTGCTATATTTTGTTTTCATGATTCTTCTATTTATTTCTTCATTAATCGTTCTAGCTGGCGGAGCATGTTTATTTGTAATTGATGGGAATTTGTTTTCATATTCAGGATCATTTAAAATTTCATAGTAATTGTTTGAATGGTAAGTTTGTATGCACTCTTTACGAGAGAGGTTTGATAGAGCCATTGTAGTTCTAAGCGATTTTTCAGCACTCCATTTATTACAGATTGACGAATCTTTAGCGCTATGGTCAGTGAGATTACACAGGATGCACCTTGGGCTTTTACAGTCGGTATTACACTTAACTGTTGATATACAACTTTGACATTTAATTTCTTTGCAGTTGTTGGGGCATAGAATTGTTTCTCCACACGAAAGGCACCTTTTTCTTGACCTACAACGCACTGCAGTATGACCGAGACGGCCACAGTTCATACAGAGACGAAGTGGTGGGGTATATAAATCAACATAGACTTTTGTGTTGAACATGTAGACATCGGAGACAACTACATCATGGATGATTCCAACTTTAATGGTTTCTGATGGCAAGATCTCTCCCTTTTCATTTTTAAAGGTAAAACGGTGTACAGAAATGGCAGTAAAGTCATTTTTAATGTTCAATTCTTCCACTATTTCTTCCCCAGAGTGTTCCGTGGGAACCCCTTTAATAATGTAAAATTTCTGGACAAATCTGTCCGGAATGAAGGCTTTCATTTTGAGTTCATTTAGTTTTGTATTTAGAATAAAGGAATTAGCTGAGTTATAGTTATTAAAGCAGAGTCTAAAGGTATTATAACCTATATTTTTAGCGTTGTAGTTAGAAACCATATTAATTTTTCTTAGCTTTGTAAAAAGATGCAATTCACAATTTCTCCTTATGTTGCTGATTGGGTTTTCGGACACCAGAAGAACGTAGAAAGGCCCCGGATGATTTGTAGGGTATAAAATTTGTTTATTTTTAAAAACATTTTCACAAGTTGCATTGGCACTGGTTGTTGGTTGCGATTGAAGAATAGCTGTCGGCGCTTTTTGATTGGAAAGTGTATTTCCATCATCTTTGAATTTTTTCGGATCGTTGATGCTGCGATCATCATTTCTCCTCCTAGGGTCTCTACGAGGAGGTGGATCATCGACATCCATTTTGTTATTTATTTTATGTGTTATTCACACTTTAATTTGTGTATTTTATTAGAACACAAAAACAAAAGAAAAATGTCTGTATATAAGGCTAACTGTAGCCTGTATATGTTGGTGTTTAATGTTTTGTTGTTTTTCACTAAAAGTAAACAAATGAGAAAGCGACCGGCGCGAAAGCAGTCTGACGTCAACAGATGTTGAGAAGAGACTGTGAGATCTTTTATTATTTGTTGTTTTTTTATTTTTTATCATATGGTGTTCTGTGTTACCAGATTTATCAGCATGTAATTTCATCACTTATGTTTAAATTTTTTTAATGTATGTGTACATTAACAAATTAGATATATGATTACCAGAAAAAAATGTAAAAATTAAACAATATCTTAGGAAAATTTCTTCCAAATATTTTCGAAATTAATAATATTTTGAAGATCTATTTTTAAATAATCTGGCAACTTATCTTTTCTGAGCATGCAAAATTTCCGCCGCCTTGGTAATGACAAATTAAAAATCATTGATAAATAAAAGGAACATTTTTATTTTGTTTAATTTTATGAAATAAAAGTTAATTTTAGCAATGTTTCTTCAAATATAAATAAATAACATATGAAATATTAGTTGTGCAATATATTTTTATTGTGAAAGTACCGATAAAAGCATGTAAATGTCACTTCTAATTCGATTCACAAGGTGCTTGTGATCGGATTGAATCCCCAATTTTTTTTGGGTATTCGGAATGAAGCACACCAATAATGGGAAAATGTTTCACATTCGATAAAATGTGTGTTTAACATTCAATAAAATGTGATACATATTTTAATACATTAACCAGAAACACTGAAAATTAAAAATTACTTAAATCTATTATAATTAAAAACCAATTGTACTCCATTGGATGTTGTTCTTGTAGTGGGTGCACATAAGCAAAATAATGTATTTTATAGTGGAGAGCTTGTGGTTGTTGCTGATATGCCCTAGTCATCGTCTCTCGTAACTGTCGAATTTCTTCTCGAAGTTTTTCATTTTCAGTTTGCAGCTTTTCTTTTCGTTCCTGGGTTTTGTCTGCATTCGTTTGCCGGTTTTCTCGTCCTCTATATTGGGATCTTTGGTGGTTTGGTCTTCCTCCGTCTTGTTGGTGCGGCCGTCGGTTGTTTACTCTTTTTTAAGTGTTTATAAATTTAATTTCAACTTTCTGAAGTGAGTGGTAAACTAATGTATGTTTTAACAATGTTAAAATATTTTTATTCTTACTCGCTTTCACTTGTAGTTATGTTTACCGTGTTTTAATTTTCCTTTTATTTAGTAAAATAAACTTTGTTTTAATGTTTCAAATTTCAATTCTTGATTTTATTTCACTGTTTTAGATTGGTTCTTAGTCCCCATTTACATGGTACTTTTTTTTAAGTAACTTATCGGCTTATTCTCTTTTGAAAAAGTATTTACGTTCACACGCGTACTTTTTTTTTTCAATACTTAACTTATTTTCATTTGTTTTGTTTCGGCTTTGCCTGTGTGAATTGTTGTTGTTTCCAAGTGAGAACGAAAAACACAAAACGATGAGTACGAGTACGGCATACTTTTTTCCCCCCGTTTCCGACTGCCTCTCTCGCCCACAAAACGCCGATAAGTATGCTTAATACTTAAAAAAAAAGTATCATGTAAATGCAGACTTATTCTAGGCCGGGTTAGGCAAACTCAAACGTAACTTAACTTTAACGCTGCCGTAACGTTGTCCGCTGCAGCAATTACCCAAAACGTGCCATATGACTCTTAATTACTTAATTTAATATTTTCTTGCTCTTATTTTAACAATTTATTATTTATTTAACATTCCATTTCAAAAGTTTCGCATAAATGTCTTATTTGTTCGTTGTTTTGTTTATATTGTTCGGAAATGCACGTAAACGTACCGTCCAAATAAATTGTCAGCAGATTCAGTCGTCCGTTTACGTTTCGTTGGCTAATCGTTTACACTGACTTCCATATGTCAGGATGTCTCTTAAATACCAGTGAATGCGTCAGTCTGTCAAAAAAACGCATGATGGATCATTTTTAACGCGCGCTGTTCCGAAATACGCCGTAAACGAAAACAGCTGATTTTTCATCCCCATTTCAGAAAAATTTTGTTTTTCTACATTTGGAGTGGATTTTCAGAGCAATATCGATATTATGGATGATTTATATTTTTGAAAATATTCTGGACAGACCACAAAGAAGAGGGAATACAAATTTACTCCAAAACCAGGAGGCATTCGTATTTTAATCATTTTTCTTCGCCTTCTCAACTTTCTAACTATGTTTTCGTACGGAAAGATTTTAGAAACCGGACTGCACTGAAGCAATTTGATAGTTTGCATTTGAGCAGTATTATTGTGTATACACCCCAATGACACAACGTTTTTTAACTACAAAAGTTCCATAGTCCCAATTACATGGTACTTTTTTTAAGTAACTTATCGACTTATTCTCTTTTGAAAAAGTATTTACGTTCACACACGTACTTTGTTTCAATACTTATACTTGTTTTCATTGTCATGGCCCTTTGGAGGAGGCCACTGTTTTCGGAGGGGAGTGAGTACTGACGGCGCTGGCTGTTGTCACATTTGCGCATGCTTCGCTCAGTCTGTGGGGCGCGGTTCAATGTCAGCAACATCACTCCAAACAGTTGACAAAAAGAAAAACTATAACCAGCTTTGATCTCTTTCAACACCGCAGAGAAAACTTCCAACCCAACCTTTTTACCTAAATTGCCGACCTTACCCAGTTCCGGTATCGCTTGTTCCGACGCAAAGGATGTTGTAGTGCGTCTGGAAGCCCTCCCCATCCATGGTATCCTATATCCGCGAGTTTATTGGATACCCCTTATGTTCCCCACCTGTTTTCATCACCACTGCCCCTCACTTACCTTTGCCTATCTCGTTATCTTAGCCCTCCATAATTAATAACTATATATTTTCATTTTTTCAGCTACAATTCCGATTCATTTATTTGGCTTAGAGCCCTGGATAAAATTCAAGTTACATTTGGAACATATTAGAAGATAAGTATCATTCCAAACAATTTAAATTTAAATGCAATTAAATTTTCCAAAATATGAGACTCTAAAGTTTAATTCAAATTTTCAAAAATTAATCCTTCATTCTAAGTTAACTTTGTATAAATTAATTATTATTTATTATTAATTCTTTCTTTGTTTTCTTTTCTTTTTCAGGTTTATTCTACTTTTAAGTTTTCTTCTCTTTTGCAGGTACTTTCTGGAGCTCGATCTGGCGGGTTGCGGTTTCCTTTCTTCGGCTTCTCTGCAACAGTGCCCCGGGGGAAACGTGTTGCTGCTGGTGTTCGTCTCGTGTGTTTGTGAAAGGTATATGTAGCGTAAGTATTGGTAAGTACAGTGTCGTATATGTAGTCATAAATTTTCATAAAATAAAAGATCCCTAACTATTTTCCAGGTTCAAAACTACCACCTGTGAGGCCTAAGGGATAACATTTAAGCCTAATAAATGGGGAGAGAAATGTCTCTGATTATCTCAAATCCTGAGGCCCTAGCCTGAGCTCAAACTGTCCTACCTCTGGAGTACCACAAACAGGGTAAGTAATTACTAGTACAAATGGCTAAATGTTTTCCCCCCAAAATTAATAGAATATTGTTTCTTTTATTTTCAGAATCTGTCCGTCTGTATCGTCTGTCTGTCCTAAGTTCCTGTTTTATGTATTTAGTTTTTCCCCTTCTTACAACACCTGGGTACGCAGCGGACGCATGCGCAGAAATCTGCTTCTCCAACGATGGACAGAGGAGGTGGGATGCTGGCCTGGTGAATTCTTATTTTCAAATTTTTGGTTGTCTTTCATTTTTATATCTTTAACTTGGCCTCTTTTACTTGGCCTTTTTTTATTTTCAATAAAAGGTTTCTTATTTTTTACTCAAATGTTTCAGTTTTGGCTTTGTTCTTTTCTTTATAAATAGTTGTTAGCCTTTTCTATTGTTTCTTTCATTGTAGGCTATTTGTTTCTTGCACACTATTGTTTAAACATAGGCACTAAACTTTGACATTTTAAACCGGTTCGAATTTTGGCACAGCGTTTTCAAAAGTTTTACGAGGTCCCACCTCCGCCTGTCAGCTCGTCCAAAAACAGAAAGAAAGACTTTTCTGGAGGAAAACCCATTTTCCTGAGCTCCAGCCATTTTCGTCCTCCGGCCATTTTTCGGAAAACCCTTTTGTTGTTATTCAGCTGTTTCTTGCCGTCAACAGCTGTTTAACAGTTTGATTAGAACTGTATGGCGGAGCCCAGAGTTGTCTTTTCCTCCTTTCCGCCACTACCCGGTAGATGGCGCTTCACTGCCCATACGTACACGACATCATTTGTTTTGTTTCGGCTTTTCCTGTGTGAATTGTTGTTGTTTCCAAGTGCGAACGAAAAACACAAAACGGTGAGTACGATAAGTACGAGTACGGCTTACTTTTTTCCCCCGTTTCCGACTGCCTCTCTCGATCACACAACACCGATAAGTATACTTAATACTTAAAAAAAAGTATCATGAAAATGCAGACATAGCATTGTAGTTCTATGCTTTAGTTTATTTGTTATGCAAGATGCTGTTTTTCATTCAAGAACGGAAATATTTAGGTTTAGGTTAGGGTGGCAGCCGTATTTTTTTACAAGCTCACATATACCAGTGTAGGTCCCTAGTGTTACCACGGGCTGAAATGCCCCTCATCGAAACCAACCTGTTTGATATACAAATTTATCGATAGTACGAATATCGGTACTGGATCTGTAACGCTGCCTAGAAAGGCCGACCCCAGTATGTCCAGTCGTCGTCGTTTACTCAGTCGCATAGTAAGTGCTCAATGCTCTCCACTTCTTCCTCATCTCCACAGCTTCTGCGGAAGTCATTGCAGTCAATACCTAATCTTTTGGCGTGTTCGCCGATCAAGCAGTGTCCCGTCAGAACTAATACTAACGTAGAAAATCTTTGCCTCTCTTGTGCGAGAAGATATTTTGATCTTCTCAGGTCATACCTTGGTCAGATTTGTCTAGCTACCATGCAGGTGCCGATTTCTGTCCATCTTTCGTTGGACTGCCTGATTGCCTCTTGCCTAAGCCAAAGCTTGCACGTGGATAGTGGCGCACCAATATATGCAAATTCTTCGAGAATATGTAATGTCGTCCCTTTCCTAGCAAGTTCATCGGCTTTACAGTTCCCCGGGATATCCCTATGCCCAGGCACCCATATGAGGTGTATATTAAACTGCTATCGTTAAGAGATCTGCGGCAGTCGAGGGCTGTTTGTGAATTTATGGATGTTGCCTCCAGAGAATTGATGGCAGCCTGGCTGTCCCAGTAAATGTCAACGCCAGTGTTGGTTACAATGTTGCGACTCAGCCACTTGGCTACTTCCCATATTGCCATTATATCGGCTTGATAGACACTGCAGGTATCTGGTAGTCTGTAAGCTATATCCAAACTATGCTCTTCACAGTGTACTCCGAAGCCAACATTTTCATCAAGCTTCGAACCATCCGTGTAAAAGTGGAGATGGTTTCTATTACCTGGTATTCTACCAACCCATTCATCTCTGGCGGGAATCATAGTGTTATTAGTAATTGTGGAGTATCTAAAGATGTTGGTTTTGTCCACTGAAGTCAAATTATGTTTCTTAAACTCTTTATTGGTTGTGCAAAATGTAAAGACCTGTAATTCTCCTCCTGACTTTGTAAACGCCATCCAAATCTATCGGAGATGTCGGTTTCCTGGTGGCACTTGCCATGTTGGGACTAAATCGTGTTTTATTTCACATGGCAGTGTCGCTATTAAATTAAATTCTATCTTATAATCATGCTTCAAAGTTGAGATTTGTTATTGGCCAATGGAGACGGGCACTGGATCAGGAGTATACTCCGATACCCTTAATCTCAGAATCTCCACCAGACTTCCGGATGAATGCACTGTCTTCCAGGCAGAGATCTATGCCATTAGGTTAGGGTTAGGTTACATTGAAGAGACCCATGGACATACACTTAAGCCAGTGGTTCGGCCTGTTGTGCGCTCTTTATTTATGATCTTTTTATACCTCACGAGTTACAGAAAATCGGTACTAGACACGAATTTTCTCAGTATCTTCCAGTCATATTCTCTGAGATGAGTCAAGTCTGGTAATATGTCGGAACCGAAATATTGGGATCTTGCATGTGTGAAAACAGAAAATGTTCCATCGTTTCGATGTTTTCCCTGCATTCGTCGTTTCATGCTAGTCCTATGCGATGAAGATGTGCTTGTAAGCTTGAGTGTCCCGTTAGAACACTCATCATCTTACTAATATCGATCTTGTTTAGTTTCAGAAGACTTCTTGTTTTCTTTTCATTTGGGTCACCCTACAGCATCAGCTGCTCCTACTGTTGCGCTATTCCACATAGTTTTGTGAGCCATCACTGCCCAGTGCTTTAACTCATTTTTCGTGGCTTCGAAAGGTTTCCAATTTTCCAAGTTTATTACTCGATGTTCTCTGCCCTTTGAAGCCAAGCTGTTTGCCGTTCATTTCCAATCACTCCGTTGTGTCCTGGTACCCAGCAAATACGCAATTGACCATACATGGGCTGAGTAATCATTTATCGTTCTTTTACAGTCCAACACAGTTCTGGTTCTGATACTTTCCCATCTTATTGCTTTAATCGCCATTTGGCTATCTGTGAAGATGTTGGCATATTTAGGCTTTGTGGTGTTACTGAGCCAGTTCACACACTCCGTGATTGCTCGAACTTCTGCTTGAAATACCATGTTATGGTCAGGTAGGCGGAAGTGAAGTTCGACTTCTGGTTCATCAATAAAAAGTCCCAGACCCGTCATTCCTCCTCGCTTGGACCCATCCGTGTAGCAGCTGGCACATGGGTCAAAGTTTTATTTTCCCAGGAGCGTCTGTCTGGCACAAACGTATCACAGGTAGCTGTAAGCCGAACTTCAGGAATGCGGTCGGAGACTTCTGGCGTTTGAATGTGACCAACTAGAGATTCTTAAATCTTCTGATTGTACGACTTGTGGTCTCGATTTATCCATTCACCCATCACTTGTAGACGTCTTGCTGTGAGGGCTGCCTCATTATACGGATGTCTATTGTTTGGATGTGCAGTATAGTCTCCAACGCTTTTGTTGGTGCAGTTCTAAATGCCCCGCTTATGCCTAGACAGCACATACGTTGATTTTTTTGCAAAGGTATTACGTTGCACTTCTTGTCTATTGGTGTCCACCACACTACACAGGCATAGGTTATTATGGGTCTAATCACGCTCATGTAAAGCCAGTGAGTCATATTTGGACGTAGTCCCCATTTTGAACCTATAGCTCTTCGGCACAACGACCAACATCTTTGGGTCTTTGTAACTCTTTCTTCAAGATGATCTTTCCAGTAAAGTTTCTGATCCAAGATTACTCCCAAGTATTTTACTTTTTTAGTTGTAGCAATTGTCTTATTCAGGAATCGGGGCCTGGTAAAACGTGGGATCTTCGTTTTCCTTGTAAATAAACATATTTCTGTTTTGTCTGGGTTTTTTACTCCCATTTAATCCCCTTGGTTGTGCCCTGTTATATGCTATGTTAAGTGCCTCTTCAGCTCTTCTGCATAATAGATTTGGATGAAAGCCCCTTAGAAGTACTACAACGTCGTCTGCATAACAGACTGTTTTAAGTCCTTCATTGGTGAGGGCTTTTAGTAGACTGTGTATCGTCGTAACCCATAGAAGAGGCGATAAAATGCCCCCCTGAGGTATACCACGATTTACCTTGTCTCTAATTTTTACGTCATATGACCCACACATAATCCACCTATTCCTTAGCATATTGTTGATCCAGGTCAACCTGAAACTCGTCTAAGGACTGGATAAGTGTATCGGTCTGTACATTGTTAAATGCGCCCTCAATACCTATGCAAACAGCAAGTGTATACATTTCTTTACCGAAGGACTCTTCTATGTGGTGCACTACCTCATGCAGAGCTGTTTCCACTGATCTTCCTTTGACATAGGCGTGTTGTTTGAATTTTAGCCTATCATCCGCTATTTTACTTTTGACCATGTTATCAATTATTCGCTCCATTGTTTTAAACAGGAAAGAAGTTAGGCTAATAAGCCTTTGGGGTCGTATATATCGCCTTGCCAGGCTTTGGTATGAAGACCACCCTTGATTCCTGCCAGTTTTTTGGGGTATAAGAATGGGTTAGGCATGCAGTAAACACTCCAGCCAGATGAGTTGATACCAGATCCACCTCATTCTGAAGAAGTGCTGGAAATATTCCATCCGGTCCCGCAGCCTAAAAGGGAGAGAAACTTTATATCGCGTCTTAATCATACCATCTGTTATATCGGTAATAGGTACTTGATGCAATACATTTTCATTCTGTAACTGTTCCTCTGTCGGTTTAGCATTACCAGTCGGAAAATGGGTTTTCATCAAGAGCCTTACGGTATCCTCTATAGTTTCCATCCTTTTACCCGTGTCATCCACCAGTGTTTCGGTTTGGACATGAGTTTTTGAGAGGAACTTTTTCATTTTAGACATGCTGTTAACGCTGTCTACCTGTTCACAGAAAAGCCTCCAGGAGTTACGTTTCGCCGATCTAATGATTTTATTGTATTCTTTGAGTCTTCTGTGGTAGTCGTCCCAATATACTGATTGGCAACTATCTTCGAATGATTTTACAAGAGCCTCGGTAATCTTCTTCACATTGATATCAATGTGTTCTGCACATAGATAATCGCGTGTAGGCTGCCCCAATCGATTTCTAAGTAGATTTCCGAAATTAGTCCAGTCGTTCTTACCCTTATTACGGAAACTTATTGGGTTTGGCGGTGGCCGTGCAATTTTAAACCTTATATAACGGTGGTCTGAATAGGTGTGTTCATCCGAAACCCTCCACTCATGCAACTCATCAATAAGATTTTCTGATCATATCGTTATATCTAATACTTCTTCCCTAATTTTGTTAACAAAGGTTGCTGTTTCCTATGTTAAGAGTAATGTTATATTTATCTGGATGACCTAAATCATTGTCTTTCCAGTAAAAGTTTCGTTTGGGAGTCTATCCTATCTGGTGGCACTCCCTCATTATTTGGTAGTGGGTCATTCTCCTCCTTTCGTTCACTACCTATTACACCATCTTCCAGTCGACAATTTTGGGAGGCGGTGTTATTTTTTGTCGCTCCCTCATTGTTTTGTGGCTCTTTTTATGTTGATCACCACCTTTGCTGGGAACTTCCTGCAAAAGTGGCGGAACTGGTGGTGTTATTGACTACTTCCACCTCAGTTTCACTACCGTTCACTACCAGGGTTTCCCTCTTCAGACAGTACATTTGGACTCGATTCAGCTGTCCTGCCAATCGGGAACTTTCCAATTTTGAAAAAGACTGTCCAGATCAACAAGTGCCCTTCGCCATGACAAGATTGTTCTTGGATTCTGGGTCTATGCCCAACACGAGGAGAGTACCCTCGGTATCATCCTTCCTATAGAAGACTTCCCACTTTCTCACGGAAAGTTTTGAATTCTGTTTGCCAATGATGTCGAGTATGTACTCTGATGAGAACTTACTGGGACATCCCTTAACATATAGGGTCGTTTTTATGAGTTCAGGAATGTCGCTTTTCCTTACCAATTTTAGCTTTGCGCTGTCCCAAGGTGAGGGGAAACTATCCACAAGTTTTACGAGGACACCAGCGCAGCGTTGTGATGCCAGCCTTAGCGTCAAAACACCCCTCTCAAACTTGCAACTCATTCCTTCGATTGGTGGTTCATCCTTAGATTCGAGGACGTACTCCACTACCCTCGTATAGACCAAATCTTCGAAATTACTCTCTTGGTCTTCGGGAATTCTGCCAGATGCACTACTGCTATAAATTATGGCATAGCATAGATCGTCTCGAAAATGTTGTTTAGCTATATTAGAATAAGATGGTGGCTTCTTACCCTTCTTTATGGTAAGAAGCCACCATTGATTTTTCCGTGTCTGTAGAGTCTTTTTGTTTAAAGCCTCATCCTTAACGGATGATTTGGTTGACTTGACCTGCGTTACTGGATCAACTTTACCGCCCACGATCGAAGGACCCATACTGGAGACCTCCTTTTGTGTGGTTACGTTAGGCTTCTCCGAATTACTGGAAGACGGCGAGCCCTTTTTCTTCTTAGTCACTTTCACAACGCTATGTTCTTCGGGAAACCTGACTCTTTTAGCGGCCTCCATGTTTGTGTTGGAGGTAGAATTGTCAGGTTCATCCCGTAATAGGTTCTGTCGGTTCAACTTATTCAGTTTCCTTCTTTGTGCCCCTGACAGTCTCTTTGAGTTAGCAACAAACCACCTGGTTGCGTAGTAGGTAGGTGAATAGGTATTGCGTAATAGGTTAAAAACTATCCGCTCTGCGATAACACGTCCGTTCGCTACGACAGGCGGCGACTGATCTATGCCATTAACATTGCCGCGAAGCAGATTTTGGAAAGGGATATTTCTCCGAAAAAAATTCAAGATCTACGTCGACAGTATGGCAGCTCTCAAGGCCTTGGACTCAAGAACCATCAAATCACGTTGCACAATGGACTGCTTTCTTTCCTTAACCCATATTCAGGCGCACGAAATCACGCTCTGCTGGGTGCCAGGACACAGCAACATACAGGGCAACGAATAAGCAGACGAATGTGCCAGGATAGGATCCGGTGCGCGAAATGAAACCGAGACCCTGGACGTGCAAATTCCGTTTGTGGAACTTAAAAACCAAATCCACGAACGGGGAGCAGCACTAACCAGATCGAGGTGGGACACCATACATAACTGCAGGACTGCAAGAACACTTTGGCCATCCATTGATGTGACCCGTATCAAAGAACTGCTGTCCTTCAGGAAGAACACACTTAGCATCCTCACAGGAGTCATCACAGGGCACTGCGTGATAGGCAATATGGCTGCGCGCACGAAGCTTCCCTACGAAGACTTCTGTAGAAGCTGCTTGGATGAAGAAGAGGAGGAGTCAGTACAGCACTTGCTATGCTCATGCAAAGGACTGTAAGATTACCTTTTGGCCTATTTAGGGCACAGGCTCTTCGAAAACCTAGACGACCTAGCAAATGCTCCGCTCAACCCCCTTCTCAAATTCATCAGAAAATCTCTCTGGTTTAGTAAAGCCACAAAGACAAATGAGAACACGATTAAGTAAACCTTATCTCCCTCTTCCTAAACCTTCTCTCCCTCTTCCTAGCCTACCAACCTACAACCATCTTCTCCCTACTTCTATTCTGCTTCCGGGAAACACAATGGACCGAATCGTCGGCCCCGAGTGAACTCGTCAGTTGTATTCTAACCTAACCTTATTGGCCACTTTCAATTGATATTTCTAAATGTCGTCGTTGAACATGGAATTAAAATGCGTTGCAGCATCGTAAAGCTATGGAAATAAAAACTGTTCGGAACAAGCTCGCGTCACATGCTTCTTTGTAGGAAGAAGAAAATCCTGTTTTCTTTCGTTGTAGTTGTAGTGTGTGTATTTGGGTAGTTGTATTACATTTTCATACATTTGAAATCGAGTTTGATAGACGCAGGACGCATTCAGCGGTATTTAAGAGATACCCTGAGATCGAATCAGCCGATTCGTTACGCTACGGGGGCGTTGTGGTTACGGTCGCCTAACCCAGCCTTTAGTTTTTAATTTGTGACGAACAATTTAAGGGCATCTCCTAAATACCGGTGAATGCGCCATGCGTCTGTCAAACTCGATTTCAAATGTATGGAAATGTACTACAGCTACCCAAATACGCACACGGATACGGCGGATAATTTCAAAAAATCCGAACTTGACAGAGCGTTTACAACTACAACAAAAGAAAACAAGAACACATAAACAAAATTGACAGCCGCCATTTCATTTCGGACATTTGTATCGTACAGCTCGATCGCTCTAATAAAAAAATTAAATTAAATTACCAAAAAGAGCTTTAAATACTGGACAAAGACTGGTAAGTATTAAATAATTTATTTTGTTATTATTATGATTAAATTATTTATGTGTATGTGTTATATTATTAATAATAATTATTAATTTATATTGCAAATTTTATGAATGACAGAATGTCTTTTGTAATGCAATCAAATTTGCCTGTAGGCTTTTGCATTGCGATATAGAAAAAAATTAAATGAAATGTGAAAAATTATAAAAAAAAATATTTTTCAGATTTACGGCGAAGAACTAATTGAGCTCGTTCGAGCACAGCCCCACTTATGGGACAAAAAGTTCAGGAATGTCGCTTTTCCTTACCAATTTTAGCTTTGCGCTGTCCCAAGGTGAGGGGAAACTATCCACAAGTTTTACGAGGACACCAGCGCAGCGTTGTGATGCCAGCCTTAGCGTCAAAACACCCCTCTCAAACTTGCAACTCATTCCTTCGATTGGTGGTTCATCCTTAGATTCGAGGACGTACTCCACTACCCTCGTATAGACCAAATCTTCGAAATTACTCTCTTGGTCTTCGGGAATTCTGCCAGATGCACTACTGCTATAAATTATGGCATAGCATAGATCGTCTCGAAAATGTTGTTTAGCTATATTAGAATAAGATGGTGGCTTCTTACCCTTCTTTATGGTAAGAAGCCACCATTGATTTTTCCGTGTCTGTAGAGTCTTTTTGTTTAAAGCCTCATCCTTAACGGATGATTTGGTTGACTTGACCTGCGTTACTGGATCAACTTTACCGCCCACGATCGAAGGACCCATACTGGAGACCTCCTTTTGTGTGGTTACGTTAGGCTTCTCCGAATTACTGGAAGACGGCGAGCCCTTTTTCTTCTTAGTCACTTTCACAACGCTATGTTCTTCGGGAAACCTGACTCTTTTAGCGGCCTCCATGTTTGTGTTGGAGGTAGAATTGTCAGGTTCATCCCGTAATAGGTTCTGTCGGTTCAACTTATTCAGTTTCCTTCTTTGTGCCCCTGACAGTCTCTTTGAGTTAGCAACAAACCACCTGGTTGCGTAGTAGGTAGGTGAATAGGTATTGCGTAATAGGTTAAAAACTATCCGCTCTGCGATAACACGTCCGTTCGCTACGACAGGCGGCGACTGATCTATGCCATTAACATTGCCGCGAAGCAGATTTTGGAAAGGGATATTTCTCCGAAAAAAATTCAAGATCTACGTCGACAGTATGGCAGCTCTCAAGGCCTTGGACTCAAGAACCATCAAATCACGTTGCACAATGGACTGCTTTCTTTCCTTAACCCATATTCAGGCGCACGAAATCACGCTCTGCTGGGTGCCAGGACACAGCAACATACAGGGCAACGAATAAGCAGACGAATGTGCCAGGATAGGATCCGGTGCGCGAAATGAAACCGAGACCCTGGACGTGCAAATTCCGTTTGTGGAACTTAAAAACCAAATCCACGAACGGGGAGCAGCACTAACCAGATCGAGGTGGGACACCATACATAACTGCAGGACTGCAAGAACACTTTGGCCATCCATTGATGTGCCCCGTATCAAAGAACTGCTGTCCTTCAGGAAGAACACACTTAGCATCCTCACAGGAGTCATCACAGGGCACTGCGTGATAGGCAATATGGCTGCGCGCACGAAGCTTCCCTACGAAGACTTCTGTAGAAGCTGCTTGGATGAAGAAGAGGAGGAGTCAGTACAGCACTTGCTATGCTCATGCAAAGGACTGTAAGATTACCTTTTGGCCTATTTAGGGCACAGGCTCTTCGAAAACCTAGACGACCTAGCAAATGCTCCGCTCAACCCCCTTCTCAAATTCATCAGAAAATCTCTCTGGTTTAGTAAAGCCACAAAGACAAATGAGAACACGATTAAGTAAACCTTATCTCCCTCTTCCTAAACCTTCTCTCCCTCTTCCTAGCCTACCAACCTACAACCATCTTCTCCCTACTTCTATTCTGCTTCCGGGAAACACAATGGACCGAATCGTCGGCCCCGAGTGAACTCGTCAGTTGTATTCTAACCTAACCTTATTGGCCACTTTCAATTGATATTTCTAAATGTCGTCGTTGAACATGGAATTAAAATGCGTTGCAGCATCGTAAAGCTATGGAAATAAAAACTGTTCGGAACAAGCTCGCGTCACATGCTTCTTTGTAGGAAGAAGAAAATCCTGTTTTCTTTCGTTGTAGTTGTAGTGTGTGTATTTGGGTAGTTGTATTACATTTTCATACATTTGAAATCGAGTTTGATAGACGCAGGACGCATTCAGCGGTATTTAAGAGATACCCTGAGATCGAATCAGCCGATTCGTTACGCTACGGGGGCGTTGTGGTTACGGTCGCCTAACCCAGCCTTTAGTTTTTAATTTGTGACGAACAATTTAAGGGCATCTCCTAAATACCGGTGAATGCGCCATGCGTCTGTCAAACTCGATTTCAAATGTATGGAAATGTACTACAGCTACCCAAATACGCACACGGATACGGCGGATAATTTCAAAAAATCCGAACTTGACAGAGCGTTTACAACTACAACAAAAGAAAACAAGAACACATAAACAAAATTGACAGCCGCCATTTCATTTCGGACATTTGTATCGTACAGCTCGATCGCTCTAATAAAAAAATTAAATTAAATTACCAAAAAGAGCTTTAAATACTGGACAAAGACTGGTAAGTATTAAATAATTTATTTTGTTATTATTATGATTAAATTATTTATGTGTATGTGTTATATTATTAATAATAATTATTAATTTATATTGCAAATTTTATGAATGACAGAATGTCTTTTGTAATGCAATCAAATTTGCCTGTAGGCTTTTGCATTGCGATATAGAAAAAAATTAAATGAAATGTGAAAAATTATAAAAAAAAATATTTTTCAGATTTACGGCGAAGAACTAATTGAGCTCGTTCGAGCACAGCCCCACTTATGGGACAAAAAGGAGACGCTCTACAGGGATGTACATTTCAAAGATAGCACATGGCAAGCATTTGCCTTTGAACTGTCTTCAACAGGTAAGTGCCATAACCTGAAAAGCATTTGAAGGGCCTGCCTTCGGCAAGTGTTAAAAGATTTCCTCTGGGAATATTAAAGACGGCTACGCGAATAAATGTTTCTCTGTGTGAAACGGCCTACGGCCGGTGTTAAAAATGTTCTCCTCTGTGGTATGTTCACAGACGGCTACGCGGACAAAAATATTCCTGCACAGCCAGGATTCGGCCGGAGCTGAAGATTTTCTTCCCCGGGGTATGTCCAAAGACGGCTACGAGGACCAAAGTTTCTTTGTGTGATTAAAGATTTAATGTTTGAATTTCAAATTTTGTTTAGGACTTCCTGTGTGGGGATGTATGTGCTGAATTTCATGGTGAAATAAAACTATAAATATCAAACAACGGTATCCTCAACAAAGATATCCTCCTCATGTTAAAATCAGTTTGTATTTTTATACTTCTACATTATTGCGACAAGTTAGGTTAGGTTGGGTTGAATAGAGGAGACGTTTAAAACGTCTCATGTCCATGGACATACACTTAAGCCAGTGGTTCGGCCACTCCTTATTTATGATTTCCATACCCCACGGATTACAGAAAATCGGTACTAGACACGTATTTTCTCAGTATCTTCCAGTCATATCCTCTGAGATGAGTCAAGTCTGGCAATATGTCGGAACCGAAATATCGGGATCTTGCATGTGTGAAAGCTGGGCAGTGACACAGAAAATGTTCCATCGTTTCGACTGCACTCGCCGTTTTCTGCTAGTCCTATGCGATGAAGATGTGCCTGTAAGCTTGAGTGTCCCGTTATAACACTTATCATCTTACTAATTTCGATCTTGTTTAGTTTCAGAAAACTACTGGTTTTCTTCTCAATTGGCTCACCCCACAGTATCTTTGCAGTTGCTCTATTCCAAACAGTTTTGTGTGCCATCACTGCCCAGTGCTTCAACTCATCCTTCGTGGCTTCGAAAGGTTTCCAATTTTCCAAGTTTATTACTCGAAGTTCTCTGCCCTTTGAAGCCAAGCTGTTTGCCCGTTCATTTCCAATAACGCCGTTGTGTCCCGGTACCCAGAAAATACGCAGTTGACCATGGACTGAGTAATTATTTATCGTCCTTTTACAGTCTAACACTGTTCTGGATTTGACCTTTTCCGATGTTATTGCCATTTGGCTATCTGTGAATATCTTGGCATATTTTGGCTTTGTGGTATTACTGAGCCAGTTAACACACTCCGTGATTGGTAAATTACTCCCAAGTATTTTACCTTTTTAGATATGGCAATATTCTTATCCAGGAATCGAGGCACGGTAAAAGGATGAATCTTCCTTTTCCTTGTAAATAGACATATTTCTGTTGTGTCTGGGTTGACATTTAGTCCTCTTGGTTGTGCCCAGCTGTATGCTATGTTAAGTGCCTCCTCAGCTCTTCTGCATAGTTCGTTTGGATGTGTGCCCCTTAGAAGTATTATAACGTCGTCTGCATAACACACTGGTTTAAGTCCTTCATTTGTGAGGGCTTTAAGGAGACTGTGTATCGTCGTAACCCATAAGAGAGGCGATAAAATGCCCCCTGAGGTATACCACGATTTACCTTGTCTCTGGTTTTGACGTCATATGACCCACAAATAATCCACCTATTCCTTAGCATATTGTTGATCCAGTTTATCAACGCCCGGTCAACCTGAAACTCGTCTAAGGACTGGATAAGTGTATCGGTCTGAACGTTGTTAAAAGCGCCCTCAATGTCTATAAAAACGGCAAGTGTGTACATTTCTTCACTGAAGGACTGTTATATGTGGTGTACTACCTCATGTCGAGCTGTTTCCACTGATCTTCCTTTAACATATGCGTGTTGCTTGAATTTTAGCTTGTCATCGGCTATCTTACTTTTGATCATGTCGTCAATTATTTGCTCCATTGTTTTTAACAGGAAAGAAGTTAGGCTAATTGGTCGATAAGCCTTTGGGATCGTATAACTAGCCTTGCCAGGCTTAGGTATGAAGACCACCCTTGATTCCTGCCAATTTTTTGGGGTATATGCATGAGTTAGGCATGCAGTGTAAACTCCAACCAGATGAGTTGATACCAGATCCACCTCATTCTGAAGAAGCGCTGGAAATATTCCGTCCAGTCCCGCAGCCTTAAAAGGAGAGAAGCTTTTTATTGCTTCTTTAACCATAGCTTCCGTAATAGGTACTTGGTGCATTACATTTTCGGTCTGTAACTGTTCCTCTGTCTTCCCTAATTTTGTTAACAAAGGTCGCCTTGTTCCCTATGTTGAGAGTTAGGAGATCGTTAGTATTCCAAAAAGGGTTTGTCCCCTTTAATTTGTGTCAGTACTACCCCAAGCAAGATGGTGTGAGTTGGCATCACAAGCAGCTAGTAACACATTACTTGTATTTTTGGATTCCCTTACCAGACGTTGTAATTCCGACGTAGGTGACAATGTCGGCGCATCGAATGGCAGGTATACTGACGCCAGGTACATACTTCCATTAACTTGCATCAGCACAGTTGCGTCAGATGTTGACAACTCTGGGGAGAAAAGATAGCATAAGTTTTTATGGCACAGAATACAAGTCCTTGGACGAGTACCTGTGTTAGCGTAGAAAAGATTGTATTTCATATGGTTTAATCCAGTAACTTTGTTACTAGTAGTCCACGGTTCATGGACCAAAGCAACATGAACCCTGCCTTTATTTATTATGTTCATCAGAGCAATGGATGCCGTTTCGCTCCGGTGGAGGTTTATCTGGATGACCTCAATCATTGTTTTTCCAGTAAAAGTTTCCTTTGGGAGTCGTCTATCCTATTTGGTAGTGAGTCTTTCTTCTCCTTTCGTTTACTACCTATTACACACACTTCAATTAGACCTCTTTGGGAGGCGGTGTTACTTTGTCGTTCCCTCTTTGTTTTGATTCTTTATGTACCTATTCCTATCACCACTATTCCTGGGAACATTCTGCCAAATTGGTGATATTATCGGCAATTTGGTAATGTTATCGACCTCTTTTTGGAAGGCGGTGTTGTTTTTTGTCGCTCCCTTTTTGGTTTGAGTTTTTGTGCTCCTCTTCATATCCTTATCACCACCTTTGCTGGGAACTTTCTGCAAAATTGATGATGTTATCGGCATATTGGCGATGTTATCGACCACTTCCACCTCACTTTTTGGAATTGTCTCACTCGCTTCTTTCTGTTCACTATTTTCGTTTGCCACTGCAGGCGGTATGTTTGGGCTCGACTTAACTGTCCTGCCAATGGAGGTTTTTCCAATCTTAAAGAAGATTTTCCAAATCCCGAAAAATGCCATGCCTTTTGTCTTGACAAGGCTATCCCTGGAATACGGGTCTATGCCTACCACCAGGAGAGAACCATCGGGATCATTTTTCCTGTGGAAGACTTCCCACTTCCCCACTTTAAGGTTCGAATCTTGTTTGCCAATGACGGTGAGTATGCGCTCTGACGGTACCTTACTTGCCCATCCTCTGACATAGAAAGATGTTTTTATGAGTACAGGGATGTCGCTTTTCCTTACCAGTTTCAGCTTTGCGCCGTCCCAAGGTGAGGGGATGCTCTCCACTAGTTTTCCGAGGACATTGACACAGCATTGTGATGCCAGTTTCAGCATCAAAACGCCCCTCTCAAACGTGCTACTCATTACTTGGATTGTTGGTCCATCATTAGATTCGAGAATGTGGTCCAATACCTTTGTGTAGAACAAATCTTCGAAGATGCTCTTTTGCTCTTCGGGAATTCTGCCAGACGCACTACTGCTATCAGTTATGGCATAGTGTAGTTCGTCCTGAATATGTTTTTTGGCTATTTGGGAATAAGATGGTGCTTCCTTACCCTTTTTTATAGCCATCTTGCTTTTTCCTTTAGAATGGGTCTTTTTGTTTGAGGCCCCCTCTTTTATGGATGGTTTGGTGGACTTACTCACCTTCTCAACAACAGGATCAACTTCACCTCCCACCATTAACGGATTCTGACTAGAAACTCATTTTTTGGTAGATTGAATAGGTTTCTTCGAAGTGTTGGGTGTCGGTGAGCTTTTTTTCTTCTTAGTTGATTTCGCATCGCTATGCTCTTCGGGAGATCTGACTCTTTTAGTAGATGTAGAAGCGTCAGATTCATCCTGTAATATCTTCTGCCGGTTCATCTTATTCAGTTTCCTTCTTTGTGCCCCTGACAGTCTTTTCCGATTTTCAACAATAGTAATATTGTTATCACTTGATGACTCAGAGTCCGAGTTTCCACTAGCTTTTAAAAGAGGATTAATGTAGCTTTCTATCGAGTATTTACAAAATAAATTATCTCTATTGGTCCTTTTTTTAATTGGCTTAGATGCCGGTCGCGAACGTACGATTTGCCCATGTGTTTAAACCGTTAAATTTACCGTTAATCTTTTTTTTTTGGTCTCCTTGCATTCTTCTATTCTTAATTGATTGTAATAGAAACATTTTGTAGAAAGAGTGCAAACATAACATATCTTTTTTCACGTAAAATAAATAAATATAGAAATGTTTTTAAAAGTAGCTCAAAATGGAAATAATTAAATTTTTCAGTTTCTAGGCCAATTTTCTCATGAAAACAACTGAGAAATGCTATGAAACCATTGTATTTTAAAAATTTAGAAATTTTTTTATAATTATTCACAATAAAATACGATGATAGGTTAGGTTAGGTTGAAGAGAGGAGACGTTTAAACATCTCATGTCCATGGATATACACATAAGCCAGTGGTTCGGCCTGTTGTGCGCTCCTTATTTATGATCTTTTTATACCTCACGAGTTACAGAAAATCGGTACTAGACACGAATTTTCTCAGTATCTTCCAGTCATATTCTCTGAGATGAGTCAAGTCTGGCAATATGTCGGACCCGAAATGTTGGGATCTTGCATGTGTGAAAGCTGGGCAGTGACACAGAAAATGTTCCATCGTTTCGATGTTTTCTCTGCATGCCCTGCATTCGTCGTTTCCTGCTAGTCCTATGCGATGAAGATGTGCTTGTAAGCTTGAGTGTCCCGTTAGAACACTCATCATCTTACTAATATCGATCTTGTTTAGTTTCAGAAGACTTCTTGTTTTCTTTTCATTTGGGTCACCCCACAGTATCTTTGCAGTTGCTCCTACTGTTGCGCTATTCCACACAGTTTTATGAGCCATCACTGCCCAGTGCTTCAACTCATTTTTCGTGGCTTCGAAAGGTTTCCAATTTTCCAAGTTTGTTACTCGGAGTTCTCTGCCCTTTAAAGCCAAGCTGTTTGCTCGTTCATTTCCAATCACTCCGTTGTGTCCTGGTACCCAGCAAATACGCAATTGAGTAATCATTTATCGTTCTTTTACAGTCCAACACAGTTCTGGATTTGACCCTTTCCGATGTTATTGCTTTAATCGCCATTTGGCTATCTGTGAAGATGTTGGCCTATTTAGGCTTTGTCGTGTTACTGAGCCAGTTCACACACTCCGTGATTGCTCGAATTTCTGCTTGAAATACCGTGTTATGGTCAGGGAGGCGGAAGTGAAGTTCGACTTCTGGTTCATCAATAAAAAGTCCCAGACCCGTCCTTCCTCCTCGCTTGGACCCATCCGTGTAGCAGCTGGTTCCCACTGGCACATGGGCCAAAGTTCCATTTTCCCAGGAGCGTCTGTCTGGCACAAACGTATCACAGGTAGCTGTAAGCCGCACTTCAGGAATGCGGTCCGAGATTTCTGGCGTTTGAATGTGACCAACTAGATATTCTAAAATCTTCTGATGGTACGACTTGTGGTCTCGATTTATCCATTCAGTATAGTCTCCAACGCTTTTGTTGGAGCAGTTCTAAATGCCCCGCTTATGCCTAGACAGCACATACGTTGATTTTTTTGCAAAGGTATTACGTTGCACTTCGTGTCCAATGATGTCCACCACACTAGAGAGGCGTAGGTGATTATTGGTCTAATCACGCTCATGTAAAGCCAGTGAGTCATATTTGGACGTAGTCCCCATTTAATCCCCTTGGTTGTGCCCAGTTTGGATGAAAGCATAATAGATTTGGATGAAAGCCCCTTAGAAGTATTACAACGTCGTCTGCATAACAGACTGGTTTAAGTCCTTCATTGGGCTTTTAGGAGACTGTGTATCGTCGTAACCCATAGAAGAGGCGATAAAATGCCCGGCTGAGGTATACCACGATTTACCTTCTCTCTAATTTTTACGTCATATGACCCACAAATAATCCAGCTATTCCTTAGCATATTGTTGATCCAGTTTTTCAGCGCCGGGTCAACCTGAAACTCGTCTAAGGACTGGATAAGTGTATCGGTCTGTACATTGTTAAATGCGCCCTCAATGTCTATGCAAACAGCAATTGTATACATTTCTTTACTGAAGGACTCTTCTATGTGGTGCACTACCTCATGCAGAGCTGTTTCCACATCTTCCTTTGACATAGGCGTGTTGTTTGAATTTTAGCCTGTCATCCGCTATTTTACCTTTGACCATGTTATCAATTATTCGCTCCCAGGGATGGTCCGTCGTAAACTGTGACGTATATGACATACATTTGAGACGTATTCGACATACGTATACAACGTCGTAAACCTAATGTCGGAAACTTGACTTTGTCACAAACAGTAAATAATTAGCAAATCAATAGAAAAGAAAAAATATTTATTTTGAACTTTCAAGTTTATTTAGTGGTTCAAATGAATTATTATTTGTTTATAAATTAGGTATATTCTTCACTCGAATCTCTTCAATGCCTTCAAAGTTGTCTTTTTCCGCTTATTTTAAGTGAAAAGTAAACTTCCAGCAACTTTTTAGATCGTTCCGATTCTAATAAATTTCGAAAACCAGCATGCACATGAGACCAATTGGAGAAAATGCCTTCTAATTATGCAGTTGACGCTGGGATCATCAGTAATTTTAGATGCCAATGCGTTATGTCGACTTTTTGCCATATTCCAGAATAAGTCAGGCCTTCTATTTTTTGAAGCAAGCACAGGAATGGGTGGGGTGTCAAAGTTTGTTGGAGAGCGGCAGACAAACAACAAACTATGATACTTGCTTTGAAAAAATTGTCTCGTGTGAATCAGAACTTATATAATACTTTTCAAAAAAAAACTGGAACTGAAAGATTTATTGTTCGAATATAAATTAAATGGTCTACAAAAGATGTGAAGAAAAGTGAATTTTTATGATCTGAAAAGATGTGCGTGCCGTTGTTGAAAAAGTAGATTTATCGCCGAAAGTAGTTGATTTTCCGATTTGAACTTAATTAATGTTCGGGTTGTACACTATATCATACCATTGCGTAAATATTGGTATTCGATCAAAAACATATATTTTCTCAAAAAAAATTTCGTATTTCGATTAGTTTTTATATGGTGTCTACCAGATTTTTACTTGAAGGGCTGAAGTCTGCAGCTTCCTTATAATTGATATTACAGTTTACGACATTTCATATATTTCAGACGGGTTTATGACGTATGTGACGTTTACACCTTGCTGGCAGTCGTAAACCTACAAAAGCATGTCGGGGACCATCCCTGTTCGCTCCATTGTTTTTAACAGGAAAGAAGTAACGCTAATGGGTCGATAAGCCTTTGGGGTCGTATAACTCGCCTTGCCAGGCTTTGGTATGAAGACCACCCTTGATTCCTGCCAGTTTTTTGGGGTATACGAATGGGTTAGGCATGCAGTGAACACTCCAGCCAGATGAGTTGATACCAGATCCACCTCATTCTGCAGAAGTGCTGGAAATATTCCATCCGGTCCCGCAGCCTTAAAGGGAGAGAAACTTTTTATTGCTTCTTTAACCATACCATCTGTTATATCCGTAATAGGTACTTGATGCAATACATTTTCATTCTGTAACTGTTCCTCTGTTAGTCCAGCATTACCAGTCGGAAAATGAGTTTTCATCAAGAGCCTTACGGTATCCTCTATATTTTCCATCCTTTTACCCGTTTCATCCACCAGTGTTTCGGTTTGGACATGAGTTTTTGAGAGGAACTTTTTCATTTTAGACATGCTGTTAACGCTGTCTACCTGTTCACAGAAAAACCTCCAGGAGTTACGTTTCGCCGATCTAACAATTTTATTGTATTCTTTGAGTCTTCTGTGGTAGTCGTCCCAATATACTGATTGTTTTTTACGTCGAGCTCTATTGTAAAGTCTGCGGACATCTTTGCCAATCGAGCGAATTTGTCCTGTCATCCAGGGTTTCTCAAACGCAGATTTCCTTTCTCGAAGTGGGCAACTATCTTCGAATGATTTTTCAAGAGCCTCGGTAATCTTCTTAACATTGATATCAATGTCTTCTGCACATAGATAATCGCGTGTAGGCTGCTCCAATCGATTTCTAAGTAGATTTTCGAATTTAGTCCAGTCGGTCTTAGCCTTATTACGGAAACTTATGGAGTTTGGCGGTGGCCGTGCAATTTTAAACCTTATACGGTGGTCTGAATAGGAGTGTTCATCCGAAACCCTCCACTCATGAATCTCATCAATAAGATTTTCTGAACATATCGTTATATCTAATACTTCTTCCCTAATTTTGTTAACAGAGGTTGCAGTGTTTCCTATGTTAAGAGTTATGAGGTCATTTGTATTCAAAAATTCGACAAATTCTTATTTCAAGCATAAAGCGATTGATTTAAGAATTTTATTGGCTTAATTTGAGTGCGAAATGGGCTTCAATGAAGAAATTTTTGATTCAGTTATTGATTTAAGCCTGGTCATACTAGATTTATTGTGCTTTCTAATACTTCTTCCCTAATTTTGTTAACAGAGGTTGCAGTGTTTCCTATGTTAAGAGTTATGAGGTCATTTGTATTCAAAAATTCGACAAATTCTTATTTCAAGCATAAAGCGATTGATTTAAGAATTTTATTGGCTTAATTTGAGTGCGAAATGGGCTTCAATGAAGAAATTTTTGATTCAGTTATTGATTTAAGCCTGGTCATACTAGATTTATTGTGCTTTCGTTCGTTTTATACCTATATACCATTTATATTAATTATACCATTTTTGCCACTGTATTGCAAAGAATGCAATTTTTTAAAATGGTATGTCAAAATACAATTGCTTGACAGCAAAAGTAAATATTTTGCTGCATTTATTCGATTTAAATATGAAACATATAAGGAATAGCATCAACAAAACGAATAAGAATTATTAACAAATTCAAAAAACTAAAATCAAAAAATATTACGCCAAGTAATGTATTTGCAAACACTGCTTGAACGAGAAACGAATTGGATATGGTCGCGCACAAATGTTTATACATATACATCTCGACAATTTATGTATGTATATGCATGTGTGTTTGATGTTGCGTCAGCCAAAATCATCCACTTGCATGAGAGTGGTTGAGAGGGTAATTTTATTGTGCTCTATGTATAATGGTTCTGTCTGTCAGAGATTAAAGTAAGCTTTTTTTCTTACTTTAAGCCATATTAGGCTTAATTTTCCTTTTCAAGCCTTTATTGTAAGCCCTTCAGCGCTTGATTTTTTCACTTTAACCTATTTATACTTTTTTAAGAAAAACTTAGTACGAACGTACTTAAATTTTTAAGTACGATTTCGGCTTAATTTAAGAATTTTTACTTGAATTTAGTATGGCATTTTTCTTTCTGTGTACGGATCAAACATACAAACACAAATACTCGCCCTTATTCCAGTTGGCGTCGTTAAACCAGTTTCGTCATATCTATGAAGTTCTAGCTTTGTCATCTTTACGCCAAAACTAATGTTTTTGGTATCCATGAACTAACAAAACCCCTTTTTATAACTTAAAAATATTTAAAAAAATTTATGAAGTCGTCAATCTAAACAGTATCGACTAAGAATCGACGTCGACGACGCCAACTGGAATAGGGGCGACTCTTTTATGTATGTAGTTAGAAATGTTTTTTATGTATATATTTTTTCTAGAATATATTTGCCTTTTGAATCAGTTAATATCATTAAGTTTGGCTACGGTGGGAAAACTTAAAACTATTGACGGTATACATAATCCACGTCAGCGTCGCTCAGATAATTGCAAAGTAAATTCCAGCTTATGTTGGATTATTGTGGGTGTTCAAATCCTCCCTAGAGACACTTGTTAAATCGGAAACTTCATTTTCTATTATATCTCCATTCTTCATTATAATAAAACTGTGTAGTAGAACGGTTGCTAGAACCACCTAAAAGTAATATATATATGTATATAATATATATTGTCTATATAAATAAAACAAAGAATTAAAATATATATATCCTACCTTTTTTACATTTTCTGGATAAAATCCAATGGCAGTATGTAAAATTCTCCATTTTGATGATAAAATTCCGAAAGACATTTCAATACGTACTATTGCGGAGGAAATGATTTTGTTATATTTAGCCATTTTGTCATCCAATACTTTAGCATAAGGTTTCATAATATTATTCTGTAAAGAAAATGTAGCATCTCCTACTAAATAGAATGGGAAGTAATTATGGGAACCGGGAAGTCTAGCTGGAGGGGGAATATTAAGTTTTCCTTCATTAAAAAGTTTTCCAAAACTAGAATGTTTGAAATTCCCGCCATCACTTATACTTCCGCATTTCCCCACGTCGACTAATGTACAGCAGCACCTTGTATCACAAACAGCCATAAGTACCTGCAAATGTATTTACACACATATATTTATTATGCATTCATAACGTAAGTTACACTTACAATGATATGAAACCTTTTATAGTTATAATACATTGAGCCGGAATGGGGTGGAGGCACAATACGAATGTGCTTACCATCAACTGCTCCAATACAGTTTGGTAATCCTGTTTTGCCATAAAATTCCTTTGAAATGTTCACCCAATCCTCTTCGGATGGAGGACACATATAAAATTCTTTTAATTTGCTCCATATTAAGTCACACGTTTCTAGGACTATGCATCTCACGTTTCCAATCCTAAGAGAAATTTGATGGAAAGTGTGTGCACATAACTGAAATACACAATACGAGTACATACATATGTATATTATTGAATTTTAATTTACATGTTCGGGTTCTACAGGCTTTCTGTGCGAAAATTTTAATAGGAATGGATGCAGAAGGCCAAGAAGAACCGAAAACATTTCCTTCCTCATTCTAACACATTTCAGAAAGAGTCCGTCATCCTCTGCCTGCAAAATGTTGAAGCCGGTTCTATAAAATCCGTACTCATCACGAGTTTTAAATAACATTCGGTTTCCACTTCTTTGTGGTTTGTCATAAAATGTTTTTAAAAAATGCAAATCCTCCAGTAAATCAATATCACTCTGAATACCCATCTTATATGTAGCCAAACAATAATTTTGTGAAGTGGGGATGAAAAGTCAGCTGTTTTTTGTTTACTGCGTATTTGGGTACAGCGCGCGTTAAAAATTATCCGTAGTGCGTTTTTTTTGACAGACGCATTCATTGGTATTTATGAGACACCCTAAGGGTTTAGAATAGTAAAACAATGTAGGGCTCTGCTTCGCACAAGTGAAGCAGAAATACAGAATCGAATTGGAAACAACAACACACACTCCATTACCTATGCGACGATCATAGGCAGACGAGAGTTGTTGTTGTACACAGAAAAAACAGACAGTTTAAAAATTTCAACAAATGTATGTGTATGTTAATATTTTTGAAATTCATCAAATATTGTTAATGAAATTTGGAAAATAATTTTCAAAATTATTCCGAATATAATCAAATGATAAATTTGTCAAAGTCTTACTTATTTCTCGTAATATTTTTCGTATTTTGAGCTTGACACAAGATATACATAAAAATGTCATTATAAATTTAAAAATAAAAATTGATTGTCGCACCCTTTCGTACCCTTACCATCGCAAAAACGCGTTTTAATTTACATTAGAAGAATAAAAGGAGTGCGTACATGAAAAGACAAGTGATAAGTGGATAAAGAGGTAAGTGAAATTAAGTGTGACACTGTGGTACAGGGTATTATACGTTTATTTCGTGCACATCTACTAGGAATCGGTAGCTGATTCGATTTAACCATGTCCGTCCGTCTCTCCATCTTAAGGTGTTCGCAAAGTACAAGTCGGAATTTCACTCCGACCTTGATGAAATTTTGCACAAATAACTGTCAAAATCGGTTCAGATTTAGAATAAGTCCCAATATATATGGGCAAATATCAAAATTTTTTAATTTTGAAGTAAATATTTTTTCAAGATTTTTTTGGCGAGCGCATCAACGGTTTTTACAACAGACGAAGATAAAAATATAAACATGCAAAAACCGTTGTTGTGAATAAATTTCATCAAAGGCCGCGAAAGTTATGGCGGTTCCAAATTGAAATTTAAAAAAAATTTTATAAAATGCTATTTTCAGCGGAATTCGGAAAACTAAAATTACAATCATAGAATATCAGCATATCTATCAGCCTATGACAAAATATTCGCTGTTGCTTCATTATTCGGATAAATATAGCGAATCGAAATAATTTTTAATTGAAAAATAATGTAATATATCGAATTCCGCGAAATATAAAAATCGAAAAAATATAAGTCTATTTTTCACCATTATATGAGGCAATTTTCTGTGGCCTACAAAAGGAATGAGGATAATATCGCTATTAGTTCAAAAGTTATGTTTGTTTCAAAATTCGAAGTTCACATCATATGTGTTTTATTTTAATAAAAAAAATATGATTTCATCGTTATCATACGAACATTATTTTTGTGGAAATATAATTTTTGCAATGTGCACAATCATCAAAATAAAATGACGGCCCTCCGATTTCGGAATAGAGCGTTAAAAATCCTTTTATTTCATATACACTTCCGCCATATCTGTACCCCACACTGGGTGTGCCTTGACGATCATTGCTGAGACAAAAGTTTCACGTTCTTCGCGTACAAGACTTCAATCTTCAAATAAGTAACCATGATTGTTAAGTGCACCACAGCAGTACGCCCAAAGAACATAGAAATGAATTTCAGACGTTTAAACTATTATAAATCCCAAGGACAAAATTTGCAACTTTTGCAAAAATTTAAAAATGTTTATAAAATTTCAGCAATTCATTATTTTGTTACGGCCCCCTGATTTTTGGATTCACCAGTTCAAAAGCCATTTGGGATAATTAATTCAGCTCAACCTATACATAACTGTCGATGTGCTCCGCGAAATACACTATCAAAAAATAATTCACGCAAGTTTAACAAAGGTTTGGGAAGAGCACATCAACGACACCTATGTAGATTTATAGGTATAGGCAATAAACACTTGAAATCATTTCAAAAAGTTATGAGCTATAATTTTTTGCGGAAAGATCTCACATGACCAGTGCTCACGAAAAATTCTTCCTCCATGTGCCCCTCGTGTTTTTTGTAACTGACCAGTTACTTCAGAATAAATAGTTTGGCCACAACTTATAAAAGAATGGATACAGATATGCACATTTCTAGGACTTTTTTCACAATTTTGAAATGTATGTGCTTATAACTTCTAAAGTTTTTTAGGTAATAACAAACTTTTTTGGGAAAAAACTTTTATGGTTGTGGTTTATCTAATTCCATCAACTTATGCACCGAAATCTGTACACAAAGCAAGAAAAGGGTAAAACAACATACATTACCCCTATGTTAAAAAATTGATATTTGCCCATATGTACTTCCGATTTGGAATCTAAGCGCATGGTGTATAAAAATCGACCCAAAGAAAACTTTTGGACCAAACAGAGATACCTCTAGCCCCCTTATTCATGTTCCTTCCGATTTGCCTCTTAGCGCTATAGAACCTGTATTTCCAGTTTTAGATATAGCCACGCAAATACGTATATCCCGATTTTGCATCTAATCGGCATTTCTTAGCACATCTTCAAAAGATTAAACAGATAACAGTTTATTAAACCAAAGACGAACGTTGTCTAATTGTGAGAACATTTATCCAGATTAAGATATAGTCGCGTATTTATATACCTTCCTACATTCCGAGTTTGAATCTAAGCGCTATAAGATATAAAATCTTCGACAGAATAATAGAAGAACAATATCGATAATACTTGACATTCATTCTTAATTTGATATTTAAGGGTAATAGGGTATATTTAGCACGTCCTTACTGTTTTTCAATTCAAATTTGGTTACTCAATTCCAGAGATATATTAAGTGGAGGCAGTAAAGTATTTGCGTTCCAAAAACATTAGAGCAAATGAAGTGGACCTGTTTTGGAGGAAGTGCTGAAACACATTAAGCTGTACCTGCATAACATCTTTATGAGGCAAAGATTTTTGTATTTAATTAACTCAAAGCAGAGACGAATGTAAGTAAATAATATCTATCATTAACATAATGTTTTATTTTTTTTGTACTTTTGTCTAAAATTTTCTTTAGAGTCAACTTTATTGTGGAATCTGCAGACTCTGTTCCCACTTCGCCTAAATGTTAATGAGGAAGATGGCATTACGATTTTAAATAAGTACATAATCATATAATAAGCTTTATTAAACTTATATTTAAATAAAAGTAAATGAAGATATATAATATTGTTTTATTCAATAATTGCATTGTATAAAATCCATTAATTTCCAGAGAAAATAACAAATTTGGTTGTTAATATGACAATATATTTGTTGAATTTTAAGGCAACATATTTTCAATAAATGATTTGAAAATATATTTGTTCGTAAAAATCAAAATTATTTTTAACAAACAAATTACAAATATTGTCGTTGAAATGAAAATATGTTTGTTAAGTAAAAAAGGAAAAAATATTCAATGAACGAGTCACAATTTTCGTTGATGAAACATAAATTTTCTTTATCACAGGAATTTTGAAAAATTTTGTATTTGAGTTTTTGAAAATTATTGTTGAATTAAATATTTTGTTTTTTTCTGTGTAGCCCTTCTCTCTATCATCGATGCATGCTTCTCTGCTTTGAATAAAACAGAGAAGTATGCAATCGAAAGAAAAGGGCAAAACTGAGAAATGAAGGTCAGTTACTTAAGCTAAGTATACACGATTGCCAGATCGGACAATATTGTTAGAAAAATGGCGGAATAATGCAACCCTGTAAACGTTCAACCGTGTGAACAAACAATTTGTGTCTTGCAACGTTGGCAGAAAAGTCATTGTGAAATAATTTGCAGATTGTTAGATGTGCGAAGATTAAGAAAAACATTTTATTGGCAACACTGTCTATAAAACATTTTTATTGGCAATCCTGCATATAAATATTCACAAAATACATATATTGTAAATATATGAAATTGTATGGATTTCTGGCAATCGTCTGAACTTTCAATTCACATTTGCCTAACAATCTGTCATTGTCCGTACATTTGCAGCACTTTAAGAGTGTTGATAACGTTGTCCGACCTGGCAATCGTGTGTACTTAGCTTTATGCATTATGTATATAAACAAATAAGGTACATAAAAGAATGTATGAATGTATATTAGATAGGACCGTTCTACATATATTATTTGTACATTATGTCTTAAGAACTAGGTTATTAATAAGAAGTAAAAGCGTTAAGTTCGGCCATGCCGAATCTTATATACCCTCCACCATGGATAGCATGTGACCTCACAAAATAACTCAAACCTAAAAATAATAACACCGAAAACACAAAAAATATAGTAGATGAGAACAGTAGGAATCGCAACAAGTTAGATGCTATACATATATGGGAGCTATACACCCAGGAAAATAATTGGTTGGAATTCGATTGTAACAATAAAAAAATTGTACTAGCAACAAAAAGTATATTGCCTACACCGTCTGTCGGTTATATTTATAAATAATTAGTTGAAACAACAATAATAACATGGATACGATCAAATGAAAATGCTTGCAACTAAATCGATGGTTGTATCAATCGAATTAAGATTGTTTTTTTCATTGACACTCTGTTAGTTGTGGTAAACGATTTTAGATTATCATTATAGTACCATATGATCGATTTTTGGTTGTGGCAACCAATGTTTTATTCTTGACAACAGAAATTGTATCAATAGACCAAAGATTATTATTGCAACGAATAATTGGTTACTACAACAAAAAAAATTTAAATAAATAATCGTTTATTGGTTATCCCAATCATTTCCCAAATGTATTTTGGGAAATACAACCGGAAGATTGGTTGCTGTTCTTTTGCTGATACATGACAAACAAAAAATAAAATTACTCGACATAAAAAAATCTTCAACATTTTGTTCAAGAACGGTATAGGTAATCAAAAATAATCTCGTGCGGATAATAATGTGTGGAATGCTAAATATGTTGTGCAAAATGTTTTACATAAATAAAAACTAAAAGCAACAGTCATGAAATTGAAAGCACAGGGTTAAGCGATATTGGCATACAAGTTTTGTGTTTTTTTTTGTACTAAAATGTGTGTCAAATATTTCCACATCTCATAATAGTGATGACTTTGTAATATGGGATTTTTAATTTTGTTATGAATTGTTTTGTTTTTTGTTCAATAAATAAAATAAAAATTATTGAAAACTGTTTTTAATTAATTGTCGGTAGTAATGACTGACAAATTGTCAGAACAACCAATTTCTTAAAACAGTTGGTTGTGGCAACTACAACAGATAATTTAAGCCACCATTTTCGTAGTTGGCGCAACCAAATATGATTGTTGTCAACATGGAATCAGAAGTATACCACAACCAAAATATTTGTTGGACTGATGGAATCGCATGATAGTAGACAGAACTACCAAAATTCGGTTGGCAAATAATTCGGTTGAGGCAACCAAACTGCCCATTTTCAATCCCAAGTTACCTGCAGCTATAAGAAGTGTCTATACCAAATTTCAGCCACCTAGCTCAAGTATTATAGATTGTAGCGTGATTACAACATGGCTAAATCGTCTTAGAATTTTACGACGATTAAGAATATATATACTTTATGGGGCCTCAGATCAATATTTAGAGGTGTTACAAACGGAGTGACATGAATATACCCCCCATCTTATGGTGGAGGGTATAAACATTTCTAGAATGGTTTAATCACAGACTCTCTATTACACAGATGTTCCGTCGTGAGTTTGTTTACATTTGCGTGAGTTACGAACGAATAGAAATGATTTTCAAACGCGAAAAAGTAAGTATTTTTTTTTATCTTTTTTGGTATATAACGATCGATATTAATTTTCTAAATGTGATAATAACAAAAAAAATCTCGAAAATCGGGCTTGAAATACGCAAAAAATCACTCGCTGAAATCAAATTTCCATTCGTTCGTCCTGCAATTAAAGAATTTGAGTGCAACTGTAAAACATGTCGGAGGGAGTGTTATGGTATGAGCTTGTATGGCAGCATCGGGCATTGGAAATTTAGTTTTCAAAGAAGAAAACATGGATAAAACAATGTTTCTAAGTGTCCTTAAAGAAAATTTGATTCAAAGTGCAGAAAAACTGGGCCTGCGACGTAATTTCCGATTTTATCAGGACAACGACCCCAAACACAAGTCTGGTGTGGTGCAGTCCTGGCTAATATGGAACTGTCTCAATTTAATGGAACAACCTGCACAGTAACCAGACTTAAACATAATAGAGAATTTATGGGCATTGTTGGAAACGAACATAAGAAAATATTTCTAGCAAAGAAGGGTTAAAGTGCATTGATAGCTGAGTGGGGCAAAATAACGGCAGAAACAACAACAAAACTGGTTGTATCAATGCCAAAATGATTGAAGGACTTTATGGATCAAAATGGTTACCATACAAAATATTAAAGTGTAATAAAAAATAAATTATTTTGTTAATTTGTACTAGCATTCATGTTGTATCAAATAAGCTGCTCAATCTGAAAATACTGTTTTTTTGCGTTTCTCTAATATTTTCGTATAACGATACTAAATATAAAATAAATGAGTAACCTATTTTAAAGAAATCTTTGCAAGTTAAAATATGTTTTTTAAATTATATTAATATATCAATTGGCTAAAAAGTTATTGGAGTTTGCTTTTTTATTTTCGCTTGCATCAATTAAGCTGACACTCACTGTACATATAACATTTTTTTGGAAATATAAATTTCATTGCCAGCAAAATGCCGTCTTCAATAACTGTATATAATAATAGATCTGTTCCTTTACCTACTACAAGTTACTTGTTTTACCAGTTTTACGCCAAAAAGCGTTCCCGTACTCCAAAAAAAATAGTAAAAGTAGTAGGAAAATTTAAGAGAGAACTTTCAAAATGTTTTTCTCTTTAACTACTAGATTTTACTCGACAAATTTTTCCGAGTAAATGTAGTAGCTTTACATTGATACAAGTAAAGTGTAAGGTAGATCTTATGTATTGCGTGAGAAGTTTGATGTGTGTAGATAGTGTGGGTGATAAGAAATATATTTATGTAGAATATGTTAATAGAAGGAGGACAACATTAGATGTTCGGGTGCTGTCCTCATATCTACACCCACCACCCTGCTGACTAGTCAGCCCATTTGTATCTTTCAAATGAAATCACTTTCCTTTCGCAACTTAAAGAAAGCGTTTAAAAGATCATATTTTTTGAAAAGTTTCATTTAAGAGAAAACAATATTTATAATATCAACATTAAGCTCCAATTGAAAAATCAATGTTCTAATTATATAAGTATCTATGTAAATATTAATTCAATTATGATTTTGTTATGTAAGAGTAAAAATTAGGATCGGCCTAATTATTCTATAAAAGTATATGCAATAAACATATTTATGAAATTATAGTGAAAGTAATATCGATTGAATGTTATATGGGCAGCGAGTTATATAGGGTGATCCAGTTCGAGGTTCCCTACTTTTTTAAAGGAAAAAACACAGAAAATTCAAATTCAATGGTCAATGGCAACATGACACGACTCACACGTGATCTGTCAAAAAAAAGGCTATTGAAAAAAGTATATCTACTTAGATCACCCTATATAAAATGAAATAATCAAATTATGGTCTGGACTTACCCAATTAATCCCACGATGTCATAAGGCCTTTTGACGGATGATCTTGATGCCAAGCTTTATACTATATTAGTGGGGTTCATAATATACAACTCGCTCAATGAATTTATGGTAACAAATTATAGAGAGGACGAGGTTTTATAGCCGTTCTTAACCCTCCATAAAACATGATATGCAATGTGAGAGCTATATTGGATGAGATCCGCTCAGATAAAGGGTCATTCAACAATATTTGTGGTTTTTTATTTATGAGGTTTCCATTCAGTTACGCCTTTTAGGGGCATGGACATCCCAGTCGTATATACAGGTATTAAAATTATATGTACGCATTACAAAGTAGTACGCGGCAGTCTTGAAAATATTAGGTGTCTACTTTCGAAGCATAACTATATGTCAGCTACAGGTAACTTATGAACCTTAAGCCCGGAATTTATGAATGAAATTTCTTATTAATAAATTAGTGTAATTCAGCGCCTTAAAGAAATAAGTAGATTTTCTGAAAAATATTACAAAGTTATATTTCGAAGTATGAGTAAAAGGCAAAGAACTTTTCAATGTGTAACTGATCCCGACAATTTCTGCTACATCTGCGGAAAATATGTAATTAAAAAATCGACGTGCGTTTAGTATAATAATAGAAGAAATATATGTGTAATATTTTGGTATACGAGTTAAAAATATGAACGAACCGTGGACACCTAGTATATTGTGTAATTCGTGTAAATCTTACTCGATGGACTAGTGGAAGAATGCGGTAAGTACTTTAAAATTAATGTATTACACAGTTTTGTGGAATAAAACGTTGTAACGGGGTTTTATTCGTAGGCTGGGGTAGTTCAGCCGCTTCCAGGATCAATTCAAGGACCCTCAAAACCTTAAATAAGAACACACTATTTTCCCTTTCTTTAGGGCACGAAATTCAGGTTTTATTTGTCGTTTTTTTCTCTGTACAACAGTTTAATGTTTCATTTATTTATACAAAATATTTCATGAGTCAATCTATGTATGGGGGTATGGGTACGAGTCCTCAGATGCCGATTAGGATTGTAGGGAAGGCTATCAAATGCCTTTAATTTAAATGGTGGTATGTAAACTGACGTGACGCTTAACCGACGCCTCACACATGAGCTGACGGACGCCTCACACAGGCGCTGACGGACGCCTCACACGGGCGCTTGACGGATGCCTCACACAGGCGCTTGACAGACGCCTCACCCAGATGCTTGACGGATGACCCAGTTCTAACGCACTGGCGGTCGGCGGACGATCTGTGAATGGGACAGAGGCTTTTATTTAGTGGCAAGTAGTAAAGGGCATTTATGGATGCGAGCGAATCGCGTATGCGGCGAACCGCGTATGCGAGCGAATCGCGTATGCGGGCGAATCGCGTATGCGGCGAACCGCGTATGCGAGCGAATCGCGTATGCGGGCGGACCGCTTATGTGAGCTAATCGCGTATGCGAGCGAACCTCGTATGCGAGCGAATCGCGTATGCGGGCGAACCGCGTATGCGGGTGAACCGCGTATGCGAGCGAATCGCGTTTGCGGGCGAACCGCGTATGCGAGCGAATCGCGTATGCGGGCGAACCGCGTTAGTGTTCTGAAAAGGACAGAGCTACAACTACTAGTCCTGAGGAGGACTTTTTCTACGACTACTAGTCCTGGAAAGGACTATTGGGCGGATCTTTGTTGCTTCGGGTTAAGTATTCGGACTGCGGACTATGCCACTTGTCGTTCAACTTGGTTGGTAGCTCCGTTGATCCACACCATTGACTGAAAAACGTCAACACCTTATACCACTGGCTATACAGAGTCAACGAGAATTATATGCACAGCGTGTATTTTAATTTACTTTCATGTTACACCCGAAACAAGAAAGTATAAGCATAGCCATATATTCATTCTGAGTGGCTGTGGCTGTCAATGGTTGTATGTGGGTGCGTGCGTGTGTTCGCTGTGATGGCTTAGCACAGTGGTGATGGTGGATGCTCTTGCTATTGCGGTTGATGGCGTCAATGGGGGATCGTAGTGGCTAACTCAGAGAAAATGCCAATGTACAGTGCTAAAAAATGACTATGCGCGGATAAAATAACATTTTGTCCGTTACATTCCCTCCCTACTTAACGAAAGAAAAACCAAAGGTTTTTCTTTTATTTTTGGGCGAGTTTTGACCTAGAGGCCCTCACTACCGTCCATATCATTACTCTCCGGAGAGTACTCTATGCACTTATTATATATTAAAACTTAAAGATATTTCTTTCACAAAAATAAAAGGAGAATTTTTACTAATTGATTTCTGCTGTCCTACAGCTTGTATATGGTACAGTTTTATGTCATCTTCACTCTCACTGTCACGTTACTACACATGAGTTTCGCGTAGTCCCTATTCAGGTACGTGACTTTAATGAGAGGCTTGCCGTCTATGTGTAATTTACTTTGGTGTAAATTAAATTTTGGCCGTCGAATTTTTATAGTTGACAACCATGCGGCTATGGCGTCTGAGTCCATTTTCTTCTTAACAGCCATCACCGGGACTGCTCTTTCGGTTAACCGTATTTGTATTTGCTGTTGTTGGTCCTGTACGGGTGGGGTATGATGATGGGTCCCTCTTGTGGGATCCCCTGCGGTTTTAGTCGGCTTGTTGAGCTGCTGTTTTGTCTCATCTAGTGGATTCGAAACATCTTGGGATGATGGACGGTGTTGGACCCTCTGACGTTTGTGGTGAGGTGCCTGACCAGAGCCCTGAACACCTTTCCCTTTTTCATCCACGCCTGGATGTGATGCAGTTTTTGGTGGCGAAAGCGATGGCATGGAATTGGAAAAAGGATACCATTCGGCAGGGGTTTGGTGGCTGGATTCTGACGTCCGATACTACCCTGGCGGTAGCTTCCAACGGTTGATGTGGAGCAGGAGCTTTTGCAGCAGCAGCTGACGCAATCTTCCTTGGTCGAGTGGGTTTTCTGTCCATTTCGCGCGGTGGTTTCATAAAACTAAATAGTAAATTTGGTTGCTGCTCGTCTTATAAAGCAGCGATGGGCACACAATACTTCTACAAAATGGTTATGCATTTGTGAGAAGTGTTAACACTCTCTTTATGCACTGCGAGAAATGGTATTTGCATTTTCCTAACAATTATTTGTTGGGTAAGATAATAAATAAAGTGGACAACGAACATCATTAAGTAGATTTGGGGTTATTATACGCGTACATAAAGCAATCGAACTTTAAATATGTTATGATTAGCCACATACATATTTATTATGCTATCTAAAGTACAAGTAATCAATCCAAATTTTCCAATAAAAGTACTGCATACTCGTATTGATTATTCCATATTCTTTATTTTTTCTTTTAACCGTTTTCGAGTGTCCAACTTTTTTTAGTTAGTATATTTAGGTTTTTATACAAATTTTATCAAAAAATCGTTAAAAGATAATAATATATACATTTAAAATTATTTTAAGAAATTCGTTACTTTATTTAATTTTGACAAAAAGAAAATAATATATACATTTCTGCAGTAACATAACAAATAATTTAAACTTGTATTTAGAAATGATTATAAATTCTTTGGTAAAAATACAATACAATACTAAACTTTATTCCTATACTTGAAGTATGTATTGTAATAATTCTATCATCCATTTTTTCTTTATGTGCACGGTAAGCAACAAGCGACGACACAACCTCGTCGATCGAATGTCCAAGCGCGACTGAATGATAGTGAACTCTCATTCAATGTGTGTGATCATGTACACGTGAGAGGAAAAACCCCGGGTAGTGCTTTTGCCCATCGCTGTTATAAAGTAACTTAACGGGTTTTCAAGGGATTGGTTAGTGCGGTGGTGGGTTGTCTCTCACTTCTCTTCTCATATTTTTTCTTTATTATTCGTATGTAGAAAATTTCAGTTCTCTTATATTCTACCTTTTTATTTTCCTCTTCTCTTATTCTCTCTTCTAGTCTTCTCTTTAAATATTCGTATTAAACACGTGCATTGGTACACAACATCGTACAAGTTGGCCATGATTTCTTTTTTGAGTAAGTTTGAGTGCCTGTTTTCATTTATGTTGTATTTGTAGATGTTGTGCTCTACTCTCGTAGGTTGTGTGTAGTTGAGTTGTATCAACTTACAATACTACATACAAGTTGCACAATACAAAGTAGTATATCGTTTCGAACAGATGTAGTGAGTATTTGTGGAATACTATTTTTGTCTGACTGCAGTAAAATAGAATAAAAAGACAAATTTATTTGTTTTTGGGATGGAAAAATGTTGTATTTATACCAGAAAAGGTGAATAGTACAAAATACAAATTTTTCAAAGGTATTCATTTTAACATAACATAAAAATAAATAAAAATTTTATATAACTCGATTTCATAAATTGCTTTGATTCACGTTAGATTGGTACATGTTTCGAATATTAAAAAAGGAACATAAATCACATTTTGTTATTAATTAATAAATAACTGTAATAATAAAATAATATAATAAAAGTATTTCATTTTAATAAAAATATATAAAAACGTATGTGCATTGTACAATGTAGTACATTGTAGTACATTGAATGTACATATAAACAAACAAAAAACAACACATATAACTCGATTTCATAAATCGCTAAGATTCACATTAGTTTGGTACATATTTTGTATATAAAAAAGTAACACATTTGTTTTTTCATATTAATTAATTAGTCAATAACTTAAAATAAAATTCGTAAAAAAATGATAGTCTAATCAGTCTTTTGAGTTTATATTGACAAACATTATTTCATTAAATGACTTTGAATTCGCTGTCATTTGAGATCTTTTATCTGTTAGTATTGTTCGAGCAATTGAAAATACTCTTTCAGAGGGTGCACTACTTGCAGGGATAGCTAGAATGCGACAGCTTAATTTAAACAAAAGAGGAAATTCATTTTTATTCTCATTCCACCACTGCAATATATTAAAGTCATCATATAATGTTACATTAGTGTTTTTGTACTTTAATATTTCGCTATCAATTGCTGAAACACTTGAGTTGGCAGTTGTTTCTGAAGGACTTATGTGCTTTCCAAATAAAGAAAACATTCTGGAAGAATTTGTTGCAGTGGAATTTACAGGTAAAGAAATATTGTCTGCATAAGGTGTCAAAAGGGATTTACAATAATTAATAATTTCCTCAGATTCATCTAAACTGAACTGGGTTAATTTATTTGCAGGAGGGAAAAGAAATAATCCTAATTTGTGGTACATTGTGATATTTGGATCTATTAAGGACGTTATCGTTTCCTGTAAATTTATTTTAAATTCCTTTATTAGGGATGGATCATCGTCTTCTATGGAAAGAGATGATTTCAAATGCTCTATATTCGCATAAACTAAATGTATAGTTGGATATAGCGAACCTTCAAGATCATCTGAGGCATCCTTGAAAAGCTTTAAAATTTTCATTAAATTCTCTAAATTGTATAATTTTATGATACTGTATTTTTTACTAGATTCTTTTCTAATAATTTATCTTGAATGGCTGCAAAATTTTTAACAATCGAGCAAATAGTATAGTATACCGAATTCCAGCTTTGAACATAGAGAAATGAGTTCATCAATTTGCGTCGTCTTCTTTATACATTTTTCCACAGTGTTGTGAATCAAGTGGCTAATGCAGTGAATATTATTATCTTCTTTAAATGCAGCAATCATATTACTTCCTCTGTCAGTCACAACTACGACCTTACTGTTTAAGGAACAATTGATTTCGGAAAGCAAACTAACCACCTTTTCTTTAATATTAGCACCTATTTAATAATAGTAAATGAGTAAGTTGTATGATATTTTCAATTATTATGTATTCGTCTTTAATAGAGCAAGTTTTTAATGAAAAATATGGGAGGTGAGGTGCGTATTTAAACATAAAGAAATATATTCTTAAATAAAATAGCAAAAACCCAAATAGAGTTTTGTTTAGTTTCGATAAGAACTTCAAGAAATTCCTCACGAGAAGGAGTTTGTACTCGATGACATCAAAAATGTTCCACAGTGTAATATATTTTTAAAAATATTTTAATGATGTCCCGAAAAACATGAAGTTTCATAAAATATCTACACTTGCTCTATTATCATTTGCATTCTTAAATATATAGTAACTTACTTGTATTAGCGAGGCCTTTCATGGATTTTATACCAAGCAACTTATTTTTCGATGAACTGTCCTTTATGTAATGGATTGTTACGGCGAGGAAAGACATTTTTAGGAAATTGTCCGTCCATACATCGCTTGTTAGCGCATACCCAGTCTCAGCTACCGCTGTTACATCGGTTTTTAAAATTGACAAATGTATTTTAAACCTTTGCTCAACATTTCTATAAATTGTAGTGGGGTGCGGCAAGAAGTTTTCCACATTTACATTACGTCCATGTTTATGTCCAACCTCGAGTATGAGTTTGATAAATTCTTTAAGGCCACGATCCTGAGCCAGCGCATAAGAGCGAATGTCACCCACCACCCATTCTGTTAAAACTTCTGTGCATCTTTTCTTGGTATCTCCATTCACCTCAACTTGTATTACTCCTTCTTCATTTTGTGCTCCAACGAAGCACTTGTGCTTCGACATATTTGACAGCGCATACTTTGAGTATTTGTAAACGCTATTGCATATTTTGCATGCAATAAAGTTTGGGATTTCATTATTTTCATCGCCAATAATATGGCCGAAATAATCCCAAACTTTGCTTCTTCCTCGCTTTATATTTATTTTATAAACACCTGACACGATTTTAGCTTTAATGTCATTGTTATTCATTTTGCACAAATATAATATAAAATTTCACAGAAATTTTACCACAAACACTGTACTTTTCCACAAAACAATTTGCCACGCGTTGCAACGATCAAGCACACTATAACTACAATAAGTATTTGCGTATATGAGAGAGAGAAGTGAATGCATGTTGTGTAGTTCCCAATACAACATAGTAGAACAAACATGCGATGTTCTGTGTAGAGTGATCAAACCAGAACGACACAACATCTACAACCATCTGTTTGACAACAGCACAACATTTACTTTACAACTTCTCGTTTGCACAACATATACAAGGTATTTATCAATTATCCCTTTCCGACCGTGTACGCACAATTGTGCGGGTAAGTTTAACGGCCTGTTTCTGTATTTCTAACGAAAGTCTCTGCGAACGAAAACCAGTCACTCACTATCGTCTGGAATTTGGTTTCTCTAAGGTTCGTTCGTTCGTTCGCCGGGCCTTACGTCAATGACGTTAGCAATTTACCAATTGGATAATAATGTAATTGCCATATCAACAATTTCACAACTTCCGGTCTAAAAAAGCACACATATTTGTATGGTCGACCTTAGAAAATACACCTCTGTATCCTTTACATGAGCGGTGGCCAAAAATCAACCCTGGGTGAGTTAGCTGAGCTGATCCAACACTCTCATTTCTTTCTCTCTCTCTCTCACGTCTCTCTCATTGTGTACTGATGATTTTTTTCCATCTTAGCGAGCTGCCAATTTTGACTTGTTTATGCTTAAATATGTAAACATATGTATACAATTTTATTATTATTTAATTGTTTTTACCATAATTATGCTAATATCTACTTGTTTTTGCTTTTAATAACGTTTTTTTGTCATTGTTCCTATAACGTGACTCGATCTGACATTTGTGTTCGCCCAGATGACAGCAAAGAGAGATAGAGAAACCAAAATTTACACTGAAATGATTACGTTTTCGTACGAGTTCATTATCGTGCGACTTGTCGTTGTGATGGTAGTTAGTGAAACCCAAATCAGCTGTTTGTCGTCTGGCAGGCGAAAGAAAGCAAAATTTTAAGTTACAGAAACAGGCTGTAAGTCTCTATAATTTCTTTAATATATGACGCTATACGACAAGACCGACAAAACATAATTGTGTATGATCTGTCTTTGTTGACCATTGCGAAGTTTTTTCATGTGTTTTTGTTATTTTATATTAATTTTGTAGTTTCAGTTGTGTACTTTGCGCTGTTGTCAAAATGAGTCTAAAGGGTAAGTTTTCATATAATTTAAAATTGTTTAAATTGTGGAATTATTTATGAAAAAGTGTTTTCAATAAGAAAAAATATTAAATATTGTATGTAAATTGTAACTTCGTGATTATTTTGTGATTTTTGATATTTTTACATCAAATTTGTTTGAAGTGCTACAATTGTGCGTGTTAGGACTATATTATAAAAATACGTTAACTTTTTTTTGTTATTCTTCTCAGGTGGACTAACTGACGACGATAACTTCGCTGAACATTAAATTCGGAGTTGGATGATTTTAGTAGTGATGATGTGGATGTGTGATGTGTGTGGAGGCAACATAGAAATTACCCTTTGTAGGCGTTGATTTGCTTGCAGAAATATTCCAAGAAAATGCAACGCTAATTACACAATAGATGAACAAATGATACTGGTCGGTGCCCTGTTAGACAACGCCTCCAAAATAAACCTAGAGGAGTGGTATTGAAAAATTAAGTTTTAACAGCCTCTGAGGGGCTGGTCCTTGATTTTGAGATTTATCAAAGCAATGCTACACCACTTCCATGCTCGAATTTAGGCTTAGGACCAGGCTTTTTTTGCGTTTGGCTGAAACACTTCCTGAATGTTCCAAACTGTTTTTGACCTTTATTTGACAACAACACCACTACTACAAGCTCTGTTGAATCTATACTAATGGAACAATAATGAGGAATAAAATACAAAACTTGCATTGCACGAATGAGAAACACTTGAGAATCGCTGATATGGAGGAATTTTGTCATAGTAAAGACAACATTGTCTTGGTGCAGTGGAAGGATTCAAAGTCGGTAGTTCTTGCATCTTTAGCTTGTGGTTGTGGCAGAGTTTAACACGTGAAACCCTGGAAAAAAAGAGAAAACTTATGTGGAATTCCAAACTTCAGAAAAGTATTCATGACTTGTTATGTTTTAAAATAGCATTAGCTAAACAACTAGTAGCTATAGATAAAAAGAAAAATATTGAATATGAATCTGAAGATTAAGATAAAGATGAAGAACCCCAGTATATTGCCAAAATATATCGTCCACCCCAACAACCATGCCAAGACAAAAGATACAAACAATGACCTATTGAGCATGATTTGTCATCAGCCAGATGCTGCCGACGTGTCGGATGTAAATCAAGAACGCGTACATATTGTTCAAAATGTCAAGTATATTTATGTCTTAGTAAAAAACAAAATTGTTTCGTAAAATACCACACTGAAAAATAAAAAAAATAATAATTTTTTTTTGAAAAAGATCGATTTATTATTTGAAAATTAAACCGGACTGCAACAATTGTGCGTATCCTGAAAAATAAGGATAAAGGGTCTTACTGACAAAACTTAAAATCATGAAATGTTCTATGTACACAGAAATAACAAAATTCAAAAATTCAGATAAATCTACCACTTGGATCGGCTATAGGTCGGAAAGGGTTATACTACATTGTACAATACTTTGTAGTGTAATAATGCACGTCTCTAATTCGTATGTAGAAAATTTCAGTTCTCTTATATTCTACTTTTTTATTTTCCTCTTCTCTTATTCTCTCTTCTAGTCTTCTCTTTAAATATTCGTTATTTACATGTAGGAGTGCCTTCGCGATCGACATATGGTTTGAGGTCCTGAACATTGGCATTTATTATTCTCCCCGAATCACTGGTTAGTTTTACAATATTTGAGTGGAGGATCTGGGATACCGTGTGTGGCCCACTAAACTTTGCCGCGAGTTTTTGTGTAAATTTATCCGCAGCAGAGGATAGAATCCTCTTTTTTCGCCCAACTTTGTCGCCAATTTTTGGTGTCCCTTTCCGACGTCGCAGATTATAATGTTTTTGTTGCCTCGCTGAAGCTTGTCTGTTATTCTTGGATACAGCATTCCACAACTCCTTTATTTTAGCAAAGGTTTCTGTCTCTTTACACCCATCGTGGTCTTCCATCAATCCTTTTGGTCTAGCTAGATTTTTCCCAAACAATATTTCGGCAGGTGCGAAACCAGAGGCCTAATTTTTGGCGGTATTTATAGCGAAGGCTATCTCTGCTAGATGTGTGTCCCAATGCCGATGATCATTTCCCGTGTACTGTGCTATCATTGTTTTAATTATTCGATTCATTCTTTCCGTGGGGTTTTCAAGAGGGGAATACAGGGCTGTTGTTTTATGTTGGATTCCAACACTATCCAAAAAGGTTTTCACCACTTTACTGATAAACTGTATTCCATTGTCGGTGAGGAAGATCTGAGGGCAACCAAAGCGAAACACAATACGCTCCTTTACGCACCTAAGAACATCCTGCGCTGTGGCTTGTCGCGTCGGAACCATTTCAACCCAACGACTACATTTATCGACCATTACTAACAATGCCGTATTGCCTCTAGTCGATCTTGGCAAAGGGCCGACGAAATCGGCGCAGACGAGTTCCCAAGGTTGTGAGCACTGCATGGTGGTCATATGTCCAGCCGCCGCTTGTTGTGTGGGTTTATATCGGGCACATACCTCGCAGCTTCTAACATACATCCTTACATCTCGCACTAATCCGGGCCAATAGTATCTTTCTTGTATTCGATACCGGATATTAGTTCGGACAAATTCGCATTTTTCTATGTTAATCACCATTTGCGCCTGCTGTAACCTCCGGAATACTTCGTCTAGCGTTCGTAAGTGTCGTCAAATACCCTCCACTGGAACAGGCCTCGGCCTGGTTCTGTAAAGGCAGTGTATTTACGAGAGCTTGTGGCGTGCGGTATCTGCCAATACCCATTCTTTAGATCTAGTTTGTCTACTTCGTTAATGATGGTCATCATAGCTGGGTGGCGTGGCATGTACCTTTACTTAAATGGTTTGTCATTGCGGAGAATAATACGATGTTCGGTCATGTTACAAAGAGCTTTACATTCCCCAAATCGAATTTGATGCTCCTGAAGTTATTTATCTAACATCTCGTTTTGTTCGGCGGACAGGAAGTCACGGGAGGTCATGACGTGAAGGGATGAAAAGAAGTAATGGGATCGCTTTTTGGTCTGGTTAATGCTACGCCATCGATGTATAATTTGATGTTTCGGTGGCTTAAGAAATCCATGCCAACGATCATTGTCTCGGCCAGTGATGGGATCACTGCCACTCTCAGCGGTGTAGTTTTTTGATTAAACTCCACATTCACCGTGTATATATCCGAGCACGATGCGAGCCTTTGGTCAGCCATCTGTACTGCCCAGATGTGTAGAGTGACTCATTTTTGTGTTATCTCGTGTTGTAGAAGATTTATCGTGTGTTGGACTAGATTCTTCCTCGTTGGCGGGTGTTTCGATTTTTTCCGCAGTGCGATTTTGAATCTGTCCCTGCTCGGGCGCCATTTGTAACGGGGTTTTATTCGTGGGCTGAGGTAGTTCAGCTGCTACCAGGATCAATTAAAGGACCCTCAAAACCTTAAATAAAAACACACTATTTTCCCTTTCTTTAGGGCACGAAATTCAGGTTTTATTTATCGTTTTTTTCTCTGTACAACAGTTTAATGTTTCATTTATTTATACAAAATATTTCTTGAGTCAATCTATGTATGGGTACGAGTCCTCAGATGCCGATTAGGATTGTAGGGAAGGCTATCAAATGCCTTTAATTTAAATGGTGGTATGTAAACTGACGTAACGCTTAACGGACGCCTCACACAGGAGCTGACGGAAGCCTCACACGGGCGCTTGACGGACGCCTCACACAGGCGCTTGACAGACGCCTCACACAGATGCTTGACGGATGACCCAGTTCTAACGCACAGGCGGTCGGCGCATTCTGCTGCGATAAACTGGCTTTCGGTGGACACCTTAGTCCTGACACATGTACGGTTGGCGGATGATGTGGCGTGGACCAGACCTTCGGTATAACGGAGTGGTATTAGGCATCGGCGACGATCTGTGAATGGGACGGACAGAGGCTTTTATTTAGTGGCAAGTAGTAAAGGACATTTATGGATGCAAGCGAATCGCGTATGCGGGCGAACCGCGTATGCGAGCTAATCGCGTATACGAGCGAATCGCGTATGCGGGCTTACCGTTCTCCGGTCTTGCCGCGTATGCGAGCTAATCGCGTATGCGAGCGAATCGCGTATGCGGGCGAACCGCGTTAGTGTCCTGAAAAGGACAGAGCTACAACTACTAGTCCTGAGGAGGACTTTTTCTACGACTACTAGTCCTGGAAAGGACTATTGGGCGGATCTTTGTTGCTTCGGGTTAAGTATTCGGACTGCGGACTATGCCACTTGTCGTTCAACTTGGTTGGTAGCTCCGTTGATCCACACCATTGACTGAAAAACGTCAACACCTTATACCACTGGCTATACAGAGTCAACGAGAATTATATGCACAGCGTGTATTTTAATTTACTTTCATGTTACACCGGAAACATGAAAGTATAAGCATAGCCATATATTCATTCTGAGTGGCTGTGGCAGTCAGTGGTTGTAACAGGTTCCAACTTATTTTTCGCTTTATGTATTCCAACAGGTTAAATATGTCCCTCAAAATTCATTTATAGCATTCTTATTTAAACTTTTTCCCTTTGAATCTTGTCGACGTAAGTGACGAACATGGCGAAAGGTTTCAACAAGAATTGAAGTCCATCGAGCGGCGTTACCAAGGGCACTGAGATGAAAGAATGATGGGAGATTATATTTGGGTCCTCATTAGAGAAACCGATTCCGAAATCTACAAACGTCAACAAAGAACTCAAATTACTTCTAATGAAACTTGTTCATGTAAATAAACTCAAATGTACATAATATAAATAAAATTAATAAATAAAATCGCTATTTAAACAAAAATTAAAATTTTTTTTTAAATTCTCTTACCTCTACCAAAAGGGCTGTAATTTCTACATTTATCCATAGATTGTAAAATTTGTTTTGTCAAATTATTTCAATATAAGTTTTTTTTATAAAAAATAAACAATCTTTTGTATTGCATTTCTTCACTTCACGGGAAGTGGAAAATGCTATTGTGAATAATAGGGAATAGTTTGTTCACTAAGAATCTGTAATAATGCATCGAAAATGAACAGCTGTTCAAAATTAATAAATTACTATATTTTAAAATTTGCAAAAGAGTGTAAACAATTGTACATGGAATAGTAAATTTATGTTTTATAAATACACTAGCTGACCTGGCGAACTCGTTAATGTAATGAAAATGAAAATAATAATACGAACATGCTCATACTGCTTCCTGTAATTCGGTCAATTTATATTCTTTGTGCTGTATTAAATTCAATGGGAATAGTTGAAGTTTATAACAATGTCGATGTACATCTACCGGCACTTGTACGTTGTACAGATCAGTTTTTTACAATGCTATCACAAATAACTTCAAGACGATTAGTGCAATGGTTTGCCGATTTTCAGTATTCTATTCATATGGGTTACGTTCTTGCTAATTCGATATACCACACCACACTCTCGTGAAAATCGAAAGATCTGTTCTCTAGTTATGAGGTAGTGTTGGCCATACGACGCATCTTTGCGCAAACCAAAATTTTCCCAAATATTTTCCTTAAAAGATCCGTTCTCGAGTTATGACATTGTGTTCGCTGTGACACGCCCATTTGACCAATCCTAAAGTTTCCTTCCTAGGACCAATCAATCCCAAAATCTTAATATCGAAAGATTCGTTCTCGAGTTATGAGGTTGTACTGGCCGTGTCGCGTCGCTTCTGAACAATCCTAAATTTTCCTCCATGGTGTCCCTCCTGGGGCCAATACGAATACATCAAGACCAAAATCGCGAAAATCGAATGATCCATTCTTCAGCCGCTCCGCGCCCATTTGACAAATTCAAAATTTTCCTCCATAAAGCCCTTCCTTGGACCAATACGAATACACCAAGCCCAAATTCACGAAAATTCGAAAGATCTATACTTGAGCTATGATGTTATGCTGGCCTCGCAACGCCCATTTGACCAATCCTAAATTTTTCTGCATAGAGTCCTTCCCTGAGCCAATACAAATACATCAAATTCAATATATTAAAATTAGCATGATCCGTTCTCGAGCTATGAGCTTGTGTTGGCCCTGTCGCGCCCCTTTGACCAATCCGAAAATTTCCTCCACGGTGTCACTGTCCAATATGAATTCATCAATCCCAAAATCGTGAAAATTTAATGATGAGGTTATGTTGGCCGCGACACCCCCGTTTGACCAATCCAAAATTTTCCTTCATAGTATCAAAAAGGGTAAATTTTCGTTGTATAGTACTATATAATTACAAAGATTTAGGTTTATTTCCTGTAAGAGTTTTCTAAAGGATAAGAATAACACTCACGTTGTTGATAGCGCGAGAACAGACCACGGTCCAACATCCGATTCTGTAAAAAGGGGTTTATGTATTAGCACCCGAGTCTATCCAAATGAAAAATTTCACCTGTGTAGCTTTACAGGAGACTCAGCGGCCAAGTGGTCAAAAATAACATGGCGTAAAAGCAGATCCTTTTGAGATTTGTATATATGCACATCAGTTTGTAGGCTCATATTTCTTAAAAGACTTTTTATACCCTCCACCATGGGATGGGGGTATATTCATTTTGTCACTCCCTTTGTAACACATCTAAATATTGATCTGAGACCCCATAGAGTATATATATTCTTAATCGTCGTAAAATTCTAAGCCGATTTAGCCATGTCCGTCTGTTGTAATCACGCTACAGTCCGTAATAATAGAGCTAGGTTGATCAAATTTGGCAGAAATATGTCTTATAGTCGCAGGTTGTTTGGGATTACAAATGGGCCATATCGGTCAATGTTTTGATATAGCTCCCCTATATGTAGAGGCCGCTCGTCCACCGTGGTTGATACACGGCTTTCTGGATGTGCGGAGGTACCCACGCTCATTATTTCTGGTGACTCCAACTCTAACAGAATATCTGTAACGTCCTTCTCTAAGGACGAAAGCTCTAATTCTGACACAGAGGGGCTGAGGGGAGTCTCCGGACTCTTTGACGCATCTGGCGGGGACACGCTTCTCGATGATACGGACGAAGAGTTTGATAACACCCTTGTCGGGGTGGATGTTAATCTGTCAATTACCAATGATGGTAAAAATTATACAGATTAAGGGGCGTGCGGTAAACTGCTTGTGGCCAACTGTGAAGGCATTCCAAGAACCTGTATTTTGGCAAGGTATCTAAGTATCTCTCTCCTGGCTAATTTAAGTGGTAAAGACCAAACATCTGCTAGTCTGGAGATCGGTAATCGCATATATTGGGTGGTCTCCAGTTACTTGCCTTATGAAGCTGTAGTACCGACTGCTCTATTCAGGGAAGTAGTAGACGGAGCAACGTATGACGAGGTCGAGCTGTTACTATCTGGGGTAGTACGGATATAAACAATAGGGGTGATTCGCTTCTTGACCTTATTCAAACTACCAACCTAAGTATTTGTAACATAGGTAATAAACCGACCTTTACAATTAAAGACAGACAAGAAGTACTAGACGTAACGTTTGCTACTGACCGGCTGCCAGACAAAATTATTGGGTGGAATGTACTGGACGACCACTCATTATCAGATCACCATTATATTGAGTTCAAACTCGCTGAAAAAGTGCCTAAACCTGCCGTCCACAGAAATGTGAGAAAGACAAAGTGGCACCTGTATGAAAAGAATTTCAAGAATGTCCTCAACTCCAAACTTCTGTATGAACCGAATGACAAAGCCGGTCTGGATAATCTGGTCGAGCATATCACCACATCATTCAATAGTTCCCTTGAATAAGCCTGTCCAAAAACAAGGTACAAGGGTAAAACTAAACCCCAATGGTGGACTTCTGAGCTAACGGCTATGAAAAAGACCTGCAACAACCTATTCAACAAGGCTAAATCTACTGGGGTCGCTAATGTTTGGGAGAAAGAACAACTCAAGATATATAACAACTCAAGATATATAACAAGGAGCTTAGAAAGGCGCAAAGACGCTCTTGGTATACCTTCTGTGGCGAAGTGGAAAAGGTCTCCGACGCCGTAAGGCTGAGGAAAATACTATCAGCTTCTCCCTGTACAGTGGGTTACTTGCAGGATGAGGAAAATAACTGGACAAAAAACAGCGAGTAGTCACTGAATGTACTGCTCGACACACATTTCCCGGGGACTCACCAGCAGCACCTGAAGATCAGCAAGACCAACAAGAATGCGAGAGGATTGCGAGCGTCGCTAGCTTGTTGACTGAGAAATCCAGAATAAGCTGGGCTATTAATAGCTTTGAGCCCTTCAAGTCACCTGGACCAGACGGCATCACTCCAGCAGAAATGCAGAAAATGTTGAAGTACATTATCCCCTGCCTGGAGAAAATTTATGTAGGCTGTATCAGGCTTTCATACATCCCGAATCGATGGAGGGATACCAAAGTGGTATTCAGACCTAAAGCGGGAAAGATACCACACACTAGGCCAAAAGACTTCAGACCAATTAGCTTATCTTCCTTCCTATTGAAAGGTCTGGAAAGACTTTTAGATTATTTCATTAGGGAAAACCTGGATACAAAACTCCTGTCGGTGAACCAACATGCTTACAATAAGGGGAAGTCTACAGAATCAGCCCTGCACGAACTTGTGAGCACTATCGAATCGTCCCTGCATTTCAAGGAATTCACCATGGTGGCATTTCTGGACATAGAAGGGGCTTTTAACAACACTCACTCAGATGCAGTAATTGCGGAACAGTCACATCTAAAAGTTAAATCTAGTTTGACAGAATTGGTTCTCTTTACTAGAATGAATAAAGTCCCATATGTGGACCCTCCACCTCGGATAAATGGAACAGATCTAGTCTTTTCTGAAAGGAATAATTCTAGAGAGAAAACTGTTATTTAGACTTAAGGTATTGGAAACTGTAAGGAAGGCCGCCTTATATTCCTGCAAAAAGGCTGTAGGTTCGCGGTGGGGCCTCTCTCCTAAAATCGTCCACTGGATATATATAGCAGTAGTTCGTCCTATACTGCTATACGGCATTGTGGTACGGTGGACGGCAACTGACAAACTAACCATCACCAACCTACTAACAAAGGTTCAGAGAACGGCCTGCCTGAGCATAAGCGGAGGCTTAAGGACTACAGCGACCGAGTCTCTACAAGCCCTACTCCATATACTGCCGATTAATATTGTGGCGAGAGATGTTGCAACCAAAGCGGCAATAAGATTAAACTGCCTATCACTATGGAGGTACAAGAACTACGGTCACATGAGGATATCAAAGTGTAGTGCTATGGTAACCGACCGAGTGGACTATAGATGAATGGGTTGGAAAAATACCAGGGTAGCCAGACAAATCTGGCCATGGTATGACCTGAGAAGATCAAATTATCTCCCTGCACTAGAGAGGCAAAGATTGTCTACGTTAGTATCAGTTCTGACGGGACACTGCTTGAACGGCGAACACGCCAAAAGATTGGGTATTGACTCTAATGACTTCTGCAGAAGCTGTGGAGATGAGGAAGAAGTGGAGAGCATTGAGCACTTGCTATGCGACTGCCCCGCTCTGAGTAAACGACTGGACATACTGGGGACGGACATACTGGGGACGGTCTTTCTAGTCAGCCTAACAGATCTTTCCAGTACCGATATTCGTGCTATCGATAAATTTGTATATCAAACAGGTTGGTTTCGATGAGGGGCATTTCAGCCCGCGGTAACACTAGGGACCCAAACTGGTCTATGTGAGCTTGTATAAAAAAATGCGTCTGCCACCCTAACCTAAACCTAGAAGCCGCTCCAAAATACGGGTTTTGAGCCATAAATTCCACATTTTCCAAGCAATTTAACTGAATCTTTGCAGTTTGTATTTAATTAAGACAAGAATTCATCGCAGTAAAATATTTTTAAATCAGTTCATACTCGTATTTTGTTATAGTCCTCCCTAAAAGGCTTATTTTTAAATCAGTTCATACTCGTATTTTGTTATAGTCCTCCATAAAAGGCTTATTTAAGCCATGAACAACACATTTTCTAAGATATTTAGCTGAAACTTTGCAGTTTATGTTCTATTTTTGCAAGAATTCATCTCAATAAAATGCATACCAATAAAATTTTATTTTGTTGTAGTCCCCGTGTAGACGAAACTCTCTAAAAAGCTAATTTAAGCCATAAATACCACATTTTTCAGGTGTAGAGTTTGGCTAAAGAATTTGCGGCCTAAAAATTGCAGCGTTCGTTTTTTAAATAATTTACTTAAACAAATAGGATCGTTTCATGATTTGCTCCAAATACAAAGATTTTTCCTGTAATAAAATTGAAAGCAATCCATGGTGGAGGGTATATAAGATTCGGCATGGCCGAACATAACGCTTTTACTGTGTTTTTACAGGTTCCATTCATTTACATGGAGGGTCTGCACTATTAACATCGTTTGCCAAGGTATTCCAAAATGCAACCTCGGATTATTTCGCTATGGTATTATTATAACCACACGTAATTTCTCTGTTGGCTTGCACTTAATTTAATAATATTTTACTTCTGTTTTTATACCCTCCACCATAGGATGCGGGGTGCATTCATTTTGTCACTCCGTTTGTAACACCTATAAATATTGATCTGAGACCCCATAAAATATATATTTCATTAATCGTCGTAAAATTCTAAGATGATTTAGCCATGTCCGTATGTTGTAATCACGATACAGTCTATAATACTTGAGCTAGGTGGCTGAAATTTGGTATAGATACTTGTCATAGCTGCAGGTAAGGGATTGATCATAGGTAATATATTTTTATACCCTACACCACACTGTGGTTCAGGGTATTATAACTTTGTGCATTTCTTTGTAAAACACAAAAGGAGAAGAAATAGACCCATCGTTTATTATACCGATCGACTTAGAATTACTTTCTGAGTTGATTTAGCTATGTCCGTCTGTGCTTGTATTTTTGTAATCAAAGTACAGGTCGCAATGATGGTCCGATCTCAACGAAACTCAGCACATATCTTTCTTTTGGCCCAAGGACGATTCAGATTTACATATAGCTCTCATATACTATATGTACCTTTAGGTTAGGTTAAGTTAAGGACGCGCGGCACACAACATTGTGTTCGTCCTGAGAAGATGAGTAAAAGAAGAGGGAGAGGTCGAAAAAGATGAGGGAGGTGATGAGTATAGATAAAAGAGAGGAGAGATGGCTTTTTATGAGAGGTTTAGATGAGATGATGTCAAACCATCCATCTCAAGCAACCTATGGAACCCATAATTCTATAAATATTGTGGGATGATAGAGATTCCAGATCTTGTATCGTGTAATCACCTAGGTAGCGATGTCTTCGTCTTGATAGAGTAGGACATTGACAGAGAAGGTATTCTACATCCTCACAGAGTCGACAGTAGTCGGCAGAATCACTCTGCCACTTTGATGTTAAAGATCTAGCATTACAATGGCCAGCCAGCGTGCCTATCATTAAATGAATGTCCCTCTTTGTGAGGTTAACAAGATTTTTGGTACTCGATTTCGATATGGCTGGCCATAGAGATTTAGTGATTTTACAGTCAGATCTGCTCCACCATTTTCTGTTTGCCAGGTCTTTGTAGAAACACTCTATGTTACTGAAAAATTCGCATAAAGGGGAATATAGCAATGGCTTAACCCTTGCAGCGTCCATTGCAGATCCATTTCGCGCGAGTTCATCAGCCTTATCGTTCCCCGCGATATCACAGAGTCCGGGGACCCAGCACAGTGTGATTATGTCTGCCAATTGCTGTAGTTCCAAACTGCACTCATTAACCACATTTGACTTAATAGTGGTTGACTTCAGTGCTTCATAGCAGCCTGACTATCAACATAGAGTGTTATGTGATCATCTTGTCCTACTTTTCGTCGATTTATCAAACTGAGGGCTTCCAGTATAGCAAAGATCACCGCCTTGAAAACGCTGCAGGTGTCGGCTAAACTGTTGGACGTATTCATGCCAAGAGATTCGCTGAAAATGCCTGCCCCTGTGCCTACATCCATCTTTGAACCGCCAGTGTATATTGCATGGCCCTCCAAAGGAAGGTTGTCGCGTGACCAGTCTGTTCTGGGGTGGATCATTACGGAGAATTTCTGAACTGGTGACAAATAGTCTGTCGGTCCCGCCAGAGCCCTTAGGTCAGACATTCTTGATGCCTCAATGAGAATGGCCAAGTGGCCCCAATCCGCGTTACGTCACACACGAGCTTCTCGAAGTCTGAGAGCGCATTTTGTAGCACTGCACTTAACAAAAAGTCCTACAGGTTGTAGGTTCAATACCATGTCGAGTGACGTCTGCGGTGTGCTCTTTCTCGCACCGGATATAAATAATAATGACGCTCTTTGTACTTTCTCTAACTTTTTAAGCTGATATTTAATTTCTGTCGCCTTCCACCATACAGCACTATAGCTGTATACATCCAGTGGATGGTACTTGGCTTGAGCCCCCAGTTCTTTCATATCGAGTTTCTGCACGAGTATAGTGCGTTCAATCCCTTTTTGACTCTTTCCTCTGTGTTTCTTTTCCATATGAATTCCCGGTCAAGTATAACACCGAGATATTTAGCCTCTGAGGACAGGTTCAGTCCCACTCCGTCCAGAATAGGTTTGGTGAAATGTGGTATCGTATTCTGTCTGGTGAATAGTACTAGCTCGGTCTTCATGGGGTTGATGCCCAGCCCATTTGCCGTTGCCCATCTAGATAGCCTCCTAAGAGCACCCTGAATAAGATCGGTGATAGTCGAGAGAAATTTGCCTCCAACCATGATGACAATATCATCTGCGTAGGCGACAACTTTCACCCTTTCTTCCTCAAATGATCTGAGTATTCCATTTAGTACCAAGAGCCACAGGAGATGTGACAGTACCAGAGAATGAAGCCGAGCCAAAATTGGCGGCGGCGGCTGCCATTGAAAATTGTAGATCGGCGGCGGCGGCTAGGCGGTTAAGCCGACATAAAATTGACATACGGCGGCTCTATGATAGACATTTTAACATTTAAAATAATAGTTGAAAAGTTAAGCTATGGTATTTATTCTTAAATAATAGATGTTTTTAAGTTAATTGTAAGATATTGTGAGCTATGTATAGACGATTGACAGATCGGACAACTTTATCAACCCTGTTAAAGTGCCGCAAATGTACGGACAATGACTGATTGTTAGGGAAAGGTGAATTGACAGTTCAGACGATTGCAAGAAACCCTTACAATTTCATATATTTAAAATATATTTTGTAAATATTTATGTGAAGAATTGCCAATATTTAATAGACAGTGGCCAATAAAATGTTTTTCTGACAATGGCGCCGTTGTCACATGCATAAACTTCGCACATATTACAATCTGCAAATTATTTCACAATGATTTTTCTGCCAACGTTGCACGACAAAAATTGTATGTTCACACGGTTGTACGTTCACAGGGTTGCATTTTTCCGCCATTCGTCTATACATAGCTTAAGTCGAAACAGGATGTTTCCAGGACAGACGAATCGACGTTTTAGTGAAATTTTAAATTTGTGTGGAATTGAGTGTTTTGAGCTTAACTTGATTGATTTTTTAGAATGGAGGTATTAATTTATGTGTTATACTATTCTTCAATACTCCATTGATTTTTTCCGAAAATATTTTTATCTCTATATGTACATAATCTAATAATAAATAAAAAATCTTATTATTTCCTTTAAAAAAAGAATTTTTATAATTATTTTTCTATTACTATCAATATTATGATTTTTAAGACATGTTAAGCTTCCTCTTGTAACAATAAACGAATCAAAACGAAAATCACTCACTTCCATATCGTCCACCCAATAAATGAATAGTGTATAATTTATTTGTCGTTTCGAGGAAATCATATTTGAAGTTTTTGTGAAATTGAAACTCGATATTATTATTTATTAATGAACAATGTCAAACACCCAATAACCCAATTTGTGGAAGAAAAATTTCACCAGATATTGCGTAGATTCTTAAAATGCAATAAAAAATAATAGTGTATATGCGTACACATTATTTTTCTATTAAGACGATGTTATATCTGCTATATAGCTATTTGCTTATCAAAAATGTAAATTGTATCTATCCATATTTTAAGGTTTTTCTATGGAACGGCGGCTGTGTTTCAGCCGATTTTAGCCGCAAAGATCGGCTGGTGAAAAAAGGTCGGCGGCTCGGCTCGGCGGCTTCATACTCTGGAAAGTACCCCTCCTTGAGGAGTTCCTCTGGTCACCATCTTCCTAATGGCGCCCTCTTCAAGTGATGCCATGATTCTGGTGTTTAGCGTTGAATCAATCCAATCAACCAGTAGAGGGGGAATGTCCACATCCGTTAAGGAGTTAAGTATCGATTCCAACTTCACATTATTGAAGGCTTCTTCTATGTCTAGGAAAGTAGCCAAAGTGTATTGGTTTTTTCCTAGATTACCCTTAATATAACCCACCACGTCATGAAGAGCATTGTCAACAGAGCGACCCATGATGAACGCATGTTGTCTACTGCTGATTAAAGATGGGTGTAACCGATCAATGATATAGATGTCAATCAGTCTCCTCAAAGTTTTCAGTAAAAACGATGAGAGACTGATTGCTCTGTAGTCCTTAGGCATTGAGTGACTAGGTTTTCCCGCTTTGGGGATGAAAACTGCTCTAACTTCACGTCATTTGGAGGGAATAAAATTCCTCAGTAGGTACTCCCTAAAAATCGTTAAGAGTAAACATATCTCTCTTGACCCTGCGTTTTGTAGCATGGCCGGTGATATGTCATCTGGTCCAGTCGATTTGAAGGGTTCGAAGGAATTTTGGCCCACAGTATTTTCTCCTTGGTTACTAAACTGTTGACAATCGAAAGAGCGCGGTCATCGCACTGTGATTCTCTGTGTTCTGTACCGTTATTAGGACATGTATCCCGGACCAGGCTCGAATACCCCGGGAAGTGTGTCGTAGCCAGGAGGTCCAGGGTATCAGAGCTAGACTCAGTCCAGCTTCCATCTTCCTTTTTGATGCTTCCAATCGCCTTGGTCTTCGAAATCTGGAGGACTCGTTTACCCCTTTTATGCTTTCACAGAAATTGACCCAGGAGACGCGTTTCGCCCGTTTGACCTTATAGCGACCTTATATGTCTACTACTTTCGACCTATTTCTGATTTGGAAAGTTGGATCATTACCAATATTGTAAATCTTTAGCCCAAAATACAAAATAAAGTCATAAAGTGACTCACCTCTAGTGTTGATGTTCGTACGTCCCCATAAAGAGTGGTGCGCGTTTGCGTCACATCCTAGGATCGTCCTTGTCTTCCGATTATTCTCATGCACGAGCTTGTGCACTGACTCATTTGGCGGGTTGTTTTCCGTCAGGTCTCCATTGCTGTAATTATACATGTTCTCACCTTGTCCGCCGAAGGAGGAGAGTATGTGATGTAATTTTTATTGCCCAAACCAAAAATGAAGTAAAAATTCTGTAAAATTTTTGTTATGTATTGTGTGTCTGTTTGTTGGTTGTTTTTGGTTTAATTTAAATACTCCAGCTTTTGCGCTATCTATATTACACCCATTGCATATGGTTAAATGCTCTAGTGAAGAGGTACATAGCAACTCGAAGCATTACCAACTGATGTATGGTCTAGATATCGGCGGTGAATTAATTCTTTGGTACAATCTATGGAAGAAAAATAATTTGTGCGAACAAGACTTGAAGGGTATTGAAATTGTTGACCTATTTAAAGACTCAAACGAATTTCTACCTACAATAAACAAATATATTTCCATTTTAAGCGCCTTACCATGCACAACAGCGACCGTGGAGCGTTCCTTTAGTATACTTCGTAGAGTCAAAACGTGGCTGAGGAGCACAATAGGACAGGAAAGGCTTTCCGGACTATGCCTCATGAGCGTGCACAGAAAATTCATCAACGAGAACCGTAAGATGATTGTGAAGGAAATAATTGAAAAATTTGCAGAAAATCCGAGGCGTTTATTATTATTGTAGCATAAAAAAAACAATGTTTTCTCTTTTTAAATAAGCAAGGTGTTTTTTACTTTAGTTTTTACTTTAAACGGGTATAACTTTTTTCACTAACTCTAATCTAGATAACTAACATGACATTTTATTTAGTAAATATTATTAGGTTTTAGTTCTTAGTTTTTACTTTAAACGGGTATAACTTTTTTCACTAACTCTAATCTAGATAACTAACATCACATTTTCTTTTGTAAATATTATTAGGTTTTAAAACCCGTTAAGAATTTTGAACTAGCAAAAACCGTTTTGGGGTTGTGTGACGTTGTGTTTATGTTGGCTATGCGGCTTTTTAATGTTAATCCTACAATAAACTTACAATGTACTTGGACTTTTAATTCGAAGCAATTTTAAGAGTTCTCAACGTCCTCCGAAGGTTTTTTTATAAAGACTCATTACTTACATACATAGAATATTATCAACAAAGTTCGTCTGAAGAAAGTATTTGGTAGAAAAAAAAACGAATGAATGAAAGAGAGTTCTTCCAATATAGCTTCATATTCATATATTCCTACATTATGGCAAAATCACTGTTTTAAAGTTATATGCCAATCTTAAAAAAAGTTTAAATGACATCTTGCTATTTTACATACACCAGAAAACAAATGATTTAGAAATTAATACTTTTGCTACTAATTACATTTAAAATTATAAAATGTTTTCAATAAAATATCCTTTTTTGGTTTATCTTTATTTAATATATTTCAATGAGCATTAATTTATGTATTTTAAGTTTTAAATTTTTTTATGTTTAAAAATAATATTAAGAAAAACAAGAACTTCTGCCACCTCCTAATTTAGATCCTGGCTACGACCTTGGCCTTAAGTGTATCCGTTCAAAATGAGTCAAATCAGTCGATCCACGTCGTTCTCAGGAATTGGGCATCTCTCAAGCCACACTGTGGCGTACTTTGCGCAAAGATCATGGCCTTCATCCTTATAAGATCAAAGTAACTGAAGAGCTAAAGCCACTTGATCATTTGAAACGCCGAAACTTATCCGATTGGGCTCTGGCAAAGTTAATGTTATGCCCTTAATGGAAAACCCGTTATGTTACTACCGATTTGGTATCAAAGCGCTATATAAGTTGTACTTTACTTTCGATCATTACAAAATTTGGCAGAAAGATGTTTCTCAATTTCAAGAAACGAATATTGCTTAATTTGGCGATAATCGGTTCAGATTTATATATAGCCACATATATATGTTCCTACCTATTTACCAATTATCGCAAATTCCATTTTATATATCTTTAATGATGACGGTAAGGGTGATCGGAAAACCTGGTTTAGAAAACGGTTCACGTTTCTTCAAAATTAATCATTTTAGAAACTTGTTTTTAGCTAAATCGATATTTTCGGTATTGTTTTAAAAAAAAATCATGAAAAATTTAAATTTGCAGTAGTAATTACGCTACAGTCTACAATAATATATCTAGATGACTGAACTTTGGTATAGATACTTCTTATAGCTGAAGGTAACATGGGAGTGAAAATGGGTAATATTGGTCCATTTTTGATATAGCCCTCATATATAGTATCTCCCCGATTTGACTTCTTAACATCATAGAGACTACAAATGTCAACTGATCGACCTGCGAAGCGAACCCAAGCAAAAACAAAAATGTATTGGTATGAGTGTTTAGTATGTTGACTTAGTTCGGCAAAATACGAGTTTGGTTAGTAGTTCCTGTTACATTCAATTTACTGCTCCCTTAAGTACTTCAGCTGATTTAAGTTAAAGACATACATTGAATTCTGAAGATGATAGAGTGGTGTCTATCGAAACTGCAGTCAATTCTACCAAGCAATTAAAACAATCTACCAATTTTTGTAATTGTTTCTATTACTTTTTTGTAATAGACAGAAAATAACTGAAACATATGGTTTTCAACCGAATAAATTCTGACTGAATAATATAAAAAAAAAAACTTCACAAAAGTTACGATTTTTCATTTTATGAACTCTTTTGAAAGGAATCGCTTCGGTATAAATTTTCTGCGGTCAACAGTATTACACGTAATTTCATAAGATTTTGAAGTTATTTTAGATTGGACAGAAATACAAAACAAAGCATTAACGATGTATTAAATATCTTGATATTTAGTGATTTACCCGCATTGCAATAGTTGTTTATATTGCAACCGTCAAAATCGCACTTGCAACATAACACATTGTTTCTGTCACATGTGTCCAAATCATCACAGCCTCGAGCGAATCTAATATTGGTATCTGAAAATTGAGTCCATAACTTTGTTAAGAAACAACACGTTTCTTAGGAATACAATGCAAACTCACCATATTCGCCCATTTCTCCTGTCTGACCCAATAAAACAGCGCAACCAGTTTTGCAGGTTTGCAAGAATTTGTACCTTGCTTTGTAGCTATTCAAACTGAGGCATTCCACATCTTCGGCAGAGCAGACGTAACATTTAACACCTGTTCAAAATTATTTTAAATATCTTTTTAAATATTAATTACATAAAAAGACAATTACATAAATTTCGTAAAAAGACAAGAGATGATAAATATTTATATGAGCTCCCAAGAACAATGCCATACTGACGTTTTTAAAATGCCAATGCCAAGGTAGTGGTCACAACGACGTGATCAATTTTGAGATAAGATCAGGGACTCCATAAAGTACATATTTTCTTAATAGTGGTAAAATTCTAAGACGGTTTGGCCACGTCCGTCTGTGGTAATCACGCTACAATCTACAATAATTGAGCTAGACGACTGAAATTTACGACATATACTTCATATAGCTACAGGTAACTTGTGATTGAAAATAGACAATATCGGTCCATGATTTGATATAGCCCTCATATATACCATCTCTCCGTTTTGTCTTCGTTCTTCTGCAAATTTCATCTGATTGTACTGAAAATTGTTAACTTGTGTTTGTTTATACAGACACAGAAAGAAAAATGCCATACTAAATTCAAGTAAAAAAGTCTTAATTTAAGCCGATATAGTACTTAAAAATTTAAGTACGTTCGTACTAAGCTTTTCTTAAAACAAGTATAAATCGGCTTACATTGAAAAAATCAAGTGCTGAAAGGCTTGATTTTTACTTGAAATCAAGTAAACATTTCGTAAAAAAGGAAAATTAAGGCTTATATGGCTTAAAGTAAGAAGAAAAAAAAGCTTACTTTAATCTCTGAGAGGCAGAGCAATTATAAAGCATAATAAAATTAACCTCTCAACCACTCTCATTTAAGTGATTGATTTTGGCTGAAGTAAGTCGGTCGGTTCGCCGACAAAAACTCCTATGTGTAATTTTTCGATTTTTTTATTGTCGAATTAGAAGGTCCTAGCGGTCATACGACCACCGGTTCCGAAGTTACCTAAAACCTAAACCTTTATGCACAGAGTGCCCCAAGGAATAGATTCACGCCAAAAACGGCTAATGAGGTTTTGTTCAGAATCATCCCCTCCATCGACTATGAATAGATCAAAATCCAATATATTCCTTAGAGACCATAAAATGCAAAGATATTAATCTTATTAAATTCGCTCTAATATTGTTGTACACATTTGGCGGTGTAAGTCGAATTTATGGATTTCAAAAAAATTCGCAATAGAATAATATTGAAAATATCGCGTACTTTATAAAACGACTTACAAATGTTCATATTTAAGGGAAATTATGTTATAGTATTAAATTTATTATTATCCGTATAATGTATGAGGCAGCCCTAACAGCAAGACGTCTACAAGTCTTGCTTACAGTTATTCGTTTGTGCCAGACAGACGCTCCTGGGAAAATCAAGCTACAAGCGCATCTTCATCGCATAGGACTAGCAGAAAACGACGAGTGCAGGGCATGCAGGGAAACATCGAAACGATGGGACATTTTCTGTGTCACTGCCCGGCTTTCACACATGCAATATCCCAATATTTCGGGTCCGACATATTATCAGACTTGACTCATCTCATAGGATATGACTGGAAGATACTAAGAAAATTCGTGACCACTGGCTTAAGTGTATGTCCATGGACATGAGACGTTTTAACGTCTCCTCTCTCCAACCTATCCTATTAAATTTCCGCGATTTAATGTGATTAAGTAGTGTTTTTTGGTTAAACATGTTTGTTATCGCCACAGCTCGTGAAAGGATAATTCATATGCTCCAAACAATGTGTAGGTTTTTATCCCCTCACCACCAAACCAAAAGTGTAACTCATCGAAGGAGTGACCTAAGGCCCTAAGTATCTTCGGCGGATATCCGTTTTGGGTCATTTTAAGTCGAATGAGCAATGTGTGTCCGTCCGTCTGTCTGCTGGCTGGTGCGCACGATAACTCTCGAAAGGAATAACCGATTGACTTCAAATTTGGTATGTGGTAATATTTTCTTCTACATATGGCCCATATTGGTCCACTCCTTCTAGTACCTCCCCCACAAAGGGTTAACATTTAGTGAAATATTGATTATTTAATAACATATATACTACTTTCTTGAATCCTCTGAAATTCTATACATAGTATTAGTTTATTAGTCACTTTTACCTCGAAAAATATAGGCGAAGTTGCCACGCCCCTTTTGGTACCTCCCACACAAACGGACAATTTTGAGCCAAAAGTTAACTTTATTACCAGTGCATACAAAGACTTCAAATTTTGTACCTACAATACAGTGAAAAATGGGCACGACTGCCACGCTTCTTTTGGTACCTCCCTTACAAATGAACCATTTTGTACCAAGAGTTACCAGCATATAAATTTAATACCAGTACAGTACATATACTTGAAATTTCATACGGTGTAATGCTTTTATAGTACCTAGAGTCCAGAGAAAAATGGGCGTTATCGGCACGCCCCTTTTGATACCTCCCACACAAATGGACCTTTTTGTACCAAATGTTAACAGCTTTTAACTTTAATACCAGTGCATATAAATACTTGAAATTTTTCACAGTGTAATGCTTTTATAGTACCTAGAGTCCAGAGTAAAGTGACCGTTATTGGGACGCCCCAATTGGTATTTCTCACAAATGGATCATTTTGTACCTAAAGTAAACAGCTTTGAACTTTAATACCAGTGCATACTTTAAAGTTATTAAATGCAATTTAAATTGATACGAGGGTTGCTATTTATATTTCGGTCCTGGCAATGCTGGTGTAGCCAGATAAAAACTGGAACTTCCACTGGAAAGTATGACATTTTTTAGCATAACTTGACACAGGCCGTTTTGTTATTTGAGCGCTAATTGTTTTGGTTACAGTGTGTTGAAAATTCACCTCCAAAACATGGTTTTTGAACGCTTCAACAGCTGCTTCAGGCGTCGAAAAACGTTGACTAAGCAGTTTTTTCTTGATGTGAGTGAATAAGAAGAAGTCATTGGGTGTCAGGGCTATACGACGGATGACCCATCCATTCGACGTTTTGGCCGGTCAAAAAGGCTCTGTTTTGAGCCGATGTGTGAGAGCTCTCATTGTCGTGGTGCACAATGATTTGTCTTCTCTTGTTCGTTTTTCGAATTTCTCCGAATACTTCAGGCAAACAAATTTTGGTGTACCACTCAGAATTGACCGTCCTACGTTGTTCAAGCGGAACAGTTGCCACATGACCAGTTTTGCCGAAGAAACAGGCGACCATTTGCTTCGAAGTGCTTCTTCCACGAACAACTTTCGTTAGATTTGGCTCGTCTTCGAAGACCCACATGGTCGATTGCTGTTTTGTTTCGGGCTCATACGCATAGATCCAAGATTCGTCACCTGTGACGATCTTATAAACGTCTTTTGAAGCACCGCGAACGTATTTTTTCAAAATTTCTTTGCACCAATCGGACACGAGCCTTTTTTTGAGCGATTGTCATATTGTGCGGGATCCAATGAGAACCAACCTTTTTTACGGCCAGGTGTTCATGCAATATCGAATGTATGCTTGTGGAAGAAATTCCCAAGGATGCCTCTATCTCACGGTATGTCACATGACGATCTTGCATTATCAGTTCACGCACGGCATCAATGTTCTCTGGCACAACCTTCGTCTTTGAGCGAGCGTCGGCCACGATTGAATTCATTAAACCAGTTTTTCACAGTACTATAGGATGGTGCTTCATCGCCATACAAAGATTTAAGTTCATCGATGCACTCTTGTCGTGATAATCCACGTCGAAAGTTGTGAAAAATTATCGCACGAAAATGTTCACGAGTTAATTCCATTTTTTTTTTGCCAAATTGATTTTTTCAAGTCATTGTAAACAACACAAATGTTGGTCGTACGTCAAAACGTTTTGAGTACGTATATGCTAAAAAATGCCCAACTTTCCAATGGAAATGTCAGTATATAATATATATAATATAGTAATATAATATAGTAACCCTAATAATAATTTAAATAAAACAAAAAATAAATAAATTTACTACATTTTTTTGAGACTCAAGGTGAGGGGATTCATTAGTCAGCTTACCCGACTGAACTTTCTTACTTCTTTAGATAACCATTTACCATGTCGATATTTGTTGTGATTAAAAGATTTGTAAATAATTAAAAGAAAAATACAAAAATCTAAGATATTAAATATATCGAGATTTGGCGAAATGGAACGGTTTTTGTCTCTCCTGAAAACTAGTAAAACACACATAGGTGTTTTCGTCGGCGCACCGACGATTTGTAGTGACTTACAGAATCTTCTATAATTAAACCCAGCACATTGCTTAAAATATGTGTTGGCATATTACATATTCTTGATAATATTGATTATTTTGGAAATCTTTATATTTTTGTCTTGTTACATTCCTTTTAAATGCTGATGGTAACATTCGCGTAAAGTTTCAAAACACCAAAATACTTCACCGAAGAATGGAAACAGATCGTGCCTTTATTATTGATTCTTGGAATTAGGAAACAAAGGAGCTCAACATGTATAAAAACTGACATCAGATAGCAAATGCTATAATTTAGGGAATTTAATATTTTTTTTAAAGAAAATTCCGATTTAACCATTTTTTTGTTTAAAGAATTGGCCTGACAGTATATATAACAGGTGGCGCAAAAGTAACCTTTCGATGTTATGTTAGACGCGATTGGCGGTCAGCAGCTAACAGCTGATGCACCGTCTGGACTTTGTACGGAAACATCTTCAAATCTTGTACCAAAATTCGCTGTAGAGACCGTCGACTGATACCCAATTGCGTGGCACGTCGTCTGGTCGATGTCGACGGCGCTTCCATGACATCCTCGGCTACAGCAGCAATATTCTCGGCAGAACGGCTACTCCGGGGTCTGCCACGCCTGGCAGCATCTCGTGTTGTGCCAGTCTCTTCGAGGCAAGCGGCTAAACGTCGCAGTGTTTCACCAGTAGGCGTTGGACGGCCAGGAAATCTGTGCCAAAGTCACCGACCGATTATTGGTCAAATAAATAGTCAGCAATATTCCGCGTTCTGGAGCAGTGTAGCGTAACATTGTTTATTAACGTGTATTTCGCATGTGTTTACTACACAAATGTCAAAACAGAACTGACATTAGGGGCCAATCGCAAAATTTATAGCATTTCCTGATAGGAGGATTACTTTTGCGCCACCTTGTACATACATATACGGGTATGTTCTGGCACTCACTTGAAGCATCACACGTGAAATGTCTTAAGAAATGGTGTTCTAAAAGTCGCTATCACGCCTGAAAACCGTATGGCATTGAAGTCAAATCACATGTTAGGCATTATTTAAGCAGCCAATACTTTCTGCAGTTGCCAGACACCTCGCTATTCGTCCTGTGAAGTAAAGATGAGAAATGAGATGAATGTGAAGTGAGAACCAGAACAGGGGTGATATAATTCGTTATACCGAGCATTGACTGTACAACATCTTTTATAAAAAATCTTGAACTCATACTAACAATATTTAGCTACCATATACTGGAAATTGTTTGTTTTATCTACGGTTTCAAAAGAAAATTGTTATAATAAAAAAGTCTCTGAATGGAAAAATCGCACAAAAAGTCAAAAGCCGCAAATTGCAACTTTAGTCGCACAACGGTAATACCGGCTTCTGTGGAGGCTGAATCTGAGCCGATTTACTCCAAATTGGGTACCGATTGTTATTGCATTAAGGAACATACTAAATTTCATACAGATCGGTGAAAAAATTTGATTTTAAATACTACATGCCGATACATACTCGTATGTGCAGCCCTATACGCCAAATTAGTGCGAAATTCCTTTGTAAGCAAATCGAAAGATCTCTTTTGTGCCTAACATTTTATTGGGTAATTTGGAATATTTAGAATTTAAAAATATAATCTCCTATGAAATTATATTTTTTTGTACTCGTATGAGGGCTATATCTAAATGATAGTGCAAAGACAAACCATGGCTATAAACTATTTTTGTACAGGTATTGATCATGTGGGTTCAGGAGCAGAAAATATGAAGCACTTAAAAATTTGTGTTACCCTAGTTGGTCCACTTAGAGGCCCAGTATGGTTTAGAAGGCCCAATCAAAAAATAAGCTCGACAATAACTCTTCCATAAGTGTGACCTGGTTTATTTATCATTTTTGGAAATATTACCACTGTGCGTTCTTTGGGTGATTAATAGTTACACAACCTCATTAGTACAAGCAAACTATCACTACAAAAAAAAACTTTGAAGTCAATGCAATTTTTAAATAATGGTGATTTCGTTTGTGCAAAAACATGTAAAAATTTGACTACATTTTACACTGAAACCTCATTTTTATGATCGTTTGTATAAATGATGCAGCCGTACGAACGGGTTTTGATTTCATTTTTAAAATTATTACACTTCGCAATGCGAAAATATCACGTTATCCACACTCAGCCCAGTCCACGGTGTGGAGTGTTGCACCGTCAAAAAGCAGACTTCAGAACCAAACCTAAATGAAAGCGTACTTTCTTAATGCACTACCAAATGGCTGCGCAATAATGTAGGTATTGGTTTTACTAACCGCACGATTTTTGTTCGATTGTGCACATGCACAATTTGCAGCGGGTGTGGTGTGTGATGTGGTGACATTATTTTTCAGAAACGAAATCACCATAATACCATTAATAGGTTTAACAACTCACGTTTTATTGATATTAGATACAAATTCAATGCACAAAAGGTTTTAAACAAGTACGAGTATATATGTATGTATTTCGCCGCTTCTCTTTGTGATGCTGCGCTTTTCTCGCCATTTATCAAATTGAAAAATTATTTTTATAGGAGACATTTTGACAAAACAATGGAAAAAACGCAGCGTAACAAAAAGAAGCCGGGTTCGAAGCAAGCTTTTAATCTTGCACCTGATATGTGTAGAACCACAATTTTTTTCGATAAATACACCATATGTATATTCAAAATTACCTCCTTCAGTATCATCATCTGACGATTCCACTTCATCATCTGCTGAACAGTCTCGTAATCCCAAAACAAGCAATATTAGGATAAATACCGATTGTACAAATATATTTTTCATATTGTTGGGTTGGCAAAAGTAAGATTTTTATTTTAAAACTATTTAATGACAATTATGAAAAACAAATTTGATGTTTTCGACGTTGGTTTTTTATACAGTAGGGTGTTTGTTTAAACAAAATAGTAACAATATATATTAGGATAAAACGTAAAGGAGTTATACATATGTATGTATAAAGGAGTATCCAATCAGGGCGGTACGAAGCTGGTAGTGTATGTCGGACCAGCAGTACGTCAAAATGATACACGCTGAAAAAATCGCTTGTGTAGTATATAATACCAAACATATTCAGCTTGAAACATACATACCGTTGTAATTGAAATCGTGTAATCCTAAAAAACAACAAATTGCTAGATGGATTGAAAACAAATGATGATGTCGGATTATTTAGAAATTAAAAATGAATAATTTAAACAATATTAAATTTTTAACTGCAAATTTCGATTATAAATCGAAATCAAGGAAAATAAAACCTGAAATTCGAATGTTAGACCTTATGAATTTCATTAATAATAACGCCATTTCTAATAGTAGGTTGCAAAAACTTGTAAGCATTTGTCAGGATGTGTATTGTGATGCAGTGTACCGAAATCAACCAAAAACTGAATGTCCTTTTTTATACCCTCCACCATAGGATGGGGGTATATTCATTTTGTCACTCCGTTTGTAACACCTGTAAATATTCATCTGATACCCCATAAAGTATATATATGTATATATATATAAAATTGTTGCGTGACTGGCTGACTGACTGACTGATCATCGCCCAGGCCAAACGGCTGAAGCTAGAATCATGAAATTTGGTGGGAGGGTAGTCCTTGGGACGTAGACGAGCAATAAGGCGGGATTTTTCGAAATTCGTACTATTAGCCGCACAATGGGGCAAAAAGGGATAAATATGGTACCACCGCCAAATCTAAACGAAATGAGCTAGAATCTTGAAATTTGGTATGAGGGTAGCCTTTAGGATGTAGACTCAGAAATTGGCAGGATTTTTCGAAATTCGAACATTTACGCACACAGTGGGGTAAAAAGTGATAAATGTGGTACATCAGCCAAATCCAAATGGCAAGAGCTAGAATCGTGAAATATTGTGTGATGGTAGCCCTTATGAGGTAGACTCTGAAATTGGCAGGATTTTTCGTAATTCGAACATTTACAAACACAGTGGGGTAAAAAGGGAAAAATGGGGTAAATGTAGTACAACAGCCAAATTCAAATGGCAAGAGCTAGAATCCTGAAATTTGGTGTGAGGGTAGCTCTTATGAGGTAGACTCTAAAATTGCCAGGATTTTTCGAAATTGGAACATTTACGTACACAGTTGGGTAAAAAGGGAAAAATGTGGTACAACAGCCAAATCCAAATGGCAAGACCTAGAATCGTGAAATTTGGTGTGAGAGTAGATCTTGGGACGTAAACAAGAACAAGGAGTGTTTTTTTTTAAAAATGTAGAGGCACAGTGGGACAGTAAAGTATAAATATGGTACCACCGCCAAATTTAAAGCCTAATATTAGAATGGTGAAAATTGAAGCGAGGGTTGTCTTTATGACAACTGATCGGGGTATTACGTTTTTTTTTGTATTCGTAGTTTTCGGGGCACAGTGGGGAAAAAAGTGTAAAATATAGTACAGTGGCTTAAAAATGTCAAACATGGATCAATGGTTCCAGGGTAACTTTTGGAACATAAAATAGAGATTTTAAGTGATTTTTAGTAATTCTAACTTTAAGAGGCACATTGGGACACGACGGGTTAATTATGGAGAATGGGGGAAAAAAGAACAATCTGCCAAAATTGGTACTTAAACATGAGATATGAAGAGTGTATATGGTTTTAGGAGCACTGTGGTCAAAAACGGTTAAATAGTGGAGTGGAGAAAATATGATTAAATATGTTACAGTCGGGGAAAAACGTTTAAGTACGCTAGCGTGGAGACGTATTTTAAATACGAGTACGGTACATTGAGACAAAAATTTGTTAAATATGGTACAGTGGGTAAACATTTTTTACAGTGAGATAAATAGTTGAATGGGGCACAGTTGTGCAAAAAGGGTTAACTATGGTACAGTGGGGTAAAAATAGTTATATGTATATGGTAAAGTGGGACAAATGGGTTAAAAATGGTACAGTGGGGCAAAAAGCGTTAACTATTGAACAGTGGGGCAAAAATGTATTTACTATGATACAGTGGGGCAAAAAGGGTTAAATATGGTACAGTGTGACAAAAATGGGTAACTATACAGTACAGTGGGGCATAACTGAGTTAAATATTGTACAGTGGAGCACAGAGGGTTAAATATGGTACAGTGGGGCAAAAACTGTTAAATACGGTACAGTGAGACAATGCGTTCAATATAACACAGTGGGGCAAAAAGGTATGGTACATGGTAACGTGGGACAAAATGGGTTAAATATGGTACAGTGGGGCAAAAACCTTTAACAATGGAACAGTGGGAAGAAATGTGTTAGCTATGGTACAGTGGGACACAAATGGTTAAATATGGTACAGTATGACAAAAATGGTTACAGTGGGCACAAAAGTAAAATATGGTAACGTGTAACAAAATGGGTTAAAAATGGTACAATGGGGCAAAAAGCGTTAACTATGGAACAGTGGGGCAAAAATTTATTTACTATGATACAGTGGGGCAAAAAGGGTTAAATATGGTACAGTGTGACAAAAATGGTTAACTATACAGTACGGTGGGGCATAACTGTGTTAAATGTTGTACAGTGGAGCAGAGAGGGTTAAATATGGTACTGTGGGACAAATACTGTTAAACATGGTACAGTGAAAAAAAGGGTTTAATATGACACAGTGGGGCAAAAAGGGTTAACTATAGTACAGTGGGGCACAATTAGTTGAATATGGTAACGTGGGACAAAATGGGTTAAATATGGTACAGTGGGGCGAAAAGCTTTAACTATGGAACAGTGGGGAAAAAATGTGTTAGAATGGTACAGTGTGACACAAATGATTAATTATGGTACAGTATGACAAAAATGGTTACAGTGGGCACAAATAGTAAAATATGGTAACGTGGAACAAAATGGGTTAAAAATGGTACAGTGGGGCAAAAAGCGTTTACTATGGAACAGTGGGGCAAAAATGTGTTAACAATGGTACAGTGGGGCAAAAATGGTTAAATATAGGGGACAAAATATAGTAGGACAAAAAGGTGTTAAATTTGATTCAGTGGACCCAAAAGGTTAAATATAGCACAGTGGGTCAAAAAACGTACATTTAGTACAGTGGGTAAAAATATGGATGCAGGGAGAGAGGGTAAATTAAATATGAAATAAGAATGTTTTTTTTCTAAATGTAGCACTGTGCTTTTAGTAGCACTGTGGTTCAAAAAGGTTAAAATTATGATGCACTGCAAAAATGTAGTACTGTGGTGCAAAAAGGTTAAAATTATGATGCAGTTGGGGCAAGCAAAAATTGTTCAACATGTTACAGAGGGGAAAAAATGTGTTAAATATGGTTTAGTTGAGAAAAAAGGGTTAAATATGGTACGGTGAAGCAAAAAAGTTAAATACGGTAAAATGGTTAAATGTGGTAAGTGGGGGAAAAGGGAACAAAATAGTCCCAGATATGTATAAAAAATCGTACTTTAGAAGCACAGTGTAATAAAAAGTGTTTAGTAAGGAACAGTGGTGCACAAGGTGTTGAATGTGTCCCTGAGTGCAAAGGTAGCTCTTACAGCATAAACCAAAGCTAAGAAATTGTTTTTTCCAAATAGGTTCTTCTACTTAAACCGTGGGGGAAAACAAGTTTAACAAATGGCACAGATAGGGTACAAAAATGTTGAAATGCGCTCTAAGCTTGCGAATTTGGATCTTGAAATATAAATTATCATTTTAAAATATTGTACAATCGTGCAAAATTGGTTAATTATGACACAGATAGGGTTAAATGTGGTACTATGGAGCGATTCTCTTTAGATTTTTAAATTCGTACCTTTATAGACACACATGGTTTTATATTGTAGCAGGGTGTGAATGTAGTTATTGCAATATAAACTAGGGGAAAGTTGCTAACGTATGAACCAAAAAAAATAGTTTTTCGACGTTCAGAGGTGCAGTGGGAAAAGGGATAAATATTGTACCATGATGTCAGGGTAACTCTTGGAACACACACTAGAAATGAAACGAGGGTTCGTATTTTATATACAAAAGTAATCAAATCTTCTTCATTTTGCACCATATGTAATAATCATGTCATTTTGAAAGAAAGAGGTATAGATATTTTACAGTACCCTAAACAGAAAATAGATAAAAGATGGGGGCTGCGAAGCGCACCGGGTAAGCTAGTATATATATATATTCTTAATCTAGGTTGATCAAATTTGGTACAAATACTTCTTATAGTTGCAGGTTGTTTGGGATTGCAAATGGGCCATATCGGTCCATGTTTTGATATAGCTCCATCCGTCCGTCTTCTGTAATCACGCTACAATCTACAATACTTGAGCTAGGTAGCTGAAATTTGGTATAGATACTTCTTATACCTGCAGATAACTTGGGGTTGAGAATGGGCTATATCGGTCTACATTTTGATATAGTCCCCATGTATAGCATCTGTCCGATTTGACTTCTTAACGCCATAGAGACCACAAATGTCAACTGATCGGACTGAAAATTGGTAACTGGGGTTAATTTATACCCGCAACCTCACACGAGCAACCGTAGCCATAGGTCCATGGTTTGATATAACCCCCATACAAAGGTCCCTCTAGATTTCACTTCTTCACGCAAAAAAAACACAAATTTCAACGAATCGGATGACTTTATTTGTGCCCGAAACTATTCACATGCTATCCATGGTGGAGGGTATATAAGATTCGGCCAGGCCGAACTTAACGCTTTTACTTGTTCTTGTTGTTACGGCCTTTTTCGTTTCTGATGACAATGTGTATTAACCCTTTCAAGCCCAATGTTGCCTTTAGGCAACATTATGTATTTCCTACTACAAAATCAAGTTACAAAATTTGTTGAAAATGTGTTTTTTGTATCATAATCAAATGGACGATTTACGTTTTTTTAAAAAATTTCAGCAATGCAGGAGCTATGAGTATGCAGCTGCTGGCAATTCTTTATTGTATACCAGTTTTGGAAAAAATATTAGATGAAAATTGATTTTGAATTTACTTTAGTATACTTATACGTATAAAAAGGAATAAATTTATATAAAAAAATGTTAAGGGTTATTAAAACAGTCTAAAGTAACATGTAATACGGAATTTTTATACAAAAAGTTGCTTCTTGGGTCTTTTTCGTTATCCTTGTTGGCAATATTCAACTCCTTACAACGGACAAACCAAGACACCGAGGATATTGAAATTGGAAGCAGTAGATATTCTACTCGATGTTAACAAATATATGTTCACAGAAATGTGTTAGTGCTTCCTAAAAAAATTCGGCCATCAAGTATAATTTGTTTTCTCAGATATATATAATATTTAACAAAGTGTGCTCCAAATATATTTTCTCTCAATTCAAACCTATCAAACGCTGAGCGCCTCCACTCAGTGGGTGGTCTCCAAAAAGGGAAACAATTCGGCCGTTTATTAAGCAGACAACCGATTGCGACAAACTTGGAATGTTTGTAGAAGAGTTATTAGAAAAGTTACATTTTAAATTTGGGCCACCTATGATATACAGGGCCTCAAAGTAGACCACCTCTGGTGAACAAAATGTAACCTTCGTCTTTTTCGTCTGATTCATAATATAGTTACCGAGATATCTGCAATTGAAAATTGAACAAAAATCGATCAAATATATCCAAGAAGACAGTTGTCATTTGAAGTTATATTTAAAAAAGGTGTTTTTTAATTTTTTGAGGGGAAAAGTATATTGTCGGCTACTTTGTTCCACTAGCCACTTTTTATGATCGGAGAAAACCCCAATTTATTGCTTGAGTAAAAACGGGACTGAAGAGTTACACACCCAAGGGTTTCTATGATTCTCATGCATTTCTATGCCATTACGTTAAAAATAAGCAAGTTATAAACACTTTTGTACAAATACATGAAATACATACGGTCCTTGTGACATGAGGCTTGCGACACGAGTTTGTAGACGAAAGGTGCAGAGAAGCTTCCGGGGTAGAAAAAGTTGCTCAAAATTAAAATATAAGGAACAAATTGACATTTCCCTTTAAGAGTGACTGATACGAAAAACAAATTCAATAAAATAAAAATTAGCATGATTTTACGTACACGGGGCAACATCGCATTTTTTGATATGTTTGAATCGAAAGAAAATATATTTGAAACACAAATTTTTAAATATTATATATTTCTGAGCAAATAAATTTTATTTGAAAATCAATAAAATATATTTGAAACGCATATATTAATATATTACAACAAAATATATTTGCAAACTAAATTTCTCAAATAAAGTATGTGTTTAAGTACAAATAAAATTATTTTTAGAAATTTCTCCAAATATATTTTATTTAAAAAATGATTTTCAAATGCCGAATATGTTTGGGACAATATACTACAGAAGCGATTTTTTTCAGCGTGTAGGGATTTCTAAACAGAATTCAAACAAGACGCATGGCCAAGTTGCTCTGTGTAAATTGGGTCCTAGAGAAAATAATAAAAAGGAAACTTAAAAGAAACTTCCTGGAGAATGTTTTCCAAAAAAAAGAGTCAAAAATTTACGAAAATTTCAAAACATTTTCGACAATTGCAAATCTAGAATAAAATACCTTTACCATTTTTATATATAGTAATGCGTTACAAGGTAAACTACAAAAGGAATTTCGAGCCCGGATTTAACTATAACAGATTTTGGGAAAAAACTAAAAAATGCGTTTTTGGGGATTTTCGAATTTATTTTGGGAATTGTGAGATTTTTTCACTTCATCCGAAATCCAAAATGACGTAACATCAAAAAAATCAAAATGAATTTTATGATAGCTTACAGTCTATCAGACTAACTAGACATTCCTAAACAATTTTACAGTTCAATATCTAAAAGTTACCATTTTATGTGTGAAATTCGAAATGACGTAACAGCAAACGAGGTTATTTCAAAAGCGGAAAGATTCATAAAATTTGATTTTTTTATTTGGAATGCACGCCACAACTAATTGCACTACTCGTATATTTGTTATTTGATTTCGCCTTAATAGCCGGGAAATCCATAAATCTAGCCAACAACTTAAAATAAGTTTTCTTTGTTTTTTGCTTTTCCTGAAAAAGCATGAACATGTGGGTTGCATCATTTTGAATTTCAGGTAACGATATGTATGTGTTCCTTCTCATTTGAAATAAAGGCACTCAGATGTACACAGAAAGAAAAATGCCATACTAAATTCAAGTAAAAATTGCTTAATGTTTTGCCGTGAGCGAGGGTTTTATGAAAAATAATTAGAAATAAAACACGGGGTGTTAAGTATATTTTCATAAAATAAATAATAAGCTTTATTAAAAGCAAAATTACCTTGTAAGGACAAGATGGTGGTTATGTTGTAAGAACAAGAGTTCAAGAGTTGCATTGTTACTCGTTAAAAGGTAAACATACCCAGATGACGAAGGTAGCGAATACTCAAATAACCGGTAAATTCATTCGTCATGATCAAGGCAAGTACTCTGCAAGGATGCACAAAAACAGTAAGCTGATCTGAAGGAGTGAATTGTACGATCGGTACACTGTAAAAAGTCAGTGACAATTTGAGTAAGAATTTTATGTAGTTTTGGCTTATACACTTAATTTAAGCCGAAATCGTACTTAAAAATTTAAGTACGTTCGTACTAAGTTTTTCTTATGACAAGTATAAATCGGCTTAGATGGAAAAATCAATGATAAATTGCAGCAACATTGTTTGCTGTATTTTTCGGTAAATACAAATGTTTATGTGTGCCAACGTACGTTGTCATGCGTAAACATGTATGACCTTTTTATAATGGTAGAAGCATATCTGATATTCTTTGTTTACCTATATGCCTATATTGTTTATAACATATTTAAAAGTTCAAACATTTTTAAATACACACAACCAAAAAAAAGTTGGATACCCGAAAAATTTAAATACAATAAATAAGGAAAAAACAAGTAAGAAAGTTTCAGTCGTGTAAACCGACTAAGGTATACCCTCACTTTGTGAGTAATTTAATATGAAATATTACACGAGTTAATCTGTCAATTTGTATGGGAGGTACCAGAGGGGGTTTAACAAATACTCCTACACAGAGCCGAAAATACAATGATTTTTTATACCCTACACCACTCTGTGGTACAGGGTATTATAAGTTTGTTTCACGGCAGATGTTTGTAACACCTTAAAATAACACAGCTAGACCCACCTTAAAGTATACCGATCGACTCAGAATCACTAGCTGAGTCGATTTAACGATGTCCGTCCGTCCGTCCGTCCGTCCATGTAAAGTTGTTCGTCGACTACAGGTCGCAATTTCACTCCGATCGTTCTGAAATTTTGCAGTTTAGAGTATTTCGCGGCTGTTAAGATCGCTATTGATTTTGGTTGAAATCGGTTCAGATTTAGATATAGCTCCCATATATATCTTTCGTCCGATTTGGCCCTTTAGTCCTATAGAAGCTGTATTTTACATCCGATCGTTTTGAAATTTAGAATGGTAGAGTTTCTTGATCCATGAACCAACATTGCTGAATTTGAAGAAAATCGGTTAAGATTTAGCTATAGCTCCCATATATATGTTTCGTCCGATTTGGCCCTTTAGTCCTATAGAAGCTGTATTTTACATCCGATCATTTTGAAATTTAGAATGGTAGAGTTTCTTGATCCATGAACCAACATTGCCGAACTTGGAGAAAATCGGTTCAGATTTAGATATAGCTCCCATATATATCTTTCGTCCGATTTGGTCCTTTAGTCCTATAGAAGCTGTATTTTATATCCGATCGTTTTGAAATTTAGAATGGTAGAGTTTCTTGATCCATGAACCAACATAGCCGAATTTGATGAAAATCGGTTAAGATTTAGCTATAGCTCCCATATATATGTATCGTCCGATTTGGCCCTTTAGTCCAATAGAAGCTGTATTTTACATCCGATCGTTTTGAAATTTAGAATGGTAGAGTTTCTTGATCCATGAACCAACATTGCCGAATTTGAAGGAAATCGGTGCAGATTTAGATATAGCTCCCATATATATCTTTCGTCCGATTTGGTCCTTTAGTCCTATAGAAGCTGTATTTGACATCCGATCGTTTTGAAATTTAGAATGGTTGAGTTTCTTGATCCATGAACCAACATTGCTAAATTTGAAGAAAATCCGTTAAGATTTAGCTATAGCTCCCATATATATGTTTCGTCCGATTTGGCCCTTTAGTCCTATAGAAGCTGTATTTTACATCCGATCGTTTTGAAATATAGAATGATAGTTTCTTGATCCACGAACCAACATTGCCGAATTTGAAGAAAATCGGTTAAGATTTAGCTATAGCTCCCATATATATGTTTCGTCCGATTTGGCCCTTTAGTCCTATAAAAGCTGTATTTTACACCCAATCGTGTTGAAATTTAGAATGGTAGAGTTTCTTGATCCATGAACCAACACTACCGAATTTGAAAAAAATCGGTTAAGATTTAGCTATAGCTCCCATATATATGTTTCATCCGATTTGGCTCTTTAGATCCAATCGTTTTTATACCCTACACCACACTGTGGTACAGGGTATTATTTAAGTATAAAATGTCCTAAAAGTAAATTTATGTAAACAATTTATACATGAATTACAAAATTTATATATCAGAGTTATTCAAAATTACGAGAGTGGTGTAGGGTATTATATAGTCGGCACCGCCCGACTTTAGCCTTTCCTTACTGGTTAATATTTTCAATTTGGGAACGAATATTGCTTAATTTAGAATTAGATAATATGTTCCTGCCTACTTACCAATTATTCCAAATTATTATCGCAATGACCTTTATCGCATTGTTAGCGTGGTGTAGGGTATTATATAGTCGGCCCCGCCCGACTTTCTGCCTTTCCTTACTGGTTTAACCATGTGTCTGGTTAAATTTTTCATGGTAAATGTTTGATTACGAAGACAAAAATAACCTTATATAAGTTCAAATGTACATGAAAAATGGTTAAGTTAACATTATATATGGTTGGTTTTTTTGAAAGAGAGGCAGAAAAATGTGCGAGATAAACAACAATTCGGCTCTGTTGTGGTCGACGTTTTAGAACTGCTTTGTGTTAGACGAAGTTGAGTATTAAGTTAAACGAAGTTGAAACGAATGCGACTGTCGTCATAAGAGAATTTATCTCGCTCATTCAAAACACCACCAAATGCCAGCTTCGGTGCTTGATCGAGTGCGGGAGTTCAGTTGGTGTTGAATAGTCGATGGGACTAGTGCTGTTGTCGGAAGCTGTTGGTATAGAGGTAAGTAGTAAAACATTTTGTAAAGAACTACATTCATAAGTATGTATGTACATATGTGTATTTAAAAAGTGAAATAATAAAATATGTGTGTTAAAAATTTTAATAGTGTTTTGTGCCTGTTTAATTATAGTAAAGGCGAATGTAATATTAATATTATTTTTTGTGATTATGCTATTAAAATTGTGAAATTCAGTGGTTAAGAGTGGAAAAAAATATGTACACGCTGCACAGTGTCGTGATTTCATATAAGAGGTGGCCAAAAATAGAAGGAGCCGCCGCAGGTGAATGAAATTTAGCATAAGTCGTTTTTTCCGGTCGGGAAGAATAAAAACGAAGTTTTGGAAAAATTGACTAAAGGACAGATATAGCCCCCATATATATGTTTTGTCCGATTTGTCGCTTTAGCCCTATAGAAGCTGTACTGTACATCCAATTGTTTTGAAATTTAGCATGGTAGAGTTTCTTGACCCATAGACCAGTATTGCCGAATTTGAAGAAAATCGGGTCAGATCTAAATGAAGCTCCCATATATATGTATGTTTAGTCCGATTTGGGTACAGAACAAATCGTTTGCAAAGAAAATAGGCTCAAATTTTGAGGTTCACCTTCATTTTCAATTTTGATTTGTTTTAATTTTCTTTTATTTGGATTTGGATTTTTACCACATATGTATGCATTTTGAACATAATAGTAAATGTTCAAAAAAGGATTTAGTTTCCCATAATATATTTACAGCAAATCATAATACATTTTAACACATTGCGAAATGAACTTTTTATTTATTTGAGATAATATGTAATAAATACAAATATACTCGTAAGTACGAACAAATATACTACTCACTATGCTGTTAACTTTTGATCTAAAATGGTCCATTTGTGTGGGAGGTACCAACCATTTGTCTTGGCGTGTTAGCGACTAGCAAACTAATACTATGTCTGAAATTTGAGAAGATTCGAGTAAGTAGTATAGAAGTTATTAAATAATCAATATTTCACTAAAAGTTAACCCTTTGTGGGGGAGGTACTAGAAGGAGTGGACCAATATGGCCCATCTTCGAACTAAGCTGGATAAAGAGAAAAATATTACCGCACACCAAATTTGAAGTCAATCGGTTACTCCTTTCAAGAGTTATCGTGCGCACCAGCCAGCAAACAGACAGACTGACGGACGGATGGACAGACGGACGGACATTGCTCAAATGACTTAAAATGACCCAAAACGGATTTCCGCCGAACATACTTAGGGTCTTAGGTCACTCCTTCGATGTGTTACACTTTTGGCTCGTAGCAAATGATATATACCCTCCTCTCTAAGGTGAGGGGATAAAAAGGTTCACCAATAAAATGTGTGCAGAGCTGTGCAACTGAGACTTATATATGTTAAAATACATACTTATAGCTACAAAATATCAAACAAGTAAGAAAGTTTCAGTCGGGTAAACCGACTAAGGTATACCCTCACTTTGTGAGTAATGTAATATTGAATATTACTCGAATTATTCTGTCAATTTGTGTGGGAGTTACCAGAAGGGGTTTATAAAATACACCTTTTTTTCGTTGAACATTAGATACTTTAAATTCATTGCACTGTGCCGACTTATAAGCATTTATATGCACTGGTATAAACGTTATGAGACATTAAATTGTGGTATGATTTGGGATTTTTGTGTGGGAGGTACAAAAAGGGGCGTGGCAATAACGCCCATTATTCACAGGGCTATAGACACTTTAAAAACATTACACTGTACAAAATTTCAAGTATTTTTATAAACTGTTATTAATGTTATAAGCTGTTAACTTTTGGTGCAAAATGGTGCATTTGTGTGGGAGGTACCAAAAGGGACGTGGCGACTTCGCCCATTTTTCTCGAGTTGATAGCGACTAATAAGCTAATACTATGTGTGGAATTTCAAAAGATTCGAATAAGTAGTATATCAGTTATTAAATAATCAATATTTCACAACATTTTAACCCTTTGTGGGGGAGGTACTAGAAGGAGTGGACCAATTTGGCCCATCTTCGAACTTAGCCGAAGATAGAAAAAAATATTACCACATACCAAATTTGAAGTCAATCGGTTACTCCTTTCGAGAGTTATCGTGCGCACCAGCCAGCAGACAGACGGACGGACATTGCTCATTCGACTTAAAATGACCCAAAACGGATTTCCTCCGAACATACTTGGGGTCTTAGGTCACTTCTTCGACGTGTTACACTTTTTTCCGTAGCAAATGATATATACCCTCGTCACACTAAAGTGAGGGTATAAAAATTGGAGAGATGTTTTTTGATGTTTTTTTTTAATTGTCTACGCAAGTTTGTGTATATTGTCAAAAACTGACTTCACACCAGACCTGTCTTCTTGCTAACGGTACATCACATATGATCAATATTTGTAAACTATAACAGTGTTACAATTGTAGCAATATGTATCACACTTGCATTTCGATGGCATTTTGTACCAACCGTTAACAAAAAATTGGAATTTAACCACTTATTACTGGATACATAATTTCATCTTGTTTCTTAACAATTATCATTTTGCAAACAAACCACAACTTTGAGCCACAATAACTCAAAAACTGCTCAATATTTTTGGATAATATTTTACACTTTTTTTAGTTGTTGTGTTTTTCATAAAATTGTGTGAAAAAAAATCAACAATTCCAACATCAGCTGTTACCATTTTTGGCCACGCTCGTGACACTGTGCGCTGTCGCATTAACTGAGCATGAAAAAACAACCAACAACAATGTATGTACGTAAGTATATGCAGCAGCAAGCAAACATACGGAGAGAAGTGATGTGTACGTGTGGGTATGTGTTCATCTTGTCTTTTCGTTTGAACACTTGTGGCCAGTGTTGCCACAGGAGAAATATTTTTCCGACCAAAATGTTTCCAAAAACCGACCAAAACCCGTTGTAGCCGACCAATTTTATAAAATCAAAATTTTCCGATTTTGATGAAACTTGAAAAAGTTGCCCGTCCGAATCGAATATACCCTATATCATGGATCGCATTCAATGATATAACAGAAAAAATATCTGGAATTGTTCGATTAATTTATTCTGGGTAAAATTCGCCAAATTTTAGTTCAGTCGCTTAGCATATGAAATTGTTACGGCAAATCTTTTTTGACATTTTTATGGGGGATATTTATATAAACGTGGTCCAATGAGATCCATTACCAATGGAAATAATAATTGCCGAATTGCACCCCAAAATCATAATATTTGTTACAAATGCGCCAAGAATTCAAATTGAATGGACATCTATTTGGGGCTATATGAAATCATGGCCCTACGATGATACTTGTAAGTCTGAGTAGTTCTATGTAAACTTAGACGCATGTTGCAAAATGTCATCCCAATTACTTGAAGTATGGTGTAAAGAAATAATATCGGTTAGTATCCTTCTGTGGGGACTATATCGACACATGGACAATAAGGTAAATTTCCAACCCCAAACAACTATTGGTTTTATTATCGTAGATTAAACCGTGACAGAGGAATATGGATAAATCCTAGTTGCTAAAAGTCAATTTATAAATTGCAAGAAATGTGTAACATTAAAAAAGCAATTCTGCATTTGAAAATAATTTTAAATGTATTATAAAATGTTTAAATGTTAATAAATGTATATTATAAAATGTTAAGTTTTGCTGAACAGATTTCAACGTTAAAAATATTTTTTAACTTCCATCATTTCTGACTAAAGCCTGTGAGTTTTAAAACACAATAGTACGAACTTTCGATAATTGTAGTATTTTAAAAGTTGAAAAATTCAGTGATGGTCGGAAATTTACAAAATTTCAGCAAAATACCAGAAGTAGACTAAACTGTAAAGTCATAAGTCATGCAGAAGGTCGAATCTGGTTGAATAATTTATGAGTATACTCTATACATATAAGCAAAATTTATAAATTTGTTGCTTTGAACACAAATGCCGAAATTCCGCAATTAAGCTGAGATTTATGAACCAAAATTTCGTCATCAATCTACTCTTGGCCTACTCTCGGCTACAAACCACATTTCCGGCAAATGTATCTTCCATTGCGGAGCCTAAACATTTTCATTTTCTATAAAATTGAACAATGTAGTTGCCTACAATTTCGATCAACATGTCGATACTGCTTGCAGCGATTAAGAAATATATTGGGAATGACAATCGACATTTCTAGGTATTTCCAGCAGTGAAAAGGTTTAACTTTCAGTAATTTACTTTGATATTGATCTTCAATTTATTTTGTATTTTATTTACTACAACTTAAATATTTCAGAACGAAACCGACCAAAATTGTGTTGGTCCAACCATCCGACCAGAAAGAAAAATTTTAAATCTATACGACCAAATTTGGTCGGAAATGACCAAAACGGCAACGCTGCTTGTGGCTGCTTCGCCGTACATACATACGTTAGTTTTTTTTTGTTGTGCGATGTTGATACTGTTAAATGTACATACATACATATGTTGTTAGAAGTGTTTTTGTTTTTTTCTTTTCAGTTGTTTCTTTTTCTGTGGCTTGTGGCTGCTTGTGTTGGGAGTCCGGCCTTGAATCTGTTGGTAAGTTGTGACAATACTAGAAACTGTTGATAAGCTGTACCAATACTAGTTGTAGGGCCTGTTTCTGTAACTTTTTTTCGTTCGTCTACTGCGAACGATCAAAAATCACTCAATTATTCCGAGAAATCTATAAGTCACAGAAGTTTATAATTCGTTGTGTCTGTAGAAAATCACGTAAAAAGCTTGTTCCTAAAATATTTCTAACCTGCGTTTTATAGAATTCAAGTAATAGCTGAGAGAATTTTGACCGTTCACCGTAGACGAACGAAAATAAGTTACAGAAACAGGCCCGTAGTGTGCGAAGTAATTACAGGAAAAGTGGTATGCATGCATACATTTGTTGTTTTATACCCTCACTTTAGTAATACGAGGGTATATATCATTTGCAACGGGCCAAAAGTGTAACACATTGAAGGAATGATCTAAGACCCTAAGTATGTTCAGCGCATATTAGTTTTGGGTCATTTTAAGTCGAATGAGATATGTCCGTCCGTCTGTCTGCTGGCTAGTGCGCACGATAACTCTCGAAAAGAGTAACCGATTCACTTCAAATTTGGTATACGGTAATATTTTTTTCTATCTCCGGTTAAGTTCAAAGATGGGCCATATTGGTCCATTCCTTCTGGTACCTCCCACACAAAGCGTTAACATTTAGTGAAATATTGATTCTTTAATAACAACTATACCTTGGTCGGTTTACCCGACTGAACCTTTCTTACTTGTTTTTAATATACAATTCAGTGCACTTCCTTGAAGTATCATCCATTGACTTACCCAATCCTTGATTTTTATATCTATTCCGATTATGATTTTGGTGGGACATCGGCTTTCTATCAGATTGCCTTTGTTATTAATCTCCTCTCTCCTATAAGTTTGCCGTAAGATCGGACTAAGCTCAGTACCCCAAACTAAGTGCCTAACCGTCCTGGGCCCTTAATAATCGAAAGATTCAGGGAGTTTACGTGGACGGCACCTTTTGAGCGGGGACTGATCACATGTTGGTCAAGCACAGAAACGTAGGCACTTAACTTATAGTCACAGAGCAGATTTTTCCATCAGATCAGCCCATCGGTAAATGCATATGCTCTTTGAACTACAGAATTTAGGTAAAAAGTCAAAAGATCTTCTTAGAATTGCACCCTTTTTTACATTTATACTTATATTTTCTAACCTTTTTATTTTTTTTCTTTTCAGGTGTTTCTTATACATTTATACTTATATTTTCTAACCTTTTTGTTTTTTTTCTTTTCAGGTGTTTCTTATACATACATATATATTAACATATATTTTGTAAATAAAATAAAAAATAAAAATGCGAAAGTTAAATTTTTCTTGTTTTATTTAATATAAATATTAAAAATTATTGAAACAACTATGTTTCTGGTTACATGAAGTAACCACTAAATAGTTAAATTAAAAATAAAAAAGGTTTCAATAACAATCTTCATAGTTAATAATATTAACAATTTCATTGTTAAATTGAACATGCATTGTTTCAATAAATTAACTATGAAATGTTAATATTAACAATTTTCATGGTTAAAAAATTCAAAAATGCATTGTTAAAGTAACAATTATTATTATAATATTAACAATTTTCATGGTTAAAAAATTCAACCATGGAATAGTTTAATTAAATATTATTATTGTTAAATACCAGTCAACAAGCAAATGTTCAAATTAACCTTATATAACGTAGACTCCAAATCATGTTTATTTATGGTTAAGTTAACCTTATATAAGGTTAATTTTTGGCTCAGTGTATTTTTCGCTAATATATGTATTTTTCAAGTATATTGCACTGTACCGAATTGTAACAGTTTATGTGAACTGGTATATTAAAGTTATGATATATTAAATTTTGGTATGATTTGGCCATTTTATGTGGGAGGTACCAAAAGGAGCGTGTTGATAACGCCCATTTTTCAAAGGGCTATAAGTTCTTTAAAAAATTGTGCACTGTGCAAAATTTTGTTGTATTTTCGTACATTGGTGCTCACGCTATAAGGTCTTCACTATTTGTATAAAATTGTACATTTGTGTGAGAGGTACCAAAAGGGGCGTGGCAATAACCATTGTTTTTCACAGGACTGTAGGCACTATGAAAGCATAACACAGCACAAAATGTCAAGTATATTTATGCACTGGTATTCATGTTATAAGCTGTTAACTTTTAGTGCAAAATAGTACATTTGTGTGGGAGGTACCAAAAGGGGCGTGTCAAAGTAATTACAAAGTATTACACAGTAAAAAATTTCAAGTATTTGCATGAAGTGATATTATAGTTATAAGCAGTCAACTTTTGGTGCAAAATGGTCCATTTGTGTGGGAGGTACCAAAAGGGGACTAATATACTAATATTATGTGTAGAATTTCAGAAGATTCGAATAAGTATTATAGAAGTTATTAAAGAATCAATATTTCACTAAAAGTTAACCTTTTGTGGGGGAGGTACTAGAAGAAGTGGACCAAAATAGCCCATCTTCGAACTCATCCTGAGATAGATAAAAATATTATCGCATACCAAATTTGAAGTCAATCGGTTACTCCTTTCGAGAGTTATCGTGCGCACCAGCCAGCAGACAGACAGACGGACGGACATGACAAATGATTTAATCTTTGAGAGGCCGAGCAATTATAGAGCACAATAAAATTACACTCTCAACCACTCTCATTTCAGTGGATGATTTTGGCTGAAACACACAAGCATATAAATCGACTAGATGTATACGTATAAACATTTGTGCGCAACCATATCCAATTGATACTTGATGTGATTTTTTTTATTAAAGTTTTTTGAAGTTGTTAATAATTCTTGTTCGTTTCGTTGATGCTGTTCCTTATATGTTTGATATTTAAATCGAATAATTACAGCCAAATTTTAACTTTTGCTGTCAAGCAATAGTATTTTGTCATTTAAAAAAAATTTGCATTCTCAGTCCTGATTCACACTCAGCAAATTTTTCCAAGCAAGTTTGTTAGAGAGAGAGGCAGGCGGAAAGAGCTATCTGCCTCTGAATTCGTACCACTGTGCAGTGTTTTGCAAAAACAGACGAAAATTGTCAGACCAGTCTTAAGGCCCATCCATAATATGCATAAGCTGACTTAAGCCAACTTAAGCAGTATAGATACAAATCATATGTGACAAACCACTAATGTACTTACGTGAACTTTTCGTTAAGTTCTCTCAGCTCTCTCTCAGTACCCATTTGCTTAAGCAAGGTGTGAAACTGAACGCACATTTCGTACGGAATTACTTAAGTTAGCTTAAGCATATTATGGTTGGGCCTTTAGTATTTCATCCATAACTGTTACAAATATTGAGTCTCACAAAATTGTTCTGGATTTGTGGGAGTACGACGAATATTCTGTGAAAATTTGAACAAAATCGAGGGGGAACAACTTTTTCTACAAAGGTTTAAAAAAAAAATTGTGCTTGTCGGTTGCCCGTTATTATTTCGGTCTGTAATCGTTATGATTTAAACTGAGATACTCTCTCGGCTATAGACCAACCTGCTTCTATACAGTGATAGGAAGCAAGTATTTTACATGGCAAAATATATTGCAAGTATTTCATTGCGTGCCCACAGACTATATCATGATTTCTGGGGCGTGACCCATGGCAATATATTTTGCCATGTAAAATACTTGCTTTCTATCACTGTATAGAAGCAGGTTGGTCTATAGCCGAGAGAGTATCTCAGTTTAAATCATAACGATTACAGACCGAAATAATAACGGGCAACCGACATGGACAAAAGCACGGCACAGCTGACTTGTTGTAAAATAAATATTACAACAAAACACTTAAAAGCAATAAGAAAAAAGCTTTTTACTTTAAAGCTTTACTCTTAATGTGTGAGTGATTTCTACAAGTAAATTCTAATTGAATTTCTTGTGGACATTGCAAAGTGCTAGTATTTCATTGTGTTTGATTGTTTGATCGATAGCCGAAAAGTGAGTCTTTGGGTGCAATTCTCATTTGCTCGTGTGAGTCGCCCCGTGATAGGCTTTGAGAGTTTGGTTATCGAATCATCAATCAAAGGCTTTTTTGAAAAGCCTGCCATGTAGACTACTGATGACGGGGGTCACGCCCCAGAAATCATGATATAGTCTGTGGGCACGCAATGAAATACTTGCAATATATTTTGCCATGTAAAATACTTGCTTTCTATTACTGTATAGAAGCAGGTTGGTCTATAGCCGAGAGAGTATCTCAGTTTAAATCATAACGATTACAGACCGAAATAATAACGGGCAACCGACATGGACAAAAGCACGGCACAGCTGACTTGATGTAAAATAAATATTACAACAAAACACTTAAAAGCAATAAGAAAAAAGCTTTTTACTTTAAAGCTTTACTCTTAATGTGTGAGTGATTTCTACAAGTAAATTCTAATTGAATTTCTTGTGGACATGGCAAAGTGCTAGTATTTCATTGTGTTTGATTGTTTGATCGATAGCCGAAAAGTGAGTCTTTGGGTGCAATTCTCATTTGCTCGTGTGAGTCGCCCCGTGATAGGCTTTGAGAGTTTGGTTATCGAATCATCAATCAAAGGCTTTTTTGAAAAGCCTGCCATGTAGACTACTGATGACGGGGGTCACGCCCCAGAAATCATGATATAGTCTGTGGGCACGCAATGAAATACTTGCAATATATTTTGCCATGTAAAATACTTGCTTTCTATCACTGTATAGAAGCAGGTTGGTCTATAGCCGAGAGAGTATCTCAGTTTAAAAAAAAAAATTGTGCTCTTTAAAACAAAGTAAACTTTAGAAAAATTGGTTCAGCCGTTCGAGAGCAATTACAAATTTTGTAAAACCTAAAAACTATTTTTTTTAATTTTTTCAAAATTTCAAACGCCCATAAAATTTTTTAAAAAAAAATTGTTCAGTTTCAGAAAACTTCTTGTTTTCTTTTCATTTGGGCCACCCCACAGTATCTTTGCAGTTGCTCCTACTGTTGCGCTATTCCACACATAATGTATAAAAATAACATCAATCGGTCAAGCCGTTTAGAGGTTACACTAGTCCAGCCGACGGATCTCGACTTCTACATACAACAATAGGACTGTACGAATTTTAAATACTATACACTGTGCAAAAATTTTGAGTATTTATATGCATTGGTATTCGGGATGTATGTACATACTCTGTTAAGATGTTGTACAAGATGGTACGTTTGAGTAGGAGGAAGCAAAAGTTGCGTGTGAATGACGCTAATTTTTCACAGGATTGTAGGTACTATAAAAACAGTACACTGTACCCAATTTTAAGTATTTGTGGACATTATTATTATAGTTATAAACTGTTAAGATTTCGTACCAAATGGTACTATTGTGTGAGAGGTACCAAAAGGGGTATGGCATTAATTTCAATTTTTCAGGGGACTTAAAGTTGTAAGCTGCGCTTTTCCATTCCATTGGTGCAAAATAGTCCATTTGTGTGGGAGGTACCAAAAGGAGCGTGCCAATAACGCCCAATTTTCACTGGACTCTACATACTATAAAAGCACCTTACAAAATTTCAAGTATTTATATTCACTGGTGTTAAAGTTAAAATCTGTGAACTTTTGATACGATATGGTACATTTGTATGGGATGTACCAAAATGGGCGTGCCAATTAAGCCCTCTTTTCTGTGGACTATAGGTACTATAAAAGCATTACACTGTACACAATTTCAAGTATTTAAATGTACTGGTATTAAAGTTATAAGCAGTTAACATTTGGTACCAAAAGGTCCATTTGTGTGGGAGGTATCAAAAGGGGCGTGCCAATAACGCCCATATTTCTCTGGACTCTAGGTCCTACAAAAGCATTATACTGTACAAAATTGTAAGTATTTGTATTAAATGTATAAGCTGGTAACTTTTGGTACAAAAAGATCAATTTGTGTGGGAGGTATCAAAATGGGTGAGCCAATAACGACCACTTTTATCTGGACTCTAGGTACTATAAAAGCATTACACTGTATAAAATTTCAAGTATTGATATTAAAGCCATAAGCAGTTAACTTTTGGTGCAAAATGGTCCATTTGTGTGGGAGGTACCAAAAATAGAGTGGCCACTTCGCTCATTTTTCTTGACGTGTTAGCGACTAACAAAGTAATAATAGAAAAGTAAAAATAGCCGGAGATAAAGAAAAATATTACCGCATACCAAATTTGAAGTCAATCGGTTACTCCAGACAGACAGACAGACGGACGGACGGACGGACATTGCTCAAATGACTTAAAAGGACCCAAAACGGATTTCCGCCGAACATACTTAGGGTCTTAGGTCTTTCCTTCGATGTGTTCCACTATTGGCTCGTAGCAAATGATATACTCGTATACCCTCCTCTCTAAGGTGAGGGATACAAATTATAAAATTCACCCAATAAAATTGCTATATATTTTAGGTCCATCAAGGTTCCACTTTTTTTCATAGTCAGTTCATAACAATTTGACCCCCTAGCACCTACAAAAACAAGGACATTAATTGATACTTTTTCAGGATATTCAAGGATTAAGGATATATTCCACATTCTCACTTCCTTCCATCAAAAGGACATACATATTTCATTCAGCAACATTGAAGAGGAGTAGCAGAGCTTTTATGAAGATATGGCTAATTCAACAAATGGTAATTTTTAGAAAAATCTTTGAGATAGGTAACTTTGGAGCTCTGTACCACAAAAACTACAATGAATTTTGAAAAAGTAAAAACGCTATAAAATTCACACAAATTTGTATAATTATTGTGCCGAATTTTATTAAAATCAAAAGGGGTCATTTTTAAAATGTGTGTTTTTGATTAATTTGCTTTGGAATTACCCTAAATAGGTATACAACGAAAGAATGCACATCAAGTATGATCAGGCTTAAATCAAGTATTGGTTAGGCTTAAATCAAGAACTGATCAGGCTTAAATCAAGTAATGGGCAGGCTTAAATCGATCAAATTTTCCTCATTGGAACCCGTTTCGCACTAAAATCAATCGCATAAAATTCTTAAATCAATCGCTTTATACTTGAAATAAGAATATTTCGACATAAAATCGGGCTTAATAGGTGCTAAGATTAAGAATTCATGGCTTAAAAATCCGTACCTGATTCAAGTATGTATTTTGTACTGGGTTTAAGAAAAACCGTACTTTCGACACCGCTACGGCTTGATTTAAGTAAGGATTTGGCACAAGAGATTTTTTCCGAGAATAAACGATCACTAGCAAGGTTGAAAAATGCGGTTCAGATATATATATACATAGACGCTACAAAAGTAGACCGACAGGGACAGCAAACGACGCCATATTTTTTTGCCGCTCTTTTGACATTTCTCTTCAGTAAGGTTTGCCATTTCATGATGGAAAGATATACGAGCCAACAACGAGTCGAAGTTATTAAAATTTACTACCGAAATTCGGAATCAGTGGCCTCAACGTTAAGAGCGCGAAAAATCGAAAAATCGTCTTCAGCGATGGGGCTCATTTCTGGCTGAATGGCTTCGTCAATAAAAAAAATATGCGTTATTGGTCAGACAGCAATCCACACGTACTCCATGAGTCATCATTGCATCCCGAAAAAATTACGGTTTGGTGCGGTTTATGGGCCGGCGGCGTCATTGGGCCGTACTTCTTCCGTGATGATCAAGACCGGCACGTTACTGTAAATGGGAATCGCTACCGTTCAATGATAACCGAATATTTGTGGTCCCATTTGGAACAGGACGGCGCCACAAGCCACACAGCGAATGCCACAATCAATTTATTGGAAACCAAGTTTGGAGAACGTGTTATCTCACGAAATGGTCCACTCGATTGGCCGCCTCGGTCGTGTGATTTGACGCCGTTAGACTATTTCCTGTGGGGCTACGTCAAGTCTATGGTCTATGCCAACAAGCCAGCGACGATTGATGAACTTCGTACGAATATCGAACGTGAAATTGCAGCAGTATCGGCCGATTTATGCTTGAAAACCGACGAAAATTGGGTTCAGCGTCTGGACTTCTGCAAGCGTGCCCGTGGTGGCCATGCAAAAGAAATCGAGTTCCATACATAATGGCATCGAACGTACTTTCACAGGAATAAAGAATTTCATTGATATCCAAAACCGTTTTTGTTTTATTTAAAAAAAACTTTTGTAGCGCTCTTATTGACGGACCCGATAGCAGAATGCACTGAAGAAATTTATTTTATTAATCAGTCGAAAGTTACACGCACTTAAACAATTTGTTCACCCGAGGTGGCCAACTTTTAGGTACTGTAGCTCCGCTCCTGTATACCATAGGGGGCCCAAATTCAAAACGTTACTTCTCTAATACCTCTTCTACAAGCATGCCAATGTGTGTTGCAATCGGTTGACTGTTTAAGAAGCGGCCGAATTATTTCTCTTTTTTTTATGATCTCAGTACTGTTCGGATGATATCGATATGATATGGGCGAAAATATCGGCTTCATTGAAGACCCCCCAAAACGATTTGGAATTAAAAATGTTCACTACTTATTTTAACGGTTAAAATGTTTTTCCTGTTCCAAAAAGTAAATCAAAGACTAAAAATTTAACCGTTGGTTACTTTAAAGTTTTATGTCTAAAATGTAGTAAACTGTAGCATATGATGCCAGATATAATTTATTAAAAGTAAGTCAAAGCCTATACTATCCGGAAAATTTGAATGTTTTTAGAGCTTTACCTCAAAAATTACCTCCCTTTAAACTAAAAAGTTATACACGTAAGAAACTGCAAATGTGTGCGTTATTCAAAGGCTATACTCTCCGGAAAATTTTACTATTTTTAAAGTTTTATCTCAACTACTAAGCAGAATGTAAAAAAATATAATTATTTTTTATAATATGCGTATGTGTGAATAACGAAATACTTAAACGTCCGCAATGATTATTGCTATATCTAAAATTAATTTTTCTGAATATTCTTTATGATTCAGGATCCACAGAGATGTAATTGGCCCGTGGAATAGCCATCTACATCAAACTATACAGCTTCCAGTAACCCAAACGACCTCATAACTCTTAACATAGGAAACACTGCAACCGTTGTTAACAAAATTAGGGAAGAAGTATTAGATATAACGATATGTTCAGAAAATCTTATTGATGAGATTCATGAGTGGAGGGTTTCGGATGAACACTCCTATTCAGACCACCGTTATATAAGGTTTAAAATTGCACGGCCACCGCCAAACCCCATAAGTTTCCGTAATAAGGCTAACACCGACTGGACTAAATTCGGAAATCTACTTAGAAATCGATTGGGGCAGCCTACACGCGATTATCTATGTGCAGAAGACATTGATATCAATGTTAAGAAGATTACCGAGGCTCTTGTAAAATCTTTCGAAGATAGTTGCCCACTTCGAGAAAGGAAATCTGCCTTTGAGAAACCTTGGATGACAGGACAAATTCGCTCGATTGGCAAAGATGTCCGCAGACTTTACAATAGAGCTCGACGTAAAAAACAATCAGTATATTGGGACGACTACCACAGAAGACTCAAAGAATACAATAAAATCGTTAGATCGGCGAAAGGTAACTCCTGGAGGCTTTTCTGTGAACAGGTAGACAGCGTTAACAGCATGTCTAAAATGAAAAAGTTCCTCTCAAAAACTCATGTCCAAACCGAAACACTGGTGGATGAAACGGGTAAAAGGATGGAAACTATAGAGGATACCGTAAGGCTCTTGATGAAAACTAATTTTCCGACTGGTAATGCTGGACCAACAGAGGAACAGTTACAGAATGAAAATGTATTGCATCAAGTACCTATTACGGATATAACAGATGGTATGGTTAAAGAAGCGATAAAAAGTTTCTCTCCCTTTAAGGCTGCGGGACCGGATGGAATATTTCCAGCACTTCTGCAGAATGAGGTGGATCTGGTATCAACTCATCTGGCTGGAGTGTTCACTGCATGCCTAACCCATTCGTATACCCCAAAAAACTGGCAGGAATCAAGGGTGGTCCTCATACCAAAGCCTGGCAAGGCGAGTTACATGACCCCAAAGGCTTATCGACCCATTAGCCTTACTTCTTTCCTGTTAAAAACAATGGAGCGAATAATTGATGACATGGTCAAAGGTAAAATAGCGGATGACAGGCTAAAATTCAAACAACACGCCTATGTCAAAGGAAGATCAGTGGAAACAGCTCTGCATGAGGTAGTGCACCACATAGAAGAGTCCTTCGGTAAAGAAATGTATACACTTGCTGTTTGCATAGGTATTGAGGGCGCATTTAACAATGTACAGACCGATACACTTATCCAGTTCTTAGACGGTTGACCGGGCGCTGAAAAACTGGATCAACAATATGCTAAGGAATAGGTGGATTATGTGTGGGTCATATGACGTAAAAATTAGAGACAAGGTAAATCGTGGTATACCTCAGGGGGGCATTTTATCGCCTCTTCTATGGGTTACGACGATACACAGTCTCCTAAAAGCCCTCACCAATGAAGGACTTAAACCAGTCTGTTATGCAGACGACGTTGTAATACTTCTTTCATCCAAATCTATTATGCAGAAGAGCTGAAGAGGCACTTAACATAGCAGATAACTGGGCACAACCAAGGGGATTAAATGTTAACCCAGACAAAACAGAAATATGTCTATTTACAAGGAATACGAAGATCCCACGTTTTACCCCGCCTCGATTCCTGAATAAGACAATTGCTATAACTAAAAAGGTAAAATACTTGGGAGTAATCCTGGATCAGAAACTGTACTGGAAAGATCATCTTGAAGAAAGAGTTACAAAGGCACACAGATGTTGGTCGTTGTGCAGAAGAGCTATAGGTTTAAAATGGGGACTACGTCCAAATATGACTCACTTGCTTTACATGAGCGTGAGTAGACCAATAATCACCTACGCCTCTGTAGTGTGGTGGACATCAATGGACAAGAAGTGCAACGTAATACCTTTGCAAAAAATTCAACGTATGTGCTGTCTAGGCATAAGCGGGGCATTTAGAACTGCACCAACAAAAGCGTTGGAGACTATACTGCACATCCAACCAATAGACATCCGTATAAAGTATGAGGCAGCCCTCACAGCAAGACGTCTACAAGTGATGGGTGAATGGATAAATCGAGACCACAAGTCGTACCATCAGAAGATTTTAGAATATCTAGTTGGTCACATTCAAACGCCAGAAATCTCGGACCGCATTCCTGAAGTGCGGCTTACAGCTACCTGTGATACGTTTGTTCCAGACAGACGCTCCTGGGAAAATGGAACTTTGGCCCATGTGCCAGTGGGAACCAGCTGCTACACGGATGGGTCCAAGCGAGGAGGAAGGACGGGTCTGGGACTTTTTATTGATGAACCAGAAGTCGAACTTCACTTCCGCCTCCCTGACCATAACACGGTATTTCAAGCAGAAGTTCGAGCAATCACGGAGTGTGTGAACTGGCTCAGTAACACGACAAAGCCTAAATATGCCAACATCTTCACAGATAGCCAAATGGCGATTCAAGCAATAACATCGGAAAGGGTCAAATCCAGAACTGTGTTGGACTGTAAAAGAACGATAAATGATTACTCAGCCCATGGTCAATTGCGTATTTGCTGGGTACCAGGACACAACGGAGTGATTGGAAATGAACGGGCAAACAACTTGGCTTCAAAGGGCAGAGAACTTCGAGTAATAAACTTGAAAAATTGGAAACCTTTCGAAGCCACGAAAAATGAGTTGAAGCACTGGGCAGTGATGGCTCATAAAACTGTGTGGAATAGCGCAACAGTAGGAGCTACTGCAAAGATACTGTGGGGTGACCCAAATGAAAAGAAAACAAGAAGTCTTCTGAAACTAAACAAGATCGATATTAGTAAGATGATGAGTGTTCTAACGGGACACTCAAGCTTACAAGCACATCTTCGTCGCATAGGACTAGCAGGAAACGACGAATGCAGGGCATGCAGAGAAAACATCGAAACGATGGAACATTTTCTGTGTCACTGCCCGGCTTTCACACATGCAAGATCCCAACATTTCGGGTCCGACATATTACCAGACTTGACTCATCTCAGAGAATATGACTGGAAGATACTGAGAAAATTCGTGTCTAGTACCGATTTTCTGTAACTCGTGAGGTATAACACGATCATAAATAAGGAGCGCACAACAGGCCGAACCACTGGCTTAAGTGTATGTCCATGGACATGAGACGTTTAAACGTCTCCTCTCTTCAACCTAACCTAACCTAACCTAACCCAAACGAAGTATCACCACATGATATAGGTTTATTCGTGAACAAGTCAGCTTCAGAGAGTATGGACTATATAGAAGGTCTTCATGAAAAAATCTGGATTCCTCCAGATAATTATAGTTTTCCAGTGACTGGCCAAAGAAGTTTAAAATTCCAACTTTCTTGGTTACATAAATATAAATGGTTGGCGTACTCTGCGAATCAAGTCGGTGTATTATTTGCTCCTAGGGATACAGAAGTGCATAACTATAAACTAGCAAACTTGGTAGCAAGACCATTTAATAATCGGAAAAAAGCACTGGACGTATTTCGTCACCACTCATCACTCGAGTACCATAGAAACAGTGTATTGAAAGCTGAAATGAGACCTAATGTAGAAAAGCAAGCCACAGCGTCCATCGATAAACAATTACAAATTCAGGAAAAGCAGATCGTAAACAAAAATAGAAAGCATTTGGATGCAATAGTTCAAACAGTAGTCCTTTGTGGTCCACAAGTATTAGCACTAAGAGGAAGTTGTGATACAGGCAGAATCGATTCAAATGAAACTATTCAAAATGATGACAATTTTATAGCCTTGCTAAGGTGTCGGGCCATAACGGATTCAAATTTGAACAGTCGCTTGACAAATTCACCACGAAACGACATGTATACTCGTATAAGCACTCGTGTTCAAAATGAAATGTTGAATATGAACCACACCTAAACTTCAAGTTTTATTCTGCATTTCATTTTACATTTCTCAATTTCAGACTAACTCAATTTGAACCATGGAAAGATACACAATCGAGCAACGCGTTAAAGTTTTTTAAACCTTTTACGAAAATGGGCGTTCAAATCAAAATGCATTTCGTGATATTTTTTTGATCAGCATAATCGACCAAATGTGTCCACAATCGGGAGAATTGTGCGCAAATTTCAACAAACCGGGTCTGTAGGAGGTGTGAAAACACCTGTGCATGCTCGTCCAGTTCGTTTGTTCCGGCTTATGGGCTGGCGACGTCATCGGGCGACTTCTTCGAAATGAGGCCGGGCAGGCAGTTACTGTGAATGGTGTTCGCTATCGTGAGATGATATCGAACTTTTTATGGCCCGAATTGGAAGATATGGATGTGGACAATATGTGGTTTCAACAGGACGGTGCCACTTGCCACACAGCTAACGAAACAATGGCTCTTTTGCGCAACAAATTCAATGGCCGTGTTCTCACGTCGTGGCGATGTCAATTGACCGCCAAGATCATGTAATTTGACCGTTGGACTTTTTTCTTGGGGTTATTTGAAAGGAATGGTGTACGTCGATAAGGCAGCAACAATTCAAGAGCTAAAGGATGAGATAATTCGGCACATTAACGGCATAGAACCTCAATTATGCCTCAGCGTCATCGAAAATTTGGATCATCGGATGGAGGTCGCGGCGGCCATTTGGCCGATATTTTGTTCCATACATAACTGAACCATACCAATCTATATATATATAAATGAATCGTGGTTTGTTCGACGGCTTTAAACTTGAAAACTACTGGACCAAATTGGATACTTCCTTCTGCGAATTTGTTCGTAATTGCTTCGCGAAGGTTTAGGAAAAATAAAAGTCGCAAAATTCTCAACAGCAGGCACTGACCACCTGACCGCTGAGGCTCCTGTAAGATTTAGAAAGCTAAAATTTTGCACAACCATAGACCAGTGTGTTGAATAAACAACGGTCTTTTCACATAGCCATTTTTTGTCTTGTGGTCAGTTCTAGCGCTATCAATAAATTGAGTATTGTGTTTGTTCTTTCAGAAACACCTTATAAGGTCAAAAGATAAAATTTTGTACATATGGAGTACTATACACGACAAATATAAACGCGAAAAATAATTTTGAATTCTCTATCTGTGGTCAGTGTAGCAGTAACCAATTTTTTTCATTATTTCAGTGTTTTTAAAAGTTATTTAAGAGCTAAGGATATAAAAATGTAAATGTACATACATATCTCAAAGGGGATTAGAAAACAAATATTCAATGTCCAGCCTGAGGTCAAACTGTAGTGACTAAAGGAATTGTCACTCTTTCAGTACTTTTCTTTTCAGAACTATCTGCATACATATATACAACGGATGTGCTTTAACGCCAAGTAATTTTTGACCACTCGGCCGCTAAGTCTCCTGTAAGAGCTACACAGCTGAAATTTTGCATATGGATAGACTCGAGTGTTGTAAAAACGACGGACTTTTCACAGAATCGGATTTTGGGCAGTGGTCAGTTCTCGCGCTATCAAAAACGTGAGTGTTATTCTTCTAGAATCCTTTTATAAGAAACAAACCTAAATCTTTGTAAATATGTAGTACTATACAACGAAAATGTTGCCTATAGATACTATGGAAGACAATTTTGGATTGGTCAAACGGGTGTGTCGCGGTCAACATAACCTCATCATTCGAGAACGGATCGTTCAATATTCACTTTCTTGAAATTGATGGATTCGTATTGAACAGTGGCACAGTGGAGGACATTTTCTGATTGGTCAAAGGGCCTCAACAGGGCCAACACAACTTCATACCTCGAGAACGGATCTTGGGAATTTTACGATATTGAACTTAATGTATTTGTATTGGCTCAAATAGGCGGAATGAAATTGGGCCCCAGGAAAATACACCCCACTGTTTTTATGAATATGGGCCCCAAAAAATAACATCAAACAACAACAATTTTATTTGGGGCTTCATTTCATTTTTTGTCTGCTTTTTGGGGTTTACTTTCATTTCTTGTCTGCTTTTTGGGGCTTATTTGCATCTATTAATTTAGAAACAGGAGAGGCTACGCATAAAAGATTTGCTCCACGTTGCCAACTTTGGATTCTGTCCATAGGAGAAAGTCTTAAACAGAGGCCGAAGGCCTATTCCTATATATTCCGCACAGGAATATATTTATAATTAGAAAATATGTTTGTATACGTGTATTATTGCGTACTCCCCAGATTTAGGAAAAAAAATTTCTTAGTTTTTTTTGGGGTTTATTGTCATTTCATGCTGTTTTCTTGTTTGGGGTGTAATTTTCTAAATCAGTTTTTGTAACGAAATTAGGCCCCAAATTTGGGGCGCATTTTCATTTTCAATTTGGGGTGCATTTTCTTGGGGTCCAACTTCCGGCCGCCGCTCAAATAGGGACTCTATGGAGAAAAATTAGAATTTGTCAAATGGGCGTTGCGCAGCCAACATAACCTCATAGCTCGAGAATGAATCGTTCGAATTTTCATGATTTTGGGCTTGATGTATTCGTATTGGCCCAAGGAAAGACCCTATGTAGGAAAACTTAGAATTGGTCAAATAGGCGTGGAGCGGCCAACACAACGTTATAGCTTAAGAATGAATCGTTCGATTTTCGCGATTTTTGTCTTGATGGATTCGTATTTGCCCGTCTTAGGCAAAATTTATGATTGTTGTAGCAAAATTTAGGATTGTTCAAAGCGGCGCGACACGGCCATCAAAACCTCATTGTTCAAAAATGGATCGTTCGATTTTCGCCATTTTGAGCTTGACAAATTCATATTGGCCTAAGGAAAGACACTATTTAGGAAAATTTAGGATTGGGCAAAGATGGGTTTTGTTGCCAACACTAACTCATAACTCGAGAACAGTTCTTTCGATTTTCACGAGTGTGGTGCTACCACACAAAGAATATAATATTTCGAGGTATATGGAATTAGCAAGTGCGTTACCCGAATCCAATACTGAAAATGAAATCTGAAAAACAACAAACAGTTGCAATAATCGCCTTGAAGTTTTTATATACTTTGATAGCATTGTAAAAACTGGGAGTTCCGGTAGATGTTCATCGACATTGTTATTAACTTCAGTTACTCGAATTGGGTTTAATACAATACAAAGAATTTTAATTGACCGAATTACAGGAAGAAGTATGAGCATGTTCGTATTACTATTTTCATTACAGTAACGAATTTGGCGGAACGAAGTTCGCCGGGCCCGATTGTATTATCATAATAAAAAGAAATGACAATAATTTCCTAAATAATTTGTGTTTTATTCAAAATCAACATCGGTCCTTAAAATTTAACCACCCTTTATAAGTATTTGTCACACTCTTATACACCGACAACTTATTAAGAGAATCAATAATTCCAAAGCTTTTACCGTCATGGCGGACGAATAAGCTGATATTTCAGGGGTTGATCAATTTTCAATGCGTATCCGGTACCTTAACGGCGGTATAAAATTTGCAAAGATTTTTTGAGTTTCGTCCCAACAAAACAGTTCGATGGAAAAGGTTTGGCTGATGTTATTCTAAATTTCCTCGAAACTTCTGCTATTGATTGTAAGTATTTATTTTGGCTATGCTATGACGGCGCAAGAGCAATGAACGGAGAATTTCATGGGGCGCAGGCATATATCCAAGAAAAGTACAGCTTAGCACTGTATTCACATTGTGCAGCTCACAGCTTCAGCTTGGTTGTAAGTTACGCATGCAAAGTAGTGCCAATAAGAAATTGTCTCGGCACTATCCAAACCATATACCACTTTTTAAAATATCCTAAAAGGCAAATAGCTCTTCATGAAGCAATTTCTAACAACAGCAATCTCCGTGATGATAAAAAGCAAAAATTAGAGCGGTATTGCGCATCTCGATGGGTAGATCAACATGAGTCTGTTGAGATATATTTTCACCTACAAGTAGCCGTTATCGAGGCTTTGGAATGTTGATGCAACAAATATTGAAGAATATTAAAAGATTTCGACATATATTCCATACCTAGATTTATTCAACACTCATCTCGAAGGTCGGTTTTTGAAACACCGTGGAATTTTGTCAAATTTCCAATGTATTTTTGCATCTAAAATGGCAATAAATGAAGAAAATTATAAACAAAAATTGGGTACCAAATGTGAAACCCCCCTCCAAAACAAAATCGTGCGCACGGCCCTGCTACAGAATTCCATGTTTGCTTTAAGTTCTGTTTTGTACATGACTTTTTTGAGCGATAAAAATTTCCTTCTGAAAACGATAAATATGATTGTTATGCCTTTATTCTTTAAGGATATTCCCATTTAGAGTCACAACTCCGAACGGTTGCGGAAATATTGAAGAGCAAAACCCTACTTCGCCATTTTTAAAAAGTCATTATATTTATAAATTGAAATATTTATATACACTTGCGGTCAACCATGACTGAAAATCGTTTAAATGGATTGCCTTCCCTGAATATTCATCGAGACATTCCAGTAGATGTTAACGCAGTATTAGACGAATTTTTTATTTCGCCTCGTCGCGTCAATTTATTAAAACATTAATACAATTTAAATTAATACAATTCTTAATGAAAATATTACCTAAGTATTTTTTAATGTTAATCACTTTAAATATATGTATATGTGTTAAAATTGCCAACCATTGATTTTTAATAAATAAAAATTGGGTACCAAATGTGAAAACCCCCCAAAACAAAATCCTGCGCACGACCCTGCTACAGAATTCCATGTTTGCTTTAAGTTGTGTTTTGTACATGACTTTTTTGAGCGATAAAAATTTCCTTCTGAAAATGTTAAATATGAATGTTATGCCTTTATTCTTTAAGGATATTCCCATTTAGAGTCATAACTCCAAACGGTTGCTGAAATATTGAAGAGCAAAACCCTACTTCGCCATTTTTAAAAATTCATTATATTTGCAAATTGACATATTTATATGTATACATTTGTCAATACGTATTATTAATAATCCATAACTACAACTTCCTATGCTTAATTAGTGTTCGATGAATTTGGTGTAGTAGTCGTTGAAGAAGGAGTAGTCGAATTTGCCATAGTTGTTGTAGTCGTGCTGCAAGTAGTTATCGAAGTTGTCGTAATGATAGATTTCTACGTCCTTGAAGTACATGTTGGGCACATACACTGAAAAAAAAGTGTACTGAAAATCATTTAAATTTTCTTAACTTCTAAGATTTTTTCTTTGATTTGGCTCCAAAGACAAAGACTATTAAAATAAGTACATCTTGTAGTACAATTAAAGACATAAATCATCTTTAGATCAGGACATCAAACGTCTTTGAAAAAATTATGCCTTATACTTCGATGAAAGATTTCACATTTTTAAATCTATTACGCCTTGTGCTTACATCAAATACATAAAATTACTTTAGATTAAGTACATTCTGTAACTAAACTAAGCACATGCTGTACTTTCCACAAGTGTAAAATATGTTTCGTAAAATATTTTTTTATTTAATTATTTGTCTAAACGTTCGTGATTAATTTTGTTTTTTGCTTCTTTATTAAATGATTATTTTTTAAACAATTGATTTCGATAAACAGTTTGTTCAGTAGCAAACCCTACATACCTGACGATACCCGTAGCAATTGTGTTTAGTCTGGTTTTCTTTATATTAGAGGGAATACTTATTCTAATGGATAAATAAATGATAGTTGGCAAAATTTTTCCTAAAAAAATCGTTCTCTTCGTATGAGCTGCGGTGGCAAATATATTACTTGACGTGGATATTTTTGAGTTGAAATACCAGAAGTGAGGAATTCTTTTTATTCGTTTGGGAGAAGCTAGGCCTCTTAGATCTGGTGTTTTAAATCTGAACCTTGCTGAATGATTGGTATTGATTTTTTTGCCATACATTTTTGTAAAAAAGTCTGAATTCTGTAAAATTATAGACTTCTTATGCAGGAGAAAATCCTAGTTACAAATCAATAACGATTCAAAGACAAAAATAAAACAAACGAAAATACAATATGTGATGTTTTATTCATAATATAATATGATATAATAACATATGTCAGAAAATATCAAAATATACGTTTAATGATATTTTCTTGCAGTGACATATTTCCGTTAATATTACTTTTTTGGAAATTAATATTTACGGAAACATTTTTTGGCTTCTGAAATTTTTTAAATCTTGAGTTGTTACCCTTTTGTGGAACTGTTTGTTATAAGTAAATATTTCTTACTCATAAATTAAGACTTGTTCACATCGACATTTTTGTATCGCTTGGAAATTATTTAATATGACATATCGTTAGCAAAACATAATATGCTAAGTCCAGTTTCAAAAAGTTCTCAGAAGGAACATTTTTTTAACTGTTTCCATTTAATATAATTTTTTTTCTGCAAATACGCAATATTTATTTGTTCCGCTTAAATAACAATAATAGTTAATTATAATTATCCGTTTTTATACAGACTTCAAATGTTTTGCATGTTTGTGTAAACTTAGCATGTTTGTTTGGTGATTTCTTTTTTCTAGATGATGTATTTTTAAATCTTCTATCATTCTATAAAAAATCTCAATTTTTATAAAATTAGATGTAGCAAAGTGGCATATTTAGTTAATGATATTCTACAAAAATAATATTTTATTTATTCATTATGGAAATATTTGCAATTTACTTAGACAGCGGAAAAACAACGTTGGATAGTTTACTCGTATTGTTCCAAAATCGGCTTTATTCCGTTATTTCTTGAATACATACATACACACATTTACGGTCGTTTTGCATTGTTTTTGTCAAAGTAATAAATTCGTAAACGCATTTTCGACTACCTGTTATACACACTGCCGACAAACAGCCTCCGAAACTGTTGCTATTAATGCAGAATTATAAACGTACACTCGCATAAGCGCACACAACCTTTCTCTACCACCGCTCAATAAGAGCTGATTCCAAAAAATTCCAAACACACTTCACTGTAACTCTCACTATTATTCTCAATTTTGCGACCAAAAAGAGTCTACATTTTCCTCTCGCAGATAAAAACGATCTCTTAATTTAAAAGATAACTAATCTTTAATTTAAAAATCAAAGAAAAGTGGACTGAAAATTAAGGCTAAATTGTTTTTAAAAACATGACATGAGAATTTCTACATTTTTAAGGAAAAAATCTTACAAACTATGAAAATGTGTACTTGATTTAACGACATTTGCACTACAATCAATTATTTTTCCTTTAATTTTATGGCGTAACGTTAAAGTCAACATGACATAGTGTTATGGACATCTTATCATAGAAGTAAGAAAATTTACTTTAAACGAACGAAAATTTCTTTAAAATCAAGTAAAATTTCTTAAATTCAAAGAAATTTGTTCTTCAAACAAAGACAGATTAAATCTCTGATTTAAGGGCAAACTTGTTTTTAATTTCATGTCAAATTTTTTTTCAGTGTAGAATTCGAATTCATTGATTTCGCGATCGAATGGATAGAACAAAGGTTTGTCATCAGTGAAACGTCCACCATAGCCAAATCCGCACGAATATGATGTTTTGTAATTGGATTCGTGGTCATGAGATGTTTCGAAAGGAGTGATCATAAAGAACATTCTCATTGGCCTACCCTTCTCCCAGCCACGCGGCAATATCAAGCGATCTGGGAACAAACAGTGCGACTCGTTCATGTCCAATGGATAATCGTATTTGCCATCATTACGTAGTAGTACAATTCAGTGTATGTTGTGCGATCCTTGCTAGTCCAATAAAAGTCCTCGGAGCTGTGGGTGATCATATTCAACAACAAATTTGTCCAGTGTAAAGAAGTTTTCACGACTGTCAGTCTTAGAGAGTTTACGGCCGAATTCATCATATTTAGGAGCGAGGAAAATTCGAATGAACGCCTTTTGGGTTTTGTCGGATTCAATGGACAGGTCGAAAGAGAAAGGCTTATGTTTTAAACGCATCTGGCGAGCCAAGAGAGTTTTGTCCCAAACAAATTTGCCATCAACAAATATCATTTTGTCATTAAGCATATTGGTCACATCGAAATTATCAAATCGGATTCAGTGACCAATTCACTCACATACACATCTTTGATTTGAACGCCAGGAAACGAAAGTTCATCCTTGGTATATGGTTTCAGATACCCCTTGAAAAGGAAGAATACTTTAGCGATTTTCTTATGGATCATATAGAAGAAAGGATCACGCATCATGGTTTCGAAGTTCAGTAAGACATTTGGGTTGATTTTCATATCGTCATAGTCGACATGGGAGAGATACATGTGACTCAGCATATAGTAGTAGTTAAAGAAATACTTGTCGAATACATCAATGTTGCTTTGCAGGATATTACCGATATATTCCACAGCATTTGGGATTTCGGAAATCTATAATTGTACCATCGTCCATCTTGTAGTAACCCAAATCGAGAATTGCGTGGATGCGGCGAAACGCACTCTGTATCTTGTTGAACATGTCGAGGTTGGCAAACGTTTTCATTTCGTAGTAGTTCTGACGGTAACTGAAACCAATGCCACTGTAGGAAATCAAATGTGGGTTACATATATCCTAGTTGAATTTCACTCATCCAGGCGAATTCAGTTATTTCACCAAATCCGTGAGATAAAAGTTCCATATAATATCGAGGAATGAGCTTTTGGATGTTGTAAATCCAGACTTCGCCACGACGTTCGTTCAAACCGAATGATTTTCGATCCAAGAAGAACAATTGGTTCATGTTCAAGTAAATAGGAGAGAGCGAAATGCCCATTATAAAAGTCGATGTCGCGAGTGTAGTCAACTGGCATCCACCATACCTTGAGTTCCTTCAACATGGTGTTTCATTTTTCATCTTGATTGCATTCGAAGATGTTTTCGCGGATCATGAAATTGTCTTCGGCGTACCAATGCTCCCCAAGTCCCATCAGTTTCCACCATTGCCACATCTTCCAGTCCTTCATATAGACATAATCTCCGTAGCTATAGAGTTTGCTGTCCTTATAGTAGACATCATGGAACTCCTTTTCGTACATGATGTATTTGCTCCAGACATCGTAATCAAACTTCTCGGCTTTGTAGATGAATTTACTGTTTTATGGGAAGATCTCGTAGACAGATGGAAGGATCAAACCATTTAAATCTCGGAGATGAAGCACAGCTAAAGTTAGGGCGTAAACAAACATGTCCTAAATAACATGCATACGCGCCTAGCAGACATTGTGAAGGAAAGTTTCCCAATCCTTGGCATAGTAGAAAATGTTGAAGAGACCCCACGCTTGTATATGATGAATCTTGACAAGGGCACCAAAAAATTCACCTCTAGGTAAGAGTGCTTACGCTTCGAAAGCTTCCCAGAATTTTACCATGTGAAAGTCATAGTGCTACGAATGAATAAAGCATGAGAAATTTATAAATGTTAAATTTATTTTACGGTTTACTTACGCTATAATACGACTTGTCAACCACGAATTTGTCACCTAATTTAATCCATTCTTCGAAAATCCAAAGATCCTCGATGCGATACACAATTTCGAGTAAAAACTTTTGCTTTTCTAAGAATGACTTATCTGTGATTCTGACTTCATTGGAAGCGGTTAAATTGGTTGCCGCGACAAAGCCCACATAGGCTAGGAATGCGATGACTACTCTCATTTTGACAACTTCTCCAGATTAGGTAATTTTCCAATACCTGCAGAATGAATTTTTATTCTAGTATTTATATACCTACGTTTCTTATCAAAACTGAGAACAATCGTCAAGGTTTGTCCATCTTGTGGTATGGTGGATGTACGAGTATTGTATGCAATTCTTATCACAATCGTGTGCCTTGAATTTGTCTCCTATACCTGTAGAGGTCACGACATATATTAGAACGTATTCTTATATAACAGCAGATAGACACAATATTTCTTGGTGATTATCAAAACAAAAATAAATTCCCTCTAAGGATAAAGGCTAAATGTGTTAGTGTGTTGGACCAAACATAAAGACATACGCCAAATTTGTTGTGTGTCAACGGAAGCTGGTAAATCAACAGCTTACGTGCTCCTTCAGAGCGTGTGGTGATGTCATACATTGGCTTGGAGTTCACGCAGTACACTTACTTTGGGCACTTATTTGAGTGTATAAAAGTCCAATGGAAACCTCATATTGTGTTGACAAAACAGGGACTGGCGCTCAGGTGGTGGAACCACCGCTCTTACCGGTGAACATTTCAAATCCGAGCGTATACTGTTTCCCTCTGGACATTTAGAATCTTGTGCTGCTAGAGTTTGGAGGAGTGACGGCTCATCCAATATATACACGCTGAAAAAATCGCTTCTGTAGTATATTGTCCCAAACATATTCGGCTTGAAACATATATATCTTTAGGCTACACTCTAAACATATAATATTTGGTACACACAAAAATTATATATTTGGGAAGATGTTGTTCTAAACAAATCTTGATACAGAACAGGATGATACAGAAACCAGGCAAAGATCCAACTCAAGTCAAATCCTATCGCCCTATAAGCCTATTATCAATACTTTCAAAAATGTTTGAGTCCATTCTCATGAAGAAAATCACACCTCATATAATTTCTAACAGTGTTATACCTGACCATCAATTTGGTTTTCGAAAAAGTCATAACACTATAGAACAGCTCGTCGTTGCTGTTCAGTCGTAGTGAACGGAAGTGTTTAGCACAGAGCGGATAGTTAAAGTCTATTACGCAGCAACTATTACGCAATTGCAAAAACAAATCTGTACAAAGTCTGGAAGGCCTACATCGTAGTACCTATTACGGGCTAATACAGACAAAAAAATTAATAAATTCGTTGACGACGGCGGCGTTCTCTTGTTAATTGTTGTGTATGTGTTGTTTTTCATCTGTTTGATTGTTGCTTATTCAAACTTTTGAATGACAGGCCACCAGTCCCGGACCTTTTTTTGGAGGACCAACTGGTAGTAGCGTCGGCTACGAAGTCCGACCGGAGACTATAATCTGGTATCACGGGAGCCAGGAGCCCATGGAACTTCGGTTCCAGCCTGGCTGTTGGTGTGGCCCCTTGGGGAGCATTTCGTGGTGGCTGTGGTTTAGACCCAAATCGCGGGGAGAGCGAAAGCTCGATGTGGAGTTGCATTTTCAACCGGGTGCCATGACCCATAGAATGGAAGGAGTTTTAGGTAGGCTCCGCCCTTAACCAAAGGGGACGACATGCCAAAAACATGAAGTCGAATTGGTACTCATACACTTGTGTATGGGGGCGTTGGAGTCACTTACCTGGGCTAAAGGCGTCATAGATGCTTCTAAGGCCAATCAGCCGGCTGAAAGAGCCACAAATTCAGTTGTGTTAACGACTAATAAAGTCAAAAGAATCAGATCACCTGATGAACCCCTGCCTTCGAAAAAGGCAAGAGGCCCTAATGTCACCATCAACAGGACACTCACCAAGCCCTTCAATGAAGTGGCGAAGGAGAGTCTAGTGATGGCTGTTATAGACAGAAGTAGTGAGGATGGATCTGCCATTATGGCTCATTACCTCGATATCCGAAGAGAAATGCTGGGCAAACCACCAGTCTGCAACGATGCAGGATGGCATCAGGGTGATGCCAGATCTGTATAAGGCTGCTCTGAGTCGAGCGGGTGAGGTGTGGCCGGCATGCTCCCCGATGATGCGGACGAAGAGTTCGGCAACACCCTTGTCGGGGTGGATGTCAATCTGTCGATTACCAATGATGGTAAGGATTCTACAGATTAACCTCCATCACGCTACAGCAGCCTCAGCGGCACTATTGCTGCGCCTTTCCACAGGTGCAGTAGACATCGTCCTGATCCAGGACCTTATGTAGTAGGAGGACGGGTGTGCGGTATCAAGACACCAAACTTTAAACTGCTTGTGGCCAACTGTGAAGGCACTCCAAGAACCTGCATTTTCTCCAGAAAAGATCTAAGTATTTTTCTCCTGACTAATTTAAGTGGTAAAGACCAAACAGCTGCTAGTCTGGAGATTGGTAATCGCATATCTTAGGTGGTCTCCAGTTACTTTCCTTATGAAGCTGCAATATCGACAGCTCTCTTCAGGGAAGTAGTAGAAGAAGCAACGTCTGACGAGCTCGAGCTGATTATTGGCGCAGACACGAACGCTCATCATACTATCTGGGGTAGTACGGATATAAACAATAGGGGTGATTCGCTTCTTGACTTTATTCTAACTACCAACCTAACTATTTGTAACAATGGCAATACACCGACCTTTACAATTAAAGACAGACAAGAAGTACTAGACGTAAAGTTTGCTACTGACCGGGTGTCAGACAAAATTATTGGGTGGAATGTACTGGACGACCACTCATTCTCAGATCACCATTCAAACTAACCGAAAAAGCGCCGAAAAAGGGCCTAAACCTGCTGTCCACAGAAATGTGAGGAAGACAAAGTGGGACCTGTATGAGAAGAACTTTAAAAAGCTCCTCAACTCTAAACTTCTTTATGAACCGAATGACAATGACGGTCTGGATAATCTGGTTGAGCATATGTATCACCACATCATTCAATAGTTCCCTTGAAGAAACCTGTCCAAAAACAAGGTATAAGGGTAAAACTAAACCTCAATGGTGGACTTCTGAGCTAACGGCAAGGAGAAAGACATGCAACAAGCTATTCAACAAGGTGAAATCTACTGGAGTCTTTAATGATTGGTATGCATATAAAGGGCAACTCAAGATATATAAGAAGGAGCTTAGGATGGCGCAAAGTCGCTCTTGGTATTCCTTCTGTGGCGAAGTGTAAAAGGTCTCCGACGCCGTAAGGCTGAGGAAGGTACTATCCACTTCTCCTTGTACAGTGGGGTATTTGCAGGATGAGGCAAACAACTGGACAAAAAACAGTGAGCAATCGCTAATTGTACTGCTCGACACACATTTCCCGGGGAACTCATCTACAGAGCCCAAGGATCAACAGGGCCAACAAGAGTGCGAGTGGATTGCGATCGTCGCTAGCTTGTTGACTGAGAGATCTAGAATAAGCTGGGATATAAACAGCTTTGAGCCCGATCGATGGAGGGATACCAAAATGTTATTCATACCCAAAGCGGGAAAGATATCGCACACTAGGCCAAAAGACTTCAGAACAATTAGCCTATCCTCTTTCCTATTGAAAAATCTGGAAAGGCTTTTAGATTATTTCATTAGGCAAAACCTGGATACAAAACTCCTGGCGGGGAACCAACATGCTTACAATAAGGGAAAGTCTACAGAATCAGCCCTGCACGAACTTGTGAGCACTATCGAGTCGTTCCTACATTTCAAAGAATTCACCATGGTGGCGTTTCTTGACGTAGAGGGGGCTTTTAACAACATACACCCAGATGCGGTAATCGCGGCATTGTCACATCTGAAGGTGAACCCTAGCTTGATTAGACTAATTCGAAGACTACTCAACAGAAGACGCATAACAGCATGCCTAGGGTCCACAACTCTAACAAGGTTTGTAAACAGAGGGACCCCACAAGGAGGAGTACTGTCTCCACTAATTTGGAACCTAGCTGTGAATGAAATCCTGCTAGATCCACAACGTTGTGGCTGCAAGGTCGTGGCATATGCGGACGACCTGGCAATCGCAGTGATTGGCAAATTCGAAAACATCCTCCGAGATATTCTACAGGTGGCTCTGAACAAGTTGGCTAGATGGGCCAGAAGCAGCGGTTTGGGTGTTAACCCAAACAAGACGGTATTGGTTCTCCTTACTACGATCAATAATGTTCCTCATGTGGACCCTCTTCCTCTGATAAATGGAACAGATCTAGTCTCTTCTGAAAGTGCAAAATATTTAGGAATAATTTTGGATAGGAAACTGTCATTCAGACTAACCGTACTGGAACGTGTAAAGAAGGCCAACATCGCCCTATATTCCTACAGGAAGGCTGTAGGGTCGCGGTGGGGCCTCTCTCCTAAAATTGTCCATTGGATATATATAGCAGTGGTTCGTCCAATATTGTTATACGCCATTGTGGTATGGTGGACGGCAACTGACAAACTAACAATCACGAACCTGCTATCAAGGATTCAGAGAACTGCCTGCCTGTGCATAAGCGTAGCGTTAAGGACTACAGCGACTGAGTCTCTGCAAGCCCTTCTCCATATACTGCCTATTAATGTTGTGGCGAGAGAAGTTGCAACCAAAGCGGCACTAAGATTAAACTGCCTATCAATGTGGAGGTACAACAACTAGGGTCACATGAGGATATCAAAGTGTAGTGCTATGGTAACCGACCGAGTGGGCTATATATTAACGATGCGCACCTTTGAGAGGAACTACATTACTATGATACCATCCAGGGATGAATGGGATGGCAGAACGCCCGGAAATATAAACCATCTCCACTTCTATACGGATGGTTCGAAGCTTGATGAAAAGGTTGGCTTCGGAGTACACTGTGAAGAACTTAATTCATTTACTCGGGCCATCAATTCTCTGGGATGGCTGAGCAGTTTAATATACACCTCATATGGGTGCCTGGGCATAGGGGTATCCCGGGGAACTGCAAAGCCGATGAACTTGTTAGGAAAGGGACGACTTTACAAATTCGCGAAGAATTTGCATATATTGGTGCGCCACTATCCACGTGCAAGCTTTGGCTTAGGCAAGAGGCAATCAAATCTGGCCAAGGTATGACCTGAGGTCATATTGTCTACGGTCGGGACACTGCCTGATCGGCGAACACGCCAGAAGATTGGGAATTAACCCCAATGACTTATGCAGAAGCTGTGGAGATGAGGAAGAAGTGGAGAGCATTGTGCACTTGCTATGCGACTGTCCCGCTTTGAGTAAACGACGACTGGACCTACTGGGTCGGCCTTTCTAGGCAGCCTAACAGATATTTCCAGTACCAATATTCGTGCTATCGATACATATGTATATCAAACAGGTTGGTTTCGATGAAGGGCATTTTAGCCCGTGGTACCACTAGGGACCTAAACTGGTCTATGTGAGCTGAAGGAAAAAAAAGAAAACGGCTGCCACCCTAACCTAAACCTAGGGTGGCAGTCGTATTTTTTTTTACCAGAAATGCCACTCATCGAAACCAACCTGTTTGATATACAAATTTATCGATAGTATGAATATCGGTACCGGAAAGATGTGTTAGACTGCCTAGAAAAGCCGACCCCAGTATGTCCAGTCGTTTTTTACTCAAAGCGTGACGGTCGCATAGCAAGTTCTCACTGCTCTCCACTTCTTCCTCATCACCACAGCTTCTGCAGAAGTCATTGGAGTCAATACCCAATCTTTTGGCGTGTTCGCCGATCAAGCAGTGTCCGGCCAGAACTGATACTAACAAAGAAAATTTTTTCCTCTCTAGTACGAAGAGATATTTTGACCTTCTCAGGTCATACCTTGACCAGATTTGTCTAGCTACCCCGCAGGTGCCAATTTCTGTCCATCTTTTGTTAGACTGTCTGATTGCCTCTTGCGTAAGCCAAGGCTTTCACGCGCCAATATTTGCAAATGCTTCGAGAATTTGTGATGTCGTTCCTTTCCTAGCAACTTTGCAGTTCCCCGGGATATCCCTATGAGGTGTATATTAAACTGCTCAGCTAGTATGAATATCGGTACCGGAAAGATGTGTTAGACTGCCTAGAAAAGCCGACCCCAGTATGTCCAGTCGTTTTTTACTCAAAGCGTGACGGTCGCATAGCAAGTTCTCACTGCTCTCCACTTCTTCCTCATCACCACAGCTTCTGCAGAAGTCATTGGAGTCAATACCCAATCTTTTGGCGTGTTCGCCGATCAAGCAGTGTCCGGCCAGAACTGATACTAACAAAGAAAATTTTTTCCTCTCTAGTACGAAGAGATATTTTGACCTTCTCAGGTCATACCTTGACCAGATTTGTCTAGCTACCCCGCAGGTGCCAATTTCTGTCCATCTTTTGTTAGACTGTCTGATTGCCTCTTGCGTAAGCCAAGGCTTTCACGCGCCAATATTTGCAAATGCTTCGAGAATTTGTGATGTCGTTCCTTTCCTAGCAACTTTGCAGTTCCCCGGGATATCCCTATGAGGTGTATATTAAACTGCTCAGCCATCTCGTTAAGAGATCTGCGGCAGTCAAGGGCTGTTTGTGAATTTAGGGATGTTACCTCTAGAGAATTGATGGCAGCCTGGCTGTCCGAGTAAATGACAACGCCAGTGTTCGTTACTATTTTGCGACTCAGCCACTTGGCGACTTTCCATATTGCTATTATTTCGGCTTGATAGACACTTGTTGCGTGTTGACTCTAAGTGTCATTTTTAGTCAGGCATGTCCATCATGTCCGTCAGTTGTTCAAAAAAAAAATAATAAATAATGCGATTGACTTCCTTTTTAAAACTTGGTAATATTCTCAGAAGATGAGAATTTTTTATTCAAGCAAAATTTTCCGTAACTTCTATGGCAAATCATATTGTTTTTTTGTACATATAACACAACTTTTCTAAGGGGGACGCCACATTCCAGATTACATTACCTCGGTCGGTTTACGAGGCTGGAATTGTAGGGCCCTCTTCCTCCGATTATGGTCGTGCTGCTGCTGGGGCCCTGCTGCTATGATTATGGTCAATATGCTGCTGCTGCACTGCTACTTCGGTCGCACTGTTGCTGCTGCTGCACTGCTACTTCTGTCGCACTCTTTCTGCTGCTGCACTGCTACTTCTGTTGCACTGTTGCTGGCGCTCTTGTATGGTCGATAGGTGTTCCGAGTGGGTACTGGTGGTGTCTGTGAAACCAAAGGCAGAGACGACTTCTGTGTGTTGTTGGTGTAGAAAACAAAGTAATGAAGGAACGGGAAGCAATGGTTAGTGCGTTTCTCGTACCTTCTACATGGTGATAGGGCATATCCTGAATACCAGTGGGGAACCATAGCTTGAAGTTTGGTACGCTGCGATCCGACACAGTTTGGCAGAGCCGTCCGGAACAGGAAAGACGCGTGCTCCTGGTAATGCCTCGCACACCATGTTACCAAAATTAAATGTCTCATGGCCGGTGGTGCATATGAGCACATAACTATCGCTGCGGTGCAACGCCTTTAAAGCACTAACGATGGGCTCACCACTCGAACCCCTTACGTAGAAATTATTTGTATTTCCTTGCATATTTCTCTATGAGGAAGGCAGCTTCTGCCGGGAATGTACCCAGGAAAAAAATGAATTTGTCCACGCCTCTATGGCACATCCAAGTTAATATACCCCATGGATTATAGTGGGTATGAGATTGTGGTGGTTTCGCCCGACGAAACGGTTTAAATTACTGTAGATGCTGAGTGATATATTTCAGTGTAAGAAAATTGCTGCAGCCAGTGCAAAAACGTTTAAAGGAAATGGCCGCGGACAAACCACAGCCCAAAGCATTTTTCTTGACGCCGTTTCATGTAACCATGAGCCTACGACGACCGCTTAAACGCCCATACGCGATACGCGCTAGGAGATGAGCGTGCGCCGAGGAAAAGAATTAAGGTGGGGTGACATCTGATACTATATAGTCCAACACAGAAAGAAAAAGATGGACGAAATGTCATTAGAATTAATTTTATAATTAATGTAAACAGGCAAATAGATAACAACAGTATTTTTAGAGCGAAAATTTGGAAAAATCGTGGGAAAATCGCGTTTGGGTGGATTGGTGACATATAAAAAGCACGTCTTAGGGAAAGCGCGTCAATTTTGTTATAGTCTCGGACAGAGAAAGTGGAGTCCCATTGAAATACATTCTGTTGGATTCAATCTAAGATAATTTTATTTTTTTGTGTTCGTCAACATAAACAAGCGAGAAGCTATACTACGTACACCCAGAGAAAAAGCTTCATTCCATCAATGAAATTTTACATTGTATCAATGAAAAGTTACATTGTTTTTGAACCAATGTAAGGCTTCATTGATACAATGTAAAATGTTACATTGAACTAGTAAATGTTTCATAGAAATTTGTTACATTGATGTCATGAAATATTACGTTAATGTAATGAACGAGTTTCATTAATGTAATGAATAAGTTGCATTAATGTAATGAAAACGTTTCGTTGTTGTAATGAACATGTTTCATTGGTGCAATGAACATGGTTCATCGATGCAATGAACATGTTTCATCGATGCAATGAACATGTTTCATTGATTCATAGAACATGTTTCATTGATGCAATGAACATGTTTCATTGATTCAATGAACATGTTACATTGATGCAATGAACATGTCTCATTTATGAAATGTACATGTTTCATACCTTTGCTCTGAAATAAAATAGAAAATTAAACAAAATTCTCCGTATTTTATTGCAATGTTTATTGTAGTACATCAGTGTTTGTTCATAACTTTAAAATCATTTCAATCTGAAAATATAATATAAAAGATAAATAAATAATTAAAATTGTGGGTTTTGAGAAATTTTAAAATAAAAAGACAACTGAAGTTGAGAAAATACAAAATGAAACAAAAAATCACAATACAGTTTGTTCTTTTAAAGTCGTTTTTTAACTGCATTTGTGAATTCGTAAATACAATTTAAGTAAACACTTAAACCGCATTTTTACATACTTACTAATTGAAATCCATTCACTCGCTTGTACTGAGGCCAAAGTGAAAAAGCTTAATTAATATTTTTGCTTTTGTGCATAATTTTCGAAATTTGGAATAAGCAGTCCAGGCCAACCTAAAGTCATCTGCGGATAGATTGTCATATCTAAGGCTATGTGCGTACATTTCCGCATTTTCCCCAATTTCTAAACAAATAAAAAAATTATAAATAGGAGTGAATGAAAATATGTTTAGAACATAACTTGGTAGAAAGTACTTACCTAGTGTTTTTGGAGTGTTTCATCGTTGACTTCGGATATGGTTCTTGAAAATTGTTTCTTGTTGTGGCATTTGACATATATTTTCCAACTTCTGTTTTTCGAACATGCCATTTCAAGCTTGACGTGTCTTTGTATGTACTTCCACAACATCTATAGTTGTCATTTGTTTTAAGAAAATTATATTATTTTAAGTGCTTAAATAGATTTCATTTCTTTCAAATGAAGTACCACACAAAAAACATTTCTCATTCAGTATTTGTTGACATTTTGTTTCACTTTTAATATTTTCACTTTTGATTTTTTTTATTAACGCGCACAACTACGTCCGTTTAATGTCTATTATAAACTAAATCAAAGGGCTGCTGCCAGCACTCATGCAACAATTGATTCTTCGCCACTGATTTGTTTTGACGCCAAACACACAAAAAAATAACTGGATATTTTTTACGAAGAGTTTGCATAGCAAGGGGTGGGTTGTTGTTGTAAGTTTGCCATAGAGAATTTATTTTCTGGTCGCAACAGCACACCTAATGCATTTAATATTTGTTTACCTATTGATGACAGTTGTGGCACAGTGGTTCAGAATAATTAATATCGTGCACTAAAAACTGTTTAATGTTCGAAATATATTGTGAATAGAATTCAGATTCACGACAATAATCGATTCAAAAAAAATTTAGTTTACAAATTCGTAAACGTAAACAGAATGGATCATGAATACATAAAATTTGATAAAAAAAAACCCTTTTGACAATTTTGAATTAATGTACACCGACTGCTGTTTGAATAATAATAATAATTAAATAAATATGTCAGTGCGATTATAAAAGTATAAAATTATTGCCAAAATGTCATGTTAATTGAATACATCTAATAATATGAACACCTTGAAATTATTAGTGAATCATATTATTACCAACAAACCACCTTCATTCGACGTTAATGCCACTGTGCGGTGTAGATTCATAGAATTCCGCCTCTCTCTCCTCTCAAACAAATGCAAGAAAACTAGGCCGCTCCATCGTTTTCATTGAGCTTGCACGACTCTGATTCACACATCAACATATTACATTTATTACCACACAAACACATTTGTGAAGATATAGGTATGTACGTATGTATGTAATGTGACAAACACTTTGTTAGTATATTCACTGTTTAAATTCATTGCTGGAATGAAACTTTACATTTCTATCTATGAATAGTTACATTAATTTAATGCATCAGTTTCATAGACCTCCGTAAAGTATTGTTGTTTAATTAACACCACTACATACTCCTAAAATGTTTATAAAATAGATAAAATATATATATAGAACATCAATATAAAGCTAATTTCTTTGTTTATATTCTTCACCGCACCACTTCATTGCAGCAATGAAACTTTTAAACTTCTATGAAATGTTACATTAATATAAAGAAACAGTTTCATAGACCTTTTTTGAGAATAAAAAGCACATAAAAAATAGTAAATCTGTTTGTGTAGTATTATTTTGTTTTATTAATGTTAAAATCATTACACCACTGATAATTTTTTTGTTAATTTTATATAAGTCTTCCTTTTTTTATAAAATGTAAACTTCATACCATCAATGTAAACCGTTTCATTCCATCAATGACACGTCATAAATTAGAAAACCGCTTTAAAGAAACATTTCATTCCCGTAATGGCATTTTCATTGCATCAATGAACACTTTCATTGTATCAATGTAAAATAATTAATGAAACGCGTTCATTGATGCTATGAAGCATTTTTTTTTCAGTGTACATTTATTGTTTTTGAGAATAATTTCAAAGTAAACTTTACTAAAGAGTAATTAAATTGTAAGTGTTTTGTGTCCTGCGCCTAAATTAATGTGTTCGCAAAAGTTACTGCGAGTGTGGAGTGGAAGTTCGTCTACTGGCCTCCAGGATCTCCGTAATTTTTTTTGTGTTGCTTGTCCTGTGGTAGTTATGGCACCAAACTCGCCGTATTGGTGACCAGCTTGTGACCCAAAGCCGAAGAAAGACATCCCGGAAAATCCATCAGGCCAAGTTTTGTTTGTGTGGCTCGGTTTTTTGTTTGCCGATTCGCTGGTATTGTTGAGCGGAGGAACCAGCTGTTTGTACAAAGACACACCCAGCACAATATCTAACGTCGTCTGGGCCTGTTCAGCGCACTGTAACTATAAAGGAAGAATACACATTATTAATTGCCGGAATATAAGGTACACAACACATACAAGAATTTCGTGATATTTGAAAGAAAGAGCAGTGGCCAAAGTGTCCGCGTCCGAGACCCAAAATTTCGTGTCCAAGCCTCAAGCAGAGGAAACCATATTGGAAGAGCGGCCCATGAAATAGAAAATAAAAGAATATATTAGAGATATCTATTAAGAACATTTGGATTTGAAGAGAAATAGTACATTAAGTAAAAAAATAGAGTTTAGGTTAAGTTGTTTTTTTTGTCGTTTTGTATCGTTTTTAAGTGTTAGATTTAAGTACAGGAAGTTGTAAAAGTTATTAATACCAGGTAGTGATTTGTTTTCAAGTGAGCGTAGATTTGCGAAAAGCGTCCTAGACCGCTAGATTCAATATCACTTTTTTTGTTTAAGAGATCTATGATTTTTAGGATCTAAAACCAACTTAAGAGAGCTCTTTTGGTTACGTGATTAGGGTATAGTTATTTTATTTATCTGTGAGCCGAAAAGGGCCATATATTGTATGCGAGTCTAGAAGTTTTTGTGTTGTAAATCTGAACTATTGGCTCACATTTAGAGTAAGTCGGATAATTCTGGTGTTAGTGGTTTATTATGACTAATTAATGTATGTTTCTTAAAATTAAGTATCGTCAAAATCGTTGTGTTTAGGGTTAAGTTAAGAATATGTCAATAAATGTTATATTTGTGTGAATTTATAAGAAATTATGATGTGCTAGACTTTGTGTAAGGGTTTTTTTGTCGAATGTAAGAGTTTTGTGAGGTAAGTGTGTGGAATGTGGGGTCCTTAATAAATTAGAGGAGGAAGTTTAAGGACCATGGAAGGGAGGGCTTAGTGTGGGAGCAAAGATCAAGCTCCCTTGTCATTGGTGGTATATTTAGTGTTTGTGATGATCGTTTTTTTTTTTGTTTGAATGTTAGATTTTTTTTGTAATAGTGACCTTTTTCCAAAATTAGTGTTCGTCCCTCTGGGCTAAGTGTGGAAGGGTTGGGACCACCCTAGATGTGAGTCATTCTGAGCTGCCGGAAGCCACCTTAGCCCCCCCGTTGTGACTAGGGGGCACGTAACACACTGCAGGTATCTGGCAGTCTGTGAGCTATATCCAAACTAACTTCTTCACAGTGTACTCCGAAGCCCACATTTTCACCCATCTTCTAACCATCCGTAAAGAAGTGGAGACGGTTTCAATTACATGGTATTCTGTAGTTCTTCTCCTCATCTGAGCGTAGTTCTTGAACCTCCACATTGATAGGCAGTTTAATCTTATTTCCGCTCTGGCTGCAACTTCTCTCGCCACAATATGAAACAGCAGTATGTGGAGTAGGGCTTGTAGAGACTCAGTCGCTGTAGTCATTAAAGCTCCGCTTATGCACAGGCATGCAATTCTCTGAACCTTTGATAGCAGGTTGGTGTTGGTTAGTTTGTCAGTTGCCGTCCACCATACCACAATGCCGTATAACAGTAGTGAACGCCAATTTGTTCAGTGCCACCTGTAGAATGTCTGTGAGGACGTTTACGAATTTGCCACTAACTGCGATTGCCAAGTGCCACGTCGTCCGCATATGCCACGACCTTGCAGCCACAACGTTCTAGATCTACCAGGATTTCATTCCCCGCTAGGTTCAAAATTAGTGGAGACAGTACTCCTCTTTGTGGGGTCCCTCTGTTTACAAACCTTATTGGAGTTGTGGACGCACGACATGCTGTTATGCGTCTTCTGTTGAGCAGGCTTTGAATTATTCTAATTAAACTAGAGTTAACTTTTAAATGTGACAGTGCCGCAATTGCCGCATCTGAGTGAATGTTATTAAAAGTAAAAAAATGGCACTATGGGAAATTCCTTGAAATGCAGGAACGATTCCATAGTGCTCACAAGTTCGTTCAGGGCTGATTCTGTAGACTTCCCCTTATTGTAAGCTGTTGGCTCCCCGACAGGAGTTTTGTATCCAGGTTTTCCCTAATGAAATAATCTAAAAGTCTTTCCAGACCTTTCAATAGGGAGGAGAATAGACTAATTGGTCTGAAGTCTTTTGACCTAGTGTGTGATATCTTTCCCGCTTTGGGTAAGAATACCACTTTGGTAACCCTCCATCGATTCGGGATGTATGAAAGCCTGATACAGCCTACATAAATTTTCTCCAGCCAGGGGATAATGTACTTTGAACTTTTCTGCTGGAGTGGTGCCGTCTGGTCCAGATGACTTTAAGGGCTCAGAGCTTTAAACAGCCCAGCTTGTTCTGGATCTCTCAGTCAACAAGTTAGCGGCGCTCGCAGTCCATTAGCACTCTTGTTGGTCCTGCTGATCCTCGGATTCTGTTAGGGATTTTCCTCGGAAATGTGTGTCGAGCGGTACATTGAGCGACTGCTCGCTGCTCGTTTTCGGTTTGGATATGTCTACCTGCTCACAGAAAAGCCTCCAGCCTCTTCGAGTCTTCTGTGGTAGTCGTCCCAATATACTGCAAGCTTTTTACGTCGAGCTCTGTTGTAAAGTCTAAGCATTTCATCAAGCGTTTCTCAAAGGCAATTTTCCTTTCTCGAAACGGGCAACTATCTTTGAATGATTTTACAAGAGCATCCGTAATCCTCATTACATTGATATTAATGTCTTCTGTACTTAGATAATCGTGTGGCCCGATCGAAAAGGTTGTAGTTCACATGGTTTAATACAGTAACCTTGTTGCTAGATGTCCATGGTTCCTGAATAAAAGAAATATGAATCCCGCATTTACTCATTATGTCCATCAGAGCTGTTTATACGACTTTTGCATAAACGGTAAAACGTTTTTTCATCCGCCATATGTGCCACACCGACTCAGCACAGCTGACGATTACGTCACCATTGTGAACGACACATAATTGGCTGTCAGCTGTTTTATGTTTTTCTTTGATTGGTTCGTTGTTGTTTAACCTCTAATCACCTCAGACACACCGTGAGACATAATAAATAAAATAATAAAAGTAAAAAATTGTGTTTTATTTTTTAAGTCCCGCCATCCTGGCGTGGATTTAAATATGGTCCTTCGAGCCAGACGCTGATCCTGGAAAGCCGAGTGGAACGACTGAACCTTCCCACAACCAAACGAAGCGATGAGGAGTACTGCACTCAATCTGCAGTCATACCACGATCCTGAGGTGAAACTCCAGGTGGTAGGTCTGGTGAAGGAGAGATTTCACACTAGCGTACCCAAACCGACCAATGAGAAAAAACTCCAAGCTGTCTACGACCATATACCAAACCTAGCCGATCCCCATTTCTCTAGACCATACAATGTGGACATCTTCCACATTGGATGGCCTATATTCCTCGAGTGCAGGTCTCATCCTCGAGTGGATAAAGGGATGTCATCTTCCTTACTGTTTCCAGTTGTATATTTGCTGAATTGTCTTTTCTAAGGCTTTTCTAATGCTCGCTCTGCACCGCAATTTCACTTTGGATTCACCTACTAAAGCGGTAAGCAGCAGCGACCTACACAATAAAACTGTTTTCAATATAAAATACAAACCAACATTTGCATTTCTTTCTGTTTCTTTGCATAAAACACATACACATGTACCTGTTTACAATTGGGAGTTTCAACTAATAATACAGTCCATTTTTATCAAAGGTCTCCAATATTGTACAAGAGCGTTGGAAGCTGTTTCGCTCCGGTGGAGGTTTATCTGGGTGACCTCAATCACTGTCTTTCCAGTAGATGTTTCTGCGGGGAGTCGTCTATCCCATCTGGTGGCACTCCCTTATTATCTGGTAGTGGGTCATCCTCCTCCTTTTCTATACCTAATACAGAGTCTTCAAGTAGACTTTTTTGAAAGGCTGTGTTTTTTTTTTGTCGCTCCCTCTTTGTTTTGAGTTTTTGTGTACCTATTCCTATCACCACCTTTGCAGGGAACAAAATGTGTGATATTATCGACGATTTGGCAATGTTATTGACCACTTCTTGGGAGGCGGTGTTGTTTTTTTCGCTCCCTCTTTGTTTTGAGTTTTTGTGTCCCTCCTGATATTATCACCACATTTGCTGAGAACCTTCTGCAAAATTTATCAGCGATTTGGCATTACCTTTGCTATTCGGTAATTCTTCCAGACGCACTACCGCTATCAATTATGGCATAGTATAGTTCGCTTTGGATATGTTTTTTGGCTATTAGAGAATAAGATGGTGCTTCCTGACCCTTTTCTGTAGCCAGCTTGGTTTTTCCTTTAGGATGGGTCATCTTCTTTGTGGCCCCGTCCTCTATGGATGGTTTGGTGGACTTGCTTACCTTCTCCACAACAGTGTCAACTTTTCCTACCGCAATCAACGGATTCTGACTAGAGACTCATTTTTTGCTAGGAAGAATAGGTTTCTCCGAAGTTCTGGGTGTCCGTGAGCTTTTTATCTTCTTAATCGATTTCGTTTCGCTTTGCTCTTCGGGAGTCTGACTCTTTTATTAGATGTAGAAGAGTCAGATTCATCCTGCAATATCTTCTGCCGGTTCATCTTATTCAGTTTCCTTCTTTGTGCCCCTGACAGTCTTTTCCGACTTCCGAGCCCCCTTTTGGGTTGTCTTTATCTTCCTCATTGTTTCTTTTGCCAAAGGCTAGATGTGCTCTTGTATCTGTTTCGACTACGGGATACGAGGCACCCAACACCGTAGAAGTTACTTGCTCACGATTGTTTGATAACAACTACACGTAACTCGTGAGTAAATTAACGCTTGCCGCCGGCACTGGGTTTATTTTTCCCTGCACCGTAACATCAGTTACGTATAAAAGTCTATATAACATAATTGATGTTGCACGATAACCATCGAGATGAGAAACCGATTGACTTAAAATGTGGTATGCAGTTATATTGATTCTTTAATAACTTCTATACTACTTATTCGAATCTCCTGAAATTTCACACATAGTAAAAGTTTATAAATCCCCATCACCTCGAGAAAACTGAGTGAAGTTACCACTCCCCTTTTGGTACCTCCTACACAAGTGGACCATTTTGCACCAACAGTTAACAGCTTATAGCTTTAATATCAGTTCATACAAATACTTGCAAATGGGTTTCATTGACACGCCCCTGTTGGTACCTCCCACACAAATGCACTGATTATTCAATTTTATATCCTGTGTCTACTTTAATGTTATTAAATTTATTAAAATTATTGATAATAATTTAATTAAAACAAAAAAAAAATACGAATATTTTTCGGAGTGATGGTGAGGGAATTCGTAAGTCGTTTTACCCGACTGAACATCCTATTATCCTTTTAATATTACAAAATCGTTTGGTTGTTGGTTCCATCAATACGTCTAAACGGCTGAACCCCAAGTATGTTTGGGGCTATGAATCTAAAAAATGATGTGTACATACTGACCTCAAAGAAGATGCAAAAACAACTATTCGATGTTCAGCCTATGATCAAAGCGGACATTAAACCGCGTTTTACCGTTAGATATGGTACCACATACATATTGTGGTAAAAATAATTTTTAATTCTAAGATTCAGTAGCAATTTTCATTGTCATTGCAATTCAAAATTATTTAAGTGTTTTTTTCAATACTTTAAAAATACATACCATAAAGAGCTATGGAATACGTCGTCGGGCCTGTGGACAAGACGGACCCAAAAACCGCTACGAAAAAATACTTAAAAGTCTTTTCGAAATATAGAGCTCGCCAATTACAGTGGTAATGTAGTTAACAAAAGCTTAGCTCATTTTAAAGTGGGGTCAACGTGCAATGTATGCAAGTGATCAGGTTTTGAATTGTGCGATATGCAGGCATGTCACAGAGTGCATTGAAATCGAAAACGTTTTTAGCTTCTAAAAACGTTCGGTTTAAAACGTTCACAAAATCTGAAGTGAAATTTATGTTTTTAGTAATTTAAACTCCAGAAAAGTCAAAAATCTACTAAAGATTAAGTATGGATAATATTTGAATTAGTTTCAAGCTGAACAGACTATTTCAAATACTTTTCGTACCAAAACTCTGAAACTAAAAAAAGACACAACAAACAACAAAAAAGAAGATTCGTTCAATCAAATGTAAGTTTTTATTTTAATGTTAAATTTAACAATAATAATTGTTATATATTTTTATTTATTAAGTCAAGATTTTGGTAAATTTTATTTTTTTTGGCTTTGGTATGTTTTATTTATTTTCACTACCGCCAATCAGAATTTGGAGTCGAACCGATATTGTTGACGGCGGCGGCTGAAACAGCTGTTTCTAGCTGCCATATTTTTGATAGTGTTTTTCGGTTTTCATGAAAACGTACAAGAGCTGCAGAAGCAAAAGTAAAACGATACGATTTTGAAAAACGAATATGAATCAATTTCGTACAAAACCTGTGACATGCCTGATATTTGCTATTATCATGATTACACAGATTATCAGGCATGTCACAGGTTTTGTACGAAATTGGTTCGTTTTCGTTTTTCAAAATCGTGTCGTTTTAGTTTTGCTTCTACAGCTCTTGTACGTTTTCATGAAATCGAAAGAAAATGAAAACCGAAAAACACTATCAAAAATATGGCAGAATAGAAATCAGAAACAGCTGTTTCAGCCACCGCCGTCAACAATATCGTTTCGACTCCAGATTCTGATTGGCGGTACTGAAAATAAATAAAATGTTAAAGCCAAAAATAAACTAAAGAAAATAATGCCTGGAATTTCAATTGCTGCAGTTGCTGCATTGATGGAAGAAGAGAGAAATATACATTCTGTAACAAAATTACACCGCAGAAGTTTGCGAGATGCATCAGATCCATTGTCCCAAACAAATGGAGCTTAATTTTGTTTGTTTAGTTTTATAAGCTTTTATCGTTTGAATAAAGAGGCATTTTTAATGGTACTGGAAAAAATTGAACCGTTCCTGAAGAGCTCCACAATACCGGGAATTCAACAACTCTTCGTTTTCTTGCTACAGGATCGTACCAAGGTGTTATAGCCAAGGACGTAGAGCTAAGTATGGGAAGAAGCACCGTTTCAGTTATTCTATGGAGAGTTATGAATGCTCTCGAGAGTAAGATATGTCCACATTTCATAAAACTAAGAATGACGACTTAAGAGAAGACGAACTCAAAATTGCACTTCTTTTCAAAAGAAAAGTATCACTACGACGTAACACTAACAGTATCACTACGTTTAGCATTCCGTTCTTTTTTATATTCGACACCACAGATCGCAAATATAAAGTAATCTTAATGAAAATTGGTACATAGTTATTTCTTAACCCAGGGACGATCCCTATTTAAAATGGTGCATATCGGTCCATTTTTTGATACAGCCCCAATACAAAGTTCCCTTTCGACAAGACATATTTACGTTATAGAGGACGCATTTTTTATCCGATCATGCCGAAATTTAAATATGTGTGCCTTCTAATGCATATAACAAGTCTTTTGAAAATGGGGCATATCGACACTTACTTTGATATAGCCCCCATACAAGGGTCCCATTCGAAAACACTTATTTACCCACTAGAGAGCGCATTTTGTAACTGATCATGCTGAAGTTTAAATAACTTTACTTTATATTACATTTAAGCGTGATCACAATCGTCCCTGGGTTAACAAATAACTCTGTACCAATTTTCATTAAGATTGCTTCATATTTGCGACCTGTGGTATCGAATATAAAAAAGAACGGAACGCTAAACGTAGTGATACTCTTTGTGTTCTGTTCAAAAGAACAGTCTATGAACCGTACGTTATCGTAGTGATACCGTTCGTCGTATTCTAAGAACGGTACGTTATCATAGTGGTACCGTTAGCGAACAGTAACACTAAAAAAATAAATAACGTTAGTGTTCTCTGAAGGAACGGTTCCTATAACGTACTGTTTTTTTCTGAACACTGGTAGTCAGAGTATGAAGCCGCCGAGCCGAGCCGCCGACCTTTTTTCACCAGCCGAAGCCGCCGCCGATCTTTGCGGCTAAAATCGGCTGAGACACAGCCGCCGTTCCATAGAAAAACTTTAAAATATGGATAGATACAATTTACATTTTTGATAAGCAAATAGCTATATAGCAGATATATCGTCCCCTTAATAGAAGAATAATGTGTACGCATATACACTATTGTTTTTTAGTACATTCTAAGAATCTACGCAATTGGTTCTATATCTGGTGAAATTCTACTTCCACAAATTGGGTTATTGGGAGTTTGAAATTGTTCGTTAGTAAAAAATAATATCGAGTTTCAATTTCACAAAAACTTCAAATATGATTTTCTCGAAACGACAAATAAATTATACACTATTCATTTGTTGGGTGGATGATATGGAAGTGAGTGATTTTCGTTTTGATTCGTTTATTGTCAAAAGCGGGAGCTTAACATGTCTTAAAAATCATAATATTGATAGTTATAGAAAAATAATTATAAAAATACTTTTTTAAAAAAAATAATATATAGAGATAAAAATATTTTCGGAAAAAAATCAATGGAGTATTAAAGAATAGTATAACATATAAATTAATACCTCCATTCTAAAGAATCAATCAAGTTAAGCTCAAAACAGTAGAGATCATTCTATTTAAACCACAAGGTAATTCCACACAAATTTCAAATTTCACTAAAACGTCGATTCGCCTCTCCTGGAAACAACCTGTTTCGACTTAAGCTATGTATTGTCAGAAAATCATTTTATTGGCCACTGTATATAAAATATTTTTATTGGCAATCCTGCATATAAATATTTACAAAATATATTTTAAATATATGAAATTGTAAGGGTTTCTTGCATTCGTCTTACCTTCGCCTAACAATCTGTCATTGTCCGTACATTTGCGGCACTTTAACAGGGTTAATAAAGTTGTCCGATCTGATAATCGTCTATACATAGCTTTAGCATACTTTGAAAATAGAGTATATCATAGACCCCCTAGCGGCATGGACTTAACACATCTATTATTTAAGAGCTTAACTTTTCAACTATTATTTTAAATGTTAAAATGTCTATCATAGAGCCGCCGTATGTCAATGTTATGTCGGCTTAGCCGCCTAGCCGCCGCCGCCGATCTATAATTTTCAATGGCAGCCGTCGCCGCCAATTTTGGCTCGGCTTCATTCTCTGCTGGTAGTCACATACTAATTTCGAAACCCACAGAAGATGAGTCTCTCTATTACAATAGGAAAGGAACATATAGCTTGAACGTAATAGCTATTTTCAAAGAAATGAATCAGATATGTGATTACATGTTTTTAGATATGTGATTACAACATGAAAGTAGGAGCTGTGGATGCTTGCAGGTCTGGGTCTTTTCACGACGCATTTATTTGGGTCTTAAGTGGAGCAAGAAAGTATTTTTTAAATGAATACAGAAATGCTGATACGAATTCTCGTCTATTGGGTGAATCTGGCTATGGATTAGGACCGTTCTTAATTACGCCATACAAAGATGTAACCGTCGGAACTATGCAGCACAAATTTAACAAAAAACATACATCAGCTCGTAACATTGTAGAGCGTGTAATTGGCGTAATAAAAAGCAGGTTCAGATGTTTACTGGTAACATTGGTCTATAGCCCGAAAAAGGTTATTAAATTAATTAACGTGTGCTGTGCTTTGCATAACATCTGCAGATAATACAACGTTGAACTTGAGGAAACCCATATTTTGAACATCAATGAGGAAATTGAAGTAATGGATGAAATTGATTATGACGTGGGAGATACTTCTCAAAGAAGTCTGTTCAACGCAGGTACTCTTATAAGATACAGTATAGCAAACCAAATTAATTTCTAAAATAAATTTTATTTGTAAAAATGTATAACTAACCAGTAAGGAAAGACAGAAAGTCGGGCGGGGCCGACTATATAATACCCTACACCTACCTACCAATGCGAAAATGGGCATTGCGATAAGAATTTGGCAGTGTTCATACATGTAATAAGCAAACTCTCTCTGCCGATTTTTGTACTGATCGGATATAAAACACGGTTTCTACAGCGCTTACATGTCAAATCGGGTGTAACATATATATTGGGACTATGTTAAAATCTGAACCGATTTTTCCCGAATTTGGCAGTGTTCATACATGTAATAAGAAAACTCTCTCTGTTAAATTTCGTACGGATCGGATATAAAACACGATTTCTACAGCGCTTAAATGTTAAATCGGGTGAAACATATATATGGTGGCTATATCTAAATCTGAACCGATTTTCCCCGAATTTGGCAGTTTTTTATTCTATCTCTTGTTGTGATACATCCTTTTCTTTACATTATCCCAGTTTTTTTCCATTCACAAAGACTTTTTGTTGGTGGTCCGGCACAATTTAATTGGTTTGACAATTCTTTCCACAAATACACCACAACGACCTTGTCTCCTTTAACATACGCCCTGACCATGTCTTGGTGGCATTCCATAAAATTGACCCAAATTTTGGCTTGATTACTGTTTCTGTGTTTGCCCCTTTAAATATATAACAATTATTATTATTAATTAAGTTTAACATTAAAATAAAAACTTACATTTCATTGGTCGAATCTTCTTTTTTAATTTTTGTTTCTTTTTTTAGTTTCAGCGTTGCAATTTCTCTTATTTTTTTATTTTTTGTTTGTTTTATGGTTGCTTTAGAGTGTATAGCACTTCGAAGACCAAAAGTATTAAAATTTTCGTACGAAAAGTTTATTTTTTGATTGAAATTAATACAAGTATTATTCATACTTAATCCTTAGTAGATTTTTCAACTTTTCTTGAGTTTAAATTACTAAAAACATAAATTTCACTTCAGATTTTGTGAACATTTTAAATCGAAATTTTTTTTCGTTTACGTTTTCTGTAGAAGCTAAAAACGTTTTCGATTTCAAAAACGTAAATTCTTGTACGATTTTGCACTCTGTGACATGCCTGTATATCGAATATTGAGCATTTGTTTCTCCGCCACGCCTTTTTTGTCCTCTTGACCACTGCGCTCACGTAAAAGTATTAATCTGAAAGAATGCACACAAAGAGTTACGGTGAGGGTGGAATACGCTATTCACATTCACATGATTTGAACTGTAGTTACTTCTGCACTAACCAAAACCAAAACAATTTTCAATCTTTCACAAGCCAATTAGGATCTAACTATACTACGATTTTTTTGGTGTTCGAGACCTAATTGTATTGAAATTCCGGATTATGTTGAAATTCAATTATTTCTACTAAAAGTGCTATAATTTCTACATTTGTCCATAGATTTTCGTCAAATAGGCATTGTTTTCTTTGTTGGTATACTAACTTTCAAAAATTTAAACAAACAATTGTATGCAATTCTTTTCTATTTTTTCTACTTAACTAAACTTTTGTTTCCAAGTGAAAGTGTCATTTCTTAAAGTATATCTCGGCATTATCGAGCATATACTTAAAAAAATAAGGGCCAAACACTAGAGGCACCATCCAAGAAAACGACAACTTTAGAGCTAAATTTTAAAAAGATACCATAACAATTTTTTTAAATAGTTTTTGCGTATTTAGGACACCTTATTACACCAGAAAAATGTATGCACAGCCCATCGACAAAAATGTTGTTGCATAGTGCTATCTCTAAATCAACTATTAAAACCGGCAGTTTTAATTTCGTTGTCTGCTGTTTACTATAACACATAAACTAATTAAATCGAAACATGGAACGTAGATATCATTGTATGAAATATGCATTTGTTTAATAAACCTTTTTCATTTACCGAGATGCGTTTTGCGGACTCTGGGTCGCAAAAGCAGGCCACATCTCCATTTTAGTACTTTTGAGCTAATTACTCGTAGCTATTACGTTTTTTAGCTTTCGCGCCGTTTAATTATACCCTACACCACACTGTGGTACAGGGTATTATAAGTTTGTTTCATGGCAGATGTTTGTAACACCTGAAAATAACACAGCTAGACCCACCTTAAAGTATACCGATCGACTCAGAATCACTAGCTGAGTCGATTTAACGATGTCCGTCCGTCTGTCCATGTAAAGTTGTTCGTCGACTACAGGTCGCAATTTCACTCCGATCGTTCTGAAATTTTGCAGTTTAGAGTATTTCGTAGCTGTTAAGATCGCTATTGAATTTGGTTGAAATCGCTTCAAATTTAGATATAGCTCCCATATTATCTTTCGTCCGATTTGGCCCTTTAGTCCTATAGAAGCTGTATTTTACATCCAATCTTTTTGAAATTTAAAACGGTAGAGTTTCTTGATCCATGAACCAACATTGCCGAATTTGAAGAAAATCGGTTGAGATTTAGATATAGCTCCCATATATATGTTTCGTCCGATTTGGCCCTTTAGTCCTATAGAAGCTGTATTTTACATCCGATCGTTTTGAAATTTAGAATGGTAGAGTTTCTTGATCCATGAACCAACATTGCCGAATTTGAAGAAAATCGGTTAAGATTTAGCTATAGCTCCCATATATATGTTTTGTCCTATTTTGCTCTTTAGTCCTGTAGAAGCTGTATTTTACATCCAATCATTTTGAAATTTAGAATGGTAGAGTTTCTTGATCCATGAACCAACACTACCGAATTTGAAGAAAATCGGTTAAGATTTAGCTATAGCTCCCATATATATGTTTCGACCGATTTGGCCATTTAGTCCTATAAAAGCTGTATTTTACATCCAATCGTTTTGAAATTTAGAATGGTAGAGTTTTTTGATCCATGAACCAACATTGCCGAATTTGAAGAAAATCGGTTAAGATTTAGCTATAGCTCCCATATATATGTTTCGACCGATTTGGCCATTTAGTCCTATAAAAGCTGTATTTTACATCCAATCGTTTTGAAATTTAGAATGGTAGAGTTTCTTGATCCATGAACCAACACTACCGAATTTGAAGAAAATCGGTTAAGATTTAGCTATAGCTCCCATATATATGTTTCGTCCGATTTGGCCCTTTAGTTCTATAGAAGCTGTATTTTACATCCAATCATTTTGAAATTTAGAATGGTAGAGTTTCTTGATCCATGAACCAACATTGCCGAATTTGAAGAAAATCGGTTAAGATTTAGCCATAGCTCCTATATATATGTTTCGTCCGATTTGGCCCTTTAGTCCTGTACACTGAAAAAAAAAATAGTAATAAAACTAATGATGACACATTCTTATATTAAGTATGCTACCTCGGCATCAATTCAATGACAATTTTCATTAAAATAATGAAAATTTACACGTTTTTTACGAAATTTTCCTTAATATAAAGTTTTTTGAATTTGAGTTAATGACTATCTAATCATTAGTTTTGTATACGCGCTTCTTTAAATGTACGCATTTAAATTAAAGAAAAAAATCATTATTTTTGTGCCAATCCGCATTATTTTAAGTAATATTTCAATACTTTTAAGGATTTTCTACATTAACACTATGACGTAGACATGTCGTAGTTTTAATGCCGAATCGGACTTAATTAACAGTATGAGATATTTGAGTAATAAATTTAAGGCTATGCTCCCCTTAAAGGAAAGGCTGTCTTGGTAATAAATTTTATGACTATTGTCATTATTTTTAAGAATACATACGAGAGAATTATACAATCTCTCCCTCCCTCTCTCGCTCGGAGAATCAGTTTTGTTTGGTAATGGGTGAATCAATAATTGTTATGGAATGTTAGAAGAGAAAATAGAGAACAGTTTTGTTGTTCGTTTTCTTTTAAATCGTCAGTTATTTACAAGCGATGGAAGGAAACGGTTGTCTGTTTTCGGGACGCGGATTGTGAAAAAATTTGGTTGCTGTGAATATGTAAGTATACGTGCATACATACGTGCATATTGCACCGAAAATAATTTTAATATGGGCTGTTAACAGTTATTTTTGCTAAAGCATAGCAACTACAACAAACGAAACCGTCGTGTACATGTCTGTATGCATGTGGTTATGCCGTCGGCGTCACCATCGATCTCTGTGATAAGGGAGTGCGTGTGTCATAGTTATTTTTGCTGTATGTTATTTATGGCGATGTACATGCGTTTTTGAAGGAGATCTTGTTTGTAAGTCCTGTGAAGAGATTTGTGCCAAATGGATTATAAAAATGTGAGTAATAGATTTTGTAATACTGAAAGCGACAATGGGAAAATGATTACGTACGTGAAAAATAATATTATTCTGAAATAAACATCTTAATTGCAATTACAAAATTAACAAAACACATTTTAATTGAAAGTATTTATTTATTAAAAATACCAGCGCATAATGCAGAAATGTAAAATTATTTGTGGCAATATAGAAATTTATTATTAATACTATGTTATACATATAACTATCTTTTTTAATTTTTTAGTAAAATAATTTTAGAATGGGTCTTTTGTGAGAAGAGTGGCAAATTTTAAAAAATATTTCAACGTAAGTATTATATATGAACGGCTGAAATATTTCTCTTAGTTTTCAGCGTTTTTCAATTGTGATATGATAACATTTATTTGATTTTTTTTGTTTATAGATAATTTTATTTTATTTATTTTCAGAAAAAAATTAATTATTTTAATTTTAGATCACGCAATATTTGAAGATAAATGTGATGGATATATGAAAAATGCAGTGCTGAATGCCATTTATAAATTACAACAAATAAGTGAGATTTGGAAACAATATTTGTAAGTATTATGTATTTCTGAACAAATATATTTTATTTGAAAATCAAGAAATTTAATTTGGAACGCATATATTAATGTATTAGAACAAAATATATTTGCGAACTGACGTTCACATATAAAATACGTGTTTTCACACAAACAAAGTTATTGTTAAAAAGTTTTCCAAATATAATTTATTTAAAAAGATGTTTTCCTTTTTTGAATTTAAGTTTAAATTTTTCCTTGATTTCGTGTTCATAATTGCTTCATAAGTAGTTCATAAGTAAACCTGCTGTTAGATTAGGCCCGTTTGGTCTAATGTTTGTATCGTTTCTTTTATAAATATGTATGTATAAATATTGCCTTATAATTTGGTCCAAGGGATATTTTTGTTTTACTAAAATCAAAATAATAAGCGTTTTTGCTCAAAAATAATTGTAAATAAGCTGCTTTCTTTTCACGAAGTATTGAATAAAAATAAATATAAACAAGTAAGAAAGTTTCAGTCGGGTAAACCGACTAAGGTATACCCTCACTTTGTGAGTAATGTAATATTGAATATTACTCGAATTATTCTGTCAATCTGTCAAGTGGGAGGTACCAAAAGGGGTTTATCAAATACACCTTTTTTTTTGCTGAACATTAGATACATTAAATTCATTGCACTGTGCCGACTTAGAAGCATTTATGTGCACTGGTATAAACGTTATGAGACATTAAATTGTGGTATGATTTGGGCATTTTGTGTGAGAGGTACAAAGAGGGGCGTGGCAATAACGCCCATTTTTCACAGGGCTATAGACACTATAAAAACATTACACTGTACAAAATTTCAAGTATTTTTATACACTGGTTTTAATGTTATAAGCTGTTAACTTTTGGTGCAAAAAGGTACCTTTGTGTGGGAGGTACCAAAAGGGGCGTGACAACAACACCCATTTTTCCCTGGACTGTAGGCAATATAAAAGCATAATACTGTACAAAATTTCAAGTATTTTTATACACTGTTATTAATGTTATAAGCCGTTAACTTTTGGTGCAAAATAGTGCATTTGTGTGGGAGGTACCAAAAGGGACGTGGCGACTTCGCCCATTTTTCTCGAGTTGATAACGACTAATAAGCTAATACTATGTGTGGAGTTTCAAAAGATTCGAATAAGTAGTACAGCAGTTATTAAAGAATCAATATTTCACAACATTTTAACCCTTTATGGGGGAGGTACTAGAAGGAGTGGACCAATATGGCCCACCCTCGAACTTAGCCGGAGATAGAAAAAAATATTACCACATACCAAATTTGAGGTCAATCGGTTACTCCTTTCGAGAGTTATCGTGCGCACCAGCCAGCAGACAGACAGACAGACAGACGGACGGACATTGCTCATTCGACTTAAAATGACCCAAAACGGATTTCCTCCGAACATACTTGGGGTCTTAGGTCACTCCTTCGACGTGTTACACTTTTTTCCGTAGCAAACGATATATACCCTCGTCACACTAAAGTGAGGGTATAAATATAGTCTTCCATATCCATTTTATATGAAAAATGTAATGTTGACCAAATGGACTCTTAATATAGGATTCGTACAGATTTGCTAATCTAACACCAGGGTTAAGAATGTCATAAGCAGCATTAGCTTTTGTTTTACAGAAGTAATTTTTAATAAGTTTTTGTAGTTTTGTTTGCTAACAAAACTTAAGATTTTAAAATCTAAGTCACGATTGATTTTTTTGAGAAAATAATTCTTGATAACTCAATTTATATGAAAAATGTCACTTTCAAAACAATCAGTTTCTATTATTAATAATATCTTACATAAATATTTTTTTTAACTTTTAGTACAGCAAATTTTGTATGGATCCATTATGAGAATTTGTGTCGTAGAAGAGTGACTAAATATTTCAGTGTAAGTAAGTATATTCCAAAGATTTTAACATATCTCTTATTTTTCAACATTTTGTGACAGTTATATGATAAAATTTATTTTAATACTTTATCGTATATAAATCATTCTGTTTGATTTCTATTCAAATTATTTTTATTTCAGTTCGCGCTATTGAACTTTATTTGGATATATGAAAAATGCAGTGGGGAATTAAAAATTTACAAATTGCAGGAAATGAGTGAGCATACAAACTATGTATATGATATAATAATATAATATTTGTTTTATATAATTTCTATTTAAATTCCAGGCAAATTCTGGGTTAAAAATCATTAAGGTCGGTTCCGATAAAAATTGTTCATGGGCAACAAATAGAGAAACGAATCCCGCTATAGAATCGATACATAACAATACAATATTCGAATAAAAGTCAAACTTCATAGTGTGTTGGCCGATTTGTCTTTATGCAATTACATATTGTTTTAAATTACAAAATGTTCAAGGTTATCTATAATATATATTATATTTTTTTGTATTTTCCAATATAAAATATAACAAATAAAATATTTATTTAGAAAGATAAAGTGTTGTGTTATTGAATTTTCTATGAATATTAAATGATTTCAAAGATTTCATTTAAAAGAGCAACATTATAATCAATATAATGTAACGAATTTTCCATACATATTTAAAAAAAAAACTGTATTTAAATTCATGTATGCCGTAAATTAATTACCACTATATTCTAATATCAAGGACAAACATTTTAAATTTTATTACGGTAATGTTTTAAATTATATGATATTTTACTAAAAATAAGCACGCGCCATACTTAAATTTACGCAAAAATGTGCTTATTTTAAGACCAAACATAATTAGTTTTATTACCCAAAATTCTTAATTCTATGAAATGCATCCTCAAAACAAGTACTATTCACGTCTTTAAATTAACTATAAAACCTTCTTATTTTTATAGCGATTGTCTTTGGCTCGAAATCATTGCCGAAATCTTAAACTTTACGAAAATTTCATTGATTTTCAGTACGCTTTTTTTTTAGTGTAGAAGCTGTATTTTACATCCAATCGTTTTAGAATGGTAGAGTTTATTGATCCATGAACCAACACTACCGAATTTGAAGAAAATCGGTTAAGATTTAGCTATAGCTCCCATATATATGTTTCGTCCGATTTGGCACTTTAGTTCTATAGAAGCGATATTTTACATCCAATCGTTTTGAAATTTAGAATGGTAGAGTTTCTTGATCCATGAACCAACATTGCAGAATTTGAAGAAAATCGGTAGAGATTTAGCTATAGCTCCCATATATATTTCATCCGATTTGGCTCTTTAGATCCAATTGTTTTTATACCCTACACCACACTGTTTCACAGGGTATTATTTAAGTATAAAATGTCCCAAAAGTAAATTTATGTAAACAATTTATACATGAATTACAAAATTTATATATCAGAGTTATTCAATATTACGAGAGTGGTGTAGGGTATTATATAGTCGGCCCCGCCCGACTTTAGCCTTTCCTTACTGGTTTTAGGTTTAGACTAGGGTGGCAGCTGGTTTTACCAGCTCACATAGACCAGTTTAGATCTCTAACCTAAACCAAAAAAAATACGAAAGGCGCGAAAGTTAAAAAAAGGCTTAATATCTCAAATAATTTAATATTTCACATCGATGGAAAAGAAGTGCAATATACTATTATTAAAAAATGTCCAACGAATGTTTTTCTCGACGTAAGCGGAGCAATGAGAACAACATCTAATAGGGCATTGAAGACAATTTTAAATGTTCAACCAATAGAGATACAGATTAGTTATGATGCTACACAAACAGCAATGAGACTTAGTGATGAGCGAATGAGATTACAGTGATGAGCGAATGGATCCAAAGCGATCATAAGTCAAATTGTAAGCCAGTAAGGAAAGGCAGAAAGACGAGCGGGGCCGACTATATAATACCCTACACCTCCCTAACAATGCGATAAGGGTCATTGCGAAAATAATTTAAATATTTGGTAAAAGGATGGGAACATATTATCTAATACTGAACCGAATCGCTAGATTAAGCAATATTCGTTCCTAAATTGAGAAACATCTTTCTGGAAAATTTTAATGATCGGAAGTAAAGTACAACTTCTATAGCGTTTGATACCAAATCCGGAGGCAAATAAAGAGTTTTTCAACAGGGACGCTACAAAAGTAGACCGACAGGGACAGCAAACGACTCCATATTTTTTGCCGCTCTTTTGACATTTCTCTTCAGTAAGGTTTGCCATTTCATGATGGAAAGATATACGAGCCAACAACGAATCGAAATTATTATAATGTACTACCGAAATTCGGAGTCAGTGGGCTGAGCAACAGCATGAAAATGATTCGGATTTTCATCGAAAAATCATCTTCAGCGATGAGGCTCATTTCTGGCTGAATGGCTTCGTCAATAAAGAAAATATGCGTTATTGGTCAGACAGCAATCCGCACCTACTACATGAGTCAACATTGCATCCCGAAAAAATTACGGTTTGGTGCGGTTTATGGGCCGGCGGCGTCATTGGGCCGTACTTCTTCCGTGATGATCAAGACCGGCACGTTACTGTGAATGGGAATCGCTACCGTTCAATGATAACCGAATATTTTTGGCCCCAATTGGATGATATGGACTTGGAGGACATGTGGTTCCAACAGGACGGCGCCACAAGCCACACAGCGAATGCCACAATAAATTTATTGGAAACCAAGTTTGGAGAACGTGTTATCTCACGAAATGGTCCAGTCGATTGGCCGCCTCGGTCGTGCGATTTGACGCCGTTAGACTGTTTCCTGTGGGGCTACGTCAAGTCTATGGTCTATGCCAACAAGCCAGCGACGATTGATGAACTTCGTACGAATATCGAACGTGAAATTGCAGCAGTATCGGCAGATTTATGCTTGAAAACCGTCAAAAATTGGGTTCAGCGTCTGGACTTCTGCAAGCGAGCCCGTGGTGGCCATGCAAAAGATATCGAGTTCCATACATAATGGCATCGAACGTACTTTCACAGGAATAAAGAATTTCATTGATATCCAAAACCGTTTTTGTTTTATTTAAAAAAACTTTTGTAGCGTGTGTTTTTAATCACCCGGTATATATGGAGGTTAACCGATTTGCCCTGAATACTCATTCATGTAAAAATACCTCTTTCTGTCGAATTTCGTACTGATCGAATATAAAATGCAGTCTCCACAGCCCTTACATGTCAAATCGGGGGTAACATATCTAAAAGCATATATGAGGTGCTGGCTGGGATGCATTCACATATTCTAATTTCCAGTTTGTGGTCAGTGAAGTCGCGATCAAAAACATATTCATCCCGCTTGAGCTTTTGATGACATTATATTATTTTCGGGAGTTTGATAGCGTTTCAAGTAGACTGATCGTTAATATTAAACCAATTTTTATGATCGGATTTGTGACTCAAAAATTTTATCTTTTACTATAGCCATTTTTTTGAGTTTTTGGGTCTTGATTTTTGATTCCATGCAGATGTGATTATTTTGAATATTAGATTTCTTTACTACAGAAATCATCACACATTACACATTACAGTTGTCAGCTGTTTTTCGTTCGCATCGCTGTTGTTCGACATAGAGAAACAGGCTGTTAATGTTACAATTTTAGTTGCGGATCAATTCGGATTCACTATCGATAGTGACCAAAAATATCGATAGTTTTAAAATATTAAATAATCTTAGCAGAAAACAATCGATAGTCACAAAAAAATTAAACTATCGATAGTGCCAACGATAGTTTCCCACCTCTGGTTCGTAGTTTCGGTTCAAAGAGAGGCAATCCTATCAGCAGATGAACCATAATGAGACTTGTTAACAATTTTGCCGAGCATGGAATAGTCAACAAAAGACCTTACTATCGAAACCCTTCAGTTCGGACGGAGGAAACAATCGCTGCTGTAGCTGCCATACAATCAATCCAAGAGTTTCGACAAAAGACTTATCTGATCAAATGGTATAAGCAGACAGCAAGCATTGCAGTCAATTAGGCACAAAATTCAAATGGCCAACAAACTGAACGCAGCAGACTTCCCGATTCGCTTGGAATTTTGTCAGAAAATGCATCAAATGGTGGAAGAGGACGAAAACATGTTGAACTGTATTTTCATGTCTGACAAGGCCCATTTCGATTTAAACATAAACAAACAAAATTGTCGAATATGGAGTGCTTCCAACCCAAGATACTCCATGAGACGGAATTGCATCCTCTTCGTGTCACATGAGCATGTTGAGAGAGTTTTTCTATCCAGAATTACGCCGAATGAGAATTTCTTTCAACTCTGTGTGGTTTCAGCAAAATGGTGCAACTCCTCACATAGCCCGGCCTGTTATCACAGAATTGCGACGAAAATTTCGCAATAAGCTGATATCCAGAAACTCCACATTCCGTTGGCCACCCAGGTCGCCTGACCTTACTGCACCTGACTTTTCTTGTGGTGTTATTGCAAACAGGAAGTCTACAAAGCAAAACTAACAATTTTAAATGAACTGAAGCAATCCATTCGAGATACAATTGCTATTCCTGTCTCAACTCTCCATGTAGTAATGAACAACTTTTTGGTAAGATGCCGCACATACATCAACGAGCAGGGGGGGCATTTAAATTCCATTATTTTTAAAACTAAATAAGCTCTGTTTAATAAAATTGAATGCGCCTTAACATGAATAAAAGAAAAATTAATTCCATACACTGAAAAAAAAAATTATTTGAGTTTCTTAATGTAGCAATATTCATCAGCCACCCTGAATTAAAAGAAAATATATTTGCGAACTAATTTTCTCAAATGAAATACGTGTTTAGACACAAGTAAAGTAATTGTTTATTTGATTTAAAAAAACACATACAGTTTAGAGAAATGTATGAAATCCAGATCTTTATAGATGATTTCATGTAAATGTTGACCGCGACTGTGCCTCAATGGTAAAAAATCTGAAGGCGTTATATCGCACGATCTAGGCGGCCAATTGACCGGCCCCAAACGAGAAATAAACTGTTCACCGAACTCGCCTCTAAATTGGGCTATTGTTTCGCGTGCCGTGTGGCATATGGCACCGTCTTGTTGAAACCACATGCCAGCCAAGTTCAGCCCTTCCATTGCGGGCAAAAAAAGTTTGTAATCATCGCACGGTAGCGATCGCCAGTCACAGTAACGTTTCTGCCTTCTTTCTCTTGAAAAAAGTACGGTCCAATGATGCCACCGGCGATATTCTCCTCTGTCCGCACTTAACATATGCGTGTTGGTGGTTAAATGACCAATAACGTAAATTTGGTGCTAAATTTTGTCACAAGATTCCGAATACCCGTCTAAGCTGACCATTAAATGGAAGAACTTAACCGAGTATGCATTTTTATACGCTTACTTTAGTGTCCCTCGTCATACTATATCATATTTTTTATTTATTTGATCTTCCTAAACAACAAGATATAATATCTTACACGCTGAAAAAAAAATCGCTTCTGTAGTATATTGTCCCAAACATATTCGGCTTGAAACATATATATGTTTGGGGTAGACTCTAAGCATGTAATATTTGGTACACACAAAAATTGTGTATTTGGGAAGAGGTTGTTCTAAACAAATATTTGTTTACATTCCAATATGTTTTTATTTGGGACCATAATTTCCGAAACAAATATTTATTTGCATTTAAGTATTCATAAAATACATAAACTGTCTCAAATTGTTCAGTAATTCAAAGTTAAATTTTTAGAAATTTTTAATGTTCGTAAAAAATAAAAATTGAAACCATATAATCTTGGATCAATATAAAGTACTTAGAGGATTGACGACTGATGATGGCTTGGAATACTCAGAAATTTGAAATGATTGATTTAAAACAGAAGGTAATGCTGCATATGGTATCATAACTGGGAGGTACAATTCGAAACCCAAGAAAAATTGAAACTGAAATATGAAAAACTCAGCAAAAGTTTTGGAAATATTTTTTAAATAAAATATATTTGGAAAAATTCCTAAATAATAATTTTATTTGTATTTAAAAACATATTTTATTTGAGAAATTTAGTTTGCAAATATAATTTGTTGTAATATATTAATATATGCGTTCCAAATATATTTTATTGATTTTCAAATAAAATTTATTTGCTAAGAAATATATAATATTTAAAAATTTGTGTTCCAAATATATTTTCTTTCGATTCAAACATATCAAAAAAGGCGATTTTGCCCCGTGTATATAAAAAATGACCCAAAAATTACAATTTAAATATTTGACCCTTACGATTTCAATGAAATTTCACACGCGTATACTAGAGGACCATGACCATTTACCGATTGTTCAAATTCATAACTTTTTAGATTTTATAGGGTGCCAAATTTGGTCACCTACAACATTTTTTTTACAAATTTAGCCTTTTTAAAGTCTTCATAACCGTTGAACGGAATGTCAGATTTAAATTAAATATGTACACGGGGGAAAATCGCCATTTTTGATATGTTTGAATTGAAAGAAAATATACTTGGAAACGATTTTTTTAAATATTATATATTTGTTAACAAATTAATTTTATTTGAAAATCAAGAAATTTTGTTTGGAACGCATATATGAATATATTACAACATAATTTATTTGCAAACTGACTTTCACAAATAAAATGTGTGTTTACACACAAACAAAGTTATTGTTTAAGAAGCTTTCCAAATATATTTTATTTAAAAAAGATTTTTAAAACTTTGCTGACTTATTCGAATTTTAGTTAGTTTTTCCTAGTTTTCGTGTTAAACTTTATAGCTAAAAATGTCTTTTAATTTATAAATATTCCAATTCATCACTCTTTGTCAATCCATCAATCCAATTTATATTTACGAAAGATTATACATACGATTTAAGTTTCAATTAAGTTTTACAAAAATATAATATTTATAAAAAAATTGCTCTTTGAACATCTGAAAAACAGAAAACTTGTCTTTATATTAAGGCATTGATACATTGCCAAAATATTTAAAGACAAATTAATCTTTATTTCAGAAAAAATATTAGAATGTGAACATATTTTGGGTTTAAAACAATATTCTCCCAAACATATAATATTTGTGGGTGTCAAATATTATATATTTGGAGTGTAACCTAAACATATGTATACTGCAAGCCGAATATGTTTGGGACAATATACTACAGAAACGAATTTTTTTCAGCGTGTACCATTTGAAAGATTTTAACGTCCTCTCTAAGAATTGCAAATGAAGTGATAAATTTTTTAGTATTAAGGACGTCAAAAGGATAAAAATGTTCTTAATCCTTGATTATCCTGAAAGGCGTATCTTCAATTTTCTTCGTTTTATTTTTAATAATCAACCACTTATTTTCCGACAAAATGTAAAATTTTCTACATGGGTCCTCCATGGGTTAAAAAAATATGAATAAATTAATGTCCGTCCGTCTGTCTGTTTGACTGAATGGTTCGTGCGATAACTCTGAAAATGATTGACCGAATGACTTAAAATTTCGTACGTGGTAGTACTTTCTTTAAGTCAACTAGACTTAAAGAAAATACTACTACTGTTTGATGAGTAACCATATTGGCCCACTCTTTGTGGTACCTCCCCCACAAGTGGTTAGGATTTAGTGAACTTATAACTTCCAAACTACTAATGCGAATCTTGTGAAATTTCATACATAGTAATCATTTCACCGTCTGTAAAAGCTGAACAAAAATGGGCGAAATTCACCCGCCCTTTGTGGTACCTCCCACGCAAAAGGTAACAATTTTGAGAAATATTAAAACTCGTATAACTTCCAAACTACTAATGCGCATCTATTCACCCATGGTCCTCTAGTATACGCGTGTAAAAACTCATTGAAATCTAAATCCATTAATATTCGTAGTGGGTCGGTTTTCTTTGGAATTACCCTATAGGACTTTATATGTGAGAATTACATTGTAGCGTGAGAAGTAAATTACTTAACATTATTACTTAACATTATAGTATAATTGTATGAATAAAGTTAACAATAATATAAAAAAAATGGGTAAGAAAGTTCAGTCGGGTAAACCGACTAATGAATCCCCTCACCTTGAGTCTCAAAAAAAAATATAAGTAAATTTATTTATTTTTTGTTTTATTTAAGTTATTATCAATTTAATATTTTTAAAGTATGTGCTGGTATTAAAGTTCAAATTATTTACTTTTGGTACAAAATGGTCCATTTGTGTGAGACGTACCAAAAGGGGCCTGCCAATTACGTCCATTTGTGTGAGAGGTACCAAAAGGGGCCTGCCAATTACGGCAACAATTCTCTAGACTCTATGTACTATAAAAGCATTGCGCTGTACGAAATTTCAAGTATTTATATGCACTGGTATTAATGTTTAAAGCTGTTAACTTTGGTACAAAGAGGTCCATTTGTGTAGGAGGTACCAAAAGGAGCGTGGCAATAATGCTCATTTTTCACTGTATTGTAGGTACTATTAAACCATTACACTGTACAAAATTTCAAGTATTTGTATGCACTGGTGATATAAATTATAAACTATTAACTTTTGGTTCAAAATTGTTCATTTGTATGGTAGGTACCAAAAGGGGCGTGGCAACTTCGCCTATTTTTCTCGAGGTAATAGTGACTAATAAACTAATACTATGTGTAGAATTTCAGAGGATTCAAATAAGTAGTATAGAAGTTATTAAATAATCAATATTTCACTAAATGTTAACCCGTTGTGGGGGAGGTACTAGAAGGAGTGGACCAATGTGGCCCATCTTCAAAATTATCCGGAGATAGAGGAAAATATTACCACATACCAAGTTTGAAGTCAATCGGTTACTCCTTTCGAGAGTTATCGTGCGCACCAGCCAGCAGACAGACAGACGGACGGACATTTCTCATTCGACTTAAAATGACCCAAATATCCGCCGAACATACTTAGGGTATTAGGCCACTCCTTCGATGTGTTACACTTTTGGTTCGTAGCAAATGATATATACTCTCCTCTCCAAGGTGAGGGGATAAAAAATGTGTGTAAGGTTAATGGTAACATATTCCAGAGGCGCACAACATGGATAAAGAATTGCCATTCGGAAGTTAAAGTTCGGTGTCGGAGCGGGATCAATTTGTTTCCTCTGCTAGATCTGCAAAATGCCTCTGTTATACACGCTGAAAAATCGCTTCTGTAGTATATTGTCCCAAACATATTCGGCTTGAAACATATATATGTTTAGGATACATTCTAAACATATCATATTTGGTACTCACAAAAATTATATATTTGGGAATATATTGTTCTACACATATTTTTGTTTACATCACATTATATTTTTATTTGGGACTATTATTTCAGAAACAACAATTTATTTGCATTTAAGTATTTTGAAAATACCTAAATTGCTTTAAATTTGTCAGCAAATTTTCTTTTTAAAAATTGACTTTGAAATTTTTTAAAAAATTTTCATATTTGTAAAAATAATAATCGTATAATCATGGATCAAAATAAATTACTTGGAGGATTGACAACTAATGATGGCTTGGAATACTCAAAAAAAAATTAAATGATTGATTTAAAACAGAAGTTAGTGCTGCATATGGTATCATAACGGAGAGGTACAATTCGAAACCAAGGAAAAATTAAAACTAAAATTGAAAAAAGTCAGCAAAAGTTTTGAAAATCTTTTAAATAAAATATATTTGGAGAAATACGTAAACAATAATTTTATTTGTATTTAAACACATATTTTATTTGAGAAATTTAGTATGCAAATATATTTTGTTGTAATATAGTAATATATGCGTTGCAAATATATTTTATTTATCTTCCAATAAAATTTATTTGCTCAGAAATATATAATATTTAAAAATTTGTGTTCCAAACATATTTTCTTTCAATTCAAACATATTAAAAAGGCGATTTTGCCCCGCGTAGATATAAATATGAAAGTGCACTTAACTGAAGAAGATGGTCTAAAGAAATACCATAGATTTTATCTCTGTACGGCGAAATATGATCATATTTACGAATATTGTAAACACATCTCATAATGTTGTTGAATAATAAATTTAATTGAGCTTTACTTGTTGAGTCACAATTTGAAAAAATCATACAATCATAGAGTACCGTAGGAATGATGTACGATTTAGTAAACATTAGTCTTATTTGTTGTGGTCTGTATGATTGAGAACTCCATAAGATGTTCTCAATCATATTGTATATTGTTCCAAACATATTCGGCTTAAAACATATATATGTTTAGGGTATACTCTAAACATATAACATTGGGTACACACAAAAAGTATATATTTAGGAAAATGTTATTCGAAACAAATCTTTGCTTACATCCCAATATGTTTTTTTTGGGACTATTATTTCCGAAACAAATATTTATTCCAAATATACGAGTATTTTATTGATTTTCAAAGAAAATTTATTTACTCAGAAATATATAATATTTAAAAATTTGTGTTACAAATATATTTTCTTTCGAATGAAACATATCAATAAAGGCGATTTTGCCACGTGTAGTTTATTGTATGTTGTTCCAACAATTTTATGTACATGGTTTGACCAGGTTAATGTAGAATTAAAATGTACTCCCAGGTTTTTTGCAGTGGGCGCAATATCAATTTTTTGTCTGTTCAATACTATTTCGACGTCAGTGTTGTAATGTAGAGACTTTTTTCGTATAATTAAATATTTAGACTTTAATCGGTTTAAGCATAGCCCATTGGCTGATCCCTGTCCACAGTCTCAGAGATTCAGTTGGTGCTCCCGCCTAAGTACAATTGCACAACATCAGCATACATGTGTATCTTAGAAAAATTTAGCTGATCGGGTAAGTCATTTGCATACATAGAAACCAATAGAGGTCCTGACGTAGATACTTGAGGAACACCTCTAGTTATCAGTAGTGAGGAAGACTTTTTGTTTGCAGCGAATATAAATTGGCTTCTATTTGATTGACATGATCTTATTAATTCTACCGCTGTATCAGAAAAGTGGAACATATATTTAAGTTTCATACATAACATAGTGTGATCAACGGTTACCTCGATGTCCGTAGAGAAATGCCGTGCAAACCACCAATCTGCAACGATGCACGATGGCATCAGGGGAGAGTAAAGCTCTTATACTTTGGTGATGCCAGATACTGCTCTGGCCTGTATAGTGCTGCACTGAGTCGAGCGGGTGAGGTGTGGCCGGGCGCCCAGTTGGATGTTGTCGAAAAAACAACATCCCTAGTCACCCTAGAGCCATCACCTGGGTTACAGAATAACCCTCCAACCTGGCTGACATATTAGAGATGGTCTGGTCTGCCGACCCATAATTGGAGAATAAGCAAGGTGGGTGAGGCGGATGGTAAATTTGATCCTTAACGCTGAATCCACCTCCCGTATATATACAACGTGCAAGCGCAATCCTGCAAATATGGTTTCGAAACTATTGTCTTGAAGATATACAAGCAGGACATAGCTCCCACTGTGGAAGGCGAGTCGTCCACAGTGATAGATACACTGCCTTCTGAAAATGCGGAGGGAACCACACCCATTATTTCTGGTGACTCCAACTCTAACAAAAGATCTGCAACGTCATTATCTGAGGACGAAAGCTCTACATCGGGCATTGAGAACCTGAGGGGAGTCTCCGGACTCATTGACGCATCTGGCGAGGACATCCTTCTCGGACGAAGAGTTCGTATCATCGGGTGATCTGTCGATTACCAATGATGGTATGAATTCTATAGATTAACCTCCATCACGTTAAAGCAGCCTCAACGGCTTAATTGCTGCGCCTGTCCACAGGTTTCAGTTTCAAATTAGCCATTTTATTATCCAAAAATTCTTAAAATTACTTACAAAATAGGCTTATTGTAAATACTTATCATTAATATACCCAGTAACATTGTCCCTCTGGGCTTTCAAAATTAATTCTACATCGTGTTGTGACTTAGGCGTCAACATACATTCATTCTAACAAAAACAAAACTATCATACAAGGCCTGCCCACAGGACACCCTACAGGTGGCTCTGAACAAATTTGCTAGAGGGGCCAGAAGCAGTGGTTTGGCCGTTAACCCAAACAAGACAGAATTGGTTATATTTACATGGATGAATAATGTCCCACATGCACTCAGAAAAAAATGAAAATTAAACATCATATGGCGCTAAAGCAATTTTTTTCCAAATCAAGTTCACATTTGTCCTTAATATTAGCAAATGTTTTGAACTTAGTTTTAATTAATACTAACTTGAATTTAGTAAATATTCCTTTATATCTTGTTCAATTGAACTCATATTAAAAATTAACTCAGTTTAAGTTAAAAATTTGCATGAATTTTGGAAAAAATCTAGTTAAATTTTCACTAAAATCAGGTAAATTTTTACTTGAAATCAGGAAATTTTTACTAAAAATTAAGAAAATTTTAACTAAAATCAAGTAATTTTTTTACTAAGATTAAGTTAAATTTTTACTAAATGGAAGTAAAATAATTCCTCAAATCAAGTTCAATTTTACTTGAATATACGAAAATTAAACTAAAATGTAAGAAACGTTTAACTATAAATAAGTAATTTTTGAACTTGCAACTTGTAGAAGTAAACTAAATTTTAGTTCATTACTACTAATATATATCAGCAAAATATTCTCGGGAATTTTCCAATAAATATTTTGCTCCAATTTATTTGAAACAAGTTCAAAAAACCCGAAACAAACAGAATTCTCATTCAATGTCTCAATCGTATGTCTTAAGTATTTCACATATAATCCTGTATATGTGCTGCGAATTAAAATTACTTAACTTCGCAGCTGCTGTTTGAAATGATATTTGAGCAGTTAAGGAAAGAATCTCTTGAAACGAACGGGAATTTTTCAAGGATTATTTGAAAACCGTATTATAAATTTCAGAAAAACATGAACTAGAACTAAGGAAATTCGGATATTTCTAGTTAAAATTTCATAAAATGATTTATTTTCGAGGAGTAGTTAATGTGTCTTCGACGCTAGGAAATCCTTCCTCGGTAAAAGTCAAAATTTACCAAATAGTAGGAAATTTTTACTTGGTCGATGGAATTTTAAGTAAGTAAAATCATATCCCATCTCCGAGTATGTAACCAATTTGCTATATCTTTGAATTTAGTTCAATTTACTCATTGAAAGTAAAATTTCCCAGTTTTGAGGAAAATTTAACTAAACATGAGTAAAAATCTTGAACTAAACTGAGATATAGAATTTACCAACACAGTCGTTTTCATTTACTCGGACAGCCAGGCTGCCATCAATTCTCTGGAGGTCACATCGCTAAATTCGCAAATAGCCCTCGACTGCCGCAGATCTCTTAACGAGATGGCTGAGCAGTTTAATATACACCTCATATGGGAGCCTGGGCATAGGGATATCTCGGGGAACTGCAAAGCGTATGAACTTGCTAGAAAAGGGACTGTATTACAAATTCTCAAAAAAATTCATATATTGGTGCGCCACTATCCACATGTAAGCTTTGGCTTAGGCACGAGGCAATCAGGCGGTCCAACGAACGATGGACAGAAATTGGCTCCTGCAGGGTAGCTAGACAAATCTGGCTATGGTATGAGCTGAGAAGGTCAAAATATCTCCTCGCACTAGAGAGGAAAAGATTGTCAACGTTAGTATTAGTTCTGACGGGACACTGCTTGATCGGCGAACACGCCAAAAGACTGGATATTGACACCAATGACTGCAGAAGCTGTGGAGATGAGGAAGAAGGGGAGATGAGCACTTGCTATGCGACTGTAACGCTTTGTGTAAACGACGACTGGACATACTGGGGTCGGCCTTTCTTGGCAGTCTAACATATCTTTCCGGGACCGATATTCGTACTATAGATAAATTTGTATATCAAGCAGGTTGGCTTCGACGAGGGGCATTTCAGTCCGTGGATCACATAGACGTAATCTAGTCTATGTGATCTGGTAAAACAAATTCGGCTGCCACCCTAACCTAAACCTAAGAGATCAACGGTGTCAAAAGCCTGTGAATGGTCAAGTAGGACCAGTATATTGATTTGGCCATTGTCGACATCATTACGAATGTCTTCAGTTACATTCAATAAAGCTGTAATACAGCTGCGTTTATGCCTAAATCACGACTGTTTTGTCGTTAAAAGATTTTGGTTATTTATAAAATATGATATTTGATTATGAATTAACTTTTAAACTTTTTTGGATTAATAGGGCAATATAGCTATTGGTCGATATTCCGCATTTGTTTTGGGTAGGGGTTTGATTTTGGCGTGTTTCCAGATTTCTGGGAAAGAGCTCCGCATAATTATTGAATTTTAGAGATGTGTTATATACGGTACTAGTTGAGATAATAAAATTTTCAAAAGTCGTGGGTGAATGTTGTCGTTGCCTGTGGCATTAGATTTAACATTCATGCAGGTTAAGAATGCTTCTGATCCAGTTTCATATGAAAATCCAAACTTAGTAAACAAATTCAATCTGGACTCTATAATTTCTTTGTAGAAATCTGGGTTAGATTGCGTAGAGGTATATTATGAGTGACCATATTTTTTAGAGTATGCAGCAGAATAAAAGCTATTAAAATAATATTTAGTTTTAGCCTTTTTAGTTTGAGCATTTACTTCTTTACCTGCAGCTTGAAAATCTGATTTAAACTCCTCCAATTTGAATCGTTTCCAACGGTTATAAGCTAAATCACGTTTTTTTATCAAGTGTTTTATGTTCGACGAAAACCAAGGTGTTTAATGTTAAACGACATTAAACCATTTTTCAATTACATAAAACTTTTGTTATTATTAATTTATTTTAGTTATAAAGTCGCAACAATGTACAAAATAACATATGTAACGACCCTGTCTAATGTACGGCCATACATTCTTTCTTTGCATTCATGTACATATATATGAACATATGTAACTGACCTCTTCGATATTTCATCATTTAATTTGCATTTGAAATTCAAGTACCCTTTTTTCACCACTCCCCACACGTGTACATTCTGTGAAAATTTCAAGAAGATCTGTCCAGCCGTTTAGACGCGTATACGGTACAAACAAACACACATTCTTCTTTATATATATAGACTAGCTGGACCCGGTTAACTTCGTTGCCCCAGACTTCAAATTTCCGATCCCGTTCATTTTTGGACTAATTACGTAGACTGACACCAAATATGTATGCACAAAATTACATTGATCTCTCTACCAACAGATACGTCGCAAAATTACAGCACTCTCGCTAATAAATTGTGAAAGATATCTCAATTTCAAAATTTGGCTTATAAGGGCGGGGCCACGCCCATTTATCCAATCCCGCTCATTTTTGGACCAGTCACGTAGACTACCACCAGATACATACATGCAAAATTTCAGGACTCTCGCTAACAAATCGTGTAAGATATCTCAATTTAAAAATTTGGCTTATATGGGCGGGACCACGCCCATCGGTTCGATCCCACACAGGTACATATACACAAAATGACAGCACTCTCGCTAACAAATTGTGTAAGATATATCAATTTCAAAATTTGGGCTGCGCCATGCCCGTTGGTTTGATTACGCCCATTTTTGGATCAATAACGTAGACTGCCACCGTATACATATGCACTAAATTTCAGCACTCACGCTAACAAATTATTCAAGATATCACAATTCTAAAATTTGGAATATATGGGCTGGGCCACGCCCATTTTTGGACCAAACACGTAGACTGCTACCAGATACATGTACACAAAATTACAGCACTCTCTTTAACAAATTGTGTAAGATATCTCAATTTCAAAATTTGGCGTATATGGGCGGGGCCACGCCCATTGGTCCGATTCCGCCAATTTTTGGAAAATTCACATAATCTGTCACCAGATACATATACACAAAATGACAGAACTCCCGCTAATAAATTGCGGAAAATATTTCAATTTCAAAATTTGGCTTATATGGGCGGGGCCACGCCCATTGGTCCGATTCCGCCCATTTTTGGACCATTCACATAATCTACTCTAACTGAAAATTTTTCTGAATTTCAAAATTTGACTCATGTGGGTATATAGAGTATATAGATACATACGAGTATATAGATTTTGTATTTTCGCTGGAGGTAATCATACATCATCATCGAAGCATTATTGGTCATAATGATACCTTTTTGGAAATATTCCAACGACTTTTTCTATGCAATAATATCTTTTTTTGATTAGTCAGTCCAAATGGTTTCTTTTAAAAGATTAAAATTAGTGCCTTCAAGTTTGAGATTAGAGAACAATATGAATACCTTTGCAAGGCAATTAAACGTTTTCATGCTCGAATTGAGGACGTCAAATCAGTCATTCACTGCTTGCACGAAATCAGCCGTCTCATTTGCTGTTTGTATTTCAAAGCCGAGGGAGTAACTGCGTATAACTGCGTTGGCTGTGCCGCTAGCTTGACCTTCTGTCTCCCTAATTTATGTTTCCTAATCTAATTAATGGTACTCTTACATGGGCCAGTAACTGAAATATGCTCATTGTTTATTTTGTATGATATAAATAAGTCACTACTAGATGTTAATTTTAACAAATCGGATATTGTCTTCTTTGTCATGTGTTATTGTTCAAAATTAAACCAGTATCAATGAAGTGATTCCTTATTAATTTTAGTAAATGAGGTGCATCGGCGAAAACAGTAATAAAATAACACATTCATGACACATTCTTAAATTAAGTATGCGACCTCGGCATCAATTCAATCACAATTTTCATTAAAATAATGAAAATTTACATGTTTTTTTTAGGAAATTTTCCTCAATTTGAATTAATGACTATCTAATCTTTAGTTTTGTGTACGACCTTCTTTAAATTGAAGAAACTAATCATAATTTTTGTGACAATCCGCATTATTTTAATTAACATTTCAATACTTTTAAGGATTTTCTGCATTAAAACTATGACGTAGACATGTCATAGTTTTAATGCCGAATCGGCCTTAATTGACAGTATGAGTTATTTTAATAATAAATTTAAGGCTATGCTCCTCTTAAAGGAATGCTAGAGAATTATACAATCTCCCTCCCTCTCTCGCTCGGAGAATCAGTTTTGTTTGTTAATGTATGAATTAATAATTGTTATGGGACAGGGATGATAATATTGATACTTTAGTACTTTTTTTGATACTTTTCAAATTCTCAAAGTACTGTGATACTCCCGCGACACATTTGATACTTTTTTTATAAAACATGTCTTTGTACGAAAATAATATACACTTTTTCAAAAAAATTATATACAGGGTTGCTGATATGTAATGCAGCAAAGTAAAGCGCTATATTTTTTTTAATTTTTTTTAAATTTTATTGTTCAAAAGCAAAAAATGTCGGAAATAACATAAAATTTTAGAAACAGTTTAGATTTGTTCGAATTGGCCACCTTTGGCACGAATTATGGCCGACAAAGCCATCACACGCTGCACGAAAGTGGCTCTACGGTATTTTGGCCCATTCCCGGCGAAGCGCCGTCTTGATATGATCGATACTTTGGTATTTTTTAGTGCGAACCTTACTCTCTAAAATGCCCCAGGCGTAAAAGTCCAACGGATTGAGATCCGGAGATCTTGGTGGCCATTGTGCGGTAGAAATGAAGCGAGGAATCTCCTTTTTAAGGCATTCTTGGTTGACGCGTGCTGAGTGCGATGGTGCTGAGTCCTGTTGGAATGTCCATGGTCTGCGGCCGAAATGTTTGTCTGCCCAGGGCTTCAATACTGTCTTTAGGACATTTTCCCGATAATATTCGGCATTTATTTTGACCCCATGGTCGATGAATACGAGAGGGGAGCGACCATCGGCCGTTACGGCGGCCCACACCACTACCATCGTCGGCGCTTGAGTTCTGGTGGCCAATCGAAGTTGAACATTTTCAGCTGACCTCTTTGGCAAGTAAACCCGATCATTTTCTTTGTTCACAAACTGTTCAATTTGGAATGGCTTCTCATAGGAGAAAACCTAATTCGGTAACTGGCCACTTTCGTGCAAGCGAAGCAACTCCTTGGCTCTTTCCAGTCTAACTTTTTTTTGTGCATCGGTGAGCTCTTGCACTTTTTGGAACTTCAATGGCTTTAGTCCAAGCTCATTTTTTAATATGTGTTGTATCCGTTCTCGCGATATGTTCAGCTCACGAGCAATTTTTCTACCACTGCGGCGTGGATTTCGATCAAATCTGGCCTTCACTTTTCGGATCATTCCTGGTGTTGTTACCGTTTTTTTTCGTCCACTTTTTGGACGCGATGCAACACTGCCAGTATCGCGGTAACGAGCAATGGTACGAGAAACAAAAGATTTATTCACAGATTTATTCAAATGGAGGGCTCTAACGATAGCCACTTGTGTTTTTCCACCCAAATATAAAGCAATCACACTATCACGCTTGAATTCCATCACGAATAACTTTTTTCTGAATGCAATAGATCAAAATGTTTTTGTATGCTTGTAAACAATAAAATTAACTGTCACTGAAATAAATCTGTCAGCTGTCAGACTAGCGGTTTAGAAATTATAGCAACCTGAAGTTGGTTGCAATACATATCAGCCACCCTGTATATATCAAAACGTGAACCAATTGTAACAAGGAGCGATACTGGATAAAATAAAATGTAAAGTCAATTAATTTGATATTAAAACTGGACCGACATGAATGACTTTTTTCTACAGATGATTTCATGCAATATGAAACACATTTCATCATAATCGGCTAAAATTCGTTCTCTAGAGAGTTAAGAATTCTAATCGGAAGGTACCTCTATATTAATCTAAATCAAAACATGGACCGATATGCCCTATTTTCAATAGGGTTCAAAAATATCGGTTTAAATTTGCGACCTGTACGATTTTAAAATGAAGCATTTCAGATATTTGACAATTATATGTGTGCTTATTTTGCTCCAACAATGTGGTATAGGCTAGAACAAACCAAAGGTTTTATGCCGCTATAAGATTTTAGTAGCTTGTTATCAAGAAATTGTTCATGTATTACCGGATCTTACTAATTTGTATCTCAAGATTTCAAGAAGAATTCAACCAAATTTTAAAATTGGTACTTTTTGGGTGGAAAAGGTACCTTTTTAGAACGATTTTTGTACCATTTGGTTACTCTCAATTATCATCCCTGTTATGGGATGTGAGAGCTCTTCTACTCTCTGCAAATAGAGAATAATTCTGTTGTTCGTTTTCTCTTAAATCGTCAGTTATTTACAAGCGATGGAGGGAAACGGTTGTCTGTTTTTGGGACGCGGATTGTGAAAAAATGAGATTGCGGTGAATATGTGAGTATACATGCATACCTACGTTCATATTGCACCGAAAATAATGTTATTATGGGCTGTTAACAGTTATTTGCGCTAAAGGTTTTGTAATACTGAAAGAGAAAATAGGAAAATGTTTAGATACGTGAAATACAGTATTATAACCCTGAAATAATCAACTTATTGGCAATTACAAAGTTAACAAAACACATTTTAATTAAAGTATATATTTATTAAAAATAACTGCTAACAGCGCATAATGCATAATGCATAAATGTACAATTATTGTGTTATTAATAATATGTTATACATATAACTATCTTTTTTAATTTTTTTAGTATAACAATTTTAGAATGGGTGAAATTTTAGAATGGGAGAAAAGTGAAAAATTTTACCAAATATTTCAACGTAAGTATTATATATGAACGGTTGAAATATTTCTCTTAGTTTTCAGCGTTTTCCAATTGTGATACGATAAATTTTTTTTGTGTTTTTCTATTTGATTTCTGTTTAGAAAAAATTTAACTATTTTAATTTTAGATCGCGCACTATTTGAATATAGATGTTATGGATATATGAAAATGCAGTGCTGAATGCCATTTATAAATAACAACAAAGAAGTGAGCATACACCTACGCGGGGATGTTTGAATTGAAAGAAAATATATTTGGAAACCAAATTTGTAAGTATTATGTATTTGTGAACAAATATATATATGTAATTTGAAAATCAAGAAATTTAGTTTGGAACGTTTATATTAATATATTAGAACAAAATATATTTTCGAACTGACTTTCACAAAAAATATATGTGTTTTCACGTAAACAAAGCTATTGTTAAAGGAGTTTTACAAATATATTTTATTTAAAAAGTTTTTAAAACTTGTTGACTTTTTCTAATTTTAGTTTAAATTTTTCATAGATTTCGTGTTATACTTTATAGTTAAACCTGTTGTTAGATTCAATTAGACATCAAAATAATAAGCCTTTTTTGTTCAAAAATAAAATGTAAATAAGCTGCTTTCTTTTCACGAAGTATTGAATAAATATAAAATATTGAGTTAAATATTCTTTTTGTATGAAAAATTATGAAAATTTAATATGGACCAAATGGTCTCTTAATCTAGGATTTCTACATATTTCCCAGTCTAACAGCAGAAATGTCGTAAGCAGCATTAGCTTATTATTATTTAATATAAATATTCCATATCAGGGTCGTAATTAAAAAAGACTGGCTGTTTCCAAGATTTCCATAATCCTCGAGCTATTACCACCTTAACATAGTTTACCGGTTTTCTGACAATGTGTCCTGCAGCATCGTACTCGAAGGTTTCAACTACCGTCATCTCGTCAAACACCAGAACACAAAGTTTCTCTTCGTGGGAGAGTTCGGCTTTTGCCGCATGAAATCTATAGCGGGTGTCAAAATGCCCTCGCATATATTTATTTTCCGGCTCCATCTTTGGAGTGTGGAGACTGAAGGTAGAGGAAACCCTTTCTTGTACAAATGGTTGCACGCCCTAGGTCCAGCTGCGTGTAAGCACATTGCACTTTAAATATCACTCCATTTCCACTGAAGGGCTCCTGGTGACATTATGTATTTTCCTAATTTGCCCTTCGGTGAATATAGACCTAACACCTTCAACTACTTTGTTCGCTTGGTCCCTTTTTACATTGGCTGAATGTTCAGCAGATTATCGTCGTTTTGTAGGAGAGAGAGGCAGTCGGCAAGAGGGGGGAAAAACTCTCCCTGAACGTTTTGAGTTATTCGTGCAAGTTCAAAAGAGAATTTGATGATAAGCTGCTGAAAAAACTTGCCTAGTGTAAATTCGGACTAAGTAGTGCTTAATCTTCAGTTCCTTCAATTCATTTTGTAGATTATAACATTTTTTATAACAGCACTTAGCAAAAGCATGTATCTTTTGGCTCCTTTTATTATATCGCCAGATGAAAACTGGTCACCACATACAAAATCGTTTTTCATAAAAACCCTTTTGCAAACATTCGACCATTTATTTCATCTCCGTTCATCTTTTGGTATGCTAAGTAGAGCAGACTTTTTCCACATTCGTTTAAGCGTACCCTACACTGTGGATTTGTTGTACACCATCATGTTCTCTCAGATGTTGTGTTCGGTGGTTGCTTGCCGTTACATTACTCAAGCAATCTGACCAACATCCTTTTATGAGGAACAGCAACATGGTCGTGCGTGCGCAGTGGAAAAAAGAACAAAATGCCGTCGGCAAAAATGAAAATATGCGACAATTAAAATCAGGGTATTTCCACTTTTTTTATTGAATTTCTTTATACATACAAGTTTTTTATCACATAATATGGTACACATATGTGTGTGTATCGGACGCAGCGTTACCAGGTATTTTTTGAAAAAAAAACTTAAAATTTTCAAAGAAAAAACTTATTTTGCAACAAAAAAAACTTATATATATTTTATGAAAATAAAATTGGAAAATAGTTGCAATTCAAATAGTACAAGAAATACAGGGGTTTCCAATAAGAGTGATAGCTTTCTTTGAAAAAAAACACACTTATTGTTAAGGAAATTCAAAAGTTTTTTATTTAATGTGAAGTACAATCGATACAATTAAGTTCTAAATAAAACGTCATTCAAATGGCCTCCACGACTTCTTCTGCAGGAACGAATTCGACGAACCCAATTTTCCAGCACTTTTTCCACTAAATCAAGTCGTATGTCATGAATGGCACGTTCAATATTGACTTGTAAAGCTTGAAGAGAGTCTGTTTATTTCGAAAGACCAATGACTTCAAATAAACCCACAAGAAATAGTCTAATGGTGTTAAATCACAACTTCTTGGAGGCCATTCAATATCACAATTTCTTGAAATAATCGAATCTCCAAACTTTTCTCGCAACAATTCAATTGTTTCACTTGTTGTGTGGCCACAATCGGTCAATGGAAAAAAGATAGCTCTTAACGAGAGCTAAAGTATTACTCATGGATGTCAAGGTCTAAGGTAGACAGGAAAGAGTTTTTTAAAAAATGGACTTAGCAATATTTTCAAATGTGACCGGAAAGTTTATTTTTGCTCTAGCTGCTTAAAGGTACGTCGGATCGGAAATCGGTCAATGACAAAATGATTATGTGTGTCAAGGTCGTAGGTCGACTGGAAAGTGTTTTTTTTTTATTTAAAAAAAATGGAATTAGCGCACGAAAAGTTGCAATTGGAGAACGATTATTTTGATAATAAAACTGAATAATTTGTAAACGTTGTTCTTGCGTGTATCTCTCCATGATGAAATTGTAAACACTACTGAATACAATGAAAAACAAATGACAGATCATGACATATTACAAATGGCCGAAACGTCACTTAAAAATCATATCATCCGTATTGGAAAACCCGTTATAAATTAAATAATTGGCGTTGGGTCATATTTCTCAAATCATGATAAAATGTAGTCGACAAAGGTATAAATATACAAAACAATTATTGTATAATTTTCAAAATAAAGGGATGATCCAAAATAGAAATTTTTCCTGTAACTCCATGGTGCATTCCGCCCTTTACCCCGCTCAATTGCAAGTTTGAAAACCCTAAATTGGAAAATGTGATTTCTGAAAATTCTTAAATTTTGTGTTTCTTATTAAGCCCTTTTATTTTCTTGTTCTTTAAAAATGTGAATTTCATTTTACAGTAAATTTTCCACCTAAGTAATTTAATATATTTTCAAAATTTAATATTAATTTAAAATTAAACCTAAAATTAACTTGCTTGGGAAAGGTTTTGTGTTTTTCTGAGATAATAATATAATATTACATTTTTACAGAATTTAAAAAAAAAACTTATTTGTGGAAGAAAAAACTTAAAAGTTATATTTTTTACTCGAAAAAACTTGAAAAATAAGTTTAAACTTATCATCTGGTAACGCTGATCGGACGCCATATTATTATACAGAGCATGTAGATGTACATATGTTTGCATGTGCATACATATCTTCAAAAACAGAAGAGAAATGTATAAAAAGTTTCCCGGCCTGTTTCTGTAACTCATTTTCGTTCGTCTACGGCGAACGATCAAAAATCTCTCAACTACAACTTGAATTCTATAAAACGCAGGTTAGACATATTTTAGGTACGAGTTTTTTACGTGCTTTTCTATAGACACAACGAATTATAAACTCCTGTGACTTATAGATTTCTCGCAATAATTGAGCGATTTTTGATCGTTTGCCGTAGACGAACGAAAATAAGTTACAGAAACAGGCCCTCCATTTCAATGTCAGTATTTAGTTCAATGAAAGCAATATGGATGGTCGCCAAGGATGGAAAAGTCTGTACTTTAGTACTTTTTCACTCTTAATAATACCAAAATACCCCCACGACTGATTCAGTACTTTTTTTATTTAAGAATGAATGTTTATCCAAATTTTACAACTTGACCCAATCTAGAGACAAATGTATTAACTAATTTCTTTCTGAAATACGCGATTACTGCGAAAAATTAGAAATCTATAGAAACCGAGTACGTATCGTAACATCGCAGTGACATACCAGACAATACCCATCTCCAGTAAATTTACTTTTTAAATTGCGATACATAAATGACAACTAACTTGGTAATTCAAATATCGTTTATTATTAATAATTATAGATGTAATCGTTCATTTTTAGTAGTTATCAGTTTTCTACCACCTTTTTAATACATCTTAAAAACAAAAGCCTAAAAGCGGCAAAACATTGAGTGCAACAAAAATTCTGTTGTATTCAAACGCAATGGAATCGAAAGGCGATGGGTATTAAGTACAATATATTGATGGTTTCTGAGATGTCTAATTATATACTTTTTTTTAGAAAAACGAAGCGGTATGCGACAAATTTTCGACAAGACTGGAAGGAAAAATTTCCATGGCTGATGCAAGTCAAAAATTGTAAAAAGTGTGCAATATGTGATATTAATATTGCTGGAGGACTTAGTCATATAGAAAGACATACATCTCGAGAAAGTCATTTGCAAAAAATTAAAATTGCAAAAACCACACCAAAGATAAATACATTTTTGAAAAATGTTACAAAGCCCTGTCCTACAACAGAATCAGCTCGCAAGCTGGAAGTAGGGTTGCCAGACACCGTATTCGAAAAGTCGGGATAACCGAGACTTAAAAGCGGGATTTGTCGGGACAAATAAAAAGATAATATTTTACTGGTTTTGGTATTTTAAAAAAACTCACTACAGTTTCAATAAAAGTCTAACATAAGAATATTAAAAATAACTTATATACACTATAGGTCAATATTATTTTTGCCACAAATACTTTCTTTGTGTTATTCTTCACGAAATTCGCTTTTACTTTAAAACGGTTGGATGTAAACTATACACGCTGAAAAAAATCGCTTCTGTAGTATATTGTCCCAAAAATATTCGGGTTGAAACATATATATGTTTATTAGGCAGGGTCGATTTGTGGGGAGGCAAAAAAAGTCGCCATTGCTCAGTGAAAATCGTATTCTAGGGATCAAAATAAGAAACTTTGCCGAAGGAACCATACTTCTAAAACGAATTCTGATGTCCCGGAATTTGGGTCGAACTTTTGGGCAGGGGCAAATTTTGAAAAATCACACTTTAACCCATTTAGAGTGCTCCAATCGAGACCAAATGTATTACCGACCCCCACTAACTTTGGAGGCCCGACCCACCCATGCCAGTGGCACACCTCCTGGAACCCCCTGGGGGTTCCATACATTTGGACTCGATTGGAGCACTCTAAATGGGTCAAAGTGGGATTTTTTCCGGGACATCAGAATTCGTTTTAGAGGTATGGTTCCTTCGGAAAATTTTCTTATTTTGATCCCTAGGATACGATTTTCACTGAGCAATGGGCGATTTTTAAATCGACCCGCCCTAATGTTTATGGTTATTATTTCCGAAACAAATATTTATTTGCATTAAGTATTCATAAAATACATAAATTGTTTTAAATTTGTCTGTAATTCAAATTTAAATTTTTAGAAATGTTTAATGTTCGTAAAATAATAATTGAAATCTAAAATCTTAGATCAATATAAAGTACTTAGAGGATTGACAACTAATGATGGCTTGGAATACTCAGAAATTTGAAATGATTGATTTAAAAAGGAGTTATTGCTGCATATGGTATCATAACTGGGAGGTACAATTCGAAACCAAGAAGAAATTAAAACTGAAATTCGAAAAAGGCAGCAAAAGTTTTGGAAATATTTTTTACATAAAATATATTTGGAAAAATTCTTAAATAATAATTTTATTTATACTTAAACACATATTTTATTTGAGAAATTTAGTTTGCAAATATTATTTGTTCAAAAATAATAATATATGCGTTCCAAATATACTTTATTGATTTTCAAATAAAATTTATTTGCAAAGAAATATAAAATATTTAAAAATTGTTGTTCCAAATATAATTTGTTTCGATTCAAACATATCGAAAAAGCCGATTTTGCCCCGTGTAGCTTCTATAGGGCTTAAGGGCCAATTAGGACGAAACATATATATGGGATATAAATCTAAATCTGAACCGATTATCGTCAAATTGAGCAAAGTTGTTCTCTAGATAAAAAACTCGACCATGCTAAATTTCAAAACAATTGCATGTAAAATACAGTGACGGGAAAAATTACAAATGTACATAACAAGTACATATGAAAATAGCATTTTCTTGTACTTTCTTTGTTATTTTTTTTACTGCGCGTTTATTTTCCATAGTGTAGAGAGTACATGGAAAAAAGTCGGGATTTCCCCCCTAAATTACTTCAATAATCGGGACTCTGTAAATACGCGAAAAGTCGGGAAAATCCCGACGAATCCCGACCGTCTGGCAACCCTAGCTGGAAGTAATGCTATGTTTGTTCGTGGCAGAACACAATGTGCCATTCACGGTTTTAGACCACATAAATCATATAATAAAGAATGGTATACCTGACTCCCTCATATATAAAAAAAGTGATAAATAGGCACAAAGCCCAAAAAATTATCACATCTGTGACTGGTCAAGAAAATACTAAAGCTATAAGCAAATTTTGCAGCGAAAACTATTATTCGGTGGCAGTTGATGAAAGCTCTGACTGAACAATATCACAGAATTTGGCCATAATAATACGGGTTTGGAAAGTGTCAAGATCGATTTCTTTCATTGGAAGCAATTTCTGAATCCACTGGAAAAGCTGAAGGAAAAGTAGACAAATTGATGAAAGAAATAAGTTATTTCTTCTGCAATAGTCCTGCCCGTAGAGGAGATGTTGCAAATTTTCAAGAATATTTCGGTACCGAAATGCATGTGATACTCGGATATGCTGCAACTCGTTGGCTTTCGAGAAAGGAAGTCGTTGATCGTATACTGGAACAATGGGAGCCACTTAAATATTATTTTAATCTCAAAAATTTTGAAAATTACTGCAATGTAGAAAGGCCAGCATTCATTAGAGATGAACTTACAAACCCTATGACGAAAATGTATTATTTATTTCTATCATATATTTTGAAATTGATAAACAGTATCAACATTGAAATGCAGTCAGAGGATGCAAGAATACACATTTTATTATCGCGATTAAAATTTTTGTTGAAGCAAGTAGCCCGAAATTTTATACAGAAAGAAGTGTTAGATAACGATGTTTTAAAAGTTAATTTAAACGAAAACAATCTTCCGTTAAAGGAAATTTTCTGCGGAACTGAAGTCGAGATATTTGTAGAAACAAAAAATGTAGAACAAATTTTATTTCCGAATTTAAAAATACCGTAAAACTTTTTTATATTGAATTTTGTAACACACTAAGAAAAAAATAGATTTTAGTAACAATAGTTTGTTAATGATGTTCAATAACTTTGCACCAGAAAATGTTGTAGCAGGTAGGGCTAACAGCATCATTCAACTTTTAATCAAACTATTTCCTAACGAGAAACCCAATTTCGAAAATATCAATTCCCAATTTAGGGCTTCATCAGATTTCCAAGATCTTAAAAATTTGAAGGACGAAAATGTAAGCAATTTTTGGTTGAAAGTGAGTTGCATTAAAAAGGAGTTAGGAGAACTAATGTTTCCCGATAAATGTCGCATTGCTTTCGGAATTTTGTCAATCCCCCATTCTTCAGCGAATGTGGAACACATATTTTCTATACAAAATGTTAACAAAACGAAGGAAAGAAATCGACTTCAAGTAGAAACAGTTTGTAATTTGATAAGAACTAAAGGTATTTTAAGATCAAACGATGCATGCTGTTATGATTGCAAGATATCAAGTGATATTTTTAAGCAATAACAGGTTAATAGAATTAACCTTAATGTTCTAATAACAATGTTATATTTTTATTAAAAGAAAACAATGTACGATCTCTTTTTTGTGTATTAATGTTTACACTTTGTATTTATTTATGTGAATTTATGTTTTGTTTGATTTCTTTAATGAATTACTGTGTCTATAATTTTAATTTCAATAAAAAATATTAAACCTAAAAAATACCTTTTTAGTCAAAAAAATACCTTGTCAGTACTTTTTCGAAAATCGAATTTTTCATCCCTGATGGTCGCACGTGCGCAGCGGTGCTAATTGCATTTCTAAGTAAAAGAGAGCAAAAAAAAGGGAAATAAACGCCGGCGTATATGGGCTAAAGATTGGTTCCTAAAAAGACCAACGTACTCGTGCAAGCGATTGTTAGACGAGTTGAGAATCTCTTCAAGAAGCGATTTTGTAAACTTCCATCGCATGGACGTTGAAACTTTCGATGAACTTTTGAAGAAAGTGAAGCCATACATATATTCAAAAGCAGGACACTCAATTGAGAGATGCTATATGTCCAAGGCAAAGACTGTCTACATGTCTTCGGTTTTTGGCGAGTGGACAATCGTTTGAAGATTTAAAGTTTCACCTGCAACCATAAGTGGAATTGTCATGGAAACATGTGCTGCAATATGTAAAGTAATAAAATATAATATAAGAGTAAGTAGAAAATTCATGTTTTTATTGATATTAGGTACAAAATATTAGGTATTTCACAGAGATCAAAATGATAAGAAAAAATAACTTATTGCAAACATAGAAAAGAAACTTATTCTAAATTCAAATTTAGTTTCTCGGATATAATCAGCAATTGAATTAAACTTTAAAGCAAAAGGACGGTTTTCAATTGAAGTCAATGGGTGTGCTATGTTTTGATGCATTGTTGTGGATAGTAGTGGACATTGCATGAGTTCCTTGAGCAGACATTTTCAGATTAGGGGACTGGTTTTCATGAAGCAACACTGGCACAACAGTATCAGGACGTTTACCATAAGAAGGAACAGGGGTAGTAATAATTGTACTTTGATCCTGGGGTTCAAATGTCAAGCCAATAGTGCTTTGTGAAGGCGTTGGCAGAATATTCTGTGCTGATGAAGTGGAGTACTCTGAGTGGGTTTCGTCCGTAGTTTCCGTTTCAATGTGTAAAATGGGAGAATTAATTGTTGTATAACGACGATTTGAATAATTTGGTGTATATGAGCGATTATGTGAATAAATTGGGCTGGCCATATAGCTATTGGGTGTAGGTGGTCTCCATGGCGAAGATGTAGTGGGTCTTGTCACAGGTAAATAATAGGGATTTTCATGACTAATGACAGTTTGATGATTGATTTTCACGGAATCGCGATGTAATGTTCCCAGTCTGGCTTTGAAAAGAAGGTCATCAATGGCCTTTTTAGCAAATACTTTTTGGTCATCCGACAACAGCATATATTCACTAGGCCAGGCATTTGATATGGTCTGCGATTAGTCGTCATCTTTCTGCATTCGTTTAGTCGCTAATTCAAGCAATTCGTCGTCAATTTTAGATTTTTTTTTCTTTTATTGCAGGTGATTCCTAAAAAAAGTAAGAAAGCAATTATTAACAAAAATAAATATTAAAATATTTTTTAGTTGCCAACTACCGAAGACGGATGGAGAAAGATAGCGATGGAATTTAATAAGCAATGGAATTTTCCACACTGTATTGGAGCAATAGACGGAAAACATATCGAAATAAAAAAAAACGCAAAATTCCGGCTCCTAATACTTTAATTAAAATAAAACTTTCAGCATTGTTCTAAAGGCAATTGTCAACGCAAATTATGAATACATAATGATTGACGTAAGTGTAAACCGGCGTGTGTCTGATGGTGGCGTTTATGACAACACCAAATTCTTCTAATATCTTCAGGAAGGACGGCTACATATTCAAAAACCTGAATTTATTGCCGATACAAACGTGGAAGTACCTTATGTTCTGGTCGGTGATGACGCCTTTCCCCTATCACAAAATATGATAAAGCCATACTCGGGAGATGCATTAACAAAGCAAAAGGACATTTACAATTATAGACTGTCGCGGGCAAGACGAATTGTGGAAAATGTATTCGGCATAACATCTTCCAAGTTCAGAGTGCTGTTAAAGCGGATGAAATTATGCCCAGAGGAGGCGACAAAAATTGTAATGGCGTGTTGTCACCTACACAACATTTTGCGTGCCAGGAAATGTACTGCGTATGTAAATGGTGGGCTTGACATCTAAAATGGAGAATTGTCAAACGCAGACTGGAGTCAAGAAAATGCCCAATTGATGGACTTGGCAAAAACTCATAGTTGAAACTCTTCTAACGCGGCGAAGGAAATTCAGGATAGCTTTTGCCAATATTTTAACTCGGATTTTGGATCTGTCCCATATCTTTCATTGGGAAAATATAAAGTTAAAATGCGGTAATATTTAGAGATAAAAATCTAATTAAGGGTCGACTCTCAAACTAGTCAGATGTCATTTTGTCAGAATATGCACTGGGCTCTCACAAATTCAAGAAAGTAATTGGTATTTTGAGAAATCATTATTTGTAACAGTTAGGAACGAAATACTGTTATTGGCATGATAATTTTATTTTTTCTGTTTCTGCACATGCATACATATGTATTTTTAAATCCTTCTGTATGAAATTTAGATCTACGATCTATAAACAAAATGTCGGGGACAAAGTTGCCAAAAACCTACTTGGCGACGATGCGGTTGAGTTTCTTAACAGTTAACAGAATGAATTAAATGGATAATAATTTGTTTGTTTCAATCCAGTGCAGACATAAAAATATTTTCAAATATTAATTAGGGTTTTTTGACCTTTTCTGAACGAATATGTTTTTACCCTTTTTACCCAGTCTTAACTGGGTTTCAGTACATTTGTTTCATATTTTCATACAAAAGAATTTTAAAACTCATGTGCATAAGCAGAGGAGAAACGTAGAAAATTACCATGGCAACAATACGTTGTTTCTTAATTACTTTTATAAATATTGCCTTCCAAAAAGTATGTTTGGGAAAATTCTGTATAACAGACAAATTCTGTATAATTTTGAAGAAAATCTAAGGAAAGTATTTAAATTACAGATATTTTTTTGACAGATCACGTGTGAGTCGTGTCATGCTGTCATGTTATTTTTGTTAAGTATTGTTTGGCATTTCATCATGGAAAGTCTTACGCCTGAACAACGTTTACAAATTATTCAGTTTTATTATCAAAATAATCGTTCGCCAATTGCGCTAAGTAAATTTTTTTTAAATCCAAAAAACACATTTTAGTCGACCCACGACATTGACACCCATGAGCAATATTTTAGCTCTCGTTAGCAGCTATCTTTTTGCCATGGACCGATTCCCGATCAGACGTACCGGAATCATCGGTCCATTATCTTCAAAAAAGATGCCAGTGAGAACGTAACCGTCAAAGACGACCGTTATCGTGCGATGATAACCGACTATTTGATGCCTGAAATTGAAGCTCGTGATCTTGGCGACATTTAGTTTCAACACGACGGCGCCACTTCACACGCATCGCATCAATCAATGTATTTATTGAGAGAACACTAAGGTGAGCAGATAATTTCACGTTTTGGGCCGGTCGTTTGGCCACCAAGATCGTGTGATATCACACCGTTAGACTTATTCCTGTGGGGAATTGGAATCAACGGATGGACCATCTGAGACGTAGCCTCGGCCAACATTTGATAGACATAATCTTCAAAAAATAAATGCCAAAGAATGTTCTTTCAAATGATAATAAACATTCCCCCATTCAATTTGAATTTTCTGTGTTTTTTTCTTTAAAAAAGTAGGGAACCTCGAAATGAATCATCCTATATCAGTGTTCGGCGGCTGGTTAGGCCGAGCCCCGAACGCAATCGGGTTTTCACACGTACACAACCCGAACAGCATAACAAAGAGCACAAAAGTAAGAAAAAAATGTGTCAGTAGCTCATCAGCGTTCAACAAAGCAGGTTCATGACGCTTTTTATCGGAACGTTGGTACACTGAGAAATTATACATATTTACTTTATTAAAACATTCGTATTTTTCAAATTTTAATCTATGGCAAAAATAAACTTGCACATTAACTTTACTTCTATTTAAAAATGAAGGACTAATAAACTGAATTTTCAACATTTACTTTATTAAAACATTCACATTGTTTCTAATTTTTATCAACGGAAAAAATAAACTTGTACATTAATATTACATATTAGTAAATTTTTTCATTTTAGTCAATAAAATTTTGTTTGTCGAAATCATTGGTAGTAATCAACTGGAATGAAAATTATTTTTATTTAATTAAAATATATTTTTCAATTCTTTTAAAATAAAAACTTTGATTCGAATTTGCAACATTTGCGTTATTAAAACGTTCACACCAATTCACATTATACTTAGTCAGTAAAAAAATAATTGTCCACTCTGTATAACACAGCACATAATAACAAAACCAACAATTTTGTTCAGTGCAAACACACTAATACAAACACAATTTTGGCACGTTCTCTTTACGCCGAACACTGTCCTATATTAACGCACATAAACGCTTAAAGTTCGACACAGCGCAATGTATTTAAAGCAGTGTTCGGCGTAAAGAGAACGTGCCAAAATTGTGTCTGTATTGGTGTGTTTGCACTGAACAAAATTGTTGGTTTTGTTATTATGTGCTGTGTTAAAAAAAATTGATTGATTAAAATGAAAAATTTTACTAATATTATTAATGTACAAGTTTATTTTTTCCGTTGATAAAAATAATGTGAATGTTTTAATAAAGTAAATGTTGGAAATTCAGTTTATTATCCTTCATTTTTAAATAGAAGTAAAGTTAATGTGCAAGTTTATTTTTGCCGTAGATTAAAATTTGAAAAATACGAATGTGTTAATAAAGTAAATGTTAAAAATTCATTAATTAGTCCTTAGTTTTAAAATAGAAGTAGAACATTTTTAATTTATTTAACTTAATTTATTTAACTTAATACCATTTTCACATTTATTTCATTTAATAAAGGGTAATATCAAAATGTATAACCATTTGGATATAACTTTATTATCAATTAATATGAAACATTTTACGAAAATTATAAAATTCATCCTTTGATTAAAATTTTAAATAGTGCGATTGTTTTAATGCGATCGTTGTTGAAAATCCAGTTAATTAGTTTTCATATTTAAATGAAATTAGAACATATTTTAATACATCAAAAAATAAGGTACAAACAATAAATGTGATTTCCATGATAAGTGGAAATAAGAAATGTACAAAAAACCTTTTTTAAAAAACTTAGAATACCAAATTAAACTAGAACATGTTATATACCTCCCTTCGACCAAAAAAATAAATTAGTGTTATTACCATCACGTATTCTAAAGTGTCCAACTTTTTTTGATTACGGCAAATCAGTCGTATGTAAATTTCGTTGGTCATCTACTCATTTTATTTTGATCTTCATATACTAAATATTTTTACTGATATATGTATGTCTATCTACAAAATTAAAGTTTTATATGTGTTTTTGGTCATAATACATTTTACATTTACAATAGAGATCCATATTTTCCCATATGTAACACTTAAATATGTGTTCATTATTTTTCTGCATTTCTCATTGCATAGTGTTATGTAATTGTCACATTTTGTCATATGCCGATTGCACATTTTGATGCTCAATATTTGCTCCGCTTTGGAAATATGTATAATTTCTCAGTGTACCAACTTTCCGATAAAAAGCGACATGAACCTGCTTTGTTGAACGCTGATGAGCGACTGACACATTTTTTTCTTACTTTTGTGCTCTTTGTTATGCTGTTCGTGTTGTGTACGTGTGAAAACCCGATTGCGTTCGGGGCTCGGCCTAACCAGCCGCCGAACACTGATTTAAAGTATCTACTGTTCATCGAAAAATAAGTGCATTTAATAAACACACAAATTGGCACATTAATTCGTGTAATATTCCATATTACACTACTCACAAAGTGAGGGTATACATACTTTAGTCGGTTTACCCGACTGAAACTTTTTTATTTTTGAATTACTTTCAAGTTATTTACTTGAATTACTTTCAAGTAAGAGCAATCTCAAGTCAATCGCCTGTCACCCTAGTTCTTTTTCCCTCGACCATTCTAAGTAGTTTTTGTTGTTGGTAAATGATTTATTTACTCGAACAACAGCTTTCGTTCTATTCCACTGTTTTAGTGGTAGATTTTAAACCTCTGCATCAAGACATTCATTTATTCGTCTACAGTAGCGTACACTGCACACTGAAACATTGTATTTTTTACTCGATTGACACTACCAACCCAGTCAGCATTTTGTGAAAGTATTGATCATATTCGGGTCCTTTTGGACTCCACTGCGCGATTAAAATAATCACAAATGCGCTCACTTTCTGATCATAAAAGCATGTTTTGTCGGGAGAAAATGGTACCCTACCCTCGACTCATCTTTAAGAGTCTTTTATATGCCGATTTTCTGCTCACATTCGAGTCATTTCTCAGTTGTACTTATGATCATTTTCAAATCATTTCTCAGTCGTATTTAGTATCATTCACGAGTCCTTTTCGAGTCATTTTTAAGCCGTATTTATAATTCTTTGCGCTTTGAAAGGCCATTCAAGACATTCATTGCAGAGGTTTAGTAGATTTGAAAGTAATGTAGAGTGTTTATTGGCCGTTCTTAATTTTTTGCCTTTCGAACAAAAAAACGCACGATAATTTCAATTTCAAAATTTGGTTTTCACAATTTTATTGGTTCAAAAAAATTCGTTGTGTTTTATGTGAAAATGTGAATAATGTAACTTAGTGTTAATAAATTCAATGTTTTCTTAGATTGGTAAGTTGTGTGTTCTATTGTACAATTGGTTTCAAAGTTTATAGTTTAAATAAGTGTTTATCGTTTAAATAATTGTTTATTTCAGTTACTAAATGTTTATGTTAATGTTGGGTCACTTCACTGTTGGTGTCTTTTTTCTGTGAAAATAAAAAATTCTATGTTACACTTTTTAACACTTTTATAACTTTAATCACAATCACGGGGGAGGCGCACGAATTGAAGCTAATTACTGTCGATTTACAACTGGTTTCAACTGCCTACCGTCCGGTCGTTGTAAGCTCTCTTACCCCGACAGACAGCCAGCAGCGAAAAACAAATGACGACACAAAGGGAAAAGGACAATAACTATGTAGGCAGCATTGGAAAGCACATGCATACTTGTGGAATGTAAATGCATTTGCACTCACATACACACACATGCATATACATTACTGTCTGAAAAAATAGCATAGTTTCCAAAAGATTGGTGCAACGTTAAACATTCTCCCCCCTCCGTGATTTGTGTTTACAATTAGTGATCTTATATTTACTTAATCCTCTCGAGCAATCGGACTTCTTACTGGACCAGTAAACACGAAGCCCCAGGCAGTTTGATGGGCTGTCACGGAGCCTAGTCCCGTGCTCCGCGATTCGTCTCTCCGCAGGTATGCATAGACGTCTCCTCCAAGCTCTATGTCGATGGGGTCATTGCTGCGCGCGTCTACGTCTGCTGTTGTGTGTCTGGCGAAATCAGTTGTAGGGTCATCTATTATCGGGTCGGCATATGGTCGACGTGGAAGCGTGTTGGTCACCACAGCCTCAATCCTGAGGGTAAATATATTCCTCTCGTGTCTGGATCTCAGTTGGAACTTTGTGAGTCTGTGGTTACCGCGTTGATATGTCGACAGTCCAAGCGTGGAAACTGTCGAAGAGGCAATTTTTGAGATCATCTCAGACTCACAAAGTAGTACCCGCAAAATTTTCCAGCCAGTTGAAGAAGATTCCGTTAGAATCTTCGCTGTCAATGTCGGAATGAACAAATTGGCCCTCTTGTATGGCAATTCAGGGATGGGGGTCACTCCAAGGGTCACGCCAAGAGAATCCTCAAGCTGTGGTGCCCCGTGCAGCATGGTGTGATGTCGGTAGTCGCATTGCCGACATGCCGTGAGTGCGGGGCAATCTGGTGCCAAGTGACTCCTGGCCAGACAGTTTCGGCAGTACCCCCGTCTTTCCACTGTTTCGTACCTCTGGTACGGGGTAAGCCGACGAAACCGCAGGCATGAGCGTATTGCGTGGTCTTCTTGGCATAGGCCGCAAGAGAATTGCCATGTGGAGGGTCGGCGATTGTTGAGGCTCAATGGTCTGCTTCTGTTCTGGGCTGGTCCGCGGAGTACGAGTCTTCTCGACGTGGATGGGTCACGACTCTGGGCTGGGCTAGGCAACTGAGCAGCCATATCTGGAATAAAAGAAATGCGAGTACCCAGTTCTTTCACAAATAAATAGAGTGTTAGTTAATTTGAAAATAGTTTGACGATTTTCGTTATCGGTCGACTAATTACACCGTTAGCTGTCCGAATGTCAACGACCCTAATGTTTTGATCAGTTCCAAGGTATGTTCTTTCTATACGGCCTAATTTCCATTCAGTCGGGGCCAATCTCTCATCTTTAATTACAATTAAATCGTCTTCCTTTACATTTTCTGTTTGATACTTCCACTTATATCGACGATGTAGCTCATTTAAATACTCAGTTTTCCATCTTTGGCAAAAATATTGAGAGATTATCTTTAATCGTTTCCACCGATTGGCAAGGGTGGTGTTTCCGTCTGAAACATCTGGTTCCGCTGGGGTCAAAATGGAGGTACCTATCAGAAAATGAGCTGGGGTAAGAGGATTTAAGTCGGAAGGGTCATCGCTGGCAGGACTAAGGGGTCGAGAATTAAGACAGGCTTCAATTCGCGCTAAAATGGTCGAGAATTCCTCAAAGGTAAAATTCATTTGCGGTATAAATTTTCGTAGATGTGTTTTGAATGATTTAACTCCCGCCTCCCATAATCCTCCCATATGAGGGGCACCGGGAGGAATAAAACTCCATTCTAAATTTTGATAAACATTGTTCTGGGTGGCGTCCTTTTGCAGATTCTTCATAAACTCTAGCCTATCTTTTTTTATTAACTCTGCTGCTCCTACAAAATTAGTCCCATTATCTGAGTAGATCCTGGCTGGGCTTCCTCGTCGCCCAATAAAGCGAGATAAAGCGGCTAAAAAAGATTGAGTTGATAGATCACTAGTGGGTTCTAAGTGAATTGCTTTTGTGGAAAAGCAAACGAAGACGCAAACATAACCCTTTGTTATTAAACAAGCTCTTCCTGTAAAATTCTTTATGTTGAAGGGTCCTGCAAAATCTACTCCTGTATTGGTAAAAGGTCGAGTCAGCATAGTTCGCTGGGGCGGAAGTGAGGCCATAATTTGCGTTTGAGTCTGGTGTTTATACAAAACACAAGTTCGACAATTATGAATTACCTTCTTGATTAATGGCTTCAATTTAAATATCCAGAATTCAGACCTGATTACTCGAGTCATGAGTTGATTTCCGCCATGCATGGTAATTTTGTGAACAAATTCTACTAACAAAAGGGCTAATCTCGATTCGTATGGGATAAGAATGGGATGGCGCTCGTTATATGTAAGTGCTGGGGACTGAACAAGGCGGCCATTTGCCCTAATGATTCCTTTTGAATCAATGAATGGATTGAGAGATAAAAGACTGCTACCAGATGAGAGTCTTTTCTTTTGGGTTAACGCTAAATACTCCTCTGCGAAATAACGCTTCTGTGTTAAAACAATAAGACGATCTTTGATATCTTGGATTTCACCGTGGGTGATTTCTGCTGAAGAAATTCTAAGTCGGGTCCGATTGACGCCGGTATTTCTCCAAAAACGAATTGCAAATGCTAAGACTTTATATGCTCTTGATAGAGAAGAAAATCTATCCAAAGGATCTTCAACTGTTGTGGTCGCGAAAACTTTAACTGCTTTTGCTTCTAACTCTGTGTCGCTCATAATGTCGTGTCTAGGCCATCGGTCTTTTGGAAACTTCAACCATTGGGGTCCAGTCCACCACAAATGATGTGACTGCAAATCATTTGGCGAACATCCTCGACTGGCTACATCAGCTGGGTTGCTTTCTGAATCTATGTGCTTCCAATTTTCGTTGCCTACATTATCTAAAATATCTGAAATTCTATTTCCTACAAAGGCACTCCATGAACAAGGGGGTTTTTTGAGCCATGCTAACACAATTGTTGAGTCAGTCCAAAAGTGAGTTGAAATATTTTCAATTTGTAAGTTGGGAACCACCGCTGTGGTTAATTTTGCTAAGAGAACGGCTCCGCATAATTCTAATCTAGGCAGAGATATTTTTTTGATGGGTGCTACTCGAGTTTTCGCTGCCAAAAGAAACGTGTCGACTGTTTGATCTAAATGTTCTACTCTAACATAAAGAGTCGCGGCGTAAGCGCTTTCTGAAGCGTCACAAAAACCATGTACTTCAATTTTACTTGAGGGTTTGAATCTGATCCACCTAGGTACTGAAACTGAATCTATTGAAGGACAATTTTTAATGAAATTCTTCCAATTCATTCGAGTTATGGGCTTCAACGCGTCGTCCCAATCTACTTTATCCAGCCAGACTTGTTGCATGATAAGCTTTGCTACGATGATTACTGGAGCCAACCATCCACATGGGTCAAAAAATTTGGCAATTGTTGAAAGGACTTCTCGTTTGGTGCATAATTCCCTTTCTTCCGTGGGTGGTGAGGTGAACGTAAAGTTATCAGCCGAAATGTTCCATCGGATACCTAGAGTCTTCGTTGAAGTTCCTTCCGAAATATCCAACCAATTGACCGGCAAGAGTGAGTCAGGTGGCAGATCGCGAAGTAGATTGGGGTCGTTTGAGCTCCATTTTCTCAATTCAAAACCTGCTGAGTCCATGGCTGCTACTAATTCTTTCATAGACTTAAGGGATTCTTCTACAGTGTGACCTCCAGCTAAAACGTCGTCGACATATAAATTTTGTTTTATAATTTCCGAACCTAATGGGTATGTTTCTTTAACATCTTCTGCCAATTGAATTAGGGTCCTAAGAGCGAGAAATGGGGCGCAATTAATTCCGAAAGTGACTGTCGAAAGTTCAAAGTCTTCAACGGGGTCATTTGCTGATCTTCTAAAAAGAATTCTTTGAAATGGGGCCTGACTTGGGTCGATTTGTATTTGACGATACATTTTGGTAACGTCCGCGTTGAATACATATCTAAAAAACCTCCATTTTAAAATCTGCAATACTAAATCCTGTTGAAGAATTGGCCCTGGATGTAAAATGTCATTAAGACTTTTCCTATTTGATGTGGGACTTGACGCATTGAAAACTACCCTAAGTTTAGTAGTAACCCTATCTGGTTTAATAACTGCATGATGTGGCAAATAGTAGTGAGGGGTCTTCTCGATTTCCTGGGGTCTCAGTTTCCGCATGTGTCCAAGTTCCAAATATTCCATTATCGCTGCGTCGTATTGAGATTTGATTTCGGGCGTTTTTTGCAACTTTCTTTCCATTCGATAGAATTGCGCCATTGCGATATTTCGAGATGCTCCAAGTTCAGCACAAGATTTGAACGGCATCGTGACAATATATCGTCCATCTTCATTTCTTCGCGTTGTATTTTTGAAATTTGTTTCGCAAAAGGTGTCTTCTGCTGACCTCAAAACTTTTTTTGGGGTCTCCTCCACCTCCCAAAAACGTGTGAGAATTTTCTCGATCGAAACTGTATTGTAAAGTGAAATTTTCCTATCATTTGTGTTTGATTTTTCAAGGGGTCCGCCCACTATCCAGCCAAAAACGGTGCTTTGCGCTAGTAAAGATCCTATAGATTTCATTGGAGCTCCTACTGTGTAAATTAAGGGTCCTATGTCTAAACCTATCAGAAGATCTATGGGTCGGCTTTCGTAAAAACGAGGATCTGCTAACTCGAGTTGGGTTGTTTCTCTATGTTGATTTTTATCTAGGGTGCGCGACGGCAAATTAGAAGGAAGGGACTTCAAAACGGGTGCCCAAACTTCTAATTCAAAACTAGGGTTTGTACGAGAACAAAGGTTAAAAAGACAAGCTTTTGTTGAAGTTTCTGAAACGGTTTCACTTAAACCGGTAACATGAACAAGATTCTTCCTAGTTGGAAGCTTCAATTGGTTTGTAATCTTCTCTGAAATAAATGTTGATTGAGATCCAGGGTCGATAATCGCTCGTGCGTCATATCGCTGCCCTCTAGATTCAATTTGAACAATCGCTGTGAAGAGTAGTGTTTCTTTCGATTGCTGCTGGCTAAGTTGTGAATTTTCCTTGAGAGTTAGAGTCGTTATACTAGGAGTTTGAAAACTAGGTGTGGACTGTAAACTAGGAGTGGATTGTACTAGGGTGGTTAGAGCTGCCGCACTGGTACTAGGTCGTACGTCATCTCTAACCGGTTGTGAATTTGTAGGTCGGGCCTCGTTACCCTTATGTAATAAAGTGTGATGTCTTTGATTACATTCCCTACACGTGAAACGACTCTTACAATCTCTTACAACATGATCCGAAGTGATGCAGTTGTAACAAAGATTGTGAAGTTTTACTAAGTGAATGCGATCATTCACGTTTTTCTCAAGGAATTGTGGACAATTACGTAACAAATGGTTTGCCTTACAAATTTGGCAACTCGGTCCATTTGTACGACTACTAGGTTGCGTAGATGTGCTAAATCTGTTGCTATTGTTGAATCTTCTTTGCGAACTTTGAGTCTGTTGCGCAACATTAGTTTGAAATGACTTAACCCTATTTTCCTTCCTACTATAATCGGGTCTAGGCTGATTATTTTTGGAGAAATGGGGCTTAATATTTCCTACAGATTCTAAAGTTTTGAACTTGTGTGTCAAAAATTCATTCAAATCTTTCCAAGACGGTAGTATGGAACAGTCTTCCAAACCGTTTTCAAATTCTTCTAAGAAATTTCTCGGCAGTTTCGTAGAAGTAAGGTAAACTAAAATTGGGTCCCACCCCTTTACATCTACCTTGAGTGTCTCTAGTGTCTGAACGCAACCATCTATAGTGCGTTGAAGTTTTTGGATCGAAGATCCTGAATCTGCCGAAACTTGTGGTAAACTAAGTAGAGTCTTTAGTTGTTCATTTACTTGCATTCGTTTATTCTCGTATCTGTTTTCTAAGTTTTTCCATGCTAGATCAAAACCTTCATTTGTTAGTGGTACGTTACTAATAATTTCCCGTGCCTCCCCCGCGGTTTTTTGTTTTAGATGAAAAAGTTTTTCTACTTTACTAAGTCTAGAATTATTTCTGTACAAGGCCGAAAACAAATCCCGAAAAGTAGGCCAAGCGCTGTATCCTCCATGAAATGTGTCGGTGTCGCATGGTGGTAAACGTAACGATAGATGGTTGTTTGGCTCAACTGTTTCCTTTTTTCGGGTCTCCGATTCTCGTTCGAACTTTTCCTGCTGCCTTTCGTCGGTTAGTGCTAAAATTTCTCCATTTACTGCGCTTAAACATCGTTTGTATGTCTCTAATGCCTCTTTATAATGGGTCCTCAACTTTGATTTATCGATTGGGGCCTCATCTTTTTCGGGAACACGGTCTCTACAATCTAAATAGGCCCTTTTCACTTGATCCCAAACAGAGTTCAATTCTACACGTGTCACTTCTAATGAGTGAATATTATCATCGGTGCTAGTAGCAGAGTAACCACTCTCAAAGTCTATCAGGTCATTTACGCAATTTACAAATTTATCACGTAAAACTTTATCCATATTTCCTCCTTCTTAAATATTTTCTTTGTCAAATTTTAAACTGGCTAAAATTTCAAGAAACTTTTAAAATTGAGCTTTTCTTTTAACAATTTCTGTAAAAACTTACTTTGCCAATATTTGCAAAATAATTTCAGAAAAACGCTAAATATTTGTTGAATGGGGCCAATCTTTTACAGTCCGACTTTTTTTTTTTCACGAATAGATATAAATAATGGCAGTTTACTTTGAATTTGTGTCGTTTGTGCGAAAAGTAAGAAATTTTAGCGATAATAATTTTTATAGACCTGGGTCTTTTAGAAAAAAAATTATATAAATAAAAATTTGGACGAAAGTAATTCTTTGTCGGCTAGTGTACTCTCAAAAAAAATTATCAATCAACTCTTCTGTGACAAAACAAAAAAAAAATAAAAAAAAAGCGTAGGAAAGTGATTTTTCTATCAGTGATTTTTCTATCAGAAAAAATTCAATCAAATCAAAACACAAATTTTGTAAGAAAGTGTTTTTTGCAAATTTATAACAAACAAAAAAACAAACTTTGTAGGAACGTGTTTCACTTAATAGATTTATCGAGCAAATTTATTTTTCGTAGTAAAGTGTAATTTCCAAAAATTAGCACTTAATAAATTTTTCGAGCAAATTTATTTTTCGTAGTAAAGTGTAATTTCCAAAAAATTAGCACTTAATAAATTTCTGAACAAATTTATTTTTCGTAGTAAAGTGTAATTTCCAAAATTAGCACTTAATAAATTTTCGAGTCAAATTTATTTTTCGTAGTAAAGTGTAATTTCCAAAAATTAGCACTTAATAAATATTTGAGCAAATTTATTTTTCGTAGCAAAGTGTAATTTCCAAAAATTAGCACTTAATAAATTTCTGAGCAAATTTATTTTTCGTAGCAAAGTGTAATTTCCAAAAATTAGCACTTAATAAATTTTCGAGTCAAATTTATTTTTCGTAGTAAAGTGTAATTTCCAAAAATTAGCACTTAATAAATTTTTGAGCAAATTTATTTTTCGTAGTAAAGTGTAATTTCCAAAAATTAGCACTTAATAAATTTCTAAGCAAATTTATTTGTCGTAGTAAAGTGTAATTTCCAAAAATTAGCACTTAATAAATTTTTGTGCAAATTTATTTTTCGTAGCAAAGTGTAATTTCCAAAAATTAGCACTTAATAAATTTTTCGAGCAAATTTATTTTTCGTTGTAAAGAGTAATTTCCAAAAATAAAAATAAATTTCAATAAATGTAAATTATTGTGTTAGTTCTGTTTAGCTTTTGCAGAAATGTCCGTCCGATCCCATCAACCATCAAACCATATGTTCTCTCATTCCTTTCTTTACGGCTGAAATTATGTTTTCCTACTTCTCCCTTTTTTTTCTATGTCACAAAAAAACTCCAGTGGTACATTAACCTTTGGGTTCCCTAATCAAGGCAAGAAGTGAAAACGAATGAGAAGACAACGAGAAACCAACGAAAAAAAAAAATCCGCTACCTATTGTCTCATATGCATCGATGTACATAGACTGGTGTTGTTGTTGTTTTAATGGGTACGAGGGGTCGAGTTGAAAGTGTCGGCACAGGAACTTTTTTATCAAATATATCAAGATTTTCGCGTTAAATCGGTTGGAAACTACAGTAATGCTGATTTGGAGCACAAACCACACATATTAATGGCAATAGAGATTAAAAAATCGTAAATTTTTTGACATTTTTCAAAAGGGTTTTTCTATTGAATCTAAAGCAATACGAGGGTCGTTCAAAAAGTTGGAACACGTATTTTCTAAAGCAAAAAAAAATAAATTTATTTTTTCTTTTTAATTTATTGATTGGGATTGATTTTAGCGTCTCCAAAGCATCAGCTAATATCATACGGTCGATTTCTCCCTCAGAAAATCGCATATAAAGAAGGCAAAAAAAATATTTTTTTCTCTAAGTTGCAAACTTGATGTTTAAAGTACCCAAAAATCACGAAGTAATTTGTAGGGTTCTCAAGCCAGTCAGCGGATGAGTCGAGCCAATAAAAATCTTTCCTTTTTTTCCTTTTAAGCAGCTAATAATAATAGTAATAAGAATAAAAGTAAGCTTAATAAATATAACCGCGATTAAAGCAGCCGAAAAAATTCAAGAAATTTTCGCTCTTTTGTTTCGCAAGAAAGTTGTCCGTCCACGCGTTATTCAGCACAAAATTATCTGGAATTCTTGCTGAGGTTTTCGGAATAAGTCAATGGGTGTCCGTCCGCGCGTCCGAAATCTTAATAAACTTATCTTAATAATCGTATCTTAATACTCTTATCTTAATATTCTTATCTTAAAAATAACTTGATGGCATAAATCGACTCGACTAGCCGCTGGCTTTCAGAAAAATTCATCAGAATGCGTAATAAATTATTTGAACAAATTATCGAAGGGTTTTCAAAAAGGTTGGGTCGCTATTTTCCTAAAGTTTCGAAAACTAGAAAACAGTAAAGTCGCGCGTTGTTACCGAAAAAATCGTCAAAAAACTTTCATAGGTTAGAATGCATGTAGGTTATGCAATAGGTTAGTATATATGTAAAGGGTATATATGTGTAGCAATGTGTAGGTATGTAACTGCAAGCTAACTGCACTTATGTAAGTATGTATATCAAAGTATATAAGTGTATGTATATAAGTGCAAGCTAACTGCAGTTAAGTGTTCAGTTATTTTTTTTATATATGTAAAAGGCAAAAACCAAGCCAGCGTCGTACATAGGGCCAGACCCGCCAAAATCTCCTTCATATAGCAATATGGCGGAGTTCGAAAAAAAATGGTTTTGGCACCCTATGTAACAACGCTACCTGCACAAATTTTGGGTACTCACTTTGATCCTGTAATACGTGTCTTGTATGGGTATCTTCGGTGTCGATGTTGCTGGCGTGGGTCGCTGGCTCTTCCTTCAAGGGTCTGGTGACTTTGGTGGGGTCCTTTTTCCGTGTCGTGCTGGGTCTTTTTGTTGTTGTGTCGAGTCTTTTTTTTATAAACCGTTAAAATTAATTTTGTTGCACAGTTTTGTTCTAAAATTCAAAGTTCTTGTTGTTGTTTAAGTTTTTGATTTTATACCGAACCGAACCGATATCGATTTGCGAAAATTAATTTCAAAAATTAACTTTAAATTTATAAGAAATTTAAATATAATTTTTGAAACTTTTCTTTTGCACTTTTCACTGATGTTGGATTGTTTCCACTTTTTTCTTCACATTTATTGTCACTTTTAATATCACACTATTCACCTTTTCACAACGTTATTTTTTAATTATTTAAAAAAACACTTTTGAATCCGGTTCGCATAGGACCAAAATGTTTATTGGCCGTTCTTAATTTTTTGCCTTTCGAACAAAAAAACGCACGATAATTTCAATTTCAAAATTTGGTTTTCACAATTTTATTGGTTCAAAAAAATTCGTTGTGTTTTATGTGAAAATGTGAATAATGTAACTTAGTGTTAATAAATTCAATGTTTTCTTAGATTGGTAAGTTGTGTGTTCTATTGTACAATTGGTTTCAAAGTTTATAGTTTAAATAAGTGTTTATCGTTTAAATAATTGTTTATTTCAGTTACTAAATGTTTATGTTAATGTTGGGTCACTTCACTGTTGGTGTCTTTTTTCTGTGAAAATAAAAAATTCTATGTTACACTTTTTAACACTTTTATAACTTTAATCACAATCACGGGGGAGGCGCACGAATTGAAGCTAATTACTGTCGATTTACAACTGGTTTCAACTGCCTACCGTCCGGTCGTTGTAAGCTCTCTTACCCCGACAGACAGCCAGCAGCGAAAAACAAATGACGACACAAAGGGAAAAGGACAATAACTATGTAGGCAGCATTGGAAAGCACATGCATACTTGTGGAATGTAAATGCATTTGCACTCACATACACACACATGCATATACATTACTGTCTGAAAAAATAGCATAGTTTCCAAAAGATTGGTGCAACGTTAAACAGTAGAGTACAGCACTAAAGCAACAATGCGGTGAGTATTCCTTAACGATGCCCTGGCTCGTGGCGACGTTCTATTTTTGATGTTTCCCTATTGATGTTATTTTATGGTTTTTTCACTGTGGAGTTGAGCTGAAGATCAAAGAGTTTCTTCAAAGTGATGGAAGGTATTTTGAATAGTCAAGTAAAAAAGAAAACGACCTTGAAATCCAACATCAACCATTTCAGCTTTTTTACTTGTGAAAATAAAATTCAATAATCTGCCACTTAAGCCAGTGGTTCGGCCTGTTGTGCGCTCCTTATTTATGATTTTTTATTTCTCACGAGTTGGAGATTAATGGCTAAATTATAGACCAAACTGAACATGTTTGACAGTAACATGTTTTTAATTGTCTTTTGAAATCCCTATGTAAAATCATGATCGTTTAGACGGTGAGTATTTAGTTTCTGTGGACTATTCTATATGATGGATTCGTTCACTCACATTTATTTTAATGAATTTGATTTGCATATTCAGTCATCATAAAAGGTAATCGTCAATTTGTCCCTTGTATTTGCAATTCGTGCTACATTTTCTACCCCGCAAGCTTCTCTTCACCCACCGACAACAAACTCGAGTCGCAAGACTCATGTCGCACCGTGTAAATCGGATCCATATCGTCGGTGCGCCGAAAAACCTTCCATGCATGTGTAATTTTTAGATTTTTTATTGTATTACCCACCAAAGCATTTTGCGCTATCTTCACCAGTTCCGAAGTATCCTAAAACTTCTATGTGTATCCCTCTATAGAAATTCTCCGACAAAAACCCCTATACATACATAGTTACATATTAATGCTGTCTCCCATTAATATGTATGTACGAACTATGTACATTTGTCTTTATCGTTGTCATAGTGTGACTCTTATACTATTATAAGACAGTATACCATTCCTCATAATCATGATCTCTTTGCGCGTATTATACTAATATAACATACTTTATCTCGTAGTCGTAATCTCTTTTTATCACGCTTACTTAATATCAATTACTCTCCATATTTAAGTCTTATATTAAATATATCTCGTATCATCTCTCTCTTTTTATGTAAATAGTTTCTCTTAGAATAAATTCTTATTACAACCGTTATTTTTGTTACTTTTAAGAAATAATTTTATATATTTGTGATAGATGAATGAAAAGAAGTCAGAACATTCTTTAAGTCAATGAATAAAGACGTGTATTGTTAAACTAAAAAATATAAGTTAACGTTCTTTTATTTTAAATCATAAAATAACATAATTAAATCATAAAATAACATAATCGTTTTACCCATTTTAATTTCAAACGCAAACATTTAAATTGTTTTTGTGAAATATAAATCAACGTAAAAGTGAACAAAAAAAAACTACGCAAAAATTCGAATTCCGAGAAATTTGAACTATGTATTTTATATTTGCTTAAAATTAAATTTCACTAATAAAAATAATACCATTAAGAAAAATTAAAAAAATTTAACTATTGTATTTATATATATTTTGTGCTAAAAATCAGCCGCAGCAAGAAAGCCCTAGCAACAAGCAATTTACAGTGTCCATTCCAAAGCGGTGAAGAAGAGGGAGAATTCAACGTGGCAACAGCAAATGTGTTTGATTTATTAGTGGCATTTCCAGAGTATAATGGTAAGCCTGAAGAGCTAAGCATATTCATTCAACATATCGAAGTGATACGGCAGTATGCAATGGAGGAGCAGAATACTCTCTTTGATTTGGGAATCGGAACGAAAATCGTCGGCAGAGCTAATATAGCATTGATTAATAACAATAGCCCCATGAAATGGGAGGAGATTAAAATAGTTTTAAGAGCAAATATTAATATTTCTGAGAGTAGCGAGAGAATTGTTAATAAAATGAAGACATCAGAGTGCAGAGAGCATAAATAATTTTTATGAATATGTATTGCAACTACTAACAAAATTTAATTTAAAAAAAAAACAGTATTAACAGAGATGAAGAGTGGTATAGTTGTAAATATAATGAGAGAATGGTTTTGAGAATATTTATTGGTAAATTACCGAGTGAGCCAAAATTGATTCTTAATGCTCGAAATCCCACTACACTTTTATGTAGAGGCAAAGGAGATATTAATTGAGACAGAATATTTTCATAGGAATTTTAGTAATAGAAAGTCGAATACTCAATTTCTATCATCTACCAGTTCGAATATAATTATTAAGGTCAGAATTTGAATAGTGCCCAATCACGAAATATCGATGGCAATCGGAATTATAAAGGGAGTAAGAAAATTGTATACGGAAGTTCACGTTTAGTTAACGATGGTGGCGTTCGTAATTATGAAGGCGAGTATAGTGGATAATATTCAGGCTTTAAATTTTCACACAGTGGCCGACGAGCTCTTCCCTGCACAATAGTAAAAACGAGGACTTCTCCTATAAAATTGCTGATAGATACGGGAGCAGGTACATCTCTGATACGAAGAGGATTATATCACAGTTCTTTTAGGACTGATCTTGATAGGCAAATTGTCCTGAACACCATTACTTCAAAGACCGTTACGAACACTAAGATAACTATTCCGCTTTTCATGGAATTTTATAGGCCGAATATGAAGATTGAGATGCGATTTTGATGGAATAATTGGATGCAATATATTGAGACCTTTGGAAGCTAGAATAGATTTTAAGGAGAAGTTGTTAACAACTTCTAATTCCACGATCCCTGTCATTTTTGACGATGCTGTGGAGTTTTCATCTGACGATGATATATATATTGATTCCATTATTATAGACATAAATTTCCATGAACCCTGGATGGACTTTTTGGCCAGTAGGTTGAGACTTGATAACTTGAACGATGAGGAGATATCGAGGTTATTGACTTTGATAAAGGATTTTAAATCCGTGTTTTATATAGAGGGTGATAGATTATCAACGGTGGGTAAATATCAACATCGAATTCCTACTATTGATAATATTCCTGTTTATTCAAGAACATATCGATTTCCGGAGGTTCACAAGATTGAGGTGGAGAGACAGGTTAGAGAGATATTGGATTCTGGTATTATAACTAAGTCATCAAGCCCTTATAATGCACCTATTTGAGTTGTCCCCAAAAAGTTAGATAATTCTGGGGAACGGAAATGGAGGGTTGTTGTGGATTATAGGAGATTGAATGAAATTACCATTGAGGATAAATTCCCAATCCCCAACATGGAGGATATTTTTTCAAAATTGGGCAATTCCCAATACTTTACCACATTGGACCTTGCAAAAGGATTCCACCAGATTCCGCTCTCGATGGATGATAGACGTCCACTTTTCAGTGGACTCTAGGTACTATAAAAGCATTACACTATATAAAATTTCAAGTAAATTTATGCACTGGTAAAAAAGTTATAAGCTGTTAACTGTGTAAAATGGTCCATTTGTATGGGAGGTACCAAAAGGGCCGTGCCAATAACGGTCACTTTTCTCTGAACTCTATATACTATAAAAGGATTACACTATACGAAATTTGAGGTATATGTATACACTGGTATTAAAGTTAAAAGCTGTTTACTGTTGGTAAAAAAGGTCCATTTGTGTGGGAGGTACCAAAAGGGGCGTGCCAATAACGCCAATTTTTCTCTGGGCTCTAGTTAGTATAAAAGCATTACACTGTACAAAATTTCAATTATTTGTATGAATTGGAATCAAAGTTAGCCGTTAACTTTTGGTTCAAAATGGCCCATTTGTGTGGGAGGTACAAAAAAGGGAGTGGCAACTTCGCCCATTTTTCTTGAGGAGTTAGCGACTAACAAACTAATACTATATGTGTAATTTAATTCAGAAGATTCGAGTTAGTAGCATAGAAGGTATTAAAGAATCAATATTTCACTAAAAGTTAACCCTTTGTGGGGGAGGTACTAGAAAGAGTGGACCAATATGGCCCATCTTCGAACTTAGCCGGAGATAGAGCAAAATATTACAGCATACTAAATTTGAAGTCAATCGGTTACTCCTTTCGAGAGTTATCGTGCGCACCAGCCAGCAGACAGACAAACAGACGGACGGACGAACATTGCACAAATGACTTAAAATGAACCAAAACGAATTTCCTCGGAACATACTTAGTGGCTTAGATCACTCCTTCGATGTGTTACATTTTTGGCTCGTAGCAAATGATAAGGGGGAGGGCCCGGGCCCCTCCGAAATGTTTTAAACATTGGCATAAACTATTTACAGTTTTCAAAATCACTCAAAAAAAAAAATAAAACACGAAAAATATTTGGAAGGCAGTTCAAAAAAAAAAAAACAATACAAAAGCGTTAAATATGGTAACAGTAAATGTAATAACAACTAAAAATAAGAAAAGTGCATGTTTCACAATTTTTTGATTGGTGCTAACCAGAAATTAGCTGAAATAAGTATATGTATTAGCTGAGATAAGTATATGGATTGATTATTGGAAGCAGAAGAATGATAATCCATCAAATGCAATAGATGCTATTTTAGTTTTTGTTCTCGACGTTATATTAGGCATGTTTTCGTTACAAGCTAGCACTTTTAGTTTAGCACTTTGCAACGAAAACAACTGACTTCCACTAACTGGCACATAAGCAATAAGTGGCGGATTTTCACTATCTGGTAGCAATGGTGTCATGAGTTGCGAAGAAAGAACAGTGCGAAACAGACAAAAAATTCGCGAAAAGCATTTATAAAACATATATTTACTATTCTATTTTCAATTGTTTACACTCTTTTGCAAATATTAAAATAATTTCCCATTTTTGTTCTTCTTCTTCCCGTTAAATCACAATAATTGATAAAATCTCTCCAAAAATGGGATGCCATATTGCTAAATATAGGGTGCCCAATCTGGCAACATCATACTCGATTAAGACATGAACACAAGCACCAAACTTCATCGGGAACTAATAGTGCTTAAAAGTGCTTAGCTCCACATACAAATTAAGCACTTATGGTGTAACGAAAACACGCCTATTTCTTTTAAAAAATCGAAAATTACATTTTTAACATTTACGTATTTTATTATTAAAAGTTTTAATGATCTCGTACTAAAGTACATATTTATATTTAACGCAGTTTTTAATTGTTTATCTTTGTTATGAAAAAAAAGGTTGGGCCGCCCCGAACCAAAATCCTGGATACGTCCCTGCTTCTCTCTAAAGTGAGGGGATAAAAACGGATGCCACCCTAACCTAAACCTTAGCATACATTCCAAATTTTTACATCCTTTTAAGAAAAGGACATAAATATTTCATTACACAACATTGAAGAGGATTATCAGAGCTTTTCATTGGTATTAATATCTTCAATATACGAAAAGCGTTTAAGTAGATATGACAATTTAACAAATAGTAATTTTGAGAACAATCCTTGAGACTGGTAACTTTGGAGCTCTGTACCACAAAAACTACAATGAATTTTGAAAAAGTAAAAACGCCATAAAATTCACGCACATTTGTATAATCATTGTGCCAAACATTATTAAAATCAAAAAGGGGTAAGGGGTTCTAAAATTTCTGTGTTTTCGATACATTTGCTTTGGAATTAACCACCTAATTCATACGATTACCTAAAGTGTACTGTCAACATCACTTTTTTTATGTGTGATGTCGGAACAAGTATTAAATGTTTAGAACAAGTTCTTCTAAAATATGCATATTTTTGCAAATATTATATACAAATTTCGGTAGTACCCAAACCATATGTATGTTTCAGGCAGAATATGTTTCGGACAATATTCTACATCGTGCAACATCTACCACTATGTATATAATATTTAATTCAAATTCAAATGCAGCTCCCTCCTCTAAGTTCATAAAATAAATTTTTAATTTAAATTCGTTGAGATGTACTTTATACAATTAATTTTATTCATAAAAAAGCTACATTTTATTACAGTTTAATTAATTATTGTTTAAAGTATTTGGTGTAGTATTCATTGAAGAAAGAATAGTCGAACTTTCCAAAGTTCGCATAGTCCTCTTTCGAGTAGACTTCGAAATTGTCGTAGTGATAGATTTCAACATCCTTGAAGTACATGTTGGGTACAAAGAATTCGTATTCATCTATTTCACGATCGAATGGATAGAACAAAGGTTTGTCGTCCGTAAAACGACCACCATAGCCATATCCACAAGAATATGAGGTTTTGACATGGGTTGACTGATCATGTGCGACCTCGTAGGGGGTTACCATAAAGAACATTCTCATAGGCATACCCTTCTCCCAGCCATGTGGCAAAATCAGACGATTGGGGAACAAGCAATACGAATCGTTTATGTCCACTGGATAATCGTATGTGCCACCATAGGCCATCATGACGTAGTAGTACAATTCAGTGTATGTAGTACGATCCTTGCTAGTCCAATAAAAGTCCTCGGAGCTGTGGGTGATCATATTCTTTCCCGCTGTTAAATCAACAACAAATTTGTCCAGCGTAAAGAAGTTTTCACGACTTTCTGTCATAGAGAGTACACGTCCGAATTCATCGTATTTAGGAGCGAGGAAAACTCGAATGAACGCCTTTTGGGCTTTGTCGGATTCAATAGACAACTCGAATGAGAAAGGCTTATGGTTTAAACGTATCTGGCGAGCCAAGAGTGTTTTGTCCCAGACAAAATTACCATCGTGGAAGAGCATTTTGTCATTTAACAAGTTGGTCACATCGAAATCTACCAAATCGAAGTAAGTGGCCAATTCACTCACTTGAACATTGTTGATTTGAACGCCAGGGAACGAAAGTTCGTCCTTGGTATATGGTTCCAGATAACCCTTGAAGCGGAAGAAGACATCAGCTATCCTTTTGTGGATTATATAGAAGAAAGGATCGCGCACCATTGTTTCGAAGTTCAGTAAAACCTGTGGGCTGATCTCCATATCGTCATATTCGATATGGGAGGCGTACATGTGACAGAGCAAGTAGTAGTAGTTGAAGAAATATTGATCGAATACATCAATGTTTCCCTGCAGCAAATTACCGATATATTCCACAGCATTGGGTTTGCGTAGATCTACTCTTGTTCCATCGTGCATTTCGTAGTAGCCTAAATCGATGGCTGCATGAATGCGATAGAAGCCACTCTCTATCTTGTTCAACAGGTCGAAATTGGCAAACGTTTTCATGTCGTAGTAGTTCTGACGGTAACTGAAGCCAATGCCATTGTAGGAAATCAACTGGGGTTTATAGCCGTGTTCGATTTCACTTATCCAAGAGAATCCGGGAATTTCCCCAAATCCGTGGGACAAACGCTCCATGTAGTAACGAGATATGAACTTTTGGATATTGTATATCCAGAATTCGCCACGACGTTCGTTAACATCCAATGATTTGCGGAAGAAGAAAGACTGATCCAAGTTCAAGTAGTACCAGAAAGAGTTCCAGCCCAAATCTTCAGTCAAATAAGAGAGAGTAGAATGTTCATTATAGAAATCGATGTCGCGAGTGTAGTCAACTGGCATCCACCACACCTTGAGGTCCTTCAACATGGAGTTCCATTTTTCGTCTTGATTGGATTCGTAGATGTTTTCGCGGAGCATGAACTTATCTTCGGCATACCAATGCTCACCAAGTCCCATCAATTTCCACCATTGCCACAACTTCCAGTCCTTCATATAGACATAATCCCCATAGCTATGGTATTTTTTGTCCTTGTAGTATATGTCGTGAAATTCCTTTTCGTACATGATGTACTTGCTCCAGACATCGTAGTCAAACTTTTCGGCTTCATAGATGAATTTACTGTTGAAGAAGTATTGTGGGAATATTTCGTAGATGGAGGGAAGGACCAAGGCATTGAAATCTTGACGATGTAGTACAGCCAAAGTGAGGGCATAGACAAACATGCCTTCGTTAACATGCATACGAGCCCAGCAAGCATTGTGCAGGAAAGTTTCCCAATCCTTGGCATAGTAGAAAAAGTTGAAGAGACCCCATGCTTGTTTATGGTGGGTCTTAACGAGGGCACCAAAGAATTCACCTCTGGGCAAAAGAGCTCCATTTTTGTAGGATTCCCAGAATTTTTCCATGTGATAGTCATAGTGCTAAAATCATTCAAAATATATTCCTTGCCATATATATATTAAATTTGTTCAGTTGAACCTACAGTGTAATAGGACTTGTCAGCAATGAAAGTGTCACCTAATTTAATCCATTCTTCGAACATCAAAGGATCCTCCACGCGATACACAATTTCAAGCAGGAACTTTTGCTTCTCCAGGAAACTCTTGTCAGCAATTTTGACTTCAGACAAATTGGCCGCAGCCACAAAGCCGACGCAGGCTAATAATACAATGACCAATCTCATGGCAGCAAGCGTATTTGATAAGTTAGTCTAATGCCTAAAGACTACTAATGAGTGGTCCAATAATGCAGGTATTTATAGCAGCATTATTATCAACAACCAGAGGCTAGGTATATGTAGATCAGTCTTAGGAAGAGCTAATTGTTTTTGGTTATTACTGAGGTGTTGTTATCTTTCATCCGTATCTGCATTTCAAGAAGCCGGAGTCTAAGCAAACTTAATGCAAATCACACAGGTTAAATTATGTTTGTATATTTATTTTCTTTGCGTTTTTTTTTAATTTCAAGGTTTTTATGTCATACACCTTATGTTTTAAAGATTAATGGTGCGCCATTAAATTATTATTATTATTATTAATCTGAGATGAAAAACTTGCTTCTGTTCAGGATTCACTTTAATTTACTTATATTTACCACATTTCTGAAGTGCGGCTTACAGCTACCTGTGATTCGTTCGTGCCAGACAGACGCTCCTGGGAAAATGGAACACTAGCCCATGCGCCAGTGGGAACCAGCTGCTACACGGATGGGTCCAAGCGAGGAGGAAGGACGGGTCTGGGACTTTTTATTGAAGAACCAGAAGTCGAACTTCACTTCAAGTAGAAGTTCGAGCAATCACGGAGTGTGTGAACTGGCTCAGTAATACCACAAAGCCTAAATATGCCAACATATTCACAGATAGCCAAATGTAACATCGGAAAAGGTCAAATCCAGAACGGTGTTAGACTGTAAAAGAACGATAAATAATTACTCAGTCCATGGTCAACTGCGTATTTTCTGGGTACCGGGACACAACGGAGTGATTGGAAATGAACGAGCAAACAGCTTGGCTTCAAAGGGCAGAGAACTTCTAGTAATAAACTTGGAAAATTGGAAACTTTTCGAAGCCACGAAGGATGAGTTGAAGCACTGGGCAGTGATGGCTCACAAAACTGTGTGGAATAGAGCAACTGCAAAGATACTGTGGGGTGACCCAAATGAGAAGAAAACGAGTACTTTTCTGAAACTAAACAAGATCGAGATTAGTAAGATGATGAGTGTTCTAACGGGACACTCAAGCTTACAGGCACATCTTCATCGCATAGGACTAGCAGAAAACGACGAGTGCAGGGCATGCAAGGAAAACATCGAAACGATGGAACATTTTCTAAAGGGTGTCCCAAGAAGAGCGCAATTTTTTAATTACTGATGCAGCAATTGAATTGTTTTCTAAAGGGTGTCCCAAGAAGAGCGCAATTTTTTAATTACTGATGCAGCAATTGAATTGTTTCTCTGGCTGTATGACATGTGGCGCCGTCTTGTTGGAACCACATGCCCTCCACATTCATTTCTTCAATTCTATGCAAGCAAAAACTGGTTATCATTTCACGATACCGAACACCATTGACTGTTTGCGCTTGACCTGCCTCAAAGGTCCAATGATTCCTCCAGCCGAAAAACCACACCACACAGTGACACGTTGAGGATGCATTTGCTTCTCGTGAATCACTCGAGGATTTTCCGCACCCCAAATGCGACAATTCTGCCTATTGACGAAGCCATCAAGATGAAAATGGGCCTCGTCACTGAAGATGATTTTATCGGCAAAATCAGCATTTTCATGTTGTCTCTCCAATACCCAATTAACGAACTCCCTTCGCTGTCCTTCTCCATTTTTACTAACCTCGTACCTTCTACTAACAAACAATAACTATTATTCAAATGTCAAACAATGACACTTCGAATGTTGCGAGATTTAAAAATTGCGTTCTTCTTGGGACACCCTTTATGTCACTGGCCAGCTTTCACACATGCAAGATCCCGATATTTCGGTTCCGATATATTGCCAGACTTGACTCATCTCAGAGGATATGACTGAAAGATACTGAGAAAATACGTGTCTAGTACCGATTTTCTGTAACCCGTGGGGTATAAAAATCATAAATAAGGAGCGCACAACAGTCCGAACCACTGGCTTAAGTGTATGTCCATGGACATGAGACGTTTAAACGTCTCCTCTATTCCACCTAACTTAACCTAACCTATATTTACAAACTATGTAGTAAGTTTGTAAATATAAGTAAAAATTATTTTATTTGTGGACTTAGGACATTATTTATGTAAGTGCACAAATAATACACGTTAATTTTTGAAAATATTTTGTTTTGTTAATTAAGGCGCAAAAAATTGTCACTTATTAAACACAACTTAGTGCTGACTTGAACCCCACACTTAAGGCTGGGTTAGGCAAACGTAACCGCAACGCCCCGTAGCGTAACGAATCAGCTGATTCTATCTGACATATGGAAATCAGTGGAAACGATTAGCCAATGGAAACGAAACGTAAACGGAAGACTGAATCTGTTGGACGGTACGTTTACGTGCATTTTCAAACAAAAATAGTAAAATAATGAAAACGAATAAATTTATGCGAAACTTTTGAAAAGTAATGATAAATAAGTAATAAAATGATAAATTAGTAGCAAATAAATATAAAATTTAATTAGTTTATTGCTATTTTTGATGTATATGTCTGAGTAAAGATTTGGGTAATTGCTCCAGCGGGAAACTTTACGGCGGCGTTAAAGTTAAATTACGGTTAAGTTTGCCTAACCCGGCCTTATAACATGTCCTTCCTCTACGCATGATAATAAACGACATAGTTTTGTGAGGTAATCAAAAAATAACGAATATGAAGAAATTTGGTTTAGATTTAAATGTAAAATCCATATACAATAAACACTCCGCTTCATTTGATTGAGGAAACTTTTAAAAATGGTTGCAACTGTCCATAATTTTTGAGCTATTAGCGGAATTGAACGCTGAATTTTCAAAATGGCGGCTCAGGGCCTGATTATAACTACCAGAAGGAAAAAGAATGGAATTCGTATGTACGAGAATGTGTTGTTGCGAACAAATAGCGTAAGACTAAAGAAGACCATAATGTAGGTAAATATTTCTGCGCCACTTGATTGAACCACTGTGCAACAAATTGAACCTGAAATCTCGGGATTTAATATTTTCAAAATTGCTTATAAATTTATAACCCTTTTGAAGTCAACCTAAATAATTTTTAGATAGTTGATAAGAGATAAATCCCAGTGGGCCAATACCTTTTTACTTATTGAAGTAGTATTAAGTTATAGGGCTAATTTGCAATGCGTATTGATATACTGAATTAATTTTACCTCAAAAAGTTGATTGTATTCGTGAAATTATACCCAGATGATGTTTTACGTTTGGGTTTGGGTGGCAGTCTTTTTTTGCCAGCTCACACAGACTAGGTTAGGTCGCTAGTTATACCACGGGCTGAAATGCCCATCGAAACCAACCTGTTTGTTATACAAACTTATCGATAGTACGAATATCGGTACCGGAGAGATCTGTCCTCTAGTGGGAGGAGATATTTTGATCTACTCAGGTCTTTTCTTGGCCAAACTTGTCTAGATACCATACATGTACCGATTTCTGTAAATTTTTCGTTGGACGGCCTTATTGCCTATTGCTTAAGCCAAAGCTTGCATGTGGATAGTGGTGCACCAGTATATACAAATTCTCCACTAATTTGGAACCTAGCGGTGAATGAAATCCTGCTAGATTTAGAACGTTGTGGCTGCAAGGTCGTGGCATATGCGGACGGCGTGGCAATCGCAGTGAGTGGCAAATTCGAAAACGTCCTCAGAGACATCCTACAGGTGGCTCTGAACAAATTGGCTAAATGGGCCAGAAGCAGCGGTTTGGGCGTTAACCCAAACAAGACAGAATTGGTTCTCTTTACCAGGATGAATAATGTCCCACATGTAGACCCTCCACCTCGGATAAATGGAACAGATCTAGTCTTTTCTGAAAGTGCAAAATTTTTAGGAATAATTCTAGATAGGAAACTGTTGTTTAGACATAACGTATCGGAACGTGTAAGGAAGACCAACGTCGCCTTATGTTCCTGCAAAAAGGCTGTAGGATCGCGGTGGGGCCTCTCTCCTAAAATCGTCCACTGGATATATATAGCAGTAGTTCGTCCAATACTGTTATACGGAATTGTGGTATGGCCCAAGCTTTGGCTTAGGCAAGAGGCAAGAGGCAAATCAGGCAGTCCAACGAAAGATGGACAGAAATCGGCACCTGCAGGGTAGCTAGACAAATCTGGCCAAGGTATGACCTGAGAAGATCAAAATATCTCCTTGCACTAGAGAGGCAAAGATTGTCTACGTTAGTATCAGTTCTGACGGGACACTGCTTGATCGGCGAACACGCCAAATATTGGATATTGACTCTAATGACTTCTGCAGAAGCTGTGGAGATGAGGAAGAAGTGGAGAGCATTGAGTACTTGCTATGCGACTGCCCCGCTCTGAGTAAACGACGACTGGACATACTGGGGTCGGCCTTTCTAGGCAGCCTAACAGATCTTTCCAGTACCGATATTCGTACTATCGATAAATTTGTATATCAAACAGGTTGGTTTCGATGAGGAGCATTTCAGCCCGTGGTAACACTAGGGACTGCCACCCTAACCTTAACCTAAACCTAAATTTTCCTTCTATGTTGAAAAACAGCTGTTTATCCCCTCACCTTAGAGAGGAGGGTATATATCATTTGCTACAAGCCAAAAGTGTAACCCATCGAAGGAGTGACTTAAGACCCTAAGTATGTTCGGCGGAAATCCGTTTTGGGTCTTTTTAAGTTATATGAGCAATGTCCGTCCGTCTGTCTGTAAAGGAGTAACCGATTGATTTCAAATTCGGTATGCGTTAACATTTTTCTCTATCTCCGGCTAAGTTCGAATATGGGCCATATTGGTCTACTCCTTCTAGTACCTCCCCAACAAAGGGTTAACTTTTAGTGAAAAATTTATTTTTTAATACCTTCTATACTACTTACTCGAATCTGCTGAAATTTCACACATAGTATTAGTTTGTAAGTCGCTAACACGTCAAGAAAAATGGGCGAAATGCCCACTCCCTTTTTGGTACCTCCCACACAAACGGACCATTTTGCACCAAAAGTTAACTGTTTATGTTTCATACAAATACTTGAAATTTTTTACATTGTAATGCTTTTATAGTACCTAGAGTCCAGAGAAAAGTGGGCGTTATTGGCACATCCTTTTTTGTACCTCCCACACAAGTGGACCATTTTGTACCAAATGTAAACAGCTTTTAACTTTAATACCAGTACATACTTTAAAGTTATTGATTGCAATTTAAATTGATAATAATTTAATTAAAACAAAAAAAATTTTCGAATATTTTTTTGGAACCATGGTGAGGGGATTCATAAGTCGGTTTACCCGACTGAACTTTCCATTACCATTATTGAATACAATAATATAAAATAGAGAGTTTTTTATCGTAAAGTCCGATAGGTTATGAATAAAATGTGACCAATCCGAAAAAATAGAGGCACAACTTCAACGATTTAGTTCGGAATGGTCTTATTTTATTCATGGTCGATTCGACTTTACGATAAAGTCGGATCGACTTTTTTTTATCGTAAAGTCGATTTATTTATAGCTGTGCATTTTTAGATGTTTTTGTATAAAAATTATCAAAATTTTCGCAAAAAAAAAGGATTTTTGCAATATCTTGTAAGGCAGCGTCGAAACTTAATTTGATGAATGAATTTTTTGCTTTTGTTCTCATATAATACATACAAACGTTTTTCATCTTAACACACTTGAATTAAAATATGCAAAAAAAAGTGTAAAAATGTTAAATGTATGTATATTTTCTATGTTTCAAGTTTGTATTGAATTTAGAGGAGAAGGCTTATGTTGCGATTATTTTTTGTTTATATTACTATGAAATTTAGTATAACTTTATATATTGTAAAGCTATAAAATTCTGACACATGATGCAATTTGTCATAAGTAAACGATTTCCTTCAAAAATTCTAATAAATCATGGTGGCGCTAACGCCTTTTTGGGGGTAAAGGCTAGATATGTCTCAAAGTAATTTTATATATATGTACGTAAAATACACATTTCGGAACTTTCATTGAGCGGGATCCCGGGAACGTTTAAAAAATCCCGCTTTCCCGGGAACGTTTAAAAAACCCCGCTTTCCCGGGAATTCAAAAAGTCCGGGAAATGAAAAACTCTACTTAAAAGTAAAACCCCCTTCTATGTCAAGAAATGGAATTCCTTGAAATGTATGGACGATTCGATCGTGCCCACATGTTCGTGCAGGGCCGATTCTGTAGACTTCCCCTTGTTGTAAGCATACTGGTTTCCCAGGTTTTCCCTAAAGAAAGAATCTAAGAGTCTTTCCAGACCTTTCAATAGGATGAAGAATATGCTAAATGGTCTTTTGGACCAGTTTGCGCTATCTTTTTCGTTTTGGGTATAAATACCACTTTGGTATCCCTCCGTCGATTGGGGATGCATGAGAGCATGATACATCCTCAATCAATTTTCTCTAGCGAGTTGATAATGTACTTCAACATTTTTGGCATTTCTACTGGATCAATGACGTCTGGTCCAACAACCTAGCGACTCTAGCAGTCCACTCGCTCTCTTGTTGGTTCTGTTGGTGAGTTTTCTGGGAAATCTTGCAAATAACCCACTGTACAAGGTGCAGTGGATAATATCTTACGCAGCTTTCCGGTATTCGAGACCTTTTCCACTTCTCCACAGAAGGTGTGCCAATAACCCTTTCTAAACTAGAGTTGGCCTTATTGAATAGCTTGTTGCAGGACTTTTTCCTAGCCTTTAACGCAGAAGTCCACCATTGAGGTTTAGTTTTACCCTTGTACCTTGTTTTTAGACAGGCTTCTTCAAGGGAACTATTGAATGATGTGGTGATATGCTCGACCAGACCGGCTTTGTCATTCGGTTCGTACAGAAGTTTGGAGTTGAGGACTTTCTTGAAATTCTTCTCATACAGGTGCCACTTCGTCTTCCTCATATTTCTGTGGACGGCATGTTCAGGCGATTTATCAGCGAGTTTGAACTCTATATAATGGTGATCTGAGAATGAGTGGTCGTCCAGTACATTCCACCCAATAATTTTGTCTCACAGCCGGTCAGTAGCAAACGTTATGTCGAGTACTTCTTGTTCGTCTTTAATTGTAAAGGTCGGTTTATTACCTATGTTACAAATACTTAGGTTGGTAGTTAGAATAAAGTCAAGAAACGAATCAACCCTATTGTTTATATCCGTACTACCCCAGATAGTATGATGAGCGTTCGTGTCTGCGCCAATAATCAGCTCGACCTCATCAGACATTGCTTCTCCACTACTTCCCTGAATAGAGCAGTCGATACTACAGCTTCATAAGGAAAGTAACTGGAGACCACCCAATATATGCGATTAACGATCTCCAGACTTACAGATGTTTGTTCTTTACCACTTAAATTAGCCAGGAGAAAGATACTTAGATCTTTCCTGGTCAAAATGCAGGTTCTTGGAGTGTCTTCACAGTTGACCACAATTAGTTTAAAGTTGGGTGTCTTGATACCGCACAGCCTTCCTCCCACTGCGTAGGGCTCCTATATCAGGACGATGTCAACTGCACCTGTGGACAGGCGCAGCAATAGAGCCGCTGAGGCAGGTTTAGCGTGATGGACAGATTAACATCCACCCCGACAAGGTTGCTATCGAACTCTTCGTCCGTATCATCGAGAAGCGTGTCCCCGCCAGATGCGTCAAAGAGTCCGGAGACTCCCCTCTGTGTCAGAAGTAGAGCTTTTGTCCTCAGGGACGTTACAGATCTTCTGTTAGAGTTGGAGTCACCAGAAATAATGGGCGTGGGTACCGCCGTGTATCAACCACGGTGGACGACTCACCTTCCGCAGTGGGGGCTATATCCTGCTTGTATACCTTCAAGACTATAGTCTCGAAACCGTATTGTAGGGTTGCACTTGCACGTTGTATATGGGAGGTGGATTCAGCGTTAAGGATCAAATTAACCTGCGGCTTTTTACCATCCGCCTCACCCACCTTGCTGATTCTCCAATTATGGGCCGGCAGACCAGGATTAGAATCTTTTATTATTTCTAATATGCCAGCCGGGTTGGAGGGCTCTTCTGTAACCCAGGTGATGGTTCTAGGGTGACTAGGGATGTTGTTTTTTGGCAATATCCAACTGGACACCCGACCACACCTCACCCGCTCGACTCAGATCAGCCTTATACAGGTCTACCGATCTGGCATCACCGAAATATAAGAGCTTTACTCTCCCCTGATGCCATCCTGCGTCGTTGCAGATTGGTGGATTGCCTGGCATTTCTTTTCGGACATCGAGGTAATGAGCCATAATGGCTGATTGCACATGGCTCCAATTGTCCTTGAGGATGGATCCATCCTCACTACTTCTGTCTATAACAGCCATCACTAGACTCCCCTTCGCCACTTCATTGAAGGGCTTGGTGAGTGTCCTGTTGATGGTGACATTAGGGCCTCATTCCTCAGTTTCCGTTAACTCAGCTTAAGTTGTAGCTTTTTCAGCCGAATCAATAGCTTCTGAAACATCTATGACGCCCTTAGCCCAGGTAAGTGACTCTTTTGTTTTTCGTTAAGAGTCGAAACCTCAGCAACCTCCAACTTCGTCAAAACTGGAAGCTATCCGGTGTTCATTTCGTTTGCGTTTTGACCCCTCACCGTATCACTTGTTGTGAATACGGGGGGACACTATCACCAGATATGGTGTGGTCGTATTTGACCAAGAGCAGCGGATGGACAGTCAGACGATTGAAGAATCCCGCTCTATGGGATCATGAAGGTTCCTCCTTGATGCGGTTGGATTCAGAGCCCAAAGACCGCGTACGGTTATGTATTTGTTGTTTATTAAAATTGTTTTTATCGATATAGAACGCACGAGTGTAGAGGATGTATAAATATTGTAAGAATTGTAACAATTTGAGATTTGTTTTTATAATAAAAACGAAAACTGGAATTTGGGACCAAAAATATTATTATATACAGTTAAGATGTAGATGAAAATCTGAAACTTAATCGTTGCAACCAGAAAAAATGTTCGTTATGAATGAAAATGCGTTATACGGTGTTCGTTATACGCGTACTCGACTGTATAACATTTTTATACCCTACACCACACTGACGTACAGGGTATTATATTTGTTTGTATTTGTGCATTTGTTTTCAACACCAAAAGGAGAATAAATAGAACCATCCCTGCAGCGAAGCGGACCAGTTCATAAGTAGTTCTACACTGGTCCATGAGAATGTATGAACTAGTTCTACATAATACCCTTTGCCCAGCAAGCAACTGTTTCTTTTTACATGGGCTTGTCCTAGGAAGAATCAATTGTCTCCAGCTGCATTCGTTTGGAACAGTTCTGATTTGAAATAGTTATGATTATTATTATAACGTCTTACTTGTTCAAATTTCCACTAAGCAATGAACTCAAGACTGAAATGACAAGCACCACCATAAATTCCTAACGGTAAACACTTAGAATACATTACTTTTGCTCTAGTCTGGATATAGTTCATTTTGGACCAGCTCAGATCCGGTCCTTTTCATAGACTGTTTCCAATTCCTCTGCAGGGATCGTCTATTATACCGATCGACTCAGAATCACTTACTGAGATTACATTTTTTAATCAAAGTACAGGTCGCAATTATGGTTCGATCTCAACGAAATTTTGCACGTATAACTCCCATATATATGTACCTCCGTTTTGGCATATATGCACCGTATAAGCAACATTTTTTAACCGATAAAAATTGACAGAGAGAAGTCTCTTGGTGCCCTTAGAGACAATACCAAATTTGAGGAAAATTGGTTCAGATTTAGATATAACCTCCATGTAGTACATGTTACCCCCTATTTGATATGTTAGCGCTGTAGAAACCCTATTTAATATCCGATCAGTACGAAATTCGGCAGAACGAGGTTTCTTATTACATGAATGAACAGTTATGATTTAGATATATCCCCCATATGTTCCTTCCGATTTTGTATCAAATCGCTTAGAAGATGTACTTTAGGTTAGGAAGGGTGGTACATCTCTGCAAGTCCATTTGGAGACCCCTTTGGATCCATTGTGATTCCCTTCTTTTTGGTCGACTGTTGTTGTATGATCTGTGGATGGGGGAAATAAGAAGGATGATAAAATATAAATTGTCAAGACTGCAGAAGTAGGAAATTTGAAGTATTAAGAGGAGATGTAAGGTTAAAAGGAAAGAAAGAAAAAAGGTCATAACACAGGAAGGTGCATCGAATACACACACAGACTGACTGACTGTGATCCTGACTATCGTCTCTTGATAGTCACGTTTACTCTGTGTGTATGTGCACCGATGCACGCACTTGTTCGTAAGCATCCATGCGAGTCTGAATTCATTTATGCTAATGCAAAAGGAAACTCTGATGGCTACCGCTACCCACGTACGTGTGCTTATATCCAGGTTATTTTGATCGAGTGGTTGTGCGGCTGTATCGTAAAAGTGAAACGAGAAGAGTAGTTGGATTGGTTTGAGTAGTAGACATTTTTATCAAACGTATATGCACGTGGTTCACATGCGATATCCTAACTAACTGGGTTTGTGGTAGTCATGCTGATTCCGTGTGCACATACGCCGATGAAAAGTTGTTTCTTTTCGTTGGACTAGCTGTTTACTTGATAGCCACAACATGTTAATACTTTGAAGTACATTCCAAAGACCATTCACCATGGTCTTGGAAATGTACTTATCTTATTGTTGAGAATATCTAGGTTCTTTGGTATCCACAATCTTTTTCATTTAGACAGCCAATCTTTACAAAACTTATGATGTTATCGATGGTTAGGTTAGGTTAAGGACGCGCGGCACACAACCATTGCTGCCGTGCACCACTTCACTGGGAGACCACTGGGTCCATTGTGTTCGACCTGAGAAGAAGAGTAAAATAAGAGGGAGAGGTCGAAGAAGATAAAGGAGATGATGAGTATAGATAAAAGAGAGGAGAGATGGCTTTTTAGGAGAGGTTTAGATGAGTTAATGCCAAACCATCCATCTCAAGCAACCTATGAAGCCCATGATTCTATCAACATCGTGGGATGATAGAGATTCCAGATTTTGTATCGTGTAATCACCTAGGTCGGGATGTATTCGTCTTGATAGAGTAGGACATTAACAGAGAAGGTGTTCGATTGTCTCCAGTTCCTCCTCATCCGGACAGAGTCGACAGTAGTCGGCAGAATCATTCTGCCACCTTGATGTTAAAGATCTAACATTACAGTGGCCAGTCAGCGTGCCTATCTATCATTAAACGAATGTCCCTCTGTGTGAAGTTGCTTTCGAAACATCCTCTTGCTTGCCCAGAAAATGGTCGCCAATGCACTTTTCCGCTGGCTTTGTAAACATAGACATTTGCAGATGACGTGCTCTATAGCCTCGAGTTCATCCTCCTCGCCGCACATACGACAGTAAATTGGCGAAGTGTTATTTCAGCGACTTGTCATTGCTCGAATTGAACAGTGGCCAGTTATAGCTCCTATTATGAGTCTCAGACTCCGCGTATCCAGTCCTAGCAGTAGTTCAGAGTTTGTGGCACTCAACATGGACCATAGGACTTTTGAGGTCCTACAGTTGTCTCTACTGCTCCAGGCCTGGATGACCTTGCCTGAGATCCAGACCCTCAGAGTTCTATAGAAGTGGCTGATCGGAGGGTATACCGATCCTTCTACCGCTTCGATACACATCGCGGATCCCTCTCTCGCCAATTCGTCTGCAATTTCATTCCCTGCTATATTAAAGTGTCCCGGTATCCAACACAATGAGACACTGTTATGATTCATAAGATTCCCTTGGGATTGCCTGCAATACAAGAAAAGCCTTGAGTTAACTCGATGACTTCCGACTGCCTTTAGTGCAGCCTGACTATCGATATATATCGTCACATTTCAATAATGTCGTCTGTGATCGATTTAGCTGCCTTCTGAATGACTCTCTGCCTGAAACACACTGCATTCATTCGTAGTCTAAACGATCTTCTGAAGTTTTTTGTCTCTATGTAGACACTTGATCCGGTCCTACATCCATTTTTGGTCCATCGGTAAAAACCACGCAACCCCCACTGGAGTCTATGTGCCGGTCAAACAGGCTTTCTTTCAGGATTCAGAAAGTCGAAGCAGGCTACTTGCCGCTACTCCCATCACATAGTCCTTGATGGGTAGTACACGCAGGAAGATATCCAAAGCCGCTTGCGTCGTGCTGCATGTGACACTTTGGGACTTGGTATCTTACGATGGCTATCATGCCCACCATACGGTGGATCCATAGGTCAGAATTGGTCTGACCACTGATCTGTAGGTTCAATCTACTATGTGTGGTCTCAGTTCACAGTTCTTACCTATTGAGTTCTTTCATATATAGTTCTTCTTTCTGTTCGATTTGGAGTCTAGGATAACCCCTAGATATTTACGTAGCCTCCTTAGATTAACTTAGCTCTGTACCGTAAAATGAGGGCAAAGTAAAGTCCTCTAGTTTTGTTCTTCTTGTAAATAATATCAGCTCAGTTTTGCTCGGGTTCACACCTAAGCATTTGCCTCTGGCCCATGAAAAAAAGTTCCCTTAAGGATGTTTGCATTATGTCGCTAGCAACCATAGTATGGGTGATAACCCGCCTCCCTGTGGTGTCCCTCTGGTCACTGATCTTCATACTAAAATGATTCGTAGATTGCAGTTGATTATTCTTCTGTTCCGCATATTACAAACCAATTCCACCAGGAATCCTTGAATGTGTAGTACCTCCAAGGACTCCACTATGGTCTTTGTCTCAATGTTATTGAAGGCACTCTTTATGTCAAGGAACGCTGCTAGTGCGCGCTCTCAACAGATCTACCCTTACGGTAGGCATGCTGAGCATTGCTGATGAGTGTCGAATCTCGCATTAATAGGTCAATTAGTCGCTCAAGTGTTTTCAACGAATAGTCCTTCGGAGGTGTGTGGGATGGCTTCCCAGACTTGGGAATGAACACAACCTCTCTCTCCACTTTTACGGTGTATATCTGAGTGCTAGGCACTTCCTTGAAATCTCGAAAAAGTTCAACATAGTGTTGTGTGAAAAGTTCTGCAGCATGATAGGGATAATTCCATCGAGTCCTGGGGATTTATATGGACCAAATGTGAGCATCGCCCAAGCTGTCTTATCCACATTTACAATGCTCTCTATTGCACTGCGGTACTGGTGAGTGTCTCAATGTCCATAAGCAAAGAGAGTATCTCAGAGCTTGACTCCGTCCATGAACCGTCCCTATTCTGAATATATTCAGGAGTACTGGGGTCCTTAGATAGTATTCTTCTGAAGCGGGATGCCTCATTTACGGATTCTATGGACTCACAGAAAGATATCCATGAGCCCCTGTTAGCTGCTTTCTCGCCGTCCTCAAGGTTGACCTCTGATTCCACAGTTCCTTGGTCCAACATTTTGGGTGCTGCCTCTTGCCCGGTTAAGTCATCGGCCAAGCTAGTTCAAAACTATCTATCACAATATCTGTTACCTTATCCACAGTTTCGTCCACATCACTGAACGTACAACAACCCCTTGATATGGAGGAAATTTTGGATTCCTTATTAGTATTGAATAAATCCCATTTAGTGCTCCTAGTATTCCTGTAGGGATTTGTCCTTTCTACTGTTCGTCAATGTTACACCTATAACTTCTTCCCTATGATTTGTCCTGAACGTAGGTGTGTTTCCAAAATTACATATTCTAAGAAGTTGTGCTTTACTTCCGATCATTACAAAATTTGGCAGAACGATGTTTCTTAATTTAGGAACGAATGCTGCTTAATTTGGGGATAATCGGTTGTGATTCAGATATAGCCACATATATTTTATGTTCCTGCCTATTTAATATTTAAGCGCTTTTAAAACTGTATTCTATGTCCGATCTTTATATAATTTGGCAGAAATTAGGTTTTTGTTCCAAGTTTATGGAAATCTGTTAAGATTATTTAGGGATAGCCCCATTTAATTGTTCATTCCGATTCTTGATCTATAAAGAAGATTGCGCATTTTAAGGTTGTCGTTTCAGATCTAGTTTATTATGATTATCATCTTCAACTCAGCGCATCTTCTGGTAGCTCCCATATAAATTGACAAATTCACCGATAATTCATTGGTCTATTCATGACTACGGTACCTAATTTAAATTTTCACATTTTATAATAATTTTGCAATGACTTGTGTCTGTTTAAAATTAAATAGAAACATCGATTTTATTGTTTGAGTGTTATAAATGAGTACTTTGAGAATTTGATGCATTTTCTTTATCTTTCGAGTTTCCAATTTTATCAGCATCTTGCATTGTTGCAGGTAATACTAAATTCGTGGTTTCTGGAAACAGCAGCGATAAACATGCACTGGTAAGAGCTGTCGTCGCAAAGAGTATCGCCGGTGCATTTTCATAATATTTGGCCTAATGGGAGAAGACATTAACAGTTACAAGTAGTCCGGCACTATTAGGAGTACTATATTTACCAAAAGTGGCGTTTGTGGTGCCAACATCGATCCAAATCTTCCCATCATAGAACAGAAGGATAACAAGCTATTGCGCAAATTAGTTGGGAATATCTCCGATGTAAAAAAATAGAGTACTTGAAAACTGGCCGTTATTGCAAGCTTACCAACGAGGAATAGTATCAGTTGGACAAGGGCTTCATCTAAAAGCCAATAAAAAAGATATTGACACTTTAGCCATATTTCTATGAGTACAAATCAGGGATACTCATTACCTTTTGGCAAAAAGACCGTTGCCAGACAACAAAGACCACTGATCAACAAGCAACCAAACAGAGAATGCCTTCGGCCAAATCGATCCATAATGATGAGTGGCAATAGAAAGCCTGGAATTTCGACCATGGCTATAAATATGAAGTTATTGTATTTATCGCCATCCAACAGAACCGCGTTCAAACTGAGACCATAGTACACCAGCACATTAACAATCCAACAGAAGGAACAGTTCGCAATGCGCCAAAATAGTGTGGTAAATGCCAGTTTTATGGGAAATTTGCCTTCTGTTGCGCTTTCCAGCTTTTCACGATTCGCTAGAATCAGCTTATCCAAGGAGTGGTCGGACAGCTTACGCTTGTTTACTTTTGCAGCTCGTCTCAGAATGGCTTTAGCCTCGTCTTCCCTTCGTTGACTCAATAGCCATCGCACACTCTCGGGCAAGATCCAGAAATACACGAACAGCACCAGGGCCGGTATATACATTATACGCAAAAGAATCCTCCAATTTTGATAGTATTTTGCAAATATGGCCAAAAGCATTTCGCCAATTGCATAGAAAATTGTAACCAAGCTGCAGGCCAGGACTCGCCGCTTGGGACCCACCAACTCAATGCCGACGATGAAACACACCGAGTACAAAGGACTCGAGGCTAAACTGTCGAGAAATTCAAATGCTACAAAGAACGAATAGGATGTGGCAAACGAACGAATGATGCCTAAAATCGCCGCAACGAATCCACCTAAAGCCAAGGCAGTACGACGACCATAACTGAAAGAGAAGACCAGGAAAGGTGCATTGAATATCATCCATCGAACATTTTAGCTTTATTCTGTTTCCCCTTTACTTACCGATCCGAGATATATCCTCCAATCGGGATTCCAACAAATTGTCCAATATTATTCAGTGTACCCACCATTGACAGTTTCCATTCGTCCGAGCAAAAGATGTTGAACTGCAAAGTGCACAATAAGAAAATATTAATACTCAGGTGAAAATTAATTCAATAAAAAAAGTGAGAGTAGAAAACATAACACAGGTCAATATTTTTGCGGTGCTGGGTTTTGCAGTCGGGTTGGATATATGGGATAAAACAGTTCTCAGCCTAAAAGGTGTATTATTTGAATTGATAAACTGCAATATGCAAAAATAGAGAGGTTGAACATCTTTAAGCATAACTTGAGCACCATTTGACGTCTTCTGACATAATTGTTTCATCCGGTTTCGATGATATCTTGCAAGATATTGCAAAAAAAATCATATTTTTTTTAGAAAATTTTAATAATTTTAAATAAAGCATCATAAAATTATCGAAAAAGGCATAATTTTAATTTATCTTGATTATTTTATCGTAATTTCTCATCGGCCATGAATGCATTTCGAAGAAAATCAATGCATAATTTAAAAAGTTGTAGCTAAGTTAGTAAGTCTACCCAATCCAACAATTTGCAAAAGTGTAGTGCAGAAGTTAAAAGACTCACTTTTTTGGTATTTTATGTTGATATGATATTTGGGTGGGAGGTAAAGTTGGTAGATTTCATAAATTAGCTACAACTTCTTAAATTATCTCATTGTATTCATGAGAGATCAACCTTTACGATAAAATAATAATTATGCATTTTTCGACGTTTTTATGGCGCTTTTATTTAAACATTATTAAAATTTTCTCAAAAACATAGTTTTTCGCGATACATATCCTCAAAACCGCTGAACTGACGAAAAATGGTATTGGAAAATATTATTTTATTAATATAAATATTCGATTCTTTAAAACTTCCTGCACCAATTTGGATAAATGATTCTCGAGTTATGCTAAAATATGTGCGCACAGTGGAATGAATTAAAAAAGGAAATAATTTTGTCATTTCTTAAGCAGACAACCGACTCACGGTGGGGTATTTGGTACCAAGACACGCACATGCAACTTTTTTTGATTTATTTAATTGTTTACAACGTATTAAGTAAAAAACTATTTCATTAAACAATTAGTAACAAAATTTTAATATATGGGCGTTTCCATGGTCACATGTTTAATTTTCTTCACTAAAACTTTTATGAAATATTTTTTTTAATTTATATATTGTAAATAATTAAAATAAATTGAAAAAACTATGTGCGAGGCTTGTCTGAATTAATCAAGTTTTTCTACCAAATACCCCAGTGTGCGCCGTGGCCACGATGCACGGCGACCAAGAAATAAAAAGTTGCCAAAAATATATGTCCTCTTCTTACGCTTTACTTAAAAAAAATAAAAATTACAAAAATACGTTTTTTTTTGTCTTTCATCTTATTAAAACGTAAGATAAATGACGTTTTAATAAGATGAAAGACAAAAAAAACGTATTTTTGTAATTTTATTTTTTTTTTAAGTAAAGCGTAAGAAGAGGAGATATATTTTTGGCAACTTTTTATTTCTTGGTCGCCGTGCATCGTGGCCACGGCGCACACTGGGGTATTTGGTAGAAAAACTTGATTAATTCAGACAAGCCTCGCACATAGTTTTTTCAATTTATTTTAATTATTTACAATATATAAATTAAAAAAAATATTTCATAAAAGTTTTAGTGAAGAAAATTAAATAATTATATATTAAACATATCTCGTAGATGTACATTTGAATAATTTATTCATCATCATTGCTATCATCGGTATCGTCATCAATATCGGTATGTCGGTATATTTTTCCATGTTAAAAGTTGTTTCCAAACCTAAAGTTGGAGTTTTTAACAGCTCCAATGCCATTTTTGGTAAGCTTTGGAATTTTTTGCAGACAATTTTCTCTTGCTTGATATTATTGGATCAGAACTAATCAACATCATATTTAAAACATCTTGATTTGATTTTTCTCGAATAGCCTTCTCTATATTTTATAAAATCTTTGTTACGAGCTTCCTGCGCTTCTTCCGATAATTGACCTATGGGTAACAATGCGTTTGATATTATTTCAGGTCCATGAATAAAAAATGTATGTGGCATATAGTACCATGGATAATTTTGAACAAATATTCTAGCGGTTTGATGTGCGAATTGCCGAAACTTATCTTCATCTATTTCATGGCCACAAGAAACTACAATCATTATTGTGTGCATTCTGACAATCAAATTAACGTCAATTTTATTAATCTCCGCATTAATTTTCGCATTCGGAAAAAAAGCCGTATTTCCATCGTTAGAATTACCGAATCCTGGTTTTGGACAATCAACAATTAATTCAGTCCGCTCTTTAAATTGTTTTTGAATACGTACTTTAGTTTCATTTACAATTTTCTTTCCAGCGTCTGATCTTGCTTGCCATTTTTTATAGGAAGTTTGTACGATAAATGAAGGAGGCACTCTAAAAAATCGAATCCATCCATGTAACACAGACAAGCCGTATAGCAAATTATTTGTATTAATTTGTTTTTCTATCATTTTGTCAATTAGGTTAAACTCTTTACTTGTGGAGCCACATAAGTAACACTTTTGTGTGGATGTAGTTTCAGTAAGGGAGTTGCAAACCTTTCCATCTATCAACGACAATATCAAAACATGCTTTACTAGTACAAGCTTCTCACCAAGTGTCACAGTTGAATCATTTAGATGTTTAATTTCGTCACTGACTCTGTCGTGCTCTTGCTTTGAAATTAATGCAGTTTCTTTTACGAAATTAATTTTTAAAGGTCTGCAGAATCTGGTTGTAGAAGGGCGAGCATTCTGCCATACAATATTTTCCCCGCATACCAATCTCAATGGAACAATTGATGTTATTAATACTGGGGAATCACTTGCTTCTGGGCCATGAAATGCATGTTTATAAGAGCTATGACCAGAACTTCCATCAAAACTTTTTTTTAATTGTTTTTAAGGTCTTGTGCATCCAGCATACAGGCCCCCATATCCCCCAACAAAATGGGGTTGCAGAATGAAAAAAATCTAACTTTTATGGAAATGGTTAAATGCATCTTGGAGGAATCGAAACTCGACAAAGAAATGTGGGGAGATAACATTCGAGAGGCTTAGTAAAAACAACACCGTAGGAGATGAAATATAAAAAGAAACCAAAGAAAAGGCGTATTGCCACAAATATATCAAGTAAATGCTGCCATTATTAAAGAGGAATCGTATAATTTCAATGGAGCCTTTTCAATTAAGGAGGAGAAGTCACAATGGATTTCAGCAATGAAAGAAGAACTGCACTCAATATATGAAAATGGTACATGGATTCTTTTTGATCTTCCCGGGGTCGAAAGGCGATTGGTTGTAAATGGGTGTTAAAGAAAAAGGCAACTGAAAAGGTGAAATTGAAAGGTGTAAAGCTCGATTAGTTGCACAAGGGTACAATCATAAAATTGGTGTAGACTATGACGAAGTCTTTGCACCTGTTCTTAGACATGAGTAATTACATGTAAAGGGATCACAGAAATTTGGCTCTTTTCTGCGATTTTGATAAAATTTTCCAGATATGTACTTTGAGGGGTGCAGAACAGAAACCGGATTTATAAAAATGAGTTATGGCCGTATGAAAATTTGGTAATTTTTTTATAAAAATCCTCTAACTTAGGACTGAGATTAAAATGTTTGTTTTATTTTTTGCATGATGGTATCTCCTCAACTTCTTGAAAAAGAAGATTAACAAGAAATTTAAATTTCTTTCTAAAAAAATGTTTGACAGCGGCTATAAAAGACATTTTCTAATTTTTTTAATCAAATCCTGAATCTTGTTTTACACAATTCAAGCTACGCCTGTGAAAAATTTCATCAAAATCGGAGAAAAGAGCCAAAATTTTTGTGATCACGTCGATGGAATTACTTACATACAACGTCAAGAATTTTATTTTCGATAACGAAAGGATAAGCATTTCTATTAATTTGACGTGAAGACCGCGTTTTTAAATGGAGATTTAGGAGGAACTATTTATATATGTATGTCTAGCAACCTTTCGGATTTAAGCCAAGAGATGCATCTGATAAAGTCTGCTAACTAAAGAAAAGCTTATATGGGTTGAAGCAAGCAGCTCTTTCGTGGAATCAATGTATTTATAACGCGTTAATAGAATATGGTTTCCAGCAAAGTGCAGTGGATACATGTCTGTACACAAAAATTAGTGCAGAAGATATACATTATTTTTTAGTATATGTGGATGACATTGGATACTTATTTTATCTAAACGAAGGTATAAATAATTGGTCTTGTCGAAAACAAAATTTCAAGTGTTTGTATGTACAGGAATCCAAGTTATAAGCCGTTAACATTTTGTGCAAAATCGTCCATTTGTATGGGAGGTACCAAAAGGGATGTGGCAACTTCGCCCATTTTTCTCAAGATGACAAAGAATCGAATCGTGTTTTCTTTTGTGTAAAAAAATGGTGCATTTTTCTCCCCTTCGCCACCAAAAAAAAAGGTGCACTGTGATAGGGTTTCGTTTTATTTTGTAAAAAGCACTTGTACGGTGCTAAAATGCAACATTTCAGCCCCGTATTTAATATAAAAGGGGAGGACGCTGTCCTAAAAAAACAGATGTTATTTATGCGCCTAACGAATAACCTAAATACCCGCATGTGTACTTGCGTGTTTTTCCTAAAAGAGATTGGACAGATATTTTATTTGGCGCCGTGGAGTATTCTTTGTTTATACTTTCTTTTTAGTGAGTTAAAGACTATCTTTTTGCATTTTTGTTTCGATTCTGACCATGAAAAATGCAGCAGTACAAGAGGGTGTAGGCGACATTATTAAAATGCTGCCCTCTGACGGAGCAACATCTTTTTTTTTTGAAAAGAAAATATACTATGTATGGATTTGTGAAAGATTCTGATTAGTAGTATAGAAGTTATGAGATAATCAATATTTCACTAAATTTTGACACTTCGTGTGGAAGGTACTCGAAGGAGCGGACAAACATAGTCCATCTTTGACCTTAGTCTGAGATAAAACAATATTGACATACCAAATTTGAAGTCAATTGGTCAATCCTGTCGAAAGGGCACCAACCAGACTGACGGACATTGCTAAAATGACCTAAAATGGCCCAAAACGAATTTCCGCCAAATATTCTTGGTCATTCTCTTAGGTCACTGCATCGATGTGTTACGCTTTTGGCTCGCATCATCTGATATATACCCTTGTTCACAATAGTGAGGTTATAAAGTCAAGTTATGTTGAAACTCTCTTATTTCTACCAAAAGCGCTATATTTTCTACATTTATCCATAGATTTTATTCAAATATGTATTGTTTTCTTCGTTTTTTGGGGATTTTTTTCTTCTATTTTGTACGTTTTTTTTTCGTGCCAACGAAAACAATTTTTTTTGAAAATAAATAGAATTTTTTCTAATTGTTTCAACGACAGTCAGCAAACTTCTGTTTCCACGTGAAAGTGTCATTACTAACATGTGTTGTAGATCATAATTTCCTTTACTTTAACGTGTGTCACGGCTTCATCGGACATACTTCAAAAAATATGGTCCAAATATTTATAAATATACAGCCTGTTTCTCTATGTCGAACGAAAGCGATGCGAACGAAAATCAGCTGATTTTGGACCTACTAAAAGGATCAGAACGACAAACCGAATGCAAACATACTGGCTGATGCCAGTTAGTAGGTCTAGAATCAGCTGTTTTTCGTTCGCCTCGCTTACGTTCGACATAGAGAAACAGATAATAAAAAAAATACTATAAAAAATTTTGTAATATTTTTTCGTGTTAAGGACTCCATATTACACAAGAAAATGTTATGCGCAGCCCTTCGACAAAAATTTTCTATTTTCTATGCGGTGTAAAAACTGCATTTTCTTACCGATCAATACGAAGTTAGGCAGAAAGAGGTTTCATATTACATTAAGGAACACTGCCAAATTTGGGAAATATCGGTTCAGTTTTAGATATAATCCCTACACGCAAAGAAAAATATTAGAAAAATATTAGACAACTACAATTCTCGTTTACGACGACTGAAATTTTGCTTACGCGAAATAAGTTTCTGTAACAACAAACGACACTTCAGTTCCGGCAAACGAGAATTGAAGTTGCCTAATATTTCGTTTCGCAGAAACGAATTTTTTCTTTGCGTGTATATATATGTTACTTCAGATTTGACATGTAAGCGGTATTTTATATCCGATCAGTACTAAATTCGTCAGAATGAGGTTTCTTATTACATAAAGGAACACTGCCAAATTTGGCGAAAATCTGTTCAGATTCATATATATATATATATATATATATGTACACCCGATTTTACATGTAAGTGCTGTAGAAACTGTATTTTATATGCGATCAGTACGAAATTTGGTAAAAAGTGGTTTCTCATTACATTAAGAAACACTGCCAAATTTGAGGGAAATAGGCACAGATATTTCGGTATTCATTTCATTTATTTTAGTCTATGGATACACAATCCTTACAGACTACAACTTAAAACTAAAAATAAATTAAATTATTAAATTAATTAGTAAAATTATATAATGAACTAGAAAAATATAAATTAGAACGAGAAATTCTATTATATTCCTTCAAAGCCCGAGTAATAGATTCATTGATTGAATAATAACTTCGCAGAATCGGTACATAAAATAAAAAATTTTATGAAACTAAGTAGATTTCAAGAATCCACTAAGCCGTTAATGACTTTTAAAAGAAATAACTGAGGAATACATGTTCTTATATTTTCAAGCGTTTTAAGGCATATAAGTCTACACCTGTCAATATACGACAGTACAGGATGCGTAAATGAAATGCTACGAAGAACAAATTTTATAAACTTTTTTTGAATGCGCTCAATTCCAATGACATGTTTATCATAGATAGGATTCCAGATGAAACACGCATATTCCAACCTAGATCTAACTAACAAATGTAAATTTGGAATCAAAAATAACGCCCCAATCCTTAACCTCTGTCGAGTTCTGAATATATAGGGAATTTGCAAAATAATCATAACAAACAAGAGAATTAGTTTTCCGAAAAGAGAGTTTATAACATTAGATACATTAATTTCAATACAGTTTTCAGCGCACCATTTTGATGTATTATTCAAATCACATTGTAGTCTGAACGAGTCAGCAATTGAATTTATACGCTAAAATACTTTTATGTCATCAGCATACAATAAGACATTAGACCACTTAATATATTCAGAAACATCAATAATGAACAAAGCAAATAACAATGGGCCCAAAATACTTTCCTGAGGGATACCCGATGTCGCTATCTAAACATAAGACACATATGACTCAACAGTACAACATCTGTTCCGAAAATATGAAGTGATCCAATCTAAGTACTTGGAATGAAACCCAAAAGACAATAATATTTTAATAAGTATACCATGTAAAACTTTATCGAAAGCTTTAGAAAAATCCGTATAAATTGTATCAACAGAAAACCCAAGTTTGATGTTTGAAATACAATATTTCGACGTGGAAGTAAACCTTATCATAAATAATATGCTCAAAAATATTGGAAACATCACAAAGTTTTGAAATTGGTCTATAGTTACATAAATCATCTTTAGGTCCAGATTTGAAGACATGAGTTATAGACATAACCTTCCATTTCTGGACGAAAACACCTTCACGAAGCGACTTGGTGAAAATGAATAATAAAGGCACAAGTAAAGACGCAGCACATTCCTTAATGAAAAACGAACTTAAATCATCACTATCAATTTTATGCGTAGTTTTCAATTTTGACAAGCCAGCCATACATCAACATCAGTCAGATTTATCATTCCTAAATTGGCAGCTGAATTAACAATCAAATTATTAGAATAATTAACATTAGCTTCAGAAACAAAATTTCCTTTGAAGAAGTCTGCAAATAAATCAATTGTTTCGGCAATTGAACTTGACGTTTTATCCCCAAAAAACATTTTCACGGGATAAATCGAACTTTTTCTTTTGGAATTTACAAAACTCCAAAAGGATTTAGGGTGATTTTTAATATTATTCTCACAATTAAGTAAATATTGTTTATATAAAAACTAATTTACACAATTAAACTCCCGTGAATAATGGTTATACATTGACTTATCAGAAATATTGTTTGAAGACCTAAAAAGTTTATAATATTTGTTCTTAAAATATTTCAACTTCTTTAATCCCTTTGTGTACCACGGAAATTTATAAATCTTAGGCTTTGATGGAGGTAAATTTTTTAATAATATGTTATGTTAGATATGTTCCTCCCTAAAGCGCTACATATATTGTACTTCACTTCCGATCTTTATAAAATTTGGCAGAAACAAGTTTGTTAATTTAGGAACGAATACTGCTTAATTTGGAGACAATTTGTTCAGATTTAGATATAGCAACATATCGTCCCTAGATGACCAACTGACGGAACTTACATTTTCAAAATTGTTTATTCAAAATTGTTTAGGGTACACTCGAAATATGTTATATGTGGCAAACACAAATTTTATATATCTGAGAAGATGTTGTTCTAAACAAATCTTTGTTTCGTGTCTTAATATTTTTATGTGGAACTATTATATGCAAAACAAATATATATTTGCCGTTAAGTATTCAGAAAATCTATCAATAACTTAATACCAAGACAATTTTATCTTTTTCAGTGATTCAACGTACATTTTTTTTAGAAATTTTAAATGTTCATAAAATTCCTTTATAATCGAAATCGGATAATCATGCATAATGATATATCGCTTGATGGGTTAACAACAAATGATGACTTAAATGAAAATTAAATATTAGTACTTTAAAACAAATGTTATTGCTACTGATGTCATTTTAAATTGTAGGGTATATATAAATAAAAATCAATGAAACGTTTTAAATTCAATTCAAAAAATCTACAATGTCTTGAAAATTTTATTAAAACAAAATATATTTGGAGAAATTCCTAAACAATAATTTTATATGTATATAAACACGTATTTTATTAGATAAATTTAGTTCGCAAATATATTTTGTTGTAATATATTAATATATGCGCTGCAAAAAAAATTTATTGAATTTTAAATAAAATGTATTTGCTCAAAAATACATTATATTAAAAAATTTGTGTTACAAATATATTATCTTTCAATTCAAACACATTAAAAAATTCGATTTTTCCCCGTGTTCGAATTAAAAAAAGTTTAGGTTAGGCTAGAGTTTTTTAACGTAGCAAATTAATCAGCCACCCTGTATGGACCGATATTTAGGAAACTTATTGTTCGGATTTCGGTCTATTATACATCGAACATATAACAGAATCTATGAAATACTCGTATGACTTCATAACTACAACCGATCCATTTGTGGAAATGTTGGTTAAAAAAGTTAATGTTTTCGCATAGCCCTCATATGCCTATTATCGTACCTTCCCATATGACATCTTAACAGATTAGGCTTCAATTTAGAAATCTCTTTCAAGGAAAAATTTACCATTCGATTAAACTTCTTGATGCTTTATATGACATAGTTTTATTCGATTTGGTGAATTACCCACGCAATTTCACTTTCTAATTGACCTCTTGGTACTCCACCTGACACGCTTTGTAACTTAACTGGCTGAAACATAGGATTTTTTACCTATAACAATTCCCAGTACAAGAAGATTTGTTAGTTGTTGTGTGGTTTGTTTTACATTTAGCATGCCCTGTCCGACTTTAGTCCGTTATTACTTACATATTTGTGGTGAGAGTAACATGGCGGCGCTGGAAGCCACAATGGTTATTTCGCCACAATTATGGCCATATTATACTTATAGGATCAAAAGCCACAATTGGAAAATGTGGTTATCTGTCCTAAGGAATCCGCAAGATTTTTTCTTATGAGGATTTCTATAATTCAGGCCATCACTCAAACTCCATTAGATCTACACCTCCATCTGCACCTCTCGAATGTCGAATTCCATCTCAACGATTTCATATTCCACATATAATGGAGGTTGATAACTCAAAAGCAGCTTGTTTTATTCTACATTCAACATCAATTTGCCCTTTGCATATTTTCGGATTTGTTCTAATCAACAGCGATTGTTATCATAGTTGAAAGCTACATATGTATGTACGTACAGATTATGAAAATTTCAATAAACATTCTTATTATTTAAAAAAACGTACGACAGACCAGACGTGTATTATCAGTAATATCAACGATTTTATGATTTGGACACGTTTCTTTCGGAGTGAGCCGTGAAAAAATTGTGTCATAAAAATGTTTCAGAACAATGTGTATTAAGCTATGTACACACGGTGGTCAGATCTTACAATGTTTTCAACTCGGACAAAGTGCTGACAATGACAGATTGTTAGTAAAAGGTGAATTGTCAGTTCAGGCGATTGCAAGAAAACAATACAATTTGTACCTACTACATTTTACTGCTCGTATTTCAACAATTTGTACCATTTTGAATATGTTGTTTTTGTAAAAATAGTAAAATGTAGTAAATAAAGGAACAGACATATGGGTAATTCCAAAGCAAATAAATAAAATAATGATTTAAATGAAATTTGGCACAGTAATTACACAAATGTACACGGATTTTGTGGCTCTTTTAGTTTTTCAAAATCCATTGTAGTTTCTGTGTTGCAGAGCTCCAATTGACCTATTTCAAGGATTTTTCTCAAAATTACTATTTGTTAAATAAGCCATATCTTCTTAACCGCAATAGGTATTTTCATGATATTTATAACAATGAAAAGCTCTGCTACTCCCCTTCAATGTTGCGGAATGAAATATTTATCTCCTTTTAGGGGAATGAGATAAAAATATGGAAAATCTCCTTAATCCTTGAATATACTGAAAAAGTATCAATTAACCCTCTAACGGTTAAGCGTGCCTCAGGGCATCTATGCTTTGTAATTGTAAGTCCCTCTTCCACATCTCTATTTATCGTTATAAAACAATCGTCTATGTATTTTAGCCACTGTGATCATTTTAGTGTCAAATAAAGGTGCTGTGAATAAACAAATTGCTGTAACAAGAAAAGTGTTTTTGTGCGATCAATAAAAGCTATACTAATCATACAATTGCTTCGCATTTTTTGTGAAGTACTTCTGAGTGTTAACTTAATTTATTCATAAATATTATTATGGAAATAGTAAAAGGCTGATCTTGAGAGGTGAAATTCGAAAGGCTGCCTCAGGGCATCCTTGCCCGTTTAAGGGAACATACATATGTTAAGGGAAAGTATGTCGTGTTATTTTTCCTTAAACGGTCAAGGATGCAACACCCTTTATTTTTCCTTAAATGATCAAAGATGTCCTGAGGCCGCCTTTTATTTTACCTTACATTGTCAAGGATGCTCTGAGGCAGCCTTTAATATTTTTCACCTAGTGATTGAAAAATCTAAAATTTTTTAGATCAAATTAAACTAGGAAAAAATGTCCCACTCATTCAGATAAAAAATTGAGCTCTGACCGTAAGAAGGTCCTTGATTTTTTTTGTGTCAAACTATTATCAGAACAGACTATGAAAAACTCAAAATGGAACCCTGATGGACCAAAAAGATATAGCAATTTTATTGAGTCTATATTATAATTTTTCTTGCACATTTTTGATTCGTCTACTGGAGTAGAGTAACTCCAAAACGGCTTGACCGATTGACGGCGTTATGATTCTTCAAAGCATAAATGCCCTGAGGCACGCTTAACCGTTAGAGGGTTAATTGATTTTTTTTCAGTATATTCAAGGATATTTTCCATATTTTTATCTCATTCCCCCAAAAGGGGATAAATATTTCATTCCGCAACATTGAAGGGGAGTAGCAGAGCTTTTCATTGGTATTAATATCTTCAAAATACGTAAAGGGCTAAAGTAGATATGGCTAATTTAACAAATAGTAGTTTTGAGAAAAATCCTTGAGATGGGTAACTTTGGAGCTCTGTACCACAAAAACTACAATGGATTTTGAAAAAGTAACAAGTAACAATGTTTTAGTTGGGTAAACCGACTAAGGTATATCCTCGCTTTGTGAGTTATGTAATATAGAATATTACACGAAATAATCTGTCAATCTGAGTGGGAGGTGCCAGAAGGGTTTATTAAATACATTGCACTATGCCGAATTGTAAGCGTTTATATGCGCTGGTATGTTAACGTTGTGAGCTATTCAACGTTACTATGATATGACCATTTTGTGTGGGAGGTACAAGAAGGGGCGTGGTGATAACGCCCATTTCTCACTCGACTGTAGACACTATAAAGGCATTACACTGTAAAAATTTCAAGTATTTTACTGTACCGGTATTAATTTTATAAGCTGTTCACTTTTAGTGCAAAATGGTCCATTTGTGTGGGGGGTACCAAAAAGGGGCGGGGCCACTGCACCCTTTTTTGTCAATCTGATAGCGACAGATAAACTATTACTATGTATGGAAATACAGAAGATACGAATAGGTATTATAGAAGTTATCAGAGACTCAATATTTCACTAACCCTTTGTGAGGGAGTTACTAGAAGAAGTGGACCAATATTGTCCATCTTCGAACTTTGCCTGAGATAGAAAAACTTATTTTCACATACAAAATTTGAAGTCAATCCGTTACTCCTTTACCCCGAGAGTAATCGTGCGCTCCAGCCAGACGGACAGACAGACGGACGAACATTGCTCAAATGACTTAAAATGACACAAAACGGATTTCCATCGAAAATACCTGGGGTCTTAGGTCACTCCTTCGATCTGTTACACTTTTTGTCTGTAGCAAATTATATATAACCTCGTCACACTAAAGTGAGGGTATAAAAACAACAACAAATTACCTCACACTAGTAGAATTATTGTGCTGAATTCTGTGCAAATTGAAAGGGGTAAATACTTTGGAATTCCCCATATATTTTGTAAATATTTATATGAAAGATTGCCAATAAGAATATTTTATAGACAGTGTTGCGAATAAAATGTTTCTCTGACATTGGCGCCATTGTCAGATGCATATGAAAAATCTTACAATTTACTGACGATGACTTTTCTGCCAACGTTGCAAGACAAAAATTTTAGGTTGCATTTTTTGACATTTTGCTGACAGAATTGTAAGATCTGACCATTGTGTGTACGTAGCTTTAGTCTTGCACTTATTTGTCTAAAGGGATTATAACAATTTCATCAACTCATTAAACTAGTTCACCGGCCCTAGAGAATAATGCGCGCTATCGTATCGTATATCTCAATACAAATTTCGCTCCCATAGAAATGACTGAAGTACAAAAAAAAGTTAGAAAAGTTCAGTCGGGCAAACCAACTAAAGTATACGCTTACGTTGTCAATATGTATTCTAATACAATATGAAGTATGGCACTTCGGGTGGAAGAGAAAGGTGAAAAACATTTGTTTTTATACCTTCAACTTACCGAGGAGGATATATATCACTTGTTACGAGCCAAAAGTCTAACACATAGAAGGGGTCAGGCTATGAAGCCGACGCGGCGCAAATCGGCAGCGCGCCGCAGCCGACCATTTTTTTCCAGCCGGCGCCGCCGCCGATTTTAGCGGCTCACATCGGCTGAAACTCAGCCGCCGAACTTTATTCAGTCCCGATTAACACTGGCTGAATGTTCAGCAGATTATCGGCGTTTTGTAGAAAAGAGAGGCAGTCGGCAAGAGGGGGAAAAAAAACTCTCCCGTACTCGGGCGTTTGAACGTTTTGTGTTTTTCACTCTGAACAACAACAATCCACACAGGAATATCCGAAATAAAATTACTTGTCTAAACGCAGAGGCAAGTTTAAAAGAGAATTAGCGGATAATCTGCTGAAAAAATATACTAGTGTAAATCTGGACTAAGTGAGTCAAAAAGATTTATTTTATGCAACCATGAATATTAAGAAAGTGACTACTAAGTAAAACAATAGGGTCAGAATTTTTAAAGAAGTTTGTTTTGCGTAAAAATTTATAAAAAGTTTATAAATGGATCATGCTATCATTTATTTTTTAAAAAAAATAAAAAATTTATTGAAAATGCGTTTTTGGTTTTTACAGAAATTACAAAAGCTCTTGAGCGGCCGAAACAATTTTTACAAAGTCTACGTCGTTCTAAAGAGAACACAACAGGCACTACGTCATTCACAATAAATTCTCTTTCACAACAAAGACTAATAAGTAGAGATTTATTGAACCGATTTTCGACATAACTACAAAATGAACATAACTTTTCTTAAACTTTTGGGTTAATTTTAAGTTTTTTCATCTAATTGGAAATATCTTAAAGCGCCATCTTCACATAAGAATTACATTCGTGCGCCATCGTTTGTTGGAACTTTATCTACTCAGCCGATTGTTGAAATTTGATCGGCTCAGCCGATCAGCCGCCGCCGCCGATCGTTATTTTTACATGCGCCGCCGCCGCCGATAATTTTGGTCGGCTTCATTGCCTGGAAGGGGTGACCTAAGACCCCAAGTATTGATGGAAATTCGATTTGGGTTATTTTAAGTAATTTGAGCAATTTCCGTCCGTCTGTCTGCTGGCAACTATCGAAAGGAGAAACCGATTGACTTCAAATTTGGTATGAGGTAATATTTTTCTCCTCATATTTTTCTATCTCAGGCTTAGTTCGAAGATGGGCCATATTGGTCCACTCCTTCATGTACCTCCCCCACATAGGGTTAACATATAGTGAAATAATGTTTTCTTAATAACTTCTATACTACTAATACGAATCTTCCGAAATTCCACACATGGCATTAGTTTATTAGTGGCTAGCACCTCGTTAAAAACGGGCGAAGTTGCCGCGTCCTTTTTGGGTACCTCCCACACAAATGGGCTATTTTGCACCCAAAAGATAACAGCTTATAACTTTAATACCAATGCATACAAATACATGAAATTTTGCACAGTGTAATGCTTTTATAATACCTACAGTCCAGTGAAAAATGGGAGTCATTGGCACGTCCCTTTTGATACCTCCCACACAAATGGACTATTTTGCACCAAAAGTTAATAGCTCATAGCTTTAATACCAGTGCATACTTTAAAGTAGATTAATTAATTAAATTAAAACAGAGAAATATATTAATTAACGAATATTTTTTGGGCTGAATTTGAGGGGTTTCGTAAGTAGGTTTATTCGACTGAACTTTTAAGCTGAACAGTAGAAACTTTAAAGACATCGCACTGTACCGAGTTTTTCATTGTGTGGGAGGTACCAAAAGGGGCGTGGAAATAACGCCCATTTTTCACTGAACTCAAGGTACAATAAAAGCATTACACTGCACCATATATCTGGTATTAATGTGCACTGCTATTAAAGTTATAGCCTGGTCCAAGTCCATTTGTGTGGGTGGTATTAAAAGGGGCTCGACCAATTCGCCCATTTTTCTCACGTTGATAGCTACTAATAAACTAATACTATGTTTGGAATTGGATAAGTAGTATAGAAGTTATTGAAGAATCAATATTTCACAAAATTTTAACGGTTTGTGGGGCCCATATTTGAATTTAGCCTGAGATAGACACAAATTTTACCACATATTAGATATGAAGTCAATCGTGCCCGCCAGCAGACAGACGAACTTTGCCATAATTACTTAAAATGGCCCGAAACGGATTTCCGCCGAACATTTTTGGGGTCTTAGCTCACTCCTTCTATGTGTTACACGTTTGCTCCTTGCAAATAAGTTAATTAGTGCAAAACAACAGATTTTTATGATTTTTTTCTGCCGATACGTTAAAATGTTTTGATTAAAAACAATGGTACATTATAGTATAACTTTCGAAGCATATTGTGTACAACTTTCATAAAGAAATATTAAAAAATACGGCAATGGCAGCAATTATTGGGAAGCGTCACGGAAAAAAGTAGAGTTGCGGTATCCATTATAAGTCGGTGCTAATCTAAAAAATATTAAAAATTATTATCGGTGCAATAGTCTTGAGGTTATTATGGACACCGGCTTTGCAAACGTGGGTTGTTCAAAAAACGCTTTAAAGTTTTTCTGAAGCACTGAGTCTTGTATGAGGCGCGGTTGTTAAACTGCTGTATATTCGTTAGTTTAGCTCCGATTCATCTCAAACTTTTACACAATTTTTTTAAAATCAAATCAAATAAAAAAACAAGTAAGAAAGTTCAGTCGGGTAAACCGACTTATGCATAAATAATAATAAATAAATCGAAAATTTATTTTTTTTGGTTTAATTATTATCAATTTAAATTGCATTGCATCAATAACTTTAAAGTATGTACTGGCATTAAAGTTAAAAGCTGTTTACATTTGGTATAAAATCGTCTCCATTTGTGTGGGAGGTACCAAAAGGGGCGTGCAAATAACGGCTACTATTCTCTAGACTCTAGGTACTATAAAAGCATTACACTGTACGAAATTTCAAGTATTTGTATGCACTGGTATTAAAGTTAAATGCTGTTAACTTTTGGTACTAAAAGGTCCATTTGTGTGGGAGGTATCAAAAGGGGCGTGCCAGTAACGTCCATTTTCCTCTGGATTCTAGGTACTATAAAAGCATTACACTGTAAAAAATTTGAAGTAATTGTATGCCACGGTATTAAAGTTATAAGCTGCTAACTTTTGGTAAAAAATGGTCCATTTGTGTTGGAGGTACCAAAAGGGACGTGCCAATACCGCCCACTTTTCTCTGGACTCTAGGCACTATAAAAGCATTACACTGTACAAAATTTCAAGTATTTGTATGAACTCATATTAAAGTCATAAGCAGTTAACTTTTGGTGCAAAATTGTCCATTTGTGTGGGAGGTACCAAAAAGGGAGTGGCCAATTCGCCCATTTTTTTGACGTGATAGCGACTAAGAAACTAATACTATATGTGAAATTTCAGAAGATTCGAGTGAGTAGTATATAAGGTATTAAAGAATCAAAATTTCACTAAAAGTTAACCCTTTTGTGGGGGAGGTACTAGAAGCAGTGGACCAATATGGCCCATCTTCGAACGTAGCTGGAGATAGAGAAAAATATTACCTCATATAAAATTTGAAGTCAATCGGTTACTCCTTTCGAGAGCTATCGTGCGCACCAGCCAGCAGACAGACAGACAGGCGGACAAAGGAATGATATATACCCTCCTCTCTAAGGTGAGGGGATAAAAACTAGCATCGTAAAGATGAAAATATAAGTTATGCCCCATTTTGTAAAAGTAGGGGAAATGCTTTTATCATGAGCAATATTTTTAATTTTGGCCATTTTATGTGGGAGGTACCAAAACGGGCGTGGCAATAATGCCCATTTTCCCAGGATTGTAGCTACTATAAAGGCATTACACTACACACAATTTCAAGGATTTTCGCCCATGTATCTCAAGGTGATACCGATTAATAAACTAAAAGTATGTGGGAAATTGCGGAAGATTCCGAAAAATATTATAGTAAACCACTGTCTCTACGTTAAAAACGTTGGAATTATGCGTTACTAATAAACAAAAATTAATTGAGAAAAAATTGTTGTGGACATTAGCAAAATTCGCATTTCTATAAGCCAACCTGAAAAATTTTAAGTTATGTCGCTCTTGACGTTAGAAAGTGGTATATTGTGGTCCAATTGGAATGTCATTTAAATTTAATTTGTGCCAATTTTTATACCCTACACCCACACAGGGTATTATAAGTTTGTTTCATGGCAGATGTTTGTAACACCTAGAAATATTACAGATGGACCTACCTTAAAGTATACCGATCGACTCAGAATCAGAATCTCAGAGTCGATTTTATCATGTCTTCTAAAACCTAAGACCCCAAGTATGTTTGGCGCAAATTCGATTTGGGTCATTTTCAGTCATTTGAGCAATGTCCGTCCGTCCGTCTGTCTGCCAACTGGTGAGCACGATAACTCTCGAAAGGATTAACCGATTGACTTCAAATTTGGTATGCAGTAATAATTTGCTATATCTCCGGATAAGTTCGAAGACGGCCCATATTGGTCCAATGAAATATTGATTCTCTAATAACTTCTATACTACTTACACAATTAGTTTATTAGTCGCAAACACCATGAGAAAAATGGGTGATTTTACCTGGCCCCTTTTGGTACCTCCGACATAAATGGACCATTTCGCACCAAAGTTAATGTCTTATAACATTAATACCAGTGAATATAAATAATTCTGTACAGTGTAATGTTTTTATAGTGCCTACAGTCCAGTGAATAATGGGGGTTTTTTGACATGCCCGTTTTGGTACCCCCACACAAATGGACTATTTTGCATCAAAAGTTAATAGCTTATAACTTTAATACAGCATATAACTTTTATACAGTGCATACAAATACTTAAAATTTTGTGCAGTGTAATGTTTTATAGTACACCCAAGAAAACAAATGGTTGGAATTCGATTGTAACAATAAAAGAAATAGTACTAGCAACAAAAAGTATATTGCGTACACCGTTTGCAGGTTGTATTTATAAATAAATAGTTAAAACAACAATAATAACATGGGTACGATCAAATGAAACTCGGTTAGTTGTGGTAACTACTTTTAAATTTTCATTATATTACCATATGATCGATATTTGGTTGTGACAACGAATGTTTTATTCTTGACAACAGAAATTGTATCAATAGACCAAAGATTATTATTGCAACGAATAATTGGTTACTATAACAGAAAACTTTATTAATAGGTAATCGTTTTTATTATTATAATTATAATTATTTCCCAAATTTAGAATAATAAAATATATTTTGGGAAATACAACCGAAAGCTTCGTTGCTGTTCTTTTGTTGATATATCGTCGGCTTAATGCTATTTTGTTCCATACGCCATTTCGTATGAACGGAGAAAAACGCAATTTATTGTTTGAGTAAAAGCGGGACTCAAGAGATACACACTTTTTGTACCACAGTGTTCCCCACGTTGTTTATATGATTCTCATGCATTTCTATGCCATTACATTCAAAAATAAGCAAGTTATAACAATTTTTGTACATGGCATTTTGGTCCATATCCACTTTAGTTTTAATATTTTTTCGTATTTGTATTACATGGACCACAAAGAGGATCGTTATTGGAGGAGAGTAATTTACATATTGTGATCGAAAGAACGTAAAACAGTGAGTCAAAAATATAGGGCGATAGAAAAATGGAGACATAGGACAAAAATATCAAAATTATTTTCCGTAAATCAGAGTTAAACAGATTTACCCTACCAATATCTCGAAAACTAGACGGGATATAAAACAAATTATTGCAGATTCTGAAAGAGCATGCTTGAAACTCATATTATCAACTCCTAACTCAAAAAACACAAAAATGGCGTATGGACCAAAATAGCATTAAGCCGACGATATGACAAACAAACAAAAAAATATTCAACATAAATAAATCTTCAACATTTTGTTCATGAACGGTATATGTAGTCAAATAAAATTCCGTGTGGATAATAATGTGTGGAATGCAGAATATGTTGTGCAAAATGTTTTACATAAATAAAAAGTAAAAGCAACAATCATGAAATTGAAAGCACAATGTTAAGAGATATTTGCATAAAAGTTTTGTTATGCATTGTACTCTCGTGTACAAAAATTTGTGTCAAATATTTCCACATCTCAAAATAGTGATGAATTTGTAATAAGGGATTTTTAATTTTGTTATGAGTTGTTTGGATTTTTTGTTAAATAAATTAAATAAAAAATAATGAAAACTGTTTTTAATTAATTGTCGGTAGTACATGACTGACATATTGTCAGAACAACCAATTTTTTAAAACAGTTGGTTGTGGCAACATACAATCGATAATTTTAGCAACCATTTTCGTAGTTGACGCAACCAAAAATTATTGTTGTCAACATGAAAGCAGAAGTATACCACAACCAAAATGTTGGTTGTCCTGATGATATTAGATAGAACTACTAAAATAATTCGGTCGAGGCAACCAATCTGTTTTCTGTGTGTACCTACATTCTGTCTAAAAGTGGGCGTTATTATCACGCCCCTTTTGGTACCCCCACACAAATGTACAATTTTGTACAAAAAGGTAACAGCATAGATCGTTAACAACAATGCATATAAATACTCAAAATTTTTGCACAGTGTAGTTTTGAAATTTCCTGCAGTTTACAATTACATTGCTCACAAAGTGTGGGTCTTAGTCGGTTTACCCGACTGAAGTTTCTTACTAGTTTATACACCATTTTGCGCTAAAAGTTAACTGCTTATATCACTTCATACAAATACTTGGAACTTTGTACAGTGTAATGTTTTAATACTACCTAGAGTCCAGAAAAAAGTGGGCGCACCCCTTTTTCTACCTCCCACATAGGATAGGTTAGGGTGGCAGCCGTTTTCTTTTTTTTCTTCAGCTCACACAGACCAGTTTAGGTCCCTAGTGGTACCACGGGCTAAAATACCCTTCATCGAAACCCAGGTTGGTTTGATATACAAATGTATCGATAGCACGAATATTGGTACTGGACAGATCTGTCAGGCTGCCTAGAAAAGCCGACCCCAGTAGGTCCAGTCGTCGTTTACTCAAAGCGGGACAGTCGCATAGCAAGTGCTCAATGCTCTCCACTTCTTCCTCATCTCCACAGCTTCTGCAGAAGTCATTGGAGTTAATACCCAATCTTTTGGCGTGTTCGCCGATCAGGCAGTGTCCCGTCAGAACTGATACTAACGAGCAGATATTTTGACCTTCTCAGGTCATACCTTGGCCAGATTTGTCTAGCTATCCTACAGGTGCCGATTTGTGTCCATCTTTCCTTGGACTGCCTGATTGCCTCTTACCTAAGCCAAAGCTTGCACGTGGATAGTGGTGCACCAATATATGCAAATTCTTCGAGAATTTGTAAAGTCGTCCCTTTCCTAGCAAGTTCATCGGCTTTGCAGTTCCCCGGGATATCCCTATGCCCAGGCACCCATATGAGGTGTATATTAAACTGCTCAGCCATCTCGTTAAGAGATCAGCGGCAGTCGAGGGCTATTTGTGAATTTAGGGATGTGGCCTCCAGAGAATTGATGGCAGGCTGGCTGTCCGAGTAAATGACAACGCCAGTGTTGGTTACTATGTTCCGACTCAGCCACTTGGCTGATTGCCATTATTTCGGCTTGATAGACACGACAGATATCTGGTAGTCTGTGAGCTATATCCAAATTAAGTTTTTCACAGTGTACTCCGAAGCCAACCTTATCAACAAGCTTCGAACCATCCGTATAGAGGTGGAGATGGTTTCTATTTCCGGGTATTCTGCCATCCCATTCATCCCTGGCTGGTATAATAGTGATGTAGTTCCTCTCAAAGGTGCGCACCGTTGATATATAGTCCACTCGGTCGGTTACCATAGCACTACACTTTGATATCCTCATGTGACCGAAGATCTTGTACCTCCACATTGATAGGCAGTTTAATCTTAATGCCGCTTTGGTTGCAACTTCTCTCGCCACAACATTAATCGGCAGTATATGGATAAGGGATTGTAGAGACTCAGTCGCTGTAGTCCTTAACGCTCCGCTTATGCACAGGCAGACAGTTCTCTGAACCCTTGATAGCAGGTTTGTGATGGTTAGTTTGTCAGTTGCCGTCCACCATACCACAATGCCGTATAACAGTATTGGACGAACCACTGCGACCCTACAGCCTTCCTGCAGGAATATAGGACGATGTTGAATGACAGTTTCCTATCCAAAATTATTCCTAAAAATGTTGCACTTTCAGAAAAGACTAGATCTATTCCATTTATCCGAGGAGGAGGGTCCACATGAGGGACATTATTCATCCTAGTAAAGAGAACCAATTCTGTCTTGTTTGGGTTAATACCCAAACTTCTGCTTCTGGGCCATCTAGCTAACTTGTTCAGAGCCACCTGTATAATATCTCGGAGGATGTTTTCGAATTTGCCACCCAGGTCGGCCGCATATGCCACGACCTTGCAGCCACAACGTTCTAGATCTAGCAGGATTTCATTCACCGCTAGGTTCCAAATTAGTGGAGACAGTACTCCTCCTTGTGGGGTCCCTCTGTTTACAAACCTTGTTAGAGTTGTGGACCCTAGACATGTTGTTATGCGTCTTCTGTTGAGTAGTCTTTGAATTAGTCTAATCAAGCTAGAGTTCACCTTTAGATGTGACAATGCCGCGATTACCGCATCAGTGTGTATGTTGTTAAAAGCCCCTTTCATGTCAAGATACGCCACCATGGTCAATTCTTTGAAATGTAGGGACGATTCGATAGTGCTCACAAGTTCGTGCAGGGCTGATTCTGTAGACTTTCCCTTATTGTAGCAAATTTGTTCCCCGACAGGAGTTTTGTATCCAGGTTTTGCCTAATGAAATAATCTAAAAGTCTTTCCAGACTTTTCAATAGGAAATAGGATAGGCTAATTGTTCTGAAGTCTTTTGGCCTAGTGTGCGATATCTTTCCCGCTTTGGGTATGAATAACACTTTGGGATCCCTCCATCGGATAATGTACTTTAACATTTTCTGCATTTCTGCTGGAGTGATGCCGTCTCGTCCAGGTGACTTGAAGGGCTCAAAGCTGTTTATAGCCCAGCTTATTCTAGATCTCTCAGTCAACAAACTAGCTACGCTTGCAGTCCACTCGCACTCTTGTTGGTGCTGTTGACTCCGGGCTCTGTTGATGAGTTCCCCGGGAAATGTGTATCGAGCAGTACACTTAGAGATTGCTCGCTGTTTTTTGTCCAGTTGTTTGCCTCATCCTGCAAATACCCCCACTGTACAAGGAGAAGTGGATAGTACCTTCCTCAGCCTTGCGGCGTCGGACACCTTTTCCACTTCGCCACAGAAGGAATACCAAGAGCGTCTTTGCGCCTTCCTAAGCTCCTTCTTATAGATCTTGAGTTGCTCTTTATATGCATCCCAATCATTAAAGGCTCCTGTAAATTTCGCCTTGTTGAATAGCTTGTTGCAGGTCTTTTTCCTTGCCGTTAGCTCAGAAGTCCACCATTGAGGTTTGATTGTACCCTTGTACCTTGTTTTTGGACAGGCTTCTTCAATGGAACTATTGAATGATATGGTGATGTGCTCGACCAGATTATCCAGACCGGCTTTGTCATTCGGTTCATAAAGAAGTTTAGAGTTGAGGACCTTTTTAAAATTCATCTCATACAGGTGCCACTTTGTCTTCCTCGCATTTCTGTGGACAGCAGGTTTAGGCCCTTTTTCGGTTAGTTTGAACTCTATATAATGGTGATCTGAGAATGAGTGGTCGTCCAGTACATTCCACCCAATAATTTTGTCTGACACCCGGTCAGTAGCAAACGTTACGTCTAGTACTTCTTGTCTGTCTTAAGGTCGGTTTATTGCCAAAGTTACAAATAGTTAGGTTGGTAGTTAGAATAAGGTCAGCGAATCACCCCTATTGTTTATATCCGTACTACCCCAGATAGTATGAAGAGCGTTCGTGTCTGCGCCAATAATCAGCTCGAGCTCGTCAGACGTTGCTTCTTCTACTACTTCCCTGAAGAGAGCTGTCGGTATTGCAGCTTCATAAGCAAAGTAACTGGAGACCACCCAGTGTATGCGATTACCAATCTCCAGACTAGCAGCTGTTTGGTCTTTACCACTTGAATTAGTCAGGAGAAAAATACTTAGATATTTTTTGGCCAAAATGCAGGTTCTTGGAGTGCCTTCATAGTTGGCCGCAAGCAGTTTAAAGTTTGGTGTCTTGATACCGCACACTCGTCCTCCTACTACATAGGGCTCCTGTGGACAGGTGCAGCAATAGAGCCGCTGAGGCTGCTTTAGCGTGATGGAGGTTAATCTGTAGAATTCTTACCATCATTGGTAATCGACAGATTGACATCCACCCGGACAAGGGTGTTATCGAACTCTTCGTCCGTATCATAGGGATGCATGTCCCCGCCAGATGCGTCATAGAGTCCGGAGACTTCCCTCAGCCTCTCAGTATCCGAAGTAGTGTTTTCATCCTCAGAGAATGACGTTACAGATCTTCTGTTAGAGTTAGAGTCACCAGAAATAATGGTCGTGTGGAACTCCGCACTTCCAGAAAGCCTTGTATCAACCACGGTCGACGACTCGCCTTCCGCAGTGGGAGCTATATCCTGCTTGTATACCTTCAAGACTATAGTCTCGAAACCATATTGCAGGGTTGTACTTGCACTTTGTATATGGGAGGTGGATTCAGCGTTAAGGATCAAATTGACCTGTCGCTTTTTACCATCCGCCTCACCCACCTTGCTAATTCTCCAATTATGGGTCGGCAGACCCGGATTGGAATCTTTTATTATCTCTAATATGTCAGCCGGGTCCATCGATAAACAATTACAAATTCAGGAAAAGCAGGTCGTAAACGAAAATAGAAAGCATTTGGAAGCAATAGTTCAAACAGTAGTTCTTTGTGGTCGACAAGGCTTAGCCCTAAGAGGAAGTTGTGATACTGGCAGAATCGATTCAAATGAAACTATTCAAAATTATGGCAATTTTAGAGCCTTGCAAAGGTATCGGGCGATAACGGATTCAAATTTGAATCGCCACTTGACAAATTCACACGAAACGCATGTATATAAGCAATCGTGTTCAAAATGATATTAAAAGTATTTTTCACACTCTTATACACCGACAACTTATTAAGAGAATCAATAATTCCAAAGTTTTCACCGTCGTGGCGGACGAATTAGCTGATATTTCAGGGGTTGAGCAAGTTTCAATGTGTATCCGGTACCTTAACGAAAACGATGGGCGATATAAAATTTGCGAAGATTTTTTGAGTTTCGTCCCAACAAAAAAGAACAGTTCGATGAAAAAGATTTGGCTGATGTTATTGTATTGTAAGTATTTAATTAGGCAATGCTATGACGGCGCAAGAGCAATGAACGGAGAATTTCATGGGACGCAAGCATATATCCAAGAAAAGTACAGCTTAGCACTGTATTCACATTGTGCAGCTCACAGCTTCAACTTGGTTGTAAGTTGCGCATGCAAAGTAATCCCAATTAGAAATTGTCTCGGCACTATCCAAACCATATACAACTTTTTTAAAATCCTAAAAGGCAAATAGCTCTTCAAGAAGCAATTTCTAGCAACAGCAATCTCCGTGATGATAAAAAGCAAAAATTAAAGCGGTATTGCGCAACTCGATGGGTAGAACAACATGGGTCTGTTGAAATATATCTTCACCTACAAGTAGCCGTTATCGAGGCTTTGGAATGCATCTACACCACCTGGTTTGATCAGAAAACTACATCTGAAAAACGATGGATTTTCATGTCTCGGTCCATGTAGTTCATTCAGTTCACTGCTTGGCATTATCATTAAGTCGCGTTCTTCTGCCGTCCATCTGGCAGAAAATACGAAAAAGGAATTGATGGACATGCGCGAAAATTGTACTCACGATTCTGGAGCGATTTTTTCGTCTACTAAAATATTTCGTGAAGAACATGACATTCAAATCAAGAAACCTAGGATTGCGGCCCGACAAAGTCATCGTTGCAATTTTGATGCAACAAATATTGAAGAATATTACAAGATTTCGACCTATATTCCATATCTAGATTTATTCATCACTCATCTCGAAGATCGCTTTTTGAAACACCGTGGAATTTTGTCAAATTTCCAATGTCTTTTTCCATCTAAAATGGCAATACTAAATGAAGAAAATTGTAAACAAATATTTGAACAAGTAAGAAAGTTTCAGTCGGGTAAACCGACTAAGGTATACCCTCACTTTGTGAGTAATGTAATATATAACATTACACCAATAAATCTGTCAATTTGTGTGGGAGGTACCAGAAGGGGTTTTCCAAATACACATATTTTTCGGTAAACAGTACATTCTTAAATACATTGCATTGTGCTGAACTATAAGCGCTTATGTGCACTGGTACATTAAAGTTACGAGCTATGTAATTTTGGTATGATTTGGTCATTTTGTGTGGGAGGTACAAAAAGGGGCGGGGTGATAACGCCCACTTTTTACAGGACTATAAGCACTATAACAGCATTACACTGTGCAAAATTTCAAGTATTTGTATGCACTGGTATTAAAGTTACAAGCCGTTTACTTTTGGTACGAAACGGTCCATTTGTGTGGGAGGTACCAAAAGGGGCTGTACAATAATTCCCATTTTTTACCGGACTATAGGCGCTACAAAAACATTATACTGTAGAAAATTTCAAGCATTTTTATGCACTTGTATTAAAGTTATAAGCAGTTAAATTTTGATGCAAAATGGTCCATTTGTGTGGGAGGTACCAAAGGAGGCATGCCAACTTCACCCATTTTTCTCGAGTTAATAGCGACTAATATACTAATATTATGTGCAGAATTTCAAAAGATTCGAATAAGTAGTATAGAAGTTATTAAAGAATCAATATTTCACTAAATTTTAACCCTTTGTGTGGGAGGTACCAGAAGGAGTGGACCAATATGGCCCATCTTCGAACTCATCCGGAGATAGATCAAAATATTACCACATACCAAATTTGAAGTTAATCGGTTACTCCTTTCGAAAGTTATCGTGCGCACCAGCCAGCAGACAGACAGACAGACAGACAGACAGACAGACAGACGGACGGACATTGCTCATTCGACTTAAAATGACCCAAAACGGATTTCCTCCGAACATACTTAGGGTCTTAGATCACTCCTTCGATGTGTTACACTTTTTTCCGTAGCAAATGATATATACCCTCGTCACACTAAAGTGAGGGTATAAAAATATTCATCAGTTTTGCCTGATAGTTCTTTTGAAGTGTGGATGAGTGAAGTGAAGCTTTGGAGAAGAAGAATTGAAGCAGAGAATGTCAGAAATTCCCTGAAAGCTCTTGATATATGTAATACGAGGGCTGCTGTATATATTTCTGGCCTAATAATGAAAATGCAAATATTTATCATCAAAAATGGTTTTATTGTTTTTCGCGCTATTTTCCAGCATGACTATACATTTTTGAATGCACTCAAACCAATTGTCGAAGCACTTTTTCCACTCCGATTGAGACACCTCCAAAACATGGTTTTTGAACGCTTCAACAGCATCTTCTGACGACGAAAATCGTTGACCACGTATTTTTTTCTTGATGTGCGGGAATAAAAGGAAGTATTGGGTGCCAAGTCATTGCTGTACGGCGGATGACCCATCAATTCGACGTTTTGGCCGGTCAGAAAGGCGCTGGTTTGAGCCGATGTGTGAGAGCTCGCATTGTCATGGTGCACAATGATTTGTCTTCTCTTGTTCGTTTTTCGAATTTCTCCGAAGACTTCAGGTAAACAAATTGTGGTGTACGACTCAGAATTGACCGTCCTACGTTGCTCAAGCGGAACAGTCGTCACATGACCAGTTTTCCACGAACAACTTTCGTTGGATTTGGCTCGTCTTCGAAGACCAACACGGTCGATTGCTGTTTTGTTTCGGGCTCATACGCATGGATTCAAGATTCGTCACCTGTGCGTTTGTCAAATTGTGCGGGATCCAACGAGAACAAACCTTTTTTTACGGCCAGATGTTCATGCAATATCGAATGTATGCTGGTGGAAGAAATGCCCAAGGATGCCTGATGCTGAAAAATTACTTGCGGTCAACCATGACTGAAAATCGTTTAAATGAATTAGCTTCCCTGATTATTCATCGAGACATTCCAGTAGATGTTAACGCAGTATTAGACGAATTTTTTATTTCGCCTCGTCATGTCAATTTATTAAAACATTAATACAATTAATATATGATTTAAATTAATACAATTCATAATGAAATATAGGTATATGCGTTAAAAATGCCAACCATTGATTTTTAATAAAAAAAAGTTGGGTACCATATGTGAAAACCCACCCAAAACAAAATCCTGCGCACGGTCGATAATAATGTACTGGCTCAAATAATGGTAAAATTGGTACACATCATATCTTAACAAACCAATTAAGATAAATAATAACAATATTTTTTATTTAGCTCGCGAGAGGGCGCCAAAGTCAATTGTTGTATACGCAATGTACGTTGTAAAATAGCTGTATAAAATTCGTTTATTAGGGAAATTAAACCAAAGTTTTTGTATATGATAGTTAATCGAATTCCTAATAATTAATTAGAAAATGCCAAGTCGGCAGAAAATTGCAATTGTACTATTCAAAATGCTTTGGAAAATTCCCATTTTTTTGTTAAAGTGAAAAAAATTTGCAAGTTTAATTGGAATGAGAAAAATAAGTTGGAACAGATCCCTAAAATTTTATTTTTCAAAAACAATTTATGTATATACTGTAACTATTAAATAAAAGATATAAAAACGTCAAACAAAAGGATATAAACTTAAAAAATATATATATTTGTTTTATGTCTAAAAACGTTTTTTTTTTTCAAATATAATTTGTAGGGGTGTTCCAAAAACAGTCGCCAACGCTTAACGTGTAAACCAAACACTTAATTTTTTTGCGCCAGATAGGTGACAGAATTCTTAAAAAATACAAAAATTCATACTTACAAGTTATTGTTATGACGAAAAATAAAAAATATTAAATATTGTATGGCATCGGAAAACAAATTCGTAAAGATCCCCATTTTTTGCGCCAGATATTATTAATGATATGCCCTCTTTACACATAAAATATAAAAGTTCAAATTATTCGCGCACAAAATTTCAAAAAAGTAAGTTCAATTTACTGCTTCCATAAGTATTTCAGCTGATTTAAGTCAAAGACAATATTGCTATTGAATTCTGAAGATGATAGAGTGGTGTCTATCGAAACTGCAGTCAATTCTACCAAGCAATTAAAACACTCTACCAATTTTTGTATTTGTTTCTATTACTTTTTTTGCAATAGAAAGGAAGTAACTGAAACATATGGTCTCGAACCGAATAAATTCTGACTGAATAACAAAAGCACAGACCAACAATATGTAACAACAACAACAAAAATAAATAATTTATGTCATCGGAAAAAATCGTAAAGATCTAAATATTTTTAGCAAAAACTAAAATATAAAAGTTCCAATTATTCGCGCACAAAATTACAAAAAAGTACATTTGCTCTAGGTCTAAAAAGTTCTTGCAAAAAATTAACATTTATTTATTTAAGGAGTTCCTAATAGCAATGATAATAATTTGATGCGCTTCCAATGATATTCTATGCCAGTTGTGTACATTATGTACTAATTCATGGTTACGATGTTATTAGTTACTTTAATTTGCCAGTAGGTATTTAAATATTGACAATTTTGATTCCGGAAATATTTATTTATCTGAGGAAGCCAGTCACAAAATTATCCGAGAAGCTCGCGTGTTCCATACCAAGAAAAAATTGTCCAAACAACTCAAACACAGATTTAATGACATACCTTACAATAAATTCTGATCCTATTATAAGTTCAATACGGCTTAAAAATCATAACATTGCCAATATTTTTAAGAGTAATATATGAAGTATCCTTTGAACGAAGGTATATCTATGCGGTATTTTTGATGACATTTTTGACGAAGATGATAATATTTTTTTAGAAGTCAACGAAGGAAACTCTTCAGACAAATACATGCATTAAACTTTTAAAACGAAACAATACAGTACAATACTACGCAAAAACACTATGGTTCATGTACCCGACGTTTGACATACAGAAATTTTCCCTGCTGAGTCTTCAACCTTTTCTCACCATATTTGTAATGTACGCGAAATTCCCTTTAATTTGATGTGTCGCACGATATATGGACCAAAAACCCATTTTTCAAGATACTCTATGGGGCTGTGTTGAGGGATCTTGAATCAATTCCTCCCAAATTTGTACACACATTTATTTACGGCAAATCTATTACGCTTTACTAACTTGAAATCTAACATCGAAATCCAGCGCCACTCTTGAGCGTTCTTTATATATTTATTTTTAAGTCCTTTGAACCCTTTGTGTGGGAGGTACCAAAAGGACTCGCTATATGCCGTCGAAATTTTGCACCGCAACTAATGTATATGAAATATTATGGCATGTTAGATTTCATAAATATACAATGCTCCAATTTAGTGTTATAGTTTGGTGAATTTTTGAGGAACCGGAATAATTTGCTCGGGGTTTCGAGACCAGCGGTTCGATTGGGTCCAAATTTTAATTTTTCTTAACTATTTCATAATTCTGCAATTACTCCATCTATTTTTGTCACATCGATACATGAAGACAGAGCACTGTACACAGTTTATTATACTGATCGACTTAGAATCACTTTCTGAGTCGATTTATCGGTGTCCTGCTACACGGGTCAAAATCACCTTTTTTGATATGTTTGAATCGAAAGAAAATATATTTGGAACACAAATTTTTAAATATTATATATTTCTGAGCAAATAAATTTTATTTGAAAATCAATAAAATACATTTGGAACTGGTATATTAATATGTTACAACATATAATATTTGCAAACTAAATTTCTCAAATAAAATATGTGTTTGAATTCAAATTAAATAAGTTTTTAGAATTTCTCCAAATATACTTTATTTAAAAAAGGTTTTCAAAACTTTTGTTGAATTTTTCGAATTTCAGTTTTAATTTTTCCTTGGTTTGGAATTGAACCTCCCAGTTATGATACCAAATGCAGCATTGACTTCTGTTTTAAATCAATCATTTAAAATTTCTGAGTATTCCAAGCCATCATTAGTTGTCAACCTTCAAAGTAATTTATTTCGATCCAAGAATATACGATTTCAATTATTATTAATTATTATTTTTTCGAACATGAAAACTTTATAAAAAATTAACTGTTAATTAGTGAAAATTTAACACAATTTAGGTTTTTCTGAATACTTAATTGCTAACAAATTTTGTTTCGGAAATAATAGTTCCAAATAAAAACATATTGGGATGTAAACAAAGATTTGTTTAGAACAACATCATCCCAAATATATAAATTTTTGTGTGTGCGAAATATTATATGTTTAGAGTGTACCTTTAACATATATTTGTTTCAAGCCGAATATGTTTGGGACAATATACTACAGAAGCGATTTTTTTTCAGCGTGTATGTATGTATTCTAGTAATGTCGCAATTATATATATCAAGGACAATCCGTACTGAAATTTGTAAAAAATATGTTAATATTTAGATGTAGCTCTATATCTACCACCGATTTGGCATATGTGCACTCTAACGTTTTTTTACAACTACATGGGGCAAAATCGCCTTTTTTGATATGTTTGAATCGAAAGAAAATATATTTGGAACACAAATTTTTAAACGTTATATATTTCTGAGTAAATAAATTTTATTTGAAAATCAATAAAATTTACTTGGAACGCATATATTAATATATTACAACAAAATATGTTTGCAAACTAATTTTCTCAAATAAAATATGTATTTATATACAAATAAAATTATTGTTTAGGAATATCTTCAAATATATTTAATTTATAAAAGATTTTCAAAACTTTGGTGAATTTTTCTAATTTCATTTTTAATTTTTCCTTCGTTTCGAATTATTTCTCCCAGTTAAAAATACCATTAGCGGCATTAAATTCGGTTTTAAGGGACTCATTTAAAATTTCTGAGTATTTCATGTCAGCATTTCTTGTCAATCCTTCGAGTAAATTATTGTTATCCAAAATGATACGATTTCAATTTACGAATATTAATAATTTCTAGAAAATTATCATTAAATTGCTGTAAAACTTAACACAATCAAGGTTCGATATATTTTTGGAATACTTAAATTTATATAAATCTTTGTTTCGGAATTAATAATCCTAAATAAAAAGTATTAGGATGGAAACAAAAATTTGTTTAGAACAACATCTTCCCAAATATATAATTTTTGTGTGTATCAAGTATTATATATTTAGAGTGTACCATAAACATTTATATGTTTCAAGCCGAATATGTTTGGGACAATATACTACAGAAGCGATTTTTTTTCAGCGTGTAGTGATTATTTCGTGAATAGTAGCACTTAGCTCATGTCTGATATGACAAATCATTAGTTTTATCCTTCCGCTGAACGAATATGGTTGTGTATACGCTTGAACAACGCTGGGAAATATTGCGACATTACTTTGAAAATCATAGTAATGTTGCAGAATGTGTGCGAAAATTGCGTACGGATTTTGGAAGAAGAGAAGCACCGTCAGCTCCGTATGTTCGTTATCTTGTGAAAAAAGTGAAAGAAACTGGCATCCTCATCGATAAACCAAAGCGTGAAACGCCAAAAACAGTGCGTACACCCGAGAATATTGCTGCTGTGGCAGAAAGTGTGCGTGAAGCGCCATCAACATCAATTCACCGTCGTTCTCAACAATTGAACATTTCGGAGACATCATTGAGACGAATTTTGCATAAAGACCTTGGTATGACGCCATACAAAGTCCAATTGGTTCAAGAGTTGAAGCCAACTGACCATCCAATGAGTTTTCGCTTCGCTAAGTGGGCCTGCGATCGACTTACAGAAGATGCCGATTTTGCCAAAAAAAATCATCTTTTCAGATGATGCTCATTTTGATCTTGGCGGGTATGTAAACAAGCAAAATTGTCGCATTTGGGGCACAGAAAACCCGCACGCATACGTTGAAAAGCCGATACACCCAAAACGAGTCACTGTTTGGTGCGGATTTTGGTCCAGAGGCATAATTGGGCCATTTTTCTTCGAAAATGAGCAAGGAGTGGCCGTTACAGTCAATGGCGATCGTTATCGGGCCATGTTGAACGAATTTTTGTTCACAAAAATTGAAGAGGAGGATATTGGCAACATTTGGTTTCAACGGGACGGCTACACTCGATGTTTTGCGCCCTGTTTTTGAAGATCGATTATGAGCCGCAGAGCTGATGTCGTTTGGCCACCTCGGAGCTGCGATTTGACACCGTTGGACTATTATTTGTGGGGTGCTCTCAAAGATAAGCGTTACGCCGACAAGCCAGAGACAATTGACGCTTTAAAGGACAATATTCGTGAAGCCATTGATGAAATATGTACAGCTGCACACAATCGATAATGTGCTTAAAAATTGGACCGATCGTGTAGGCTACTGAAATTAATTTCCATTATTAACCGGAAGGATTGTACTTTCAAATAAAAAAAGAAATTTGAGAAAATATGCAGTAGTTTTTTTATAGCATTTTCAAAAAAAAAATATTTGGCGGACCCTTTACAAGCTGACAATACTAAATTTGAAGAAAATATGTTTAGATTTAGATATAGCCGCCATATATATGTTCTTTATTTTACATCAGAAAAAATGTTCATACTTATGATTTGAAGGTACTTACACGCTGAAAAAAATCGCTTCTGTAGTATATTGTCCCAAACATATTCGGCTTGAAACATATATATGTTTATGTTACACTCTAAACATATAATATTTGAAACACACCAAAATTATATATTTGGGAAGATGTTGTTCTAAACAAATCTTTGTTTACATCCCAATATATTTTTATTTGGGGCATGAAACAAATATTTATTTGCATTTACGTATTCAGAAAATACCTAAGTTATGTTACATTTTTCAGTAATTCAATGTTAATTTGTTATAAATTATTAATGTTTGTAAAATAATTATTGAAATCGTATAATCTTGGATCAATATAAATTACTTAGAGGATTGACAACTAATGATGGCTTAGAATACTCAGAAATTTAAATTATGGATTAAGAACAGAAGCTAATGCTGGGAGGTACAACTCGGAACCAAGGAAAAATTAAATCTGAAGTTCGAAAAAGTCAACAAAAGTTTTGAAAATTTTATATTTGGAGAAATTCCTAAACAATAATTATATGTGTATTTAAACACATATTTTATTTGAGAATTTTAGTTTGCAAATATATTTTGTTGTAATATATTAATATATGCGTTCCAAATATATTTTGTTGATTTTCAAATAAAATTTATTTGCTAGGAAATATATAATATTTAAAAATTTGCGTTCCAAATATATTTTCTTTCGATTCAAACATATCAAAAAAGGCTATTTTGCCCCGTGTATAATGTTATTCTTTTGGAAGTATTTCTTTTATTTTTTGCTGGGGCAATAAATATATGGTCACGAACGTACGCGAAATAGAAATCAACTTTGGCTGACTCTAGTAAAATGCAATAATCATCGAAATGGAACGTAATATTCTAAAGCGATTGATGTATTTTAAAAGAGGATTAATATAGATAATTTATCGTGTATTTACACAATAAATTATCTCTTTTTGTTTTTTCTACTTGGCTTATGTATCAGTCGCGAACGTAAGGTTGGCGAACGTACGACTTCTCCATATGTTGTAGCCGTTAAACCAATAATTTTATCTCCTTGCCTAATAATAATACACAATAAAACAGTAAGAAAATGCTAGAGTCGGGCGGTGTCGACTCTGTGATACACTACACCACTCCACTATGGGTAATTTTCTGGCCAAAACCTCTTAACGTCGAGTTATCGATCTCAAATTTGTACACAACGTCAGCCACATGTAAAGGAAACATTCAGTAAGAATTGGAACTGGTGGGGCAATTACACCGCCAACCCCATGCACTTCAAAAATGCATTACGATAGTATTTATTTATTTGGACACAAATTTGGAGCATACTTTCAAGTGTGTAGTCCCATTTCTTGGAATATATCATTTGGGGGGTTAAAATGCAATACAGTGGTTAAAAATGCACTTGCAAGATGCAGTAAATAAAATAAATAAATATGTAATTTTTTTACAAGAAAGGCATTTAGAAAGTGAGTGCACGTAGAAGGAAATACATCTAAGAAGAAAAATAAGTGAAAAAGAATGCAGTTGCAAGATGTAATTAAAATTAATTAATAATACCATCGTAAATTTATACTTGAGTTGGTTGTACTGAAATCATACTGGCAACATTATCACCTCTTGATGTTGATAATTCGGCTGCATCTGTTCTTTGAACTATTTCGGACTTTTCGAAAAATTCCTTTTTATTTCCTGATTAATAGCGGAACAATTATAAACATTTCATTCAGCAACTTCAGTTCGAAGCCACTCCTCATTGTATTTAAAAAAAAAAACAAACCATAAAAGGACTAAACTTTTATTAAATGTTAATTTATCGCAGTTTCCACGACATTTATTTTTCAAATGTGCGTTATAAATATCCTCAATAATTCTAATTCTATATTCTTTTTCAAAATATTAAACAATTTAATATTTTGGATGCTATAGTCACTTAAGAAAAAAATTGTTATTAAAAAACAGCAAAATTCTGCACCCCTATCTTTATGGAGGATTATTTAAACTTAATGTTCTAAATAATAAAAAAAAGTGAAATGCATGGTATCAGGTGACAACCCTTTTGTTTGGTCCAAAAAAGTTTAGGTCAAATAAAAAAAAAATAATTTCTTAGTGCATTTATTTCACAACAATTACACAGTGCGACAGTCCAAAAACTATTTTTCTTGTAGGTCTTGGCGAGTAGAACAATGTTTGTTCTACGAAATTTGCCGGACTCCCCCAAAATCCGGATTTACGGGTAAAAAACCGATTTTCTTGCCTTTTTTCACATTAACCCCTAGGTTTAGGTTAGGGTGGCAGCCGTATTTTTTATACAAGCTCACATAGACCAGTTTAGGTCCCTAGTGTTACCACGGGCTGAAATGCCCCTCATCGAAACCAACCTGTTTGATATACAAATTTGTCGATATTACGAATATCGGTACTGGAAAGATCTGTTAGGCTGCCTAGAACAGCCGACCCCAGTATGTCCAGTCGTCGTTTACTCAGAGCGGGACAGTCGCATAGCAAGTGCTCAATGCTCTCCACTTCTTCCTCATCTCCACAGCTTCTGCAGAAGTCATTAGAGTCCATACCCAATCTTTTGGCGTGTTCGCCGATCAAGCAATGTCCCGTCAGAACTGATACTAACGTAGACAATCTTTGCCTCTCTAGTGCGAGGAGATATTTTGATCTTCTCAGGTCATACCTTGGCCAGATTTGTCTAGCTACCCTGCAGGTGCCGATTTCTGTCCATCTTTCGTTGGACTGCCTGATTGCCTCTTGCCTAAGCCAAAGCTTGCACGTGGATAGTGGCGCACCAATATATGCAAATTCTTCGAGAATTTGTAATGTCGTCCCTTTCCTAGCAAGTTCATCGGCTTTGCAGTTCCCCGGGATATCCCTATGCCCAGGCACCCATATGAGGAGTATGTTAAACTGCTCAGCCATCTCGTTAAGAGATCTGCGGCAGTCGAGGGCTGTTTGTGAATTTAGGGATGTTGCCTCCAGAGAATTGATGGCAGCCTGGCTGTCCGAGTAAATGACAACGCCAGTGTTGGTTACTATGTTGCGACTCAGCCACTTGGCTACTTCCCATATTGCCATTATTTCGGCTTGATAGACACTGCAGGTATCTGGTAGTCTGTGAGCTATATCCAATCTAAGCTCTGCACAGTGTACTCCGAAGCCAACCTTTTCATCGAGCTTCGAACCATCCGTGTAAAAGTGGAGATGGTTTCTATTACCTGGTTTTCTTCCAACCCATTCATCTCTCGCGGGAATCATAGTGATGTAATTTCTCTCGAAGGTGTACACCGTTGGTATATAGTCCACTCGGTCGGTTACCATAGCACTACACTTTGATATTCTCATGTGACCGTAGTTTTTGTACCTCCACATTGATAGGCAGTTTAATCTTATTGCCGCTTTGGTTGCAACTTCTCTCGCCACAATATTAATCGGCAGTATATGGAGTAGGGCTTGTAGAGACTCGGTCGCTGTAGTCCTTAAGGCTCCGCTTATGCTCAGGCAGGCAGTTCTCTGAACCTTTGTTAGTAGGTTGGTGATGGTTAGTTTGTCAGTTGCCGTCCACCATACCACAATGCCGTATAGCAGTATAGGACGAACTACTGCTATATATATCCAGTGGACGATTTTAGGAGAGAGACCCCACCGCGACCCTACAGCCTTTTTGCAGGAATATAAGGCGACGTTGGCCTTCCTTACACGTTCCAATACGTTAAGTCTAAATAACATTTTCCTATCTAGAATTATTCCTAAAAATTTTGCACTTTCAGAAAAGACTAGATCTGTTCCATTTATCCGAGGTGGAGGGTCCACATGTGGGACTTTATTCATCCTAGTAAAGAGAACCAATTCTGTCTTGTTTGGGTTTATGCCCAAACCGCTGCTTCTGGCCCATCTAGCCAATTTGTTCAGAGCCACCTGTAGAATGTCTCGGAGGACGTTTTCGAATTTGCCACTCACTGCGATTGCAACGTCGTCCGCATATGCCACGACCTTGCAGCCACAACGTTCTAGATCTAGCAGAATTTCATTCACCGCTAGGTTCCAAATTATTGGAGACAGTACTCCTCCTTGTGGGGTCCCTCTGTTTACAAACCTTGTTAGAGTTGTGGACCCAAGACATGCTGTTATGCGTCTTCTGTTGAGCAGACTTTGAATTAGTCTAATCAAACTAAAGTTAACATTAAGATGTGACAGTGCCGCAATTACTGCATCTGAGTGAATGTTGTTAAAAGCCCCTTCTATGTCAAGAAATGCCACCATGGTGAATTCCTTGAAATGCAGGGACGATTCGATAGTGCTCACAAGTTCGTGCAGGGCTGATTCTGTAGACTTCCCCTTATTGTAATGTTGGTTCACTGACAGGAGTTTTGTATCCAGGTTTTCCCTAATGAAATAATCTAAAAGTCTTTCCAGACCTTTCAATAGGAAGGAGGATAGGCTAATTGGTCTGAAGTGTTGTGGCCTAGTGTGTGATATCTTCCCCGCTTTTGGTATGAATACCACTTTGGTATCCCTCCATCGATTCGAGATGTATGAAAGCCTGATACAGCCTACATAAATTTTCTCCAGCCAGGGGATAATGTATTTCAACATTTTCTGCATTTCTGCTGGAGTGATGCCGTCTGGTCCAGGTGACTTGAAGGGCTCAAAGCTATTAATAGCCCAGCTTATTCTGGATCTCTCAGTCAATAAGCTAGCGACGCTCGCAGTCCAATCGCTCTCTTGTTGGTCCTGCTGATCCTCGGGCTCTGTTGATGAGTTCCCCGGGAAATGTGTGTCGAGCAGTACATTGAGCGACTGCTCGCTGTTTTTGGTCCAATTATTTGCCTCATCCTGCAAGTAACCCACTGTACAGGGTGAAGCTGATAATATTTTCCTCAGCCTTGCGGCGTCGGAGACCTTTTCCACTTCGCCACAGAAGGTATACCAAGAGCGTCTTTGCGCCTTTCTAAGCTCCTTCTTATAGATCTTGAGTTGCTCTTTATAGGCATCCCAAACATTAGCGACCCCTGTAGATTTAGCCTCGTTGAATAGCTTGTTGCAGGTCTTTTTCATAGCCGTTAGCTCAGAAGTCCACCATTGGGGTTTAGTTTTACCCTTGTACCTTGTTTTTGGACAGGCTTCTTCAAGGGAACTATTGAATGATGTGCTGATATGCTCGACCAGATGATCCAGACCGGCTTTGTCATTCGGTTCGTACAGAAGTTTGGAGTTGAGGACTTTCTTGAAATTTTTTTCATACAGGTGCCACTTTGTCTTTCTCACATTTCTGTGGACGGCAGGTTCAGGCGCTTTTTCAGCGAGTTTGAACTCAATATAATGGTGATCTGAGAATGAGTGGTCGTCCAGTACATTCCACCCAATAATTTTGTCTGACAGCCGGTCAGTAGCAAACGTTACGTCGAGTACTTCTTGTCTGTCTTTAATTGTAAAGGTCGGTTTATTACCTATGTTACAAATACTTAGGTTGGTAGTTAGAATAAAGTCAAGAAGCGAATCACCCCTATTGTTTATATCCGTACTACCCCAGATAGTATGATGAGCGTTCGTGTCTGCGCCAACAATCAGCTCGACCTCGTCAGATGTTGCTTCTTCTACTACTTCCCTGAATAGAGCAGTGGGTACTACAGCTTCATAAGGCAAGTAACTGGAGACCACCCAATATATGCGATTACCGATCTCCAGACTAGCAGATGTTTGGTCTTTACCACTTAAATTAGCCAGGAGAAAGATACTTAGATCTTTCCTGGCCAAAATGCAGGTTCTTGGAGTGCCTTCACAGTTGGCCACAAGCAGTTTAAAGTTGGGTGCCCTGATACCGCACACATTTCCTCCCACTGCGTAGGGCTCCTGTATCAGGACGATGTCTACTGCACCTGTGGACAGGCGCAGCAATAGAGCCGCTGAGGCTGCTTTAGCGTGATGGAGGTTAATCTGTAAAATTCTTACCATCATTGGTAATTGACAGATTAACTTCCACCCCTACAAGGGTGTTATCGAACTCTTCGTCCGTATCATCGAGAAGCGTGTCCCCGCCAGATGCGTCAAAGAGTCCGGAGACTCCCCTCAGCCCCTATGTGTCAGAAGTAGAGCTTTCGTCCTCAGAGTAGGACGTTACTCTAACTTCTGTTAGAGTTGGAGTCACCCGAAATAATGGGCGTGGATACCTCCGCACTTCCAGAAAGCTGTGTTTCTACCGCGGTGGACGACTCACCTTCCGCAGTGGGAACTATATCCTGCTTGTATACCTTCAAGACTATAGTCTCGAAGCCATACTGTAGGGTTGCACTTGCACGTTGTATAAGGGAGGTGGATTCAGCGTTAAGGATCAAATTGACCTGCCGCTTTTTACCATCCGCCTCACCCACCTTGCTGATTCTCCAATTATGGGCGGGCAGACCAGGATTGGAATATTTTATTATTTCTAATATGTCAGCCGGGTTGGAGGGCTCTTCTGTAACCCAGGTGATGGCTCTAGGGTGACTAGGGATGTTGTTTTTTCGACAATATCCAACTGGGCACCCGGCCACACCTCACCCGCTCGACTCAGAGCAGCCTTATACAGGTCTACTGATCTGGCATCACCGAAATGTAAGAGCTTTACTCTCCCCTGATGCCATCCTGCATCGTTGCAGATTGGTGGTGTGCCTGGCATCTCTCTACGGACATCGAGGTAATGAGCCATAATGGCTGATTGCACATGGCTCCATTTGTCCTTGAGGATGGATCCATCCTCACTACTTCTGTCTATAACGGCCATCACTAGACTCTCCTTCGCCACTTCATTGAAGGGCTTGGTGAGTGTCCTGTTGATAGTGACATTTGGGCCTCTTGCCTTTTTCGAGGGCAGGGGTTCATCAGGTGATCTGATTCTTTTGACTTTATTAGCCGTTAACACAGCTGAATTTGTGGCTCTTTCAGCCGGCTGATTGGCCTTAGAAGCATCTAAGACGCCTTTAGCCCAGGTAAGTGACTCTTTTTGTTTTTCGGTAAGAGCCGAAACCTCAACAGCCTCCAACTTCGTCAGAACTCTGAGCGCTATCCGGTGCTCATTGTGTTTCCGTTTTGACGGTCGGACATGACGTTTTCCCCTCACCGTACCACCTGTTGTGAGTACTGGGGGGAAATTTTCACCATGTTTGGTGTGGTCGGCTTTGGCCAAGACCAACGGACGGACAGTAGGACGATTGGGGAACCCCGCTCCATCGGAACGCGAAGGCATCCCCGCCAATGAATTTTTTTCCGTATTAGCCCGTAATAGGTACTACGATGTAGGCCTTCCAGACTTTGTACAGATTTTGTTTTATTTTTTGAGATTGCGTAATAGGTACTGCGTAATAGATTTTAACTATCCGCTCTGTGCTAAACACGTCCGTTCACTACGACTGATCAGCAACGAAGACCCACATTAACCCCTAAAACTTTGTTAATTATTAATTGATTTTCAATCTCTAAAAGAATTTGGAAAGAAGAGAAATAGACCTTTCGAACGATGTATACTTTGTTTATTTGAAGCTGTAAGAATATAGGGTTATTTGTCCTACAAACACATTTTTTTCGTTTTTGTCCGACACTTTCTAGTTTAGGCCAATTTTTTTTACCAATTATATAGCGATATAACATTACGATTAATTAATTTGCATATATAGTATATTTTGTAAAGAAAACAATGCAACCAGTCTCTTAAAAATCCGTTTGCAATAGACTGAGTTATTGGTTTATAATTGACAATGTTATAGGCGTTCAAATCAAAAAAGGCAAGAAAATCGGTTTTTACCCGTAAATGCGGATTTTTAGGGTGTCCGGGGAATTCCAAAAAAAGATTCGTGTTTTATTCGACAAGACCTACAGGAAAAATAGTATCGCGTCATTTGCTTCTCAACTTGAGTTTATTTTGTCGCACTGTGTTATTGGATGTATCTACATAATGTCAAAATTAAAAAAAAAAAAAACACAAAACTTGAAATTAGTAGGTTAGGTTAGGTTGAAGAGAGGAGACGTTTAAACGTCTCATGTCCATGGACATACACTTAAGCCAGTGGTTCGGCCTGTTGTGCGCTCCTTATTTATGATCTTTTTATATCTCACGAGTTACAGAAAATCGGTACTAGACACGAATTTTCTCAGTATCTTCCAGTCATATTCTCTGAGATGAGTCAAGTCTGGTAATATGTCGGACCCGAAATGTTGGGATCTTGCATGTGTGAAAGCCGGGCAGTGACACAGAAAATGTTCCATCGTTTCGATGTTTTCTCTGCATGCCCTGCATTCGTCGTTTCCTGCTAGTCCTAGTTCTATAGAGCTAAAGGGCCAATCGGACGAAACACATATATGGGGGCTATAGCTAAATCTGAACCGATTTTTGGACGGACGGTCAGACATGGTTAAGTCGACTCACCTAGTGATTCTGAGTCGATCGGTATACTTTAAGCTGAATCTAGCTGTGGTATATCTGGGTATTACAAACATTTGCCATGAAGCAAACTTATAATACCCTGTACCACAGTGTGGTGTAGGATATATAGGATCATTATCAACATTTTATTTTTCTATGTATATATGTTTCGTCCGATTTTGACCTTTAGCCCTATAGAAGCTTTAGTTTATATTTAATCGTTTTGAAAATTAGCATGGTAGAGTTTCTTGCCGAATTTGAAGAAAATCGGTTCAGATTTAGATATAGCCCCCTATATATTTTTCGTTCGATTTGACCATTTAGCCCTATATAACCTATAGTTTACATCCAATCGTTTTTAAATTTAGCATGATAGTCTGTCTTGATCCATGGACCAACATAGCCGAATTTGAAAAAAATCGGTTCAGATTTAGTTATAGCAGATTTTCAGTTATTGTAATGTAACTTCTGAAGCAAAGTTGTGAACCGTCCCACATATGGACCATTTTTTATAAAAAATTTAAGGAAAAAATATTGGATCGATTCTGAGATATCGCAATTTATATTTTTATTTCCGCGAAAAGGGACCGAAATAAATTGTTTAAGATAAAATTAATATTTTTTATGAAAAGTGCACGAAACATCCTTAATCTATTTTTCTGAACTTTGACCTCGCTCCAGCTCCAGCCTCCAGTTTTCATTTAATTTTTTTAATATTGTGGGCCATTACTCCCACCTACTAGGATAACATTTTCTGAGAATTTGAGAAAGATCTTATTTTTGAGAAAGAACTACCCACATATGTTTCGCCCGATTTGGCTACAGATGCAGACACGTAAGAAATGTAAATTGTGTAAAAAAATTTTAGCCTTTCCTTACGGTTGTACATCATACCCACATTTAGTTATTTATTATTCTGAAGGGCAGCTTCAAAAAAAGTCAACGATATTCAAAGCTTCAATGAAAATTTGGTATATTGTATGCATATTCCCAAAATGTTTTGTTTCAGCGATTGTCCAATTATGAGCTATTCGTGATCGAAATAACCTCTAGAATGAGGGGCTTCCTCTATAAAATTGTCGGTACTTAATCCAAGTCATTTTTTATCAAACATTGTTAATTTCTTTTAAATATTCCGATACGATAATTTTTCTGCTAACCAATTCACTTTATTCCAATGAGGACCAGCAACCAGATAAAATATTCCCGACCTTAAAAGCGTAAGTTTTGAATAAAAACAAGTATGATAGTTCAGTCGGGTAATCCGACATAGGATTCCCTCACATTCAGTCCCAAAAAAAATCGTAAATGTATTTTTTGTTTTAATTAAGTAATTATCACTGGTTAAATGTGACACGTAATCATGCCTCAACCGCCGTTTTCACCCAATATTGAAAGGACGGCGTTTTGCGACGATTGATGAGATAAAACCGAATCGCCGAACAAGCAAATCATTTCTAACTATTATTTATGTCCCTCACAAACAAACTAAAGTAAGCACAAACAAACTAAACTAAGAACATACCCAGCGGCGGAAACTGTGAGGCCTTCCACAAATAAGACATGCGGAAGGTCTTATTTGGCAAGGACTTCCTTATGTAAGGCCTGCGAAAATCATGATTTTTAATCACTTCCAGGCATGCCAATATCAGGCATGATACAGGTCTTCTAAAAGAATGCAGAGAGAATCCCATCGTGAGGGGTTCGTCGTCGAACGTGTTTAAATACGCAAGATGAGAGAGCATCAACAAAAAATAAACGAATTATCCCGTTCTTCAAATTCCAATGTAGAAGATTCCTTTTAGATAGCCTGATACAGACCTTCTAAAGCGAAGGCAGAGGGATTGCAATAGCGAGTGGTTCGTCGTTATTTAATACATACAACAAATGAAAGAGCAACAATAAAAAAATTTTGTCGTTATACAAATTCCAACGTAATGCGTAATACGTATTAACAACATGGTTCGTCACGTTTGTTTAATTTTCTTGTGATAAGAACTAAGTGCATTTTCAAACGTGAACAATTGTTTTTCACACTCTTTTTAACTTTTTTCCACTTTCCAATAATTACGTTTTAACTGTGCTGCATAATACAACAAATCGTTCTCTTGTCGATCGGAAGCCTCTTGTTAAATTATATTCCTGTAGGTTCGTACATACAAAAAAAACATGTGTTTATAGAGGGGGATGAAAAGAGCAAGTAGAAACAAAACCAAAGCCAGTTCTAATAAAACGCTATCAGTTGTTATCAGTTTCTGTTGCAATTAAATAAAGTGCGAAAAAGTTCTGTTTTTGAAGTGAGTTGAAGTGCTTTCTGGTGATGTGTTATACTAAATACAGCCTATATTTTCTGAATTTTTATGTTTTAAGATTTGGAGAATGAAGTAAAAGAGCAGAAGGAAGTCCAAAATCAAAATCGAATTCTTGCCGGAGAAATAGCAGAGATTTTTAAATATTTAGTTTTAAAATTATACATGGAATTGATTTATTTCTTTGTGTTATAGCGTTTAAACTAAAATCAAAATAAATAATTTTTAATATTAGCACAATTTTATGACATGCAATATTCAATTATTTAGGAAAACCTTATGAGTTGCCACTGGATACATACCTTTATCAGGCCTTCGCATTAAGCCCTTGAAGTAGGCCTGTTTTTTCAGACAGGATTTATACCTTATCTATGAAGGCCTTCTAGAGGGATTCTTGCAGGGAAATTGAAAGGCCTTCCAATCTCACGCAATGTTAAATGGAAAGGAACAGGTAATGTGTAGAGAAGGCCTCCGGCATGACTAGGAGGGCCAGATATAAGGCCTTATAACTCATGCATTCCGCCGCTGGGTATGTTCGAAACAAGTGTGTTAACATAGAATAACAAAAAAAACGATAATCAAATGCACGTAGCCCGAGAAATTTCAAAATTCGCCTTTTCTATTGAAGGGACCTCGTACATATTAAAAACCAAATCGCAGTAAAAAATCACAGAAGTATACATTTTATTTAATCACAAAACCTAAAAATCAACAATTTATTAGGCGTCTGCAGCTGCGGAGTTGCGTGCTCAAATTGCGAATTTTGCAGAATTCCAATTTCTGTCCAATTTTATCAAGATTTGTAAAAATAAATAATTTGGAAGACATATCTAATTCAGAACAAATTTATAGACATTTTTCTTGAATTCGTTCTTGTTTTATAAAACTCCCTCATGCTATATTTCATCAAGAATCGTACAAAAATACGGTTTATATAAGTTTGAATCGAAAGAAAATATATTCGGAACACAAATTTTTAAAGATTATATATTTATGAGGAAATACATTTTATTTGAATGTCAATAAAATTTTTTTTGATTGCATACATGAATATATTACAACAAAATATATTTGCAAACTTTTTTTCTCAAATAAAATATTTGTTTATACACAAATAAAATTAATGTTTAGGAATTTTTCCAAATATATTTTGTTTTACAAAGATTTGCAAAACGTTGCAGATTTTTCGAATTTAATTTTTAATTTGTCATTGATTTCAAGTTATACCTTATAATTTAAAATGACATAAGTTGCAATTACATTTGTTTTGAAGTACTAATTTTTAATTTTTAGTTATTCCAATTCATCAAGAGTTACCAAATTATCAAGCAATGTATCATTATTCAAAATTAAAGGTTTTCAATTATAAAGGAATTTTAAGAACATTTAAATTTTCTGAAAAAATTTACGATGAATTAGTGAAAAACATAAAGCTTGTCTTAAAATTAAGATATTGATATGAACACTCCTATTCGGACCACCGTTATATAAGGTTTAAAATTGCACGGCCACCGCCTAACCCAATAGGTTTCCGTAATAAGGCTAACACCGACTGGACCAAATTCGGCAATCTACTTAGAAATCGATTGGGCCAGCCTAAACACAATTACCCAAGTACAGAAGACATTGATATCAATGTGAGGAGGATTACGGAGGCTCTTGTAAAATCATTCGAAGATAGTTGCCCGCTTCATTTTCCAAGTGGTAATGCTGGGTTAACAGAGGAACAGTTACAGACCGAAAATGTAATGCACCAAGTACCTATTACGGATGCTATGGTTAAAGAAGCAATAAAAAGCAATTCTCTCCTTTTAAGGCTGCGGGACCGGACGGAATATTTCCAGCGCTCCTTCAGAATGAGGTGGATCTGGTATCAACTCATCTGGTTGGAGTTTTCACTGCATGCCTAACTCATGCATATACCCCAAAAAATTGGCAGGAATCAAGGGTGGTCTTCATACCTAAGCCTGGCAAGGCGAGTTATAAGATCCCAAAGGCTTATCGACCTATTAGCCTAACTTCTTTCCTGCTAAAAACAATGGAACGAATAATTGACGACATGATCAAAAGTAAGATAGCCAATGACAAGCTAAAATTCAAGCAACACGCATATGTTAAAGGAAGATCAGTGGAAACAGCTCTACATGAGGTAGTACACCACATAGAACAGTCCTTCAGTGAAGAAATGTACACACTTGCCGTTTGTATAGACATTGAGGACGCTTTTAAAAACGTTCAGACCGATACACTTATCCAGTCCTTACACAAGTTTCAGGTTGACCGGACGTTGATAAACTGGATCAACAATATGCTAAGGAATGGGTGGATTATTTGTGGGTCATATGACGTCAAAATCAGAGACAAGGTAAATCATGGTAGGAAGATTCATCCTTTTAACGTGCCTCGATTCCTGGATAAGAATATTGCCATATCTAAAAAGGCAAAATACTTGGGAGTAACCTTGGATCAGAAACTGTACTGGAAAGATCATATTGAAGAAAGAGTTACAAAGGCCCACAGATGTTGGTCGTTGTGCAGAAGAGCTATAGGTTTAAAATGGGACTATGTACGTCCAAATATGACACACTGGCTTTACATGAGCGTGATTAGACCAATAATAATCTACGCCTCTGTAATGTGGTGGACATCAATGGACAAAAAGTACAACGTAATACAATTGCAAAACGTGCAACGTATGTGCTGTCTAGGCATAAGCGTAGCAATTAGAACCGCACCAACAAGAGCGTTGGAGACTATACTACACATACAACCAATAGATATCCGTATAAAGTATGAGGCAGCCCTCACAGCAAGACGTCTGCAAGTGATGGGTGAATGGATAAATCGAGACCACAAGTCGTACCATCAGAAGATATTACAATCACTGGTCGGTCATATTCAAACAACGGAAATCTCCGACCGCATTCCTGAAGTGCGGCTTACAGCTACCTGTGGTTCGTTCGTGCCAGACAGACGCTCCTGGGAAAACGGAACACTAGCTCATGCGCCAGTGGGAACCAGCTGCTACACTGATGGGTCCAGGCTAGGAGGAAGGACGGGTCTGGGACTTTTTGTTGATGAACCAAAAGTCGAACTTTACTTCCGCCTCCCAGACCATAACACAGGATTTCAAGCAGAAGTTCGAGCAATCACGGAGTGTGTTAACTGGCTCAGTAATACCACAAAGCCTAAATATGCCAACATATTCACAGATAGCCAAATGGCGATCAAAGCAATAACATCGGAAAAGGTCAAATCCAGAACAGTGTTAGACTGTAAAAGAACGATAAATAATTACTCAGTCCATGGTCAACTGCGTATTTTCTGGGTACCGGGACACAACGGAGTGATTGGAAATGAACGAGCAAACAGCTTGGCTTTAAAGGGCAGAGAACTTCGAGTAACAAACTTGGAAAAGTGGAAACCTTTCGAAGCCACGAAGGATGAGTTGAAGCACTGGGCAGTGATGGCTCACAAAACTGTGTGGAATAGAGCAACTGTAGGAGCAACTGCAAAGATACTGTGGGGTGACCCAAATGAGAAAAAAACCAGTAGTTTTCTGAAACTAAACAAGATCGAGAGTAGTAAGATGATAAGTGTTCTAACGGGACACTCAAGCTTACAGGCACATCTTCATCGCATGGGACTAGCAGAAAACGACGAGTGCAGGGCATGCAGACATCGAAATGATGGAACATTTTCTGTGTAACTGCCCAGCTTTCACACATGCGAGATCCCGATATTTCGGTTCCGACATATTGCCAGACTTGACTCATCTCAGAGGATATGACTGGAAGATACTAAGAAAATACGTGTCTACACGCTGAAAAAAAATCGCCTCTGTAGTATATTGTCTCAAACATATTCGGCTTGAAACATATACATTTTTAGGGTACACTCTAAATATATAATATTTGGTAAACACAAAAATTATATACTTAGGAAGATGTTGTTCTAAACAAATCTATGTTTACATCCTACTGTTTTTTATGTGGGACCATTTTATTTGCATTTAAATATTCAGAAAAAAAAGTATTCAGAAGAAATTTTGTAAATGTTTGTAAAAATACATTATCGGATAATCTTGGACAAAATTAAATCAATTGAAGGATTGACAACAAATGATGACTGGGATACTCAGAAATTTAAAATATGTGTTTAGGAAAGAAGTAAATGCCGCATCTTGCATTTTAACTGGAAGAAATAATACGAAATCATGAAAAAAATAAAACTTCAGTTCGAAAATGTCAGAAAAGTTTTTAAAATATTTTTAATTAAAATATATTTGGAGAAATTTCTAAAAAATAATTTTATTTGTATTTAAGCACACATTTTATTTGGGGAAATTAGTTTGCAAAGTAAATTTTCCGTTCCAAGTAAATTTTATTAATTTTTAAATAAAATTTACTTGCTCAGAAAAAAATAATATTTAAAAATTTGTGTTCCAAATATATTTTCTTTCGATTCAAACATATCAAAAAAGGCGGTTTTGCCCCGTGTAGTACCGATTTTCTGTAATCCGTGGGGTATGAAAAACATAAATAAGGAGCGCACAACAGGCCGAACCACTGGCTTAAGTGTATGTCCATGGACATGAGACTTTTAAACGTCTCCTCTATTCAACCTAACCTAACCTAACCTAAGGTATTGATATATTTTCTGAATACTTAAACGCAAATAAATATTTGTTTCGTAAAGAATAGGCCCAAATAAACAATTTTAGAACGGAAACAAAGATTTGTTTAGAATAACATCTTCTCAAATATGTATATAATACTTTTTGTGTGCCAAACATAATATATTTAGAGTGTACCTTAAACATTTGTATATTTCAAGCAGAATATGTTTGGGATGATATACTACAGATGCTATTTTTTTCAGTGTGTGGCGAATAATGCCAAACAAAGAAAGCTTTCAATTGTCATAAGCCTGGCTGACCATAACAATACTTTCACTTAAATTTTTCCGTATGTTTCAGTTACATTATGTCTATTGCAAAAACGTAATACAAACAAATACAAAAAATGGTGGAGAGTTTCAATAGCTTGGTACTCTATGACTATCATTTTCAGGATTCAATAGCAATAATGTCTTTAACTTAAATCAGCTCTATGACTATCATTTTCAGGATTCAATAGCAATAATGTCTTTAACTTAAATCAGCTTGAAATACACATGGAAGTAGTAAATAGAATTTAACAAGAACTATTAACCAAAACCAATGTGTCTCCTACACCCTCCTGTACCACTGCATTTTTCATGTTCGGAAAACAAAAATGCGAAAAGCTAGCCTTATATCTCACAAAAAAAAAACTCCAAATAAAGAATACTCCAAACTTCATTAGGAAAAAATACTGTGACACCATGCGCGTACACACGCCGGTATTTAGGCTATTCGCTCGACGCTGAAAACATGTGTAGGGTAGCGTTCACCCCTTCGATTAAATAGAAGGCTTAAATGTTTGCATTTCTACACCGTGCAAGTGTGACATTTTTTACAAAAGAAAACTTAACCCTTCCGCAATGCAACATTTTTTTTACAAACGAAAACAAAAAGGCATTTTTGGGGCGAAAGGCAGAAAAAATTTAGCATTTTTTGGCACAAAAGAAAACACCATGAGTCGACATACTGAAACTCTCATACCAGTACATTTTCGTTTTTTGTTTGGGTTCGCTTCGCGAGCGACGAAAACAAATGTAGTTTTGTCAACGGCTAATGCCGACGTCAACGTACATCATGTGTTTACACGTGCAGCTGTTGTTTAATGTTGGTAATTTAAAAAAAAGTAGTAAATATTTATTTAATGTATTAGTGCAAAATAAAATAGAACATTAAATGATTTCTTTTTCTATTATTGTTTATATATTTTTTATCAATTATTATTTTTTATGGATGATTATTACACGTCATTCCCCTGTAAAATCTTATATTTCGTAAAATTAAAATTTCCAAACATTTCCTGATTTACAATAATTCAAATTTTAATGAATATTAAATCTACCGCGTATACATGTGTTATGTCTTTCGCCAACAGTATTAATCGTTTCAAATGGGATTTATAACTTATTTATTTAAAAAGAAGTGAAAAGTTAGTTCCCAATTACTCGCTTTATGCTGCCGAAAATTTAGATTACGATACGAAACGGATTTTTGCAAAAAAAATGATAGTAAAACCCTCCAGATATACAACAATTTTAAAAAAAGTAAGAAAGTTTCAGTCGTGTAAACCGACTAAGGTATACCCTCACTTTGTGAGTAATGTAATATATAACATTACACTAATAAATCTGTCAATTTGTGTGGGAGGTACCGGAAGGGTTTTTCCAAATACACCTATTTTTCCGTAAACAGTAGATTCTTAAATACATTGCATTGTGCAGAACTATAAGCGTTTATGTGCACTGGTATATTAAAGTTAAGAGCTATGTAATTATACCCTCACTTTAGTGTGACGAGGGTATATATCATTTGCTACGGAAAAAAGTGTAACACATCGAAGGAGTGATCTAAGACCCTAAGTATGTTCGGAGGAAATCCGTTTTGGGTCATTTTAAGTCGAATGAGCAATGTCCGTCCGTCTGTCTGTCTGTCTGTGTGTCTGCTGGCTGGTGCGCACGATAACTCTCGAAAGGAGTAACCGATTGACTTCAAATTTGGTATGTGGTAATATTTTGATCTATCTCCGGATGAGTTCGAAGATGGGCCATATTGGTCTACTCCTTCTGGTACCTCCCACACAAAGGGTTAAAATTTAGTGAAATATTGATTCTTTAATAACTTCTATACTACTTATTCGAATCTTTTGAAATTCTGCACATAATATTAGTATATTAGTCGCTATTAACTCGAGAAAAATGGGTGAAGTTGGCATGCCCCTTTTGGTACCTCCCACACAAATGGACCATTTTGCATCAAAATTAAACTGCGTATAACTTTAATACAAGTGCATAAAAATGCTTGAAATTTTCTACAGTATAATGTTTTTGTAGCGCCTATAGTCCGGTAAAAAATGGGCATTATTGTACAGCCCCTTTTGGTACCTCCTAAACGGCTTGTAACTTTAATACCAGTGCATACAAATACTTGAAATTGCGTACAGTGTAATGCTGTTATAGTGCCTATAGTCCACACAAAATGAACAAATCATACCAAAATTACATAGCTCGTAACTTCAATATACCAGTGTACATAAACGCTTATAGTTCAGCACAATGCAATGTATTTAAGAATGTACTGTTTACCGAAAAATATGTGTATTTGGAAAACCCCTTCTGGTACCTCCCACACAAATTGACAGATTTATTGGTGTAATGTTATATATTACATTACTCACAAAGTGAGGGTATACCTTAGTCGGTTTACCCGACTGAAACTTTCTTACTTGTTTTGGTATGATTTGGTAATTTTGTGTGGGAGGTACAAAAATGGGCGCGGTGATAGCACCCACTTTTTACAGGACTATAGGCACTATAACAGCATTACCCTGTACAAAATTTCAAGTATTTCTATGCACTGGTATTAAAGTTACAAGCCATTTACTTTTGGTACGAAATGGTCCATTTGTGTGGGAGGTACCAAAAGGGCCATGCCAACTTCACCCATTTTTCTCGTGGTAATAGCGACTAGTAAACTAATATGATGTGTAGAATTTCAGAAGATTCGAATAAGCAGTATAGAAGTTATTAAAGAATCAATATTTCACTAAATTTTAACCCTTTGTGTGGGAGGTACCAGAAGGAGTAGACCAATATGGCCCATCTTCGAACTCATCCGGAGATAGATAAAAATATTACCGCATACCAAATTTGAAGTCAATCGCTTACTCCTTTCGAGATTTATCGTGCGCACCAGCCAGCAGACAGACGGACGGACATTGCTCATTCGACTTAAAATGGCCCAAAACGAATATCCGCCGAACATACTTGGGGTCTTAGGTCACTCCTTGGATGTGTTACACTTTTTTCCGTAGCAAATGATATATACCCTCGTATCACTAAAGTGAGGGTATAATAATACAAATGTTTTGGTGTGCCAGATCATTTTTACGCGTAGCTATCGAAAAATGAATCAAAAAAATCTGTATTTAATTTAGTGTGTTCTCCAGCGCACAGAACGACGAGATGATGAATATTGAAGCCGTGTATGACTCAGCTTATCAACAACCCATGGAAACGTTGATTCTGTTAAGCAACTGGAGAATTACTATCAGAGAAGTTCCTAAGCATGTTGGCATAACAATTGACACATTTCATTTCGGATGTTTTTTGCCATTAAACATGTAGAAACTTTTTGCCAAAAGAAATCTATCATCGCTCAGGAGCTGTTCAATAATGCCAACGACGATTCAGGTTTGGTCAAAGGGTGAAAACTGCTACATTTCCATGTTCCCAAAATTGAAAAGACACGTGAAAGGACGGAGTGACAAAATAAAGACCGCATAGCCGGCAGAGCTGATTGCCACACCAAAAAGCGTATATGTATAAGAAGTGCCTCAAGGAATGGAATATTACCATATAAGGTAATATTGCTTTAAAAAAGCTTTTATTTATTTATGAAAAAATAAACCTAACACCCCGTGTTTTATTTCTATTTTATTTTTCACAAAACAATCGCTCACGGTGAAACAAGTGTATTTTTCCAGAAAAATCAAAAGTAGAAAAACTCTAGTTAAATTTGTTCTAAAACTGTAGTTTAGAATACATAATATTTTAAGAAATAAATAATAGGTGCGGATTGGTTGAAGAGAGGAGACGTTTCAACGTCTCATGTCCATGGACATACCCTTAAGCAAGTGGATCGGACTGCTGTACGCTCCTTATGTATGATCTTTTTTAACACCTCATGGGTTACAGAAAATCGGTTCTAGACACAAATTTTCTCTGTATCTTCCAGTCATATCCTCTGAGATGAGTTAAGTCTGGTAGTGTGTCGGACCCAAAATATCGGGATCTTGCATGTGTGTGCCCTGCATTAGTCGTTTTCTGCTATTCCTATGTGATGAAGATGTGCTTGTAAGCTTAAGTGTCCCGTTAGAACACTCATATTCTTTCTAGTCTCGTTATTGTTTAGTTTCAGAAAAATAACTGTTTTCTTCTCATTTGGGTCACTCCACAGTATCTATGCAGTTTCTCCCACTGTTTCGCTATCCCACACCAATTTGTGAGCTATCACTGCCCTGTGCTTCAACTCATACTTCGTGGCTTCGAAATGTTATCAATTTTCTAAGTTTACTACTCGAAGTTCTCTGACTGTGAGACCAAGCTGTTTTCCTTTCATTTCCAACTACTCCGCTGTGTCTTCGTACTTGAGTAATAATTGATCGTTTTTTTATAGTCCATCACAGTTCTGGATTTGACCCCTTCCGACGTTGTTGCTTTGATCGCTTTCGGTAAAGATGTTGGTATATTTAGGATTTGTGGTATTACTGAGCCAGTTCACACACTCCGTGATAGCTAGAACTTCCTTAGGAAATACCGTGTTATGGTTTGGGAGGCGGAAGTATAGTTTGTCTTCTGGTTCCTCAATAAAAAGTCGGAGACCGGTTCTTCCTCCTAGCTTGGTCCCAACCGTGTAACAGCTGGTTCCCACTGGCACATGAGCCAGTGTTCCCTTTTCCTGGGAACGTCTGTCTGACACAAACGAATTACAGGTGCAAACCGCACTTTTGAAATGCGGTCGGAGATTTGCGTTGATTGAATATGGCCGACCAGTGATTGTAACATCTTCTGATGGTAGGTCCCATCTGGTCCCGATCACTTGTAGACGTCTTGCTGTGTATGAGGACTGCGTCATAGTTTATACGGATGTATAGTACAGTTGGATGTGTAGTATAGTTTTCAATGCTCTTGTTGGTGCGGTTCTAATTGCCTCGCTGAACTTTTTGCAATACATTTACATTGGACTTATTTGCCATTGATGTCCACCGCACTTATTGCTCTAATCACACTCATGTAAAGCCAGGGTGTCATTTATCCCCATTTCAACATATAGCTCTTCTGCACGACGACCAACATCTGTGGGCCTTGGTAACTCTATCTTCTAGATGATCTTTCCAACTCAGTTTCTGATCTAAGATTACTCCCAAGTATTTTATCTTTTATAGATATAGCAATTGTCTTATACAGGAATCGAAGCTCTGCATATCGCGCGATCTTCGTTTTCCTTATAAATAGACATATTTCTGTTTTGTCTTGTTTAACATTTAATCCCCTTAGTTGTGTCCAGGTACAAGTGCCTCCTCAGCTCTTCTGCATAATTGGTTTGGATGCATTACCCTTACAAGTATTACATAGTCTCCATAACAGACTGATTTAAGTCCTTCACTGGTGAGATCTTTTAGGAGACTGTAAATATTCGTAACCCATGGAAGAGCGATAAAATGCCCCCTGAGGTATACCACGATTTACCTTGCCTATAATTTTTACGTCATATGACCCACAAATAATCCACATATTCCTTAGCATATTGTTGATCCAGTTTTTCAGCGCCCGGTCAACCTGAAACTGGTCTAAGGACTGGATAAGTGTATCGGTCTGTACATTGTTAAATGCGCCCTCGATGGTTATGCAAACAGCAAGTGTATACATTTCTTTACTGCAGGACTCTTCTATGTGGTGCACTAATTCATGCAGAGCTGTTTCTGCTGATCTTCCTTTGACATAGGCGTGTTGTTTGAATTTTAGCCTGTCATCCGCTATTTTACTTTTGGCCATGTCATCAACTTTTCGCTCCATTGTTTTTAACAGGAAAGAAGTTAGCTTAACTGATCGGTAAACCTTTGGGGTCGTAAAACTTACCTTGCCAGGCTTGCTCCAGGGAGCAAAAAGACGTAAGAAGGAATGCCACATTTCATTCCTGCATATTTTTTGGGGTATACTCGTACGCATGTAGTGAAAACTCCTGACAGATGAGTTGATACCAGAAAATAAATAATTAATAGCATAAAACTATTGCGTATTTCCATTTTCGAAAAATATTGTTCGAGTCCAATTAAATTGCATTTCAATCAAAAATTTAATATACATACATATGTATGTACCTAATTTCCATTAGGATGCTACGGACCCCGCGGACCGCAATTTGAGAAGCGCTGGCTTAGATACTTACGTGCGTCATTCCCTTGTTCTGTTGTTTAAGTTCAATAGTTTTTATAGTTTTCTTTTTTGTGTTTTTAAGTTTATTGTGAATAACAAGTTACGATTCAAGGCATTTTTTAAAAGTAAACTGGAAATTTAGAGAGATTTGTAGATAATTGTCACTCCCCTGTCAAAAATAGACACAGGGAAAAGACGGTCAACAAGGGAACTAACAAGGACGATCTGACGCCGTTTAGATAGAATATAAGAAGAAAGATGATAAGAAGAAAAATTAACGCTCTAAAAAATATCGTTTTGGTAAAATAGGGACAAATTAAAACCAATTTCCGGTGACAACCTTAGTTACTAACATATTTTAAATCAATATTTTTTTTCGATAACTACCTTTGCTATCAAAAATTTAAAGTAAACTTTTAGTTTTAATTATTTTAACACATTTCAATAAAAAATCCTAAATGTCGGGTAAGACTTTTTGATAACTTTCGAATTATCGAAATGTCCAAAGACGAAAGTATTCCTGCGATGCCGCATTTCACCGGGGTTAAAGATATTTCTTCTCCGTGGAGTGCATAAAGACGGCTACCTGGACCAAAGTGTCTTAGCTTAGAATCGATGTTATCTATTACAAAGGCAGATATCGATAACTAAAAAGTTATGCACATTTTTTTAAATTTTTTCTTCTAATTATTGATTTTAAGCACATTGGAACGAAAAAAAAATTTCTTCAAACTTTATCATCCGATAACTCGGTAACTAAGCGATATATCAATAGCATGCCTCTTAATTCTATGGTTTTTTCGAATAACAGCATGTCTAAAAAAATCAAAATGTCCTGGAGAAGCATAATTTTTACTGGGAAATAGTAGTTAAAAGCTAATCAAATATAGGAGTGTCATATATTGAACGGTAGGTAATGGTTAGCAGATCAAACAATGCTTACTTTTTTAACCCTGCTGTTAGATTAGACCCATTTTTCATGTTTTCTTTATAACTTTTGAACGGTAATATATATATTGCCTTATAATTTCTAATCACGTGTTTTTTTACAAGACAGTTAAAAATACAATTGTCTGACATAAAGTTGGATTGAGAAAAATAAAAAGTTACATATCTTGGATTAGGGACCATTTACCCAAGGAAAAATATTTAGGGGCTATATAGAGTATATATACCAAGTTGATTTTCAGGTACATCGATTAAAAAACGTAGGATCTACACCACCAAAAAATTAAATTCGTCTGCGATCTTCATATGGCGACTATATCAAAACAAGGAGCGATGTTTCCCATTTTCACTGGGGACAATTTTGTGCAATATAACGTAAAAATGCTTACGTTATCAGTAAGATCAATTGTAAAATGAGTTCTATAGAGCATTAAGATATCTAATCGAAAGGGACCTTTATATAGGTGCTATATCAAAACATGTACCGATATACCCCTTTTTACTGGAGATGATTAAGTGCAATATAAAGTATAAACGCTCAATTTTCAGCCAGATGTTATCTAGGTCGTCAAGAAGTGACATCAGAGGGAACCTTAATAAGGGGGGCTACATCAAAACCATGGACCGATGCGCCCAATTTGAAGTATCGTCTTCGTTTTCCTTAGAAATTGACATACATACGTCTATGCTATGTTAAGTGCCTCCTCTGCTCTTCTGAATAATAGATTTGGATGAAAGCCCCTTAGACATAACAGACTGGTTTAAGTCCTTCATTGGTGAGGGCTTTAAAGATACTGTGTATCGTCGTAATCCATAGGAAAGGCGATAAAATGACACAAACCCAAAATTAGAATATATTTTTGTATACCCTCCACCATAGTATGGGGGGTGTATTCATTTTGTAACTTCGTTTGCAACACTTCTAAATATTGATCTGAGACCCCATAAAGTATATATTCTTAATCGTCGTAAAATTCTAAGACGATTTAGCCATGTCCGTCTGTTGTAATCACGCTACAGTCCGTAATAATAGAGATAGGTTGATCAAATTTGGTAGAAATATTTCCTATAGTTGCAGGTTGTTGGGGATTACAAATGGGCCATATCGGTCAATGTTTTGATATAGCTACCCTAGAGACGTCGCTCCAAAATACGGGTTTTGAGACACAGATACCACATTTTTAAAGCAATTTAGCAGAAACTTTGCAGTTTGTATTATATTTTGACAAGAATTCAGCACAGCAAAATTTTAACTGAATCTTTGCAGTTTGTATTTAATTAAGACAAGAATTCATCGCAGTAAAATATTTTTAAATCAGTCCGTATTTTGTTATAGTCCACCTATAGATGTCGTTCCCAAAAATGCTTATTTAAGCCATAAACACCACATTTTGTAAGAAATTTAGCAGAAACTTTGCAGTTTGTATTCTATTTTGGCAAGAATTCATCATCAATAAAATTTGCAGATATAGTTCTCAAATGTGCTAATTTAAGCCATAAATACCACATTTTCGTTTTTATACCCTACACCACACTGTGGTCCAGGGTATTATGAGTTTGTACATTTGTTTGTAACACCCAGAAGGAGAAGAGATATACCCATTGTTTATTATACCGACCGACTTGGAATCACTTCCTTAGTCGATTTAACCATTTCCGTCAGATTTAGATATAGCCCCTATATATCTGTTACACTCGATTTGACATGTAAGCGCTGTAGAAACTGTATTTTGTATCAGATCAGTACGAAATTTGGCAGAGAGAGTTATCTTATTACATGAATGAACTCTGTCAAATTCAAGGAAATTCAGTTCAGATTTAGATATAGCCCAAATATATATGTTTCACCCGATTTGAGCGCTGTAGAAACCTTATTTTATATCCGATCAGTGCGAAATTCAGCAGAGAGAGTTTTCTTATTACATGTATAAACACTGCCCATTTTCGCATTGTTAGGGAGGTGTAGGGCATTATAAAGTCGACACCGCCCCATCACTTTTACTTGTTTTGTATGTAATTCATATAAATAAATAATAACATTGTGCTCGAAATGGACACTTTGAAAATGTAATATAGGTTTAGGTTTTAGGTTAGGGTGGCAGCCGTATTTTTTTATAATCTCACATAGACCAGTTTAGGTCCCTAGTGTTACCACGGGCTGAAATTCCCCTCATCGAAACCAACCTGTTTGATATAAAATTTATCGATAGTACGAATATTAATACTGGAAAGATCTGTTAGGCAGTTCCCCGGGATATCCCTATGCCCACGCACCCATATGAGGTGTATATTAAACTGCTCAGCCATCTCGTTAAGAGATCTGCGGCAGTCGAGGGCTGTTTGTGAATTTAGGGATGTTGCCTCCAGAGAATTGATGGCAGCCTGGCTGTCCGAGTAAATGACAACGCCAGTGTTGGTTACTATGTTGCGACTCAGCCACTTGGCTACTTCCCGTAGTGCCATTATTTCGGCTTGATAGACATTGAAGGTATCTGGTAGTCTGTGAGCTATATCCAATCTAAGCTCTGCACAGTGTACTCCGAAGCCAACCTTTTCATCAAGCTTCGAACCATCCGTGTAAAAGTGGAGATGGTTTCTATTACCTGGTATTCTGCCGACCCATTAATCTCTGGCTGGAATCATAGTGATGTAATTTCTCTCGAAGGTGTACACAGTTGGTATATAGTCCACTCGGTCGGTTACCATAGCACTACACTTTGATATCCTCATGCGACCATAGTTCTTGTACCTCCACATTGATAGGCAGTTTAATCTTATTGCCGCGTTGGTTGCAACTTCTCCCGCCACAATATTAATCGGCAGTATATGGTGTAGGGCTTGTAGAGATTCGGTCGCTGTAGTCCTTAAGGCTCCGCTTATGCTCACGCAGGCAGTTCTCTGAACCTTTGTTAGTAGGTTGGTGATGGTTAGTTTGTCAGTTGCCGTCCACCATACCACAATACCGTATAACAGTATTGGACGAACTACTGCTATATATATCCAGTGGACGATTTTAGGAGAGAGTTCCCACCGCCCTACAGCCTTTTTGCAGGAATATAAGGCGACGTTGGCCTTCCTTACACGTTCCAATACGTTATGTCTAAATAACATTTTCCTATCTAGAATTATTCCTAAAAATTTTGCACTTTCAGAAAAGACTAGATCTGTTCCATTTATCCGAGGTGGAGGGTCCACATGTGGGACATTATTCATCCTAGTAAAGAGAACCAATTCTGTCTAGTTAGGGTTAACGCCCAAACCGCTGCTTCTGGCCCATCTAGCCAACTTGTTCAGAGCCACCTGTAGGATGTCTCTGAGGACGTTTACGAATTTGCCACTCACTGCGATTGCCACGTCGTCCGCATATGCCACGACCTTGCAGCCACAACGTTCTAGATCTAGCAGGATTTCATTCACCGCTAGGTTCCAAATTAGTGGAGACAGTACTCCTCCTTGCGGGGTCCCTCTGTTTACAAACCTTGTTAGAGTTGTGGACCCAAGACATGCTGTTGTGCGTCTTCTGGTGAGCAGACTTTGAATTAGTCTAATCAAACTAGTGTTAACTTTTAGATGTGAGAGTGCCGCAATTACCGCATCTGAGTGGATGTTGTTAAAAGCCCCTTATATGTCAAGAAATGCCACCATGGTGAATTCCTTGAAATGCAGGGACGATTCGATAGTGCTCACAAGTTCGTGCAGGGCTGATTCTGTAGACTTGCCCTTATTGTAAGCATGTTGGTTCCCCGACAGGAGTCTTTCCAGACCTTTCAATAGGAAGGAGGATAGGCTAATTTGTCTGAAGTCTTTTGGCCTAGTGTGTGATATGTTTCCCGCTTTAGGTATAAATACCACGTTGGTATCCCTCCATCGATTCGGGACGTATGAAAGACTGATACAGCCTACATAAATTTTCTCCAGCCAGGGGAAAACTTTAACATTTTCTGCATTTCTGCTGGAGTGATGCCATCTGGTCCAGGTGACTTGAAGGGCTCAAAGCTATTAATAGCCCAGCTTATTCTGGATCTCTCAGTCAAGAAGCTAGCGAAGCTCGTAGTCCACTCGCACTCTTGTTGGTCCTGTTGATCCTCGGGTTCTGTTACAGAGTTCCCCGGGAAATGTGTGTCGAGCAGTATATTGAGCGACTGCTCGCTGTTTTTGGTCCAGTTATTAGCCTCATCCTGTAAATATCCCACTGTACAGGGTGAAGCAGATAATATCTTCCTCAGCCTAGCGGCGTCGGAGACCTTTTCCACTTCACCACAGAAGGTATACCTAGAGCGCCTTTGCGCCTTTCTAAGCTCCTTCTTATAGATCTTGAGTTGCTCTTTAAAGGCATCCCAATCATTAGCGACCCCAGTTGATTTGGCCTTATTGAATAGCTTGTTGCAGGTCTTTTTGATAGCCGTTAGCTCAGAAGTCCACCATTGGGGTTTAGTTTTACCCTTGTACCTTGTTTTTGGACAGGCTTCTTCAAGGGATCTATTGAAGGATATGGTGATATGATCGACCAGATTATCCAGACCGGCTTTGTCATTCGGTTCGTACAGAAGTTTAGAGTTGAGGACTTTCTTGAAATTCTTCTCATACAGGTTCCACTTTGTCTTCCTTAAATTTCTGTGGACGGCAGGTTTAGCCGCTTTTTCCGCGAGTTTGAACTCAATATAATGGTGATCTGAGAATGAGTGGTCGTCCAGTACATTCCACCCAATAATTTTGTCTGACAGCCGGTCAGTTGCAAACGATACGGCGAGTTCTTATTGTCTGTCTTTAATTGTAAAGGTCGGTTTATTACCTATGTTACAAATACTAAGGTTGGTAGTTAGAATAAAGTCAAGAAGCGAATCACCCCTATTGTTTATATCCGTACTACCCCAGATAGTCTGATGAGCGTTCGTGTCTGCGCCAATAATCAGCTCGAGCTCGTCAGACGTTGCTTCTTCTACTACTTCCCTGAATAGAGCAGTCGGTACTACAGATTCATAAGGCAAGTAGCTGGAGACCACCCAATATATGCGATTACCGATCTCCAGGCTAGCAGCTGTTTCGTCTTTACCACTTAAATTAGTCAGGAGAAAGATATGTAATATACCTATTTCGACCATTCTGAATCCAGTGGCTTTAGCCATGTTTGTTGGCAATCAAATCGTACCATATGTCAAACGTCATGCAAATCGTCAACATTTTTAGTTGAAGTCTTTGAGAAGAAATATTCCTCGTGTCTCCTTTCAATATATTTATGAAAAATCAACAGGTTTCATAATTTAGCAGGTTTTGTTGGTAATTTAAATAAACACTAACCGATAAATAATTATCAACAATTTAAGTCAAAAACTAATATAAATATTTTTAGTTAAGAGTAGAAAAATATACAAATTATGTAATAACTCGAAATCTGCTTAATTCTCAAAAAAAACGTTGAGAAAGGACTCGTAGTACTTTTTATGCGAGGAAACGACGCCAACTAAAAATTTCCACGATTTGTATGATTTTTGACATATGATAAGATTTGATTGTAATTATTATGGCTCAGGCGGTGAGAAGCGGGAACTTCTGTTTTGAGAAAAATAATCCTCCAAGGGTTCCCTTTCCCTTTCCACTTCAAAATCACCGCCGAGATGATTAACCTCTCTGATTTCCCAAAAAAATTTTGCTCGAATATAGCGAAAATAAGAGCTAACTTAGAAAAACGGCTAATGCCACTGGATTCGCCATGGCCGAAATAGGTCTATCCAAGGGTCTTCTTTCTATTACAGTTTTGAACTAGCACAGTGCAATAAGTACACACAATCAAAGTGATTGCTTAGGAATATTATCAAAACTTTGCTGACTTTTTCGAATTTCAGTATTAATTTTTCCTTCGATTTATACCTTAAAGATAGAAATGTCATCTGTTTTAAGACTCATCACTCATTGTACCCGACGCCACACTGTGGTGTAGGGTATTATGACGTTGTCCATTTGTTTGTATCGCCTAAAAAGATAAGAGGAAGACACATTGTTTATTATGCCTATCGGCATATAATCACTTTTCCAGCCGATTTAGCCATGTCCGTCCGTGAGTCCATATATTCTTGTGATCAAAATGCAGGTCTCAAATATGACGCGATCTTAGCCTAAATTGGTACAGAGGTATTTCTTCGGGTAGGAATTATCCCCATTGAAAATCGGTCCATGTTTTGATATAGCCCCCATATAAAGGTCCCCAACGATGTCACTTCTTGACGTTCTGGATTAATGGATATGGCTAGCTCGACTCAGATAGTGATTATATGCCGATCGATATAATAAACTATGGGCATATATTTTTCTCTTCTTTTCTCTTTGACGATACAAAATAATGCACAAAGTCATAATACCCTGTACCACAGTGTGGTGTCGGGTATAAACAAAAAGCATACCACTTAGATGTCCAATCGGGGTAAACACATCAAAATCTGAACCGATTTACCCTTCGTCCTAATGTGAAAAAAATTGAATAAATTGATCAATATCGAAGTAAAATTACGACATAAGATGCATTACGACTTAAGATGGACATACGGATGCACAGATACGAGTATATTTAAATCAAATCAGCTAGTGATTCTACGATCGGCACTTTAAGATGAATTTGGCTCCAGTATTTTTACGTCTTCAAAATCACCAGTCCAAAAACAAACCTATAATGAATACTGCGAATTTTGGCACATTTTGAGGCCCTGTAACTTCGCTGCTGTATATTAGGGCCCCCAATTTTAAAACCAGTACGGAAAGACTAAAGCCGAGCGGGGCCGACTGTATAATACCCTCCACCATTGTTTGGCAACAAATGCAGGGGGAAACCACTTGGCAAATATGCCAAGTTTTATTTTTTGTTACAAAATACAAAAAATAAATTTTTCAACTGCAGACTTTTCGGGAGCTATATGAGATAACACTTAGGTATAAACGACATTTTTAGAAAGCACAAAAAACATTTAGTATTAGATGATATAAACAAATGAAATCCTGTAGCTCCGCCCCTGTATACAAAATTTAAAACTTAAATTCTTTAAAAAGGTTTGTCGAAATCCCTTGTGTTTTTAAGAAACGCGGAATTATTTCCACTTTTTATAAGTACTCCCACTGTGCGCCACCCGTCATAATATATACATATTAATATACAAAGTATGCGCTGTGTATAGTTAATATTATTACTCACATCATTCGAAATCGTGACTTCTTTATCTCGAAATATGAAATTGTCTGAGGGGCAAGTTTCAATTTGATTTCGGTTGAAGTCATTTGCAGTACACGTCATACTTGTTTCTCCATCTATACGTTCTGCATCATGCTCGTATTGTCTCTGAGAAATTGTGGTTGTTGTATTTGTATCCGCGGTACTGCTATAGCGTTTGCACTGCTCCATACTAGAACCCTTCATGGGAATCGTAAAGGCAGTCCATGGTTCATCGTAACGACTGTCGACAGTATCACATTCTGTAATATTGCATCTAAGAAGAAATTATTCCAATTCAGAGATTATATTCGAATTGTAGCATTTGATATATTAATTAGGCCACAATGTCATTGACCCAATAATTTTAGATCTATATTCAACTGATTAATTGTGGGTCATTAGTCGCAGAAGTAAATAAGGCGCGATATTCACTCATTATCAAATTCAAATAAATTCACTTCACATTTACCTATGAACCACAGAACTGGCGGTGAAAACGTAAGTAACCGAGAATATCGCATTAAACATCATTGGCAAACAAATGAGCAGAAATATTATGATTTGAAATTTTCCAAATTGCCCAATGCGTATGAGAATCGTATCCAAGGTAAATTCATCTTTATTTTCACTATTTTCACTTTCCGGTAAACCAACGATAACTTTGGGATTTGAATCGGTCATACTAGAGGTATTTGATTCCATGATTATGTTAATTTCTGAACCGTATCTCGAAATCGCAATTGCAATGCATTTAAAGCTAATTAAAAAACCGGTTGTTGGTGATAAAAAATTCCCAATTCACGTTTGTTATTCGAGAAACCCGTGAGCATCAAAACGTGCGAACTTCCCTCACTCGACCGGCAATACAGAACAACTGAACGATCGATTAAACGGCAAACACAGAGAAGTAAAGTGTGTTTGTTATCTCCAGACATAGCAGTACTACGCTCACAATTGACACACGATTATTTCCGCCTAGCCAAACGGCAGACGTATTCGATCAGAAAACGAGAGAACGGACGCAATAACACTGTACTACAGGCATTTGACAATTTTATTGATTAGTCTCAGATTTCAAATTATAAGATATATTTCGCCTTTGTTCTTAAAACTCTAAAAAGCTTGAACCACTAACGCGATACAGAGTGGAATATAAAGTTCAATATACTCGATCGATATAGAATCTCTTGCTAAGTCGATTTAGCCATTGGGCGGAGTGCAAATAACGAATTTGTGAAAATTTAAGTGCGAACGCAGGAAAATTGAGGAACAACAAAGTTGTTCAAATACATCCGAGAGATTTAAAAAAATGCACTCCAGTACTGGTTCACAGCTCGTGGCCTATGATCAATGACAATAAGTCTTCAAACAAAAAAAAAAAGTTCAGCGAAAAATTGGTAAGCCTATCACAGATGCCTGATTTATTAGGCATTGTTGATCACCTTGTGGCTGAACAACTCTTCTACAAGAGGTATCTCACTATTATCTGATAGATCAGAATGGACAGGTCGTGATTCGTGAACTTCTATATATGTAGACGGTTGCAAACTTTGTGGTCTTTGATGTCTTTTCCAAGGAACTTGGGATATCCATTTCAAAAATACCGTCTGATGTCGGTATTTATATTGTCTCGAATAGTCAGACTGCTGCAAAACCCTTGGAAAATGCTTTCCTGTTCTGGACTGATTCCTAAAATACGGAATATGAAAATGTCTAGATGATTCATGGGGCAATTGTTTTCGAATGTATCTGTCAATTTGTGTGGGTTACCAGAAGGGGATCGACAAATGCGATTATTTTGCACTGAACAGTGCGTTCTTGTATAACAACGTACCAAAAGTACCAAAAGGGAGTGGCAATATGGATAATTTTTCACTGGACTATGGGCCCTATAAAAATGTACACTGCATAGAATATCAAGTATTTGTATGTAATTGTCACTTTATGTGGGAAGTACCAAAAGCTACAGAAGATTCGGGTAGTTGTGTAAAGTACTAGCTGACCCGGTCCAATTCATTGCCCCAGAATTCCGATCCCACCCATTTTTGGGTCAACCACGTAGACTGCCACCAGATACATATACACAAAATTGCAGCACTCTCGCTAACATATTGTGCAAGAAATCTCACTTTAAAAATTCGGCTTATATGGGCGGGGCCACGCCCATTGGTCCGATTCCGCCAATTTTTGGGCCAATCACATAAACTGCCGCTAAATGTATCGGTTTAGACGCCTATACGGAACACACAAACAAATACACATTCTCTTTTATATATGGGGGATTTCATATCAAGTGAGTGCATTTTTAAAATCGATGTCTTCTGATTGCTATGAAACTTGCACCAACTTTAGTCCTATTGGCTAGTAGTACTGACACAAATTTTAAACCAGATCGGTGAAGGACTGTCCGAGTTGGAGGGTGTTGAATTTTGACATTTTGGTCAAACGGCCCTTTTGTCCCATCCAAATAACTTTTTACCTATTGCATTTTGAAAATTTTGCCCAAAGTGTTCTCGATAGCGTTTGCTTCAGCCTTTAAAAAAAAAAATAAAAAAAAATCGCAAACATATTTTTTGACGAATTTTGTTTGCGAAATTAAAAATTGTTTCTGCATTTTTGTCAAAAACTACTTTTTTATTTTTATTTTTTTTTTTTGCTCAAGCGAAAGCTTATACAATTTGCTTGGACAGACATAAAGGAATTTATGGGATGGAACCTGCAGATATATCAAAATAAAAATTTCGTATCTCGAAATCAAATTTTTTTTAAATTTTTTTTTGCAATTTATTTGGTATTACTGCGTAAGTGGCTAGCGTGTTCTGAAATTTTAAATTGAAACCGATATTAAAAAACTAGATAAATTAACCTTAACGTATATAACGTATATAACATGGCTAACTAAACTTACATATACTACACGCAGAAAAAAAAATCGCTTCTGTACTATATTATCCCAAACATATTCTGCTTGAAATATATATATGTTTAGAGTACACTCGAAAAATATTATATTTGGCACATACAAAGAACAATATATTTGGGAATATGTTGTTCTAAACAAATTTTTGTTTCTGACCGATTTTTTTTATTTGGGACTTTTATTTGCGAATCAAATAATTCAACGATAATTCTTTTTATGAAATGTTAAATGTTGATAAAATGTCCTTTATGGTTAGGTTAGGTTGAGAAGAGGAGGCGGCCAAACCCCGCCTCATGTCCTTGGACATACACATAAGCCAGTATTCGGCCTGTTGTGCGCTCTAATTGTTAATGGAACTCGGTGCTATCGACATAGTCCTTAATTGTTTTCCAGTCTACGCCCCTAAGTTGGGTCAAGGTGGTATAGTATCATTTACTACTGTTCGCGAACGCTGAGCACTGGCAGAGGAAATGCTTTCCTTTATACTTGATAGGTTAACAACGAATGATGACTTGGAATAAATAGAAATAACAAAATAGTGCTTTAAAATAAATGTTATTGCTACATATGTCATTTTAAATTGAATGGTATTACTGAAAATCAATTAAAAAATTAAATATAAAATCTTAAAAATACTTAAAGATTTGGAACGCTTTTTTTAAACAAAATATATTTGGAGAAATTTTTAACAGTAATTTTATTTGTATATAAACACATATTTTATTTGAGGAAATTAGTTTGCAAATATATTTTGTTGTAATATATTAATATATGCGTCCCAAATAAACTTTATTGATTTTCAAATAAAATGTATTTGCTCAGAAATATTTATTTTTTAAAAATTAGTGTTTCAAATATATTTTCTTTCGATTCAAGCATATCGAAAAATGCGATTTTGCCCGTGTAGATACTATATATTATACACACAATATGTACCCCTCAAAAATAAAATCACTGTTTTTTTAAAGAAATGGTGATAATTTGTATTTTTCTAATTTATTTGTAATTATAATTAATTAAATATATAATAAAATATTAACAGAAAGTACACGCTGAAAAAAATTGCTTCTGTAGTAAATTGTCCCAAACATATTCGGCATGAAACATATATATGTTTAGGGTACACTCTAAACATATAATATTGGGTACACACAAAAAGTATATATTTGGGAAAACGTTATTCTAAAGGAATCTTTGTTTACACCCCAATATGTTTTTTGGGACTGTTATTTCCGAAACAAATATTTATTTGCACTTAAAAATTCAGAAAATGCGTTAATTGTGTTATAGTTTTTACTAATTCAGTTTTTTTTTTTAAATTTTAATGTTCGTAAAAATTATAAATAACAATAATTGAAATCGTATAATCTTGGATCATAATAAATTAATTGGAGGATTGACAAGTAATGTGACATGGAATACTAACTCAGAAATTTTAAATGATTGATTTAAAACATATGTTAATGCTGCATATGGTATCATAACTGGGAGGTACAATTCGAAACCAAGAAAAAATTAAAACTGAAATTCGAAAAAGTCAGCAAAAGTTTTGAAAATCTTTTTAAATAAGATATACATATTTGGAAAAATTCCTAAATAATAATGTTATTTATATTTAAACACATATTTTATTTGAGAAATTTAGTTTGCAAATATAATTTGTTGTAATATATTAATATATGCGTTCCAAATATATTTTATTGATTTTCAAATAAAATTTATTTGCTAAGAAATATATAATATTTAAAAATTTGTGTTCCAAATATATTTTTTTCGTTTCAAACATATCAAAAAAGGCGATTTTGCCCCGTGTAGTATTATTTATTTAATAATAAATAAATAATATAATATTCGAATATCCGCTTATTTTCCGTTCATTGTGTTTTTGTCAATAGTTTGTTAGCGTTACTAGGTTCTCCTGGTGTTTTCACTTTGCCATTTTTTGTCATATTGAACGTAGTTTCAAGCACAAAGTTTATGAATGTGATTATTATTGGTGAACTATCGGAAGTCACAAGGACAAGTTTTTGAAACAGGTACAAATATTATTGAGGTTTATATATCGAGTCTTTCGTTCGCTTTTTACCTCCGTTTGTTGTCAAGCGCTAATTTTTTGACATATTTATAGGATAGGTTTTTCTAGCGCACATTTTATGAATGGAATTTTTATTGTTAAACTATGAGAAATCCAAGGGACAAGTTCTTGAATCAAGTATTATGATACCTGACTTCAAAAAGTGTGTGTCGAGGTAGGTTTTTCGGTCAACCCACATCTAAGCCCTGTTGACTCTAATAAAAATTTAAAACTTATTCGTTAAAATGCACTACATATAAGTTTATACAAAGCTGTGTATGGAAATCAGTTTTATAGAAACAGTGTTATATTAAAGACGTGCGTTGTCATACAATTAATCTTCACACTGATATGACTCCTAACAAGGCAAAGCTTGATAAACAAAATTACAATGTGTTTTGTTGTAATCCTTTCAACAAAAAGTACCACAAATCTTCAGATACACGACATATTTCTGATGGCTTAATATCAAAATTTCCTACGCTATCAAAACGTTTGCTAATTTGTGGATCGTGCAAAAAAATCTTAACAAATGAAAAGAACTAGCGAGTTTGGAAAGTAATGATCCCTGCGATGACGTTATTTAAGAAGGAGACTGTCATGATTCGGTGAATGATAACATGATTTTAGATACATATTCCAAATTTTCTCAAGAAGATGTGAATGAGTGCCAAAACGTATACCATAAGGATGCAGTTAAAGTTGTTAAACAAATATGTAAAGGAGAAATACAAAACATCAACGTGTAGAGCTGAAAGAATTCAACTTCTGACGCTTGGCCCAAAAACAATGACTGGGTTTGGAACATCTATGCGAAAAGTCACGATTTCTAAAAAAATAGCTGCAGAGCATGGAATTCTCGAACTCCCAAACACAAAGAAAGGAAACCCCATAGATTGCAAGACTGAAGCTCTTGTGACTCAGTTTTACCAGCGCTATAATATGAGTCGACTGATGCCTGGGATGAAAGACTATGCGTCAGTACGAGTTGGCGGTAATAAAGTTCAAATGCAGAAGAGTATAATTCTGTGCAACATGAATGAGTTATAGGTAACATTTCGATCCGAACATGACGTTGACAAAATTGAATTCACAAAATTTACCCAACTTAGGCAAAAACATTGTGTTTTGCAGGAAGCAGCGGAACTCACACAGTATACGTTTGTATTTATCATGAAAATGTGAAGCTGATGTTAAAAAAGAAATCGGCTTGAAGTTTCTTACAAATGATTCGCCAGAACAACAATTGAACAATTGCCGAGATTGCCTTAAATGGAATGTGTTCTAATCCAACAACTTCTTGGCGAATGTGCAAATTGCCCGAGAACCACATTCATCAAACACAACCTGATCGATTCAGTTAATCGATAACGTATTACGGATGTTAAATATGAATCCTGGAACAGATGCACATTGAAAACATTGATCTTAAATGTGGATGATTTTGTGGATGAAATGTGTACCGAACTTTTAAACTTGGAAAACCACGACTTTCTAGCCAGAGAGCAATGGTCATTCTTCAAAGACTTGAAAACACATTTGAAGACTAGTAATTCGTTATTTCTTTTGATTTTGCGGAAAACTATAAGTATGTTTTAAAGGATGCAATACAAACTTTCCATTTCAATAACGACCATGCATCTGTAATCACAATAGTAATCTACTACATGTAAGATGGAAAACTGGAACACAAAAGTATGGCAATCATTTCCGACGATTTAAAGCATGATACCGTTTCAGTTTACGAGTACCAGAAGATAATACTAAATTATCTACATAATACCGAAATTCACAGTAGAGAAAATATATTACGTCTCGGACGGATCTCGTTAACATTTAAGTGACAATGCAAAACCCGAAGCAAAATCATCAGTAGAACCTAGTAACGCTAACAAACGATTGACATATTTATTTATTTATATATATATATATAAATATATTTAATATATATTTTTTTTTTATTTTAATTCATTTATTAACAAAAATATTTTAAACAATTATAATTTATTGCCCCAGCGCCACATGGACATTATTGGGGCGAGTTGGCATGAATGTGTCTACATATATACAATTACAGCGAGATCAAAAGAATTTTCTTAATTACAACTACATTAGAAGCATTTCAATATTAAGACATAAATAAATTTTCAAATTCGATTTAAATGTCGATACGCGTGAGATATTTTTAAGATATTGCGGTAGATGGTTGTACTCTGAGCAACCTATATGCTCAATACATTGTTTTGTGATTTCTAGCCTACACCTTTTGACAAATAAGTTCGAGCTATTTAATTAATTATAATAAGAAATAACTTAGAAAAACAGTGGTTTTATTTTTGAGGGGTACATATTGTGCGATTGTTATATCGAGTATATGTAAAGCTGAGTATAGACGATTGCCAGATCGGCAAACGTTATCAACCCTGTTAAAGTGCTGCAAATATACGGACAATGACAGATTTTTAGGCAAAGGTGAATTGACAGTTCATACGATTGCAAGAAAACATTACAATTTCATATATATACTATATATTTTGTAAATATTTATATGCAGGATTGCCAATAAAAATACATTATAGACAGTGTTGCAAATAAAATGTTTTTCTGGCAATGGCGCCGTTGTCACATGCATAAACTTCGCACATATAACAATCTGCAAATTATCTCGCAATGACTGCTAACGTTGCAAAACAAAAATTGTGTGTTCACACGGTTGTAAATTCACAGGGTTGCATTTTTCCGCCATTTTTCTGGCAATGTTGTCCGATCAGCAAATCGTGTGTACTTACCTTAACTTTAGTTAGCCATGTTATATACCGTTGGAAAGGTAAATTTATCTACACCATTTCCAAATGTAATTCAGAAAATATCAGTTGAAATTCAGAAATTCCATTTGAAATTCAGACCTCGTCACTTAAAATTCACATTTTCCATTTAATTTTCAGAATTCGCCAATTGAAAATCAGAATTTCCATTTGAAATTCAAACTTCCATTTGAATATCAGAAGTCATTTGAAATTCAGATTTTACATTTGGAATTCAGAACTCCTCAATTGAAATTCAGAATATCCATTTGTAATTCAGAATTCGTCATCTGAAATTCAGAACTCGAAACTTGAAATTCAGAACTGAACATTTGAAATTCAGAATTTTTCATTTGAAATTCAGAACTTTTCATTTGAAATTCGGAATTCTTCACTTGAAATTCAGAAATTCGATTTTCAGAACATTTTAATGTGAAATTAAGTATGTAGGCTTAAAGTCATATACATACATCTTCAGCTAGAAAAAGTGTGGCTGGTCGTGGATTGGGATTTAAGGTGTGCAAGTGAAACCAGCTTCTATGTGGCCAAACATAATTTTGTAGGAACAAATGGCCATTCGTAATAATAAAAATTGTCCAATAATAAAAATTGACCAGGACAGCTTTTCTCATCAATGGTACAAAAGAGTGGAGTGAATTGTCAGAAGTCTTTGTAGGGAAGCCTAAATAATAACTACGGCGGCATACGGTTGACTTGAGATGGTTCCTAATTCAAAGTATTTCCCATATGAAAATTTTAATTAACTTTGATATTAATACAACTAAAAACAGGTGGACCGTGGGCTAAAAAAACAACGCTACTGCATCCAAGGATTTGACTAACCACCTCCGAAACGTCATGTATTGGTTGGTGTTGGATTTCAAGGACGTTTTCTTTACACTTGCTTGACTTAAAAGGAACTCTTTGATCTTCAGATCAACTCCAAAGTCCGAAATCCATGAAATTAAAAAAAAATATATACTTGTTTTCAAATAGAAATTCTGAATTCCAATTAAGAGTTTCTGAATTTCAAATGAAAAGTTCTGAATTTCAAATGAAAAGTTCTGAATTTCAAATGAAAAGTTCTGAATTTCAAGTGTCGAGTTCTGAATTTCAACTGACGAATTCTGAATTTCAAATGGATATTCTGAATTTCAATTGAGGAGTTCTGAATTTCAAATGTAAAATCTGAATTTCAAATGACGACTTCTGAATTTCAAATGGAATTTCTGAACTTCAATTGGCGAGTTCTGAATTTCAAATGGAAAATCTGAATTTCAAGTGACGAGTTCTGAATTTCATATGGAATTTCTGAATTTCATATGGAATTTCAAGTGACGAGTTCTGAATTTCAAATAGAATTTCTGAATTACAATTGACGAATTCTGAATTTAAATTGATTTTTTCTGAACTACATTTGGAAATGGTGTAGTTTTTTTTCAATTTAAAATTTCACAAATACGTTAGCCACTTACGCAGTAATACCAAATAAATAACGTGATTTCGAGATACAAGAACTTTTTTTTGTTATATTTGTAGGTCCCATCCCATAAAATCCTTTTAGGCTGTCAAAGCAAATGGCATAAGCTTTCGCTTGAGCAAAAAAACTTAAAATACAGTACTTTGTGAGTACTGTAATACGAAATATTATACGAATTATTCCGTCAATTTGTATGGGAGGTACCAGAGGGGGTTTAACAAATACTCCTATTTTTCGCTAAACAGTAGATACTTCAAATATATTGCACTGTACCGAATTTTAAGCGTGTATCTGCACTGTTATATTAAAGTTATGATCTATTCAATGTTGGTATGATTTGGCCGTTATTTGTGGGAGGTAGCAAAGGGAGCATGTTGATAAGGCCAACTTTTCATAGGGCTAAATGTACTTTAAAAATATTACACTGTGCAAAATTTTGTTGTATTTTCGTGCATTGGTATTCACGCTATAAGCTCTTAGCTTTTTATATAAAATAGTACATTTGTTTGGCAGGTAATAACCCCCGTTTTTCACTGAACTGTAGGCACCATAAAAGCATTACACTGTCCACAATTGTAAGTATTTTTGCACAGATATTGAAGCTTTAAGCTGTTAAATTTTGGTGCAAAATGGTCCATTTGTGTGGGAATTATCAAAAGCGGCAACTTCGCCCATTTTTCACTTGATTGTAGGTACTATAAAACCATTACACTGTACAAAATTTCATGTCTTTATATGCCCAGGTATTCAAGTTATAAGCTGATAACTTTTGGTGCAAAATAGTATATTTGTAAGGGAGGTACCAAAAGGGGCGTGAGAATTACGCCCAATTTTCTCTAGGTGATAGTGACTAAGAAACTAATATTATGTGTAGAATTTCATCGGAGTCAAATAATTAGTATACAAGTTATTAAATAATCTATAATTCACTAAATATTAACCCTTTGTGGGGAAGGTACTAGAAGGAGTGGACCAATATGGCCCATCTTCGAACTTAGCCGGAGATAGAAAAAAATACCACATACCAAATTTGAAGTCAATCGGTTACTCCTTTCGAGAGTTATCGTGCGCACCATCCAACAGACAGACAGACGGACATTTCTCATTCGACTTAAAACGACCTAAAACGGATATCCGCCGAACATACTTAAGGTCTTATGTCACTCTTTCGATGTGTTACAGTTTTGGCCCGTAGCAAATGATATACATATACCCTCGTATCACTAAAGTGAGGGTATAATAAAAAAAGTATTTTTTGACAAAAATGCAAAGACGATTAATATTTTTTAAAGACTGAAGAAGCTATCGAAAACACTTTGGGCAAAATTTTCACAATGCAATAGGTAAAAAGTTATTTGGATGGGACAAAAGGGCAGTTTGACAAAAATGTCAAAATTCTCCAACATCCTCCAACGCGGACAGTCCTTAACGAATCTGATTTAAAATTTGTGTCATAACTACTATCCAATAGGACTAAAGTTGGGGCAAGTTTCATGCCAAACAGAATACATCGTAAAGTCTAGAAGGAGTGGGACATTTCGGCACGTATTTAAACTGAGATCAATTAATTGTGCTATTAACCACATATCAAATTTGAAGTCAATCGGTTACTCCTTTCGAGAGTTAACGTGCGCATCAGCCCGACAGAGAGTCGGAAGGAGGTCACTGCTGAAATAAATTAAAATGTCCTCAAAAGTTTTCCCTTGAAAATGATCTCCACTCCCTTCTGCTACCTTCCTCACAAAGCTGCCAAATCATACTTCAACTAAATAACTCATACACTTTTTTAATTTTTGATACACATATTGTGCACAATTTTCAGCAATTAAAAAATATACATACATATATGTATGTAAATATGTATGTCAAAATATTTTAGGGGGATAAGGGAAAGAGAAGCGAATGCAAATCCAACATCATTATGCACACATAGCCAATGCTTTCCAAATGACAAACTCACCCACTGTCCAATGGACTTGGTGTCCCCTGTTGAAGCCAACGAGGCTCTGTCGACCGAGCCAAGGCGGTATAACCTTTCTATGTTGGCCTGGCGGCAAGCTGGCAGCCATAGCACCAGGATCGGACGCGTTAGACTAATCAGATGGCCATCTTAAAAACAATGATTACCGAAACCTCTACAAAGAATAGTAAAAACCAACCCGATTTACCGTTGACGACTTTTGGCATGAAAACAAGTACACGATTTGGAACCTGGAATGTGAGGACGTTACTAAAAGCGTCGAGGTTGGCGCAGCTATGTAAAAAATGTATATCCTTCAACCTACTACTCCTCGGACTCTGCGAAATCAGATGATCTGATGCCGGTGACGTCGCCGCGCCTTATGGATACACAATTCTATACTCTGGCAAGCCTAACGACTTACCAAGATCAAGTGGTGTGGGATTCCTTTTAAAAAAACGTGCACGTGAAGCCCTAATAAATTGGAAACCGTATTCAGATAGAGTAATATCTCTCAGACTTCGCACTCGTGCTAGGAATCTTACATGCATCTAATGCTACGCGCCCACAGATGCAGCCGATCGCGGCACGAAAGATGAATTTTACAAAATCCTATACAAAGCAACAACAAAAAATCCTATACAAAGCAACAACAACAACTAATCGAGGCGACATTTTACTGGTCATGGGATACTTCAATGCTCAAATTGGTCCAGATAACACTTATGCTGAGGGAATAATGGGCACCCATGCCCTGGGACGAAAACCCGGAAACGGGGAAATTTTCTCTTTGTTGGATGTTCGTGACCGTAGGGGAGCGGATTTAGCAAGCGATCACCATGTTCTCGTGGCAACTATGCGTATTAAGCTCGCTACAATCAAGGAAAACAAACCCCAAACTCAACGACGGATTGACGTACGCAGGATAAAGAATATTGCGGTAAGTACGCGTTAAACTGAAGCAATATAATGTTCATTAGACACCTTAGATGAATGTCAACGCGACCAATGGAGCACGATCAAAAAATTCCTTTTGGAACCCGCAGTTAATATAAATGCCTATACTGAGCGCAACCGCAAAGAGTGGATATCAGACGAAACGTGGAGTCTAATCGAATCACGAAAGACAGTGAAATCTGCTATAAACATGGCCAGAACGCGTGTAGCTAAAAATGAACTCAAGCAACAGCACATTGCCTTAGATCGATTGGTAAAGAAAACTTCTTGTCCTGTTGCGTCTGAGGTTGTTACTGCTATAGGAGCACTCAAGATCAACAAAGCTCCAGGCTTAGATGGTATTCCACCTGAATTGCTAAAGGCCGATCCAACTATCAGTGCAGAGATCATCTTACCGCTTATAACAAATTTTTGGGCCACTGAAAATAAATATTAGCAAAACATAAACCCTGCGCATTAATGAAGCAAGAGAAGAAAAATTTAAAATCAACAACAACGAGCTAGAAGACGTGCATTCCTTCCGCTACTTAGGTAGCATCATACACCCATGAAAATAATTGGTTGGAATTCGATAGTAACAATAACAAGTAAAAGCGTTAAGATCGGCCATGCCGAATCTTATATACCCTCCACCATGGATAGCATGTGCATGCAAAATAACTCAAAACTAAAGAAAATAACACCGAAAAACACAAAAAAATGTAGTAGGTGAGAACAGTAGGAATCAGCAAGTTAGATGCTATATATGGGGGGGGGGGTATATCAAAACATTGCCCGATATGGCCCATTTGCAATCCCAAACAACCTGCAACTATAAGAAATAATTATATCAAATTTGATCAACCTAGCTCTATTATTACGGACTGTAGCGTGATTAAAACAGACGGACTGACGGACAGACGGACATGGCTAAATCGTCTTAGAATTTTACGACGATTAAGAATATATATACTTTATGGGGTCTCAGATCAATATTTAGAGGTGTTACAAACGGAGTGACAAAATGAATATACCCCCCATCCTATGGTGGAGGGTATAAAAATATAGTATATGTAGAGTAGATGAGAACAGTAGGAATCACAAAAAGTAAGATGCTATATATGGGGGCTATATCAAAACATTGACCGATATGGCCCATTTGCAATCCCAAACAACCTTTATTGCGGACTGTAGCGTGATTACCGCAGACAGACTGACGGACGCACAGACGGACATGGCTAAATCGTCTTAGAATTTTACGACGATTAAGAATATACATATATACTTTATGGGATCTCAGATCAATATTTAGAGATGTTACAAACGGAGTGACAAAATTAATAAACCCCACATCCTATGGTGGAGGGTATAAAAAATAGTACTAGCAACAAACAGTATATACTACCGTGTGTCGGTTGTATTTATATATAAATAGTAAAAACAACAATTATAACATGGATACGATCAAATGAAAATGGTTGCAACTAATTCGATGGTTGTACCAATCGATTTAAGATTGTTTTTTTCATTGATACTCGTTTAGTTGTGGTAATAACTTTTAAATTTTCTTTATAGTACCATATGATCGATATTTGGTAGTGGCAACTAATGTTTTATTCTTGACAACAGAAATTGTATCAATAGACCAAAGATTATTACCGCAACGCATAATTGGTTACTACAACAGAAAAAATATTAATAAATAATCGTGTTTTGCTTATCCCAATTATTTCCCAAATTTAGAATAATTAAATATATTTTGGGAAATACAACGGAAAGCTTGGTTGCTGTTCCTTTCTTGATACATGACAAACACAAAATAAAATTATTCGAAATAAATAAATCTTCAACATTTTGTTCAAGATCGGTATACATATATGTAATTAAATATAATTTCGAGTGGATAATACATAATGTGTGGAATCAGAATATGTTGTACTAAATGTTTTACATAAATACAAAAATAAAGCAACAATCATGAAATTAAAAGCACAAGGTTGCGCGATATTTGCATAAAAGTATTGTTATGCATTTTACTATCGTGTACTAAAATTTGTGTCACATACTTCCACATCTCTTAATAGTGATGAATTTGTAATATGGGATTTTTAATTTTGTTATGAATTGTTTCGTTAAATAAAAACAAATTGTCAGAACAACCAATTTTTTGAAACAGTTGGTTGTGGCAAAATACAAAAGATACTGTTAGCTACCATCTTCGTAGTTGGTGCAACCAAATATGATTGTTGTCAACCTGGAAGCAGAAGTATACCACAACTAAAATGTTGGTTGTCCTGATGGAATCGAATCTACCAAAATTCGGTTGGCAAATAATTCGGTTGAGGCAACCAAACTGTTTTCTGTGTGTAACAAAGACTGGTGGTTCTAATGACGATGCCGTATGTTAAAGGTAAGACAAATCTTCGGCCGACTGAAATCCGTTTGGAGCTCCCCAGCCCTATCCCGCCGAGTAAAACTAAAGGTTTTCGACACAAACGTAAAATCAGTCCTATTGTATGGCTGCGAAATTTGGAACGCTGCACCACGAGCTATCCACAAATTGCAGGTGTTTGCTAAACAGTGCCTCCGAAGAATAATGCGTCTCTTCTGGCCAAGTATAAACACAAACAACAGTTAAAGGGCAGAAACAAGCCAACTTCCGATTGTCAGAGAAAAAAGGAACGCAAGTGGAACTGGATCGGCCACATTCTACGAAGGCCACTAAACGACATAACCCGAAATGACATCGACTGGAATCCGCAAGGCAACCGTAGACCGTAGGGAGACCTGCACATACATACATTTGACGCCTCAAATCGACATAGAAGCGGCAACATTGAGCAGAAGCTGGGGCGAGGTAAAATTCCTTGCCGAAGATAAATCACGTTGGAACGTATTTGTTATCGGAACAACGGGAACATATATATTTATATAATATTTTAGAAGTCATTCACAATAGCAATAAACTCAAGTTATCTAGCGGAACCTTCCTGAAAACGATTTTTTAACGGGCCGTTTAAATTGTTCGTTAGTCTAACCGACTGTTAGGTAACATTTTCAATACAAATAACTAACGGAGCAACCTGAAAACGGCCGTTAATGTTTCTATAGATAAGCGAGATTTTTCTTCAGTCGAGTAGAGTCTGAATAAAACTTAAAATGAAACGTCAAATGTCGCTCACATCGATTACAACATATCGATACCTCGATTCTAAACTATACTAAGTGTAAAAAGGTAGTTCAGGAGAGGCGCTCAAAGTTTGATGATTTTTAAATTTGGAATTCCTTTAAAATGCAAATCGAATAACCTGTGCTGTTTTGTGAATAATTTTTCATTGGGTTGACGCATAAACACCAAATTTTGACCGAATATAATTTGGAATATTTAGAAATTAATAATGCAATCTCCCTAAAAACATTCTAAGTCGACTTAGCATGTTTCAGAATGGAGGTATCGATATTGCAACCAAATTAGTATACACTGTATACTGAATATTTTTGCATTCACACAAAATAACGGTTTGCACAACTTGTCGAAATTGCACATGCGTTGAATGAGTATTAAAGCGTACATTTGCACAAATTTAAAAATGTAAACTATTTAAAGGATTTAAAGTCATTATAATAAGGATATTCAGGCGGGACCCGAATACAAAAATCGGGATGGTCCCTCCAAAAACGGGATAAATGGTCACTTAATGTATGTACCCTGATCTCTTCAGAAGTGGGCAGACTACCTTAGGCGATCATTTCTGAGGCTGGGGCGTATAGTTTTTCTTGTGTTCTGTGGTATCACAATTGACAACATAGTACGGGTTTTCCAACAAGTGGTGTTATTTTGAATCACCCGGTATTTCGGTAGCTGTCACTTTTGAAGCTTTTATTCTTTGACATTTGACAAGTAGAAACTACGCCATTACTAAAAATGGAACGATACACGATTCAACAACGCATTGAAATTATTAAAATTCACTACAAAAATGGTGAAAATCTTGCAGTCACAGTTCGCAAAACTAAAGCATTTTTGGGTCGTCGTGAAGCACCTTGTCGGACCGCAATACAGAAATTTGTGGAAAAATTTGAGCTCTTGGGACAAGTTAGTGATGTGAAGAATAAAACCCGTGCACGTCGCTCAAGAACAACTGAGAATATTGCTGCGGTAGCCCAAAGTGTTGCAGAAAACCCAGGTTTTTCCATTCCTCGTCGTTCTTTGGAATTGGGCATTTTACAAACGTCATTACACCGTATCTTGCATGAAGTCTTAGGTCTTAAGGCTTATAAAGTTCAGTTAACACAAGAACTCAAGCCGGCCGATCATCAACAACGTCGTGTCTTTGCTGATTTGGTCCTTGAAATGCATGAAAATGATCCAGAATTCCATCGAAAAATCATCTTGACTATTTCCACCTTGGTGGCTACGTCAACAAGCAAAATTGTCGCATCTGTGACTCGGAAAACTCAAGAGTTATTGTAGAGATCCTCAACGTGTGACTGTTTGGTGCGGTCCGGCGGCGTCATTGGACCTTACTTTTTCGAAAATGAGGTTGGATCAACAGTTACGGTGAATGGATTGCGCTATCGAGAGATGATTAATGATTTTTTATGATCGGAGTTGGATGGTATTGATCTGGACAACGTTTACTTTCAAGAAGACGGCGCTACGTGCCACACAAGCAACGAAACAATTGCTCTGTTACGGGAAAAGTTTCCGGACCGTGTTATCTCTCGAAGAGGTGATCACAATTGGCCACCGAGATCTTGTTATTAAACACCTTGCGACTTCTTCCTTTGGAGCCACGTGAAAGGTAAGGTCTACGCCAACAGCCCAGCGTCGATTCAAGACCTCAAAGATAGAATTCGTGAGGCTATCGAGAACATAGGGCAGCCATTTTGCTATTTGGTTATGGACAATTTCATGAAAAGGATATGGTCCTGTTAGCGTGGTCGTGGTGTCCATTTGGCTGATGTTGTTTTTCATTATTAACGGCATACCTTAATCTTTATTATGAAATAAACATTAGGTTATTTATCTCAAAAAATTGCATTTTTCTTTGAATACCAAAATAATACCTCTTGTTGGAAACCCCTTTATAAGTAAGCGTGGGATGCTTACTTATTGCGCTCTCAATAGAATGGAATTCTCCATTATATATAATCTTTGTCTCAATAGCGATATGGAAACGACTGTACACTGTTGGTATACCGGATAAAATCACCACCATCAGATGATTTACTACGATGATCAATGCAAAGGACGTAATCACACTGATTGCTGTTATATAGGGTGATCCTAGAAGATATACTTTTTTAATAGCCTTTTTTTGACAGATCACGTGTGAGTCGTGTCATGCTGTCTTGTTATTTGTGTTAAGTATTGTTTGGCATTTCATCATGGAAAGACGTACGCCTGAACAACGTTTAAAAATTATTCAGTTTTATTATCAAAATAATCGTTCGCCAATTGCGCTAAGTCCATTTTTTTAAATCCAAAAAAACACTTTCCAGTCGACCCACGACCTTGGCACCCTTGAGCAATATTTTAGCTCTCGTTAAGAGCTATATTTTTGCCATTGACCGATTCCCGATCCGACGTACCGGAATCCTCGGTCCATATTTCTTCATGCCGATGCCCATGAGAACGTAACCGTCAATGGCGACCGTTATCGTGCCATGATAACCGACTATTTGATGCCTGAAATTGAAGCTCGTGATATCGGCGACATTTATGGCGAATTCTTTTCTGCAAAAAAGTGCAACATTTACATTGCCCTTTTTCCGAAAACGGCACTTTTGTGATACTTTTTTGAAATTTGCTAATTAAATTACTCGAATTTAGCACAACTAAAATTTCAAAATTTCAAAAAAGCGATATAATAGTGCAGTTTTCGGAAAAAGGGCAATGCAAGTGTTGCACTTTTTTTGCAGAAAAGAATTCGCAATTAGTTTCAAGAAGACGGCGCCACTTCCCACACATCGCATCAATCAATGGATTTATTGGGAGAACACTTCGGTGAGCAGATAATTTCACGTTTTGGGCCGATCGATTGGCCACCAAGATCATGTGATATCACACCGTTAGACTTTTTCCTGTGGGGATATGTAAAGTCTAAAGTTTATTAATGCGGTAGCACTTGCCGGTATTCAATAGCACCTCACCGAACGCAAACTTGTCGTGGTCTATACGGCCGATTTATGTATAATGTCGAGAGAGGTTGAATATTTGGGATAACTAGAGAACCATTTATCCGAATTGGTTCATCAATGTTTTAAAAAATTCAAAATTAGGCCTTCAAATTCTAACCATGCCTTTTCCAACCGCTCAGCGGTTTCGGCAACATCTTTTTAGAAAATTTTAATAATTTTTAATATAAGCCTCATAAAAACATGTAAAAATAATAATTTAAATAATATAAAAAGTTGTAGCGAGGAAAACCGTCACTTTCCTTGAAATTCGAAAATTTGCTCTCTTTTCTACAAAACAAGTAAGAAAGTTTCAGTCGGGTAAACCGACTACTTTGTGAGTAATGTAATATTGAATATTACTCGAATTATTCTGTCAATTTGTGTGGGAGGTGCCAGATGCTTTTCACAAATATCGTAAACCTATTTTTCGCTGAATAGTAGATACTATAAATACATTGCACTGTGCCGACTTATAAGCATTTATGTGCACTGGTATAAACGTTATGAGACATTAAATTGTGGTATGATTTGGGCATTTTGTGTGGGAGGTACAAAGAGGGGCGTGGCAATAACGCCCATTTTTCACAGGGCTATAGACAATATAAAAACATTACACTGTACAAAATTTCAAGCATTTTTATTCACTGGTTTTAATGTTATAAGCTGTTAACTTTTGTTGCAAAAAGGTACCTTTGTGTGGGAGGTACCAAAAGGGGCGTGACAACAACACCCATTTTTCCCTGGACTGTAGGCAATATAAAAGCATAATACTGTACAAAATTTCAAGTATTTTTATACACTGTTATTAATGTTATAAGCTGTTAACTTTTGGTGCAAAATGGTGCATTTGTGTGGGAGGTACCAAAAGGGACGTGGCGACTTCGCCCATTTTTCTCGAGGTGATAACGACTAATAAGCTAATACTATGTGTGGAATTTCAAAAGATTCGAATAAGTAGTATAGCAGTTATTAAAGAATCAATATTTCACAACATGTTAACCCTTTGTGGGGGAGGTACTAGAAGGAGTGGACCAATATGGCCCATCTTCGAACTTAGCCGGAGATAGAAAAAAATATGACCACATACCAAATTTGAGGTCAATCGGTTACTCCTTTCGAGAGTTATCGTGCGCACCAGCCAGCAGACAGACAGACAGACAGACGGACGGACATTGCTCAATCGACTTAAAATGACCCAAAACGGATTTCCTCCGAACATACTTGGTGTCTTAGGTCACTCCTTCGACGTGTTACACTTTTTTCCGTAGCAAATGATATATACCCTCGTCACACTAAAGTTAGGGTATAACAAACATTGATAAAAAATATTTTTCCCTTTGTTAGTAACAGAAAAGAAACCAAAAAATAAATGAAGTAAACATCTGACGATGTTAAAATTAAACTTCTTTTTGAAAGACCCTTTGTATAAAACGATATATTATAGAATATATAAAAGAGAATGTGTGCTTTTTGGTTTGTTTGTACCGTATAGAAGTCTAAACGGCTGGACCGATCTTCTTAAAATCTTCGCAGAATGTACATGTGGGGGTGGTGAAAATAGGGTACTTGCATTTTCGATATATCAAGTGGGCGTGGCCCCGCCCATACAAGCAAAATTTTGAAATTGAGATATCTTGCACAATTTTTTTGCGAGAGTGCTGCAATTTTTTTTTATAAATATATGGTGGCAGTCTACGTGAATTGCCGAAAAATGGGCGGGATCGGACCAATGGGTGTGGCCCCGCCCATATAAGACAAATTTTTAATTTGAGATATCGTGCACAATTTGTTATCTAGAGTGCTGTAATTTTGTGTATGCGTATCTACTGCCAGTTTCCGTGATTGGTTCAAAAATGGGCGGATCGGACCAATGGGCGTGGCCCCGCCCTTATAAGTCAAATTTTGGAATTGAGATATCTTTCATAATTTTTTTGCGAGAGTGCTGTAATTTTGTGTATATATATCTGGTGGCAGTCTACGTGACTGGTCTAATAATGGGCGGGATCGGACAAATGGGCGTGGCCCCGTCCATGTAAGGCAAATTTTGAAATTGACATATCTTGAGTAATTTTTTAGCGAGAGTGCTGCAATTTTGTGTATACATATATATATCTGGTGGCAGTCTACGTGAATTGCCGAAAAATGGGCGGGATCGGACCAATGGCCGTGGCCCCGCCCATGTAAACCAAATTGTTAAATTGAGATATCTTGCACAATTTGTCAGCGAGAGTGCTGTACTTTTAAAGTCAAATTTTGAAACTGGGATATCTTGCAAAATTTGTGAGCGAAAAGGCTGTATTTTGTGTATATGTATGGCAGTCTACGTGATTGGTCCAAAAATTGACGGGATCGGAAATCTGAAATCTAGACCAACGAATAAAGTAACAAAAAGGATTTTTTAAGTTGGGGTGCTTCTGCAAAAATGCCAAAACTTCTACATTTATCTATTAATTTTCTTCAAGTATAATTAATTTTCCTATTTTTTTATGAATTTTTTCGAGCTAACAAAATAGTTTTTTTTAAACTAATTGACTTTAAAAATGTCTCAATTTACATAATATGTATTACAAAGCATATTGTTTGAAATGGTATATGAAAGGAAATGGGTTATAAAGATAGCGTTTCTACGTTTCATGTTTGGTTTTTGTATTGTTGACCTTTTATTTTCTAATTTTTGAAAGTTTTGTCTGGCTCGAGGTCATATATACATTAAAAACTAAAAACTGGTGGTGTTGTTTTTAATATGTTTTATTTTTATTTATTTCCAATATTTCGATCGCCTTCGACGATAATCTTCAGGGATTTTCACTTAAAAAATAACAAATGACATATATTATTTAAAGAAAAGTTACAAAAATATATCACGATATTTACATTTAAACAAAACAAACGACTTGTTGCTAACACAGCATTGTTTCAACTAACTATTTAATTTCTAGGTTTGTATTTTTCTACTAAGTTACGATAAATTTGTGCACAGTGGTCAGTGTCAGTCTTATAGTTCATTCTTACGTCAGTAGGTACATTAATTATGTGTAGCATTTCCAGAGTATATCTTTTCTTGTAATTGTTCTCCTGCGTCAATATGTCAACGTCCTTGAAATTTGGCTCATGTCCCGTCAGAGTACAATGTGCTGCTAGAGCTGTTTTTTGCTCCAAAGGTTTATAAATTTCGTAAGATTTTTTTTTAAAAAAATTAAAAAATTTTGTTTACAAAAAATAGCGCATTGTATCCTCTTTAAAACAAAGTAAACTTTGCAAAAATTGGTTCAGCCGTTCGAGAGCAATTACAATTTTCCTAAAACACAAAAACTAATTTTTTAAAATTTTTCAAAAATTAAAATGCCAACAAAATTTTTTTTACCTATTTGTAACTGCTTATAAATATTTTAGCCAAAAATAAACTAAATAGGTCGATATTAAATAATCTGACCCTAATGAAATGTCAACCACTGACTTTAATAAAAAAAATGGGTACCATATGCGAAAACCCCCCCCAAAACAAAATCCTGCGTACGGCACTGATATGTACTGTATAAGCAACGTTTTTTAGCATGTATGTATAAAAATTGACAGAGAGAAGTATATTGATAAACTTAGAGACAACACAAAATTTGAGGAATCGGTTTAATTTTGACGTGAAACGCTGTATAAGCTGTATTTTATATCCGATCAGTACGAAATTCGGTAGAAAGGGGTTTCTTATTACATGAATGAACACTGGCAAAATCGGTTCAGATTTAGATATAGCCCACATATTGATTTGGATTTGGTATCAAAGCACTATAGAAGTTGTACTTTACTTCCGATAATTACAAAATTTGGCAGAAAGAAGTACATATGTTCCTGTCTACCTCGTATTTAAGCTCTATTGAAACTATATTTTTCGTCCTTTCTTTATATAATTCGGCAGAAATTAGGTTTTTTTATCCAATTGATGTATAGTCCCATAGATTATTCTTGATCTGTGAAAGAGTTTATTATGATCATCCCCTCCTTGGAATAGGCCTTGCTGAGAAGGTGGAGCTAAGTATAGGGTGAACCATTTCGAGGTTCCCTACTTTTTTAAAGAAAAAACACAGAAAATTCAAATTAAATGGGGAATGTTTATTATCATTTGCAAGAACATTATTTGGCATTTATTTTTTGAAGATTATGCCTATCAAATGTTGGCCGCGGCTACGTCTCAGATGGTCCATCCGTTGAGTCCAATTTTCGATGACTCGATTATGTTGACCATAAGTTGAGCGAAGTGCACGAAACACATTTCTCACAGAACGTGAATTTTCGTAATAAAGTTGAACGATTTGTAAACATTGTTCAGGCGTAAGTCCTTCCATGATGAAATGCCAAACAATACTTAACAAAAATAACATGACAGCATGACACGACTCTCATGTGTTCTGTCAAGAAAAGGCTATTGAAAAAAGTATCTCTACTTGGTTCACCCGTTACTTTGTTAACTGAAATGAAACCATTATTCCAAATTATTATCGCAATGCTCCTTTTTGGATTGTTAGGGAGGTGTAGGGTATTATATAGTAGGCCCCGCCCCACAGTGATCTGTCTTCATGTATCGTTATGACAAAAATAGAAGAATTATGAAATTTGGTACCAAGCTGTATTTGGTCATAGTTAAGAAAAATTTTAAATTTGGACCCATTCGGACCGCGGGTCTCGTAACACCATGCCTCAAAAATTCACCAGACTATAACACTAAAGTTGAGCATTGTACATTTATGAAATTTAACATGTCATAATATTTCAATTGTATCAGTTGCGGTGCAAAATTTCGACGGGATATAGCGAGTCCTTTTGCTACCTCCCACACATAGGGTTCAAAGGACTTAAAAATAAATATATAAAGAACGCTCAAGAGTGGCGCTGGATTTCGACCAATGTTTGTAAAGCGTTATAGGCTTGCTGTGAGTAAATGTGTGCACAAATTTGGGAGGAATTGTTTCAAGATCCCTCAACACAGCCCCCTAGAGGATCTTGAAAAATTGGGATTTGGTCCATATATCGTGCGACTCATCAAATTAAAGGGAATTTGGTGTAGATTACAAATATGGTGAGAAAAAGTTGAAGACTCACTAGGGAAAATTCCTCTATGTCACACGCGGTGTACTTGAGCCAAGAATGTGTTTGCGTTGTATTGTACTGTATTGTTTTGTTTTAAAAGTTTAATGCATATATTTCTCAGAAGAGTTTCCTTCGTTGAGTTTTAAATAATAATATCATAGACAGAAAGTAACTGAAACATATGGTCTCAAACCAAAATAAATTCTGACTGAATAACAAAAGCACAGACCAACAATAAATAACAACAACGCATACATACACATGAGGTACGATGACGTCGGCATTAGCCGTTGACAAAACTACATTTGTTTTCGTGGTTCGCGATGCGAACCCAAGCAAAAGACAAAAATGTATTGGTATGAGAGTTTTAGTATGTTGACTTAGTTCGGCAAAATACGTGTTTGGTTAGCAGTTCTTGTTAAATCCAATTTACTGCTTCCATAAGTATTTCAGCTGATTTAAGTTAAAGACATACACTATTGCTACTGAATTCTGAAGATGATAGAGTGGTGTCTATCGAAACTGCAGTCAATTCTACCAAGCATTTAAAACTCTCTACCAATTTGTATATTTGTTTCTATCACTTTTTTGCAGTAGACAGAAAGTAACTGAAACATATGGTCTCAAACCAAAATAAATTCTGACTGAATAACACATGGACCTTGTTACACACCGAACGGAAGATCGTTTTGTCAAAAAGCATCTAACTGGGTCCTATTCGAGTACTTTTGATGACCATAAAGCGATTAATCACTTGCACGCGTGAAAAAAGACTAGAAAATGAGTCGAGCTTATGCTTCAAAACTGCATTATTGAAATACAATAACAAAATATACATCAATCACAAATAAATATATCATGCAGGTGTTTGAAACATGTCTGTTTTGATCGTTATTTTTCAATTATAATTCGTGCACATGGTTGAAAGTTCTCGTTATGGTGGTGCTTTTGTTTATAACGGGACAAATTGTTTTTTTATTAAAGCAAGAATCCAATAGTTGGACATTGGGAAGTTTAGTTTATTTTTATCAGTCGAATCGTGGTGAGAAGTTCTACGATTAGTGAATTAAATTTATAGAACTTGAGTTAATTTAAATAAAATAGTAGTGTCAGCCCAAACAATAAACAAAATATGTTTATACCCTCACTTTAGTGTGACGAGGGTATATATCATTTGCTACGGAAAAAAGTGTAACACATCGAAGGAGTGATCTAAGACCCTAAGTATGTTGGGAGGAAATCCGTTTTGGGTCATTTTAAGTCGAATGAGCAATGTCCGTCCGTCTGTCTGTCTGTCTGTCTGTCTGTCTGTCTGTCTGTCTGCCTGTCTGTCTGTGTGTCTGCTGGCTGGTGCGCACGATAACTCTCGATAGGAGTAACCGATTGACTTCAAATTTGGTATGTGGTAATATTTTGATCTATCTCCGGATGAGTTCGAAGATGGGCCATATTGGTCTACTCCTTCTGGTACCTCCCACACAAAGGGTTAAAATTTAGTGAAATATTGATTCTTTAATAACTTCTATACTACTTATTCGAATCTTTTGAAATTCTGCACATAATATTAGTATATTAGTCGCTATTAACTCGAGAAAAATGGGTGAAGTTGACATGCCCGTTTTGGTACCTCCCACACAAATGGACCATTTTGCATCAAAATTTAACTGCTTATAACTATAATACAAGTGCATAAAAATGCTTGAAATTTTCTACAGTATAATGTTTTTGTAGCGCCTATAGTCCGGTAAAAAATGGGCATTATTGTACAGCCCCTTTTGGTACCTCCCACACAAATGGACCGTTTCGTACCAAAAGTGAACGGCTTGTAACTTTAATACCAGTGCATACAAATACTTGAAATTTTGTACAGTGTAATGCTGTTATAGTGCCTATAGTCCTGTAAAAAGTGGGCGTTATCACCCCGCCCCTTTTTGTACCTCCCACACAAAATGACCAACTCATACCAAAATTACATAGCTCGTAACTTTAATATACCAGTGCACATAAACGCTTATAGTTCAGCACAATGCAATGTATTTAAGAATGTACTGTTTACCGAAAAATATGTGTATTTAAAAACCCCTTCTGGTACCTCCCACACAAATTGACAGATTTATTGGTGTAATGTTATATATTACATTACTCACAAAGTGAGGGTATACCTTAGTCGGTTTACCCGACTGAAACTTTCTTACTTGTTTTATTTAATTTCTTTATTTTTTTAATGCAATAACCTTATTTTAATAATTTGCGTCCAACAAATATTTTTTTAAGTGCAAAGGATTATAAATACGGATTAAAAATGACTCGAAAAAGGCTCGTAGATGGTAGAACATACGAATGAAATATTGCTCGAAAAGGCCTCGAAAATGACACTAAATATGACTGATAAATGACTCGTAAATGATTGTAACTACAACTAAGAAATGTCTCGAAAATGAACTGAAAAGCGGCTTATGATAGACTCTCCAAGATGAGTCGCGGGTAGGGTACCATTTTCTCCCGACAAAACATTCTTTTATGATCATTTTAATCGCGCAGTGGAGTCAAAAAGTATCCGAATATGCTTAATATTTCCACAAAATGCTGACTGGGAAATATTAGCGCATTGTTTTCTCGCTTTTGCACTTCCTTTTGGCTGCTTAGGGAAAATGCTTCGGAGGCACTAAACAAATTTTATAAGCAAGACAGACGGTCGCATGCCAGACAAAACAGCCGCATTAATATTAATAATATAACGTTTTTCTCAGATCTATGCATTCTACGGATCCTTTTTATTATCCAGTATTCCCATTTTTAAGAGACAATCAAAAAAACAATTTAGACAATCATAAAAAAAAGGAATGCATGCAGTTATGCTAAAAATGGAATTTGTTTGTAACATCGGGAGGTATTGTGTTATTGGGTTCACTTTTTTCGAACAACATAACTACTCCTAAACTCTTGAGTGTGTGGATTTAATAAGAAAGCCGTTTCAGAAAATGTTGATAAAGATGAGGTAGTGGATCTGAAGGATGACGTGGAATCTAAAGATCCCTTGTGTAACGCAATTCGGAGCGAGATTAAATGTTGGAATGGTGATTGATCAGAACATATATACGTCGATTACATGGAACCTAGACGATATTTATACCCTACACCACACTGTGGTACAGGGTATTATAAGTTTGTTTCACGGCAGATGTTTGTAACACCTGAAAATAACACAGCTAGACCCACCTTAAAGTATACCGATCGACTCACAATCACTAGCTGAGTCGATTTAACGATGTCCGTCCGTCCGTCTGTCCATGTAAAGTTGTTCGTCGACTACAGGTCGCAATTTCACTCCGATCGTTCTGAAATTTTGCAGTTTAGAGTATTTCGCGGCATTTAAGATCGCTATTGAATTTCGTTGAAATCGGTTCAGATATAGCTCCCATATATATCTTTCGTCCGATTTGGCCCTTTAGTCCTATAGAAGCTGTATTTTACATCCAATCGTTTTGAAATTTAGAATGGTAGAGTTTCTTGATCCATGAACCAACATTGCCGAATTTGAAGAAAATCGGTTAAGATTTAGCTATAGCTCCCATATATATGTTTCGTCCGATTTTGCTCTTTAGTCCTGTAGAGGCTGTATTTTACATCCAATCATTTTGAAATTTAGAATGGTAGAGTTTCTTGATCCATGAACCAACGCTACCGAATTTGAAGAAAATCGGTTAAGATTTAGCTATAGCTCCCATATATATGTTTCGTCCGATTTGGCCATTTAGTCCTATAAAAGCTGTATTTTACATCCAATCGTTTTGAAATTTAGAATGGTACAGTTTCTTGATCCATGAACCAACATTGCCGAATTTGAAGAAAATCGGTTAAGATTTAGCTATAGCTCCCATACATATGTTTCGTCCGATTTTGCTCTTTAGTCCTGAAGAAGTTGTATTTTACATCCAATCATTCTGAAATTTAGAATGGTAGAGTTTTTTGATCCATGAAACAACACTACCGAATTTGAAGAAAATCGGTTAAGATTTAGCTATAGCTCCCATATACATGTTTCGTCCGATTTGGCCCTATAGTCCTGTAGAAGCTGTATTTTACATCCAATCATTTTGAAATTTAGAATGGTAGAGTTTCTTGATCCATGAACCAACACTGCCGAATTTGAAGAAAATCGGTTAAGATTTAGCTATAGCTCCCATATATATGTTTCGTCCGATTTGGCCCTTTAGTCCTATAAAAGCTGTATTTTACATCCAATCGTTTTGAAATTTAGAATGGTAGAGTTTCTTGATCCATGAACCAACACTACCGAATTTGAAGAAAATCGGTTAAGATTTAGCTATAGCTCCCATAGATATGTTTCGTCCGATTTGGCCCTTTAGTTCTATAGAAGCAATATTTTACATCCAATCGTTTTGAAACTTAGAATGGTAGAGTTTCTTGATTCATGAACCAACATTGCCGAATTTGAAGATAATCGGTAAAGATTTAGCTATAGCTCCCATATATATGTTTCATCCGATTTGGCTCTTTAGATCCAATCGTTTTTATACCCTACACCACACTGTGGTACAGGGTATTATTTAAGTATAAAATGTCCCAAAAGTAAATTTATGTAAACAATTTATACATGAATTACAAAATTTATATATCAGAGTTATTCAATATTCTGAGAGTGGTGTAGGGTATTATATAGTCGGCACCGCCCGACTTTAGCCTTTCCTTACTGGTTTTTGCTGTGGTTGTGGAATGAGGAATGCATATAGGCCCACTTGTCTGAACTGTTCGAAACAGAGCCAGGGAAATGGACAGAAGGATGACCGTCGGAAGTAACGCGGATAGTAGGCCTTTCGATTATCTCAAAACTCGGGGTGATAATTATTTAGCATTACTAGATAGTGGTGCCAAAAATATTATTATTGGTGGAAATTTGAGATCTAACGTTAAAAATTTTTAGCGGATTTCGGAGATGCGTGGGAAATGTGAGAACTGCTGATGAGCAGAAACAGAATGCGTTGGGAACGGTTACAGTAGATGTAGAGTTTCAAGGTCAAACTAGACTATTTGTATTTTTATTAGTACCGTCTATGTGACAGGATATCATATGTGGTTTTGATTTTTGGAATGTGTTTGGACTCATAATTGCGATACCCACTCTCGGGGAAATATCTTGCTCGAATGAGGAATAGGACCATTTGATTCTTACGAATGAACAACGACAAAAACTGAATGGCATAATAGTGGCTTTTCCTAATTCTGAAACTGAAGGACATAGGGGATGCTAGGTCGATAAAGCTGCGTTTTTACCCTATATCACCTGCTGTTGAGAAACTTCTCTGTTAGGAATTAGGCAGAATGATTTCGCTATGTGTTATTGAAGAGGCTTTCACTATCGTAGTAGTGAAACCGGGAAAAGGGACTTTTAAAAGTACTGAAAGAATGGAAATGGTTTTGGCCACTGCTACACTGACCACAGTCGGAGAATTCAAAACTGTTTTCACGTATATATTTGTGTAGTTTTCTGGAATAACCGCATATGCCAAAAATTTTCGATTTTGTTGGTGCAGTTATAAATGCCCCGCTTATGCCTAGACAGCACATACGTTGAATTTTTTGCATAGGTATTACGTTGCACTTCTTGTCCATTGATCTCCACCACACTACACAGCCGTAGGTGATTATTGGTCTAATCACGCTCATGTAAAGCCAGTGAGTCATACTTGGACGTAGTCCCCATTTTGAACCTATAGCTCTTCTGCACAACGACAAACATCTTTGTAACTCTTTCTTCAAGATGATCTTTCCAGTACAGTTTCTGATCCAAGATTACCCCCAAGTATTTTACTTTTTTAGTTATAGCACTTGTCTTATTCAGGAATCGCGGCCGGGTAAAACGTGGGATCTTCGTTTTCCTTGTAAATAGACATATTTCTGTTTTGTCTGGGTTAACATTTAATCCCCTTGGTTCTGCCCAGTTATATGCTATGTTAAGTGCCTCTTCAGCTCTTCTGCATAATAGATTTGGATAAAACCCCTTAGAAGTATTTCAACGTCGTCTGCATAGCAGACTGGTTTAAGTCCTTCATTGGTGAGGGCTTTTAGGAGACTGTGTATCGTTGTAACCCATAGAAGAGGCGATAAAATGCCCCCCGAGGTCTACCACGATTTACCTTGTCTCTAATTTTTATGTCATATGATCCACAAATAATCCACCTATTCCTTAGCATATTGTTGATCCAGTTTTTCAGCGCCCGGTCAACCTGAAACTCGTCTAAGGACTGGTCTGTACATTGTTAAATGCGCCCTCAATGTCTATGCAAACAGCAAGTGTATACATTTCATTACTGAAGGACACTACCTCATGCAGAGCTGTTTCCACTGACCTTCCTTTGACGTAGGCGTGTTGTTTGAATTTTAGCCTGTCATTCGCTATTTCACTTTTCACCATGCTATCAATCATTCGCTCCATTGTTTTTAACAGGAAAGAAGTTAGGCTAATTGGTCGATAAGCCTTTGGGGTCGTATAACTCGCCTTGCCAGGCTTTGGTATGAAGACCACCCTAGATTCTTGCCAGTTTTTGGGGTATAAGAATGGGTTAGGCATGCAGTGAACACTCCAGCCAGATGAGTTGATACCAGATCCACCTCAGTCTGCAGAAGTGCTGAAAATATTCAATCCGGTCCCGCAGCCTTAAAAGGAGAGAAACTTTTTATCGCTTCTTTAACCATACCATCTGTTATATGCGTAATAGGTATTTGATGCAATACATTTTCATTCTGTAACTGTTCCTCTGTTGGTCCAGCATTACCAGTCGGAAAATTAGTTTTCATCAAGAGCCTTACGGTATCCTCTATAGTTTCCATCCTTTTACCCGTGTCATCCACCAGTGTTTCGGTTTGGACATGAGTTTTTGAGAGGAACTTTTTCATTTTAGACATGCTGTTAACGCTGTCTACCTGTTCACAGAAAAGACTCCAGGAGTTACGTTTCGCCGATCTAATGATTTCATTGTATTCTTTGAGTCTTCTGTGGTAGTCGTCCCAATATACTGATTGTTTTTTACGTCGAGCTCTGTTGTAAAGTCTACGGACATCTTTGCCAATCGAGCGAATTTGTCATCCAGGGTTTCTCATAGGCAGATTTCCTTTTTCGAAGTGGGCAACTATCTTCGAATGATTTTACAAGAGCCTGCGTAATCTTCTTCACATTGATATCAATGTCTTCTGCACATAGATGATCGCGTGTAGGCTGGCCCAATCAATTTCTAAGTAGATTTCCGAAATTAGTCCAGTCGGTCTTAGCCTTATTACGGAAACTTATTGGGTTTCTCATAGGCAGATTTCCTTTTTCGAAGTGGGCAACTATCTTCGAATGATTTTACAAGAGCCTGCGTAATCTTCTTCACATTGATATCAATGTCTTCTGCACATAGATAATCGCGTGTAGGCTGCCCCAATCGATTTCTAAGTAGATTTCCGAAATTAGTCCAGTCGGTCTTAGCCTTATTACGGAAACTTATTGGGTTTGGCGGTGGCCGTGCAATTTTAAACCTTATATAACGGTGGTCTGAATAGGAGTGTTCATCCGAAACCCTCCACTCATGGATCTCATCAATAAGATTTTCTGAACATATCGTTATATCTAATACTTCTTCCCTAATTTTGTTAACAACGGTTGCAGTGTTTCCTATGTTAAGAGTTATGAGGTCATTTGTATTCAAAAATTCTATAAGGGCGGGTCCCCTTTTATTGGTGTTAGTACTACCCCAAGCGATATGATGGGAGTTGGCGTCACACCCAGCTAATAACTCATTACTTGTGTGTTTGGATTCCCTCACCAGACGTTGCAATTCCGACGTAGGTGACAATGTCGGTGCATCGAATGGCAGATATATTGACGCCAGGTACATATTTCCATTACCTTGCCGCAGCACCGTTGCGTCCGATGTTGACAACTCAGGAGAGAAAAGAATAAGTATGGCACAAAATACAAGTCCTTGGACGAGTACCTGTGTTAGCGTAGAAAAGGTTATAGTTCACATGGTTTAATCCAGTAACCTTGTTGCTAGTTGTCCATGGTTCCTGGATCAAAGCAATATGAACCCTGCCTTTATTTATGATGTCCATCAGAGCGTTGGATGCTGTCTCGCTCCGGTGGAGGTTTATCTGGATGACCTCAATCATTGGTTTTCCAGTAAAAGTTTCTTTTGGGAGTCTAGTCTATCTGGTGGTACTCCCTCATTATTTGGTAGTGGGCCATTTTCCTCCTTTCGTTCACTACCTATTACACCATCTTCCAGTCGACAATTTTGGGAGGCGGTGTTATTTTTGTCGCTCCCTCATTGTTTTGAATCGTTTTGTGGCTCCTTTTTATTTTGATCACCACCTTTGCTGGGAACTTCCTGCAAAAGTGGCAGCACTATTAGTGAGCTGGTGGTGTTATTCACTACTTCCACATCAGTTTTTGGCAGTGTCTCACTTGTCTCCATCCGTTCAATACCAGTGTTTGCCTCTTCAGACAGTATATTTGGACTCGATTCATTTGTCCTGCCAATCGGGACCTTTCGAATTTTGAAAAAGACTGTCCAGATCAAGAAGTACGCCATGCCCTTCGCCATGACAAGATTGTTCTTGGATTCTGGGTCTATTCCTAACACGAGGAGAGTACCCTCGGTATCATCCTTCCTATAGAAGACTTCCCACTTTCTCACGGAAAGTTTTGAATTCTGTTTGCCAATGATGTCGAGTATGTACTCTGATGAGAACTTACTGGGACATCCCTTAACATATAGGGTCGTTTTTATGAGTTCAGGAATGTCGCTTTTCCTTACCAATTTTAGCTTTGCGCCGTCCCAAGGTGAGGGGAAGCTATCCACAAGTTTTACGAGGACACCAGCGCAGCGTTGTGATGCCAGCCTTAGCATCAAAACACCCCTCTCAAACTTGCAACTCATTACTTCGATTGGTGGTTCATCCTTAGATTCGAGGACGTATTCCGCTACCCTCGTATAGACCAAATCTTCGAAGTTACTCTTTTGATCTTCGGGGATTCTGCCAGATGCACTACTGCTATCAATTATGGCGTAGCATAGATCGTCTCGAAAATGTTGTTTAGCTATATTAGAATAAGACGGTGGCTTCTTACCCTTCTTTATGGCCAATTGATTTTTCCGTGTCTGTAGAGTCTTTTTGTTTAAAGCCTCGTCCTTAACGGATGATTTGGTTGACTTGAACTGCGTTTTTGGGTCAACTCTACCGCCCACAATCGAAGGACCCAGACTAGAGACCTCCTTTTGTGTGGTTACGTTAGGCTTATCCGAATTACTGGAAGACGGCGAGCCCTTTTTCTTCTTAGTCACTTTCACAGCGCTATGTTCTTCGGGAGACCTGACTCTTTTAGCGGCCTCCATGTTTGTATTGGAGGTAGAATTGTCAGGTTCATCCCGTAATAGGTTCTGTCGGTTCAACTTATTCAGTTTCCTTCTTTGTGCCCCTGACAGTCTCTTTGAGTTAGCAACAATAGTGATATTGTTTTCATTTGATGATTCAGAGTCAGAGTCCCCAATGGCTTTTAAAGGCAGGGGTTGCTTAAAGCCCCGGCTGGGTTCTGCTTCATCTGTCTTATCATTTGTTTTGCCTGCGGCTGGATGTGCTCTTGTTTCATTTTCGACTACGGGATCCAAGGCACCAAAGCTCGTAGAAGTTGCTTGCTCACGATTGTTCGATAACGACGACACATGACTCGTGAGTGAATCAACGCTTGTCGCCGGCACTGGGTTTTCCCTCCCCTGCGCCGTAATCTCCTTCGTCTTTTTTGGTTTAATCATAAATTGGTTGGGGGAGACACCCCCATAGCCAGTATTAGCCCGTAATAGGTACGTCGGTATAGGCCTTCCAGACTGAGCTCAGAAATATCTGTCCAGAGACCGATGCATCCAATTCAACCTACGCTTTATAAACAACAAACCTCCTGGTTGCGTGGTAGGTAGGTGAATAGGTATTGCGTAATAGGTTAAAAACTATCCGCTCTGCGATAACACGTCCGTTCGCTACGACAGGCGGCGACTGACTGACGACTAAATTCCCTTACTGTTCAATATAATTAAAATATAAAATAAATTTGTCTAAGGTTCATAACTTTTTTATTTCATTCCCAAATAAGCAAATTTCCTCGCTCCACCCTGTATAATCGTCGACATAAAAATTGTACTTGAATTGTACATTTAAGAACAACAAAGCAGCAGGAGATGATGTTCTTCCTGCTGAGCTGTTTAAGAGCGGTGGAGAAGAGCTAATAAGGTGCATGCATCAGCTACTGGTAACTGGACAACAGAAAACATGCCCATAGACTGGACCCTCAGTATCCTTTGCCCTGTCTTTAATAAAGGTGACCCTATCATTTGTGCCAACTACAGGTGTATCAGCCATTTGCCTATCGCATATAAGGTTTTATCATGCGAAGTCAAGATATAAAACGTAGAATACTACATGCAAATAGGTGCTATTTTGAAATCAGTAAGCACTTCAGAGTTAAAGCTTTACACGAATCATCAAGACATCGGAAGGGAGCTAAAGACTCAACCTACACATTGAAGTGGAAAATTATGAGGAATCACAATGTACATATATTGTTTTTGCACTTTGTTAGGCTCAAGATCGACGACTGGACATACTGGGGTACGCCTTTTTAGGCAGCCTAACAGATCTTTCCAGTACTGATATTCGTACTATCGATAAATTTATATATCAAACAGGTTGGTTTCGATGAGGGGCATTTCAGCCCGTGGTAACACTAGGGACCTAAATTGGTCTATGTGAGCTTGTAAAAAAAAATACGGCTGCCACCCTAACCTAAACCTAAACCTACATATGGGTTATATTTTGAACAAAAAGTTATTTTTTCGTATTTCAGAAACATTGTTGTAGGCTTTATGCCTAATTAAACATATTTTCATTATTTTTATTAATTTTAGTCCTTAAAAGACTATACATATTTTTTAATTAGTTGGTGTGACAAACATACGTAGGTGCACAACATTAACTTCGAATCCCCATATCTCTGAAACGTTTCAATGTATCTAAAAAATATTTTACGTGCTTTATAATCAATAATAGATTCGTGCAAAAAAAATTAAGCAATTCCAACATCGAATTGTCTGGCAAACTATATTTTAAATCTGTGGCATTTTGACAAAAGAACCGATCTCAAAAACCAAAATATTTGAGGGAAATAACGGGAACTTTATGGGGCCACAAGAACCTGCCAAGACACATTTCAGCAAATACAGAATAACTAGCTTGTAGGGCATTCGTAGGCCCTTATTTTCCAAGTTATATCATTCTTCCAGCTATAGTGGTTGGCGAGAAAATTACCAAAAACTGTGATGTAATTTTTGTCAAAAACAATTTTGTTTTGAGATCGGTTGTTTTGTCAAAATGCCACAGAAATGTATGTTCTACAGCTACCCAAATACAATTTCGAATACCCGAATAATTTCGAAAAATCCAAAGTTGTCAGAACGTACTGGCGAGAGAGAAAAAGAAAATACTTATTATCCCTTTCTAAACAACGCCAAAAACCAGTACAAAGACACAAAAACATGCCATAAATGTTCTGAATAATAAAAATTATATGCATATATTTCAATAATAAAATATGCAAGTATATTCTGTAAATTATTTAATTAATGTGCCAAAACGTATTATGTTGGTAGGTACGTATTGGAGCGTATTTTCGGTATACGCCCTCACTCGTACTTAAGTAGCAGCCTCAAAAAAGAGAATTTGTAGATCTATCATTTGTTGTAACGATAATTTGTTAAACTTATACAAACGGTTGTCAGATGTAATGTCAGGAAAATGGCGAAAAAATGGAACCTGTGAACTTACATCCGTGTGAACTTACAATTTTTGTCCTGAAACGATGGCAGAATAGTCATCGTCAATAAATTGTAAGATTTGCGAAGTTTATGCATCTGACAATGGTGCCACTGTCAGAGAAACGTTTTATTGGCTACATTGTCTATAAAATATTTTTATTGGCAATCCAGCATATAAATATTTACAAAATATATGAAATGTAAGGTTTTCTTGCAATCGTCTGAACTGTCAATTCACCATTGCCTAACGATCTGTCATTGGCAGCCCTTCAACAGGGTTGATAACGTTGTCCGATCTGACAATCGTGTATACATAGCTTTACCCTATTTGTAGAAACTTAAAAAATTTGACAAATTTTCACCAAAGACTGTCAACATCAATCTTCTCTTATTTTAAAACTATTTGGTTATTGTTGGTGTTGGTCACTGGGGCACTAATCGCTGCTTTAGTTTATTTTTTTGGTGAATAGTGTAAAACACAACAGGTGTTGCTTTCATAAATAAGACGATAAGATTATTCGCCGATTAATTAGAATGTAATTACGTATGTATTACCAACTTGATTTGAGCGGCAGTCTGTCGCTATTGAACTATCGTCGACGGTGAAAACGGTCTAAATAAATACTCAAATGTGGTGTGTCATTATCAGTTGACAAGTTGAAACAAATTACTATGTACACATTATTATTAATATTATTTGGTTTAGATATGTGTATTAGGCTAGAAAAGTAAGTAAAGCTAATCATATCGACAAAAAGTTTTTTGGGACAGTAGTTTTTAAATTATATGAATTTGGGCGAAGATTAAAGTTTTGAAACCTCTAATCCACTACGAACCAACTTTGCAAGTCTGGCAATCTACTTAGTCTTGGGCAAATATTAAAGCTATGGATCGTTAATACCTTGAACTGTGCTACAATATTTAGATTTTCTAAATATATTCGACATTCTTTTGACTTGGAAAAATATTAAAGCTTTGGATCTTTAATACCTTGAACTATGATACACGGCAGAAAATCATCGTCTATGGTATGTTTGAATGGAAAGCAAAAATACTTGGAAAATAAGTAGTCGTAGCGAACGGAAGTGTTATCGCAGAGCGGATAGTTTTTAACCTATTACGCAATAACTATTCACCTACCTACTACGTAACCACGTGGTTTGTTGTTTTTAAAGTGTAGGTTGAATTTGATGCATCGGTCTCTGGACAGAAATTTCTGAGCTTAGTCTGGAAGGCCTATATCGACGTACCTATTACGGGCTAATACTGGCTATGGCGGTGTCTCCCCCAACCAATTTATGATTAGACCAAAGGAGATTACGGCACAGGGGGGGGGAAATCCCAGTGTCGGCGACAAGCGTTGATTCACTCACGAGTCATGTGTCGTCGTTATTGAACAATCATGAGCATGCAACTTCTACGAGCTTTGGTGCCTTGGATCCCATAGTCGAAAATGAAACAAGAGCACATCCAGCCGCAGGTAAAACAAAAGATAAGACAGATGAAGCAGAACCCAGCTGGGGCTCTAAGCAACCCCAGCCTTTAAAAGCCAGTGGGGACTCTGACTCTGAATCATCAAATGAAAACAATATCACTATTGTTGCTAACTCAAAGAGACTGTCAGGAGCACAAAGAAGGAAACTGCATAAGTTGAACCAACAGTACCTATTACGGGATGAATCTGACAATTCTACCTCCAACACATAACGGATTTTCCAACAAGAGGTGTTATTTTGGTATTGCCACTTTTTGGCATAGACCCAGAATCCAAAAACACTCTTGTCACGGCGAAGGAGAAGACACTGCAAACACTGATGTGGAAGTAGTCAATAACACCTCCAGTATACCAATAGCACCGCCACTTTTTCAGGAAGTTCCCAGCAAAGGAGGTGATCAAAATAAAAAGAGCCACAAAACGATTCAAAACAATGAGGGAGCGACATAAAATGACACAGCCTCCCAAAAATGTCTACTGGAAGATGGTGTAATAGGTAGTGAACGAAAGGAGGAGAATGACCCACTACCAAATAATGAGGGAGTGCAACCAGTTGGTTAGACTCCCTAAAGAAACTTTTACTGGAAAGACAATGATTGAGGTCATCCAGATAAACCTCCACCGGAGTGAGAAAGCATCCAACGCTCTGATGGACATCATCAATACAGGCAGGGTTCATATTGCTTTGATCCAGGAACCATGGACAACAAAGTTACTGGATTAAACCATTTGAACTATAATCTTTTCTTCGCTAAAACAGGTACTCGTCCAAGGACTTGTATTTTGTGCCATAAAAACTTATGTTTTCTATTCTCTCCAGACTTGTCAACATCGGACGCAACGGTGCTGAGGCAAGATAATGGGAATATGTACCTGGCGTCAATATATCTGATATTCGATGCAACGTCTGGTGAGGGAATCCAAACACACAAGTAATGAGTTATTAGCTGGTTGTGACGCCAACTCCCATCATATCGCTTGGGGTAGTACTAACACCAATAGAAGGGGACACGCCCTTATATAATACAAATTACCTCATAACTCTTAACATAGGAAACGCTGCAACCTTTGTTAACAAAATTTGGGAAGAAGTATTAGATATAACGATATGTTCAGAAAATCTTATTGATGAGATCCACGAGTGGAGGGTTTCGGATGAACGCTCCTATTCGGACCACCTTTATATAAGGTTTAAATTTGCACGCCCACCGCCAAACCTAATAAGTTTCCGTACTAAGGCTAAGACCGACTGGACTAATTTCGGAAATCTACTTAGAAATCGATTGGGCCAGCCTACACGCGATTATCTATGTACATAATACATTGATATCAATGTGAAGAAGATTACGCAGGCTCTTGTAAAATCATTCGAAGATAGTTGCCCACTTCGAAAAAGGAAATCTGCCTATGAGAAACCCTGGATGACAGGACAAATTCGCTCGATTGGCAAAGATGTCCGTAGACTTTACAACAGAGCTCAACGAAAAAAACAATCTGTATATTGGGAAGACTACCACAGAAGACTCATAGAATACAGTAATTCATTAGATCGGAGAAAAGTAACTACTGGAGGCTTTTCTGCGAGCAGGTAGACAGCGTTAACAGTATGTCTAAAATGAAAAAGTTCCTCTCAAAAACTCATGTCCAAACCGAAACACTGGTTAATGACACGGGTGAAAGGATGGAAACTATAGAGGATACAGTAAAGCTTTTGATGAAAACTCATTTTCCGACTGGTAATGCTGGACCAACAGAGGAACAGTTACAGAATGAAAATGTATTGCATCAAGTACCTATTACGGATATAACATGGTTATGGTTATAGACGCGATAAAAAGTGTGTCTCCCTTTAAGGCTGCGGGACCGGATGGAATATTTCCAGCACTTCTGCAGAATGAGGTGGACCTGGTATCAACTCATCTGGCTGGAGTGTTCACTGCATGCTTGACCCATTTTTATACTCCAAAAAACTGGCAGGAATCAAGTGTGGTCTTTATACCAAAGCCTATACGACCCCAAAAGGCTTATCGACCCATTAGCCTAACTTCTTTCCTGTTAAAAACAATGGAGCGAATAATTGATGACATGGTCAAAAGTAAAATAGCGGATGACAGGCTAAAATTCAAACAACACGCCTATGTCAAAGGAAGATCAGTGGAAACAGCTCTGCATGAGGTAGTGCACCACATAGAAAACTCCTTCAATAAAGAAATGTATACACTTGCTGTTTGCATAGGCATTGAGGGCGCATTTAACAATGTACAGACCGATACACTTATCCAGTCCTTAGACGAGTTTCAGGTTGACCGGGCGCTGAAAAACTGGATCAACAATATGCTAAGGAATAAGTGGATTATTTGTGGGTCATATGACGAAAAATTAGAGACAAGGTATATCGTGGTAAACCTCGGGGGCATTTATAGCCTCTTCTATGTGTTACGACGATACACAGTCTCCTAAAAGCCCTCACCACTGAAGGACCTAAACCAGTCTGTTATGCAGACGACGTTGTAATACGTCTAAGGGGCTATCATCCAAATCTATTATGCAGAAGAGCTGAGGAGGCACTTAACATAGCATATAACTGGGCACAACCAAGGGGATTAAATGTTAACCCAGACAAAACAGAAATATGTCTATTTACAAGGAAAAAGAAGATCCCACGTTTTACCCGGCGTCGATTCCTGAATAAGACAATTGCTATAAATAAGAAGGTAAAATACTTGGGAGTAATCATGGATCAGAAACCTTGGCCCATGCGCCAGTGGGAACCAGCTGCTACACGGATGGGTCCAAGCGAGGAGGAAGGACGGGTCTGGGACTTTTTGTTGATGAACCAGATGTCGAACTTCACTTCCGCCTCCCTGACCATAACACGGTATTTCAAGCTCGAGCAATCACGGAGTGTGTGAACTGGCTCAGTAACACCACAAAGCCTACACGCTGAAAAAAATCGCCTCTGTAGTATATTGTCCCAAACATATTCTGCTTGAAACATATATATTTTTAGAGTGCACTCCAAATATACAATATTTGACACATACAAATATTATATGTTTGGGAGGATGTTGTTCTAAACAAAACTATGTTTACATCCTAATATTTTTTATTTGGATATGTTATTTCCCAAACAAAGATTTATTTGCGTGAATATATGTCTATTCTTTAATTGTTCTAAGTTGTCAGCAATTGAGAGGTAATTTTTAGAAAGTTTTAATGGTAGTAAAATTTCTTTATAATTCAAAATAATGACTTGGAATAGTTAGAAAAAAAATAAATGTTTTCAAATAGAAGTTAATGCGAAGTATGCCATTTTTAATAGAAATGCATAATTCGAAAACAAGGAAAAAATTAAAACTAAAATTCGAAAAATTCAGCAAAGTTTTGAAAGTCTTTTTTTAGTAAAATATATTTGGAAATATTCATAAACAATAATTTTATTTGTATTTAAACACATATTTTATTTGAGAAAATTAGTTCGCAAATATATTTTATTCTAATATATTAACATATGGGTTCTAAATACATATTATTGATTTTCAAATAAAATGTATTTGCTCGAAAATATATAATATTTAAAAATTTGTATTGCAAGTATATTTTCTTTCGATTCAAACATATCAAAAAAGGCGATTTTGCCCCGTGTAAATATGCCAACATCTTCACAGATAGCCAAATGGCGATTAAAGCAATAACATCGGAAAAGCTCAAATCCTGAACTGTGTTGGACTGTAAAAGAACGATAAATGATTACTCAGCCCATGGTCAATTGCGTATTTTCTGGGTACCAGTACACAACGGAGTGACTGGAAATTAACGGGGAAACAGCTTGGCTTCAAAGGGCGGAGAACTTCGAGTAATAAACTTGGAAAATTGGAAACCTTTCGAAGCCACGAAGGATGAGTTGAAACACTGGGCAGTGATGGCTCACAAAACTAGGTGGAATAGCGCAACAGTAGGAGCAACTGCAAAGATACTGTGGGGTGACCCAAATAAAAAGAAAACAAGTAGTTCTCTGAAACTAAAAAAGATCGAGATGATAAGTGTTCTAACGGGACACTGAAGCTTACAAGCACATCTTTATCGCATAGGACCAGCAGAAAACGACGAATGAAGGGCAAATATCGAAACGATGAAACATTTTCTGTGTCACTGCCCGGCTTTCACACATGCAAGATCCTAATATTTCGGGTCCGACATATTACCAGACGTGAGCCATCTCAGAGGATATGACTGCAAGATACTTAGAAAATTCGTGTCTAGTACCGATTTTCTGTAACTCGTGAGGTATAAAAAGATAATAAATAAGGAGCGCACAACAGGCCGAACCACTGGCTTAAGTGTATGTCCATGGACATGAGACGTTTAAACGTCTCCTCTCTTCGTCCTAACCTAATCAGAAACTTCTTTCTGATGAATTTCGTACTGATCTCATCGACTAAAATGAGGATATAACAAGTTTTTTAAACCGATATTATGAGTGTTCTAAAAGGACACTCCTGCTTACAAGCTCGTAGACAATGAAGCGCATGCAAAGAAAACATCGAAACTATAAAAAATGTTACATATAAAAATCCCCAGCTTTCGCACATACAAGATCATCACACCAATCTCAGTCTAAACCACAAAAGAGGATACGCCAATACTATCCAAATGAGGGAATTCGCACTGAATCCATTATGCCCGGAAATATAGCTCCACTGATGAAATATAGCTCCGACTGCGCCACTGTTACGCTTTTAATGTGTACATTTCGACTCCTGCTATAAAGAAACTTTTCTGTTCTTTATACTAAATAAGACAATTTCTTGCAGTCTTTGCGCTGTATTCCTTATGTAGAGACAGTCGCATTTATATCTAGGTTAGCTCTTGTTTTGAGAAATCAGAAAGTTTAATTTTCTCGGGGTAGAATTTGAAGCGGATGGCTTCGGAATACAAATAAAGAAATAGAAGGGAACCTAAAATAATTATTTCCTCTTCTTTAAATACAATTACAATTAAAATAGTCACATTTCGAAGGCCTGTGGAATTGTCAGAGGATGGGGATCGTTTGTTGTAATTCGCTATTAACCTCAAAGACTTTCAGCAATATTGGCAAGTGTGAATCTTTGAAATCTCAACCTCAGTACAATTGGTTTCGTTTCAAAAAGTTGCACTTATGGTTTGACGTCAGTCTCAAAAGTCACCGGTATTCCATTCATATACATGCTCTAAAATGTGTCCGCCACCTACATATGCCAATGCCTCCTTTCTTCTGCATATCTGACATACTTCTTTACGCATACGCTATCATTTGACTCCTTCTCGACCTGTATAAGGCACTGAAACATCAGAGCATATAATTATCCGTTTCTTGGGATGAAAGTAGGACAATGTAGGGTATTCCGAAATTATCTTCCTCAACTCTTTGAATGATTTATCCTGTATAAAGAGGAATAATTGGTTCATGTACAGAGGATCTCATCCAAATAAATCTGCTTGCCGGTCGAGGAAATTTCAATACAGCCTCTACTCTTCTTAGATATTCCTTTCTTCGAAAGTACGCAGCCCAAATATGTAACTTCATCTGCCCTAACAAAGATTTGTCCTTATTAATTGTAAAGCCTTCATGATAAAAACGCTCTAAAACCGTTATCAAAGTTTTACTCGTATAATGAATTTCTTCGTATCACGAGTATATCATTAATGTGCATGACTGCATTCTTAATATTTATTACAATTTGATTTAATTTCGTAACAAAGTACTCAGGAGTATACGAGATCCCGAAAGCCAATCTCCTAAACACAAATCTTCCAATTGTCATATAAAACCATGCAAATTTTTACTATCCTTCTTTAACTTTATCTGGTAAAAAACCTTGTTGCAAACAATTTTCGAAAAATATTTTACATATAAATATTATCCTGTCGAGCTTCATCTCACCATTTTTTGTTTATAATACTTATTCATTTATTTATTCCATATATATAATTCTTACAATGAATGTTTATGCATTTAATCCTCTAATAGTAAAGGGCCAATGCAAGCGTAATGCGGCGTGGCGTGTCAGAAAAGTTGAATTTTATACAACTTTTCCTCGCCGCGGCTTGATTTGATTTTGACAGATTAAATTATTCTCAATCTGACGGAATTTCTTGTTTAACTTTTATTGAAAACCACATGTTTTGTGTACGGGCAATGCTGAATTCGCACCACGCCGATTGGCGCGTGCATTGGCCATCACTATAATTTCTAAGTATCAGCAAGTTCTTCGTAGTGAAGTTAAGCTAAGTACACACGATTTCCAGATCGGACAACGTTTTTAACTCTGTTAAAGTGCTGTACGGACAATGACAGATTGTTAGGCAAAGGTGAATTGACAGTTCAGACGATTGCAAGAAAACCTTACAATTTCATATATTTATAATATATTTTGTAAATATTTATATGCAGGATTGCCAATAAAAATATTTTATAGACAGTGTTGCCAATAAAATGTTTTTCTGAAAATGGCGCCATTGTCACATGCATAAACTTCGCACATCTAGTGATCTGCAAATTATCTCGCAATGACTTTTCTGCTAACGTTGCAATACTTCGCACATCTAGTGATCTGCAAATTATCTCGCAATGACTTTTCTGCCAACGTTGCAATATAAAAATTGTATGTTCACAGAGTTGCAAATTCACAGGGTTGCATTTTTCCGCCATTTTTCTAGCAATATTGTCCGATCTGGCAGATCGTGTGTACTTAGCTTTAGTAACGAAGCCCGTTGTCAGTCCTGCAACCCCCTAGCAACTCCCTGGTTGTCATCATCACACAACACACCTTATTGTACTTTTTGCCCACTATACGAGTCAATCGAACCATATTTATAAGTAAGCCGACAACATTCTATTGAAATCTCACGTCAACGACCTTCATTACAGTCTCTCTCACGTCTACCGAGTCTCTGTCTCTCCCGTTATCAGAAAAATGCACTTCTACACACAATACATCAATAGGAAATGTTAAAGTCAGACAGAGAAGAAGAGGGATATTAAAAAAGAACATGGATAACACTATGCAACAAAATGTTTGTCGAAGGGCTGTGCCTAACATTTTCTGGTGTAATATGTCGTCCTAAAAACTAAACAAATATTAAAAAAAAACTGTTATGGTACACTAGCTTTAACCCGGTGCGCTTCGCAGCCCCCATCTTTTATTTATTTTCTGTTTAGGGTACTGTAAAATAGTTATACCTCTTTCATTAAAAATGACATGATTATTACATATGGTACAAAATGAAGAAGATTTGATTACTTTTATATATAAAATACGATCCCTCGTTTCATTTCTAGTTTGTGTTCCAAGAGTTACCCTGACATCATGGTACAATATTTATTCCTTTTCCCACTGTACCTCTGAACGTTGAAAACCGTATTTAACTTTTTTGCTTCACCGTACCATATTTAACCCTTTTTGCTCTACTAAACCATATTTAACACATTTTCTCCCCTCTGTAACATATTGAACAATTTTTGCTTTCCCCAACTGCATCATAATTTTCACCTTTTTGCGCCACAGTGAAACATAATTGCAGTGCATCATAATTTTAACCTTTTTGCACCACAGTGCTACTAAAAGCATAAATTTGGAAAAAAAAACATTCTTATTTCATATTTAACTTACCCTCTCTCCCTGCATCCATATTTTTACCCACTGTACTAAATGTACGCTTTTTGACCCACTGTGCCATATTTAACCGTTTTGGGTCCACAGAATCAAATTTAACACCTTGTTGTCCTACTATATTTTGTCCACTTTATTTAACCATTTTTGCCCCACTGTACCATAGTTAACACATTTTTGCCCCACTGTTCCATAGTAAACGCTTTTTGCCCCACTGTACCATATTTAACCCTTTGTTTCACTGTACCATGTTTAACAGTTTTTGCCCCACTGTACCATATTTAACCCTCTTTGCTCCACTGTACAATATTTAACACAGTTATGCTCTACTGTACTGTATAGTAAACCATTTTGTCACACTGTACCATATTTAACCCTTTTTGCCCCACTGTATCATAGTAAATAAATTTTTGCCCCACTGTTCCATAGTTAACGCTTTTTGCCCCACTGTTCCATTTTAACCCACTTTGTTCCACTTTACCATATACATATAACTATTTTTACCCCACTGTACCATAGTTAAACCTTTTTGCACAACTGTGCCCCATTCAACTCTTTATCTCACTATACAAAATGTTTACCCCACTGTGCCATATTTAAAAATTTTTTGTCTCACTGTACCGTATATAAAATGTGTCTCCACGCTAGCATACTTAAACCTTTTTCCCCGACTGTAACATATTTAATCATATTTTCTCCACTCCACTATTTAACCGTTTTTGACCACAGTGTTCCTAAAACCATATAAACTATTCATATCTCATGTTTAAGTTCAAATTTTGGCAGATAGTTCCCTTTTTTCCCCATGCTCCATAATTAACTCGTCTTGTCCCACTGTGCCTCTTAAAGTTAGAGTTACTAAAAATTACTTCCAATCTCTAGTTTATGTTCCAAAAGTTACCCTGGAACCATTGATCCATGTTTGACATTTTAAAGCCACTGTACTATATTTTACACTTTTTGCTCGACTGTGCCCCGAAAACTACGAATACAAAAAAACTGAATACTCCGATTCGTTGTCATAAAGACATCACTCGCTTAAATTTTCACCATTCTAATTTTAGCCTTTAAATTTGGCGGTGGCACCATATTTATACCTTTCTGACCCACTGTGTCCCTAAATTTTTAAAAAAAATCACTCCTTGCTCTTGTTTACGTCCGAAGAGTTACTTTCACACCAAATTTCACGATTCTAGGTCTTGCCATTTGGACTTGGCTGTTGTACCACACTTTTCCCTTTTTACCCCACTGTGTACGTAAATGTTCGAATTTCGAAAAATCCTGTCAATTTCGGAGTCTACCTCATAGGGCTACCCTCACACAAAATTTCACGATTCTAGCTCTTGCCATTTAGATTTGGCTGATATACCACATTTATCACCATTTACCCCACTGTGTGCGTAAATGTTCGAATTTCGAAAAATCCTGATGAATTTCTGAATCTACCTTCTAAGGGCTACCTTCATACCAAATTTCAAGATTCTAGCTCATTTCGTTTAGATTTGGCGGTGGTACCATATTTATCCCTTTTTGCCCCATTGTGCGGCCAATAGTACGAATTTCGATCAGTCTGTCAATCAGTCAGCCAATCAGCCAGCCAGTCACGCAACAATTGTATATATATAGATAACTATCTTTTTTAATTTTTTTGTAGTAAAACAATTTTAGAATGAGTTTTTTGGGAGACCAGTGACAAATTCTACCAAATATTTTAACGTAAGTATTATAACAGGTGGCGCAAAAGTAATCCTCCTATCAGAAAATGCTACAAATTTTGCGATGCCCCTAATGTCAGTTCTGTTTTGACATTTGTGTAGTAAACACATGCGAAATACACGTTAATAAACAATGTTACGCTACACTGCTCTAGAACGCGGAATATTGCTGACTATTTATAATTTTTTAAATTACAGCCAAAAAACATCTAAAGCGCCACATTGTATTTATATGAACGATTAAAATATTTCTCTTAGTTTTAGCGTTTTCCTATTGTGATATGATGAAATTTAAACCAAGCCATTCGCACGCGACAAAAACAGAAGTCGCTTTCAAAGCAAACCAATCAAACACTGATTTCAGCGAAACCTGAAGGAATATTTTATTGCGACTAATTTTAAAATGTCGTGGATTCGTGTATCTTAATAATGTTTTTTATTTTATTCAAAAATATTAAGTAGTTTATGTTTATACCCTCACTTTAGTGTGACGAGGGTATATATATCATTTGCTACAGAAAAAAGTGTAATACGTCGAAGGAGTGACCTAAAACCCCAAGTATGTTCGGCGGAAATCCGTCTTGGGTCATTTTAAATCGAATGAGCAATGTCCGTCCGTCTGTCTGCTGGCTGGTGCGCACGATAACTCTCGAAATAACCGATTGACTTCAAATGTGGTATGTGGTAATAATTTTTTCTATCTCCGGCTAAGTTCGAAGATGGGCGATATTGGTCCACTCCTTCTTGTACCTCCCCCACAAATGGTTAAAATGTTGCGAAATATTGATTGTTTAATAACTGCTATTGTAGTTATTCGATTTATATGAAATTCCACACATAGTATTAGTTTATTAGTCGCTATCAACTCGAGAAAAATGGGCACAGTGGCTCCGCCCCTTTTGGTACCTCCTACACAAATGCATCATTTTGCACCAAAAGTTAACAGATTATAACATTAATACAAGTGTATAAAATACTTGAAATTTTGTACAGTGTAATGCTTTTATAGTGCCTACAGTCTAGTGAAAAATTGGCGTTATTGTCACGTCCCTTTTGGTACCTCCCACACAAAGGTACCATTTTGCACCAAAAGTTAACAGCTTTTAACATTAATACCAGTGTATAAACATTCTTGAAATTGTGTACAGTGTAATGCTTTTATAATGCCTATAGCACAGTGAAAAATGGGCGTTATCACCACGCCCCTTTTTGTACCTCCCGCACAAAATGGTCGAATCATACTACAATTAATATCTCATAACGTTAATATACCAGTCCACATAAACGCTTATAATTCGGCATTCAATATTATATTACTCACAAAGTGAGTAAAATTTTTTACTTGTTTTTTTTTTAACTTTAATCACATTCGCACGCGACATTTTATTCCATCATACTTTTTATGTTTATTTTTTTTACTTTTCATGTAATTAAACTTCCATTAGATGAATATAAATGAGTTTTAATGTATACAATGAAAATAAATATTCACAACAAAAATTATAATCTTAACAGAATATCTTCAAACAAAGGAACAACATAATGTTACATATGTATGTTAAAACAATAACAGAAACTAACTTAACTGAGAATAGTATTACTAATTTCAAATAAAGTTTTTTTAATGGAATATGCAGTCCTAGCTGCTTCTACCTGTTGGCCATCATAACAAAACGAATGCAACTGAGATATCCCTGGAAAGCTTTTCACTTCCTTCCATTTCTCGTCTAATTTATAATGTAGAGATAAATTTTCAATTTGTGCCGATGACATAAAATACATTTTAATTCCACTTATGTGGTTTTCTGCACATTGATAAAACGATAGTGCATCGGTAATTTGCCACACTTTTCTTTTGATTACGGCTACAACTCCGTCAACGGCCCCCTTTCCGTGAGAACTAGCAAAAAACTTCCATTCCATATATATACATCCAATTTGTTTAATAATGTCATTCAAGCTTGTCAAAATATATTTATTTTTAAATTGAGCTCAGCTTCCATCCGAAAATATTAAAATTTTTGACAAATGCCCATACATTTTTTTAATTTCGATTAAAAGGGTTAAAACAAAAATAAATACATCGTGTTTATTATGCGTAAGTTTATCGCTTATTATCGCAAACGACTGTGAAGCACCAGCCACGCTGGTAAAAACCAAGCCACGCTGGTAAAAATTGTTACATGGCGGTAGCTGAAATGAGCACTTTGTGTTTCGTTTTGGTGTGTCAACCTGTAATTCTCGGCAAAATCAATTTGAAGAACAAGCTCGGAAGGCTTTAAGTTACTTTTTGTTTCCTGAAAATATTTTTGCTGAGCTCTTTTTACAAAAAAAAAAAAGGGTTTTAAATGACGGTAATGTAGATTCCATATCAATGACTAACTCAGATAAAGTTGAAATTGTATTTGACAGAGCTATGTGTTTATCTATTTTACGCCATTGTTGCCAGTTAACTTCATCGTCCATATTAGCCAAATATGCAAGAGGAATAAATTGATCTTTTAAATCTGTTAGGCACTTCTTACAATTACTTGTCATGCAATATTCATTCTGAATATCGCAGCAAACTGCTTTAAGAAATGTTTCAACATCTCTGGGAAAAGATGGAATATTTTTCGTGCAGTTTTCCAAAAGATGCAAACACACATATTGTGCGGCATTTTATTTACGGTCTGGACATGACGAGGTCGCATTTTAAAAAAAAGTTGATTTGCCTAAATTTTCGCTTGGAAAATCTTTTTTAAACAACTCATATGATTCACATACCGTCATTGACATAAAGCACTTAACTACTAATGTACCTTCAATAATAATTGTGTCTTTCTTTGTCCAGATTCACACATGCAATTGTTTTCTGCAAGTGTGAATCTGGACTTTCCCGAAGCTTGCACACTTACATTATCATTCTGATAAAAATCATTGATGGTATTAACTAGGCTTTTTGACACTGTTCTGCTGGATTTGTTTACGTTTTCCTTTTCTTCAATCTGCTTATATTTTTTTTACCAGAACGTCAAGAACTTTTAGCCTTCTTTGCATGTCCTTTGGCATCGCCTTTTCCACTTTTTTAACCGCTTTTGCCAAGGTTTGTCTGCATTCGTAAGGTGCGTTTTGCCTTTGACGTGACACTTAATTTTCTACGAGTTTTTGGTGCCTCTCTCGTAGACGTGTGCGATTATGTTTCCGTTTGTCTGTATTCACACATGCAATTTTTCCCCGCTGAATTGCAGTGCTTGTTGGAGAGGGACGCAGTCGGTAAGGGGGGAGAAAAAAGTCTTCCTTACTTGCAATTTTTTTGCAATGTGTTTTGTGTTTTCTTTCGCTGTGAAGTGGTGATTTTTTTTTGCATTTCCGCATTCCTTTTTATTTAATATTCGTAGTTTTGTGCTCGGTTCAACATATGTAAATTTGTGCGACATACATTTTAATGAAATTTAATGAATTTAATAAATTTTAATGAACGACGAAAATAAAATTGTCGAAACATAATACGTTGTCTGAACGCAAATGCAACTTCAAAAGAGAATTGCATAAAAAAATTGCAAGTGTGAATCTGGACTTTCTCTTGAATTATATCTTCTTTACCTTCAGTCAGTGCTCTTCACGTCTGTCTAGCTTGTTCTTTCTAGCATTCTTTCCTTGTTTTTTAATTTATAGTTTTGTAATTTTCTTTCATCATCCTTTAATCTTTCTCTCCACCGTTTGTAGTTGGCTTTATTTTTCTCGCCGCCGTTTTTACTCGTCTACATTAACAAATTTTATATTTAAAAATACATACATATAAAGATATTTTAGAATAAAAAAAATATTTTTAATTTATACATTTTACACTTACGGTGGCGCACGCTACAATCCTTAAATACGTAAAGAGAGCAAAGTGCTGATTATTTTCCAGCAATTTTTTTTATTTAATTTGCAATAAAAATATTTTTTTGTTACTAATATTTGATGCGCATTGTGCAAATACCTTCGACTCACTGACAACCAATGTTCTTTTTCAATGTCGCACGCGACATCGAAATATACGGTAAAGTAAAGAAAAAATTTATCGTAATTAGCAATCGCATCGTGCCTTTTAAATTTTTCGTATATTCTTTAGATGTAAACCAAAGTTTAGAAGAGCAAATGCCTATGCATAATGTCTCTCATTAAGATAATTAATCAAAACGAAACATGCAATAGAAATGTTTAAAACAGAACTTTTGCACTTGTTCGACTTTGGATTCGAATATTTCAAACTGTGTTATCAATAAATGTAAAATTTGTTTACATTACTTAAATTTGAAATATTCCCTTTATTGACTTTGTATTTTTTGGCTGCGGTTGACATTTCGTTGGAAATGCCCATATTTAACCCATTATTTTATATTTATTTTTATTCAATACTTCGTGAAAAGCAAGCAGCAAATTTACATTTTATTTTTGAACAAAAAAGGCTTATTTTGATGTCAAAAAACAAAAATATCCCTTGGACCAAATTATAAGGCAATATATATATGTATATATTACCGTTTATAAAGGAGACGAATTGCCAATAAGTTGTTTATTTCAGTGTTATAATAATATACTTCACGTATCTAAACATTTGCCTATTGTCTCTTTCAGTATTACAAAACATTTTAATCACATTTTTATCGTCCATTTTTAGCGCTCGCACAAATCTCTTCACAGGACTTAAGCTGAGTATAGACGATTGCCAGATCGGCAAACGTTATCAACCCTGTTTATACATATATAAACAATATATTTTGTAAATATTTATATGCAGGATTGCCAATAAAAATACATTATAGACAGTGTTGCCAATAAAATGTTTTTCTGGCAATGGCGCCGTTGTCACATGCATAAACTTCGCACATATAACAATCTGCAAATGATCTCGCAATGAATTTTCTGCTAAAGCTGAGTATAGACGATTGCCAGATCGGAAAACGTTATCAACCCTGTTAAAGTGCTGCAAATATACGGACAATGACAGATTTTTAGGCAAAGGTGAATTGACAGTTCAGACGATTGCAAGAAAACACTACAATTTAATATATTTACAATATATTTTGTAAATATTTATATGCAAGATTGCCAATAAAAATACATTATAGACAGTGTTGCAAATAAAATGTTTTTCTCGCAATGTCGCCGTTGTCACATGCATAAACTTCGCACATATAACAATCTGCAAATTATGTCGCAATGACTTTTCTGCTAACGTTGCAAAACAAAAATTGTGTGTTCACACGGTTGTAAATTCACAGGGTTGCATTTTTCCGCCATTTTTCTGGCAATATTGTCCGATCTGCAAATCGTGTGTACTTACCTTTACTAAACAGATCTCCTTCAAAAACGTATGTACATCACCATAACGGCCCGTTTCTGTATTTCTACCGAAAGTCTCTGCGAACGAAAACCACACGGGGCAAAATCGCCTTTTTTGATATGTTTGAATCGAAAGAAAATATATTTGGAAGACAAATTTTTAAATATTATATATTTCTTAGCAAACAAATTTTATTTGAAAATCAATAAAATATATTTGGAACGCATATATTAATATATTACAACAAATTATATTTGCAAACTAAATTTCTCCAATAAAATATGTGTTTGAATACAAATAAAATTATTATTTAGGAATTTTTCCAAATATATTTTATTTAAAAAATATTTCCAAAACTTTTGCTGAGTTTTTCATATTTCAGTTTCAATTTTTCTTGGGTTTCGAATTGTACCTCCCAGTTATGATACCATATGCAGCATTACCTTCTGTTTTAAATCAATCATTTCAAATTTCGGAGTATTCCAAGCCATCATTAGTTGTCAATCCTCTAAGTACTTCATATTGATCCAAGATTATATGATTTCAATTATTATTTTTTACGAACATTAACAATTTCTAAAAATTTAACTTTGAATTACTGAAAAATTTGACACAATTTATGTATTTTATGAATACTTAAATGCAAATAAATATTTGTTTCGGAAATAATGGTCCCAAATAAAAACATATTGGAATGTAAACAAATATTTGTTTAGAACAACATCTTCCCAAATACACAATTTTTGTGTGTATCAAATATTACATGCTTAGAGTCTACCCCAAACATATATATGTTTCAAGCCGAATATGTTTGGGACAATATACTACAGAAGCGATTTTTTTTCAGCGTGCAGTCACTCACTTTCGTCAGGAATTTGGTTTCTCTAACGTTCTATCGTTCGTTCGCCTGGCCTTACGTCAATAACGTTAGCAATTTACCAATTGGAAAATAATGTAATTGCCAGATCAATAATTTCACAACTTCCGGTTTTAAAAAGCACACATTTTTATACGGTCGACCTTAGCAAATACATCTCTGCACTATTTACACTAGCGGTGGCCAAAAAGGCAACCCTGGGTGGTCAGCTGAGCTGCACCAAGACTCTCATTTCTTTCTCTCTCTCTCTCTCATGTCTCTCTCATTGTGCACTGATAATTTTTTTCCATCTTAGCGAGCAACTTCTTGACTTCTTTATGCTAAAATATTTACACATATGTACACAATTTTATTATTTTTTAATTGTTTTTACCATAATTATATTAATATCTACTTATTTTTTGCTTTTAATAATGTTTAGTTTGTCATTGTTCCTATCAGTCGACAAATAAAATAATGTGACTCGATCTTACATTTGTGTTCGCCGAGATGACAGCAAAGAGAGATAGAGAAACCAAAATTTGCACTGAAATGATTACGTTTTCGTACGAGTTCATTATCGTACGACTTCTCGTTGTGATGGTAGTTAGTGAAACCCAAATCAGCTGTTCGTCGTCTGGCAGGCGAACGAAAGCAAATTTTTAAGTTACATCCATACATACACGCATGTACCCGACGGTTTCATTTGTTGTTGTTGCTATGCTTTAGCAAAAATAACTGTTAGCTGCCCATTATAAAATTATTTTCGGTGCAATATGCACGTATACTTACATATTCTCCGCAATCTCATTTTTTCACAATCCGCGTCCCAAAAACAGACAAACGTTTCCCACCATCGATTGTAAATAACTGACGATTAAAAAGAAAACAAACAACAGAATTATTCTCTATTTTCAGAGAGTAGAAGAGCTCTCGCACAGCGTTGCCGTTTTGGTCATTTCCGACCAAATTTGGTCGGATGGATTTGAAATTTTTATATTTGGTCGGATGGTCGGACCAATTCCATTTTGGTCGGTTTTATTCTAGAATATTTAATTTGTATTATAATACAGAATAATTTGAAGTTTAGTTATCAAAGTAAATTACTGAAAGTTAAAGCCATTCCCCGTTTGAAATACTCTCAAATGTCGATTGTGAATCCCAAATTTTTGTTGATCGCTGAAAGCAGTATTGATTGAAATTGTAGACGAATATATTATACTAAAAATTAGTTTGAAAATATTTATTACAGGTTCGACAAATGTTGTTTGTAGTTGCCTAAAATATCGGCCCTGGGGAAAGAATTGTTGCTTTCACTCCTGTTCTGTATTCCGAGATCGGATTTAAACCGAATTTTTGGTTCATAAATCTTACCATAATTGCGGAATTTTTTTATTTGCCGTAAGCTTATAGTAAATATTAGATTAATAGGGAACTTTTGACAAGTGTTGATGTGTAAAGTATGGTCCATCCGAAGTCGGGAATAGGTTCGTATTTTACTTTTATCAATATTAGTGGGATATATCAGATAAATGTTCTAGGGGTTTATATAATTGTGGTGTTGGTGTTGATAGCATTTATTGTTGTCCACATAATGTTGCGTAAGCACAAGTGAAATTTCTTTTTTTGCCACATTGGGACGAAAAAGACTATATTGAAACTTGGGGATTTGGCGAAGATAATTAGGCTTAAAATATAAAAAATATCAAAAAACAACGATTTTACTGAATAAAGATTTATTAAGATTTAGTCATATTCCTATCATTTAAACGAGAAATACAAGATACTTTTCCTATTATAACATTAAATGCGATCCATGATGTTGGGTATATACGTTTATGACGGGTACTTTTATATCTTGTTTACATATTTTTTATTATAACTACCATTTTTTATGTTCATTAACTTTTCCAAACATTCCAATTTTATCAAAATCTGAAAATGTTGTCACCAAACTTTACAAGATAAGTTACGTTAGGGTGGCAGCCGTATCCGCGTGTACGCCGATCAAGCAGTGTCCCGTCAGAACTGATACTAACGTAGACAATCTTTACCTCTCTAGTGCGAGGAGATATTTTGATCTTCTCAGGTCATACCTTGGCCAGATTTGCCTAGCTAGCCTGCAGGTGCCGATTTCTGTCCATCTTTGTTGGACTGCCTGATTGCCTAAGCCACGCTTGCACGTGGATAGTGGCGCACCAATATATGCAAATTCCTCGAGAATTTGTAATGTCGTAATGTATCCCTCCATCGATTCGGGATGTATGAAAGCCTAATACAGCCTACATAAATTTTCTGCAGCCAGGGGATAATGTACTTTAACATTTTCTGCATTTCTGGTGGAGTGATGCCGTCTGGTCCAGGGGACTTGAAGGGCTCAAAGCTGTTTATAGCCCAGCTTATTCTAGATCTCTCAGTCATCAAGCTAGCGACGCTCGCAGTCCACTCGCACTCTTGTTGATCCTCGGGCTCTGTTGATGAGTTCCCCGGGAAATGTGTGTCGAACAGTACACTTAGCGATTGCTCGCTGTTTTTTGTCCAGTTGTTTGCCTCATCCTGCAAATACCCCACTGTACAAGGAGAAGCGGATACCTTCCTCGGCCTTACGGCGTCGGAGACCTTTTCCACTTCGCCACAGAAGGAATACCAAGAGCGTCTTTGCGCCTTCCTAAGCTCCTTCTTATAGATCTTGAGTTGCCCTTTATATGCATCCCAATCATTAAAGGCTCCAGTAGATTTCGCCTTGTTGAATAGCTTGTTGCAGGTCTTTTTCCTTGCCGTTAGCTCAGAAGTCCACCATTGAGGTTTAGTTTTACCCTTGTACCTTGTTTTTGGACAGGCTTCCTCAAGGGAACTATTGAATGATGTGGTGATATGTTCGACCAGATTATCCAGACCGGCTTTGTCATTCGGTTTATAAAGAAGTTTAGAGTTGAGGACCTTTTTAAAATTCTTCTCATACAGGTGCCACTTTGTCTTCCTCACATTTCTGTGGACAGCAGTTTTAGGCGCTTTTTCGGCGAGTTTGAACTCTATATAATGGTGATCTGAGAATGAGTGGTCGTCCAGTACATTCCACCCAATAATTTTGTCTGACACCCGGTTAGTAGCAAAGGTTACGACTAGTACTTCTTGTCTGTCTTTAATTGTAAAGGTCGGTTTATTGCCAATGTTACAAATAGTTAGAATAAAGTCAAGAAGCGAATCACCCCTATTGGCGCAGCAATAGAGCCGCTGAGGCTGCTTTAGCGTGATGGAGGTTAATCTGTAGAATTCTTACCATCATTGTTAATCGACAGATTGACATCCACCCCGACAAGGGTGTTATCGAACTCTTCGTCCGTATCATCAGGGAGCATGTCCCCGCCAGATGCGTCAAAGAGTCCGGAGACTTCCCTCAGTATCCGAAGTAGTGTTTTCATCGTCAGAGAATGACGTTACAGATCTTCTGTTAGAGTTAGAGTCACCAGAAATAATGGTCGTGTGGACATCCGCACATCCAGAAAGCCTTATATCAACCACAGTCGACGACTCGCCTTCCGCAGTGGGAGCTATATCCTGCTTGAATACCTTCAAGACTATAGTCTCGAAACCATATTGCAGGGTTTCACTTGCACTTTGTATATGGGAGGTGGATTCAGCGTTAAAGATCAAATTGACCTGTCGCTTTTTACCATCCGCCTAATTCTCCAATTATGGGTCGGCAGACCAGGATTGGAATCTTTTATTATCTCTAATATGTCAGCCGGGTTAGAGGGCTCTTCTGTAACCCAGGTGATGGCTCTAGGGTGACTAGGGATGTTGTTTTTTTTTCGACAACATCCAACTGGGCACCTGGTCACACCTCACCCGCTCGACTCAGAGCAGCCTTATACAGATCTACTGATCTGGCATCACCGAAATATAAGAGCTTTACTCTCCCCTGATGCCATCCTGCATCGTTGCAGACTGGTGGTTTGCCCGGCATTTTTCTTCGGACATCGAGGTAATGAGCCATTATGGCGGATTGCACATGGCTCCATTTGTCCTTGAGGATGGATCCATCCTCACTACTTCTGTCTATAACAGCCACCACTAGACTCTCCTGCGCCACTTCGTTGAAGGGCTTGGTGAGTGCCCTGTTGATGGTGACATTAGGGCCTCTTGCCTTTTTCGAAGGCAGGGTGATCTTTTGACTTTATTAGCCGTTAACACAGCTGAATTTGTGGCTTTTTCAGCCGGCTGATTGGCCTTAGAAGCATCTATGACGCCTTTAGCCCAGGTAAGTGACTCTTTTTGTTGTTCGGTAAGAGCCGAAACCTCAACAGCCTCCAACTTAGTCAAAACTCTGAGCGCTATCCGGTGCTCATTGTGCTTCCGTTTTGACGGTCGGACATGACGTTTTCCTTCACCGTACCACCTGTTGTGAGTACTGGGGGGAATTTTCATCATGTCAGTAGTAGGACGATTGGGGAACCCCGCTCTATCGGAACGCGAAGGCATCCCCGTCAACGAATTTATTATTTTTTTTCTGTATTAGCCCGTAATAGGTACTACGATGTAGGCCTTCCAGACTTTGTACAGATTTTTTTGCGATTGCGCAATAGCTACTGCGTAATAGATTTTAACTATCCGCTGTGCTAAACACGTCCGTTCACTACGACTGATCTATAACTATACAAGATAACTGTTGGGGGCAAAAAGGCTTTTGTAGACCTCAGTTACTAGAATACATACATTTTATGAATCGGACGAAAAAGACGAAAGTTACACGCGCTTAAACATTTTGTTTACCCGAGGTTGCCAACGCCCTGAAGCTCCGCCCCTGTATGCCACAGGGGTCCAAACTCAAAACTTACCTTCTCTAATACCTCTTCTACAGACATGCCAAGTTGAAAGTCAGGCTGCTATCAAGTCCTTGGAAACTATATTCCTGAATTGAAGAGGAGGAGGAATCAAAAGAAGAACTTATGTGTCTGTGCCCCGCTCTATATAGAAGGCGGCATACAACCTCTTATTTCTTGGAGGAGTTTGCTACCTTGGCTGAAGTTGGAATCCGTCAACTTTTGAGCTTTTTAAAGCAATCAAATTGGTTCATCGGGAGGGGCTAGGATATGATTTCCCTTACGTCCCTGTAGTTACACAATGGACTGTATAGTCTAAGTGAACCTACAGGCTGCCACTCTTAACCTAACCTAACCTATGAGCCAGTGTTCCGTTCTCCCAGGAGCATCTGTCTGGCACAAATGAATCACAGGTAGCTGCAAGTCGTACTTCTGCAATGCGATCGGAGATTTCTAGAGTTTCAATGTGACCAACTAGAGTTTCTAAAATCTTCTGATTGTACGACTTGTGTTCCCAATTTATCCATTAATCCATCACTTGTAGATGCTGTATACCTGCTTACAGAAAAGTCTCCAGGAGTTTCGTTTTGCCGATCTAGTGATTATGTATTCTTTGAGTCTTCTGCGGTAGTCGTTCCAATATACTGAACATTTTTAACGTCTAGCTCTGTTGTGACTTGTGCGGACATCCTTACCAATCGAGTGAATTTGTCCTGGTATCCAGGGTTTCTCATAGCCGGAATTCCTTTCTCGAAGTGGGCATCTTTCTTCGCATGATTTTACTAGAGCCTCTGTAATCTATCTATCATTGATATCAATGTCTTTTGTACTTAGACAGGCGCATGTGGGCTGGCCTGGCAGGAGGCGGGGCTGTGAATTAAACATTTCAAATTTAGAATTAAACATTTAAACATTTTTTACCAGTAACCCAAACGTAGTATCAACATATCGATACATCCATTCTAAACTATGCTAAGTGCAAAACGGTAGTTTTTTAGGAGAGGCAATTAAAGTTTGATACATTTTTTAAATGTGTGTGGAATTCCTTTATAATGCAATCGAATGACCTGTACTGTTTGGGAATAACTTTTGATTGGGTTGACGGATAAACACAAAATATTTACTGAATATAATTTGGAATATTTACAGACTAATAATTAAATGTCCCTTAAAACATGCTAAGTCGACTTAGCATGTTTTAGAACGGAGGTATCGATATGATATAGGTTTATTCGTAAACAAGTCAACTTCGGATAGCATCGACTATATAGAAGGTCTTCGAGAAAAAATCTGAATTCCTCCAGATAATTATAGCATTCCAGTGACTGGCCAAAGAAGTTTAAATTTCCAACTTTCTTGGTTACATAAATATAAATGGTTGGCATACTCCGCCAATCAAGTCGGTGCTTTCTGTAAAATATGTGTATTATTTGCTCCTACACGGAGGAAAAAAACGGCCTCTGTAACATATTGTCCCAAACATATTTTGCAGGCAACATATATATGTTTGGAGCAGCTCCCAAACATATTATGTTTGGGGTAGCGGTAATGTTCCCAAACATTTATATGATTGTATGCAAACATATATATGATTGTATGTAATCATATATATGCTTATGTCCAAACATATATATGACTGTATGTAATCATGTATATGATTATATGTAATCATATATATGATTGTATTTAATCATATATATGATTATATGCAAACATTTATATGATTGTATGTAATCATATATATGATTGTATGCAATCATGTATATGATTGTATTTAATCATATATATGATTATATGCAATATGATTGTATGTAATCATATATACGATTGTATGTAATCATATATATGATAGTATGTAATCATATATATGATTGATCTCTTCTACTCTTTTCGCTCCATCATGAAACTATAACGGTTCACAGCAACAAGTAACCTAATGTAAATCGTCACTCACTACGTCAAATACAGAAATACAATAAAAACAAACAGTAATACACACTTTGCTTCTGAAAAATAGTTCATGAGCTGGAGAATAGTTTTTGAGTTTTCTGAAAATTACTAAATTTTGAGTTGTGTCTCTTTAAAAGAATTTGTGCAATGTGCAGAGCAAGGCAAAACTTCAATAGTACAGTGCACTCTTCACTACTGTACCCGGGGTCATTTCAGATAAAAACAATTTGTTAGTGCGGGAGTTTGTTTGTTCAAAGAACATGATAAGCCCACATACATACGTACCCAGCAAAAAAAGAGCATCCAAAGAAGCAATAAAAATCCCCAACTTACGATCCGGAAGTTGTTCTAATTTGGATTTTCACCAATGAATTTAACAAGGGGTTGTCGCGCCGGGGAAGTACTTCTTTGTCACCACTTTTGCACAACTCCTTTTAAAGCACTGTAAGATTTGCTTTTTTGGTGTTGTATTTATTTGATGAATGTATGTCGTTCTTACTAACATCTTTGGGTCCAGAGATCTCATATTTTAAAGGAATAAAAATGTTGACATAGGGAGGGGAATGTATAAATAAAGAGATAAACGATTATATATATGTATGTTTAGGACATTTGAAGATCAAACATCTAATCTGTATGGTGTAGCTGGCTCTTGAAAAGTGTGACCGAATGGCCACATAGTGTAACTTCTAGTAACATTTTCGCAAATTATCAACATTCTCACTAATAAAAAAGTATTTTTTTACACTGTAGTACATAGCACATTTGTGCGGCGCTATGTATTTTCCCGTTTGAGATAGTAGTAAAGCACCACAGCGTGGTATGGTATATTTAGAACCATCGTTTATTATACCAATCGACTTATAATCACTTTCTGAACCGATTTATGTCAGTCTGTGCATTAGGGCGGGTCGATTTAAAAGTCGCCCATTGCTCAGTGAAAATCGTATTCTAGGGATCAAAATAAGAAACTTTGCCGAAGGAACCATACCGCTAAAACGAATTCTGATGTCCCGGAAAAAATCCCACTTTGACCCATTTAGAGTGCTCCAATCGAGTCCAAATGTATGACCGACCCCCACTAACTTTGGAGGGCCGATCCACCCATGCCAGTGGCACACCCCCTGGAACTCACCTGGGGGGTTCCCCATACAAACATTTCGAAAAAATCACCATTTTTGGCACTTTACATGACAAAATCAGCGAAAGTTCGACCAAAATCCGGGACATCAGAATTCGTTTTTGAGGTATGGTTCCTTCGGCAAAGTTTCTTATTTTGATCCCTAGAATACGATTTTCACTGAGCAATGGGCGACTTTTTTTGCCTCCCCACAAATCGACCCGGCCTACTGTGCATGCATTCTTGTAATAATGTGCAGGTCACAAATATAGTCCGATCCCAAAGAAATTTTGCACATATCTTTATTTTGGGACAAGACAATTCGTATTGAAATTGAAAGACAATCCGTATTTAGATATAGGGCCTGTTTCTGTAACTTAATTTCTTTCGTCTACGGCGAACGATCAAAAATCTCTCAACTATTTGAATATCAGTTTAGAACCATATATCTTAATATATATGAATTTACCTTCGATTTAGCTTATACCCTGTATAGAAGATATAATTTCCTTTCGATATTCATGAAATTTGGTAAAAATATATCTTATTTTAACAGTTAATATCTGTGTGAACAATATCGGTTCAAATTTACATATAGCCCCACATACTGGCATGGATGTGTTCCTTCCGATTTAGCATCTAAGCTCCATAGAAGTCATATTTTAGTCAAATGTACTATATTTTGCACAAAAGATCTTTTAATCCCAGAATAATCGGTCACTAGCAAGGTTGAAAAATGTGTTTTCATGTTTTACTTCAGATCATTATTAAATTTGGCAGAGACTAGTTTATAGAATCACGAACACTGCGAAATTTGATAAAAAATGGATACCACTCAGATAAAGGCCAAATTTAAATACAGACCCCATAAAGAATTTTGCATCTAAAATAGTTGTCACAAATAGGCTATTATTATATTGAGGGGACGATATATAACATGATCAACTATGAATTCTCAGAAGGTGGTCAGTGTAGCAGTTACAAAAGCAATTTTCATTCTTCCAATACGTTAAAAATCCCATAAAAAGACCTACACCGTGCATATAGTGATCTTCAAGGAAAAGCGTCATGTATAGACTTTTTGGTCTGTGGTCAGTTGTAGCGCTATCAAAAATTTTGATATTGTTTTTGAATTATCTTATAAAATTCGAAGCTTAAACCATACAACTTCATTATTGCAAACGAAATATGTGGAGGACTATTGCACGCGAAATTTGGTCTGGGGATCTGGGCACTTTACGTAACCCAACAGAAAATTGGCGATATCGGAAAAGCGGACGGGGTCTTCGTGGGCCAATCGTCTTGAATTTTTTTTAATGCAAGTTTATCAGAGAACTTAGCGCAAATCAATGGAAAGGTGAGCGTAGTCCGCCCATATAAATCCATTACTGAAAACGAAATATGTGGAGAAACTTTGACATGAAGTATAAGCTGTATGCATTGATTGTAGATGGGAACCTTATGTGGTTCTCATCTACTCAATGTTGTCCGGTTGTAAATTAACATTCATCTGTTAATTTCAGGGAATGGATGTTATTTGAGTGTTGCCGTTTCTACATATTCTCCACTAGAAGCGCTGCATTTCTGTTAATAGTCGTCATGGTGTTATGTCCATTTTTAGCTTCCCTGTTGACTTGGGTGATAAGATGTTGTTCTAGTGGTAGTGCGCCGGTTAGTTATTTTTAGCTGCAGAAACTCGAATTATGATGAATGTTGATGTTAAATTTTTTCGGTGCCCTGGCTGGGAGTTGAACCCAGCACATTCGGGATCCAAGTCTAATGCACTAACCACTAAGCTACCGAAGGCCACATTGATGAGCAATATCAGCGGCTTAACGAAAAAATGGAAACAGCAACGACGCATCGCCATGAGTGGATCAGTGAAAAGTATTCGTTTAAGTATGTCTATATCCCAGCAAAAAAAGAGCATCTAAAGAAGCAATAAAAATCCCCAACTTATGATCCGGAAGTTGTTCTTATTTGGATTTTCACCAATGAATTTAACAAGGGGTTGTCGCGCCGGGGAAGTACTTCTTTGTCACCACTTTTGCACAACTCTTTTAAAGCACTGTAAGATTTGCTTTTTTAGAGTTGTATTTATTTGATGAATGTATGTCGTTCTTATTAACATCTTTGGGTCCAGAGATTTCATATTTTAAAGGAATACAAATGTTGACATAGGGAAGGGAACGTATAAATAATATACTATTGGCCAAAGAGATCAACGATCATATATATGTATGTATATGTGTAGATGGCTCTTGAAAAGTGTGACCCCATAGTGTAATTAACATGGTACAATTTATTATGATTTTATGCATTTGTTTCTAACACCAAAAATGAGAAGAGATATATAGAACCATCGTTTATTATACCGATCGACTTAGAATCACTTTCTGAACCGATTTAGCTATGTCAGTTTGTGCATGCATTCTTGGAATCTATGTGCAGGTCACAAATATAGTCCGATCTCAAAGAAATTTTGTACATATCTTTATTTTGGAACAAGACAATTCGTATTGAAATTGAAAGACAATCCGTATTTCTTTCGTCTACGGCGAACGATCAAAAATCTTTCAACTATTTGAATATCAGTTTAGAACCAGATATCGTAATATATATGAATGTACCTTCGATTTAGCTTATACCCTCTATAGAAGATATAATTTCCTTTCGATGTTCATGAAATTTGGTAAAGAGTGTCTTATTTTAACAGTTAATATCTGTGTGAACAATATCGGTTCAAATTTACATATAGCCCCACATACTCGCATGGATGTGTACCTTCTGATTTGGCATCTAAGCTCCATAGAAGTCATATTTTAGTCAAATGTACTATATTTTGCACAAAGGATTTTTTAATCCGAGAATAAGCGGTCACTAGCAAGGTTGGAAAAATGTGTTTTCATGTTTTACATCAGAGCATTATTAAATTTGGCAGAGATTAGTTTATAGAATCACGAACACTGAGAAATTTGATAAAAAAAATGGATACCCTTCAGATAAAGGCCAAATTTAAATACAGACCCATATAGAATTTTGCATCTAAAATAGGTGTCAAACACGATTTACAAAAATCAAAACAGCAACAAGAGAACAACTACAAATGTTAAATAGATGAATACAGTACGTTCTGTATAATACAATATGAGTTACGCCTTTTGTTCTTTATCAAAAACGAGCACTTGATGTTACGTCTTTTTTTTCTTGAATAAAATCGTGATTTTTTGACTAAAAACGAATATTAATTTTTTGAGGGTTACGCTCTTGGGCATTTCTGGTGACGCTATATTAACATTTTTGGAAAGTATAAAGTTTTGTTAATAAATTCAGTTTTTATCGCAATCCAATGTACTACATTTCCAAAATGTAACATATTTCGAAGAAAATCAGCATACTTTGAAATGACTTTATGTTATTTTAATCGGCTATGAAAAAGTCGACTTGTAGGTCCGATTTATCGACCTAGTCGACTGAAACGAAATTTAATTGATGAAAAAGACGACTAGCTTCCAGGACCATTCACTAATTCTGATATAGCCGCCATATAAATACATATTTCTTCCCTTTAGCACTATAGACGCAGTATTTTACATATATATCATAGCCCTCATACATATGTTCCTTCCGATCTGGACTTTCATCACTTCACAAGATTCATTTTACATCCAATCGTTTTAAAATTATGCATTCTTGGGTTAATAATTTATATTCCGAAATTACATTTTGGTTAGTTATTTAGAAGAACTTCATTAAATGCCGAAAAAATGTTCATACATATGAATTGGAAGTACTTATAATGTTGTTCTTTTGGAAGTACTTCTTTTATTTTTTGCTGGGTACATACATATGTATGTTGGCAAAATAATTTATGTGGGGCAATAAAACGGCAGTATAGAACGTTTAGATAGAACGTTTTGTACATAAAATGTGTTGAATTAACATACATTCCTTTTTAAAAAAATTAATTTTGCACCAAAATAATTGTGTTTTTTTTATTGAATAACCTCTATACATCTTTGATATCATATTCTTTCTTTTATTTTGAATTTGTTGTACGTGTTAAAACTACAACTAATTTCTTTGAATTCGACATTCACCACACATATTCAATAAAAAACCCGACCTTAAGGTCGACCGGGCGAGTAAGCATCATCAAATAATAATAATACCCTTTGGTGTCGGTGCCATTCCTCCTCATACACACGGTTACCATATACATATTACCCTTCTTTGCATAAAATTATGAGTCATAAAATTGGGCTCTCAGAGAGTAATACTCTCTAAAACTCTAAAAAATATGTTCTAATATATTATTTTGCCAAAAATATGTTAGGACACAATTATATCGTTTTTTAATATGCAAGAATTTTGGCCCGAACATATTATGATTGTGTGCAAACATAATATGTTTACCTACAAACATATATATGATTGTGCCCGTCCCAAACATATATATGATTGCATCCAAACATATTTTTAACATATTTTTTTCTCCGTGTAGAGATACAGAAGTGCATAAACAAAAATTAGGAAACTTGGTATCAAGACTATTTCGCCACCACTGAAATGAGATCAAATGTAGATAAGCAAGCCACAACGTCCATCGATAAACAATTACAAATTCATGAAAAGCACTTCGTAAAGGCAAATTCACCATCATGGGGGACTATAATACGTCCGCTGATATTTCTGGGGTTGAGTACGTTTCAATGTGTATCCGGTACCTTAATGAAAACGATGGGCGATATAAAATTTGTGAAGATTTTTTAAGTCCCAACAAAACAGTTGGATGGAAAAGGTTTGGCTAAAGTTATTCTAAATTTCCTCGAAACGTCTGGTATTGATTGCAAGTATTTATTTGGGCAATGGACGGCACAAAAGCAATGAACTGAGAATTTCATCGGGCGCAAACATATATCCAAGAAAAGTACTTCTTAGCATTTTATTCACATTGTGCAGATCACAGCTTCAACTTGCTTGTAAGTTACGCATGCATAGTAGTCCCAGTTAGAAATTTTCTCGGCACTATGCAAACCATATACCACTTTTTTCAGTATCCTAAAAGGCAAATAAATAGCTCTTCAAGAAGCAATTTCTAATAACAGGAATCTCCGTGATGATAAAAAGCTAAGATTAAAGCGGTATTGGGCAAATGACAATACTAAATGAAGAATGTTGTAAACAATTATTTGAAAAAGATTCATCGATATTGCATGACAGTTCTTCTAGAGTGTGGATTAGTGAAGTGAAGCTTTGGAGAAGAATAATTGAAGTGGTGAATGTCAATTTCCCTGGAAGATCTTCATTTATGTGATATAAACCACGACTGAAAATCGTTTAAATGGATTGGCTTCCCTGAATATTCATCGAGACATTTCAGTAGATGTTAACACAGTATTATTTTTTTTATTTGGCCTCGCCGTGTCAATTTATTAAACATTAGTACTATCAATACGAGTATATTATTTAAATTAATACAATATTTAAATACAGAAACATTAAAATTAGTTAAAGATGTGTCCAAAATTTTTGTTCGGTGTATCTTAACATACAATTTAATAGTTTGTTCGCCTTCTAAGCGAATGAAAATCAATTTGGGTTTCTCTAAATGCGAAAGTCAACGCACACGTCAAGTCGAAAGAAAACGTAAGCCTTTTCACACAAATTTGCACCCAGGAAAATAATTGGTTGGAATTCGATTGTAACAATAAAAAAAATAGTACTAGCAACAAAAAGTATATTGCCTATATCGTCTGTCGGTTGTATTTATAAATAATTAGTTGAAACAACAATAATAACATGGATACGATCAAATGAAAATGCTTGCAACTAAATCGATGGTTATATCAATCGAATTAAGATTCTTTTTTTATTGACACTCGGTTAGTTGTGGTAACCGCAATTTTAAATTTTCATTATAGTATCATATGATCGATTTTTGGTTGTGACAACCAATGTTTTATTCTTGACTGGTTATCTCAATCATTTCCCAAATGTATTTTAGGAAATACAACCGAAAAATTGGTTGCTGTTCTTTTGATGATACATGACAAACAAAAAATAAAATTACTCGACATAAAAAAAGCTTCAACATTTTGTTCAAGAACGGTATAGGTAATCAAAAATAATATCGTATGGATAATATTGTATGGAATGCAGAATATGTTGTGCAAAATGTTTTACATAAATAAAAAATAAAAGCAACAATCATGAAATTGAAAGCACAGGGTTAAACGATATTTGCATAAAAGTTTTGTGTTTTTTTCGTGTACTAAAGTGTGTCAAATATTTCCACATCTCATAATAGTAATTAATTTGTAATATGGGATTTTTAATTTTGCTATGAATTGTTTTGTTTTTTGATCAATAAATAAAATAAAAATTAATGAAAACTGTTTTTAATTTATTGTCGGTAGTAATGACTGACAAATTGTCAGAACAACCAATTTTTAAAAAAGGTTGGTTGTGGTTGGCGCAACCAAATATGATTGCTGTCAACATGGAAGCAGAAGTATACCACAACCAAAATATTGGTTGTCCTGATGGAATCGCATGATAGTAGACAGAACTAGCAAAATTCGGTTGGCAAATAATTCGGTTGAGGCAACCAAACTCTATTCTGTGTGTGGGTTTCTCTATCTCAAACGAACTGCCATCTGTACAAACGAAACGTCAAAATCAGTCACTTGTTGCTTTGTGTGTGACTCAAAGAAAAAATACATCTTATTGACTGTCGAATACTTCAAAAAGTGGAAAAACAAAATCCTGCGCGCGGCCCTGGAGTGTTAATTTCAAACACTCCACTCATGGATCTCATCAATTAGGTTTTCTGAGCATATCGTTAAATCTAATGCTTCTTCCCTGATTTTGTTAACAAAGATTGCCTTGTTCCAGCATTAAAACGCCTCTCTCAAACTTGCAACTCATTACGTGGATTGTTGGCCCATCATTAGATTCGAGAATTCGGGAATTTTCCCAAACGCACTACTGCTATCAATTATGGCATAGCATAGTTCGTCTTGCATAGCATATGTTTTTTGGTTATTTGAAAATAAGATGGTACTTCTCTACCGTTTTATCCCTCACTATAGAGATGAGGGTATATATAATTTGCTACAAGCCAAAAGTGTAAAACATCGTAGGAGTGACCTAAGACCCCAACTATGTCTGGTGGTAATTCGATTTGGGTCATTTTAAGTCATCTGTGTCCGTCCGTCTGTCTGTGTGTATGTCTGCTGGCTGGAGCGCACGTATAACTCTCGAAAGGATTTTCTATCTCAGACTAAGTTCAAACATGAGCTATATGGGCCACTCTTTCCAGTACCTCCCTAACAAAGGATTAAACTTTGTAAAAATAATGATTCATTGATAACTTCTGTACTACTTATTCCAATGTTCTGAAATTGCATTCATAGTATGTATTACATTGTTAGTCACTATCACCTTGTGAAAAATGGGCGTTGTTGCTCCCCTTTCGGTACCACTCACAGAAATGGACCATTTTGCACCAAAAGATAACTGCTTATAACTTTACTATCAGTTCATACAAATACTTGAAATTTTGTGCAGTGTAATATTTTTATAGTACCTAGTGTCCAGAGAAAAATGGGAGTTATTGGCACGCCCCTTTTAGTACCTCCCACACAAACGTACCGTTTTGTACAAAAAGTTAACTGATAGCGTGAATACCAATGCACGAAAATACTACAAAGTTTTGCACAAATGGGCGTTATCACCAAACCCTTTTTGGTACCTCCCACACAAAATGGGCAAATCATACCAAAATTTAATATCTCATAACGTTAATATAGCAGAGCACATAAACCCTTACAATTCGGTACAGTGAAATTTTTTTGAGGTATCTACTGTTCAGTAAAAAATAGGTGTATTTGCTAAACCCTTTCTGGTGCCTCCCACACAAACTGACATATAAATTCGTGTAATAGTCCATATTACATTACCCGCAAAGTGCGGATATACCTCAGTCGGTTTACTTGATTATAGTCAATATATATTGTGTGAGGCCCCTTCCTTTATGGATGGTTTGGTGGACTAGCTCACCTTCTGCACAACTGAATCGACTTCACCATCAAAGGATTCTGACTAGAGACCCCTTTTTTGTTAGGCTGGCTAGGTTCTCCTACACGCTGAAAAAAAATCGCTTCTGTAGTATATTGTCCCAAACATATTCTGCTTGAAATATGCATATGTTTAGTATACACTCCAAATATATAATATTTGACACATAACAATATTATATGTTTGTGAGGATGTTGTTCTAAACAAAACTTTGTTCCTATCCTAATATGTTTTTATTTGGAACTATTATTTCCGAAACAAAGATCAATTTGTATTCAAGTATTTTGGCATTGTATCCACGCATTAATTTAAAAGGAAGTTTTCTGTTTCAGAAGTACAAAGCGGAATTTTTTAGGAATTTTATATGTTTGTAAAATTCAATTAAAACTTTAATCCTATAATCTTTAGTAAATATAAATTGCATTGATGGATGGACAAAAAGTGATGAATTGTAATATTTATTAAATAAAAATTAGCTGTGTAAGACAAAGCTAATGCTGCTTATGACATTTTTAACTATAAAGTATAACACCAAATCTAGAAAAAACTAACTAAAGTTCGAAAAAGTCAGCAAAGTTTTGTAAGCCTTTTTTAAATAAAATATATTTGGGAAACTTTTCTTGAACAATAACTTTGTTTGTGTGTAAACACATATTTTATTTGTGAAAGTTAGTTCGCAAATATATTTTGTTTTAATATATTTATATATGCGTTCCAAACCAAATTTCTTGATTTCCAAATAAAATGTATTTCTTCACAAATATATAATATTTAAAAAATTTGCTTCCAAGTATATTCAAACATACCAAAAATGACAATTTTCCCCGTGTAGGCTATGTTTTAAAGATGGGGTTGCTTAGTGCCACCCGCCTTCCCTCCTTGGTATTTCCTTATCTCCATCATCGCTTGTTTTTCAAAGGATATATGTGCTCTTGTATCATTTTCGACTACGTGTAACAGCTTCGACAAGAACACATTTTTTTTAAATAATTAATTTTTAAGTACCAGTTACAATGACGCCAAAATTGTTAAATTCTGATAACGCGTTCCTATGTAATACAGAGTATAACATGAATTCAGTATCCTCTAAGAAAAAAGTAGACATGAGACCAGCTTTCAGACGCACTAAAACCAGAATCATAGCGAATTTTGGGTGAACATAGACATCATAGAAATTGTACACATTAGGAGATACTGCCTTTGGAATTATCCAATATGTGTCAGAACACATAAAGCCCAAAACGTGTGAATAATTATAACTAATGTTATTCATACGACCTAGTGGTAACAAAATTGTATTGCTGCACGAACATGCCAAAGAGGGTTTTGACTGGAATTTGACTGTATGTATTGAATTGTTGGGCTTTGGTGTGTTCTGACACATACATATACTCGTACATTATTTTATTGCCAACATTTTTGTAGGACGTATCATACATCCCCCTCATTTTTAGGGGTATATTATTTTTTAAAATAGAGCCAAAAGTTGTAGGGGGAACTAGAGGAGTTATATGTTCCACAAAAATATTGGCCTTAATATTTGCTACAATGTTGCTCAACATACCCTACACATCAGATGTTAAGAATACATACACTGAAAGAAAAGTGTACTGAAAATCATTGAAATTTTCTTAATTTTTAAGATTTTTTCTTTGATTTGGCTGCAAAGACAAATACTTTTAAAATAAGTACATCTTGTACGACAATTAAAGTCATTAATCATCATTAAATCTGGGATCAAACATCTTATACTTCAATGAAAGACTTCACATTTTTAAATCTATTACGGCTTGTGCTTACAATAAATACATAAAATGACTTTAGATTAAGTACATTCTTTAATTAAACCAAACACATTCTGTACTTTCCACAAGTGTAAAATAAGTTTCGTAAGATATTATTTATTTTATTATTTGTTTAAACATTCATGGTAATTTTTATTTTTTTCTTTATTAAATTATTATTTTTTAAAACATTTGATTTCGATAAAAGGTTTATTCAGTAGCCATTGTGTTTAGTCTAGTTTATAATTAAATGAATAATTAAATGATATTTTGCAAAATTTTTCCTTAAACGAATAGTTCTCTTTGTATGAGCGGCGGTAGCAAATATGTACATTACTTGACGTGGTTATTTTTGAGTTAAAATACAAGAAGTAAGAAATACTTCTTTTAAAGCTGAACCTAGCTGAATTATTGGTTTAGCAAACACGAAATCGCAATACAAGGAGCTGAGCTGGCAAGTAATTGTAGTTGCCAGACCTTGTTGTAAAAAAGTTTGAATTCCATTACATTATAGAGACGATGATGTTCTTATGCAGGGGAATATCCTAGTTACAAATCAATAACGATTTAAAGACCAAAATAAAACAAGCAAAAATACAATATGTGATGTTTCATTCATAAGAGTTACAAAAATGAAGATACATATATTTTCATTACAATAACTTTGCTTAGACATAAAATCCAATGACATCCTCGTTTGAATATTTTTGCCGAAGATGATTTGTATTCCTCCAATTTGCATAAACCCATTCCCTCGGGACCGGTTCCAAGGAATTTAAAAATAAATTAATCAGGCGTGTCACAGAGTGCAAAAACGTACAAGAATTTACGTTTTTGAAATCGAAAACGTTTTTAGCTTCTACAGAAAACGTAAACCGAAAAATAAATATCGGTTTAAAACGTTCACAAAATCTGAAGTGAAATTTATGTTTTTAGTAATGTAAACTCCAGAAAAGTCAAAAATCTACTAAAGATTAAGTAAGAATAATATTTGAATTAGTTTCAAGCAAAAAAAACTATTTCAAATATATTTCGTACCAAAATGTTATTACTTTTGATCTTCGAAAAGGAATATCCCCTAGAGCAACCATACAACAAAACCAAATAAAAAAATAAGAGAAAATGCAACCCTGAAACTAAAAAAGGCACAACAAAAAACAAATTTTTATTTTAATGTTAAATTTAACAATAATAATTGTTAAATAGTTTAAGGAGCAAACACAGAAACATTAATGAAGCTAAGATTTTGGTCAATTTTATCTTTTGGGCTTTAATATGTTTTATTTATTTTCACTACCGCCAATCAATCTGGAGTCGAATCGATATTGTTGACGGCGGTGACTTAAACAGCTGTTTCTGATTTCTATGCTGCCACATTTTTGATAGGGTTTTTGGGTTTTCATTTTCTTTCGTTTTCGTGAAAACGAACAAGAGCTGTAGAATCAAACGTAAAACGATACGATAAAAAAAACGAAAATGAACCAACTTCGTACAAAACTTGTGACATGTCTGAATATCAAATTTAAATTCGAAATTTAACATTTAACTTAGCCATAAATCTTTTTAAATCGATACAGGAGTTTATATGATTTAAAATCGGCAGCCTTTTTCACAATTTAGACGTAATTCGAATATTTTTTATATTTGATAAAGACGTAAAATTTTGAAAATTGCAATATCTGAAAACGATTACCAGTTATTTCAAATGAACAACAGAATTTAAAGAACAATCATAATGTATAGAATTTACCAAAAGGAATATTAATAAAATGTACAAAAAAGGATACGAACTCAAAATTAAAAACAATTCAGTAGAGGCCAAAAACAGCTTCTGTTAATATTATTCATACAATAAAATATGTGAAAAAATATGAAGATTTTTATTGATATTTTCTTGCAATGACATATTTCCGTTAATATTAATTTTCGGAAATTAATATTTACGAAAACATTCTTGGGCTTTTACTGCATTTTTTAAATTTTGAGTTGTTACTCTTTTGTGGAACAGGTGCGATATGTAAATATTTCTTACTCATAAATTAAGACTTGTTCACATCAACAATTTTGTATCGCTTCCAAATTATTTAATATGACATGTCGTTAGCAAAACATGCAAATATTCTAAGTCCAGTTTCAAAAAGTTATCAGAAGGAAGAACATTTTTTTTAACTGTTTCTATTTAATATAATTTTATCTTTTATTTGTTCCGCATAAATATCAATAATTTCACGGAGAAAAAAATAGTAAACAAAATATTTTTGAGAGCAAAATTTAAATAAAATATATTTTTGTGCAAATATTTGATATTTACATACCTAAAAATATGTTTGAATATCTCTTTTATCAACATTATTTTTTTCGGTGCAAATATTCTTAAAAACGGGGAAATACTTAAATAAGTTACAGGAATTTTCTTCCGACTTATAGAAAAAAGTTAATTTTCGCGAAAATAATATGTTTCCGCCAAATATACTACAGAAGCGATTTTTTTTAGGGTTGTAATTACTATTATCATTAATTGTAATTTTTATACAGACTTATCATGTTTTGCATTTTCGTGTGAACTTAGAATATTTGAATATCACTGCACAAAAGGGGAAAACAGCAAAATGGTGTTTTCCTTTTTCTAGATGAAGTACGAGTATTTTTAAATCTTCTATCATTCTCTATCAAGTCTCAATTTTCATAAAATTTGATTTAGCATATTTGCATATTTAGTTAACGATGTACAAAATAGCTGTTTATTTTATTTATTCATTATGGAAATATTTGCAATTTACTTCGACATCGGACCCTTTTACCCGCTACGAATTACCTTTACCCAGCATTCCTCTTAATTGAAAGATTTAATGTTTCATATTTTCAAATTCAATAAAATTCATTGTCCGCCAGGAAAAATCAAGGAATATTTTGGGTCTTGCAAATTTCCTTTGCAAAATATGTTTGCTTTTAGCAACATACGGTGTCTGGTGTAGTTGAGGACTCTTTTGAAAAAAAATAGAATTATGTATTTTACATAAATTGTTCGATATAAGCAATACACGGTGGATTTCGCTCGAGGGTGTTATTTCAAGAATGAGCAATGGAATTGTTTAAAATTGTATTTCAATTCGTGTTACTATGAAGTACAAGGAATTTTTGCTGGTGGCATTGGACAGAAATGACTAGCAGGGTTAAAGGCTATTTTTTCTTTGTAACACATATTCTACTCTCAATTTATAATTTTAACAAGGAAGTTCAAGCGTAAAGTTTACGTTTTCGCTACATATATACAAGCAGAAAAATCAAATTTTCTTCTAATATTAAGCAATTTCATAAAAAAAAAATTAGAAGTTCAGTCGGGTAAACCGACTTATGAATCCCCTCACCTTGAGTCCCCAAAAAATATTAGTAAATTTTTTAATTGTTTTGTTTTAATTAAATTATTATCAATTTAAATTGCATTTAATATCTTAAAAGTATCTACTGGTATTAAAGCTATAAGCTGTTGATGTTTGGTGTAAAATGGTCCATTTGTGTGGAAGGTACCAAAAGGGGCATTAATGCATTGCACTGTACGAAATTTCAAGTATTTGTGTGCACTGGTATTAAAGTTAAAAGCTGTTAACTTTTGGTACAAAAAGGTCCATTTGTTTGGGAGGTACCAAAAGGAGCGTGCCAATAATGCCCATTTTTCACTGTACTGTAGGTACTATTAAACCATTACACTGTACAAAATTTCAAGTCTTTGTATGCACTGGTAATAAAGTTTTAATCTATTAACTTTTGGTTCAAAATTTTCCAATTGTGTGGGAGGTACCAAAAGGGGCGTGGCAACTTCGCCCATTTTTCTCGAGGTAATAGTGACTAATACTATGTGTAGAATTTCAAAGGATTCAAATAAGTAGTGTAGAAGTTATTAAATAATCAATATTTCACTAAATATTAACCCTTTGTGGGGGAGGTACTAGAAGGAATGGACCAATATGGGCCATCATCGAACTTAGCCGGAGATAGAAGAAAATATTTCCACATACCAAATTTGAAGTCAATCGGTTACTCCTTTCGAGAGTTATCGTGCGCACCAGCCAGCAGACAGACAGACGGACGGACGCACATTGCTCATTCGACTTAAAATGACCCAAAACGGATATCCACCGAACATACTTAGGGTCTTAGGTCACTCCTTCGATGTGTTACACTTTTGGCTCGTAGCAAAGTGTGTAACACATCACCTCTCTAAGGTGAGGGGATAAAGAACTGGTTAATGACATATATGTCAAGAAAAAATTCATTACTCCCAAACGAAAAATTAGACAAACGAATTTCGTTTGTGGTGTATGTTTGTCGCAAACGATTTATGTTTATCCCAAAACCCAAGGAAACGTTTATAGCAAACGGTTAGTGTATTTATCGTAAATGATTTATATTTATTACAAACCCTGTGAAACTTTTGGTGCAAACGGTTATTGTGTTTGTGGCAAGCAATGCCTGTTTATCCCAAACCCTGTAAAACGTGTGTTGCAAACAATCATTGCGTTTGTCACAAGCAATGTCAGTTTAACAATGAATGAGAAAACGATTGTAATTTGATTGAATTATTATATTTAATATGTTTTATAAAATTATGTTTATAATCAAAAATGTCACAATTTTTAGTTAAATGTCCCCGGGAGCTCCCCGACAAACACCTCTGCTATTTGGCTGCTATCTTCTAATTGAGTTGTAGACAAACTGTAAAAAAGAAAGCATGTATGCTAGAACATATTAGAAATATAGCGAGATGTTATCTTACCATATACCTATCAAACTTTTTAGTCAAAAGTGAATTTTATAGGTCAATATTCTGACCCAAATGCTGACAATTCAAAAGTTTCCACGTCCATGAATAGAATACTAAACTACATCAGAAAGTAACATGAAAAACTTCGGGTGAAAAAACGTGTTGCATAATGTCATTAAAAAGCAAAGTTTAACTGTTTAGTGTTGAAAATATCAGTAGTTTCCAGAAGTATCCAGTTGCATTGTGCCTGAATAAATTTATTTCACAATTACCATTAGCAGCTTCAGTACCTAAACGTGTGATGATTGATTGTTAATGATTTTAATTTGCTTATTCACAATTTAAGATGTGTGGAAAAATAACCAGTTAGTCGTTAACAAAGCAATAGACGGTCTCAGTTTCCGTTAAAATCTATTGTTTTTGTTATTCCGGCTTTCCACAAAATATTCAATATTTTCATGCAGTGGTCGATCCATTTTTTTTGCTATTAACTATCTGGTTATTTTCCCACATTTCTTCACTTAATTTACCATTTACCTATAACATTAAAGTGGAGTCCGCAGTATATTTGCGAGATTTCGCGCCTCCGATAATTTAGATTCTTTGGTTTAATTAATTCTTTGCATAAAATCATTTTGAGTTCACTGATAAAAATATTTTTATTTTTGCCACACACGCGCACAAATACCGAACACCACAAGCGCCAGTACAAAACTAAAGGCCCACCAGCATAGGACTCTACGCCAGGCTTGCCAGTTTTTTTTAGTGCCGAATCCCCAATTTTTTATTTTTTATCCCCTAAATCCCCAAAAAAAGATTTCTCATCCCCAAAAAAACCCCAGAAAATATTTTAAATTATTTGAAGGATGTATTTTATAATTCAATGTACTTTGTACTAAAATTCATTTTGTTTGTACATAATGTACGTTGTCAAAATATCAAATATCAAATATATCTGATTCAAAATCTTCCATCTAATCTACATCATCTAATTTTTTGTACACGTTTTTGGTATCTGCCAATGGACTAAATAATTGATAACCCACTGAATTTTTTTTAAGTACATCAAAGGGTAATACCAGCGATTCCAGTTCTTTAAAATCGATTTGAATCAGCAGAATCCTGTTACTAGTAAACTTTACTCCAAAATTAGCTTAATTTGTTTGTAATGTCGTCTCGGAAGATTTTTATAAACCGCATTTGGCTTCAATTAATATTTATAAATATCTATAGAAATACGTATTGGCAATTACTACAGGTTGTCTATTTATGTCGTACTTTAAGTAGTACTGCGAGTCAAGCTACTTTTTGTAAGAACTTTTGACAAAATTTTTACGGACGCATTTTCTAAAAAAAAAAATTAACAGAAAATAAAAATTTTAACATAAATAAAGACATGTAATTATAAAAAATTGCCATCCCCGCCAAATCCCCAGATCCCCAAACCAAAAAATATATCCCCAATCGCGAAGAAAAATCCCCAAATTGGGGATAAATCCCCTAAACTGGCAGCGCTGCTCTACGCATGCTGAGTACGATTGCAAATGTTGTGAAATTGTATAACAGTGCGGAGGGAGGGATACAGATAACTAAATATCCACCACAGTGATGGGATTGGAAACTTTTATAATTGTACCACAATGATCAAGAAATTGTACCAAGTGTACCACGATTGTACCAAATTACCAGAAGTGAAAAATTTAGTTTGTTTTAAAACTTATTTTGATTTGTATACTGTTTACCATAGGAAAGGCGTATATTCATTTTGTCACTCTGTTTGTAACACCTCGAAATATTGATGAGAGACATCATAAAGTATATAGGTCCATACAGATATTATTAATTGCCGTAAAATTCTAAGACGATATAGACTATAGTAGTGTCTGTTGATATCAAGCTACAATCTACAACTATTGAGCTAGATGACTGACATTTGGTACAGATATTTCTTATAGCTACAGGTAACTTAGATTGAAAAGGAGCAATATCGATCAATTTTTTAATATAGCCCCCACATATAGCCACTTAGATGACCAACAGACAGAACAGATTGGACTTGCCTAAACATTGTACAACGTGTGTGTACATTTAGAGTTTGTAGCTTTTCAGTTGTATCCAAAAAACGGTAAACATTATCGACTTATATGACAATATTTTATATAACTTTTTTTTATGAATATTGAGAAAGAAGAAATTTTTTACTGAAATTTTGCTCTCCTGAACAATTTTGAAAATGTTAATTCCGTCAATTGTTCATCCAAGCGATTTCAAATGATCGGTTTGAAAATTGGTATTTTGGGTGTATTTGTACTCAGAAACCTTCACACGAACAACGGTCCATATTTTAATATAGCCCCCACGCAAAGGCCCCTCTAGATTTTTCTTCTTAACGCAATAAAAACCACAAATTTTAACGAATGGGGCTGAAATTTGGGTTTATTTGAGTTTATTTGTACCTGAAACCATTCAAGTGTAATTTATGGTGGATGTTATATTTATAGGATTCGGCATCGACGAACTTAACGCTGTCTTCTTGCTTAATTGTTTTAATCAACGATGCAAATAATAGTTGCGGTGCATACTGGTACGAAAGGCATACGTAGAAAATGATATCGTTTTCTGCTTTTAAAAATGTGTGAATAGGTTTTTTTTTTATTAATTTTACCAGACAGAGAAATGTACCAAAAATTGTTTGATTGTACCAGCGTACCAAAAATTCCTCAATTGTACCAAAAGTGGTACAATTGTACCACGTTTTCCATCACTGATCCACCACCGCCTGTTAATAAAGCAACGCGGACAAACATGTATGCAACGTTTCTTGTTGTGTTTTGTACACACACACATCTCCATCTTTTTTCAAAAACGTTGCAACGTCGCTTTTTGTGTTGTATACACACACATCTGCATCTTTTGAGTTCTGTACACATACATCTACACATATTATTCCGTCATATAAGTAATAAAAAAGTTATAAAACCGCACTCTCACAAAATGAAAACAAGTTTAGCTCTTTGTTCTCTCAACTCTCTTTAATATATTCAATCATGTTTAAATACAATACAGTTCCGTAAACGTTTTTCGTTCACCATAAAATAAATTACGAAAATTTTGGAATGAAAGACTGTTCGTTTACAGTAAGAGAAACTACGTTTACGATAAACTTTTGCATTCACCGCAAAATTTTCAACCGTTACGGGAAAAGTAGAGCGTTTGAGACAAAGAAAAATGTTTGCCATAAACGACGCCCAAACGTTTTTTTTCTTTGCGTGTAGAAATTGACTACAAAAATAATCATATACTTGACATCACTTTGACTTTTCCAAAATATTCATTGGCTCAAACGCGGAAAATTTAAAATGATTTAACTCTAATCAGAAAAACAGGAGTAAAATCAGCTTTTTTGGCATTTACATCGAATTGCTAAGTCAAATAAAAAAGGGAATCGCATTTAAATCAGAAACCTTTGAAGTTGTTAAATGTGATAACCCCCGAAAACGTGCTTTCCAATTAAGATTTCTAAAATATTGTTAAGAAATTCCCCAAGCTTGTTGAATGTAACGCCGATATGATTATAATAAAGTGGAATTTACTCCGTCTTAGCTACACTAAACTATAATAAACTGTGAACAATATTTCGCAAATCTTTCATATCATTTATGTTTTATAATTTATTTTTTTCTGTATAGAATAAATTGTACATTTTTTATACCCACCATAGGATGGGGGTATATTAATTTGTTCACTCCCTTTGTAACACCTCTAAATATTGATCTTAGTCCCATAAAGTATATATATTGTTAATCGTCGTAAAATTCTAAGACGATATAGCCATGTCCGTCCGTCTGGTGTAATCACGCTACAGCCTACATTTCTTATAGCTGCAGGTAACTTGGGATTGAAAATGGGCAATATCGGTCCATTTTTTTATATAGCCCCAATGTATAGCATCTCCCCGATATGACTTCTTAAAGTCATAGAGACAACAAATGTCAACTGATCGGGCTGAAAATTGGTAACTGGGGTTCATTTATACTCGGAATTCGTACAATTAGTTTATTTGTACCCGGAACCATTCACATGCGATCCATGGTGAATGGTTTATAAGATTCGGCATCGCCGAACTTAGTCAGTCTTTACTTGTTTTTTTGTTTGGGCAGATGAAGTCGATTTTAAGCAGAATCTGGGAAAATTTTGGGCAGAAAAAAATTTTCCAGCGGCAACACTGGTTCCCAGACAATTTATTTTCGACTACCTGTGACACACACTGCCGACAAACAGCCGCCGAAACTGTTGCTATTAATGTAGAATTAAAATTGTCCACTCGCGCAAGTGCACACATCCTCTGTCTAACACCGCTCAACAAGAAATGATTCCAAAAAATTCCCAACAAACTTCATTGTCTTCAGAGTTTAAATTGTACTCTCGCAGATAAAAATTTAATAGATTACTAATCGTTAATTCAAAAATACCAAAAAACTGGACTGAAAATTAAGGGTTTATTGTCTTTAAAAACATGACATGAGAATTTCTACAATTATAATGGAAAAATCTTACAAACTATTAAAATTTATACTTGAGTTAATGGCAGTTGTACTACAATCAATTATTATTTCTTTAATTTTATGACTTAACGTTATAGTCAACATGGCATAGTGTTATAGACATCTATTCATAGAAGTAAGGAATTTTACTTTAAAGGAATAAAAATGTCTTTGAAATCAAGTAAATTTTCTTAAATTTAAAGAAATTTGTTATTCAAACAAAGACAGATTACATCTATGATTTAAGGGCAAACTTGTTTTTAATTTCATGTCAAATAGTTTCATATATCGACATCCTGCACGAAAAGACCAAACAGGGAAATGTTATACATAATATATAAAAATATTCACTTACAACGTTAGAGTAACTTCGGGTATTGTGGAATATGCGGGTAATGTGGAACCCCCCTTTATTTCGGAAAATAATTATTATTTGGCAAGTCTGTCTTTATATACGCATAGATTACTAAAGAATATCAACACAAAGCGGACGGCCATGAATTATGAGTGAAAACGCGTGTAGTCGACTTTTTTTGTGAGCATATTCGAAGAGTTATTTTGTTCTACATATTTAGCATATATCTATGTTTTTCAATTATATATTATAAGTAGTGATCCAAGCAATACTTTTAATCGGTATGTATATGTATTTAATACGTTTTATTATTTTTATTAATTTTGTTTTGAATTATTTGCCAATCGGTTAATGTGGAATACTTTAGGGCGGGTAATGTGGAACACTGCTCCCACCTCGGCTGCCACAGTGATCCACATTACCCGTTGACTAACATTATTCTAACATTTTTATACCCTACTCCACACTGTGGTACAGGGTATTATGACTTTGTGCATTTGTTTGTAACTCCTAAAAGGAGAAGAGATAGACCCATTGTTTATTATATCAATTACCAAATTAATTCTTGTTATGAACACGGTCGTGTTTTATAATTACTTTCCTAGAAAGTATCTTTTTCAAAATTGCATGAAGATATTCAAACAATTTTTTTAGGTGATAAGGATTTTGCTTAGGACTACGGGGGCCAGTCGGTTGGGGGGTTCAGGTCCTGGCTAATTCCTCATATGTTCAACATTACAATAATAATTATGAAGACTCCCTTTTTATACCCTACACAACACTGTGGTACAGGGTATTATGACTTTGTGCATTTGTTTGTAACACCTAAAAGGAGAAGAGATAGACCCATTGTTTATTATACCGATCGACTCAGAATCACTTTCTGAGTCGATTTAGCCATGTCCGTCTGTCCATGTATTCTTGTAATCAAAGTGCAGGTCGTATTTATGGTCCGATTGTGATGAAATTTAGCATAGTGCTCTTTTTTGGCCCAAGGACGATCCCTATTGAAGTTGGTTAAAATCGGTTCAGATTTAAACATAGTCCCAATATATATGTTACACCCGATTTGACATGTAAGCGCTGTAGAAACCACATTTTACATCCGATCTTTATGAAATTCGGCAGAGAGAGTTTTATTATTATGTGAATGAACACTACCAAATTCGGAGAAATTCCGTTCAGATTTAGATATAGCCCCCATATATATGTTTCACCCGATTTGACATGTAAGCGCTGTAGGAACTGTATTTTAAATCAGATCAGTACGAAATTTGGCAGAGAGAGTTTTCTTATTACATGAATAAACACTGCCAAATTCGGGGAAAATCGGTTCAGATTTAGATATAGTCCCCATATATATGTTTCACCCGATTTGACATGTAAGCGCTGTAGAAACCGTATTTTACATCCGACCTGTACGAAATTCGGCAGAGAAAGTTCTCTTATTACATGAATAAACACTGCCATATTCGGGGAAAATCGGTTCAGATTTAGATATAGCCCCCATATATATGTTTCACCCGATTTAACATTTAAGCGCTGTAGAAATCGCGTTTTATATCCGATCAGTACGAAATTTAACAGAGAGAGTTGTCTTATTACATGTATGAACACTGCCAAATTCGGGGAAAATCGGTTCAGATTTAAACATAGTCCCAATATATATGTTACACCCGATTTGACATGTAAGCGCTGTAGAAACCGTGTTTTATATGCGATCAGTACGAAAATCGGCAGAGAGTTTGCTTATTACATGTATGAACACTGCCAAATTCTTATCGCAATGCCCATTTTCGCATTGGTAGGTAGGTGTAGGGTATTATATAGTCGGCCCCGCCCGACTTTCTGTCTTTCCTTACTGGTTTTTTCTTATAACAGTCGGAATTGAAACATGCCAAATAGGGTGTCCAAAACCGGGACCGGTTAACCGGTTTTGCGACCCAAACCCGTAACCGGTTTCTTAAAAAATGTAATTTTCGGTTAACCGAGAAAGCCGGTTTTTTCATGTCGGTTAACCGGTTTTTTTATTTATTGTTTAAAACAAAAATTAAAGTATTGATCTATTTTTTCTACTTGTGGGGGATACCATTTATACAAAATGCAACAAATGATTTTGGCTTTATTATTGATATCCATGATGTAATAAATAAAGCCAAGAAGTACAGCAAAGCATTCAATAAGTCGTCCATGAAGCACAGAACACTTCATGCATACGTTCAACAACGGAAAGTCAAATAGCTTCGACTTTTCTGCGATGTTAAATCCCGACAGAACAGCCAGATACCTTTGATTCAGTTTGATATATAAGTTGTTATATTAATGAGTCAAATAATTTAATTTTGGACATAATCACACACAGAATCGAAAAGCGAAAGGCAAGCAACATTGTATGATGACTTTGTTTTTTTTTGAAAAGTTTAAGAATGACTATCGGACTAATATTGACTACATCAACGTTTGTGAGCATTTTCAACGTCAAGTTACACAAAAAATTAAAAGAAAAATCGTTTAAAAATAATCATCAAATTGTATTCTATTTTTAAGATATTATTATAAAAAAACATTCTAAATGATTTACTATTTTTTAAGGTAATTTCAGAAATATAATACTTTCTATTTAAAGTAAACAAAAAATTAAACCATTAAATTAAACCTGTTATAAACGAAATAATAATATATTTTTGTTTACTAATTTTTACTACAAATGATTGTTAGTTGTTTTTTAGTTTTTTACAATAAACATTTAATGAAATTTTAATCACTTTCGTATATTATTTAAACCAGTAAGGAAAGGCAGAAAGTCGGGCGGGGCCGACTATATAATACCCTACACCTCCCTAACAATGCGATAAAGGTCATTGCGATACTAATTTGGAATAATTGGTAAGTCGGCAGCAACATATTATCTAATTCTGAGCCGATAATCGCTATATTAAGCAATATTTGTTCCTAAATTGAGAAACATATTTCCGGTAAATATTAATGATCGGAAGTAAAGTACAACTTCTATAGCGCTTTGATACCAAATCAGGAGGAACATGTATATGGAGGTTATATATAAATCTGAACCGATTTTCCCTGAATACTCATTCATGTAAAAATACCTCTTTCTGTAGAATTTCGTACTGATCGGATATAAAATACAGTCTCTACAGCGCTTACATGTCAAATCGGTGGTAACATATATATGGGGGCTATATCTAAATCTGAACCGATTTTCTCCGTATTTGGCAGTATTCCTTCGAGTAATAAGAAACCTCTTTCTGCCGAATTTCGCACTGATCGTATATAAAATACAGTTTCTACAGCATTTACATGTCAAATCGGGGGTAACATATGTATGGGGGCTATATCTAAATCTGAACCGATTTTCTCCGAATTTGGCAGTATTCCTTCGAGTAATAAGAAACATCTTTCTGCCGAATTTCGCACTGATCGGATATAAAATACAGTTTCTACAGCATTTACATGTCAAATCGGGAGTAACATATATATGGGGGCTATATCTAAATCTGAACCGATTTCCCTCAAATTTGGCAGTGTTAATTCACGTAATGAGAAACCTCTTTCTGCCAATTTTTTTACTGATCGGATATAAAATACAGTTTCTACAGCGCTTACATGTCAAATCGGGTTTAACATATGTATGTGGGCTATATCTAAATCTCAACCGATTTCCCTCAAATTTCGTAGTATTAATTCATGTAATAAGAAACCTCTTTCTGCCGAATTTCGTACTGATCGGATTAAAAATACACTTTTTACAGCGCTTACATGTAAAATCGGGGTAACATATATATGGGGGCTATATCTAAATCTGAACCAATTTTCTCCGAATTTGGCAGTATTCCTTCATGTAATAAGAAACCTCTTTCTGTCGAATTTCACACTGATCGGATTAAAAATACACTTTTTACAGCGCTTACATGTAAAATCGGGGGTAACATATATATGGGGGTAATATCTAAATCTGAACCGATTTTCTCCGAGTTTGGCAGTATTCCTTCATGTAATAGGAAACCTCTTTCTGCCGAATTTCACACTGATCGGATTAAAAATACACTTTTTACTGCGCTTACATGTAAAATCGGGGTAACATATATATGGGGGCTATATCTAAATCTGAACCGATTTCCCTCAAATTTGGCAGAATAAATTAATGCAATAAGAAACCTCTTTCTGCCGAATTTCGTATTGATCGGATTAAAAATACACTTTTTACAGCGCTTATATGTCAAATCGGGGCTAACATATATATGGGGGCTATATCTAAATCTGAACCGATTTTAACCAAATTCAATAGGGTTCGTCCTTGGGCCAAAAAAAAGATATGTGTAAAGTTTCGTCGAGATCGGACCATAATTGCGACCTGTACTTTGATTACAAGAATACATGCACAGACAGACGGACAGACGGACAGACAGACAGACGGACATAGCTAAATCAACTCAGAAAGTGATTCTAAGTCGATCGGTATAATAAACGATGGGTCTATTTCTTCTCCTTTTGGGTGTTACAAACAAATGCACAAAGTTATAATACCCTGTACCACAGTGTGGTGTAGGGTATAAAAACCGGCCTAAAAACCGGGTAACCGGTTTGGACAAAAAATAATAACCGAAAACCGGATTTTAAAAAAGTAATATTTCGGTTAAACCGAAAACCGCTTTTTGGAAATAACCGGTTTTTTGGACACCCTAATGCCAAAGCAAGGTTTTATTCGAAAATGGGATCCCGATGCCGTACAATCAGTTAATAATGGTGAAATGGGTATTAACTTAATTTGGTATAGTATGTATTCCACATTACCCACCTAGGGTGGTCCACATTACCCTCCAATTTCCAAAACTACGTTTTTTTGGATATCTCAGATTTTGCGTGTATAACTTTTGTTATTATTAAGAAAACATACTTTCCTAATTACAATCACTTATGAAATCGATCAACAAATACATTGGAACTAATCCATTGAAATTTTTGTTAATAATTTTTTGAATAGCCTCAATATAGAAATAGAGGTTCCACATTATCCGAAGTTACTCTACCAATTTACACAATTTTTTTCCATAAATTTCAAAAATGTTTCCAATCGCAAAGCTAAAATATTAAAACCTTTACAAACGGACGTTTTGCTCTCTCTACTTGATTTCGCTTGCTTTACTTACCTCTTTTGAAATCCTTCGAAATAATTTAAAAAAAAGTAAACATTATTGTTGCTGTGTTTTTTTGTTTTGTTATAATAAAACCACAAATTTTTCATTTTATTTTGAATCCAACAAATTGAACGTTACATAAAATTCCTAAAATTAATAATTAATTTGTTTACTTTGCTTACTTTTTGTTGTTTGGTTGTTTTATTTGTTGTTTCGTCATGTTTTTCTTTTAATTTTTGTGATTTTTTTTCATGTTTCATGTTTTTTTCTTTCCATTGTTTTCATCTTGCATAATTTTTGAATACCATTTATGTATGTATGTATGTAAGTATGTTTGTTGTATATGTATTGTATTGTATGTAAATGTTAGAATTCGCGCATATGAGATTTGTAATGCTAATTGTATATAGATATAGATTCTGTTTCGGTTTCTTCTTCTTTTCTTTTTCTCCTTGTTAGGTTTAGGTTTAAACCTTCTCCTTGTTAATCGTACAGATATGTACTCGTAAGATGATATACATACATACATATGTATGTATAAGAGTGTATATATTGTATGTTTGTGTGTGTGTGTGAGGGTGTGGGTGTTGGTGTAGGTGAGTTTGTCTTTACTGGATGTGTGTGTAAGTAAGTAAATACATATTAACTATTACAGTATTGAACATTATTTGGTTTTTGTCCGTCTTCTTTCCGTTTTGCCAACTGCTGTTCCAAAATGTGGGGGGGGGGGGGTAAGTAATACTTATATATTTATATCTCGGTTATTGTTTATATGTACCATGTATTTATGGATGTGTGTTTATCTTGTATTATCAAGATCAGGGGGATATGGATGTGGGACTATCCGGCTTATCTAAATAACGCAACTTATAACCCGGGTCGCAGATGAAGTCCAAGGAGAAAGGAATGAAAAGAAAACGAGAATTCAATTCTAAACGAAACTGTCGAAATGAAATGAAAAATACCTACTACACATTGTGTTTGGATTAATTAATTCTTTTATTAGGTTAAGGATATTTATTTATATTTATCTGTGTGTGTGTGAGTAATCCTTTTGCTACTAATTTGCTGGTGTGGTGATGTTTTTTTTTTTGGTGATTTCATCTAAGAATTTGATTCGCCTAAAACGTGAATGTGTGGAATGATACAGTGGTGTGTGTGAAACAGTGAACAGTTGTTGTTGTGAAGTGTGTCGTCGAACAGTGTTGCGAAGTGGTGTTAGAAGGCAATTAAAAACAGGGGTATTTGGAGGAGGAAGGAAACGGAACTTAAACGATTTTGAAAACCCAAAATCAGTCTCAAATTGTTAAACAAAACATACATATTATGTTTTTATGTCTTCTTAGTAAAATGATTAGCAAAACCATTTGTTTGTTGTTATTGTTGATCACCTTGTTTTGCTTGTCATGTTTTCTGTTTTGTTTTGTTTTTGGTCTACGCCTTTTTGTCTACTTAAAAATAAATTTGTATGTATGTATGTTTTAACAAATTAAATTTTGTAAAAATTTCCTCAAAATGTTTGTTTTCAAAAAAGAAAAAATCGTATGTATTGCTTTTAGTTTTTTTCGGCTTTTGATCCAAAATCTTTATTTGTTTGGCACAAAATTACTCATTATTATACTCTCAATGTATAAAACAAAAAAAAAACATTTTCAATATGTTTTTATTATTGTAGTTTTTTTATTTATTTTCAATAATTTTTAATTATGTGTGAGTATATAAATACTTGTGTACATATGTATGTGTATTTGAGTATTATTAATATATTGTTGTTGTTGTAAAATAATATTGAATAATAATAATGTGTAATAATTTGAATAATACATAAATAGCAGTCTCTTAAAAAATTAACACAATCTTTTTGTTTTATTTTATTTTCTATTTGTATTATATTTGTTTATAATAATTTAATTACTCTTTTAGTTATATTTGTTAATAAATATAATTTTTGTGTTTATTTGTTGTTGTTCTTTCTAAGCTCATTGCAGATACAATTTCTTGTTGTTTTATCATTAAACCTTTAGTGTTGTGAAAATAATTCTGCTAATCGATCGATTGATTGTCAATCAATCAATTCTGAAAAGAATTTTGCTGGTTGTAGAAAATTTTAATGTATTTACTTTTTTAATTTGTCTAAATAAATTGTTATTATGTTTGTAACAGAAATTCGAAATATTTCCAATGTGTTGATCCCATTTTAAATTTTCTCTCCTTCTTTTATAAGCGCAACATTTGTTGTGTGTCCCAGGGGATCGGATATGATAGACTGTTGGTTGCGATTTATCACTTCAATTATATGTACAATGTATGCATATATTTAAAATTGTTCAATAACACTAGGCAACACAATGTTTCACTCCGATCTGTATTATGAATTTTTCTGATGTAGTTCGGTCCCCTAAACAACATTTCTCTCCTAAGAACAAGACTATATATATAGAAGTAAAACTATGGCCCAACAGTCAATAAACTGCATACTCAGAATGTTATATCAAAATATTGTTACACTTGTACTTTTAAAAGCCCTGTGAAAAGAACAAACGATCATGAAATAAGGAAGTTAGTAAATTTTTTGGAAACACAATGGATTGTAAAGTCTAAGTGAGTCTATTTTACAGTCTGCCACTCTTAACCAAACCTAACCTAGTACATTTTTTCCAACTAGTGGCCTATATTTTCAATTGTATACAGTCACTTTCATGGGAGGGAATACAAATATGTATGCAGGCTGTGGAATTTAAATAATTGTTATTCCTTAACCGGTAACGATAGAAGGCTGACATTTTAATGTACGAGTATTGTGCCAGTTATAGTTCTGTAACACGTATTATTTCTCTGATTTTAGACCCACAACTTTGAAGGGTATTCACGGATAAAAGTTTAAAAGGATATTTTTTTATATTCTTCGTCCTTGGAAAATTATTCCAGGAATTCTCCTCTTTCAATTTCATATGAATATTTATCAACTCACATTGTAATAAGTGCAAAGAAAAATTTTTCAAAAAAGGACAAACGATCACGAAATAAAAAACTATGTATGCAGTAGATAGTTGATCTATAGTTCCACTTCTATATAGTCTCGTTCTTAGGAGGGAGAAAATGTTCCCACTTGTCTCACGGTGTAATAGTCATAAACATATGTTTGTACACTGACAAGAATGTCAATGTCATAAAACTAAAGACAACACCATATCTAAAGCTATGGAATTTTTTGTCTTTACTTCAAATACAATTTTCTGTGAAATAATGAAAATTTACTTGATATTAACGAAATTATTTTTGATTCAAAGAAATTATTTTTCCGTTATACATAATATTATGTACATAGTGACTTTGAAGATACTCCTTTAAATTATTTAAAATAACAGAGAGCTAAGGACAAATGTTATTAATTTTAATTAACATTTCAATAATTGTAACGAAATTTTATTTGGAATTATATATATTTTCATGTCATACTTTAAAATTCTAACAGCCAATTCCAAATCTCCGCTTAACCTACAGTTATAGCTGTCAAATTGTATGAATTTCTATTTTTTAACTGTGAGTTAGCTCTAACCGGAGATTGTGATGCCTTTAATTTTCAGTACGATATTTTCATATCATTGAATTTAAAACTATACTCAGAGAATATGAACCTTGTCACACTGGTTTATAAACTTATATTTTCAGTACGCTTTTCTTCAGTGTATGACAATGTTTACTTTTAAAGTTAACAATAAAGAGAACCACCTTTTCGCCACTTTTCTCATAAGCTTTAACACAACTTCAGAAGATATTCAGTTTTACACTTACAAAGTTGAATTTGTTGACAAAAAATAATTACTCATGTTTTATTTATTACAAAGTATAAAACAAGTTAGAAAGTTCAGTCGGGTAAACCGACTTACGAATCCCCTCACCTTCAGTCCCAAAAAATATTCGAAAATTTATTTATTATTTAGTTTTAATTAAATTACTATATATTTAAATTGAATTTAACAACTTTAAAGCATTAACTAGTATTAATGTAGGGAGGAGGGAGGTGCTAAAATGGGCGTGCCAATAACGCCCACTTTTCACTGGACTCTAGGTACTAACAGGTGGCACAAAAGTAACCTTTCGATGTTTTTTGTGCCAAAGTCACCGACCGATTATTGGTCAAATAAATAGTCAGCAATATTCCGTGTTCTGGAGCAGTGTAGCGTAACATTGTTTATTAACGTGTATTTCGCATGTGTTTACTACACAAATGTCAACATTAGGCATTAGGGGCCAATCGCAAAATTTATAGCATTTTCTGATAGGAGGATAACTTTTGCGCCATAAAAGCATTACATTTACAAATTTGAAGTACTTGTGTGTACTGGTATTAAAGCTATAAGCAGTTAAGTTTTGGAGAAAAATGGTCGATTTGATTACGATGTACCAAAGGGGGCATGGTAATACGCCCACTTTTGACTGGACTCTGGGTACTATGAAAGCAGTACACTGCAAATATTTATATTCACTGGTATTCAAAATAAAAGCAGTTAAGTGTTTGTACAAAAATTGTCCCTTTGTGTGGGAGGTACCAAAAGGGGTAGCGACACTTCGCCCATTTTTCTCAAGGTGATAGCGACGGATAAACTATTACTACGTGAGGAATTACAGATGATTCTGATAAGGAGTATAGAAGTTATTAGAGAATCAATATTTAACTAAATTTTAACCCTTTGTTAGGGAGGTACTAGAAGGAGTGTACTATTATGGCCCATCTTCGAACTTAGCCTGAGATAGAAAAAAATACTTTCACGTACTAAAATTTAGTCAATCCGGTACTTTCGAGAGTTATCGTGCGCTGCAGGCATACCGACAGACGGACGGACATTGCTCAAATGACTTAAAATGTCCTAAAACGGATTTCCGCTGATCATACTAATGATCTAAGGTCACCATACGACCTAATGGTCGAAGCAATAACGCCAGCAGTTAAGAGGGTTTTGACTGAAATTTGAATGTTTTTTCTGTTTGTGTTAAGTTTTGGGATTTGGAGTGTTCTGATATATATAGTACAATTTTATTGTCATCATTTTTGCAGAACATGTTATCCCCATTTTTATGGGGTGTTTTTTACGATTTGTTAAAATAAAGACAATTCTGTTATGGGGTATCTCCAGGGTTAATATGTTCCGCAAAAATATTGCCCTTAATATTTGCAACAAACTCTACACCTCAGATGTAAATAACACCCAGTTTCATATACCGAAATGCTTCACAAATAGGACAAAAATTCCGATGTGATGCTTCAAAACGGCAACACACACATTTGGTCTCCTCTACCAAAATCTATTCTCAGAACCACGTAATTTTAGAACAAATTCGAAATGGGTTTACAAAGTTGTTGTTGGAACAAACAAGAATTTTTCCAATGAGTTTCACACTTAAAAACGTTGGCTTTAATTTGATGTCAAAGACTATAAAACCTTAAAATAAGTCCTTCTTGTACTTAAATTTAAAGTAATACGATTTCAACTAAGTACATCTTCTTTATCATAAGCATGCATGAAATATCCTTATCTAGATGTTTTGTAGTGTTTGGCGTCAAAGCAATGTCATTATGTTTAATATTAGACATTTTTTTCAGTCATCTGTCAACTTTTTTCAATGAATCAAAATGCTCCTACAAAAATATTTAAGACAGCGACAATGATTTCGAGCCAAATGCAAGTAGTATTTAAAATTAGTAAATTCCTATTTAAAATTTAATTTAATTTAAATAACTTCATATCAGGAAACTTGACTTATGGTATTTTCTTTTCTAAAAAAACACGCGTACACACGCGGGTATTTAGGCTATTCGCTCGACGCTGAAAAAACATCTGTTTTGTAGGGCAGCGTCCACCCCTTCGATTCACAATGTAGTTGTCGGTGGGAAATGCAGAATTTTACGTATACACAGACGACACGCCGATAGACTTACGGAATTTCAACCAAAGAGATTCAATTTATAAAGAGATACCACGGCGAAAATTCATGTGCAGAGGTGAGTTTTTCTATCGAAGTGGTGGACATAAAGGAAATTGAAATTGATTAAAAAAAGATATGTTCTCCGTTTTCTTTGTTTCAACTAACGTAAAATAATTTTATTTTGTGTGTTTATTGACGTGCATGTGAAAAAGTGAAAGAAAAGCACACAAAATACACGATTTTTCAATAAATTTTTTCATGAACTCATCTTTGCTCACGAGTCGGAATTCACCTTTCATTGAGGTGAATGAAATGGTATCTCTTCTTATATACAATCTCTTTGATTTCAACCCTCCCATGAGAATAATACATGTAAAAAGTGCCTACCGACATCAACGTGTTTCGACACTTAAGGCGCGCAGTGGGCTTCAACATAACCCCCCTCTATCAGTCCAATTGAGATTTAACAAAACAGGTCTCAATATTATACTATTATCTTAACATATTCATTGTGTCATCTTATGGTGTTTTCTTTTCTGAACAAAGACGTTTTTCTGTCAGAGAGCAGCATTTTTATAATGTCGCCAAAAACCCTCTTGTAGTGTTTATTTTATTGTATATTTTATGGTTGGAATCGAAAACAAAAATCGATACCTCCATTCTAAACTATGCTAAGTGCAAAAAGGTAGTTTTTCAGGAGAGGCGATTAAAGTTTGATGATTTTTTTAATTTGTGTGAAATTCCATTATAATGCAAATCGAATGAACTGTACTGTTTTGTGAATATCTTCTGATTGGGTTGACGGATAAACACCAAATGTTTACTGAATATAATTTGAAATATGTAGAAGTTAAAAATTAAATCTCCCTAAACACGTGCTAAGTCGACTTAGCATGTTTTAGAATGGAGGTATCGAAATGCAAAAAGCTAGCCTTACAACTTACAAAAAAATACTTCACTGCTTCACTACTGCAGCATTTTTACAAACGAAAACAAAAGGCAGAAAAAATTTGGCATTTTTTGCCACAGAAGAAAACACCACTAATGATGGCAATGTGAGTCTACAACTAACCCTACAAAAAGTGATACTATTGTCATTATACTATACTTGAAACATTGTTAGAACTAGATATAGGGGCGCTGCCTATGAGGATCAGCTGTTGTGACTTCAGCAGTACGTAATTACGAAATTATGCTCTTGAAAACTTAGTGAATTATTGTCAAAAACGAAATCAACTGCTGCATATCCGAACCCTTCACACATTTGCTATAACTAAGTAAATAAATAAAATAGATTTCCTATTTATTGTTAAGACATTCACACTAAATGTACATTTTTATTTGTATTTTCCTGTGTTTCATTTCTATACCATAATTAGTTCTAAGAAGCAATTTAATAATGTTGTAAGTGAAGTATTTATTGTGTCGGGTGTTGTTCTTGTTTTTTCTCTCTCAGTGTATTTTACTTTGTCGGGTGCAGATTAAAATGAAAAAAAGGTGATGTGAGACTAAAAATTCTAACTTCAAAAAAGTGAACAAACAAAAGAATATTTTTAAAATCGAGCTACTTTTATTTTGACTACTTCTTGTTGACATTTAGACACTAAATTTTGCATTTGGTTGATTTGTTGGTTTTTTTCGGGGAATGTGTGGGGAAAGGGAGTCGTGTAAACATTCAAGTAATTATTACACAGAAAAAGTGAGAAATTTCCATCAAATAAAATGAAACATTTTCTGACGTAGATTTTAGTTTGTCATGTATTTTCTCATTTTTTGTTTTTTTTTTCTCTTTTGTGATAAAACTAAACTTTTTGTTTGGCACATTTAAATACATAATTTTTTCGCATCTCTATTTATATATAAATACAGTACAATGCAATAGATGGTTTTTGTTTTGTAGATCTCTAGTGGTAGTAATAACTACTTGGAATTGTTTCATAAACAAATTCAAAGTTTTTCATATCATTTTCAATTCTAATTTAATTTTTTTTTATTCATTACAATTAGGTGTGATTTTTTGTTATTTTTTTTAAAAAAGTAATATTTTTAATATACAAGTTGATCCCAATTGTTCAGTTTTTTTCATGTTTCTAATTTTCAAAATTCATGTGATAATAAGGTGTCATCTGTCGGTCTGTCTGTCTGTAGGTCTCTCTCTCTGTCGTTTGTCTGTGTTATAGGTTTTATACATATACAATCAATGAAATCGTTTCTAAATTGTCATAAAATTGCATTTTTGTTTTTATTTCGTCAGAATGATCATTTATAATGTGGATTGTTTTAATTTTCTGCTGTAATATTTGTTTGTAAGTTCTTACTTTATTTTACCCTCACAGAGAAATAAACCTCTAATAAATAATGTTAAATTATTTGTTTATTGGTTTGTTTGTTTATATGCAGTTTGCCGATTTTTAAACAATATTGTCTTCTCAACCACTTTTCGTAAAATCTTTATTTGTTTTGTGTACGTGATTTGCTTAATTTATTTTTATTTTCATTATTCTTTTTTTGTTTACATTTTATTCTTTTTCACTTCTTGTAAATATACATTTTGTTCTTAAATAAGTTTATGTTTTTTTCATTTGTAATTGTTGTATGTATGTCTTTGCTTTAAATATATTTTTATTATTTTTTTTTTTTTTTGATCGGAAACCGTGTCAATAAATACATATTTATTTCATTAATTGTTATAATTGTTTTTTTGTTTGTATGTCCTAATAATGTTGCAACAAAATTAAAAAAAAAACATTCATTTTCACTCTGATATTCGTGATTTTTACTTGTGGAATTTTCCTCGGCAAATAAAGTTTAAGTACTGACAAACAAATCTGTCTCGTAGCGTTGCCATCATACAAATGAAACATTTTTAAAAACGAAAAATCTATAGAGCTCTGCGCTCTTGTGAAATTTCACATAGAATAATATGAACAAGAGGAAATAAGATATTCAGGTAGGCTCTATATTCCATGACAGTCTATTTATATGAATTACAATGAAAAGTATATTTATAATCTAATTGCATGATCCAGTTATAAACCGGTTTAAAAAGACAAGAGCCTGTGATGGAAATCTAACCCACAACCACCGCTCTATCAGCACACCTGTCGTTGATTTTTAATTTATTACATATTTGTGGTGGCGACAATCGAGACAAAATTTTACATAAATAAAATCTACGCAAGTACAATTTTGCAATTACCAAAAACTGAAAATCAGAATATTGACGTTCAATCCGAATATTGGTCTAAAACTAATATTAACCAATATTAAAAACCTGTATTTTTAAATAAATGTATTCCGTCCTGAACCTGCAAAAATGTATTTAATAAGACGAGTGATTTTTTAAAAATCACCCTTTATATATAAAAATTATTGCGTATTTGTCTCCTATAGAGGTCTAACTAGATGGACAGATATTTTTGAAATTGTCACTGAATGTAGCTGTGTTGAAATAGGCTGCAAACAAGTGGGCATGGCCTCGGGTGGAAGTCTACGTGATTGGTCCAATTGTTCTATATCTAGAGAACCATTGCATAACATAAAATGGGAGATGTCGGATACGACTCGAGTTTTGTACGAGTATATTTGACTGCAATGTGAGTGATCCATATTGGATAAGTGGACGTTTCCTCGACCATACAATTCCAATATTGAAAACGAAATAAGAAAAAGGGAATACGCCGATAAGACTCGGAAGAACCAGAACCATTTCATCAATTGTTTTCAAATTAGATTTTTGTACTTTTTGGGGAAGTGGCAACAAAAATAAAAGAATTTTTCGATGGGCGGAATGCTTTATACGTATTGAAAAAAATGCAGGCGTAAGTGTAGGCCATGATACAATGATAGAAGGTAAAGTCACTTGTCAGTCAGTTCGATCAGCTGACTGACAATTGTCAAGAATTGGTTGTTAAATATTATTATTATTTCAAAGAAGAAATGTACTTTATAGTTTCTTAAAGAATATATTTGCTAGTATGTACTTACATATCGCTCATCTAGTGCAAGAACGTCACAACTCAAAATATTAAAATTTCTAGGTGCTCATACAAAAATGTCCTCCAATACAAACTGTAAAGATTATTGATGGATATTTTGGATTTATGGGGTAGGCAACTATATTTCACAAACTTAGAAATTGATTTTATCCCATTCGCATGTCAGGTTTATTTTTTATAGGCTACACAAATCGTCCATAGGCGGAATTTCCAATTTTGAGTTGTGACGTTCTTGCACTAAATGAGCGATATGTAAGTACATACGAGTAAATATATTCTTTATGAAACTATAAAATTTAACCAAATTTCTCATTTTAATCTTTGGATTTATTATTTATTGACATGTTTAAAAATAACAAGTTTAAAACTTAGTATATTCACATAACTCATTTACAAAATGTTTCCATGCACCCCTCCAGTGTTGCCAGACGAATTTAAACCAAAATGGGGGCACAAAAATCGTCAAAATAAATTTTCGAAATCGTCAAAAAATCGTCAAAAAATCGTCAACACAAACATCTGATAGTAACATACAGTAACAAATAACAAATGTATAGAACCATTCTCACCAACAGGGGCCAGCGTAGATCCGTGGTTTTATGTAGCCCACATACAAAGTTTCCACTATATTCGACGTCTTGACACGTTAGAAACCAGAATTTTAACAATATATATTTAAATTTATCTCGAATAAAATCACATAGCCGACTGGGCTGAAATTTGGTTATTTGCGTTTAATTAATTAATTCATAAAAAGAATGACCTCACTGGTTCATATATTGAACCACAAATACCAGCCGATAGGGGCAACATAATATTATTTTACCCAGAACAATTTCAAGGAGCAAACGAACTTGTTGGACATATTTCGACGTAACATAAAAGGTTCCATCTGATTTGACTTCTTGGCCTCAAAGTAAAAACAAATACCTACCTGGAATTGGGCTGGAAAACTGATAATTTGCGAGTAATTTTAACTGAAACCATTCTTTGGAAAATTGACCTCATAGGTGCAAGTTTTGATATAGCCCTTATTTTATTTAAAAATATTCAATTAAAGGAATTATAAAACATTGCTTATTATAAAAAAAGCGTTAATTTTTCCATTAATTTCTTCATATGATTAAAAATCATAATTTCGGGACAAAAATCGACAAATCGTCATGTACTATTTTTTGGGTCTAAAAATCGTCAAAATGACGATAAATCGCCATTTCTGGCATCACTGCACCCTCTCTCCTCTCGCAATGCATCTTAATTCGTTAAACGGTTTGGCCATTGCTCTTTGTACTGTCCTTTTTCAAGTGTTCATCGGTAGACGTCTTCTTCTGCAACCTTGAGAATTCCATTCAAGAACTTCTTGTACGATTTCGGTGTCCTGTTATCTAATAGTGTACCCAATCCAGCCGAACTTTCGGTATGATATCTCCTTTTCTATACTTATTTGCTTCGTTACTCGTAGTAGGATTTCATTGGATATAGTGCGAGGCCACCAGATACAGAGAATGCGCCGCGGGGAACGATTGACAAACGAGTGTAGTGTTCAATTCTCATAAGTGTAGCTTTCACAAACCATGTTTTGCATCCGTATATTAGAACTGACTTCACACATGAATTGAAAATATTTCTCTTGGTATTCAGTTCCATATTACGGGATCGCCAAATTCGATTTAACATGGCAAATGCAGACCGTGATTTACGGATTCTATTTTCCACGTCCTCTTTGGCACCTACATTCTTAGTTCTTATAGATAGACCCTAGATATTCAAGTTTGTGCACCTCGTCCAGGTTTTTGTTATACATAAATTCTAAGTGGTTTGTTGTTGATAGTGTCTGGGGTTTGAGCGCTGTATCAGCTATTAGGATCAGCTTCCTTAGATATGGCTATAGTGGTTGATAACCAGTTCGATATCATCCGCATAGGCTAGCTTCCCAAGTCTCTGGTTAAGTTTCCAAGTTAGACCAATATTTCTATAGTTGCCAATGTGTAATAAAATGTTTGGATTTACTTTTAACAGCATTTAATTCTATTTATTACAACTAGTTTACAAAATCTGACAAAGTACTACTTAAAATGCTACAACTGTAGAGCTTCTCTACGAAAACTATGTACAGACGATTGCCAGATCGGACAATATTGTCAGAAAAATGGCGGAAAAATACAACCCTGTGAACGTACAACCGTGTGAACATACAATTTTTATCTTGCAGACGTTGGCAGAAAAGTCATTGTAAGACAATAATATTGGTAGACATCTGGCAATAGTGCAAAACACACAACGTTGGCATTGTGAGATAATTTGCAGACACTTTTGATTGTCAGAGAACTCCTCTTATTGAAGTAAAAGACTTGCTAAGCGCTCGCAAAATACTGACGATTTTTTCGGGAATGCCTCTTGATGTCATCGCTTGCCATATGAAATCTCGTTTTGGAGCATTCTGCTGGTTTGTCATCACTTCCCGCGGCTTTGTCTTCCTCCAAAGCATTTATAGCTTCCAATATTTCCCCACTGTCTGACGGATTTACATATATGTTGTCACTGTTATCACAGTTTGTCTCTACTACCAGCTCTTCGACTAGACGTACAACAAAGCTCAATGTGGCCAAACGTATTAAGCTGTGTACACCCGATTGTCAGATCTAACAATATTGTCAGGAAAATGGCAAAAAAATGCAACCCTGTGAACGTAAAATTTTTGTCTTGCAACGTTGGCAGACAAGTCATTGTAAGACAATAATATTGGTAATCATCTGGCAATAGTTTAAACACACAACGTTGGCATTGTGAGATAATTTGCAGATACTTTGGATTGTCAGAGAAACATTTTATTGGCAACTCTTGCTATCGTCTGAACTGACAATTCACCTTTGCCTAACAATCTGTCATTGTCCGTACATTTTCATTAACAAGGTTGGTAACGTTGTTCGATCTGACAATCGTCTGTACATAGCTTTAGGGATATGATTCATAACATTAAAAAATCCGAACAGGAAAAATGGAAGAAGCCGAAATGCTTTCATATGCAATGGATATTTATAGTCGCGGTGATTTAACAGTGAAATGCATTAACGCTGTTATGACTGCTGAGGTTGGGACATTAAGCTAGGGTCCCTCAACAATGGAGTAGACTCAAACAGCCCTGTTCTGGCTCTCACCAAATATTCAATTCACTTCACAAATTCACTTCACCCAACAAATGGAGAGGTGTTCTGGTTCTCACGTGAATTCTCTTTTTCGAACTTCTGCTCAAAAAAATCGAAACATATGTTTTTGTCTGCAAAGCCATAATTTGCAGACAAAAACGTAAACAAAACAATTTATTCTCGCGAAGAATCCGACAAGAAATTAAAAAAAGAAAATCTAAAGATTTATTAATCATATTTTATACAAAAACACAATAAAAAATGTGCCAATAGCTTTTCTCTTAGCCATTAGGGATTTATGCAGTTCTTGAGGAACGTATCCAAAGGCGGCACTTGCGTGACTACTCAAATCCAATGCATATTCCAAATTCGAGGTAAGTTAAGTGTCGTTAATCTGTTTAACATAATAATTTATGCCTTTAAATGTTTTATAGCTTTTTACCGGCTTAATAAAGACGGATTTTCAATGATCCTTGATCAAATTGCACCCTACATTAGCACAGGCTCAATACCACAAAAAATACAATTGGCGGCAGCTTTGAGATTTCTTGCGGTAGGCGCTTTTCAAGGTGTTATAGCAAACGACATAAATATAAGCATGCGAAGGACTACATTGTGCAAAATAATGTGGAAAGTGGTAAACGCTATTGAGGACAAAATATGTCCACAATGGATTAATATGGAAATGAGTCAGGCGGAAGTCAGTGCTTCAAAAATGCTGCCGCCAATTGTACACAGTGAACACAAATTCAACAAAGTACACTGCTCAGCACGGAACATTGTTGAGAGGACTATAGGCAACATAAAATCTCGTTTCCGATGCCTACAAGCGACCCTCCACTACGAACCAGCAAAAGTAAGCAGTATTATTAATGCGTGCTGCGCACTGCACAATATTTGCAAGCATTTTAATTTACCTATGGATGCGGAAGTTCCGATACCTGACGATGACAACATTGAAGATGTGGAACAATTAAGTAGTGGTACCGATGGCACACGAGTAAGAGACGAAATTGCACGTTCAATAGTTCAATAAAACACAGTCTTTAGAATGAATAAACTAAAAATACAAAACAAATTTTATTTGCTGCAGTTTTTTATGAGATCAATTAGATATATATGAATTTATTAACTATATTGTCAATTTAAAGTCCCATCTTCAATTGTTCCAGCTCGATTGGATTCAATTTCAGCTCATTTCGGGTGAGCAAATGCTTCTCCATTTGTATGTGGTGCCTTTTCTTTTCTTTTATTTCCTCCTTTTTTAATGAGACTAGTTCATCTAGCTTATTTTCAATGCTTATTAATGTATGACTATTGGCAACCATCACTTCCTTTATTGCACTAATACCACCCGAAACACACTTAAAATTTTTCGTTTCCTCCTCCATTAAGTACTCCACGTCCGATGGTTTCTTTCTCTTTGGTGCGGGTGGCTCAACGTTGGGAGAGGCAATTGGCGAATCGGGTATATCGCCGAAATCAGGAGAGTGGCTGCGTACACGCTTTGATGCAGTCACTGTATTTGCAGCTGATGATGTGGCAAGTTTTTCTGCTGGTTTTGCACTTGACGTTTCTTTGGGCCTAATACGACTTGCATGCGATGTAGATGGTGCATCTGCGTCAATATTTTCTTTATTGGGGCCACCTAATTTCTGGGTGTTATTTATGTTATCCGCGCACATATAAAGGTCGCACAAAACAGCAACACGTTCCTTCAAAGGTGTCATTACATATTTATTATATTGGCCACCACCTGTTGCCCGACATTCCCTTTTGTTATGTGTAAGCTTGGATTTAATGTTCCGTTCTTGTTTGAGGTCCGCATGAATTAAGGTTTGTTGCCAGGTCTGACCACAGTTTATCCTGCTCTGCTTTATCCATCTTTGAGTAGCCCATGGCCAAGTCTGGGTGTAACTCCATGAACTGGACGAAAATCTCATTGTGAGAACTATTTATTCGTGGGGACCTGTAGGATAGTAATGCAATGAATTTGAACAATTAGCTTCAGCAAAAAGCTCAGCATACTTACATCTTGTAAAATCTAAATCCTTTGGTTATTTTCCGTCCAATTTTTGTTTTATGTTTTTTTGTTTTGTCAAGTTGGTGTTAATTGTTTTATGTTTGTTGTTTTTGTTACGTTTTAATAGACGTCAAACATTTGACACTTTGCAGAAGTAGCGTTGCCACACGGTTCATAATAGGCAAATTGACGATCATTTTAATTATTTTACTTATATTTTTGTTAAATTTAGTAAATTTTTAAAATGGAATAACATTTCTGTACCAAAATTAAATTATCCGATGCAAATAACCTTGAGGTTACTCCATTAAAATGATTGTATTTCAAACTAACAAACATCTTGCATCTCTGATTTTTCGAAGTCAAACCAAATCAGCTGATTTGCCAAGAACTCACTTACTCACATCACAAAAGAAAAAAAGTTGGTTGCAATTTTGGACTTATTTTATAAAACCTAATTTATTAATTAATTTGATTATTTTATCGTACAGAAACTTGTAATTAAGAAGTAAACATTACAAATTTTGTCACGGCACAGTTAATTTGTGATTACAATAATTATTCTTTCCAAAAAATGAGAACTCACAGCGCTCTCACAATGGAAAACATGGCGAGAAAAAATTGCATGAAATGGGGTGAAAGTGAGTTGCAGAACACCTCTCGGTGTATACTTCTCCCTTCACCACCACAAGTGAATTCCAGAACATGGGCGAAAGTAACGAACAATGATATATGTAGACGACAGACCTCGAGTCTCGGTAATCACTAAAACAGATCATAGTGCCGTAACCAATGCCTGCCTCTCTTTGGATGTGTGGTAAATTGTGAGGGCTACTCATAATATTAGAATGTTAAAACCAATGAAAGTGTCCTGAAGTCTCCAAAAGAAGCTTGCCTTTCGTGTGAGGAATATCGGCGCATAAAGTATACAACAGGTCCACGAAGTCAAAAACGAAAAAGCACTCGTTATAAACGGGAACATCAAAAACCTCCACGGAGCAAGAGCAAAAGGATGAGAAGGAATTAAAGCTAAATTTGCTGCCAAGGGAAATACACGCAAACAGCTAGACGACGATTATATAAGCAAGTCATTTAGTCATTTTAGTTAGGACGAATTTATTTTTCACTCAGGATATAAGTTTTTCATGGAGCGCCCCAGTAGGCGAGTTGGTAGCGTACTCGCCTATGAGTTTGGGGGTTGTGGGTTCGAATCCCACCAGAGGCTCTGGTCTGTCGCTGCAAACATTTAGCCATATGGTCTTTGTAACCCGGCTTTCCCTGGACCTTATAATTAGAATATAAATTTACTTTGTATTGTAATTCATATAAATAAATAAATAAAATAAGTTTTTCATGTTTAATGAATGATATAAGAACCATTTTTGAAAAAATTACGATGAAACAATCAATGTGAAATGAAACGAAAATGTTGTCTTTGTTTTTCTAAATTTTTTTGTCTTTGATACAAATATGCAATACTATGCAACTACTATGAATTAACTTTGAACACACAATTCGTTTAATTTCTTATTTTGAAATGCTCACAACAGTAAAATTTAAACAAACAATCAAACATCATCTATGAATTTGACATTTCAATGAGTTCTAAAAAATTGTGAGAAAATTAGCTGATCGCTGCGCTCTGATCAATGAGTTCTAAAAAATTGCGAGAAACTCAGCTAATCGCTGTACTTTACCTTGTATTATTTTATCGTGGTGTGTGTAGGCGAACGAATGAAATCGAGATAGCCGACTGACTTTGAGAGACTCGGTTTCATTCGAATGGCTTTTCTTTCGAGATAGAGAAACAGGTCATTTGTTTTCTGGCCAGATATCACTAAATATAAAAAAGCACCGGAAGACAAATTAATAACGTTTATTCCATGATACTGTGTGAACAGCAGTTTCTCTCCTGTACAATAAAGGTAAATATCTACATAATAATGCTAAAATGACAAAGTTACTAATTAATAGCAAACTTGTAGGCGGAAACAGCTGACTTTGTTGTTGAAAATGGCAACAGAGAAACAGGTGTGCTTATATAGCAGAGAAGACAACTATTTCAATGATATGTAGATTAAGGTTTGGTCACCACAATACGAGAGATCATCTTGCCAGGATAGGCATCGTCGCCTCAAGACTCTGCGACTGCGGCGCGATACAAACCATCGACCACTTAACATTCCACTGTCCTAACATAGACAACACACGACGTCAAGAATTCATCACCAAACTACGAAGATCTGGAATTGATCAACTGGATATAGACACACTTATTAGGTTTTTTTCGAGCACTACATGGATTTTACAAGAATACTAACATTCAAATATAACGGCAGTATCATCATCCCCTATTCATACAAAGTGCGAAGGCACACATGATTTTGAACCACAAACATAACAGAACCCTACAAGGTGGCAACATAGACTTAGTGTCTCGTGTCGCCTTTATATTCCACATATGTCTGTGGATTTGACACTACAGTGTCAACAGAAGAAGAAGAAGAAGACAGCTACAACAAACTTTTGTTTGCTGTCATTACTAACATCTTTCTTTGAGTATATGATGATTGATTGTAAGGGAAAATTCCACAAGTATTGGTGTTTGCGGGTGCAATTATTATGTCAAAGACCAGTTTGGATAAAACATCCCATCGAATATGTGATAAGTACACTCGTAATTGTAAAATATGTGTATATATTTAATGCATCGTAATATATTTCTATGTTTTTGTTTTTTTTTGTATGAACTTTTATCTGTTTGTAAGTATGTATTCATGTATCTATAGCTGTATGTAAGTTTTTATGTATTGCATTTGTTGTATATATAATAAACATTGTCGTTTTTCGGTTTGTTTTGTTTTTTTTGGATTTCGAAAATAAGAATATCTAAAATACCTTATCTATGTATGTATGTATATTGTATGTGTGCACGTATGTATATACATACGTCAGAATGCCTGTAATTATGCATGCACTTATGCACTTGACTGTATTTAAAACTTTGGTTAGTTATACGTTGCATTTTCTCTCTATAATTTTGGTTTTCAATTTGTGAACATTTGTTTTGTTATTGTTTTTATTTTCCCATAATAAATATCAGTTTGTTTTTGTTGTTGTTTGTATTGTTGTTTATTGTTATAAAAATTATGTTATAATAATTTTAACAATTTATAGATGTATGTATGTTTGTATAGTGTTGTATGTTATATGTTGGTTGTGTGGCTTTGATGATGATGACGTTTCGTTTGTAAGGTGTGCTTTCTGGTTCGTTTTTTTTTGGTTTTGATCGGTTGGTAATTTTTCGCGGTTGTAGCTGTTGGTAAACTGTGGTTAAGTGTTTCATTTTTCGCTAGATATCATGCAAACTCCATCAAATTTTTCAAAAAATAATAACATAGTATTTTGAAATATTAGCTAATAATGCGTTTTCTATAAATACTCTTTTGTGGTTGTAAATTATATAGGATAGAGAAGGGCCATTTTCAACACATGTGTTAAACTCTTTAGTAAATACACAGCCAAATTATGAGTATCTGTGCTCGATTTTTCTCCTGCGTTTTAAAGTGTTACCGAGAATAAAATCTTCTTTTCTGAACTAGCTAAGGCTGTCTCTTAAATATGAGTGAAAGCGTACATACGTACGGTTCTGTAAATATCAATGTCAAAGTCGATTTACGAATACGCCGAGTAATTTCGAAAAAAGTTTGATAGAACGTACTGGCGAGATAGAGAGAAAGAAAATACTTGCTCTCCCTTTCTGAACAACTCCCAAAAATCAGTAGAAACGAACAAATATATTAGAAAAATTTCTGAATTATAATAATAATATACTCGTATGTGTAAAATTACATATTTGTTGCAGTGTTTTACATAGTTTACGGTAGTACGCGCTTGTCGGAGCGTATTTTCAGTATACTCCTACGCCCTAACTTCTCACTAGTATTTAAATAGCAGCCTCAGTTAGTCCCTATTTAGACTGGCAATTTTTTCAGCAGATAATCGGCTAATTCTCTTTTCAACTTGCCTCTGCGTACTCGAAACGTACAGGGAGAGTTGGAGTCGGCCTTTCTAAAGGGTGTTTTTACAGTTTTTGTTGAATTCTCGATATACTAGAGTCTTCGTCTCTCAGAAGTCTGACAGATATATTTGTGTATCAAACAGATTGATTCCGATGATGGGCAACTGGGCCTGTGGTATCTCTAGGGACCACAATTCGTCAATGTGAGCTGGTAACTCCGGCTGCCACTTTAAAATAACATTTTACTTCGCATGTGTTCTTATCTGAGTACTTTCATATAACAAATACATTTAGCTTTTTCGACCTACGAATCCACTTCAAGCATCATCCTATCTGTGTGAACCTTTATTGCCATATATTTGCCTAATTTTCCTTTGAATGAGTTTCAATTTAAATTTCAAGTATAAGTCCTGAAATTTCGAATGTTGAGTTCTGCATAGAATTAATTAACCCCCTAAACGAAAGTTAAATTTCGCCCGAAATCTGTCCATTTTTCAATTAAATCCGCAGATACGAACTGAAAAATCTATCGCTGATATTCTGTCGCGATAGATTTCGATAAAGTACTCACTATCGAGTACTTTATGATCGAAATGTGTTTTTGATTATCGTTAAAAGAGTACATATATATGTAAGTTTCTGTAGAATTCAAGTAGATTGCTTAAATATATTATTATACATCTTATCTGGATAGTTTTTAATAAATTCTAATGCTCACTTGTTCTTATTAGCAACATTAAAAATGGCTTTCGATCGAAATGTATCGATGTCGAATGCCTCGAATATGACCAGTTTGTTTCGGGGAAAATTATTACAAATGAAATCATGGAAAAAATGGTTAAGATTTATCAACATTTTTTATGAAATTTCGATTGAATAGTTCTGAATAGACTCAATGAAGTGCAAACTATATCTTCTGTCTTTCTTATGGAATTTCTGGATTTCATTGATTATATTACGACACATTAATTGGGAGTGTTTTTTTGTAAGATTTTACTTTGTTATTCATTTGCATTGAATCAGATCGATGAATCTGGTGTTATTTTGTGGAATTTGTTCAGGTGAGCGCGAACACTAAAACCAATTCGAAAGGGTAATTGAACCCAAAAATGCTACACAAAATGTCCAACATTTGTAGTTATTTATAAAAGGGATAATTGATTGGTATGGGAAAATCCAATAAAAAGGAAAACGAGTAGCAATGGGACTCCTTCTCGGATAGATTTAATTTCCTATGAAATTATACGTGTGGGTGTGTGTATGAGTGTGAGAAATTACGGACGTACCTTTAAGTCCTTAGGGAGGAATAGAACAAAACGAAAATTAAAAAAAAAAACAATGCAAATTGTCAAACGAGTGAGAGGAGGAAGAGGAAATCGTCAAAGTGGAAGTAGAACATGTCAACAAATCATGCATGTCTCAATGTATGTATGTATGTTGTATGTTGGAATTTGCTGGAAAGTAACTCCGTAATTAAGGCACCATTTACAATTGCTTTTTTACACGTATTTTTCCATTTGCAATGTACAATTCATTTGTTGTGAGTGTATGCGTCTGTGTATGTGTGTGTGTGTATGTATGTGCATTCGTATTTATTTGTGTTTTTGTTTTATTTAATTTATTTGTTTTTATTTATTTAAACTTAATTCTAAGAAAACTAAATTGCTTTACGAAAGAAATAAAGTTTTAAAAAAATTGAAGGCATACACAATCATCATTCTTCATTCATTCCATAAATTGTTGTTGTAATAAAATTTCGAGTCAAAATTACATTATCCCTTTTGTTTGCTACATTTGTTGTAGCATTTTCATGTGGTTGTTATTTTTGTTTGTTTGTTGGTTTGTTTGTTTGGCTTTTAGAGTTGCGTTGGCCCCAGTTTTCCTGTAATATGTATGTAAGTTTGTCCAGCAGAGCTTGTTGCCGATTTTTAAGGGGCCTGTCAATCAATTCGGCTGAAGATTATCTATCCAGTGCAACAGATATTGGGATGGATACATGTGCCTCAGAGTCTTTTCGCAAAACCTCACAAATACAGGGAACGAAGAAAGTTCGTTATTATTTTTTTCAAAAATTATATATGTATGTATGATTGAGCTGTGTGTGTGTGCAAATCGAACTAACTTTGTAGTTTTTAAGTCTTAGTAGATATGCCCTTACTCTTCATAATAGATAATTTGTGAAAGGTGAATAGGACGTTCTAAACCTTGAATCACGGAATTCGATTGTGAGAACATTACGATGAAAATGTATTGTGATTATTGTCAAAAGAATTCTGATATTGTGGTAATTCACATTGTGGTGCACATTCTTTTGTATAACACTGTAATATAAGCAAAGCAAAAGCTGTTGTAACCACTAGAGAATACTCATTAAGTTGAAATTTAGTCTTTCCGAATTGGTATACTTTAGAATGGATGTTTTAGTATGTCCAAATTTGTCGGGTGAATAAAACTTTGATTTAAGCTGCAATAAAAGCCTAACTCACAGCCTAACAGAAAATAAATATTTCAAAAAGTAGGTTCAAACTTTACCAAAACATAGTCATAACATCAAGCATATGGATGTATACTTATGCGGACAACGTGGCCATCGCAGTAACTGGCAAATTTTCCTTTCGACTTAAAAGAACTACGGTCACATGAGGATATCACATTGTAGTGCTATGGTAACCGACCGAGTGGTCGGTCTATATACCAACGGTGTACACTTTCGAGAGAATACCAGGAAAAATAAACCATCTCCACTTCTATACGGACGGTTCGAAGCTTAATGATAAGGTTGGCTTCGGAGTACACACTAAAGAACTTAGGCTTGATATAGCTCACAGACTACCAAATACATGCAGTGTCTATCAAGCAAAAATAATGGCAATATGGGAAGTCGTCAAGAGGCTGAGTCACATCATAGTGTCCGACACTGGTGTTGTCATTTACTCGGACTGCCAGGCTGACATGAATTCTGTGGAGGCCACATACCTGAATTCACAAATAGCATTTGCCAAAAAATCAGGAGGCAATAACTAACCGTTTTTTTTAATTACTCAATAATTCCAAATTTCCACATATAGGCATTATTGATTTATCAATGGAATCATTACTCATAGATTATTTTTAAAGCATATTTTTGGAATTAGTAAAAAGTACATACAAACAATGATATATATACTATGTAAGTATAGTCACAATCTTTAAATTTTATACGTTTAAATAGATTATAAAAACAAATACGAAATTCATCAGAATTTATATATAGTTTATTTTACAGAAGGATTTCCACCTTGTGCGGGAAGTATCAAAGTGATGGGCTAATGCACGCGTCATGCGGCGCGGTGCGAATTCAGCATTGCCCGTACACGAAACATGTGGTTGTTTTCGATAAAAGGTTAACAAGAAATTGTGTCAGATTGAGAACAATTTAATCTGGCAATGCCAAATCAAGCGGTGACGCGGAGAATTTGAATAAATTCATCTTTTTATTTGCCCCTTATGGTATGCTTTAATCATGTTGTTCAACATACGGTGAATAAATAATAGCTAAAATTAAGAAGAATTTTGGGTTTTACCATTTCTGTAATCAAATCAACGTTTACAGGTTGAAACAGAATTTTCTTTTTGCAACGGTTTGATGAAAAGAGATGGCAACCCTCTATTCCAACATGAATGCTGTTCTCGTTTTCTTTGTATTCTTTCTAATATCTCATTCTCTCTGTAAATCTCATACTGTAAAGTTCTTAGCAAATGCAATACGCATCATTATTTTACTTTCAATAAACTTTAATATTAAATAAAACCACCGAAATTTATCAGGTTATGGGCCCAGGTTGTTACACTGCGGAATTGTAATTAAATAGAATTATTATTTGAGGAATTAAATACAAGATAAAAAATGAGTACTCCAGTTGTCCAAATAGAGAAATTGGACGAGAAGAACTATGACAGTTGGTCTATCCAAATGCGGAGTGTTCTAATCCACAGTGGATCATGGAAAATTGTAAATGGGACCACTAAGAAGGAAGGTGAAGCAGCCGTAGTTGCCAAGTGGGAATCTGACGACGAAAAGGCTCTGGCGTCTATATATTTAAGTGTGAAACCGACACAGTTGGGGTACATACGTAATTGTACAACTTCGCACGAAGCCTGGAAGAAGTTAGAGGAGGTATATATGCCCAGAGGCCCTTTGCAGAAAGTTTCACTCTACAAGAGACTGATTAATCTCAAAATGCAGCATAATGGTGACATTGTTCAACATATGAACGATTTCTCAGAGGTGTGCGAGAAATTAATTGGAACCGGCATTGAGATTAAGGAGGAGCTGTTAACCATAATGTTGATGACAAGCCTTCCAAGTGAGTATGACAACTTTGTAGTGGCCATGGAAACCCGGGACGAATTGCCCACTCTCTCATCCCTAAAACAAAAGCTTATTGAGGAGGGAAAGAGACGGAGAGAAAATCCTACACGGGTTTCGTATTTTCATTTGGTGGTTGTCCTATCACTTGGGAATCTAGAAAGCAAAAATCAGTCGCACTTAGTAGTACGGAGGCCGAGTATATGGCGGCATCGGACGCATCCAAGGAAGCAATTTACTTGAAGCGCCTTTTGATGGAGTTGAATGCTTGCGATGGAGGACCTGTCGTTCTCCACATAGACAATCAAGGTGCCCAGAAGTTGGCTGAGAATCCGGTATATCACAAAAGATCGAAACACATCGATATAAAATTCCATCATATCCGTGACTTGGTTCAGAGCAAGGAGATAAAATTGGAGTACTGTCCGACGGCCAATATGATCGCTGACGTTTTGACAAAGAATCTGTCGAAGGTTAAACATTATGATTTCATTAAATTGTTAAACATTAAATGAATTTTTGTACAACAACATCCATGTTGAGGAGGAGTGATGAAAATAGATGGCAACCCTCTATTCCAACATGAATGCTGTTCTCGTTTTCTTTGTATTCTTTCTAATATCTCATTCTCTCTGTAAATCTCATACTGTAAAGTTCTTAGCAAATGCAATACGCATCATTATTTTACTTTCAATAAACTTTAATATTAAATAAAACCACCGAAATTTATCACGGTTAACTAAGAAATAGTCTATCAATTTTTGTCAATGTCAAGACCTCGGTCACCCTTGAGTATAGTTTTATACTGGAGGAAATGAAACACACTGAATTTTGACAACTTGCCGGTAAACCACAGCTTGAAAAGGAATAAATAACACTGAAAAATCTTCTGTATTCCAAGCAATAAACAAAGTTCCAATTCACTTCATAGTTTCGGAGATATGGGCCTACCAAATACCCTCTAAAATAATTAACTTTACAACTACTAGTTTAATATGTATGCACTTTACGAGCATTTAAATGGTCGTACAGCAAAATTTTGCCAAGATATCGCGAAAACTTTTCAGAACATGGTTAATTGAAATTTTCTTTACAGAATAGAATAAAAAAATACAACCGGGCCTGTTCTGTAGCAAGTTGATTTCATATCACGGTGATTTTAAAATCACTGGCGACTTACAATCACTGTTGGAGTTCGAAATCGCCCGGTTTATTATTCATAGGGTGATTTCGAACTCCAAAAGTGTTGTTAAGTCGCCAGTGATTTTAAAATCACCGTGATATCAAATCGACGAAAGATTGGAGCTCATGAAAATTGGGAGTTTTGCAGCTGATAATAAATACACTATCCAATTCTATAAACTTATCCCAACTGTTATGAATAGAAGTGTTAAAACGTAGCAATGATTTAATTTCATGCGTTATTTACTTTAAATGTCAGACTTCCATTCGCTAGGCATTGCGTTGAGGCATCTAACTTGTATCCCCCGAATACTGTTGCACTTTGGTTTTTATTTTTTTTTGAGTTTGCAGTTTTTTTGTAGTTTGTTTGTAGAAATTCATTAGTTTATGGGTTCATATTTAGGCTTCGTTTTATACAAATTACAATTAATAACTTACATTACATTGTATGCAGTAAATATTTCATTTAAATATATTTATGTATGTATATGTTTTTTAATGTATGTATATATTTTGCTGTTTGTTTTTGTTTTTTGTTTTGCCTTAAATAAAAATACAATATGTGTTAATAATAATAATATTAAAAAAAGAAAATTTAGCTAAATATTTTAAATACGTAACATGTCATTTGTAATTATTATTAAATATTGTTTTTCTTTCTTCATTTTATTGGTTTTTATTATACTAGTACTAAAATGTTTTTTTATTCTTGATAATTTTTTTTATTTTTGGTTTTTGTTCTTTTTCAAAATGATTGTTTTGAAGTGTCCATCAAAAGCGAACTATTTGTCGGTAAAAATCACAAAATACCCTCGCCTTTGACATTTTTGTCTTTCATTAAACTTAGTTTTCTTTTGTTTTATTTTTTATTTTTTGGTAAGATTTTAACTATAACTAATAAATATTTTTCTTCATTTTTTTGTTTGTTTAAATATTTGATCCTTCACATTACTAGATTTAATAAATGAAATACAGATGTATACATATATGTATGTATATGTAAATGTAAATAATAATACATAAATAAATATGAATATATAGATATATATATATACTTTATGTTTATTCCATATAAGTCGTATATAGAATACATTTTTGTTTTTCTTTTACTTTCAAAATGTCTGTACTTTAAGTGATTTTTTTTGTTTTTTGCTTTAATTTAATTATTTATTTATTTTATTTAATACCTGTAATCATTTTTATTTTTTGTTTTGTTTTATATTGTTGTCATAAGTTTACCGTTTAATTTAGCTTTTTATTCAATTTAGTTGAGCTTCACACTCGCCACTGTGAACGAACAAACCTCCAATGGCAAATGTCTTTGAAATTCTCTTTCTAGTTTAGCGATTATTTAATTTTGAATTTTATTATTCATTTTTAATTTTAATTTGAAACATTTTGAGAAGTCTTGCCTATGATACATAATTTTGAAAGGTGAATTTGCATTAGCACCAAATCAAAATGTGTTCTAATGGGAATTGAGCAATTTTTAAACTTAATCAATATGAATTAAGCAATCTCTAGAAGACCCTTAATTCGAATCGAGACGTGTTAGTTTCCTTATATTCTTAATATTATAAATGGAAAACATGTGGAGCCTCATTGTTTTAGTTTTTCTATTTAATTTATTTTCGAGTTAATTACACTATGCAACAAAATTAATAAAATCTGAATGTGTCATCCACAATTTGTTTATTTGGCGTTATGGTCGCCGGATTACATAAATTCAAAAGTCTTTCAAATGGGCGATGTCAAGAAATTTGTTACACTGGGTGGTAAGTGTTAGTACAACGTTGTTCACATAAATCACAAAAATTTGAAAATAAATAACCTCAATTATTTCCTAACTTGTCTTTTAATCCTTTAAATAGGCGTACAAATATATTATGTTATATTATGTCTTTTCGAAACTATTGAAATGATTCGAAGAAAAAAGATAATTTAATTTGATATCTGTATAAACAAAATCGGATAAATCGTTTAGAAGGAGGAAGAAATGGGACAAATTTAGAAGAATCTTTTGTAAATAGGTCTCCTTTGCAGGTCCTTTGGAGAGCGTGACAGACCTGTATAGCTTGGTAAATACACTGGAGGACCAAATGAATGATGGTGGAATCAGGACCTTAAGGTTCTAAGAAAGCAATCTAGGAAAGCTTTTAATGCGGCTAGGAAAAGCGGTAGTGAACAGTCTTGGGAGGTGTATAAAAGCTGCCTGCGCTTATATATGAAATAACATAGGAAATCAAAAAGAGATTTCTGTAATCTTATTGAGGAATTATCCAGAATCAATACTACACTCATGTTGTGTTGAAGGTGGTCGCTTCAAAGGTAGACACTCTTTATAGTAATTGAAAAGATGTAACACGCGTTAAGTAAAAGACTTATTTTATTCAATTAATTTTATTTAAGATTAAGAATATAGAGAGTAAAAAGGAATAACCAAAGGAATGACATTTGATGTATAGTGTTGCCACTGTTATTAATTAGCAGAGTTCCTTATACAGAAGGTGCCTTTAATAATGTCCTCCCGTCTGTCATTGTATTAGGTGAGCTGTTGTTTACTGAATTATGACTATGCTAATGACTTGTTACGCAAATATTTCAGTGATGGGGAACCCCTCAAGGTGTTGTCATTTCACCACTTTTGTGGTCCTAGGAATAAATAATATCTTATATATGATTGGAATTATCGAAAATTAGGGTGTGCATTTATGATGATGATATTGTAGTGCTGTCCGCAGGTAAATTCTTGCTGTAGATTTCCGAAATTTTAAAGGATTCCCTACTGGAAATATCTACCATGGCAACTGGATGCGGTTTAAATATAACCCAGCAAAGACGACCTGATACTGTTCACACGAAAATATAAAATACCTTTTAGATTACCAGCGCTTCAAGGAACTACAATTCAACTGCCCAAATCAGCCAAATTTGTCGGTGTCATACTGGATCGTAAATCAAAGTGTGCGGTAAGTAAAGAAGCCCGTTACATGAAGGTTTTCGTGGCCATGTATTCATGTCAGAAGTTCATAGGCCCCAGGTGGGGGGATAAAATTTAAATTCATTCATAGGCTTTACTCAGCTGTGGTATGACTAGTCCTGACCTACGTTTGTGATACATGGTGAACCATTATAAGGTTTGAAATTTATGGATATGAATTTCGAAATTTATGGATATGACATATTTTCTAAATATGCCATAAAATTGCTAATTTTATACGAGTTTATTTCTTTTAAAAAAACTTCTTTATGTATTTTCGAAATTATTGAACGCAAAAAAATAGTACTGCCTTTATTTTGATAATTCTATAAACAAAATTGGATAAATCGTTCAGAAGTTAAGTGTGCAAATAATTTTGTAAAAAGAAATTAAAAAAAAATTGTATCCATAGAATTTAAAATTTTGCTTATTTCTTTAGATAAAATAAAAATGTGTTTTTTCGACCTTTTTTTCTTACATGTTTTATGCACGGGTATTTGTTTTTCAATCAAACATTGTAATGTGAATTCACAATAAATGAAAAAATATAGTGAGTGGACCTGATGTTTATTGTTGCATAGTGTTTTCATCCTCAAATCTCTGATCAGATGAGTTATTATCAATGAGAATTTTAGAATCCTTTTTGCAACAATAGTTAGCCTTTGTAATTTAAAAATGTTTATATGAAACTGAAGGTGACTTTGAAGTATATTTTGGTCCTATGAAATTCACAAACTGTCAAAGGAAGGTTCTAAAATAATTTTTTAAATTATTATTTCTCCTAAAATCCTTTTTTATCAATTATTTTTTTCTAATTTATTTAGTGTTATTATACTTATAAATCTAAGGCTGCACAGTACACATTAAAAGTACACGCACACACACACACACTAACATATTTGGTGAGAGTGTGTGTGTGTAGTTATATCTAAATTAACATTGTTGCTATTATAATTAACAACAATTGATTACAGATTGACTTATGATTTTTTTATTGATTTGCTTTGTTTTTATTTATTTTGTTTTTTTATTATTGTTGCTGTTGCTGTCTGTCTAATATCAAAAAACAAACAACAAATTCCGTGTATTTGTGTTACCTAATTTTAAGCAAAATTGCACATCAAAAAATTTTTTTGTTTTAAGTTTTTCTGTGTTTGTCTCTTTTGAAGAAGAAAAAATCTAATAAAGCTCTTAAGACTATGTGACTGACTGTGTTCGGTTTTCATTCAAAATTGTTTAAACATTTAGCAAAAACATTAGTTTATTTCTTTTTTTCTTGTTAATTTTTTACTTTTAACTATTTTAAATATGTTTGAATCAATTCCTTTTTTGGTATATTTTGTTAATTACATACATGCAAGTTGTATTTTAATTTCATTTTGCCAATTTGTTTCTTTTTGTTTTTTTTGGAAAAAAGTGTTTGTTTGCTGTGGATAGAACCGATTAAAAATGAAAAAAAACAGAAAAACACAACATCTTAAAAAACGTGGCAACAAATACAATATTAAATAAGTGCAGCTATAAATAATTATGGCCTTTGCAATCTCATTTGTTGTTGTTATATATGGTTATAATCTTAAGTTAATTCTCCCATATTTTTTGTTTTGTTTTGTGGTTTATTTGGTAAATATATGTGATTTGGTTTTGTTTTCTGTTTTAAATCGCTTTGTAGAGCTTTATAGAGATATGTTTAATTAATAAAAATCTTTTTGTCTTTCTCAATAATATGTCTTGTTTTTGTTCATTTTGGGTTTTACTTTTGTTTTCTCGAGATATGTGATTACTTGAAAGAAATATACGCTTAAATATTATTTTTTTCGAATTTGTGGAATATACCCGAGTGTGTATCGCAAATGAAATAGAAGATTTGAGAAAAAATAAATAAATTAAAGTGAAATAAAAACGATTTGATGATAAGTTTTGATAATAATTAAACGCCTTTTATTTTATTTGAAACATTATTATTATTAATTGTTTAAATAAGTTGATATAAATTAAAGTTTTGATTAATTTATTAAAATTTAAAATGTAATAATAAAAGTAATAATAAATATAAAAACTAAACAAATACATCTAAGAAGTGACAAAAAACTCTAAAATAAGAATAAAAATTAAAACTTGTATAACTTCAATATAACTAAGATTTTTGTTTAATGTGATGACGACAATGACGGTTCTTCATTCCGTGCAAATATATGTACGTATTGTATGTATGAATGAATGCACGCATATTCGAAGCTGATGATGATGGTAATAATGATAATGATACTGATGGGTGCATGAAAGCAGAGGATTGTTGGGTGGATGATTGGCTGTGAATTATAAGTGATGGAATTGGCTATGAGAATAATAGTTCGAATCTTTCTTTCGTGTTAAATATGTATAATTTCTCTTAGTCTGTCCAAATTATTTGAACAACTGTTTGGCACCATTTTCCACAGTAATTGGGAAAATTCACTTGTTTTTATTTTTGACCAAATTTGTTCAAACTCGTTTGATATAAGACCCGATTTGATATAAGACCCGATTACATGGTGCGATTTGTTTTATAAAATAAATGTGAGTGACCGAATAAAAAACATAAATGTATAGCCTGGAACCACTCACCGTCTAAACGAACATGATTTTACGTAGGAATTTCAAAAGAGAATTAAAAAAGTCGTATGGACAAGTTGCGCCGTGTTAATTGGGTCATAAATTTGTCCCCTGTTTGCTGAAATTAAAAACACACCGTCTGAACAAACATGAATTTACGTAGGAACTCCAAAATTAAGAATTAAGAAAGTCACAGGAACATGACGTTTCTTGTAAATCGGATCTAAAACGTCATGGCCTTAGCCTAACAAAAACAATATAAAAAGTTTGATTTGTGACTTGGAGTATTCCATCACAGATATCTCGTTTCCATCCAGTGTCTGCGCTAAATGAACCACTACTATGATCAATTTGGATTACTTTGGGTCGTTGTACATATACTTTCACCACGACAACTGGAGGGAAAACAAATTAAGTCAATTTTTCACATGAAATATTCTCATTTACAATGGGAAACATTTCAATTACTGTTGAAAATGGTGTAAAGGTCCAAATGAAATTTGCCCCGTGAAAAAAAGCTTCTTATGAACAAAGTGCAAAAGAAACAAAAAATCGGAGAAAGTAGTTCCAATTGCGGATGAAAATATTTCAAGAATATATGTTCAAAGTGAATAAGATCATATCGCATATCAGCGAAAGCAGTGAACGTAATAGATAATGCTGCAAAATTAAATGTAGCCTTAAGAAATATAGTATTTTGTATGGAATACTTCCTGCATGAACGACAGAAACATGTTAAGGGCCTTCAAATTAAATATTCCTGTATAATTTTGCATTTTAAAAAACCGACACTGGGAACGGGGAATAAAAAGGATACATTGGTCAAGGACATGATGATGAGTAAACCCCAAGCTATATTGTATATAGAAAAAGGGGAATTTATACTTTCATTTCCGATAACAATTTATATTAAACATAAATTATATCGACCACCAGAATAAATCATACATATATATTATACTATATATATATATGTATCTACGCACGTACGTACGTATGTATCTATGTGAATGATAAATATGTATCAAATGTATTTGATGACATTTTGATGTTCTTGTACACATATTCCATTTGTTTCTTTTGTTTTTTTCTTTCGGCTAAAACAATAATAATAATTATTGATAATATTAAAATATATATGTATGTATGTATGCATGTATGTATATGTTTAATTAATGTAATGTTTTGTTTGTTATTTTGCATTAATAATATTAAGAAAGTCTTTTATCTTCGCATAAGCTCTTTGGGCTTTTTCTTTTAAATACGTTTTGTTTTTGTTTTTATTTTTGTATATTATTAATTAAAATTGTTTTGTTTTTTCTTTTAACTGGATAATGAAAATATATATGTATGTATGTATGCTGGTGTGGGTGTACGTTGGTTATATTGTTGGATATACGATACGATGAAAATGAATTATAATTAAATTAAAATTAAAACTACAATTAAATAAAGTTTTGCTTTAACTTTTGTTGTTGTTGTAGTTGTTTGCTACCACTACAATAAGAAGTTGTGAAACAAGTGTTGCAAATTATAAGATAAAAATAACAGAGTGTTTTCATATAACAATTTTCACTTTTAATTTTAAATATATAAATTTTGTTTTAAATCAGACTTTGGTTTAACAATTGAGTTTTGTTTTTTTTTGTTTGTTTAAATTGTTTTTGTTTTGCTCTAATTAAATATAACAAATTTATAACAATATAAATGTAATTTTGTTTAAAAAGAAAAACAGAAATTCTCTAAAAAGAAAATGCCAACAATAAGAATTTGTTTTAATTAAATTAAAATAGATTTTGTTCTAACACAGATAAAAACGAAAACACTCCTGACGAATGAACGAACGAACGAACGAACGAACATATATGTATGTATGTAGATGCAAATAAAATAAATGACGAGTTTTTTTACTTCAATAAATTAAAAAAAGAAAATTTTTCTATATTTTATTTTATTTAATTATTAATTTGCAGTTACACACAAAAGACAACCTTTACACAACAAAACCAATGTCGTCGTCGTAAAATGATAAATGATAAAATGGAAGAAACTGAAGACGACGAATGAATGTCACAATTTAGCTATTTCTAATAAATACTTTGTTAAAATGCCAATTTGAATTCTAATGAAATTCAGATTTTCCATTTGAATAAAGAGAAAATAAAAAACAAACTTTGGAAATTTATTAAATTACAATTGATGTTGCAATATTTTTTTGGCACTTTTTATTTAATATTACATATTTGAATTTCACATTGAAATCTTTGAAATTGTTTTTTTTTTTGCTGGGGTACATAAATTGAATTTTATAATGGAAAATTCGAATATCATTTAAAAAAATATCAAGTGGGGGTTAGTTAGGTAATGTCACTATATTACATCTAGTCCCTAGTGCTGAAGTGCTCAGTTGAATTTAAATTTTCTGTGAGAAATTGAATTTAATCGCAAAATATACTTTGGAGAGTGACATTAGTTCCGACCCAATTGGCTTATTTGTGTGGTTAAGATCAAATTTAGCATGTAACCACATTTGAGAAATGAAATCAAGGCGTTTGAGTTTCCTTTTACTAGTTTTCAGTTTGTTTCTTCTGTTCTGCTTAATATTGTATATGTATGTATATATATATATATATATTATATGTTGTTTTTTGTATCTTTTCTTATAAGAGAATATCAAAATAAAAAATACGTCGTTCTTTGTTTTTTTTTTATTAAATTTCATAAATATGCATTGTATGATAAATTTAATAAAAAATTGTAAACAAAACAAATGAAAACACAAAAATAATGCACATTTTTCTTATTTGACTTTTGTTTTGTTTATTGTTTTCTGTTTTCTTTTTATGATTTTGTTATTATTTTCTTTAAATTGTGTTTCTATGTTTAGTTTATTAGGTTATTTTTTCTGTTAATTTTATTCTAAAAAGACATTTACTTCGGTTTTTGTTACTTTTGCATTTAAAGGTTTTATGTGTGTGTGTTGTTTTTTTGTTAAGCTGTATTTCATTCGGCTTGTTTTATTTTTGTTTTTTAGCTTTTGTTTTTTGACTACACTTATAAATTAATTGCTGTTTTCTCTTACGATTCTTGGCTGAGATGGGCATTTTGCATATGAGTTGCCTTTGCATTTGCATTTCTGTTTTTTTTTTGAGGCAAAATGTTCTTCTCATTACCAAATGAAAAACGTTTTAGTATATGTAAAATAAAAAAATATAAATGATAAGAAATAAAAGTCAAGACAACATTTTAAAATAAAACCATTTTCCGTTTTTTTTGTTTTGTTTTTTTTTTTTTGCTGTTGTAGTAATATAGTAAATGTTGGATTAATTGTGTGTTTTTGTTATTTGTTTTACTTTATATAAACTTGTCTAACTTGTCTTATGCCATTTTGTTTTTAAATTGTTTAAAAATTTAAATTAATATTGCTTTTAGGGTTCCACACTCTGGTTTCATCAAAATGTTCTTTTCACACATTTCTTGTAAATTGTGTTTAAATGTTTGTTTGTTTGGTTGGTTGTTGCTGTTGTTGTTGCTACTGAAGATGTTGTTTTTTGTTGTTGCCACATTGTTGTTTTGCAATTGAAATTCTATTGAAAGTGTGTGTTGTTCTTTAGTGAATGGGAGTCTTCACAATTGCATTGGGAGCAATGTAATGATAACCAGGTATTGGCAGTCCAGCTGTTTCCATGGATATTCTGTAAAAATAAAAGTGGTATATTTTAAATAAGCCTGATGAGTTTGGTTTTCTAAAATGTTACAAATGGTAAAACGTACAGGTAGGTATGGTCTTATGTAAAAGAAATATCCTCATTTTACCACTTATACTTACAATTTTTATTTTGATAATTTAAATTAGGTAGTTGTGAGGGATTTTTTTCATATTTTTACGAGAATTTAATTTTCTACAGAAATCCTTAATTAAATTGAGAATCTAGTGTAATAGTGTAAAGTGTGGCCTTAATAAATGAGCAGCCGTATGGGCGGGATCTTGTATATTGCTTTCAAATGTACATCCAAACCAATCTGTTCTCCAGATTTTTGCGTTTTTTTGGTCCCGTGTGGCGCTGTCAAATGCATCCGAACCAAATTGGTAAATAACAGTATATCGAATAAATTCCATTTTTGCTTGTTTTTCTCTTTGACTTCCACTTATCAACTAGTAATCGTATTCAATGTGGGTAGGCAATTCAAAATTATATAAAAATAATTACAGATTCTTTTGCAAAGTCAAAATGTTTCCACTGTGTCATTTAATACAAATCGAAGAAAAATTATTTAATCAAAATATGAAATCTAGATCTACCCTGCACCACGAAATATTAACCAGTGATCCCATGTTATCCCATATATTGACAATCGATAATAAAAAAACTTGAGTTATTTATAGCACTAAATAGCACCCAAAAACTTTTTTGGAGTAGATTGAGGCATACTATTTTATGAAACTAAAACAAAAAATTTTGTTATGGTAATTTTTAATTCTAATTTTCATTGTTGGTGTCATTAGTATTTGAACCAAATTTTTTGAAGTATAAGACCGATAGAGCCGTGACTAAATTAAAGAAAATTATGGGGGCAACAAATGTTGGGAATATACCAAAGAAAACAATGTCTATTTGAAAAAAAATCTATGGATAAATATTTATGTATATTAAATTATGACCCATATTGTAAAAGTAGGCGAAATTAAAAAAATCATTTTTCTTGCAAAAAATTGCAAGTGTTTGTATGCACAGGAATCGAAGTTATAAGCCGTTAACGTTTTGTGCAAGATGATCCATGTGTATGGGGGGCACCAAAAGAGGGACAATAGGTACTGCAAAAGCATTACACACAGCGTATCTCAAGGGTTAAAAAGTTTGCCTAGTTTGACGCCAAAAAGTGTTAATGAGGTTTTGTTTAGGATCATCCCTTCTACTCAATTATGAAGAGATCAAAATCGGATAGGATAAACTATACAAAAATTGCGGAAATTTAAAACTGAAAAACAATTTCCAATAAATATTAGTAATTGTAAGTCTTTTTACTATTAAGGCCATATATGCAATATCACCATACACATATTTTTTGTAATCTATAAAAATTCCTAACACCAGAGTTTTTAGATTTATATAGTTAAAATCTATGATTTCTGACGATTAAAAAATTTCAAGAAAAAACCCTTTTATCTCCGAATTATTTTATTATGAAATCCAATTATCGCGGGCGGAGTTAGTACTAGGAAAAAGTGACCAAAGAATATAACGGAGACTAGGCACAAGTCTACATCTTTGTCTTTAAGAAAAAAATCGCAGTGTTATTCAGTAAAGATTTACAGCCTCTCACAAATTGTAAATATTCAATTCAAATGATATTTTTACTTTTATTATTAAATTAAATTTACATTGATAATAATTTAATTAAAACAAAAAAAAAATAATTATTAATTTTTTTTGGGATTTGTATGGAATTCCATTATAATGTAAATCGAAGTATGCATATAACTTTTGTTTGGGAAGATTAACAACTATTTTTAAAGAATATAAATTGGAATACGAAAACTTCAATCGAATAAACTGACTAAAGGTCCAACTATAATATGCATAAGCTAGCTTAAGCAACTATGCGAATGCATGAAATCGTATGTGCCAAACTACAGGGTTTTCCAACAAGAGGTGTTATTTTGAATCACCCGGTATATCGGTAGCTGTCACTTTTGAAGCTTTTATTCTTTGACATTTGACAAGTAGAAACTACGCCATTACTAAATATGGAACGATACACGATCATAGAACGATACAAAACGATCAAAAAACGATACGAACGATACAAAATCATCTTGACTGATGAGGCCCATTTCCACCTCGGTGGCTACGTCAACAAGCAAAATTGTCGCATCTGGGCCCGGAAAACACAAGAGTTATTGTTGAGAAGCCTCTCCATCCTCAACGTGTGACTGTTTTGGTGCGGTTTATGGTCCGGCGGGGTCATTGGACCTTACTTTTTCAAAAATGAGGTTGGATCAACAGTTACGTTGAATGGATTGCACTACCGAGAGATGATTAATGATTTTTTATGGTCGGAGTTGGATGGTATTGACGTTTACTTTCAACAAGACGGCGCAACGTGCCACACAAGCAACGAAACCATTGCTCTGTTACGGGAAAAGTTTCCGGTGTTATCTCTCGAAGAGGTGATCACAATTGGCCACCCAGATCTTGTGATTTAACAACTTTCGACTTCTTCCTTGGGGCCACGTGAAAGATAAGGTCTACGCCAACAGCCCAGCGTCGATTCAAGACCTCAAAGATAGAATTCGCGAGGCTATCGAGAACATAGGGCAGCCACTTTGCGATTTGGTTATGGAAAATTTCATGATCCTGTAAGCGTGGTCGTGGTGGCCATTTGGCTGATGTTGTTTTTCATTATTAACGGCCTCTTTATTATGAAATAAACATCCGATCATTTATCTCAAAAAATGGCATTTTTCTTTGCATACCAAAATAACACCTCTTGTTGGAAAACCCTTTATAATGTACTTAAGTGAACTTTTCGTTAGTTCTCTCAGCTCTCTCTCAGTTCCCATTTGCTTAAGCAGGGTGCGAAACTTAACGCACATTCCGTACGGAATTGCTTATGCATATTATAGTTGGGCCTTAAGGTATAAGCATACTTTGTGAGAAATGTAATATGGTAGTTTGTTTGGGAGCCAGAAAGGTGGTAACCTCTTGCTCAGAATAATCGCCAAAGTGGAAATCGCCTAAAAAGAACTAGTAAAGACGGTGTTAAGTTCGGTCATGCTGAACCATGAATCGCATGTGAATGGTTTCGGGTACAAATAAACTCATATTACCAAATTTCAGCCGGATTCGTTGAAATTTCTGGTTTTTGTTGCGCTAAGAAGTAAAATCTTGAGGGATCTTTGCTATATCAAAACATGGACCTATGGCGACTGTTATTCCTGTGAAGGGATCTGGGTAGAAATACACCCAAAATATAAATATTTAACCCGATCAATTGACATTTGTGGTATCTATGGCGTTACGAAATCAAATCCGACAGATGCTATATATGGAGGCTATATCAAAAAATGGACCGATATTGTCCATTTTCAATTCCATAGTTTCAATCCCATTATCTGCAGATATAAGAATTATCTGCAACAGTAATCTAGCTCAATTATTGTAGATTGTAGCGTGACTAAACAGACACCATGGCGTCTTAGAATTTTACGACGATTAAGAATTTATATTTATAAAGGGTGGTTAAATTGTAAGGGCCGGCGTTGAATGTGAACCACACCTAGACGTCAAGTTTTTTTTTTGCATTTCATTTGACATTTCTCAATTTCAGACTAACTCAATTTGAACCATGGAAAGAAGCACAATCGAGCAACGCGTTAAAGTTCTTTAAGCCTTTTACGAAAATGGGCGTTCAAATCAAAATGCATTTCGTGCACTTCGTGATGTTTTTTTGATCAGAATAATCGACTAAATGTGTCCACAATCGGGAGAAATGCGCACAAATTTTGAGCAAACCGGATCTGTAGGAGATGTGAAAACACCTGAGCATGCTCGCCCAGTTCGTTTGGTGCAGCTTATGGGCTGGCTACGTCAGTCAGGCAGTTACTGTGAATGGTGTTCGCTATCGTGAGATGATAACGAACTTTTTATGGCCCGAATTGGAAGATATGGATGTGGACAATATGTGGTTTCAACAGGACGGTGCCAATTGCCACACAGCTAACGAAACAATGGCTCTTTTGAGCAACAAATTCAATGGCCGTGTTATCTCACGTCGTGGCGATGTCAATTGGCCACCGAGGTCATGTGATTTAACACCGTTGAACTTCTTTCTTTGGGGTTATTTGAAAGAAAAGGTGTACGTCGATAAGCCAGCAACAATTCAAGAGCTAAAGGATGAGGTAATTCGGCACATTAACGACATATAACCTCAATTATGCCTCATCGTTGGAGGTGTATCGCCGAGGTCGCGGCGGCCATTTGGCCGATATTTTGTTCCATACATAATTGAACCATACCAATATTATCATAATAAAAATGACAATAATTTCCTAAATAATTTGTGTTTTATTCAAATTCAACATCGGCCCTTAAAATTTAACCACAACTTTATGAAGTCCCCCTTATAACTATATACTTTATTTGGTCCTTGATCAATATTTCCAGGTGTTTCAAACGGAGTGACATTATACCCTCACTATTGTGAGCACTGGTATACATATATCATGTGCTACGGGTCAAAAGTGTAACACATCGAAGGTGTGACCTAAGGCCTCAAGTATGTATATTTGGCAGAAATCTGTTTAGGGCCCTTTTAAATTTATTGAGCATTGTCCATGAATAACGACGAACTTAAAATTCATATGTAGTGAAACCACACTACAACAGACCCAACAGACTCCATTACTTCCAGAAAAATGCACCGTTTTCGTACGTTTTACACGCTGGAGGCATCATCGGACCTTATTTCTTCGGAAATGTGCGGAAGCTCGCGTTACGGTCAATGGAGATCGTTACCGCACCATGTGCAATTATTTTTTGTTTGAAAATATGGATGACATTGATTCGGGCGAGATGTGGTTTCAACAGGATGTAGCTACGAGATATACGGCGTCGCAATTTGACACCTCTCGACTATTTCCTGTGGGGCTACGTGAAGTCACTGGTTTGTGCTGATCAACCAGCAACAATTGGCGTCTTGGAGGCGACAGTTGCTCGTGTTACTCGTGACATAAGGTCACGTGTTGATTAAAATGTAATTCCTTTTGTTATTTTTTATAATTTCAACTTATATTGAGCATAAAGAAACAACTATTACTTCAAATGCTAAACTGGTCCAAATACTAAAGACATGTTCTATGAAAAATTTAATTTAAACAAAAAAATTACCATAATTTTTTTTCAAATATTTTTTCGTGTTTAAGATGCTAATTACTTACACCAGAAAATGTTTTAGCCCTTCGGCAAAAATTGTATAGACTAGTGTTTTTTACATGGCCACTGTTTCTTGTTTGAATAATTTTATTCGTTGATTTTAATTTGAAAACTATTGTGGATAAGTCGTTTTATACACTAATATTAAATATGCCTTGTCTCTGCTAAATTCACCGTCGCTTTGGTGGAGGAGGGTACATATCGCTCATTTAGAAAAAGAACGTGACAGCTCAAAATATATTTTTTTTGAAGTGATCATACTAAATTGTCCTAAATTTAAATATCTACAAGCTAATCCATGATTTTGTTGATTCCTGAGGAAGACAACAATATTTGGCGCACATCAGAAGTGAAGTCATCCCATTCTGTCAAATAGTTATTTTTGTATATGTAGATCTTTTAAATCACACTATAGTGAAATGGCATAACTCGAAATGTGTCGTTATTTTTCTAAAAGTGCCAAAGAAGCAACCTAAGAGCCTAAGTATGGTTGGCGGAAATCTGTTTTGGGGCATTTTAAGTAATTTGAGCACTGTCCATCCGACTGTCTGCCTGGTGGCCAAATCATATGGAAATTTAATAGCTCATAACTTTAATATCGGTGCATCACACATGCACACAATCCGGTATTGAGCAATGTCTTTGAAGTAGCTACTGTTAAGTTCAAAATGGGTGTATTTGTCAAGCTCCTTCAGGTACCGCATAAATTGACAAAGTCATTCAAAACAACTTTCCCATTAATTAATTAATTTAGCAATCGTCTAAATGTTTTCATATTCTGAGTTTTAGACAACTTTTGCAATGACAATGGACTGAGCAAAATTTTTCCACATCTCTAACATTAACACAAAGTACAATATTTTATATGACATTACTCACAGAGTGAGGATGTACCTTAGTCGGTTTACTTGACTGGAACTTTCGGACTTGTTTTTAATAAGTATTGGTGGAATTTAGTCCAATCGACCGCCTGAAAACGGTAAACTGTCTTGAGGAAATAAATTCGACTAAGGGCCATTAACAATAAATATATAAACTAGGGTTAAGAGCTAACTACCGGTTATAGCTGTCTAATTCTATACAATTTAACTTTCGTTAGCTCTAACGCTCGGTTATTTTGTATTGTGTTAATGGGGGTAAGTGCCGAATAACTTCTGCTCTATATACCCATAAATTAAGAATTGTCATCAAAAGTTTATAGCAATTACTGACGATTACTGTAACTGCAATTAATTCCATGTAAATTGATGTTTACCAATAATAATACATAAATAAATAAATAATCTTACCACACTGTAAACGGATGATGAAAGTGCATGACAAGGCGGGATAATAGTTTGGATTCAAGGATATTATTGAGGAATTTATAGGAAAAGTTCATTGTTTTTTTTCATTTGCTAAGTACGAAAACAAAATTTAGTATATGATTTATACATAAATACTAAATTGATAAATTGGCATAAAAATAACCCAAAAACACAAATTTTGTAGTTGTTTTGTTGTTTTTTTTCGTTTGTTTATTTATATTTAAATGACATTCTAAAATACATATGTATTTACTTATAATTTTTTGTTTTGTTTATATGGTTTGTGTATATGTCTGTGTTATGTATTTAATGCGGTTACAATGATTTTAATGTTTTTATTTTATTTATCTTTTTTCATATCATCTTAAATACAAATTTCTAAGGCTTTAGAGCTTAATATTTTTCTTTTGTGTATTTTATTGGTTTGTTTATATTGTTGGTATATTGTAAATGTATAAACTAATATCTAAAAACATTTAAAGTTAAATTCTCTTCACTTGTCATTTTATTTTTGTTTTGCCTTTAATGGTAAAAATACTTTTTTGTTCACCAAAAAAAAAATCTAATTAATCTTTTAGTTAAAAACTAAAAAAAAAACAAGTAAAATCGGTGTATATAAATTGAATATATATGTATGTATGTGTATGCTGGTATATGTGTGTATATTAAAAAAATATATGCAAGTAATTTTTGTTGTGTGGTGTTTGCCAATGAAAAAAAAAACAAAAAAAAATGAGATACTACATTTTACAAAAAAATTGATAACAAGAAAAATATAATTGATAAATAAATATAAACTTAGTTGCGAGAAAGCTTTGAAAGACTTTGAGTCAAGTTGCTTTTTTTGTCAAAAACATGTTTAGATGCCTTTTTTTAGAAAAAACAAATTCTCCGTTTTTTTGTTGTTTGTTTTGAAGTACATATCTTAATTTAATTATCAATAAAAAAGTGGGACACTAATCAACAGTTAAAAAAGGCGTGACACTTTGTTTTGTTTAAAATGTATAAGAAATTGTTCTTTGAATAAAATTTGTGATGGCACATCAAAAAATATTTATGTATGTATGTATATAAACATTAGATAATCGCATTTATGAGTAGGGGAGCTTTGATCACCTTTTAGTACTTACAATGAAACAAATGTTTAACACGATGGAAGGTTCGAGCCAAAGTCACTTAACTTCTAAGCTTAGCACACATCCTACTTAAAATTAAAATAGTAAGATAACTAACTTAATATTTAGCAAAAATTGTCAGAAGATGAATATTCCAGTTCAAATCATAACGATTACAGACCAAATAAAACGGACAACTGACATGTAAATTTTATGTATGGAAAGTGCTTGCTTCAAAGAGTATTTGGCTTTAAATCATCATGACATACAAACGACTGAGACTTTATGTTTTCTGCGAAAAGCTTGGGCAAATAGCTTACAGTGTCTGTCTGTACCTTCAATTGCCTTTTGTTGGAGGTAAATAACACTTGATACTCACGAAAACAAATGCCAAGAGTGAAAATATAAATTTATTACAGAAGATTTTTAGTTGACAAACCTTTTTCGTGTCGGAGTAAAATAAGATTAAATATGATTTACCATAGCAAAATGTTCTTCCCATATATCGTCATATAAGGCACGAATGGGAGGCATTTCGCTGATTTGACAAATGTTACGACTAGTGAATAATGTAAAATACGATTACCTACATACATACATATATGAATTGTAAATGTCCACAAAGTGTCGATTTGAATTACATTGTTTTAACTGTTGAAAAGTGTACTTATACGTATAAGTAGTACAGTAAGTTCTATTAATATAAGTAATAAAAATTATTATTATTTATTATTAATTATTATGAGCGAATTGGTCCTTATTCAATTGGGTTTTTGTTTAAATAACTGGAATTTTAACTCTTTTTTTTATAATTTGTTTTAAGAAGTTTGCTTTGCATTCATCAAAATATTGGTTTCAGTTTTTCCTTATATTTTTCTAAATCTAAACTACAAAAAACATCGTATGTATATGTATGTGAACATGGCAATTCTATATAGGCCTATTCAAAAAAATGTGTTCACAAGTGCACTACATATTCTTATAGAACGAATGTGAGGGGGAGGATGTGGAGTGGGGTGGTGTGGTGTGTTGGTTGTATTTTATATGGTCGTCTTATGGTATATGTGACTCATTACATTAGATAGTTTTGAAGATTTGCATGAATTTATGAATTGTATATTCATATATACATATGTATGTATGTACGAGTATATATGTAATATGTATATGATGCATCATATTATGTATGTACGACTATGTTATGTATACGTATATGAATATATGTATGTTTTTGCAATTTATATGTAGTATGAATAAGTGAATAATGTAGCGAAGGTTATGTAAGGTTTTCTGTTATGTACGAGTATGTATGCATGTGTGTAGATATATAAAGTTGTATAAAATATAAGCCATGGTCTTCTACCGAGTTTTTCTCATCTTTGTAGTGTTTATTACTTTTATTCGTGTTTTGGCAATTACATTAGGTTTTTTTTTCTTATTATTTAAGAGTTGTAGTTTTACTAAACACACATTGATTGCTTTTATTTTTGTGTCTTGGGATTTTTGGTTCTTAAATATGCACATAAAAAACTGTAAACGTTTTCAATATCTTAATAGAAATATAAAAAATCTAGATATTATCATTAATGGTCCAAATCAGTTTTGTTGTTAACTAAAACAGTATACATATATATTATTAAAGCAATACATTTTGAAATTCCCATTTGAAATCAAACAATCAATCAAGAATGACTGCTATGGTATCACAAATGACAAAGTTATTAAATGTTTTGTTGGTACATAAGACATTTTTTCATTTAAAATGTGATATTGATTTTTGACAAATGCTTAGGGGTATTTTTATTTGTATATTATTGTTGATTTATTTTCCAAAATGATATTGCTTAATAGCATAGTTTTGTTTTATTTTAATTAAAAATGTTTACAGCTTAGTAGTGATATCCTTGTCGTTAATACAATGTCAAACAATTATGCTGACGTTATTCACTTCTACACAGATGTGTTAATGACGCTCTGTGTGTGCACCTAACTAAATGCATCCTCAGTGAAAACAACATATTACGCATAATTTCGATGGGCTGAGTTGAGTGACATTCATCGTTTTTCTCGATCACAACAAATTTTTGTATTATTTGTAAACAATGTTTACTGGACAATCGAAAAGGGCAAAATTGGAAGCGTAATTCTTTGAACTCTTGTCTTATTCGAGTAAGAAATTTAGAGGGCCTTTGTGAAAATATTTTTCATAACAACTCAACTGTAAACGAATAATCGGATCATCTATTAAAAGTCATAGAAATAGTGCAATCGTTACCTTATCAAGAATGTTTCTCGTACAAAAAATCACTATAGGACCCTTTCTACGTTTTTGCAAAAAATTAACAGTTTTAATGATATCATAGATGTTCTTAGAAACCAATACAACAACGATTCCCAAAAAGCTAAGTCAAAAGCCAATCAAATTGATGCTGTATTCGACAGGATTTATTTTACACAAACTGTATAAAAACATAAAATCTGTTGATTTTGCAAAACAAATGAAAAGGGCATTATTATTTTTACCACAAACATTTTTGTTAACAAAAATTCACGATTTCTATAACTTTTGATGGACATTTTTAAGGGGACTATATTTTCAAAATTTTATGCACAGAAATGTAGAGTATATTTTATAGACGTATTCTTCAAATTCGTTCTTGAAGTGGCCAATCTTTCCCAGCTAAGTTTTTGGGTAATTATCTCGAAAACTTGATGTTATGGGAAAAACGATTCGGAACATCGAAATTTTGCGAAATAGGTTGAATTCATTGAGGAGATATATTCTCAAAGAGTAATTTGAACACACAGTGTTGTATTTTGTGGCAAAGTTTCTATACACAATTTCAAAGCGATATCAAAATTTTAAGGCGATTTACAGTCGTTGGAAACGAAAGAAAGAATGAAACTAATATTTACCATATGATCTTAGAAATCTCTATCCAGGTTTTTTTTTTTGTATAAATGTTTACTTCCAATCTGGTTGTAAGTAAGTAAATATTATTATAGTCTATATTTGTTTATTTGGAAGGATTTGCAGCATATTTCCATAAAACGAAAATACCTCTGACGAACGAATCTTCAAAAATCACTCGATTAGAACTCGAAACTGATAAGATCCAGGGATTTTATCTTCGGCATATTCCCTCCGCGGTTTTCTCTCATATGCTTTGAACCCTATGTGATTATCTTTCACTCAGTTCATCTTCGATAAAATGAATAAAAACAATGCCATAAAAATCGTCATCATCATCGCATGCACAAGCAACGACTGAGATTTTAAAATATTTTATTTGTAGTTCATTTTAAAATTCCCATTAGGAGAGACAAACTGAGATTTTATTATAAAACAAATACTTAATTTAAAAATCTTAAACTATTCGAATTTATATGGTTTTCAAAAAATCACTGGGAATTTTGAGTGTGGATTTTAAGTCAGGTGCTAAGATGAATGAATATAGCACAATACAATAATTGTTCTTCAAGAGAAGTTCTTCAGGGTCGTCAGAGAAAACTTGTATTTAACAAGCTCTAGAATTTAGCACAAATATGACTGAGTATTTTCTAATTACAATAGTAAACTAAGGTAAGACATACATATATATTCGAAAGGGTGCCGGTATTAACCCCAAAGTAAGGAACATTGTATAGAAAAAACGCGAATAGAAGGATACCACAACTCAGTCAATAATCTCGGGTCACAGAGTTAGATAACCTAAGAAGCTTGAACTGCAAAAAATGGTATACGATTCGGTGTTTCTAAAAAATTAACAAAAAATCTCAGCATTGCTAATAACGTCTACACTGTTTTGTTTTATTGTATAATCTGATATATAGTACTTAGTTGTAATATGTATCCTTAAAAAACTTGTATGTAATAAATATCCATATGTCTGGTGTGTGTGTGTGTTTATATTTATGTATATGTTCTTATAACATAATTCTGTTGTTATTTTTTTTCTTCTTGATTATCGATAATAATCGGTTGTTTTTTGTTTTCTCTATTTTGTTTATCATTATACCGTAGAAGAGAGATTAAAGCTTATCTAAATGAATAGTTTAATAAAGTTCTTACATAAAGATATTATTCAACTTTAATAAAATTAATATATTTCCTTTGTTTTTTTTCTGTGTTTGTTAAAGAACAACAACATACATTGTGTATTATCATTCTTTTTTAAATTGTACATAAATTCCTCTCTTAAACTATTCATTTATCTAAAAAAATGTGTTTTATATGTTGTCATACTATTTTACTAAAAAAAATTTGGTGTACTTTAGACTTATGGTTAATATTATAGAATAGAATAAAATAGAAGAAAAAAAAAAGAAAGATAGAAATGAAACACATATGTAAAAGGGGGAAAGAGTTAGAACGATATAGAGTACAATAAGTTTCAAGCAAGAAGAGATTTCATAATAAATAAGGGCGTGCGAATGTTGGTCGCCCAATTTTTCATTTCTTATTATATTTTAGCGATACATTTTTGGAATGGAATTTTTTGTTTGGAAAGAAAGAAAAAGTATTTTGTGGAAAATGGAAATGTGTATTGCCAAATTTGTGTTGTTGTATTTGTCGTATACTGATGTAGTGCTAATAAAATATTTCCAATTTTTTTTCCATTTGGAATCAATCCGAATTATATTCAGAATTTAGAAAAATATTTTATAATTATTGCCTTTTTATGTGAAACCTTGTTCTTACTTGAATATTTTTGTAGTTTTGGGGAAATAGAAAGAGATTACGTGTTATTTATAGAAGATAAGTATAAGAGAGAGAGAGAGTTGTTGTGTGTGTGGAAATTTGTTTTAATGTCAATGTTTTTGTAAAATTTCATATTCTACGTGTGTTTCTAAAATTTGCAAGCCGGCGGCAAGACTCTTTTTCTTGCATAAAAGTGTTCACTTCTAATAAACTACATACCAATTAATAAACAACGATCGATCGGACGGACGAACGAAAGATCGATCTATGTATCTATCAACCAATCAATTATTTTCTTCTTACAAGTGTTGTTGTATTCTTTTTGTAAAAATCTAAAGCTTCTAAAAAATTTGGTTGCATTTTGCTTTTTGTAAAAAAAAGAAACCCCAATTATTATTGTTAATACTCATCGTCTTGGAAAGTTGCCTTTGCAATCAATCAATCATTTCAATAGGGATTGAATTTGTTACGGGCCTTTTCGGGCTCGGCGCTGCCATCGGCATTGTGGTTGCGGAAACGCGATGAGGCAAAGCTTTTGGTGCGATTCACACCTGTGGTCTGAACTGGTGGCCCACCCAGAGTGGCCAAGCCACCCAATAAATCGGACAGACTGCCTAGAGCGGTTAGAGCATTGATTGCTCCCGGTTTGGCCAGCAGCTGAGCCAGTGGTATGGCGGAGGCCAAGGAACTGGCGGCGGCTGCCAAGGGATTGGCTGAATTCAAAACACTTGTTGTAGTTGTGTCATTGGTTGCTGTTGTCGTAGTTGTATTTGGGTTACTAATGTTTGTATTGTTACTTAAAGTAGCTACTAATGCCGACGAACTGTTTGTGTTTGCTGTATTAATAGTGTTGCTGTTGTTGTTGGTAGTGGTGGTGGTGGTTGTGGTGGTGACTGGAGTAGTGCTGTTGCCGTTACTATTATTAGTTTGGCTGTTACTATTAGTCTGTCCTCCGTTAGCCGTTGCTGTTGTACCATTTGTTATGGCGGCAGCAGCAGCAGTATTTGCCTCTTGGAGATTTGCCATCTGCAATTCGACGCTATAAAAAGGGATAAAGAGAGAGAAAGAGAAAAGGAAAAATAGGATATTGTTGTTGCTGCTGTTTTATGGTGATGATTAGGTTTTTTTTTTACTTGTAGTGATGGTTAATTCTTTTTTTTTTAGTATCACTGACAATGATTTTGTGGAATTGAGTTGAGGTATTATTTTTTTTTTAATTTTTTGCAGTTTCTCTCAAAAGGTTAAGGAGGGATGGATTTTGGTGGATTGTTTAGGGATTGGTTGGTTTTGAGTATATCAAAAAAGTGGTATTGCAAAAGCGTTCTTTTTGCAATGGGAGTTGTTTTAAGATTCGAAAATATTACACATTTGAATGCAAATAACAAAAAATAAATACGAAATAAGTAAATGTTATGTTTTTTAATAGCCCATACAATGTCATCATTGGTATAGGGCCATATTTCCTAAGATTTAGAAATCCACTGAAGCAGAGTATGTCATAACAATTGTCATTGGAACCATTTAACTAACGCGGAATGATAATCTTAATCATCGAAATGATTAGGAGTAATAAGTTCCGCTTCCAGTTTATAAAATATATACACATACTTATTGTAAAATATGAATAAAGTAGTGTGTTCGATTTATGTTCGTAAAATTAGACATATGTAGTATGTCTATATAATGTTGCATATCTGTTAAATGAAACAATATGAAACTAATGGTGATTTTGATTCTGAAAAAATGTTGCCCCGTTGTCGCGAAATTCTGAACAATATTTGCCCTTTTAGGTGGAACTGATGCAGTCCTTCGAATTAAACTTAGCTCCTATTTCAATATTCCAAAATGTGGTATAAATGTCCAGTTTACGGAAAATGGGTAACGAAAATGTTGCACTTTTTTGCGGAAACGAAATCGCTATAAATAAGAAAATCACCCATATATTTTTTTCAAAAAATATATATTCACCAGTTTCATATAAACTATAATACAGAACCGAATTAAATGAATTTTATATTTATAAGTCTCAATAAAATTTCCAAAAAAATGTGTTCTTCATATGTCACCCACCATCGGATCACACCTATAGAAGATTTTCAATCAAATATTTTAATATTTATGTTATAACTCAAAATTGAACATTTTTGAGGTTGTCTTATAGAAATGCGAATTTTGTAAATATCCAAAAAAATAAACTCAACGACATTTAGTTTATAATTAAACAATCATATTTCGGATTTTTTCACCTATTTCATCTTATTTATCTTTTTATACAGATTTAAAGTTACACATCTCGACAATTTTCAATTTTGAGTTACGACAATCTTGAAGCAAGTAAGCGAAATATAAAATTTTTTTTTCCAAAATTCGCATATTTTAATTTTTATTTGATCAAAAAATGATTTAAAAAAAATCAAAAATAACTTCATGGTTTGAGATAATGTACCCAACTCCTTTTAAATCGCCGATATTTTTTAAAATTTTTTTAATAAATAAAAATCAACCAATACCAAATTTTCGAAAAATTAAACGTTAAAATCATTCTCTGCGTCAAAGAATTAAAGCTATAGATCAGATTTGTCATATTTATGTATATATCGAGAATTGAGTATGGGTTGATTTACTAACTGGGTTATCATTTTTTTATTTATTAATGTATGTCCACAAAATATCGGCCAATTTTTAAGACGAGTTAAGGTTATTTTAATTTTTTTAAAATATTTTTTATGATCAAATAATAAAACAGAAGAGAAGTCCGTATAGATAACTTCAGGCAATAAAATTAAGCATTTTTTTTAAATTTTTTTGATTAAATAAAATGAAAAATATGTGATTTTTTGCGAAAATAAAAATAAAATTCTTTAATGTAAAATTTAATATCTTCGCCGTTGAGATCCGATTGGGGGACTTATTTTTTAGGCATTTTTTGGGATTGAGATTTAATGAAAATTAACTCTATTCACATCGGAATTATACATTGTGTTACAGAAAATATTGAAAAGGTGACTTCACTTTTTTGAAAAACTTACAATTTAAAAAAATCTTAGAAATAATCAATACCATACAAAATAATTCTATGTAAATTTTATTGTTTAGGGGCCGAACTACAAAAGTGCATTACCAGGTCCTGGTGAAAATTCACGTTGCATGGTGTAACCATTGCTGATTGCAATACAAGTATCGATGTTTGGGCAATATAGTTTTCTGAACAGAATCACATAAAGCATTCAGCAATATTCTCTTACTGGAGATCCCATTTGTCGATCTGATAATGTACATGACTTTTGGAAAAATAGACGCCATTCATTATTATATAGAATAAGGTCTGAAAAGTTCTACAAAGATACATATTTGTTGTCGTTAATTTGAAGACCACAAGTGTGTATCGTTTATGAGGACATATATTGACTTACAGACAAATAATAAGTTGTCTTGGAATCTAATTTACCTTTTCTTTGTAATTGAGAAAACAGCTTTGACTAACTTTTGGAATTTTTTTGTTAGTTTCAAATGGTAAACATTGATAACATTGATTGACTCAGGTGATAACTGTCAAATATAATAACAATTTTTTATAAATCTATGGCTTTCAGTAACAAAAAATTAATAATATTCAGAAGAATGAAAGAATACACACCTGCTACTGGACGCGCATAGTTATACATAAACATATGTATGTTATTATAGAAAAAGTAAAATGTAGTAGATAATGGAATAGGGTACATTTTGCACTTTAGAAGATATGAATGTTATATTCGAATTGAGTTTTCATGTTTCTCTGAAATATTTCATAACATTGATATGTCTAGGCAACATATTAAAATGCTATTGTCTTTTATCATTCTTAACTCAAATATTGTTTGCTCCGAGGGTCAAACAATTAGTCTTTATGTCTTTTTTTAAATATGCTGGGGCTTTTCTCAAATTTGTTTAAGCTTATTCTTTCAAATATATTTTTTTTGGAAATATTACTTTATATGCATAACAATTTCTTCTGACATATGTAAACTAACTCCAAGTTTAGCTTCAACAGCAGAACTAAATAGAGTGTAAAAAAATTAATGTTTATTTAAAGAAATTTAGAAGATGCGACAGTCATGACATAGATAATAGATTTCCGGCTTCATGAACAAACAGGTACATTTTTCATTTCATTTTATTCATATTAATGCATTCAAATTAAAAAAAGGATAATTTTGTTGTTTTTTTTTGGGTCTTAAATGGGGGTTTGAATTCTAAAAAGAGTTTGGGGATTTGATAGGGATTTAACGTCGTGGTTCATCTCCAATTACCATACAGATATTGTGTTGGCGGTGGCTTTCTTTACATAATCCCTTTTCTCCTTCTTGTTCTTGTTCTTCCTTCCGAACTGATTACAAAATTATCAATAGTTAGCTAGATAATAAAACACTTAAAACTAACCAATAGAGTAGAATCAATCATTTAAATATCCATAAAAAATACAGTACAGTTTTCAGTTTGTTTAACAATTATGTATGTATATATCAATCAAAGCAATTTCCCGCGGTACGTGGTGCAAACGGGATAGTCTCTGAAATTTTCAAGATATATTTGCAAAAAAAAAAACAATGAGAGGGCTTCATGGTGAGCGGGGGTTAAGAGGGAAAAATAGTTGGATGGAATTGTATAGAGCGCACCAGTCGGGGGCGTGCCTATAACATAACGAATGGTTTTGGGTGGGTTTTGTTTTGGTCAAGAGGTGGTAAACATGAACTTTTAGTGAATTTCAAATGTGGATTTCAAAAAAATATATATAACAGTAATTTAAAGAAAATTGCACAGTAATTGTAGTTTTGGTTTTGTTGTTTAAATTAAAAAAAAGATATTGTATATGAACGCTTACTTCTACAGAAAGTGATATAAAAGATTTTGCTAAAAAGATTGTAAAGAACAAACAAAGATCCTCCTCTCCTTATGTCGCAATTACTTTTGATGCTGCCGCAATTACTTTTGATGCAGGCATCATCATTATCATCGTATGATCTCTTATACAAAACAAATTAGTCCATTTGTTTGTTTTTCGTTTGATTCAAATCAATTCGACAAAATTGTATACTACATTTTTATAAAACAATTAATAAGAATTAGTTTTAGGTACGCACACAAACAAAAACAAAGTATATGTATGTACAAAGGTTGTTAACAAAGAAAAATTATAAAATGAAAATTGCATAACAAAACGAATTTAACAAGAAAGAGGCAACAAATGAAAAACACAGTGGCAAAGACTGCGTTAATCGCAGGAAGTGGAAAGCAAAAATTGTGACAATAAGTCTCTTAGGTTTGTGTTTTCTGTTCCATTTTAATCAATAAGTGGCAATGGCGATGAATATATTTTTACGAAATTTCCACATTACAATTGGTCATTTTGAAACCCCATTAGAATTTTTCCTACAAAGAAAAATTCCACAGATTTTGTAACATATATAAGTACATGCGGGGAAAGTTTCAGAAATGATTTAATTCATGTAGTTCATTCTTTCAATTTACTTTAAATTGAGACGTATTATATTCTGGAACGACAAAGCTTTGTAATATGGTGGTAAGTCCACGAAAAGCGTTAATCTCATTTGTCGACATTCTTGTTATAAATAAAGATAAATTAGTAGCTCAAGGATGGATAGATTTCCCTAAAAGGGAGGTCGTTTTTCATGAAATATATATCCATAGAAAAAATGAAAATTTTGAGCATACTTCGAAATATTCATATCAACGAAAGTAGTTTTTCAATTAAACTCCGTTTTGTTTTGTTTTTGGAAAACAAAATGAACCCAATTTTGAGAAATATTAATACAGCACACACAGAGCTCGTCTATACCAGACCATCATTGCGACTTATTGCCATGTTTGCTTTTCCAACTTGCCTGGTCATTGTTGGTGTGGTGAAATTATAAAGAACATAAATGTGCAAGTTCTACTTACCTCATATTGATTAAGTATTGTGCCAGAGCCACAGAATCTGGATTGCCACTGATGGTGATGGTGCGATCGGTGTTGCCACCTTCACGTTCTTCACAATTCGAAATGCGTATCATTGCACCAGAAATTTGACGTATTTCGGCAATTTTAGTACCACCTTTGCCGATAATGCAGCCGATCAAATCATTCGAAACGGTCATCTCGTGTTGTTGCTGTTGAGCACGGTTTGTATTTGCTGTACGCAATTGAGAACCAGCCAAGGCAGCCAAAGCTGCGTTTGGAAAAATAATACATACATACGTTATAGAGTTGACACACACGTACAAACGTTAGGCAAAACTCACCTGTTGGATTGAGACCACCGGTATTGGCTGGAGCCATACCAGCCAAACCCAAAGCAGCCAAACTAGCCAATGGATTCTTAGCCACCTATTGCAAAAGAAGAAGAATAACGAGAGTAAGAAATACAGTTCATCCAGTTTTGCTATTGTAAAAAAATAAACAATTAAAATGTTTGTTGCTTTATGAATAATCAAATCAAACGGAAACTGAACACAGAAATGACAACAATAAACGGAGATAATGATTAAGATAAAAATGCAATCTCAATTCTTTTTACAACATGTACAATAAAATTTTACTCGTTTCATATGATAGGATAAAGTGTTCAGAATTTATGGGATAGCAATAACTGTTTTTATTTGCATACTGTTTGTTTTCCCCCAATTTATTTGCAAGGAACAAATCGATATTACACAACACAAGTCGACATAAAAATGGCCATTATGAAAGTTCACCTTGAATGTTTATACAACATGTTTTAATCACTTGTTTATGTTAAATTACCGCTACAACTCTACTATGAAAAAAAAACAATATTGCATTCTATAGCGCATCATAGAGGCAAAATGGTATTGAGACTGGAGAATATCCCAGTTACAAATCAATAAGTCTAATAACAGTACAAATTATAAGATTAATTCCATTTTATAAAATAGCCTATATTTCCAAATACCTTGAAAAGCATCTTCAGGACCGATCTACAACTAAACACAAACATGTTTATTCTTCAATTAATATCACAGCTTAGTTTTACTCAACTTTCAGACACGCCTCGAGCACAAAACAAATGTTGAGAATCAATAAGATGTGATAGTAATGAAAAAAAACCGTTATTTGCTTAATTATTGATCAGTCCAGAATATATAGTAATTTTATAAAAATTAAAGTGAATGTAAGACCTCGAGCTTTATGGAATTATATTTTGTTTAAATTAAAGAACTGAAGACATAGAAATAAAACAATGTAGCAAAAGAAATTTTGTGACATATTGTTCCCTAAAATCAGCAATACATTTTTTATGAAAAGATTTTTTTATTAATTTTTTTTTAAATAATTTTAATTAAAAATTAAATTTTCGACGGAGGTCGAATATTTACTATTTTGACAATATTTTTAAAACGAGAATAATGATTTAAATTTAAGAAAATTATATCAGCTACAACTGTTACAACACATAATTATACCCTACACCACACTGTGGTACAGGGTATTATTAGTTTGTTTTGTGGCAGATGTTTGTAACATCTAGAAATACTACAGCTAGACCCACCTTTAAGAATACCGATCGACTCAGAATCACTAGCTGAGTCGATTTAACCATGTCTGTCGGTCCGTCTGCCTATCTAGAGTTGTCCGTTGAGTACAGGGCGCAATTTTACTCCGATATATTTCGTCCTATTTGAACCTTTGGCCCTATAAAAGCTGTATTCTACATCCAATTGTTTTGAAATTTATCATGGTAGAGTTTCTTGATCAATGGACCAACATTGCTTAATTTGCAGAAAATCGGTTCAGATTTAGATATAGCTCTCTTATATATATGTACCCATATTTATATATGGGTACTGAGAGAGAGCTGAGAGAACTTAACGAAAAATTCACGAAAGTACAGTATGGTTTGGCACATACGATTTACATGTATTCGCGCAGTTGCTTAAGCCAGCACATGCATATTATTGTTGGGCCTTTAGTCGGTTTGTGCAGTTTGATGGTTTTGTGCATTTGTTTTTTATAATAATTAAAAGTGGTTGAAGTAGACCATCTTTTATTATACCTAACGACTTAGAATTCTTTCTAAGTCAGTGTATGGTTGTTTTCTTGTAATCAAAGCACTGAATACGTCCCATATATAATCCGATCTCTACGAAACTTAACAAAAACATATTTTTGACTCAAGGCCAATCCTAAAATTGTTGTCAGATTTATATATTATAGACGTCATTTGGATAAAAACGTCTAAAAAGGGGAATATATCCACGTTTTTAGATCAAATTACTTATCATTATGGCAATATTGTATTTTAATTTTATCCCCCACTAAAAGTATGTACATTTAAACATTATTAGACATGCTTCGGTTAAGCGTATAATAATTATTAAAACCCAAATATTGGTATGATGAGCGGTATCGAAATTTCAAACAGAATACTTAATATTTAAAAGAATATGCCGATCAATTAAAATTCAATATTTAACCATTCGCTATTTAATTTCTATCCATCCATTAGAGTGAACTTTCAAAATGTTTGCCAACATTGTTTCTTCTGTTGTTAAGTCAAAGATTATGGTGGAAAATCAATTACATTAAAATTTTAAATAAAAAAGGGAGAGCAGCAAGTTTTTAATTATAATTTTTTGTCCATCTTCAATGTGTTTCTTGTGAACTCAAAAACTTTTTACTCATGGTAAATTGTGAAAACATTTGTATTTATAAAATGTAATTTGAAAAAGGGATCGATAACAAAAAATGATAACTAAAATGCGTTTTGAAACTTTTTCTTAAAGGCTTTGGGCTTAATTTAGTTTCCAACTAAGTATTCAAAGACGCAAAGACATAGTTGAATTAAAGCAAGAAATATATTTTGTATTATCTACGTATATTAAATTATAAACACTTTAACCTTTAAATCATTCGCCCAAAATTAAAAATCAAATATTTATTTAAACGGTAAATTAATTAAGAGAAACATAAAAAAACAATAAAGAAAAACGTTAAACATTTGTTAAAAAGAGAAAAATAAATCAAAGACTGAAAGTGTTTCAGAATAGGTTTGTGTTGTGTAGTTTTTGTTGTTTTTGAGAGTGTTGAGTTGAGCTGAGTCTTTTCTCGAATTTTTTTAGTTTGGATTGAAAGAAAATAGGACAGGGGGTAACAAAACACAGGATTCAATATACACTGATTGAAAGCAATTACATTAAGTAGATTACACAAATACATATAATTTTTTTTGTATATACAAAACGAAAGGGGCGGGCGGGCATAGGGTAGAATTAGCACCAGCTAAAATGGGCACAAATACGGTGGGAAGATAGAGACAGAGAGAGATAGGCAGACAGGCTATAGTGGAAATTCGAGGGCCGTTTAAGTGGGATTTCGTTTTTTACACCAATTACCTACAGCACTCTAAAATAAATCGAAAGAGGGGAGAGGATCTAATTTTATATGTAGTTTCTCTAAGTAGTGTTCATTCTAATTTATCTAAAATGTGTAATTTTTCATTTCAAGTTACCACAAATCATCAAAACATGCAAAGGATGTGTGAACCAAATAAAAACGGGGGGCAATGCAGGCAATCAATAGTTTCGAGGTAATACTAAGTGGGTTTTTGGGGTAGCGGATCCATGATATAGTACAGAGTCAATATGATAAGGTATTACATTTAAAAATCTAAGGAAATCGCTAAAAATTTTCTTAATTCAAATATGAAAATAAATAAGTCGTTGAATTGATTATTTACTGGCATTTTAGTTTACTGTCTGAAAAGCAAACAACTTTAGAATTTAAAAAAATACATTCCATTAGAAATGTTAACAATATTTTCTTAAAATCACCGTCCGCCTTAATCGTCAATTTGCAAATGTGAAAGAAACAATAATTTTGAAGTCAACAAATACTTGAGGTAATTAGTTGAATCTAATAAATGTTTAACACTTTAGGTTAATCAGAGAACAACCATTGGGTTGTGATTGACGACCACGAAACACGACCGTGTCGTTTTATCAATTCCTTAGACTTTTAAATACAAATCAAAAAATGAAACAAAAAACATCTTTATTCTCCTGACATGATGGACCGACCAACTATGTATGTACGTTCGTACTTACAGAGTAGTAGTACACATAGAGTAGTGGTGTCATTTACTTGCCAGCACAGAACTATGTATTGTTGCAAGGAGGAGGAAGGTGGATGTAAGGTAAACAACACTAAAACCAAACTACATTTTGTATACAATTTTAATACCATATCAGCAAATTTTTATATTTTTCTTTTAGGGTGGGGGTGGTATTGGAGAGCGGACAATAGTGGAATGAACATTCAAACTTTTTCATAACAACATTAAGGTGGAATGATAGTGAGAATGCATGAACATTGGTTGGTTGGGTGGGTGGATGGGGACCACCGCACAAAATGTGTCGATGTCGAGAGCGAGGGCGGAAGGGTGGGCAATGGGGTTGTTGTTGGAGTTCAGGTGGGTGATAGACACTGAGCGACTGAGAGAGAGAGACATTGGGGGTATTAAATAAATGCAATGCAATGCGTTCAAACAATTTCTTCAACCAAAACTCACATCGGGCAATTGCTGTAGGTGATGGTGTGCTGGTACCGCTCCTTGCAAATGTGCGCCCTTTAATAAAGGATCCGTTAAACCCGATATACCAGCATGTAGACCACCGGTAGCCAAAGCAAGTGGAAATACTGGACAGGTCTAAAGAGGTGTATAGTAGTTGTACATATATTTATAGATTGATTTTGAATTTGCAATTAAAAAAAGTGTAGCAGTAGGTTGTTGGTTGGTTATGTTTTGTTTGTTGTAGTATCAGTAGGTGTGTGTTTGGTGGTGTTGTCATCGTTTCACAAACGAATTTGGACCAGAAGAAGAGAGTAGTAGTAGCAGTAGAGTGAATACATTTCAATTTCAATTTTGAAGTTGCAGTAAAGTTGTGTTTTACACATTGTTTGTTGTAGTTGTTGTTTTTGTTGATGATGATGTTGAGTTGAGTTGTAGTAAAGTATTGAATTTAGTATTTTTTTTTTCATTGTTTTTCGTAATAAATATGTAAAAAAGTTTTCAATTGAAGTTGGACAAATAAAAAATAGAAGAGAAAACAAACAAACAAACAGTATGTAAATAAAAGAGATTTTTTAAATATCAAAAATTAAATTATACTAAGCTTGAAACGGAATCTAACAAATATTGATCTAGCACAGAAAAAAAATGACAAAAAACACTAAAGTTCATGAATAAATATTTAAGTTAATATTGTTATCGAGATAGTATATCGAAATCGATTCATGTGTTAATTATTGCTTTACAACGGATTTCAAATATAGACTACACAATTTTCAACAGTTACTGGAGAAGTTTTCCATTGGGAACACATATTTGAACCGGAGATTTTACATTTGGAATTGTATAAATTTCAATTGGACTAAAATTCAGTAAAAATTTTATAAATTTCAATTGCACTAAAATTCAGTCAAAATTGAGAGTTTACATTTGAAATTGACTAAATTTCATTTTCTTTTTAAATTGAGAAAATTCCATTTGTAGTAAAGATCAAGAATAACAACCAACAACATTTGCCGATATTCACGTATCCCGTTTTATGGAATTTCAGTAAATTTCAAATGTAAAATCTCTGTTTCTAATGAAGTTAGTCAAATTAAGAAGGAAAATCACGATTTCAGCAAATTTCAAATTAAATGTATACATACATTTTCAAGTACAATATGTATATCGATTTACAAAAATGTTAGCCTAAATTGACAAAATGTCAATTGAAATGTTCTATATTACAATTAAAAACGGCGTTGTCTAAATTTGTATATTAACAACATTTAATATTTGCAGTGCATGACATTTTCATAAAATCCATTAGTTACGGCAGAGTGGACATGTCATCATTGAAGTTATGACCTATTGTCATTTCCTCTTCCCTCTTCAAATCAAAATGTATATTTACACTTTAATGCCGAAATTTGTAAAACAAACGTGTTCAAACCCCACACACACATGAATCAATTATGTCACGAACAAGTGCAAAATTCTTAACATATTTAATGTGCTTTGATTTGGTAAATCGTCGTTTTTCGCTAAATGTTACTTAAAAAGAATAAAGAAAAAGAGTCAATAACAATTATGTATTTATATGGTCAATATTGGAAATGGTGGGGAGCGGGCGGATCATCTACATGAACGAACAGTAATAAAATTACGTAGTAATATGAAACTCTAAGGTGACGACGATATCTCCAATACAGAAGCAACGTCAACGTAAACCCTAAGGAGAGAGGATGGCGACGGAAGTGTGAAATGAGGTTGTCATTTGCGAAGGGTCACGAAAAACTATTAAATAAAATGGATCAAAGGTTTTGGTTAGGAAAACGAGAACACTACAAGTGCCGTGTGTACTAAATTCACATTTAAAGCCGGCATTTGTTTATTAGGCTCTTTGATTGTTTCAAACAAACAAAAAGTAGTCGTTAAATGTCACTCAAGAGCAATGATTCTGAAATTGGTTTTTGGCATTGTAATGATATAAATATATATATATATATATACGAGTATGTAAATAGAAAGAGAGATAATTCGATATGAGTTTTGGATTTGCGGTTAAATTATTGTAATTGTTCATATTGGTGGGGATACAAAAGAGTAGAGAAATATAGATATTTGTATACAGTATAAGAGAGAGAGAGAGAGAGATGTGAGGGCTCGGGCAGAGGGATTTAAACTGAGACGTATTGATTTTAGTTTAATGTACACAAAATTAACGTTTATAACTATTATTATTTTGTTCTGTTTTTTTTGGAATTTGCAAGTAAAGGGCATGATATTTGTTTGTATGCTATGTGGGAAGCTCTAAACTGAGTTCACAAAAAAAGAGAATCAAACAAAATACACAGGAATATGTTTTAGAAAATAAAAACAAAACAGCAATTATGACACAGTGGTTACTGAGACGAAAACGATCGCATTAGGTAAGCATAGCAGAAACTACTGAAATATTGTTAAACGTATTATATATATTCGTATTATTCGTTCAAAAAAGAGTTTCATGAATATGGCAACAATTGCCATTCCCGCGCGTTCGCAGTAATTTCTACATAACAAACCATTTGTCCACTTCAATCTATCAACACCAACCACTGTGCAATGCGCGTGTGTGTGTGTATGTATTACATTAGACTAGATTGCTTATCGACATTTAATAGTGATTTTTGTTGTTTCTGATTGATTTATTATGTTGTATGGACGAGTAGTAGTTGTAGTAGTAGTGGTAAGTAACAAAAATAAAATTTGTCAAACGAAATTTACCATACTTTGAATTTTTTAAATATACGTATTTGTTTTAAGGTTTTATATTTTTTGGGAAATTTTCTTCTTGCTTGCTCTGCTCAAGAGAGGGGGAACGTTCATACGTAAAAAAGATGGGGGATTTAAATATGTTTCCACATAATAATTGTGATTAATAACAATACTGAACTCGAGTTGGAAGTGGTGGCGGATGGATATGGTGGTGGTGGCACAGAGATTATTATTTTTTTAATTTACTAAATGGTTAAGAGAGAATTAAGTTGAGTTGATTTGTTTTGTTTCTTTAAAATATAAATTCAACAATATTTTCAAGTGTAAAATTGATGATAGACCTACGTTTAGCAACTGCTCACGAGCCCTCGCATCCTAGCGTTTAAAATGTTGCCCCTTTTAATTTTAAGCCCACAACATATGAAGCTGTCAGTAGTAGTAGAAGTAGTAGTAGTTGAATTGTGGTGGTGGTGGTGGTAGTAGTAGTAGTAGTAGTAAAGCCTTAAGATTGTGTGTTTATTCATATTGAATTAAGCCTTATGCTCTCACAGCAGATCAAGGAACTCAGAGAATGCAATGTCCTTCTTACAGAGAATAGACCTTGACATGTTCCGTTAAATATTACCCGTTAATATCACAATATACATAGTTTTCTTATACTCTTGCAAAACTTAACCTAAGAGAAAAAGTGCAGAAAAATTAAAATAAATCAACTAAAAAATAATCAGTATATCAACAATAACAAAACACGTGAAACGACAATTGTTATGTTGAGAAGAGTGGGAAGAGAGACGGGATAAAAAATTTAGAGAGAAAGAGAGGTATGAAGGAGAACTAGAAAAAAGTTGCGGCCTTAGAACTACAAGGTTCTAACTTCATACGATTTTACAACCAATCAGAACCTTGTTGTTCTAAGATCGCGAATTATTGCTACAAAAGAACAAAAATACAACTAATAATAGGTCTCTGGGGGATGTTGTTCAAATTCATCAGTATGGAATAAAATTAAACGCGCGCGTGGGTGTGTTTCCTTCGTTTATCAACAAATCACAAAGGTTTCGCGAATAAATTGCGACAGTTTTTGGCTTAAAAATACGAGAAAATATATTTTAATGTTTGTTTCTTCTTTAAAATAACACTGTTCAATAAAATCATATAAATGTCTGGTGGTGGACATCTTCGCCAAATTATAGCCTGCCTCAGCCTTGTGGTCCAGCACATACGACATAATTCACTTACATACATCGTATGTTACATTACAATAGTCTGTACAAAAAGGATCCAAAGAGTCTCCGATTAAAGGTGCATATTAGGCACCACCTTTCGCAATCTAACCTAACTATAGCTTTAGGTGAGTATACATAATCATCAGCATCAAATTCCCATTCTGTTCCCAAAAGTGATTTAATAACAAGTCCAAATTTGTCAGTCAAGTAAACCGACTGAAGTATAGCCTCACTTCTGAGAAACATACTATGGAGTTTTGTACAGGGTTTTCCAAAAAGAGGTGTTATTTTGACTCACCCGGTATATCAGTAGCTGTCACTTTTGAAGCTTTCATTCTTTGACATTTGACAAGTAGAAAGTACGCCATTACTAAAAATGAAACCATACACGATTCAACAACGCATTGAAATTATTAAAATTCGAAAATCATCTTGACTGATGAGGCCCATTTCCACCTCGGTGGCTACGTCAACAAGCTAAATTGTCGCATCTGGGGCTCGGAAAACCCAAGAGTTATTGTTGAGAAGCCTCTCCATCCTCAACGTGTGACTGTTTGGTGCGGTTTATGGTCCGGCGGGGTCATTGGACCTTACTTTTTCGAAAAAGAGGTTGGATCAACAGTTACGGTGAATAGATTGCGAGAGATGATTAATGATTTTATATGGTCGGAGTTGGATGGTATTGATCTGGACAACGTTTACTTTCAACAAGACGGCGGTATGTGCCGCACAAGCAACGAAACCATTGCTCTGTTACGGGAAAAGTTTCCGGACCGTGTTATCTCTCGAAGAGGTAATCACAAATGGCCACCGAGATCTTGTGATTTAACACCTTGCGATTTCTTCCTTTGGGGCCACGTGAAAGATAAGGTCTACGCCAACAGCCCAGCGTCGATTCAAGACCTCAAAAATTGAATTCGGGAGGCTATTGAGGACATAGGGCAGCCACTTTGCGATTTGGTTATGGAAAATTTCATGAAAAGGATATGGTCCTGTAAGCGTGGTCGTGGTGGCCATTTGGCTGATGTTGTTTTTCATTATTAACGGTATACCTCCCTCTTTATTATGAAATTAGCATCCGATCATTTATTTAAAAAAATTGAATTTTTCTTTGAATACCAAAATAACACCTCTTGTTGGAAAAACCTTTACTTTGTGGGAAATGTCAGAACGGAAGAACATTTGTGGTCACTGTAGTTTGTAAGACTATAGTCTTTATAGTAGTCTAAAATACAGCTATATGGAAATGTTCCAATTTGTTTGGGAGTACCTTAAGTAGCTTGAAAAACATACATATTTGGCGCAGAGCAGTGAGTACTCCAAAGACTTTGCACAGTATCGAATTTCAAGTGTTTGTGGTATTATATTTTGGACAAATCTGCGAAAAGATGTCGGCTGTGAAACTGTTAGGGTAATATTCTCCCAAAAACCATAGAAAACAGGAAATAACACATGTTGTATGTATGTAAATGTTCTCCATAAATGTCCCACGTATTGGCGATCAATTAAAATATAGAGGAACCAAATTTTTCTCGGGTAATTGGGTAAATTTATGAAGGGTAGTCGTTTAACCACCTAAGGTTAGCCTTGGGTGTGTGGAACAAATTATTCCATTAACAGATTCGGCCTAGGTCAAACTTGACGACAATTCTCAAAATAAAATACACTTTACCAAAGCTCTCTTGTACACATTACCAAAGCTGAAATGATTAAATTATAACAACGATAACGATAATAACTAACATTGGCATTAGTTGGAAGTATTTGCAATGATTATTTAATTAATAATCATTGAACTAATAAAAGTCCAAATATTTATTGGAAACCATCAATTATAATTGAACCTTTAGAGTGCGTAATGAAATAATGAAAAATATTCTTAAAATTCGCAGAATTGCTAATTAAATCTTCCCTCAAGTACTACTATGTTCTTGGAAGAAAAAATTAGAAACAAAACCAAACGGTGTTGTTAAAACTTTGAGGGTCATTCATATTTTCCCTGTACAAGTTTACCATGATTTTAAATACTACATACAATATTTATTTTAAATATGTACATAACTACGTTTAAGAACACTTTGTGATAGTTGATAAAGCTCATAAAACAGATCTGGACAGAGAGGTGGTGGTGGTTGGACGGGCGTATGGACAAGACGACAACATAGTCGTGTTGGTATGAGGAAGGAGCTGGGTCCAACAGAACAGAAAATAAACGTAGGAGAATAATAATTGTTTCCATCACATGTAAGCAAAGAAACCCTGTAAGTGGGGACAACGGACAAGGGAGTTGTGGCATTAATAAAGTAGCGGAGAAAGAAAGTGGAACGAAAAAAAACTGTAGCATTCATAGAATGAAGGAGACGAGGAGGAAATAGATAAATTAAAATGTAGTTATACGCAACACAAACGTTAATCGAGAGAGAGAGGGAGTGAAGAGAAGTTGAAAGAGATATGTTGACGGCATCTTGAACAAAATAAAGCCAACGTGATGGGCAAAAAAGTAGTAGTAGTAGTTGTGGTGGTTGGTTGGTTGGTAGTGAATGATGGTAAAAAGATTTGACTTTTTTTACTGACTGACAGACTGGAATACAGGTTAAGGAGGATGGTAGGAAATACATGCTAATTTACCTCTTGTGCGGGTACAGCGTAATTGCCCTGTATGGTGAAAGCTTGTCCATTAGCCAAGATGACAGGTCCGGACACTTGCGGTTTTGGCCTATAAGGGATGGTGGCACCTCTAGGAGGTGACTGTAATTAAATAAAGAAAAACATAAATATTGTAATAACGACATTTTGCACTCAATAGAATGGGGGGAACGAAAAAAGGGAGGAAGAAATGAACGCACCTCCAACATAACAAGACAAATCTGATAGATGCACTGGGTAATTTGTTCAGCCGTGCCACTAAGAGTAACGGCACGTTCAGTTGAGTTCGGCAACATTTCACTAGCCACCTGAATGGAGCAGCCTGTGGTCTGGCGTATTTCTTTTATTTTTGAACCACTTTTGCCTAAGGAAATTAAGACGAAATATTAATTAGACAAGTTTCACAAGTATTACACCATTCACCATCAGGCCCCTCCCAAACATACCAATTAACGATCCACATTGACTGGCAGGCACAATCAAACGTATGGGTATTTGTGTTTTACCACCTTTATTAACATCATTATTAAACTGCGAGCACCACTAATGCAAAGATATTAATATTAGATTTCAATATGCCAATAATCATTAATTCAATTACACATTGGATCATCATCATACAAACCTCTTCGAACTTCTTGGTGATTAAGGTAAATGCCGAATAAATTGCACTGGTTGTACCAGACACCGTGACAATACGTTCCGGACATGAACCATCAGATATATTAATTTTTGCGCCAGACTGCAATTACATATAAAATTACATATTTATTTAGTTTTGACATGGAAATTTAATAAAAAAAAAGTGGAAACATACCTCTTCTCTAAACCTATTGACAATTTCACCCTTCTTGCCGATAATACTGCCAACTTCCTGCAATGGAAAAATAATGGAGAAATATATTAACTATAAAGCTGTAATAACAGAATTTGTAAAATGAATTAAAAATAAGTTTTTTTTAATCAAAGACTGACTGACATATAATAAATAGATGAGCATTCATTGAAGATAAGTATTTTAAATAAATTTTGCTGATCTCGATTAAATATGTATTATAGAGCCTAAAAGTATACAACTATTATAGAAAATGTAAAGTACAAAAAGTGTTGACACAAAGCAATGTTTTGGAAAAATTTATTTTATAAGAAAAACCAGTAAGGAAAGGCAGAAAGTCGGGCGGGGCCGACTATATAATACCCTACACCTCCCACACAATGCGATAAGGGTCATTACCATAAAAATTTGGAATAATTGGTAAATGGGTAGAAACGTATTCTAATTCTGAAACGATAATCGCTTAAGCAATATGCGTTCCTAAAGTGAGAAACATCTTTCAGGAAAATTTAAATGATCGGAAGTAAAACACAACTTCTATAGCGGTTTGATACCAAATCCGGAGGAACATATATATGGAGCTTTAATGTAAATCTGAACCGATCTTCCCTGAATACTTATTCATGTAAAAAGACCTCCTTCTGTCGAATTTCGTACTGATCGGATATAAAATACAGTCTCTACAGCGCTTACATGTCAAATCGGGGGTAACATATATATGGGAGCTATATCTAAATCTGAACCGATTTTCTCCAAATTTGGCAGTATTCCTTCATGTTATAATAAACCTCTTTCTGCAGAATTTCGCACTGATCGGATATAAAATACAGTTTTTACAGCGCTTACAGGTCAAATCGGGGGTAACATATATATGGGGGCTATATCTAAATCTGAACCGATTTCTTCCAAATTTAATAGTGTTCATCCATATAATAAGAAACCTCTTTCTGCCGAATTTCATACTGATCGGATATAAAATAAAGTTTTTACAGCGCTTACATGTGAAATCGGGGGTAACGTATTTATGGGGGCTATATCTAAATCTGAACCGATTTCTTCCAAATTTAATAGTGTTCATCCATATAACAAGAAACCTCTTTCTGCCGAATTTCAAACTGATCGGATATAAAATAAAGTTTTTACAGCGCTTACATGTCAAATCGGGGGTAACGTATATATGGGGGCTATATCTAAATCTGCACCGATTTCTTCCAAATTTAATAGTGTTCATCCATATAATAAGAAACCTCTTTCTGCCGAATTTCATACTGATCGGATATAAAATAAAGTTTTTACAGCGCTTACATGTCAAATCGGGGCTAACATATATATGGGGGCTATATCTAAATCTGAACCGATTTTAACCAAATTCAATAGGGATCGTCCTTGGGCCAAAAAAAATGTGTGTAAAGTTTCGTCGAGATCGGACCATAATTGCGACCTGTACTTTGATTACAAGAATACATGCACAGACGGACAGACAGACAGACAGACGGACAGACAGACAGACAGACAGACGGACAGACGGACATAGCTAAATCAACTCAGAAAGTGATTCTAAGTCGGTTGGTATAATAAACGATGGTTCTATTTCTTCTCCTTTTGGGTGTTACAAACAAATGCACAAAGTTATAATACCCTGTACCACAGTGTGGTGTAGGGTATAAATAGGGAAAAGTGGCTAAATGTTCAATTGTGCCTAATAACACTAGGCAACCTGTATACCCTTACTTTAGTGGTGGGCGGTATATTCATATCATTTGTAACGGACCTAAAGTAAAACACATCGAAGAAGTGGACTAAGAACCTATGTTCTTCGAAAATCAGTTTTAGGACATTTTAAGTAATTTGAGCAATATCCGTACGTCTGTCAGTCTGTCTTACTGGTGCGCATGATAACTCTCGAAAGAAATAACGGATTGGCTTCACATTTTTTATGTGATCACATTTTTTTCTATCTCAGGCTAATTTTCCTCCCAAAGGGTTAAAATGTAGTGAAATACTGATCCACTAATAACTTCTATACTACGAGTACCTATCAGAATCCTCCGTACAAGAAAGATTGTACAAAATGTTAACTGCTTATGACTTTAATACCAGTGCTTATAAATAGTTGACATTTTGTGCAGTGTAATGCTCAGTCCAGTAAAAATGGGCAATATTGCCACTCGACTGAAATTTTCTTACTTGTTTTATGGACATTTTATTAAAATTTAATTTTTAAATTGATGCACATCTATAGGTTAGGTTAAGGACGCGCGGCACACAACCATTACTGGCATGCACCACTTCACTCGGAGACCATTTAGTTCATTGTGTTCGTCCTGAGAATATGAGTAAAAGAAGAGGGAGAGGACGAAGAAAATGAAGGAGATGATGAGTATAGATAAGAGGGAGGAGAGATGGCTTTACAGGAGAGGGGGAGTACCAAAAACCTCGCCTGTTGATGCAGATGAATGAGTTGACATCAAACCATCAATGTCAAGCAACCTATGGAGCCCACGATTCTATCAATAACGTCAGTACATCTTTTTTATTTGGGTACATTATTTTGACTATTTGTTTAAAACGTCGATACGTCCTATGCAATTTGCTTGATATATATAAAATATTACGACACGGCTAACAACACCTGTCGACTAAGAATCATTTTCTGGGTGAGTTTAGATTTGTCCGTATTCTTGTAATCAAACTACAGGGCGATACTCGCATTATCCTCCGGACGATGGAAACATTTATACATATCACAGGGTATATTTTTCGTACTGTTTATATATATATTACGGAGTATATCTGGAGTTTCCTTACTAAAAATACTACATATTTTCATATTTGTTTGACCTTAGCTAGCCTGCGTTTATATGTAATTATGTAACGCAAGTATAAATAAATACATAAATGTATGTAGTAAAACCATTTAAAAAATTACACCGGTCGACACGCTTTTTGTGTCTGACTTTTAAGTGTCCTATTTTGGTTTCTTTTCTGTTACTAATAAAGAGAAATATATTTTTTTATAAAAGTTTGTTTTTGTAGAAATGAGAGCAATTTTTTTTTCGGAATGGGGGCATTTTATTCATGACCGATCAAATTTCAAGATAAAATCATAAAAATTTAACAACTGTGTATTTTTAGATGTTTAAAGGAGGCTTTTATTAAAAAAATATTAAAATTTTCTCAAAAAATATGATTTTTTGCAATACATATTTAGTAATGTGTCGTCGAAACCGCTGAACGGATAAACCATTTTTTATCCGTTCAAGTTGAAGGCTAATTATTTTGATTTTTTAAAACTTTCCTGAACCAATTTCCTGAATGGTTCTCTAGCTATGCCAAAATATTTGGTTCAACCTCTCTTTTTTTCTTAGCCTAAAGTGTGGTTTCTTTGAATTCTCCCGTGATATTGGGAAGTTGAAACAGATATTTTGGCATAACTCGAGAACCATTTATCCAAATTAGTCCAGGAAAGTTTTAAAGAATACAAAATTTATGGCGAATTTGTTTCTGAAAAAAAGTGCAACACTTGCATTGCCTTTTTTCCGAAAACTGCACTATTGTATCACTTTTTTGAAATTTGGAAATTAAGTTACTCGAATTTAGCACAACTAAAATTTCCAAATTTCAAACTACAGAAAACATAAACCGAAAAATAAATTTCGGTTTAAAACGTTCACAAAATCTGAAGTGTTTTTAGTAATTTAAACTCCAGAAAAGTTAAAAAATCTACTAATGATTAAGTATGAACAAAATTTGAATTATTTTGAAGCAAAAAAAAATCATTTTAAATACTTTTCGTACGAAAATGTTAATAAAGGGTTTCCATTAAGGACATAACAATTTTACATATTTATAAAACACAGAATATTGAAGATATAGAGTTCAAATTTATTCCGGGCGTAGTGGTGGACCACGAGCCCGTCTACATCGATCTAATCTTTGGACCCAATTTTCCACCACTCTTGCGCACATTTCGACCGGAACGATGGCAATTTCTCTTTGGATGTTGTCTCTGATCTCTTCTAAAGTTGTTGGCTTGTTGGCATAGACCAATGACTTGATGTGGCCCCATAAAAAGAAATCCAATGGCGTTAAATCGCATGAACGAGGTGGCCATTCGACTGGACCATTTCTCGAGATAACACGTTCACCGAATATGCCTTTCAGTAAATCAATTTTAACGCGATCTGTGTGGCTAGTAGCACCGTCTTTTTGAAACCACATATCGGCGATGTTAAGCTCATTCAATTCTGGCCAAAAACAATTTTCTAACATGGCAGGATATCGCTCTCCATTGAGGGTAACATCATCGACGAAAAAATACGGCCCAATCACACCTCCGGCATTAAAAAAACACACCACACAGTAATTTTCTGCTGATGCAATTGTATCTCTTAAACACATATGGGTTTGTTGCTGTCCAATAACGCATATTTTGTTTATTGACAAAACCACTCAGCCAGAAATGGGCAGCATCGCTTCATCGAAAATTGGAGTAAGCGCTCTTAAAGTTGCGACCACCGACTCAGAATATCGGAAGAAGTTTTTAATGATTTTCAAACGATGCACGTAAGTGAACTTTACCATGATGAAAATGTTGACTTCGACTAACGTTTTGACACTGAAAGATCATTAAAAATGTTCGAGGGTGCGTTGACATAAAGATACGAAATTGTTATGTCCCTACTGTAAAACCCGGTACTTTTGGTCCTCGAAATGCTATATCCCCTAATGCAAACGTAAAACAGAAAAAAAATAAGAGAAAATGCAACCCTGAAACTAAAAAAGAAGATTCGATCAATGAAATGCAGGTTTATATTTTAATGTTAAATTTAATAAAAATAATTGTTATACATTTAAAGGGTCAAACACAGAAACATTAATCAAGCGAAGATTTTGGTCAATTTTATTTTTTTGGCTTTAATATGTTTTATTTATTTTCACTACCGACAAACAGAATCTGGATTCGAACCAGTATTGTTGACGGCGGTGACTGAAACAGCTGTTTCTGATTTCTATGCTGCCATATTTTTGATAGTGTTTTTCAGTTTCTTTCGGTTTCGCGAAATCGTACAAGAGCTGTAGAAGCAAAAGTAAAACGATACGATTTTGAAAACGAAAACGAACCAATTTCGTAGAAAACTTGTAACAGGCCTAATTATGATATTTTAAAACCGAAAATTCTGCAAAGCCTCTTTTTTATAAAAAAAAAATCAACGTCTTGATTAAATAGTGATAGTCCCGTTAGCAATTCCAGACATTACCCTATACTATGCATTCACTTTATGATTCAATATAAAATACTGTTGCTAAACGTTGTCGTTGTTTTCTATTTAATTAAAATATTGTCTAAATTTTATCAAATCGAACATCTGGTGAGATAACATAGGGCTAGTTTCATTGTATTATATTTAATCCAGACATATTGCTACCTGTGTTGAATGCAACCATTATTTCGACAGACAATAAACTAATAACTCCGTTGATCTCCCCCTTGATATGGAATAAAAAGAATTGTCTCCTCGTATATATACGTTTTTTTATTATTAATTTACACTAAATATTAATAAAATCGTGGGAACGAATGAAATCTGTGTCTTGATGCTCTGAAATTGTAGACGTTCAAATCTGCAACAGCAGCAGCAGTTGTTGATCGTTGCTACTGTTGCTGCTGCGGCGAAAAATTGCACATCATTGCAAAATGAAGTACGACAAGCAGTTGCTTGCTGCTGCTGTCGCTTTGACAGTGACACATGGTGGATACATTTGTCTGGTGGTTTCATGTGGTGGGGGGATTGGTTGTTCGGCGCGAGTGAGTAGCGAGTGCATCGTCGTTGTACATGTGTTGTTAATCTGCTCTGCTGTTGCAGCAATTGAAACGCGAATAAATCATTATCATTATTTTCCTTTGGATGTGTGACATTTGTCGTTCATGGGTTTTTACCTCCACTGCACAGTGGGGGGATTTGTAGTTTTTTAAAAAAGTCCAGTGGGTAAATTGCTATGACTTCACTATACATACACCAACGATACAAGTACTTATAGTGTGTAGATGGGATCATTTATGATAATAGTACTTATTTTCTCTATTTGACAATATCGTATTGGAAATTATGTACAGTGTCGTATTGGAAATTATGTACAGACAATACATATTGGACTAAAGGTAAGTACACACGATTTGCAGATCGGACAACATTGCCAGAAAAATGGCGGAAAAATGCAACCCTGTGAATTTACAACCGTGTGAACATACAATTTTTGTTTTGCAACGTTAGCAGAAAAGTCATTGCGAGATTGTTATATGTGCGAAGTTTATGCATGTGACAATATATATTGTAAATATATGAAATTGTAATGTTTTCTTGCAATCGTCTGAACTGTCAATTCACCTTCGCCTAACAATCTGTCATTGTCCGTATATTTGCAGCACTTTAACAGGGTTGATAACGTTTGCCGATCTGGCAATCGTCTATACTTAGCTTAACATCATACATCTGTTCAATCGACAAAATCTGAAGAACTATCGATGATATATTCCAAAAATTTTACCTACTATCTATGAATATAGCTGCTTAAATTATTTGAACTTAAAAATGTATTTCACAAAAAACAATGAAATCGAAAATTCGCACGACAAAACATTGGACTATGAATTTCTACTAAGACTTGGTGGAAAAACCTTTATTACCAAGGATGTTTTTTCTTCTTCTTGCATGTAAGCAGTAAGATTTTGTTATCTTCGTATCTATGGAGTCATGTTTCCCTATGCTGAGTGGAATATGGCGCTATTATGGCAATTTCCAGACAACAACGACCCTAAAAATACTGCGAAATGATTCAAGGATTAATTTAGAAAGAAGGGGCCAGTCAGCTCAACGCCAGACTTGAATTCCACTGAAAATCTTTGTCAACAAAAAGATAAATAGAGAAAGTGTAGGTGGAGATAAAAATAAGTTATTTCAGACCATTACAGATGCTTGAATTCTATAGGTCTATAGGACAATCTTATTGTTTCCACAATATCTTAGTAGAAATACATAGTCCAATATTTTTTGTCGTGCGAATTTTCGACTTCTTTGTTTTTTTGTAAAATAATTTTTTAATTTCAAATAATTTAAGCAGCCAAATTGTTATTTGTAGTTGTTGGTAAATTGATGCAATTTCGTAGATAATAGGTAAAATGTTTGGAATATATCATTTATAGTTTTTCAGATTTTGGCGATTGAACAGAAGTATGAAGTTAGTCCAAAGTGTATTGTCCGATACTGTATTTGATAGCTGAAAATCACGCTCATGTAGAGTCGGGTTGTCAGGGAGCCTATATTATATAACTCCCATTGATCTTCAAATCGACTCAGTAGTGGATTTGGAATATGCAATACGACTAAATTGCTTTTTCACGAAACGTATTGTCAGCGGCAGCACTGTGCCTCATCCTGACATATAACTACATACATACATACATATGTACATGCATAGCAATGCAACTGCACAAAAACAAAGCCAAATGAAGAAGCGACGAAAAGAATTAATGTAATTTAACAGAAAAACTGAGAAGAGACACAACACAAGTAAAAAAAGTGATATTTTAGGGAAAAAATACAACAACAGCCGACAGAAACAAATAAGAATGCGAGTATCATTGCAAGGCAGTCATGCATCCATATATACAAACGGACAGAGAGCCAATGCAAATTGAATTTTAACTGATTAAGAACAACAAGTGCAGCTCAAAGGCAACAACACAACCACCAAATGTAATAAACACATACACAAGTAACACCCATCTCTCTGCCTCTAGACGCTCTCTCACTCATAGAGATGGCAGTTACACCGACAAACTCACATAAATCTCTCATAAGCATATGCATGCATTGATAGTTGCATACAATTGCATTTTGCCACAAGGCAAAAAAATCACAGTCCTCACATACATATCTACAAACATCCGAAGTTGTGGGGGAAGGATGAGGAGGGGGCGAGCCAAACCGGGTGACAACAAAGTTTAAAAAAAAAACAGATTCTTCAGTTCATTATGGGCCCCCTGGTATGTGGCGGGAAAAAAGAACATTGCATTGTCGCCATAATAGAATTATGATTTTGTATCTGTATGTGATTTTCTTGGTTTGTTTCTTTTTTTTTCTTTCTTGTGAACGAATTTCTTGTAACCACTCGCCGCTCAAGGCTCAATATTAGTGTGTGAAAATTTTTGAAAATTGTGAAAATGCCACGAAAACTTTGCACGCAACTTACATGGTATACATCGCAGACCTAATCACGAAATCAAAATAGGTATACTCGTACATTTGCAAAGTTCACAATAAAGAGCAAACCCCTTTTAACAATAATAGTCGTATGTATTACTAATAGAAATAGATTTGGTCAGAAGCGTTTATAAGAAAAATGACACTTCAAAACAATCTATCGCGCGTACTGATGTAATTACCAGTGTTGCCAATATAGACATTTCCCGACTAGATCTGATCGTTTTATTAACGGGATTTCTACAACTGTCTTCTTAATATGACGACTAAAACTCGAGGAAAAACAATTATCGTGCGACCTGTCATCTCTAATGTTTTGTCATCACTGTTAAAGTTCAAAGAAAATAGTTTGCATTCGGTTGGTTCAATTCGTGCGAAAAAAATTTCACCTAAATTAATTATAAATAAAAAATTTTATGATCTTCAATCTCATGCTGAAACTTAATAACTAACGAGCTGATCCTGTTGTTTTATTCAATCAAATAAATTAAAAGTAAAAACCGTTGAGCAGGGAAATGCTGCAGATACTGTAGTTTTGAAGTCGGTAGAAGTTTAAAGATATCAAGACTCTGGCGGAAATAATTCCTTCATGCCATTAGCTTAATTTGCAAGGAAAATATTATATTTGCTTTGATAAAATGTCGAAATAGAGCTAGTTTTTAGATTATTCACCTGCTAAATCAAAATCAATGGAATACTGAAAATAATGCTTACAAACTCTAATACCATGGCATTGTTTAGTATGCGTTATACTTAATTTTACAGATATTTATCCATGTCAGGGGTTCACATCAAGTTTTGCGTCACGGCTCACTTCCAAGATCTTGAAGGCTACGTGCACCCTCAGATAAACAAAAATGTTGATAATAATATCAATAGACAGTTTTACAAAAATTGTATTTGCAAAATTGTCGATTAATATAATTTTTTTTAACCAGCATCTACATCTACCTGACTACTACGTGAATTAAAAACAAAGAATTTTAAATTTCGTTTTTCCATTCTTTGTTATGAGGGTGCCCCACCATATGTTGAGACATTATGAGACATTTTGCAGTTTTTGTTTTTATACCCTCCACCATAGGATGGGGGGTATATTCATTTTGTCACTCCGTTTGTAACACCTCTAAATATTGATCTGAGCCCCATAAAGTATATATATTCTTAATCGTCCGTCTGTGGTAATCACGCTACAGTCCGCAATAATAGAGCTAGGTTGATCAAATTTGGTACAAATACTTCTTATAGTTGCAGGTTGTTTGGGATTGCAAATGGGCCATATCGGTCAATATTTTGATATAGCTCCCATATATAACATCTTACTTATTGTTATTCCTACTGTTCTCATCTACTATATGTTTCCTACTGTTCTCATCTACTATATATTTTTGTGTTTTTCGGTGTTATTTTCTTTAGGTTTGAGTTTTTTGTGAGGCCACATGCTATCCATGGTGGAGGGTATATAAGATTCCGCATGGCCAAACTTAACGCTTTTAGTTTTTTACAAATATAAAGTATAGACGCCTTTTTGCTGTGCTTGACGACTTTGAGCTATAGGAAAATGGAGATCCGTGGATCTGTATTACATTTTGATATGTTTTACAAGAAAATCTCAGAAGCAAGTTCGCGCCCTATAACATCAATAACACTGTGTGTGTACAAAAATGTATCCTCGATGAAAACAACGTACTCCGCATAATTTTGACCCACTCATTCGAATGGCATTAACCGTTTTTTCTGTTACATCGCGTTTTCCAGATATTTAGCCACAAAGTTTGCTGGGTAAACAAAGAGTTTAGTAAATTCAAACACAATTTTAGTATAGAAAACTTCGTCAAAACTTTGTCAAAGAATGAAAGAAAGGAGACACTTCAAGAAGTACAGGGTTTTCCAACAAGAGGTGTTATTTTGAATCACCCGGTATTTCGGTAGCTGTCACTTTTGAAGCTTTTATTATTTGACATTTGACAAGTAGAAACTACGCCATTACTAAAAATGGAAAGATACACGATTCAACAACGCATTGAAATTATTAAAATTCGAAAAATCGAAAATCATCGAAAAATCATCTTGACTGATGAGGCCCATTTCCACCCGTGGCTACGTCAACAAGCAAAATTGTCGCATCTGGGGCTCGGAAAACCCAAGAGTTATTATTGAGAAGCCTCTCCATCCTCAACGTGTGACTGTTTGGTGCGGTTTATGGTCCGGCGGGGTCATTGGACCTTACTTTTTCGAAAATGAGGTTGGATCAACAGTTACGGTGAATGGATTGCGCTATCGAGAGATGGTTAATTATTTTTTATGGTCGGAGTTGGATGGTATTGATCTGGACAACGTTTACTTTCAACAAGACGGCGCTACGTGCCGCACAAGCAACGAAACCATTGCTCTGTTACGGGAAAAGTTTCCGGACCGTGTTATCCCTCGAAGAGGTGATCACAATTGGCCACCGAGATCTTGTGATTTAACACCTTGCGACTTCTTCCTTTGGAGCCACGTGAAGGATAAAGTCTACGCCAACAGCCCAGCGTCGATTCAAGACATCAAAGATAGAATTCGTGAGGCTATCGAGGACTAGGGCAGCCACTTTGCGATTTGGTTATGGAAAATTTCATGAAAAGGATATGGTTCTGTAAGCGTGGTCGTGGTGGCCATTTGGCTGATGTGGTTTTCATTATTAACGGCATACCTTCCTCTTTATTATGAAATAAACATCCGATCATTTATCTCAAAAAATTGCATTTTTCTTTGAATATCAATATAACACCTCTTGTTGGAAAACACTTTATTCCAAAAATAATGCTTGGAGTTGGAGTTTTGTGTGGTCTTGAAATGTAGCTTTATTCTTTCTATTCCGAAGCTTTCTATACTAAAATTGTTCCTGAATTTACTAACCCTTCCTTTACCCAGCAAACTTTGTGGATAAATACGGTATATTTGAAAAACCAATGGGTTGCCATTAAAATGTATTGTGGGAACCTAAATTGTTGTTTTGCAAAGAATACTTTTGTTAAATAACAGTGTGACAGTCCAAAAACCGCGATACTATTTTCTTGTAGGTCTTGGCGAGTAAAACAACTTTTGTTCTACGAATTTTGCCGAACACTCCCAAAATCCGGATCTATGGGTAAAAACCCGATTTTCTTGCCTTTTTTCACTTGAAGTGTTTATACGCCGATTTAGTTTTAATGAAACTTTAATAACTCAGTCGAATGCAAACGAATTTTTAAGAGACTAGTTGCATTTTTATTCACTCACTTTAGTGATACGAGGGTATATACGAGTATCATTAGCTACGGCCAAAAGTGTAACACATCGAAAGAGTGATCTAAGACCCTAAGTAGGTTCGGCGGATATTCGTTTTGGGTCATTTTAAGTCTAATAAGAAATGTCCGTTCGTCCGTCTGTCTGCTGGTTGGTGCGCTCGATAACTCTCGAAAGGAGTAACCGATTGACTTCAAATTTGGTATGTGGTAATATTTTTTCTATCTCCGGCTAAGTTCGAATATGGGTCATATTGGTCCACACCTTCCAGTAATTCCCCCACAAAGGGTTAAAATTTTGTGAAATATGGTTTCTTTAATAACTGCTATACTAGTTATTCGAATCTTCTGAAATTTCTCACATTGTATTAGTTTATTAGTCGCTATCAACTTTTGGTATCTCCCACACAAATGCACCATTCTGCACCAAAAGTTAACAGCCTATAACATTAATACCAGTGTAGAGAAATACTTGAAATTTTGTACAGTGTAATAATTTTATAGTGCCTATAGCCCTGTTAAAAATGAGCGTTATCACCACGCTCCTTTTTGAACCTCCCACACAAAATGGCCAAATAATTCCACAATTTAATATATCATAGCGTTAATATACCAGTGCACATAAACGCTTATAATTTGGCACAGTGCAATCTATAAAAAGTATCGACTGTTCAGCGAAAAATAAAATTTGTTAAGCCCGTTCTGGTACCTGCCATACAAACTGTCAGAATAATTCGTGGAATATTCAATATTACATTACTCACAAAGCGAGGGTATGTGTATACCTTAGTCGGTTTACCCGACTAAAACTCTTACTTGTTTCCCTAATAAAATATGCTATATTTGTAAATCAATTAATCGTGCGGTTATTTCCCAAAATAATTGGTATAAACATTGCCTAAACTAGAAAATGGCGAAAAATTAAAAAAATGTGTTTGTAGGACAAATAAAGCTTTAAATGAACAAAATATATATCGTTCGAAAGGTCTAACCACTCTTCTTTCCAAATTCGTTTAGAGATTGAAAATCGGTTTGTACTTAACAAATTATAGGCGTTCAAGTGAAAAAAGGCAAGAAAATCGCGGTTTTACCCGTAAATCCGGATTTTGGGGCTGTCCGGGAATTCCAAAAAAAGATTCGTGTTTTACTCGACAAGACCTACAGGAAAAATAGTATCGCGTCATTTGCTTCTCAACTTGAGTTTATATTGTCGCACTGTGTATCTAATTTACCCAAAAACTCCTTCTTTTTCTATAACTTTTGATATGTCTTTATTTTTGGAGGAAGATTTTAGGTGGTAAGGGGATGAGCGGGGGTGTCGGGTGTTTCGGGAGAAATCCTTCTTGAAGTGTCTCCTTTATTTTATTCTTTAAAATGGAAAATCTATTCCAAAGATTTCTATACTAAAATTGTGTTTGAATTTAATTTACCAGCAAACTTAGTGCCTAAATATCTCGTAAACGCCATGTCACAGGAAAAAACTGCTAACGCCATTCGATTTAGAGTGTCGAGATTATGCTGGGTAAATTGTTTTCATCGAGGATACATTTTTAAAGTGCATTTTGCACACACAGTGTAACCGCTGGATACGTTGAAGCAGTGAAGATAGTGGAGAATTGTTGAACGTCTTTGGTAGAAGTAGCGGTTGGTTAATTTCATGCAATTTTTCAGAAGTTTTTGAACATGAAATTATATTAACTAAGTTTGTGCAGGAATAGCTACATTTTTACTGCTAAAGAAAAGTGGTAGACTTGCCACGCTTGAGAAGATAAAGACCACACTGCTACCATTACCAGAAGTGTTTCCAGGAAAGACACTGGACAACATTTATATTCATGTATAACAAATATGTATTTTTCTCATAATAATAAAAAGTCGCATATTTTCCAAACCTCGTATAGCAGTTGTTGTCTCCAATAAAAAATTCTTCATACGAACGAAGATTTTCCAATTTGTCCATTTGTTTCGAATAATATTTTCCGAATTCAGTTAATTTGTTTCCAGAATTAGCAACTATAGTTGCTTCATTATAATGATTCTTATTCTGTGAATAATACTGACGAACATGATTTGATAGAAATTGATAACATATCATTTCTTGTTATACCCTCCACCATAGGATGGTGAGGGTATATTCATTTTGTCACTCCGTTTGTAACACCTCTAAATATTGATCAGAGACCCCACAAAGTATAGGTTAGGTTGAATAGAGGAGACGTTTAAAACGTCTCATGTCCATGGACATACACTTAAGCCAGTGGTTCGGCCTGTTGTGCGCTCCTTATTTATGATTTTCATACCCCACGGATTACAGAAAATCGGTACTAGACACGTATTTTCTCAGTATCTTCCAGTCATATCCTCTGAGATGAGTCAAGTCTGGCAATATGTCGGAACCGAAATATCGGGATCTTGTGAAAGCTGGGCAGTGACACAGAAAATGTTCTATCGTTTCGATGTTTTCCCTGCATGCCCTGCACTCGTCGTTTTCTGCTAATCCTATGCGATGAAGATGTGCCTGTAAGCTTGAGTGTCCCGTTAGAACACTTATCATCTTACTAATCTCGATCTTGTTTAGTTTCAGAAAACTACTGGTTTTCTTCTCATTTGGGTCACCCCACAGCAGTTGCTCTATTCCAAATAGTTTTGTGAGCCATCACTGCCCAGTGCTTCAACTCATCCTTCGTGGCTTCGAAAGGTTTCCAATTTTCCAAGTTTATTACTCGAAGTTCTCTGCCCTTTGAAGCCAAGCTGTTTGCTCGTTCATTTCCAATCACTCCGTTGTGTCCCGGTACCCAGAAAATACGCAGATGACCATGGACTGAGTAATTATTTATCGTTCTTTTACAGTCTAACACTGTTCTGGATTTGACCTTTTCCGATGTTATTGCTTTGATCGCCATTTGGCTATCTGTGAATATGTTGGCATATTTAGGCTTTGTGGTATTACTGAGCCAGTTAACACACTCCGTGATTGCTCGAACTTCTGCTTGAAATACTGTGTTATGGTCTGGGAGGCGGAAGTGAAGTTCGACTTCTGGTTCATCAAAAAAAAAATTCCCAGACCCGTCCTTCCTCCTAGCCTGGACCCATCAGTGTAGCAGCTGGTTCCCACTGGCGCATGAGCTTGTGTTCCGTTTTCCCAGGAGCGTCTGTCTGCCACGAACGAATCACAGGTAGCTGTAAGCCGCACTTCAGGAATGCGGTCGGAGATTTCCGTTGTTTGAATATGACCGGCTAGTGATTGTAATATCTTCTGATGGTACGACTTGTGGTCTCGATTTATCCATTCAACCATCACTTGTAGACGTCTTGCTGTGAGGGCTGCCTCATACTTTATATGGATGTCTATTGGTCTCCAACGCTTTTGTTGGTGCAGTTCTAAATGCCCCGCTTATGCCTAGACAGCACATACGTTGAATTTTTTGCAAAGGTATTACGTTGCACTTTTTGTCCATTGATGTCCACCACACTACAGAGGCGTAGGTGATTATTGGTCTAATCACGCTCATGTAAAGCCAGTGTGACATATTTGGACGTAGTCCCCATTTTGAACCTATAGCTCTTCTGCACATCGACCAACATATGTGGGCCTTCCACAAAGTATATACATATATTATTAATCGTCGTAAAATCTAAGACGATTTAGCCATGTCCGTGCGTCCGCCCGTCTGTTGTAATCACGCTACAGTCTAAAATAATTGAGGTAGATGACAGAAATTTGGTAAAGATACTTCTTATAGCTGCAGTTGACTTGGGATTGAAAATCCAATTTTTGATATAGCCCCCATATATAGCATGTCCCCGATTTAAATTCTTGAAAATTGGTAACTATGGTTTATTTATACCCGGAACATTTCATACGAACAACGGTAGTCATAGGTCCATGTTTCGCTATATCCCCCATACATAGGTGCTTCTATATTTGACTTCTTAACGCAAGAAAAACCACAAATTTCAACGAATTGGACTGAAATTTGGTAATATGAGTTAATTTGTACCCGAAACGTTCACATGCGATCCATGGTGGTGGGTATATGTATAAGTATGTATACGTATATAACGCCGCTTTCACATGTTTTTATATCATTTCATTTATTTATACTGGGGTCGGCTGTCTAACAGATCATTCCAGTACCAAAATTCGTACAACACAATAATACAGACAACTTTTAACGATTGATAACTGTCAGAGCATTTCGTTAAATGGAAATTTTCTCAAACTCCCATTTTCAGACCGCTCCCTTAACGCTAAATGGGACGCTATATATGCATGTATATGCAAGCTCCACATAAACTGACAGCAATAACTGTCGATTAGCATTAACAAAGTCTTAGCAAAGCTTCCTGGTAAATTGAATACAAAAATATTTACATGTGTTAATCTGCAATTTTATTTTTTTACGAAAATATATATCCTTTCACCAGTATCTTAAAACACATCTGACCACAAATATACATACGTACAGGGTTTTCCAATAAGAGTGATATGATTTATTTGGAAAAAAAACACTTATTGTTAAGAAAATTCAAAAGTTTTTTATTTAATGTGAAGTACAATCGATACAATTAAATTCTAAATAAAACGCCATTCAAATGGCCTCCACGACTTCTTCTGCAGGAACGAATTCGATGAACCCAATTTTCGAGCACTGTTTCCACTAAATCAAGTCGTATGTCATGAATGGCACGTTCAATATTGACTTGTAAAGCTTGAAGAAAGTCTGGTTTATTTCGAAAGACCAATGACTTCAAATGACCCCACAAGAAATAGTCTAATGGTGTTAAATCACAACTTCTTGGAGGCCATTCAATATCACAATTTCTTGACATAATCGAATCTCCAAACTTTTTCCGCAACAATTCAATTGCTTTGTGGCACGTAGCCACAATCGGTCAACGGCAAAAAGATAGCTCTTAACGAGACCTTAAATATTGCTCATGGGTATCAAGGTCGTAGGTCGACTGGAAAGTGTTTTTTTTTTTTTGATTTAAAAAAAATGGACATCATCATTTTCAAATGTGAACGAAAAGTTTATTTTTGCTCTAGGTACGTCGGATTGGGAATCGGTCAATGGCAAAAAGATAGCTCTTAACGGATTGTTTTTTGGATTTAAAAAAAAGTTGCAATTGGAGAACGAATTATTTGATAATAAACTGAATAATTTGTAAACGTTGTTCTTGCGTATATCTCTCCATGATGAAACTGTAAACACTACTGAATACAATGAAAAACAAATGACAGATCATGACATATTACAAATGGCCGAAACGTCGCTTCAAAATCATATCATCCGTATTGGAAAACCCGTTATATACAATATCGGTACGATTGGTCGAGAAATCGGGTATTGTATTACACCATGGCCGTCCGGATCATGGTGTGTACGCAATTCCTACGTCATGGGTATGTGGCCCCCTCGGTCGGAAAGGGAGGGTAATAGTGGGTGCGTTGGGACCGATCGAAAAAAAAATAGATTTGCTAAGTTAACTATAACTTTTTAATTTATGTAGCGATTTTCTTCGGATATGATTCATTTTATTTATGACTGATTTGACATTATCATAACAGCAATTAGGGATTTCGTGTTCCAGGTCGGTTTGGTAAAGTAATTTAATTTATATTGTATTTAACTGTTTTTTAATAACAAATTGCAAAAGCCCAGATAAAATTTAAATTTACTTAAAAATTTGGGAAACAATACCGAATTGTATTTTTTATCAGGTCCGAGTTTACTCAACAATGCGGTCTTATATAAAATGAAATACGTATTTCGATAATAGCATAATTACATTTGAACTCATTTCTTTTTAAAACTCGTTATAGTGGGTTCGATAATAAAAAAAGAAAAAGCGTTAAGTTCGGCCATGCCGAATCTTATATACCCTCCACCATGGATTGCATTAAATTTTATTAATGGAAAAATCTTTGGATATGGAGCACATCATGAAACGATCCTTTTTGTTTGAGTAAATTATTAAAAATACGAACGCGAAATGAAAAATGTGGCATTTGTGGCTTAAAACTGCTTTTTTGGGGACTACAACAAAATAAAATTTTATTTGTATACTTTTTATTAAGATGAATTCTTGCCACAATGTAATATAAACTGCAAAGTTTCTGCTAAATTTCTTAGAAAATGTGTTGTTTATGGCTTAAATAAGCCTTTTTGGGAGCGACATCTATAGGTGGACTATAACAAAATATGAACTGATTTAAAAATTTTTTACAGACTGACATGGATAAATCGTCTTAGAATTTTACGACGATTAAGAATATACATCGCTCAATCACTTCAAGACTGCCATAACACAAAATTACACATTTTTTTCTGTTTTATGGTTGCTAGTACTTTGAAGACCAAAAGTATTAACATTTTCGTACGAAAAGTATTTGAAATAGTTTTTTTTTTGCTTGAAATTAATTCAAATATTACTCATACTTAATCTTTAGTCGTTTTTTTTTTTTTTACTTTTCTGGAGATTAAATTACTAAAAACATAAATTTCACTTCAGATTTTGTGAACGTTTTAAACCGAAATTTATTCGGTTTATGTTTTCTGTTGAAGCTAAAAACGTTTTCGATTTCAAAAAAGTAAATTCTTGTACGATTTTGCACTCTGTGACATGACTGTATGATTCTGCACATCTTAAGATAGTTTTCACATTGAAGTCATTTTAGAATAAATATAATGTATTGATATCAATTTTGGACATCTTTTCTACTCGTATACTATGCGCGAAGTATTCGAATATCAAAAAATGTAAGCAGGACAAAGAAGATTGCTCGTTCCACTGTCGCTCCAAAAGATACTTAGTGTGCAAGAAAGTCATCTAGCTCCGATGGAACAACTTGCATGAGGGGCCGGGGGGGAGGGGAAAGGGAATGGTTTCTGATGCAATGTTCCAATTTTATGCATATTACGAGTATTTTTCACAAACGTTTTCGTGTTGTCCCCAGTCCTTCTCTATCGCCGGCTTTTTCATGTTAATTACATGAAAATTGAATTATTCGTACAGTTTTGTTAATTAGTTTCTGTCGAGTACATCAACATGTTTTGTTAGAAGAAACAAAGGCAAAATGAAAATTGCACTTCAAGATTAAATGAAGACGACGACGACGACGACGTCGTCGACCAAGTTCGCGTTGAACTTTTGACTTTGCTTGGAAATGGAAAGAAGAACCCCCGGCTCCTCCTCCTCCTCCTTTTCCTGACCCCTGGACTCTACACTTTGTATATTGTGAGGTTCAGTGAACAGAGGCCACCAGCGGAAAAGATAAGGTGTTGTTATTGTCGTCACAATAGTTTCAATTAAATGTAAATGCCTGTGGCTGATTTGTCATTTTTTCTGGTCTCTGTGCCATCGTTGTCGTATCAGTTTTGAGAGCGAAGACAAAAGTCCGGAAGCGTTTGCAAGTTTTGAGGTCTGTTCTTTACAATTCTAAGGACTAATACTTATCCATTTCATCAGAGTGCCATGACAAGTTAATTATAAAGGACAACATGGCAGGCGAAACCACCGTCGTCTCTCTGTATCTATTGAAGGAGGTGGACTAGTTAATCTGAGGTATTCATTGCAGAGACTTTCGAAGGAGTCGTCTTCAAAAGTTACTTCAAAATAATAACTAAGAAAATGGTGGATTGTTCAGTGCGCCGTATACATTTGATTTTCCATTAATGCTGATTTCGTATGTATTGCAGATCAAACCTTTATGGGGAATCAATCGAAATGTTAAGCGATATTAATTCTCGATAGAATTTCACACTTGCGTTCCTGACTTACCAAAACGTCAAAATTAAATCAACTATTACTAAACTAAATCTATGACCCGCAGCAATGAAATATTGTAGGTACGAACTCTTTCCTTGTTTTTCTATGGTATGTAATTATGCCAATTAAATGCCTCCTTGTAGTGGTCGGGTTTTACAAAACTTGGGGGATATTTTTTTGTAAATACATTACACGAGTAACTAAACGACACCTGTGTCAGTATAACATGGCAGAGTTCGTGAATGAGCAGCCTACGAATCAGGCACTTCGTTTCGTCCACAATCGCTGTATCTTAGGTTTACGTACTATTGCTTTGGGACATTGTCACTCTTCTTCAAAATAATGGGTTATTTCTTTTTAATTGTGTCCACCGTACTTTAAATACTGTAGGTTAAGTTAGGTTGAACAGAGGAGACAGATTTGCTCCGCCTCATGTCCCTGGACATACGTACACATAACCCAGTACGAGGGTTGCTATTTATATTTCGGGTCCAGGCAATACTAGTGTTGCCAGATACTAACTGAAACTTTCAATGGTAAGTTTGACATTTATACCATAATTTCACTCAGAACGTTTAGTCATTTTAGCGCGAATTGTTTTGTTTAGAATGTGTTGAAAAATTCATCTCGGTCAAAAAATTTAATTAACCCGTGAAAATTTCTGTGTGATGTTTTTTTTTTGCTAAGTTCGGCGTGAATGATCGAGACAACAGTGTCTCAATCAACTAGTTTCGAATTTTGGTGATGAAGCTCCATCAAAAACCACTGTAAATCGCTAAGTATCGGACGCCGTTCGCTACTGGATGAATTTTTTGAAGGTCGCCCAACTTCGGTCGTTTTGCCGGAAAACATCGATGCTGTGGGTGAACTGATAAAGCAATATCGACATGTGACTGATAAAGCAATATCGACGGTACAATAATGCCTATTTTTTACTGGACTGTAGACACTATAAAAACATTACACTTAACACAATTTCAAGTATTTTGGTACAAAATGGTCCATTTGCGTGGGAGGTACCAAAAAAGGGGGTGGCAAATTCGTAAATTTTTCTCAAGGTGGTAGTGACTATTAAACAAATAGGTTAGGTTAGGTTAGGTTGAAGAGAGGAGACGTTTAAACGTCTCATGTCCATGGACATACACTTAAGCCAGTGGTTCGGCCTGTTGTGCGCTCCTTATTTATGATCTTTTTATACCTCACGAGTTACAGAAAATCGGTACTAGACACGAATTTTCTCAGTATCTTCCAGTCATATTCTCTGAGATGAGTCAAGTCTGGTAATATGTCGGACCCGAAATGTTGGTATCTTGCATGTGTGAAAGCCGGGCAGTGACACAGAAAATGTTCCATCGTTTCGATGTTTTCTCTGCATGCCCTGCATTCGTCGTTTCCTGCTAGTCTTATGCGATGAAGATGTGCTTGTAAGCTTGAGTGTCCCGTTAGAACACTCATCATCTTACTAATATCGATCTTGTTTAGTTTCAGAAGACTTATTGTTTTCTTTTCATTTGGGTCACCCCACAAACAAATACTATGTGTTGAAATTCAGAAGATAGGAGTAAGCAGTATAAAAGTTATTAGAGAATCACTATTTCATAAAATTTTAACCCTATGGGAGGTACTAGAAGGATTGGACCAATATGGACCATCTTTGAACTTAGCCGGAGATAGAACAAAATATTACCACATACCAAATTTGAATTCAATCGATTACTCCTTTCGAGAGATATCGTGCGCACCAGCCAGCAGACAGACATACAGACAGACAGACGGATGGACGGACATTGCTCAAATGACTTAAAATAACCCAAATCGAATTTCCGCCAAACATACTTGTGGTCTTGTCACTTCTTCGTTGTGTTTCACTTTTGGCTCGTATTAAATGATATACCCTCCTCCCTGTAAGGTGAGGGGAGAAAAATGGGTGCTCAACTTTTTTCGACGACCAAAGCTGGGTTTAAAAACGATGTTATGGAGGTGTCTCAATCGGAGTGGAAAAAGTGTATTGATCATCACGGAGTATATTTTGAAAAACATTAAAACCATTTCCAATGATAAATGATTGTCTTTTTTTTTGCTGAACTAAAATAAAAATAGCAACCCTCGTATTTGGCTTGCTGTGCGTTCTAATTAATGGTGAATTCTTTTCTGGAAAAAAAGTGCAACACTTGCATTGCCCTTTTTCCGAAAACAGCACTATTATATCGCTTTTTTGAAATTTTGAAATTTTAGTTGTGCTAAATTCGAGTAACTTAATTACCAAATTTCAAAAAAGTATCACAAAAGTGCCGTTTTCGGAAAAAGGGCAATGAACATGTTGCACTTTTTTGCAGAAAAGAATTCGCCATTAGTTTATGGATTAGCCTTGAGTAATTATTTTAGTAACTCTTGTTTGCGAACGCTGGGCATTGGCAAAGGAAGTGATCTAACCAGTGTTCAGAAAAAAAGCAGAACGTTATAGGAACGATTTCTTCAGAGAACATTAATGTTATTTATTTTTTTAGTGTTACTGTTCGCGAACGCTACCACTACGATAACGTACCATTCTTAGAACTCGACGAAACAGTATCACTACGTTTAGCGTTCCGTTCTTTTTTATATTCGACACCACAGGTCGTAAATATGAAGCAATCTTTATGAAAATTGGTACAGAGGCATGTATTAACCCATGTTACAGTTCTGTTCGCGGCAAAAGAACGGTACAGAACGCTAAGGAACCGTTCCTTAGTGTTTTTTCCGAACTCTGGCTCTAACGTTTCGTCATCCTCCCCGCATGGCCTACAAATGCTGTCATCTTATACTCATTGCATAGTCCAATCATTACAATCCAAAACATTACTCGATTTAACTGTTCTAGTCGTTATTGCTTTGATTGGTGAAATTATTTACAATTATGGCCCGGAAGCCGGAATAAAAATTCTGTTTCTGCGCTAGAGTTTCATCAAATAGGGTTTTTTCAAATAGACAATGTTTTCTTCATTAGCATGCTGGCTTTTTAAAAATGTGATAAAATAATTTTTTCTATTTTTTTTCCTATTTTTTATGATTTTTTTTGTACCAGGAAAAAGTGTTTTTTAAAAAAAATCATTTTTTTTTCTCATATTTTTGACGACTGTTACTAATCCAAAGATACTACGTGAAAGCGATATTTGCAGCATATGTAGCCCTCAATAATTCCCTTTAATTTGAGGCATAACACGGCTTAATCAGGCTTATACTTGAAATTATGGTCCAAATATGTACATATTAAATTTATTTTTTTTTTTACTTTGTTACATTTAATCCTTTTTATTAATTTATCTGAATTAATGTAGTATAATGTGTTGCCTACTTGCCTCAATAATGCCATTATGGCGCTGAGGCCATGAATTTTTTCGATATAAATGAAATCTGTACAAATAAATAATAATAAAAAAAAAAAAAAAAAAAAAAAATACTGAATGTACCTTCCATGAAAGCTAATAAAAAGAAAAATAAAAAAAAAAATTACCATAATTTTTTTTTTTTTTTTTCAATATTTTTTCGTTTTTGTGACTCCTAATTGCACCAGAAACTGTGGTTAAAAGTCAAAAATTTAGTTGCATAGTGTTATTGATATTTCAGGTAATCGATTGGATACTGATACTATGTCAGTTCAATTCCCTATCGCTACCTTATATCTTGTGGTCGGTTTCGATCACTTCTCCCATCACTTTAAGTCTCATTGCTGTGAGGGTCGCTTCTGAAAAAAGATCAAGTCAAGATCCCAAAATTTCTGATATCCGATAGATCATTGTAGTTGCCTAATTTCGCTAAACTAATATATGTGCTTATGACAATCGAAATTATTTTAGGAATAAATCGTGCGTTGACTTTCTTCATTGGCGACTACAAATATACATACATCGTATGCATATGTATGCACTGTATGCCTTTTAACGCCAAAAAAAATATTCCTGTCCAAATATTTCGCAATCGTTTAAAAAAAATAAAAAAAAAATTTAAATAACAACAACTGACATAAACTGCAAAAAGTTCATATTCTGCCTTTGTAAGGCCAAACTATGCAAAAGAAAGAAAATAAAATTCAAATATTAATTAAATTCAAATATTTGTACTAATTTATAATAACAAGATGACAAGATGCGATTTTTTCACATAAACACACGACGACGATCACTTACATGTGTACATAGAGATATAAAACAGACAGACCAGTCTCGCACAATGGCATACTGTCATCAAAATGCAGTAGGAAATATATTTGTTAAGGAGTTTGCACTATAAATACTATGTAAATACATTTATGTTAAAGAGGAAAAAAAATAAATAAATATTTACAAATCAACAAAAAAATATACAATAAATAAATTGCATTTATATGTTAATGCAAAAGCGTCTCGATGCATATTCATCAACGAAATTTATTTATATTTATTTATTTTTTCCCCAATTTTTTTTGTTTATCCATGTATAAAATATGTTTGGCATTTACCGCCTATTTCCATAAAACGAATCCGTCTGAGAACAACCTGTCCAAAATATTCAAAAAAATTCGCGTTCTGTACAACGCAAAAATATAATCGTATTGATTCAATTTAATCTCTCATGTGACAAAAATATTTCAATTATGTATCGACTATGCGTCTAGACATATCGCTCACATACTTCAAAAGTGATATAACTCAAATTGTCAAGATGTATTGCGTGATCCATTTCGAGGTTCCCTACATTTATAAAGAAAAAACAAATAAAATTCAAATTGAATGGGGAATGTTTATTATCATTTGAAAGAACATTCTTTGGCATTTATTTTTTGAAGATTATGTCTATCAAATGTTGGCCGCGGCTACGTCTCAGATGGTCCATCCGTTGAGTCCAATTTTCGATGACTCGTTCGAGCATTTCGACTGGTAACTGGCGAATGACACGCGTGATGTTTTGCTCCAAGGCCTGAATCAAAGCGGGTTTGTTCGCATAAACTTTAGACTTTACATATCCCCACAGGAAAAAGTCTAACGGCGTGATATCACACGATCTTGGTGGCCAATCGACCGGCCCAAAACGTGAAATTATCTGCTCACCGAAGTGTTCTCTCAATAAATCCATTGATTGATGCGATGTGTGGGAAGTGGCGCAGTCTTGTTGAAACCAAATGTCGCCAAGATCACGAGCTTCAATTTCAGGCATCAACTAGTCGGTTATCATGGCACGATAACGATCGCCATTGATGGTTACGTTCTCACCGGCATAATTTTTGAAGAAATATGGACCAATGATTCCACCGGCCCACAAACCACACCAAACCGTTGTTTTTCTGGATGAAGTGGCAGCTCTTGAATCTCTTCAGCTTGCTCTTCGTCCCAAATGCGGCAATTTTGCTTGTTTACAGCCAGAAATGGACCTCATAGCTTAACAAAATTTGGCTCTAAAACGTCGGATCTTCTTGGGACTTTTCAAGAGCCCATAGAGCGAAGCGATGTCGCTTGGGAATGTCGGGCGGCTTCAGTACTTGCATAAGCTGTATGTTGTATGCTTTGAATTTAAGATTTCGACGTTAAATGCGCCAAGTCGTTCCATACGTCAGTCCGAGTTGCTGCGAACGGCGCCGAATCGACTCTCCACGGTCTTCGCGCACACTCTCAGCTACGGCCGCTACATTTTCTTCACTGAGTGCTGGACGTGGTCCATTCAGTCGAATATTATCCAATAATGAATGCTGGGTCTCAAGATGGGTGATGGTGTTGCGAATAGTACGCTCAGTAGGCCGATTATGTTGAGCGAAGTGCACGAAACACATTACTTATGACAGCATGACACGACTCACACGTGATCGTAAGACCCGATTATGTTGACCATAAGTTGAGCGAAGTGCACGAAACACTTTCCTCACAGAACGTGAATTTTCGTAATAAAGTTGAACGATTTGTAAACGTTGTTCAGGCGTAAGTCTTTCCATGATGAAATGCCAAACAATACTTAACAAAAATAACATGACAGCATGACACAACTCACACGTGATCTGTCAAAAAAAAAGACTATTGAAAAAAGTATCTCTACTTGGATCACCCGTTATGTAATGCGAGATAAAAATTATATTGGCCTTCCTACCCCGTTTGACTTATTGGCCTCATTGAACATACAATTTCCTATTCAAAAACACAAATGCCTCAGTGCAATTTCCTAACGTCATTCCAGAGATTTGTACAGTTATAGTAATGTATGCGTTGCATGGTGGAGGATGTAGCCCTGTCGAATTTTCCAAATTATTCTATCGGTATTATCCGCCACTGTGGTTCTCGGTAAATATACTTAGTACATGTGCTTGGCTGGGAATCACATACAATGCACAAACATATGAGGTGTATGGCAGGAGCAGCTAAATCGTTAGACTCCTCATCAAAAATTTAATTAAAGTCAACAATTTTGAACAAAATAATGTAATGTCGTCGTGTTGTTCTTCTTGTGGTGCACCAATATCATTAAATATGTATGATGAACTCGTTGCATGTATGTCGGTTCGTTCGTTGGTTGGCTCATATTTATCGTAATGTACATCGACAGGTGAATTTACGACAATGAAACAAACCGCCAACATTCCCAGCGACAAACAACGAACATAATTTTTTTTTTGTTAGAAAATTACAAAATTTGTCAATCTCACCTCCTTTTGAACAGAGGGGCAAGGAAATCGGTTATGGCATCGTTGTGGCCATATAATTAATATTGGTGCGGGGTTATATGGCAATATACTCCAAGTCCCAAAAAGAATGATGACGACGACAACATACGCGGTTAATACAAAGTCCTGTTTTGTGTAGGTCCAGTCTTATAATGTAATGTAGGTTGACTATAGTGCTGTTACTGGTTCTGGCAATGCTTCCTGCTCTGTTCTTTGTTCACACCAACACTAATCCAGTCGCACTGTGGATTGGAAGTGAGACCTGGCAGAGGACTGGGTAGTTGGCTCTGGTCTATCACGACGAAGTCTAGACGTATGGTTTTTTGTATCCCGGTTTCTCCTTGAACCATGTTAGATATTAGAATATATATCTTCTTTTCATTGTAATACATTTAAATAAATAAAAGAGTATGTAATAAAAGCGTTACTTTTAAGTCCAATAATTTGGGTAAATTGTTGTCTGAAGCAAATAGCAGATTAAGATCTTTGAGTCCTGGTATAATCACAGTATATATATGTCCAGTTGGCTCAATGGATCCGAACCCTAATTTCGTAACTCTTCGACCAAATGGAACGAGATTATGTGAATGTGTATGAGAGCAGTGTTAAATTATTTCTATGATTCCAGAGAAAATAATTTCCGAATAATTGCTAATCGAAACCACTGTGCAACATATTGCCAAGCATCATGGGCCGTCGCAGTGGCAGCATTATCAAAAACAACAAAAATGCAACCATAAGATTACATGAAGCGTAAAAATTGCCAAAATAACATAAAATACTTTTTACACAAAGTTTTACAAGAGACATCTATGCCATGCCACGACGCCACAGCGCATCAATTCCTTCCTCACACACTCACATCCATATGTATATTCGTCGTGCCGGACGGACGGACGGACAAATGGATGGGTTGGACAGACAGATAGACGGACGGACCTGCTATTCCGAGATAGTTGCAACTATCTAAATGGCACGGGAACGGACTACGACTGTTCACGAGGAGTATGTACGATTGTGAACAGAAGATACTTATTTGCCGATTAGAATTTAAGAAGGAAAACAACAACAAAAACCAAATTAGAAAATGTGCACTTTTTGGCATTAACTCAAAAAATCTGAGGGTAAAAATATCGTTAAATAGCAGCAGCAACAACAACAACATAAATGACGATGACAAAAAGAACCAATGAATAAAAGAACAACAATAAATAAATGCGAATAAACGAAATCGAAAGACAAGAAAAACAAATGTCCTTTTTAATGAGAAAAAGTACAACATTTCTGCGTAAATTGTCTATTCGTTATTTCTTTTGTTGTTGTTTTTTTGCAACATTTTCGAATAATTTATGTAAATCTTGTTTGACCGATTAAGGTGACTAATGCGGTCCGCAGCGCTCAGGCAAATTGTGTATATAACAGAAAGCAGAACTAATAAAATTGGAAATTAATGAAATAGAAAAATAAACTAACTCTCTACTGAAAAACATACATATGTAGAGAGTTTAAAAACATTTGCCATGTTAAAAATATATTTTTTAATTTAAAAATTTATATGCACAAAGAAAAAAAGAAACGTGTTAAATTAAATTATTATTTTGATTTTACACGAAAATAGCCAAGATGATTTACGTCCAATATCACAATCGACAATAAAATATTTTTAACAAAAAAGTTCATTAAATTTCGGGTGGCCCATCTAGCGGTTGCTTTTAGAACTACAGCCGGCTAGCAGCTACGATTTGACTTCGTAGGAATATTTTTTGTGGGGAGCCGTTAAGGATAAGTGCTACGCCAACCATCCTGAGACGATTCATGACTTGAAACACGAAATTGCAGCCAAAGAGGGCCACACAACCGAAAATGTGTTGAAAAATTGGGTCGACACAGAATGGGCTAATGCAAGGCCAGCCGCGACAGCCATATGAATGATGTGGTGTTCCATCATTAACAGGAATGTTGAGGCATTTCAATAATTTAATTTTTTGAGTAAACAGGTAAAAATGTTAGTTATGTTAAGCCGAAGCTGAATTAATCGGTGGAACTCTAGTAGGTACTGTAAAAGCACTACCTTATTAATGTTTATAAGCTGTTAACTTTTTGTACAAATCGTCCCTTGGAAGGTACCAAAAGAGATGTGACAATTCCACCCATTTTTCTATTGCTATGTGTAGAATTAGGAAGATTGAATAAAGATTCAATATTTTACTAATTGTTAACCCTTTGTGGGGAAGGAGGTACTAAAATGGGGTAGCCAATAATGACCATCTTCGAACATAGTCTAATATAGAAAAAATATTACCACATACAAAATTTGGACAATTGGTTACTTCTTTCGGGCACAAAAATGTATGTCCAGAAAGACGGACATACATTGTCCAAATGACTTAAAATTTCCTACAACGAATTTAAGCCGAACAAATTAAGGGTCCAAGGTCACTTCTTCGAGGGTATAATATAGTACATTTATTGTACTTACTTATTTTATTGTCTGTGACTCGAAATCAAGGGCTAATATTAGTAAATATACATAAGTATTTCTCAACGTAAATAGTTATGCATTGGAATTTTAATCTATGTATATTAGGCCGGGTCGATTTGTGGGCAGGCAAAAAAAGTCGCCATTGCTCAGTGAAAATCGTATTCTAGGGATCAAAATAAGAAACTTTGCCGAAGGAACCATACCTCTAAAACGAATTCTGATGTCCCGGAAAAAATCACACTTTGACCCATTTAGAGTGCTTCAATAGAGTCCAAATGTATGACCGACCCCCACTCACACTCACGTGCTGCTTTTATTTGTAAAGTTCAATACTTTTTATAATTTTTTTGTGTGTTTTAACTTCATTTTGAAAACCAAGTTCCGATCCATGCAAATTTTTGAAATGCAAGTATTAAAACAGAAATTATGGAAACATCTGCAGTCAATCGTCATTCCCCTTTCAAAAAAAATGACGGGGGAATGACTATTAACAAGGATACTATAAACGGTGACCGTCAGGATCCTCGATCTTATGACATATTTGGATAGAACACCTCAAAATATGAAGAATACATATGAAAAGATAACTTACTTAGTTTTCGAGTTATCGGACGATACAATTTGAAAAAATTAAAAAAAAGGAATATTTCAATCAAAATTTTTTTCGTGAACAATATGTTTTATGACTACCATAGTTACAGTAATATAAAAAAAACAGAAAAATCAATCAAATTTTTCGATCGAAATTGAAAAACATTTTTTTTTTTACTTTTTGTTATTTTGAATGGAAAAAGCCAAAAAGTCGGGTAAAAGTTTTCGATAACTTTCGAGTTATCAAAAGTTATGTCCAAAAATGGCTACGCGAACGAAAGTACTGCTGCGTGGCCAGCCTTCGTAGTCGTTAAAGATGTTTTCCTCTGGGGTGTGTCCATAGACTGCTACTCGGTGTCATAGCTAGGAATCGAAGTTATCGATTACGGAGGCTGATATCGATAATTAAAAAGTAATCGAAATTTTTCTGATCCATTTTTGGATATTGCACCCATTGGAACGATAAAAGTTATCGAAAAATTTAACCCGATTTGTTGGTTTTTCGATTCAAATGAATTCAAAATAATAATTAAAAATAGATTGTTTCAATTTCGATAACTAAGGTAGTTATCTAGAAAATTTTTAAAATTTTCCGTTTTTTTTTGGATGTTAGTGTAATATAGAATTTTTTTCCCTATTATTGACCTCATTTTATAAAAAAATTCAATTTTTTTTCGATTTTTTCAAACGTTATCGTCCGATAACTAAGAAAGTTATCGATAAATTGCCCGTTAATTTTACTTCTTATTTTGAGGTGTTCTATCCAAATATGTCATAAGATCAAGGATCCTCGGATATAATACTCCTCCGTCATTACCCTGGAGGATATACAGGGTGGCTGATATGTATTGCAACCAATTTAAGGTTGCTATCATTTCTAAACCGCTAGTCTGATAGCTGACAGATTTATTTCAGTGACAGTTCATTTTATTGTTTACAAGCTTACAAAAGCATTTTGATCTATTGCATTCAGAAAAGTTATTCGTGATGGAATTCAAGCGTTTATATTTGGGTGGAAAAACACAAGTGGCTATCGTTAGAACCCTCCAGCATTTAAATGTGGATAAATCTTTTGTTTCTCGTACCATTGCTCGTTACCGTGATACTGGCAGTGTTGCATCGCGTCCAATAAGTGGACGAAAAAAAAACGGTAAAAACACCAGAAATGATCGGAAAAGTGAAGGCAAGATTTGATCGAAATCCACGCCGCAGTGATAGAAAAATTGCTCGTGAGCTGAACATATCGCGAGAACGGATACAACACATATTAAAAAATGAGCTTGGACTAAAGTCATTGAAGTTCCAAAAAGTGCAAGAGCTCACCGATGCACAAAAAAAAGTTAGACTAGAAAGAGCCAAGGAGTTGCTTCGCTTGCACGAAAGTGGCCAGTTACCGAATTTGGTTTTCTCCGATGAGAAGCCATTCCAAATTGACCAGTTTGTGAACAAACAAAATGATCGGGTTTAATTGCCAAAGAGGTCAGCTGAAAATTTACACCTTCGATTGGCAACCAGAACTCAAGCGCCGCCGATGGTAATGGTGTGGGCCGCCGTAACGGCCGATGGTCGCTCCCCGCTCGTATTCATCGACCATGGGGTCAAAATAAATGCCGAATATTATCGGGAAAATGTCCTAAAGACAGTATTGAAGCCCTGGGCAGACAAACATTTCGGCCGCAGACCATGGACATTCCAACAGGACTCAGCACCATCGCACAGCACGCGTCAACCACGAATGGCTTAAAAAGGAGGTTCCTCGCTTCATTTCTACCGCACAATGGCCACCAAGATCTCCGGATCTCAATCCGTTGGACTTTTGCGCCTGGGGCATTTTATAGAGTAAGGTTCGCACTAAAAAATACCAAAGTATCGATCATCTCAAGACGGCGCATCGCCGGGAATGGGCCAAAATACCGCAGAGCCACTTTCGTGCAGCGTGTGATGGCTTTGTAGGCCGTTTGAAGGCCATAATTCGTGCCAAAGGTGGTCAATTCGAACAAATCTAAACTGTTTCTAAAATTTTATGTTATTTCCGACATTTTTTGCTTTTGAACAATAAAATTTAAAAAAATATAGCGCTTTACTTTGTTGCATTACATATCAGCCACCCTGTATAGCGTGATCCATTTCGAGGTTCCCTACTTTTTTAAAGAAAAAACAAATAAAATTCAAATTGAATGGGGAATGTTTATTATCATTTGAAAGAACATTCTTTGGCATTTATTTTTTGAAGATTATGTCTATCAAATGTTGGCCGCGGCTACGTCTCAGATGGTCCATCCGTTGAGTCCAATTTTCGATGACTCGTTCGAGCATTTCGACTGGTAACTGGCGAATGACACGCGTGATGTGTTGCTCCAAGGCCTGAATCGAAGCGGGTTTGTCCGCATAAACTTTAGACTTAACATATCCCCACAGGATAGAGTCTAACGGTGTGATATCACACGATCTTGGTGGCCAATCGACCGGCCCAAAACGTGAAATTATCTGCTCACCGAAGTGTTCTTTCAATAAATCAATTGATTGATGCGATGTGTGGGAAGTGGCACCGTCTTGTTGAAACCAAATGTCGCCGAGATCACGAGCTTCAATTTCAGGCATCAAATAGTCGGTAATCACGGCACGATAACGGTCGCCATTGACGGTTACGTTCTCACCGGCATCATTTTTGAAGAAATATGGACCGATGATTCCCGGTACGTCGGATCGGGAATCGGTCAATGGCAAAAAGATGGCTCTTAACAGGAGCTAAAATATTGCTCATGGGTGTCAAGGTCGTGGGTCGACTGGAAAGTGTTTTTTTTTTTGGATTTAAAAAAAAATGGACTTAGCGCAATTGGCGAACGATTATTTTGATAATAAAACTGAATAATTTGTTAACGATGTTTAGACGCAAGTCTTTCCATGATGAAATGCCAAACAATACTTAACAAAAATAACATGACAGCATGACACGACTCACACGTGATCTGTCAAAAAAGGCTATTGAAGAAAGTATATCTACTTTGATCACCCTATATTTTAAAAATTTCGCATAACTCGATTAGAAAGTAAAAAATTGATGTGTACCTTCGATAATAGTGTTCGATAATTCTTAAATGGATTAAATCTACCTATCTGAAATACTGAATTCAACAAAAAACTTCAATGCCACAAATGATGTCGAAATTGGCCCGTAACGATTTTTTTTACATTTGTATGGAATTTCTTTATAATGCAAATTGAATGACCTGTACTGTTTTGTGAATAACTTTTGATTGGGTTGTCGGATGAACACCAAATTTTGATTGAATATAATTTGGAATATTTAGAAATTAAAAATGCAATGTTCCTAAAAACATGCATCATGTATGTATATGAGGCGTTGCACTTACCTTTCCTTGCATAATCAGCCTTATTGTTAATGTAACCGATGGATCATCATGTTTAGTTTGCGTACTTGTGTTATTGTCCTCCATTTTTGCTCTGTTTTTTGTTTTTTTTTTGGTTTGGGGTGGATGTGTTGTTGTTCCTGGTGGTGACGACTACTACGACGACGACGACAAAGTAGGTGTTTTATTTGGTTGGTGGTTGTGACGACGTCAACGACAATTCGTTTCCGTTTATTTGGATTTGAATTTGAATTTCAATTAGAACTTGAGTTTAGTTAATAAAATATAACTTTTCCTCTTTTATACTCCCTCGCACACATACGAACAAACAATTATTGCGATTGGGATTGAGTTTTCCGGCTGTACAAATACTTTCTTTGTAACAACAATTAAATTGTGTGTTGAAATTTGTTGGTGCGGTGCGATGCGATGTGCTGTGCTGGGCTGGGCTGGGCTGTGTTAAAGGAGGCCAAGGCGAAGCGGAGGACTTGGTATAATGTCGTTCTTCCTTCAGGGCTTCGGGTGCGCGCTTCTGGTTCGATTTGATTCCGTTCTGTTCTGTTGACTTGAAATTGGTTTAAATGAATTTGTCCAAATAAGAACAAAGTCAAATAAAGTTGAGGGATGTGGTGGTGGTTTGGTTGGTTGTTTGGTGTCTTTTATCGTTTCATTTAAGCTCTTTTTGTTGCTGTTGTTGTTCTTACTGACTGTATTATTTGTTGTGGGTTCGTCGGTTGGTTGATTAAACTTTTACCCCGAGTCGAAGGTGACTGAATATTTGTTTTTGAAATTATGTTTTTTAATTAAAAAATGCACAAAAAAGAGTGATGATGACGACGACGTCCCTCCTTAAAATTCTGTCTGTATTGTTCCTTGATAGAAATTTGCGTTTGTTTGTCTTGTCTAAGACTGCTACTGCTGCTGCTGTAGCTGTTGTTTCTCTTCTTCTGCTTCTTTTTATTCTCTCTTTGATATTTGTATCTGTGTGTTAGATATGTATGGGGCGTTTGGGTGTGTTTGTTGGTTGCATTCGTTCTTGAGGAGACTGGCAATTTTTGGGCAATACTTATGAGTGTCTATAGGTTAAGAAAATTCTTCGGCTGCTGCTGCTGCTGTTGTTGTCGTTGCTGCTGCTGATGCTCTTCAATCTTTTGGCGTTAGACAAACAACAATGACTTTTGCTGGGACGATGACAATTAAATAGCCTTCACAACAAATTTCTGATCTGTCCACTGTGGCGGTCGTTTTTCTGCGCTTTCAGAAATTATGCTGACATTTATTGCTGTAAAGAAACCAAGAGAGGGAGAGAGAGAGAGAGAGAAGAAAAACAAATACAATTAATTACAATTAATAATGGCGGCGTCTTATTTTAGGGTATTAGCAACAACAACAAAAACAAAAATAACCTAACATATTTACATACGTACATACGTAAATTCAATGCAGTCCATTTGCGCTTTAAATACCACAACACAACAAGACAACATATGACAAATTATATTCTAAATTATAAAAAGAAATAACAAAATATGTATTGAATGATTTTCAGAAAAATTACAAGACAAGTATTTCTCTTGTCTCCTCCTCCATCCTTCATCTTCCCACCACGTACTTTTCCCACTATTTTGTCGTCTTGCACCTAATAGATTGGCTAATTTGAGTTTGTTTGTGAATTGATTAAAGCCGATTACCTCTCGAACCCAACCCAAGGAAAAGAAACCCCCTCGAGAAAATAGCAAAATAGTATTGGCCCATAATGACCAAAAATAAAAAATAAATCTAAAAACAGTTTCCGGCATTCAGACGACAACAACGTCGACTGATCTTTGTAAGACAGACGATGGACTGACTGACTGACTACCTTCCCTGTGTTCGGTGATTTGTCTCTCTAGGTAAACAGGCGGGCTTTGACTTTGTTTTGGCTGCACCGATTTTGTGGCGGCAAACGCGACGTTGTTTGTTAGTTTTTGTGTAAAAAAAATTTACACAACTTTGAATGTGCGCCAAATTTTGCTGCGAATAAAATAATTTGTATCTACAAGTGCCATTTCACTTCTAATTGTATACCAATGCGTGCGATGTACTTACGACGCTACGTGTTTGCCGCCGTCCACGTTCACATACTTTGGTCACACACAATGACCAACAACAAGTACAGCCCCAAAAAAAGAAACAACAATAAATGTCGAGTATCTGTTATGGAATGCAAATCAGATGCGCCACTAGAGAGATGAAGAGGACGGTCTTCCTTGGACTATAACTGAGACTAATAAAGAAATGTGGATGCGACTAAGGCAGAACTTATCTAATGGGGCGGGAGCCGTTTCGGTATTCTAGAGAAGCCACAATAAGTTAAAAAACTGAAATTAATAATATAATAATAAACAAGTAAGAAAGTTTCAGTCGGGTAAACCGACTAAGGTATACCCTCACTTTGTGAGTAATGTAATATTGAATATTACACAAATTATTCTGTCAATTTTTGTGGGAGGTACCAGAAGGGGTTTAAGAAATACACCTATATTTCGCTGAACAGTAGATACTTTAAATACATTGCACTGTGCCGAATTGTAACCGTTTATATGGAGTGGTATATTAACGTTGAGATATTAAATTGTGGTATAATTTGGCAATTTTGTGTGGGAGGTACAAAAAGGGGCGTGGTGATAACGCTCATTTTTCACTGGACTATAGGCATTATAAAAGCATTACACTGTACAAAATTTCAAGTAATTGTATACACTGATATTAATGTTATAAACTGTTAACTTTTGGTGCAAAATGGTACCTTTGTGGGAGAGGTACCAAAAGGGGCGTGACAATAACGCCAATTTTTCAATGAACTGTAGGCACTATAAAAACATTACGCTGTACAAAATTTCAAGTATTTCTAAACACTGATATTTATGTTATAAGCTTTTAACTTTTAGTGCCAAATGGTGTATTTGTGTGGGAGGTACCAAAAGGGGCGTGGCAATTTCGCCCATTTTCCTCGAGCTGATAGCGACTAACAAACTAATACTATGTGTGGAATTTCAGAAGATTCGAATACGTATAATAGCAGTTATTAAAGAATCAATATTTCACAACATTTTAACCCTTTGTGGGGGAGGTACCAGAAGGAGTGGACCAATATGGCCCATCTTCGAACTTAGCCGGAGATAGGAAAAAATATTACCACATACGAAATTTGAAGTCAATCGGTTACTCCTTTCGAGAGTTATCGTGCGCACCAGCCAGCATACACACAGACAGACAGACAGACAGACAGACAGACGGACGGACATTGCTCATTCGACTTAAAATGACCCAAAACGGATTTCCGCCGAACATACTTGGGGTCTTAGGACACTCCTTCGATGTGTTACACTTTTTTCCGTAGCAAATGATATATACCCTCGTCACACTAAAGTGAGGGTATAAATATAAGATATGTATTTTGAGGCAGCGCTCTATTACACAGCTCAAGAAAAAAAAGGTTTAAAATTATATTCGAATTATATGGTCCAGGGAAAGGTGGCTGACAAAGATCATGTTGGCGGGAATCGAATCCTCTGGTGGGAATCGAACCCACGACCCCAAAACTCATAGGCGATAACGATACCAACTCACCTACTCAGGCGCTCGCTTTTAAAATATGCATCGATTTTTTCGGAATAATCTTATTTTATTCATGACCGATAATATAATAAAAATATAATAATTGCGCAAAAATTATTAAAATTTTCTCAAAAAATGTGATTTTTTGCAATATCTGGCAAAATATCGTCGAAACCACTGAATGGATGAAAAAATGATATTATAAGAAGTTGAAGACTACTTAATTTTGGATTATTTAAAGCTTTTGCGAACCAATTCGTATAAATGGTTCTCGAATTATGTCAAAATATACACGGGGCAATATCGCCCCGTATGTTTAAATAGAAAGAAAATATATTTGGAAAACAAATTTTTAAATATAACACATTTCTGGGCAAATATGTACATTTTATTCGAAAATCAATAATATTTATTTGGAACACAAAATATTACAAAAAAATATATTTGCAAATTAATTTTCTATAAAATATGTGTTTACATCAAAATAATTTTATTGTTTAGGAATTTCTTCAAATATATTTTATTTAAAAAAATGTGCTGACTTTTCGATTACGAGGGTTGCTATATATATTTCTGGCCCAGGCAACACTTATGGCGAATTCTTTTCTGCAAAAAAGTGCAACATGTTCATTGCCCTTTTTCCGAAAACGGCACTTTTGTGATACTTTTTTGAAATTTAGTAATTAAGTTACTCGAATTTAGCACAACTAAAATTTCAAAATTTCAAAAAAGCGATATAATAGTGCTGTTTTCGGAAAAAGGGCAATGCAAGTGTTGCACTTTTTTGCCGAAAAAAAAATTAACCATTACAGTCATCGGCGCCATCTGACATTCCCTTTGGAAAGTTTGACATTTTTAGCATAACTTCACTCAGACCGGTTTGTCATTTGAGCGCGTTTTGGATACAGTGTGTTGAAAATTCACCTCCAAAACATGGTTTTTGAACGCTTCGACAGCTGCTTCAGGCGTCGAAAAACGTTGACCAAGCAGTTTTTTCTTAATGTGAGTGAATAAGAATAAGTCATTGGGTGCCAAGTCAGGGCTGAACGGCGGATGACCCATCAATTCGACGTTTTGGCCGGTCAAAAAGGTGCTGGTTTGAGCCGATGTGTGAGAGCTCGCATTGTCATGATGCACAATGATTCGTATTCTCTTGTTCGGTTTTCGAATTTCTCCGAAGACTTCAGGCAAACAAATTGTGGTGTACCACTTAGAATTGACCGTCCTACGTTGCTCAAGCGGAGCAGTCGCCACATGACAAGTTTTGCGACCATTTGCTTCGAAGAGCTTCTTCCACGAACAACTTTTGTTGGATTTGGCACGTCTTCGAAGACCCACGCGGTCGATTGCTGTTTTGTTTCGGGCTCATACTCATAGATCCAAGATTCGTCAATTGTGAAGATCTTATAAACGTCTATAGAAGCACCGCGATCGTAGTTTTTTCAAAATTTTTTGCACCAATCGACACGAGCCTTTTTTTGAGCGATTGTCAAATTCCAACGAGAACAAACCTTTTTTACGGCCAGGTGTTCATGCAATATCGAATGTATGCTGGTGGAAGAAATGTCCAAGGATGCCTCTATCTCACGGTATGTCACATGACGATCTTGCATTATCAGTTCAAGCACGGCATCAATGTTCTCTGGCACAACGGCGGTTTTTGGACGACCTTCGTCTTTGAGCGAGCGTCGACCACGATTGAATTCATTAAACCGGGTTTTCACAGTGCTAGAGGAAGGTGCTTCATCGCCATACAAAGATTTAAGTTCATCGATGCACTCTTGTCGTGATAATCCACGTCGAAAGTTGTGAAAAATGATCGCACGAAAATGTTCACGAGTTAATTCCATTTTTTACCAAATTGATTTTTTCAAGTCATTGTAAACAACACAAATGATGTTCGTACGTCAAAACGTTCTGAGTACATTTATCCTAAAAAATTTCAAACTTTCCAATGGAAATGTCAGATGGCGGCAGGCAACACTTAGTGTTGCCTAGGCCAGAAATATATATAGCAACCCTCGTAATACCTCCCAATTAAAAATGGAAAATATTTGTGTGTATCAAATAGTATATGTACTCGTATGTATAACCTAAACATAAATATGTTTCAAGTCGAATATGTTTGTGACAATATACTACAGAAGCGATGTATGGTTCAACCTCTATCTATTTTTGCATATCGCGGTTTATCACAAGAACTATAGCCAATTCAAAGAAACCTCCGTAAGGCTTAGAAGTGTATTATGACATATATCCAAATCGACTGCAAAACCTCATCTATTGCTTTCAAATATATTTCTTTTAACCGTAAAACCTCATTTTCTAATCAATTTAGCAGAATCTTTGCATTCTGTATTTTATTTTTGACAAAAATGCATCACAACATTTTTATTTCTTTGACGATTAGGGTAAAATTTTGTAGTTTGTGATTAATATCTACTAAAATTATTGGGACATATTTTGATATATCTCTCCTAAGTATACTCGTAGAGGTCGTTCTTAAACATATTTATCTGAGCCGCATACACCACATTTGTGAAACAATTTGACTGAAACCACGACTGTTGTTTATACCCGACACCACACTGTGGTACAGGGTATTATGACTTTATGCATTTGTTTGTAGCGCCTAAAAAGAGAAGAGACAGATCCATAGTTTATTATACCGATCGGCATATAATCACTTTTTGAGTCGATTTGGTCCTGTCCGTCTGTCTGTTCAGACTCGTACATTTTTGTGATCAAAGTGCAGGTAGCAAATATCGAGCTATCTTTACGAAAATTGGTATAGAATCATTTATTAGACTAGGGACGATACCCAAGTGGAGCACATCGGTCTATGCGTTGATATTAGAGTTGTGTAGTTCGTGAACGAACTAGTTCAATTGAACGGGTCACTATACTGAACCGAACGAACTAGTTCACACAACTCGTTCATTTCAGCTCAGTAGTTCACTATGTTTTTTCTTCAACCATATCATTTCGTCCTCTCTTCTCATTTCGTTCTCCCTTCTCAGCTGTTATGTGTTGTTTCCATTTTTATGTACAAACGCCTTTGTATAGGTTTTTTCAACTCATTCCATTCTTATTCCAATCTGATTCCTTTAATAGCGGCTGATTTGAACTGATGATCTACTGAACGAAATGAACTGTTTAAGTACATAAAGTGAGCTGATGAGCTAAAGAGCTGGTGAGCTAAAGATCTGGAGAGCTAAAGAGCCGGTGAGCCAAAGAGTTGGTGTGCTAAAGTGAGCTGTTGAACTACATGAACGAACTAGTTCATTTAATTGAACTGAACTAAAAAGAGCGATCACTTAAAAGAACTATAGTGCCCAACTCTAGTTGATATAGCCCCATATAAAGGTGCCCCCACCAATTTCACTTCTTGACCCTCTGGAAGACCAATTTTTCAATTGATCTGTCTGAAATGTAAGCATTTATACTTAATGTTACCCTAGTAAAATTGAGGCACATCGGTCCATGTTTTGATATAGTCGCCCTCTATAAAAAGGTAACCATCGAAGTCACTTCTTGATGCTCTGGGAACACGTTTTTCACTTGATCTGGCTGAAATGTAAGCATTTATACTTTAAATTGCACTTAACCGTCGCTTATAAAAATGGGTCAAAACGGTCTATATTTCGATATAACCACCATATAAAGGTTAGCTCCCATTTGATGCACTAGGGAATGTATTTTTTAACCGATCATGCTGAAATTTACTTTACAGTGTACTAAATCGTCCCCAGTGAAAACCAGTAAGGAGAAAGAAAGTCGGGCGGGGCCGACTATATAATACCCTACACCTCCCTAACAATGCGAAAATTGGCATTGTAATAAGAATTTGGCAGTGTTCATACGTGTAATAAGCAAACTCTCTCTGCCAAATTTCGTACTGATCTGATATAAAATACGGTTTCTACAGAGCTTACATGTCAAATCAGGGGTAAGATATATGAGGTGGATATATGTAAATCTGAACCGAACCAAAAAAGAGCACTGTGCTAAATTTCATCACAATCGGACCATAAATACGACCTGCACTTTGATCACAAAAATACGTGGACAGACAGACAGACGGACATGGCTAAATCGACTCAAAAACTGATTCTATATCGATCGGTATAATAAACTATTGTTCTATTTCTTCTCTTTTTGGGCGTTACATACAAATGCACAAATACCCTGTATCACAGTGTAGTGTAGGGTATAATTAGACACATCGCTCCATGTTTTGATAAGCCATTATATGAAGGTCACAGACGAATTTATTGGTGGTGTAGATACTACGTTTTTTAACCGATGTGCCTGGAATTTAAAAATAGTAATAATGGAAAGATATATATGGTTCTAAAATATTACTCCATGCATTGGTTAGCAAACAATTGTGGAGGGTATTATACAGTCGGCCTTAGACTTTCCTTATTGGTTTAGTCTTTCCTTATTAGTTTTTTTATACTAAAATTCTGCACAACGAAAATTTTCCATATAGTTTAAGTTTTACTGTAGACCCCATATAGAGTTCGCTCTTAAACATCTTCGATTAAACCATAGAAGCTACATTTACTAAACAGCCGACACTTTCTATGACAGCTTTCGTTCAGTTTTGAAAAGATTCAAGAATTCTACGCATCACTTTTCCAATATATTATTATTTTAATAGATTTGAGAATAATACATATTTTAATAACTTTTAGAATTTTATATTAAGACATTTTGCAAGTTAATTTTATTCATTTGTGTTTCGGTATATGAATATTCCTTTGTATTGCAGTATAAAAAACATAAACTCTCTACTTCTCTAAATTTCACTAGAATGATTAACTACGCCACTGAGACCGATGTACTTATCTTCTGCCCATATTAGAATTTGATTTTAGGTAATCCACTATGGCTTATTTTTAGAGTCTGTATTCGTGCTCGTACATTTCCAATGTACATACATAGATGAAGTTCCTGTAATTTAGCAAGGAATCTGCAATGTGGTACGTCCATATGTATTCACGTACTTGTGTGTATACTCGTATTTCTATCAGCAGTTTGGGACAACATATATAGACCAGACACAGACCACATCACCGAATACGAAATAAATCAGTACCTAAATATTGCCTGTTTGGCAGCCTGTTAGACCAGCCCAGCCCAGCCCGTTCCCAGTTGCTGTTTGCCCAGATTTTAGTTTAATTTTAGATTTATCCCAGTTTGTAAATTATTCTGGTGACGATGTCGCATTTATCGTATTTTAGGCAAATTGAAAATTCACACAAAGAACTTAGTGAAATGAAACAAACATAGCAAAAAAAAATGTCGACCAAGAGATATTGAATTCTATATCCGTAGTTTGCTAGGCAACACAAAGAGGAAATAATTTATCAATAATTCCTTTTATTTGTTTATTGAAGCGAACATAAGAATGTTTGTAATTTGCAATTTAAATATGTATAAACTTTAAAAAATTCATATATTTTAATTAATAATTAATACGTTTTCACTGAAATTTCATAAAGTGACTGGAAAGGAAATTTTGAGAAAATCCTTACAAATTTAAAATTCAGGATGTGGAGTTTTCAACAATAATTGTCATGAATTGTTTCCCATCCAAGTATGTAGCAACACTACACTGGAAAAAAGCACTTCACAAAATTTCCAAAGTGATATGGGTTGACTGCAATAAATTTAGTTTGCTGTTTTTGAGAAAATCTCTTTGATGTATGAGTCCTGGAAAATAAAATCAAAATTGCATGTAATTTAATAAAGTTCCACACCGAATTCACATTCATCTCATTCTCCTTCCGAAACATTGTACAAATTTAAGGGTGAGTTTTTAAAGTGCATTAAAAGTTTCCAAAATGTCGAATTGGTACGCTAAAAGTGATTATGAATCAAAATACATGACAATAATACACAGATACTGTCAAGGATCGGGCACACGCATACACACAAACACACTCACCTGCACATATCGAGATAATTAAGTTTTGGTGCCATGGAAAAGACAAAAGACCTCAATGTACTCGTATGGAAACTTTGTTATCAAACACAATGGCAACTCTTCACATTGTTGAATAGGCATTGTGAGTAAATCTGCAGATGTATGTGCTGTACATTAGGGCGGGTCAAAAAAAATATATGTCGCGGATGCCCGGATGCCTTGCAAATATCCGACATTTTGCACTAAAGATGACCTATACCATAGATGGAAAAAGTGGTACAATTGTACCATTTCTGGTACAATTCATTTTTGACTGGTACGTTGGTACACAAATGACGATTATGGTACAATTTCATTTTTGTAAAATTGTATGGTGGTACACTTTGCCAGATTTGGGTACAATATAACCTCTAAATTTGTATAAAATATTCGTATCGTTACTAAAATCACAGCCAAACTCGTTACCAAAATAGGCAGCCAATAAATATTATGGTCAGTACGCTGTAACTAGTGACTGACGATTCCCAATAATAGTTCGTAGTATTTGAAAACAAATCAGCTGACTTCCTACGATACTATATGAAAACAAATCAGCTGACTTCCTACAATACTATTGTAATATTAATATTTTTTAAGATCAATAATTTCAAATGCTGTTTTTCTTCGATGGCAAACGATTAAGTTGAATACACCATCATGTATAAAATAATGGTCTTGAAGCCGGGAGAGTATCCTAGTTTTGCAAGAAAACTAGATCAAATGTAAAAATAATTGTGTGTGTATGATTTTTTAAAAGTTAGCATGACAAATGGATATATTTTTGATTTTATAGCGAAAAACGAAATAGCCGATCTTACAAGTAGACAAAATACGTTTGGAACTTTTAACAAAAATTTAATCGTTTTTTTGAATATTTTTTTCTTTTGGTACAATTTACTTCAATTTGGTACATTTTTGTTGACGTCGTGGTACAATTCGATTTTTTTGAAATTCCATCAGTGACCTATACAATTTTAATGTCTACGTATTTCAATTTGTAACTTGGATATTCTCCTGGCTTTAGACCATCGTTGCCTCTATTATGTATTATAAAATGCAAAGTTTTTTCAAAAACGGTATGGCAAATATAAATTCTTAGCTTAGCTCTTGTTAGTGTATTATCATTAAATGTGACAGAAATATTGAAAAAGCCGTCAAATCACCAAACCAAACTTTTAAAACGTATTCAGTTTGTTTAAGAAATCGGCTTAAGTTAGGTTAGGTTAAGATTGGCAACCTGTATGACAGACCCAGGTAGACTATATAGTCCATTATGACTTTATAGTCCATTATGCTACCACTGAGACGTAAGGGAAAACATAGGTCATCCCTAGCCTATGGTTACATGTCTTCTTCTAGAGAGAGTGGGAACATACACAGGAGTTCTATTGATTCCTCCTACTCTTCGTCAGACCCAGGTAGACTATATAGTCCATTATGACTATATAGTCCATTATGCTACCACTGAGACGTAAGGGAAAACATAGGTCATCCCTAGCCTATGGTTACATGTCTTCTTCTAGAGAGAGTGGGAACATACACAGGAGTTCTATTGATTCCTCCTACTCTTCGTCTCCACAGCTTCTGCAAGTCATTATGCAAGACCTACAAGCTCTGTGTGCCGTCCAATAAGGCAGAGACCCGTCATGACAGAGACGTCCGGTCTCGATGATGACAGCAGTTCGTTGGTGCGTTTTGATTTTAGGCACGGCCACATCAGCCTGGAACGTATGCAGTTCCTTACTAGTGATCACCAGTCATTTGCCGAAACTGCAATATCTCTCAAGAAGAGCTTGTAGGTCGCTAGAGGCATGCCAACATACATGCCAGCTCCCCTGGAGCGAGTAAGGTAATTCCTAGTCTCGCAAGTTCATCTGCTTTACAGTTCCCTGGTATGTCCTTGTGGCCTGGCACCCATATCAGGTGAATATTTAACTTTTCAGCCATCTCGTAAAATTATCTGCGCCAGTCGAGGGCAGATAGCAGCCTGACTAACAGAGAAAATGTTGGTGATGACTCTTTAATAGCTAAGATTTCTACCTGGTAAACAATGCATTGATCAGACTCTACTATTCCAATGGTTAGCTCAAGTTCCTCAGAAAAGAAACAATAGCCCACTTGGTTGTTGAGTTTGGAACTGTCTGTATAGATGTTATCGAATTGACTAAAAGTGAGGCAATTATTCTGTGGTTCAGTCACACTGTAATCGACAATGCCCGGAAGGTCAGGGATTGTGTCTGGAATAAAACTATGTCCGTAGCCATTTCCTGACCAAAGTGACAGTCCCCTTAGTCTAATGGTAATACATGCGGCATATTGCATTGCTATAATTTCTAGTAGTATAACATTTAGTGCCTCAGTTGGTGTGGTTCTCAGTGCACCAGTGATAAATATAGCCACCGTCCTCCGGATGACAATGCCGTACAGTATTATAGGTCTGACTACTGCCGTATACAACCAATAAGTGATATCCGGTTTCAGACCCCTGCGTTTTCCTATTGCCCTTTTTAGGTATATTGAGCTACCACAGCCTCATTGCTCTTTCCTGCATGTTGGGTTTGAAGTTAAATTTCCTGTCTAGTAAAATACCTAAGTACTTTGCGCCTTCAGAAAGGGAATTTCAATACCACCCAAAGAGACAGTTGCAACTGGTGGTACCTTATTTCTTCTGGTGAAAAGAACTCGGCTACAAGAACCCTTCATACAAACTCTCAAGGCTATCTTGCGGTTGTATGATGGGTCTGCTGTAGGATGACTCTAAGAGTACTCTCAAACCTCCCTTTAACAGCTACTGTCATGTCATCAGCATAGGCAACAACCCTTACAGTAGTAATCTCCAGAGAAAGCAGAATATTGTTCATGGAGAGAATCCATAGCAGAGGAGACAGAACAACGTCTGTTGATTCTAATCTAGCTGAAATGTGTCTCTTAGTCAGAAGGTTATGAATGAGCCTACATATACTGATGTCAACCCCCAGGGTTGCTATAGCCGTAATTATAACGGCTGGATTTATGTTATTGAAGGCCCCAATAACCCTTAACAGAGTGCAAGTATATACATAATTCTTGGAAGAAAAATAATTTGGAATTCCTCAGTAATAAAAAATGTTATTCGTTACACCCCAATATGCCACACAACACTTTCCTGTATGCGTACATCAATGCACATATTCAAATCCTTTGACAATACATACTAGGGGGGAAAATTAAGTATTATTCCGAAAGTCCTTCTATCTATGCACGTCGTCGCCATCGTATGAGGAGGAGGAAAAGTTTTGCCGTTTTTTGCTCATTTGAAATGTGAAATGTCACAACCGATGGTAAAATGACATTTAATTAGAAACAGATCTATTTCCTTTTTAATAAGACGGCATTTCGATGCGAATGTTACACTTTTAACTCGGGTGCTGCTGCGGCCGATGCTGATACGGATACTATAGTGGGCTCTTTCGTGATTGTTCCTTCTTCTGCTACTACCACTCTCCTGAACCCCGTTTTGCGGATAATAATGATGGTGACGACTGAGTGACAGACGGTGGCGATGTATTGATGTGGGACAAAGAATGACAGAACTCCAAAATGGGAGGACTAAAGCGCAAATGTTTAAATGCGGAGAATGCCGACAGACATACACATGCATAACACTATGCCCAAGGATGACGAAAAGAAGAGTCGACATTAGGAGCCCTCAATACTCGTACATAAATACACACGTCAAACACAAAACGCCCAAAGTGACTAACTGACAGACGGATAGGCAAGCAAAAGCAGGCGAATGGACGGGCGGGCGGACGGACATAACGTATGATATCTTACAAAAGCACAGCAACATAACATCACAATAACTTTATCAGAGTACCCATTGTTGTCAGTCAGTCTTAAAAAAAACGGATACAAACGGAATGAAACATATTCTCGTTGTAGGACTCCGTAGAACAAAAAAATGTTCATGTGTTTTATTCAAATTGTCATTTAGGGGGGAAATCACAGTAACATAAATATACTTATACGAAGAAAAAAATATTGAAAAGATTGATATTCATTTCAAACAAAAGGTTAGTACATATTTAAGATTGGAAAATTCTATACTATTCCCGTTTTTGATACACTACACACTTGTGACTGGCAACAACGTATTTGCCAGTGTGAAATTCTACATTTTACGGTATGGCAACTCACATTTGGGAGAGTGTAAAATATTATAACCAGAGTTGCCACGAAAAAAAAATATTTAAATCTCTTTAAACTGACGAAAGTATCCCTCTACTTCCTTCGTTAAAAATTAAATTGAAAAAATGTAAAAACGCTGTTGTAGACATTAAATTCATTTAATATTATTTAAACCCAGTAAGGGAGGGCTAAAGTCGGGCGGATTATTATACCGAGCCTATATCTAAATCTGAAGCGATTTTCTTCAAATGCACTAATGTTCATTCTTGGTTCAAAAAACTGTTCAAACGGCTCAAGAAACCGTTATCTGCTAAATTTCAGAAATGCGGATTCTATACCCATTTATGGAAAATCGAGATATACCTATATATGGGGGCCATATCCAAACTTGAAACGATTTTCTTCATATTTGTCGGCATATACAACTTACTTGTATAAAATTTCGTAAAGATTTAAGGCTAATTATAGCTTCTACACCGCATATATGCCAAATTGAGATGCATCGATATTTATGAAATTTGGAAGACGTAATTACTTCATCATAGAACTTTCCTGTACAAATCGACCGGAAAACAAGTAAGAAAGTTTCAGTCGGGTAAACCGACTAAGGTATACCCTCACTTTGTGAGTAATGTAATATATAACATTACACCAATAAATCTGTCAATTTGTGTGGGAGGTACCAGAAGGGGTTTTCCAAAAACACGTATTTGTCGGTAAATACATTGCATTGTGCTGAACTATAAGCGTTTATGTGCACTGGTATATTAAAGTTACGAGCTATGTAATTTTGGTATGATTTGGTCATTTTGTGTGGGAGGTACAAAAAGGGGCGGGGTGATAACGCCCACTTTTTACAGGACTATAGGCACTATAACAGCATTACACTGTACAAAATTTCAAGTATTTGTATGCACTGGTATTAAAGTTACAAGCCGTTTACTTTTGGTACGAAATGGTCCATTTGTGTGGGAGGTACCAAAAGGGGCTGTACAATAATGCCCATTTTTTACCGGACTATAGGCGCTACAAAAACATTATAGTGTAGAAAATTTCAAGCATTTTTATGCACTTGTGTTAAAGTTATAAGCAGTTAAATTTTGATGCAAAATGGTCCATTTGTGTGGGAGGTACCAAAAGGGGCATGCCAACTTCTCCCATTTTCTCGAGTTAATAGCGACTAATATACTAATATTATGTGCAGAATTTCAAAAGATTCGAGTAAGTAGTATAGAAGTTATTAAAGAATCAATATTTCACTAAATTTTAACCCTTTGTGTGGGAGGTACCAGAAGGAGTAGACCAATATGGCCCATCTTCGAACTCATCCGGAGATAGATCAAAATATTACCACATACCAAATTTGAAGTCAATCGGTTACTCCTTTCGAGAGTTATCGTGCGCACCAGCCAGCAGACAGACAGACAGACAGACAGACAGACGGACGGACATTGCTCATTCGACTTAAAATGACCCAAAACGGATTTCCTCCGAACATACTTAGGGTCTTAGATCACTCCTTCGATGTGTTACACTTTTTTCCGTAGCAAATGATATATACCCTCGTCACACTAAAGTGAGGGTATAATAAAGCCTATATACCGTTTAAATGCAAAATTGGCAGGTACATATAAATAGGAGCTATATCTAAATCAGAACCGATTTTAAAGAAGTAATTATTGCCTTATTGAACTTTCCTGTGCTAAACTTCATAAAGATCTGCCGGAAAAGAAAACATATCGCACCTGTTCAACAAATGGGTAACAACTCAAAATGAAAAAAATTTCACTAGAGACCAGAAACAGGTTCCCATAAATATTAATTTAAAAAAATGAATAATAACGAAAATATTCCATTGATAGAAAATACTATTAGGAAGATATTTTCATAATTTTTGGCATATTTTTGAAATGTGATTTGCTTTACAGAACTGTCCAGTGCTGAATTTTATAAGATCTGCCGTAAAATAAAGCTTATATACCGCTTAAATGACAAATCGGTAGGTATATATAAATATATGGGAGCTATATTTAAATCCGAACCGATTTGGACCAATATCAGTAGGCTTCGTCGTTGGTGCAAGAAACTAGTCTGTACCAAATTTAATCAAAATCAGAGTTAAATTTTACTTTGCGTACAAGCTTAAGAAGGACGGGCAGAGATGGTTAGTTCGATTCTGCTGGTGATTCTGAGTCGATCGGTATACATTAAGGTGGGTCTGTTATAAGATTGTGATTATAGTTTAGCAGTTTGCGTTGAAAACTATGTTTTTCCACTAACTGCCATAATTCCGCTAACTGTCGTATATTCACTAACTGGCACATTTCCATTAACTTGCGTATTTTCAGTTAGTAGTAAAGAAGACCACAGGTTGAAAAATTGTAACTCGTGGAAATTATTTACAAAAATTAAATTATCTAATATTACATCTTGTTTGCAATTTTCAGCACATTTTTCGTTTTTCTACATCTCTTTAATTCACAAATATGTACAAAAAATATGTATCGACAACTACCACAGCGTGTTTTTTTACAGGTTCACAACTTTGAGTTATGATATTTGATAACCGATTTAACAGCTGATAGTTGCTTTTTGTTTGGTTTGGTTTTTCGTTTCATTATGGATAGACTTACGCGAGATCAACGAATGCAAATTGTTGAAATTGTATATCAAACTAATGGTTCTGATCGTCAAACTTCAGCGATGAAGCTCATTTTTGGTTGCATGGTACGTAAATAAGCTATATTGTTTGATTTGGAGCGAAGATAATGCACAAGCTTTTGTCCAAACACCATGGGTGGACGATATAGAGCAATCTTTACATGTTTTTTCGTACCTCAATTAGCTGGCATTAATCTTGATGACATTTGGTTCCAACAGGTCGCAGCTACATGCCATAGAGTGCACGCTACAATTAATTTACTCAAACTTCATTAGATTTTTTTAGGATTATGTAGTCACTCGTATACGTCGATATGCCAGATACAATTGAACGCCTGGAAATCAACTTTCGACTAGTTACTGACGAAATACGCCGCAAGTGCTGCAAAAAGTCTATACGATCTGCGAAAACCTGACAAGAAAGTATTGCAACTAACAAACATTGAAAGCAGGAACTGATCGGATATAAAGTAGTCCCAAAAATTACAAAAACTTTCTATAATTCCGCCATAGACTCGAAACTAATCTTTGAGATGGAGCAAATTCTTGCAGTCCTATGAAATCAGCTCTACCGCATGTATCAGTATTTGACCCCTGACTATAGTAGCATACTGTGGGACGATGTAACCGAACGAAGATATTTGTCAGCAAGAAATCACGTGAAATATGATGACATGTGGCCGCCACGGCTGATGCGTACCTGGCGCAATATTTTCGCAGCATTTGCGGCCGTATTTCGCCAATAACTCGTCAAATGTTCAATCGTTTCTGATTTATCGTCGTAGATGACTGACTAAGCAGAACTCCAAAAAAATAACCCAATGGGATTAAATAACACGTTCTTGGTGGCCAATTAACCAATGACTTCGACTGCACCACCCAGTAATTTTCTGTGGATGTAATGGTATTTGGACAAAAGTTTGAGGATTTTATTCACTACAAATGCGGTAATTTCGCTTATTTAGGGCACCCATTCAACCAATAATGAGCTTCATCGCTGAAGTTTGGCGAACCAAACCATTATTTTGATGGAAAATTTCATTGACAAACCAAACTAAACAAGAAGCAACTATCAGCTGTTAAATCGGTTGTCTAATAAAACAGTGTTACCAACTCAAAGTTGTGAACCTGTAAAAAAAATCCTTATTTTTAAAACTAATTAAACTATACTTAATAAAATTGAGTGGGCTTTAACATGAATAAAAGAAAAATGAAATCCATACACTGAAAAAAAGTTATTTGAGTTTCTTAATGTAGCAATACTTATTAGCCACCCTGTATGTAAGTGTGATGGAATGAATGCACACACATTCGTACAATGTACATATGTATATCCATTGTCAACAAGCTACTTTGATGGCCATTGTTTAGACTGTGTGAACTAGGATTAGAATCTATGAAAGAGGAGAAACGGAAGTGTTGCCAACACTTCCGTTAAATAATATCTCAACGAATGAAATCGTATCACAGTTTCTAAAAACGTCCCTTATCGAAAATACCAACTTTTGGTCAATAGTTCATTGCGGTTTACCAAAGGGAATAACAAAATACGAGTATCCAAGGATAAACACTAAGAAATAAAAAAAAACGGAGATAAGATTCTATAAATGACTAGACAAAAAGGAAAACGCACAAAAGAGCAATTTAAGCATTGGGACTGATTTTACAGCTCTTAGCGTTTGATTCACAAATGACACAGACCGAGCACAGAATAAAGAAAGATTTTATAAATCCTCTCAAAATAAACAATTTCATTGGAAAAATACTTTTAAGGATTTCGTTCAATTCTAATCGCCTTCGAGAGGAGCACAACAAGAATTAATTTAGCTGGATTTTGTTTTCTCATAAATAACAGTCCTTAAAAAGATAGTACACATATTTTCGACAATCACTAAGGACAAGACATTAGTAGCTTAAAAATTTAACCATGAATAATGAATTTGACAAGAAATCGTTATGTTCCAAAGAATTTTTGTTATATTTTAAATATACTCTGAAATAAAAAGGTTGGTAACTGGATGGAGGTAATGCAGTACTCTCTTCCGGTCTCTTCCGGCTCATTATCAAAGATACAAATGTTTCAAATAGACTGTCACCATAGTATTTACTCAATTTCATATAATTTAAAGATTTGAGAAAAATACGTACTAATCTTTAAAGAAAAAATCATTACTATTGGAAGATAGTCCCTAATATAAGATAAATAAAATTAAATTGTCTTTATTTTAGGTATGAAATGTAGTTATTATAAAGATAAGGACGACTTCGACACAAATCTTTAAAATAATGGCAGTCTTTTCTTGCTGTATATTATTACAGATTTTGTTTTTTTTTATTTCAAAAAACATAAGACTACAAAATGACATTTTTGCACCACAAACAACTTCTTTCTTTCGATACGAGTATTCCCCCAATCATTAACCACCAAAAAAAACACTCAAATTATTTGGGCTTTGTTAACTGCTTATCCTACACAACATCAAAGCAATAATTTAAATTTCCCACTGAACTATGAATATATCCGCCCACCTTGTCAGCCCTACAATTGAAAATCTTGAAAGCAATTTCGAGCAAAAAAAATCGCTGACATCTAAAATTTTCCACAAGAGCAAAAAATACGAAGAAGAAGCAGCATCTGCCATGACCCCCATTATGCGCGGTTGCATGTAAACAAACATCAGCGCTGTCGTTCCAATTAACCAATGACGGCGACTGATGATGATGATGATGTGGATTCAGGATATTGACTGCAGCACCACAAGATGATGATGGATAGATGGATGCATCACCGCCACACCAAGTAACGGACCATTGTTAACATTTCTCCTACTCTTCTTCATCTTCTTAATTTGGTCGGTTCCTCATTGTATTCTGTTCATCAGCTCTTCCTATGGTTTATTTCATTTCAAATTTCGAAAGTTAATAAGGCTGTGAGAAAATGTCTTGATTTGTAGAGAGAAAAAAATTGTTTGCAACGCCAACGACAACAACAACAGAAGCGGTGGAAATTTGTGAAGAGGAAAATTTCAACCAAAGTGTTGAGAATGAGAACGGGACAAGTCTGTCAAACATTCAAGATTGTTTGCAAACTTTAGTACACATAGAGAAAATAAGTTTTATACTGATAAACATAAGTTTATAGATCAGTTTTGCTGAATAAGTTCACGAGTTACTATTCTTCAGCCTCATGGTTTTTTTTGCGCCTCACGAAGTTTTTATTACCCATTACTGGAATTACGCAAGTTAGTGGAAATGGGTCAGGTTATTAAAATGATGAAGTACATTTTTCCCTGGCTGGAGAAAATAGATTAGGGATGCATTAACCTCTCGATGAAAGAACCCATAGTGGAAAACATATCACACACTATGCCAAAGACTTCAGATCAATTAGCCTATCCTCCTTCACTTGAAAGGTCTGGAAATAATGAGATTCCTTCATTAGAGAAAACCTGGATACGACACTCTTTGTCGGGAAACCATCATGTTTACAACAAGGGCAAGTCTACAGAGTCGGCCCTGCGTGAACTGGTGCGAACTGTCGAATCGTACCTCATTACAAGGAATTCACTATGGTGGGCATGATTGGCATACATAGAAGGGGGTTTAACAACATTCACTATGGTGCGGTAGTTGCGGCGTTGTCACACCTAAGGGCGAACTCTAGTTTGATTAGACTAATTCAGCGTTTGCTCACCAGAAGTCGCATAACAGTAAGTCTCGGGACCACAACTCTAGCTAGATTTGTAAACAGAGGGACTCCAAAAGTAGGAGTACTATTTCCACTAATTTAGAATCCTGTTACATCCAGACCGTTGTGGCTGCAAAGGACGACGACGACGAGGAAAGAACTTACTTGTATTCTTGGTATAGCCCATAGAATACCCGTTGCTTGCAGCGTCTACAAGCCGAAATAATGGCAACAAGGGAAGTGGCAAAATTGCAACATAGTGACCACCACTGTCGTCGTCATTTACAACGACAGCCATTATTGCATTATTGCATTAAAAATCTTAAAATTCCAACGTCAGAGTCAGTTAGCTAACTTCCCACGGAAATAAGAACTTAATGTTGCAGGCTGCAAGAAGAGCTTGCAGGTCGTTAGAGGCTTGCCCACATATTCCAGTTTCCCTGGAGCGTGTAGGATAGTTCCTAGTCTTGCAAGTTCATCCGCCTTGCAGTTCCCTGTGGCCCGGCAGCCTGACAATCGGAGAAAATATTAATATTAATAACTATCAAAGCAGCTGTCACCGTAGACAGCCAATTTGAAGTTATGCGCCTCCATAAAACAACGCTTAAAAACTTTCTCTTGGCAATTTTTTCTGCGTGTAGTCAGGCTGTCTTCCATCCATTCATGCATCCAACCAGCCAGTCGTCGAGCCGTTCTCTATTCTTGGGCAAGCTAGTGCAACTTTTCTTTTTTTAGCCTTCTTTGTTATATTCTTATACAGCGACTCGCTTTTCTTGTTAAACTGCTTAATAAAGATGAAAGAAAATGATGAAGAAAAACAGAAATATTTTCCGTACATTATGAACTCAATCTCTATTAAAACAAACTCCCAATGAGCCTCTGAAGCTGATGAAGATGCCCAAGATGATGATGATAATCATATGATTATAATCATTCTTTGGTTCGTTGTTAAAGTTGTTCGCCGAGAGATGCTTCCCAAGAAGCAAACACAAATACCGCCAGCCATCCATCCATCTATCCAACCAAACTTTATTTGTAACATTTTTCTTTTGTGTAAATTCATTAAAAATTTACTCTTCTTACAACAAAGAAAGGCGAAGATAATTATGTCGACAACGATGCTAATGATGAAGATGAAGAAGAAGTTGATGTCGAACCAATGATAATGGTAATGTGGATAAAAAGCTGATACTGATGATGATGATGACGACGATGGAAAGAGGTTAGTGAAAATATAGAAAAAAAATTATTTTATATTCCATGAATTGCATGTTGACTGGTATTGCCTGTTTTCCTATATACTTCTACTGTAGACATATGCGAATCTTGTACTCTGGCCTTTGAATTGCATCTATGGAAGCGCGTGCACAGTTGTGGCATGTCAATTTTGGAATTGGCAAGGTCTTACAATTAGAGGAATAATATCGTAAGGCCTTTAATGTGTCTGGCTTGATTAAGAAAAAAGAAAAGAACTTTGACGTCAAGGAATTTCTAATCATACGGACCAAAAGTGTCTTCCAAAAAAGTTACTTCCAACTTTGAAGTAATGATCTAAACTACACGCGAGTGTTTCGATGGTGATTCAATTTGAGCTTCCTCATTACTTATTACGGAAATCATACTTTTAAAAAAGAAAAGAATAAATATTTAAAAAAACTGTTCTTTAAAATTTATTACAATAATATTTGCGTGTTATTTGCCTTTTCGCTTAGATGTTGGCAATAAAGATTACGCAATTCTGCAGTACTGAATACCGTCAACATGTGAGTTTAATGTGTAAACAAGCTGAGTGACTCAGTTTGCTCCATATTCCCGACCAAATTCCAAATGCACTTAGAAGGTCTTTAGTCTACTTGAACAATATTCGCTACCGTCATGTGGAAACTCAAGTTGTATCACCCGAGTTATTTTAACCAATTAAAATTGTATTGGATCTATCTAGAAGAAACGGTGAAATGAGTCATCAGGCTACGATAGGAAAACGCAGGGCCTGATCCCGCGTATAGTTTATTGATTGCAGATTGCTAGACATTATAGCAATACAATATGGCGCATTTACTTCGATTTGACTTAGGGAACTGTCACTATGGTCAGGAAATGGCTATTGACACAGTGTCGTTCGAGATACAATGCCTGACCTTCCGGACAGTGTTGATTACCTGACGACTGGACCACTTTTTGACTAGAAGTATCTCACTCGAATACCTGATAGATCGGAATAGGATGGTCGTTTCCCAGGAAATAGGATACGACTGTTCTCGACCGCCGCAGATCTATTACGAGATGGCTGAACAGTTCAATACTTATTCAAATTATATGGGAAGTGCAAAACAGATGATCCTGCAAGACTAGCAACTACCTTACACGCTTTGGGGGAACTGGAATATGTGGACATGCCCCCACCGACTTGCAAGATATTTTTGAGAGAGAGAGAGAGGTGGTCACTAGTCTGGCACTGCATACTTTCCACGCTATTGTGGCCCTGCCTAAACACCAAACTCACCAACGCACTGCTGTCCATATCAAGACTGGACGTCTGACTAATCGTGTCTGTCATGACGGGTCCTGCTTTATTGGACTGCACGCACATTGATTGAAGGTCTTGTATAATAACTTTTGCAGAATCTGTGGAGATTAAGAAGAGGAGGAATCAATATAACACATTGTGGGTATGTGACTCGCTCCCTCTAGAAGGCGGCATGCTAAATTGGCTGATGTTGGAATCCTCCAACTTTTGAGCTTTTTAAAGCTATCAAATTGGGCGAGGCTAGGGATAACTTATATTGTTGCTTACGCTCCAGTGGCAACAAAATGAATTATATAGTATAGGTGAGTCTGTTATAGATACTGCCACTCTTAACCTAACCTAAACGACCGATCCAATGTTTTTCGCAGTTTGTCGAGAGTGCAGCCACTCGTTAATATCAAGGCAAAAAATAAGTTGTACATATGTGTTTGTGGATGCCTGGTTTAGCGTTAGTTCCTTTTACTTACTGTAAATAAATATTAGGCGTGTTTTCGTTACACCATAAGTGCTTAATTTGTATGGGGAGCTAAGCACTTTTAAGCACTATTAGTTCCCGATGAAGTTTGGTGCTTGTGTTCATGTCTTAATCGAGAATAATGTTGCCAGATTGGGCACCCTATATTTAGCAATATGGCATCCCATTTTTGGAGAGATTTTATCAATTATTGTGAATTAACGGGAAGAAGAAAAACAAAAATGGGAAATTATTTTAATATTTGCAAAAGAGTGTAAACAATTGAACATAGAATAGTAAATATATGTTTTATAAATACTTTTCACGAATTTTTTGTCTGTTTCGCACTGTTCTTTCTTCGCAACTCATGACACCATTGCTACCAGATAGTGAAAATCCGCCACTTATTGCTTATGTGCCAGTTAGTGGAAGTCAGTTGTTTTCGTTGCAAAGTGCTAAACTAAAAGTGCTAGCTTGTAACGAAAACATGCCTATTGTCAACTCCTAGACTAAAATATTTTTCATTTTTATTGTGCCAAATTTCAATCATTAAAATTAAATAATTACATTGTTAGTACATTTTATTGTTTTAATTTGCCAAAAATATATTTGAATTTATTCATTCTAACTGAAGTTGTTAACACTACAATAATTTATTAATTAAATATGTTGTTAATTTGGGTTTAATCTCCTAACAGATAAGTACGTACATATGTATATACTTAAATAAAAGAAGCTGAGAAATTTAGCAGAAAATTTCATTAGCACCGTGAATAACTGTAGAAGGTGCTAACCTCCCTTCAATCCGTCCCTGCTAGATTCTACTGGATTAGAGTGCTAGGTTCGTTTTCTTCTGTTATGACTGCCGAGACTGATTCATTTCTATGACAGTAGATCGCGTGAAATCTTTAAATGCTGATTTGAAAACAAAAGATATTTTCGCATTCGATTCATTCAGCGATTTTTGAAGCTATGATAAAACGAGTTCTATGAAGTGAACTGGTGGCGAGGAAGCTTACGGGGGGGATGTGGTGGTTGTGGTTCTATAGCTGTAACAGACAAACAATGCATTTGCGATGTTCACAACTGCAGCGAAATGGGAATATTACATTTATGTATTCACTGAGTTGCAACATTTTAAGCTAACTGCAGACAAAAAAAATAATAACAATAGTACTTATGCATATATTACAGATACTCGTACAATAGCTACATTTAAAAGGTCGTAAACATTTGTAGATTATTGTTAAATGATTTCCTTCGTGCTGATTCGACTAATAGCCCGAATAGGCGGACGTAATTATTTTTTGTGAGTTATTGGTGACATCTGTGGCTTCTCGAGGATTTTCATTTAGTTGAGATACCGATTGGTTTGGATTTACAAGTAGAATTATAATTTGTCGATTTATTTAATTCGTTATTGATGCTCTGACATTAATATCTGTAAGGCTAAGAGGATTAGGCAATTGTGCAAAGTGCAGGTGCTGCTTACGGTCCTAAAGTAATGAAATTGTTAAATCACACAATCTTAGTGACCAATTAACAGGTCCAATATATGAAATTATTCGTACATTGAGTTTCTTGAGCATGCGCTTAGTGGCCTGTGGCTTCGTCGTGTTGGAACCACATATCAGCAACATTAATTCGCCAATAATTTCTGGAGCCTCAGATCCTATCACAAAGGCTATAAGGCCTTTATCTGAGGAGGAGAGCACTACTTCGGACACTGCGTGGCTGAGGAGGGTTTCTATGCGATAACACCCTTGTTGGGGTGGAGGTTAATTTGTCGGTTACCAATGATGGTAAGAATTCTACAGAATAACCTTCATCACGCTAAAGAAGCCTCAGCCTGCCCACAGGTGCAGTAGACGTCGTCCTGATACAGGAACCCTACGTAGTAGGGGGATATGTGTGTGGTATCAGGACACCCAACTTTAGGCTGCTTTTAGCCTGTGTGAAGGTTCTTCAAGAAACCGCATTTTGGCCAGGAAAGATCTAAGCAATTTTCTCTTAACTAATTTCAGTGGTAAAAACCAAACAGCTGCTAGTCTAGAGATTGGTAATCATATATACTCGTATTGGGCGGTCTGCAGCTTGTGAAGATGTAGTACCGACAGCTCTATTTAGGGAACTGGTAGATAAAGCAACGTCTGATGAGCGCGAGCTGATTATTGGCGCAAACACGAACTCTCATCATCCTGTCTGGGGTACTATTCTAACTACCAACCTAACTACTCGTATTTGTAACAAAGGCAATAACCCAACTTTAACAATTAACTCAGACAAAATTATTTGGTAGAATATACTGGACGAACAATCATTCTCAGATCACTATTATATAGTGATCTAAAAAAGCTGAAAGAGCATTTTAACCTGCCGTCCACAGGATTGTGAGGAAGACGAAGTGGCACCTGTATTAGAAGAATTTCAAAAAAGTCCTGTATGAACCGAATGACAAAGCCGATCTGGATAGTCTGGTCGAGCATATCACCACATCACTCAATAGCAGAAGACAATTGAAGAAGCCTGACCAAAACTTGGTTTGGTCGGTACAACGCTAAAACTAAACCACAATGGTGTACTTCTAAGTTAAAGGCTAGGAAGAAGACCTGCAACAAGTCATTCAGCAAGGCCAAACCTACTGGGGTCACCAATAACTGGGATGCCTCAATTCAAAATCTAGAAGAAGGAGCTTAGAAAAGCACAAAGGCGTTCTTGGCACACCTTCTGTGGTTAAGTGGAAAATGCCTCGGATACCACAGGCTGCGTTAGATATTATCGGTTTTGCATCTAAGTCACATTTCCAACTGATCATTATGACCTTTTTAGGAGAGTTTTTTCTATATCCAAAGCCGAATACTATGATTAGTAGTGTATAATAATTGGAAATTTCGAATAACTGTATCTATCATTTAGTACAAGAGTGCCACCTCGGAAATTTTAACTAAGGGCGACTTAATTGGTCCATATGAAAATTATTAGCGAAGCGTTTGACAAAAAAAATTCCAACCCTCATAAATATAATTGTCTTCCCCAGGAATCGATCATACGAGTATCACGGAATAGTTTGTAGGTTTTGAAGTGATTGACATATTCGTGTAACAAACTAGCACGAAATGAGCGATATAGGCGAACTTTGGTTATGGTTGTACAACTTGGAGCACCACCGAAAACACCCGCAAGATGCTGCAAAAATTTGTTAACAGATGTCTCCTTAGAATTTATCGAATTTTTTGGCCTAATTGGGTAACAAATAAACAGCTTTTACCCCTTGGTAACTGTGTCCCAATCGATGCTGAAATAAAAAGCAAAAAATGGTCCTGGATAGGAAATATCCTACGCAGACCATTAAATGACATCACGAGGGCCGCACTTGAATGGAATCCTCAAAGACATCGCCATACTGGCGGTCCCCGCAATAGCTGGATCAGAATGGTTAAAAGTGAAGAAGAATTCAACAATATGACTGAAACAAAAAAATCCCTGGCCAGAGATCGTGTTAAATGGAATAATACATTTGTAAACATATGGTATGTTCATGTTGAACTTTTACACATAAATAGATAAGTCTATATTATTATACTTAATTTACTTATTTGTAAATAAAGGAAAATATATATGGGCACATTTTCTGCGTTGCGGACGGCAGAAATTTCATTAGTTTTTTCCCCATAACTCCCTTGATATTAATCTTAGGAATACTATTGTTATTAGCTAATTTGTAAAGTCTATCGAGCTTAATAACACTGAATTTATAGAATTTTGAAAACTTTTTTAGTTTGCATAAAATCGACAAATGGACGGCGTGACATACGGCACGAAAAAAAACACGATTCTTGAGGTATATTGAGTGATTTCAAAGTTTCAACGAAACTTCTTTATAAATAACACCTAACTTTGGGATTGCATATACTAGAAGAAATGCTTCTATGTATGTAAATATTTACCATTTACTCTAAAAATGCAAAATTTTTGGAATATATACATTTTTGTTGAATTCCCGACAGCACGAAATTCATATAGAAAAGGGGTTATTAAAATATGTCTTTTAATGTCAATATTATACAATATTTATAATTTTTTTCTTATATATACATAGTAGAAAGATCGACAAGGTCTAAAGCAATAATTTCATGCCAAGATTGTCAAATTTTTTTTAATTCCATAATGCGCGCAGAAACTTTGAGTAAATTGCTAAAAAAAATATGCTCAAGAAAGAGTTGCAAAATTGTAAGAAATTTTTTGGAGTAGCCCAGGAAATGCCCATATATATAGGCGAACTTCGAGAGTTCGAAAAGAAGTTTGATGCCAGTTCATAAAGTTAGAATGGTAAAAAGTAGTTTGAAAACGAATCGAAAGAGTTGCATGACAACTTATTAGACTGAAGATGTAGTTCGATGGGTGGTTTGAAGCAACTTTTGTTTAATAACTTGGAAGCGAATTGAGTTTAATGGTTACGTTTTAGTTTAAAGCTTAACATTTTTGTTCCTTGTGGTAGTTTGATGCAACCTCCAGAAGTTGGACATGTCTTTACTGGATTCGAGCTCAGAGTGGTGTTCGACCTGTGGGAGGTCATCTAAATATTAAATTGAAAGGATTCCCATTTTATACAGTTTATACGTTAGAAAACGAAACAAAAAATTAACATGCCAGCTTTTGCTTTGAAACTGAAATTTGATGGTTATATGGTGGTTAAATGACCATGAGTATATGTTTAAGCATTTGGAAGCGAACTGAACGGAACCCTAATATTACTTTTTTATAGGCTACTAGTTTTCCCTGCAAATGTTGTTTTATGGTAAGTAGAAAAACCTCCCGCAACAGTTGCTAATTCGAGCATATTGTGTATAAATATTATATTTCTTAATAAATCCGCTGTAGCCCAACCTATCGGGCCAAACTTTTGTTTTTTCTTTCTTTGCAGTATGCTAAATGAAGGATCTGTCCCTAGCATGGCCGTCTTGATCACAACCTACAAGACCCTAACATTGCTATGAACCATTTTCCAGTCTAGACGAACAATTAGTTTGGAGATCATCGGAGACTATCAAATTTAACTGTTTTCGGATGGTATGAACTGACTGATAGATGATGCTATTCTAAAAAGTAATTTGTCTACGGTTCAAGTATTCTTTTAGAATGAAAAAAAATGTAAAAGATAAGGGCTGGAAAAGTATGTCATTATTTTCAAAATAGAAAATATTGTTCTGTACACGAGTCTAGACGGTACTATAAAGTTTTAAAAGTTTCCAAAACTGTCTATATTACGAGTAATTAATGTGGTTTACCCTCTATTTATAGTAGCAGTCTCAAAACCACTCATTAAGGCTTACCTCACGTTCTATGCAAATTAATTAATTCGTCGTTGCTTCAAACAGTTTATAAATTATATTTAAGTGTTATTTATACATCATTAACTGAACAAATTATAAGATAATTAAAACTCTCAAATTCTGTGTTTATTTAAACAAAAACAAAAATGTGTTCGACAAATTACATTATCATTTTTTTTTTCAAATTTATGTGATGCGATTTGCCAAATCTGTTGCTTATTTAAGACAAAACTATTTGTTTTTAATGATTTTCAAACGCTGACCGACTCTCGTCATAATCTTTTAGCATTCATTTTGTGTTAAATACTTGTTAACTAATTTAGTTGGTCAAATAAATGGAAATAGAAACAACTATTTTCACACTTCCGATTGTCGGTGGGGCTGGAGGAGATGTTGTTTTGTGTGGAGGCAAAATTTGCATATGTTGAAATTAATTCAGAGCGTTGTTCCTAATTTATTTATTATTAATGCGTTCTGTTGTTGTCGTTTTTAGTTGTTTAAATTGGATTATTTAACTATAATTAAAATAAATGCCGACATAAGACGTCTAATAAATCACTTTTGTATATTTATCAAATGTCTCAATGAATTAAATAAAAAGCAAATAACATGAAATATATTCATCAAAAGAACACAAGAGATTTGATATAACATAACAAACTTATATTGGATTTCAACTTTAATCACATAACGGGTGATCCATTATACATGGGCGTTGCGGACGGCAAGAATTTCATACCATAACTTCGTTGATATTGATCTGTAATGTCTATCGAGAATAATATTACTGTATTTATAGAATTTTAACAACTTTTTTAGTTTGCATAAAAATCGACAAATGGACAGCGTGACGGAGGGCACCAAAAAAACATGATTCTTGAGGTATCTTAAGTGATATAAAAATTTCAACGAAACTTCTTATATAAACAAGTAAGAAAGTTTCAGTCGGGTAAACCGACTAAGTTATACCCTCACTTTGTGAGTAATGTAATATTGAATATTACACAAATTATTCTGTCAATTTTTGTGGGAGGTACCAGAAGGGGTTTAAGAAATACACCTATATTTTGCTGAACAGTAGATACTTTAAATACATTTCACTGTGCCGAATTGTAACCGTTTATATGGACTGGTATATTAACGTTGAGATATTAAATTGTGGTAAAATTTGGCCATTTTGTGTGGGAGGTACAAAAAGGGGCGTGGTGATAACGCTCATTTTTCACTGGACTATAGGCATTATAAAAGCATTACGCTGTACAAAATTTCAAGTAATTGTATACACTGATATTAATGTTATAAACTGTTAACTTTTGGTGCAAAATGGTACCTTTGTGGGAGAGGTACCAAAAGGGGCGTGACAATAACGCCCATTTTTCAATGGACTGTAGGCAATATAAAAACATTACGCTGTACAAAATTTCAAGTATTTTTATACACTGGTATTAATGTTATAAGCTGTTAACTTTTGGTGCAAAATGGTGCATTTGTGTGGGAGGTACCAAAAGGGGCTCGGCAATAACGCCCATTTTTCACTGGACTGTAGGCACTATAAAAGCATTACACTGTACAAAATTTCAAGTATTTCTAAACACTGGTATTAATGTTATAAGCTTTTAACTTTTAGTGCAAAATGGTGCATTTGTGTGGGAGGTACCAAAAGGGGCGTGGGAATTTCGCCCATTTTCCTCGAGTTGATAGCGACTAACAAACTAATACTAAGTGTGGAATTTCAGAAGATTCGAATACGTATAATAGCAGTTATTAAAGAATCAATATTTCACAACATCAATATTTCATAACCCTTTGTGGGGGCGGTACCAGAAGGAGTGGACCAATATGGCCCATCTTCGAACGTAGCCGGAGATAGAAAAAAATATTACCACATACGAAATTTGAAGTCAATCGGTTACTCCTTTCAAGAGTTATCGTGCGCACCAGCCAGCAGACAGACGGACGGACATTGCTCGTTCGACTTAAAATGGCCCAAAACGGATTTCCACCGAACATACTTGGGGTCTTAGGTCACTCCTTCGATGTGTTACACTTTTTTCCGTAGCAAATGATATATACCCTCGTCACACTAAAGTGAGGGTATAATAATACCTAAATTTTTGCTTTCATATTCATAGTGGCTATGCTCCTTAACTATGTATAGGGGCAAAAGTTAAACTTTTTTCATTGGGGTAATCTATGTTAATCATTTATTTATTCATTATTTTAGAGGTTGTGGCCAAACTATTCATTCTAGAGGTACTGGTCAGTTACAAAAAATACGAGGGACACATGGAGGAAGAATTTTTCGTGGGTATTGCTCTTGTGAGATATTTCCGCGAAAATATATAGCTCATAATTTTTGGAAATCCGATTTCAAGTGTTTTTTGTTTTTTGCTTTTGACCGTCAGCGCCCCCTCTATATAATGAAATATCACCGAAGAAGCGATTATAGTGGCTGGAAGTACATACTAATCCATATAAGTGTCGATGATGTGCTCCAAATGGAACCAACGCTAGAGCTCTCCAAACCTTTGTTAAACTTGCGTGAATTTTTTTTTTTGATAGTGTATTTCGCGGGGCACATCGACAGTTATAACTACATAGCTTGAGCTGAATTTATTGTCTCAGGAGGTTTTGTTACATTGCGAATCCTCAAATCAGGGGCGCGTAACAAAATAATGAATCACTAAAATTTTATTCACTTTTTTCAAATTTTGCAAAAATTGCTAATTTTGTTCTTGACAATTTGTATAATAAAGAGTTCTTAAATTAATTTCTATGTTCTTTGGGGGTACGTATTTGAAGATTGAAGTCTTGTACGCGAAGAACGAGACACTTTTGTCTCAGCGATGATCGCCAGGGCACACCCAGTGCGCGGTGCAGATATGGCGGAACTTCATATGAATTAAAAGGATTTTTATCGCAAATTAAAAGGTTTTTTAAATTGCGAATTCTAAAATCAAGGTCGCGTAACAAAATAATGAATCACTAAATTTTATTCACTTTTTTCAAGTTTCACTTTTTTCAAATTTTGTTCTTGACAATTTTTATAATATAGAGTTCATAAATTAATTTCTATGTTCTTTAGGGGTACTGCTGTGGTGCACTTAACAACAATGGATACGTATTTGAAGATTGAAGTCTTGTACGCGAAGAACGAGACACTTTTGTCTCAGCGATGATCGAAAAGGCAAACCCAGTGCGCGGTACAGATATGGCGGAAGTTCATAAGAATTAAAAGGATTTTTACCGATCTATTCCGAAATCAGAGGCGCGTCATTTTATTTTGATGATTGTTCCAATTATGCACTTCGCAAAATTTACATAACCTCAAAATAAATCCATTCATTATTAGTCTCCCTCTTAAGATATATTATGGTTTTAAGCGAATTCATACAATATAAGTTAGCCCGGATGAGCACTTAATTACTGTATGTCATTGCCGACTTCACAATCCGCGAAATTCATAAGAATATATCTTAAAATGTCTTAGTGTAATAATATCACCAAAAAAAATCCGCGAATTCTCAATCATTTTATATGAAGTATTTTAATTTATTATTTAAAGCGTCGGATATTTATCTAATGGAATATTTTTCCTTATAATTTAATGTGGAAAATCAAATTAAATGACCTTCTACTATATAATTTTTATGGTAAGAAATTTATGGTAAGAATCTCTTCGAAAGTAGAGGTCCCTTAATAACACTCCATATAAATTTGCTTTGAAAAGAGACACATATCATACACATTTAGTTTAGGGATCAACATCAAACATTCACTGCGTCATTGTAATTTAGAGATACTCAATGGTGCAAAATGGATGGTAAAGAGTATAAAACTTGGCTTACAACGAAACAAGCTCTCCGTTTTTAGGTACATGGCAGTTGTTAGTACCTACCATCTCATTCATTTGTCAACAATGAATTTCATTAGGATTTTATTTTCCTCTCTCCTTCGCGTTGTGGTGCACTTTTAAGGAACAATAAAACAATTCCAGTCCATTCGACTGCGTTAAAAACAACCAAATGGATATGTTTTGAGAACTCAATATACGCATGACTGTATTCATTCAACACTACTGCTCCTTCTCCCCAGCCTCCTTTTCTCTCTTATGAAAATGTCATTCCCCCATCGACACCGCCACCACAGACCAGTATCATTACTATCACCATCGTTGCCATAAACATAAATAAACACACAATTTGTCATAAAAATTGAAGAAATAATTAAATTTGTTACTGCAAAGTAAGTATGTACTACAATATTGCAATGTGATTGGTATGATGATATGTTATAAAATATGACAATAATATGACATTTTATTACGGACATGAAAGCAATACCCGGAGAGAGGAAGAGTGAGTGAGAACGTGAAAGGTGAAATATGTACTTATGCACTCACACACATGACTGCAGTTGAGAGCAAAACAGAGATTAGAGATTTCAGAAGATTTTTGTTTTGGCGAGAAAAACAAGTAATACAGAAATATTTTGAGCTTTGAGTGATTTTAGTCCAAATGGTGGGTGGACCATGAAATTGAAATTTTTGATTTATCTGGTTTTTTGATGTATCGTTCAAATTTGAGGTTTTGTGGCGTTACAAAGTCAAATCTAGAGGGACCTTTGTGTGGGGGCTATATCAAAATATGGACCTATGACTCCCGTTGTTCGTGTGAAGGATTCCGGGTATATGTAAACCCCAGCTAAAAAATTTCTGCATCCCGATCCCGAAAAATTCAGAATTCCGAGATTTTTGAAAATCAATTCCGGAAAAATCCCGATTTATATTGTTAACGAAATTTTGTTTGCTAACAGAAATAATAAGTGTTTTAAATCCTATTCAAATAACTGTGTAAGCGCTATGGCGTTGAGATATGAATATGTACAAAGCAGATAGTGCGCTATCATTTCTGTTGAAGGAGATATCTGCTGTTAAATCCATATTAGGTGATGGAATTAATGTTCCTTCCTAAAATTTTAATCCAAAATTTTAAATTTGGCTTGGATAAAGATTTAGATTTACGCGAACTATATTAAGGGCCTGTTTCTGTAACTTATTTTCGTTCGTCTACGGCGAACGATCAAAAATCTCTCAACTATTACTTGAATTCTATAAAACTCAGGTTAGAAATAGTTTAGGTACGAACTTTTTACGTGCTTTTCTATAGACACAACGAATTATAAACTCCTGTGACTTATAGATTTCTCGGAATAATTCAGTGATTTTTGATCGTTCGCCGTAGACGAACGAAAATAAGTTACAGAAACAGGCCCTAAGTCTACCGATTCGAATTAAGTCTAACGAGTACTCAGCTGAGAAACAAGAAAAGGACGAATGCAGGGCATACAGGGAAAACATCGAAATGGTGGAACATTTTCTGTGCTTTCTATCATACATTCATGATCCCGGTCCGGTATACTACTAGACTTGATTCATCTCAGAGGATTTGACTGGAAGAAATGGAGGAAATTCATGTCTAGTACTGTAATAGGATGGCAGGATCGCCATGTAATAGGATGGAAAGTTTGAATAACAGATCAAACGTTATTTTGGATCTGTGCAGCTAGGCTGATTTAAGCCGTACTTGATTTGCAAGAGAATGAATGTTTATTGAATCATATTTACGCTACAGTACCGATTTTATTTAACCCATGAGTTGTTAAAAAGATAAATAAGGAGCGCACAACAGGCCGAACCATTGGCATAAATGTATATCCATGGACACACGCTGAAAAAATCGCCTCTGCTTGAAACATATATATATTTTTAGCATGCACTCCAAATATATAATATTTGACACATACAAATATTATATGTGTGGGAGGTTGTTGTTTTAAACAAAACTATGTTTACATCCTAATATTTATACCCTCACTTTAGTGTGACGAGGGTATATATCATTTGCTACGGAAAAAAGTGTAACACGTCGAAGGAGTGACCTAAGACCCCAAGTATGTTCGGAGGAAATCCGTTTTGGGTCATTTTAAGTCGAATGAGCAATGTCCGTCCGTCTGTCTGTCTGTCTGTCTGTCTGTCTGCTGGCTGGTGCGCACGATAACTCGCGAAAGGAGTAACCGATTGACCTCAAATTTGGTATGTGGTAATATTTTTTTCTATCTCCGGCTAAGTTCGAAGATGGGCCATATTGGTCCACTCCTTCTAGTACCTCCCCCACAAAGGGTTAAAATGTTGTGAAATATTGATTCTTTAATAACTGCTATACTACTTATTCGAATCTTTTGAAATTTCACACATAGTATTAGCTTATTAGTCGCTATCAACTCGAGAAAAATGGGCGAAGTCGCCACGTCCCTTTTGGTACCTCCCACACAAATGCTCCATTTTGCACCAAAAATTAACAGCTTATAACATTAATAACAGTGTATAAAAATACTTGAAATTTTGTACAGTATTGTGCTTTTATATTGCCTACAGTCCAGGGAAAAATGGGTGTTGTTGCCACGCCCCTTTTGGTACCTCCCACACAAAGGTACCTTTTTGCACCAAAAGTTAATAGCTTATAACATTAAAACCAGTGTATAAAAATACTTGAAATTTTTTACAGTGTAATGTTTTTATAGTGCCTATAGCCCTGTGAAAAATGGGCGTTATTGCCACGCCCCTTTTTGTACCTCCCACACAAAATTCCCAAATCATACCACAATTTACTGTCTCATAACGTTTATACCAGTGCACATAAATGCTTATAAGTCGGCACAGTGCAATGAATTTAAAGTATCTAATGTTCAGCGGAAAAAAGTTGTATTATATAAACCCCTTCTGGTAACTCCCACACAAATTGACAGAATAATTCGAGTAATATTCAATATTACATTACTCACAAAGTGAGGGTATACCTTAGTCGGTTTACCCGACTGAAACTTTCTTACTTGTTTTTATTTGGATATGTTATTTTCCAAACAAAGATCTATTTGCGTGAATATATATCAATTCTTTAATTCGATACCTCCATTCTAAAATATGCTAAGTGCAAAAAGGTAGTTTTTCAGGAGAGTTTGATGAATATTTCGAATGACCTGTACTGATTTGTGAATAACTTTTGATTGGGTCGACGGATAGATACCAAATTTTGACTGAATATAATTTGGAATATTTAGAAATTAAAAATGCAATCTCCCTAAAAACATGCTAACTCGGCTTAGCATGTTTTAGAATGGAGGTATCGAATTGTTTTAAGTTTTCAGCAAATAAAAGGTAATTTTTAGAAATTTTTAATGTTAGTAAAATGTCTTTATAATTGAAAATAATGACTGGGAATAGTTAGAAAATAAAAATAAGTGATTTCAAATAGAAGTTAATGCTAAGTATGTCATTTTAATTGGAATGCATAATTCGAAAACATGGAAAAATTAAAACTAAAATTCGAAAAATTCAGCAGTTTTTACAATTTTTTTTATAAAATATATTAGGAAATATTCATAAATAATAATTTTATATGTGTTTAAACACATATTTTATTTGAGAAAATTAGTTGGCAAATATTATTTAATCTAATATATTAACATATGGGCATTTCCGCGGGTCGCGAACGTACGTTCGTACGCTTTTGATGTACAACAAATATAGAAAACAAAAATATTGGTAGCTCCACGTTAGGTGCAAAAGATGGGTTTCATCGAGTTTTTGTTTTCATAATGATAGCAATAAACATGTGGTCACGAACGTACGCGAAATAGAAGTCAACTTTGGCTGAATCTAGTAACATGCAAAAATCTGCGAAAAGGACCGGAATATTCTAAAGATATTAATTTATTTTAAAAGAGGATTAATGTAGCTTTCTATCGAGTATTTACACAATAAATTATCTCTAATGGTTTTTTTTCTAATTGGCTTAGGTGCCGGTCCATCTGTTTTAACCGTTAAATTAATCGAATTTTTTTTTGTCTCCTTGCATTTTTCTCTTCTTAATTGATTGTAATAGAGAAATTTTGTAGAAAGAGTGCAAGCATAACATATGTAAATAATTAAATATGTAAAATAATTAAATATATGTAAAATATTTTAAGCAACTGTAAAAGTTGCTTAAAATAGAAAAAATACAATTTTTCAGTTTTTAGGCAATTTTTTTCATGAAAACAACTGAGATATGCTATGAAACAATTATATTTTAAAAATTTAGACATTTTGTAATAATTTTTTACACAATAAAATACGATGATTACCAACATTTTATTTTTCGGCCCTGGTTGACCATTCGGCGGAAATGCCCATATGGGTTCTAAATACATTTTATTGATTTTCAAACAAAATGTATTTGCTCGCAAATATATAATATTTAAAAATTTGTGTTCCAAGTATATTTTCTTTCGATTTAAACGTAAAAGGCGATTTTGCCCCGTGCATGATACGTTAAAACGTCTCCTCTCTTCAACCTAACCTAATTCAGCTGAGGAATTAGAAACATCCGGAAATATATCCACAGAAAAAAGGCTGAACGAACGCCCAGTCAAGGCAATGAAAAGGTTGATTATGATAAGTAAATTTTATTTAAAGTTTGTTTGAGGAGACAAACTTGAAGTATAATGAAATAATAAGTAAAACTCTTAAATCACAATTTTCTCAATCACCAATCCCGAATCGGGTTTTGCGAAACTCAGTCCCGATCGACATCCCTGATGCAGAAATATTTAAAATTCGTTTTTCCAACTGTTTTAATTTACTAATTGTTTCTTGTTTAATTGTATACATTTCATATTGCGGAGAGTTCATGGAGTTAACTTACCTGGATTAGAATTTCGATAAAAATGGATGAATGATAAATGTGTCTTATGCCTTTACCTGTAAAGAGAAAAAAAATGATTAGTAAAAATATGAAGAAATTACAATAGAAGCCAAGATTTTAACTCCTATTTTTACAATATTTATATATTTCAATTTATAAATCAAATCGCTAATGAACCTTTTCTTTTGTTTAGGTTTTAACTTACTGGCTTTAAAAAACATAAACAGATGAATTATTTTTGAATTCTCAATTTACTTTAAACATTTCTTAACATTAAAAATATAAAAAAAAACTGTCCAAGAATCAATTCGTAAACTCGTTGCATAATTTATGTTTACAAAATAACTATTGACTTATAGTTTTTACATCGAAATGTAGCCTAGTGGAAGATCTACTATTTCTAGTTCGTGAATTTAAAGCCTATCCTGACAAAAGTTTCTTAACATTACTATATCGTCATCAGAAACGAAAAAGGGCATAACAAGTAGAAAAATGGAAATTCAGTCTTTAATGGGTTTCGATACACTGCATCAAAATACATATCCTGACAACATTTTTAGCGACCTACTTTCAAAAATGGCAAAATTATTAACGAAATTCAAAAGAGCCTAACACCAAATTATTTCTTTTTTCAAGGTTAAAAATTCATATTTCACGCAATTTTCAGAAACAGGTTGTGAATCATGTTTGTGTGAATTTATATATGCATCAGTTTATTTAGGTATTATCCTGAAAACCCCGTTTTTCTAACAAAAACATTTTTCATTTTATTTAGTTTTTTTCTTCTTCTGTACAATTTTCAAATATGATGATGGGCCCTTCTCGTTTCTGATGACGAAATGTATTTATTGCTTCGTCCATTACGTTCTTCTGCTCTTAAGAATTACCCATCACACTCAAAAACACAAAAACATTTCATACGTCGCGCTCCTTTTTAGCTTTGATTTGTTTGCTCTTCTACGAAATGAGCGATATCAAAATAATACAAAAGTGATCTACTTGGATGAGGGAGACATGCGTCTTTGATAAAGCATTAAATTAAATATAAATAAGAAAATTCCATCGGAAAAGATCTGAATAATTCATCCTCTAAAATTAGAAAGGTTCCATGGTAATCATTATTCAAAGTATTCAAAGGGTTCCATAAAATGTCATTGTAACCACCACTCGTGTGCAACTCTAACAGACCTTTTACCCAGTTACCTGTGTTGTATACATATACACATATATTTTATGTCATATACATATGTACATTTTAAGTTTATGGATTATTAAATGTATCATTTATTCGTTTTGTCATTCATTACATTTGGACAATAAAGTTACACAGTTGGCACAAGTCTTCCCGGGATATGTGGTATTATAATTGTTGGTTACTCTCGCTGTCGTCGTCGTCGATGTCATTCATTTCAAAATATGGAATATGTACAGATTCGTTATGTTTGTCATCTCTGCGTCTCTGCTCCCCCCGCCACCAGGATTGCTCTCCTGGTCGTGGTCTCTGCTATTGTGTCCTGCAGAAGTCCTTCTTGTTGTTATCAACAGTAATGCAGGCATTTTTTTTATTGTTCATTTAATAACGTTTACGTTCGTATGGCATTTAGGTATGCCACACGGCAGGATGTGAAGGTATCGGTGGCGTATGTTCGGCTGGTTGTATGTCATCGCAGTCGTCGTCGAATAGGACATGAATCCGCACTGAATGACTGACTGCCTGACTGACTGAAATGAACGAATGAACAAACGATTGCACGAATGAACGAGTGAATGTTTTTCTATTTGTATGTTTGCATTTCTACATTCTGACTCTTCATTCTTTTATTCACCGCACATTCATGCAATACTAAATGTCATACAGTGTTTTCAAAATGTAACAAACATTAGTCGCCCCATTATGCCTTAACAAAATAAAATCGTAGTGGGTGATGATCACTGGACTATAGTCATGTGAAATCTTTCCGAAATACACGATTTGAAGACATTATGGTCATTGGCAGAAGTACTGCAGTATTAATCCATCGTAGAAAATTTCAAGATTTGTTTATATGTATCATGATTAGTTGAGTTTGTTCGTGTTTAGTTTGTTTGAGATGTTTAGCTTGCCCATATATCTCAAATCCTAGATGAGCTGGCCGAAGAAAATATCGCAGCCGTAAGGGTATCCGTTCAAAATGAGCGAAATCAGTCGATTCCACGTCGTTCTCAGGAAGTGGGCATCTCTCAAACCACACTGTGGCGTATTTTGCGAAAAGATCTTTGCCTTCATCCTTATAAGATCAAACTGACTCAAGAACTAAAGCCACTTGATCATTTGAAACGCCGAAACTTCTACGATTGGGCTCTGGCAAAGTTAATGTTGTCCTTAATGGAAAACCCTTTACAAGCAGAAAAATAGATTTGCTATTCACAGCAAACATCGTCTGTTATGTACATATATAGGTCTTGATAGCGGCCATCTTTTTAAAGCTACATCTGACGAATTGACTGCCATTTATTCAGTCTATTTTGTCAGATCATCATAGACCGATCGTCAATATGTACATTCAAATGAAATGGCCTTCCGATGAGGCCTACTTCTTGACGAATGGGTACGTCAGAAAAAAATTTAGTTTAATTTGGGACGATAACAATCCACATGAGATTCACGCACGTCCAAAGCATCCCGAAAACGTCCCGGTTTGGTGTTGGTTTTTAGGCTGAAGGCGTCATCGGTCCATATTTCTTTGAGAAAAACGTTGACCAGGCCATCATCGTCAAGGTTCATACCACATACGACATTATGTACGAACGATTTGAGGGCGACCGTGCGATTTGACCCTTTCGACTTTTTCTTGTGGAGTTTTCTGAAGTCACAGATCTATGCGAATAAGCCACAAACCACAGCGACCCTCAAAGCTAAAATAACCCATCGGTCAAATACTGCCTGATTTATGCACTAGAATTATGGAAGAATTAACATTTCGGATGCGCTCCAGCCAGCGAAGCAACAGCGGACTGAACATATGTATATTTTATAAAGTCTCTGATTAATATTTTGGAGTGGAGGGTATAAAATCCCTTTATTTGATATTGTTACTTTCATATCGAATTCTATTGTTGAGGACAATCGGGTCTGTTCTGTAGCAAGGTGATTTGAAATCACGGTGATTTTAAAATCACCGGCGACTTACCTTCACTGCTGGAGTTCGAAATCTCCCGGTTTATTATTCATAGCATCCCAAAAAAGATTGTTCAAAATATTATCGGGTGATTTCGAACTCCAAAAGTGATGTAAAGTCGCCGGTGATTTTAAAATCACCGTGATATCAAATCGCCGTGATTACAGAACAGACCCGAATGTCTGGTTTATGTTGAGAATCCTATAAATCCACCAGGGGTTTTTGTTGAATTTCGCTTTTATCATTTGAGAAATGAAATAATTTTTTTCAACATTTATCTGTACCGTTTTCCTTTTCATTATTTTCGATATTAAAAATTCCAATATTGTAGCTAATTAGGAGAATGTTAATTGTAACATTTTCACGTTTGTGCACCACTGTGCGGTGTCACATTGCATTCTAGCCCATCATCTGTGAATAGTGCAGAGTTGTAACAACACAGTACAGAGAAACTGAGTAGCAGCAAAAACAACAAAACAAAGGCACACGTATAGGAAAACCGTAGAGAGCAAAACTTTTGTTGTGTATTTTCATATGTTTGCCATTCTATCATTGTTGTCTTAACTGTCACAATGACAGCCAGTTACTAACAAAGTTTATATTTTACTTGCACACAGAGAGAGAAATACATACATACGTATTACGTATGGCATATGGATACTGACTCACACAAATGCACACACTCATACATACATACAATCAAATGAAATGTCAGGATTTCATTTTAAATGTATTGTTTTCTACTACTGCCGTTGTTGTTGTTGTTGCTACCGCTGCTGTTGTTTGCAGTTAAAATACCAAACTGATTGAAACATGATGAGTATGAAGAAGAAGGAATATGAGAGAAAGAGAATGATGATGATGATGACGTAGAAATGGTTTCGAGAACTACACATAAATTTAAGATTTCAATTGAGGTATTAAGTAATAGTTTTCTTCTGCTCCAAGGATGCTTGATGTTCGGTTTGTTGCTTCTGTTGTTGTTGTCACAGCTGTATGTATCCCCCCAAATACAAATGGAAATGTTGCAAAATTGGCAATAAACAAATGCCATTGAGAGAACAGTAAGGATCGACATCCACATCCAACCAAGACATCATTTGGCAAGTAATCCTGCATTTTGTGATGTCAGATAATGGGGGAGTTGAAATGAGTCCAACCCTCATCCCCCTAAAGAAACATTAGGAAAAACTGAAGACCCAAAATAACACTATGCAACAAAAAGCGAAAAAAATGGAGAAAACAATTCGGGCCGACCTGAAGTAAAATATGACTTCTAGAAAGTAGAGAGGACGGGAAAGACCTTTATATGCGAACTATATCTAAAGTTGGACGATATTCTAATCTTGAAACCAATTATGACTCGATCGAAAATAACATTCCCAGAATGAATTCAAAATAGTAATCGACTAATGTAAAAATAAAATATTCCCACATTCCTTCTTGATCCACCTGATTACACCAGCTTTGGGATCGGTAAATTCATGTAAATTTGTCTGCAAATTTCCATTATGGTTAATATTAATTTTCTATTTTGTACAGCGAAAAAGTGTCCTAAAATATTAATGAAAATTACATTGATTTGGCGCCAGAGAAAATAAATCATTAATATTAGGACATTCCATACTGAATCTAAAAAAGCTTACTTAATACTAATTATATATTCTTTAATATAAGTACAAAATGTTTTATTGTCTCAAAGGCAACGTTTTTTCAGTGCAGGGTCAATACACTTTACGTTGAAAAAAATAATTTCCTATTTTTTACTGATGTACAGTGTATGTATCACGGCAGAAGGTAATATCGCCGATATCTTCATGTTTATTTGTTTCAAAAAGGAAATGAAACGGTAGTAAATAACACTACAATTTGGAGGAAGGAATGGATAAGGGTGGAGAGGAGACCATGTAAAGATGGTTGATTGACAAAATAAAACACAACAACAATGTCTTTGTGTAACACTAAACCCTAAGCTGGGGGTGAGAAATTCCATCAATCCCATGTCAGTTCCATCAAGAGAAGACATCTGCAAGTGAAAATTTAAAAAGTGCTTTCAGTTTTGAAATCAGAAACATGTTTTCTAATGGATTTCAACAAAATAAACTCTTAGCTTTTATCGACTGAAAAAGGCGTAGATACATTTTAGTTGTCAACGTGAAATTTAAAGATGTTTCATTTGTTTCCCTATAAAAGTGTGATTTTTTGATGGCGAAACTGAAAAGGCTTTTATGTTTGGAGTATGGGGGAAAAAAGGCAACACAAATGCAATTAAAGCTCTGCCAAGAACAGTTTTCCTAGACGGGGGGCCCCTGAATCAGTTCTGTTTGCACACTTATCAAAAATCGGATGATTGCAATGTTAGTGGATAATTTTATCCGAATGTATGATTATCAAATTCAGTGTTACCACTTTTTGAACACTTATCCAAACTTGGACAATCTCAATGTTTTTATATAATTTTCGGATAACTCTAATCTAATTTGTCTTCAACAATTTTTATTTATTTGATTCACAATACTTCTAACCTCCGTTTTCAGGAAGCTCCTTGAGTACTAACCGACTATTATTACTATCAGCTTAGTTGACTACAAAATCTTTGTTGCTGTTTATTACTAAAACAAGTAGTTTAGTATAATTTTAAAGATTTTCGATATTTTTTGAGGTTTTGGACATCCATAATTTAATATACTTATAATTTAATATGATCCCTCTAAGCCCTATTTGCGGCGGTGGTAACACTTAACAAATTACAAACACAAAACAGGGATGGAAAAGATAGTACTTTAGTACTTATTTCAATAATTCTTCCACTTTCAAAAGTACCGAAATACACCCACGACCGTTTCAGTACTATTTTGTTCTATCCATTTACTGTTTAGAAATTAATTATATCGTGATAAAAAATGAAAAAGAGCCAATATTATTTTTAAAAATTTTACAAAAGCAAAAAATCAAATACAATGAAACAAAATAATTAATTGAAAAAGGTTGTCGTTATAAAAACGGTTTTCAGAATAATAACCAAACATAACGATGCATATAACTTGTGGCGCAAAAGTAACCTTTCGATGTTATGTTAGACGCGATTGGCGGTCAGCAGCTAACAGCTGATGCACCGTCTGGACTTTGTACGGAAACATCTTCAAATCTTGTACCAAAATTCGCTGTAGAGACCGTCGACTGATACCCATTTGCGTGGCACGTCGTCTGGTCGATGTCGACGGCGCTTCCATGACATCCTCGGCTACAGCAGCAATATTCTCTGCAGAACGGCTACTCCGTGTTGTGCCAGTCTCTTCGAGGCGAGCGGCTAAACGTCGCAGTGTTTCACCAGTAGGCGTTGGACGGCCGGGAAATCTGTGCCAAAGTCACCGACCGATTATTGGTCAAATAAATAGTCAGCAATATTCCGCGTTCTGGAGCAGTGTAGCGTAACATTGTTTATTAACGTGTATTTCGCATGTGTTTACTGCACAAATGTCAAAACAGAATTGACATTAGGGGCCAATCGCAAAATTTATAGCATTTTCTGATAGGAGGATTACTTTTGCGCCACCTTGTATTAATTCACACAAACATGATTTATAACTAGACCTCAAATTTTTTGGCTATTTTAATTTTTCATCCGATTAGAACCAATCTTTACATTTAGACGTTTTATAGTTTAAATATAACATTTGCTATATATCAGATGAAAAATTTAAATATGCAAAAAATCGGAGGTCTGTTTATAAATGTAATATAACTTTGAATAACTCGTTAAAAGAATTTCCACAAAAGAGGGTGCAAAATTATTTTCCTTACATTTTTTTTTTCACAGGAGTCCCTTTTCAGCTTAAAAAGTACAATTTTAGTACTTTTCTCAGAATCGAATTTTCCATCCCTGCACGAAATTCCTCATAAACCATAGCAGAAACGACGTTTAAAGTCTAATTGTCCTTATGTCTGAAAACTGACCACGATAATTAAGGTTAAAATAAAATATCCACTGCTATAGTAGTGATGAGGAAGAGACAGTTGAGAGCACTTCCTCTGCAACTGTCCGACCCTGATTAACATTCGCTATAAATGGTTTGGATCTAGAATTCTGTATGACATGTCTTGCCTGCCTACTCCTGAACTAAATAACCTTCTCAAATTTCCCAATCTGACGGATTGCATATGAGGAATTTCATCGACAACAGACACTATTTCCAAAGGGTGTGGTAGGAACTCAAATACACTACGGGCCTTATTCATAATAAGTTAATGAAGGTTTGAGGAACGTTTTAGCAGTGTTAAAACGTTCTTCAAACCTTCATTAAATTTTTATGAATAAGGGCCTACTTCTTCCAACGTTCTTACCTATTGAGCGGCCACGTAAACCAACCAGTATAGTAGGTCCATCCTAATGTACACATCATGCGTACGATTATGTTACATTTATTAGACATCATCTATCAGCTGACAAAGGCATATTTTTAAGATGAACATTTCTGCAGTAAAATGGCATTAAGTGCCTAATAAAATCTCCTTTTAATTTGGGGATTCTTTAATGATGCGACTTTCAGTATTCTTATAAAATATAATTTACAAAGTTTATTTTGTTGGTTAACATTAATTCGTGTGAGTTTGTGAACTTAACTACATCTGATATCTTCTAATGACAAATTAATGTTCTGTCAAACACATACATATCTACGCTCTCTCTCTTTCTCCTTCACACTAATACCATAAAGAGTAGAGTTTATGGATTTATTTGTTATACTTCAGAATGAGGATTACATTAATGCCGCCTGAATGGTTGTTAACAATGCTGCTGTAGTTTATTTAATAATATTTAATTAATAATAAATGCCAGTGAGAGGCAATGTAAACAATTGCCCACAGGAGAGTAGGCTCTACGCCGTAGAGTTTACGGTTGCTGCCTCTTCCAAAGATGATATGAGGATGGTGATGCTTTTCTTTTAATGTGTTTGTTGTTTGGTCGTATAAAATGAGTTCGTGCTATGTGGCTTTCTCTCTCTCTCTCCCTCGTTTAGTATGGCGTCGTCCATTTTTGTGTGGGCGTTGCGCGCCGGGGAAAGCATCAGGTGAATGCAGTTAATATAATACAGTATCAGGTTTTTAATAATACAGTATCAGCAACTAGTAACTGTTTTTATTATATTCCCTGTTGGATATTACATCTATCATAGAGATTTTAAAGGGTATTAATGGGGTCAGAATAAAATGCATACACATATCGCCTGATAAATATATTTATCAGGCGAATCAAGCAACCACGAAATATTGATCACGGACACCACAAAGCAGCGAATCCGCAATTATTCTGAGGGAACCGCGAGAAGTTAAACAATTGAAAATTTGTAAGCCGCATAATTTAGCGCATTTCTGCGTGAATATTTGTTTATGGATCCTTCTGAGAATTTCTTGTATACAACGAAAAAATAAGGTTGTGGTACGAGCAACGGTTTGTTAACTTATGGTGAATTCTTTTCTGCAAAAAAGTGCAACACTTGCATTGCCCTTTTTCCGAAAACAGCACTATTATATCGCTTTTTTGAAATTTTGAAATTTTAGTTGTGCTAAATTTGAGTAACTTAATTACCAAATTTCAAAAAAGTATCACAAAAGTGCCGTTTTCTGAAAAAGGGCAATGAACATGTTGCACTTTTTTGCAGAAAAGAATTCGCCATTAGTTGTAAGTCATCATAAAACACTTTAAATATCAATAAATTTAAAATAAAACTTGTAAGAAAGGGTAAAATATGACAACGATACCCTACACAACCCTATCGGAGCAGAATACGTAGAAATATTATAAATAACTATTTTATAGCGCTTAGATTCGAAATCGGGATATAAGTACCAGGGCTACTAAATCTGAAGCGATTTTCCTCAAATTTAGCAACGTCCTTTCTCGGCTCAACAAAGTGTTATCTTCTAAATTTGATAGAGATCTGTTTAAAAATGCGGATTATATAGTCTTAGAAGCAAAATCGGGATATTGTTATACATAGGGTCTATATATAAGTCAAAGCCGATATTCCTAAAAATTGCCAAGTAACGTTTTTTGTTCAAGAATCTGGTATCAGCTTAGTTTTATAACGTTATGTTCAGAAATGCGTTTTCCCTAGCCCTTATATGCAAAATCTGGATATAGTTATATATGGGGAACATATCTAAAACTGGACCAATTTTTTTAAAATTTGGCTGGGTTTATTGTCGGCGCCAACAACTTTTCCATATCAAATTTTATGAAATTTGGCAGGAGTATATACTACCTCATAAAACTTCCCTGTGCCAAATTGCATAAAGATCTCTCAGGAAATAAAGCTTTTATACCGCTTAAAGACCAGAACGGGTTGTATATATACATATATATATATATGGGATCTATATATAAATCTGAACCGATAATATAGGTTAATACGCTTCGCCCTTAATGCTAGATCGAATTTGCTAGTGATTCTGAGTCGATTGCTATACTTTACGGTGGGTCCATCTCCAATATTTTGGGGCGTTACATGCATCTGGGCTACAACAAACTTATAATACCCTGTACCACAGGGTGGTATAGGGCATAAATACTATTTGTACAGCAGCTTTGTTTGCAAATTAACGAAACGGGTTTTAATAGACTTTCATCTCCGTATGTGCTGAGTTTGGCCACGTTTTTTTAATTTTTTTCTAGGAGAGGAGAACAAAACACTCAAATAAATTGCGAAAGTACTTTTTTGACATTATAGCTGGGATAAATATTAATGTAAGGAATCCGGGGACCGGTTTCTTAAACAAGTTTTTTGGGAAAACTGCAGGTACAAGATCCTCCATGATCCGATGACGGATTTCCAGTAGCGAAGAACCCATGTTCCTTCCCCAAAACCTAAGACGGTTTTCCAGAACAGAACACGGATTCCCAGAACCGAAATAGTACCCATAGTATAAAATGGTTCTGGATAACCCCAAATGATTCCAAAGAACATAAATGGTAAATATAATCGACAACAATTGTTTAAAGAAAATAGTTACAATTTGCAAGAGTTGCACATTGTCAAAACCCACTTAATTATTTATGAAGCGGGTGATTTGTTTGGTGAACTTGTAGCTAAATTTAGAATGAAATTGTAGATAGTTGCGCGCTGATCTTATTTAAACCTAAAGTTACTCGACAATCAGCACAAAATAATTCCGTACACATTTGACAGACATATTTCCTTTAGTTATAGTATTAATGAGTTATACATAGTTGGGATAAAAATAGCTTTCTTTAATTAAACACAGTTTTTAGTCTTCCCTATGAACCAGAATCGGTTCTCGCTCGAGAACCAAAAAAAGTGGGAACCGAAAACCACTAATAAATATCACTTCTCTTCAAACGGAAGAGATTCTCGCGGGAACCGGAGATGTAAGAACCGGTTCTCAAAAAAGTCGGTACCGCAAATCACTAATAAATACTCGTATGTAAGTATGTACATATATTTGGGATTTCATAACAAGTTATTGAATCTTTAAACCGAAGAAGTCTTCTGATCGGGTTGAAACTTGCAGCAAGTTTAGTCCTATTGGATAGTAGTTATGATACACATTTCAACGAGATCGGTTAAGGACAGTTCGAGTTGGAGGGTGTTGAATTTTTAATTTTGGTCAAACGGCCCTGTTTTTCTATCCATAATTACCTGTCGTACCTGTTGAGAAGCTGAGCCTTCTCTCCTAAAATCGTCCATTGGATATAAATAGCAGTAGTTCGCCCAATACTACTGTACGGCAACTGCAAAGCGATCCATCACCAGTCAATTAATGAAGGGTCAGAGAACTGCCTGCCTAAGCATAAGCGGGTCTTTTAGGACTACAGCGACAGAGTCTCTTCAAGTCCTTCTCCATATACTGCCGATTGATGTGGAGGTAGAAATGGCGATTTCGTTTCTGGAAAAAATGTTGCCCGTCCACGTGAAATACTAGAAAATATTTGCACATTTTTATTCGAAATTATGTAGTTCCTTGAATTTCACTTAACTCCAACTTCAAATTCCCAAAATGTTATAGAAAAGTGCATTTTTCGGGAAAGGGCAGAGATAATGTTGTTCTTTTTCCAGAATGGAAATCGCCATTAGTCTAGATATAGCAAAGATTACACTATGCAACAAATGAACACTTTTGGAAAAATACACGGACAGTACGGTATAGGTTCGATTCTACTACCAAAGTGTAGTAAAACCATAAACTATTTTTTTTCAGCATAACTTTCAGGGACTCGTAGTTTTTCACTAACAATATTTGGCAAAATTGTAGCCACAGTAAATATGAAAGACCACATTGTACCTCAAATATTAGTATTTCTCTATTTTGTTACAAAAATATTTTTTTTTGGTGTAGGCAGCGTTACCGTTGTGCCACTAAAGTATGAATTTTGCCACTTTTGTTTATCAATTTTCCATATACATTTTTACGTTGCCTCATAGAAATGCTTGCGCAGAACGCATAGCTGACGTTAGTGAAAAAAAAACTTAACGAGCAGGTTGAATATATAAGTACAAACTGGTCATTCAATGCATTCAGTTCTTAATTTTATTGTCGTGGAGGTGGAAGATTGAAAAATATATATACTTTAGAATATATATGTATATGTACCCAAACGAATTGTTTATGTTAAGTTTTCATTTAATTTTTATTGTTGTTTTATTGAAAAAAGTGTGCCACTTTTTTAAAAATACGATGCCACTTTTTTTGAAGAATTACACTTTTTGTGATACTTTTTGAAATTTCCCAGCGGTCATCCTGGGTGTAGGGTATGTTCAGCAACTTTATAGTAAATATTAAGGCCACCTGCTTTGCTACTTTCCTGCACTGAGTAAACGACGTCAAGATACTCGTATTCTGGGGTCATCCTTTCTAGGACGTCTGTCAGATGGTGCATGTGGACTGGTAAAATCGGCCTAACCTAACATAAATACTCTCTAATAATACCACAAAAATATTATGTTGATTATACGAGTTTTCTAGCGGCAAAATTTCCAAAAAATTGTATACAACTACAGACCACTGTGGATTTGTGCTAGAGTTACAGATATATAAATGTTCTTTCATGTTTTGTTGTCCATATCGAATATTATTGATGGCATTTTTGGGGACTACTGTATAGTGTGTATGTGTGCCTATGTTTATTTAACTTAAACAAATGTTATTAAAGTAATTGTAAACTTTTGCAATGTTTATTATTCTTATGGCTTTTCATATTTATTAAAAAGCAAAGAGACACTAACATACATAAGAGTATATACATATGTGTATAAAACCCTACACAGATGAAAGGCCACACATACGTTAACCGACAAATGTCCTTACACAAATCCATATGTAATAGATTGTATTGTAGGTAGGCCCTCAAGTGGGCAATTTGTTTGTTTATTTAAAATGTACAAGTTCGCCGAACTGGAGGGCTGGCGGGCGGTTGGTAGGTCAACTACCAAGGAGTCTGATGCGGTCACAATGTAAGCGGCTATGGAAGGACGACAACGTTGATGATGAACATCATCATAAATGAATTTTAAATGTATATCAAATTGTTTACAAGTACACTGGATGGAAACGATCACTGCAGACGCACTCGACCAAACGAGTGGAGCAGAAGGAGTCAAGAATACCTTCTGAAAGGCCTTTATTGACAATGAGGAACAATAAGCTATTCAGAGGGAGGAGGGAGGGTAAAAGAAGACTATGCATATTTTTTAAAGATAAACCAGTTAAGGACATTTTCTATAAGGTTTTATAGAGGAAAATGTTCTGAATTAATAGATAATTCAGAAAGAAAGTACACCCTAGGGTATACCCTATATAGTTCATATATGATATAGTTCAAATGCCCACCGCGGCTTCGTACTGTGTCATGGATACGAGAGGATATGTTGCCCTTGATGACATCGCCCGATTGCGATTATTGAAATACTAATATACGAGTATTCCTGCGGCTTCAGATAGCAAGTTTTGAAACATACCTGCAGCTTGCATTAAATCGCACAATTTTGTGGTCAATTTACGTTACTTCCGCGAGAGATAAACATATCCCCTCAAATAGTTCATGCAGAGCGCCATCCTGCTGGAAATTTGATCATTTTGACGTGCTGCTCAATCCTGTAACTTGACATGATGATTTGACATTAGTGACTGAATAATAAACAATAGTGTTTTGACAGAACCCGCCAAAACACTAGACAGACACAGACTGTCAACATCGACAAGTGCTAACTGAGAGAATCCGATAAAAGGCCCTCCGTTTTCCCACGTTCGCTTACATTTAAACCGCTGACCTATGCTTGGTTCGGAGAAGTGTGCGTGCATGGTAAGTTTTAATTAGTTTTCATAACATTGACTCGCATGTATGTATGTACGAGTATGTGTTTAAACGTCATAGTGGTACGCATGTGGGTGTGTCTTTCCTTGAAGCGAGGATTTAATCCAACAACCCAGTGAACATCCATCAACATAATGAAAAACAAGGGAGGATCAAATGTATAACATTTTAAATTTTTGTATTAATATTTCATAAATGAAGTATACATTAAGCACATTGTCATTGTCCACAAGTGTACCACCACAAAGGATGGGCACATAAGCAGGCAGTCAGGCAGGTAAACATTCAGAAAAGCCAAACGTAAAAGGATAACCGCGATGGGAACCTGCTCCTAGAGCACAAACACCCCCACAGTAGCTTGTACATATACGTATACATATAACAACATTAATTAAACATTAAAAATTCGTATATATTAACATATGCATAAATTAATATCAAATAATGTATGTGGAAATAGCAGCAACAGACAAGAGACATACCATCTATATGAAAAGAGAGAAAGAGAGAGAGAGCGAGATTGAAATCAAGAGTGGAAGAGAAAGGATTCCAGCCAAATGGTATGTAACCGCAAACACAGAAAAGGATATCCGTGTTCAATTTATGCGATTAACACAATTTATCCATGTTTCATTGCAGGGACAAGCATATATTCGCTGCAGTGTAAATATTTGATTAATTCGATAGGTGCAAAAAACACATATGTACGTATAAAATGACGATTTTTTTAAACCACTGCATTTTACGATAAAGTATCTAGAGAAGCAGCAATCGATATAGCAGACAAAAATTGCCTGATATCACTAGTTTACAAACATTTTGTCGAAGGGCTATTTTTAACATTTTCTGGGGTAATTTGGCGCCATAAACATGAAAAAAAATATGTATGGTCAGTTTATTTAGTTACATTTTTCATGGAAACTACCTTTAGTATTTTGACCAAATTTGTTTAAGTATAAGCCCGACAGCGCCTGGATACTGGTTAAATTTAAGAAAATTGTGAGGGCTAAAAATTTAGGAAATATCAAGTAGAAACAGTGGTTTAGTTAGTAACAGTCGTTAAAAAATTGTTGCAAGAATAAAACCATAAAAAATACAAAACAATAATTTTGTTAAATTTTTTTAAAGTTAGCATCCTATTGAAGGAAACAATACTAACAGGAAAAAGCTATGGATAAATGTATGAGTTATGACCAAATTGATGAAAGTAATGGAAATGCAAAATTTTTAATTTGGCCTTTTTGTATGGGAGGTATCATGAGGCCCATTTCAATGGCCTGTGGTTACAATAAAATAATTACACTGCACACAAATTTCAAGTATTTGCATGCATTGTAATCAAAGTTAGAAGCTAACTTTTAACGTTAAAGTTAGACGTTTTAACGTTAACTTTTTCTCCAAAATTTTAGGTACAAATTGTGTGGGAACTAGCAAAAGGGCCGTGACAATAACGTCATTTTTTCATGGGACTGTAGATACTATAAAAGCATTAAACTGCACAAAATATCTAGTTTTTAATGTAATGGAGTCGAAGTTATAAGCCGTTTACTTTTTGTGCAAAATGGCGACTTTGTGTGGCAGGTCCAAAACTGGCGTGCAAATTCGCCAATTTTTTTCACAGTGATAACTAATTATAAATTATTTCTATATGTGGAATTGCGGAAGATTCGAACAAGTTAGAAGTTATTAAAGAATCAATATTTAACTAAATTTTGACCCACTTGTGGGGGAGGTACTTGAAGGAGTGGACCCACATGGTCAGTGTTGCCAGAAATGACGATTTACATTTCTGATTTGTATTTTAAAATGATAAATTGGAGTGTAAATATATCCCGAAGGAATGATAAAAAAATCTTTAATATAAGAACAATTTGGGAAGTTTTCCTTACTTTTTTCATATCATACAAAATCGTCATTTCGGGGTAAAAATCGTCAAATCGTCATGCCATCTTGACGATTTTCAGAGCCAAAAAATAGGATGAGACATGGATCCACCACTATACTCCAGAGACAAAAGAACAATCCAAACAATAGACTGAAGCTGGAGGACGTGCCCAAAAGAAGGCAAAAACAATTCAATCGGCTGGTAAGGTTATGGCAACGGGTTTTTGGGACTTCAAAGGTATTTTATTGATTGACTATCTGCAAAAGGGTAAAACAATAAATTCAGAGTACTATTGCAACCTTTTGGATCAATTAAATGTACAAATTCGAGAAAACGTCCTGGCTTAAACACAAAAGAATAATTTTTCATCAAGACAACGCACCAGCACACAAGAGTGTTTTAACAATGGCTAAAATCAACGAATTAAAGTACGAGTTGCTTGACCACCCACCTTATTCTCCTGATTTAGCTCCCAGAGACTTTTACCTGTTCCCAAATCTAAAAAAAATCCTTGCTGGCAAGCGTTTTACCTCAAATGAAGATGCAATTACAGTTGTAAACCACTATTTTGAAGACCTGGAGGAAAACTATTTTAATCAAGGGATAGAATTGCTAGATAAGCGTTGGACTAAGTGTATTGAAGTTTCAGGAGATTATATTGAAAAATAAAAATATTTCTGAAAAACTAACTATTCTCTCTCATTGATAGCCTAAGAAGTTTCCGAACCGTCCTCGTAATATACCAGTGCATATAAACGCTTATAGTTTGGCACAGTGCAATGTACGAATATTTAAAAAAAAATGCTGCTTACCGAAAAATAGGTATATTTGTTAAACCCCTTCTGGTACCTCCCACACAAATTGACCGATTAATTAGTGTAATGGTATATGTATATTACATTACTCACATAGTGAGGGTATACCTTAGTCGGTTAACCCGACTGAACTTTCTTACTTGTTTTCCCTGAATGTTACTAAAATTCTGAATCAAACCAACGTTTCTTTATTAAAAATTGGTGTTGTCGCATATTTTACGATAGTTGACATAAATTAACATACAAATGAGAACTTATTTATGTCAATATCAGTTAGTCATTATTTGTTGACTAAAAGTAATGCAGAGGGTAATGATATGTCATCACTTGGTAATGCAAGTGGTACTGACTTGTACATACCAAGTTAGCTTGCGTTCTATGCGACATACAAAAAAGATTCATGTATGAAACGTTAACGTTCGACATCGTGTGTCAGGCAGTAAATCTCTATAACAAGTAGACAGAATATAATTCTATAATTTGTGTAATCGCCTTTCCTCAAGGCGGAACGATTTCGAATACATATATATCGATACCTTCCTTCCACAGGAACAGAAATCGAACAGGTAGTTTTTCAGTAGTCGGATGCAGTTTTATGACATTTTTAAAGTTATGTGGAATTTCTTTGTAATGCAATCCGAATGACCTATACTGTTGTGTATATAACTTTTGATGGGGTTCAGGGATAAACACATAATTTTTGACTGAATATAGTTTGGAATATTCATAGTGTAAAAATCCGCCGCCATTTAACCAAATTGTTATACAATTATCAAGAGGAAAAAAACACAATTCATTATTATAACAAAGTCGTCACAGCGGTTGGGAGAAAAACATTTTTAGATAAAAATCCATATCTTGTTTGAAAAGCACAGGTTATTAAAATGTTAAAACTACTAAACATCTGCTCTTTAATTAGCTGTGGCGTGATAAATTCTGAACGCCCCCTCACTCACAAAATTGCTGAAAATAGTCAACCATAATATTATGGTTAATAAACAATTAAACACCTTTCTCAGTTTGTTGTTTTTATTATATTCTTGTAATTATTACAATTTGTACTGTTCACATTTTTATCACGCGATATTTCGATAGGCTTTTATCACAACATCTAACAACCAATAATGGCCAATAAGTGGTGGTTTATGTGAATATTCTTTATTGGCTAATGTAGTAGACGTGCCATACCGATATAAATAAACAATTTTGAAAAGGTATTGAGGGGTGCTGTAATCAGCTATTTGAGGCAGGCGAAAATCAAAAAGTAATTAATAGGAATGAGAAGAAAAGAAAGACGGAGGGATATTATTTACAAATATTCAGAGATAGTAATTCACAAACTATAATAATAGATATTATAAAAGTCTGTGTTTGTCTTAAGGAAAAAAAAAAAAGCAGAAACAAATTTGGTGCTGTTAAGCGTGGTGAGAATCTTTAAAAATCGAATATTTTATACTTCAAAGTAGGAGCTTTTAAACGCTCGCTTGTGAGCGTAATGTTCTGAAAGTAGCTAATGCTTACACATTCGTGTAACGCTTTCAAAAAAAAAAAAAAAAACGAGTTATAAATAGAAGAAAGAAAGTCCCCTAAACCAGGGATTAGCACACGCATATATACTTAAATTTTCGCTTCTATGGGTGAGCAGAAGATTTCCCTCACTCAATGTAGACTAAATTAATCATTTTATTTTCATTCAATGTGTGAGCGTATATAGATATGAGAGAATCGTCAATGTGCGCCTTTTTAACGACCTCTGCCCTAAATAAACTTAAATTAAGGGCCTGTTTCTGTAACTTTTTTTCGTTCGTCTACTGCGAACGATCAAAAATCACCCAGTTAATCCGAGAAATCTATAAGTCACAGAAGTTTATAATTCGTTGTGTCTGTAGAAAATCATGTAAAAAGCTTGTTCCTAAAATATTTCTAAATTGCGGTTTATAGAATTCAAGTAAGAGCTGAGAGAATTTTGATCGTTCGCCGTAGACGAACGAAAATAAGTTACAGAAACAGGCCCTAAATGGCTTCTCAATTCATAAATAAAAACAATGATAAGCAAAAAAATTGATAATCTTGATAAGGACAGAGAAAAAACTAAAAAGATATCCAGATCAATCGAAACATATTTGAAACAGTTTTAGAATAGTAATTATAATTTTTGTAAGAACATTTCACGAAATTCATAATTACCCAGCCTGTTCTGCATTGCTTTTCCTGTGTCTCGCTACGCCATTGTCCAGTTAGTGGAAATACGTCAATTAGTAGAAATACGCAAGACTGTGGAAAAACGCCAGACAGTGGAATAAGTTGTTTTCACATCGCTAGGTTATAACAAAAAACACACCTTAACGTATTATTCAGATAAATGATAAAGAATTATGTAATGAAAAGCGTGTTTTGCCATGGGACTGAAATACGGATAGCCTCTAGGACAACGCTCGATCCGGGTGGTCTATTATAGACGTACGAAGTCGGGTGAATAAGTCCGTGTCTTTTTAAATAAAACTCAGATAATGATTTTTAGATAATGGAAGGATGCGAACATGGGAAGCATTCACACAAAATGTCTTTCCTCTTTGATAAAACGTTTCCGCGATATTATTTCTTTAAATAATGCTACTATCACGTAACTATCCTAATATTGACTGCAAAAACTTACAATCCAAATTTCGTTCTTCGACAGTCAATAGTTTCCGAAATATTGATTTTATGACTACGCCTATTTATAGTGAAGTATTTCATAATAATTCCACTAACGTACGTACCAAATTTATTCTACGGCCAATCCTTTCTAAATTATTAAAATTATAAATAATGACACGCCCATTATTTTAATTTTTTACAAACACTCCTGCGAAGCTGTCACACGATTGCGTTTTTGGTGGATTGTGGGCAAACGCGTCACCCATCATGCGGAAAGCTTTCTCATACCGAAATGAACATTCAAAATTTAAACCACTGAGCCCTGTGAGATTCCTATAGCTTCCATTATCTCTCGCACTTTCAATCCCCGATCGATCAACACTATATGTTGATTTTTTCAATTATTTCAGGTGTAGACACTTCAATTGGGTGTCCATAACGTTCTGCATTTTCCGAACTTGTAAGGCCACAACGAAATTCAGTAAAACGATTGAGGGTCCACAGTTCAGTTCCAGTATTTATCAAGCTTAGCTATAGTTTGAGTGGTGGCTTTCTGCAGCGACAAATAAAGCTTAATAAGCACACGAATTCAGCGTTTTTCCATTTTCTCCTCCAATTCCGTCGAAGTCTGCTGTCAAACACAAATGATGCAGCTTATTAAAACTTTGACAGGAGTCAGCTGACAGATACCTCTTGAAAGGTGCAGTGTGACCCTTTCAGTTAAGAGGCAGGAAATTCAAATTATTGACCCACTCTCGAACTACTACCGTCAATTTGTTCGACATCACCTTCATAAATTATAAAATTCTATTGGAGATGTTTCGGAGGATTTACTTCTGTAAAATTTCAATTCGTTAACATCTCAGGAGGAATTGTCAGACATCTGGTCGTAGTCCGTTATATCAAACTAGGAGACTAAATAGACAGACTAAGAGTAGACTACCACCGACCGTGCAAGTTCAACAGCTTTATATGTAGATTAATGGTCCTATTCTAGAATTCATAATAATAAACATCCATGAGTTTTTACTATCACATTTCTTGTCATTGAAATTTGAAATACCTATTCTCAAATTTCTGTGACAAGAAAAAAGCTTTTTAATTTTACAATTGTTGACATTGTTGCCCAACGAATAAAATATATTAAAAACCGCTTTTTTGTATGAAGAAAACTTCTGAAATTCATAATTTTTAATACGAAAATTGGCAACAACAATTTGAATATGAAAAAATGGAAAAACAATTTTCAAATGTTTTAGACAAGAATTATCCAATGATATGGAACACGTTGGAAGATTCGTGTTCTTGTTTCCTACGTATCATTTATCTCCATATTGATTAGAAACTAAGGTCACGCTTCTTTAAGGGAAGAAAATCGTAGTGCAAGACCAAAAGGATTTTTTGCAGGCAAATTGTCCAAAATGCAAATTTCAATCTTTCAGGCGTAATCTTCTCTTTCCATTATCAACTTTGGAAATAAAAATATTTCACTTAAAATAGATTTCGCCATAAGAAAAGGAGTTTTTGTAGAGAAATATTCATTATCATGTGCTATAGGTGTTGTGACAACTATCATTGGAAATTTTAACAAAACTGTTTTTATATGAATCCTAGAATAGCAAATTGTGTTTATTGTCACAAAAGTAGTTACTATCACATATCACTCGGTGGAGAATAGGGCTGTAAAAGTATGTTGTCGACTAATGACTAGAAGTCCTCATTTACATTTCTGCAATTTGCGGTTATATGCGATCAGCATATAAAGAAGCTGTTGATTGTTACACTTAGAATTGTGGGTTTGTTTATCGCCAGAATAGGAATAAACAAGAAGAACTTGAATATTCAGTTATATGCCGTTTTGTCCGAGTGGTGAATTCGCCGATGATTCCTTTAGCGATATTTTGTAATTTCTTTTAGTGAACAAACTAGCTAGGGATGCGCAGTATAACTTCTCAACATTAATGCTACGTACATTATGCTACTCAAATTATTTGAAACTATATGCTGTAAAACAAGTAGGAAAATTTTAGTCGTTTAACTAAAGACTAAAGCATACCCTCAGTTTTGTAAGTAACGTAATATGGTATACCGGCTGGGAGATGCCAGAACGTTGAAAACAAAATTGTTCACTCTTTGCCAGTCTATGAAAACAATTAGATGATACCTGCAGTTATAAGCATCTTGTGTTTGAATGAATCTGTCAATTAGTGTGGGAGGTACCAGAAAATGCTGGACAAATACATCTAATCGGTACAGTGCTATGTCTTCGAAGACATAGAACTGTACCTAATTGTAAGCGTTTTTGTGCACAGGTATTAAAGAAGTGGCGGGCTAAATTCGCCCATTTTTCTCAAGCTGATGGCAACAGATAAACTAATACTATTTGTGGAATTACAGAATATACGTATAAGTACATAGTATAGAAGTTATTAGGGAATCAATATTTCAGTAAATTGTAACTCTTGGGTGGAAGGTACTAGAAGGAGTGGGCCAATATGGTAGATTTTGGAACTTAACCTAAGATAAAAAAAATATTATCACATACCAAATTCTAAGCTAATCCGTTACTCATTTCGAAAGTTATCGTGCGCTCCAGCCAGACAGACAGACGGACGGAAATTGCTCAAATGACTTAACAAATGTGTTACACTTATGGTCCGTAACAAATGATCGAGATAGTGTTTACACAATGAACCAGTGTTAATTTTCAGAAAATAATACTGAACTGAACCTTTAGGATTTCCCAAACAATTTGCCTAAATTGCTTCGGGAAATTCTTGAAAATTGCTAATTCACTGCTTTGTATAGTGTTATTCCATTGAATTGCGAAGGTCTGAAACACGAATTTTCCAGAGTTTTCTTCATTGGTACATAACAAAAACTTTTCGCAAGGATACCAGACCATTGGAAACTTCTCACATTTGCCATCAGCTGCTGAATATTCTGAGAAAATTTAAATTGGTTTTGCAAAATTTTTAATTAAGTTTGGCCAAGAAAAATGTGCATATTCATGCAACAAGGATATCTAAATATTTCTTAATATTTTCCAAATTGAAAAATCCATTCGGACGGAACATAACAACGGAAAAAAGGGAAATAACAAATCATGTCAATATTTCAATTACCAATTGTATCACATACGGCTTTTATCAAACACAAAAAAATGCTAAGAGGCCAGAGCAACCGAACAAAAGCAGTTTGCAAAGAATAGAATGTGCAGAAAATCGCATCTACGTACTTTGTCTGTGGAAAATTCACAATCTTTTCTTTGTTGCAGATTTTTCCAAACGCTAACCGCCGGAGGCGAAAAAAAACGTACTGAAAAGAGATTTTTATACAAGTCCGAAAAAAACGACAACGACGACGACAACGAAAATGGCAAGAAAAAACATGTTTTTCTGCAACTCGTTGGAATGACTTGGATGGATCACAGCGTAAAAACACGTTACAAGACTTTGAACTTACACAAAAGGAATTGGAAACATAACAACAGCAGCAGCAAATAGCAACAAAGCCGGCGTCAAAGCAAAAAAAAAAGGCACACATACTGAGAGACACGCTAGAAAATATGCAAGAAGTGGAAGAAAAAAGAAGGTTGTCTAAATCTTAATGGTGCAGTACTCAAATATACAAAACAGTGTCGAACGAAAGTGTAGAAACACTTGAAAAACACAAAATCAAATCGTACTAGAATGTTTTTAAAGTGATTACAATTTTAAATAATATATTAGACGTGTTTACGTTACACGCTAGCCATTTTAGTTTAGCGTTTTAAAACAAAAAACACGTATTTTCACTAACTGGCATGTTTCCACTAACTGACGTGTTTCTACTAACTGGCATGTTTCCACTAACTGACGTATTTCTACTAACTGGTAAACAAAGTGTCGTGAGTAGCAAGAAGAAAAAAACAATGCAGATAAGACTGAAAATGAAATATACATACATATAAAAATATATATTTTTTATTATAAATTTAATGGTTTTTTAAATTGTCTACACAGTGTCAATTTTATTGCAATTGCAAAATCACATTTATTTTATGAAAGGTTTCGTATCGTAAAACTAATAAAAAGTAGTTGTTGTTGTAACATTTCTGGGAGAAAGGTATTCTTTAGAATTACTTTGTGTCGAAATATACGAATTTTAACTTGGAGTTTAAAGCTCAGTGGGCCTTAGCCACAAATCTATGGGATGATGATGATGATTGGTGGATTTCTCCATTTGTTGTCGCTGATGTACGAGGTCCACACTGGAGCTACTTAGCAAAGGATAGAGCGTCCAATTAATTGACTTATATGTCGCCACCAGAGTTTCCTTATCTTTGCCTCAGAAGGAGCCAGCTAGCGTTTTAGGACCTTGTTTCCAGATTTCACCATCATTTTGATTTAGGATGCGTGAGCAGAAAAGTGAAGAAGGTTGTCGAAGACAACCCCCAAAATTACATTACGTATGCAACTACCGACAAATTCAGTTGTTAAATAGGGGTTTTTCGGCAACCATTTATTTTCGGTTTTTGTGTATTTTTTTTAAAGAAATAAAACGTGAAATGAAAAAATATATCTACCATTTATATTTTTTTATCATACTCGTATTTTCAACATTACATATTTTCCGCATGTTTGTAGGTTCCATGATGGCTAAGATCACCACAAAATAACAATTTGGGATGTTAATCGAGAAAATGGAAGTTGGTGAAACCAAAGTCACTTCGGATGAGGTGTGGCCGTGATGATTTGAAGAAAGCTAGTTTGAGAATGCCAATACAATGGGTAACTGCCACTCTGGGGTCCGGAAGTCTCCGAGACTGCCTTCTTGGCCTGTATGTCCGCCATGCTAGCTACATGCAAGAGAGCACCCAACGCTGTGACATCTCCTAAACAAATAGCATACGCGATCTGAAGCTGATCTTTCCTACTTGCTCTTATTTCGTTCCTACTTGCTCTTATACGCTGTGTATCTGCGGCTCTCCTCACGCTCCGCTGCACGCAAGAGAGTGCCTTCGAAGTAGAAGGTCCTCTGTATATATCAACCGTGTCTCTGGGTTTGCATTCTCATGAAACATGGCAGAAACATCGTATAGCCCATTTGAAGCGTTTGATCACTGTTGCCAATGTCCGCCAGGCATCTCATTCAGTGAATCATCTAGGTGAATGGCAAAGAGTGCGGAATCATTTTAAAGCAAACCTTAACATCTCAGATGGTGAGCCATCGTTATCGCCATTGGAGCAGGCGGCAGCAGAACTATTGCATGTTGATTTGGCTGTAAATCCTTTTTGTAGTTGTAGAGACATTGGATTTCTTCATCAAAAAATAGTCCCACTGAGCTTATCATTAAAAATATAATTTTTGTAGTTGAAATTTACTTTTTTTGTTGAATTGTTTGTTTGTTTACAATATTTTTAGTTAACGATGTTTACAATATTTTTAGTTAACGATGTTTCCAATATTTTTAGTTAACTATTATCAGCCGCAACTGACAAAAGTTTCATACATAGTACCAATTTTTATTTCAGTTGCAATCCATAATCGACCCATAACCGTAATATGGCTTAAGGTAAGAAGAAAAAGCTTACTTTAATCTCTAAGAGGCAGAACAATTAAAGAGCACAATAAAATTACCCTCTCAACCACTCTCATCAGAATCAAACACACAGGCTTATAAATCGACAAGATGTATATGTATGTATATAGTTCAAGCAGTGTTTGCAAATACATTACTTGTCGTGACTTTTTTATTTAAGTTTTTTGAAGTTGTTGATGTGATTGATATTTAAATTGAATAATTACAGCTAAACTATTCCTTGGGCTGTCAAGCAATTGTATTTTGAAATGAATTCTTTGCAATACAGATGCAAAAAATGGTATAATTAATGTAAAAGGTATAAAACGAACGAAAGCACAATATGTCAAGTATGGTCGGGCTTAAATCACGTTTAGATAAGGCATAAATCAAGAACTGATCAGGCTTAAATCAAGTATTATCACGCTTTAAATAAAAGAATTGGGCAAGCTTAATTCAACCAAAAGTTTCTTCATTGAAGCCCGTTTCGCACTCAAATCAATCCCATAAAATTCTTAAATCAATCGATTTATGCTTAAAAGAAGAATATTTCGGCTTAAAATCAGGCCTAATGAGGCTTAATGAGCGGTAAGATTAAGAAGTCAAGGCTTAAAAATCCGTACTTGATTCAAGTATTTTGTACTTGGTTTAAGAAAAACCGTACTTACTTGTATGTACGATTCAAGTACGGATTACTCAATTTCTTCAATTCTTCAGTCGTGTCATATATCTGTCCTTTCATGGGTCTTTTCAGTTTTTGGAACTGTGAAATGTCGCATGAAGCAGTTTTCACCATTTGAATAAACTTCAGTCAAGAGCTCCTGAGCGATGCTCATGCTACCTCCGAAAAAAATGGCATGAAATGAGACAATCGTTATGTCAACATTTTTAGCAACTTCTCTGATAGCATTTCTCGATTTGTTTAATCGCATCAACGTTTCCATGGGTTGTTAATGAGCCGAGACATACTTGGCATGAATCGCCCTTATTTCAGCCTTCTGTGCTTTGGAGAACCTTTTTTTATGTTCACACAAAATTGTATACAGATTCTTTGATCCATTTTCCGATATCTACGCGTGAAAATTATCTAGCACAGCAAAAAAAAGTGGACGTGGGCCGTGACCCAAAATGTGGTAAGAAGCACTGGTCTACTGTGTCGGAAGCTTTGAGCAGATCTAGTGCTGCCACTATAGTTCGTTCACATGGACGATGCTGACTGATGCCATTGGTGATCTTCGCAGTTATCATATTCAAAGCTGTACTATGCACCTCCCTTAATCCACGTTGGTGTGAAGCAAACGGAAAATGCTCTTTGAGGGATGGTAGCAAAAAAAATACTAAAACCTTGGCCATAGATGAGAGTAGGGAAATCGGGCGGTATCATTCTCCATAGCGTAGCGTCCTTGTCTGGCGTTAGAATGGGAATTATTTGGCCACTTTCCAGATATCAGGTACAGTAGAGGCTCGGAAAAGTTAAGACGCGAAAAAGTTAAGAATACGGAAAAGTTAAGCAGCTTTTAGTCATCACACGGGACTCTAAAAAGTTAAGTGATGCTTAACATTTTCGAGTCTCCTTTGTTTCCAATTAATTTTTTTATTTCTAAATTCATTTTGGCTCCTTTTATGTCGCTATTTATATAAGTGTGTGTAGTGCTGCACACATGGGTAGCAAAAAAAATGTAACGACCTTTACCGTTATAAAATGCTAGTGAATACATACATACGTAAATATCTGTGTTCACATCAGTTGCTTGTTTAAGAGAACAGTCGGAAAAGTTTTGTTTTGATCGCAACAATGTCAACAGCACGTAAGCAAAAAAGGTTAACAGTCGCCGAAAAATGCAAGATTTTAAAGAAATTAGATGCAGGCGTTTTAGCTAATCGATTAACCATGGATTTTCATGTTTCTGAAGCTTCAATTTCAAAAATTAAAAGAAACAAAGCAAAAATTTATGCTGCAGTGTCAGGAACATGTGACGAAATTAAGAGAAAAACTTTACATAAGGCAGAATACGTGGATTTGGAGAAGCAGCTGTACAAATGGTTCTTAGATCAACGAGAGAGAAACTGTCCAATAAGTGGTCCGATTTTAAAAGCTAAGGCGAAGACCCTTTTTGAACAAATCTATCCAGATAAAGCTCCAAATGACTTTATTTTTGCTACATGCGTATTTAATAAAAAATGTTAAGACATTAAAAAATATATACATATGTATAGTACTTAAATACACATTAAAAATTATATACACAATGTGTAAATACAAGTATAATCACATTAAGTTTTCATATCACGGAAAAGTTAAGAATTCAAAAAAGTTAAGCACCCCTGAAACAAACTACTTAACTTTTTCGAGCCTCTACTGTATAACCAGTTGTTGGATAGCTAATTCCAGGATTTCGGTTAGGTAACCTGAACCTATTGTATCGAGATTCTTCAACATCAGCCTTGAAATACCATAAGGACGAAGGGAATTGGAGTTTATTTTTCCAACTTTACTGGTGTTGAAGGAGTTGACTTGCAAGTCTCTGTTCAGATTCTAGCATCACCGGAAAGTAGTTGCAGAATTTTATTCCATTATTTCTTAGAAAACAAAATAAGGTCGCCGAAATCCGATAAATTCAGACTTTTTATCATGTCAGCTTCAGATCTGATAAAAGCGAGCACTTCATAAGTATTTTTTGACGCTTCATGATTTGTTTACCAAAAACTGTGAGGTATTTCACATTGTTACTTTTATTAAAAAAAGTGGGAAGATCGTTCTTTAGTTGAAATCCAAATTCCGAAATATACATTTTCATTAACTTGTTAACAAATCTATAAAATTAAATCTCTATTCTATTATTTTTATAAAATCGGCAGAGAATTTAATATATAAAAAATAGCTGGACCCGGTCCACTTCGTTGCCCCAGACTTCAGATTTGCGATCCCGTTAATTTTTGGACTAATTACGTAGACTGCCACCAAATATATATGCACATAATTACATTGATCTCTCTAACAAATTGCTCAAGATATATCAAACACAAAATTTAATTGGCTTATATGGGCGGGGCCACTCCCATTTGTCCGACCCCGCCCATTTTTGGACCAAGCACGTAGACTGCCACCTAATATATATGCACAAAATTAGAGTAATCTCGCTAATAATTTGTGCGAGTTATGTCAATTTCAAAATTGGGTTTATATTGGCGGGGCCACGCCGATTGGTCCAATCCCGCCCATTTTTGCACCAACCAATTAGACTACCACCTAATACATATGCAAAAATTACAGCACTCTCGCTAACAAATTGTGCAAGATATGTCAATTTAAAATCGTTGTTTATATATGGGCGGGGCCACGCCCATTCCGCCTATATTTGGACAAATCACGAACACTACCACCAGACACATGACACAAAATTACAGCAAATTACTCGCTAACAAATTGTGTAAGATATCTCAATTTCAAAATTTGGCTTATATGGGCGGGGCCACGCCCATTGGCCGATCCCGCCCATTTTTGGACCAATTTAGTAGACCACCACCTAATACATATGCACAACATTACAGCACTCTCGCTAAAAAATTGTGCAATATACATCAATTTAAAAATTTGGTTTATAAGGGCGGGGCCAAGCCCATTGGTCCAATCCCGCCCATTTTTGGACCAATCACGAAGACTGCCACCAGATACAGTTGCACAAAATTACAGCTCTCTCGCTAACAAATTGTGCAAGATATCTCAAATTCAAAATTTGGCTTATATGGGCGGGGCCACGCCCATTGGTCCAATCCCGCCCATTTTTGGACCAATTAAGTACACTACCACCAATACGTATGTACAATATTACAGTACCCTCCCTAACAAATTGTGCAATATATGTCAATTTAAAAATTTGGTTTATAAGGGCGGGGCCACGCCCATTGGTCCTATCCCGCCCATTTTTGGACGAATCACGTAGACTGCCACCAGATACATATGTACAACATTACAGCACTCTAGTTAAAAAATTGTGCAAGATATCTCAATTTCAAAATTTGGCTTATATGGGCGGGGCCACGCCCATTCGTCTGATTCCGCCCATTTTTGGACCAATCACGTAGGTCGCCAACAGATATATTTACCCAAAATTACAGCTCTCTCACTAACAAATTGTGCAAGATATCTCAAATTCAAAACTTGGCTTATATGGGCGGGGCCACGCCCATTGGTCCGATTCCGTCCACTTTTGAACCAATCACGTAGAGTGCCACCAGATACATATGCACAAAATTACAGCTCTCTCGCTAACAAATTGTGTCAGATATCTCGATTTCAAAATGTGGCTTAAAGGGGCGGGGCCACGCCCATTAGTCCGACCCCGCCCATTTTTGGACCAATCACGTAGACTGCCTCCATATATATATATACAAATTTCAAGTTCTCTCACTAACAAATTGTGCAAGATATCTCAAATTCAAAATTTGGCTAATATGGGCGGGGCCACGCCCATTGGTCCGATCCCGCCCATTTTTTGACCAATCACGTAAGTCTCCAGCAGATATATATACACAAAATTACAGCTCTCTTGCTAACAAATTGTGCAAGATATCTCGATTTCAAAATTTAGCTTAATGGGGCGGGGCCACGCCCATTAGTCTGACCCCGCCCATTTTTGGACCAATCACGTAGACTGCCTCCAGATATATATAAACAAAATTACAGTTCTCTCGCTAACAAATTGTGCAAGATATCTCAAATTCAAAATTTGGCTTATATGGGCGGGGCCACGCCCATTGGTCCGATCCCGCCCATTTTTTACCAATCACGTAGACTGCCACCAGATACATATGTACAAAATTGCAGCACTCTCACTGACAAATTGTGCAAGATATCTCAATTTTAAAATTTGTCTTATGTGGGCGGGGCCACGCCCACTTCATATATCGAAAATTCAAGTACCCTATTTTCACCACGCCCCACACATGTACATTCTGTGAAAATTTCAAGAAGATCGGTTCAGCCGTTTAGACGTCTATACGGTACAAACAAACCAACAAACCAACAAACAAACAAACAAACAAACACACATTCTTCTTTATATATATAGATTTAATGTGGTCATTTGTAATATTTTTGGTTGTAATTAATAAATATGAATAGTTAAAATAACTGTCATTGTGGTAGGAAATTCATATTGTTACTTACGACAGGAATAGGTCATACAAAGTACGTATAAGATAGCACCCACCTGAAAATAAAAAAGGATGCAATCATTAAAAACAGAAATGAAGTTTGAAGATGAATAAGTTAAAAAAACAGTACGAAAATTTTAGTTGGACCGCCTATATAAATTATGCTGATATGATTTAAATCGATAAATATACAATATGCTGGTTCGATTTTAAAATGTTGTCTACTTGAATAATCAAATCGAAAGATATCATTAAATCGGCGCTAAATAAAAATTTTGATCTATCTGGACCATTTTTAGTAACGGTTTATGTTTATGGCATTGTGGCTTTTGTAACGTAATGAGGCAAATCGGAAGGTACGGTTATCTGGAAGGTATGTATATCAAACCGTAAATTGATTAGTCCCATATTTCAGGAATAGTTAGGGAGAAATAAATCATAAACTGTTAAATTTCAGTCGTATCGTCTGCTCAGAGCTACATATATCCAAACATGGACTAGTTGACATTTCTTTTTCCATTTTGTGGACTTGAAACATTAGCAAAAAATCGGGGAAATCCCGATTTATTTTCAACACTACTGTCAAAGTGCAAATATTTTCTTGTCTCTCACTGTAGCCCATCACACAAGCATGTGTATGTGTGTATTCAAGCCGAGAGTGTGTGAGCCAAATAAACGACGACGACACAACGACGAAATGCATTTTTAGGTTTCTTTGCCTCACACCCCACATTCCATGTTCAACAAACGAGTAATAGAAAGAACGAAAGACGGACATAGCAAACAAACAACCGAAAACAGCAAAAATCATACGAGTACAAAGGAGAGTAGAGAGAAAATGCTCAAGATTAATATTGGTTGAATGACTGACTGACTAAACGAACGAAAGAAAGAATTGACTTAACTTGACTGACGACGAATGACGGTCGACTACGAAGTCGATGTCGATGCTTCGATGGCACTTGCACACGTACATCAATTGTAGTACGTTTTGAGCGATGGGAGGAGGAAAATGCAATTGGGGAAAAAAGCTTAGACGTGCAGCATACACACATGCATACAAAGATACTCCCATATGATTAGATGCAATTGCATACAGAACGTTACGGTAAATAATATGCAGACAGTCACTCAGTTCAGTATTGCGAAGAAGAAGAAAACCAAAACCGGTAGAAAATTGATAGATGTGTGTCGGTCGCTCGGGCGGAATGTTGTTTGTTGCAGTTGTTAGTGTTGCATGTTGCCAACATGTTTTTCATGAAAATCTCATGTGAGATATGTATGAAATCTGCACCGATTGCTGTCTGCCGCATGGGTGATTATGTGTATGTAATATGCGTGTGTATGTGTACATATTTGATTTGCGAGTGTTATGTATGCTACTTATTTAGTAGAAGAAGAGAACATTGGATAGAGTACACAATAGAAAAAGAAACAAACCTAACGCGTGAGTGCATTTATGCACTCGCCGAGATGTACGAGTACATACATTGTATGACTGAAGAATTAGACTGTAACGGTCGGTCGGACGGTCATTTTCTCTTCTTCACTGTGGAGCGCCTATTCTTTTTGTAGGCGATGTTGTTGATGTGCGGAAGGAGTTGGCGTCGAAGTTGTCGTTGTTGCCTTCCTAAGTTCGCTGGCTTCATATCGTTGCACATAATCGTTCATTTCTTAACGCATCAAGTTCTTAAGCATATCTTAGAAGGTATTATTATGTGTTCTCTTGTCATCTCTAGCAAACAGTATCGGACAAAATAAAAACAAAAATTTTTTGAGAACAGACAATTTTTTTAGAAAAACTTCATTTTGATTCAATATCATTTATAGGTACAAAAGTATGTGTTTCGGGGCACATTTCAGCTAGCTTAAGTAAAATTACCTCCATAGATTTTTTCTGTCTCCTAATCTCTCCATGATCAATATTCAGCATTCTCAGAAGATGATGAGTGTTAAGGTTATTGCCTATGCAGATGACGTGGCAATAGCTGTTAGGGGGAAGTTTCGAGTACACTTAGAGATAATCCTACAGCAAGTCATTTATACAACCGCAGAATTGGCTTCCGATAATGGCCTTGGTGTAACTCCGCAAAATACATACAAAATGTATAAAAGGGCAATAGCAAAACGCTGGGGTCTGTTCCCGCTTGTCTTTTACTGGTTGTATACGACAGTAGTCAGACCGATAATGTTGTACGGCATTGTCGTCTGGTGGACAGCTCTGCAGATGATACTAAACAAGGTTCAGCGAATGACTGCTATATACGAGGTATGTTCAAAAAATATCGCGAATTTTTAATTTCCGCGGGCTACGTTTATTTAATTTTTTTATATTTTTGTAGCGTTATGTTGGGGTCTAATCCCGCTTGTCTTTTACCGATAATGTTGTACGGCATTATCGTCTGGTGGACAGCTCTGCAGATGATACTAAACAAGGTTCAGCGAATGACTGCTTTATACTCGTATATCAGTGGTGCGTAGAGAACGACACCTACTGAGGCAATAAATGCCGCTAGACATTATAACTACGGACATAGTGTCATTCAAGACACAGTGCCTGACCTTCCATTGCACTGTTGATTACGCTATGACTAAGCAATTTTTTGACCAGAAGTAAATCACGCTCTCATACAAGATCAGAGTGGAATAGTAGGAGGGCATAGAAGACGGTTCCAAACTCAACAACCACGTGGGCATTGGTGTCTTTTCAGAGGATCCTGAGCTATACATTGCAAAACGACTGACGAGCACTGTAGTGTTTACTAGGCTTAAATCCTACCTATTAAAAAGGCAATGGTAAAAAAATATTAAAAAAATTATGGTAAAAAAATATTAATGTTCTGACCCAAGTTGTTATCAACATTTTCTTGATGGTCAGACTGTTATCCACCTGGAAACCCTGAAAACTATATTCCTGAATTCAAAAGCTGCCCTCGATTGGGTTGGGCGCCGGAACACAGACACAGAAGGACATGCAAGAATAGGAACTATCTTACACGCTCCAGGGATGCTGGAATATGTGGGCATGAGTCTAGCGAGGCGTGCCCACATATTACGGCAACAAATGACAGTTGGTCACTAGTCAGGAACTGCATACTAGTGATGTAACGACAGAGACTTTAACGAAAGCGAATATTGAAATATATTTCTTGCGAATGCGAAAGCGAGTTGTGAAATATGCATTTTTGCGAAAGCGAATGCGAATAATAGTTTGACCCTTTAGTACCAACAAATTTAAGGAACAGAATTGATGCTTTTCCAGGATATTCAAGTTTTCCATAGTTTTACCTCCTGTTACCACAGGGACAAACATATTTCTTCAACTGTTGTGAAGAGAAGTGGCAGAGGTTTAGGTTATGTTAGGTTGAAGAGAGGAGACGTTGAAACGTCTCATGTCCATGGACATACGCTTAAGCCAGTGGTTCGGTCTGTTGTGCGCTCCTTATTTATGATCTTTTTATACCTCACGAGTTACAGAAAATCGGTACTAGACACAAATTTTCTCAGTATCTTCCAGTCATATTCTCTGAGATGAGTCAAGCTTGGTAATATGTCGGACCCGAAATATTGGGATCTTGCATGTGTGCAAGCCGGGCAGTGACACAGAAAATGTTCCATCGTTTCGATGTTTTCCCTGCATGCCCTCCATTCGTCGTTTCCTGCTAGTCCTGTGCGATGAAGATGTGCTCGTAAGCTTGAGTGTACCGTTAGAACACTCATCATCTTACTAATATCGATCTTGTTTAGTTTCAGAAGACTTCTTGTTTTCTTTTCATTTGGGTCACCCCATAGTAACTTTGCAGTTGCTCCTACTGTTGCACTATTCCACACAGTTTTGTGAGCCATCACTGTCCAGTGCTTCAACTCATTTTTCGTGGCTTCGACAGGTTTCCAATTTTCCAAGTTTATTACTCGAAGTTCTCTGCCCTTTGAAGCCAAGCTGTTTGCCCGTTCATTTCCAATCTCTCTATTGTGGGCTGAGTAATCATTTATCGTTCTTTTACAGTCTAAAACAGTTCTGGATTTGACCCTTTCCGATGTTATTGCTTTAATCGCCATTTGGCTATCACTCACTTCGTGATTGCTCGAACTTCTGCTTGAAATACCGTGTTATGTTCAGGGAGGCGGAAGTGAAGTTCGACTTCTGGTTCATCAATAAAAAGACCCAGACCCGTCCTTCCTCCTCGCTGGGACCCATCCGTGTAGCAGCTGGTTCGCACTGGCACATGGGCCAACGTTCCACTTTCCCAGGAGCGTCTGTCTGGCACAAACGTTTGAATGTGACCAACTAGAGATTCTAAAATCTTCTGATGGTACTTGTAGACGTCTTGCTGTGAGGGCTACAGGGTTTTCCAACAAGAGGTGTTATTTTGAATCACACGGTATTTCGGTAGCTGTCACTTTTGAAGCATTTATTCTTTGATATTTGACAAGTAGAAACTACGCCATTACTAAAAATGGAACGATACACGATCATCGAACAAAAAAACGATACAAACGATACAAAATCATCTTGACTGATGAGGCCCATTTCCACCTCGCTTGCTTTTTCGAAAATGAGGTTGGATCAACAGTTACGGTGAATGGATTGCGCTATCGAGAGATGATTAATGATTTCTTATGGTCGGAGTTGGATGGTATTGATCTGGACAACGTTTACTTTCAACAAGACGGCGGTATGTGCCGCACAAGCAACGAAACCATTGCTCTGTTACGGGAAAAGTTTCCGGACCGTGTTATCTCTCGAAGAGGTGATCACAATTGGCCACCGAGATCTTGTGATTTAACACCTTGCGACTTTTTCTTCCTTTGTCACGTGAAAGATAAGGTCTACGCCAACAGCCCAGCGTCGATTCAAGACTTCAAAGATAGAATTCGTGAGGCTATCGAGGACATAGGGCAGCCACTTTGCGATTTGGTTATGGAAAATTTCATGAAAAGGATATGGTCCTGTAAGCGTGGTCGTGGTAGCCATTTGGCTGATGTTGTTTTTCATTATTACCGGCATACTCCTCCTTCCTCTTTATTATGAAATAAATATCCGATCATTTATCTCAAAAATGGATTTTTTCTTTGAATACCAAAATAACACCTCTAGTTGGAAAACCCTTTACTTTATACGGATGTCTATTGGTTGGATGTGCAGTATAGTCTGCAGTGGCAGAGGTTTTCATTGGTATTAATATCTTCAAATTGTGTGAAGGGAATAAGGAGATTTAACACTTTTAACAAATGGAAGCGAATATTGAAATATATTTTTGCGAAAGCGAATAATCCAAATATTGTTTTTGCGTATGCGAAAGCGAATGTTAAAATGGTGCGAATAATTCGCGTTCGCATATGCGGCATTTCGGTTGGTTCATGCCATACAATTTTTCGGAAATTTCATGAATAAAGCGTGTGGCAGCGAAGTTCGTTCCGAAATTTTAATGTTTTGGCCGAAAAGAACTATGTTCACCAGATTTAGCCCCCTACGACTTTTTCCTGTTCCCAAAATTGAAGAGACTCATGAAAGGGCAGCGTTCTGCGATGATTGAGGAGATAAAACGAATCGCCGAACAAGCAAAACACGTCTAAATGTTATCTCTCTCACAAACTAAACACAACTAAGAATATATGTTCAAGACAAGTGTGTCAACATAAAAAAACGCTAATCGAATTGCACGTAGCACGACAAATTTCAAAATTCACCTTTTATATTGAACAGACATAGTCTAAGTGAGTCAGTCAGCGACAGGCTGCCACGCTTTACCTAACCAAAAAAACCCAGAAAGCTAAATTTCTGACGGATATGTCTAAATCGGCTCAGAAATTAACGAGTATCAATAATATAGGACGATCCATTTGGTGTCAGCCAGACGATGCAGCGCGCGATTGATTAAAAGTTGGATCATCCAAATGGCTAAATCGGCTCAGAACTTAACGAATATCAATAATATAGGACGATCCATTTGGTTGCAGCCAGACGATGCAGCGCGCGATTGATTAAAAGTTGGATCATCCAAATGGCTAAATCGGCTCAGAACTTAACGAATATCAATAATTTAGGACGATCCATTTGGTATTCATCCAAATGGAATACAGCGACCAAAGTTTGAATTAAAAGTCGGAGATTGTGCTTTACGATAATAATAAAGATATCTACATCCAATGTATAAATGGATGAACCATTATATTACTTCATTTGGTTGTTGTTCAATATTTCGATATACTCTTTCCATCCGTAGAATGTAAAAATCATTTCGTTGTACTACAATTGAAATAGTCGCCGCATGGCGCTGCATCAAACTCGTATTCGTGATTTAGCAACGAAACTGTAATAACGCATCTGATTCGTTTCTGCAACGAAAATGTTTTCTCTCCGTGTACATTTCTGGGAAATAGCATAGATGTCGTTTTTTGTGAATTTGAATGGGGAATTTCCACTTTAGTTATGTTGTTTTAATATTTCTTTTTACTGTTGTCATGTATATTTATGGATTTACATATGTTTTATGTGTTTTTACATAATGCTGAATAGCATAGCATGACATTTAATTCCCACTCGTATCTTTAGTTCAGTATGAATTTGTTCTTCTAGGGGATTTGTATCAAAAATGTCATGACAAGTGCAGACGCAGACACTTCTTCTAAGGGTGGAGGATAGCGCAAAGAATCTACACAATTGGACATTTCAGTTTCCCTATTTCAATTTGCACATTTTATTATTAAATTTGGTAAATGTGCAGGACAACGTTTCATGGCATTAGAATTGCAAAGTAATGCCTTTTAATTGGATGATATATTATTTATAAAGAATTGGACATATTTTTGCAAGAGAAGTAAGCGTATTTCCAATGTTTATACTGCAGACTTAGCACACATATTGTATTGGAACACACCTGAACACCGAACAGAAAAGAATAACAGAGCCAATGTTGTCTGTTTGAAGTGGGTTAGCCAGGGCATTATGTCCGTCCGTCCGTCTTCCGATTGCCCGTACATCTGTCCTCAATGAGAACTGCGACGAATTACCTGTGTGCTGTGTTAAAGAGTCCATTCTAATCGTATTACCTGGTAAAACACCACTGTTGTCGGGTGTAAATATTCATGTGAGCCGCTTATGTTTAATAACATGTCGGACGACAGTGAGACTACAACGTCGTTCCGGTTTTATTTCGATAATTTTCATACGTACTCGTCGAATGTAGAGCAATGGAAGATTACAGAATCGTTGCTAGGGCTTTGGCTGGATGAAAAAGTCGCCTCGATTGGGAGGTGAAAGGGCAAGTGGAGAATGGCTTCGTCAGACATCCAAAGAGATGTCGAAATATATGCACTATGTATAAATTTATTTATGTATTTCTGAGAACACTCCAGAATAGCTAAAAAAGATATTGATTGAATAATAGGGGTGATGTGTTTTGTTGCCTAGGCCGATTACCGATTACTTTATTCGTTGGGTATTTTTCTTAGCATAACCTGGCTAATAAATAAATTCTTCCGTTCTTATTCCTTACTGCATGTCCAACCAAGAGGCAACACAACACAACATCCTTTTCAGGTTCAGAATTCTTCTTGTTCGTTATCGTTGCTATTAAGCATAAATTCAAAGAGAGAGCTTCTTTCGTAGCATTATGAATTCAATTGAATACCATAAATTCACAAATCATTTGCATACCCAGACATTGTACGAAAATTACCGCAAGAAATACGAGGAAAATATTTACAATTTTCCTTTGAAGGGAATGTGAACGAAGAGTCGAGTACTTGAAATTTGCATGATTATGATAATTCAATAAAGTTCAATGGCAACGGCGGATACAAGGGAACAACGAGAGTCAGTCAGAGAGAGTTTCGGGGGAGGATATTTAAAGCATATTTAAATCTTTTCAAAATTTTCAAATGTCTGTCTGTCGTACAAACCAAAATCATCCTTATTGGTTGGCTGAGGGGAGAAGAGGTCTTGAGTCAAGCAATAAATATTCTTTGCAATTTGTCGTAGCAGGCACTCGGTCGACTGTCTGTCCGTCTGTGTGTCGAGCTGGAGCAGCAGTAAGGTACATATCAATCAAATTAGATGTAAGCAAACATCTTGAATCTTTTGTGTATTTAGCTCGTGTGCAACATAATCGAAAATAAATACCTTAAGCTTTAACAGATAAATCCTTTAGCAACCACCAAACACCCTCCGCCAGCCTCTCCTTCTCCAACCATCCAAAACGTGGAATGATAATATGGAATGTGTGTTCATGTTAATATTTCCTTCCGTCCATAACTTCCTTCCTTCTGTCAGACAGACACATGAGACAGAGCAGGCAGACAAGTGGCGTACAGTACAGTAAGGATAAACCGTATAACTACACCAAATGAATTGCTGGGGCAATGTTTCGTATTGCCTCTTGCAAGATATTGCAACTCCTATAACCGAGTACACATTCCCAAAGACCATTTGTGTTATAAACATTCCCGAGGCGTGTGCATACAGTATGTCGCATCTGCAATCTACAGATGCCAGCCTAAAAATCTTCTCACTCGCATACATATAAACGGATATGAAATTTAATATTCTTACTCCTGTATAAAAAATGTGCTAATTCTTTGCCATCTCTATAACTTAAATGGTCTTCGATATTTCTCAAAGTCATATGGTGCTGCAAGCTTAAAAGCTTTATCTGAAATTACTCAGTACCGGCTGTATTGATTGAGATATGAATTGCAGCCGCTAGAATACCTCATTCTCACTTGGAACCAAAGAATATCAAACAAAAAGACCAGCTTTTCAGATGAAATGGAACGTGTTTTGCAGAGCAGTTTTATGCATGCATGTAGGAATTTTTGAAACAAATATATTTTTTTCTTTTCAACGCCGACATGATTCTTTTCAACGCCGACATGATTCTTTTTAACGCTGACAAGAAAAAAAAACAAAAACCTTCCCAAAACCATTGACATAGGCCGCAAAAATAGCAGTATATAAGAGACCCATTTCAGCTGACCTCTATAGATTTGTCAGCAGGAGCACGTCATAGGGAGGTGTTCTGTCTCCTCTGTTATGGACACTCTTTATGACCAATATTCAGCTTTCTGTGGAAATGATGAGGTTATTGCCTCGGCAAATAACATGAAAATAGCTGTTAGAGGGAAGTATCCAGGTTAACATCCGATTCGTCAGGGCGACAAACAAATTAATCGATATGATTATTCCGCGCGTTAACTGATTTTTGAAGAATGACAAAGCTTTTTAATCAGTGTAGTGGTTACCAGGCAGAAATCTTAGCTATTAAAGAGGTAGCGGAATGGCTACATTTTAATGTTCTGACAAAAGTCGATATCATATAGTCAGGCTGCTATCAAGTCCTTGGAAACTATATTCCTGAAAAAACTTCCCTTGGCGGTCGCAGATCTCTTAACAAGATGCCTGAACAATTCAATATTCACCTGGAACTGCATCGCAGGTGAACTTGCAAGACTAGGAATTTATTATAATTATATGTGATTCCAACTAGAATACTCTCCCGGCTTCAAGACCATTTTATTTCTATATTATTATAGAAACAAGTATTTTATACATGGCGGTGTATAAATCTATATATATAAAAATGGAAAAATGTTTGTATGCATTTTATAGACGCTTAAACTACTGGACCGATTTTAATTTTTTTTCTTTTGTTTGAAAGCTATTTTGTCTGAGATGGTTTTGGAAAAAAAAAATTTGCAAATAGTGGACCAACGAAGTGAACCGGGTCCATTTTATATATAAGGCAATTTTTTAAGTGATTCCTACTGTTCGTACCTACTAATAGATTCCTACTGTTCGTACCTACGAATAGATTCCTACTGTTCGTACCTACGAATAGATTAAAGAGATTCCTACTGTCAGAAATCTGAAGTGTGGGGGCAACGAAGTGGACCGGGTCCAGTATGTATTAAAAATTGGCAGCACACATACTGGATCATGATTTCTGAGCCGTGACACTCGTTATCAACAGTTCTGCTGCAGTTGTATGGGAGATACGGAGCTCTATATGGTTGATTTCTACACACAAGCGAATGAGAAATCTTTGTGAAACCACACTTCTCCAAAATCTTCCAAAAACAACTGTTAACCAAAGTTAATACAAAACACCAGTCATGTCCAATGAGAAGCAAATTTATAATTATATATATCACATTTCCCACATTGCTACTCAAAAATTTTCTTGCAATGTTGCAACTCTTTCTTGAATATTTTTTTTAAGTATTATCAAAGTTTCTGCGCCACATTTACGCATTTTGTAAATAACAAATTTAACAATCTTGGCATGAAATTTGTGCTTTAGACTTTGTCGATCTTCCTACGTAAAAAAATTTAATAAATATTGTATAATATTGACATTAAGACATATTTTAATAACATGCCGTCCGGAATTCAAGAAAAATCTAAATATCTCAAAAATGTTTAATTTTTAGAGCAAATGGTAAATAAATACTTAAGAAGCAGTGTCTCTAGTGTATGCAAGCGCAGAGTTAGGTATTATTTATATAAGAAGTTTCGTTGAAATTTCTCTCAATATACCTCAAGAATCGCGTTTTTTTTTCTTGCCGTCCGTCAATTTCAAAATTCTATAAATTCAGAGTTGTTAAGCTCGATAGAGTTTACAAATTAGCTAATAACAATAATATGTATTACTAAGATCAATATCAAGAAAGTTATGGGGAAAAAACTTATGAAATTCTTGCCGTCCGCAACGCAGGAAATGCCCATATATCTAATATATAAATATATAATTTACTAGCTGGATCCGGTCCACTTCGTTGCCCCAGATTTCAGATTTCCGATCCCGTAGACTGCCACCAAATTCATATACACAAAATTACAGCGCTCTCGCTAACAAATTGTTCAAGATATCTTCATTTCATTGTCTTTGTCCAGTGCCAAACCCATTGTACCGATCCCGCCTATTTTTGGACCAATTACGTAGACTGCCATCAAATTCATCTACACAAAATTTTATAGCACTCTCGCTAAAAATGGTTCAAAATATCTCCCTTTCAAAACATGACTCAGATGGGCGGGGCCACGCCCATAGGTATGATAACGCACATTTTTGGACCAATCACTTAGACTGTCATCAAATTTATCTACCCAAAATTACAGCACTCTCGCTAATAAATTGTCACTTCAAAATAACTCAATTTAAACTTTGGTTTATATGGGTGGGGCCACGCCCATTGGTCCGGTCCAGCCCATTTTTGCACCAATCTCGTAGATGCGTATATACTTCCGGTTCGGTTCGCATCTACTTTCAGTTGGACCCCAGAAAGGCCAAGTGAGAATCTCTCAAATAATCATACCTCCAAAAAACAACATTTCAAAACGCTCTGCCTGGTGTATGCACGGTCGTCCAAGGAAACATCTCAAGTGATTCTACGGGTCGAACAGGTCCATCAAACAGCTTCAATCGTTGTTTAATAGGGTGTCTCTTACGTACGGGTCACTGACTTGCATTTCTGTGAACAAGGGATCTAAACATTGGCAAAAATTACCAAGAAACCGTTTTGGAAGCTGTTGTGAAACCCCTTAACCATTCCCTATTCCAAAACCAGGCATGGGCTAAAATTACCTAGACATGGCTTTCAAACAATTTGCCAGCTTTCGTTTCTTCTGATGAATGGCTCTCCGGCAGCCCTGGGAAAAGTCAGTACTTTAGTACCTTTTTCAGTACTTTTCCACTACCAAAAGTACCGAAGTACCCCCACAGCCATCTCAGTACCATTTTATTCTATCTACTTATTCTTCAGTAGTTAATGCAATGTATGTTCGAATAGATACACCTATTTTGAATTTAAAAAACAATTATTTTTGTCTTAATTTCATTTTTTGTCCCCTGTTTGGGGTTTATTTTCACCTATAAATTTAGATACAGGACATAGGTGAAAATCTTAAACAGAGGCCGTAGTCCAGATTAACACACAGAAAATTTTTTATTTTGTTTAGGTGTATTTTCTCTCATACTGTTTTCTTGATTTGTGCGTAATTTCTTCGGATACTTTTTGTAACGAAAATAGGCCTCAAATTTTAGGCGCAACTTCATTTTCAATTTCGGGTGCTTTTTCCTGGGGCCCAACTTCCGGCCGCTATATTTTTCATTGATGAATATTCTGAAAATTAATTTATTTAAAATTTTTTAGTTAAATCAGAAGAATATGCATTTTAAAGAAGTTATTAGAATTTTTCGATCCTGTGACTTTCTGGAACAACCGCCTACGTCCTAATTTTTCAATTTCGAGATTTTATCCTAAACGTATTCAGATAATCAGTATCCGTCGGTGCATATATATGACACTCCTAAATGTTGGGAACTTCTTCCAGCACTTATCTATGCACATTTGGTATCAAATGTACTGCGAAAGAAAAAGTATTTTGGATGTTATTCCAGAAAATCTCAGATATATCTTTAAACATTTTCCATTAAGAAGTCTTCAATTTCATTATATTTGCATTAAATTAATATTATAAATAAAAAATTCCCTTTTCAGTTTAAAAAGTACCATTTTAGTACTTTTTGAGAAATCGAATTTTCCATCCCTGATATATGCGCGCCACATCTGGATTATATCAGGGATGGAAAATTGGATTTCTGTAAAAGAACCTATATTGTACATTATAAAATTAAAAGGTACTATGTTTTACATTATTCTTAATAATATTAATTTAATGCAAATATTTATTAAATAATGAAATTGTTAAACATTTTTTAAAGAAAATCATTAACAATATATTAAAAAATTTTGCTCCGTACACGTTGATACTACTAGAAATTGTTAAAAGCTTTAGAGTAAGTTATGACATTACAAGAAAGCATTGAATTACTGGAAGCGGCCCGATAAAAGTTCAGATGTTTAGAATCTTTATAAAACTTTGTTTCTTCAGAATGTGGAAAAGAGCTGAAAAAGGGACTAACACTGATTAGAATTGAGAGTACTAAACCTAACCTAAAAGTTTACTACATAAATCCGAGTAGAGCAATAATAATATAATAACGATCTACCACTTATTCTTAGGTAGGTAATAAAAAATTTATTGAAATTCAATTTTAAGGAGACTCCTTATTGCAAATACACGCTGTCTGAAAACGGATTTTACCTTCTGTCTTTAGAAACAAAGTCAATGAATCAAATGATTGCAGTACGTTATGACTAAAAGCAAATTTAACACTCTCCCATCCAAATGCCCTGAAACGTGTTGGAGTGGGAAGGACGAAGACAACGAGAATGAAGACGAGTAGGAACGCCACACATACGCTGTGCGATGGCCTATTGATGTTTGTCTCTATAAAAATATATTAAAAGAATGAATAATGTGGAAGAATACAAGGCGGCAGAAAAGAAATGACTACTCGGGTGTAAGTTGTTCGTACGTTCATCCCTGGCGACTATGTTATATGTATGTATATGAAGGAGAGGAAATTTCAATGGAGAAAAACCGAGCCTATGATAAGGAAGGAGCAAACAAAGACCTTCGACAAACAACATGGCATAACATGCAATGAACTCATACTGCGATATCCTTGGAAGGATGAGGATGATGGCAAAAAGGGCAGACGGACATGCAGACAATTCACGCACGCAAATCTTTTGCTAAATATTGACTCACATAATTATTGAACAGCGATAAGAAAATTGATTGCCATGGCCACTGATCAAAAGATGTCTCATTATCGCATTACAAAACTAAGTCAACATTTCAAGGAATCGACCGTCTCCTGGGAAGGCATATTTCACTCAAAGGCCAACAAATATTGACGTTCTTGTTACAAATAAATCATGCATGAATTGACTGCTCATTCAGGCGTAATGCATCGCCCCCTTCCTCCATTCCTTTCCCTCCCCCCGCCTCATGGTGGGTGACTACATTAAGGCGGGCTTGCAGAAAAAAATCGTAGGTCGTCAAAATGTCTGGCTGGATAGACATTGGAGTCAGTTGTTTATTTAAAAAAAAATCAGGGTCACATGGGGGAAGGAGGAGCTGCAAACATTTCTCGCATGTGTAGACACAGTTAAAGGCAATCAATCATTAAATCAAAATATTTTGTAAATTGTAATATGTGATGGTACATACTCGACGGACTAAGTAGGAGGAGAAGTAGTGTTTTCTGTCATTGTTTGTTCTTTTTTGTGGTACGCTTACAAATAATATCGGAAAAGAAGGTTGCTTTACATCCATATAATTAATGCCCTGATTTGGAAACCAGCACAGAGGGACATTCCAGAAGACAAAAAAGGTTCATTAGTGTAAAAGATTGTAAAGGGTGGTTAAATTTTAAAGGCCGATGTTGATTTTGAATAAAACACAAATTATTTAGGAAATTATTGTCAGTTCTTTTTATTATGAAATATTGGTATGGTTCAGGGACGTATCCAGGATTTTGGTTCGGGGGGGAGGTTGCCCAACCTTTTTTTCCATAACAAAGATAAACAATTAAAAAATTGCGTTTATTGTGTAGGTAATGGAAGTTAAGTTCCTTAGTTTTTTATTCGAATTTTATTCCTAAATATAAATGTGTCCTTTGGTACGAGATCAGTAAAATTTTTATAATAAAATACGTAAGAGTTAAAAATGTAATCTTCGATTTTTTGAAAGAAATATATAAATTATTTCATCGATTTTGACTTCATCTTTGTATATAGACATCAAAGCCAGATAAGATAGCATTTCTCCTTCCATTCTGTTCCGGAGACAAGTTTTTGTTCTTCTTAACCTCGAGAAACTTCGCTCAGCTGATGCCGTTGTCACAGTTATTGTGGCCAGTATCTGCAAAAGGGTAAAATCGCTTGGGAACATGTCCTCATCACAAACTGAAATAGCATCTAATGCATTTGATGGCTTATCATTCTTCTGCTTCCAATAATCAATCCATATACTTATTTCAGCTAAAACAGATTTTGCTGAATTTTTGAATTTTTTCTTCGAAATCTTCCTTTATTAGATTTACAACTCGTATCGGAACGATATTAAACTGATTTGAAATTATAGCTTCATGTTCGGAAAATCTATTATTTAAATGTGGTATTACTTCGTCCAGATATGGTATGAACAATGTTGTCCTAAAATACGCCTTAGCATCTGAACCAGGAATATTAGCCCTATACTTTTGAGTGCCTACTCTTCTAGGTAGTGCAGCTTCTATTCCAAAACTTCTTGCAAGTTGTGTGGATTCTTCAAACAGTTTATCAAACTCCGCATCTGAATTTCTACGCATGTCACTTAATTTAGTCGTGGCCAATTTTATGATTTCGTAAGCCTTTATTATATCTAGGTTAATCGTTTGCAAATACCGTGATAAGTTCTGTGTAATGGCCAAAACCGTACTACTTATTACCACACCCTATATTAAATCAAATTTACATACACGGTTGTGCAAACTCATTCCATCACTGCAACCTACATGTTAAAAAGGTAGATAGATAAGAAATCATAAATGTAATTTTAACTTAATATTCGCCATATCTGGTTATCATAAATTTAAAGCCAACCAATAATTACACCGGTCGACAAAAACAACATTTTTTCTTGGGTTTCTGTTTTAATGCATAGATTCTTATTCTAGACGTCAAAAAACGTCAAAATCTTAAATCTTAGCTTTTAAAGTTTGTTTTTGTAAATTTTACATCGATAAGAAAGTTTTAAAGTTAAAACCTTACTAAATTAGCTATAACTTTTTAAATTATGCATCGATGGGGGCTCGGAATGGGCTCGTTTAATTCATGACCGAATAGACTTTACGATAAAATCATAAAACTTTAAACTAGGTCTTAATAGCTTAAACTAATTAAATATTTAAATAAAAATATATAGTTTTATTTTAAAAATATTAAAATTTTATCAAAAAATCTCATTTTTTTGTAATATTTTGTAATAGTCGTATATCGTCGAAACCGCTGAACGGATGGAAAATGGTATTATATGAAGTTGAAGGCTACTTAATATTTAATTCTTTAAAACTTTCCTCAACCAAATCCGATAAATGGTTCTCGAGTTATGCCACTATATGTCGTTCAACCACTAATTTCTTTCCATATCACAGCTTATCGCGAGAATTTAAAGATACAACCCTTTAGGCTAAGAAAAAAGAGAGGTTGGACTACATATTATGGCATAACTAGAGAACCATTCATCGGAATTGGTTCAGGTAAGCTTTACAAACTTTAGAATTAAGTAGCCTTCGCACAATACAATTTTCCATCCGTTCAGCGGTTTCGACGATATGTTACAAAGTATTGCAAAAAATCATATTTGTTGAGAAAATTTTAATATTTTTTAAATAAAAGCCTCATAAAAACATCTAGAAACGCATAATTGTCATATTTTTTGTGATTTTATCATAAACTCTGAAAGGTTTTAAATAAATTTAGACCATTCCGAAGAAAATCGATGCATAATTTAAAAAGTTTTAGCGAGGAAACCATGCACTTTTCTTATTTTTAGTTGTTATTACTTTTACTGTTACCATTTTTTACGCTTTTGTAATGTTTTTTTTAACGGCCTTCCAAATATTTTTCGTATTTTTTTTGAGTGATTTTGAAAATTGTATAAAGTTTATGCCTATGTTTAAAACATTTCGGGGCCCCCCCCCCCCCTCTGTATACGTCCCTGGTATGGTTCAATTATGTAGGGAAATTGCGCACAATTCTCTACACATTTGGTCGATTATGCTGATCAAAAAAACATCACGAAGTGCACGAAATGCATTTTGATTTGAACGCCCATTTTCGTAAAAGGCTTAAAAATTTTAACGCGTTGCTCGATTGTGTTTCTTTCCATGGTTCAAATTGAGTTAGTCTGAAATTGAGAAAACATCGGCGCTTACAATTTAACTACCCTTTAGATAACATTACTGCATTCTGGGGAGAGGAGATATACATACATATGTATGAGTTGTGAGAGTAATTAGCACATTAGTGCACAATTAGTTATTGCTGATGTTCATTGTTATTGGTACACTATTAAGGGGTGGTCCAAACAAAACACGATTTTAATTGTAAATAAAACAAGAAGTTTTCAGAGAATTTTCTTAATATTATTTATTATAATAGAATGATCTATGACAATTATGTGTGAAATAAAATATCGGCTAAATGCATAAAACTTGACGTTAAGGTGTGACTCCCAATTAACATCGTGCATTATGGTTGGACCACCCTTTATATGGGGGTTTTCATGTCAACATTTTTCAAACCGATATCTTCTGATCTGTATGAAACATGCAACAAATTTAGTCCTATTGGGTAGTAATTATGATATATATTTCAAAGAGGTCGGTTAAGGACTCTTCGAGTTGGAGGGTGTTGAATATTGGTCAAGCAGACCTTTCCTCCATCCATATAACAAATTACCAAATGTATTTGGAAAATGTTGTACAAAGTTTTATCGATAACTTTTCTCTTCAATATTTATAAAAAAATAAAATTTTATTCCCTCAAGATCCTCCAGGCTTCTAAAAATTATTTCCGTTTTGTTTTTACAAAAAATATTTACAGAATTGTTGTAAATAAGCTGAAATAATTTTTAGTAGCAAAGAGGATCATATGGAAACTGCGAAAACACTGATGATCGATGGAAGACTTAAACTGCAGATGTTTTCTGGCTCTGCTCAAAATATAGAGAAAACATAGATTAGAAACAAATATAGCTAAATCAAAAGCAGAATCTAGTAACTCTAAGAAACAATTAATGCTTATGACATAATTTAATTTTTAATTAGTTTGACCTGGGCATATCTTTAAATTAAATTTAATTATTTGATATTATTTTTAATTAATTATTTATCTACTATTATAAGTTTGTCTTATTCAGGCCTTCCCAGCCGGCGAGCCGCTGCTCCACTATTGGGCGTAGCGATCTTTCGAGGGGAGCCGCCGCACGATGGGAAAATATGATGAAATATGCGCGAAAATATTATAATTTTTATAGTTTACTTCTTCTACAAAAACTATAAAAATGTAGTTAAACGCTTCTGCAGTTTATGTGTATTAGGGTAGACCGAATATGTTTTATTTTTAATTTAACTCTTCTTTTAGTATTGGTCGACGATCCATTGTGTAAAGTACATTAGTGCAAAACTTCACCATTCAAAAATATTGCAGACAACAATTGTATACTATTTATGTTGTTTTGGGTTCAATTTCAAAAACATTGCCCAGTTTTGTAGACTTTTATCGCAACGTTGACAAAATTTATATTTGAACTTTAGTGGTCTGCATATTTAAAACGCAGCAACCCACAATTAAGCAATTCAAATAGATTTTAAACTAAATTTTGTCAGCATTAATTTAAAATCAAGATTACAAAAGTTTGTACGAAGTTTTTACACTAATTTCCACAAAGTTGCTTTTGTAACCCCACTGTGCGACAAACAGTAATAGTAAAAACACCATTTTATTTTCCAAAGAATTATCTTTAAAATCGTCCAAACCGTAGGACTCTATCTCTAATGTTATAGTTGTGAGATAAAAATTCTGCTATGAGCGCGAATATACCCCATTGTGTGCCGTGAGTACATTTAATAAATATATTACAATTCTTATTTTTATAAGAATTGTTATCCCTACACCCAGGAAAATAATTGGTTGGAATTCGATAGTAACAATAGAAAAATGGTACTAGCAACAAAAAGTCTAATGCATACACCTTGTGCTGGTTGTATTTATATATAAATAGTTAAAACAACAATAATAACATGGATACGATCAATTGAAAATTCTTGCAACTAAATCGATGGTTGTATCAATCGAAATAAGATAGTTTTTATACCCTCACTTTAGTGTGACGAGGGTATATATCATTTGCTACGGAAAAAAGTGTAACACATAGAAGGAGTGACCTAAGACCCCAAGTATGTTCGGCGGAAATCCGTTTTGGGTCATTTTAAGTCGAATGAGCAATGTCCGTCCGTCTGTCTGTCTGTCTGTCTGTCTGTCTGCCTGTCTGTCTGTCTGTCTGCTGGCTGGTGCGCACGATAACTCTCGAAAGGAGTAACCGATTGACTTCAAACTTCGTATGTGGTAATATTTTTTTCCATCTCCGGCTAAGTTCGAAGATGGGCCATATTGGTCCACTCCTTCTGGTACCTCCCCCACAAAGGGTTAAAATGTTGTGAAATATTGATTCTTTAATAACTGCTATTATACGTATTCGAATCTTCTGAAATTCTACACATAGTATTAGTTTGTTAGTCGCTATCAACTCGAGGAAAATGTGCGAAATTGCCACGCCCCTTTTGGTACCTCCCACACAAATGCGCCATTTTGCACTAAAAGTTAAAAGCTTATAACATTAATAACAGTGTTTAGAAATACTTGAAATTTTGTACAGTGTAATGCTTTTATAGTGCCTACAGTCCAGTGAAAAATGGGCGTTATTGCCGCGTCCCTTTTGGTACCTCCCACACAAATGCACCATTTTGCACCAAAAGTTAACAGTTTATAACATTAATACCAGCGTATAAAAATATTTGAAATTTTGTACAGCGTAATGTTTTTATAGTGCCTACAGTCCATTGAAAAATTAGCGTTATTGTCACGCCCCTTTTGGTACCTCTCCCACAAAGGTACCATTTTGCACCAAAAGTTAACAGTTTATAACATTAATATCAGTGTATAGAATTACTTGAAATTTTGTACAGTGTAATGCTTTTATAATGCCTATAGTCCAGTGAAAAATGAGCGTTATCACCACGCCCCTTTTTGTACCTCCCACACAAAATGGCCAAATTATACCACAATTTAATATCTCTACGTTAATATACCAGTCCATATAAACGGTTACAATTCGGCACAGTGCAATGTATTTAAAGTATCTACTGTTCAGCGAAATATAGGTGTATTTCTTAAACCCCTTCTGGTACCTCCCACAAAAATTGACAGAATAATTTGTGTAATATTCAATATTACATTACTCACAAAGTGAGGGTATACCTTAGTCGGTTTACCCGACTGAAACTTTTTTACTTGTTTTCATTGACACTCGATTAGTTGTGGTAACTTCTTTTAAATTTTCTTTTTGTACCATTTGATGGATATTTGCTAGTGACAACGAATGTTTTATTCTTGACAACAGAAATTGTATCAATATTCCAAAGATTAGATTACAGAAAAAAATATTAATAAATAATAGTTTTATGGTTGAATTTTTCTATAAAAAATTTAATTTTTATAAAAATATACATTTTTTTTAGAAGTCTAATTTTTATAGAAAATGGTGTCAAAATTGGTATTTAAAAAATGTCGTCAAAATTTAGTTTTTCTAAAAAAATCGTTGAATTTTTATAGAAAATGTTGCCAAAATTGTTTTTTTTAATGTCAAAATTGCATTTTTCGAAAAAAAATTTGTTTAAATTTGAATTTTTCTTCAACATTTAATTTTTCAACAAAATTCCGTCAAAATTAAATTTTTGAAAATTTTGCCAAAATATTTCATTCTTTTAAGGAAATTATGTTAAAATTAAATAAATGTTTCTAGAAAATTTCTTTGAAATCGCATTTTATTAAAAAATTCTTTGAAATCGCATTTTTATTTGAAATGTCATCCTTCTTTAAACGACTAATCGACCTTAAATCCCTTCAGTGGCCCTTAATCCGTTCATCGAACTTTGAAACTTTAACAAAATTTTCTATGGAAATATCAAGGATTTTTCCAGAAAAAATGTAATTTCAACAAAATTTTGGAGAAAATTGCAATAACCGAAAATTCGTAAAAAAAATTTGATTTCAACAAAAAAAAATTAGAAGCAATTTTCTAAAAAAAAATGTAGATTTGAAAAAAATTTCTAGAAAAAAGCTATTTCAAGAGTTCTTGTAGAAAAATTAACTATGATGAAATTTTCTATAAAACTTAATTTTTCTTTAAAATTTCTAGAAATATGTAATTTCAACAAAACTCTGTAGTAAATACAAGTCCAGCGCGAAATTTTTTAAAGAAATGCAATTTCAATAAAATTAAATGATGAAGATTTCTACAAAATTTCAATAAAATAAAATTATGACATTTTCTACCAGATTCAATTTTCATTAAATTTTCTAGAAAAATGTAATCTCTACGAAATTTTGTAGAAAAATTCAATTTCAATAAAATTTTCTAAAAAAAAATGCAATTTCAATGAAATTTTGCACAAAAAAATAATTTGCGGGAGGCATGAGGATTTCTTACAAGTTTATGGGAGCCGTATGGTTTATTTATTATTTTGTCTTTTTTATCATTTTCTATTTTCTAATAGTATATAAGTAGACATCGGATGAAAAATATGCTAAAATCCGATGTCTACTTATATATTATTAGAAAATGGAAAAGTGATTTAAAAAAAAAATCTGTTAAAATAGAAATTTAACCAAGTATATTTTCGGCAAATTTTGTAAATGAATTTAAATTCATGTTTTACTTGATAGCTGAGGTAAAGGGAACATTTTTATGCATTAGTAAAAACGTTCGATATACCTGGTAAAACTTGAATTAAAAGTTAACTTTTTACCAAATGTGGATTTTTTTATTAATTTTTTCGTAACATTTAATAGAAAATTATCATCACCTATAAATTGAAAGAAATCCTTGTAAAGAAAAAAAATTCACTAGCAAAATTTATCGAAAATTAAACAAAATATTATTCCCATCGTCATATATGAATTCCTCAAAGTGGATTTTTTACGGTGGAGATTAATGTACTTATATTTATTGGTAATTGCTTTATTTTTCTGCAGCTCATCTGTGTCAATTTTTAGGTCCGTTATGTAACAAAATATTAAGATTCCTTTAGGATTAAAACAACAAACATTTTAAGCCCGAAATATTAATTTGAAATCCCCGGACATTAAACATTAATCATATTAATGTTAATTTATACTTTTCTTGAAACCACAAAAAATCACATTTGAAATTAAATTCCACTCGAAAGAAATTAAATGAACTTAATTTGCAATTCACTTTTTAACTTCTAAATTGAAAAGGGTGCCGTTTTACACAAAAACGTTTGAAATAAGTTTAGCAAAATTGTTATTTGAATTAATTTAGTTCTGGCCTTTTCCAACTTTTAACAAACAAATTGCCACATAATTATGGAATAAATCCCAAAGGATAATAGGCCACTGTGCCGCGGCGAATTTCAAATATTTAAGCCAACACCCCAGAGACACCGGATGGACTTGCTTCAATGTCCTTCCCTTGGAAAAACTTCCCAATTAAATAATAGAAGATTATACAAAATTATGTTGACATTTGTTTCGCTGTGTGCAAAGGTTTAGCTTTTTGTTTAAGTGATAAATTCCTTAGGGAATGTGTGTGATTTTGCATAAAAAAAGTTCGTGTGTCGTGTGTCGACTTTTTTCTACTCCATTTTGGTTTAATGTCATTACAAATTGAAAGCTTTTTTGTCCTCCTCCACCTCCTTCTGCTCCTTAATGAGGCCGGGGATAACATATTTTTTCGAACCTACAAATAAATGAAGCTCCTCTCAAACAGAGCAGAAAAAGTAATTGAAAATTCAAAATCAATTACCGATACTTTGCACATCCATAGAAAATTCTCAACCAAAAAATCGACAAAAAAAAAACTTTATGCCTCTTCCAAAGTTGTTCCTCATTCTGTTTTCTTTTATTCTGCATTTTTTTTTGGCAAGAGCAGAAACACAATTTGAAAGATAAACTCGGAAAATCGCTGTAATTTGGTTTGTGTGTGCGTTGGAGTTTGAGCGTTCAAGTATATTTCCGCCGCTACTTTAAAATATACGCTTCAATTATGAAATATAAATAGATCAAATTACACCAGGAGAAAACAGTCGTAAATATTTTCCTCGTTTTTTTTTCTTATTTGAGCAACGCCTAAATCTATATTTGTCCAATACTAGATATGTCATCCAAATGATATCAGAGAATTTTTAGTTTAAAATGTGTATTGAGGTAAACGAAAACTGTCATATGGGGCACTTGCAAACAATTGGCGAATTATTTCAAGAATGGCGCCCAACGCTATGACTATATGCGTAGCTAATGTGAAAAGTAATATGAGTATTCTATTTCACAATAAATGGATCTGTAATACCTCAGTGGCAACGTAAATGTGAAACACAGTCTGGACAACATAATTTTCTATAATTAGTTCTATAATAAACTGGAAATTAAAACAACAACAAAATGGCGCCCGGTGTGTAAAAAATTAGCTTAATGAAATAAACCTCGATACCTCCATTCTAAACTATGCTAAGTGCAAAAAGGTAGTTTTTCAGGAGAGGCGATCAAAGTTTGATGAATTTTTTAAATTTGTGTGGAATTCCTTTATGGTGGAAATCGAAGACCTGTACTGTTTTCTGAATAATTTTTAATTGGGTTAACGGATAGATACCAAATTTTGAATGCATATAATTTGGAATATTTAGAAATTAAAAATGCAATCTCCCTAAAAACGTGCTAAGTCGACTTAGCATGTTTTAGAATGGAGGTATCGATATGTCAATTTGCTTATTTTATTATATTACTCCCAAAATTACTTTCGCACAAAATGTAACGACTTACTAGTAATGACACAAATAAAAATGTATTGCTAACCGAATTTTCGGGTAAAGCAATTATGACTTATTCACTTGAAAAACCTCTCGCAGAAGATTTTAAAATTATTCAAAATTGTTTTTAAATAATTTAAAACTATTTTAAATAATTAAATAATAAATGTAGACAGACTGAATTATTTTATTCTCATTCAATGTTTGAGCGTATGTAGGTGTAGGAGAACCGTAATTGGGCACTGTTTTTGTACATCCCTGGCTTATCGGATAAGATAAGATGCTACAATACAAAACACTAGTCGTGAGTTCGAAGCCCAACCCAACCTAAAGGTCCAACCATAATATGCATAGGAAGCTTAAGCAGCTGTCCGAATACATCTAATCGTATATGCCAAATCATTATGTCCCGACTGAAATTTTCTCACTTGTTTTTTAATTTACTCCGTGGAAGTACTTTCCTCCAATGACAACCCTGTGTAAATTCATTCCTAATGTGGCCAAACTGTAGTAGTTTAAGTTTCGATTAGGGAGGCAGTTGAAATTACCAGCTCACATAGACCAATTGAGACCCGTAGATCGGACCCAGTTGCCCCTCATTAAATCCAATCCGTTTGTTGCAGAAAGTAATCATTAATATGAAAATCGGTACCGGAAAGATCTGTCAGACTTCCTAGAAAGGCCGACCCCAGTCTATCCAAACGTCAATGCGGGACAGTAATAAAGCTATCCGCTTCTTCCTCACCGTCACAACTTCTGCAGAAGTCATGTTGTAATGTCGTCCTTTTCCTATCAAGTTCATCGACTTTGCAGTTCCCCGGTATATCTCTATGCCCATGTACCCATATGAGGTATATGTTAAACTGTTCAGCCATCACGCTGAGAGCTCTGCGGCAGTTCAGGGCTGTTTGTGAATTTAGGGATGTATACTCCAGATATTTAATGGCAGCCTGGCTGTCCGAATAAATTACGACGCTAGTGGTGGTCATTATGTCCCGGCTCAGCTATTTAGCAACATCTCTTATTGCTATTATTTCAGCTTGATAGACACACTACAAGTATCGAGTAGTCTGTGAGCTATATAAAGACTAAGTACTTTACAGTGTAATCCGTGGCCAACCTTCTCATCAAGCTTCGAACCATCTGTATAGAAGTGGAGATAGTTTCTATTTCCATGTATTCTGCTAATCCATACCTCTTTGGCAGGTATCTTGGTGGCAAATTTCGTCTCGAAGGTATTCGAGATATAGTCCAACGAATTTTAATTGCAAATGAACAATGTATAAGAGACGCCACGTTGGGTGCCATTTCTGCACTTTCATAGCATTTCCATTCATTACAACGAATCTTAATTGATATTTTGAGAGTCCTAATTTAAGTATACTTTTCTTCTCTCTCCTCATTTTGAGCAGTGTGTATTTTGTACTATATATCTTTGCGCTGCATTAAATCAATTTGCTTTATTTCTTTAAGGAGTTTTCAAATTAAATTATAATGAGTTTTCCCCCAACTTCAAGGAAAGAAGGAAAAAAATTCAAGAACAAAACTCTTCAAATATGAAAGAGCAAATATCTTTATGTAAAAAGGAGAAGGGGGAGAGAGAGAGAGAGACAGAGAGAGTGAACAGGCGGTCGGTCCGTGGCTTATGATAAAATGGCAGAAAGACGATGAACGATGACGAAATGGACGTAAATCAAATCACACCAAATTAAATACAGCAAAGGTAGGCAGATATGGATGAAAATATATTCCATTCAAATTAAAAATAAAATCGTTGAGGCTTCGTTTTGCACCGTTTTGAAAAAATATTGTTCGTCCAAAACAAACTGAATGCAATTTTCCGAGGGAAAATACCCAAGAAAAAAACAAACCAACATTTTCTGCAGCAAAAATAGCATCACAGCCTCAACTCACCGCACAAACTCACACAATATGGACAGAGGAACGAACGAACGAACGAATGACTGGTGGTGGATGGACTAAACCAACCGCATCCGTGGCAGTAATGCTTGTGCAAAAAAGAAAAGAAAACCAAAAACTACATTTTAGTGAAGAAAGGCAGCAAAATAACAAACGAGTGTATGTGTATCCCATCCATCCATCCATTCCGCGCTTCACATTTTTTCTATGAAAATGTTACGGACGGAGATGATGGATGAATGCCCACAAAAAGTGGAAAAAAACGTAATGAAAACAAACCAAGAACCGAATTGAAATGGAATGAAATGAAATAACAGAAAATCGTACCCAAATACAAACATAAGAGGAGTTTTCTCATCTCCAAAAGCGGCGTATAAAAAGGAAAAGCCTTTTCCCAAAGGTTTGTTTTCTATAATACGGTAAATCTAAGAGTTTTGCTTTCTTCTCTGTGGCTTTTCAAATGCAAACACGAGCGGACCGCAATGTTAACTCTGATTCTACGCTCTCATTGCAGTTGTGCAGAGGAGAAAGCATTGGGTGGCACACCCACTGCCGCACCTACACAGACGCAGACACATAAGGACATCATAAAAGAAATTGGCCAAAAAAGGATAAGTTGGTTTTTACCTTTGGGAAGGAAGTGAATATTACTATATAAAGGTAAATTTTTCGGAAACAGAGGCACAATTATGAGGGCTCAACTCTGCTATGCATATAAAAGATTTGCAACATCAACTGAGGCCTACAGTCCGCAGGACCTCTTCAAACATCAAACACCAGAAACATAATTATGTTGAATAACAGTTCCTAATGCGTTTGACGACAAACAATGAATAAGAAGATATATTACGAAAAAAAAGATATATTGCAATTTATCCCGTAAGTAGCGCCCAACGCAGGAGCAGTCCAATTAGTTACTACAATAGTCTTGGCAACTGTTTTAGTTTGCACAACGACCCTAAGAGAGGCGCATGGACCACAAAGTATTATTGATATACAACAAACAAGAACAACATCGGAGCAGGCAATGAAGCCGACAAGAATTATCGGCGGCGGCGGCTGATCTGCCGAGCTGATCAAATTTCAACAATCGGCTGAACCGATAAAGTTCCATCACACGATGGCGCACGAATGTCATTCTCAGGCAAAGATGGTGCTTTAAGATATTTACAATTACATGAAAAAAACTTAAAATTAACACAAAAATGTAAGAAAAGTTACGAAAGATAAATCGGATAAATTCAATAAATCTCTTTGTAGTGAAAGAAAATTTATTGTGTATGACTAGACTTTGCAAAAATTGGTTCGGCCGCTCAAAAGCTATTGTAATTTCCGTAAAAACCAAAAACGCATTTTTCAATAAATGATAGCGATATCCATTTAGAAACTTTTTATAAATTTTTTCGCAGGAAAAAACTACATTAAAAATTCTGAATCTATTGTATCACTCAGTAGTCACTTTCTTAATTTTCATAGTTGCATAAAATAAATCTTGCTGACCAACCAAATAAAGTTCGGCCGCTGAGTTTCAGGCGATGTGAGCCGCTAAAGTCGGCTGGACAAAAATGGCCGGCGCGCCGACGATTTGCGCCGCGTCGGCTTCATAGCCTGCATCGGAGTCGAGTAAGCCGACTGAAGTATACCTTCAATCCCAGAGAAGTGACAGTATTCTGTCAGACTGTAGTCATTGCAATCAATATCTTATAACTTATAAGAAATAAGACCACATAAGGATATCACTTTGTAGTGCTATGGTAAACGATCGAGTGGACTATATACCGACGTTGTATACCTCTCAGAGGAACTTTACCACTAAGATACCTAGAGATATACCAGGTAATATAAACAATCTTCACTTCTATACAAATGGGTCGAAACTTGATTATATGGTTGGATTTGGAGTCAGGCAAAGAAGCCGACCAAAATTATCGGCGACGGCGCCGCACGGAAAAATACCGCTCGGCGGCGGTTGATCGGCTGAGCCGATAAAATTTCAACAATCGGCTGAGCCGATAAAGTTCCAACAAACGATGGCGCACAAATGTCAATCTCAGGCAAAGATGACGCTTTAAAATATTTACTATTAGATGAAATAACTTAAAATTAATACAAAAATTTAAGAAAAGTATTCTCTTTAAAACGACGTAGACTTTGTAAAAATTGGCTCGGCCGCTCAACTTCCGTAAAAACCAAAAAACGCATAAATTTTATGGATTTTTTTACATAAATGATAGCAAGATCCATTTAGAAGCTTTTTACACATTTTTACTCAAAAATGAACTTCATTAAAAAATCTGACTCTATTGTATTACTTAGTAGTCACTTTCTTAATTTTCATGGATGCACAAAATAAATCTTTTTGACTCACTAAATAAAGTTCGGCGGCTGAGTTTCAGCCGATGTGAGCCGCTAAAATCGGCGGCGGCGCCAACTGGAAAAAAATGGCCGGCTGCGGCGCGCCGCCGATTTGCGCCGCGTCGGCTTCATAGCCTGTTTGGAGTACACTGTACTCCGAATCTTATGGCGATTTCGTTTCTGCAAAAAAGTGCAACATTTCCGTTGCCCTTTTCTCAAAAAACTGGACTTTTATACCACATTTTGGACTTTTGAAAAGGTAGCTAAGTTTAATTCGAGGAACTACATCAGTTCCACAAAGGACAAATATTTTTCAGAATTTCGCGTCGGCGGAGCAAGATTTTTTCAGAATCGAAATCACCATTAGTTTTGATATAGCTCACAGACAACCAGACAGCTGCAGTGTCTACCAAGCCGAAATAATGGCAATATGGGAAGCCGCTAAGTGGCTGATTCGCAACACAGTGACCAACACTTCCGTTGTCATTTAATTGAACAGCCGGGCTGTCATCAATTCTGAGGAGGCTGCGTCCCTAAAATCACAAACAGCCCACGTCTGCTACAGATCTCTTTACGAGATAGCTGAGTAGTCTAGCATATAACTCATATTGGTACCTGGGAACAGGGATATGCGGCAGGACTGCAAAGCCGATGAACTTGCTTATATTGGAGCGCCAGAGTCCACATGCTAGCTTTGGCTTAGGTAAGATGCAGTCAGGCAGTCCAATGAGAGATGGGCAAACATCTACACATGGAGGGTAGTATCTAGACAAATCTGGCCACGGTGCCACCTGAGAAGATCAAAATATCTCTGTGTCAGTTCTGACGGGGCACTGCATGATCAGCAAACACTCTTGTAGGTTGTGAATTGAGCCCGTGCCTAGAAAGCAAGAGGCATTCGTGGGGCGATGTAAGTGCGCTAGGCTTGCATGCAGGAAGTCGAAAACTAGCTTAAGCATACATTTTTTTACTTTCTCACTTGAGGAAGTCACTAAATAGTTACTTGTTGGATGTATAGTAGAAGTGGCAAATTTCTTCCCGAAATGAGTCAATTCTTAGTTAATAAAGCAATATCGCCGGTGATGATAGGTTTATTACTAACTTTTTTTTTTGATATGGAAACCATGTGGTTTCAACAGGAAAGCTATACGTGCTACAATGGACATTCTCCACGAGCTATTTGAGGGCATGGTAATCTCACGTGAGGTTGATGTGAACTGGCCACCGATCATGCTATTTGAAGACGTTAAACTTTTCTTGTGGGGTTTTGAAGTCGGAGGACTATGTGAATAAGCCACAGCGGCCCGCAAAAGCCAACATAAACCTATGCCATCGGTCAAATTCAGCTTGATTTATGCGCCAGAGTCATGGAAGATTTGACATTTCAGATCCGCTCAACCCAGCGAATCCGCGGCGGATATTTACACGTTGTTATATTCCATACATAATGGCATCGATAGGTTTTTCAAATGAAACGATGAAATCTCGCACACACTTTGTTTTATTTATATTTAATTATAGGAAGCTCTTAATTAAAACCCTTTATATCTGTGGTTTTCTGAAATAACCGCCTATATCGGAAATTTTCGTTTCCGATATGTTAGCATATACATATGTATATTTATTTATTTATTATCTGTACAACAAGAAGTAATTTCTTATATGTAAACCGATTTTGTGAAAAGTGTTACATAAATTAAATTAAACAAAAATTAAAAATAAGAGTAAACATTAATTAAGAAAAAAAAACAAAAAATTAATTTAAGCTAAATAAAACTGACATAAAATTTAAAATTAAAATGTGTGCAGAATATTATATGATCAAAAAAGAGATAAAAGAATATATATTAAAGTTGAAAATTTAAACAAAGAATTAGTTAAACATTTCTTTAGCATTGCTGATTAATTGAATATTATGTGGAAGTGAATTCCAAAGACGAACAGCATTTATAAAGAACTGCTATTCACAAACCAAATTCCTATGTATCAAGGGTACAAGTTTCTTTCCCCTATTGGACCTTGTAAATGTGAGTTTATCGTGCAGCTAGGGGGGATTTTGGGAATAATTTTTTTTAGAAAAATAAGAACTCTACTGGACAGAAGATTTTCAAAGGAGATGACGTAAAGAGACTTCGAAAATGGCAAGACTGAGTCATATCTTTTCAAACCATATACATATTGAATAATATTGTTGTAAAGAATATTCAATTTACGTTTACTAGCTGCGTCACAACTAGCAAATAGTTCACATCCATAAATCAATCCAAGTATTAAATAAGATTTGGCTATTAGTTAAATGATTTTTTAATACAGGGTAAGTCTTTCCATGATGAAATGCCAAAAAATACTAACAAAAATAACATGGCAGCATGGCACGACTCACACGTGATCTGTCAAAAAAAGGCGATTGAAAAAGTATCTCTACTTGGATCACCCTATATATATATATATTAAGCTAATCTAAAAATGAATGAAAACATTTTCTCATTTTTATCAACTATTTGTTTTAAAAAGTTAATCTATTTGACATTTGAGCCATTCATATCCTCTGTTAAATTTTTGGTGCATTTTTCCAACGTTCAACTATACACATGTAGTATCAACTATACTGCAAGAGAAATATAATTTTTGCTCTACTGAACAATTTGATTTTTTGAGATGGGCTGTTATTCCAGAAAATCACAGTTGTAATAGTTCGAAATCACTTAGCTGAAGATTTTGATTTCGAGGTGTTGCTTTCTTGTAAATGGTGGGCCATTTAAAATTTTAAATTTGAATCGGCTATAAAAAAGTACTGATAATTATTTAAAAGTTTTAGTTTTATTGGAAAGGTTGAACTTTGTCATTTAATAATGGAACAAAATATAATGCATATGACTACTACGACTGGCTTAGCAATTGAGAATTTTAGGGATTGAAATTTTAACTTTGAATCGGCTATAAACGAACGCTTCAATTGTCTCTGGATGCTTTGCGTAACATTTATCCTTAATGGTTCCCCACAGAAAATAAACCAAAGGCCTCAAATCACAAGTCAAATTAATCAAATTTTAAATGGCCCACCCTTTACTAAATGAGCGATATGTGATGTGCGATGTATTAAAAAACCAGTAAGGAAAGGCAGAAAGTCGGGCTATATAATACCCTACCCCTCCCTAACAATGCGATAAGGGTTATTGCGATAATAATTTGGAATAATTGGTAAATGGGTAAGAACATATATATGCGGATATATCTAATCCTGACCCGATAATCTCTAAATTAAGCAATATTCGTTCCTAAATTGAGAAACATCTTTCTGGAGAATTTTGTAATGATCGGAAGTAAAGTACAACTTCTATAGCGCTTTGTAACCAAATCAGGAGGAACATATATATGGAGCTTATATATAAATCTGAATCGATTTTCCCTGAATACTCATTCATGTAATATAGAAACCTCTTTCTGTCGAATTTCGTACTGATCGGATATAAAATACAGTCTCTACAGCGCTTGAATGTCAAATCGGTGCTAACATATATATGGGGGCTATATCTAAATCTGAAGCGATTTTCTCCAAATTTGGCAGTATTCCTTCGTGTAATAAGAAACCTCTTTCTGCCGAATTTCGCTGTGATCGGATATAAAATACAGTTTCTACAGCTATTGAATTTCAAATCGGGGGAAACATATATATGGGGGCTATATCTAAATCTGAACCGATTTCCCCCAAATTTTGTATTGTATCTAAGTGTATCACGAGACTACTCTCTGTTAATTTTTGTACAAATCGGTTACAAAATGTTGCTTATACAGTGCATATATGCCAAATCGGAGGTACATATATATGGGAGCTATATGTAAATCTGAACCGATTTTAACCAAATTCAATAGGGATCGTCCTTGGGCCTAAAAAAAGATATGTGCAAAGTTTCGTTGAGATCGGACCATAATTGCGACCTGTACTTTGATTACAAGAATAAGCCTACAGACAGACAGACAGACGGACATAGTTAAATCGACTCGGAAAGTGATTACAAGTCGATTGGTATAATAAACAATGGTTCTATCTCTTCTCCTTTTGGGTGTTACAAACAAATGCACAAAGTCATAATACCCTGTACCACAGTGTGGTGTAGGGTATAAAAAGATTATGTTCCTATCGAAAAAGAGTTTTTTCTTGATATAAATTATAATAACCTTTAAGGATATCATAATAACAAACATTTTAGTGCAGCGTTTTTGTTATACTCGTATGATATTAATCGAGGCACAGTTATTCCCTGTCCTCATCTAATACAACACGTAACGTAAGCCAAAAAACCCCAATTCCTTTACTTACACGGTGATTAAGTCACAAACAAAGTGCAGAACGACACTCACCTGAAAATAAACCAAAAAAAATTAAAATGCAATTATTAAAAGCAGTTCTTAGGGCAAATTAGAAGGTTTTAACCTAAAAATAGGCTTCACAGTGATTTTCAACGTAAAACCTAACAATATACTTTGAAATATTTGTGCTAACAACAGCATTTCTCAGACTTCCAAGTATTTTCAAATCAAACATCCCACCCACCCCAACAGAACAATGACAGTCCTGATACCATCACCACATTATTGCTGGGTCCCGTTATTTACTTAAGAACAATTTCTACGGCCGTAACTGTAGAAAATTTTCTAGAGAAAAGAAAGCAACGAAAGAACAAACATTCTCAACGAACAACATTTAATAGAAAAGTTTGTCCAAAGAGGAAATTGTGTAAATATAAATAATGGTTGGGGGACAACGTTGGATGGATGAATGAATGGATGGGCGGATGGACGGATGAATGAACCAAACCGAACCGAACCTAACCTTCTCTTGGTCTCAACTTTTGCTTTTTGTTCACTATTCAGTCATCCGTCCCGTTGACGTTGACCAGCTACTTTTCGTCCCAACAAGAAATGTCGGCTGATATTTGTTCATTCATTTCCTACCCTTTCCCATTCCAAATCAAAGAAAAAGAAAAAAAGTTTAAATACTGACACGAGACCATCAAAAAACCATCAGAAAACGTCTACACATCCTTCCACAACCTTACCACGACCGACCATCACCACCAACCAAATCCATTACTGCCAACAACATTATTTGTGCCATGGAGGAAACAAAATTCTTTCCGGGGAAAATTTATAGCACTAATCGTTGTTGAAGAAGCAATGCTTGTTTGGTAGGTCGGCAGTTTTTTTCTGAAACGTGGAGTTTGTGACGAGGCATAATCATCACAGATCCTTCAGAGCTCGACATCAACATTTACCAGCAAATGTCACAAAGAACCGAATATATGTATTCTAGTTTAACAAATTTTTATTTACTCTAAGATTCAAATAGGGTTTTTAAAATTAAATTGAATTTTTAGCTAAAGCAAAACATTCAATTCTGTTCGAGAACCAATTATTTTTGAGAATATAATGTAGAGAGGGTAGACCAAATAACTAAAAACAATAAAGACATGACAAAATGCATATTGCCGGAAAAAGGGAGAATTTGATTTGAAGTTGACTTATGCGTTGTACAAGAAGCTCTATCATGCAATAAATAAGGGGTCTAAAATTTTATATTAAATAATTGAATTAAAAAATTAGTGAAGGAAATAAACAAAAGTATTGTCATATACTCGTATAGTGTAAAACAAAAGTTTAAATGTTTCGAAAGACATACGAGTATATGGTCTCTTTTGTTTTTCAAAAGAGATAACTTCAACTTATACATAGCGTATAGTGGGATTTAAGTGTACCTTCGAGTGGCCTTAAACATAATTTTTCTACTTGTATTTGTTACGAAATAATTTATCGCAACGTTTTGTGACGCACGCTACTAAATGTTGAAAGTAATTTGAAAGTTGAAGTGGTTTTTCGTAATTTTTTGAAAATTTTGCATAATAATGCACACAAAATCTAATACCTAAAAGAAAGATAATTCTAAAATAACTCATCTGCAGCCAAATCATTTTGTAGTTTTTTCTTATAAAAAGCCGTGAACCCTTTGTGACGCACGCTACGTCACGCACAGCCATAATGGAATATGGCAATAATCCGATAACTGAAAAGCTAAATATATAGTATAGCGTGATCCATTTCGAGGTTCCCTACTTTTTTTAAAGAAAAAAACACAGAAAATTTCAATTGAATGGGAAATGTTTATTATTATTTGAAAGAACATTCCTTGGCATTTATTTTTTGAAGATTATCTCTATCATATGTTGGCCGCGGCCACGTCTCAGATGGTCCATCCGTTGAGTCCAATTTTCGATGACTCGTTCGAGCATTTCGACTGGTAACTGGCGAATGACAAGCGTGATGTTTTGCTCCATGGCCTGAATCAAAGCGGGTTTGTCCGCATAAACTTTAGACTCTACATATCCCCACAGGAAAAAGTCTAACGGTGTGATATCACACGATCTCGGTGGCCAATCGACTGGCCCAAAACGTGAAATTATCTGCTCACCGAAGTGTTCTCTCAATAAATCCATTGATTGATGCGATGTGTGGGAAGTGGCGCCGTCTGGTTAAAACCAAATGTCGCCGAGATCACGAGCTTCAATTTCAGGCATCAAATAGTCGGTTATCATGGCACGATAACGGTCGCCATTGACGGTTACGTTCTCACCGGCATCATTTTTGAAGAAGTATGGACCGATGATTCGGTTCGTCGGATCGGGAATCGGTCAATGACAAAAATATAGATCTTAACGAGAGCTAAAATATTGCTCATGGGTGTCAAGGTCGTGGGTCGACAGGAAAGTGATTTTTTGTTTGGATTTAAAAAAATGGACTTATATTGGCGAACGATTATTTTGATAATAAAACGTTGTTCAGGAGTAAGTCTTTCCATGATGAAATGCAAAACAATACTTAACAAAAATAACATGACAGCATGACACGACTCACACGTGATTTGCCAAAAAAAAGGCTATTGAAAAAAATATCTCTACAAGGATCACCCGTTATAATGTACTACCAAAGGCATTTGAAGGTATAGAAACCTTATCATAACAAATAACAACAAAGCTCTCCGCAGATGGCTCTCGAAAATACTTCTAGACCGCATACAAACGATAGATATTGTATCGTTTTGGCCATGTAATTACAGAGTTAACAGAGTGTTGGTCACACTTTTTTTCGTCAAATGGAAATGTCATTGAGTTTGTGTCTACTTCTCTCAAAAGCCATGTCATTTCATCAGGTCCGATAAGGAATCTGCAGATGACTTTCAGTTTGATCAAAACCTCTCAGAGAGACGGCAACTGTCGCCATCTCCGATATAAGATCTTTCTCTCTCATTATCTATGGCATGAGTCCTATCCTGCAAAGATTTTCTATCGCGAATGTCACGACAATAGGTTAAAAATCATGACGGCCGATATCACTTTCTTAACTAAGAAATGACTCCTGCAGGGAAGTATTGAGGCACTTCTGATACACCCAACAAGTAACTATTTAGTGAGTACCACAAGTGAGACAATCGATTGTGTGCGCAAGGCACCAAAAATAATGTTTGTCTGAGCCAGGGTTTGAACTCAAGCACCACGAATGCTTCTTGTTTTCGAAGCACGATTTGCATGATATATGCTACGTGCCGTCATGAGAGAATAAAAACTCAATGAGTCAATTCGCTCAAAGAAAAAATATATTTGTCCGAGCTGGGGTTTGAACTTACGACCTTCTGTTCGCAAGCCAAACGCACTTGCATTGTATCACGAAAGTGTCAAAATAGGGACTTTTTCCGAGGAAGTGAAAAATGCACTTACAAATGTTTGCTGAGTTCTTTCATGTTGCTACTTAAATACAAATAAAAGCGTACGGATTCTGTCAAGATCGATTTGAAATGTATGGAATTGATCTCAAGCCAAATAATCTAAAAAATCTTAATTAATTCAACCATAATATGCATGAGCTGACTTAAGCAATTGTGCGAGTACATATACAGGGTGGCTGATATGTAATGCAACAAAGTAAAGCGCAATATTTTTTTAATTTTTTTTTTTAAATTTTATTGTTCAAAAGCAAAAAATGTCGGAAATAACATAAAATTTTAGAAACAGTTTAGATTTGTTCGAATTGGCCACCTTTGGCACGAATTATGGCCTTCAAACGGCCGACAAAGCCATAACACGCTGCACGGAAGTGGCTCTGCGGTATTTTGGCCCATTCCCGGCGAAGCGCCGTCTTGAGATGATCGATACTTTGGTATTTTTTAGTGCGAACCTTACTCTCTAAAATGACACAGGCGCAAAAGTCCAACGGATTGAGATCCGGAGATCTTGGTGGCCATTGTGCGGTAGAAATGAAGCGAGGAACCTCATTTTTAAGCCATTCTCGGTTGACGCGTGCTGAGTGCGATGGTGCTGAGTCCTGTTGGAATGTCCATGGCTTCAATACTGTCTTTAGGACATTTTCCCGATAATATTCGGCATTTATTTTGACCCCATGGTCGATGAATACGAGCGGGGAGCGACCATCGGCCGTTACGGCGGCCCACACCATTACCATCGGCGGCGCTTGAGTTCTGGTGGCCAATCGAAGGTGTAAATTTTCAGCTGACCTCTTTGGCAAGTAAACCCGAACATTTTGTTTGTTCACAAACTGCTCAAGAAAGCCAAATTCGGTAACTGGCCACTTTCGTGCAAGCGAAGCAACTCCTTGGCTCTTTCCAGTCTAACTTTTTTTTGTGCATCGGTGAGCTCTTGCACTTTTTGGAACTTCAATAGCTTTAGTCCAAGCTCATTTTTTAATATGTGTTGTATCCGTTCTCGTGATATGTTCAGCTCACGAGCAATTTTTCTACCACTGCGGCGTGGATTTCGATCAAATCTGGCCTTCACTTTTCGGATCATTTCTAGTGTTGTTACAATTTTTTTTCGTCCACTTTTTGAACGCGATGCAACACTGCCAGTATCACGGTAACGAGCAATGGTACGAGAAACAACAGATTTATTCACATTTAAATGCTGGAGAGCTCTAACGATAGCCACTTGTGTTTTTCCACCCAAATATAAAGCAATCACACTATCACGCTTGAATTCCATCACGAATAACTTTTTTTCTGAATGCAATAGATCAAAATGCTTTTGTAAGCTTGTAAACAATAAAATGAACTGTCACTGAAATAAATCTGTCAGCTATCAGACTAGCGGTTTAGAAATGATAGCAACCTGAAGTTGGTTGCAATACATATCAGCCACCCTGTAAATCATATGTTCTCTCAGTACCCATTTGCTTAAGCAAGGTGCGTAGCGTAACGCATATTCCGTACGGAATCACTTAAGTTAGCTTATGCATATTATGGTTCGGGCTTTAATTTGACAGATCGCACTAGCGAGAGGGGGAGAGAGAGAGAGAGCTAATACTTACTCTCGCTCTCTGACGATAAATAATCTGATGTATAAAAATAAATATAAAATAAGAAATATTCATTTTGATAAAGATTATGAAATTATGTTCCCGCAGTACGCGCGTACTATATATATCGTATTTTTGACAGACCGCCTTCGCTCTCACTTCTGTTTATGTAGAAGACTCAGGAATGCCTTCTTTTTAAAGCAAAAAACACAAAAGCACATTTTCGCAAGAAACAAACGAAATTGCCATAAGTGAAATCAAAATATTATTCTGACAATTAAGAAGTGTTGCCTTCCATTCGCATTACTTTATATGAAATATGGATGTGTATCATCTCAATGAGACAAGTTAAATCCAAGATAATTATTGCCAGAGTGCCAGTGTCAGTCCACCGTCTTCGTCATCATCACATCGGACAGCTCAAAAAAAAAATGCAAGCAAGTGCAGCAGCAACATCGGTGGCAGGCATTCGCGTGTTTCTTTAATTTTCTTTGTTTTTTCCATAGAAATGAAATTTCTTTATGGCAGTTTTCATCTAAAAAATGGGTACAATTACAAACAATAGAAGAAGAAAACGAAGAACTATTTTTCCACAGTCTGTCGGAATATCCAACCAAGTAAAAGAGTGTATGTTTCTCCATTGTTTGACTTTCTCATTTGCAAAATGCCATAATAAAATAAATAATTATGAACTTGATTTTCTCCTCAACTTCATCCTCGTTTTGGTATTAATATTGTTGTTGTTTTCCATTAAGTATATTTACACAGAATTACTTTGTAGATACGACCGACACTTAACACATACACACAGATGTGAATATGAGGGATATCTCGCGAGAGTAAAGACGACACGATTATGTATCAGGGATGATAAAGTTGGTACTTTAGTACTTTTTTTGGTACTTTTCAAACCTTCAAAGTACCGTGGTACTCCCGCGACACATTTGATACTCTTTTTGTGTCAAACAGGTTTTTTGTACGAAAATAATCTGAATTTTTGCAAAAAAAAAAATCATAAGTCGTAAATATGTATGCTCTTTCGACATGGTTTGACATAGCTATGTAATGCTAAGAAATAAGTTTGGCTCTTTGTTTTACAACAAAATACACTTTGTTTTAATTTTTTAAATGATTTTAAACTTATTGATTTTAAATAAAAGCGTTTCAGATGTTGATCAATTATATGTGCGCTTTATCTGCTCCAACAATGTGGTATATGGTATTATATAGTCGGTTACGCCTGACATAAGTCATTTCTTCTGAACTTTTCTACAGATCTAGTTTAATACAAACCAAAGTTTTGACGCTTATTTAACATTCTAGAAGCTTGTTATCAAGAAATTGTTAAAATATTAATCGATCTCAACCATTTGTATCTTATTATATCAAGACTGGATCTTTGTACGAATATCCTTTTAATTAAATTCACATGTTTTTTTTTCACTTGCTTTTTTAACAAATGTACCGTTTTGAAAAAAAATTGGTACTTTTAGGTCGAAAAAGTACCTTTTTAGAATGATTTTTGTACCATTTGGTCACATTCAATTATCATCCCTGTTATGTACGCATAGATATTAGACTCCATTCTCTTTGTATTGCCATGCATCGCCGCAGACTGCAAAACGCTTGAAGTCTTCACAGTGGAGATAACCTTAAAAAGAAAACTGCAAACTCGATGATATACGAGAGCTGCAACAAAACTTTACAACTATAAGTTGCAGGTTACACGAGAGAGTGTGTGAGAGAGGAGTAGAACTAAAAAATACAAGAAAGAGCCATATTCCATTATTTGTTGTGAATCGTGAGGCGGCGGCGACAGGAGTTGAAAATTTCCGCAAAACTTCTCCTCCCCTCCCACCTCTTCTCAACCAGCGTGTGCCTATTACAACGGTCGGACAAGTATCATTTTTAAAATGCCTTCGAGCATTTGGGTTTAATGAACGCACTGCAAAAGCGTCATTGCAGTCTGGCAAGCTAAAGAAATGCTGCCAGAACATAGCAGGAAAAGCGTACAGGAAAAAAAGTTTCACTGCTTTTGTTGTTGTTGCGTTTTCCTTCTCAGCCGCCACTCACGAATCAGCAACAGCCGCAGCATCATCATCATCCTCATCAGGAGATAGGAGCTCAGACACATTTTCACCACATCGTTGCTTTCGCTCACACACACATCGAGTATTTGGTGTCAGTCAAGTAAGTACGGGCATGGACGTGAGTTTGTTCTGGTCTCTTCTTTTGTATGGAGCATGGAATATTAGAGAACAAATGGGGAAAATGTGGAACCACAATAGACAGAATGTCATATAGAACGAAGGTAAATATGGAGAATGGATGAATGGCTTTAAAAAAATTTATTGTGGTAAACTAAATATACAGATGTGAGCAAAATTATGTACAAAATAACAGACTTATAGTGCCCTTACACGATACTAGCATGCATGCGCCATCAGGTGTTGGTGTCAGACGATTGTGCTGTACCGGAATGTGTAGCGAATGCACCAGCTGATGGTATAATATGAAACAGAGTTTGACATTTTTACGATTTTACCAGCATGCTGGTGTCGTATACTGTGAAACTATCTCATTTATGTAGGTAGGTGTTGTCAAGCAGTAAAATCGCGTGGCTAAGAATTCGAAAGAAAAAATAATTAAAACAAAAATGTTATAACAAAATGGTGGAAAAACTAAACGAAATGGATCAATGTGAAAATGTTGTTAACGAGGGTGTAGCGTTAATTCGTGCAAAAAAGGCACATTTTTGTGACGACACAGTTAAAATCTTTTGATAATTCTTACTTTCGAATTATATTGTGTATACATTTCATGAACAAATATTATAAAAATATGGCGACGCGTCTCGGATAAAAGTTGAAATGCTATCATAACTCGGTGATGGATTATCTAAAATCAAAAAATCAGGTAACGCTGGGAGATTTTTTTGAAATTAATATTTTTCAATTTTTGGGAACACTTTGAAGTGAAAAATGCGATGCACAAAAAACTCGTAATTTGTTATTGTAAAATAAAAAATATTAACAAATTTGAAAAAATCAACCCAGCTTTACCTCGTAAATTATGTATAGAAATAGTGTTCCATAGCTCAAAAGATCGGTGTAGTAGTTTTGAAGTTATGATGGACACCGCCTTTGAAAACGTGTACTAAGTCACGTATGAGGCGCGGTTACTTAAGACTGCTGTATCTTCGGTAGATTTGCTCCGATTCATCTCAAATTTTCACACAATATTTTTAGAAGGTTCTCCATTCAAAAAATAAAATAAAAAAATTTCTAAAATAAAAATATTTACAAACCTTAACAAAATTAACGTTTTCCGAAGAAATTATAGGCACGATTTAAAAAAAGTACAAAATGTGTACTTTGAATTTACTTTAATCGGTGTAAAATTTGGAAATTGTCTCGACTTATAAATTTGATAATTCGTTATATTGGAGACTGCCTGACCACAGTAGTCTTGACCAGGCAGAAAATATTAGCTTTTAGAAAAGTACCAGAATGGCTGGAAATGAGTGTTCTGACAAGGCTGCTATAAAATCCCTGAAGACTGTATTCCTGAACTGCCCTCGACTGTCGCAGAACTCTTATCGGTTCAATATTCGCCTGATATGGATGCCAGGGCACTGTAAAGCGTATGAACTTGTAAGGCAAGGAACAACCTTACACGCTCCCTTGGATCTGGAATATGTAGACATGCCTCTAGCGATCTGCAAGCTCTCCTTAAGATGGTGTCCCTACGGCAACAAATGCAAGGTGTTCACGAACTTCATATATTTCAGGCCGCCATGGCCCTGCCTACGACGGGTCACTGCCTTATTGAAGCTATTACTAAATGACTTGCAGAAGCTGCGGAAACGAGAAGAAGGAGGAATCAATATAGAACTTTCTGTGCCCCGCTCTCTCTAGTATACAGCAGACTACCCAATGCTCACTTTTCTTTTGGGAGTTAGCGTTAAAATCCGCCAACCTTTCGAGCTTTTTAAAGCAATCAAATTGTTTCAACGGGAGGGGCTAGGGGAAAACGTATGTTTTTCCTTTCGTCCCTGTCGTAGAACTAATAGTTTGTCGTTCAGGCTATTCATTATGTCAGTAATGCTTGATTGCGACATATCGCCATTGAATAGCTGGGCAATAGATAATAACAAAGTTTGCGATGGACGCGTCTGGCAAAAGTTGATATATGTAGTTTATTTTCATAAAATGAGTTAGACGATAAATCGCAGGACGCTTCTACCGCTAATCGTTTAAAATTGAAAGCGTTAGCGCATTATGACGTACAAATTACGGAAAAATTATTTAAATGGTGTTTAAGCATACATATGTATATGATTATAAAAAAAATAATTGATAAAAATATGACACACAAATGCGTCCTGTGTAACTTGACACATTGAACGCTTAAAACGCATGAGGCGTGCAACGTGACATCTTAACATCTGCCTTAAGTCTATGGAAAAAGGAAAACATTTCGAGTAACGAAATTGCATAGTGGATTATTGAACAATTTTCTGATCATCACTTTCCACGCGAGTATATGCCATAGAAATTGCCAACATATTTTTATCCTCTAAACTAAATCCTACAAACAAATACCAAAAATGGTAAAAAAGAATCTATTCTCTTCTTGTCACGCGCGCACACATACTCGCACAGTTACTGTGACAAAAATGTCTCTGTACTTGTTGGGGAAATTCGGGGAAAACTTTTATACCGATACACATACGGACACGTACACGCAAGTCGACGTGTATAACAAACGTTGGCATTCCAGTGGTAGGAATGCAATGAGCCACAGCATTTCTAGCGAATGGCAACCGATACAGACAGCAGTACATTTAGTGATAATACCAACCAACATCAGCAGCAGCATCATCAGCACCAGTATCAACATCACAACCGCACATGGAACCACTTTTCTATTATCTCTCCTCTTTTGGTGCGTATCCGCAATCTTTTCGGCAGCATAAAATGTTGACACAACATAAAGGCCAACTACAGTAGCGGTGGAAGGGGAAAGGTATAACACAAATGCCCCCAAAGGAGTGGGGATGTTAGGTAAGTATGCCTGATTAGTGCCGCTTGCCAAATAATATACAGTGAAACCTCCCAACAGTGGACAGCCATGGTCGGCAGACATTTGTCCATTGTAGGGAGGTATCCCCTTGTGTATGGTAAAACACAAATTTGAATTTGAAACTTCGTTTTCTGATCATTGTCCATTGAATTAAGGTTTCTCTGTAGACCTCAAACGCCTACTTCCCCACTGAGAAGGAGGGATTGCAGAGAAACAGACAGACAGATGGACGGACGGACAAACCTAAACAGAAAGCCGATTTGCAAATTCATACGAGTAGCAAATATTCAAATGGAATGGATCATGTGGTGTTGGTGGTGATGGTAATGGTGATGGTGGAGCGTGTTGCAGAGACAGACTATTCCGGCCCTGCCACCTCAAAACCTATATCCGCAGAATAATAAATCCATAATTGGAGCACATGTATACGTATTCAGAAATTACTTTTATTTAGCTATTCACTGTCTGCAGAGTAGAGGAGTGGAAGTTATGTTACATTTTCAATTATGATAATAGAGATTAGTGTAGATTTTAGGATTACTTCAAGTGTAATGCCTTAGAAAAGGGACTCTGCCAGAAAATTCATTATTAATAATCCGTTTGTATTTTCCATTAGGCGATTAATGTAAATTTTAAAGTATATAAAGCATCTAGGGTAATTATGATAAGCCTTGAAATGAATATACTGAAATTTAAAATTTTTACAAAATATATATATATACGTATTATAGACTACAAACAAAAAAGAAAAATTAAGGATAACTTTGCTTTGAATTCGAAAGAAGTCCTTATGTAATAGAAGCAATTTGAATTGTTGAACGAGGTGTTTGATTCTATAACGACATCGAAAACGCACTCACACAATAGGCGTGTTTTCGTTACACAATAGGCATGTTTTCGTTACAAGCTAGCACTTTTAGTTTAGCACTTTGCAACGAAAACAACTGACCTCCACTAACTGGCACATAAGCAATAAGTGGCGGATTTTCACTATCTGGTAGCAATGGTGTCATGAGTTGCGAATAAAGAACAATTCGAAACAGACAAAAAATTCGTGAAAAGTATTTATAAAAAATATATTTACTATTCTATGTTCAATGGTTTACACTCTTTTGCAAATATTAAAATAATTTCCCATTTTTGTTCTTCTTCCCGTTAATTCACAATAATTGATAAAATCTCTCCAAAAATGGGATGCCATATTGCTAAATATAGGGTGCCCAATCTGGCAACATCATACTCGATTAAGACATGAAAACAAGCACCAAACTTCATCGGGAACTAATAGTGCTTAGCTCCCCATACAAATTAAGCACTTATGGTGTAACGAAAACACGCCTAATAAGTGCTTAATTTGTATGGAGAGCTAAGCACTTTTAAGCACTATTAGTTCCCGATGAAGTTTGGTGCTTGTGTTCCTGTCTTAATCGAGTATGATGTTGCCAGATTGGGTACCCTATATTTAGCAATATGGCATCCCATTTTTGGAGAGATTGTTATCAATTATTGTGAATTAACGGGAAGAAGAAGAACAAAAATATGGAAATTATTTTAATATTTGCAAAAAGAGTGTAAATAATTGAACATAGAATAGTAAATATATGTTTTATAAATACTTTTCACGAATTTTTTTGTCTGTTTCGCACTGTTCTTTCTTCGCAACTCATGACACCATTGCTACCAGATAGTGAAAATCCGCCACTTATTGCTTATGAGCCAGTTAATGGAAGTCAGTTGTTTTCGTTGCAAAGTGCTAAACTAAAATTTCTAGCTTGTAACGAAAACATGCCTAATGTCAAATTTGTTTAAAAATTCAGTAATTTTAGTCGACCTCCCCAGGGTGCATCATAAATAAACCAAATGCTATTATTCTTTCGTCTCTATTATGGTATTTTTGTATTTTAATTCAAATTTAATTTACATTATAATGCGAAAGAGACATCCACGCGCATATCCCACCCACTCCTATTTGAAACTGCAAATTCCTGTAATTTGTTTTAGTCAGTAACAAAAAAAAAACATTTTAATATTGGGATGGTTTAGACGGATACATAGAGGCTTTACTCCGGGATTTATAATTAATATGATGAAATTCCAAAATACGAGGGCGGTTCGGAAACTTCTTAGCCTAGCACAAAAAGCGCGGTATAAACAGAAAAAAGTTAAGTGTTTTGGAAACTTCCATCTATGCTATGAACACATGTTAAATTTTGTTTCGATCTGGCAACTCCTTCATATAGAAACAGGTGTTCACAAAAGACGCATCCGCGATTTTTATACCCTACACCACACTGTGGTACAGGGTATTATGACTTTGTGCATTTGTTTGTAACACCTAAAAGGAGAAGAGATAGACCCATTGTTTATTATACCGATCGACTCAGAATCACTTTCGGGAAAATCGGTTCAGATTTAGATATAGCCCCCATATATATGTTCCACCCGATTTAACATTTAAGCGCTGTAGAAATCGTGTTTTATATCCGATCAGTACGAAATTTAACAGAGAGAGTTTTCTTATTACATGTATGAACACTGCCAAATTCGGAAAATCGGTTCAGATTTAAACATAGTCCCAATATATACGTTACAACCGATTTGACATGTAAGCACTGTAGAGAGAGTTTGCTTATTACATGTATGGACACTGCCAAATTCTTGTCGCAATGCCCATTTTCGCATTGGTAGGTAGGTGTAGGGTATTATAAATTAGAAATGCGTGGTGTCATTAAATATTTACATAAAAAAGGTTTATCGGGACAAGAAATTCATAATGATATGGTGAATGTGTTAGGTGAAAGTGCTCCTTCATATGCAACAGTAAAAAATTGGGTTGCTGAATTTAAACGTGGTCGTACAAGCATTGAAGATGAACCACGTAGTGGACGTCCAAAAACAGCAACAACAACAGAAATTGTAGCCAAAGTGCATGATATGGTATTAAATGATCGACGAATAAAAGTGCGTGAAATAGCTAATATCATGGGCATCTCAAATGATCGAGTCCATTTAATTTTGCATGAAGAACTACAGATGAAAAAGCTTTCTGCAAGATGGGTGCGGCACTTGTTAACAGTCGACCAAAAACGCATAAGAATGAACATTTCTCAAGCTTTTCTGGATCGTTTTAAGCGAAATAAAATGGATTTTAAGCGTCGTTTCATAACTGTTGATGAGACATGGATCGACCACTATACTCCAGATACAAAAGAACAATCCAAGCAATGGACTGAAGCTGGAGGAAGTGCCCCAAAGAAGGCAAAAACAATTCAATCGGCTGGTAAGGTTATGGCAACGGTTTTTGGGACTTCAAGGGTATTTTATTGATTGACTATCTGCAAAAGGGTAAAACAATAAATTCAGAGTACTATTGCAACCTTTTGGATCAATTAAATGTACAAATTCGAGAAAAACGTCCTGGCTTACAACACAAAAAAATAATTTTTCATCAAGACAATGACCACCCACCTTATTCTCCTGATTTAGCTACCAGTGACTTTTACCTGTTCCCAAATCTAAAAAAATTCCTTGCTGGCAAGCGTTTTACCTCAAATGAAGATGCAATTACAGTTGTAAACCACTATTTTGAAGACCTTGTATTGAAGTTTCAGGAGATTATATTGAAAAATAAAAATATTTCTGAAAAACTATCTATTCTCTTTCATTGATAGGCTAAGAAGTTTCCGAACCGCCCTCGTATGTATCAAAGCATTAATGTAATGAGATTATTTATCATAAATTAAATTAACCTCCCAATAATATTCCAAGTCGGGTGTATTGAAGAGAAAACACAACTTTGTAAAAAAAAAAGTTGGGACCACAAAACCGATGAAACTATGAAGCTTAATAAGCCACGTTTAATGAAAATAGTAAAGGGTACTTTTCAGATGCGGAAAACTTTTAACTGAAATAAAACACAGATAAATGTTTAAATGAGATTGGCATTATTCAAAATATAATTTTGTGATTTTGAAACATTTCGTGAAACTTGCGGCAAACTTCATTACATGTCGAAAATATCATCTTTAAGGGACGGTGGAATTATTGTTACTGTGACCTTTACAAATACAGTAATTATCGCTCCAAAATTGCAGGACTTACAGAGTACATGCGTAACAGAGATATGTAATGGAGAAGTGCAGAATTCGGGGGGTGCGTATCAGCATTAGCTGCTTATAAGCGAGGTGCATGTATGTATGCGATAGTTACGTTACTATGTCATCCAGAACATTAAGATGGACTGCACAGAGACATGATTACACCATGTCCGCATTAGCCATGTGGACACCCCGGACAATTGCATTCATTGGAAGAACGTTATAAGTGACTAACAATTACAACTTTCTTCCACAGACTATCACTTTATTATTACATTTTGATAACGATAAAGTACATAAATTCGGCTTATTTAATATTGGGACAATGTGGGAGAGCCATATAAACGATAATCTGTAAAAATATACGTTTTGCAAAAATTGGCGTTTGCAACTTTTTTCGCGGCTATGCTTCAATTGATTGGGATTTATTGATTTTCAACCGGGACAGGTTTAAAAAAATCACAACTTTCGGCGATGTAACTTTATCAATACCGAGACTCTGGGATTATTATCGCCGAATTGATTGGGGTTTACTGGTTTTCGATCGGGCTAGTTAAAAAAAACCCAGGTTTCAGCTCTGTAATTTTATCAATTATGGGACTCTGGGATTATTATCGTCTAAATGATTGGGATTTATTGATTTTAAACTGAGATACGTTTAAAAAAATTCCTAGCTTTCGGATCTGTGATATTCAATACTGGGACTACGGAATTATTCTCGCCTAATTGATTGAGATTTATTGATTTTCGACCGCAGCATTTATTGATAAAAAATTTGCAGCATTCGGCTCTGTAATTTTATCAATACTGGGACTCCGGGATTATTCTCGCCTAATTGATTGGGATTTATTGATTTTCGACCGGGATGTGTTTAAAAAATCCCCAGCTGTTGACTCTGTAATTATAAAAATAAATCCCGGTACTTCGGGATTATTATCGTCTAATTGATTGGAATTTATTGATCTTGCGAAATTTGGAGTATATTAGAACCTGGACCAATATGGATGGTTATGATTTATTTTGGGTAAAATTAACTGCAAATTCACATTTTCACATTTTGTTCCATCGGTTGGCGTCAATAATTTATGACTTTATATGGAGGTTATATTAAAGAAAATATATCGCTCACTCACTTCAAGACTGTCTTAACTCAAAATTTAAAATTTTTGTAGTTGTCTTACAGTTGTCTTTTTTAAACTTCCTATTTCATCTTTTTTACCTTTTTATACGGACTTAAGGTTACACATCTGGACAATTTTCAATTTTGAATTAGGACAGTCTTGAAGTAAGTGAGCCATATATAATCAAAAATATACGTACTTATCCATAAAACATTTTAGCATTTAAAATCAGTTCAATAAACATTCCTTAGTTTTTTTTTTAAACAACCCAAAACAGCTGATTAATGTTTCGCAAATCAGTTGTTTTTTGGTGTAATGGCATGCGAACGTAACGTTAATCGCCCTTATTCAAGTTGGCGTCGACGACGTCGATTCTTAGTCGACACTGTTTAGATTGACGACTTCATAAATTTTTAATTTTTTTTAAATATTTTTAAGTTATAAAAAGGGTTTTTGTTAGTTCATGGATACCAAAAACATTCGTTTTGGCGTAAAGATGACAAAGTTAGAACTTCATAGATATGACGATGTCGACGACGCCAACTGGAATAAGGGCGAATGTTCGACATCGTAAAACAGGCTGTTAATTTCACGGCAGAAAATATTTACATTGCCAACCAGGCCATTACTAATATGACATTCAGAACAATGTGTTTTGTTCATTATTTTTAATTACTTTCCTCACCGATTTCTCTAGATTGATTCTAACGTTTACCATGTTTTCAAGCAGTATTTGAGATTTTGTTAATAAAAACAACAACAATTAAAAAGTAAAATTTAATAAAATACAGTATTTTACAATATTATTTCAAAAATCAATTTGAATAATCCTTAACACATATAACTATTATGTTACAATAACATCGTGACATTTGAATGTCACTAAAGGGGGAGGGGTATTGTTAATTCGTACATTTTTGTGACGAGACAGTTAAAATCTTTTGATGCAAAGCAATTGTGCATGAATGTATGACTTTCGAAGTATATTTTGCACAATTTTCATGAAGAAATATTGAAAAATATGGCAACTACAGCAATTATTCGGAAGCGTCTCAAAAAAGTAAGCATCATAAATCGATGCCGGATCATCCGAAATCAAAAATAATTTATTTCGTCAGATAATCTTTATCCCAATGTAACGCTGTCGAGTTTTTTTTCGAAATTTTAAATTTTTGGGAACATTTTGTAGTGAAAACCCTGATTTTTGCGAGGAAAAACTCGGGTAATTGGTTATTGTAAAATAAAAACTTGACACCAATAACTCGTAAATTATTGTATGTATTTAAAATTTCAAAAGAACCGGTGGAGTAGTTTTTGAGTTATAAGGTGCACTGACTTTGAAAACGTGGGTTGTGGGAAAAACGCTTTAAACTTTTTCTGTTGAACTGACTCACGTACGAGGTGCTGTATCTCCGTCAGTTCTGCTCCGATTCATCTCAAATTTTCACACAACATTCTTGTAAGGTTCTTAATTCAAAATAGTGAATATAAAAAATATGCAAAAAAAGTTTATAAACGTTACCCCCCCTTAACTCATACTCTTTATGCTATTTCTTGATTCACTGTGTTGTCTGAATAATACTTAAGTGTATGTACTGAATATCAAGACTGAAAAAAATATCTAGCGGCGCTTCGATTGATTTGCAAGATTACTGAACTGTAGTTTTTTGAATTAATTAAGTCAATCCATTAAATTTAATGGAACTAGCAAATAAAATAACTGTTCTTCGCATTAAATTAAGAGGTAGCAGCAGAAAAAAATAATCAGAGCACAGATGACAAAACATATGCAAATTATAAGAAATGTTTTAACTTCATATAATTTTGAAAAACATTTAGGCAATTTTTAGCAAAACAAAAAAAAATGCATACGATTTGTCCCTCCATTATATAATTAGTGTACAAATTGCTTTAAGATTACGTTATAACGATGAAGATCTCACGAACAAAAGTGTAAACAATAAACCGGTTTTAAATAATTATACAATTATGCAAGATCCATTTATTCCATTGGAAATGAGTCAGAATACAACGTTTAAAATTAAGTATTAATCAATTTCATTTTTTATATTGTTACGCCGAACCTAAAAACATACAAAACATATTTATAAGTAGCTTTCTTTAACTATATAAACTGATCCAAGAACTCGAGAAATTCATGTATATTTGCACATATGCCGCCCTCTGTTCTCATATGAGGAAACACATTTTTTTAATGTATTTATTTAAATCTATAAAATAAAATGCTTACGGGCCAGAAATTACAAAATTATAAAAATGTGGTGATAACACTGAGCTTCATTCTGAAAATATACGCGCAATGAAATCAAACTATTCCACATAGTTTCAAATGATATTAGCCCTTTTTCTCTATAGGTCGGTGCTAATAGCAGTCTTTCGCATGAAAATCTGTTAAACAACATACAAAACGAGTAAGAAAGTTCAGTCGGGTAAACCGACTTAAGAATCACCCTCACCTACTTTTGGCTCGAAGCAAATGATATATACCCTCCTCTCTAAGGTGAGGTGATAAAAACGTAATCGAAATCCGAGTGATACTTTATTTACAATATACAAAACAAACGGCATACAAATGTTTCGATTTTTTTAGTACGCAGCACGGTAATGTAATTATCAACTATTTCCCATATTTATACCCTCACTTTAGTGTGACGAGGGTATATATCATTTGCTACGGAAAAAAGTGTAACACATCGAAGGAGTGACCTAAGATACCAAGTATGTTCGGCGGAAATCCGTTTTGGGTCATTTTAAGTCGAATGAGCAATGTCCGTCCGTCTGTCTGTCTGTCTGTCTGTCTGCTGGCTGGTGCGCACGATAACTCTCGAAAGGAGTAACCGATTGACTTCAAATTTCGTATGTGGTAATATTTTTTTCTATCTCCGGCTAAGTTCGAAGATGGGCCATATTGGTCCACTCCTTCTAGTACCTCCCCCACAAAGGGTTAAAATGTTGTGAAATATTGATTCTTTAATAACTGCTATTATACGTATTCGAATCTTCTGAAATTCCACACATAGTATTAGTTTGTTAGTCGCTATCAACTCGAGGAAAATGGGCGAAATTGCCATGCCCCTTTTGGTACCTCCCACACAAATGCACCATTTTGCACCAAAAGTTATCAGTTTATAACATTAATATCAGTGTATACAATTACTTGAAATTTTGTACAGTGTAATGCTTTTATAATGCCTATAGTCCAGTGAAAAATGAGCGTTATTACCACGCCCCTTTTTGTACCTCCCACACAAAATGGCCAAATTATACCACAATTTAATATCTCAACGTTAATATACCAGTCCATATAAATGGTTACAATTCGGCACAGTGCAATGTATTTAAAGTATCTACTGTTCAGCGAAATATAGGTGTATTTCTTAAACCCCTTCTGGTACCTCCCACAAAAATTGACAGAATAATTTGTGTAATATTCAATATTACATTACTCACAAAGTGAGGGTATACCTTAGTCGGTTTACCCGACTGAAACTTTCTTACTTGTTATACCATCACTTTGGTGGAGGAGCGTATATATCATTTACTAGTATCTCTACTTGGATAACCCTATAGTACATACAGTGCGGCAAAAATGGAAATTACTGCCACGGCTCTTTTGGTAGCTCCCACACAAAATGGTCAACTCATACCAATGGCTTACAACATTAATACCAGTGCTCATAAACAGTTACAATTCGGTGCAGTGCAATGTCTTTGAAGTATCTACTGTTGACGACAATATAGTCGCATTCGTCAAGCCACTTCTGGTACCCCTCACACAAATTTAATGATCCAATTGAACTCAACATCACCATAACTTCTGAAGCTATCATCTAACTATTTTCATACTTATTATTTTTGACAACATTTCCAATGACTATAGACTGAAAAAGAATGAACAATTTCTTTTCAACGATCTGGCAATTCCCGCCCGCAGTACCATTTATCACAATGTGGGGGTATACCTTAGTCGGTTTATCCGACTGACATTTTCTTACTAGTTTTTTATATAAACTGCTGATTTTATCTGCATACAAGTTAGTTGTATTCGCTTGAACAACTCAATCAAAATTATTCCAAATATCAAGTTGTTAGGATATTGGCATCCCATTTTTGTTGAAAATTTGAGAGTTATTTGAATCGAAAATCGTTGAAATTTACTTTTCATATAGGTCATAAATACGGACGGACATGGATAAATCGATTCAGAGAGTAGCATCACTCTGTATTCCGATCTTTATAATAAGGGTTGGATATATGTATCTTTTAAGGTGTTACAAAAAAATAATGCATCTCCGAGTTAGCTCTAGTTGTAAGGCAATTCGAACTGAGTAAAGGCAGAACTGAAAACAATTTCTTTAGTTCAACCAAAAAATGGAACCGGTTGAACAATTTACCATACTGTGCTAGATAATAGAAACATTCTGCTCACAAATTTTATAGGATTTGCGAATGACAATGGTTGAACTTATTAAATAATAAAGTTCTCCATTTGTTCCACATTGGCTGCGTTTGTCACTCAGTTAACTTAATAAACAACTCAGCTTTGACGTGTTTCCAGATGACGCGCATTGTCCAATTAACTGAATTGTTTTTGTAAACTTTGTACCAATTTTTTACTGAATTACAATACATACTTTGTGTAAAAAAAGGCATTACGTTAAATTTTATAACTTTTGTATTTAAAAACCCCATTTTTGGGACATTTTTTCTCAAAAAATTCCATTTTTGTGCACTTTTTGTAATTTGTAAACGGTAAAGTTTATATCTTTTGTACTTAAAAATCCCATTTTTGGGACATTTTTTCTCAAAAAATTCCCTTTTTGTGCACTTTTTGTAATTTGTAAACGGTAACGTTGTATCCAGTACAACTGTGACGTATAAAATCAGCTGTTTTCGACAGATCGTGAATGTTTTCAAAACAGGTTTTGTTGAAACTTCCCGGTAAATGCAACTCGACTCTGCAAATCAAGAATCTTTATTTCATTCAAAACACATAAAAATTAAATTTGTTCACACAGTGCTATTAATTCAACTGGATGAAGAATTTATGACACAAATGTTTGACAATGCCATAAAATGACAGGCGGTAAAATTAAATGTGAATCAAATCCAAAAAAAAAAACAATAAATGATTGTTCGCAAAATTTGTTGATTTACCAAAACAAAAATTCATCGATAAAACTTTTGCCGGCTAAGTAAAATTGGATATCTTCTTGAACATACATACAACATATGTATATTTAGCATTTATACTAGTAGGTATGTATCTAAGTCAAAATCATGATTAATTCATGCGGCCATAACACTGAAACAGTTAACGGTTTTAATTAAACATTTAAACGCTCTCTTATCTGTCAACCCTGCCTGCTTTGGCCAAATGTGATACACTCTACATATAAGTCATGTCATCCCTGTTCCTCCATGTGAAAATGTAAACAACTTTATTGTCAGTGTCCCCTCCCACGGGTCTGCTCCGCTATCGGCAGCAAACACCAACACACAATGCTAGGTGAGGATGGTGGCGGCGATAACTTGCAACTAATAAAAATAAAAAAACAGAATCAAATATTGTTTGGGGAGTGTGAAATGGGTGGCGGTTTGTGCCCGAGAGACAACGTACAACAAATAATACTGCTGGTTAGGTCGGGAATAGCCATAGTTGGTAGTCAGTTAGCAGGGCTCTAGATGCAAGACCTACAAACAGGTATGTATGTATGTACTTCCCGTTGGTAGAGGTGAATACACGTTCACGAGTCTACTTCGTATAAAACAACAACTAAATACAACACAGGCAAAAATACAACAGAAACCAAACAAAAATGCACGGGAACAACATCAACGCCAGCCAAAAGCAACAACAAATCGTATAGAAAAAAATGAAGCATAAAAAGCAAACACCAAAACATGCCCAGAATAAAAGTATAAACATTAACGATATGAAACTAGAGACGAAAAGCGAATAACAAAACACAAGACACATTAAAAAACATCAAAAAGAAGAAGAAGAAGCAGTAGCAGCAGTCAGTGTATAAAAAGCCAACGAACGCAAATGCAGAAAAATCGCAACAAACCGCCCACCACCCGCACCAAACACAACCAAGCAGTAAACTCGGAAAAAAAAGAATGAAAGAGGGAGGGAGCGGGATGTACTGTGAACGAACGTATGGTTGAACCCGAAGAAAGCAGAGTGTGTAAGCGAATAAATCAATTTGTTTGGAAGCTAAGAACGAATACAATTCTCAGTGTTGATATCAATATTTGCCAGAGCAAAGGAGAAAAGTTTCGCGCTCGCGTTTTTTCTTTCTTTCTTTTTTGCGATAACCTTTCCAGCGAAGGGGTATTTAGGCGGAGCGGTGTTACCCATCAACAAAGTATATCAAGCAGTGTTGCCATTTTTTAGCAACCGAATAAGGTATACCCTCACTTTGTGAGTAATGTAATATGGTCTATTACACAAATAAATGTGTCAATGTGTGTGGGAGGTACCACAAGGGGTTTAACAAATACACCTATTTTTCGCTGAACAGTAGATATCGGGTCCGTCAATAATAGCGCTACAAAAGTTTTTTTAAATAAAACAAAAACGGTTTTGGATATCATTGAAATTGTTTATTCCTGTGAAAGTACGTTCGATTCCATTATGTATGGAACTCGATTTCTTGTGCATGGCCACCACGGGCACGCTTGCAGAAGTCCAGACGCTGAACCCAATTTTCGACGGTTTTCAAGCATAAATCGGCCGATACTGCTGCAATTTCACGTTCGATATTCGTACGAAGTTCATCAATCGTCGCTGGCTTGTTGGCAAAGACCATAGACTTGACGTAGCCCCACAGGAAATAGTCTAACGGCCAATCGACTGGACCATTTCGTGAGATAACACGTTCTCCAAACTTGGTTTCCAATAAATTGATTGTGGCATTCGCTGTGCGGCTTGTGGCGCCGTCCTGTTGGAACCACATGTCCTCCAAGTCCATATCATCCAATTGGGGCCAAAAATATTCGGTTATCATTGAACGGTAGCGATTCCCATTCACAGTAAATCACGGAAATGTCAAAAGAGCGGCACAAAATATGGCGTCATTTGATGTCCCTGTCGGTCTACTTTTGTAGCGTCCCTGTTGAAAAACCCGTACTTCAAACTAGGGATGTAACGAATATTCGCATTCGCATATGCGAACGCGAATTATTCGCATCATTTTGACATTCGCTTTCGCAAAAACCATCTTTGGATTATTCGCTTTCGCAAAAATATATTTCAGTATTAGCTTCCATTTGTTAAAAGTGTTATATCTTCTTATTCGCTTCACACATTTTGAAGATATTAATACCAATGAAAACCTCTTCCACTTCTCTTCAATGTAGTTGAAAAATATGCTTGTCCTTGTGGTACCAGGAGGTAAAAATATGGAAAACATTTTTAATACATGAATATCCGGGAAAAGGATCAATTTAGTTCTTTAATTTTATTGGTCCTAAAGGGTCAAACTATTATTCGCATGCGCATTCGCTTTCGCAAAAATCCACATTTCTCTATTCGCTTTCGCATTCGCAAGAAATATATTTCAATATCCGCTTTCGCTAAAGTCACTTTCGTTACATCCCTACTTCAAACGACTTGTAAGCGTTTGTGTTCACTGGTATATTATTAACGTTGATATATAAAATTTTGGTACGATTTCACTAGACTGTAGGCAATATAAAAGCATTACACTGTACAAAACTGTAAGTATTTTTATGCACTGTTATTAATGTTATAAGCTGTTTACTTTTGGTGCAAAATGGTTCATTTGTGTGGGAGGTACCAACAGGGGCGTGGCAACTTCGCCCATTTTTCTCGAGGTGATAGCGACTAATAAACTAATAATAAGTATGGAATATCAGGAGATTCGAGTAAGTAGTATAGAAATTAATAAAGATCGATATTTCACTAAATGTTAACCGTTTGTGGAGGAGGTACTAGAAGGAGTGGACCAATATGGGCCATCTTCGAACTTAGCCTGAAATGGAGAAAAATATTACCGCATACAAAATTTGAAGTCAATCGGTTACTCCTTTCGAGAGTTGTCGTGCACAGCATTCAGCAGACGAATAGACATTGCTCAAATGACTTAAAGTGACTCAAAACGTATTTCCGCCGAACATACTTGGGGTCTTAGGTACACCTTCGATGTATTACACTTTTGGCCGTAGCGTTTTACATTAAGGACATAACATTAACTTTGCCAGAGCCCAATCAGAGAAGTTTCGGCGTTTCAAATGATCAAGTGGCTTTCGTTCTTGAGTCAGTTTGATCTAGTAAGGATGAAAGCCAATTTCTTTTCGCAAATTACGCCACGGTGTGGTTTGAGAGATGCCCAATTCCTGAGAACGACGTGAAATTGACTGATTTGGCTCATTTTTAACGGATACTCTTACAGCTGCGATATTTTCGTCGCTTCGAGCGGTACGGCGTCTCTTTGGAGCGGGAACATTCCAGCATGTCGGGTGGGTCGATTATTACGGCCAAAAATTGGAGTAAGGCCTCTTAAAGTTGCGGCCACCGACTCAGAATTTAATTTTTAATTATTTCCAAACGTTGCACGTTAGTGGACTTTACCGTGATGAAAATGTTGACTCCGACTAACGTTTTGACACTGAAAGATCATTAAAAATGTTTGAGGGTGCGTTGACATAAAGATACGAAATTGTTATGTCCCTATTATAAAACCCTTTAGTTCTTCCGCATATAAATGGCAACACTGATCCCAACACTGAGAAATATATGATCTTTTGAGAATCAAATCAAATTGTCGAGTCTACTGATAAGAGGGCAACCATCGACGTAATGACGTACAAAAATATCTACATACATAGGCATGAATGACTGATAACGCAAAGTGCATTACAACAATGTCAATTAATGTCCGGAGAAATTAAAAATAACAACGCGATTAATTAACATTTAACACAACAACTACAACAAAAATCAACAGCAAAGACAACCTCAACAATATTGCCAGAACAATATTCATCCATCATACGCCAACAGGGCTGTTATTCCACTCTCTCTCTCCCGGCAAATAACGCATTCAGAACGGTGTTGTCAATTAATAGTTACAAAAAAAACAACCGCAAATTGAGCTTGCTGTTTTTTTTACTTTGGGATTTCTCAAATGACGGTATTAAAAAGCGCAACATATAATTATACACGAAAGGGAATACATATTTAAAATTTAAATATTGATAAAAATGTATTCCGGATAAAGTTGATTTATTCCGAATAAAAACATTTTTATTGGACAAATAATATAGAATTCAGCTGAATAAACTGTAACGACACATTATGTGGAACACTGATGTAGTTACTTATGGCCATATTTGGGAAAAACACTTCGGCCGAAGTTAAAGTGAATTTACCTTTCGGCGATTCTTTGTTAACTCGTGAATATAACTCGTCATATAGTAAAAAAGCTATTCATGCTATACTATGACCTACTAAAAAAGGATTTTTTAAATAGGTAGCATTGATGAAGAACGATAGATAAAGGTGCTGTGATCAGTAAGTCCGGATTTACACTGGCTGAATGTTCAGCAGGTTATCGGCGTTTTGTGGTAGAGAGGGGCAGTCGGCAAGAGGAAGGAAAAAAACTCTCCCTGAACGTTTTGAGTTCTTCGTGCAAGTTCAAAGGAGAATTTGATGATAAGCTGCTGAAAAAACTTTCCTAGTGTAAATCTGGACTAATCACAGGAATGTTGATGAAAAGATGACTTCAAAAAATAGACTTGAGTAAGTAACTGGATAACTCGTAAGAGAATCAGATTTTGATCAAACAGATTTTTGTTTTAATCAAAATTGCATTTGTTTGGAAAACATTTTATCTTTGCGTGTATTTGCTTTACTTCAGAGTTTCATTAGTTTTCGATACTTTACATTGCTGTTTTACATCCGTTTTTCTTTCTAGAACATATGAACTTCCTAGGAATGATTCTTAACACCGTTTAGTTAGCGCTTAGGTAATTCCGAACAGTTTGCAAGATATGAGCCTGAGAAAATTATCAAAATTATTATCACTTGCAAGAATGACACCCCTATTTAAAGCCATATTAAACAAACCCTATATATACCCTTTTTCTTAAGCGCATATCCAACGTTTCAGCATTGTTCCCCAGAAATACATAGCATCACAAAAATCGCCAAATACTGGGATGATCGCTAAATTGCCAATACCGATCGAGAGCAATGGCTGCTGTGAATTTGACGATAGGATGTGTCGGCGATGTGTTCATTAAACTCTTAATGTTCTGCTTTAGGATACGACTTCCAACAACAACAAAAACAACATCGGCAACAATACAATTCTATTAAAGTTTATTTTAAACAAAATACATGAACAAATTAAAAATAAACTCAATACAAATCAAATTGTTCACCGCACCAAGCATACGCACATTCATACATACAATGTATCTCACTCCCAGCACCGCCATTGTCCGACGCAATGAAAGATAAATACATTTGCGCTCTTTTTGTTCAATTTTAAACAAATACTTGCAGTACTCGCACTAATACATGTTCTCGTACTCAAATCGAACTGTAAATGACGATCGTTCGTTCTGTCGGTCGGTCAATGAACGTTTGGAAGAAAAGAACAACGAGCGCGCCAACAACAAGAACAACCGACAACGCACCACACAATTGTGGTGTTGTGCTTGGTTTTCCTTTTGATAAAGCAAATAAAAAAGGTGAATTGGGAAAATGTGATAATTAAACAAGAAAAGCCAAAAGAAATTCTCTAGTTAATAAATAATGGAAGCCATTTAAACGTCAATTATGTGGAGACTTTGTTGGCACTGTTGAGGTGATTTATTGTCTCTCTCGCTCTCTTCCTATGCTATTATTTCCCAATGCAATTGATAATTTGTTAGTCAAATGCATGGGAGAATTGCATACTCTTTTTAGCGCCAAATAAAAAATGAAATAAAATAAATAATTCCAGTATTCTAAGATGACTCAGACAAGACACTATCTATTGAAACGACTTTCTTTTGACATATACATAGATAATAAACTGCCTCGAAAAAGAGAGATGATAAACATCTGTTGAAAAATAATTCAATTTAGTTCATTCAAAAAAATACAGTATGAATTTGATCTAATTGGAAGTCATAAAATTTTTATAATAGCCAAATAATTAGAAGTATTAAAGAAAATTTCCTTTAATTGCGAAATCATAGTTCTTGAATTGAACTCTCATTCCAAGGTAATTTTGTTTCTATGCCATTATAGGGTAAGCGGAGATTTATTACAAATCACACAAAAAATACAGAGAAGAAGATAAACGGGAAGTTTCCAATGAAATAAAATCAAAATTATCACCCAGAATATCTAATATATTACTACTATTTACGAGTCCAGACCCAAACAAACAATTTCCCTACAAAACTGTTTTTTGAAAAACGAATATTCCATTTTCAGGTGGTTGGTAAGAGAGAGATTCAGAATTATTTGCTTACTAGCCAATGTTGGTTTGGTTTTCAACACTTTGCCGTGCAAATGAGGAACTGTGTGTCTTAAAATCCCTGAAATTGAAATCTGAGGGTTTAAGAGTACCCGTTTATTGGTAATTATCGTATACTTGTAGCAAAAATAACTGACCTATTTGTAAACGCATCACTCACTGCTCTGCATCTGATGCGCATCACGTTCACCTGACAACATTGCAGGCATCAGTGTTTGTAAATGTAACATTGCATTATACATATGATGCGCAATTTTTCTGCAAATTTGCATCATAATATTTTTTTGTTTTTGCCATAGTTTTACTCCTGTTACCACAAGGACAAACATATTTCTTCAACTGTTTTGAAGAGAAGTGGTAAAGGTTTTCATTGCTATTAATATCTTCAAATTGTGTGACGGGAATAAGGAGATTTAACACTTTTAACACACTTTTTTTGCGAAAGTGAATAATCCAAAGATGGTTTTTGCGAAAGCGAATGTTAAAATGATGCGAATAATTCGCGTTCGCATATGCGAATAATTCGCGTTCGCATATGCGAATGCGAATATTCGTTACATCCCTAATCATCAGTACATTGCTTTCTGTAAAACATACAGAACCAATGATGACAACAATCTCAGTGAAAAACGTTACTAAAATCGCAAAAAAATACGATTTAAGAATAGCAAAGATTTAAAAACCCAATAAAATAATATTCAATGTTTTTTTTATGTGGTTGGTATTGTATTCAATTTATACATCATCGTACATATCTGTGGTCACAAGGCATAACAGCATATGTGTGTTTTTGAAAGTTTTCAGGAGAGCATTTTAAAGGTTTGAATCGATATAGCAAAAATATTTATAAACATATTTTAAATTTTACGCCTGCAATTTCTCAGGACTTGGAAGTGAAATTAATTAATACGAAAATATTTATATAATTATTTTAATTATAAGTGTTATAGGCTAAAAACTGTTTTATGCTGTTATTCCCTTTTTAAATAAATTAAGTTAAAAAACACACAACTCGAGTTGTGTCGTTATTACAAAATTAATTTTATTATATATTGCAGAATATATCGACATATGCTGATAAATCAAAGGATGATTTCGAAATTTACAACATTCAGTAGTCAATATTAGATTTTGGAATAACAGCATAAGTTGAGTTATGCTTTTGTGCTAGGGCTTAGTTCAACTTGGACTAATAACATAACTCAGATATGCTGTTACGACTTCATTCAATTTACATATTCAATAGTCCAAAGATAAATGGGGAATAAAAACACAAGTATAGTTTTCAAAGGAAAAAATGTGAGATATGCTGTTATGTACGTTATGAAATGTAGTGATACAGCGAGATATGCTAATAAGTCTTGCCTTGTATCTGAACAACTAAACAAGGTATCATCACCAAAATTTGTCACAATATGTAATCGAATATGGGGAACATCGTGGCATCAAAAACGCAATTTGAGCATAACTCGAGTTATGCTGTTATGCCTTGTGACCACAGATATGTACATAAAAACAGATTCTTTTATTAAAAATGCGTAATAAAGTACAATAGAGACCAATTCCACAAATGATTTAGGCAAAAATACAAGTATCAAGTAAATGCACCTGTCTCTAAGTCGAAGTATTCCTCACTAGTATTTTATTTTTCCCTTTTATAAAGGGTCCGCCAAATAACTTTTTTTTTTTTGAAAATGCTATAAAAAAAACTACTGAATGTTTTCTCAAATTTCTTTTTTTATTTGAAAGTACAATCCTTCCAGTTAATAATGGAAAATAATTTCATTCAAATGGCTGCCTAGGCTGGCCATGCAGTAGCCTACACGATCGGTCCAATTTTTAAGCACATTATCGATTGTGTGCAGCTGTATTTCACCAATGGCTTCACGAATATTGTCCTTTAAAGCGTCAATTGTCTCTGGCTTGTCGGCGTAACACTTATCTTTGAGGGCACCCCACAAATAATAGTCCAAAGGTGTCAAATCGCAGCTCCGAGGTGGCCAAACGACATCAGCTTCTCAGATCTTCAAAAACAGGGCGCAAAACATCGAGTGTAGCTTCGGCTGTGTGGCACGTAGCGCCGTCCTGTTGAAACCAAATGTTGCCAATATCCTCCTCTTCAATTTTTGTGAACAAAAATTCGTTCAACATGGCCCGATAACGATCGCCATTGACTGTAACGGCAACTCCTTGCTCATTTTCGAAGAAAAATGGCCCAATTATGCCTCTGGACCAAAATCCGCACCAAACAGTGACTCGTTTTGGGTGTATCGGCTTTTCAATATATGCGTGCGGGTTTTCTGTGCCCTAAATGCGACAATTTTGCTTGTTTACATACCCGCCAAGATCAAAATGAGCTTCATCTGAAAAGATTAATTTTTTTGGCAAAATCGGCATCTTCTGTAAGTCGATCGCTCCCAGCGTTGTTCAAGCGTATACACAACCATATTTGTTCAGCGGAAGGATAAAACTAATTATCTGTCAAATCAGACATGAGCTAAGTGTTACCATTCACGAAATAAGCACTAGTTGAAAAAAAACATTAGATAGCGGACCCTTTACAAATATAAAATTAATTCCAGACAATTAAGTTTGTCATAAAAATAAACAACACTTTGGAGCAAAGTAAATCCTCTTTGGGTCATAAAGATACTCTACTTAGCACGTATTAAACGGATAATGGTTGAAATGTCAGTGTCGCGCCGTACTGTCATTTATCCAACAATCCCACCCATGTGTAGATGCGGCCGCCACTGTCTTCGTCTGTCAGGCTGTGTGCACGCCAGAAATCTTTGTGTCAAAGCTGTACGACATAATATGAAAGGGAGAAAAAAACACTATGATTTGATTTTAATGGGACTTGATTATTAACTGCAAATTCATTAAATCCCCATGAAGAACAAATTTACCATTTGGCTATGAAAATATATTGACTTAATTCATTTAACATTTAGCCCTCAAAACGTTAAAGCCACACACAGAGATGTGTATACAAAATGTACGGAAATTCAGATATATATCTATGTATGTACGATCCGTCTGTTTTCCGTATAGTGTTTTATACTTAAACAAAGTATAGCAGAAGTAAGTGGTGAAACGGCAAGTGAAAAGGCCAGAAAACAACAACAGCCACATGAAGCAACACCAACCAACATGATGATAATTGAATAAAACTTTTGCCAATGGCTAAAATGAAGAAGAGATAGCCGGGAGTCGACGACGACGACGGCAATGGTGTTGGACGGATATGTCAGAAACCCAAGCAATCGCCCAAAGTGCGGCAAACAGCAATAGCAAAAAAAAGTTGGCAACAATATGGTCAACTCTCAACATGAAGATACTCAGTTAGTCAGTCAGTCAGTCAACCAGCCAGCCAAACTTTGCCATAGATACAGACCGATTGTAGGCAAGAGGGAATGAGTGAGAAAGAGTGGGGAGGCTCAGACGATAGATTTTCAGTCAGAAAACCCGAAAGCATCCATTAGCAAAATTGTGTATTACCATCGATATGTACGAAATCTGTATACGAGTATGTATTTACGAAGACCAATTGATAAATACTAGATGGAATGCAGAGTTTGGCATTATTCTCGTTTAACATTATAAAAGTTTAGAGTACAAAAGGTATAAAGACTTCAATATTGTAAAGATTGAACATTTTATAACAGTTTGTTATATCGCCGTTAATCTGATTGATGTCCGGTATTTTATATGTTCTAGCGAAAAGTATCCCTTCGGTATTTTTGAGTTGTTATTTAAACTGCTGCCAGTTGTTCAAGTGAATATTATGTATTTCCAATCCTCCAAGGTGATAATAATTTACCTGTAGTGGATAATATAGGGTGATCTATTTCGAGGATTATGTCCATTAAATGTTGGACGCGGCTACGTCTCAGATGGTCCATCCGTTGAGTCCAATTTTCGATGACTCGTTCGAGCATTTCGACTGGTAACTGGCGAATGACACGCGTGATGTTTTGCTCCAAGGCCTGAATCGAAGCGGGTTTGTCCGCATAAACTTTAGACTTTACATATCCCCACAGGAAAAAGTCTAACAGTGTGATATCACACGATCTTGGTGGCCAACCGACCGGCCCAAAACTTGAAATTATCTGCTCACCGAAGTGTTCTCTCAATAAATCCATTGATTGATGCGATGTGTGGGAAGTGGCGCCGTCTTGTTGAAACCAAATAGTCGTTTATCATGGCACGATAAAGGTGACCATTGACGGTTACGTTCTCACCGGCATCATTTTTGAAGAAATATGGACCGATGATTCCGGTACGTCGGATCGGGAATCGGTCAATGGTAAATAGATAGCTCTTAACGAGAGCTAAAATATTGCTCATGGTTGTCAAGGCCGTGGGTCGACTGGAAAGTGTTTTTTTTTTGGATTAAAAAAAATGGACTTAGCGCAATTAGCGAACGATTATTTTGATAATAAAACTGAATAATTTGTAAACGTTATTCAGACGTAAGCCTTTCCATGATGAAATGCCAAACAATACTTAACAAAAATAACATGACAGCATGACACGACTCACACGTGATCTGTCAAAAAAAGGCTATTGAAATAAGTATCTCTACTTAGATCACCCTATACAATATCGCCAGCAAAGGCGCACACCTTAATTCCCAACAAATACACTCTAGAGAAGATTTCTTGAATGATTGGAATCCATAAAATTGGTGAATGGAGGAGTTATCTCCCTACGTTATCTCCCTAAGGTTCCCTAGTCGCTGTCTTGATCACTGAAGTTGTCCACTCTAGTTAAGATTTATTTGTGGTTCTTTTGCAATCATTTTCCTACTTCTAGAGGTGTCCTTAATACTGGATAATTCCTCAATAATATTGAAAAAAACACTCTCTTTCGTATTTCCTGAGTTCTTCCTTTTATATGAGAAGACTACTTTAATATACCTCCCAAGATTGTTCACCACCACTTTCCTTCGCCGCGTTAAAAGCTATCCTAGCTTGCTTTCTTAGAACTCTAGGATTCCGATTCCATCATCTCATCTCAGATTTTCGTCGGATATGACTTATATACAATGATGACTACAAATGCCAACCAAATCTTTATGAAATTCGAGAGAAAGTAATTTCTTAATCCAATAATGAACTCTGTGAATTTTAATGCTGCTCTAACAAGATGGTGTACAGTTTCATTAATTGTTTTGTTAAAAAATATATTTTAGGTTTTTAACCATCACATAGCCAATCACATCCCAAACCTGTCATCGAGATTAACTTATCACTCGGACCTCGTAATTTTATATACACAAGTTGATAAACATGTATTTGTGTATGTATCTCTTTGTACTTATCTTTTAGTACTCGTTTAGCAACAACAACATAGATTGTTATGTGTAAATGTCAATAAATAGTAGTTGTATGGTGGGGGAGACGTTGGAGTGCGGATAAAGAAAATTACGCCAAAGGCTTGAAGAGAAAGGTGATGGCTTAACAAACATCGAATAGGAGAGTGTGATTATTATTGTTGGTTGTTTTTTCCCCCTCTCTGTAATGATGGGCCATAGCGTTAGCATTATCTTTATCTTTATCATTATTATTTGAGTTTATTACTTTCTAGTTTGTTCTGTTAGGTGCTCTATATGGCTACTGTGATTGCGATGTTAATTTTTATGCCATCAATCATCGGTTCATCCATCCAAGCAGCGAGCAACCATCTACATCATCCGCTCTTTCCCGAAATGATGATAAAGTCGGCGTTTGCCAAATGTTAAGAACAGGCCGAGAGAGATAGAGAGTGAGAGGACAAAAGTTTGACAAACCAAAACTCAAATTACGAACAATTTCCTGAATGTCCACAATTTGGGAAATACTTTTTTCCGATAGAGAGAGCGAGCGGAACAATAGGACGACTTGATTACTGACACATAATGGGTAATAAATGCAATTTTCGCTGTTAAAAGTTTCGGCCGCTGATGTACATAAATACATATTTTTGGGTTTAATCATTAATTAATTAAAGCGAAATAATCGCCTTCTTATGGAGATTTCTAGGAGACGAAAAAAATTACCTATCTCTCCACAACAATAACGCAAATTAATGGAGGTTTACAACAAAGACGTGAGAAATTACTGACGAAAGTAACCATGAGAGTTCACGAAAAAATACCATGAGAGTTCATAAATGATAAGATGGTTTAAATTGGATTCAGATATTGTTTGAGGATTTTTTCGAAATGAAATGTTTTGTAACAAGCTATAAACAATAAAGACAACAAAATATATTTTATAGTACATACTACAGACCTTAAATTAGACAGATGTGCCGTCCGGACGAAACGTCAAAATCTATCAGTTACGAACGAATAGGAATGAAATGTCACACGCGAAAAAACACTTTTCCGCGAACATAGTTAGAACTTTCTTTGCACTAATCAATTAATATTAATTTTTTAATTGTGACAATTACAAAAAATTCAGGAAAATCTGTCCGAAATCCGCGGAAAACCTCACTCTTTGAAGTCCTACTCGTTGAAATTTCTATTCGCTCGTAACTGACAACTTACTCGCTCCGGGATGACATATCTTATTATTCATTATTTTTGGTACATACGGCAAACTTGAGATGTACAGGATTAAGGATAGGCGAACTTGAGATGTAGATGTCGCTACAAAGCAATGATTTGTTTTTGCATTTCAAAAGAAGTGCTCTTAGAGAACAATATGGCGACTCACAGTGAGTGTAAGGTTATTAACAACAATGATGCCAAATGTCGAAAACACAGAAACTACATGCATAGAGCTGAAAATCATATTGCAGTAAAATAAAAATAGGTAACATAATTTAAAAATGTGTATATAACGGGTGTTTTTTAAGAGTTTGAGGACTTCAAATGGTAATACAAGACAGAAATAATGTTGAAATGAAATTTTTTTATTGCAATCTGGTAGATAATTTCATGGGATTTGTTTTTAAAATATGAGTTCCAGTAAATATCCGCCGCGGCTACGAGTTACATGGTCCATTCGATCAGTCAAGATTTTGATAACTTTTTCCAATAAATCTGGTCGTATGGCGTTAACGGTTGCTTGAATAATGGCTTCCAATACTTCAAGAGTTGCTGGTTTGTCGGCATAAACCAATGACTTAATATAGCCATCTAAAAAGAAATCCAGAGGATTAAATCGCACGAACGAGGGGCCCAGTGAACAGAGGCACTTCAGAAAATAATGTCACCAAATTTATTTAACAATAAATCGATTGTTAAGCGCGCTGTATGGCAAATCGCGCCGTCTTGTTTTTACCACTGTCATTGATGTTTAGCTGATTAATTTTTCGAAACAAAAAAAAATCAGTCGGCATGGCTCGATAGCGCTCGCCATTCATCTTCATCTTTCAAAAGCCACACCTTCATCTTTCAAACGCCAGACCTTGATCTTTTAAAAGCCACACCTTCATCTTCCAAAAGCCAGACCTTCCTCATTTCGAAATTAATAGGGACCGATGATGCCGCCAGCGTGTAAACCGCACCAAACAGCCAATTTCAATTGTCTTGGCTCCAAATATGGCAATTTTGCTTATTGATGTAGCCATTTAATCAGAAATGAGCTTCATCACAAAACATAATTCTTTGATTTGAATTTCGCAAACAGATTTATTTTTTAAAAAGTAAATTTCCACAACGTTTTTCTGGCTTTAAACAATTCATGATGACTTGCCAAGTCTTACTGGACAGAAATGTCAAGACAGTTTGACATTATCAGCTGTCAAACCATAGTTATCGATATCGAAGTTTTGTATGCAGCTTAAAAACACCCTTTATTTACTAATTCCATGTTAATATTTTGTTCCCAGTTTGCAATTTTCAACATAAATATTTACTTTTTAATTTCTGATTTCGCATTAATTTGTGCTTATTCTCTTAAATTCACAAATAAATAACAACAAATTACACCAAAAAAATAGTTGCCACATTGTAAGATGTAGAACACGGTATTCTGCGTTTACTTAAGACAATTGGCAGAAGACAATTGAGAATATGTATTGGTTGTCAAGAAAAGGGAAAAATTGTTTGTGTGACGTAGGCGTAGGCGTGCAAAATGAAGACAATACACTTGTTTATGCACTACCGAACAATAATTCAATGTTTACCAACATCTCAGATAAAAATAAAATTTTTCCTACTTTTCGGTCTTTTGCGATTATCTTTTGTTTTTTAGAAATTACAACGAATCGTCATCGAATTTGCTGCTTACGTCAAGACAATTGCCGAATTTACTGCATTCAAAAACTCAGAGATAGTGTGAAGACAATGAGAGATGTGTAGGTGTATTAGTAAAAAAAGTGTGTTTGCTATTGTCTTCGCAAAACTGTCTCGTGTAAACCCCAGGTAAGGCGGGAAAGGAACCAAAAAACTCTCCTGAAAATTAATATTGCTTAAAATTGTTTAGGCCAAATCAATCACTTCCACCCGAGTTTAAATGTTGTTATCAACACAAATACTATATTAGTTCGAGAATTAAAAATCTCATTAAAATATGAAATTCAATTTAATTCGTAAAATACATTTCATACATTAGATATGAATAATATGTACCTACATCCTACGAAGAGTAGGTATTGTTGTTCCTCTCGCAACTTTATCATAGAGACGGAAACCACAAATGTATCCCTTAAAAGAGCAATAGAAGAAATATGTTGCCTTTCGACAAAGATTCATATGAACCAATAAATAATGTAGAAATGAAATATAGCATTTCACATTCCTTTTCTATATGCTTTCACAATAACCAAATACTACAATTGTGCCCCTGCCGATGTTTTGGATGGGGGAAGGATTTAAGGATTCCTAAATTTAAATATAGTAAATATTACTTAGTTTCAAAACAAACATAAATATTTTTGTTTGCAGCAATAGCTATACAATATTGGCAGAATCAATTCAGTGATAGTTTAATTAACACATACTGAATAGTTAACATGTACAGACATACTTCTAATTACGAATTCTAAGGATACTTTGGAGAAATGGCCAAATGGATTACCTCTTAATATTAGTAAATTTAATTTTATTACTCTTGAAATTTATCTCAAAGTAAAAAAAAATGAGCTCGAGGTATTTTTTAAATTAAACAAGTAATAAAGTTCAGTCGGATAAACCTACTTATGAATCCCTTCACCTTGAGTCCCATAGAAATATTCGTAAATTCATTTTTTCTTTCAATTAAATTCTTATCAATTTTAATTGCATTTAATAACTTTAAAGTATGTACTGCTATTAAAAGCTGTTTATATTTGGTACAAAATGGTCCATTTGTGTGAGAGATACCAAAAGGGGCGAACCAATAATGGCCACTTTTCTCTAGACACTAGGTACTATAAAAGTATAACACTGTACGAAAATTCAAGTATTTGTATGCACTGGTATTAAAGTTAAAACCTGTTAACTAATGGTACAAAAAGGTCCATTTGTGTGGGAGGTATCAAAATGGGAGTGACAATAACGCCCATTTCTCACTGGACTCTAGGTATTATAAAAGCATTATACCGTACAAAATTTGAAGTATTTATATGCATTGGTTATAAATATATAAGCAGTTAACTTTTGGTGCAAAATGTGTGGAAGGTACCATTTGTGTGGAAGGTACCAAAAAGGGAGTGGCGACTAATAAACTAATACTATGTGTGAAATTTCAGGAGATTCGAGTAAGTAGTATAGAAGGTATTTAAGAATCAATATTTCACTAAAAGTTAACCCTTTGTGGGGAAGGTACTAGAAGGAGTGGACCAATATGGCCCATTCTCGAACATAACCGGAGATAGAGAAAAATATTACCGCATACCAAATTTGAAGTCAATCGGTTACTCCTTTCGAGAGTTATCGTGCGCAGCAGACAGACACACAGACAGACAGACGGACGGACATTGCTCAAATGACTCAAAATGTCCTAAAACGAATACCCGCCAAACATTCTTGGAGTCTTAGGTCACTCCTTCGATGTGTTACACTTTTGGCTCATAGCAAATGATAAGGGTTTTTCAACAGGGACGCTACAAAAGTAGAGCGACAGGGACAGCAAACGACGCCATATTTTTTGCCGCTCTTTTGACATTTCTCTTCAGTAAGGTTTGCCATTTCATGATGGAAAGATATACGAGCCAACAACGAGTCGAAATTATTAAAATTTACTACCGAAATTCGGAGTCATTGGCCTCAACGTTAAGAGCGCGAAAAATCGAAAAATCATCTTCAGCGATGAGGCTCATTTCTGGCTGAATGGCTTCGTCAATAAACAAAATATGCGTTATTGGTCAGACAGCAATCCACACGTACTCCATGAGTCATCATTGCGATTTGACGCCGACCGAGGCGGCCATAGACTTGACGTATTCCTGTGGGGATACGTCAAGTCTATGGTCTATGCCAACAAGCCAGCCAAGCCAGCGACGTACGAATATCGAACGTGAAATTGCAGCAGTATCGGCCGATTTATGCTTGAAAACCGTCGAAAATTGGTTTCAGCGTCTGGACTTCTGCAAGCGAGCCCGTGGTGGCCATGCAAAAGAAATCGAGTGTCATACATAATAGCATCGAACGTACTTTCACAGGAATAATGAATTTCATTGATATCCAAAACTGTTTTTGTTTTATTTAAAAAAACTTTTGTAGCGCTCTTATTGACGGACCCGATATATACCCTCCTCTCTAAGGTGAGGGGATAATAATTTTTAATATACATAGAAAATCATTTCAGCAAATAAATATTTTTAAGATGTACATTTAAATGAAATAAACAAATTATATGTTATTATTGTTTTCTTATTGTTCCCTGAATTTTCAAGATGTGCGTTTAAGATCCAAATTTAGGCAGATTATCTATTTCATATTTGTCATTTTCTCTTAGTTGGTATTTTAGGGGATATGTGTAATTAATATGTGCGCAAATAAATAATAGTGAAAATGCAAACGAAATGTTTTTTGAAAAATATTTCAGTTTTTCTTTATCAGATAAACAAATTGCTTGAGAACAAATTTAAAAAAATACTTCTATGGTACTAATTTCTCGTTTTAAAATCAATCCTTGTCAAATTTATTAAATGCCGCTTTTGTTTTTGTGCCGTTGTATCTGTCAAATTACAAACAATCTGTCAAATATTACAAATTCAATTGTAAATATACAAAATGTTTGATTATAAATAACATTGCAGCTGCTATGGGTTCATATTCAGATGGGACAGATCCATTCGTCTTTATTTTTTTTATTTTAATTACCATTATTCATTATCCATTCAGGGGTAGAGTACATACCTGGAAATAAAAGAAGAAAAAAGTGAAATCGTTATTAATATTTAATTACATTTTTCACTTTGTGCATATCAATGAAGAAGGCGGCGTTAAAATTGTCCATTTTAAGTGCATTTGAAAAAAATATAATTTAATTGAATACGCACAATATTTTAAAAAAGCCTTCGTCGACGGACATCTCCTCCGCATTTTACTATCCAACTTGGGCGGAGACATGGCCATGACTGTAGTCGTGGACAAAATTCGAAATATTATTAATAAAGTCGTCTCAGTCACAATTCAATAAATTTAATGAAAAGTGGCGACAATTTTTATTCCACGATGAAAAATATTTCGCACATCAACAACGATACAAGAAAAATCCAAAAACTAAATGTATGGCATGCAATTTTTCTCGAATATGAATTGCAAATATTGACACACAGATGACCATAATTGGATTAAAAGCTGTATTTTTACTCAGAAATGTACTTACTTTTGATGAAATCAAAAGTGATTGTATAATTGGAAATAATGTCAATAATCTGATAGTTAATAATATGAACGAAATAAACATTTGCGCGCATATTTACAAATGCTTAAAACAAGAAGATTATTTAAAATATATATTGAGCGCCCCAATAGGTGAATTGGTAGCGTGCTTGCCTATGAGTTTGGGGGTTGTGGGTTCGATTCCCACCAGAGGCTCTGGTCTGTCGCTGCAAAATCTAGCATCATGGTCTTTGTAACCCGGCTTTTCCCTGGACCGTAAAATCAGAATATAAATGTACTTTGTATTATAATTACAAATAAATAAATAAATAAAATATATATTATTATTTTTTCAAAAATAGTATTTCTTTCCGTAAAATTAACTATGTATAGTTATCGATTTTGTTTAAAGCTAAATATTAAAAATTACATACATATGTATATAAAGGTAAATTTAATAAAAACAAATAATTATTACAAGCACTTCAAAGAAAACTAAAAAGGAAAAAATCGAGCGATTTTTAATTATTTATTTTTGATATTTAAGAATAATAATATTTTCAATATTTAGGAATAAAAATGTGCAATATTCCAAATATGTATATTGAATTTTTAATCTTATTGAAAAAATTAAGAATAACAATTTTGTTATATTTCAAACTATTGCATTTTTTAACCTTATTTTAGGAGTGTTCTATAAAAAATCAACAATTTTCCACATATTTGGAAACATTATAAAAGTTTTCTAATTGTTATCGAAAAAAATTAATATACACGATTTTTTTATTCAAATAAAAAAAATAGATTTTTTTCATTTTCGATAACTCTGTGGTTTCTCGCAGCACAATTGATACTAAATGTGTATACTTGAGGTAGGAAACACAAAAAAATCGAGCTATGCTGACTGATTTTTTGTTTCCAAAGATTAATCTGCTAAACATAAACGTCATTTGGTTCCAACAAAAGACGGCGAAACTTGCCTTACAGCGCGCTAAACAATCGATTTATTGCAAAATCAATTCGGTGTTAACTTTATTTCCAGAAGTGGTCCTGTTCACTGCGCCCCTCGTCCGTGCGATTCAACGCCTCTGTATTTATTTTTACATATACATCATTTGTTTATGCCGATAAACTAGCAACTGAGGCATTTGAAGCCAATATTCAAGCCACCATTGTTAAAAAAATGTTATGGTGAAAAATGTCCATCAGTCGGCGGCAAACAGCTGTTAGGGTTGCCAAGATTCACCATATAAATAGTCCCCCCTTTTTCTACTGTTTTTGGTGATATCGATGATGTCTCATCCTATATCCTTTCTAACAACAGTAAATCAATTTGTGGTAAGGAATAAGAATAATAAATTCAAATAAGTTTGATAAATAATCAGTTTGACAAAAAACAAATACAATGCAGAAAAATAAGAAATACCTATTACATGAAATGTCTATGAATGGCACATAGTCACGTTCTTCGCTGTATTTTACAAGTAAATTTTATTCTTTCGAAAAAAAATGTTAAGGACTTTTAAACACGACTACAAATTGAAACAGCTGTGTTTAATTAGCATAATATTCAAAAAAAAAAGTTGCAGTTTCATCGGCGTTAATAAATACCCCATTCCAGACCCAATATTACACAATAGAATTATTCAACTTTGCAAATTAATTGTAATTGTAACAAATTTGCACTTTACTTCCTTCAAATTAGCGTGAAATCATTTACTCTTCTTTCGCCGCAAGACCATTCAAAACAAAATAGCAAAAACTTTAAAGTGAAAACATTTGTCAGAACAGCCGACGGTCGTTGCTTTTGCTTTTATTTTATATAAAATTTACATTCGTCATTAATATTGTCAGATTTACAGAAGAAATCAAACAACATTTTCAGCAATTATATTTTTATGGTTCCCTATTTTGTTTTGTTTTCGTTGTTATTTTTTCCGTTTGTTTGAGTTTCTCAGTTTTTTGTTTGACGGTTGTAATTTTTTACGAACACAACACGTGTTACCCGAAACGCGTTAAACGTGTAAACCAAATACGAAAAAAAAAAACAAGAAACGTACCGCCTGCTGCACCTTCCAATACTTCACCACCCGGCAAAAAAAGCCCAAATGAATACCAGGAATCTGAGAGGGATTTATGGCAAATGTTAAATTTGGGGGGAGAGGGTTCGTCGTCCACATTAAAAACTAAATGGGAAAAATAGCGCTGAACAGATTTCAAACAAAAACACAGACCGAGCAAACATTCCTTGTTTTGTTGGAGCGAATATTGTTTACATTAGCGCCGTCGCCAGATGTTCTATCGTAGCCGTACGTAACACAAACGTACGCACACCGAAACCGAGCGATATAACCACCACACGGCCACCCCGTGATGTGGTTGGTGGTGGGCGTGAGTACATGTGCTGTTGTTGTTAGAACCCCCGGTTCACGACGGTATGAAGAAATCAAGAATTTAATTTTATTTCTTTGGCAGAAATTAACTCAAATTCAAAGTAAGTTATAATTCCAGCTAAACCTTTCCAACAAAAGACCAACGACATCCTGATGTAGTAATAAAACCCTTAGCTAAGACTACTGTAAAATCTGATACCCTTCACGGAAAGCATGTTGTTGCTTTAATCAAATTTTTTATTAAAATTTTCGTTGAACTTTAATTTATCCTTAAAATTTATTAATTTTATTTTTATTGAAAAGACAACAAGTGCACAGAGAGAAAAAATTTCCACAAATTTAAAATTTGAGCCAAAGACGTCCTAATATTTTAAATTAAATTTAATATAAAATGTAATATTAAAACTAAAGACAGTTTTCCTAATACTTTTGGTAAATCTTTAATACTATTTATTAACTAATAATTTCAATCTGTTAAGTTTTTGAAAATCTATTCTACATTCTTGTAATTTTTTTAATTATTGAGTTTTCCTTGAAGGCAACTAAAGAAATGTTTAAGCGCAAAAAAATCTCCTATTCTTGTTTGCAAGTTACTAACATACTTTACTTTAATCTTGAAACATAGATCTGCGAAATTAAAAACAAACAAAAAACTAATTTAGTAAAACATGTTAAGTTGAAAATGAAAAAAAACCATAACCTACAACATTAATTTTAACGGAATATTTTGCTCAGTCATATTCATATATTGTGTATATGACTAGTCAAAAGTATAAACTAGAGTAATGTGTTTACATTTGTGGCGGAACAAAAAAGTTAACACCACATTAAAATTAAAAAGATAATCATCGTTCCGAGTTGGAACTAAATGCATAATTAATTTTTACTAATAACTTAATTTTTCACTGAGATGAAAAACTGTTTAAAGAGCATTTGAGATGTTATCAAAAAAAGTTAAATAAAAATATATTTCCTGTTAGCAAAGTATTATCTTAAAATTGGGTGATTTTTAGTGGCGGAGAACATTCAATTGAAATAAAAATTGTGGAATTATAGTTATTTTACGCACGAAAATTAAAATAAATTCTATTTTGACGGCGAGATTACAGCAGTGTTACCGTTGTGCGACTAAAGTTGCAATTTGCAACTTTTTTGACGGCTTTTGACTTTTTGTGCGACTTTTCCATTCGGAGACATTTTTGCGACTTTTTTTGTAATAATAATTTTCTATTTTCAACAAGCAGTATTGAGAATATTATATGTAAATATTTTTAGTACCAGTTCAAGATATTTTATAAAAGATGGTATACAGTCAATGCCAGGTATAGCGAATTATATATAAGAGTATACTGTCAGAACCCCATCCTTTAAACCAAAAAAATTTTAAATCGACAAATTTATTTCTAAAAAATTATTAAATTCCCTAAATTGTAGAATTTGCATTGTTTTCTTGTAATTCCAAAAATCAATAATAATTGCACGATCGGTTTCCATGATTCGGTGAAGTATTTTGGGGATTTGAAACATTTTAGACAAAATTTGCATTTTGCAAACGTATTATTCGTTTGATTTACGCAAAAATGTACTTGAAATTTTACCGTCAGCATTTAAAAGAAATTTAACAAGACGAAGATATGATAATAGCCTTTGAGTTATTATTGTAACAGAAATAAAGAAATTAAATTTAAAAATTCTAAGGGGAAAAATCAAATATGGTCTACACCACTTAAAAAGAATACTTTTTCGATAAATCTGCTATTTTCTTGTATATTTTACTTTGTGCTTAGGACCTTAACCAGAACAAGATTTCCAAAATAATCAATATTTATGTAATCCAATAAATATCAAGAGTAATATGCCAACACATAGTTTAAGCAATGTACTGGGTTCAATTATAGCAAAGTGCAAATGTTATGCTATTAAAAATCTTTCTGTTAACTCTACATGAGTTAACAGAAAATAAATTTCTTATCACATACAAACGATTTCTTATTAATTTCATAATCGTTTTGTTAAAGTAAAGTGTTTATAAAATTGTGCGACTTTATTTTTCGAAAACTACTTTTTGTGCAAACTTTTTAAATTTTTCAACGGCAACTCTGGATTCCAGCATGGTTGCCAGTTTATGCGATGTTCTCTCAAGATTTTATTGAATTTTTTATATAAATAATTTGAAGTAAAATATTGATTTGCTTTGATATGATTTATTTCAATTTGATAAACAAATTTTGATATAAATAATTCCCGCAAAACCCGCCAAGACCAAAAAATCGCTAAATCTAGGGGAAAACACCCTAAACTGACAACCGTTGATTCCAGCCTCCACTGCCATTTCGTTCAATTGAAGGGAAATGTTTACTGAACAGTTCGAACTAGTTCACACAACAAGTTTATTTTAGTTCAGTAGTTCAACATGTCTTTTTCTTCAATGAAGCATTTCGTTCACTCATCGCAATCATGTTCCAATCAGATTCCTTTAATATAGAGTGAATTGAACTGGTGATTTACTGAACGAAAGTAAGCTGGTGAACGAAAGTGAGTTGGTGAACTAAATGAACTCATTTGAACTGAACGAAAATACACAGTAAATATATTTGAAATCATTGGACCTCGCCGCCATCGTGTTTGGTTGGGTTTAGACTCTATGGTTAAAAATGTCAAATTTTCCCAACATATATAACGTTTGAGCACCCCAGTGGGCGTGCTCGCCAACTAGTTTGGGGCTCGTGGGTTGGATTCCCACCAGAGGCTCTGGTATAACAAGAAACATGGTCTTTGTCACCCGGCTTTTCCCTGGACCGTAAAATTAGAATATAAATTTACTTTGTATTGTAATTCATATAAACAAATATATTACGGTTGGCAATTTACATAATATAAATTAGGAGGTACTTATCAAAACTTGACTATTCCACTTTACAGATATGGTTTTTTTTGCTTGATAGTATTGATTTCAATACTCAGCGATAATATTTTGAGAAATATCTATAATTACACCGGAAAAAAAGAAATAAAAGGCATTTCATCAAAAGTAGATTATTCCACTTCAAAATGACATTACCCATTTCAAATATGCATTTTTGGAACAAAATATGATTAATCCAGAAGTTAATTACCGATTTTTGTCAAAATGAAACATGAGATGTTTTATCCCCAAATTCTTCAGCCAGAACTTAAAGTTCTTAAAGTACAAAACCCGTGGCCACAATGTGTCCGTAAGAACTAAACTTTACTAAACTGGTAGTCGTATCGGCTAAGTAATGTAACACCACTGCGCCAAAGATAAAAATCTTAACATAATTGTAACATTTGGACCCAATCTTTCACTCGAGAAACAACGACGCATAGATGTCATTAGTGCAATCTTTTTACTAAGAACGGATGAACAGCCCAGTTATTCACTTAAAAATTTAAATATAAATAAAACATATTGTCATTAATTTTTGTTTATTTTTAATTATTTAAAGCTTCAGATTATTTTAATTCAGAATAATATTTCTGATACATAACTAGTTTCAGCAAAACAAGATTAATCCACAGTGGTTTGAATCAAAACATGATTATTCCTCTGGAGCACATAACAAAACTTGATTATTCCATTTCAAATTTTGGATTTATTCAAAATATATTAGGGGTAAATTTTTGAAACCTATACAGGGCAATGACTAATTTTGACGTCTTTAATAATGCACCAAAATTTCGGGTTAAATACCTAGGGCCATGTTTATAAAACTATTTTCTCAAATTGTTCAAAAACACAAAAAGTGGAATAGTCAAGTTTTGAAGAGTACCTCCTCAAATAGTAACCCTCGTATTCGGATCATCATATACACTATGCAGACGTTCAATCAATTGTTGTTTATTGTATTTTGGGACAATGATCCATAGATCCTGGTGGGTAATTGTGAACATCATAAATTAACTAATTTGACAAATATTTATGAATAGGCAATGTTCATGTCGGGCTTTTTGGTCATATGCTTCTTTTGACTATAACTGAAACTGATTTATTTCATATTGCACTAACGTTTTGTTGGTTTATTTCCATCTTCATCAGGAGTGATTTTAATTTTTGAATTCTTTTGGGAAAATTTGTTGCACCTTAATATTGCACTAGTTTTTCACTTCACAACGCATTATTAATATAATAAATTATTAAAAATGTCACAAAAAACTACGTTAAATGATTGCAATAGAATATCGAAGATTTGTGTTATCTTTATCCCCCTTTGTATTTATTGATCTGAATGCATTGTTGTATCCTCATGCTTTCTAGTCTGTACCTTTTATTTTATTTTTACTCCTTGTCGAGTATTTTAATTTTTTTATATCAGCTGTACTTATAGCTATATCGGTTATATGGCTTGAATTCTTTATAACTTTTTTAATTATTATTCTTTCTTTGTTTGTTTTTTTCAGCATTTTGTGAAGGAGACTTGTGGAATTAATTATGAATCGAACAACGTACAAAACTTATTGAATTTTTCCGAAATTTTGCGAAAAGTTATGGAAAATATGCTAAAAAGAGTACGTATGTGCGAAGCAGAAAATGGACATCACTTGCAGGATATAATTTTCAAAGCTAATTGCAAAAAATTCCCCAATAATATACTGTATTTTAAAAAATTATAATAATCGCATATATAAAAAATGTATAAACCATTTAAACCATATAGCTCATTTTGCGCCACCCTGTATATCCTCTCTCACTCTTGTATGTTGTGAGAGTGCCATTTGCCGTGCCTTTGTTTATTTCAGCTTGATGTGATGCTCGTTTAGCCTAACACTAAGCATTCGGTTTGTTGGAAATATTTTTATTATTTTGATGCAATTTTGACAGCTTTATAGTGGTCTCATAGTACAAATTCAAGATCGAAACAATAAATAAAAATTGATTAAGGACATACTATTATTAGGTGTTTTAACAAAATGAGAATATCTATCTGTGTAGGAAATGGAGGAATTTGTGTTTATAAATCATCTCAATTGACGTTGACAAAACAAAATTGCAAACAACCCCAGGGTTGTATATGCGTGTTTATTGGTTGGTTAGTGGCACTAACTTTACAATAATTTATCATGGGAAAATCGAACTGTCAAATCTCAATCGGTGGTCACCAAAAAAAGAGTGTTGCCAATTTAAATTTCTCCGCCTCCAAACAAGCACCAATATGTAAATGCACCCTATCTGTATGGCTGATCATATTAACCTCCTTTGCATTTGTCGTTGTCGGCACAAGATGGCATAGTTTTGTAAGGAAGATAATAACTGCAATATGGGTGAATGATGATAAAATTTTAAATTACACAGTGTATTTTCATTAAAACGAAAATTATTAAGCCAAAAATAATGTTTGATTTTAAAAAATATTTTCAGTTTCAACAAACGAATTTTCAGTTATAGGAAATAAAATGTACCCTAAGAAAAAAATCGCTTCTGTAGTATATTTTCTGGAAACATATTATATTTGAGAAAAATTACTTTTTTCCTATAGGTAGGAAAACAAATTAGGTAGCAGATTTAAATATTTCACCGTTTTTAACGATAATTTGCACCAAAACTCCGAAAAAAATAACATTGATAAGAGAGATATTCAAACCTTTTTTTCCGGTATGTAAATATAAAATATTTGCACCAAAGTATATTTTATTTAAATTTTGATTCCAAACATATTTTGTTTCCTGTTTTTTTCTCCGTGTATAGTTGTCCAAAATTTGTTAAGAGATTAATATTTTCCCAATCAGAAAACAGTGCTGCCATATCTGCGCCTAAAAAAACGACATTTATGTTCGTTTTTATAACTCAGATCAGACAAATTGGTACATCAAATGTATGTATTTGTTATTAGCGTATATGGTCACCCCAACTGACAAAGTATGAATATTTTAGTGTTGATGTGTTTATGATGGAAGGCGAAGGCGTCACAAGTCAAGTATATCATGTGCGGATAATAAAATGCGCGCGAAAATGTATTTACTTTTGAGTTGGGGCTCTGATTTGCATTTTGTTTTTTGTTCTTGTTTTTCTCTTTGTCTCTTTATTCAAATTTCTACTGAACTCCCTCCCTAACATGAGTGAAATCAAGTAAGTGATTTCGGCCAAATGATTTTTGGAATTATGACATTAATTTACACCATTGCAAGCACAAGCATGCCAAAACATATGAGGCACTAAATCCACTTGTTTTTTATGATCTACAAAAATACGTTAATAAATTTGATGAAAAATACTTCTCTCACTAAAACCTCCATATAAAAATTTAAATCGAACCTGAAACCAAATCAAATGGACTGACTGCTCAGTAAAATAGAATACCTTGCTACTTTAAGACACAATTATTTCGAGCCATAAACATGATACAATTTGCAAAGTTTACGATTCGACAATTAACAATAGAGAATACACATATGTATACATACTTCAACATTCCAGTGACATTCGTGTGTCCACCTCTTGCAAAGTGTTACGTTATCTACTAGAGAGGTAGTACAAAATAGTGCAATCAAAGCTATCGGCGATTTGACAGTCAGTTTGTCTGTCAACAACGCCATTCGGTAAATTGTTAAGTGGGGAGATTATTATGACAAGAATTGGCAAAGAACAAGAATTTCAATGATATTAGCGTGGCAATAAATGATCGATTAAAAACCGGTTTTATTGATTTTATGACGAGACATTCAAACGGATTTCAATGAGAGTTTAGCTTCCTAAATTTTAATTCCGCTGAATCAGAAACTATATTTATACATCAATTGTTGAGATAGGCAATTTCTTGAAACAATGTTGTTGTCAAATAATGAAATGTCGCATTAAGTTAATAAAAATGCTACTACGATATAAGAAGTGAACAGGGCAGGGCGTCTTTAATTTCCATTTATGTGGGGAAAATCAGAAATTAATAGAATAAATTAAGTAATATTTATATAAAAATATTATTTTGCATGATTTTTGGCAAGGAGTTTTTATTTGGCCAATATTATCTAAAAGTGAACCACGATAAACTATTTGTCCAATTTTCCGTCGATACAAGTTGACATAGTTTTGTGTCGGCAATACCTGTATATACAAAACTGCAATACCACTTACGAGTTCGGTACTATGCAATGTCTCAGTAAAATAAAAAAGTGTGTACCCTCTTTTGGTACCCCACACACAAATTTACAGATTCATTGAAACCCAACTTCCCAATAACTTCTGTAACAATCATCTAATTTTTTTCATTTCATAAATTTTGTCATGTTCTTACACCAGAAGAAGATTATTTATGTTACACATTGCATAGTTTTCTGAAATGTTGTTCTACATAACTCTATTTAAGTTATTTTATCATGAAGTTTTTTTAAATAAATACCCTTGTTATTTCTTCCATCGATATTTTATTTATATACAACCCAACTCTCATTCGGGAATTCATTAATGTCGCATGGGCATTAGGTGTAGATGATTAGAACGTTTTGAAACAGTTAACGACATATTTTACACGACTAAACTAAAAGCCAAAAACCTGTTATTTTATGTCATAAAACCAAAGATTAGCAATTTGTTGTAATAGACAGGGTGAGGCTTTAAAACTACATAATTACACATAATAGTCGTATTCTCTCGTTTTAACGAATATTTTTTGATTTGAATATAGAAATAAATTTACAAATTTATTCAAAATTTAATTCTTTGAAATAAAAATATATTTGAATTCATTTATATGCTTGAAATTTGACGGTATTCTCAAATGAGGTAATTCATGCGAATTCTAAAAGATTGAAGAAAATAACATAAAAATTTAAGTAAAAATAATAGTTTATAAATTTTGCCTTGCATACATTCCAGGCTGATGTGACCCGGCCTAAACTCCAAACGCACCACAGCCCTCTTGTCGTTATCTAGACCGGATGCCTCACTTATCGTGATATTAATGAGGGGTCACTTACCTTATTGGACGGCACATAGGGAGACGAAAGGTCTTGCGAAATTATTTCTGCAGAAGATGAAAAAGGAGAAATCAATAGCTCATATTTCTTTGGGGAGTTTAGATATAGAAAAGATTTCTGATGTTAAGATCAGCCAATTTTTACCTTTCTAAATCAATCAAATTGTTTCAACGGAAGTGGCTAGGTAAAACATATATTTTTGCTTACGTCAATGTGTGTCACAATGGACTACATCAGGCACTCCCAACCGAGGGAGGAGCCCTGAGTATATTTAATAAATATATTATTATTTCGAGTGAATTTTTAATTTAAACAATTTTAATTGCATTTTTATGGAGATATTGAGTTTTGAATATGTCTAAAAATGATTCTAATGAAATTTTCGGATTATTTTAAGACGTAATATATAAATATTTTTTATAGTATTCTTCAAATCGTTTTTAAGTTATTTTTCTGATTTCAAAACAATATATATTCGCTTGTAAATCCATTGAAGAATAGCTTTAAATTCTTTATATTCCTCATGGATTTGTCCTTATTAATTTGATTACTTTGCTATTTAATTTGATTACTTTGTCTCACATTCGGCGAAATATGAGTTTATTGAAAATTGCAATTTAAAAAAAATTCATCGAATTGCTCATTTGTAACTATGCCCTTCAAAATTGACAAAATTTTATGTTTCTAGAAAATCTTGCCTTAATCAATATTTTCGTTCGTCAAAATTTAATATGCACAAGTCTTGCGGGACGAACGCAAATGTATGTACGGGGTCTATAGCTAAATCTGAACCGACATTCTTCAAATTTGGCAATGTTAGTACATGGATCAAGTAACTCCACCATGTTAAATTTCAAAACGATTGGATGTAAACTACAGCATCTTTAGGGCTAAAGGGCCAAATCGGACGAAACATATGGGGGCTATAGCTAAATCTGAACCGATTGTCTTCAAATTATGCAATGTTGATCCATACTTAAATAAACTCTACCATGCTAAATTTCAAAACAATTGGGAGTAAAATACAGTTTCTATAGGGCTAATGGGCTAAATCGGTCAAAATATATATATAGGGGCTATAGCTAAATCTGAATCGATTTTTTTCAAATTCGGCAATTTTGGTCCATGTATTAAGAAACTCTAACGAAGACGATTGGATGTAAACTACAGCGTCTATAGGTCTAGTGATCCAAATCGGGAGCTATATCTAAATATGAACCTATTTTCTTCAAATTCAGTAGTCTTCTTTCCAGGTACATCGGTGTGAAATTACGACCTGTACTCGACGGACAACTTTAGATGGACAGACGGAAGGGCGGACATACATGGTTAAATCGACACAGTTAGTGATTCTGAGTCGATCGATTATAATATCCTGTACCTCAGTGTGGTGTAGGCTATAAAAATGGACTTTTATTGCCCATTTTCAATCCCAAGTTACCTACAGCTATAATAAGTAGCTGTACCTGATTTCAGTTATCTAGTATACAAATGCAATTTCAATTTTAGAAAATTTTGATTTCAACGCAATTTTTTAGAAAAAGACAAATTTTAAGGAATTTGCTATAAAATTTCAATTTTAATTAATGTTTTTATAAAACTGCAATTTTCATTAAATTTTGGTAGAAAAAAATTAATCAGAAACAAATTATGTTGAAAAGTGCAAACCAAAGAAATTTTATATAAAAAAGCAAATCCAAAAAACCCAAAGAAATTTTCTAAAAAAAAAATATAAAATTGCAATTCTCACAAAATTGTCTATAAAATATTAATTTCAACAAAAATGCTATTCCAAAGTAAAAATATATTTTAGGCGATATTTTATTTATCATATTGAAAACGAAATATAATTTACCATAGTTTTTGTGTCGGAAGGGGCATGCCTAAGTATAAGTGAGCAGAACATGACTGTTAACCTAATTGCTTTTGGTGCCAATTTTTATTGTTGCACAGTGTAAAAGGGTGGTCCATGTAGTAGTGCTGTTTTTTGCCACCTTGCTCTGCAGCGATTTGACTCAGTATGCTCTTTCGTATAAACCAATAATACGCTGAAAAATTTGCAAAGTACCAAAAGTGTAACACATCGAAGAAGTTACGAAAGGCCCTAAGTATATTTGTCGGAAATACGTTTTAGGGCATTTTAAGTCATTTGATCATTGTCCGGCCGTCTGTCTGTCGGCCGGCTGGACAGGCTAAATTGAACATGAGCCATTTTGATCCACATATCACAAAGGGTTAAAATGTTGCGAAATATTGATTCTTTAATAACTTCTCTACTACCTATTCGAATCCTCTATAGTTCCACACATAGTAGTGGTTTATCTGTCGCTTTCTACTTGAGAAATACAGGCCAAGTGGCCCCGCCCCTTTTGGTACCTCCCACTAAAAAAGGACCATTTGGTACAAAAAGTTAACTGCATATAACTTTAATACATATACATATTGTCGCGCACCTTTTGGTACCTCCCACACAAATGACCAAATCATACAAAAATTAAATAGTTCATAACTTAAATACTAGTACACATAAACATGTAATTCTGTATATTGCAATGTCTTTACAGTACCAACTGTTAAGCGAAAAATAGCCATATTTGTCAAACCCCTTCTGGTACCCACACACAATTTGACAGATTCATTAGAACATAATTTAACCATAACTACTGCAGCAAGCATCTCAATCTTTTCATATTTTAGACAACATTTCCAATGACTATAGACTGACAAAGAATGAAAAAAAAAATTTCTCACCTTTCTGACATTTCTCCACACCATATTCCACTACTCACAAGGTGAGGGTATACTTATTCGGTTTTTCCAACTATTTCTGTCTTTCTTACTTGTTATTTATAAAATTTATTAATTTTTCGCGGAATAGTTATTTTATTGTCACCAGATTTTTTTTAATCATATTTTAGAGTGTATTTTCTCAAACCACTGTGCATTAAAATGACAGAACATTAGCAAACATCGTTTGTTTGCTTAGAACTACGCCAACAACAGGTACGAGTACAACAACAACAGTCAGTGATAATAATAATGACATCAAAATCAGGTTTATCAATAAAAAGAATTCAAATTGTTATTATTGGTTTAGTTCATGATGTTTTTGTTCTTGTTATTGTTGTCTGACTCGTATCTCTGGCGCGAGTTCAGAGTGTGGAGGGGAATCGATGAAATATGAATAGAAATGACTAAACCCAGACTATGATTCTAAAAGTAATATACATTAGACGATTTGCAACGACTGTTGCTGATGCTGCTGCAATGTGGTGGAAGTTTAGGCCAAAATAAAGTGAATTTCAGTGGCATAACAGAAACAACAACAACTAAGGCCAAAAAATGGTCAACAACAATAATAATGGCTAAAATAAACCATTAATGGTACAAACCATTTTCACAAGTCATCGCCTGGCAGCTTACTAGCATTCACCACAGAAATTACAACTGAATGTTTGTAGTTGTCACCACCATCTGTTTGTTTGAGGTTAAGAATTGAGGGCAACAATTGGGTAAAAATACTATATAATGATACTCGTAGTATCATAATCAAAATACAATAGGAAAAAGCGGTCAAGTCGATTGTCACAACCAAACTGTTTCGCCCTGTGTATCGCTTCTCGAGTCTACTGACATCAATGAGTCTACAGCTTAGCATCAGAGAAAAATAAAACCAAAACATCATCATCAGCCATGTGTTGTGGTGGCGACTGGAAATGATTATTCAAAAATAAAATCATATTTTACGGTGACTCGAAGAAAACTTTTTATTACGAAATATGTTCTATACTTTCACAGTTCAACGAACTTTTTTTTTATCTCCCGACTCTTTCGCGTCTGTAATAAAGTCGCATAGCACAACCGGTTCTAAACGTTTGAGAATTTCTATCTGAAGAATTTTGCTCTGCCCATCAGCACCAGCTAGACAAGACAACAAGTGAGATTTCAAACGTGAATTTAGTGAATTAGTAAATAGTTAACATGCCTCCGTTTGTTGTGATCCACACCTTTCTTCTCTTGGATGGATAGGATGAATATGTGCTTAATAAGTCATACAAATATTTAAACGCGTTTCATTTAAACAACAACAAAAAAAACGTAATTAACAGCTCGTAAAAATATATGAAACTGCAAATTTTGGACTTCTTCAAAAACATAAATCAATATCTGTACAATTTATTTGTGTGTGAATTTCTATGAAAACTGGTATGTTGCAGGTTGATTATTTTGAATATGCAAATAAATTGTGGCGTAACACATTCATACATATATCGTATACAACTAAGTAAGAATAATTCCACTCCTAAAATCGATCGTGCGATAAATCAATCAATATCTAAGACATTTTTTAAAGGTCTGAATAAGCTATGTTCTATTGTTATAATAATGATATCAGAGACAAAATGGACATGGACAAAGAAATAACTGTAATACGAGTATCTGTTAATCGATTGGATCAGATCGATCAATCCATAATTAATATACATACGAGTACGTTTTAGGCGCATAACATGCATCACAAATTTTAAAAATATGCCCCACGTACAAGTTATTTGAAATTTTTTTATTTATCAATTATGAAAAAACAGTAACAAAGAATAGAAAGTCATGCGGGGCCGGCTATATAACACCCTAACGATGCGAAATGGGGCACTTCGATAATTATTTGGAATATGAGCGCCCTAGTAGGTGAGTAGGTAGCGTACTCGTCTATTAGTTTGGGGTCTGTGGAGAAATTTACTATACATTTTTATTTCTGGCAGCACAAATTTTCAAAGCAACGTTTAGGAATTCATTCCATAAAATTTTCAAATCGTATATCGATGGCTTATATCCAAAAGGTGCTATATTTATATTTTCGAAAATGAAATTCAACATTTTTGCAAAATACATACATTTAGAGAAAACCGCGGAAGAAAATTTAAAATTTGATGTATTTTGCAAGCCCGTGTAACACTCATAAACCTTCTTAAGCGAAGTTTAAGATGCCTTCTGTGAAGAGTGAACTTTACTTCATAAAGTATATTGCAAAATAGTTGAAAGCAATGACGTCTTTATAGCGAAAATTTGATGCTTTCGACTGCAGAATTCCAAAATATATAATATTACCTGAAATGCGCTATAAAACGAGAAAATTAATTCATTATTAAAATATCTAAATCGAAAAATACTTAGAGTAATATTTTTATTATGAATTGCGGGTTTTATTCAAAACGTATTTAACATTGAATGCATTTTCAATGCACATATGAGAAAAACTAGTTATGTGTGATATCTACAAAACGTCTAAACTATTTACATTGATATGGGTATCGCAGAAGAGGTAGAAAACACTATGTCCAAACTACATTAAAAACCAGTAAGGAAAGGCTAAAGTCGGGCGGTGCCGACTGTATAATACCCTACACCACTCTCGTAATATTGAATAACTCTGATATATACATTTTGTAATTCATGTATAAATTGTTTACATAAATTTACTTTTGGGACATTTTATACTTAAATAATACCCTGTACCACAGTGTGGTGTAGGGTATAAAAACGATTGGATCTAAAGAGCCAAATCGGATGAAACATATATATGGGAGCTATAGCTAAATCTTAACCGATTTCCTTCAAATTCGGCAATGTTGGTTCATGGATCAAGAAACTCTACCATTCTAAATTTCAACACGATTGGGTGTAAAATACAGATTTTATAGGACTAAAGGGCCAAATCGGACGAAACATATATATATGAGCTATAGCTAAATCTTAACCGATTTTCTTCAAATTCGGCAATGTTGGTTCATGTATCAAGAAACTCTACCATTCTAAATTTCAACACGATTGGGTGTAAAATACAGATTTTATAGGACTAAAGGGCCAAATCGGACGAAACATATATATGGGAGCTATAGCTAAATCTTAACCGATTTTCTTCAAATTCGGCAATGTTGGTTCATGGATCAAGAAACTCTACCATTCTAAATTTCAAAACGATCGGATGTAAAATACAGCTTCTATAGGACTAAAGGACCAAATCGGACGAAATATATATATGGGAGCTATATCTAAATCTGCACCGATTTTCTTCAAATTCGGCAATGTTGGTCCATGGATCAAGAAACTCTACCATTCTAAATTTCAAAACGATCGGATGTAAAATATAGCTTCTATAGGACTAAAGGGCCAAATCGGACGAAACATATATATGGGAGCTATAGCTAAATCTTAACCGATTTTCTTCAAATTCGGCAATGTTGGTTCATGGATCAAGAAACTCTACCATTCTAAATTTCAAAACGATCGGATGTAAAATACAGCTTCTATAGGACTAAAGGACCAAATCGGACGAAAGATATATATGGGAGCTATATCTAAATCTGAACCGATTTTCTTCAAATTCGGCAATCTTGGTTCATGGATCAAGAAACTCTACCATTCTAAATTTCAAAACGATCGGATGTAAAATACAGCTTCTATAGGACTAAAGGTCCAAATCGGACGAAACATATATATGGGAGCTATAGCTAAATCTTAACCGATTTTCTTCAAATTCAGCAATGTTGGTTCATGGATCAAGAAACTCTACCATTCTACATTTCAAAACGATCGGATGTAAAATACAGCTTCTATTGGACTAAAGGGCCAAATCGGACGAAAGATATATATGGGAGCTATATCTAAATCTGAACCGATTTCAACAAAATTCAATAGCGATCTTAACAGCCGCAAAATACTCTAAACTGCAAAATTTCAGAACGATCGGAGTGAAATTGCGACCTGTAGTCGACGAACAACTTTACATGGACGGACGGACGGACGGACGGACGGACGGACGGACGGACGGACGGACGGACATCGTTAAATCGACTCAGCTAGTGATTCTGAGTCGATCGGTATACTTTAAGGTGGGTCTATCTGTGTTATTTTAAGGTGTTACAAACATCTGCCGTGAAACAAACTTATAATACCCTGTACCACAGTGTGGTGTAGGGTATAAAAATTGCAAAAATATTGCTGAAAGTAGCGAAAATCGCGAAATGCAATTTTTTAAAATAACGTGAAGTGTATAACGCAGAAAAGGTAGAAAACACTTTGTTCAAGTTACATTAATATACTTGCAAAAATATTGCAAAACACCGCGAAATGCATTTTTTAAAAGAAAATGATGTGCGTAATGCTGAAATCAATATGTTTAAATAACTTCCAAAAATATTTGCAAAAACATTGCAAAAATCGTGAAAAGCAATTTCATTAAAAGCACATTAAGTGGGCAACGCAGAAAAGGTAGAAAACTATATGTCTAAATAACTTTAAAATATTGCAACTAATCGCGAAATTAATTTTTTTCGAACAACAAACTCTACACCACGGTCAGCTTCCGATTTCTATGAGTAAATGGAAGCATTTACAAGAATTGAAGTCTTTGATTCCATCCGAGTATCATTACTTTTATCATAACATAAACTATAGGGTGATACATTTCGAGGTTCCCTACTATTTTAAAGAAAAAAACACAGAAAATTCAAATTGAACGGGGAATGTTTATTATCATTTGAAAGAATATTCTTTGGCATTTATTTTTTGAAGATTATGTCTATCAAATGTTGGCCGCGGCTACGTCTCAGATGGTCCATCCGTTGAGTCCAATTTTCGATGACTCGATTATGTTGACCATAAGTTGAGCGAAGTGCACGAAATACAATCCTCACAGAAAGTGAATTTTCGTAATAAAAGTTGAACGATTTGTAAACGTTGTTCCGGCGTAAGTCTTTCCATGATGAAATGCCAAACAATACTTAACAAAAATAACATGACAGCATGGCACGACTCACACGTGATCTGTCAAAAAAAGGCTATTGAAAAAAGTATCTCTACTTGGATCACCCGTTATATAAACATAACATTACGTGTACTATTTGCAAATATAGAAAAATCGTTGATACCGTCGTAAAAATTGTTTGTCTTCACATTGTATCTAGGAACACTCGCGTTCTTTTCAACGTATGTAAGGTTTTTATACAGAATCGTGACAAAATCTTATTTCATTTGGCTACCCACACTTCGTATTGGAAAATTTCTCCGAGTATAGCCCTACCAATAGCTATTTATTTACTATTTTCCGTAGACAGTTTGGTGTTTAGGTTCAAAATATCTTTTAGTTTGAATTGTGTTCAACATTTGTTATTTTCAACAAAAGTTGCTATACCTACAAATTCCACAAAACATAGACAATTTCCGAAGAAAAATAAGGGCTATATTTCAGAACTTCGCGTACAATGGATTATATTCAAATTTTTTTGTTTGTAGCACATAGTAGCTATATGTAAAACATATCGTAGAACAACAGTTCGCTGAAGCTCAAATAATGTTCATTCAATAAAATTTTCATTCTGAATTTGTTGTCGAATTGAAAAGACTACCGGAAATTCGATTTCGAGGAATAAATAAAAACTCATTGAGGTGTACATAAATAAATATGTGTTAACGATATCGAAGGAAATTTGTGCTTCGCGTTTGCTAATAATATTACCTTTGACCAATATTATTTTTGAGAATAATTGGTATTCAATTTGGAGGATATACAAAGTTGGCCGAAAAAGGGTGAAAAGTGAGATATTTGCACCTTGCAGGAGGTCGTTTAATTAGCTCTTTTTCTGCAGATCAAACATCTGGGCCGTACCATTTATGGCCGGTCCAAAAGCCCGAACAATAAAAAATTTTTGTTGGTCATTTCCCAAACGTGTTGCCCGCTCTAGATGTTTAAGTTTTAATCAGATTTCGATGAAATAACTGCGAATCAATAAGATCAATTTAAAATAAGAATTTGCAAATCCGAGAAGCATACTAATTAAAGAAGATGATAATGAAATATAAATCCTTTACGATTTCTAATGATTATGTAAAAATGCATAATTCCTAATATCCTTAATATTACCTAAGTTTTGCCCTATCCAAAGTTACCACATTTCTCAGAAGAGTACACATAATAGAGAGAGACCTTGGGTAAGAAGTAAAATGCCAAGCTTACCCTCTGAATCAGGGTATTTTAAAACTGAAGTTCTGTTGACATCCCCGCTGAAAACTTCTTCTCTCACTTCCCTGGTTGAGACTGCAACTCCTCCGCCCTCTGTCGTAGCGGTAGCAGCAGCTCCCACTAATGTACATCCAAAGGTACAGATCAGTGTCGGCTCACAAAAGACTACATATACTAACAAACAAGATAATGGCAGTAACTTTCTGCCTCTTTCAAAGGTCCCTCAGCCTCACGGCAAGCTGCGGCCTCAATACGATCTTCTGCTTTACAGAATACTGTGAAAAGAACGAGGTCGAACGAGGAGTCGAACCCCGCTGCGAAGAAGCGTCAGCATGTGACCGCCGGAAACGAAGCAGGAAAGTTAACACCTAACCGGTAAAGAACCCTCTGGGTCTAGACCAGCAAAGAAGGCGTTTAAGTCCTATTCAAGACCTCAAGGTAGGAAACCAGATATCCCTCCCTTCCCAGAAAACCTTAGACCTGCAGGTGGTGGTAGTAGACATGGCCGACCCCGACGGGAGGATAAGCCCTTCTAATTGGAAGCTACTAGATCCGTAGCTGCTCAATCTAATACTTTCAGATAGTTGGAGCAGTAGCGATGTAATCTTCGATGGAGCACAATGGAAAGATGGTATAAAACTTATGAAATGTGCCAACCTAGAGTCATTGTACTTTCTTCGATTGGCCGTAGATAACGTGAAAGCCCCCTGTCCTGGAGCACAAATCAAAGTTTTGGTTCTTATTGCTTTACCTCTTCGAACGACAGCGACAGCTTGGATCGCAACTGAAAGGTAAGACGGGGATTTGGTATCGGCCACTTCCGCATTCAAACCTCAAAAGGAAACTAGTTCGAGTAGGCTAAGAGTAGTGCAGATAAATCTGCATCACTCTATAGCAGCCTCGAACGAACTTCTAATTGCCCTCTCTATCTCTTCAGTTGACATTGCTCCAGTAACCCCATATCGTTAAGAATAAGGTAACTGGACTGAGCAATGTAAATTTTTTCACGTACTGATCTCCCACTGAAAATAAGGCGAGGACCTGTATTGTAGGTAGGAAAAATTTAATCCTAATCCTTCTACATAATTACAGCAATGGTGATCAGACAACTGTCAGGTTAGAAACATAAAACAACCAAACGTTACTCCTCGCATCAGTCTATCTACCGTATGAGGAAATCAACCCGCCAAACGGGTTAGTGAGCAAGCTGGTGCATGACAATGTACAATGCGACACCAACGCCCATCACTCTCTATGGGGAAACTCAAACATTAACACTCGAGGTGATTCAATTTTTTATTTTATTTTAAATTCTGCCCTAAATATTTGTAACGTTGGTAGAGATCCCACTTTTCAGGTCAAAAATAGATCGTAGGTAATAGACATAACATTGACTAATCTTGATGATAATGTTCTTTCAGGATGGAGAGTGTCCAAGGATAATTCCTTCTGGGACCACTGGTACCCAAGGAAGACTACCTGGGCTCAGTATAATGAACTTGTTGGTAGACAGCTACCGTCATTGAAGCATAACTTCACTGACAACACCGAGCTGAAAGCAGCAGTTAATGATTTTACTGCAGCCTTGCTAGTTAACTTTGAGAAATCATGTCCCCTTACGTACCCGGGTAAGTGGTCTCAATCTGCATGGTGCACCAAAGACCTTCGTAGTTTGGGACAGAATGCAAGGAGACTGTATAATAAAGCCAACAAAACCAAATTAAGTGCAGATTGGGATTGCTAAAAGGAATCTTCCAAACAGTGCAAGAATGAGGTAAAAAAGCCTCAACTCTGTGAAAGTATAGAAAGTGCGAACGAGTCCTCCAGATTCCGACGACTGCTATCAAAAGATCCAAAGGCGCTGGGTACCATGTAGAAGGAAGATGGTACTTGGACTGAGTCCAGCTCAGAAACTCTGGACCTTTTAGCGACGACACACTTCCCGGGTGTTCGAACGTAGTCCAGGAGGAATTTCCCAATGTCAGTACAAGATCAAGTACACCACAGTGTGATGAACGCGCGTCCACTGTGGTAAATGACCTAGTATCCGACAAGCAAATTCTGTGGGCTATAAACTCCTTCGAGCCCTTTAAGTCTGCCGGACAAGGTGGCATATCACCAGCCATGCTAAAAAATGCAGGGCCAATAGCAGTTAATATGCTGTCGCTGATTTTTACGCAATGCCTACATAGGAATTATATACCCTCAAATTGGCGTAAGGTCAAGGTGGTTTTCATTCCCAAAGCGGGAAACCCCAGTCACTCCACGCCCAAGGACTATAGACGTATTAGTCTCTCGTCGTTTGTTTTAAAAACGCTGTAAAGACTGATTGACACCTATATTAGGGGTAGTCTACAACCACCATTAATCAGTCACTGTCAACATGCATACATCAAAGGCCGCTTGGTTGATAGTGCTCTTCATGACGTGGTTGGCTACATTGAAAATAACCTTGAAAACTCCGATTTTACTTTGGCAGCATTCTTAGATATTGAGGGGGCCTTTAACAATGTGAATTTGGAATCCATACAGGAATCTTTGTTGGATGTGAGCACACCCCCTCTGCTGGTTGGCTTGATTGACACAATGTTGAAAGGCAGGATCATCAACTCAACTCTAGCAGAGGGTTCCATTAGGAAGACTGTGACTGGAAGTACACCAGAGGGAGGGGTTCTATCTCCTCTCCTGTGGCTTCTTGTCATAAACGGGATACTCAGATCATTCGAGAAAGATAGAGTGAAAGTTGTCGCATATGCCGACGATGTGGTTATCATGGTTGGTGGCAAATTCCTCTCAACCATTACTGATCCTATTCAAAGTGCTCTTAGGAAGCTGTCTAAATGGGCAACGGCGAACGGGCTATGTTCTAATCCAACTAAGACAGAGCTAGTACTATTCACTAGGAAAAATAAGATAGAATTTGTCTCGACAGGGTGGAGTTGGAACTGTCCCCAGAGGCTAAGGGCCTGTTTTTGCAACTTCTTTTTTGCCACTTCGCACGTCAAATGGCAAGCGAATGAAATTTTTGGTATTTGCACACTTTGTTTTGGACATAAACAAAGAAGCTTTCAATTATCGCCAACATTTTGGTTCTTATAACACAACAACGAACGAAATGAAATGTCAAATCTGACGATCAGAAAAATTCATTCGTGTCGGTTATGTTTGCCGCACTTTTGAAAGATAAAGTGAATTTTTTTGGGAAAATGAATAAAAAATTGATAAATGAACCAAACAACATTAACATGTATCTTTTGCTGAAGTATCCACCATAATTTCAAAAAAACCTCTGTTTATTAATGTGTATAAAATGTATTGAAATCCTACAACTACACTGTTGCTTTTTAAATTGTTTCTTAACACCTTAAATTAGGTGACCCAAACAATCATTTATTATACCTATCGAAATATAATCTCTTTCTGAATTGGTTTGGTTTTGTCCGTCCGTCTGTTTGTAAATGTATTCTTGTTACCAAATACAGGTCACAATTATGCTCAGATCACTATCAAATTTAGCAAGAACTTTCTTTTTAACTCTATGACTTACTGAAATGGGTACAGAAAGTTTCCGATTTAGATATATCCCCTATATATACATATATGATCAATCAAGCAAACAATTGTATTTATTTTCGGTTGCTTGATTATTTCTCATTGTCTAAAATCAGCTGTTGGATAGGGTTGCCCCCGTTCTGATATTTTCGTGTGGAAAAAGCTTTAAGAAATTTCAATAACAACATGTAGGTAATATTGGTATTTGACAGGAAGACGATGAAGAAAATAGCTTTCTTACCCAACGATAAGTGACAATGAACCAAATTATAAACATGATCGCTTGGGTAAGAATAAGAAGAAGAAAATTATTGCTTGGGTAGCTATCGCACGTCTGCGTTTTGTTACATTTAACTGAACAGGCTGTAAGTACCTTGGCGTCATACTTGATCAGAAATTAAACTGGAAAAAAACACTGAGGAAAGAGTCAAAAAGTGACTGAATGCAATCTACTCCTGCAGAGGTTCCATAGGTAAAAGTACTATCCACTGGATTTACAACGCGATTGTGCGTCCCATCCTCACCTATGGTTCAGTCAAAGAGATTCTAGAATAAGAGTATGCACGGCGAAAATTCATGTGCAGAGTTGAGTTTTTCTATTGAAGTGGTGGACATAAAGGAATTTTAAATTGATTAAAAAAAGATATGTTCTCCGTTTTCTTTGTTTCAACTAACGTATAATAATTTTATTTTGTGCGTTTATTGACGTGCATGTGAAAAAGTGAAAGAAAATCACACAAAATACACGATTTTTCAATAAATTTTTTCATGAACTCATCTTTGCTCACGAGTCGGAATTCACCTTTCGTTGAGGTGAATGAAATGGTATCTCTTCTTATATACAATCTCTTTGGGTTCAGTGGTGTGGTGGAAAGCGACTGGGTACAGACACCAGCTAAAATCTTTAGAGAAAATTCAAATAATTGCTTCTCTATTCATAACCGGCGCGAGAGCGAGCACACCGCAAGCGGCGATGAACACTTTACTAAACCTTCAACCGATAGGTCAATATATTAAGTGTAGCGCCACCAAGTGTGCTATTAGGATCCGCGAATCACTTATGTGTCGCAACTCAGACTGCGGACACTCAAAGATCCTTAATGAAGCATCTAACAGGCCCAGGCTGAGGGTTCTAACAGGACAATCTGATTACTTGCCACCTGTTCTGAATTCCTCCACAAGGTTGGACACGACGATGCCTTCTGGATCAGATTGGCTGGATGGTGATCTCCCCTTTCGTGGTCACGCGCTTTACACAGATTACACAGACAGCTGGCATCTTTAGTGAATCTCTTAGCATTAGCAGATCTTTCAAATTGCCAGACGCCTGCAGTGTCTTTCAGGCGGAGGTTTTTGCCATCCTGGTTACCTTGCGTTTAATAAACGAAGCAAGTTCACCCAGGCAGGGTGAAAACATAACTATCTATGTTGATAGTCAAGCCGCTCTGAAGGCACTGAACTCCTACGTCATTAAATCCAAGTTAGTAAATGATTGCATATTAGAAATGCAAAAACTAACAGTTAACGTCAAGCTCTGCTGGGTCCCAGGACACTGTGACATCACTGGAAACGAGAAGGCTGATGAGCTCGCATGGAATGGGTCAGCGATGGACCCCTAGTGCGGTGTCATCACTGTATCCACCAATGTGTGAGTTCTTCGGCATGTTAGAGCGCATCTACAGGGATCAAGTTAACCAGAATTGGTTAGCCAGACCGGACTGTAAAATCGCTAGGTCTCTCTGGCCACGTATGTCACAAACCAGAACAAAGGACTTGCTGAACCTCACAAAGAGGGATTTACGCCTGTTATTGGGCGTTTTCACAGGCCACTGTAACGTTAGAGCGTTTACATCAAAGTGGCAACGGACACAGAAGACTAATGTCGTCTCTGTACGGACGAAGAGGAGCTTGAAACGATCGAGCACCTTCTTTGCCATTGTCCTTTTCTTTCTAGAAGAAGACACTGCTACCTAGGTGACTTTACGATCGAAGATCTCGAAGCTCTGTCATCGCAAAAAATCGTCAGCATCCTCCATTATATTAGCTGCCTGAAGTGGCTAGGGATGACAACCGCTCATCCATCTGCCTAAACGGCATTATCCACTGCAGGAACTTCTCTACCCTCTCCTCTTTTAATTCAACATTTCTATTTCCAGCTCTTCTCACTTATTATCTCATTTTTCAATCTATACTTTTTTCTGCTGTTTTCTCCAAATCTTCAATTCTTTACAGGACTAACACAATGGACCTCTAGGTCTCCGAGTGGAGTGGTAGTGTACTACGTGTCCTTTAACCTAACCTAACCTATGATTTCGGGTTCGACATATTACCAGCCATGATTCATCTTAGAGGATATGACTGGAGGATACGGAGAAAATTCGTTTCAAGTACCGATTTTCTTTAACTCATAAGGTTGAAATAGAACATAAATAAGGAGCACACAACTGGCTTTAAGTATATGCCCATGGATATGAGAGGTTGAAACATATCCTCTCTTCAACCAAACTAGCCGGCCTAACAAAGAAAACACAACAAATTAGGGAAATTTGTTCTTTATTTCTCAACATAATCTACTTTTAGCTCCAGAAACTTTCTCTAGCGATTGTATGTGGAACTAGTGCATTGTCTAGATTGTGCGCAAACGCGGCAACCATCATAGGCTGCCGGCAGAACCAGAGCAAGAAGCAATTTTGTTGCGTGAGCGTACAGCGGCTGAAAAGTGTTTTCTGTGTTTTCTTATTAGAAAGCCAAACTGAAAGCGATACTCTCAGCAAGAGAGCGCGTTGTGAAGCGTTTCTAGCTCTGCTTTGCTCCGTCAGAACACAAAAGCAAGAAAGAAAGAGAAAAACAAACCCAGACACTCTGATCTCTCACTTCATCACATGTGTAAATTCTCTCTCTCTCTCTGCAGTCGGCATGACATGTTGCGTCGTTGTTTTAGCAGTGACTTTGGGCTGTTTTCGCATTGCTTTGCTTCGGTGTGAGGTCTGGCGTCAGCCTTACGCACAGCTTTCTCGTGGATTTTTTAAACCATTTCTGGCGTGGACAGATTTTCCACCAAAAAGTTAGCTGCTTTTAGCTTTAATATCAGACCATACAAATACTTCAAAAGTTGTAAAGTGTAATTCTTTTATAGTACCTACTAGAGTCCAGATAAAAGTGGGCGGTATTGCCACGCCCATTTTGCTACCTCCCACACAACGACCATTTTGCACCAAAAGTTAACAGCTTAAAACTTTAATACCAGTACATAAAAAGACTTTAAATTTTGTACAGTGTAATGCTTTTATAGCACATAGTCAAGAGAAAATTTGGCGGTACTGGCACGCCTCTTTTGGCACCTCCCATACAAATGGACCATTTTGCACCAAATGCCACCAGCTTATACTTTTAAACCCAGGACCTACTTTAATGTTATTAAATGCAATTTAAATAATTTTATTAAAACGAAAAAAAAAAAAAACAAATTGAAAATGAGGGGATTCTAAAGTCGGTTTACCCGTCTGAACTTTCTTACTGGGTTTTCTCTAAAAGTTTATATAAAATTCATAAAATAACATTAAATTATATGATTTAATTGGAGCTTCAAGTAAACTTGTGGGAAAAGCGATTAATTTAAGTGAAAATTGTGGAGGTGGGAGCAGAGCCGACAAAAAATCTGGCAAAAAAAAAGCGCACACAGAACTCCACTCAGACTTGTGCTAAATGAACAAAAAAAAAAGCGGAAGGCGATTAAGTACCCAGTCGCACACTATACTCCGCGCTCCGAGTGCAAAAAAGCAAACGAAACAAAGCGAAAAAAAACAATTTCCAACTCTCCCTCCAGAAAGGAGCTAAAATTTCAATAAACGACATCAAGCTGCAGAAAAAAACACAAAAAGAACTCCCCATGGCAAGCAGTAGCAACAGCAGCAGCGATAGTATAAAACCCCGAGAATTGCTGGGGCTTCACCGGTTGCACTTCAATGCGGCAATGCATTTTTTAGCACACCATAAGAGAAGCGGGCGGACGGTCGGCCGGTCGGTCGATGCTGTTTGTAATACAATGGCCATGGGGTGTGCGGGGAAGGGTGGAGGAGTAGAAGAGAGTGCAAATGTGAATGAATTCTATGAAGTGGTGGTAGTGGCCGACACTAAACCCGGCATAAAATACAAGTACAATACATGCAACGCGCCAGCAACACCAACACCGACAACAACTACAGTTGAAGCAGCAGCAATTCTGTTCGAATATACAAATAAAAGGCATGAAACGATAGAGAGGCGACTTCTTTTCTAATGGTGGCAGTCCCATGGACGGACGGACGAACTGGCAGGCAGGCATGCATGTCATGCATGCAAGCAAACGCAGTAACAACACAACAAAAGACCAAAAAACAAGAAGAACAAGAGGAAGAAATGCATTGCAGCAGGAAAAATTGTGTACACAATAACAAGTGGTGTACAGGGTCAACATGCATGCTGATGCATATGCGCACAGTGCATCGAAAGAATCTACGCGTAGGAGATGTATAGCTTCATATTTTGATAGTACTCGTATGAGAAAACTAAAGTCGACTATATATAATATTATACCCGAGAGTTTATTATTGTAAAGAAATCGAATTTTGACGATACTTCGCATGTGTACCGCATCAAAAACCTTTAACGGTATGACCATCAACAAAATAAAATACAAAATGTAAAGTTTCAACTAAATTGTTTGGAAAATGTGATATCGATCCCAACCGATCTGCAACTATAACAAATATTTTTGGCACATTTTTTCTACCTAGGATTGTAGCGTGATTTCAACACACAGACGAACATAGCTAAATAGCCATAGAATTTTATGACGATGAATACATATAACAAGATAATACTTTTTAGGACCTGAGATACATATTTCATCCTATGGTAGAGGCTGGTGTCACATCACTTTAGTCTTTTATGTGATCGCTCATTTTAGTTTAGTTCAATTGAGTGAACTAGTTCGTTCATTTAGTTCACCAGCTCACTTTAGTTCAACAGCTCATTTCGTTTAGTAGATCAGCAGTTCAAATCAGCCGCTTATAAATTAAACTGATTGGAACATGAATGGTATGAATTGATAATACAAACGCGATTGTTTAGGTAGAATCCTGCACTCATGAAGACATAAAAATGGATACAACACATAACAGCTGAAAAGAGAGAATAAATAATTCAAAGCCTGCTCAACAGAAGACGCATAACAGCAGGTATTCGGTCCACAACTCTAGCAAGGTTTGTAAACAGAGTCGCCAAGTGGCTGAGTCCCAACACTGGATTTGTCATTTACTCGGAAAGTCAGGCTGCCATCTATACTCTGATAAGTAAATAAATGACGTCTGTCTATACTGACAGAATGCCAGACATTTTGGCAAACTTTTTACTCATTAGTACATTAGGATTTTCTCCAGTTTTCTCAACTCATCCTTCAATCCATGCTAGTTATGATTTTCCACAACTGTCCCCACACTTTGTCGAGGTACTGTCTTGTGTAATTGCGAAATTTGCTAAAACCAAAAGCTGCGAAGGTTTTGTCTAAGGCAAGAGAGTTGCCCCGCTTTGTTGGCAGGCCCAAGTGTTTAAACATTCGCATAGAGTTTCACGATGGGGGCCAACAACGATGACACTGGAGTGGGTTGGGATGTGAGCCGAGAGTGAGCGAGGGCCAAGTAGATGGTAAGGTAACAGAACAGCTATGGTTGCACCACAAGTCGTTGGCCTACAAAATGCCAGAGAAACAATTCTACACGGTTCAGAGCGTAGACGTTCACAAACTTGGCAAAGAGGATAAAGTAAGCATGACGCGACGAAGCCAAGTAAAGTAATAGAAGATGACGAGCGAAAACAACAACAACAGAAAATTTAATGACGACAATAAGCAGACGCAAATGCATTGGAGGGGAGAAGGAGTAGGTTCTAGTTTGCTGCAATTTGCTTCAATGTATACCTAAATGTGTGTGTATGTAAATGTGTGTGTATGTGTTAGGATTTAGGAAAGTAATAGAAGATGTGTATGGTGATGGCAGAGGTGACGAAGATTATGATTATGATGATGATGACGAAGACGACGACAATGAAGCAGACGAAACCAAAGAAGCAGTACAAAACCAGCTGTAAAATCCTCTTCACACCAAAGCCGTGCCACACATCTGATCTGAACGCCGTCTGACTCGACAGACTCTATAAGCTCCCACAGATAAACCTCCTCCAGACAGACACACTGTCTGACTGACATTCAGCCAGCGCTATATGGTGGTGCACAACAACAAACAACCCAGCTTATGGCCCATCTCCTTGTTGGATACTTCCTCTTGGACGTGTCTGTATGCCTATGAGGCTATACATCTCCGTGTGTCTCTCTGTTTGACTGTCTCCGAACAAATATGTATGCCATCGCATATGACAAACAACTGAACGGCGACATGGACTGACTGGGATGGCTGCCTGGTTGGCAGTAGCTGGCAATAACACATGGAAAGTATGGCCAACTTTGAGATGCTGCTGTTGGTGTTCGAGGATGCGGCTCCACTGCTACATCCTCCAGCACAACATCGATGCTTGGTGCGGTGCATTCAAGTAGTATAATACTCAGGGAACTACTCGTATTATCATGGTCGTGTTAATATTTGAAACAAAGCTAAAGAGTCTTATCATAAAGATACAGCGTTTGTTTTATGAACCAGGAAGTGGATTATAGAACACTTTTCTTCAAATAGAAAGGATGGGACAGAAGCTAAGAGTATCTTTTAAAATCCATAAATAATAGGTCAAGGATTATTATAGATAAGAAATGTTGAAAAAGGTTCAAAAAACGGGGGATCTAGTAATACTCTTGGTGAAGATCTGTTATTAAATCCATTTATAGAAGTCCGAATTTCCTGTAAGTTGGCTAAGAGAGTTGCTATTTTCACAACGTTCTTTGTGAGAACTCTCCGCGTGTCTTGTATAACTTTTGAAATAAGAAAATTTTTTCTGACTATGTTCAGAGTTAAGTGGACGCGATATTAGAAATAATTCTCGAATTTCGTTCTCATATCTGAAGCATGTACACCGAGGCTTCCTCTTCAAACTCGGCCCACGAAATCACAAACCTATATGAATTCCCAACAAACTTTGTGGCCAAGAGCTAAGCTAGAAAAATGGGTATTACTACTAGATTTAGCATATCAACATTTTTTCCTTCCAGTTGCATTTTTGGACTGGCACAGTGTGTTTTTATTAGTTTTTTAAGGATTTGTTTGAAATGTTGTATATGAATTCCTAAAAAGTACCTTACCTACATACTCGTATATTCAATATGGAACATTGTCGTAAACGGAACTTACCTAGAAAGAAAGGAAATAGTTTCGTACATTAGATTAAACAAGCAAATAAATTTCGTGGTAATTTTCTAACATGTTTCAATACAATGTCATCAGCATTATTCCGAAAAAAGGCTAAGATCCCGCCACTTTTTATAAAAACAATTGAAAACATGAACAAATTCATCATTATTATACAAATTAATCAAAACTAATCATTATTGGATGGGAGACGACAGAACATTTAAAAACAATGTTCATTCTCTATCTGTCTAAAGAAATGTTGTCTAACATACAAATATGAAAACATTTAGACGATAGCTGCAGAAGTTATGGTAAGTCTACCAGAAGTCTCTTGACGAAACTCCTATTTACGCTGAACAGTAGATACTTCAAAGACATTGCACTGCACAGAATTGTGGGTGCTTATGTGCACTGGTATCAATTTTTATGAATTGGCCATTTGGTGTGGAAGATACCAAAAGAGACGTGGCAATAATGCCAATTTTTACCGGACAGTAGGTACTACAAAAGCATTACACTGCAATATATATATTACTAGCTGAACCCGGTCTTCGTTGCCCCAGATTTCAGATTTCCGATCCCATACAATCACGTAGACTGCCACCAAATACGTATAAACAATTTACTGCACTCTCGCTAACAAATTGTGTAATATATCTCAATTCCAAAATTTAGCTTAAATGGACTAATTCTTGGACCAATCGCGTAGACTGCCATCAGATATATATACACTAAATTGCAGCACTCTCGCCAAATAATTGTGCAAGATATATCAATTTCAAAATGTTGCTTATATGGGCGGGGCCACGCGCATTGGTCTGATCCCGCCCATTTTGGACCAATCACATAGACTACCACCAGATAGATACACATATATATATACTAAATTGAAGCACTCTCGCTAAAAATTGTTCAAGATATCTCAATTTCAAATCACGCCCTTTTTTAACCAATAACGTAGACTGCCACCAGACACATACACAAAATTACAGCACTCTCGCTAACAAATTGTTCAAGATATCTCAATTTATAAACTTGGCTCTCATGGACGGAGCCACGCCATATTGTACAAGATATCTCATTTCCAAAATTTAGCTTATATGGGCGGGGACACGGGCCACGCCCATTGGTCCGATCCATCCCATTTTTGGACTAATCACGTAGAGACCAGATATACATTTATACACTAAATTGCAGCACTCTCCTAACAAATTGTGCAAGATATATAAATTTTAAAATTTGGTTGATATGGGCGGGGCCACGCCAACGCGATATATCGAAAATTCAAGTACCCCATTTTCACCACCCCCTACACATGTACATTCTGTGAAAATTTCAAGAAGTTCGGTCCAGCCGTTTAGACGTCTATACGGTCCAAACAAACAAACCAATAAACAAACAAACACACATTCCCTTTTTATACCCTCCACCATAGCATGGGGGGTATATTCATTTTGTCACTCCGTTTGTAACACCTCTAAATATTGATCGGAGACCCCATAAAGTATATATATTCTTAATCGTCGTAAAATTCTAAGACGATTTAGCCATGTCCGTCTGTCTGTCCGTCCGTCTGTGGTAATCACGCTACAGTCCGCATTAATAGAGCTAGGTTGATCAAATTTGGTACAAATACTTCTTATAGTTGCAGGTTGTTTGGGATTGCAAATGGGCCATATCGGTCCATATTTAGATATAGCTCCCATATATAGCATCTAACTTGTTGTGATTCCTACTGTTCTCATCTACTAAATTTTTTGTGTTTTTCGGTGTTATTTTCTTTAGGTTTGAGTTATTTTGTGAGGTCACATGCTATCCATGGTGGAGGGTATATAAGATTCGGCATGGCCGAACTTAACGCTTTTACTTGTTTATATATATAAAGGGGTTTCCATTAAGGCCATAACAATTTCATATATTAAGAAAACACAGAAAATTTAAGATAAAGAGTTCAAATTTATTCCAGGTGTAGTGCAAATGTTACATTTTAAGAATGAAATTCGATTTCGGTCATATGACCACCACGAGCCCGTCTACAGCGATCTACCCAATTTTCCACAACTCTTGCACACATTTTGACCGGAACGATGGCAATTTCGCTTTGTCTCTCGTCTAAAGTTGTTGGCTTGTTGGCATAGACCAATGACTTGATGTGGACCCATAAAAAGAAATTCAATGGCGTTAAATCGCATGAACGAGTTGGCCATTCGACCGGACCATTTCTCGAGATAACACGTTCGCCGAATTTGCCTTTCAGTAAATCGTAACGTGTGCTGTGTGGCTAGTGGTTGTTGAATCGTGTACCGTTCCATTTTTAGTAATGGCGTAGTTTCTACTTGTCAAATGTCAAAGAATAAAAGCTTCAAAAGTGACAGCTACCGAAATACCGGGTGATTCAAAATAAACCTCTTGTTGGAAAACCGTGTATAATCAAATTCTGTGAAGGTATTTATATTTTGTAGAAGCGTGTTAAAAATAAAGCTGAAATAAAATCGTGCGAAAACTTCATAACTTCCTTATTGGCAAATTATTTACAATTTTGGGTTTCTGAATAATTTAATTTATTTTTATATTTATAATCACTTCAAAAAATTTTATTTTCCAAATGTAGCATTTTGTCTTGCTTTGGAAAATGAATGTTACTTGAAAATGTGTATTTGATTTATGATCGGATGTGCTCAAATTTTCATTCCTACTGCTAATAATTTAATTTCACTTTTAATTAGAATAAGAGAATTGAAATTTAGAATATTAGGGACAACATATTAAAATCATAATCGCTCCATTGGACTTCTTCAATCTCAAAATCCAAAAATACATTGTTTAATCGTCATTAGTGAAAAAATGTCTCTTGTTGTTGTTCACAAAAACAGAAAAGAGTCATTCAACTTTCCATGTTTTGTGTTCCATTCGACTGATGATATTCTTGATAATTTCCAATTGATTACAAAATCTGTCTCCTTCTCCAAGGGAAGGAGGGCGCGTTGAATGTCCACCAACCCACATCCCTCCCTTCCCTACAAACGCCATCAACCAAGAACATTTGAACTGGAAACGCATATGAAAAGTACACAGCCAGTCAACCAACAGTTATCGTACGTGTTTACACGTCTGTATGTAAGTATGTCTGCCACTGCTGCCCTAGGTATGTAAAGATATAGTACGTCGTACAGTGTATTTGGGTAAATACCAAAAGGCAACACAATATCAAGTATGTATGTGGACGACAACGACGTGCAGGCACATCGCACATTGCACATCTTCGAGAAATAGTCAAGTCACAATGCGAGAAAACGTGAAACGTATTAGATATCATAGAGCGCTTCTTTTTTGCGACGACGACGACGACTACAGATGCATGAAGGTGGCCAACTCTCTCGTCCATACACGTATGTACTGCTACACTGCTTCCATCTACATACATATATATGAGGATGAGATACCTGAGTGACATGTGTAGCACAGAGCCAGCAGCAGCAAGCGGCAGCCTGCATTGGATACCTAGAATACGGCTCGTATTCATTCCAGTTATGTTAGTCGTACGAGTGAGTATCTATGCCACAATAGAAACGCTCATACATCCACCAACCCCCCCATTAACCATCCTCCCCCCATTAACCATCCTCCACCCCTTTGCAGTTGCACTCAGACTGTTGGGTGACTGGCTACTCGAATATACATACATACATCTTAAGTATAAAAGCTATCGACGGTGTTGCCATTGCATTTCTATTAAACCAAATGGCAACTCGTGTGCAGCGAGGCTATGAAATGTGATCACAGTTCAATGGATTGCATTGAAATCTAACAACAACAACGACAAAAAAAAGACGATGATGACGACAACAGCACAAGCGGTGAAGAAGACGTTCCGCTGCGCCGTTCAAGCGGCTGCAGCCGCAGGAGCTAAACCTAAACCTAACTGGGGGCTGGATGGGAGGGGTAACAAGGAGACCGTCACCGCAAAACCAGCACAAGCTGCCAGAGAAAATGCATGAAAACAAACAAGCCGGGACACAGATACACGCAGCTACGTACATACATACGCCGCACTACCTGCATGACGGGAAAAAGTCGATTCTGTTGCTTTTGTGGTGGTGTATTGGTCTTAGAGAAGAAAGCAGCACCTCAAGTGCAATTCCTCCTCAGTTGTTCAGCCAGTTTCTACTAGAGTATCATCTATTATGTGCATGCATCTACATATGTACGTATTTGTTTGTTTCGTACCTAACCATCCATCCATCCACACCGTATAAGCCCACAAATTCTTGTGTTCCGCCATATAGAGTGGATTTCTTTTCTTTCAACCTCTTCGCCTTGACTTTCTCCTCCACCGCACCACCTCCTTTCTAAACCAAGCCATATCAGACAAATGCATGAATGCAAACGGGACGAAGAGGATGGCGATGATGATGATGACGACGATGAATACGAGAATAATGGGTACTTATATCAAATATGCACGCATACGAGGTCTGCTTGGGAAATAATGGCTTTACTCTTTGTGACGCAAAACTTATCCAAATATTACTGTATTTGGGGAATTTCCTTTCAAATTGTTCTTTTGCCCTATACATTATTATCCAGCTGCAAAACTTCAAGATATATCGGTACCGTCCAGGCTAGATTTAAAAAAAACAAACATAATGGGAAAAAGCCATAATGACATGAGGGCGATGCTTGGAGTGAAATAATATAGCACATTTTCGAACGTAGCCTTGCACCCCTGATCTATAACTCTCTGTGAGAAAAATTTCTCACATGGCACGTGTAAGGCTATCCCTTAACATAACATGGAGAACATATTACCATGTACAAAATCACAAGTCACTCCCATCGAGAGTAAGCCGTACACATCGACCAGAAAGACGGGCATAGCTCGAATGACTTAAAATGTCCTGAAACGGTTTTACGCCAAAACTACATGGCGATGACCCCTTTGGAGTATTACAATTTTAGTCGTAGAAAATGATACATCTGTGGTTTTCTGGAATAACCTCATATACCTGAAAATTTTCGATTTCGGGATTTTAGCATAAAATTCAGCTAATCATTATCTATCGATTAAATTTTGGTGAATTTCCAATACTCAAGCTTTACTCGAGAATGATTAGGACGATACTGAAAACGGCAAAAAAATATCCGATTTTGTAATTCATGACGTTGTGCATTAGGCATTAATTGATGAATATTAAATTTAAAATGCATTGCAAATTTATCATATACGAATCAAAAGTTTGTAATATTTTTAATCAGTATCTACAAAATATAATAATTTTATGCCGATCGGAATTCATTTCATTTTATTTATTAATTAACGTAATATGAAAAGCCTATGAGGCCAATTGAGTTATATTACATATTGTGTACAAGCATTTCTGTAGAATAATAGCAATTTAATTTAAAAAATATTATAAATAAAATATAAAACTATAAAATTTATTAAAATTCATATGGCTCCCCAGCCAAATAAACGAGTATAAATTAAAATATAATCACAAACCCTATCAGCAGGTAGCTTAGAATTGACTACTTATTTCAGAATAATAATCGCACTTAGTAATAAATCATATATCGCGAAGACTACAGAAAAATAAATTATATAATTATGATAGACAATTACAAAACAACCCATATATGCATCCTCTACATTTCTATACATCGGATCATTCTGATATCAGCTATATGATGCAGTACTTATTATTTTATTTCTTACAAACTTTGAAGTGTAAGCACTGTAAAAATGTTATTTTATATCCGATCAGTATGAAATTCGGCAGAAAGAGGTTTCTTATAATATGAATGAACACTGTTAAATTTGGAAGAAATCGGTTCAGATTTAGATATAGCCCCCATATACAGGGTGGCTGACGTATTGCAACCAACTTCAGGTTGCTATCATTTCTAAACCGCTAGTCTGATAGCTGACAGATTTATTTCAGTGACAGTTCATTTTATTGTTTACAAGCTTACAAAAGCATTTTGATCTATTGCATTCAGAAAAAAGTTATTCGTGATGGAATTCAAGCGTGATAGTGTGATTGCTTTATATTTGGGTGGAAAACACAAGTGACTATCGTTAGAGCCCTCCAGCATTTAAATGTGAATAAATCTTTTGTTTCTCGTACCATTGCTCGTTACCGTGATACTGGCAGTGTTGCATCTCGTCCAAAAAGTGGACGAAAAAAAACGGTAACAACACCAGAAAGTGAAGGCCAGATTTGATCGAAATCCACGCCGCAGTGGTAGAAAAATTGCTCGTGAGCTGAACATATCGCGAGAACGGATACAACACATATTAAAAAATGAGCTTGGACTAAAGCCATTGAAGTTCCAAAAAGTGCAAGAGCTCACCGATGCACAAAAAAAGTTAGACTGGAAAGAGCCAAGGAGTTGCTTCGCTTGCACGAAAGTGGCCAGTTACCGAATTTGGTTTTCTCCGATGAGAAGCCATTCCAAATTGAGCAGTTTGTGAACAAACAAAATGATCGGGTTTACTTGCCAAAGAGGTCAGCTGAAAATTTACACCTTCGATTGGCCACCAGAACTCAAGCGCCGCCGATGGTAATGGTTTGGGCCGCCGTAACCGTATTCATCGACCATGGGGTCAAAATAAATGCCGAATATTATCGGGAAAATGTCCTAAAGACAGTATTGAAGCCCTGGGCAGACAAACATTTCGGCCGCAGACAGCACGCGTCAAAAATATAGCGCTTTACTTTGTTGCATTACATATCAGCCACCCTGTATACGTTACCCCCGATTTGACATGTAAGCGCTGTAAACACTGAATTTTATATCCGATCAGTATGAAATTCGGCAGAAAGAGGTTTCCTATTATTTGAATGAACACTGTTAAATTTGGAAGAAATCGGTTCAGATTTAGATATAGCCCCCATATGTACTCGTACGTTACCCTCGATTTGACATGTAAGCGCTGTAGAGACTGTATTTTATATCCGATCAGTACGAAATTCGACAGAAAGATCTTTTTACATGAACGAGTATTCAGAGAAAATCGGTTCAGATTTATATATAACATCCGTATATATGTTCCTCCTGATTTGGTACCAAAGCGCTATAGAAGTTGTACTTTACTTCCGATCATTAAACTTTTCCAGAAATATGTTTCTCAATGTAGGAACGAATATTGCTTAATTTAGCGATTATCGGTTCAGAATTAGATAATATGTTCCTACCCATTTACCAATTATTCCAAATTATTATCGCAATGACCCTTATCGCACTGTTAGGGAGGTGTAGGGTATTATATAGTCGGCACCGCCCGACTTTCTGCCTTTCTTTACTGGTATTAATAATATGTCAACAATTTAAAAAAAAATTAAAAATGATTCGGTTCAGTTACTCTAAAGTTGAGTTATGGATCACATTATTCATTTAATAAATTATCCAAAACCGGATACTTCTTGCCATTATCGTTTTTTTACCACTACTTTATTGTAAAAATAGGTAAAATTTTCTTTAAAAAATTAATTTTTTGGCATAACTTTTTGGTTTAACCATTGAACAGGTAAAAAGTGATATTAGGTATATTTTAAAAAAATTAGATCTCCTATTTTTAAAAAAGTTTTTAATTACATAAATAGAACAAATTGATCTGGAGTTAGGTTTTTATTACATGGACAAAACTCTATATTTCTAAATTGAACAGAAACTGATGTATGGACTTGGAACTTCGTTATCATATCTATGTACATTTTTTAGTGATTCCATAAAAATATAACCCAACAAAAGACAATTTTGTTATTCAATTTTGTTGAAGATGAATCAAAAACCATATACGTTATATCTAATGACCGTCGATTCGACGATGTCTTGTTTTAATCCAACGTTTCTTGTTTGGTTAAACAACAAAATTGTCGCCCAATCAATATTATTGGATTCCTTGATTACAACAAATATTAGTTTGAACTTTGTTCATCCAGAAAAACAGTTTACAGTGTACATTTTCCTGAGAACCCATCAAAAAAATTAATAATAATTATTTTATGTATCAAAAAATTTAAATTGCTTAAATTAATGTGACTGTGAGTGAATGTAAATTATGTAGTATTCGATAATTGTAACAATATTATATTTTTTATTTAAATAGACGAAACCTTGAGAAAGTCAACAAAAAAATTGACGAAACGTTGGGTGAAATAAAATAAAATGTAATTTTATTTTAATAATATAACGGTCCAATCAGCTAAAACGAATACATCAAAAATATATACGATCTGGCCAACAAATTATACATCATGAATAAACATTGTTATAACTTAAAATATGTATTAGATCAAACACAAATAAAAGTTAAAATAATAAATTCATTGCAATATAAATACAAAAAGAACAGACCACAAAAACACTTTAATTTGAACAAGAGGTACAAAGCTCAACTTGTGCTCTCCACATATGGATTTTTCACAGGCTGACTTTGGTCATTCGCCGTCTTTGCTAAGGAATATTATCCTCATCGGCTTCAGAGGAAGCATCCGAACAATAGTCATTAGTTAAAATGTCGTCACCGTCATTTGTGTCTGTCCGGCTGTCTGTCGCCCGTCCGTCTGTCTGCTAAGTTCGAAAATGGGCCATATTGGCCCAATCGTTCTAGTACCTACCTCAAATTTTGTGAAATATTGATTACACAAGTTTGCAAATTCCGATCAACTTTTGCATCAGAGTGGATGAGAACAAATCTTATCGTTATTTGATTGGTTTCAAATAATGACCGGCTTTTAATTACTTGACCAAGTTGTTTCCCAAATTGTTAGCCATGTTGTTTGCCAAAATCCAAGAGCGACTTTTTGTCGGACTTGGTATTCAAAAATTAATGGCCAACGGAAATTTTATAAAATGTTTAACGCCCAATGAAGCAATAGCATAGGCTTCATTTCAAGATATTGTCCACAACTTTCTCATTAACCGCAAATCTCAGGATTTCAAGCAAATAAATCCACAGATTGCTGCAAATGTCTTCCAAAATAAATTATCTTCAATCCCGTCTCGAGTTTTTCCTGAAAACTTAGGTGATACAAGCGGCAAGCAAGTATCACCAAATCTGGCAAATAGAAAGACGATATGAAGAATATTCATAATTGGCGTCGACATCTGGACATCGAAGCAGCCAAAGCCAGCAGATCGTGGAATGAACTGAAGAATATAGCAGCGGATAAGCGAGAATGAAATACAATCGTTAAGGTCATATGCTCCTCATAGGAACAACAGGAATTTATATACATATATATAATGATCTCCGAAACCATTAAGGCGAATGGGCTGAAAATTGAACAATATATTCAGATTGGGGTCATTTGTGTTTAAAAATTATTTTCACCACGATAAATTGCGGAGTGACCAAGTTATTTGCAAAATTCGCATTTCCAGAACAATTTGGCTGAAATTTAAAATGTATATATGGTTAGAAAAGATACTAGTTTGTATGTATGATTCTTACCAATAGATGGCGCTGAAATTCGTGATGTATGCATTTTTTAATGAAATTTCAATGAATAACAAACCCATACATACCAAACAGGACGGGCAGGACAACGTCTGCTGGGGTCAGACAGTATATATATAAATATAATGCCTTCATAGCACCTACAATCCGGTAAGCATTTAAAAAAAAACAATTCGGTACAAATTCGGAAATAATTACTGCAATGTGTTTGTCTGTTCAGCTTAAAATAGGCGTATTCTTCAAGCCACTTCTGGTACGTCCCCAAACAAGTTGAGAGTTTCATTCGAACACAATATTCCCCTAACTTATGTAGCAATCATCTAAATGTTTTCGTATTCTGTATGTTAGACAACATTTCGAATGCCTCCAGATTGACAAAGTACTATATTTCATTACTCACTAATTCAGGCTACACCTTAGTCGGTTTACTCGACGGAAATCTTACTTGTGTTCTTAGTCTTTCTATATAATTCTCTATTATTCTGCATGGCTTGTCGAACCATCAATTTTCTTTCGCCTGTGTCTGCAGTAGCCTAGATTAAATTAAGCTAATTTATTTTTATTTCTGTAAAGATATTCGATATAATTAAGAATGAATGCTCGAAATATAAAAAGGAAACAGTTTGCTAATATGTATAATCGCGGCAGATATTTATAGTGTTTTGCTTTTGTCAAGTTAGATCAGTTTGTAACATCTGCAACTAATATATTTTTATTAAGCTTGGGAATCTCATATGACGGTGTCATATTTTTTCTCCTCGACTAATCCCGTTATTGTAAAATGTCGTTGTTCCTCTACGAATTATAATCCATAATCACTCAATTAAAACGCCAAATCTATAGTCAACAAGGAAAACGGGTAAATAGTTCATATTTTAATATTTCATACCTGTGTTTTATAAACTCCGAGCAATAGTTTATTGAATTTTAACATTTCGTAGTAGATAAACGAAAACGTTTTACAAAAACCGGAGGATAAAAGAGTAATACAGTCGACGTAGATCTATGTCATATTCTTTTGTTAAATCGAAATATTCTTATAAATAAAAGTATAGTTATTGTATTTAATTAATATAATTTACTTTATTTCTAAACTTGTCTACTGATATTCTACACAGGTGGGGGAACTGAGTGTCTATTCGATATGTTTCTCCCGTCTGTTTTCGCGTTAACCGCTATTTAGTTAATGTCTTTTGTTTTATTTCATTCATAATAAATTTTCTGTCTCATGGGGTTTTAAAAAGGAGCGCACAACAGGCCGAACCACTGGCTTAAGTGTATGTCCATGGACATGATACGTTGAAACGTAACATAACGATTTCTGGGATTATGGATATAGAAAGAGTGTACTTTATAATTGTAATAGTTAGAATTTGTGCCACTGGACGTCAATTTAAGTTTGTCGATCTTGTGGACCCATACCTTCAATTCCTTCATCTTTGGTGAGTATTTGAATATGTCGAAGACTGAAAAACATGCTAATTTTTTTTATGGAATGAGTTACTAAAAGCCTCAGGACGATAAAAGGTAAAAAATGCATAAAATTACCAATTTTCGGGTTTTAGTATTATATTTTTTTACAAAATGCTAAAATTTTGGACGAAGTAACTAACTAAGAAACTTTTTCCCACCAACCATTGGAGAGATAAAAATGGCTTCAAATGTGTTGTTCGATAACTTTTCCGTTGATAACCCTGTCACAAACTAAAAAATATCCATGGAATTTACAATTTTCGTCAAAAAAAAAGTGATTATTGGACTACATTTTTGTTATTACATAGATAGTGTTATATCCTGCACGATGGTGTTTATTATAAATCATTTATTTTTCCGATCTAACCTCGTATGTAGGCATATATAGCGTATATAGCTTATATAGGCATATATATAGCCTATTGACGACAACAAGAAGATCTACGTAAAGTACATAAGTACGTGTAAAAAGATGTAAAAATAAATAATGCTCAATGTAAAGAATAAAATACTTAACAAATATGTTTATCTCTATTTCATACATCCAGTCAACCATACATACATACATACATACATATATTTATATGTATATGTACTACATCCCATCTATCCATCCGTCCCAACTGTCTGTCCGTCGTCCATCTATCCATTTTTTCCATCCATCCATACAAGTGCCCAAGAATCAACATTGACAACAACAAGAAATGAAACTTTAGCAAATCCAAGCAAATATACTAGGAGACACATTCTCGTTTTCAGACATTCATACATACATACATACATATGTATATATGTAGGTAGATACGCGTAAGTACACAGACACAGGCTCGTAGTCGCAATAATTATAATCATCATCAGTAGCGCATTGTCGTCGTCGTCGACGCCATCATTGTGGCCATCCTCTTCATCATTCTTGTCATGAAAAAAGAGGAAAAGCGAAACGAACTTTTACAAGATTAAATGTTTTGTGCTTTGCTTTGTTTGCACATATTTTCCTTCCATTCGTAAAAAAGCGGCAAATGGAATGGACGAATGGATGGATAGATGGATGGACTACTCTTCGTCATCGTCATCACCAACAGTGTACAAAGAAAGAATGCACTCGTACAAGTGCAGCCCAAAGCTGCATTTCACTCCACTTGTGCTGCCCTGAACCAAACAACCAAGCGACCAACCGACCGACTGGCCTGCCGCCTGGCCTGTCCTGCTTTCTTCACAAATCTGAACAAGGCAAGTGGCAAGTGTATGCTAATTAAGTCACTTTGATAGCAAGAAAAACACAGCCAGACGCGAATTGCTTGATTTTCTTCTAAGCTGTTTTCTTAAGTTTTGAAAAGAATTTGTATTTTACACTAAACGTTGCAAAACTCAAAACCTATTCGTTATCTTTCATTTAGGAAAGGAAGTGTGTTTTGGGCAAATGTAGATTGTGGTTCGGAAATATTTAGTTTGGATTGATTGAAATTTGAAAATGGAATTCATATTTTAACAGAATGGACCGATAGACGGACGTTGTTGCATTGTTTTAAATTGTAAGGCCTATTTAAAATATAAATCACAAAACAATCATTATATAGAATTTAAATATATATATTCCGAATGTAATTAATCTTCCATAAATGGAAATATTTATGCTTAAAATGGAAAAGAACAGAAAACGGACAAAGCTCAAGGAAAAGTTGTCGGATAAAGTAGAGAAACTCCTACTGGACTGTTCGTAAAGAACTATCCCATGATTTAAAGAATAAATGGAGCTGTAGTAGGCTGTTTTTGTTTGTCGGCAGTCTTGTAAACTAAATCTAAATTGGAAGTAAGAAACATTTCAATTCAATTCAATCTCATTTGCACTTGATTTTAAAAATCCTATTAGTTATCATATTTTAAAAACCCTATTGGTTACACAGTGCAACAACCAAAATGGGAATGGGATGAAACCAATTGCAAATGAAAGTTGGCATTATCCATAATAAAACCTTTAAGGATTTTTTTCAGTTCAGTGCGAGATTTTTTTACACGCATTTGAAGTTGGTGATTTTGAAAAGTTTTTTCTATGAAAATCGACAAGAAATAGCACCATTTGTATGTCAGCGCCATCTAGGTTGTAGGTTAAAATAAATAAAAAAAATAATTCCTCTACCCTAAAAACAGTAAGATACCACAACATTCCATGATAATAAAAAATAAGCATTAATTTATCAAATTTTCAATGATCTTTTCTTGTTGAAATCACCAACTTCAAATGCGTGTAAAAAAAATCTCGCACTGACCTGAAAAAAACCCTTGAAGGTTTTGTTATTGATAATGTCAACTTTCAATTGCAATTCGTCTCATCCCATTCCCATTCGGAAAGTTCGATTTTGTATCACAGTGTTATTAATCACGAAACAAATAAAACGTCGTATGAGTGCCTAAGACCTTATGTATGTACAGTAGAAATCAGTTTTAAGACATTTTTTTTTAATCATAACTCTCGAAAAAAGCGAAATATTGACTTTTGTATGTAGTAATATGTTTTCTACATCAGGCAAAGTTGAAAGTTGGACCATATTTATAAACAATCTTTGGTAGCTATCAGACAAAAGGGTCAAGTCTTACCATAATTGAGTAGTCAGAGCACAGAAACACTAACATATTTGAAACTGTGCATTTTCTTTGAAGTATCTATCTGAGTATTAGTGTTGTAAGAGACAAATTTAAAAATGTTTTAGAAAAATATATACGCCTATTGTATATGTAAATCGATGGAAGCGTCTCAAATCGAGTCCAGTCTGATCTATTTTGTTTGTCCTGTCAAGTTTTATTGACGTAAATACTAGATTTTATGAGAGGAAGTTTATATCCAAATTACAAAAAATTACGGTGGACAGGTATTCACTTAATTGTCTGTATTTCAATTCGAGCCCATCCAGATCCCAGGTGCGTCAGAACTGATTTTCTTTGTCACGCCAATATTTCTTATTCGGACGACACTAGTGAAGGAGTCTCACCGATATGATATTCACCCGGAAGATGTTGTCTTTGATCTAGAGGATCTTTCTACTTGGTCTGCCTCAGCCTCGCTAGATTATAGCTGGCTATTTACTTTCAATGACCTGTTATTGCAGTGCCCGTTTAGTATGCTTGTTCCCAAGCGCATATCCCTTTTATTAAAACGTAGTGCATTGCTTGGTCAGAGTTATCTAGAGATTTTGCATCCGTCCTGGCTTCCCAGATTTTGTTTGCCTGTTCTCTATAGAAGAATTTATCTTGCTGACAAGGTCACATATTAGAGATTTAATCGATGTTTCGACTAGTGCATGTTTCGACTTTGCAGCAGACCATTGTTTTCTACCTTGAACTTAATGACATTGGATCTCAGTGATATTAGCACTGCATGATCTTCTATCCTGATAGTTATTACCTAATTTTCATTATGCGCTTTAAAATGAAGTCTGTAAGACTTCCTTATTTCTAGATGTTCAGAAGATACCTACCAAGATGTCTCCATCCTTATTCAAATGGAGGTGATCCATTCGAACATTATTTCCTACGAGGAAAGACTATGGCGTTTAAAGAAGATAAATACAGGTTTGGCAATGGGTGGTCAGATGATTTGTCCGAAACCAAAGAATGTTCCCCAAAGTAGATTAACTTGTTAACATAATACAATCACAATCCACGGCTTGTTCAAAGTTGTATCCATCATTAAAAGTCGCATCCTCTTTGTTAAAAGGTTTAATAATAAGGGAATATACTCTGTTAGGGCTAGACTTCACAAAATTATATGAACTCCTATTCAAGCTCATAGGGTCACATTCAATTCAATAAATGTATATATATATATATATATATGTACATTAAATATTATGTTGCCAATCTTCTACTAAAAGTATACGACTTCAAGGCGTAGAATTAAATTTAAGGTCTTTAATAATCCGTTTCCTTTGGACACTCACTCTTGCCGAGCAAAAAATGAAAAACTGATACAGAAAAAGAATTTGCTTTTTTGCAAGGGATGAAAAAGCAGCAGCAGCCGATAGCTACCATATTCCATTAGTGCAGTTCTTTTGCGAAAATTTGTTGGCATTCAGCCAAAAAAAAAGTCCGAAACAACGACAACAAGGCCCAACTTCTACGGATGGAATGAAACGACGACGAACAACCATTTAATGCTGTAATCGAAGTAAGTACAATGACGCTCTTAAACCCCAACAGTTGGAGACAAAATTACAAATTGGAATTGGGATGAGCCGATTTTGCATGATACTGCAGCATTACATTTAAGCACTGTTACTTAAACATTCGATGTATGACAAAGCCAACCAGCCAATGGTGTGCCAAAGTGTGTCCCAAAGAAATTACAGTACAATAAACGCCTATAGCGGTCTGGCATAGTTTCGATGTATGTATCTATGCATGTGTATTATGGATATACGTAGATGTAGGGGCTGCCGGAAAGATTTTATAAAAACCAAAGCCACTCGAATAATGCAGCCAAAATTGAAATAGGACTCTTTCCATTGCCCAACCCACTCTCCCGCAAAAAGAAATCAATAAAAAATATAATCTATGAAAAATCCCTAAAGGAAAATATATAGCAAACATTTGCCCGCAGGTAAAAAATCAAAAACGACCTTCAAAAAGACAAAAATAGGGTCTCCTTTGTGTTGTCTTCGCTTTCCTTAGACTACAAAAAGGCATTGAGTAATGTGATAAGGCTTCACTTTCGTCCATCCATCTTCGAAAGAAGTAGAAAGAAAAGTCTTCCTTTGATAGATTAAGTCTATTATGAAAGGCTTCAGTGTGCTATTTTTTAAATTGGAAAATTAATAACGCTTTTAATTAGGCAATATTTAGAATACTTTCTCCATAGCGGTTTAATTAAAAATAAGTACATGGTGTTTTTTTAGACGTGTAGTTTTCAATCTGGCAATACTTTTTGACAGCTGTTACTTGATTTATGCTGATTGGTTTGCCGTTTCATAATGAATAGACTTACTCCGGAACAACGTTTGCAAAATCGAAATTCTACCAAATGCTGCAAAAAGTGGTCGAAAATTGGGCCTCTCGGCTGGAATTTATTCGAGCCAGCCGCGGCGGCCACTTGGCTAAATCATTTTTAAAACATAATGGCAAACCCATATCTTTATAATAAAGCTAAATTCTTGGCCATAACATTAAATTATATGCGTTTTATTTGTTCTTGAAAACCACACGTCTAAAAAAACACCCTGTATAAAATGTACATCGTTACGGGAAATGTAAAATAACCAAATTGAAAATCGAGTTATTGATTTCTAGCTACGACATGATCTTTGTTAATTAGATACATACGAGTATTTTGTAAATTATCAAATCTGCCTACAGATGAGCAAGCAGGTTCCGCCGCTTGGCCCGATTAGAAACAAAACTACTACACGATTATGAAAAAATAATGCCACTAATAACAGTTATATATATGGAACAGTTATATATATGGAAGTATTAGAATTGAATAATAAATCGAACAAACTGGAAACAACTTAAATAAAATCAAGCCATTTGTTTCCGCAGCCACCAAATACTCGTAGCTAATGTTAAGACAAATAGAATAATATAAAGTTTATAAAACATTTGGAAACAGATTTTCTAATTTTCGAAAATGAGATTCTGATGCCAAATGCTTCTGTATGACATGATTGGCGTATGGAGTAAATTTTAATTAAAAAATATATTCGAACACCTTTTCTAACGTTTTTGTTTTTTGGCTATCTTATTTTAGGTATTTTTTACGAACACAAATCTGGCTATAATAGCTCTAGTTGATTTTCAAATTGCCACAAATTTAAAAAGCGGACAAACTCAATCATTTTTCGATTTTGTATGAGCGTTTTTGACCAGCTGATAACAATTTTTTATTTAAAATTTTTGGGAAATTACGTATACACATTTTGAGAAAATGGTGGTAGAAAATAAACCATATAAAGCAAAGTTTAAGATGCATACTGCGAAGAGTGGAATATTTGAAAACCATTACGTCTCCATTGCGAAAATTTGAGGCTTGTGACTGCATAATACCAAGATATAAATGCAAGACGAGAAAATGAATTAATTTTCAAAACATTGAAATCGAATAATACTTAGAGCAATAGTTCAAATATGAATTGTGCGCTTTATTCAAAACGTTACAACGTGTTATGCATTTTCAATGCACATATGAGAAAAACTAGTTTATGTGTATATCTGCAAAACTTCGAAAAGTAGAAAACACTAGATTAGTTAGGTTAGGTAGCTTATGTTCAAATTACATCAAATATTTGCAAAAAATCGCGAAATGCAATTTGTTAAAAGGACAAATTGAGAAATTCATACCGTCATAGATTGTACCGCCTTTTAATTGCATACTAGCGGTCTTTTCGACGCGAGGAAATTTCATTTCATTTGAATACCCACATTTAGTATTTAAATTTTCGGTGAATATAGCTCTACCAATAGCCAGTTACTTTTTAACCATAGTTTTGCTCATTTTGGCATTTAGTTTCATGAATTTCTTTTACACATGAAATGTGTTCAGATTTTTTCAGTATAAATTCTAGTTCGAACTAAAGCTGCTATACTAACAAATTCCACAAACAATTGCTAATTTACGAAGGTAAAAAGGGCTATATTCCATAACATCGCGAATAATGGTAAAAATTCAAATTTTTTTGTTTGCAGAACATGGTAGCGATATGTTGAACATATCGTAGAACACAAATTCGCTGAAGCTCAAATAATATTGTCAAATTGTTTTTTTTTGCTCTTTTGAAAAATGGGGTCTTTTATTATAGCGACATGTGGATGTAAGTCCTCGATGGATTCCTGTATGATCGTCGTAATAAGTAATGAATATTCAATGGAGAATTCTTTGAAATAATTTTTAATATAAAAAGCAATAGATTTGTCTCTGTATCTGTTTTATTTTATACTTATTCATGTGTTTGTTGCACATATGTGCTATACTTCGTCCTTTGAAATATTGAAAGTAATTTTTGTAGTAAGACCTGTATGAAGTAAGTCTTGTAAAACGCAAACTGTTTTTTTTTCTAAATTCACATCCGTAAACGTCCAAGTATGTATTTATAAATTTATTAAATTAAGTGAATTATACGGACAAAGAAATACAACTTATGATTTTTTCGTTAGTTTGCAATCAATTCCTAAGAAAAGATGAACCAGTAGGACTACACGGAGGAAAATCGTCATTTTTGATATGTTTGAATTGGAAGAAAATATATTTGGAACCAAAATTTTTAAATATTTGAAAATCAATAAATTTTTTTTACGACGCATATATTAATATATAACAAAAAAATATATTTGCGCACAGACTTTCACAAATAAAATATTTCTTTACACACAAGCCAAACTTTTCTTAAAATATTTTCCAAACATATTGTATTTATAAAAGATTTTTAAAACTTTATTGACATTGTCGAATTTTAGTTTTAATTTTTCCTAGATTTCGTGTTATACTTTATAGTTAAAAATGTCACTTTTGTTTTTACTGCTGTAATTTTTATTTACTATAAAGTTTTTGTTATTAAAAAAAATATTTTATTTTAAATATTCCGAAATGCGATCAATGCGATTTATCTCTACCTAAGATTGTACAATTTAATTTTAATCAAATTCTACAATTTCTAAAAAAATGTACTTTGAATTTCTGAAAAATTGCTTTACTTAAATAGTAATTTTCTTTGTATACAATAATCGAGTCATCGAAAATTCGGCACAACGGATGGACCATCAAAAAGATATTAGGAGGGAAACATAGTTTTGTTTAGAACATCCTCCCAAACATATAATATTTGTTTGTGTCAAATATTATATATTTGGAGTATATCCTAAACATATGTATATTTCAAGCAGAATATGTTTGAGACAATATACTACAGAAGCGATTTTTTTCAGCGTGTAGGACATTGATACTTAAATACTTTTGCATGTACAGTATAACCTCTGTAATCCGGACAGATATAGTCTCGACCTTTGTCCGGATTACTGAATTGTCCGGACTGCGGTACAAAACTCGAAATCTAAATCTATCTGCTGACATTTTTCTGCCTGGAGCTGAATTAAATCATGCTGTTGTTGGAAGAGCACTCAAAAATAGAGCAGATGCATCTGCATTGTAAATTTTTGAAACTCATCAAGTTCCACTTCCTGGACGGCTTTCAAAAGTAATACAACAGAAATATCACTTTATAATTTTTCGCCACATATTTCCAAGCCACAACCTTTCAAAAGATTTCCCAGAAAAACTATGTACATGTTTTGTTTTTAGACTAAAGGTGTTATAACGTTAAAAAACTTAAATCAAACACAAAAACATATTGATGTCCGGACTACAGAGGTTTATTTTCGAAACTGTCCGAATCATTGAGCTGTCCGGATTACTGGATAGTCCGGTCTATCGAGTGTCCGGATTAGAGAGGTTATACTGTATATCATTGGCATACATCATTACCTGACGCAAGTTTTTTTTTTTTTTGATAGATTTTATTATAGAGAAGGGCATCTTAAATTAAGATAGTATTAGTTAGAAGAAAATAACACTGTGCTACTCCAAAAATGTAAAAGAAACAAGACTCCATGGATCTACCTATTTTCGGGCCATTCTACGTCCACAAAGTTTGCTGTGAAATCAGAAAGATTATTTATCTCGGTGGTGAACTGTAAGTGGAAGTCTTCGGAATACTCGCTTCAGTCCAAAGAACGAAATAGAAATAACCCATGGATAATTATTTTTCTCAAAACAGCTACTAACCCCATACCCCCTTACCACCAAAAAATGTAACCAATGTTATCATATGTCAAACATGATACAAATCGCCGTCACTTTTAGTTGGATGTCTTTGGAAAAAGTACGCAGTGTATGTCGATGAACAAAATTCGAATTGGAATTTCGATAAAAAAAATATTACTAATTTTTATTACAATTTTGTTTTTTGCAGTATTTTTTTAGAGAAATGCAAATCCATATTTTAAGTGGATTATCCGCAAATCATTTTACGAGTGCTAATTTAGGCATTATTTCGTCGACATACTGCATAACAAACTGACCGAGCGCACTTTGGAACTTAGTAAACAAAATAAAAGATTAGGTTAGGTTGAAACAGAAGAGATGCTTCAAACTTCTTATGTCCTGTTGTGCGCTCCTTATTTATAGCATTTCTTAACCCTTTAAAACTTATAGAAAAACTGTGCTTGATTCTCTGAGATGATTCAGATCTGTTAATGTGTGGGTCACACCCGAAGAATCGGAATCTTACATGTTCGAAAGCTGGACATTGATTTTTTCGACGCTCTATTACAGTTCAACACAATCTCACTTAGGTCGCGATATAGGCATGTATACTCGTATTATGATATCGATACCGCCCTTCCAAAGTATTGAAAGTAGAAAATTATACACGTTCTGGAAAAGCGTTCAACATTTTAAATTTATATGAAATTTCTTTATAGTGTAAATAGTAAGAGGTCTACTGCTTAGTACATAACTGCCAGAATTTGTTGACGAATAGGTCAAAAGTTTAGGCCATCACACCAAACGTCGTGCTTCCTCAAACTAGTGCATTTATTCTTAGATGAAAGCACTGTACTTAAAAAAAATTAATGAGCAATTATCATCCAATTTCAAAAATAGAGAACATTAAACACAACTACAGTTGTAAATAACCACACATTCTGTAAAATCGCCAGCTGTTCTCCAACAATGATGAGTGAATGAATGAACGGAGAAGAATGAAAATTCCAAAAAGAGGGCGAATAGAGGCAAACAGAATAGCGCACACTTTACGAGAATAGTGATGACAACGTGGGGTGATTTGTTTTGCTTCCAATTGTGAGCTTGTTTCCAATAAGAAACTCATTACATTTTCTTACGAGTTTTCCTAGTTTGTTACACAAGTTCACACGTGAGGATTTTGTTAAATTACACCACATACATTTATTTATTGTTGGTTAATAATACAAAACGGCTAACGTGTTCCGTGGACAGGATATGTAAATGCTTTACTCATGTGTTTTAGTGCAGTTCTGATAAAAGCTATAAAACAAAATAGATGTTTACAAATTTCGAACAGCTGATAATGTTGTTGCGCAAAGTAATGGAATAGCGCGCGAATGTCCCGATATACACGAAGCAAATTTAGTTTATAAAACCACATGGACTATGTTACCAGGCTTTTCCTTGGTCCTTAAAATTAAAATATACATTTACTTTTTATTTTAATTCATATAAATAAATAACAACTTTACATGTAAGATATAATTAAAACAACAAATACAGAAGGAACAGTAATCGATCAACCAGAACTTGTAAGATCTGAATTTCAAATGGAACTTTCCAAACTTAAAGAAGAAAATACACAAATTTAAAATGAAAAATTACCAAATACAAGGGTAAAATCAATAAAATCAATTTCAAATAAATTTTCAAAATATTTAAATTCAAATGTAGAATACAAATTACAAATGGAATTTACTTTAGCCACTTTCAAATGTAAGAATGTCAATTTAAAATGGAAGGTCTTAATTTCAGTTGAAATTTAGCCAATTTCTAACGTAAAATCTAATTTCCATCTGAAATTTTATCAACTAAAATTTAAACACATATGTTGGCATAACACGAGAACCATTTATGCGATCGGTTCAGGAAACATCTGAAGATTCAATGCTCCTTCAAAATGATTCGGTTAGTTTCTCTAGGTCCAGGTCGATTCCATCTAGTTTTAGACTTCATGGAAACAATTTAGTTACTGTTGAATCCTTTGTGAATCTTGTGAATCATAATTACAATGTTGAATAAAGCTTATGGCGTTCTTGGTTTCATTAAGCTATGGGCGAAAGAACTCATAGATCCATATGTAACTTAGACCTACCTATTCTAGAATATGGTCTGTAGTGTGGGACCCCCAGTACGGGACTTACGTCAAAAAGATTGAATCGTTTCAAAAACATTTTATTCGCTTTAAGACATCTTCATTGGAATAGTGATTTTAGTCTTCCACCCTATACTATCAGGTTGAGTTTGATAAGCCTGCCTACTCTTTAGAGCAGACGTATTATGCTGAACACCACCATGGTGCTGAAAGTTATAAATGGAGATGTGCCCTCTAGTTTTATTCTTTCTAGAATTGTATTCAATGTCCCATATAGACCTTCCAGATATCGTCCCCTCAATAAAAGAATGGTGTATAATTTTTTTGTAGTTTCCAGAAAATCATATTTGAAGTTTTTTGTGAAATTAGACTTCTTTTAAGATAAATATGTATATTTTAGAAGAGAAATGATCTTTTCAATTTCTTGCCATTTTAATATGTGGTGAAATAATCTGGCTACAGGCAGATGATATTCTGTTAGTCTAAAAGTGCGTTAATTCTATATAAATGAGGTCAAAGTACCATACTGCATATACACTATTTTTTCAATTTAACTTTTGACCCACTTTGTGGAAGTAGAATTCCACCAAATTTTTACCAGCTATAGAATCGTAAACGTGGAAGACCGAAGACCACATGGAGGCGCAGACATCGCCAACGACAGACAAACATGGAGATTATATGTAAACAGCTTATGTTCCTAATGGAATTTGCTAATAAATAATATAGAATCGATTACGCAGATTCTTATAATGCAATGAAAAAATAATGGTGTATATGCGTATACGCTACTGTTTTATTGAGGTGACGATATTACCAATTATTACCTATTGATTTTCAAAGTACAAATTTTGCTTCGGCAGATCCCATTTGTAGAATGTGCCTGTATTTTAACCCATTCCTTCCCACTGCACTCGCTTGAGTACAGGAAATTGACCGAATTGGTAATACTATATAATCCACATTTTTTGTACAATTATCGTATTGGTTGTTTACATCGGAGTCTTAAGAAGGTTTGTGTCCCATTGGAAATGCAAATAAAGTGTAACGGTAAATATTAAACGTACTTTTTGTGCACTATCTTATGCGAAGTCACTATTTTTTGCAACTTCTTTTGAGATCGTCATTTGATCGGTATCAGATTCACTTTAGTTTTACGGGAGTAAAACTGATATCCGGTTGTCTAAGCAGTAAACTGTTATAATAACCAAATAAAAACATAAAATCATTCGAAAAAAGCCAGCAAATGTTTTTTTGGTAAGCACAAAATTTGGTGTACTCGCTTTGAGTACACCTCTAAAAAACAATTTTGAAAAACAAATTTTCGATTCTTGATTATTTATTTTTCATAATGGAGCAAATAAGGTGCTATATGAATAATAACATTTCAACATTTCCTAAAATAAAAGGTCTTGGGAATTAATGTGTTAATACTTAATATGAAGTTATTGACATTGATGTAGATATTGAAGCAGTTAGATATAGGATAATCTCTTTTTTAAATGTGTAAGTAGAATAATTTTATTTGTTTAGAATTTCAATATACATTTATATATACAAAACATTTGAATTTTTGCATGTGTCGGCTGTTGAAATTTTTCTGTAGCTGATCTTTCCACCCTCTACTATTAACCCGCCATGGTCCGGATCATGCTCTTTACACAATCCCTATGTCATGGGTTTGTGGCCCACTCGGTCGGATGGTGCGGGTAAGAGTGGCTGCGTTGGGACCGTTCGAAAAAAGAAAAAGTTTTAAAGAATTAAAAATTATGTAGCCTTCAACTTCTTACAATATCATCCGTTCAGCGGTTTCGACGACATCTTACAAAATCCATTACCAAGTCTTCCACTTACAAAATCCATTACCAAGTAGAGTTGGGCACTTGAGTTCTTTTAAGTGATCGCTCTTTTTAGCGGAGTTCAATTGAGTGAACTAGTTCGTTCACTTAGTTCACCTGCTCACTTTAGCTAACCAGCTCACCAGATCTTTAGCTCACCAGCCCTTGAGCTCACTTTACTTAAACAGGTCTTTAGTTCAGGAGTTCATTTTGATCAGTAGATCACCAGTTCAAATTAGACGCTATTAAAGGAATCTGGTTGGACCTCCATTAATGGAATGAGTTGAATATACGAACGCGTTTGTTCAGGTAGAATCCTACTTTCATGACGACATTAAAATGGAAACAACACATAACAGCTGAGAAGAGAGAACAAAAAACGAAATGGTGAACTACTGAGCTGAAATAAACGAGTTGTGTGAACTAGTACGTTCAGTTCAGTAAAGTGACCCGTTCCATTGAACTAGTTCGTTCACGAACTACACAACTCTATTACCAAGTCTTCCACTTCAAAATCACCACCGAGATAACTAACCTCTCCGATTTCCCAACAAACTTTGTGGTCGAATATCGCGAAAACAAGAGCTTGCCTAAACGGCTAGCACCACCGGATTCAGCATGGTCGTAATAGGGTCTCCTTTCTGTTACAATTTCAAAGTGTCCATTTCAAGCATCTAACAATCCGTGTACGACACGCCTGGGCAAGTTAAATTGTTGGTGACATTTTCATACAATAAACTACGAAAATAACAAATTTTCTGCGAGAGAAAAATTATTTAGATTCTGCTGAACACTTAATATTTTGAAATGTCAGCAAGAATAAAGATCTCCGCTGAGGTAAGCTCAACATTAGTTACGCTAAGATTAAATTTATGTATTAACACGGTCTAAAAAAGGATTCAAATAAGAAAACTATCAGTTGTTTGAACAGAACACTGTCTACAAAATATTTTAGAGTGAAATATGTATATGTTCAAATAATATTTATTAGCAATTCATGATACATCTTTTTTTGTCAATTTACCTACATTTAGCATTTGTCGAAGATAAGTTTATCCCAAACGTTAAAAAAATTAATTTTAATTGTTATAGATTACGAATTACATCGGTAATGTACGAAATAAATTAAATGATCTTAGACAGCAAGCGTGTCTTTAAACTATTGTCAAATAAAACACACCTAATAAAATTTAGCGCCTTCGCCAAGTTCAACAGTACATTTAGCGTTTTCTTAACACAGGACAAGTTGACATCACTGCACAAACTGCTGCTGGAGTGTACTGACTTGCGGAACTCAGAACAGCGACGAATGAAGGAGGAAAGAAAAAACGTGACAGCAACTGAGGCTGGCAAACTACAACACCGCGCACAACAGAGAAAAAACGAGAAATAAACGAGAGAAGAACGCAAAAAAAATAATTAATGTAAAAAAAAGGAAGAAAATCAATTCTGACGAGACTGCACAACATTATAGGTACATTATTACAAGATGCGCCGCACATTCCCACCAACCAAAAATATAAAATATGAGCGATATGACTGACAATAACGACGACTTTAAATGCGAGTACACGCGAGTACGAGAGAGCGTGCGTGATTGATGTAGTTTCAAATTAAAACGCGTTTTCGTACATTTTTCGGCTTCTAAAACTTCGAAGAAAATTGCAAAGACGGAACACAAAAAATAAATCTCCACATCGCCAGAGTATAAATCAGCAGATGAGATGGAAATTACAAATTATTTTGCCGGTTGTTGTTGGTATCTTTCTGCGACGAACGCGGCAAGCGGACAGAGAAGAACGAACGAACAGCATTAAAATGCGGTGTGTATGCCAATGCATCTTTGGCACACATACATGTATGTATGTACTTATGCGGTAGCAGCCCCAACCCCCCCAACAAACCATCACACACTTTTCAAACTCGCACACATACGGCAAATTGCAAATCAATCGCATGTAAATTTATTCACAATTTTCTTTTTCTTGTTATAATAGAACAGACAACTTTGTATAGAGAACTTGCAAAAAAAAAATAACGAAAATTACCTTTTTTTCACTTGGAAATGGAATAGACCGCTTTTATATTCGTTAGTTTTTTGCGTTTTTACAATTCATTCACTAGTATTAGACGAACAAACGACGACAGAGTAGTGTATAATTCAGTGCGAGAGGTTTTGGTTTTTTCTGTTTTCTTTGCGTTTTTTCTTTCTTCAACAATAACAATTAAAAAATTTCAACAAAATTCACTTTGTGGTGTGGTTGTTCTGTTAAAATATCACTTATTTGCACTTTTCTTTTGAAACGGGGGTATTTTTCAAGATTTTTCCACTACAACTTGCGAGAGCTGCTGATGATTTCCTTTCAATGGAAAATTTGTTTCTTTTTCACACTTTTTGCTTCTTTGCCTCTTGTAACTTTTTTCTTATTGCCTTTTTCTCTTCTATTCGTCGCTTATGGACCGTCTGTCTGGTTTGTTTTATTATTTAGTACACACACACACAAACACTGTATGTCAAGAATATGAGATGTGTATAAAAATCAATCGAGACGGCGAAAAAACAATGTTTTCCGTTTATTCTTATTTATTTTGTAAATAAAATATCGACTAAGCGAATCGAAACGTTTTGGGGTTTGGCAAAATTACAACACTTGGTCGCTTGACGTTGACGTGGTACCGAAAATGATGATGGGTTTGAAGAATTTTCTTTCTTTCATAAATAAATAATTTCTTTGTTTCTTCTCTTTTGTGTGGAATTCAAAAAATTTGTTCAACGTGCGCTACGCGAATTCTAACGATACGAACACCACCAATAACTTTTCTTGAGTGAATTTACAATGCTTGTTTGGTTTTCTCTAGCCTCCGAGATGGCTCGTCGTCGTTCGATGTGAATTTTCCAAATCTGTTTTGTGTGCTTATTTCTTCCAATTGTCGATATGGCCATCTCGTTCCAGCGCACGTTGTGTTTACGAGTGAGAGCATGTGTATGCAAATTTTTACATTTCTGCTTTTGCGTTCTAATAAACCGAAGAGAGTGTTATTTCTCATTCATTCTGGCGCGCTCAACCCTCTTGCATGCTCTTTGGAGCAAAAACGCGTGTTTGAATGAGTGAAAAAGTGTTTACTTGTGGCAGCACCAAGACCGTCGTGTTCGAATGACAAACAATCTGGCAAGGTTGTAACGAACCAGAGGAGGAGAAAACAACAGCTGATTCCACGAGAAGTTTTCGGCGTCAGCGGTAGCATTTCTAGTAATACTTCGTAAGATTTTGTGAACTAGTTTTAATAGTAATAAATAGAAATAAATAGTTGTTAAGTATAAATACAAACGCCTTATTACTACAACGACAACTATATACTCATTCGAACAGGCTTGCCAGATCAACAACTTTTTTATACCTCACAGACTATTTTCATCCTATGGCAACGACTAGTATCTCCACACTGACGATAAATGCACACGTGACGTTTATTTTCGCTTAAAAATAATTTTTGACAATTGACGCAAAATACACTGAAGTCCACTTCCAACACTTTGTCAGAAGACATTCAGAAACCACATGTTAACCATTATCCATAAAAAGAAAAGGACACACGTCCTAAATATATATACCTGCAAGAAATCTAATTTATGGTGTATGAATAAAATTTTATTTTATTTATTTATTTATTTATATGAATTACAATACAAAGTAAATTTATATTCTAATTATAAGGTCCAGGGAAAGGCGGGTTACAAAGACCATATGGCTAAATTTTTTTGCAGCGACAGACCAGAGCCTCTGGTGGGAATCGAACCCACTACCCCCAAACTCATAGGCGAGTACGCTACCAACTCACCTACTGGGGCGCTCATGAATAAAATTAATATAATTGTTCCTTTAAGGTGGGTACTATGTTTTTTCAGCTTGAAATATAGTATCAAAATGATGTGTCCAAGTGAAGACCGGATCACTTTTTAATAAAGTTTGACAACATTCTTTGAAGTGTCATATTGATATGTATATATATATATATATATATATTCTTTTTGCTAATGATCTTGAAATGAAACAAGTTTAAATTAAAATCATTAAACATAAAAGTAATAATTGAAATAACTCAGACTTAGAAAATAGTTAATTAATCAGAAAGGAAAGATTGTTGGAGAACATTGTGCTCATGTTAGAAATAACAAAATCGTTTCCTATTGTTGTACGAATATAAATAAATACAATTATGTTTTTGATGACACGAAAAAGTTGGTTTATCATCACATTTAAGGATTTACCAGCCTGTTTCTGTAACTTAAAATTTTGCTTTCGTTCTCCCGCTAGACGACAAACAGCTGATTTGGGTTTCACTAATTAGCATCACAACGACAAGTCGATGATAATGAACTCGTACGAAAACGTAATCATTTCAGTGTTAGGGCCTGTTTCTGTAACTTATTTTCGATCAAAAATCACTCAGCTATTACTTGAATTCTATAAAACGAAGGATAGAAATATTTAAGGTACGAGCTTTTTACGTGATTTCCTACAGACACAACGAATTATAAGCTGTTGTGACTTATAGATTTCTCGGAATAATTGAGTGATTTTTTGATCGTTTGCCGTAGACGAACGAAAATAAGTTAATTGGAAAAATAATAATAAGTAGAATTGGAAAAAACCTTTCCGACGGTACCCTAACATCGAAACTACGATGGAAAACATGTGATATATTTAAAATTTCATGAAAAACGTAAAAAAAATCGCACAAAAATCTTAATATCTGGTGCGTAAAAACAAATTTCAAAAATGTTTAAATGCAGTATACAAGCGCTGTCGTTTTTCCATTATATTTGATCGTTTATTTTAATATAAGTATAATATCGGTTATGTTACTGACGAAAAACCCTATTTTTGGAGGTGTTTTGCAACTGGTCCAGCTCACAAATGGAAATAGCTAGAACCAAAATATTTTGGGAATCATTCTAAAACAAAACAAACAATCTTCATTTCTGAGGGGGTACATTTCCAACTTTTTTTTAAGGCACTCTAATGTATATATATTTAAGCATAAAGAAGTCAACATTGCACTGATAATTTTTTTCCATCTTAGTGAGCCAAGATTATCAGTGCACAATGAGAGAGACGTGAGAGAGAGAAATAAATGAGAGTCTTGGTTCAGCTCAGCTGACTCACCCAGGGTTGATTTTTTGGCCACCGCTAGTGTAAATAGTACAGAGGTGTATTTGCTAAGGTCGACTATACATATATACATATACAAAAATGTGTGCTTTCTTAGACCGGAAGTTGTGAAATTATTGATCTGGCAATTACATTATTGGAAAATTGCTAACGTCATTGACGTAAGGCCAGGCGAACGAACGAACGACCCATAGAGAAACAAAATTCCTGACGAAAGTGAGTGACTGGTTTTCGTTCGCAGAGACTTTCGTTAGAAATACAGAAACAGGCCGAATATTTTATGCTTAATTATATTAATAAAACACAGAATATGTATTTAAATATTCTTTAAATACATTGCACTGTGCCGAACTATAAGCGGTTATGTGCACTGGTACATTAACGTTATGAGATATTAAATTGTGGTATTATTTGGTCATTTTGTGTGGGAGGTAAAAAAAGGGGCGTGCTGATAACGCACATTTTTTACAGGGCTATAGGCACAATAAAATCATTACACTGTACAAAATTTCAAGTATTTGTATGCACTTGTATTAAAGTTATGTGTGGGATTTCAGAAGATTCTAATAAGTAGTATAGATGTTATTAAATAATCGATATTTCTCTAAATGTTAACCCTTTGTGTGGGAGGTACCAGAAGGAGTGGACAAATATGGCCCATCTTCGATTTGACTTCTTAACGCCACAGAGACCTAAAATTTCAACTGGTCGGGCTGAAAACTGGTAATTGGGGTTTATTTATAGCCGGAATACTCCACACGAACAAACGTAGACATAGGTCCATGTTTTGATATAGCTCCCATACAAAGGTCCCTCTAGATTTGACTTCGTAACGCAACAAAATCCTCAAATTTCAACGAATTGGGCTGAAGTTTGGTATAATGATTTTATTTGCATCCGAAACCATTCCCATGCGATCCATTGTGGAAGGTATATAATGGTGATTTCGTTTCTGAAAAATAATATCACCACATCATGTTGTGACATTTTAAAAATGTCCCCTGCACCCTCTGTTAATTTTGCATGCGCACATACCTACATTATTGCGCAGCCATTTGGTAGTACATTAAGAATGTACGCTTTCATTTAGATTTGGTTCTGAAGTCTGCTTTTTGACCGTGGACTGGGCTGAGTGTGGAAAATGCGATATTTTCGCATTTGCGGAGTGTAATAATTTTACAAACGAAATCAAAACCCGTTCATACGGCTGCACCATTTTTACAAACGAACCTATAAATGCGGTTTCAGTGTAAAATGTAGAAATTTTTTTAAAATTTTTTGCACAAACGAAATCACGATAATATTCGGCATTGCCGAACTTAGGTTAGGTTAGGTTAGGTTGAATAGAGGAGACGTTTAAAACGTCTCATGTCCATGGACATACACTTAAGCCAGTGGTTCGGCCTGTTGTGCGCTCCTTATTTATGATTTTCATACCCCACGGATTACAGAAAATCGGTACTAGACACGTATTTTCTCAGTATCTTCCAGTCATATCCTCCGAGATGAGTCAAGTCTGGCAATATGTCGGAACCGAAATATCGGGATCTTGCATGTGTGAAAGCTGGGCAGTGACACAGAAAATGTTCTATCGTTTCGATGTTTTCCCTGCATGCCCTGCACTCGTCGTTTTCTGCTAGTCCTATGCGATGAAGATGTGCCTGTAAGCTTGAGTGTCCCGTTAGAACTTAATGCGTCTTCACTTGTTTTCTATCTCAGCACTCCTTCGAGCACCTTATGGAAATATTGATTTTCTTATAACTTCTATACTACTACCCAGAATCTTTCAAAATTTTACACATAGTAGTAGTTCCTTGGTCGCTATCATCTTGAGAAAAAGTTGTCACGCCTTTTGGTAAATCCCATAAAAATTGACCATTTTAACGTTAAAGTTAAGGGCTTAAAACATTGATTCCAGTCCATTCAAATACTAGAGTACCTATAGCCCGTTAAAAATGGGCGTTATTACCACGCCCTTTTGGTACCTCCCAAACAAATGAACCATTTTGTACACAAATTTAACGGCTTATAACTTCGATTCCTGTAATTCTTTTATAGTACCCATAGTATATTCAAAAATGCGCGTTATTGCCATGTCCCTTGTGGTACCCCCAAACAAAATGGCCAAAATAAAAAATATGAAAAATAAATTTTTTAATTTTGCTCACTTTACAATATGGGTCATAATTTAGACATTTACCCATATATCAGATAGGCATTGTTTTCTTAGGCTTTCAAAAAAGGAACAACATTTTTTATGCGTTTTTTTATATTTTTCTAAATGCTTTAACGACAGTTACTATCAGGCATGATACAGGTTTTGTACGTTTCGTTTTTCAAAATCGTGTCGTTTTACTTTTGCTTCACAGCTCTTGTACATTTTCATGAAACCGAAAGAAAATGAAAACCGAAAAACACTATCAAAAATATTGCAGCATAGAAATCAGAAACAACTGTTTCAGCCAAAGAAAGTACATTTATAAAGAAGTTCCGTCCCGTAGCGAGTATTCTATCAGTAACGAACGAATAAAAATTTGATTTCGGCGAGTGATTTTTTTTAACATTTTAAGACCGATTTTCGAGATTTTTTTGTAATTATCATATTTAGAAAATTAATATCGTTCGTTAAGTACCAAAAAAGTTCAAAAAAAGACTCCAGAAAACTATTTTTTCGCGTTTCAAAATCATTCCTATTCGTTCGTAACTCACGCAAATGTAAACAAAGTCACGACGGAACTTCTTTATAAATCTACTTTCTTTGGTTTCAGCCACCGCTGTCAACAACATCGGTTCGACTCCAGATTCTGATTGGCGGTAGTGAAAATAAATAAAACATATTAAAGCCAAAAAAAAATAAAATTGACCAAAATCTTGGTTTGATTAATGTTTGTGTGTTTGCCCCTTTAAATATATAACAATTACTATTGTTAGATTTAACATTAAAATAAAAACTAACATTTCATTGATCGAAACTTTTTTGTTGTGTCTTTTATTAGTTTCAGGGTTGTATTTTCTCTTATTTCGAAGACCAAAGGTATTAACATATTCGTACGAAAAGTATTTAAAATAGTTTTTTTTGGCTTCATTGGCTTGAATTGATTCAAATATTATCCATACTTAATCTTTAATAGATTTGTTGACTTTTCTGGAGTTTAAATTACTATAAACATAAATTTCACTTCAAATTTTGTGAATGTTTTGAACCGAAATTTATTTTTCGGTTTACGTTTTCTGTAGAAGCTAAAAACATTTTCGATTCCAACAAAAACGTACGATTTTGCACTTTGTGACATGCCTGTATATCACATTTTGTACGTGAAAACGATAATAATTTTCTTTTATTTAAAGGTTATCACGGCCCTCTCGGACTTAAACTTCAAAGAAGATGTTCCAAATACTAACGGCATCTTCCACGAAAATTGGAATTTTAAAAAAGTTTTTTTTGTTGAATAGCGTAATCATATTAAAATAAGACTATATAAGTCGCTTATGTGAAACAATAAATCGAAACAATTTTTTTTATTAGTATTTGTTCCTGGATCAAAAACTTCTCTCTGCTTAATTTCGTAATAATTGGATGTAAACTACCAATTTAACAGCGCTTAGATGCCAAATCGGAAGGAACATACATATATGTATATGGGGGTTATATCTAAATCTAAACCAATTTTCTTCATATTAAGCAGCGTTTATATCTCAATTATAAAACTCTGTCATGCCAAATATCATAATTATCGGATATGAACTATGCCTTATATAGCCTCTAGATTTATAATCGTAGTGGATATATATATGGGGGCTATATCTAAATCTGAACCAATATTATTCATATCCGACTCATATTTTGACTGACCGAATAAGATACTCTTGACAACATTTTATGAATATCGGAAGGAAATTATAACTTCTATAGAGGATATAAGTTAAATCGGCGGTACATATGTATATAAGGAGACTATATCTGAATCTGACTGAACCTATTAACAACTGTTGTCATTCTAGTACCATGAAATATCAGATAGATCGAAGGCAAAATATAGCAACCAGCGTCAAAAGGGTAAAATCAGATGTTTTATACTCGTATGTATGGTTTATATACAAGGTGGCGCAAAAGTAATCCTCCTATCAGAAAATGCTATAAATGGCGCAAAAGTAATCCTCCTATCAGAAAATGCTATAAATTTTGCGATTGGCCCCTAATGTCAGTTCTGTTTTGACATTTGTGTAGTAAACACATGCGAAATACACGTTAATAAACAATGTTACGCTACACTGCTCCAGAACGCGGAATATTGCTGACTATTTATTTGACCAATAATCGGTCGGTGACTTTGGCACAAAACATCGAAAGGTTACTTTTGCGCCACCTTGTATATGTATGTAATGATTCCATCTTTATGTGGTTCCACCGTTAGGTGTCTCAATCTTGTTGGAACCACAATTCTGAATTGCCCGGTATTGAATTATATTCACATTAATTGCAATTTCTTCGTCGTTTACGGAAAAATCTGTTCCATTCATCATTTCTGAAATTATTTCGCACCATACTAAGCATCTAAGAGGGTGCATTTGATATTCAAAAATTTTTCTTGGATTTATGGTGCCCCTTATTATTACATTTTGAACACTATTTTCGTAACTTTTGAACCAAACTGAACAAGATAGGCTACTTTTTTTTTATTTTCGTGATGCCCCCGGTAAACTGCACTTTAGCCAGCAAATTATATAAAATGTAAACATTTAAAAAATTGTTCTTCCTTCTGAAAACTTTTTGAAACTGGACTTATTACATATTGCATGTATTGCTAACGATATGTCATATTAAATAATTTCGAAGCGATACAAAAATGTTGATTTGAATAAGTCTTAATATATGAGTAAGAAATATTTACATATCGCACCTGTTCCACAAAAGGGTAACAACTCAAAATTTAAAAGAATGTTTCCGTAAATATTAATTTCCAAAAATTAATATTATCGGAAATTTGTCATTAAAAAGATATCTTCATATTTTTTGAAATATTTTATTATATGAACTAGCTGGACCCGGTCCACTTCGTTGCCCCAGATTTCAGATTTCCGATTCCGTAAATTTTTGGAGCAATACCACCAGATACATATGCACAAAATTACAGCACTCTCGCTAACAAATTGTGCAAGATATCTCAATTTCCAAATTTGCGTTTTGGGACTAATCTCGTAGACTGCTACCAGATACAAACACACAAAATTACAGCACTCATTTTTGAACTAATCACGTAGACTGCCACCAGATACATATAAACAGAATTCCAGTACTATCACTACTAAATTTAGCAAGATAGCTCAAATTGGGTTATATGGGCGGGGCCACGCCCTTTGGTCTGATCCCGCTCATTTTTAGACCAATCACGTAGACAAAAAATTTTAAAATTGATCCAACTTTAGTTTTGTTAATGGAATATAAGACTAGATGTTAAAAAATATTTGTGGGTGTCCATTAATACAAAAAGTATTAAAAAATGGGTCCTCACATCATATCTCTTAATTTTATTAGAAAAAATAACTTTTTTAAGCTGTTTTTATCATTATTTGTAGTGCTAACATAGATAATCTATAACATTCATTCATAAATACATTTATAAATATAAAAAAATGTTTTACAAAATGTTATTAAAAATAATGTAATTTTTTTTTTTTTTTTTTTTGTTTATTATTTTCTTTATTTGCAATCTATTTACAATATAAATATTAAGCAAATTTTTATAAATACTAGATAATGACAGAGAGTTTAAGATCAGTTGATCATAAACGTGATTCAAATTGATACATTATTTTTAGTTTAATTTAAACAATAATTAAAATTACAATAAAATTTATATAAAAGGGAGATCAAGGATGTGGTTTCTTTTCAGTCTTCTTGTTTCGTCACTATCATCTAACAAAGTAATGGCTAATACATTTGGATGTAAACTTAGTCTATTGAGGTAGTTATTAGAATATCTTTTGATTTCTTCTCTTATTGTAGGAATTTTTAGATCATTATGTATAGTTTTATTGCTAACGAACCAAGGAGCATTGACCAATAATCTTAGAGTTTTAGACTGGTACCTCTGCAATATTTCAATATTTGAGTTACTCGATGTACCCCAAAGTTGGATACCGTATGTCCAAACAGGTTTTAAAATAGTTTTATAAATCAATAACTTGTTTTCTAAACTGAGTTCTGATTTAGATCCTAGCATCCAAAATAATTTTTTAGTCTTCTGATCTAGTTGTTTACGCTTATTTTTAATGTGTTCTTTCCATGTCAAGCGGCGGTCTATTTGAAGCCCCAAGTATCTAACACTTTCGGATTGCGGTATTGATACTCCATCTAAAAACACCGGAGGGCAATCATTTCTCCTGAGACTAAACGTAACATGTGTGGATTTATTGGCATTGATTTTTATATTCCACTTCTTCAACCAATTCTGCATATTATGAAGTTGCCTTTGCACCAAATCTGATGCCTCAACATGGGATTTACTCGTAGCTAAAATTGCAGTGTCATCAGCATATGTAGCAATGGTCACGTCAGTCCCTGTTGGCATATCAGATGTAAATAGTGTATATAGCACTGGTCCCAAAACGCTTCCTTGTGGGACACCAGACTTTATTAATCCAAATTCAGAAATTTCATCATTTAGGTTTACATAAAATCTCCTATCTTGAAGATAAGATTTAATAATCAAATAGAAAGGGGCTGGAAGCATTTGTTTCAGTTTAAATAGTAGTCCTGCATGCCATACTCGGTCAAACGCCTGTTTTACATCTAAGAACACTCCACAGCAGTAGCGCTTGTTTTCTAAAGTTTCTCTTATTTCCTTGATAATCCTGTGGCATTGCTCCGGTGTTCCATGGCTATGTCGAAATCCAAACTGATGCTCTGGTAGTATATTTAATGATTCGAGGATTGGGAATAATCTTTTCTGAAATAATCTTTCAGATAATTTTGAAAGTATGGGCAATAAGCTAATTGGCCTGTACGATGAAATATCATTCTCGGGCTTATTAGGTTTTAAGATCATGATTATTTTTGCATATTTCCACTGAGTGGGAAAATAAGACAGTCTTAATATTGCATTATAAAGAACTGTGATAAATATAATTGCTTTATCAGGTAAACATTTTATTACTTTCGAGTCGATGTTATCGTACCCAGGTGACTTCTTGCAGTTCAGCATCTTCAATTCTTTTTTTATTTCACTAACTCTGAATGGTTTAATTGGTTTAGACATCTGACATGCAACATCAAGAAAATCAACTATTTCCTTCTCATCAGAAATAGGACAAATTGAAAAGGGGGAGAATGTATCTTCTAAGAATAATTTGAATGCTTCAACCTTACTTTTATCTGATCTGCACCAAGACCCAGCCGAATCCTTAATTGGGATATTCCTTTTTTGAGGCCTTTTGATGTACTTTGTTGCACTCCACAAGTTATGATCGTTCTTGCCTGTTGGGCTCAAATTACTCAAATAATTGCCCATATGTTCGTCTTTTAGTTGCTTAAGGCGTTGATTGAGATTTCTCGAAGCTCGGTTAAAATTTGTTTTGTGTAAAGGCAGCCTTGTTCTTTGCCATATTTTTCTTAGACGTCGTTTACTCTTAATGAAATTTTTTATCTCTGTCGTTACCTTAATACTCGATGTTACCAACCTTTCTTCAGGGGTAGCTTTAAATGCTGCTTCGTGAATTAATCTTATAAAAGACTCTACAGCTTCATCCAAATCATCGCCATTTTTTATAGGAATATTTAGATTCAAATTATAATCGATCCAATTTTTAAAAAAATTAATATCGGTTCGAGGTGAAAAAAGTCTGGAAGATTTGTTTCGCATGCGAGGAGTAGTTTTGTAGTTTATGATAATAGGACTATGATCCGAACTGAGATCATCACTGCCTGTAATATCGAAAGATGAGTCGGAAATACCGGAATACACAACAAAATCGAGTAAATCCGGGATTTTAGCGGGATCACTGGGCCAGTACGTAGGTGTTCCGGTAGATAGTGTACGGTAGTTGTTCTTCATAACACACTTATATAATTCTTTTCCTTTGGGATTTGCTAAGCGCGATCCCCACCAGGGGTGTTTGGCATTAAAATCTCCGCCAACGATAAATTTGTTGCCCAGTTTTTTAAAAAATCTCTCAAACTCATCGCATTTCACACTAAATCGTGGAGGGAAATATATTGAAAATATAGATATATTGCTATTATCGCATTTAACCTTAACTCCCGCCGCTTGTAAAAATGTTTCTGAAATTGGTTCCACAATTTCATACTTAATATTATTTTTTATCAGTATGGCTGAACCCGCATGTGCTTTATTATCTGGATGGTTGGCTGCTATTATTTCAAATCCAGGGATACGAATAAATGATTTGTTCGTTAAGTGTGTTTCCGATACTAAGAGTATATCTATGTGATTATATTTAAGAAATAAACTGAGTTCATTTAAATGATTGGAAATGCCATTGGCATTCCATACTGCAATAATAAGGTCTAATTGCATAACTTGTTCATAATTAATGACATCATATTAATTAGGGTATTTGTTAACTCAATTTGTTTGTTGAGCATACCTTCAATCTTCTGCAGCAGACTGTTATGATTGGGTTCAATACCTCTTATTGCTTCAGAGTAAGTCATGTTTGGTAGATGTTGATTACTGCGAAAGTCGTTGTTGTTGACAGCATTGTATTTTATATGTATGTTATTGTTTGCGTTAGCACTCGTTCTCTTTTTTAACATATTCTGATATACAATACACCCTTTGTAGCTGGCTGGTCCTAACGTAAGAAGTTTTGCCTTAATATCTGAGATTGGTGTAGAATGGTGAAGGCCCTTAATTACAATTCGGTATGCTCTTTCCTGCTTAAGTTGGTAAGTATGGTACGATTTTTTAGACTCTTCAAGAAACTTAATAACTTTGCGATATGATTCAATTGTTTTTATAACTACCCTGACTTGACCATCCCTAACAGCTTTAAATGAAAATAGATTTTTATCGATAATTTTACATAAACTAGTCACCATCTTTCCAATATCGCCAACATCCGGGATGAAAATTGGGGGTGGTTTGGCTGCATCTGGTGGGTTTGTGACGTTATTTTCTTCATCTATTCCATCAACAGCAAGGCTCTCAAATCGGTTTTTGGACGTCGAGGGTTCATCATCACGATTAAATCGCTTTGCTTGAGAAATTGTTGGGGAACCTGTATGTTTCCTCTTCGTTGATACCTGCTGCCAGTTGTCGTCATCATCATCAGTTGTAGTTTCTTCACTTAAATGAACACTATTGTTTGACATACTAACAATGCAAGTATTTTTGTTATGTATGAAACGATGTTTGCGTACTAAGTGTGTGTACTTGCGTGCACACGCACTTTTTGCTCGTTCACTGAACCGTTTGTTTTTGCTGATTCGTTTGTTTGTAACACAATTTGAATCCGTATTGATAATGTTGTTGTTGTAATGTTGCTTAGAAAAAAAAAACGAAAACAATTGTTTAGCGCAGAGTACGTGTTGTCGCGATCACTGTCGAAACGAAACTAATAATGTAATTTGATTTGTTAAAATAAATATAATTTCTACTAAAAAAAATTTGACTGGAAAAAATGTAGCGTGCGTCACATAGAGTTCACGGCTTTTGATAAAAAAACTACAACAATTTTTGGCTGCAAATATTTTTTTTGAATTCTCTTATATTCATCTTTCTTATAGGTATTTCAATTTGTGTGCTTTATTATGCAAAATGTGCTAAGAATTACGAAAACATACCTTAACCTTCAAAGCAATTTCCATTTTTTGTAACGTGCGTCACAATAATTTGTAATACATTTTTTCGCAACTTATACCTGTTACAAAAAATTTTTTTTGGCATTCGAAGGAACACTCATATCCCACTAAACACTATGTACGAGTATAAGTTGGAGGTATCTCTTTTGAAAGGCCAAATTTTTACATTTTAATCCGAAAACGCGTACGAATGTAGCGTTCGTCACGCAGGATTTGCCTATATACACAAAATTACAGCACTCTCGCAAACAGATTGTGGAAGATATTTCAAAAGGTTGCTTAGATGATCGAGGCCACGCCTCTTTGATTCCTCCCATTTCACGTAGACTACCACCTGATACATATGCACAAAATTAGCACTCTCGCTAACAAATTGTGCAAGACTTATATGGGCGGGGCCACGCCCATTAGTCCGATCCCGCCCATTTTTGGATCAATCACGTGGACTACCACCAGATACATATGCACAAATTACAGCACTCTCTCTAACAAATTGTTCAAGATATCTTAATTTCAAAATTTGGCTTATATAGGCGGTGCCACGCCCTTTGGTCCGATCCCGGCTATTTTTGGGACAATCACATAGACTACCACCAGATATATATGTAAAAAATTACTGCACTCTCGCTAACAAAATTTTCAAGATATCTCAATTTCAAAATTTGACTTATATGGGCAACGCCCATTGGACCGATCCCGCCCATTTTTAAACCAATCAGGTAGACTACCACCAGATACCTATGTACAGCAATCTCGCCAAAAAATTGACTTACATAGGCTGGGCACGCCTATTGGTTCGATCGCGCCCATACATAAATTTACTTTTGGGACATTTTATACTTAAATAATACCCTGTACCACAGTGTGGTGTAGGGTATAAAAACGATTGGATCTAAAAAGCCAAATCGGACGAAACATATATATGGGAGCTATAGCTAAATCTTAACCGATTTTCTTCAAAATCGGCAGTGTTGGTTCATGGATCAAGAAACTCTACCATTCTAAATTTCAAAACGATTGGATGTAAAATACAGCTTTTATAGGACTAAAGGGTCAAATCGGACGAAACATAGATATGGGAGCTATAGATAAATCTTAACCGATTTTCTTCAAAATCGGCAGTGTTGGTTCATAGATCAAGAAACTCTACCATTCTAAATTTCAAAATGATTGGATGTAAAATACAGCTTCTACAAGACTAAAGGGCCAAATCGGACGAAACATGTATATGGGAGCTATAGCTAAATCTTAACCGATTTTTTCAAATTCGGTAGAGTTGGTTCATGGATCAATAAACTCTTCCATTCTAAATTTCAAAACGATTGGACGTAAAATACAGCTTCTATAGGACTAAAGGGCCAAATCGGACGAAAGATATATATGGGAGCTATATCTAAATCTAAAGCGATCTTAACAGCCGCGAAATACTCTAAACTGCAAAATTTCAGAACGATCGGAGTGAAATTGCGACCTGTAGTCGACGAACAACTTTACATGGACAGACGGACGGACGGACGGACATCGTTAAATCGACTCAGCTAGTGATTCTGAGTCGATCGGTATACTTTAAGGTGGGTCTAGCTGTGTTATTTTCAGGTGTTACAAAACATCTGCCGTGAAACAAACTTATAATACCCTGTACCACAGTTTGGTGTAGGGCATAAAAATATCTAAATTTCAAAATTTGGCTTATCTAAATTTCCGCCCATTTTTGGACCAATCACGTAGACTACCACCAGATACATATACACAGAATTACAACACTCTCTCTAACATATTGTGAAAAATATCTAAATTTCAAAATTAGCTTATATGGGCGGTACCAGGCCCATTGATCCGTTTCCGTTCATTTTTGGACCAATCACGTAGACTACCGCCAGATACATATGCACAAAATTACAGCACTCTCGCTAAAAAATTATGCAAGATATCTCAATTTCAAAATTAGGCGTAAATGGGCGGTGCCACGCCTATTGGTCTGATCTCGCCCATTTTTGGACCAATCACGTAGACTGCCACCAGATACATATGTACAATATTACAGCACTCTAGGTAACAAATTGTGCAAGACATATCAATTACATCGAAAATTGATGCACCCTATTTTCACCACCCCCACACATGTACATTCTGTGAAAAATTCAAGAAGATCGGTCCAGCCGTTTAGACGCCTATACGGTACAAACAAACAACCACACATTCTTCTTTATATATATATATTTAGAAGAAGATAATATTAACAGAAGCAGTTTTTGGCTTCTACTGAATTGTTTTTCATTTTGAGTTGTTATGCTTTTGTTGAACAGGTGCGATATGTACATTTCATTAATAATCCTTTTGGTAAATTCTATACACTAAGATTGTTTTTTTAAATTCTTTTGTTCATTTGAAATAACTGGTAATCGTTTTTAGATATTGCAATTTTGAGAAATTGTACGTCTTTATCAAATATAAAAAATATTCCAAATACGTCTAAATTGTGAGAAAGGCTTGTTAAAGGCTGCAGATTTTGAATCATTCAAACTCATGTACATATATATTTAAAAAGATGCGGAACTAAGTTAAATGTTAAATTTCGAATTTAAATTTAATATTAATATATATTTTTAAATATCTTTGTAACAGGTTCCGAGGAAATGTATTTATGCAAATTGGAGGAATAAAAGTCATCTTCAGCTTAAAAAAATCGAAGGAGGATGTCAATGGATTTTATGTCTAAGTAAAGATATCGAAGGAGGATGTCATTGGATTTTATGTCTAAGTAAAGTTATTGTATTGTAAATATATTTATCTTTATATTTGTAACTCTTATGAATAAAACATCAGATATTTTCGTTTTTTTATTTTGGTCTTTAAATCGTTATTGATTTTTAACTAGGATATTCTCCTGCATGAGAACATCATTGTCTCTAGCTATGGAGAATACAATTACTTGACAGCTGAGCTCCTTGCGATTTCGTGGTTGCTAAACCAATAATTCAGCTAGGTTCAACTTTAAAACACCATCTCTAAGAGGCCTAGTTTCTCCAAAACGAATAAGAAGTATTCCTTACCTCTGGTAAGGACTACTTCCAGACGTCTACAAGTGATGGGTGAATGGATAAATCGAGACCACAAGTCGTACCATCAGAATATACATATTACAATCACTGGTCGGTCATATTCAAACAACGGAAATCTCCGACCGCATTCCTGAAGTGCCGCATACAGCTACCTATGATTCGTTCGTGACAGACAGACGCTCCTGGGAAAACGGAACACTAGCTCATGCGCCAGTGGGAACTAGATGCTACACTGATGGGTCCAGGCTAGGAGGAAGGACGGGTCTGGGACTTTTTATTGATGAACCAGAAGTCGAACTTTACTTCCGTCTCCCAGACCATAACACAGTATTTCAAGCAGAAGTTCGAGCAATCACGGAGTGTGTTAACTGGCTCAGTAATACCACGAAGCCTAAATATGCCAACATATTCACAGATTCAGTACACTTTTCTTTCAGTGTAGGCCGACTCCATTTCTATTGGTTCCAGAAATTTCTGCAATAGTAACCCGTCACTGGATTTCCCAATCACATTATCCTTCTCACTCGCCAGACAGCGCACAGAAACATACACAATTTCGAACTGGTCATTAAAGTATATTTCTTGGTCGTTAATTATTATTTTTATCACGTCTTTATAAATCCCAAATGACTTCGTAGGTTCTTCTTCTAGAAACAGACAATAACAAATCCAATGAATAATACAAAGCCGAACAAAAAAACATCAACCTTATGGCGACAATACAACACCGATCAAAAAACACCCCCGTTTCGGGGATAATTAATGAACGAATCGGGGGACGATTTTTCTTGCATGTTTTGGAGATAAATTGTGCATAAACGAGGTTGATTTCGCAACGTCTTTTTTCCCTCAGTGTACATTAAATACGACCTACGACTGCTGTTTTTATACAAATGCAAGAATATGGATACTGGAAAGAAAAAAAGAATTTTATTCGCCAAAGTATTGTACAAATCGAATTAAAGTAAAATGACAATACACAAAATAACAAGTAAGAAATTTCAGTCGGATAAACCGACTAAGGAATACCCTCACTTTGTGTGCGATGTAAATATGCACTGGTATATGTACTAATATTATGAACTATTAAATTTTGATATGTCTTGGCTCTTTTTGTATGGGAGCCGGTGTGGTCGTAACTCAAATTTTTAACAGGACTGTAGGAATTTTAAAAACTATACACTGTGCAACAATTTTTAATATATACTCGTATATGTATTGATATTCACGATATGATATATAACTTTGTATACAAAATGTTACGTTTGTGTGAGAGGTACCAAAAGGAGCATGATAATAACGCCAAAAAACACCATTATTAAAGTTAAAAGCTGTAAACTTTTCGTTGGGGAGGTACCAACGTGGGAGGTACCAAAAGGGGTACGCCCATTTTTTTTTTGATTGTAGGTAGGCACGTTATAAGCTATTAACTTTTGGTGAAAAACAGTACATTTTTGTGGGAGGTACCAAAAAGGGCGTGCCAAATACGCCCACTTTTCACAGGACTCTAGGTACTATAAAAGTTTTACACTGTACACAATTTCAAGCAGTTGCATGAAACGATTTTAAAGCTACATATAAGCTGTTATCTTTTGGAGCTAAATGGTCCATTAGTGTGAGAGGTACCAAAAGGGTCATGGCAACTTCGCCCATTTTTCTCGAGGTGATAGTGACTAATAAACTAATACTATGTGTAGAATTTCAGAAGATTCAAATAAGTAGTACAGAAGTTATTCAATAATCAATAATTCATTAAATATTAACCATTTGTGAGGTTACTAGAAGGAGTTGACCAATATGAAAAAAATATTACCACATACCAAATTTGAAGTCAATCTGTTACTCCTTTCGAGAGTTATCGTGCGCACCAGCCAGCAGACAGATGGACGGACATTACTCATTCGACTTAAAATGACCCAAAACGAATATCCACCGAACATAATTAGGGTCTTAGTTCACTCCTTCGATGTGCTACACTTTTGGCCCGTAGCAAATGATATATACCCTCGTATCACTAAAGTGAGGGTATAATAAACTAGTATTTTATTGATATTATTTTAAGTCCTTTTAAAAACAAAAAACAAAACAAAAACAATTGTTATACATATGTGTGTTGAAGTTACAAATATTATAGTGGCGGAGAATAAAGAAACAGCTTTAGAAATATATTTCGATATCAACTTGAATTCTCGACCATACATCATAAATCAGTATTCGGTAATGACTTCTTAATTTTACAACCTATATGTTAACATACTCGTACTTGAAAATATTCAGTGAAATGTAAGAAATGCGAATATGTATACATATGAATACAATTAATATTTTTTTTGTTACAAAATAGTCGGTATTGAAACCGGTTGTAAAAATTACGTAACATTTCGTAGTACCAGTTTTTTGTTATAGAATTCAGACAAATATTGAATTCTTACCGCGTTTTATTAAATAATGAATTGGACAAGAATTTATTTTTTCTGGGTAATGAATTATTAAACGCATTCATTCAATTTGGGTATAAACGGTGAAATCGATTGCAGAATATTGTTGTTTGGTTTTCGGTTTATATCTTTGTTTTACGATTCTTCTTTATCAGTTAGGTCAATATTTTATTATTATTATTATTTAATTCCCATAGGTCCTAGGTGAAAAATAGGGTCTCAACAAACAAGATAAAAACTGGTTTATCTAATGCTAAATCTTTTATTTCACACCCTGCCGCTAGTCCCTCAGATTCAACAAGCAAATCTGAGGGACTAGCGGATTCCAGTCAAGCGCCTTTCGGGTGCTGTTGTCTGGAGGCTTCCTCATTATGTGACCAATGTGTTTTTTAATGGATAAGTAAAATATCGTGCCCTACACACTTCAAAGTACATATGTGGAAATTTTCATCAAAATCGGAGAAAAGAGCCAATATATGGAATTACTCAGAAATCGGAAAAAATTTCAAATGTCTCATTCATCTTTTTGTTATTTTTCTCAAGATGAAGAGTCCCCATCATGAAACTTTCTGGCAATCTTATTGACGATATATTCTATAATGCAAAAAAAAAATCAAAAAAGGTGTATTTTTTCTTAAATATTAATTATAATTTTTATTAAATTTTTAAAAAAAATTATATTGTCAATCTGTTATTTCTCCATTACAAAACAAAAAATGTTTTTTCTTCTCAGTGAAATGATAGGAAATTTAAAAAAAAAATTACCAACATTTATACGGCCATAACTATTTTTATTTTATTTTTTTTTAAAATCCGGATTCTTTTTCTGCGCCGCTCCAAGTACATATATCGTCATCAGAAACGAAAAAAGGCGTAACAACAAGAAAAATTTAAATTCAGTTTTTAATGGATTTCGGTACACTGCATCAAAATACACATCCTTGCAAATTTTTAGCGTACTACTATCAAAAATGGCGAATTTATTACGAAATTCATGAATTATTTATTTTTTCATAGTTAAAAATCCTTATTTAATGCAATTTTCACAAACCATTTATAAATCATGTTTGTGTGAATATATATTATGTTTATGTATTATCCTGAAAACCCCGTTTTTCTAACGACAACATTTTTCATTTTATTTAGTTTTTTTACTTCTCATGTAAAATTTTTAAATACGATGATAGGCCCTTTCTCGTTTCTGATGACGATATGAAAAATTTTATTAAAATCGGAGAAAAGTGCCAAAATTTGTGTGATCACTGTGCCTTGAAGTCTTCTAGGACCACGCGGTTAATTTTTCGAACAGTGGATTGATGTCAAGCATATAAAGCGGAGGACAGCTGCCCAAAATAAACTACCATAAATGTATGTTGTAAAATAGCTGTATAAAATTGGTTTATTAGGGAAATTAAGCCAAACTTTTTGTATATGATAGTAAGTCGAATTCCTAATATTAAAAAAATGCCAAGTCGGCAGAAATTGCAATTGTGCTATTCAAAATTGCTTTGGAAAATTCGTATTTTTTGTTAAAACGAAAAAATTGCAATTTTAATTGGAATGAGAAAAATAAGTTGGAACAGATCCCTAAAATTGTATTCTTCAAAATCAATATATCGTCACCTGAAATCCAAAATAACGTAACCCACATGTTCATGATTTTTAAGGAGAAGCAAAAAACAAAGTAAAGTAATTTTAAGCTTTTCACCAAATTTAGGGATTTTTGACTATTAAGGCGAAATCAAATAACAAATCTAGAGCAATTAGTTATGCGTACATTCTGGATTAAATAAAATAAAAGTTTATGAATCGTTCCGCTTTTCTAATGACCTAGTATCACTCATAAAATGGTTGAGTATCACTCATAAAATGGTAAATTTTTGATATTGAACTCCAAAATTTTGTAGGAATGTGTAGTTTAGCCTAATAGACTATAATCAATCATAACATTAATTTTTATTTTTTTGATGTTACGTGATTTTGGATTTCAGATGACGATATGTACTGGTACTATTAATTAAAAAAATATAAAAACGTATAATAAGAGTGCACAAACTTAAAAAAAGTATATATTTTTTTTATGTCTAAAAACTTTATTTTCAAATATAATTTGTAGGGGTGTTTCAAAAACAGTCGCCAACGCTTAAAGTGTAGACCAAACCCAAATTATGGAATATAGTATGGCAGCAGAAAAAAAATCGTAAAGATCCCTAATTTTTTTTCGCCAGATACTATTAATGATATGCCCTCTTTAAACATAAAATATAAAAGTTCAAATTATTCGCGCACAAAATTTTGAAAAAGTAATTTTGCTTTAAGTCTAAAAATGTTTTTAGGTAGTATTCCAAAAACCATCTCCTTTATCTTGTAGAACAAACCCATAACTTTTATTGAGCCTGATAGTTGACATAATTCTTAAAAATACAAAAAATCATATTTATAAAATATATTTGAGAAAATTTTTAAAAAATCTATTTAATATGGTGTTTTTATGTCGAAAAATAAAAAAAAAATATATATTTATGTCATCGGAAAAAAATCGTAAAGATCTAATTTTTTTTCGCAAAAAATTGTTAATGCCATATCCTCTTTAAAAATAAAATATAAAAAGGTTACGATGTTATTAGTTAACTTAATTTGCCAGTAGGTATATAAATATTGACAATTTTATTTCCGGAAACATTTATTTAATTTAAGGTTGTTTATCTGAGGAAGCCGGTCACATTGTCCGAACTACACTAACAAAGATTTAATGACGTACCTTACTATAAATTCTGATCCTATTATAAGTTCAATACGGCTAAAAAATCTGAACATTGCCAATATTTTTAAGAGTAATATATCATGTATCCTTTAAACGAATATATATCTATGCGGTATTTTTGATGGCATTTTTGACGAAGATGATAATATTATTTTATAAGTCAAAGAAGGGAACTCTTCTGGTAAATACATGCATTAAACTTTTAACACGAAACAAACATTATGGTCCACGTACCCGACGTTTGACATACAGATATTTTCCCTATTGAGTCTTCAACTTTTTGTCATCATATTTGTAATCTGTGCAAAATTCCCTTTAATTTGATGGGTCGCACGATATATGTACCAAAAACCCATTTTTCAAGATCTTCTAGGCGGCTGTGTTGAGGGATCTTGAAACAATTCCTCCAAAAATGTGTGCACACATTTACTCACAGCAAAGCCTATTACGCTTTACAAACTTTGGTCGAAATCCAGCGCCACTCTTGAGCGTTCTTTATATATTTATTTTTAAGTCCTTTGAACCCTTTGTGTGGGAGATAGCAAAAGGACTCGCTATATCCCGTCGAAATTTTGCACCGCAACTGATATATATGAAATATTATGACATGTTAAATTTCATAAATATACAATGCTCCAATTTAGTGTTATAGTCGGGTGAATTGTTAAGGACCCGGAATAATTTGCATAGGGTTACGAGACCCGCGGTCCGTCCAAATTTAAAATTGTTCTTAACTATAACCAAATACAGATTGGTACCAAATTTCATAGTTCTGCAATTACTCCTTCTATTTTTGTCACATCGATACATGAAGACAGATCACTGTGTGGTGTGTATACGTTATATAGCTCCATATCGGCAGTCCTAGAATTGATTGCTACACCCATACTTTCCACGTATGGTTGTCAAGCTCAGGCGAAATAGGCACTATTAGAAGTTGCTACACCAATATGTGGCTGTACTTGCTGCTATGGAGATTGCAGGTGTGTTCGATAAACCGTTGACGTAGACGGCGCAGACGATGACGCCAACGGTACTTGATACACACTGCGGTCTATATTGGCACTGTAATCCCTGATGTGGCCAAGGCCATGTAGGTAGATAGGTTAAGAGTGGCAGCCTGTATAACAGTCTCACTTAGACGCTACAGTCCATTGTGTTACCACATGGACGTAAGGGAAAACATAAGTTATCCCTAGCTCCTCCCGTTTAACCAATTTGATTGCTCTAAAAAGTTCAAAAGTTGACGGATTCCAACATCAGCCAAATTAGTGAACTTCCGAAAGAAATGAGAGCTTAACGTTGCATGCCGCCAACTAGAGAGAGCGGAGCACAGTCACATAAGTTGTTCCATTGATTCCTTCTCCTCTTCGTCTCCACAGCTTCTGCAAAAGTCATTATGTTAGCAGCACATTAATCTTGCTAAATTGATCATATTTATAACCAGAGCTGTCCTAAAACTGCATTTACTTAAAAAGTCGATAGTTTGGTTGGCTTTATAGCTATTTTGGACATGTCAAAATATTTGGTTAAGCTTCGAATGTTTTATTCTTCTTTGTAAAAATTTTTTTTTCCCAAAATTTCTACCACACACATTCTGCATAATTAATCTCGCAGTCGACGATAATTTTTCGACTCCGACTCCGAGAAAATTTCCCCGAATCCAATACCGTAGTTATTCCATAACAGAGAGGGATCCTTCATGCATACATTTTACTCAATTAACCTTCTTAATATTGGGTGCGAAGACAGTATCAGGAGGCTTCGCATTTATGCAGAAGCTAATATACATATCTATGGTCGGAAAAGCTATGAGTGGCAAAAACTTTCCAATCAGAAATCCATCCACTTAAATTCTCAGAGACAAAGGTGACATCGAGCACCTCCTGTCTGTTTCTAGAAATTACGGTAGATGCATGCCCTGTATTACAAATCACAAGGTTGTTACTTATAATATACTAGCTGACCGGTCCACTTCGTTGGCCCAGATTTCAGATTTCCGATCCTGTCAATTTTTGGACTAATCACGTAGACTGCCACCAGATACATATACACAAAATACAGCACTTTCGCTCACAAATTGTGCAAGATATCCCGATTTCAAAATTTGGCATATATGTGCGGGGCTACGCCCATTGTTCCGATCCCGCCCATTTTTGGACCAATCACGTAGTCTGCTGCCAGACACATATACACAAAAGTACAGCACTCTCGCTGACAAATTATGCAAGATATTATTTACATTGGCGGAGCCACGCCCATTGGTCCGATCCCGCCCATTTTTGGACCAGCACGTTGATTTTCAGCTACTTTCAGATGGATCTCAGAAAGTCCATGAGTGGTGGGACATCTGGGATCACGGTCCAATCCCAATCGTGGAAGTAGATAGGGGCAGTAGGAATCTCATTTTCAAAAGTTGGCTTATAAGGGCGTGGTCACGCCCATTTGTAGACAAACTACGTGGACTATCGCCAGATACGTATGCACATAATTACAGCATTCTTGCTAAACAATTGTGCAAGATATTTAAATTTTAAAATTTGGCTTATATGGGCAGGGTCACGCCCATTGACCCGATCCCTCCTATTTTTGGACCAATCACGTATACTATTACCAGATACATATGTAGACAATTACAGCACTCTCGCTAACAAATTGAGCAATATATCTAAATTTTAATATTTGGCTTATATAGGCGGGGCCACGCCCATTGCTCCGATCGCGCCCTTTTTTAGACCAAACACGTAGACTGCTTCCAGATACATGTAAACAAAATTACAGCACTCTTGCTAAAAAATTGTGCCAGATATCTCAATTTAAAATTTCGTCTTATATGGGCGGGGCCACGCCCATTGGGAGACTTAAAAATTAGGCATATGTTGGCGGTCCATTGGTCCGATCCCGCTCATTTTTCGGCAATTCACGTAGACTGCCACCATCTATATATATAAAGAAGAATGTGTGTTTGTTTGCATGTTGGTTTGTTTGTTTGTTGGTTTGTTGGTTTGTTTGTTTGTTGGTTTGTTTGTATCTATCTATATATATAAAGAAGAATGTGTGTTTGTTTGCTTGTTTGTTTGTTGGTTTGTTTGTTTGTTGGTTTGTTTGTACCGTATAGACGTCTAAACGGCTGGACCGATCTTCTTCAAATTTTCACAGAATATACACGTCCAGGGCGTGGTGAAAATATGGTACTTGAATTTTCGACATATCAAGTGGGCGTGGCCCCGCCCACATAAGACAAATTTTAATATTGAGATATCTTGCACAATTTGTTAGCGAGAGTGCTGTAATTTTGTGTATATGTATCTGGTGGGAGTCTACGCGACTGGTCGAAAAATGGGCGGAATCGGGCCAATGGGCGTGGCACCGCCCATATAAGCCAAATTTTGAAATTGACTTATCTTGTACATTTTGTAAGCGAAAGTGCTGTAATTTTGTGCATATGCATCTGGTGGTAGTCTACGTGATTGGTCCAAAAATGGGCGGAAACGGACCAATGGGTGTGGCACCGCCCATATAAGTCAATTTGTGAAATATAGATATTTTTCACAATATATTAGAGAGAGTGTTGTAAGTCTGTGTATTTGTATCTGGTGGTAGTCTACGCGATTGGTTCCAAAATGGGCGGGATCGGACCATTGAGCGTGGCCCCGCCCATATAAGTCAAATTTTAAAATTGAGATATCTTGAAAATTTTTTCAGCGAGAGTGCTGTAATTTTTTACATATATATCTGGTGGTAGTCTACGTGATTGTTCGAAAAATAGACGGGATCGGACCAAAGAGCGTGGCCCCGCCCATATAAGCTAAATTTTGAAATTGAGATATCTTGCACAATTTATTAGTGAGAGTGCTGTAATGGGCGGAATCAGACAAATGGGCGTGGCCCCGACCATATATTCCAAATTTTAGAATTGTGATAACTTGAACAATTTTTAGCGTGAGTACTGAAATTTAGTGCATATGTATCCGGTGGCAGTCTACGTTATTGGTCCAAATTTTAGAATTGTGATATCTTGAACAATTTGTTAGCGAGAGTGCTGCAGTTTAGTGCATATGTATGTAACCGGTGGCAGTCTACGTTATTGGTCCACAAATGGACGAGATCAGACCAACGGGCGTGGCCAAGCCAAATTTTTAAATTGAGATATCTTACACGATTTGTTTGCGAGAGTGCTGAAATTCTCTGTACATGTATCTTGTAGCAGTCTACGTGTTTGGTCCAAAAATGGGCGGAATCTGACCAATGGGCGTGTCCCCGCCCATATATGCCAAATTTTAGAATTGTGATATCTTGAACAATTTGTTAGCGAGAGTGCTGCAATTTAGTGCTTATGCATGTATCCGGTGGCAGTCTACGTTATTGGTCCAAAAATGGACGGGATCAGCCCAACGGGCGTGGCCCAGCCCATATAAGCCAAATTTTGAAATTGAGATATCTAACACGATTTGTTAGCGAGAGTGCTGAACTTTTTCGTATATGTATCTGGTAGTAGTCTACGTGACTGGTCCAAAAATGAGCGGAATCGAACAAATGGGTGTGGCCCCGGCCATATAAGTCAATATTTTAAATTGATATATTTTGCACAATTTGTTAGCAAGAGTGCTGTAATTTGTGTTTAATATATCTTGAGCAATTTGTTAGAGAGATCAATGTAATTTTGTGCATACATATTTGGTGTCAGTCTACGTAATTAGTCCAAAAATGAACGGGATCGGAAATCTGAAATCTGGGGCAACGAAGTGGACCGGGTCAGCTAGTATATTTATAAAGTAAATTGTAGCACTCTCACTAAAAAATTTCTAAGATATCCCAATTCCAAAATTTGCCTTATATGGGCGGGGCCACGCCCATTAGTCTGATCCCGGCTATTTTTGGACCAATCACGTAGACTGCCACCAGATATATATACACAAAATTCCAGGACTGCACAAGATATCCCAATTTCAATATTTGCCTTATTGGCCCGATCCCGCCCATTTTTAACCCAATCACTTAGACTACAACCAGATACATATATACAAAATTGCAGCCATCTTGCTAAAAAATTGTTCAAGATATCTCAATTCCAAAATTTGCCTTACATGGGAGGGGCCACGCCCATTTGTCCGATCCCGCCCATTTTTGAAACAATCTCGTAGACTGCCCCAGATATATATACAAAAAATTGCAGCACTCTCGCTAATAAATTGTGCAAGATATCTCAATTTCAAAATTTTGCTTATATGGGTAGGGCCACGCCCATTGGTCCGATCCCGCCCATTTTTGGAAGAATTACGCAGTCTTGTACCAGATACATATACGCAAAATTTCAGCGCTCTCTTTAACAAATTATGTAAGATATCTAGATTTCAATAGTTGGCTTATATAGGCGGGGCCACGCCCATTGTTCCGATCGCGCCCTTTTTTAGACCAGACACGTAGACTGCTACCAGATACATGTAAACAAAATTACAGCACTCTTGCTAAAAAAATTGTGCAAGATATCTCAAATTAAAACTTCGTCTTATATGGGCGAGGCCACGCCCATTGGTCCGATTCCGCCCACTTTTGGTCCAGTCCCGTAGACTGCCACCAGATACATATGCACAAAATTACAGTACTCTCGCTAACAAATTGTGGAAGATATCTCCATTTCAAAATTTGGGCGAGGCCACGCCAATTTGTTCGATCCCGCCCAGTTTTGGACCAATCACGTAGACTTCCACCAGATATATGCGCACAATTAAAGCACTCTCGCTAACAAATTGTGTAAGATATCGCAATTTAAAAATTTTTCTTATGTGGGCGGGGCCACGCCCATTGGTCCGATCCCGTCCTTTTTTGGACCAATCTCGTAGACTACCACCAGATACACATGCACCAAAGTACAACACTCTCGCTAACAAATTGTGTAAGATATCTCAATTCCAAAATTTGGCTTAAATGGGCGGGGCCACGCCCATTGGTCCGATCCCGCCCATTTTTGGACCAATCACGTAGACTGCCACCAGATACATATGTACAAAATTACAGCACTCTTGCTAACAAATTGTGCAAGATATCTCAATTTTAAAATTTGTCTTATGTGGACATGTGTCCAGGGCCGAGACGGAATGTCCTTCTTGTTTACAACATCCAACGCCTCACCCGGCCAGATTTCACCAATGTTTTTCAATGCGCAGCGATAGCATTCAATAGAGCGCATATTCTAAATCGTATAAGTTTTATGCGGCCCTGATACCAGCCTGCGTCGGCACAATCCCGGGCCCGGCTCTCTCTTTTAAAAATAAATTTATTAGCTACCTACCACCCACACTTTTTTCGAATTATGTACTCCAGATGGAATTATTCATGCAGTGCTTCCACATACAATGAATGCGATGCCACTGACCACCACTATCGCGGCAGCATCATAGATCATTCATTCGAATTATGGCTATCGATTTAACCAGACTCATCTCATACTTAAACAAGTTTCACCTTTTTTTTAATTTACCGTAATAATGTTCGTCTCGGCAAAATGAGTTGTCATTAGATCAAAAATACATTCGTACATATCTATAAATTTTTCAAATAAACATCTGCTCATCATATTTACCCAGTATATATACGCACATAAATACATACGTACGTATTATATACATTATCAATATTTATTAAACGTATGATGAATCAGTAAGAAACGTATCAAAATGATGAAAAAAGTACAAATACGAAAAAGTACATTGAACCAAACAAACTCAATTTACGAGTATTTATTTATATAATACAATGCGATGTGATGCGGTGAACGAGAATTGCATTTTATTTGCTCTAAACAACTTAGAATTGTTATTTATTGCGGTCATAATTTCTCGTAATTTTTCGCTAACTCAAAAAAATATTTAAAATGTTGTTGTAAATGGCATTGCCTTTAACGGCATTTCAACGAAAACAGGTACAAGCGGCGTTAAGTTCTGCGTCCTGCAGTAAAAGTAAATAAATCTGCCGGTTGTGTTGGCGAAAATATTATCGTGGAACCAACTAAATGACACATTCTAGAGAATGACTGGGAAATTTTATTTCATAACGTTTCGATTTCACCTGTAGCAGATACCTTCAGATTAGCTCGATATACATTTGTACCGAATTTACATGAATGAGAAGCATTTTTAAAAATTGGAATATACGTATTTATTGGCCGACATACAAGTTCAGCCGATATACGATATAACAATTCACCGCAGATGTTTTCAGCTATGATGGAATTTTATACATCAATTTCCTCAAAGATCTGTCGGAAAATAAGAGATTACAAGCGAAATGCGATTACGTATGTATATACTGTGAATGTTATACATATTACATTATGTTATATATACATATTATACATATATGGGAATTTAAAAAAATCCGGACGTTACGGAATTTTTACATATTTTGTACGTTATTTTATAAACTAAGCATCTTTCGAATATTTTTGTCATATGCAAAACAGCATATCTTTAAATGATATATGATATTTCTTTTACGCGATCTGGTTCCAAATTTTAACATTGGTTCCAAATTTTAACATTGTCCTAGACCTAAAAATTATTTTTTTGTATAGATTGTGGCATACTTTTATATAAAATCAAAACCAAACACTTTTTAAGGAAACATTTTTTATTAAAAATACTATTTTCGTCGAAGGTACCCTTAGTATTTGCACTATAATTTTTGTAGTATATGCCCGATCAGTTCGACTTATACGTTAAATAAAAGCTATTAATGTGGGCTACCAATGTTGGAAATATCTCTTTCACTTAGAAACAGCGGTTTAGTAACTGTCATTAAACAAATTGGAAAAAGTAGATTTAAAAAAAAAAATCCTGGGACAAAAAAAAAATAGAAAAAAATCGCAAAAAAATATTTTATTTTTTAAAAGTTTGCATTCTAGCGAAGAAAATAATACCTATTTGAAAAAAATCTATGGATAAATGTAGAAATTATAGCTCTTTTGTCAGAGGTAAGAGATTTTCAAAAAATCTTTTTTTTTTTAATTTCTGTTTAAACAGCGATTTTATTTATTACTTATATTTATATTAAGTACATTTGAGTTTATTAACATGAACAAGTTTCATTAGTAGTAATTGTGAGTTCGCCGCTCGATGGACTTCAATTCTTGGTGACACCTTTCGCCAGGTTCGTCACTTACGTCGCCAAGATTCTCGGGGAAAAAGTTTAAATGAAAATGCAAGACATTAATTTTGAGGGACATATTTATACCAGTTGGAATACATACAGCGAAAAATAAGTTGGAAGAATACATACATATGTGTTATATACATAAATATAATAACATAAATAAATAACATAAATATCGGCTATCCCAGAGGCATAACATACCAACTACTTTTAAATCGCAACAAATTTTCCAATCATGTTCATATTTTATGTATTTTATCAATTTAGCCATTGTTTCGTATGATTCCTTAGTGTTGACAGCATGAGTAATGGGAATCGGTGGTTTCTGATTTCCGTTGTGTAAAAGTACAGCTTTCAAACTTTCTTTACTGCTGTCAACAAGTAACCGCCATTTCTTTGAATTGTATTTTTGATTAAGTTCCTCGAACAATCCGGAAATGTCCTTGCAAAAGCATCTGTTATCCATAGTTGTATAAAGTTGTTTGTAAGGCATATCACGGACTCTATAATATCATATGTTAACATCTGGGGCCAAAATATTGTTCTGTTTCATTCGAGATGCAAGTAGTTCTGCCCTATCTTTGGTCAGTTCCAAATCTCTCACTAGATCAATGAGTTGAAACTGAGTTAAAAGCGATGACTTCAGACTCAAACTTGAATCGCTCAGAGTTGAGTACTCAGTTGAACTTGAGGATGTTTCCGTAATTAGGCTGTTAGCTATACTTGGACACTTGGGAATTGGTATTGTTTCCGAATGTGCAACTGGCAAAGTGACAGATTTTACTTCAGCGTAATTCCAGCGAATGCTCCTTCCTACTCCAATTGGTTTACTTAGACAAAAATAGCAGTCCGTATCGTGAATGAATGGTTGTCTCCAAATCATTGGCATTCCAAATTGCACGTGAAGTCTAAAATTAAAACGTTTTATTCCACAAAACATTGTAATACATTAATTTTAAAGTACTTACCGCATTCTTCCACTAGTCCATCGAGTAAGATTTACATGGCACGAATTACACAAAATACTAGGTGTCCACGGTTCGTTCATATTTTTAACTCGTATACCAAAGTATTACACATATATTCCTTCTATTATTTTACTAAACGCACGTCGATTTTTTAATTACATATTTTCCGCAGATGTAGCAGAATTTGTCGGGATCCTTTACACATTGAAAAATTCTTTGCCTTTTACTCATACTTCGAAATATAACTTTATACGAGTAAGATTTTTCAGAAAATTGACTTATCTCTTTAAGGCGCTGAATTACACTAATTTATTAATAAGAAATTTCATTCATAAATTTCGGGTTTAAGGTATATAAGTTGCAGTGCCAGTACTACTTTGTATTGCGACTGGGATGTCCATGCACCTATGTAGCTCTCAAATTGCATATAATGTTTTATGGAGGGTTACGAACGGCCATAAAACCTCGTCCTCTCTATAATTTTATTTAATTTAATGTCTGACATCAATCCTCATAAAATAAAATGCATGTGCAATATCTCTTATATGTCTCTCTCATATATGACGAATTCAATATAAGCAAAAATATCATTTAAAAACGAAAAAATATTAAACAAGATTTTTTTGAATTTCCCTAACGTTTACAAAATGGCTCATAAATTTTACATCTATCCATAGATTTTTTTTCAAATAGACAGTGTTTTCTTCGTTAGCATGCTGGCTTTTTTTTTTAAATCATTTTTTTCTCATATTTTCTCACGACTGTTACTAAACCAAAGATTCTACGTGAATGCGATATTTGCAGCATATGTAGCTGCAATTTTTTAATATTTTTTCGTGTTTCTAACACCTAATTGTACTAGAAACTGTTATCCACATCCCTTGGACAAACATTTTGTTGCATAGTGTAATCGATAGATTTATTATTATTATAAATATGATAGATTTCGACAAAAATATTCCGTGTAAAAAATCACCGTGTCGCTGAATGTTTTGTTATATACGTATTTATCTGCAAAGTTTGCTGTGTAAACATATTGTTAATAAATCGAGGCACAATTTTAGTAAGAAGGCTTTGGACATGGTTAAATCTACTCAGCTAGTTATTCTGAGTCGATCGGTATACTTTAAGATAAGATAATACATACTTTGTACCACAGTGTGGTACAAGGTATTGCCCTTTGCGCATTGCCAGGAAGGCCGGGGCGACTATATAACACCCTACACCACTACTGAAATATCTAGGTTATACTTCAGATAAAAAAGTTTTCATAAATGTACGTTTGTGAAATCGGTGGAATATGGAGGCTATATTTAATTGTGAACAGATTTTCCTCAAATTAGTCAATATGGGTCTTGGATGAAGAAACTCTGCCCTGCTAAATTTCAAAATGATTGGATGTAAAGTACAGTTCTATTGCGCTAAAAGGTTATACTATAATGGGTCTGAAAAAACATGGAGGCGGCAATGTAATGGTCTAATGATGCTTTTCCGGTAACGGGGTTGGACCCCTCTATAAAATAAACGGAATTATGGACTGGTTTATGTACAGCGAAATAAGGTATAAGAACGAATTTTTGTGCAACTTCTTCAAGGGTAAATTGCAGGATAAATGTCTGTGCCTGGTTTGTCGACCACACTTCACGAAATTTGTCAATATACGAGTACTCGTCCGAACGCCCTGACAGAATATGCTGTAGTATGTAATATGATTATTGTAAAGCAAAGTACACACGATTGCCAGATCGGACAACGCTATCAACCCTGTTAAAGTGCTGCAAATGTACGGACAATGACAGATTGTTAGGCAAAAGTGAATTGACAGTTCAGACGATTGAAGAAAACCATTAAAATTTTACCAATACAAGGTTTTTCTGACAATGGCGCCGTTGTCACATGCATAAACTTCGCACATCTAACAATCTGCAAATTATCTCACAATGACTTTTCTGCCAACGTTGCAAGACAAAAATTGTATGTTTACACGGTTGTACGTTCACAGGGCTTCATATTCCGCCATTTTTCTGACAATATTGTACAATCTGCAAATCGTCTGTACTTAGCTTAACACATTCTTTGGTTATGTATTGGTTCTTGAGCCGCTGTAAACGAAAGTGTAAAAGAAGATCCAAATTTATCGTGGAAAATTAATGACACAGTGTGCTAACTTTGCAATTGATTCTCTCTCATTTTTCAACATCTCATATAAAATCGTTTGCGCCGCTGTTTACACACGACACACAAATTCGTAAAATACGAGCAACTTTTCCACTTTCGAAAGCACTAAAGAGTCCCAAGACCTATTCAGTAATATTTTTTGTATCCAATTATTGTTTACAGCAGGTGTAGACGTCGGATTTTTGCGTATCTCTCATTTTTCAGCCGATTTGAACCAAAATGTTTATTTAGACATTTAATCACTCAAATTTAAATAATTTGAGTGCATATGAAAAATGTGCAAAATATATATATGCAAAAATCAGGGATGTGGAGTCGAGCCAAAACTACTCGACTCGGACTCCCGGAGTCTTTCAAAAATGGCGAATTTATTAACGAAATTCAAAAGTGCCTAACAACAAATTATTTCTTTTTTCATAGTTACAAATTCCTATTTCACGCAATTTTCACAAACCATTGATAAATCATGTTTGTGTGAATATATGTATGCGTCATTATGTTGAGATATTATCCAGAAAATACCGTTTTTCTAACGACAACATTTTTCATTTTATTTAGTTTTTTGCTTCTCCTGTAAAATTTTTAAATATGATGATAGGCCGTTTCTCGTTTCTTATGACGATATATAAAATAGCTTTTTAACCCAAATGTCTCCATAATTAAGAAAAAAATATAGTAATGTAGAAAGTGCATGCTACTTTTAAAAGCGTATTTTACAAATTCTGAACAATTTGAATTTTGTCGTTTGCAACGTTGTTGTAGCGATTTTTAATAGTATTAAAACTTATAGTGTAAAATCTGTTAATATATATATCTTTAAAAGAATTTCCTTGAAAAGGGTCCAAATTTATTCTTTGAAGATTATTTTAAGTACAATATATTTAAGTACAATTTCAGCTTAAAAAGTAAAATTTTAATACTTTTGAAAAATCTAATTTTCCATTCCTGCGACTTGTAGACTGTCAATTTTGCAACGTAATCCTCTCTCGGCATCGTGCGATCCTCCTTTAAACTAAACGAACTAATTGGCCAGGGATGTTTTTTTTTTACACTTTGCTCAATCTTTTCGCATAATGTAAACGCCCGCTTGGATAATTCTTGTTGTACGATTTAATTGTACGAAGTTTTTTGGTTAAAGCGACGCCCTCTATCACCTCACCACAAATTAATACACGACAAAAGCAAAAACGCCATCTATTTTTCAAGATTGGTCAAACTATGGGATTCAACTCAGACCCCTAAGATATGCAATGGAAAGTGGAACATATTTCCAGTGAACAGAAATCGCTCGAATATTTGGGAAATGTTTTACAAAAATAAATCAATAATCTCCAATTGCTGACAATGTAAAGACTAGGGATATAACGAATATTCGCATTCGCATATGAGTCATTCCATGCCAAACGGGACGGTTTTTGACATCACTATTTTTGATTGCTTCGAAATTTTGTGTATGCATGATTTACCTAAAAATATCTTATACGTAGCTCAAGAAAAAATTTTAAAAAAATTTCTTTAAGAGTTATGAGCAATTTAAAGTTGACGAAATTACGTTTTTTTCTAAAAGGTGTGTTCATTCTTTTACTTGTATCTCCTGAAATACGTGACCGGTTTTAATGTGCTATACCTTGTTTTGAAGGTAATTTCAACTTATATAACTAACTGGATTAAGCACTACAACAAATATACTCTATTTTAATGTTTTTGCCCTTTTATACTTTCTATTGCGATTTTCAAAATGATTACACCCTTCGATTTTTTTGAAATTTTAATGTCGTGTTCCTAGATGTCTTTGTTAGCTACTGTATGAATTTGGAAGTGGTGAATTGATGGGAACTATTTTTTACGATTTTTTATAAAAAAAACCATTTGCATAATTTCTGTGAATGTGCTTTAAATAATTAACAGAATGATAATTTTTAGTCATTAGTTTATTAAAACAGTAAGAACAATAAAACATTTAAGAAAAGAATGACAATTATTAATAATCAGTATACTAATGTAAAAATAAGAACAATAAAAATGTATTAGAAAGATTCGAATTAAGTATACTATTAACAGTAAAAAAGAAGAAAATGGGTATAAAAATATTAATCATTGTACACCGTCTTAACACAGTACTTCTCGGAAGTTGATGATGTCTGAACTCTAATTTTTTTATCGGCCGTGGTAGTTTTGAGTTCAATAAATTACTTTTGCTTTATTATTGCTTTCCTTTTTCTTTGAATTGTCGAATTGAATGTGAAAAACGGACTAACAAAGTTATTGTATTTTTTTCTTCATCAACAACTGAAATCCAGGTTGCTGTGATATAAAAAAAAAAATTCATCTCAGAGTATAGTTTAACTAATACTTTCTTATCTTTTGACTCTTGCTATTGTTTAATGAGTTTTGTTTTTTAAATATCAAGTCATCGCTGATTTTTGCGTTTTTGCAAAATTAATAAAAATTATTGTTGTTATTGTTATATTAATAAACTAACGGCTAAAAATTATCATTCTCTTATTTATTTAAAGCACACTCACAGAAATTATGCAAATGGTTTTTTTATAAAAAATCGTAAAAAATATTTCCCATCAATTCACCACTTCCAAATTCATACAGTAGCTAACAAAGACATCTCAGAACACGACATTAAAATTTAAAAAAAATCGAAGGGTGTAATCATTTTGAAAATCGCAATAGAAAGTATAAAAGGGCAAAAACATTAAAAATTAGTATTTTTGTTGCAGTGCTTACTTTAAGTTAGTTGTAGTAGTTGAAATTACCTTCAAAACAAGGTATAGCACATTAAAATCGGTCACGTATTTTAGAAGATACAAGCTAAAGGATAAACACACCTTTTAGAAAAAAACGTAATTTCGACAACTTTAAATTGCTCATAACTCTTAAAGAAATTTTTTTAAAATTTTTTCTTGAACTACGTATAAGATATTTTTAGGTAAATAATGCATACACAAAATTTCGAAGCAATCAAAAATAGTGATGTCAAAAATCGTCCCGTTTGGCGTGGAATGACTCATATGCGAACGCGAATTATTCGCATCATTTTAAAATTCGTTTTCGCATTCGCAAAAACCATCTTTGGATTATTCGCTTTCGCAAAAATATATTTCAGTATTCGCTTCCATTTATTAAAGTGTTAAATCTCCTTATTCCCTTCACACAATTTGAAGATATGTGTGTGCTTGTGGTAACAGGAGGTAAAACTATGGAAAACAGTCTTAATACTTGAATATCCTGGGAAAGTATCAATTCAGTTCCTTAAATTTGTTGGTACTAAAGGCTCTAACTATTATTCGCATTCGCTTTCGCAAAAATACATATTTCACTATTCGCTTTCGTATTCGCATTCGCAAGAAATATTTTTCAATATTCGATTTCGCATTCGCTTTCGCTAAAGCCACTTTCGTTACATCCCTAGTAAAGACACTACTGATTACATGTTATGACAGCCGCCAGCAGCTGCACTGGTACCGCTGGGACATCACAGGAAGGCCAGAACGGTTGCAAAAAATATTGGGCAAATGTTAAAGCTGTTATAGCTTTTCCAGTTGGCACCAAAATCAACAAAAACGCCGGCAGTGGGCCGAAAGCTGTGCCAATGTAAGCGTAATCGCCGCCAGACTTTGGAATCATTGTACCTGCAAATACAAATAATTTAAATTAATGAATAAGTGTAGAATAGAATTTAAAAGAAATAAATATAAAAATTAGATTCGTTCCTTTACTTTTTTAATAGTAAAACTAGCAAAAGAGAAATAATTCAAAATTCTCTCTGAGTAAACATATTTTGAAAAAGTACGGGAACGGAAATCTGGTAAAAATAGCAATCACAGAAAAAATTCTTCTATTTGAAGTTTTTGTTATATTACTTTGAAAGCTACTACTTCTACTCGGAAAAATTTGTCGAGTAAAAACTAGTAAAAAAGTAGTAAAAGAGAAAGGCATTTTGAAAATTCTCTTAAATTTGTCTACTATTTTTACTAGTTTTTCGGGTAAAGGAACGCTTTTTGGAGTAAAACTGGTAAAAATGGCAAAACTAGTAACTTGTAGTAGGTAAAGGAACAAAGCTATTGCAATGCTAAAAGACATAGGGTATGTTAAAATTGGGTTGTTTTTTGATAAAGATTTTTTGTGCCAGATAGATGTTACAGTCAGTAAATAGCTTGCATCGCCTGATATAACTTATTGATGGTTATGAATGTCACTGGAGTCGTTCTTAGCATATCGATTCTATTTTTTGTACGTTCTTTATTCCATAAAGTACCTGTTGGTTTTAGCTTCAATTAAATCTCTTGTGTTTATTGTGGCAGGAGTTCTTTACTATATAAGGAATTCTTTACTGCAAACATATTTCTTTACTTTCTGGCCATATTCAGATTATTATTTTAATACCCATGTCTTTAAATAGCAGTTATTTAAAAGTTTTCATATTCTGTATTTTAGAAAAAGTTTGCAATGACGATAGACAAAATCAAAATACGTTCTCACACTTCGAACCACATACCATATTATTTACTCACAAAGTAAGGGCATACCTTAGTCAGTTTGCTAGACTACAATTAAGTTCTTTACTTACTTATTTTCACAAAAACATAGAAATATAAACAGAAAAATTTAGCAGATATTATTAACCTTGCAGATATTATGTTACTTGTCTTTAGTTATTTAAAATAATTTCAACACTCAAATTAAATATAAATTCTCGTTTTTTATATGTGTTCTTCTGTAAATGTGAATTATTTATTGGAAATACATTTTGTTTCAATGTTTTTTTTTTACGAAGAAATAGTTAAATTTGAAAAAGATAATAAGTGTGTAAAAAATCTCGAAATCCCCAAAAACCCCGGGACTATACTTTTCTCAATTCCCAATCCCGGGATTTGCGATATTCGGTCTCGATCGACATCCCTAGTACGTATGTATGCATCATATTTACTTGCAAGCGCCTAAAAGTATGCTCTGCACTTTTATATGTTTATATGTTTGTACCATGACTTTTGCCCACCGTCACTTTTTAATGCAGTACCATGACTTTTGCCCACTGTCACTTTTTAATGCCGTACAGTCACTTTTTAATGCCGTACCGTGACTTTTTAATGCCGCACCATAACTTTTGGCGCCAAAACCAAACGTTTGCAAAATACATATCTCTCATTTATTTTTTATTTCTTTTTATTCCAAGGCTGAGGCTGGGACCGGAATTTGTAATATTCGATATTGATTTTTCCTCAACGGCGCGCATATCCAACGATAGATTTCAGAAAATTTGGTGATAAGAAATTTTATTGTTGGTTGAGATAGAAGTTCAAAGTTTTTATTGTGAGTTATACGGGTCTGTTCTGTAATCACGGCGATTTGTAATCACGATGATTTTCAAATCACCGGCGACTTAACATCACTTTTGGAGTTCGAAATCACCCGAACATATTTCGAACCATCTTTTTTTGGAAGGCTATGAATAATAAACCGGGCGATTTCGAACTCCCACAGTGATTGTAAGTCGCCGGTGATTTTAAAATCACCGTGATTTCAAATCACCTTGCTACAGAACAGACCCGATAGTTCGACACAAACATTTCATCTCAGCTGTTGGTTTTTCTGGTTGCTGCATTTACATAGAGAGAGACAGATTGACGCAGGTAAATACTTGTAGATATATAATTTAGTCTCCAGCAAAAAAGTTCTTGAAGATAAATACCCGCGTGGTTAAATCAGTGAAGAAATATGTACCATAACTTTCTTTTAATATTTAGTATTTTCCCAGTGAACGGGAGGCAGTGACGGCGGCTGACAGATGCCCCGTTACATGCAATCAAAACAAACAGGCGGAAATTAGCACTTGCCATAAGTCGTAAAAAATTAACATTTGCTTTTTGTTTACTTTTTTAACTTTACGTAAGCATTAGACATAAACTGATTAAAAACACAATTTTTTGGTGCAAAGTAAACAATTCTTTAACAAATATAAAACATTCGGCTTCGGCCGAAGTTCGGCTACGGCTTCGGCCTTAAAATCCGACTTCGGTCGGGCTCTATTCGTTGCTGATCGGACGTGTCAGAGCGGATAGTTAAAATCTATTACGCAGTACCTATTACGCAATCGCAAAAAGTCAGGAAGGCCTAAATCGTAATACCTATTATGGGCTAATACAGACAACAAAAATAAATAAATTCGTTGAGGGGATGCCTTCGTGTTCCGATGGATCGGGGTTCCCCAATCGTCCTACTGTCCGTCCGTTGGTCTTGGCCAAAGCCGACCACACCAAACATGGTGAAAATTTCCCCCCAGTACTCACAACAGGTGGTACGGTGAGGGGAAAACGTCATGTCCGACCGTCAAAACGGAAGCACAATGAGCACCGGATAGCGCTCAGAGTTTAGACGAAGTTGGAGGCTGTTGAGGTTTCGGCTCTTACCGAAAAACAAAAAGAGTCACTTACCTGGGCTAAAGGCGTCATAGATGCTTCTAAGGCCAATCAGCCGGCTGAAAGAGCCACAAATTCAGCTGTGTTAACGGCTAATAAAGTCAAAAGAATCAGATCACCTGATGAACCCCTGCCTTCGAAAAAGGCAAGAGGCCCTAATGTCACCATCAACAGGACACTCACCAAGCCCTTCAATGAAGTGGCGAAGGAGATTCTAGTGATGGCCGTTATACACAGAAGTAGTGAGGATGGATCCATTCTCAAGCCATGTGCAATCAGCCATTATGGCTCATTACCTCGATACTCGGCAAAAAACGACGTGAAATTCACATTATTTAGTCTATTGGAATCGTCCCTACATTTCAAGGAATTCACCATGGTGGCATTTCTTTACATAGAAGGGGCTTTTAACAACATGCTTTTAACTCAGATGCAGTAATTGCGGCACTGTCACATCTAAAAGTTAACACTAATTAGACTAATTCAAAGTCTGCTCATCAGAAGACGCATAACAGCTTGTCTAGGGTCCACAACTCTAACAAGGTTTGTAAACAGAGGGACCCCGCAAGGAGGAGTGCTTTCTCCACTAATTTGGAACCTAGCGGTGAATGAAAATGCTAGATCTATAACGTTGTGGCTGCAAGGTCGTGGCATATGCGGACGACGTGGCAATCGCAGTGAGTGGCAAATTCGTAAACGTCCTCAGAGACATCCTACAGGTGGCTCTGAACAAATCGGCTAGATGGGCCAGAAGCAGCGGTTTGGGCGTAAACCCAAACAAGACAGAATTGGTTCTCTTTACTAGGATGAATGAAGTCCCACATATGGACCCTCCACCTCGGATAAATGGAATAGATTTAGTCTTTTCTGAAAGTGCAAAATTTTTAGGAATAATTCTAGATAGAAAACTGTTATTTAGACTTAACGTATTGGAACGTGTAAGGAAGGCCAACGTCGCCTTATATTCCTGCAAAAAGGCTGTAAGGTCGCGGTGGGGCCTCTCTCCCAAAATCGTCCACTGGATATATATAGCAGTAGTTCGTCCAATACTGTTATACGGCATTGTGGTATGGTGGACGGCAACTGACAAACTAACCATCACCAACCTACGAGTACTAACAAAGGTTCAAAAAACTGCCTGCCTGAGCATAAGCGGAGCCTTAAGGACTACAGCCTTAAGGACTACTCTACAAGCCCGACTCTATATACTGCCGATTAATATTGTGGTGAGAGTTGCAACCAAAGCGGCAATAAGATTAAACTGCCTATCAATGTGGCGGTATAAAAACTACGGTCACATGAGGATATCAAAGTGTAGTGCTATGGTAACCGACCGAGTGGACTATATACAGACTGTGTACACATTCGAGAGAAATTACATCACTATGATTCCCTCCAGAGATGAATGGTTCGGCAGAATACCAGGTAATAGAAACCATCTCCACTTTTACACGGATGGTTCGAAGCTTGATGAAAAGGTTGGCTTCGGAGTACACTGTGAAGAACTTAGTCTGGATATAGCTTACAGATTACCAGATACCTGCAGTGTCTATCAAGCCGAAATAATGGCAATATGGGAAGTCGCCAAGTGGCTGAGTTGGAACATAGTAACCAACACTGGCGTTGTCATTTACTCGGACAGCCAGGCTGCCATCAATTCTCTGGAGGCCACATCCCTAAATTCACAAACAGCCCTCGACTGACGCAGATCTCTTAACGAGATGGCTGATCAGTTTAATATACACCTCATATGGGTGCCTGGGCATAGGGATATCCCGGGGAACTGCAAATCCGATGAACTTGCTAGGAAAGGGACAACATTACAAATTCTCGAAGAATTTGCATATATTGGTGCGCCACTATCCACGTGCAAGCTTTGGCTTGGGCAAGAGGAATCGGCACCTGCAGAGTAGCTAGAGGGGCAAAGATTGTCTACGTTAGTATCAGTTCTGACGGGACACTGCTTGATCGACGAACACGCCAAAAGATTGGGTATTGACTCTAATGACTTCTGCAGAAGCTGTGGAGATGAGGAAGAAGTGGAGAGCATTGAGCACTTGCTATGCGACTGCCGCGCTCTGAGTAAACGACGACTGAACATACTCGATATTCGTACTATCGAAAAATTTGTATATCAAACAGGTTGGTTTCGATGAGGGGCATTTCAACCCGTGGTAACACTAGGGACCTAAACTGGTCTATGTGAGCTTGTATAAAAAATACGGCTGCCACCCTAACCTAAAGCTTTACAAAAATAAATCAATAATCTCCAATTTCCCCAGATTTGTTATTTTTTGCATCTCCGAAATAATAGTCGCTTAAATAGATTATTATTTTAATATACTTTTGTAGTTTTTTTATGCTCGTATGCAGAAATATGCATATGCGAAACGTTTTTCGGTACAATCTATTACATAATTAAATGTGTGTGTATGTATGAGAGTATATCATTATATTTATTTCATGATAATAATTATGAACCATTCGTAGTAGTAGTATTTTTTTATTGAATTTCGAAAATGAGACTAAAAGCTTTTTAAATTTAATAAAAAGGTAAAAGGGGCTAAAAAGAGCTGTGGCTCTAGTGCTGTCGATGATACAGGAGAATACATTTCAAATATCAGAGACACGAGCATAAACACATTGTCAGGGACATCTGAACTTTTTATTATAGGGATTGATTGCACAAAAGTGTCGCAAATAAAAGTTTTTTTTTAATAATTTGGAACACTTGAAAAATCCAACGGACACAACATTGAAAGGATGAATACTCGTAGGTGCAGAATGAAAAGGACATATAATATAAGAAAAGTGTTCAAATACAGCACCTATAAAATTCTACGTATGTTCGCATTTTTGAATACCATACACCAATCTATTGCACAGGGTATTATAAGTTCGTGTTGGACCAGATTTTTGTAACGGCATAAAATATTGAATCTAGACCCCTTTAAGTATACCGATAGACCCAGAATCACTAGCAGATTATATCTTCAGATCTTGATGGAATTTGACACAAAACACTCCCTAACGCCAGGGACGAAGCCTGTTGAATTTGGCCAAAATCGTTCAGATTTAGGTATATCCACATATATGCATACGTACCTGCGATTTGACATTTAAGCCAAATTTTTCAACCGATGTGTAAAAAATTTTATAAATGTATAAAATTTAAATATAGCCCCCATATATGGGTAAATCCGAAAAACTGTATACCAAAAATAAAAAAAATTACCAGGTGTGTAATGAAATCATTATTTCGCGGTCCATTCTAATGATCTCATCATTGAAATGACACGTTCTGTAGGTTCTACAATGTATAAATTATAACATTACATACAAATTTTCGCAGAATATTGTCGTTTTAATGTATTGAAGTTGTTGTGTAACGTCCGCAACAGACGAATTTCTAGTTTTTGGATGGACCAAGAAGTGTTTTATTCTAATGAGAGCTATTTTAATATCCTTAAAAATTCCTCATTCTTAAACGTATTTCGTTTTTTCTGATGACTATGCAAACTCAGATAAAAACAAGTAAGAAAGTTTCAGTCGGGTAAACCGACTAAGGTATACATACACTCACATGCAAATGGACCATTTGCATCAAAAGTTAACAACCTATAACTTTAAGTACATAAAAATACTTGACATTTTGTACAGTGTAATGCTTTTTTAGTGCCTACAGACCAGTGAAAAATGGGGGTTTTTGTCACGCCCTTTTTGGTACCTTCCATACAAATGTACCATTTTACTTAGTAGGGACATAAATACTGTTACACACATTTTATGTTATAACATTAAAAGTAATGAATCCTTTTGGACCAAATTTATTGTATATAATTATTGACATATATTGTATACAAAAAGCAAGCACGCATTGGAAATCCGCTTTTGGCCTTTACGCATGTCTTAAGTCGCACTGACCAATCACCAATAGCCGCAAGCGCCTCGTCCCTTTGGGAAAGTGGCCGCAGCACGAATCAAAGCAGTCTTAAGAGAATCGATGCTGGGGTATTTTTTGTTCAGACCTTGTCCTCTAAAACTGTCCACAAATTGTAATCCAAAATCAGGGCTGGCAGAGAGCCATTCATCAGAAGAAATGAAAGCTGACAAATTTTTTTAAAGCCATATCTGGGTTATTTTAGCCACATGTGTCGGCGCAGAATCATACTAGAAAGTCCATGCCTAGTTTTAGAATAGGGAATGGTTAAGTGGTTTCACAACAGCTTCCAAAACGGTTTCTTTGTAACTTTTGGCCAATGTTTTTACCCCTTGTTCACAGAAATGCAATTCACTGACCCTATCGTAAGAGACACCCCATCAAACCATGATTGAAGCTGTATGATGGAAGTTTTCGACCCGTGGAATCACTTGAGATGCTTCCTTAGACGACCTTGCATACACCATATAATTTCGTTTGTAATGTTTTTTTTTGCTGGGTAAAATTTGTTTCATTTGTGAAAAAGATTTTTTTGTGCAAGTTATCATCGTGCTTCACCAAAAGACGTTTGCATTTTTCTTTCCTATTTTTTTTAATAAAGCTGAAGTCAAAAAATGTCTATTGCGGCCTTTGAAAGCCCCATGACTCAAGTCTCTTTTGATAATTCGACTCATGGACTTTTGCGTAATATTCATCTCACCACGATTTTCTGTTGTCGGAGCGGAACTCGCAGAATTCTAGATTTGATGACCTGCGGCGTTCGAACAGTTCGAGGGCGTCCCGACCGTCTTTGACATCACCAGTCTCTTTAAACAGTTTTATGCAGCGGTAGAAAACATGAGACTAATCCCAAGCGGGCAGAGCGTTTTACAAATTTTGGTTTTTTCATTCCATATTTAAAAAGCGCTGTAACAGCGATACGGTTCTCATTATCTGACCACTCCATGGTGAAAACTGAAGCAATTTTGAATTCCCGTTACAAACTAACGCTACAGAGGTTAGGTTTCATAATCCAAGTGGTAAGGGTACACTGAGGGAAAAAAGACGTTGCAAAATAAACACCGTTTGGTACCAATTTATAAACGTAACGTGCATGAAAAATCGCCACCGATTCGTTCATTAATTATCAACGAAACGGGGGTGATTTTTTTGACCGGCGTTGCGTTATGTATTGTCGCCGTAAGGTTGATGATTATTTGTTCGGCTTTGTGTTGTTCATTGGATTTGTTATTGTCTGTTCTTAGAAGAAGAAACCACGAGGATTTATAAAGTCGTGAAAAATTAAAATTAATGACGAAGAAATAGAAATTAATGACCTGTTTGATATTGTGGATGATTCTCTGGGCTACGGAATGAGAAGGATAAGGTGATTGCAAAATCCAGTGACATCTTCCTATTGCAGAAATTTCTAGAATCAATAGGAATGTTGTCGGCCTACGAATATTTAACAACCTAAGCTTATAAAAATTTCAATTTTAAAAATTTAGGATTTAGAATGAAAAGTTCTCTCAGCGCGTGCTTTATTCGTCCTCAGTAAGTGCTTTAGTCGTCCCCCGCACGTTCTATACTTGTCCCCAACACTTGATTTAAATTATCCCCAGTTGGTATTCATTTTGCAACGAAGCGTTGTTGATTTTTGATGCTTTATTCATGCACGCCTTGCTTGAATTCGTAACATACGGGGTTGGTTCATTTTCATAAACGAATTTGCAATGATTAAGCACGTATGTGCTTTGTTTTTCGCTGGGTGTAGGTTATGTTCAATTCCACTATTGTAATGGGTGTGTTCAATTTTGTAACAGTATTTATGTCCCTACCCAGTATACAAAAGTTAACATCTTATAGGGTGAGTAACAATGCACGAAAATACAACAAAATTGTGCACAGTGTAATATTTTTAAAGTACCTATGCACCTTTTGGTAGCTCCCACACAAAATGACAAAATCATACCAAAATTGAATAGATCATAACATTAATATACCAGTGCACATAAACGCTTACAATTCGGTACAGTGCAATGTATTTGAAGTATCTACACGCTGAAAAAATCGCTTCTGTAGTATATTGTCCCAAACATATTCGGCTTGAAACATATATATGTTTAGGGTACACTCTAAATATATAATGTTTAGCACACAAAAATTAAATATATGGGAAAGAGGTTGTTCTAAACAAATCCTTGTTTCCATTCTAATACTTTTTATTTTGGGACTATTATTTCCGAAACGAAGATTTATTTGAATTTAATTATTTCGAGAATATATCGAACCTTAATCGTATTTTTCAGCAATTCAATGTTCATTTTTAGAAAATGTTAACGTTTAAAAACACTTCATAATTAAAATCGTATAATCTGGGAATACGAGTACTCAGAAATTTAAAATGAGTCCCTTAAAACGGAAGTAAAATATATTTGGAGAAATTCATAACAATAATTTTATTGCCATATAAACACATATTTTATTTGAAAAAATTATTTTCCAAATATATTTTGTTGTAATATATTAATATATGCGTTCCAAATAAATGTTACTGATTTTCAAATAAAATTTATTTGCTCAGAAATATATAATATTTAAAAATTTGTGTTCCAAATATATTTTCTTTCGTTTCAAACATTAAAAAAAAGCCGATTTTGCCCCGTATACTGTTCAGCGAAAAATATGTATATTTGTTAAACCCCTTCTGGCCTCCCACACAAATTGAGAGATTATTTCGTGTAATTATCCATATTTTATCGCCGTGCGACACCAATTTTTGGTCAAGGAAATATCTACATAATTCTGAAAGCTGACATGAAAAAACAAAACTGAATAGTTTTCTGTTTCCTGGACGAGTTCGCGTTTAAAAGGATATGACATTTGTTAAGGATATAATTATTAAATTTTTTTTTAATTTTTCTGAAAGTCCTAGTATGACGATATGGGTGTCAATTTTAATTAGTTTTTTTTTTAGAACTATTTGAATTCAAGTTTTGCTCTTCCATAAAAATAATAACTTTTTAGTTCCAGTATCTAAAAACAAAAATGGTATTTAGATAGCCCCAAATGTGCCCTTTCATTTGACACCCATATAGTAAGACGATATAGACTCTCAGAAAAATTACAAAATTTTTTGGAATAATTATATCCTTAAAAAATATCATGTCCTTTTAAACACGAACTCGACCAGAAAATAAAAAACTGAGTAACAATTGTGTTTTATTTCATGTCAGCTTTCAGAATTTTGTAAAGATTTTCATGAGATTTTAATTTTTGTTAAATTTTGTCGCACGGTGTATTAAGCTAAGTACAGACGATTGCCAGATCGGACAATATTGTCAGAAAAATGGCGGAAAAATGCAAGCCTGTGAACGTACAACAATGTGAACATACAACATCTTGCAACGTTGGCAGAAATGTCATTCTGAGATAATTTGCAGATTGTTAGATGTGCGAAGTTTATGCATGTTACAATGGCGCCATTGTCACAGAAACATTTTATTGGCAACAATGTCTATAAAATATTTTTATTGGCAATCCTGTATATAAATATTTAAAAAATATATTGTAAATATGTGAAATTGTAAGGTTTTCTTGCAATCGTCTGAAGTGTCAATTCATCTTTGCCTAAGAATCTGTCATTGTCTATATTTGCAGCACTTTAACAGGGTTGATAACGTTGTCCAATCTAGCAATCGTGTGTACTTAGCTTTACTCACAAAGTGAGGGTATACCTTAGTCGGCTTACCCGATTGAAACTTTTCTACTTTTTGTGAGTTGGCATTGCTTTCTTTGTTAGGTTGATGGCTTTTAAAAAATTTAATGAATTAGTTTTAGTTAAATTTTAACTGTGATCGTAGCTATAAGGCATTTCTCTTTGATATTTTAATACTTTAGTAATTATTTTTGCGATTATTTATTAATTTTATGTTTAATTTTGTGCTGCTCCAGTGTAGTTTAATACTAACGTTTATAAATAATTAAAAAAATATGACGAAAGATGAAATATTTCAATAAAAAATGCATCCCTGAAGAACGTGGAAAACGAAACGTAGGATGTTAAATATGAAATAAAGTCTTTTATTTGCATAATAAGAATGATGTTGAAAGCCCAACTAGAAATATTCTAGAAATACATAAAAATAAAGTAATAAGGTCGATGAAACATTTAAATAAAATAAAACATTTAAATAAAATGAATGAAATAATGTTTTGCGATTTTTTGTTTTTTTTTTCAGACTTAATAATTTTTTAAATCCTGTTTCTACGTTAAACGATGTCTCCAACATTTTTAGCCATCATAATTACCTTAAACTTAAAGCATATCGGGATTATACTTTATCGGGATTATACTTTAAATATAGTCAAAAAACTAAAATAATATTTAAACCAGTAAGGAAAGGCTAAAGTCGGGCGGGCCGACTATATAATACCCTACACCACTCTCGTCATATTGAATAACTCTGATATATAAATTTTGTAATTCATGTATAAATTGTTTACATAAATTTACTTTTGGGACATTTTATACTTAAATAATACCCTGTACCACAGTGTGGTGTAGGGTATAAAAACGATTGGATCTAAAGAGCCAAATCGGATGAAACATATATATGGGAGCTATGCTAAATCTTAACCGATTTTCTTCAAATTCGGCAATGTTGGTTCATGGATCAAGAAACTCTACCATTCTAAATTTCAAAATGATTGGATGTAAAATATAGCTTCTACAGGACTAAGGAGCAAAATCGGACGAAACATATATATGGGAGCTATAGCTAAATCTTAACCGATTTTCTTAAATTCGGTAGTGTTGGTTCATGTATCAAGAAACTCTACCATTCTAAATTTCAAAACGATTGGATGTAAAATACAGCTTCTATAGGACTAATGGGCCAAATCGGACGAAAGATATATGTGGGAGCTATATCGAAATCTGAACCGATTTCAACCAAATTCTAAACTGCAAAATTTCAGAACGATCGGAGTGAAATTGCGACCTGTAGTCGACGAACAACTTTACATGGACAGACGGACAGACAGACATGGTTAAATCGACTCAGCTAGTGATTCTGAGTCGATCGGTATACTTTAAGGTGGGTCTAGCTGGTTATTTTCAGGTGTTACAAACATCTGCCGTGAAACAAACTTATAATACCCTGTACCAGAGTGTGGTGTAGGGTATAAAAACATTACCATAACAAATTGTTGGTTTGGTTTTATGGAATAGAATGCCTCAATCTACATAAACAACAAGGGACATTTTTAAACAAATCAACGGTTTTAATCATCTTTGCTTTAAACAGAAGTACAGACTTTATTCGAAATAAATGGTACCTCAAACGGCTTCATCTTCGATATTATTCCATTCAGAGAATTTTGCATTTGTGGCGTAAATTGTAGTTTCTCGGTTAATTTAGGTATAAATTAAGTACCATTACTAATTAATATTTCTGCGCATAAAAGTTGTTTTGCATTAAAGTTTATTAATTAAAACTCGTTGTGGGCGTTGGTGTGCATCCCATTTATCCAAATACATGTGCATCCGAGGAGTCGGCGGAGAAAAGGGACATGAAGCTGACCATAAAGTCCTCAAGTTACTTTCATTTTCAAAGTGATGTAATTAATTTTCACTTTGGAACAGTTACGTTGTGTCATCTCCTCCTTCCCGGTGACCCATAACAACACCCTGTGAGCATCGCTACAATTCCGTGGTGTTGGCAATACTGATGGGGGTACTGATGACCGTCATTTATGCAATTCACCGTGACTCCAAACATATACATTTCACTAAACATTTTACCAGGTTTGTCAGAATTTTAAATATTAACATATAAATTTTATTTTTGAATAAACGTTGCTAAATGTTTAAATATGATCCCGGTAACATGGCACATCTTTCATCTTAGCATAAGATGGCAAAAATATTAACACATACCAAATTGGAAGTCAATTGGTTACTTCTATCGAAAGACGAATGGACGGACATTGCTCAAATGACTTAAAATGACACAAAATGGATTTCCGTCAAATATATGAGAACTATAGCTAAATCTTAACCGATTTTCTTCAAATTCGGCAATGTTGGTTCATGGATCAAGAAACACTACCATTCTAAATTTCAAAACTATTGGATATAAAATGCAGCTTTTATAGGACTAAAGGGCCAAATCGGACGAAACATATATATGGGAGCTATAGCTAAATCTTAACCGATTTTCTTCAAATTCGGTAGTGTTTGTTCATGGATCAAGAAACTCTACCATTCTAAATTTCAAAATGACTGGATGTAAAATACAGCTTCTTCAGGACTAAAGAGCAAAATCGAACGAAACATATATATGGGAGCTATAGCTAAATCTTAACCGATTTTCTTCAAATTCGGCAATGTTGGTTCACGGATCAAGAAACTCTACCATTCTAAATTTCAAAACGATTGGATGTAAAATACAACTTTTATAGGACTAAAGGGCCAAATCGGACGAAACATATATATGGGAGCTATAGCTAAATCTTTACCGATTTTCTTCAAATTCAGCAATGTTGGTTCGTGGATCAAGAAACTCTACCATTCTAAATTTCAAAACGATTGGATGTAAAATACAGCTTTTATAGGACTAAATGGCCAAATCGGACGAAACATATATATGGAAGCTATAGCTAAATCTTAACCGATTTTCTTCAAATTCGGCAATGTTAGTTCATGGATCAAGAACCTCTACCATTCTAAATTTCAAAACGATTGGATGTAAAATACAGCTTCTATGGGACTAAAGGGCCAAATCGGACGAAAGATATATATGGGAGCTATATCTAAATCTAAACCGATTTTCTTCAAATTCGGTAGTGTTGGTTCATGGATCAAGAAACTCTACCATTCTAAATTTCAAAATGATTGGATGTAAAATACAGCTTCTACAGGACTAAAGAGCAAAATCGGACGAAATATATATATGGGTGCTATAGCTAAATCTTAACCGATTTTCTTCAAATTCGGCAATGTTGTTTCATGGATCAAGAAACTCTACCATTCTAAATTTCAAAACGATCGGATGTAAAATACAGCTACTATAGGACTAAAGGGCCAAATCGGACGAAACATATATATGGGAGCTATGGCTAAATCGTAACCGATTTTCTTCAAATTCGGCAATGTTGGTTCATGGATCAAGAAACTATACCATTCTAAATTTCAAAACGATTGGATGTAAAATACAGCTTCTATAGGACTAAAGGGCCAAATCGGACGAAAGATATATATGGGAGCTATATCTAAATCTGAACCGATTTCAACCAAATTCAGTAGCGATCTTAACAGCCGCGAAATATTCTAAACTGCAAAATTTCAGAATTATCGGAGTAAAATTGCGACCTGTAGTCGACGAACAACTTTACATGGACAGACGGACGGACGGACGGACGGACATCGTTAAATCGACTCAGCTAGTGATTCTGAGTCGATCTGTATACTTTAAGGTGGGTCTAGCTGTGTTATTTGCAGGTGTTACAAACATCTGCCGTGACACAAACTTATAATACCCTGTACCACAGTGTGGTGTAGGGTATAAATATTGTTGTTGTTAAGTCAAAGTTTTTGTTATTAAGTGATGCAATTTTATTTTTATACCCTACATCACACTGTGGTACAGGGTATTATAAGTTTGTTTCATGGCCGATGTTTGTAACACCTAAAAATACTACAGCTAGGCCCACCTTAAGGTATACCGATCGACTCAGAATCACTAGCTGAGTCGATTTAACCATGTCTGTCCGTCCGTCCGTCTGTCCATCTTAAGTTGTTCGTCGAGTACAGGTCGCAATTTCACTCCGATCGTTCCGAAATTTTGCAGTTTCGAGTCTTTCGCAGCTGTAAAGATCCCTATTGAATTTGGTTGAGGTCGGTTCATATTTAGATATAGCTCCCATATATATCTTTCGTCCGATTTGGCCCTTTAGTCCTATAGAAGCTATATTTTACATCCAATCGTTTTGAAATTTAGAATGGTAGAGTTTCTTGATCCATGAACCAACAATGTCGAATTTGAAGAAAATCGGTTAAGATTTAGCTATAGCTCCCATATGTTTCGTCCGATTTGGCCCTTAAGTGCTATAGAAGATGTATCTAACATCCAATTGTTTTGAAATATAGAATGGTAGTATAGAAGTTAATAAAGTATAAATATTTCACTAAAAGTTAACCCTTTGTAGGGGAGGTACTAGTAGAAGGAGTGGACCAATATGGCCCATCTTCGAACTTAGCCGGAGATAGAGAAAAATATTACCACATACCAAATTTGAAGCCAATCGGTTACTCCTTTCGAGAGTTATCGTGCGCACCAACCATCAGACAGACAGACGGATGGACAGACAGGCGAACGGACATTGCTCATTCGACTTACAATGACCCAAAACGGATATCCGCCGAACATACTTAGGGTCCATAGCAAGTGATATACATACTTATATATCCTCGTATCACTAACGTGAAAAATATCCTACACCTACTTCACAATTTCGATGCATATTTTTATAAACTTTACTTTTTAAAAAATACTTTGATAGATAACGTACATGTTATTTGTGTTATAGGAAAAGAAATTTGTTTGATTCTTATTCGATTTAAAAATAGGTGTTCCTATAAGGACACATTTTGGATTAACTTCTAAAGAATAAATATGTAGAATGAAATGGCCGTGGGGATACTGCGGTACTTTTGGAAGTGGAATAGTACTGAAAAAAGTACTGACTTTTCCATCCTTGCTTGCAAATGCTCCTGCTGTTTTGCGATTCTCAGCAGTGTTGCCATTTCTTGACCAACCAAACGCGCGAATCCCAATTTCGGGATGAAAGCAGTTTTAAATGTTTGAATTTGTATTTTCCCAGGCATTTTTATATGTTTGGCGATCCATCTAAAGGGTGGTTAAATTTTAAGGGACGATGTTGATTTTGAATAAAACTCAAATTATTTAGGAAATTATTGTCATTTCTTTTTATTATGATAATATTGGTATGGTTAAATCCAATCTCCAACAGATCCGGTTTGGTGATATTTGCGCACAATTCACCGGATTGTGGACACATTTGGTCGATTATGCTGATCAAAAAAACATCACGAAGTGCACGAAATGCATTTTGATTTGAACTTTAACGCGTTGCTCGATTGTGTATCTTTCCATGGTTCAAGCATGCAACTTAGTAGGTTACGCATGTAAAATATTTTCACTGCGAACCTTCTGTTTTATTGAAAAAATGTCGAGTTGAGCTTACTTGTTTCCTTCTAAGTGAATGGAGGTATTTGTATAATCAAGTGAAAAAGAAAACGAACTTGAAACCTACCACTGCATTACGTCTCACTGGTCGTAAATCAGATCTTCCGATCCATTCCACAGGTCCACATGTTATAATTATCATTTATATGAAAGAGGATCACCCCTATTACGAGTATGAATATGTTGCGAATGGGAACTCCCATTGCCATCCTCAAAAAAAGAATTGTGTGGGAATTTCCCTTCAGAATAATTTAAAATTATGAAATGGTAGGAACGTTGGAAACCAATTAATATGTTCGAATATTAAATTATTTGTTAACATACAAAAGAAAACGTTTTAAAAAGTAATGGGAATGGAAATTCATATTCCCTAAATGTTCATAATAAGCATGAAGTAAATTTCATCTCAAGTCAACCAACCGCCTGCCGCCGTGTTCTTTTTCCCCTTGACTATACAAGTTAGTCCTTGACAATACCAATGCATCCGATGACCTGCTTTACCACCAGTGAAACGTATGTAATGCCGTGCTAGGTGTTTTGGGTTTAAGGTCGTTTTCTTTTTCACTTGACTATTAGAATAACTTCCTTCACTTGATCTTCTCCAAAGTGACAAAACACAAAAAAACATCTATAACACTAGGCCACAAATAACAAAATTTTCTCTGTTATTTGTTTCTAGCATACTTTTTCTCATTGATTTTGACCTACTAAACACGAAAATGAGTTTTAAAAATTTTTCTGTCGATTGGTTTTCGAGATACAAATTTTTGAACTTTTTTTTAAACACTTACAATTTTGAGCATATCTTTCGTCTTCTTTGACGTATTTGATCCTACTACTACTCAAATTAAAGCAAATTGAGCCGTCTACAACTCATTCTCAGAAAATTTTCAAATCGGGTGAGTAGTTTTGATGTTGGCGGCTTAAAAAGTTAAAAAACTGCGTTTTTTTTAGTAAAAATGTGGCAGAAAAATTCATATAAAAATTCATATAAAATATAAAACGCGATGAAGAAAGAAAATAGAAAATAAGCACTTACTTAACAAAATCTGACAACAAATGGCGGACTTATAATTTTTTTTGGTAAAAGACCGAAATTCCGCTATTTCACGATATTTTGATTTTCATTATTTGCACAGCTTACCTACCCAACGCAAACGAATAAATACATTTGAACTTAATTTAAAATAAACAAATTAGTCTTAGTATATTATTTTTTAATTTATTTAGAGCACTACATACTCAATGTATGGCACAATTAGAAATGGATGTGCCAGTTTAGCTACACTGAAAAAAAAATTGATATGAAATTAAAAACAAGTTTGCCCTTAAATCATAGATTTAATCTGTCTTTGTTTGAATAACAATTTTCTTTAAATTTGAGAAAATTTACTTGATTTCAAAGAAATTTTTATTCGTTTAAAGTAAAATTCCTTACTTCTATGATAAGATGTCCATAACACTATGTCATGTTGACTTTAACGGTACGTCATAAAATTAAGGAACTAATAATTGATTGTAGTACAACTGCCATTAACTCAAGTATAAATTTTAATAGTTTGTAAGATTTTTTCCTTAAAATTGTAGAAATTCTCTTGTCATGCTTTTAAAGACAATATACCCTTAATTTTCAGACCAGTTTTTTGGTATTTTTGAATTAACGATTAGTTATCTTTCAAATTGAGATATCGTTTTTATCTGCAGGAGGACAATTTAGACCCTCTTTTGTCGCAAATTGAGAATAATAGTGAGAGTTACAATGGAGTTTGTTTGAAATACTTTGGAATCAGTTCATGTTGAGCTGTGGTAGATAAAGGTTTTGTGCGCTTGCGCGTGTTGACATTTTTAATTCTACATTAATAGCAACAGTTTTGGCGGCTGTTTGTTGACAGCTACCGCAGCTCATACGAAGAGAACTATTCGTTTAAGGAAACATTTTGCAAAATATTTAATTATCCATTAGAATAAATTCTCGTATTCCCTCTAATATGAAGAAAACTAGACTAAACACAATGGCTACAGAATAAAGTGTTTATCGAAATCAAATGTTTTAAAAAATAATAATTTAAAAAAGAACATAATAAAAATGATATATAGCCTCGTCACACTAAAGTGAGGGTATCATTAGCATGAATGTTTAACAAAAAGTTAAATAAAAAATTTTACCAAACTTAATTTACACTTGTGGAAAGTACAGAATGTGTTTGGTATAATTAAAGAATGTACTTAATCTAAAGTCATTTTATGTATTTAATGTAAGCACTAGCCGTAATAGATTTAAAAATGTGAAGTCTTTCTTCGAAGTATACGGCGTCATTTTTCCAAAGATGTTTGATGTCCAGATTTAAAGATGATTAATGACTTTAATTGTCGTACAAGATGTACTTATTTTAAAAGTCTTTGTCTTTGGAGCCAAATCAAAGAAAAAATCTTAAAAGTTAAGAAATTTTCAATGATTTTTAGTACACTTTTCTTTCAGTGTAAACTAACGAAATTAACCAAATCAACGCCCAAAAAAAATGAGTAGAAACAAAGATATAACTGTACATTTTATGCCATGTGGAAAAACAGCTGACTTCTTCTTTGTTTTTTGTATTCGCTGCAATTGGTCTCACGTATTAGGGTCCAAATGTAGTCACCCATCATAGCCGTGTCATAGATGCCCTAATAGCGTCGTTCCATAGCCTTCAATTCCTGATGAAAGCGCTCGCCGTGTTCGTCGCTCACGTCTCCTAAATTCTCAGGGAAAAAATCCAAATGAGAATGCAGAAAGTGTATTTTAAGTGACATGTGCACTCCTACCCAAAAATGAAAAAAAACGAGAATTAAAACGCTATTTAAATTAACATTTGTTTCAAAAAAAACCTACCCATTGCTTCATAGTTCTTTACCAGATCCTCAACTATGTCCTTATAATTATCGCTTTTGTTGTTTCCTAAAAAGTTTTCCACAACAAGCCTGAAGGAATTCCATGCTGCGGCTTCGATGGGTGATAACAGCTTCGGGAATGTTTCATCTTTCAACATTTTTTTTATCTCGGGTCCTGCGAAGACTCCTTCTTTAATTTTTGCCAGCGAAAGGTAAGGGAAAATTGACCGTAAATAGGCAAAAGCTTCACCTTCTTTGTCCAATTTTTTGGCAAAATTTTTTATCAAACCCAATTTTATGTGCAGCGGCGGAAGTATTATATTTTCACGGTTCTCTATTAGTGGTTTGCGCTGAACATTCGCTTCTCCAACTACAGGTTTCGTTCGTTCCGGCCATTTTTTGTGAATATAATGCTGATCATCAGCGCGGCTATTCCAAAGGCACAGAAAACAGCAATGTCGCGTATAGCCTCCTTGGAGTCCACACAGAATGGCCACAACTTTGAGGTCGGCGCATATTTTCCAATTATATTTGCTATACTCTATGCATTTCAGCAAAATGTTCATAGTTTCATAGTTCTCCTTTGAATGAACCGCATGAGCAATAGGAAGAGATGGCTTTTCATTCCCATTATGTAAGAGAACTGCCTTCAAGCTCTCTTTGTTGCTGTCAATAAACAACCTCCATTCATTGGGGTTGTGAATTTGGTGAAGCTCTTGGAACAAGCCGGAAATGTCGCTGCAAAAACATATTTCGTCTTTCTTTGTATAAAATTTTGCATACTGCTGGTGACGCTTCCTGTACGCTGTTACTTTCACTTCTGAATCCGCAAATCCACACTGTACCATCCGAGACGCAAAAAGTTCGAATTTCTCCTTAGTGAGACCAAAATCGCGCACCCAATCGTTTAGTTCGGCCTGTGACAGTAATTTTTGCTTTCTGCACGCCCCAAATTCGCTTGCACTTGACTCGGACTCTTGATCTGACGATTCTGCTTTTTGAAGAGATGCACCAGGGCACACTGGATATCGTACATCATTCGAATGTGGTACTGGAAGTGCAAACGATCCCACTTGAGCGTAGTTCCATTTTAAAAATCTCCCTACCCCACTGTTTGTGGTGAGGCAAAAATAACAGTCTGTGGAATGGCATAGCGGCTTTTTCCACATCATTGGTGTATCGAATTTCATATGGCGCCTAAAATTAAAATAAATTACTATATTTGCTTTGCTTAATGTGTTTAAATAAAAATTCATACCTTCCGCCAGCTGCCCAATTGGTTAGGATTATATAGCAAAGATCACATAGCGACTTAGGTGTCCATGGTTCTGTGATATTTGGTGAAATACCAAAATAATTCAAATAGTGCAATTGCACTGCTGGAGTAAACGTGTGTGCGTGATTATTCTTTATAAACTCGCCACAAACATTGCAGAAATTGTCTGGATTGTTCAAACACTCGAACACACGTAGTCTTTTACTCATTGTCTTACTTGTTGGGTATGTATTATATGCACTTAAATTCAATTTGTTTCACTTTTTACTCGTACTACTCGCTTTCGTAGACACTTGTTGAATGACAAGAAACGATAAATGAACACCTATAAATACTAAGTATGTTACAATATTTTACTGACAGGTACTTATGAATGGGCGCATCTTTTAAGGGTGGCTATATACCTGATTCAGCAAGTGTGCGTTTCAAATTGTGGGAAAGTTTCCAAATAATGACCAATCACAAATGTGGGGGGAATTTCTGTAAAAAAATCCGATACAGGTAGCCATCGGGAAAACACACATCAATAAAAAAGTGTAATTCCCTTTTTTCCCTTTAATTGACTGTGAACGGAGTAGCAGTCATAAAGGAACACGAAGAGCGTCCACGCACATTCAGAAGCGTATATTACTCTGCAACCACAATCATAAACATTAAATAACTATTTGTGTATTACTTATTTTTTTTAATTCTGAGAATCATAAAAATTACGTAAACGTTTTTTCCAAACAATTTTGTACATGTAAAGTGGGTTTGCCAAAATTCGTATCGTAAAATGCACCTGTGTTTCTATGTTCTGCTTTTTCATTATACCATTTTCGACGAAACGTTGCTACGGTATTGTAAATAGGTTTTTTACAATTATGAAATATTTGTATTATTAATATTAATTTAAAAATTTTATCAAAACTGCAAAGTGCTGTGACATTTGAAAAAAAATTCAAAAAAAAAAATTGCTGATTTCACAAAATTTTTGAAATTTCACGTCCCTTGCCAGAACAGAAGACATTAACCCAGGGTGGTGAAATTTTGAACAGAAGTAACTTATGTATAGGAGCAACTGTTCCGTTCTATTCCAAAAGGATTATAAAAAACTTGCTTTTTCGATCCCTCCTAGTAGGTTACCTGTGCAAATAATGAAAATCAAAATATCGTGAAATAGCGGAATTTCGGTCTTATACCAAAAAAATTATAAGTCCGCCATTTGTTGTCAGATTTTGTTAAGTAAGTGCTTATTTTCTTTGGAAAAATGCCAGCTATACGTAAAAAAACCAAAATCGCTGTTAGCATCGCGTTTTATATTTTATATGAATTTTTCTGCCACATTTTTACTAAAAAAACGCAGTTTTTTAACCTTTTTAAGCCGCCAACATCAAAACTACTCATCCGATTAGAAAATTTTCTGAGAATGAGTTGTAGACGGCTCAATTTGCTTTAAGTAAATTGTAGTAGGATCAAATACGTCAAAGAAGACGAAAGATATGCTCAAAATTGTAAGTGTACCTCCAAAAATTTAAAAAAAAAGTTCAAAAATTTGTATCTCGAAAACCAATCGACAGAAAAATGTTTAAAACTCATTTTCGTGTTCAGTAGGTCGAAGTCAATGAGAAAAACTATGCTAGAACCAAATAACAAAACGACTGTTGGCTAGTGTAACAGACAGGGATTCATCAAAAATTAAAATAAAATGTTTGGATTGCATATGGGCATTTCCAACGAGATGTAAAAATTGAAAGTCTATAAAAGTATGTTGTTCTAAATTTTTTTATAGGGAATCTATCAATTTTAACTAATTTTCCCAAAACTACATTTATTCATAATACATTCTAAAATATTTGAGTGCAAATTCGAATAATTGCAAAATTTATGTTTTAAATATTTGTATTGCATGTTATGTTCTGATTAATGGTCTCTCTTTTAAATCTTGATTTATATTTAAGGGATATAAGAAAAATAATTTTTGTTGTGAAAATAAATATATTGAATACATTAAAAATCATTTATAATCAACCTTTGGATGTCTAGTTGCATAAAAAGTAGAAAAATAAGCATAAAAAGAACGAAGGAATAAAATGACGCGGGCGAATGTGATTAAAATTAAATAAAAAATCAACTGCTTAATATTTTTAAATAAAAAACATTATTAAAATACATTAATCCATGACATTTTAAAATTAGTCGCATTAAAATATTCCTTCAGGTTTCGCTGAAATCAGTGTTTGATTGGTTTGCTTTGAAAGCGACTTCTGTTTTTGTCGCGTGCGAATGGCTTGGTTTTTTGTAATTATCTTGAAAAAGAACAATTGGCCAAAATCTACCTTAGCACCAATTATAGTGCTAATCAAGAGCTATAAGTTTCGCCTTTTGTCAAAATGAAATAATGTTTTAAGGGTAAGGCTTCCAAAGCGCAATGTCTTATCTTATACACGGGGCAAAATAGCCTTTTTTGATATGTTTAAATCGAAAGGAAATATATTTGTAACACAAATTTTTAAATAATATATTTTTCTGAGAAAATAAATTTTATTTGAAAATCAACAAAATATATTTGCAACGCATATATTAATATATTACAACAAAATATATTTGCAAACTAAATTTCTCAAATAAGATATGTGTTTAAATACAAATAAAATTATTGTTTAGGAATTTATCCAAATATATTTTATTTAAAAAAGATTTTCAAAACTTTTGCTGACTTTTTGGAATTTCAGTTTAAATTTGTCCTTAATTTCGAATTGTACCTCCCAGTTAAAATACCATATGCAGCATTAACTTCTGCTTAAATCAATCATTTCAAATTTCTGAGTTAGTATTCCAAGTCATCAATTCTTGTCAATCCTCCAAGTAATTTATTTTTATCCAAGATTATACGATTTCAATTATTATTATTTTTATGAACATTAAAAATTTCTAAAAAATAACTTTGAATTAGTAAAGATTTAACTCAATAACGTATTTTCTGAATCCTTAAGTCCCAAATAAAAACATATTGGGATGTAAACAAAGATTTGTTTAGAACAACATTTTCCCAAAAATATATACTTTTTGTGTGTACCCAATATTATATGTTTAGAGTGTACCCTAAACATATATATGTTTCAAGCCGAATATGTTTGGGACAATATACTACAGAAGCGATTTTTTTTTCAGCGTGTAGTGTCTTATAAAACCTCTCTTTCGAAAGGAAGAGTTGATCGAAAAAGCTGAACAATTCGAATGTGAAAACATTCAATAAATCTAATAAAATTAAAATTAATCGATAATTAACAAAAAAACTTCTAAAAAACATTTAATTAATAGGATCAACCCGCCTAATATAATTAGAAAGAAGCTGCTCATCTTCAATACATAGTGTTAATGAATTCTAAATAATAAAATACAAAATTTGGTATTCAACAAAAAATACTATGCTTACTGAAATATAGTAAAGTCTTTCTAATCGTCCAACTAATCTAAGAATCCACGCCATCTACTGGCGATTGGTGTAGAGACAACTGTGTCGAACTGGCAACCCTTACCAGTCATGTTTTTGTAACTTGTAGTCTTTCTTCGTAGGTATATAATTCCCATATGCAAATTTCTTTGTAGATTGGTATATATACAAGTGATGATCGCCACAACTACAAGCTCACACTGTGTCATGTATAAGTCCCTCTGATGATATCCCCCGCACAGGATTGAAATACGTATAAGGGTATGTGTTTACATGGCATTCAAAGCGTAGTGTCTTATCTTTTCCAATACACCACATAAAACCTCTCTTTCGAAAGGAAGAGTTGATCGAAAAAGCTGAACAATTCGAATGTGAAAACATTCAATAAATCTAATAAAATTAAAATTAATCGATCATTAACAAAAAACTTCTAAAAACCATTTAGTTTTGGCATATGTTTTTTTTCACTTTGAATGCGTACGAATGTCGCATTCGACATTGGAGAAATGCCCATATGTAGGTAGTTTAGGAGATATGAAAGAACTAAAATGGCTTTACTTGAAGGACGGGACACTATTCTTTAAATTTACGCAACAAAAGTCAACGTCTTTCATCGTTCGCTGAATAAACTTGTATATTTTCTGAAAGAGGATTATGCATTTTATAAGAAAAAATTGTTTTGAATTGTATGGGCGTGGCCGATTTTAATGAAAACTGGCACGCATATTTTGTTTGTTATAGGAAGTGTACACGGGGCAAAATCGCCTTTTTTGATATGTTTGAATCGAAAGGAAATATATTTGTAACACAAATTTTTAAATATTATATATATATGAGCGCCCCAGTTGGGGGTCGTGGGTTCGATTCCCACCAGAGGCTCTGGTCTGTCGCTGCAAACATTTAGCCATATGGTTTTTGTAACCCGGCCTTTCCCTGGACCTTAAAATTAGAATATAAATTTACTTTGTATTGTAATTCATATAAATAAATATATAAATATTATATATTTCTGAGCAAATAAGTTTTATTTGAAAATCAAAAAAATATATTTAGAACAAAATATATTAATATATTACAACAAAATATATTTGCAAACTAAATTTCTCAAATAAAATATGCGTTTAAATACAAATAAAATTATTGTTTGGGGACTTTACCAAATATATTCTATTAAAAAAAGATTTTCAAAACTTTTGCTGACTTTTTAGAATCTCGGTTTGAATTGTTCCTTAGTTTCGAATTGTCCCTCCCAGTTATAATACCATTTGCAGCATTAACTTCTGTTTAAATCAATCATTTCAAATTTCTGAGTTAGTATTCCAAGTCATCATTTCTTGTAAATCCTCCAAGTAATTTATTATATTATTATTTTAACGAACATTAAGGGCCTTATTCATAAAAACTTAATGAAGGTTTGAGGAACGTTTTAGCAGTGTTAAAACGTTCTTCAAACCTTCATTAAATTTTTATGAATAAGGGCCTATACATTTCTAAAAAAATAAATTTAAATTAGAAAAAAATTTAACACAATTGACGTATTTTCTGTTTTCTTAAGTGCAAATAAATATTTGTTTTGGAAAGAATAGTCCCTAGTTTAAGACACTAGGAAATCTCTAGTGTCATCCTCTTATAACCTGTCCTAAATAAAAACATGTTGGGATGTAAACAAAGATTTGTGTAGAATAACATTTACCCAAATATTGTGTGTACCCAATATTATATGTTTAGAGACAATATACTACAGAAGCGATATTTTTCAGCGTGTATGTACTAAATTTTGAAGATTTTTGCTTTGATAGGAACATTTTTATGAGAACAAATTTATTTGATTGAGTGACATAAAGTCCTACCACAAGTGTGTGATATAGGCTTAATAGACCTGGCCTTGCTCAAACGACTCCTTTATTCAAGAGATGGGGCACCGTGTCAGCTGATTTGGTAACGTGCACTTCGCATTTTCCTGATAGCAGCCTTTTTCTCGATGCTGCGGGGCTCGGCCGTCATATACCACCTCCAAATCGATACGTTCATTTCCATAGTAGCAAATCGCTTCTGTAGTATATTGTTCCAAACACATTTTGCTGGAAACATACATATGTTTAGGGTACAATCTAAATACACACACACAAATATTATATATTTGGGAAGGTGTTGTTCTAAACAAATCTTTGTTTCCGTCCTAATATGTTTCATTTGGGCCTACAACAAATATTTACTTGCATTTAAGTATTCAGAAAAAGTATTCATTTTAAAACAACTTCTATGTTTTTCAGTAATTTGAAGTTAATTTTTTTTGAAAAATTTTAAATGTTCGTAAAATTCCTTTATAATTGAAATTGTATAATGTTGCAGAATGATACATTGTTTGATGTATTGATAACAAATGATGACTTAGAATAAATAGAGATTAAGAATAGATTCTTTAAAATAAATTTTATTGCTACTTATGCCGTTTTTAATTATAAGGTATAACACGATATTAATGAAAATTTGAAAATCAAATTCAAAAAATTTGCAAAGCTTTGAAAATCTTTTTTAAATAAAATATATTTGAAGAAATTCCAAATCAATAATTTTATTTGTATATAAACACATATTTTGTTAGAGAAAATTAGTTTGCAAATATATTTTATTGTAATATATTAATATATGCGTTCCAAATAAATTTAATTGATTTTAAAATACAATTTATTTGCTCAGAAATGTATAATATACATTTAAAAATTTGGTTTCCCTTCGTAAATGTGCATTGCATTTTTAAATTCTAAATATTTAAAATTATAGGTATTTAGTCAACATTTAGTATTTATCCGTTTACCCAAAATTGATGCTCAAAACAATAAAGATCATTCGATTTTCTATGTAAAGAAATTCCATATAAATTTGAAATTTTCATCGCCACTCCTGAAAAACTACCTGTTCCGACTTAGCATACAAGTAAATTGTGTAAAATTTCGAGGCTGTTCGTTCGTGGGGCTTCGAAAGAGAAAATCTGTAAAATAAGGCCCTGTAAAAATCATCAAAATTCAAAGCAATGCCTGGAAATCGACGAAGGTGCAAATTAGATTCTACAACTATTTATAGGAAGCATAGACATCTGAAAATAAAATTATTTTTAATTCCCTCTCTTTAGTGGTGGAGGGTATATATATCATTTCAAAAGTGTAACACAACGAAGGAGTGACGTAAGACTCTAAGTATGTTCGGCAGAAATCCGTTTTAAGACATTTTAAAACATTTGAGCAATGTCCGTCCCTCCGTCTGTCTGGCTGGCGCTGAGCCCATAACTCTCGAAAGGAGTAACGAATTTTTCTATCTCAGGCTAATGGTGATTTCATAAAATTTATTCTACATTTTACACTGAAACCGCATTTTCAGTTCGTTTGCAAAAATGGTGCAGACCTATTTTTTTGTAAAATTATTTTTCCTTTGTAAAATGATTACACTCTGCAAATGGAGTGCAGCACCGTCAAAAAGCCGACTTCAGAACCAAACCTAAACGAAAGCGTACATTCTTAATGCACTACCAAATGGCTGCGCAATAATTTAGGTATGAGTTTTACTCACCTCACCATTTTTGTTCGATTGTGCGCATGCAAAATGCAAAATTAGCAGAGGGCGCAGGAAAAATTTTTAAAATGACATTATTTTTCAGAAACGAAATCACCATAAGTTTGAGATGGAATTTACCTCTCATTGCATTCAGTAAGAATAGTAAATGTTGCATGAAACCATAAGTCTTGTACTTATAGGAGTATATAAATTTCAAATAAATTTAGTTTAGAGAAATATTATTTGTTCGGCGCCACTGTACAATAATTTACAATATTTCCGGCCATAGACTATCTTTCGATAACCAAGTTTTCTTCTTTTCATAAGTTAGGGTATCTTTCCAAGTACTAAAATAAAAATTATGAAAACTTTAAATTATGGTAACAAAAACTTAAGACACTTTATAACAATTTTTATTTCGTTATTTTTTCTTTAATTCGTCGGTGGCAACGATAAGACATGATTTGAAGAGTCACAAGTTTTTTATGGTATCCTTTTTGGAGAAAAACACTGGGGAGTTTTAGAGTGATAGAAAATGTTTCAGGATTTCATAGAAATATTCAGCAACGAGTGTGCACGGGGCAAAATCGCCGTTTTTGAAATGTTTGAATAGAAAGAAAATATGTATATGTATTTGGAACAGATATTTTGAAATCTATCTATCTATCAATCATCTATCTTCTGTATATATAAAAGAGAATGTGTGTTTGCTTGTTTGTTTGTACCGTATAGACGTCTAAACGGCTGGACCGATCTTTTTGAAATTTTGACAGAATGTACATGTGGTGAAAATAGGGTACTTGAATTTTCGATATATCAAGTGGGTGTGGCCCCGCCCATATAAGCCAAATTTGAAATTGAGAGATATTGCACAATTTGTTGGCGAGAGTGCAGTAATTTTGTGCATATATAGGGTGATCCACTTCGAGGTTCCTAATTTTTTAATGAAAAAAACACTGAAACTTCAAATTGAATGTGGAATGTTTATTATCATTTGAAAGAACATTCTTTGGCATTTATTTTTTGAAGATTATGTCTATCAAATGTTGGCCGCGGCTACGTCTCAGATGGTCCATCCGTTGAGTCAAATTTTCGATGACTGGTTCGAGCATTTCGACTGGTAACTGGCGAATGACACGCGTGATGTTTTGCTCCAAGGCCTGAATCGAAGCGGGTTTGTCCATATAAACTTTAGACTTTACATAAATCCACAGGAAAAAGTCTAGCGGTGTGATATCACACGATCTTGGTGGCCAATCGACCGACCCAAAACATGAAATTATCTGCTCACCGAAGTGTTCTCTCAATAAATCCATTGATTGATGCGATATGTGGGAAGTGGCGCCGTCTTGTTGAATCCAAATTTCGCCGAGATCACGAGCTTCAATTTCAGGCATCAACTAGTCGGTTATCATGGCACGATAACGGTCGCCATTGACGGTTACGTTCTCACCGGCATCATTTTTGAAGAAATATGGACCGATTATTCCGCTACGTCGGATCGGGAATCGGTCAATGGCAAATATATAGCTCTTAACGAGAGCTAAAATATTGCTCATGGGTGTCAAGGTCGTGGGTCGAATGGAAAGTATTTTTTTTTTATTTAAAGAAATTGACTTAGCGCAATTGGCGAACGATTATTTTGGTAATAAAACTGAATAATTTGTAAACGTTGTTCAGGCGTAAGTCTTTCCATGATGAAATGCCAAACAATACTTAACAAAAATAACATGACAGCATGACACGACTCACACGTGATATGTCAAAAAAAACGCTATTGAAAAAAGTATCTCTACTTTGATCACCCGTTATATCTGGTGGCAGTCTACGTGATAGGTCCAAAAATGGACGGGATCGCTAATCTGAATCTGGGGCAACGAAGTGGACCGGGTCCAGTGAGTATTATATATCTCTGAATAAATAAATGTTATTTAAAAATCATCAAAATTTATTTGGAGCGCATATGTTAATATATTACAACAAAATATATTTGCAAACTATTTTTTTCAAATAAAATATGTGTTTATAAACAAATAAAAATATTGTTTAGAAATTTCTACAAATATATTTTATTTAAAATAATTCAAAGCTTTGCTGAATTTTTTTGCGAGTTTCAGTTTTAATATTTCTTGATTTCGGGTTATGTCTTATAGTTAAAAATTGCATTAACATTTGTTTTAAAGCATTCATTATTAATTTCTAATATTTAGAAATTATTATTATCCGATTTCAATTATAGAGGAATTTTAGGAACATTTGAAATTTTTATAAAATTAACTTTGAATTACTAAAAAACTTAAAACTTGCATTAAGTATAAGGTCTAAAAATAATTTTTTAAATACTTAAATGCAAACAAATCTTTATTTTGGAAAGAATAATTCCAAAACAAACCAGTAAGGAAAGGCAGAAAGTCGGGCGGGGCCGACTATATAATACCCTACACCTCCCTAACAATGCGTTAAGGGTCATTGCCATAATAATTTGGAATAATTGGTAAATGGGTAGAAACATATTATCTAATTCTGAAACGATAATCGCCAAATTAAGCAATATTCGTTCCTAAATTGAGAAACATCTTTCTGGAAAATTTTTATGATCGGAAGTAAAATACAACTTCTGTAGCGGTTTGATACCAAATCAGGAGGAACATATATATGGAGCTTTAATATAAATCTGAACCGATCTTCCCTGAATACTCATTCATGTAAAAGGACCTCCTTCTGTCGCATTTCGTACTGATCGGATATAAAATACAGTCTCTACAGCGCTTACATGTCAAATCGGGGGTAAAATACAGTTTTTACAGCGCTTACAGGTCAAATCGGGGGTAACATATATATGGGTGTTATATCTAAATCTAAACCGAGTTTCTCCGAATTTGGCAGTATTCCTTCATGTAGAAAGGAACGTCTTTTTGCCGACTTTCGCACTGATCGGATATAAAATAACATTTTTACAGCGCTCACATGTCAAATCGGGGGTAACGTATATATGGTGGCTATATCTAAATCTGAACCGATTTCTTCCAAATTTAAAAGTGTTCATTCATATAATAGGAAACCTCTTTCTGACTTTCTGAATTTCATACAGATCGGATATAAAATACAGTTTTTACAGCGCTTACATGTGAAATCGGGGGTAACATATATATCGGGGCTATATCTAAATCTGAACCGATTTGCTCCGAATTTAGCAGTATTCCTTCATGTAATAAGAAACCTCTCTTTGCCAAATTTCGCACTAATCGGATATAAAATAACATTTTTACAGCGCTTACATGTCAAATCGGGGGTAACATATATGTGGGGGCTATATCTAAATCTGAACCGATTTCTTCCAAATTTAACAGTGTTCATTCATATAATAAGAAACCTTTTTCTGGCGAATTTCATACTGATCGGATATAAAATAAAGTTTTTACAGCGCTTACATTTCAAATCGGGGCTAACATATATATGGGGGCTATATCTAAATCTGAACCGATTTTAACCAACTTCAATAGGGATCGTCCTTGGGCCAAAAAAAAGATATGTGTAAAGTTTCGTTGAGATCGGACCATAATTGCGACCTGTACATTGATTACAAGAATACATGCACCGACGGACAGACAGACGGACAGACAGACAGACGGACAGACGGACATAGTAAATCAACTCAGAAAGTGATTCTAAGTTGATCGGTATAATAAATGATGGGTCTATTTCTTCTCCTTTTGGGTGTTACAAACAAATGCACAAAGTTATAATACCCTGTACCACAGTGTGGTGTAGGGTGTAATAACATCGCACAGTGGGAGGAATTCTGCCGTTACTTAACCAGTCAACCGAATGCAACACAATTTAGCATGATTGTAGAAGAGGTATTCGAGAAGTTATGTTTTGAATTAACGAAAATGGGCCCCCTTTGGTATACACGTCGGAGTTATAGGGCTTCAAAGTTGGCCTCCTCGGGTGAACAAAATGTTTACGCACGCTTAATTTGTATTTTTCTTCTGATTCCTACAATCCCCGATTCGTTTTTCATTCTCATCATTTCTGGATATACAAACAAATTTGCTATTTCACGACAAAATATTGCCATTAGACAAAAGATATGGTCATTTGAAGTTATACTTTTCCAATAATATTTTTTTATTTTTGCCATTTTATATATTTTTGACAAAGAATATTTTTATACCCTACTCCACACTGTGGTACAGGGTATTATAAGTTTGTTTCACGGCAGATGTTTGTAACACCTGAAAATAACACAGCTAGACCCACCTTAAAGTATACCGATCGACTCAGAATCACTAGCTGAGTCGATTTAACGATGTCCGTCCGTCCGTCCGTCTGTCCGTCTGTCCATGTAAATTTGTTCGTCGACTACAGGTCGCAATTTCACTCCGATCGTTCTGAAATTTTGCAGTTTAGAGTATTTCGCGGCTGTTAAGATATTGAATTTGGTTGAAATCGGTTCAGATTTAGATATAGCTCCCATATATATCTTTCGTCCGATTTGGCCCTTTAATCCTATAGAAGCTGTATTTTACATCCGATCGTTTTGAAATTTAGAATGGTATAGTTTCTTGATCAATGAACCAACATTGCCGAATTTGAAGAAAATCGGTTAAGATTTAGCTATAGCTCCCATATATATGTTTCGTTCGATTTTGCTCTTTAGTCCTGTAGAAGCTGTATTTTACATCCAATCATTTTGAAATTTAGAATGGTAAAGTTTCTTGATCCATGAACCAACACTACCGAATTTGAAGAAAATCGGTTAAGATTTAGCTATAGCTCGCATATATATGTTTCGTCCGATTTGGCCATTTAATCCTATAAAAGCTGTATTTTACATCCTATCGTTTTGAAATTTTGAATGGTAGAGTTTCTTGATCCATGAACCAACATTGCCGAATTTGAACAAAATCGGTTAAGATTTAGCTATAGCTCCCATATATATGTTTCGTCCGATTTTGCTCTTTAGTCCTGAAGAAGCTGTATTTTACATCCAATCATTTTGAAATTTAGAATGGTAGAGTTTCTTGATCCATGAACCAACACTGCCGAATTTGAAGAAAATCGGTTAAGATTTAGCTATAGCTTCCATATATATGTTTCGTCCGATTTGGCCCTTTAGTTCTATAAAAGCTGTATTTTACATCCAATCGTTTTGAAATTTAGAATGGTAGAGTTTCTTGATTCATGAACCAACATTGCCGAATTTGAAGAAAATCGGTAAAGATTTTGCTATAGCTCCCATATATATGTTTCATCCGATTTGGCTCTTTAGATCCAATCGTTTTTATACCCCACACCACACTGTGGTACAGGGTATTATTTAAGTATAAAATGTCCCAAAAGTAAATTTATGTAAACAATTTATACATGAATTACAAAATTTATATATCAGAGTTATTCAATATTACGAGAGTGGTGTAGGGTATTATATAGTCGGCCCCGCCCGACTTTAGCCTTTCCTTACTGGTTTGTATAATACACAGAGAAATCGCCATTTTTGATATGTTTGAATTGAAAGGAAATATGTTTGGAAAATAAATTTTTAAATATTATATACTCGTATTTGTTTACAAATAAATTTTATTTGAAAACCAAGAAATTTTGTTTGGAACGCATATATTAATGTATTAGAACATAATATATTTGCAAACTGACTTTCACAAATAAAATATGTTTTTACACACAAACAAAGTTATTGCTTAAGAAGTTTTCCAAATATATTTTATTTAAAAAATATTTTTAAAACTTTGGTGACTTTTTCGAATTTTAGTTAGTTTTTCCTAGATTTCGTGTTAAACTTTATAGTTATAGCTGTTGTTTGACATCAATAATTTTTAATTTATAAATATTCCAATTTATCTCTTTTTGTCAATCTGTCACTGCAATTTATATTTACGAAAGATTATACGATTTAAATTTTAATTCAATTTTATAAACATATACAATTTATAAAAAGATTACCCTTTGAACTTCTGAAAAACAGAAAACTTGTCTTTAAAATAAGAAATTGACACATTGCCAAAATATTTAAATACAAATTAATATTTATTTCGGAAATATGATTTCCAAATAAAGAAATATTAGAATGGAAACATATTTTTGTTTAAAACAATATCTATATTTGGAGTGTACCCTAAACATATATATATTTCAAGCTGAATATGTTTGGGACAATATACTATAGAAGCGATTTTTTTCAGCGTGTATAAATTCAAATGGCCATATCTTCCAGAAGAGATAATGAGAAACGATCGGTATACTTACATATATATTCAGATCAAATATATGCCGGCTCATAGGAAAAGGTGGGACAAATTAAAAAAAGATAAAGTTTTCAAACCCAGACTGAAATTGTATAAAAACATAAAATATTTAAAAATTAATACATTTCAACTAATTTGTTTAATGTGTACGTCCTGACACCGGAAATCGAGTCTAATTCTAATATTATTATATTTGTAAAGAAAAATTCCACAATTTCCAAAATAAACTCGAAAAATCCCCAAAAACCGAATTATTATTTTTTTCCAAAATCTATTATACTAAAATCCGGTCGCAAAATTGCTTTTCCAGTTTAGGGTGTAACACATTACTACATACATATAAATATTGTAAACGTTTTCATATTTTAGCTTTGAGATTGTCGAAAATGTGTACAAGTTTTCGAATTTTCGTAAACTGGTGTAATTTAAAGAATACGACAAATACCTTTTCGTAATAAAATACAAAAATTACTTATTTTTGAAAATATAAATTGATTTGTCCATAACTTTTCTCTCAGTGGGCACATCTGCCCTAATTACATTGTATAGCAAATTTAGTTGTCAATTTAGAAAAATGTGAGAGAAATCAGTTTATATTCATTTATAAAAAAATGTAAATGCAGACAGATTACAAAGACCATATAGCTAAATTTTTGCAGCAACAGACCAGAGCCTCTGTTGGGAATCGAACCCACGACCCCCAAACTCATAGGCGAGTACGCTACCAACTCGCCTACTGGGGCGCTCAATGCTTCTATATATACATTGTATCGAATAGGGTTATATAGTTACGGCGAAATTTCGACCTTTTGACTTTTGTAGTAGACTTTTCGACTTTTTAGTATAAAAAAGTCGATTAAAGTCGACTTTTCGACTCTATTAATGAAAATGCAAAAATTTCTAGTTTTCTTCATTAATTTGTAGTAAAATACAGGAAAAGATAAATGATAATGATCAGGTGATCAGAAATTCGCAGAAGTCGTTCCATAAAAGTCTAAAAAAAATTAAACGAAAAAAACCAAAATAATAAAAAATTGTTTTCTCAAGTCCAACTGCATTTAATATGTCATACATATTCACGGAACATGTCCAAATCAATTGCCTTAAAAAAAACGTATTTAACCGTTTAGAGAGATTTGGCTGCACCCACAGCGCGATTTTATTAATTTTAGCCAAATGTAATATAAATTTGGTAATACTCGTTCATGAAAAAAGTCGATATGGAAAAGTCGACTTTTAGACTTTTTCAGAAACAAAAAGTCGACTTTCGATTTCGGCTTTTTTATACCAAAAATTCGACTATAGATTAGTCGGAAGTCGAATTACAGAACCCTAGTTTCGAAGCAGGTTGGTCTTGAGCCAGGAGGATATTCCAGTTCAAATCAATTTCATATAACTTTAATCGCCTCTCCTGAAATGCTATCTGTTTCGATTTAACATACTTTGGAATGGAGGTATGTATCGATATATGTTTTAGAAAACCATCACGCCAAAATCTGACATTGTATTGCACGCACTAGCTGCATTCGCTAACAAATGAATATCTGGTTCACTGCTAAACTCTGTAACGTGAAATTCACTTAAAACACCGAAAGTTATTTTAAGGAAACTGACACAGCAGAAAATACACTTTTATTGCTGATGATGAGTTTATAAGTGTGTCTGTGCAAGTGTGTGCGTGTGTGTGGACGTTCACACAACTGAGTGTTTATGTGACATTGTGCGGGTGTGTTGATGTCACAACTACTCACAAAAGTGACTATTTTAACATGAGGGTGGTGTCCTTTGTGCTGCAGAAGTTTGCCAACATGACATACACATACACACACTCGCTCATATCAGGCATACGCATACACACACGTGTGTCTTGTATGCTGTATTCACAAGGATATTCAGAGCATCTGCTCTATGTGAGTATAAAATTCAGTTACTTTATCTTTTTGACTGCGTTCACAGTTTCTGCAGCCCTTTAAAGATGAATCGAATGTTTTGAACTTTTAAAACCCCAAAAGATTTAAACTCGGTGGGTGGTCGCATGGCTATCGAGGTGTACAGTATACGGCCCAGACGAAGTCCTTGCCGTCATGAGTTTTTGTGTGTGTGTGCAGTTTTTAAACTTTGTCAAAAATTACATTTTCCCATAAAATCACTATCAATTTGGATTCACCACTGACCTTTTTCACTCCTTTTCCGCCTCATGTTTCTGTTTGTCATACATCGAACTTTTGCATATATAAGTCAGTCGGCAAGCTACCAATCAAAACACAGTGGGTACTTTCTTAGTCTGGATCACAGTGTTATTTCCTATGAAACGTCTCTTTACCAAAGTGCGTACTTATCGGATATAAAATACAGCTTCTATAAAGCCTAGATGTGAAATCGTAGCCCACGTATATATATACGTGGGCTAAATATGACCGACATTTCCCATAATTATCTGTGTTCTTTCTGGAATTAATCAACCTCTCTTTGCTAAATTTGCTAATCGGATCGGAAGTCAAATGTAGCTTCTATAGCGCTTTAATACCACATCTGAAGGAACATATGTATGGAGGCTGCAACTAAATATGAACCAATTTTCACCACATTTAATAGGGTTCGTCCTTGGACGCCTCCCAGACATTACATTACAGACATTACAGGAGTGTGTGAACTGGCTCAGTAACACCACAAAGCCTAAAGATGCTAACATCTATACAGATAGCCAATGACGATCAAAGCAGTAATGTCCGAAAGTGTCAATTCCAGAACTTTATTGGACTGTAAAAGAAAGATTAATGATTAATCCGCCCATGTCAAACTGCATACATTTTGTGTGGCATAACTCAGCGAAGTTATTGGAAATTACCTTGGGAATTGGGAAAATCAAAATCAGAGAGAGATATTCACTCGTCTCATGTCCATGTGCATACACTTAAGCCCTAGATCGACCTGTTGTGCGCTCCTTATTTGTGACCATTTTTGATATGTTTGAATTGAAAAAAAATATATTTGGAAACGAATTTTTTAAATCTATATATATAAAAGAGAGTGTCTGTTTGTGGGTTTGTTTGTGGGTTTGTTCCGAATATACGTCTAAACGGCTAGACCGATCATCTTGAAATTTTCACAGAATGTACATGTGTAGGGGGTGCTAAAAATAGGGTACTTGAATTTTCGATATATCAAGCGGGCGTGGACCCGCCCATATGGGTCCAATTTTGATATTGAGAAAATTTTGTGTGTATGCATTTAGTGACAGATTATGTGAATTTTCAAAAAATGGGCGGAATCGGACCATTGGGCGTGGCCCCGCCCATATAAGGCAAATTTTGAAATTCAAATATTTTCCACAATTTATTAGAGAGAGTTCTGTATTTTAGTGTATACGAGTATGTAGATAGTATGACCTAGACCAAATTTCGAAATTTCGATATCTTGAACAATTTGCTAGCGAGAGTGCTGCAATGTTGTGTATATGTATCTGGTGGCATTCTACGTAATTGGTCCAAAAATGGGTGGGATCGGACCAGTGGGCGTGACCCCGCCCATATAAGGCAAATTTTGAAATTCAAATATTTTCCACAATTTGTTAGCGAGAGTGCTGTAATTTTTTGCGTATGTATCTGGTGGTAGTATACGTGATTGGTCCAAAAAATGGGCGGAAAAGGACCAATGGGCGTGGCACCGCCCATATAAGCCAAATTTTGAAATTGACTTATGTTGCACAATTTGTTAGCGAGAGTGCTGTAGTTTTGTGGATATGTATCTGGTGGTAGTCTTCGTGATTGGTCCAAAGATGGGCTGAATCGGACGAATGGGCGTGGCCCCGCCCATATAAACCAAATTTTGAAATTGAGATATCTTGCACAATTTGTTAGCGAGAGTGCTGTAATTTTGTGTATATGTATCTGGTGACGGTCTACGTGATTGGTCCAAAAATGGGAGGGTTCGGACCAAAGGGCGGGACCCCGCCCATATAAGACAAATTTTGGAATTGATATATCTTGAAAATGTTGTTAGCGAGAGTCCTGTAATTTTGTACATATGGAATTTTGGTTGTCTACGTGATTGTTCCAAAAATAGCCGGGATCGGACCAAAGGGCGGGGGGCGGGACCCCGCCCATATAAGCCAAATTTTGAAATTGATATATCTTGCACAATTTGTTACAGAGAGTGCTGTAATGTTGTGCATATGTATCTGGTGACAGTCCACGTCACCGTTTATATGTATCAGCCGCCAGATACATATAAACCAAATTTTGAAATTGAGATATCAGGCACAATTTGTTAGGGAGAGTGCTGTGATTTTGTGCATCTCACGCAGTCTACGTGATTACACAAAAAAGGGCGGCACCGCCCATAGAAACCTAATTTTGAAATTAAGATATCTTGCACAATTTGTTTAAGTGAGCGCTGTACTTTTGTGTATATGTATCTGGCGGCAGTCTACGTGATTGGTCAGGAAATGGGAGGGATCAGACTAATTTGCGTGGCCCCGTTCATATAAGCCAAATTTATTATCGAGAGTGCTGCAGTTTTGGGTATTTGTATCTGATGACAGTCTACGTGATTCGCCCAAAAATGGGCGGGATCAAACCAATGGACCTGACCCCGCCTATATAAGCCAAGTTTTGAAATTGAGACTCATATCTTGCACATTTTTTTAGCGAGAGTGCTGTAATTTTTTGAATATGGCTTTGGTGATAGTCTACGTGAATGGTCCAAAAATGGTTGCGATCGAACCAATGGGCGTGCCCCCCCCCCTTATAAGTAAATTTAAATTGAAGTACATTGAACAATTTGTTAGCGAGAGTGTTGCAATTTTGTGAATATGCATTTGATGATAGTCTACGTAATTGGTTAAAAAATGGACGGAATCGGAAATCTGAAGTCTGGAGCAACGAAGTGGACCGGGTCCAGCTATTATATATATTTAAAAATAAAAGTTAAATGAAATTTGCGCATTATTATGTTCAAAATATATCTTTATTTAAATAAGATAATAATGTTTGACATTTATTTTCATATATTTCAAGTTGATCTTCGCAGTCCAACAAGGTGATTACTTATGTTTGAAGTGTTAAACGCTTCCTTGATGCATTCGTGTTTTAAGCGAAGAAATGAAATTAGCGGATTTGATGTATCCAGTGCTCGATTAAGATCATCAGAAAGATGTGAAGTATAATAGACATAATTTTTCGTTTTTATATGTCTTTTATACGTCTAGATTCGGCAGCATCCTCCCCAAATATTTTATGTTATTTCTGTTGAATGTATACAGACTTTAAGAACTGTGGGTGTCATGGGTAACCAATTGAAAATATTTTGAATGCGTTGGCCAATATGTTTCAAACTTTTCTGAATGCAGTGGAATTTGGCGCGATAAAGGTATTAGAATTATTCTGATTATTGATCTGAAATGTTCGACCTGAAAAAAAATATTTTTTCTGATAAACGGCCAAGATGCACATTCTGAAAATAACGCATCACATATCATTGTATTTTTGTTTTATGTATAATGGTTTTATGAACAAACTTAAACATTTTTAGTATAATAATACGAGTATAATAATATCATAGTATTAAAAAAGACAATTCAGTAATTTTGAGGTTCTGTCATATAATCTTTCACTATTAAAAATTCAAATATTTTTGTTTTATAATTGTTTTATGAACAAACTTAAACAGTTTTAGTATAATAATATTATAATATTAAAAAAGACAATTCAGTAATTTTGAGGTTCTGTCATATAATCTTTCACTATTAAAAATTTAAATATTTACTTATTAACACCCATAATTGCTCTTTCAATAATGTTCTTAAATTTTATTCTTCTATTTGAAAACTATTAATCTAAAAAGTTGATAAAATCACCGTACGTGTTTTTCAACAGTACTTAAATATTCTAACTTTCACGTTACTCTGACTAACGCTTAATCAGTAATTCTAAAAACAAATTAAATTTTTTGGTATATATATAAAAAAATAGAAATAAATGTTTTGAGTTTTGGCCAAAGAAAGGTGGACTGGGAGACCACAGTGCACCGTTAAGAATCCAAATCGGAAGGTATTTATTTATATGGGGATTTATATGTATAAAATGTACCATTTTTATTTGGAATGAGTTCTTCAATATGAAATATAAATGCCTAAATGCCATAATCGGATAAAAATGTGTTCTCTAGGGAAACACCAAATGATCTACCCAGTAGTGGTTTTACTAAAAAACCCAACACTGGGGTGTTATGCGACCTAGTGCCCATCGGTGTATGGTTTGCAGTCAGTTGTAATCGACTACATTTGTACAGAGCCTTGCTGATACCTGTTCAGTCCGTAAAACCGGAAGCGCAATGAGCACAGGATAACGCTCAGAATTTTGACGAAGTTGGAGGCTGTTGAGGTTTCGACTCTTACCGAAAAACAGAAGGAGTCACTTACATAGACAGAAGTATTGAGGATGGAATCATCACCAAGGACAAATGGAGCTATCTGGTATCTGCCGTTATGCCTCGCTATGCTCAGTGAGATGTCAGGCACACCACCAATCTTCAACGATGCAGGATGGCATCAGGGGTGATGCCAGATCAGTAGTCCTGTATAAGGCTGCTCTGAGTCAAGTGGCTGAGGACTGACCGGGTGGAAGGTGGGATGTTGATTTTATTCTGATACAAAAAGTACAAAACTTCACAGCTTATAACATCAATATCAGCGCATACAAATACTTGAAATTTTGTGCAGTGTAATATTTTTATAGTACCTATTGTCCAGTACAAAGTGGGCGTTATTGCCTCGCCCCTTCTAGTACCTCTCAAACAAATGGTAACAATTGTGTGAAATGTGGAGAGCATTGAGCACCTGCTGTATACTCGTATACTGGGGTCGGACTTGCTTGGAAATCCGACTGATATTTCCGGACCGATGTTCGTTCTATTGATAACTTTGTTTTCAATCAGGTTGGTTTCGATGAGGGGCATCTGTGCCCGTGGTGTGACTAGGGACCTACATTGGTCTATGTCTATTGGCAAAGGTGGATACAACCTAAACCTGGGTCAATAGCACAACATGGACCAATATTCCCAATTTTTCTAGGGACGTAAAGTATAATATATAAATACATATATCGTATAAACACATAAATTGCACCCAAATCGGTAAAAATGGTATTCTCCAGAGAGTCTAAATGTCTCATCGGAGGGACTATATCTAAATGTCGACCGACATGTTTCATTTTCTCTGCGATCGATTTAATGCATAAAGGATAAAATCTTAAATTTCGTCATAATCGGTACAAAAATGTGTTCTAAAGAGCTCCAATCTTTGTTTCCGTGTCAAGAGCCACCTCTTTGTCAAATTTTGTAGTGAGGATTGATCAAATCGGAAGGAACGTATATTTTTTGGTCGATTTTTTCAGTGTTCAGTCCTGGACAATTGATTCCTTTATGCTAATTTCGGAGGTAAATATATGTGGGGCGGTTTTCTCAAAATTCAATATAGTTCGCCCTTTGAGCGAAAAAGTTGCCTGTGCAAATTTCATCAGGGTTGGTCCAGAACTGCGACCTGCACTTTGATTACAACGTTTTCATCGTTATTGTTTAAGAACTTTTCCAAATATATTTTATTTAAAAAGATTTTCAAAACTTTGCTGAATTTTATATAGCTTTTCCTAGATTTCGCGTTATAATTTTTAGTTAAAAATGTCATAAGCAGCATTAGCTTTTGTTTTACAGTACTAATTTTTAATTTATAAATATTCCAATTCATCGTTACGAAAATGGGCGTTCAAATCAAAATGCATTACGTGATGTTTTTTTGATCTGCATATTCGATCAAATGTGTACACAATTGGGAGAATTGTGAGCAAATTTCAGCAAACCAATGTGAAACAATGTGAAAACACCTGTGCATGCTCGCCCAGTTTGTTTGGTGCGGCTTATGGGCTGGCGACGTCATCGGGCCATACTTCTTCGAAATGAGGCCGGTCAGGCAGTTACTGTGAATGGTGTTCGCTATCGTGAGATGATAACGAATTTTATAGCCTTATGGCCCGAATTGGAAGATATGGATGTGGACAATATGTGGTTTCAACAGGACGGTGCCACTTGCCACACAGCTAACGAAACAACGGCTCTTTTGCGCAACAAATTCAATGGCCGTGTTATCTCACGTCGTGGCGATGTCAATTGGCCGCTAAGATCATGTGATTGGACACCGTTGGACTTCTTTCTTTGGGGTTATTTGAAAGAAAAGGTGAACGTCAATAAGCCAGCAACAATTCCAGAGCTAAAGGATGAGATAATTCGGCAAATTAACGGCATAGAACCTCAATTATGCCTCAGCGTCATCGAAAATTTGGACCATCGGATGGAGGTGTGCCGCCGATGTCGCAGCGGCCATTTGGCCTATATTTTGTTCCATACATAATTGAACCATACCAATATTATCATAATAAAAAGAAATTACAATAATTTCCTAAATAATTTGTGTTTCACTTTCATTTGTGTTTCATTTGTGTCACTCTTTATATTTCAAGCAGAATATTTTTGGGCGATATACTACAGAAGCGATTTTTTTTCAGCGTGTAGTATAAAAAAAAATTAAGGACCTGAATTGATACTTTTCCAGGATATTCAAAGAATAAAAAATATGTAAACACATATTTTATTGTTTCAAAATTTTGATATCCCATCAACAGCATATTTTATTCAACTGTTTTGTAGAGGAGTAGCATAGCCTTATACGGATATTAATATCTTCAAAACAGGTAAAGCGGTTAAGAAGATAATTTTAACAAACGGTAAATCTGAGAAAAATCCCTGAGATGGTAAATTTAGAGTTATGTACCACAAAAACTACAACGAATTTTGAAAATCTGATAACGCTTAAATATTCCCACATGCTAGGAAACATACTGTGCAAAATTTTTATTAAAATTAAAAGGGGTCATTTTTTGGAATATGGAAATACAAATATTGAATATGTTTGAAAATAACTCTGATTTTGTAAAGTTGTATCTACTTGGCATGATGAGATGTCGAAAAGTGTACTTTAAATCTAAACACGACATTTCATAAATTTATTTACATGATATTATCATCTTTTTATATAAAATCCTTTATGTTAGTAACGAATGATCTTCGAAACTAGAAGGGCGAATGGGCTAAAAGAGAGCAATTACAAATTTCGTAAAACCCAAAAACTCATTTCTTAATTTTTTCAAAACGGTCATAAAATTTGAAAAAAGATTTATAGCAAGATCTTGTTTTACCTATTTGTAACGGCTTATAAACATTTTAGGCAAAAATAAAATACATAGGTCTTTATTAAATATTCTGACCCTATTCACATGTATTTGAGTGCCCAAAAGTGTCCCAATGTGCAAGAGTCGGCAGACACAGCCATGCATTGCATCGAAATATCAATACAGGACACGAATGTCCTTTGGGTGTGGGTGGGTGTGTTTTGTGGGAATTGTGCGTTAGTACATGACACAAATACCGATCCATGGACAGAACACATACCCACATCTGTACATGGTAGTAGCACACGTACTAAAATGGTCGTTTGGTTGTTTGTGTGCTCGTGTGAATATGCGTTAGTGCACAATTTCCACCGGAAGCGGATATAATTTTGGTTGGGTGGATTCCTGATGTAATTCGTAACTATGTCCCTATTGTTCCAGTGCACACACACACACAAATGCAAGTCTGCCTATATAAAATTTGTACATTGTATGTATGTAGGTACGTAGTTGGTTTGGTTTATGTTGTTTAGGCCAAGTTTCAGTTTTGATAAACATTATTCATAATTATATTTGACCCAGTTGCTGCTCCCGAACATCTGCTTTCCTATCTGTGGTCTCATCTGTAACTGTGAGCATCTGCATCTGTTTGTGTGCACTTTTCGACATTCATTCGATATAATCGACATTTATTAATGTTTAATTCAATTGCATTTTACTGTTGTTGTCCGTAATCGATTACGAACAACTACATCCAACTATCGAGCCATTGCAAAGGAAACTCCGACACACAGACGGCCATGGCAAACAAGCAAACAAACAGCAATACTAAAATGGGAATTTACCATTAGACCGGAATCAATGATAAGTTTTATCAATGTGGACATTGAAATATTTCAAATGTCACTGGATGGCAATTCCGATGGTGGTAACGTCAAATCTAAATGGCAATTCTGAGTGACTTGTGGCAAGAGGAAGCTAATGACAATTGATTTGTTGGTTAGTTGCCTGAGGCGGAATTCGTGGCAATCCTATCAAAGTTGGCAATTTATGATTGAGTATAGGTAATAATAAATATTGAAAATGTGGAATTTCAATTGATATTTGATATGGTAAAATGTTTTAATTTATCTAAGGAGTAACATAGATACGATTAATATTGTGGCGAGAGAACTTGCAACCAGAGCGGCACTAAGATTAAACTGCCTATCAATGTGGAGATACAAGAACTACGGTCACATGAGGATATGAAAGTGTAGTGCCATGGTAACCGACCGAGTGGACTATATACCAACAGTGTATATCTTCGAGAAGAACTACATTACTATGATACCAGCCAGAGATGAAAGTGTTGGCAGAATACCAGGTAATAGAAAGCATCTCCACTTCTATACGGATGGTTCGAAGCTTGATGAAAAGGTTGACTTCGGAGTACACTGTGAAGAACTTAGTTTGGATATAGCTTACAGACTACCAGATACCTGCAGTGTCTATCAAGCCGAAATAATGGCAATATGGGAAGTTGCCAAGTGAAATCAATGTTCTGGAGGCCACATCCCTAAATTCACAAACAGCCCTCGACTACCGCAGATCTATTCACTGAAGAACTGCAAAGCCGATGATCTTGCTAGGAAAGGGACGACATAACAAATTCTCAATGTATTTTCATATATTGGTGCTCCACTATCCACACGCAAGCTTTGGCTTAGGAGGCTATCAGGCAGTCCAACGAAAGATGGACAGAAATTGCCTCCTGCAGGGTAGCTAAACAAATCTGGCCAAGGTATGACCTGAGAAGGTCAAAATATCTCCTCGCACTAGAGAGGAAAAGATTGTCTACGTTAGTATCAGTTATGACGGGGCACTGCTTGATCGGCGAACACGCCAAAAGATTGAATCCAATGACTTCTGCAGAAGCTGTGGAGATGAGAAAGAGTGGAGAGCATTGAGCACTTTCTATGCGACTGTCCCGCTTTGAGTAAACGACGACTGGACATACTGGGGTCGGCCTATCTACATAGGCAGTCTAACAGATCTTTTCGATACCGATATTCGTGCTCGATAAATTTGTATATCAAACAGGTTGTTTTCGATGATGGGGTTTTCAGCCCGTGGTAACACTAGGGACCTAAACGGGTCTATGTGAGCTGGTAAAAAAATACGGCTGCCACCCAAACCTAAACCTAACATAGATACTAGTAAAAGTATGTAGCAGATTATGTGCGACTTGGTTTGAGATGAATACTAACTTTAGTCTTTTAATTAGTAGTTATACAAAATGTTCCTTCAAGATACTATTTACTTTATTTGAATGCGAGGAATGTATATCCATTTAATGCTGCTACTTTATTAAGTACTAGTGAATGTAGGATGTCTTTCAGAAATATTTTATAATACACGTATACTACCAAAATACTTTCTGCAGAACTGTGAGAATAAATATGTTATTTTACACAACATACTTACTTGTATATTTTTTAAAAAATTTTTCATTTCTTATTTATATTTTATAGTGTATCCATATTTTTTTAAGAGAGAGCAGATAGTCTCTCCCTCTTGCCGGTACGATACGACAAATTTAGATTTTTCGAAATTATCGGCGAATTTCGGGACCTGTTGAACAGTGATCGGCATCCTGTAGGGTGAGTCCCCGACAGGCAATGAAGCCGACTAAAATCATCGGCGGCGGCGGCGCATGGAAAAATAGCGATCGGCGGCGGCTGAGCCGATCAAATTGGAACAATCGGCTGAGCCGATTAAGTTCTGCAATTTGATGTAATGTTGAAAATCGGTTCAATTAATCTTCAACAAATTTGTTTGAATAAGGCAAATGATTGATACATTTGTTGCTGAGTTGATGACCCTAGGCCAAACAGGAATTGTGTCGTTCCGGAGTGTAGATCCGATGGTCTTGGGCCTCAATATTTGTAAAAGTTATGAACGAAATACTAAGATTTGTCTGTTAATTTTGGATGATTTTCTTTTAATTCTGCACATATGAATTTTAAAATCCCTTGCATAAAATTTGACATGTACTGTTTTCCAGAAACAGAAGATAAAATTTAAAAATGCCAGACCTGCCTTAGTTTTCATCCATAACTTTTACAAATATTAAGCCACTAAAAACTCAAACAATGTTTTGAATTCGTGAGAATATTCTGTGTGAATTTGAACAAAATCGAGGGAAACATTTTTTTTAAACTCAATCTTTTAAAAAGAATTATACAATTTGTTTAAAAAACAGAAAAGGTCTCTTGTGTTCTCTTTAAAACAACGTAGACTTTGTAAAAATCGGTTCAGCTGTTAATTTCCGTCAACCCAATACGCATTTCTTATTTTTTAATTTAAAATCCCCATAAAATTTATGGAATATTTTTTTAATAAACGATAGCCATATCTTTTATTACCATTCAGAAATTATTTATATACTTTGAACGCTAAAATTAACTCTAAAGTAGTAGTCACTTTCTAAATTTTGATGATTGCTGAAAACAAATCTTCTTGACTCGGCGGCTGAGTTTCAGCCGATGTGAGCCGCTAAAATAGGCGGCGGCGCCGGCTGGAAAAAAATATCCGGCTACGGCGCGCCGCCGATTTGCGCCGCGTCGGCTTCATAGCCTGGTCCCCGAACACAATCGACTTTTCACATTCACAAACACGGTCTGGAAATACGTGAAAAACCTCACTCGTTGAAATCATATTTATATTTGTTCGTCACTGACACTTATTCGCTACGAGAAGGAATATCTTCTTGCTGTATAATTAGTGGCTCATTCCATGTCAAATTTAACGATTTTAGGTCTATCCGACAAACTATGCTCCTAAATCATTTGCTACGGACCAGAAGTGTAACACATCGGTAGAGGGCCCAATGACATCAAGTATATTTGGCAAAAGTCCGGTTTGGACCACTTAAAGTTATTTTAGCGATATTCGTCCGTCTGTCTGTTAGTCTGGCTGGGCGAAAGGAGAAACCGATTTTTTCCTATCTCTGGTTACTTACCGGAATCTGGCGCAATTCCACACATAGTGTTATTTTAGTAGTCGCTATCACCTTGAGAAAAATCGGTAAAGTTGCTACGCCCTTTTTGGTATCTCTCAAATAAAGGGTGGTTAAATTTAAGGGCCGATGTTGATTTTGAATAAAACCCAAATTATTTAGGAAATTATTGTCAATTATTTTTATTATGATAATATTCGTATGGTTCAATTATGTATGGAACAAAATATCGGCCAAATGGCCGCCTCGACCTCGGCGGCACACCTCCATCCGATGGTCCAAATTTTCGATGACGCTGAGGCATAATTGAGGTTCTATGCCGTTAATTTGCCGAATTATCTCATCCTTTAGCTCTGGAATTGTTGCTGGCTTATCGACGTTCACCTTTTCTTTCAAATAACCCCAAAGAAAGAAGTCCAACGGTGTCAAATCACATGATCATGGCGGCCAATTGACATCGCCACGACGTGAGATAACACGCCATTGAATTTGTTGCGCAAAAGAGCCATTGTTTCGTTAGCTGTGTGGCAAGTGGCACCGTCCTGTTGAAACCACATATTGTCCACATCCATATCTTCCAAATTCCGGTTTGCTGAAATTTGCGCACAATTCTCCCGATTGTGGACACATTTGGTCGATTATGCTGATCAAAAAACATCACGAAGTGCACGAAATGCATTTTGATTTGAACGCTCATTTTTGTAAAACGCTTAAAAATCTTTAACGCGTTGCTCGATTGTGTATCTTTCCATGGTTCAAATTGAGTTAGTCTGAAATTGAGAAATGTCAAATGAAATGCAGAAAAAAAAACTTGACGTTTAGGTGTGGTTCACATTCAACATCGGCCCTTACAGTTTAACCACCCTTTAAATAGATCATTTTGCACAAAAAGTTTACGGCTTATAGCTTTGATTCGAATGCAAGTACTTGAAATTTTGTGCAGTGTAATGCTGTTTATAGTAGTTACAGTTCAGTGAAAAATGGGCGTTAATGCCATTCCCTTACTTATACAAAATGGGTCCTAACTTATAGGATAATCCAAATATTTTTTCAAGTTGGCAACGCTTTATTTGCTAGGATGCTAGCTTTAAAAAATGCAGTAAAATATTTTTTTGCGATGTTTTTAATTTTTATATTTTTTTTTACCACCAATAATCGATTTTTTTGAAAAAAATTTTTTTTTCAAGGTATCTCAATATTAAAACTTGGCTCACATGGGCGGGACCAGCCCACACGCCCAGTGGTCCGATCCCGTCCATTTTGTCACCAATTCCGCAAACTGCCAACAGATACATACACACAAAATAATAGCACTCTCTAACAAATTTTGCAAGATATCTCAATTTCAAAATTTGGCTCATATGGGCGGGGCACAGTGCTCTGTCTTCATGTATCGTTGTGACAAAAATAGAAGGATTAATTGCAGAATTATGAAATTTGATACCAAGCTGTATTTGGTCATAGCTAAGAAAAATTTAAAATTTGGACCGAATCGGACCGCGGGTCTCGTAATACCACGCAAATCATTCCGGGTCCTCAAAAATTTGCCAGAATATAACACTGAATTGGAGCATTGTGTATTTATGAAATTTAACATGTCGTAATATTTCATCTATCGATACATACATTCTATAACATGCTAAGTCGACTTAGCATGTTTTTAGGGAGATTGCATTTTTAACTTCTAAATATTCCAAATTCTTTTTAGTTAAAATGTGGTGTTTATCCCTCAACCCAATTAAACGTTATTCACAAAACTGTACAGGTCATTCGATTTCCATTACAAAGGAATTCCACACAAATTTAAAAAATTTATCAAATTTTGATCGCCTCTCCTGAAAACCGACATTTTTGCACTTAGCATAGTTTAGAATGAAGGTATCGATATATCAGTTGCGGTGCAATATTTCGAAATTTAGCGAAAGCGAATATTGAAATATATTTCTTGCGAATGCGAAAGCGAATAGTAAAATATGCATTTTTGCGAAAGCGAATGCGAATAATAGTTTGACCTTTTAGTACCAGCAAATTTAAGGAACAGAACCGATATTTTTCCAGGATATTCAAGTATTAAGAATATTTTCCATATTTTTACCTCCTGTTACCACAAGGACAAACATATTTTTCAACTGTTTTGAAGAGAAGTGGCTGAGGTTTTCATTGGCATTAATTTCTTCAAATTGTGGGAAGGGAATATCCTTATTCCCTTCTAACACTTTTAACAAATGGAATCGAATACTGAAATATATTTTTGCGAAAGCGAATGCGAAAGCGAATAATCCAAAGATGGTTTTTGCGAATGTTAAAATGATGCGAATAATTCGCGTTCGCATATGCGAATGCGAATATTCGTTACATCCCTAATACATATATTCGTTTAAAGTATACTTGATATATTACTCTTAAAAAAATATTGCCAATTTTCAGATTTTTAAGCCGTATTGACCTTATACTCGTAATAGGATCAGAATTTGTTGTAAGGTACGTCATTAAATCTTTGTTTGTATTGTTTGGACAATTTTTTCCTTGTATGGAACACGCGAGCTTCTCGGATAGTTTTGTGACAGGCTTCCTCAGATAAACAACCTTAAATTAAATAAATGTTTCCGGAAATAAAATTACCTACAGGCAAATTAAAGTTACTAATAACATCGTAACCACGAATTAGTAATTTATGTACACTACTGACCTATAATATCATTGGAAGTTCATCAAATTATTATACTTGTTGCTATTAGGAACTCCTTAAAAGCATTACTGTTAATTTTTTGTCGCAAGAAAATTTTAGACATAAAGCAAAAGTACTTTTTCGTAATTTTCTGCACGAATAATTGAAACTTTTATAATTTATTTTTAAAGAGGATATGACATTAATCATTTTTAGCGAAAAAATTTAGATCTTTACGTTTTTTTTCCGATGACATAAAATATTATTTTAAATTTAATTTAATTTTTAAAAGGAACTTTTTAAAATTTTTCTCAAAATTTTTTTATAAATATGATTTTTTGGTATTTTTAAGAATTATGTGAAGCTCAAAAAAAACAAGTAAGAAAGTTTCAGTCGGGTAAAACGACTAAGGTATACCCTCACTTTGTGAGTAATGTAATATTGAATATTACACAAATTATTCTGTCAATTTTTGTGGTAGGTACCAGAAGGGGTTTAAGAAATACACCTATATTTCGCTGAATAGTAGATACTTTAAATACATTGCACTGTGCCGAATTATAACAGTTTATATGGGCTGGTATATTAACGTTGAGATATTAAATTGTGGTATAATTTGGCCATTTTGTGTGGGAGGTACAAAAAGGGGCATGGTGATAACGCTCATTTTTCCCTGGACTATAGGCATTATAAAAGCATTACACTGTACAAAACTGCAAGTAATTGTAAACACTGATATTAATGTTATAAACTGTTAATTTTTGGTGCAAAATGGTACCTTTGTGGGAGAGGTACCAAAAGGGGCGTGATAATAACGCCCATTTTTCAACGGACTGTAGGCACTATAAAAACATTACGCTGTACAAAATTTCAAGTATTTTTATACACTGGTATTAATGTTATAAGTTTTTAACTTTCAGTGCAAAATGGTGCATTTGTGTGGGAGGTACCAAAAGGGGCGCGGCAATAACGCCCATTTTTCACTGGACTGTAGGCACTATAAAAGCATTACACTGTACAAAATTTCAAGTATTTCTTAACACTGGTATTAATGTTATAAGCTTTTAACTTTCAGTGCAAAATGGTGCATTTGTGTGGGAGGTACCAAAAGGGGCGTGGCAATTTCGCCCATTTTCCTCGAGTTGATAGCGACTAACAAACTAATACTATGTGTGGAATTTCAGAAGATTCGAATACGTTTAATAGCAGTTATTAAAGAAACAATATTTCACAACATTTTAACCCTTTGTGGGGGAGGTACCAGAAGGAGTGGACCAATATGGCCCATCTTCGAACTTAGCCGGAGATAGAAAAAAATATTACCACATACGAAATTTGAAGTCAATCGGTTAATCCTTTCGAGAGTTATCGTGCGCACCAGCCAGCAGACAGACAGACAGACAGGCAGACAGACAGACAGACAGACAGACGGACGGACATTGCTCATTCGACTTAAAATGTCCCAAAACGAATATCTGCCGAACATACTTAGGGTCTCAGATCACTCCTTCGATGTGTTACACTTTTTTTCGTAGCAAATGATATATACCCTCGTCACACTAAAGTGAGGGTATAATTATGGGTTTGTTCTACAAGTTATTGGATATGGTTTTTGGAATACCACTTAAATAATTTTTAGACCTAAAGCAAAACTACCTTTTCGAAATTTTACGCGCGAATAATTTGGGTGGCATTTTTTGGAACACCCCTAAAAATTATATTTGAAAATAACGTTTTTAGACATAAACCAGTAAGGAAAGACAGAAAGTCGGGAGGGGCCGACTTTATAATACCCTACACCTCCGTACCAATGCGAAAAGAATTTGGCAGTGTTCATGCATGTAATAAGAAATCTCTCTCTGCCGAAAAGAAGGATAAAACTAATTATCTGTCAAATCAGACATGAGCTAAGTCTTACCATTCACGAAATAAGCACTAGTTGAAAAAAAACGTTAGATGGCGGACCCTTTATAAGGAGGCTATAACTAAATCGGAACTGATTTTCTCCGAATTTGGAAGTGTTCATTAACGTAATAAGAAAACTCTCTCTGCCGAATTGCGTACAGATCGGATATAAAATACGGTTTCTACAGCGCTTACATGTCAAATCGGTTGTAACATATATATGGGGACTATATCTAGATCTGAACCGATTTTCCCCGAATTTGGCAGTATTCATTCATGTAATAAGACTCTCTAAACTAAACTAAAAAAACTCTCTCTGCCAGATTTCGTACTGATCTGTTACAAAATATAGTTTCTACAGCCTTTACATGTCAACAAATGCACAAAGTCATAATACCCTGTACCACAGTGTGGTGTAGGGTATAAAAATATATATATTTTTTAAGTTTGTGCGCTTTTATTTTTTGTTTCTATTTTTTATGTAATAGTAACAGTACATATCGCTCACTTACTGACATAACTCAAAATTGAAAATTGGCAAGATGTGTAACTTTATGTCGGTTTAAAATGATAATTAATATGTTTTAATATGGTTGTTTACTTATAAACTAAATTTCGCTGAGATTAATTTGTGGACATTTGCAAAATTCACATTTCTGTAAGGCAACCTAAGTGAGCGATATATTGTGTTTGAAGAATACAATTTTAGGGATCTGTTCCAAATTATTTTTCTCATTCCAATTAAACTTTTTACACGTTAACAAAAAATAGGAATTTTCCAAAGCAATTTTGACAAATTAGTACAAATGCAATTTTCTGATGACTTGGCATTTTTGTGTTGTTAGGAATTCGATTAACTATCGTATACAAAAGGATTGGTTTAATTTCCCTAATAACAAATTATATACAGCTATTTTTTTAATACAGGTCAACGCATTACAAACTGTTTTGTATATTCAGTTTTCAAACATTAAATACGTATCAGTAAATATCAAATTATCGCTGATTCGTAGGGGTCCAGTTGTTACAAATGGGAAGACAGATGTGTCTATTTATGGTTTTTCCCATAATACTTGACTTGAGACGAATTAAAAGCCTACTATTTTCACTTGACGTTATTGTGTAGATTCTTTTGACGATATGCCAATACGACCACCTAAATTTTACATTTCCGATAAACATATCTGTATTTCGCAACATATCCCTCTCACCCTTGCCCACACTCAACAGTGCGACAGTTGTAGTATGAGATAGAAATCACCTTCCGCTTCCTACATAGAATTGAATTGAATTGATTTCGCAAATACACACTCGTACAAATATAATCATAACTGTCATTTGCATTCATTTCGGTCATGTTTTAAGGAACAATTTTCACCGGAAATCGATGTTGACCATAACACAATACACAATCAATTGTTATGGCCGCTGCGCTCAACTCCGCTTGGGCTTGTTAGGTATGAAGCGACAGTTAGGAATGGATGTGTGAGTAATGAGTACGCATCCGAAGTATAGATCCGTCTCGGTATGGGTGTTATAGAATTAGTTCATTACAATATCCCCCGTCGCTTTTAGTCTGTTGGCATGTTGTGATGCTCGGTTGAAAAGGATACGTGGGAAAGCGAATGCGGCCAAATATTGTAATGAATTTGTAACCCTTTTTTGTCGGTTTGACATGTTACATATTTTTCTTTTGGTCTTTCAATTGGTATATTTTCGGGAACCCAACCAACCGACAACTTTTGACCAACGTCCAAATGGACACAAGAAGAACGAGGACGATAGCAGCAATAAGGATCGACCACTAACAACCACCATACATACACACACCCAACATATACATATTAGATGGCAACAAACCGGAAACAAACGTCTGTTTTTTACACACACTCACACAGGCTCACAAGGAAACATACGTACTCGTACATGAAAACATGCATATGTTAAGTGACAAGGATATAACACAAATTGGAAATATATACAAATGTGGGTACGTGCAGATACTATTTATATATATTTATATGCATGTGTGGTGGTGGTGTATAATCCGCAATGTGTTAGGGTATGTATGCCATTCTAACGGAAATGGAACTAGTTTATCACAGCAAGCCTCAAAAGTTTGACACCATTGACACCACTTTTACTAATCACGGTAAGTGGATCTGTGGGTGTGTGGTAGTTTCCATGGAAGGATGTGTGTGTCTGAACTTTCAGCAATGGGACTATCATCACTACTAAACACTCGTGTCTGTATGCGCACAGTGATTTGGAAATGCCTTTGATTGGAATATTTCCATTAAAACGATTTAAATAACAATGATTACCGCTGGCATCCCTGGAGAAACAAGGGGAGTCTCTCTCATGTGGCAAACTAAACGACATTCAATTTTAAATTGTATGTCAAAAGTGATAATCTTCTAAAAACCGGTTCGAAACTGCTAAGGCAATTTGGAACATCTCATTTATAAAGAAAGTAAGAAAGTTCAGTCGGGTAAACCGACTTAAGGATCACCTCACTTTCAGTCCCAAAAAAATATTCGTAAATTTATTTATTTTTTTGTTTTTGTTGTTTTCATCGAATAATGAAAACCATATATTTTTCTATACTTTGAATTCGAAATTATTTTTGTTATAATTTGAATAACTTGTTTGTGGAATTTTTTATTGTCAAGCCTACTTGATTTTTATGTTTTATAGAACGTCCAATGACGTAAATTTTTCGCTGGATTGTAGGTCCTATAAATGCATTACACTGTAACAAATTTCAAGTATTTGTTTGCACTTGTATTATAGTTTTAAGCAGAAAACTTTTGGTGAAAAAAGTCCGTTTGTGTGGAGATGCCAAAAGGGTGGTGCCAATAACGCTCACTTTTCACTGGACTTTACGTACAATAAAAACATTACGCTCTACAAAGTTTTTAACTATTTGTATTAACTGATGTTAATATAATATATTATAGTTAACTATAACTAGTTAACTTTTGTGTGGGGCATGGAAATAATGCCCATTTTCACCGGACTGTGGGTACTATAAAAGCATTATACTGCACCAAATTTCAAGTATTTATATGCACTGGATATAAGCAGTTAAATTTTTATACAAAAGGCCGCCCTTTGTGTGGAAGGAACCAAAAAGGAATGGCGGCATTTTTCTCCGGATGATAGCGACGGATAAACTATTACTATGTGAGGAATTACAGATGATTCGGTTAGGTTAGGTTGAAGCGAGGAAACATGTAATCGGCTCTTGTCCATGGACATACACTTAAACCAGCGGTTCGGCCTGTTGTGCGCTCCCTATGATGATTTTGATAGAAGTTATTAGAGAATCAATAATTGACAAAATTGTCAACCTTTTTGAGGGAGGTACTAGAAGGAGTGGACAAATATGGTCAGTCTTCGAACTTAGCCTGAGATGGAAAAAAGTAAGGAAAGACAGAAAGTCTCCCCTATAATGCGCAAAGGGGCATTGCGATAATAATTTGGAATCAAAACGATTTTTATAAATTTTGAATCAAAAACCTAATTTCTGCCAAAATATATAAAGATTCGTTGCAATAGAGATTAAATACTAAATCGACAGGAGGATATAAATGGGGACTATATGTAAATTAGTGTCCTTAATATGTTATGCAGACTGTGGAAATTAAATAATTGTTATTCATTAACAGTTAACTATAGAACGCTGAAATTTTAGTATGTTTTCTGTCAGTTAGAGTGTTGTAACATGAATTATATTCATATTTTTAGACCCACTGCTGAAGGGTATTCAAGGATAAAAGTTTAAAAGGATATTTTTTAATAACCTTCGTCCTTCGAGAATTATCCGAAAATTTTTAATGTATAGCAAATATGCATATTTATCAATTAACATTGTAATAAGTGCAATGAATAATATGTCAAAAATGTTATCCTTGAAATTTTAAATGCCCAAAAAAATGCGTTCACGGTATAAAAAACTGAGTATGTAGCTTTGCTTCTATACAGTTTCGTTCATGGTGACAAAAAAGTTGCAATTATATATGTCATATATCTCCGAAACTGTGAAAGGGACTGTGTTAGGGAGTATTATAAGAAGTTAAAGGGAATTTCACTGATAAATGTTTAAAACATTTTTGAGCAAATCGGAGAATACACAGTGCAACAACAAAAATGGGAATGGGATGAAACCAATTGCAAATGAAAGTTGACATTATCCATAACAAAACCTTCAAGGGGTTTTTTCAGTTCAGTGCGAGATTTTTTTTAAACGCATTTGATGTTGGTGATTTTGGAACGCTATCTAAAAGAAAATATCATTGCAAATTTGATCAAATAATGCTTATTTCTTTTTATTATCATGGAAAGGTGTGGTATCTTACTGTTTTTGGGGTCGGGGAATTCATTTTTGGTGTATTTCTTTTTTTAGGCTGAAAAATCAATTTTTCAAACGAGAAGCAGATAGTGCACTAAGAGTTAAACGTATCTTGAAAGTCTTTCAGGATCTTGGTGTGAATATGTCATTAAAAATTCATTTTCTCCATCACCATATGGATTGGTTTGAAAACCAACCTCTCACCGAATCTGATGAGCAAGGTGAACGTTTTCACCAAGTAGCTATAACCATGGAAATTAGGTACAGAGAAAGAAACTAGATTCTATGATAGGTGATTTACGCTGGTGGTTAAAGAGGACAACCGATGAGGAGGATACTGACGAAGAGCAAGGGCCAGAATTATACAGAGATCCATAAATAAAATAAATATCAAAAATGAATTCCTCAACCCCAAAAACAGTAAGATACCACAACTTTTCATTATAATAATAAGAAATAAGCATTATTTTATCAAAATTTCAATGATCATTTCTTGTTAGACAGCGTTCCAAAATCAGCAACATCGAACTGCAAAAAACCCTTGAAGGTTTTGTTATGGAGAATGTCAACTTTCATTTGCAATTGGTCTCATCCCATTCCCATTCGGAAAGTTCGATTTTGTATCACAGTGATATTAATAGAGTTATGTTTACATATATTAAGCAACCTTTCTATTTTTATACCCTACACCACACTGTGGTACAGGGTATTATAAGTTTGTTTCACGGCAGATGTTTGTAACACCTGAAAATAACACAGCTAGACCCACCTTAAAGTATACCGATCGACTCAGAATCACTAGCTGAGTCGATGTCTGTCCGTCCGTCCGTCCGTCCGTCCGTCCGTCCGTCCGTCCGTCTGTCCATGTAAAGTTGTTCGTCGACTACAGGTCGCAATTTCACTCCGATCGTTCTGAAATTTTGCAGTTTAGAGTATTTCGCGGCTGTTAAGATCGCTATTGAATTTGGTTGAAATCGGTTCAGATTTAGATATAGCTCCCATATATATCTTTCGTCCGATTTGGCCCTTTAGTCCTATAGAAGCTATATTTTACATCCGATCGTTTTGAAATTTAGAATGGTAGAGTTTCCTGATCCACGAACCAACATTGCCGCATTTGAAGAAAATCGGTTAAGATTTAGCTATAGCTCCCATATATATGTTTCGTCCGATTTGGCCCTTTAGTCCTATAGAAGCTGTATTTTACATCCGATCGTTTTGAAATTTAGAATGGTAGAGTTTCTTGATCCATGAACCAACATTGCCGAATTTGAAGAAAATCGGTTCAGATTTAGATATAGCTCCCATATATATCTTTCGTCCGATTTGGTCCTTTAGTCCTATAGAAGCTGTATTTTACATCCGATCGTTTTGAAATTTAGAATGGTAGGGTTTCTTGATCCACGAAACAACATTGCCAAATTTGAAGAAAATCGGTTAAGATTTAGCTATAGCTCCGATATATATGTTTCGTCCGATTTGGCCCTTTAGTCCTATATATGTTCCGTCCGATTTTGCTCTTTAGTCCTGTAGAAGCTGTATTTTACATCCAATCATTTTGAAATTTAGAATGGTAGAGTTTCTTGATCCATGAACCAACACTACCGAATTTGAAGAACATTGGTTAAGATTTAGCTATAGCTCCCATATATATGTTTCGTCCGATTTGGCTATTTTGTCCTATAAAAGCTGTATTATACATCCAATCGTTTAGAAATTTAGAATGGTAGAGTTTCTTGATCCATGAACCAACATTGCCGAATTTGAAGAAAATCGGTTAAGATTTAGCTATAGCTCCCATATATATGTTTCATCCGATTTGGCTCTTTAGATCCAATCGTTTTTATACCCTTTTTTATACCACACTGTGGTACAGGGTATTATTTAAGTATAAAATGTTCCAAAAGTAAATTTATGTAAACAATTTATACATGAATTACAAAATTTATATATCAGAGTTATTCAATATTACGATAGTGGTGTAGGGTATTATATAGTCGGCACCGCCCGACTTTAGCCTTTCCTTACTGGTTTATATGTATGTATATATAAAAAAATTCCGAAAACCAGAGAACTTTATTACCCTATGTATCTAAATTGAAAGTTTTACCCTTGTGGAGAGGGCGACAAGAAGTAAGAAGCCACCATCTTATGCCTCTGCTACGCAGTGATCAATATTAATAGCGCATCCGGCAAAAGCCCCTCAAAACAACATTTTAAGAATTGGTCAACAGCAAAAGTATTGTGGCCGATAACGGGCCACCAATTCAGATAAAGAGTAGCGAGTTTAAAGGGGTAACCCTGAGGATGAAGTTGGTTTCACCGCCATGTATTGAGACTTCAAAGAGCTTGTGGATAGTATCCCCTAGGGTTATATTATTGCGGCAAAAAGTCAACTTTTCGACTTTTTAAAAAAATCAAGATGTTTAGACTTTTTAATATATACAAGTCGATTAAAGTAGACTTTTCGACTTTACTAATAAAAATGTGAATATTTAAAGTTTCTTCATTAATTTTGCAGTAAAATAAAGTAAAAGATAAAAAACTGATAATGATCAGGTAATCAGAAATTCGCAGAAGTCGTTCCAAAAAATATTAATCAGAAAAAATAAAATACTAAAAAAATTGTCTTGTCAAGTTCAATTGCATTTAATATGTTAAACTTATTCATGGAACCAATTGGCCTTAAAAAATAAGCATATTTAAACCGTTTATAGAGATTTGGCTTTGGATTCTGTGGCGATAAGCCACTTTTGATCGAGAGGAACGCATATTTCAGTGTCCTCCACGTATCGAAAGTTTATCTTTCAACAAACAAGGGGTGTCTTTTAATATTCTCGTGACTGGACTGGACTGGTATTGGAATATCATTCTCATCAATATTATACATTTTTTGCATCCAGCCAGACAATTTTTTATCTTATTATGTAATTGTTATGCTAAACTATTTATAACTGAAAAAGAATATATAGTTATGGTCAGGATTATTTTTAACTGTTAAATTGTTCCGATATTGGTGTTGATACAACTAAATAAATGTTTTTGTTTAATCCATCCTAACCCAAATGTTATATAAATTCTGTAAATCTCTTACATGAAAAAGGTCGACATGTAAAAGTCGACTTTTAGACTTTTTCAAGCTTACGATTTCGACTTTTTTTATATCAAAAAGTCGATTAATCGATTAGTCGAAAGTCGACTTATAGAACCCTAGTATCCCCTCTCCTTGGAAAGGCGCTAAGCTGAAACTGGTGATGATGAGGACATCCCCAGCTCATAAAAGCGACAGTTTATATCAAAGCATGGGGCAGCAATTTCACAGCAGAACGCTTGCTTAAACTCTTCGGCCACAAAACAAAAGACTGGAAGTGAAGAGGTGGAAAGTCTTCCACAGCGAGAATGGCCGTGATGGTATTCTCCTTGTGGTGGGCTTGGATTAACTCCACATGGCCAGCCTGGTCAAGGCTGTCTTCTTCAAAATTTGTAAGGCAAGAATAGGAGCTGAAGACCCGAAAAATGAGCTAATAGATAATAAAGGCAGCGAAAAAGTGAAGCGCCCATTGCAGTCAAAAAATGATGAGGGAGACGAACATTCGGATAAACCTCCATCTTTGCGAGACGTCAACCAACGCTTTAATGGAAATAATAAAAAAAGGTAAGACTCATGTTACTCTAATCCAAGAACCATGGACAATTCGAAACAATGTTACTGGATTAAACCACGTCAATTACCCGATGGTATTGGCTCTCAATATTTGCAAAAGCTATGGACGAAATACTATGATTGGTCTGTTAATTTTTGACGTTATTCTTTTATTTCTGCACATATGAATTTTAAAATCCCTTGCATGAAATTTTACATGTACTGTTTTTTCAGAAACAGAAGAAACAATTGAAAAAATAATTTTTAGCCACTAAAAACCCAAACACCGTTTTGGATTCGTGAGAGTGCGTCGAATATTCTGTGTGAATTTGAAGAAAATCGAGGGAAGCAATTTCTTTACACTCAAGCTTTTAAAAAGAATAATACATTTCGTTTAAAAAAAAGTTCTACAGAAAAAAGTAAATAGTACAGTAATACTTTTGGCAATTTCTCAAAGAGTACTATCCTACCTACGTAACAAAAAACCCTCTATCAATATCAATATATTTGTTATTGAATGGCATTAAAATTTTAGAAATCGGCGATGACAACAAATTTGACTTTTGGCCGGTAAAATTTAATTCTGAACCACAATGCGCCGCCGATTTGCGCCGCGTCGGCTTCATAGTCTGGTCTCCATAGAACACTATTTTTCTGACTATCGTTACATAAGGTTTAAAATAGCAAGACCTACGCCAAACCCAATAAACTTCAGGAATAATGATAAAACCAAATGGACAAAATTCGGGAAGCTAATTAGAGAAAGACTTCTGACTGAGCACACATTTTCCGCAAGGTACGACGGGACAGACAGAGATAACGGAATATTGGGAAAATGAAGCACAACAAAGTTGTATCATTACAGTCTATATGGTCAAAGAAGCCGTAAAAACCTTCTCACTTTTTAAGGCATCAGGACCTGATGGAATCTTTTCGGCACTACTACAGATGCCTAAAATTTGCGTACACACTGAAAGCCTGGTAGGAGGCACGAATAGTTTTCATGCATAAACACGGCAAGGCAAATTATGCAACATCAAAGGCTTATATGGGGTGATCCAAGTAGAGATACTTTTTTCAATAGCCTTTTTTGACAGATCACGTGTGAGTCGTGTCATGCTGTCATGTTATTTTTGTTAAGTGTTGTTTGGCATTCCATCATGGAAAGACATACGCAATGCGCTCCAGGCAGCAGACAGACAGTCGGACGGACATTGCTCAAATGACTTAAAATGACCCAAAACGAATTTCCGCCGAACATACTTGGGGTCTTAGGCCACTCCTGCGATGTGTTACACTTTTGGTCCGTAGAAAATGACATATACCCTCCTCTCTAAGGTGAGGGGATAATTAAATGGAATGAATTTGTTACGGTTCCATGCTCCTCCGGTCCCATATATATATATATATATATATATATTAGGCCGGGTCGATTTGTGGGGAGGCAAAAAAAGTCACCATGCTCAGTGAAAATCGTGGCGGAATGAAATTGGGCCCCAGGAAAATACACCCCAATATTTTTATGCATATGAGCCCCAAAAAATTACATGTCAAACAACAACAACTTTTTTTTGTTCTACTTCATTTTTTGTCAGCTTTTTGGGGCTTACTTTCATCTATAAATTTAGAAACAAGAAAGGCTACGCATACAAGATTTGCTCCACGTTGCCAACTATGGATCCTGTCCATAGGAGAAAGTCTTAAACAGAGGCCGAAGGCCGCAGGCCGTAGGCCGACCGCGCAGGAAAAGATTTATAATTATTGGAAAATAGGTTCTTATGCGTGTATTATTACGTACTCCCTCGAGTTACGAAGAGAAAATGTCTTAGTGTTATTTGGGGTGTATTTTCATTTCATGCTGTTTTTTTGATTGGGGTGTAATTTCCTAAAGCAATTTTTGTAACGAAAATAGGCCCCAACTTTGGGGCGCACTTTCATTTTCAATTTGGGGTGTATTTTCTTGGGGTCCAACTTCCGGCCGCCGAAAATCGTATTCTAGGGATCAAAATAAGAAACTTTGCCGAAGGAACCATACCTCTAAAACGAATTCTGATGTCCCGGAATTTGGGTCGAACTTTTGGGTAGGGGCAAATTTTGAAAAATCCCACTTTTGAAGCTTTTATTCTTTGACATTTGACAAGTAGAACTACGCCATTACTAAAAATGGAACGATACACGATCTTCGAACGATACAAAACGATCGAACAAAAAACGATACGAACGATACAAAATCATCTTGACTGATGAGGCCAATTTCCACCTCGGTGGCTACGTCAACAAGCAAAATTGTCGCATCTGGGGCTCGGAAAGCCCAAGAGTTATTGTTGAGAAGCCTCTCCATCCTCAACGTGTGACTGTTTGGTGCGGTTTATGGTCCGGCGGGGTCATTGGACCTTACTTTTTCGAAAATGAGGTTGGATCAACAGTTACGGTGAATGGATTGCGCTATCGAGAGATTATTGATGATTTTTTTTGGTCGGAGTTGGATGGTATCTGGACAACGTTTACTTTCAACAAGACGGCGCTACGTGCCACACAAGCAACGAAACCATTGCTCTGTTACGGGAAAAGTTTCCGGACCGTGCTATCTCGAAGAGGTGATCACAATTGGCCACCGAGATCTTGTGATTTAACACCTTGCGACTTCTTCCTTTGGGTCCTAGTGAAAGATAAGCTCTACGCCCAGCGTCGATTCAAGACCTCAAAGATAGAATTTGTGAGGCTATCGAGGACATAGGGCAGCCACTTTGCGATTTCGTTATGGGAAATTTCATGAAAAGGATATGGTCCTTTAAGCGTGGTCGTGGTGGCCATTTGGCGGATGTTGTGTTTTATTATTAACGGCATACCTTCCTCCTTATTATGAAATAAACATCCGATCATTTATCTCAAAAAATTGCATTTTTCTTTGAATACCTTGTTGGAAAACCCTTTACTATAAAAAGTCCTAACTGACGAAGGACTTAAACCATCTGTTACGCACAGGACGTTATAATACTTCTGAGGGGAAAGAATCAAAATCAACTTTGTAGAAGGGCGAATTGTCTCTAAAGATTGCATATGACTGGGCTCGATCGAGAGATCTAAATGTAAACCCAGGTAAAACAGAAATATGTCTGTTTACAAGGAAAAGGAAGATTGGCCAATACGTTGACCCACTTTTCTTCAACAAAACAATATTTTTATCCAACAAGGTCAAATACTTGGGAGTAATCTTGGACAGGAAACTTAATTGGGAGTTCCAAATACAAGAACGAGCAAACAAAGCTCACCAGGGCCGTGCGCAGGATTTTGTTTTGGGGGGGGTTTTCACATATGGTACTAAATTTTTTTTATTAAAAATCGACGGTTGACATTTTTAATGTATATACATATATTTATAGTTACTAACATTAAAAAATACTTAGGTAATATTTTTAATAAGAATTATTCAAAGACAAAACTATATAGAAAACAATCTACTTCCGAAAATTAATGTTTAACTTAAATTGAATGTTAAGATACTTCAAACTAATTGTATTAATTTAAATAATATATTAATTGCATAAAGATTGTAATAAATTGACACGTCGATGCGAAATACAAAATTCGTTTAATATTGGGTTACAATCTACTGGTTGGAGGCTGTCCAAATTTTGACATATAGGTCAAACTGCTCTTTTTGCCATACATACCTATAAAGCTGATTAATTTAAATCTTATTTTTTGTAAAAACTACTATTTTTTTGTTATATTATTATATTTTGTTTGCTTAAATGAAAGGTCTTTTCGTTTAAGAGCGTTTTGGTCTACCAGTGGGATTGGACTTGTTTATCTATCAACATAAAGATAAACATCTAAAAAATTACGGTTGAAACACAGTTTTTATAGTAATTCGAGAACCATTTATCCCAATTATCTCAGGAAAGCTTTGACCGATCCAAAATTAAGTAGCCTTCAATTTCCTTATCATACGTTTAGCTGTTTCGACGATATCTTCAAGATTTTGCGAAAAATTCAAAAATTTCAAAAAATTCAAAATTTTTATTTTTTTATTTTGTGGTAAAGTCTGATCGGTCATGAATAAAATGAGACCATTCCGAAGAAAATTGATGAATACGTTAAAAAGTTGTAGCTAATTAAGTGAAACACATCAAGAATACAACACATAAAAAATCAACAAACTGAGCATTTCTGCCCTATGTGTTGTTGAGCAAAAAGTGCAATAAATCGAAAAAGGCAAAAAAGGGCAGCCTAAATTTTGACTTGGATACTGTAAACAATCCACAAAATGTGTAGAAGAGCCTAATCTAACTTTAAAATTAACTATGTATATATATATATATATATATATATATATTCGAAATACGCAAATTTAGTGGACTTGGGAAAATTGATATTTTTGAAAATAGTAAATCACTTTTTTTACTCCAAGTAATTTACCTAAAAGGAACTAAATACATGATGTTGAAGACCCTATACTGAAATTTTAATTTCACTTAATTTTTTTTTCACGAAAAACGCTTTAAAATGGTTGTAAATATAAATTTTACACAGAACATAGCGAACAGCGAATGCAATTTTAAAATCGAAGATATAATGCAGCTACACTTGATAACCTAGAACGGTTGTTATATCATTTAACGGCGCAGAATTGTATCTGCTTTTAATCGGTACCAAAAGCTCGTATGTTACTTGCAAAAAAATTGAATTAATCCATATTTTTGGTACCAAATACACCACCGCGACGCAATGTTGGCAAAGAGCGTTCGTTTGTCGCTGTAGTCACAGGTAACACCGCCATCACCGTCAATATCTTGTGAACGTTTAGAAATGCATCTATATTACATTAATTAAGAGCTTCCAGGCAATTTCTGACATTCTCCGCTTCAATTCTTCTTCTCCAAAGCTTTACTTCACTAATCCACACTACAAAAGAAATGTCAGGCAAAATTAATGAATATTTTTCAAATAATTGTTTACAACTTTCTTCATTTAGTATTGTCATTTTAGATTGAAAAATACATTTGACAGAATTCCACGGTGTTTCAAAAAGCGATTTTCGAGATGAGGAATATAGATCGAACGACGGTTTCAGCTAAATCTTGATTTTCAATTTGAAGAACGCGACTTAATGATAATGCCAAGCAGTGAACTGAAGGAACTACATGGACTGAAACTTGAAAATCCAATGCAGATGTTGTAGTTTTCTTATCAGAGCAGGTGGAGTAAATGCATTCCAAAGCCTCGATAACGGCTACTTGTAGGTGAAGCATTCATGTTATTAGAAATTGCTACTTAAAGAGCCATTTGCCTTTTAGGATAGTGAAAAAAGTGCTATATGGTTTGGATAATGCCGAAATTTCAAACTTGAACTACTTTGCATGCGTAACTTACAACCAAGTTAAATCTGTGACCTGCATATAGCGCTAAGCTGTACTTTTCTTGGATATATGCTTGCGCTCCATGAAATTCACCGGTCATTGCTCTTGCGCTGCCATATCATTGCCCAAATAAATACATGCAAATACCAGACGTTTCGAAATAATTTAGAATAACTTCAGCCCAACCTTTTCCATCGAAATGTTTTTTCGGGACGAAACTCAAAAAATCTTCGCAAATTTTGTATTGCCCATCGTTTTTATTAAGGTACCGGATACACATTCACCCCTATCGCGAATAATAAGTGGAATATTTGTTCCCTAGATTTCTTCACTTCACGGGAAGTGGAATATGCTATCGTGAATATTAGGGAACAGTTTGTTCACTTCGAATCTGTATGATGTATCGAAAACGAACAGCTGTTCAAAATTAATAAATTATCAGTGCACAGTGAGCGTAAAAAACATGAAGAAGAGTTGAAAAGCATTTTGTTTTTCAAAGTCAAGTTTGAAAAATATTACTTAAATGTTAAAAAAAGATTATTCTTCTATTAGATTAACAACAAGGGTGTATAGAACAACGAGCGGTGAAGTTTGAGAGATGTATCAAATCCTTTGGACTTGCCTGATATACTGTAATTGTCCTTAGTAGCATACGTTTTTTTTGTCTAAATTGTTTTTTTTGGATTTGTTCAACATTACAGGGTAAAAAAGGCGGTTTTAACATACCTCTTGAATGTACTCGAAAAAATTCTAACTCTGTACTACAAACAAATCATTTGCGATTACTCCAGTTGTAAAACTGAGTGCCTGTCTACAGTTCTTTGCAGATGGTGGGTATCAGAAAGGATTTGGCAGAGATCCTGAAGTCGGCATGGCACAGTCAGTGAAGTACTCTATGTTTCAAAGATAAACGATAGTAAACTGAGGATACGACACGTTAATAGGACATATCACGGAGCTTGTCACGATTCCTTTGTGTGGAGTACGAGTTATTTCAGAAATGTAATGGAACAAGACTATTTATAAAGTAGAAGCAAATTGGGGTTATTAGTTGAGAATATATATACGTATACATAATCGTATGTATGCCATATTAGGGGGACTTAGGGGGAGTTAAACTGATTACAAAAATCATGGTTTGATGTCGTTCACGCTCAAAAACCTTCTGCACCAAATGCAATTATTGAGGCTCAAAATCACATTTTTCAAATACTAAACCAGTAAGGAAAGGCAGAAAGTCGGGCGGGGCCGACTTTATAATACCCTACACCTCCCTAACAATGCGATAAGGGTCATTGCCATAATAATTTGGAATAATTGGTAAATGAGTAGAAACATATTATCTAATTCTGAAACGATAATCGCTAAATTAAGCAATATTCGTTCCTAAATTGAGAAACATCTTTCTGGAAAATTTTAATGATCGGAAGTAAAATACAACTTCTATAGCGGTTTGATACCAAATCAGGAGGAACATATATATGGAGCTTTAATATAAATCTGAACCGATCTTCCCTGAATACCCATTCATGTAAAAAGACCTCCTTCTGTCGAATTTCGTACTGATCGGATATAAAATACAGTCTCTACAGCGCTTACATGTCAAATCGGGGTAACATATATATGGGAGCTATATCTAAATCTGAACCGATTTTCTCCGAATTTGGCAGTATTCCTTCATGTAATAGGAAACCTCTTTCTGACGAATTTCATACTGATCGGATATAAAATACAGTTTTTACAGCGCTTACATGTCAAATCGGGGGTAACATATATATGGGGGCTATATCTAAATCTGAACCGAATTTAGCAGTATTCCTTCTTTGCTGAATTTCGCACTGATCGGATATAAAATAACATTTTTACAGCGCTTACATGTCAAATCGGGGGTAACGTATATATGGGGGCTATATCTAAATCTGAACCGATTTCTTCCAAATTTAACAGTGTTCATTCATATAATAAGAAACCTCTTTCTGCCGAATTTCGTACTGATCGGATATAAAATAAAGTTTTTACAGCGCTTATATATCAAATCGGGGCTAACATATATATGGGGGCTATATCTAAATCTGAACCGATTTTAACCAAATTCAATAGGGATCGTCCCTGGGCCAAAAAAAAAGATATGTGTAAAGTTTCGTCGAGATCGGACCATAATTGCGACCTGTACTTTGATTACAAGAATACATGCACAGACGGACAGACGGACAGACGGACAGACAGACAGACGGACATAGCTAAATCAACTCAGAAAGTGATTCTAAGTCGATCGGTATAATAAACGATGGGTCTATTTCTTCTCCTTTTGGGTGTTACAAACAAATGCACAAAGTTATAATACCCTGTACCACAGTGTGGTGTAGGGTATAAAAAACCGATATTCAAATCTGGTAAAAAATTCAAAGTTTGTAATTTATTTTGAAACTCACCATTTGTTACTGCATTTCTTACGCAGATTTCAAATATATAACTTGATATGCGATATGTCATTTAGTTTTCAAGATATAGCGATTTTAAAATGTGCATCTAAATACACTTTGCAGAAAATCTTCTTGGCAGTAAGTTTTGTAACTGATTGTGGTACGCTAATCACGAATTTATAATTTGATACAAAATATATGAACTTGTATTATTTATTTTGGATTTGACTACAGGAAATCTTCATGTTTATTAACAAATTCATTTAATACATTTGTATAACATAAGTAATTTACAAAATTAATTTTTGAGTTATAAACTTTAAATTCAGTGATCGAGTTGTTTTACACAAGGGATAAATATCTTGAACAACTTTTATTGCTCGTTCAGCGTATATATTGCTTCTTTGTTGCTTAGGAATTGCGGAGTCTTCCTGCACCCAATGTCTTAAAAACCATTTGTGAGCTTTTTTAAATGGAAACGGTGATCCGAAAACCAGACATCAAACCAGGCACCTGCTATAATTTCACAAACTGGATACAATTTGGTTCGGTATTTCGGAAGTAGTATAAAAGCCAGAATCGCCAGAATTTCCCTCGAATTCTATCGAGCATTACTTATTGGTGGTATGTGTTTAAATTCTATATACGGACATTTTTTATTTTGTATATAATATCGAAAATAAGTGCTTAGTTCGAAATACTGCATATCATCCCGCCATTTAATGTTTTCGATATTTATTTTCTGGGCATTTTGTTTATACAAAAGTTTCATTTCGTCGTAATTATTTATAATTTCCAATACAAAGGGATATTCTATATTTGGAGAAGTTGTTTTTCCTCCGAAAACTTCATCCATTATGTGCCGAAGTAATAAATCCAATATGTGATGCTGACAACCAACATATTGTGGTGGAGGTTAAGACAAAGATTCGTAATGGTTTTGCAATAACGTAACGACACCACTTGTTCTTCCGGTGTTAACACTTGTTGTATCACATATTATAAGTTTTATAGATTCAATTATATTGTATTTTTCCACTAAGTTTTTAATACCATTATATATTGTTAACGCTTTTCCATTATCAAACACAAGTACACCGAGCTTAATTTCGTTAGATTCATTTTTAAGAAGTACTACTTGGATTTCACTTTTGTTAATTTTTCCATCAAAATGGAGAGCCCAGTATTCATTTTGTAAATTTTTTTTGTGAAGTTCTTCCTTTTGCTTGGCATGCATTTTAGCATGTCTGAGAATACTACTTTGTGATGGTGTAGGAATATCCACACCTGATTCTACCATTTGCTTGCAAATTATTTCTGCTTTTCTGGAACTAATATTTGTGTTATTAACTAGACAACTGACTATACTTGAATATAATTTTGAGTTCCCTTTTTCTCGTATGCAGGAGGCCAGTAATCACTGTCACATTCTTCTATATCATCCGTTATCGACTTTGTATCAGATTCTAAATCGTGACCGGTTATAACTTGCGTATCAGATAAGACTGGGCTTTCTTTATTGGATAACACTGCAGTCTTTTTTTATAACTAAGGTCAAACATTTTATGAAAACTTGTGACATTTCTGCGTTTCAAAAATTTGATATTTTATTATCAAATTACTAACATTTTCTTTTATGTTTTCTAGCCGTATTGCATCTTTATTTAGTTTGATCCACAAGTAATTTAATTCCTTTGCTATAACTTCAATGGTATTTTTTCTTGATTTCAAATTGTCCGATAATGGAATTTCGTGGCCATAAAAGAGTGGAATTACATATTTAGGAACTGCGGTATTTTTCGATTTAAAATTATTCGACCACTTATGGCGGTTTTTGTGAACACTAGTCGCACTTTTTTGATCATGACTATATTGTTAACAACAATAGAAACAATAAAACAATTCTGAACTGGAAAAGGTCACAAATTACAACGCCGCACGATGGGAAAATATGATGAAATATGCGCGCATAGGACATTGAAAACAACTTTCCAAAATCCGTTTTTTGGGAATGCTGTTTTATTGTGGATAACATTTAATGAAAATACCTTCAAATATTATCAAAATATCTCTGGGCGATTCCGAGTTATGACCTTTCAAATTTTGATTTTTTTACTAATAAATGCAAATCAAATTGCGATGATAAAATGTATATACTAAAATACTTGTAGAATTCTCGTTTGTTGCTGAAATGCGACCGGACTTGTAACATATAATAAGGTTATATTCATCTAAATTTTTGTGTATAAAACGTGTTTTTATCGTCTTTAAATAAAGAGATATTTCAAAGTAAAAATACAGTTTTTTTTGTGGTTAAAAAAAGTATCCGCAGTAAATGGAATACAACTTTTTTGGATCACGTGGGATCACTACGATATGACATAGAGAAGAGAGGTGACTTAGTGGTGAATCCAACGGTACCTAGTTTATCTGCGACTTTTTGTGATTATGGCCGATTTTTGTACTTTAAATATGTGTTTTTTTTACTTTAAATAAAGAAAATATGTGTGGGAGCTACATCTATCTATGAACTGATTTTCCCGAAACATATGGTCCTATTTTCTTGGTTCAAAAAAATAACTTTTACGAAATTTCGGCAAAATCGGATAATAAATAAGACCGGTACAAGCCCGGTTGCAAGCTTGTAGAGTTCTACGATCAAAACAAGTAAGAAAGTTTCAGTCGGGTAAACCGACTAAGGTATACCCTCACTTTGTGAGTAATGTAATATAGAATATTACTCGAATTATTCTGTCAATTTGTGTGGGAGGTACCAGAAGGGGTTTATCAAATACACCTTTTTTTCGCTGAACATTAGATACTTTCAATTCATTGCACTGTGCCGACATATAAGCATTTATGTGCACTAGTATAAACGTTATGAGACATTAAATTGTGGTATGATTTGGGCATTTTGTGTGGGAGGTACAAAAAGGGGCGTGGCAATAACGCCCATTTTTCACAGGGCTATATACACTGTAAAAACATTACACTGTACAAAATTTCAAGTATTTTTATACACTGGTTTTAATGTTATAAGCTGTTAACTTTTGGTGCAAAAAGGTACCTTTGTGTGGGAGGTACCAAAAGGGGCGTGGCAACAACACCCATTTTTCCCTGGACTGTAGGCAATATAAAAGCATAATACTGTACAAAAATTCAAGTATTTTTATACACTGTTATTAATGTTATAAGCTGTTAACTTTTGGTGCATTTGTGTGGGAGGGAGGTACCAAAAGGGACGTGGCGACTTCGCCCATTTTTCTCGAGTTGATAACGACTAATAAGCTAATACTATGTGTGGAATTTCAAAAGATTCGAATAAGTAGTATAGCAGTTATTAAAAAATCAATATTTCACAACTTTTTAACCCTTTGTGGGGGAGGTACTAGAAGGAGTGGACCAATATAGCCCATCTTCGAACTTAGCCGGAGATAGAAACAAATATTACCACATAACAAATTTGAGGTCAATCGGTTACTCCTTTCGAGAGTTATCGTGCGCACCAGCCAGCAGACACACAGACAGACAGACAGACGGACGGACATTGCTCATTCGACGTAAAATGACCCAAAACGGATTTCCTCCGAACATACTTGGGGTCTTAGGTCACTCCTTTGACGTGTTACACTTTTTTCCGTAGCAAATGATATATACCCTCGTCACACTAAAGTGAGGGTATAATTATCGATCTAATTAATATTATTATGATTATATGTGTAATTTTTATAGTTTACTTCTTCTACAAAAACTATAAAAATATAGTTAAACGCTACTGCAGTTTATGTATATTAGGGTGGACCGATTATTTTTTTGTTTTTAATCTAACTTTTCTCTTATTAACAGTTGACAACCCATTGTGTAATTGCATTAGTGCAAAACTTCAGCTTTCAAAAATATTGCTGACTGCAATTTTATCCTATTTATGTTGTTTTGGTTTCAATCTTAAAAACATTGCCCGTTTTGTAGACTTTTAACGCAATTTTCACAAAAAATCTTTGAACTTTAATGGTCTATATATTTAAAACGCAGCAACACAAAATTAAGTAACTCAAATAGATTTTGAAAACATTTTTGTCAGCTTTAATATAAAACCAAGATCACCGATGTTGGTACGATATTCTGATTTTCACACTAATTTCCACAAAGTCGCTTTTGTAGCCCCAGTGTGCGGTACATGGTAACAGTAAAATAAAATCTGGGTACACCAATTTTTCTCCAAAGAATTCTCTTGAAGATGGTCCAAACCGTAGGACTCTATCTCTAACGGTATAGTAATGAGATTTAAAATACTGCTATGCGCTCGTATTTACCCCTTTTTTCCCATTGTGCGCCGTCTTATTTAAGGCAAAGTAAATATTAGTGTTAGTGCTATAAAATATTTTTAGATGTTTATAGCGTGGTACATTTACTCACTATAATCAGGCACATGAAAGAACGATACTTTTAAGACGCTAATTCTCAAACAAATAAAAAATAAATTTTTGAAATCAAGAAAAAATAGAATTTAAAAATATGGGTTTGAGCTTCAGTAAATGCATTTGGTGCGGACTTTTTTTGACGACTACAAATCAGTAAGGGTAAAAGTGACTCACCCTAATGCCATATATCATACCAACATTTGTAGACGATGGCGCACGGGGCAAAATCGCCTTTTTTGATATGTTTGAATAGAAAGAAAATATATTTGTAAAACAAATTTTTAAATATTATACATTTCTGAGCAAATAAATTTTATTTGAAAATCAATAAAATATATGTGGAACGCATATATTAATATATTACAACAAAATTTATTTGCGAACTAAATTTATCAAATAAAATATGTGTTTAAATACAAATAAAATTATTTTTTAGGAATTTATCCCAATATATTTTTTTTAAAAAAGATTTTCAAAGCTTTGCTGACTTTTTAGAATATCAGTTAAAACGTTTCCTTAGTTTCGAATTCTACCTCCCAGTTACAATAACATATGCAGCATTAACTTCGGTTTAAATCAATCATTTTAAAATTTTTGAGTTAGTATTCTAAGTCATCATTTCTTGTCAATCCTCCAATTAATTGATTTCGATCCACGATTATACGATTTAAATTATTATTATTTTTACGAACTTTAAAAATGTCTTAAAAAATAACTTTAAATTTATAAAAAAATTAACACAATTAACGTATTTTCTGAATTCTTAAGTGCAAATAAATATTTGCTTCGGAAATGATAGTCCCAAATAAAAACATACTGGGATGTAAACAAAGATTTGTTTAGAATAACATTTTCCCAAATATATACTTTTTGTGTTTACCCAATATTATATGTTTAGAGTGTACCCTAAACATATAAATGTTTCAAGCCGCATATGTTTGGGACAATATACTACAGAAGCGATTTTTTTTTCAGCGTGCGGATACCCACTGGAGCCCTGACTGTTAGTTCCATATAGAACTCCTGCAGCTGGCTCTGTCAAACAGAAATTTAATTATGTCCATGGTAAATGTCGAAACACTATAGAACGGACAAATGGAACTCTTAAAAATAGATCACTTTGTTATTTTCTAACTGATCCACACCTGTAAAATAAATATTTTTTTTAGTTTTATTCAATACTAGCTGAGCCCGGTGCGCTTCGCTGCCCATGTCAAAATTCGCGCTGTAGAAACTGTATTTTATATCCGATCAGTACGAAATTCGGCAGAAAGAGGTTTGTTATTACATGAAGGAATACTGCCAAATTCGGAGAAAATCGGTTCAGATTTAGATATAGTCCCCATATATATGTTACCCCCGATTTGAAATTCAAGCGCTGTAGAAACTGTATTTTATATCCGATCAGTAAGAAATTCGGCAGAAAGAGGTTTCTTATTACATGAAGGAATGCCGCAAAATTCTGAGAAAATCAGTTCAGATTTAGATATAGCCCCCATATATATATGTTACCCCCAATTTGACATGTAAGCGCTGTAGAGACTGTGTTTTATATCCGATCAGTACGAAATTCGACAGAAACAGGTTTTTATTTTACATGAATGAGTATTCTAGGAAAATCGATTCAGATTTATATATATCCTCCATATATATGTTCCTCCAGATTTGGTTACAAAGCGCTATAGAAGTTGTACTTTACTTCCGATCATTACAAAGTTCTCCAGAAAGATTTTTCTCAATTTAGGAACGAATATTGCTTAATTTTGCGATTATCGGTTCAAAATACATTTACCAATTATTCCAAATTATTATCGCAATGACCCTTATAGCATTGTTAGGGAGGTGTAGGGTATTATATAGTCGGCCCCGCCCGACTTTCTGCCTTTCCTTACTGGTATTAGTAATAAATTCACTGAATGAAAAAATACCGAATTCAGTGGAAAGTCCAGAAAATAGAAATGTATACTTATAAAATTTCCAAATTCTTGTTTCATTGATATTGCATCACATTATCATATTGCGATTGTATTGGAGTGAGCAGCTGTAATTATCGCATAACGAGCATTTTTGTTCATGTATTTCCTATATAATACTTGCAAGATATATCAAAATATGGGTTGGGCCACGCCCACTGGTCCTATTCCGCCCATTTGAAAGCCAATCACGTAGACTGCTACCAGATACATATACGCAAAATTTCAACACTCTCGCTAACAAAATGAGCAAGATAATTCAATTTCAAAATTGGTCAGATCCCGCCAATTTTTGGACCAATCACGTGGACTGTCACCAGAAACATATCTACAACATGACAGCACTCTAGATAAAAAATTGTGCAAGTTATATCAATTTCAAAATTTGGCTTATAAGGGCGGGGCCACGCCCATTGGTCCGATCCCGCCCATTTTCTGACCAATTACGTAGAATGCCACCAGATACATATACACAACATTGCAGCACTCCCGATAGCAAATTGTGCAAGATATAAAAATTTCAAAATTTGGCTTATAAGGGCGGGGCCACGCCTATTGGTCCGAACCCGCCCATTTTTGGACCAATCACGTAGATCGCCAACGGATATATATACACAAAATTCCAGGTCTCTCGCTAACAAATTGTGCAAGATATCACATTTTTTAAATTTGGTTTATATGGGCGGTGCCACGCCCATTGGTTCGATCCCGCCCGTTTTTGGATCAATCACGTAGACTGCCACCGTTTACATATACACAAAATTCCAGCACTCTCGCTAACAAATTGTGCAAAATATCTCAATTTCAAAATTTGGCTTATATGGGCGGGGCCACGCCCATTGGTCCGGTCCCGCCCATTTTTTCACCAATTACGTAGAATGCCACCAGATACATATACGCAACATTGCAGCACTCCCGCTAGCAAATTGTGCAAGATATCAAAATTTTGTCTATGTGGGCGGGGCCACGCCCATTGGTCCGATCCCGCCCATTTTTGGACCAATCACGTAGACTGCCACCGTTTACATATACACAAAATTCCAGCACTCTCGCTAACAAATTGTGCAAAATATCTCAATTTCAAAATTTGGTTTATATGGGCGGGGCCACGCCCATTGGTCCGATTCCGCCCATTTTTGGAAAATTCACATAATCTGCCATTAAATGCATACAAACAAAATTTCAGCACTATACCTATAATAGGAGCAGAAATATCGGATTTTTAACCTGCGATTTGTATGGGAGGTACCACGCCCCTTTGTCCAATTAATTTTTTTTTTTCTATATAAACCATCTCGTGAAAATTTAGAATCGAATAAAAAAAAATCATCCAAATCGCTCCAGCCGTTCTGACGTGATGCCATTACACAGATGGACCGTTTCATTTTTATATATATAAGATTTGAAGACAAAAATAAACACTTTCACGATGAGTCCGTTCTGTTCGCTAGCAAAAATAAAGTGAACAAATCGAAGTGAAAAGGGAAAAAATTCCACACACAAAAATAATTCACGATAGGGGAAATTTTTTCGAACAAGGGAATTATTCAGGGAACAAAATTGCCGATTGGAATGTGGTGGAAAGTGAACACATTTTGTGGGAACATTTATTCGCGATAGGGGTGATTGAAACTTGCTTAACCTCTGAAATATCATCTTATTCATCCGCCATGGTGTTGAAAGCTTTGGAATTATTGATTCCCCCAATAAGCATTCGGTGTACAGGAGTGTGGCAAATACTTATAATTTCATTTTGAACACGATTGCTTAAGCGTTTCGTGGCGAATTTGTGAAGTGACTATTCAAATTTGAATCCGTTATCTCCCGATACCTTCCCAGCTAAAAAATAAGAGAAGTACTTCCAAAAGAATAACATTATAAGTACTTCCAAATCATAAGTATGAACATTTATTCGGAATTTAAAGAAGTTCTTCTGAATAACTAAACAGAATGTTATATTGGAGTATAAATTATAAACCCTTCAATGCATAATTTCAAAACGATTTTACATCCAATCGAAGTGATAAAAGCCCAGATCGGAAGGAACATATACAAGGGGGCTATGAAATATATGTGAAATACTGATTTGCTAAAGGTCAAAATCGGAAGAAATATATATTTATATGGCGGGTATATCAGAATTAGTGAATGGTTCTGGAAGCTGAAAGTCGGCTATCGACTTTTTCATCATTCAAATTTCCTTTTAGTCGACTAGGTCGATTAATGGGACCTAAAAGTAGACTTTTTCATAGTCGATTAAAATAAAATTAAGTCATTTTAAAGTATGCTGATTTTCTTCGAAATATGTTAAATTGTAGTACTTTGGATTGCGATAAAAACGGAATTTATTAATAACACCTTTTCCTTTCCAAATAAGTTGATATATGAGAATATACATGCTTCTTAAGTTCATATTTTGTGACCTATGGAAAAACGTGGCGTAACTGAAATGAAAATACTGCCCAAGAAAAGCGAAATGGATTATAGTTAGTGACCGTGTAAATTTAAATGTACCTTAAAATTTATTTTAAAAATTACTCTTTTTTGGTTGAGCTTTAAATAAAATTCTCATAGCAATCGTGATAATTATAAGTTTGTATAGGAGGATAAAATAAAAATGTGCTTTATTTTAAAGGCTCCATCTTTATCTATTTTAGATTTACAGAACAATACATATATATGTTTTTATTCTGTTCTAATAAGATGGTATAGGGCATCATATAGTCGGCTCCGCCCAACTTTTGGTTTTCCTTACTAGTTCTCAAATGAATTTTTGGAAGATGTTGACAAATACTTTAATTATTCTCTGAACCGGGGCTACGGAAAATACGTAGCGCCGCACCAGTGCGCTATGTATTATAGTGTAGAAAACAAATACTTTTTTATAACTGAGAATGTTGACCATTTGCAAAAATTTTACTAGAAGTTACACTATGGAGTCAATTGGTCACACTTTTCAAGAGCCAGCCATACCATACGGATTACAAACATCTTAAAATGTCCTGAACATACATATATATGATCACCTTGGCCAATAGTGAATTATTTATACCTTCCCTTCCCTATGTTAGGAAGGCTCAACATTTGTATTCCTTTGAAAGAAGAGAATTATCACTGGACCCAAAGATGTTAAAAAGTACGACATACATTCATCAACAAAATACAACACCAAAAAAGCAAATCTTACAGTGCTTTAAAAGGAGTGGTGACAAATAAGTACTACCACCGGTGCGACAAGCCCTTGTTAAATTCATTGGTGAAAATCCAAATTGGAGCAACTTCCGGATTATAAGTTGGAGATTTTTATTGCTTCTTGCTTATTGGCTCTAAAATTGCCATCATTTTGAATAGTTTCATTTGAATCGATTCTGCCTGTATCACAATTTTCTCTTACTGCTAAGTATTTACAAATGGGCGATTATTGCTTCCAAATGCTTTCTATTTGCGTTTACGAACTGCTTTTCATGAATTTGCAATTGTTTATCGATGGACACTGTGGCTTGCTTATCTGCGTTAGATCTCATTTCATCTTCCAATACACTGTTTCTATGATGAGTTGTGACGAAATGCTTCAAGCGCCTTTTTCCAATTAGTAAATTTTCTGGATACCAAATTTCCTAATTTTTGGTTATGCACTTCTGTATCTCTAGGAGCAAATAATACATACACATATTTTACAAAGAACACCGAATTGATTCGCGGCCCACTTATATTTATGTAATCCAGAAAGTTGGAATTTTAAACTTCTTTGCCCAGTCACTGGAAAACTATAATTTTTTGGAGGAATTCAAATTTTTTTTTGAAGACCTTCTACGAGTATATAGTCGTTGCTCTCCGAAGCAGACTTGTTCCCGAATAAACCTATATCATATGGAGATACTACGTTTGAGTTACTGGAAGCTGTAGAGTTTGATGTAGTTGGCTTTTCCATATGACCATCATTCGTTTCGCCGGGCAAATTACGTCTCTTCGAAGAAAAATAACAGATGCTTAATTCTGCTAAATAATTAATTGCATCATAATACGTACGTCACACATTGTCGTGAGCGTGGCCAAAAATACCGACAGTCGATGTTGGAATTTTTAAATTTATATGCACGAATCGATGAAAAACAGTTAGATTAGAAAGCACATCAAATATTTTTAGATTCACTCAGCCGTTTCAGAGATATGGGGCTTCAAAGTTGAAGTTGTACATACAGGGTTGCCCATATTCGACGGACCCATGTTTTTTTTGGGCCCATTCCAATCGACGAGGCTTGTCCGCAGGCAACAATCTTTGCGTCAATTGAATTTTGTACGGGAACAAATGCAAATCAACGCGAATAATCCGTTGTAAAGTGGACCGAGCCATGCCCAACTGCTGAGAACGGCGTTTTTGGGATGTTCTTGGGGACCTCTCAACACTGGCTCGTACGGCAGCGATATTCTCGGCCGATCGCCTTGGTCGACTTTTATTTGGCCTCTTCGGATTAGAAAGAGCCTCACCAGTCGAAATTTTTCGTATAAACGCTTAATGGTGTTCTTAGAAGGCGCTCTTCTCACATTTTTTAATATTTTAAAAGCACGTTGAGTTTTCACAATTGACTTCTTCTGTTGAATGTAAATTTCAACTGTTTCGCGTGGCGTGTATTGTTCCATGGTAAAAATCTGCTTGGACTGACGCTTCAAACGCGGTATGTCATTAAGCGATCTGACATCTCTGTCAAAAGTTATGGCGTTGCCAGATGGGTCCGTCGAATATGGGAGACCCTGTATACATATTTATCACATCAAACAATTTTAAACTTTTATGATCTTTTAAGGGTTAACATTAATATTTATTCATAAATAATTGCAAAACGTGTATCTTGTTGTTGTACAAAAATGTATCTGCAATACGACAAAATATTTTTTTGGTTCAAATAAAACTCATATAGAAAGTATCTTTAGGATAATTTGTGTACAGAAAAACACACTTGTGTTTTATGTGGACCCTTTTTGAGTGGGCCGAAAAGACAATTTATAACGACAGTTAACCAACGATATTTTTTGATTTTTATACCATCCACCATAGGATGGGGGGTATATTCATTTTGTCACTCCGTTTGTAACACCTCTAAATATTGATCTGAGACCCCATAAAGTATATATATATTCTTAATCGTCGTAAAATTCTAAGACGATTTAGCCATGTCCGTCTGTCCGTCCGTCTGTTGTAATCCCGCTACAATCTATAATACTTGAGCTAGGTGGCTGAAATTTGGTATAGATACTTCTTATAGCTGCAGGTAAGTTGGGATTGAAAACGGGCGAAATCGGTCCATATTTAGATATAGCTCCCATATATAGCATCTAACTTGTTGTTATTCCTACTCATCTACTATATTTTCCTACTGTGCTCATCTACTATATTTTTTTGTGTTTTTCGGTGTTATTTTCTTTAGGTTTGAGTTATTTTGTGAGGTCACATGCTATCCATGGTGAAGGGTATATAAGAATCGGCATGGCCGAACTTAACGCTTTTACTTGTTAGCTATAATGTAGTAGTTTTAAAGTAAATAAATTCCAGCTGCGAATATTTGCGAATTTGCCTACAATAAATATTTAATCTGTTATGTTTTCGAGAAACTTTGGTTATATCTAAACAAAATATTATAAGAATCAAAATTTTGGAAAAAAATTTTGTTCGAATTGAATTAAAATCGAAAGAAATTATATTTCTGACAACAAAATATGCCGCATATTACATTTGAAGTAACTAGCAACTACTCAAAAAGGATATTTTAAGGATAATTTAATCCTTGCTGCAATTTCAGCGATCACATGCTTTAATGCAAAACAAATTAGAAGTGTATTGAGCAAAATTTGGTTGAATTCCGTGAAAATCTTGTATTTTTTCATTTCAAGATATGTGGGAGGTGGGCGTGACCTTTGACGGATTTGGTCCAAAATTTGTTTTTACCATCTTTTGCTAGGTAAAAACTATACTAAACAAATTTCGATGATCTACATCTACTCCATCCATTTTTGGCCAACCGTACAGAGAAATCGCGACACTGTGCATCATCCTCTTCGGTACCGTGAAATAACTCCCAAATGAAATAAGTCCCAAAAACTTTCCATGTAAATTGGGACTTATTTCATTATGAAATAAAGCTCTAATTGTATATTTACTACAACGCGGAAAATTCTTAATAATAATTGTTTAGTGATACGAGGGTATACGAGTACATATATCATTTGCTACAGGCCAAAAATGTAACACATCGAAGGAGTGACATAAGAACCTAAGTATGTTCGGCGGATATCCGTTTTAGGTAGTTTTAAGTCGAATGAGCAATGTTCGACCGTCTGTCTGTCTACTGGCTGGTGCGCACGAACCCCTAACCCCGCTGCGCACGGGCCTGAAGCTTACAGATGTTGGTCACTATGTAGAAGAACCATATGCTCAAAATTGGTTCTCAATCCAAAGATGACTTCCTGGCTCTTTCTGTTCTAACTTACGCATCGGTACTGTGTTGGAAATCGATGGAAAAGAAGTGTAACATAGAAATATTACAAAAGGTCCAACGAATGTGTCTCGGCATAAGCGGAGCAATGATGACCACATCTAATAAAACCAAAATAAATTCTGATTATATATGAAGCGTCACTCACAGCAATGAGACTTAATTAAAGTGATTGAAGAATGGATTGAAAGCGACGACAAGACATATCATCCAAAACTAACTGAGGTAGGGGTATGGAATTCAACTGACATAGTATCAGTATCCGACCGAATACCTGAAATATCAATGGTTGCTGATTGTGAACGCTTATACCAGATAGACAATCTTGGATTGGTGGAACCCTAGTGGTTCGAAACTATGGGAAAAATGGGGCAGGGACTATACATAGAAGATCCGGAAAATGATTTTTTATTCCACCTTCCGGACCATATCTCGGATATACAGACGGAAGTCCGAGCAATTACAGGGCTAACACAAGACCAACAATTGTAAATATATTCACAGATAGCCAAACGGCTGTCAAAGCAATAACAAATAGAACAGTAAAATCGAGAACCGTTTTGGTTTGCAAAATGGCGATCAATGATTTGCCTGGACATCACAAAGTGAGAAATCAAACACTACAATATATCAAAACATGAACCGATATGTCCCAAGATCACTAGCTAGTACCTAGAAGCGACCTTTATATGGGGGCTATATCGAAAGATTGATCGATGTGGCGCATTTTCACTACACAGAAAAAAAAGATTACTAACTTTAAAGACAGTGGCAATGATTTCGAGGCAATGACAAATAATCTTTAAAGTAAGAACATTCCATACTTAATATTATGACTATTTACTAAAAATTAAGCCGAGTTTCTTAATATTAAGTAAATTATTTTTAATTTAAGTAGGGAATGTACTATCTTTAAAGCCAACTTATCATTGGCTCGAAATCATTGCCACCGTCTTTAACATTTTTTCAGTGTATGGACGATTAAATGCAATATAAACTACAAATGCTTAAATTACAGCCATATCAATTGAAAAATGCCATCTCTAGATCGTCAAGAAGTGTCATAGGAGGGGACATTTATTGCCCACATAACATGGACCAATATGTCCCATTTTCAATAGGGATAATCCCTAGTCTAAGAATCCCACAGTAGCAATTTTCATAAATATGGCTTCATATTTGCGACAGAAACAGAACGCTAAACGAAGTGTATTCTGTTTGCGTTCACTTGAAAAAAAGCACAACTACTACATCATGGCAGTGTTCGAACGTTCGAAAAACTGTACGTTATTGTAGTGTTTGCGTTATTCAGCTCAAAACTTGCGTACAAATACACAAACACTAAAAATGTCTTTGGTGTATTCTGTATTTCTTGTAAGTTATGAGTTTGCGTACTGTTCGCCATAAAGTACAGAACACTAACGTACTGTAGTACATTATTTTTTTTTTCTGAAAACTGCATACGAGTACTGGTCCCAAATTCAATTTTTTCGGTATAAAATAGATATGGCTTCGTATGTTTGCATATTTGGAACTATTTGAACACATAACAAGTGGACATTTTTTAGACCGATTTGACCACTACATCCAATTTTCCTCATACCTGAAAGCTTGTATATTTTGGCCTTGGAAACCATTTCAGTATTTTAAACTGCAGAAAAGATGAATGTGCCGCTATTTTGTTCGAACTACTTTGTTAAATTGTCTGTAACATTTTTATTATGCCATGGGTTTCTTTCGTATATGACTTGTTTTCGTTACTATGAAGTAAGCTACTTAAAAATTCGTCGAAATAACTCTTACCCCCAATTTCACAACCTCCGGTTAGAGCTAACTCACAGTTAAAAATAAAAATTTCATACAATGAACAGCTATATTGTAGGTTAGCTCTACTGTAGGATGGAATTGGCCGTCATTGTCATTTCTGCTGTCTTATTTTGAGTTTTTATAAATATATCATATTTTTAATTTTTTTGTCAGCTGTACTTAAATTACTGAGTCGATGTGAACGCTACGCTACATTGACGTAGATTGTAGGTCGTATAATTGTCTTGATATTTAGGCAATTTGGTTTTGCTCGGGTGCTTTGTTTCCAAAATATGTTCAAAATAATGAATTTCTCACATACGGAAAATAGTGTACATAAAACGAAAATTTAGCGAGGTTGATTGAGATATAGCACATAAATTACAATCCTTGACAACCACTTTTGTATTAAAATGTTCATTCATGTTTATGCCCACATGGGGCACAATCGCCTTTTTTATATGGGTATATGGGTTATGAAGTACTATGGGTATGAAATGTGCCGAAAATACAGCTTCGTGATAGGTTACATAGCTACAGGCTGCCAAAGTTTGAAATTTTAACCATTGTATCTCTTGACTACGTGGCACGATTGAAATAAACCGCACAAACTGTACCTTGATAATTGTTTGCAAATAATTTTTTTTTTCCTAATTTTTCTACCGACTTATGTTTTCCGCGCGATTTAATGGGATGAAAATTCAATACGAATTTTCGTAATGGGATGACAACCACAATAAAAGCTTTTAATGTCAAACCTATTATTTTTTTAGATTTCTTTCGTATTATAAAGTGAATTTACTTTAAGACGTGGACCAGAAACACGATTAATAAAATGTAATAGTGACATTCTATAGCTTTTGTTGTGGTTGTCATCCCATTACGAAAATTTGTATTGATACAGTAAACAGAATGGGGTTTGTTTTTGATGTTTAAAGATAGACAATCCCATCCGCCAAACACAATTTAAATCGTGTGGAAACATAAGTCGCGAGAAAAAACTATGAAAATGAAATATTTGTAAAGAATGTACATTTTGTGCGTTTCTAAATATAAGCTACGCCTCATTCATATCGGTCCACGTAGTCAGGAGAGGCAATGGTCAAAATGTCAAACTTTGACACCCTGTATTTTTGTAGCCTATCACGTTAGGAAGCTGTATTTTGGACACCCAAGGTTGACGCGAATGGAATAAAATTGAAAAAGAGTGCCCTTTGACGTGTTTTTCCCCATATATCGATACCTCCAATCTAAAACATGTTAAGTCGACTTAGCATGTTTTAGGATAATTGCATTTTTAAACGGCTGGGTCGATCTTCTTGAAATTTTCACAGAATGTACATGTGTAGGGGTGGTGAATGTATGGTACTTGAATTTTCGATATCGCAGAGAAAAGTTTGGAGATTCGATTATTTCATTGCCGTTCATGACATTCGACTTGATTTAGTGGAAAAAGTGCTCGAAAATTGGGTTCATCGAATTCGTTCCTGCAGAAGAAGTCGTGTAGGCCATTTGAATGACGTTTTATTTAGAACTTAATTGTATCGATTAAATAAACAAGTTTTGAATTTCCTTAACAATAAGTGTGTTTTTTTTCAAAGATATTATATCACTCTTATTGGAAAACCGTTTAGTACAATCTGAGTCGAGCAATATACTATTGCATTACAACAAAGATATTTTACATTGCACACATACAAATACATTAATGAAAATGTTCTCTAGTATATCTTGATTCTCTACTTGATACGACTTATAATAAAAATCAGTAATTAACGGTCATTAAGGGCTTTAACACATTATATGAATTACTTCTTTATTTTATGCAAACAAGCTTCTGACCCAAACCACTGTGTTGTTAGTGTTTGTGCAAGTTATTGTGACCACTGAAATGTGAATAGGATGAGATTATTAAATTTCGTTTTTCCATTTTATTTCCACGGCACTTTCACTGACATTCAGATAGGCAGACAGACAGACAGACACAGTCTATCCTGAACCATCCAACCAACAAAACAAACATTCCAGGGAGGTAAACAAAGGCGGAATAGTGTGGTGCGTGTACCGGAGAAACTCGGCGGGATTTGTTCCATCATCCATCCGTACATACATCCTTCCACTAAAAAACAGACAATTCTACCAGACAACAACACATACATATACACGTTCACAAGTCCTTATGAATATATTCGTGTATATGTGTAGGTACACATTGTTTGTATGTATTTATGTATTGTTGTTGCAGTTGTAGTGTGGCTGTGGATGGAGCACGATGAACTTGAAGTGGTGGATTTTTGTCAGCACTAAATCACTTCAGATTGGAAACACTTATGGCTGACTGCAAATATGACGACGACCACAGAGTAGAAAGTGTAGACGATGGAAATGCCAACGAAGCAACACAATGCTATGTACACACGATTGTCAGATCTAACATTATTGCCAGAATAAAGGCGGAAAAATGCAACTCTTTGAACTTACAACCGTGTGAAAATACAATTTTTGTCTTGCAACGTTGGTAAAAAAGTCATTGTAAGACAATAATATTGGTCAACATCTGGCAATCGTGTAAACACACAACGTTGCCATTGTGAAATAATTTACAGACACTTTTGATTGTCAAATGTGCCCAGATTATGCATGTGACAATGGCGCCATTGTCAGAGAAACATTCTATTGGCAACACTTTAACAGGGTTGATAACATTGTTCGAACTGGCAATCGTGTGTACATAGCTTAACACATACACTCAAAATCAGAAAAGTAATTCTCATATATGCTCATTTGTATGGAAATAGTGGTGCACTTCAAAAAAACTATGGATACGATCTTAATTAATGGATTTTCCCGAAATCCTTTGAACATATCCAAGTTTAAATTGTGCAACTTGAAATGCCTTTTTTAAACGCGATATTCATTTCAAATGTAAGTCCACCAGGGCAATGATGTTCCCTTCAAAATAAAGAATACCTAATCCTTAAATCAAAGACTAAATTTGTCGTAATTCCAAAATCGCCAAACGTTGTCATATGTCATATGTTGTCATAGAGCAAAAATATTTCGAATATGTAGAATTTATTGAAAATAATCGTTCTCATACCCTACACCACTCTGTGGTTCAGGGACTTTGTGCATTTTTTTGTAACACCCAAAACGAGAAGAGACAGACCCATAGTTTAGTATACCGATCGACATGGAATCACTTTTCGATCGAGCCAACTTTTCGATTATGCCAAGTCAGTCCATCTGTCCGTCCGTCCATGTATTCTTGTGATCAAATTATGTATAGTGCGATTTCAACGAAACTTTGAGGATATCTTTGGCTTTTGGTTAAAATTGGTTCAGATTTACTTACATATAGCTTCCGTATATATTTACCTCCGATTTGACATATATGCAATGTATAAGCAAAATTTGTTAACACATCTATATAAAAATTGACAGAGGGAAGTCTTTTGATATACATAGAGACAATACTAAATTTGATGAAAATCGGTTCAGATTAGATATATCCCCCATATATATGTTACCCCCGATTTGACATGTCCGCACTGTGGAAATGTCAAATCGGCCTTTTTTGCCGATTTGACATCTGCCTTTTGGTCCTTCAAAAGAGATAACTTCAACTTTTTTAGTAGACTTTCGAAAGGCATAAATCATAATTTTTATCACCTTAGAGAGGAGGGTATATTGGTAATATGTATCCCCTCAACTTAGAGAGGAGGGTATATATCATTTGCTACGAGCCAAAAGTGTAACACATCGAAGGAGTGACCTAATACCCCAAGTATGTTTGGCGGAAATTTGATTTGGGTAATAATATTTATTAATTTAAGCAATGTCCGTCCGGCCGTCTGTCTGTGTGTGTCTGTATGTCTGTCTGCTGGCTGGTGCGCACGATAACTCTCGAAATGATTAACCGATTGACTTCAAATTTGGTATGCGGTAATATTTCTCTCCATCTCCGGCTAAGTTCGAAGACGGGCCATATTGGTCCACTCCTTCTCCTCCCCCACAAAGGGTTACGTTTATTAAAGTATTGATTCCTTAATGACTTTTATACTACTTACTCGAATCTTCTGAAATTCCACATATAGTATTAGTTTATTAGTCGCTAACACCTCAAGAAAAATGGACGAAGCTGCCAAATGAACCGTTTTGTACAAAAAGTTAACTGCTTATAGCTTTAATATCAGTTCATACAAATACCTGAAATTTTGTAAAGTGTAATGTTTTTATAGTACCTACAGTCCAGCGAAAAGTGACCGTTATTGGCACGCCTATTTTAACCGCTTATAACTTTAATACCAGTACATACTTTGAATTTATTAAATGCAACTTAAATTGATAATAATTTAATTAAAAAAAAAAAAATAATATTTTTTTGGGACTGAAGTGAGGGGATTCTTTAGTCGGTTTACCCGACAGAACTTTCTTACTTGTTTTATCTATCTCCGGCTATGTTTAGAGCCATATTGGCCCACTCCTTCTAGTACCTCCCCCACACAGGATTAACATTTAGTGAAATATTGATTCTTTAATAAATTCTACACTACTTACTGGAATCTTTTGAAATTCCACACATGGTATTAGTTTGTTAGTCGCGAAGAAAAAAGGGTGAAGTTGCCACGCCCCTTTTGTTACCTCCCACACTAATGGATCATTTTGAACCAAAAGTTAACATCTAATAACTTTATTACCTGGGTATACACTTAATTAAAAAAGCATTACACTGTATGCTTTTACCGAACCTAGAGTCCAGAGAAAAGTGGGCGTTATTGACACGCCCCTTTTGGTACATCCCTCACAAATGGACCATACATACTTTAAAGTTGTTAAATGCAATTTAAATTGATAATAATTTAATTAAAACAAAAATAAATACATTTACGAATATTTTTTTGGGACTGAAGGTGAGGACATTCTTAAGTCGGTTTACCCGACTGAACTTTCTTACTTGTTTTGGTACTAAAGGGTCAAACTATTATGAACTGACTATGAAAAACTCAAAATGGAACTTTGATGGACCTAAAAGATATACAAATTTTATTGCGTCAGTATTATATTAGTATAACAATTGAAAAATATTCCACATTTTGACGATTGCGCAAACAATCGAATCCAAATTCGGTGATTCGCTTTCTTAGTACTAGGTCAACCTATTCCACGAATATCAGCCATTTTGGTCCATTCATTTTCAAGGTTATTCAGGGATTAAGGATATATTCCATATTTTCACTTACATCCACCAAAAGGACATAAAAATTTCATTTCGCGCCATTGCAGAGGAGTAGCAGAGGTTTTCATTGGTATTAATATCTTCAAAATACGCGAAGCGGTTAGCAAGATATGGTTAATTCATTAAAATGGTAATTTTGAGAAAAATCCTTGATATAGGTAACTTTAGAGCTCTGTACCACAAAAACTATATTGACTTTTGTATAATCATTGTGTCAAATTTTATTAAAATCAAAAGGGGTCTTTTTAAAATGTGTGTTTATCGATCATTTGCTTTGGAATTAACCTTCTGCTAAAGCGAAATCGTAAATTTTAACTTAATTGTGGAAAATAAATCTAAAAATACTCGTATGGTACTTATTGGTGAAATCAATTAAAATTTACTCAAAAACAGTTGAGGTCATTCGATGTACATTAGAAAGGAATTTCATACAATTTTAAAAATATGTAGATATTGCTTGACGTTATTTTGTAACCAAAATATGAGTTAAAAAAATCTTCATCATATTCGTTTTTCAACCCATTGGTTTGATGTAGAATTTTATGTGTACGTCAATATTTTTTCGATAAATTACATTGATTCAAAGAATAGTTGGCATCAATTTGAAGTACATTTGACATTAATTCAGTTTCTAATTTTCTGTAAATTGAAGAAAGTAATTCCTTCTTTTCGTGAAAAATATACTTCAATTAAATTTTATTTTGCCATCAATTCAAAGCAGAATATACATCGAAAATGCGAAAAAACTTCAATAACTTGATGTACTTTTTACATTCAATTAATGCCAAGATTACATTGAACTGAAGAAAAAGCAAGTAAGAAAGTTTCAGTCGGGTAAACCGACAGAGATATACCCTCACTTTGTGAGTAATGTAATATATAACATTACACTAATTAATATGTCAATTGGTGTGGAAGATACCAGAAGGGGTTTAACAAGTAAACCTATTTTTCGGTAAACAGTAGATTCTTAAAATACAGCTGCGGTCAAAATAATAGCACCACGACAAACAAGGTTTTTAAAATAAGTGTATTTCATACACCGCACAGTGGGCTAAAATTAAAAAAAATGGACATAATTCCGCCATTTCAAAACTACTTATCGTATGGCGATGAAATTTTAGGTGTGTATACAAGAGGTGTTAGAGAGTTTAAGTTCGGAACATGGGCCCCCTATCTCATACAGGGGCGGAGCTACAGGGCGCTAAAATTGACCACCTCGGGTATACAAAATTGTCGTCCGGTTTTAGTGGACTCCTAGACCAGACCTACAATAAACACTTTATAGGTTGAAGATATCTTGAATAGTTTCCGAGATATGTGGATTTTAAATTTGAATTTTTCATATTTTCGCCGACTTTGCCTTCGAGTTTAGCCAATATCTCAGTCAAAAGTTTACCGATTTTGTTCGCGTGGTTTTTGATAGATTGCCAATAAAATTTATAATATCATGAAAAAAAGAATCTATAAGATATGTGAAGAAATAAGAAAGTTATGGCCCTATAAAGTAAATTGTTTGAAAAAATTTCATGTTTGGAAATTTTTTGGCGAAAAAAGTTCAAATCGTATTTAGGTTTTGTAGAAAAAGTTTGTTACACAAAGTATATCAAATTTATACTCATTTTAAAGGAGACGTTTCACAGAATCTGCTAGAGAAATCGGAAGCCAACATTTTAATTGGTGTGGTTGCCACCCTTCTCCAATTTGGACCTTTTTTTACATAAATTTCAAAAGTTTGATCGATTTTCTGCAATCGCAAAGCTAAATTGTTAAATTTTTCTTTTTATTTATTTGTATTAGTGTGTAAAAAAATCGACTGCAAAGGGAATCCCGAGCGCGGCTTTTCATATCGAAGATATAGGACTAAAAGTAAAAATCCCATTTTTGGGGATTTTTGATGTATTTTTTGGGAATTGAGGGATTTTCCATTGGAAATTTCCACATATTACCTTTGATTATTATTTCTAATATCAAAATAAAGAACGTAAAAAAAAAATTCATCGAAATATATACATTTTTAAGAATTTTATGCCGTATTTGCGTTTCTGTCTATCCGTCCGAAATAGACCCATCGTTTATTATACCGATCGACTCAGAATCATTTTCTGAGTTGATTTAGCTATGTCCGTCTGTCTGCCTGTCCGTCTGTCTGTGCATGTATTCTTGTAATCAAAGTACAGGCCGCAATTATTGTCCGATCTCGACGAAACTTTACACATATTTTTTTTGGCCCAAGGACGATCCCTATTGAATTTGGTTTAAATCGGTTCAGATTTAGATATAGCCCCCATATACATATATGTTACCCCCGATTTGACATATAAGCGCGGTAAAAACTTTATTTTATATCCGATCAGTATGAATTTCGGCAGTAAGAGGTTTCTTATTATATGAATGAACACTGTTAAATTTGGAAGAAATCGGTTCATATTTAGATATAGCCCACATATATACGTTACCCCCGATTTGACATGTAAGCGCTGTAAAAATGTTATTTTACATCCGATCAGTGCGAAATTCGGCAGAAAGAGGTTTCTTATTACTCGAAGGAGTACTGCCAACGGGGGTATATGTTACCCCCGATTTGACATGTAAGCGCTGTGGAGACTGTATTTTATATCCGATCAGTACGAAATTCGACAGAAAGAGGTCTTTTTACATGAATGAGTATTCAGGGAAAATCGGTTCAGATTTATATATAACCTCCATATATATGTTCCTCCTGATTTGGTTTCAAAGCGGTATAGAAGTTGTACTTTACTTCCGATAATTAAAATTTTCCAGAAAGATGTCTCAATTTAGTAACGAATATTGCTTAATTTAGCGATTATCGTTTAGAATTAGATAATATGTTCCTACCCATTTCCAATTATTACAAATTATTATCGCAATGACCCTTATGGCATTGTTAGGGAGGTGTAGGGTATTATATAGTCGGCCCCGTCCGACTTTCTGCCTTTCCTTACTGGTTATACCTGTCAATGATTAAGGGTTTCCTAGAAATAGTGCCACAAAACAATATTTTCTGAAAGGTAAATCTTACTAAATTTTATTATTGTTTCATAAAAAAATGTGATCTACAAAAAATCAGTGCATATTGACTGATATAATAACTAATAAGTACAAGAAGGTAGGGAAAAATTAAAAAAAAAAATATTTTGCATATAGACAGAAACGTAAATACGGCATAAATGGAAAATCCCTCAATTCCCAAAAAATACATCAAAAATCCCCAAAAATTGAGTTTTTACTTTTAGTCCTATATTTTCGATATGAAACGCCGCGCTCGGGATTCCCTTTGCAGTCGATTTTATTACACCCTAATACAAATAAATAAAAATAAAAATTTAACAATTTAGCTTTGCGATTGGAGAAAATCGATCAAACTTTTGAAATTTATGTAAAAAAAGGTCCAAATCGGAGAAGGGTGGCAACCACACCAATTAAAATTTTGGCTTCGGATTTTCTCTAGCAGATTCTGTGAAACGTCTCCTTTAAAAGGAGTATAAATTTGATATACTTTGTGTAACAAACTTTTTCTATAAAACCTAAATACGATTTGAACTTTTTTCGCCAAAAAATCTCCAAAAATGAAATTTTTTCAAACAATTTACTTTATAGGGCCATAACTTTCTTATTTCTTCACATATCTTATCGATTCTTTTTTTCATGATATCATAAATTTTATTGGCAATCTATCAAATAACAACGAACAAAATCGGTAAACTTTTGACTGAGATATTGGCTAAACTCAAAGGCAAAGTCGGCGAAAAAATGAAAAATTCAAATTTAAAATCCACATATCTCGGAAACTATTCAAGATATCTTCAACCTATAAAAACGCCACTAAAACCGGACACTCCATTCAAAAGTTAGAAGCCGATGAGAATGTTGTATACCCGAGGTGGTCAACTTTAGGGCCCTGTAGCTCCGCCCCTGTATGAGATAGGGGGCCCAAGTTCCGAACTTAAACTCTCTAACACCTCTTGTATACACACCTAAAATTTCATCGCCATACGATAAGTGCTTTTGAAATGGCGGAATTATGTCCATTTTTTTTAATTTTAGCCCACTGTGCACCGTTGCTTATTTTTATTTAATTTTTTTGCCAACATAAACATGATACAGCACGTTAATGAATTGTAAAGTAAAGTATTCAAATTCTTAAATTATTATAAAAAAAATCAAGTTTTTTTTAAAATATAGTAAAAAACGTCGGCCAAAAAATAGCACTTTCATACTTGTAGATAGAAATTACATAACGAAACAAAAGTAAAAATCAAATAACTATGAAAAAATCAATAACTAGCTTTTAGCACTTAATTAATACTCATATTAGTATTTTGTCAAATGCCCCTTATTGGCAATAACGCTTCCCAGAGAGCTTCATTACTTGTTGGCTTTTTTCGGACGCTCCTTTTTTAACATCTGTCCACAAGTTCTCTATCGGATTACATTTACCTGATTGCTGCTAAACCAAGCTTTCGCCAATTTGCTTGTATGCTTTGGGTCGTTATCTTGTTGGAAGACCCATACCAGCGGCATGTCCTCGGAAGCATACGGCAGCATTATTTCGTCAAGTATTTTGGTATATACAGAGGAGTCCATGATAGATTTAATCCAATGAATGGGTCCTACACCATAGTATGAGAAGCATGCCCAAACCATAATACTAGAACCACCATGTTTAATAGTTTTTGTTGTGTATTTTGGATTGTATTCTGCTTTCTGCGGTCTTCTTACATAACAACGAGATCATCTGCCACCAAATAACACAATTTTCGATTCGTCTGACCAAAGAATGTTACACCACTTGTGTAGTGGCCAATTTAAGTGGAATTTGGCGAAATCTAACTGTTTGACAACAATGGCACTTTTCTTGGACTACAGGCATTTAAATTGTGTTCTCGAAGTCGTCGACGAACTGTTTCAACACTTGCCGTCACGTCCAAATCTTTCTTGAGCTCTGTAGCCGACATAAAAGGATGGTTTTTGCTTTTCCTTACCAAACGTTTTACCATTAAAGGTGACATAGCGCGTCGGCGACCACGAGTTTAAATTTTTTTTGAATGTAATAGCATTTCTGATCATCTTGTTTGAACATCCAAGCATTTCCCTGATTTCAGCATACGTTTTCTTTTGTGAAATCATTTTATTTATTAAATCACGTTTTTCATCAGTGCAATGTTTCCCACGCCCCATACCTAAAAAAATTTGTGTGAAAATATTTTTCAATTCTGTTAAGTATTACAAGATTTGATTTTAACTACCGTTTGTTTTGCTTTAATTAATGTTTGGAAGACAATTTTGAGCTTTTTTTTCACAAGTTGTTGGTTTGGTGCTATTATATTGACTGCTCTAATTCTGAGTTTATTCCAAAACACGCGTCATTCTAAAAGACCAGTTATATTTTCTCACAAAAATACGTATTGTAGGAGAGAACATACATAAAGTAACGGTACTGTACACTCATGTGCAAACAAAATGACACACCATATTATTATTTCTACCCAAACAGCATTAGGATGTTTGTGGTGCTATTATTTTGAACGCAACTGTACATTGCACGGTGCCGAACTATAAGCGTCTATATTATATTAACGTTACGAGCTATTCAATTTTGGTATGATTTGGTAATTTTAACTTTTGGTATAAAACGGTCCATTTGTGTGGGAGGTACCAAAAGGGGCTGTACAATAATGCCCATTCTTACCGGACTATATGAGCTACAAATTTCAATTATTTTTATGCACTTGTATTAAAGTAATAAGCAGTTAAATTTTGATGGAAAATGGTTCATTTGTGTGGGAGGTACCAAAAGGGGCGTGGCATCTTCGCCGATTTTTCTCGAGGTTCTGATAGCGACTAATAAAATAATATAATGTGTGGAATTTCGGAAGATTATAATAAGTAGTATAGATGTTATTAAAGAATCAATATTTCACTAAATTTTAACCCTTTGTGTGGGAGGTACCAGAAGTAGTGGACCAATGTTGCCCATCTTCGAACTTAGCCGGAGATTGAACACAATATTACCGTATACCAAATTTGAAGTCAATCGGTTACTCCTTTCGAGCTGGCGCACCCGCCAGCAGACAGACGGACGGACATTTCTCATTCGACTTAAAATGACCCAAAACGAATATCCGCCGAACATACCTAGGGTCATAGATCACTCTTCGATGTGTCACACTTTTGGCCCGTAGCAAATGATATACATATACCCTCGTAACATAACAAGAACCACCATAACAAGTAAGAAAATTCAGTCGGGTAAACCGGCTTATAAATCCCCTCACCTTGAGGCCCAAAAAAATATTCGCAAATTTATTTTTTTTAATTAAATTATTATCAATTTAAATTTAAACAAACTTTAAAGTATGTTGCGGTATAAAAGTTAAAAGCTGTTTACATTTGGTAAAAAATGGTCCATTTGTGTGGGAGGTACCAATTGGCGCGTGCCAATAACGATCACTTTTCTCTGGACTCTTGGTACTTTAAAAGCATTACACTGTACAAAATTTCAAGCATTTCTATGCACCGGTATTAAAGTTGTAAGCTGTTAACTTTTGGTGTAAAATGGTCCATTTGTGTGGGAGGTACCAAAAGGGGCGTGCCAATTACTGTCACTTTTCTCTAGATTCTAGGTACTATAAAATCATTGCACTGTACGAAATTTAAAGTATTTGTATGAACTGGTATTAAAGTTAAAAGCTTTTAACTTTTGGCACAAAACAAAAAGGAGCGTGGCAACTTCGCCCATTTTTCTCGAGGTAATAGTGACAAATAAAGTAATACTATGTGTAGAATTTCAGAGGATTCAAATAAGTAGCATAGACGTTATTAAATAATCAATATTTCACTAAATGTTAACTCTTTGTGGGGGAGGTACTAGAAGGAGTGGACCAATATGGCCCATCTTCGAACTTAGCCGGAGATAGAAGAAAATGTTACCACATACCAAATTTGAAGTCAATCGGTTACTCCTTTCGAGAGTTATTATACTAGGGCGGGTCGATTTAAAAATCGCCCATTGCTCAGTGAAAATCGTATTCTAGGGATCAAAATAAGAAACTTTGCCGAAGGAACCATACCTCTAAAACGAATTCTGATGTCCCGGAAAAATCCCACTTTGACCCATTTAGAGTGCTCCAATCGAGTCCAAATGTATGGAACCCCCAGGGGGTTCCAGGGGGAGTGCCACTCGCATGGGTGGGTCGGGCCTCCAAAGTTAGTGGGGGTCGGTAATGATCAGGTAAAATAAAAACATCTTAAACCAGTAAGGAAAGGCTAAAGTCGGGCGGTGCCGACTATATAATACCCTACACCACTCTCGTAATATTGAATAACTCTGATATATAAATTTTGTAATTCATGTATAAATTGTTTACATAAATTTACTTTTGGGACATTTTATACTTAAATAATACCCTGTACCACAGTGTGGTGTAGGGTATAAAAACGATTGGATCTAAAGAGTCAGATCGGATGAAACATACATATGGGAGCTATAGCTAAATCTTTACCGATTTTCTTCAAATTCGGCGATGTTGGTTCATGAATCAAGAAACTCTACCATTCTAAATTTCAAAACGATTGGATGTAAAATACAGCATCTATAGAACTAAAGGGCCAAATCGGACGAAACATATATATGGGAGCTATAGCTAAATCTTAACCGATTTTCTTCAAATTCGGCAATGTTGGTTCATGAATCAAGAAACTCTACCATTCTAAATTTCAAAACGATTGGATGTAAAATACATTTTCTCTAGAAGTAAAGGGCCAAATCGGACGAAACATATATATGGGAGCTATAGCTAAATCTTAACCGATTTTCTTCAAATTCGGTAGTGTTGGTTCATGGATCAATAAACTCTACCATTCTAAATTTCAAAATGATTGGATGTAAAATACAGCTTCTTCAGGACTAAAGAGCAAAATCGGACGAAACATGTATATGGGAGCTATAGCTAAATCTTAACCGATTTTCTTCAAATTCGGCAATGTTGGTTCATGGATCAAGAAACTCTACAAATCTAAATTTCAAAACGATTGGATGTAAAATACAGCTTTTATAGGACTAAATGGCCAAATCGGACGAAACATATATATGGGAGCTATAGCTAAATCTTAACCGATTTTCTTCAAATTCGGTAGTGTTGGGTCATGGACCATGAAACTCTACCATTCTAAATTTCAAAACGATTGGATGTACAGCTTCTACAGGACTAAAGAGCAAAATCGGACGAAACATATATATGGGAGCTATAGCTAAATCTTAACCGATATTCTTCAAATTCGGCAATGTTGGTTTATGGATCAAGAAACTCTACCATTCTAAATTTCAAAACGATCGGATGTAAAATACAGCTTCTATAGGACTAAAGGGCCAAATCGGACGAAACATATATATGGGAGCTATAGCTAAATCTTAAGTGATTTTCATCTAATTCGGCAATGTTGGTTCTTGGATCAAGAAACTCTACCATTCTAAATTTCAAAACGATTGGATGTAAAATACAGCTTCTATAGGACTAAAGAGCCAAATCGGACGAAAGATATATATGGGAGCTATATCTAAATCTGAACCGATTTCAACCAAATTCAATAGCGATCTTAACAGCCGCGAAATACTCTATACTGCAAAATTTCAGAACGATCGGAGTGAAATTGCGACCTGTAGTCGACGAACAACTTTACATGGACAGACGGACGGACGGACATCGTTAAATCGACTCAGCTAGTGATTCTGAGTCGATCGGTATACTTTAAGGTGGGTCTAGCTGTGGTATTTTCAGGTGTTACAAACATCTGCCATGAAACAAACTTATAATACCCTGTACCACAGTGTGGTGTAGGGTATAAAAACGATTGGATCTAAAGAGCCAGATCGGATGAAACATACATATGGGAGCTATAGCTAAATCTTTACCGATTTTCTTCAAATTCGGCGATGTTGGTTCATGAATCAAGAAACTCTACCATTCTAAATTTCAAAACGATTGGATGTAAAATACAGCTTCTATAGAACTAAAGGGCCAAATCGGACGAAACATATATATGGGAGCTATAGCTAAATCTTAACCGATTTTCTTCAAATTCGGCAATGTTGGTTCATGAATCAAGAAACTCTACCATTCTAAATTTCAAAACGATTGGATGTAAAATACAGCTTCTATAGAAGTAAAGGGCCAAATCGGACGAAACATATATATGGGAGCTATAGCTAAATCTTAACCGATTTTCTTCAAATTCGGTAGTGTTGGTTCATGGATCAAGAAACTCTACCATTCTAAATTTCAAAATGATTGGATGTAAAATACAGCTTCTTCAGGACTAAAGAGCAAAATCGGACGAAACATATATATGGGAGCTATAGCTAAATCTTAACCGATTTTCTTCAAATTCGGCAATGTTGGTTCATGGATCAAGAAACTCTACAAATCTAAATTTCAAAACGATTGGATGTAAAATACAGCTTTTATAGGACTAAATGGCCAAATCGGACGAAACATATATATGGGAGCTATAGCTAAATCTTAACCGATTTTCTTCAAATTCGGTAGCGTTGGTTCATGGACCATGAAACTCTACCATTCTAAATTTCAAAACGATTGGATGTAAAATACAGCTTCTACAGGACTAAAGAGCAAAATCGGACGAAACATATATATGGGAGCTATAGCTAAATCTTAACCGATTTTCTTCAAATTCGGCAATGTTGGTTTATGGATCAAGAAACTCTACCATTCTAAATTTCAAAACGATCGGATGTAAAATACAGCTTCTATAGGACTAAAGGGCCAAATCGGACGAAACATATATATGGGAGCTATAGCTAAATCTTAACCGATTTTCTTCAAATTCGGCAATGTTGGTTTATGGATCAAGAAACTCTACCATTCTAAATTTCAAAACGATCGGATGTAAAATACAGCTTCTATAGGACTAAAGGGCCAAATCGGACGAAACATATATATGGGAGCTATAGCTAAATCTTAACTGATTTTCTTCAAATTCGGCAATGTTGGTTCTTGGATCAAGAAACTCTACCATTATAAATTTCAAAACGATTGGATGTAAAATACAGCTTCTATAGGACTAAAGAGCAAAATCGGACGAAACATATATATGGGAGCTATAGCTAAATCTTAACCGATTTATGGGTCAAGAAACTCTACCATTCTAAATTTCAAAAGATCGGATGTAAAATACAGCTTCTATAGGACTAAAGGGCCAAATCGGACGAAACATATATATGGGAGCTATAGCTAAATCTTAACCGATTTTCTTCAAATTCGGCAATGTTGGTTCTTGGATCAAGAAACTCTACCATTCTAAATTTCAAAACGATTGGATGTAAAATACAGCTTCTATAGGACTAAAGAGCCAAATCGGACGAAAGATATATATGGGAGCTATATCTAAATCTGAACCGATTTCAACCAAATTCAATAGCGATCTTAACAGCCGCGAAATACTCTATACTGCAAAATTTCAGAACGATCGGAGTGAAATTGCGACCTGTAGTCGACGAACAACTTTACATGGACAGACGGACGGACGGACGGACGGACGGGCGGACGGACGGACGGACATCGTTAAATCAATTCAGCTAGTGATTCTGAGTCGATCGGTATACTTTAAGGTGGGTCTAGCTGTGGTATTTTCAGGTGTTACAAACATCTGCCATGAAACAAACTTATAATACCCTGTACCACAGTGTGGTGTAGGGTATAAAATCGTTCAAATAGCCAAATTTGGTTTAAGAATAAGCATTGCTAAAACTAAAATAATGAGCCTGAAGTCAGTAACAGTTCGAGATCAATGACAAGCAATTGACAAGATCGGACTATTCAACTCAAACGTTAAATCGGTTCCACACAATGCAGGCATTTATAAACAGATGCTTAAAGAAGATTCTAAGAATTTTCTGGACAGCAACAATCTCTAATTCCAGCTTATGGTATAACTAAAAGCCAATACAGTACAATACCAATGCTCGATACAAATATGGCATCAAATCGAGAATCCTAGTGGTCGCCTTATATAGTTCCGAAGTTAATCGTCATTCCCCTGGCGTTTTTTTTTGTCAGGGGTATGCAAGTGACTTCAGGGTAGTTATCGAAAAAATTGGTTTCTTTTTTCGGGTTTTTCTTTCATATATCAGTAACTGGTATAGTTCCCGAAAAAATGGTATTGATTTTTTACATATTAATGACGTAAGTTTACCAGAAAATTAATGTTTTTTGTCGATTTTTTTTAACTTTATTGACCGCTAACTCGATAACTAAGCATGTTATCGTCAAAATGCCCGTCAATTGTTCGTCTTGTTGTCAAGTATTCTATCAAAATATGTCATCAGATCAAGGATCCTGGTGGTCGCCCTTTATAGTTCCCCTGTTAATCGACATTCCCCTGTCATTTTTTTTGACAGGGGAATGACGATTGACTACAAGAGTCTCCATAAATTCGGTTTGAATACTTGCACTCCAAGAATTTGCATGGATCGGATCTGGGTTTTCACAATGAAGCTAAAAATCACAAAAAAGTTATAAAAAGTATTTAACTTCACGTGATTGTGAAAGCTCATTTCGGAAGACAAAGCGTGACGTACATAATTTTATTAAAATTGTTGGTGCAAAACCAACCACAAGTATATGTACAGGGTCTCCCATATTCGACGGACCCATCTGGCAACGCCATAACTTTTGACAGAGATGTCAGATCGCTTAATGACATACCGCGTTTGAAGCGTCAGTCCAAGCAGATTTTTACCATGGAACAATACACGCCACGCGAGCGCTCTGAAATAGTTGAAATTTACATTCAACAGAAGAAGTCAAGTCAACGTGCTTTTAAAATATTAAAAAATGTGAGAAGTGCGCCTTCTAAGAACACCATTAAGCGTTTATACGAAAAATTTTCGACTGGTGAGGCTCTTTCTAATCCGAAGAGGCCAAATAAAAGTCGACCAAGGCGATCGGCCGAGAATATCGCTGCCGTACGAGCCAGTGTTGAGAGGTCCCCAAGAACATCCCAAAAACGCCGTTCTCAGCAGTTGGGCATGGCTCGGTCCACTTTACAACGGATTATTCGCGTTGATTTGCATTTGTTCCCGTACAAAATTCAATTGACGCAAAGATTGTTGCCTGCGGACAAGCCTCGTCGATTGGAATGGGCCCAACGAGTCCGTGGGTCCGTCGAATATGGGCAACCCTGTAGTAGATTTAATACTCCATCATTGTTTTTGTTTTTTGTTATTCGATCTGTTGTGACTTTTCATAGTTTTGTTTTTGACTATTGAGTTCGAGATCGTTGTTTTTGTTTTCTGTTAAACAGAAAAACAAACCTTCTTTAAATAAGAAGAATAATAAGAAATGTGTGAAATGTGTGAAATGTATTAAGGGTGGTCGCTGGTTGGTGGACGATATCGTTTCGGAAGCTACCAAGCAACGTCATCGGCACCTTGGACAAAATACCCCGTCAATAATTGGCACAATATGAGAGCAGCTCAATATGAAATAATTGAGAACTGGCTTCTAAGTCCCATATCTCCAAAACATTGCAGACAGTATTTGTCAACCTTAATACATCCCCACACTTCTTGTTTGGTTTTTTGTGTGTCCCTGCAATTTGCGGGGAAGGCACACGATTTGTTGTTATTGTCGCATCTTACAGCGACAACAAACTTTCGGCCGTACTCTGCCTCATTCATCATTGTTTTTGTTTTTATACCCTACACCACACTGTGGTACAGGGTATTATGACTTTGTGCATTTGTTTGTAACACCCAAAAGGAGAAGAGATAGACCCATTGTTTATTATACCGATCGACTTGTTATCACTTTCTGAATCGATTTAGCTATGTCCGTCTGTCTGTCTGTCTGTCCGTCTGTCCGTCTCTCTGTCTGTAGACGTATTCTTGCAATCAAAGTACAGGTCGCAATTATGGTCCGATCTCAACGAAACTTTGCACATATCTTTTTTAGGCCCAAGGATGATCCCTATTGAATTTGGTCAAAATCGGTTCAGATTTACATATAGCTCCCATATATATTTACCTCCGATTTGGCATATATGCACTGTATAAGCAACATTTTGTAACCGATTTGTACAAAAATTGACAGAGAGTAGTCTCGTGATACACTTAGATACAATACAAAATTTGGGGGAAATCGGTTCAGATTTATATATAGCCCCCATATATATGTTGCACCCGATTTGACATGTAAGCGCTGTAGAAACTGTATTTTATATCCAATCAGTACGAAATTCGGCAGAAAGAGATTTCTTATTACATGAAGGAATACTGCCAAATTCGGAGAAAAGCGGTTCAGATTTAGATATAGCCCCCATATATATGTTACCCCCGATCTGAAATTCAGTAGCTGTAGAAACTGTATTTTATATCCGATCACAGCGAAATTCGGCAGAAAGATGTTTCTTATTACACGAAGGAATACTGCCAAATTTGGAGAAAATCGGTTCAGATTTAGATATAGCCCCCATATATATGTTAGCACCGATTTGACATTCAAGCGCTGTAGAGACTGTATTTTATATCCGATCAGTACGAAATTCGACAGAAAGAGGTTTCTATTTTACATGAATGAGTATTCAGGGAAAATCGATTCAGATTTATATATAAGCTCCATATATATGTTCCTCCTGATTTGGTTACAAAGCGCTATAGAAGTTGTACTTTACTTCCGATCATTACAAAATTCTTCAGAAAGATGTTTCTCAATTTAGGAACGAATATTGCTTAATTTATCGATTATCGGTTCAGAATTAGATATATCCGCATATATATGTTCTTACCCATTTACCAATTATTCCAAATTATTATCGCAATAACCCTTATCGCATTGTTAGGGAGGTGTAGGGTATTATATAGTCGGCCCCGCCTGACTTTCTGCCTTTCCTTACTGGTTTGTTATTCGATCTGTTGTGACTTTTCATAGTTTTGTTTTTGACTATTGAGTTCGAGATCGTTGTTTTTGTTTTCTGTTAAACAGAAAAACAAACCTTCTTTAAATAAGAAGAATAATAAGAAATGTGTGAAATGTATTAAGGGTGGTCACTGGTTGGTGGACGATATCGTTTCGGAAGCTAGATTTAATACTCTTTATAATTTTAATTATTGGAAATCCGGAATGGTTTGGAAATTCGAATTTTACGGAACATAAGATTTGACAGTGGAATGACGCAAAACTTCAGGAACAAAAAATATACTAAAAAAGCGAACTGAAAATCAAAAAAATTGTCGTAAAGTTTAATATTTCGGCAATGACTTCGACCCAAAGACAATCGCTATAAAAACAAGAAGGTTTTATAGTTAATTTAAAGACGTGAATAGTACTTGTTTGGAGGATGCATTTCATAGAATTAAGAATTTTGGTTTACTAATTATGTTTGGTCTTAAAATAAGCACATGTTGGCGTAAATTTAAGTATGACACGTGCTTATTTGTAGTAAAATTTAAAACATTATACATAGTAATAAAATTTAAAATGTCAGTCCTTGATATAAGAATATACTGGTAATTAATTTAAGGCATACATGGATTTAAATACAGTTTTTTTAAAATAGTTATGTATGGAAAATTTGTTACATTGTATTTAATATAATGTTACTCTTATTAATGAATCATTTTCTTTGAAATCACTTTATATTCATAGAAAATATGCTTCATGCAATTTATAGTGGTAACTTATAAATTTAAAACACAACGCTTTTTCTGTCTATTGGAAAATACAAAAAAAATATAATACATATTACGGACAACTTTGAACATTTTATAATTTATAACAATATTTTAGTAGTAAACCAGTAAGGAAAGGCAGAAAGTCGGGCGGGGCCGACTATATAATACCATACACCTTCCTAACAATGCGATAAGGGTCATTGCCATAATAATTTGGAATAATTGGTAAATGGGTAGAAACATATTATCTAATTCTGAAACGATAATCGCTAAATTAAGCAATATTCGTTCCTAAATTGAGAAATATCTTTCTGGACAATTTTAATGATCGGAAGTAAAATACAACTTATATAGCGGTTTGATACCAAATCAGGAGGAACAATTAATATAAATCTGAACCGATCTTCCCTGAATACTCATTCATGTAATCGGGGGTAACGTATATATGGGGGCTATATCTAAATCTGAACCGATTTCTTCCAAATTTAACAGTGTTCATTCATATAATAAGAAACCTCTTTATGCCGAATTTCATACTGATCGGATATAAAATAACATTTTTACAGCGCTTACAAGTCAAATCGGGAGTAACGTATATATGGGGGCTATATCTAAATCTGAACCGATTTTCTCCAAATTTAGCAGTATTCCTTCATGTAATAAGAAACCTCTTTCTGCCAAATTTTGCACTGATCGGATATAAAATACAGTTAACATATATATGGGGGCTATATCTGAATCTGAACCGATTTTCTCCGAATTTAGCAGTATTCCTTAATGTAATAAGAAACCTCTCTTTGCCGAATTTCATGCTGATCGGATATAAAATAACATTTTTACAGTGCTTACACTTTAAATCGGGGGTAACGTATATATGGGGGCTAAATCTAAATCTGAACCGATTTATTCCAAATTTAACAGTGTTCATTCATATGATAAGAAACCTCCTTCTGCCGAATTTCAGACTGATCGGATATAAAATAAAGTTTTTACAGCGCTTACATGTCAAATCTGGGGTAACATATATATGGGGCTATATCTAAATCTGAACCGATTTCAACCAAATTCAATAGGGATCGTCCTTGGGCTAAATAAAACATATGTGTAAAGTTTCGTCGAGATCGGACCATAATTGCGACCTGTACTTTGATTACAAGAATACATGCACAGACAGACGGACAGACAGACAGACGGACAGACAGACAGACGGACATAGCTAAATCAACTCAGAAAGTAATTCTAAGTCGATCGGTATAATAAACGATGGGTCTATTTCTTCTCCTTTTGGGTGTTACAAACAAATGCACAAAGTTATAATACCCTGTACCACAGTGTGGTGTAGGGTATAATAACATTTTTACAGCGCTTACATGTGAAATCGGGGGTAACGTTTATATGGGGGCTATATCTAAATCTGAACCGATTTCTTCCAAATTTAACAGTGTTCATTCAAATAATAGGAAACCTCTTTCTGCCGAATTTCATACTGATCGGATATAAAATAACATTTTTACAGCGCTTACACTTCAAATCGGGGGTAACGTATATATGGGGGCTATATCTTTAATCTGATCTGATTTCTTCCAAATTTAACAGTGTTCATTCATATTATATGCAACCTCTTTCTGCCGAATTTCATATTGATCGGATATAAAATAACATTTTTACAGCGCTTACATGTGAAATCGAGGGTAACGTTTATATGGGGGCTATATCTAAATCTGAACCGATTTCTTCCAAATTTAGCAGTGTTCATGCATATAATAAGAAACCTCTTTCTGCCGAATTTCATACTGATCGGATATAAAATAACTTTTTTACAGTGCTTACACTTCAAATCGGGGGTAACGTATATATGGGGGCTATATCTAAATCTGAACCGATTTATTCCAAATTTAACAGTGTTCATTCATATGATAAGAAACCTCCTTCTGCCGAATTTCAGACTGATCGGATATAAAATAAAGTTTTTACAGCGCTTACATGTCAAATCTGGGGTAACATATATATGGGGGCTATATCTAAATCTGAACATCTTAACCAAATTCAATAGGGATCGTCCTTGGGCCAAATAAAACATATGTGTAAAGTTTCGTCGAGATCGGACCATAATTGCGACCTGTACTTTGATTACAAGAATACATGCACAGACAGACGGACAGACGGACAGACGGACAGACAGACAGACGGACATAGCTAAATCAACTCAGAAAGTAATTCTAAGTCGATCGGTATAATAAACGATGGGTCTATTTCTTCTCCTTTTGGGTGTTACAAACAAATGCACAAAGTTATAATACCCTGTACCACAGTGTGGTGTAGGGTATAAAAAATTAACGGTATTTGTTTTTGTGGCAAAAAATGCTAAATTTTTTCTGCCTTTGGCCTTAAAAACGCCTTTTTGTTTTCGTTTGTGAAAAAATGCTGCACTGTGAAAGGGCTTCGTTTTCTTTTGTAAAAAGTGTCAGAGACAACATCGTTTTTTAAAAAAGAAAACACCACAATATTATACTAGACCATGAGGTTGTTTATTAAAGGTCGTTCTTAGGAAGGTAATGTATATTTATCTTATGTAAGAACATTTTATTAAATGCAGAAAACAATCCATCAGGAACATTTCCTAAGTTACTTCAAATGATTCAATGAATTATTTAATTTAAATAATTTTGTTTAAAAAGATTGTTTTGAAAGTGGCTCGATTACATTCACCATTGAAAAAACTAGTTAATAGAACTTAAGGTTGGATCAACAGTTACGGTGAATGGATTGCGCTATCGAGAGATGATTAATTATTTTTTATGGTCCGAGTTGGATGGTATTGATCTGGACAACGTGTACTTTCAACAAGACGGCGCTACGTGCCACACAAGCAACGAAACCATTGCTCTGTTACGGGAAAAGTTTCCGGACCGTGTTATCTCTCGAAGAGGTGATCACAATTGACCACTTAGATCTTGTGATTTAACACCTTGCGACTTCTTCCTTTGGGCCACGTGAAAGATAAGGTCTACGCCAACAGCCCACCGTCGATTCAAGACCTCAAAGATAGAATTCGTGAGGCTATCGAGGACATAGGGCAGCCACTTTCCGATTTGGTTATGGAAAATTTCATGAAAAGGATATGGTCCTGTAAGCGTGGTCGTGGTGGCCATTTGGCTGATGTTGTTTTTCATTATTAATGGCATACCTTCCTCTTTATTATGAAATGAACATCCGATCATTTATCTCAAAAAATGAAATTTTTCTTTCAATACCAAAATAACACCTTTTGTTGGAAAACCCTTTATTATTAATAACAAATTTCTATATTGCCAGAAAAAATTTGACATTTCTGCATTATGCGCTTGTAGCAGTAGCAGCTTTCATTTGACATTTCTCAATTTCAGAATAACTCAATTTGAACTATGGAAAGATACACAATCGGGCAACGCGTTAAAGTTTTTTAAGCCTTTTACGAAAATGGGCGTTCAAATCAAAATGCATTTCGTGCACTTCGTGATGTTTTTTTGATCAGAATAATCGACCAAATGTGTCCACAATCGGGAGAATTGTGCGCAAATTTCAGCAAACCGGGTCTGTAGGAGCTATAGAAATAGTAGTTGATAAAAAAATATAAACATTAATAGAAAACATACTTGAATCATTCAATATTTTATTTTTGATTTATGAAATAAATATTAACTATTTTTGTCAAAAATTTTTCAAATCAAGTAAAAAAGTTCAGTCGTGTAAACCGTATGAATCCCCTCACCTTGACTCCCAAAAAAATATTCGTAAATTTATTTATTTTTTTGTGTTAATTAAATTGTTATCAATTTAAATTGCATTTAATAACTTTAAAGTATGTGTTGGAATTAAAGCTAAAAGCTGTTTACTTTTGGTACAAAATAGTCCATTTGTGTGGGAGGTGCCAAAAGGGGCGTGCCAATAACAGACGCTTTTCTTTAGACTCTAGATACTATAAAAACATTACACCGTACAAAATTTCAAGTTTTTGTATTCACTGGTATTAAAGTTCAAATCTGTTAACTTTTGATACAAAATGGTCCATTCGTGTGGGAGGTACCAAAAGCGGCGTGCCAATAACGTCCACTTTTCTGTGGACTTTATGTACTATAAAAGCATTAAACTGTACAAAATTTCAAGTATTTATATGCACCGGTATTAATGTTATAAGCTTTTAACTTTTGATGTAAAATGGTCCATTTGTGTGTGAGGTACCAAGAGAGGTGTGCCAATAGTGCCCATTTTGCTCTGGACTCTAGGTACTATAAAAGCATTGCACTATTACCGCATACCACTGTATGCACTGTCTATCTGCTGGCTGGTGAGCCATAGACGGACGGACATTGCTCAAATGACTGAAAATGACCCAAAACATACTTAGGGTCTTAGGTCACTCCTTCGGTGTGTTACATTTTTGGCTCGTAGCAAATGATATATACCCTCCTCTCTAAGGTGAGGGGATAATAATGGCAAAAGTCAAAAAATGTATTACCAAGACAAGCTTTCCTTTAAAGGGAGCATAGCCAATGTTTAGATAGTCATTAATTTAAATTCAAAAACTTTAGATTAAGGAAAATTTCGTTAATTTCATTAAATTTTCATTATTTTAATGAAAATTGTGATTGAATTGATGCCGAGGTCGCATACTTTATTTAAGAATGTGTTGTCATTAAATTTGTTACTATTTTTTTCAGTGTAATCATCCATAAAAATAGTACATAATTGATAAAAAAAATTATAAACATTAATAGGAAACATAAATCATTAAATATTATATTTTAGATAGAACCAATTTTATGAAAAAAAAAGTTACTATTTTTGTCAAAAAATTTAAAAAAATTAAGTAAAAAAAATACATTTATCAAAAAAATATTTTAGTGCATACCCGGGCTTGAGATATACCTTTGCCACAATCAATCAATTGTTGCCCCAAAGAAAATATCATCAATGTACTTGCTGTATTACATTAAATATGTTGTGATTATCGACTATGTTTTATTGTGATAAAAGCAATGCACACGACGCGGTTTATATATTTGTTTTGTTGGGTGGAACTATGCCGCAAGGAATATTTAATACCGAATAGAATTAAGGTCCTCAACGAACGATGTCCCTTTCAATGCAGAAATACTCGTTTTGTATACCATTAAGAGATTATATTACGTGGTTCGTTGAAAACCCAAGTACAAAATGAACCTAAATGCAAATGAAAATAATACGATTCTAATTAGTTAATGGACATCCTTTATCATTATTCCATAAGTAGGAAAATTAATGATCAGTTTTGTAATCAAAAATGTTTACATACATGTCTGTGCATATGTTCATTTTCTATTTACCTTTAAAACTGTGGGTCCGTCTGTTTTGTTTTTTCGTCTTCATGCTAATTGAATTTTCCCTTTGATGATGGCAACCTCAAAAACTTTTCGAGGTTGTTTATTTTGTAGTCTGTTTAATAGTTTTTAATTAAATTAAAGATATATTAAATTTCGAGAAAGAAAACCGCATAATTAAATATTATAAAAGTTAATCGGAGAAATTTTCATTTAAATGAACACCTAACGTCACAACTTAAATAATACCCTCACCTCCACGGAAAATTCTAGGCACACAAGAATTCGACTCCTTTCCGCCTATCAATTTTACAAAGCAATCTTTGAACCGCAATTTTAATTATTTTATTCTGCCGCTAAGTTTGTGTGAGTAAAATTAATTTAAATACGAGTGTGTGTACTAAAGTGTGAAAATCTTAAGTGTTTTAGATTTTTATCTAATTAGTTATGCATTTAAGTGAATATTTCAAATTTATATAATTAGCATACATTTCATTTCACAGTAGGTGACAAAACAATGGAATATATTTGGAAACCTAGAGCGCCCCAGTAGGCGAGTTGGTAGCGTACTCGCCTATGAGTTTGGGGGTTGTGGGTTCGAATCCCACCAGAGGCTCTGGTCTGTCGCTGCAAACATTAAGCCATATGGTCTTTGTAACCCGGCTTTCCCTGGACCTTATAATTAGAATATAAATTTACTTTGTATTGTAATTCATATAAATAAATAAATAAATATTTGGAAACCACAGAAATTTTATAAGTTTGCGGAAAGTATAGGATGTTTGTTAGAGGTAACATTTAGTCATTTCTGGCAATGTTATTATCAATAGTGCTTAGTTCGTTTTACCAGTTCATCGTGAATAGGCTAATGACAACTGTGCAAATTTATTTCGAAGACCATGTCATAGTTCGAGAATGTTACCATCCTTCCATGCTAATTTTTGGCCCAATGGACATATCAATAAACAAAATCTAAATTGGAGTTAAAAGAATTATGGGAACCAAATCGAATCTTACGATGCCGTAGAAGACAGCATTGTGCTAAAGATTGCCAAGATAATGCCCCGTTACTTGAAAAAGTTGTCCCAGTTTGTCTAATGCGGCTCATCAATGCCAGTCCATATGCTCCAAATTATATTCAAAAACTTATGGCAAAAGTTAATTATACCCTCACTTTAGTGTGACGAGGGTATATATCATTTGCTACAGAAAAAAGTGTAACACATCGAAGGAGTGATCTAAGACCCTAAGTATGTTCGGAGTAAATCCGTTTTGGGTCATTTTAAGTCGAATGAGCAATGTCCGCCCGTCTGTCTGTCTGCTGGCTGGTGCGCACGATAACCCTCGAAAGGAGTAGCCGATTGACTTCAAATTTGGTATGTGGTAATATTTTTTTCTATCTCCGGCTAAGTTCGAAGATGGGCCATATTGGTCCACTCCTTCTAGTACCTCCCCCACAAAGGGTTACAATGTTGTGAAATATTGATTCTTTAATAACTACTATACTACTTATTCTAATCGTCTCAAATTCCACACATAGTATTAGTTTATTAGTCGCTATCAACTCGAGAAAAATGGGCGAAGTTGTCACGTCCCTTTAGGTACCTCCCACACAAATGCACCGTTTTGCAGCAAAAATTAACAGCTTATAACATTAATAACGGTGTATAAAAATACTTGAAATTTTGCACAGTGTTATGCTTTTATATTGCCTACAGTCCGGAGAAAAATGGGCGTTGTTGCCGCGCCCCTTTTGGTACCTCCCACACAAAGGTACCATTTTGCACCAAAAGTTAACAGCTTATAACATTAATACAAGTGTATAATAATACTTGAAATTTTTTACAGTGTAATGTTTTTATAGTGCCTATAGTCCTGTGAAAAATGGGCGTTATCGCCACGCCCCTTTTTGTACCTCCCACACAAAATGGCCAAATCATACCACAATTTAATATCTCATAACGTGTATACAAGTGCACATAAGCGCTTATAATTCGGCGCAGTGCAATGAATTTAAAATATCTACTGTTCAGCGAAAAATAGGTGTATTTGTTAAACCCCTTCGGTAGCTCCCACACAAATTGACAGAATAATTCGTGTAATATTCAATATTACATTACTCGCAAAGTGAGGGTATACCTTAGTCGGTTTACCCGACTGAAACTTTCTTACTTGTTTTCAGTTTGTGATACTCACCATGCAGTGTATTCCATAGTATAATAACGAACATTAGTAATTATATAAAATACTATCTGGAACCGGTCCACTTTGTTGTCCCAGATTTCCGACGAGTTCCATTTTCGGACCGTGACCGGAAGACTGCCACGAAATACATATAACCGGTGATTCATCGTGAGGTTTGATTTTCAATATGCATTTTTTTACAGATCACGCGTGACTCATATCTAACAAATTAATTTTCTCGTGTTATAGCGCATTTCAGGTAATATTATATATTTGAGGATTCTGCAGTCACAGCATCAAATTTTCGCTATAAAGACGTCATTGCTTTCAACTATTTTGCAATATCTATATATCGTCGGCTTAATGCTATTTTGGTCCATATGCCATTTTTGTGTTTTTATACCCTACACCACACTGTGGTACAGGGTATTATAAGTTTGTTTCACGGCAGATGTTTGTAACACCTGAAAATAACACCGCTAGACCCACTTTAAAGTATACCGATCGACTCAGAATCACTAGCTTAAGAAAATCGGTTAAGATTTAGCTATAGCTCTCATATATATGTTTCGACCGATTTGGCCCTTTAGTTCTATAGAAGCTGTATTTTACATCCAATCGTTTTGAAATTTAGAATGGTAGAGTTTCTTGATCCATGAACCAACATTGCCGAATTTGAAGAAAATCGGTTAAGATTTAGCTATATATACATATATATGTTTCATCCTATTTGGTTCTTTAGTCCTGTAGAAGCTGTATTTTACATCCAATCGTTTTTATACCCTACAACACACTGTGGTACAGGGTATTATTTAAGTATAAAATGTCCCAAAAGTAAATTAATGTAAACAATTTATACTTGAATTACAAAATTTATATTTCAGGTATTCAATATTACGAGAGTGGTGTAGGGTATTATATAGTCGGCCCCGCCCGACTTTAGCCTTTCCTTACTGGTTTGAGTTAAGATTTTTAAGGACTGTGTGGTCAAAAGTGCGTGGAACTGACTAAACACAACGGCATACCTCGAGGGCAGATCATTAGATTTTCATGGATTTGGGCTTGATCAATTCGTTCTGGTCCAAAGATGGATACCGACGAGGCAACATTTTTTCCAGAAACGAAATCGCCATAAGCAGAATGGGGAGCGTAATATTTAGAGCATTAGCACTGCTGACACGTTCTGTTGGTGATGAGATTGTTTAAAAAGAGATGTTGCTGCACATCGGCTTTTGCATTATTATACCTCAAATATTTTCTCTGTATTTAATAAAACTTTTGAATAAACCATTTGAAGTGAGCGAATTACTCGAAGCAGCGAATATGTACAGGCTCGGATTTTTTACATTATATTACTGAATTTAGGCGCAACGAAGTTCGCCGGGTCAGCTAGTACTTTATGAAGTAGTGTCCACTCTTCATAGTAAGCATATTAAACTTCGTTTAAGAAGGTTTATGAGTGTTACAGGGGCTTGCAAAATACATCATATTTGAAATAGTCTTCCGCGGTTTTCTCTAAATGTATATATATTTTGCAAAAAATTTGAATACAGAATTGTAATCAGCGGTAAGTTTATACTCTACAGGTAAAGTTTATACTACTTCGAAAAATTATTGAATTTGGCGGTTTTTAAATTGTTAGCAATCTGGAAATCAAATAAAAAATGATAGTATCAAGTAGCCTGATTTTTCTACGTAAAAATACATAACAAAACAACAAAAACGTTAAAAAGGCGAGTTATGATTTTTTTTGGATTGGATATTTATTTGGATTTTATACGGTAGGTCAATCATGTGAAGCAAAAGCATTTGGCATCAAAATCTGATTTTCGAAAATCGAAATATAGCACCTTTTGGATATAAGCCATCGATATATACTTCTGGTAATTTCTTAAGTTTTTTTCTTGAATTTACAAAAAATAAAAGGATTTGGGGCAAGTGTGTATTGTTCCGATCCCGTCCATTTTTGGACCAATCACAGAGACTACCACCAGATACATACACAAAAATTAAACCTATTTAAATAGTGAACTTAAAGTGGCTACTCGCATACAAAAGAGATAACACAAATAACCCAACAAGCATCCTAGCGTTAATCAATGAAAAAAGAGCCGTTAGATGAGACTGACAAAAATATCGCTCCCCAGCACTAAGAAAAACACTTAAAGATTGGCAGAAGAGATTGAAATCAGCCCTAAAATCAGCTGAGGAAATTGATCTAACAAAATATTTGCAAACTTTGGATCCAACCCAGAAAACAGATTATGGTCTCTGGAAGGCCACAAATCTATCCACCCGTGATAGACGAAATAATTCATCGCCCAATATATCCGCCCGTGATAAATGATACAATCCCTCGCCCAATCTATCAGTCCGTGATGGCTGATATAATTCCTAGCTCAATCTATCCATCCGGGATAAATGACTTATGGCGATTTCGTTTCTGCAAAGAAGTGCAACATTTGCATTGCCCTTTTCCCTAAAACTGAAACTTTATACCACATTTTGGAATTTCGAAATAGATACTAGGTTTAATGCGAGGAAAACATCAGCTGTACTTAAAACCGGCAAATATTCTTTTTATTCAGAATTTCGCGTCGACGGGGCTAAATTTTTTTGAGAATCGAAATCACCATTAGTGATGTTAAAATCTCTGGATCCAACCCAGAAAACAGATTATTGTCTCTGGAAGGCCACAAAACAAATGCGAGGCCCTGTTGCACATGAATCCCCTTGAAAACGGGAGCTGGGCAAAAAGCACAGACGAGAAAGTAAATACATTCGCAAATTACCACGAGTCCGTTTTTACACCCAACAGTGGTACATCTGAAATATATCCGCCCGTGATAGATGATATAATTCCTCGCTCAATCTATCCGCCCATGAAAGACAACATAATTACTCGCCCAATCTATCCGCCCGTGATAGATGATATAATTCTTCGCTCAATCTATCCGCCCATGAGAGACGACATAATTCTTCGCCCAATCTATCCGCCCGTGGTAGATGATATAATTCCACGCCCAATCTATGGGCCTATGATAGATAATATACATCCTCCTCCAATCTATTCATCCGTGATAGACGAAATAATTCATTGCCCAATCTATCCGCCCGTGATAGATGATATAATTCCTCGTCTAATCTATCTGCCCGGGACAAATAATTTAATTCCTCGTCCAATCTATCAGCCCGTGATAGATGATATAATTCCTCGCCCAATCTATCCGCCCGTGATAGTCGATATAATTCCTCGCGCAATATATATCTATCTACGAATATATACATATATAAAAATAAGTTGATTTTCTTTGTAATTGATGTTCTCTGTAATGCGTGAACCGATTTTGTTTTTGTAAATTTCCAATGAAAGGTTACGTCAATGGCAAAGTTTTTATGTATGTATGGTCTTTGTATGTGCATTGGTGATTTTCGACCACTTGACCGCTGAGTCTCCTATAAGAGTTAGAAAGCTGAAATTTTGCACACACGTAGGCATGTGTGTTGTATAAACCACGGACTATTCACATATTCGTTTTTGGCCCGTGGTCAGTCCTCGCTTTACCAAAACTTTAATATTATTTTTGTCCTTTCAGAAGCCCCTTATAAGTACGGTGACCATCCGTACACTATTATAGTGAACAGTACACTATTTTAGACTCTTGTACACTATTTTTTTAATGTACACTATTTGTACACTATTTACCACAATGTCCGCTTTTGTACACTATTTTTTCTCAAATATATTCACTATTGTTCACTTTTTTCATCATTTGTCAAATATTTTAAAAATCGCAAAAAAAACACTTAGTCAACCTATATTTGGCAACTCTACATAACTGATTTTATTATAAAATATAGTCTGGCAACTATGTGCAATATGAGAAAAAAGTGCGCGAAAAGAGAAGAGTGTATTTGCTTGGAGTCTTGTCAAGTTTTATTATTGTAAATGTTTTGACTTTTGTGGAATGTGTGTGTGTGTGGTTTGTGTCATCTAGTTTGAATAACTGTTTAATTTTTTTACTGTCACCGAAAGCGGAAAAACAGTTAAAAGCAAAATATTGTATATTCATTCATACACAGTATAATATTTTGACGAGGATTCAATTACTTTCGGATTTGTGTGGATAAAATAGACTGAGGTAAATTAATTATTAAGTAATTATTGTTTTTTTGTACTGTAATAAAATATTTTTTATTTAAAATGTAGAAATGGCCCCAAGAAGAAAATGTACGTTTAACAATGATCTACAAAAAAGTATAGCGATGTAACGTGTACAACTTGCACATCCAGCTTTTCAATAGCTTTTGGAGGTCGCCGAAATATCGAACAGCACATTAATACCAACAAACATAAAAATACATTATTGGAAAGAAGTTCCAATAAAAAAGTAATCTCATTCAGCAGAGATATTGACTTCAAATCAAATGAAAAGCAGTTAGCTCTTGTCGGAGGAATTTGGACATATCATTCAATTCAACACAATTGTTCATTTCGTTCAAACGATTGTACTTCCAAATTGATTAAATCTAGCTTCGAAAGTAAATATTCCTGTGCTAGAACAAAATGTGGAGCAATCGCCACTAATGTTTTTGCACCGCTTTCGTTGGAACTAATAAAAGAAGACCTGGAGCGCTCCTACAGTATTACCGTGTATTTGGATTGTTCTAATCATGGATTTATTAAGCTTTGTCCAGTTTTAGTACGATATTTCTTACCAGACAGAGGAACTTTGGTAAAAATACTTACAATAAACGAACTAAAAGATGAAACTTCAGACATAATTTTATGTGGCTTACAAAATACGTTAAGAAAATTTGATATTAAAAGTAAAGTTGTGGCATTTTGTGGAGATTACACTAATTGTAACTTCGGTGGTGCGGCCAAAAGAGGCAAACAAAATGATTTTTATAAATTGAAACATTTTCTTGGAAAAAAAAAATTATTGGTCTCAATTGTGTTGCTCATATTTTAAATAATTGTATCCAAACGATGCTGAAGTTGTGATTATAAAAATATATTCATTCTTTTACATTTTTACGGTTGGGGTAGAAAAGTTGAAAGAAATTTGTGACAATGTTGATGTTGATTATAAAAAATTTTTGGGCCACAGTAAAACACGTTGGTTAACACTAATGCCAGCTTTGGGGCGAATAATAGAATTATTTGTACCCTTGAAAGAATATTTTCTTGAAGAGAAAAAATGTCCAACAGTATTGCTTAATTTTTTTAATGTTTCTTTCATAAATATATTCTTCAATTAGAATCACAAAATATGTCAATGCCTGAAGCAGCAGTAATTTTAAAAGATTTAAGGCCAATTCCACAATCTCCGGTTATCCTACAGTTAGAGCTAACCTACAGTTAGCTGTGAGTTAGCTCTAACCGGAGGTTATGAAATTGGGGGTTAAAGTTAAAAGAGCGTATGGATGAAGTATTTTTAACTCTTGCTGCCCAAAAAGCAATTTCAGATCTAGAGTCAGAATGATTTTGCATTACTATTTTGAAAGAAAAAGTTAAGATTTTTTACAAACTTGTATTGATTATCTGTACCAATGGGATGAATCATTCAGAGACATTGCGGGATTTGCTTGGGTGCTTTTAAATACTGTTCCATATTGGCAGATGGTAGAAAAATCCTTGACTAAAGTAACAGAAATTAGGGATGATTTAAATATTAATAATAATGACATATTTGATGAATTTTCTTATGTAAAAAGTTACACAAAAGCAGAAAAAATAGAAACATGTAAAAAATCCGAAATAGATCCTGACAAAAGGTGGGTTGTATGGTCAATTCACAGTCTGTGGCGAGTGTAGCAGTGACCAAAGCAATTTTCACTCTTTCAGTACCTAAAAAGTCCCGTGACTGCTGAGGCTCATATAAGAGCTAGAAAGGTGAAATTTTGCATATATATAGACTCAAGTGGTGTATAACGACTATTTAATTTTTTTTGGCCCGTGGTCAGACTCTTTAATATTATTTGGTATTTTATAAGAATCTGAAATGGTACAAAGATAAAAACCAGTAAGGAAAGGCTAAAGTCGGGCGGTGCCGACTATTTAATACCCTACACCACTCTCGTAATATTGAATAACTCTGATATATAAATTTTGTAATTCATGTATAAATTGTTTACATAAATTTACTTTTGGGACATTTTATACTTAAATAATACCATGTACCACAATGTGGTGTAGGGTATAAAAACGATTGGATCTAAAGAGCCAAATCGGATGAAACATATATATGGGAGCTATAGCTAAATCTTTACCGATTTTCTTCAAATGCGGCAATGTTGGTTCATGAATCAAGAAACTCTACCATTCTAAATTTCAAACCGATTGGATGTAAAATATAGCTTCTATAGAACTAAAGGGCCAAATCGGACGAAACATATGTATGGGAGCTATAGCTAAATCTTAACCGATTTTCATCAAATTCGGTAGTGTTGGTTCATGGATCAAGAAGCTCTACCATTCTAAATTTCAAAATGATTGGATGTAAAATACAGCTTCTACAGGACTAAATGGCCAAATCGGACGAAACATGTATATGGGATCTATAGCTAAATCTTGACCGATTTTCTTCAAATTCGGCAATGTTGGTTCATGGATCAAGAAACTCTACCATTCTAAATTTCAAAACGATTGGATGTAAAATACAGCTTTTATAGGACTAAATGGCCAAATCGGACGAAACGTATATATGGGAGATATAGCAAAATCTTAACCGATTTTCTTCAAATTCGGTGGTGTTGGTTCGTGGATCAAGAAACTCTACCATTCTAAATTTCAAAACGATCGGATGTAAAATACAGCTTCTATAGGACTAAAGGGCCAAATCGGACGAAAGATATATATGGGAGCTATATCTAAATCTGAACCGATTTCAACCAAATTCAATAGCGATCTTAACAGCCGCGAAATACTCTAAACTGCAAAATTTCAGAACGATCGGAGTGAAATTGCGACCTGTAGTCGACGAACAACTTTACATGGACGGACGGACGGACGGACGGACAGACATCGTTAAATCGACTCAGCTAGTGATTCTGAGTCGATCGGTATACTTTAAGGTGGATCTAGCTGTGTTATTTCCAGGTGTTACAAACATCTGCCGTGAAACAAACTTATAATAACCTGTACCACAGTGTGGTGTAGGGTATAAATATGCAGTATTACACACGGGAAAAACTAAGATTATGGTCAGCTTAGCGGTGGCCAAAGATTATGGTCAGCTTAGCGGTGGCCGTATGTCCAGCCTGAATCCGCATTTTAAATTCTGGAAATCATTTTCGAAATATAGGGTGATCCAAGTAGAGATACTTTTTTCAATAGCCTTTTTTTGACAGATCACGTGTGAGTCGTGCTGCCATGTTATTTTGTTGTTCAGGCGTAAGTCTTTTCATGATTAAATGCCAAACAATACTTAACAAAAATAACATGACATCATGACACGACTCACACGTGATCTGTCAAAAAAAGGCTATTGAAAAAAAGGCTTTTGTCAAAAGGCTTCAAAAGGCATCATGCAAGAACTACTAGACCGATTTCAAAAATGATTCTTTAATATGATAGCTTCTTGGCCAGAGATCGTTTTTAAAAAATAAGTGGAAGGGGTCAACATTAGGCGAGGGATTATTTAAAATTTTAATATCTCAGATAGTATTGATCGTAGGAGAACGAAATTTGGTTTTTGGCTATTATATAGAACTTCAACAAAAATGAACGGGATGTGGGTGTAGCAAAATTGGGCGTAGCATTGTTTGAAAATGTAATATCTCGGGAACTATAGACCATAGAAGAACAACATTTGGGGTCAATATTAGCACTTTCACCAAAAGTGGGCTGGATTGAATAAGAGGGCGTGGCAATATTTAAATTTTGAGTCTATTTATCGTAGAAGAACGAAATTTATTTTGTAAGTTAATGGAGTCAATATTAGACTAGCCACAAATAAATGTTAACAAATAAAATGTGGGCGCGGTAAAAAGTGGGCGTGGCATTATTTAAAATTTTAAAATCTCAGAAAGTAGTAATCGTAGAAGAACGAAATTTGGCACATAACTTTTTCGAGCTATTATCTAAAAATTCAATAAAAATGGAGTGGATCGGATAAGTGGGAGCCGCAAATGTGCGCGTAGTAATGTTTGAAAATTGTATATCTCGGAAACTATTGGCCATAGAAGAACGAAATGTGGATAGTTAGTTATTGGGTAATTTTTATAATAATTTTTTTTTGGTAATTTCACCAAAAATTTGGCGCTATTGAATGGAGCGTGGCAATATTTAATTTTTGAATATTTGTTTTGTATGTTATTGGAGTCAATGTTATTAATCTTTCCAAAAGTGAGCGTGATGGGATTAGTGGGCGTGGCATTATTTACAGAGAGAACATCTCGCAAATGGTCAATCAAAGAGGAACGAAATTTGGTATGCATGTTACTCGAGTTCGTATCAATAATTTCATCAAAAGTGGTCGGGATGAAATAAATGGGCGTGGCGTACTTTAAGAAGGGAATATCTCGTAAATCGTACAAAAATGACATTTAGTCTATCAGTTGGTAGATTCTACGGAAATAACTTCACCTGAAGGGGAAGGGTTGGGATAAGTAGACGTGGCTCCTCTCATACGAAGTAAATAACTAATATACCTAGATGTTCATGATACCGACTATCATTAAATTTAGTGTCCGTTCTTATGTTAATCGGACCGGTAGCATGCTGCTCCCATCTCTACATATATATGTGTGTATCAACATTTCTGTGATATATGTATTTGTAGGTGAACGACCCAATAACAAATAGAGCGCTCTATTTATACCCTACACCACACTGTTTTTTGTATTGTTACTTGGTCGTTTAAGATTTGTAAAAAATTAGGAGTGGGCTTGATTTAAATCGGAGCATTGGAATTATTATCTGAATTACTATAAGATTTCTGAAAATTCTTTATACTGTATTTTATGGTAAAACCAGTAAGGAAACGCAGAAAGTCGGGCGGGGCCGACTATATAATACCCTACACCTCCCTAAGGGCCATTGCGATAATAAATTGGAATAATTGGTAAATGGATAGGAACATATTATCTAATTCTGAACTGATAATAGCTAAATTAAGCAATATTCGTTCCTAAATTGAGAAACATCTTTCTGGAAAATTTTAATGATCGGAAGTAAAGTACAACTTCTATAGCGCTTTGATACCAAATATATGGAGGTTATATATAAATCTGAACCGATTTTCCCTGAATACTCAATTATGTAAAAAGACCTCTTTCTGTCGAATTTCGTACTGATCGGACATAAAATACAGTCTCTACAGCGCTTACATGTCAAATCGGGGGTAACATATATATGGGGGCTATATCTAAATCTGGCAGTGTTTCTTTGAGTAATAAAAAACCTCTTTCTGCCTTTTGCACTGATCGGATATAAAATACAGTTTCTACAGCGCTTACATGTCAAATCGGGGGTAACATATATATGTGGGCTATATCTAAATCTGAACCGATTTCCCTCAAATTTGGCAATGTTAATCCATGTAATAAGAAACCTCTTTCTGCCGAATTTCGTACTGATCGGATTAAAAATACACTTTTTACATCGCTTACATTTAAAATCGGGGGTAACATATATATGGGGGCTATATCTAAATCTGAACCGATTTTCCCCAAACTTTGTATTGTCTCTAAGTGTATCATAAGACTACTCTCTGTCAAATCGGTTCAAAAATGTTGCTTATACAGTGCATATATGCCAAATCGGAGGTACATATATATGGGAGCTATATGTAAATCTGACCCGATTTTAACCAATTTCAATAGGGATCGTCCTTGGGCCAAAAAAGAGCACTGTGCTAAATTTAATCACAATCGGACCATAAATACGACCTGCACTTTGATTACAAGAATACATGGACAGACAGACGGACATGGCTAAATCGACTCAAAAATTGATTCTATGACGATCGGTATAATAAACTATGGTTCTATTTCTTCTCTTTTTGGGCGTTACAAAAAAATGCACAAAGTCATAATACCCTGTACCACAGTGTGGTGTAGGGTATAAAAAGTATTCGATATTTGGATGGACAACAAGACTGTCTGAATGCAAAGGATTTTAGAGATAATTTCTGTATTGGAGATCACGGAAACAACGGAGATAGAGTGTAATAAAAATTCTACTTTTAGCACCAATGACATTTATAAATGTTCGCATGCGAAGCAATCAAGCTTACAATGAAGGATGTTGAAAATCTGTCAAAGATGTAAAATTAAAGAAATCGCCCGGTGTAGATGGTATAACAGCGAAATTGATAAAAGAGCTTCCGTTCTCAGCCGTGATTCAATGCTATTCTGCGTTTAGGTAACTTCTTCCTGTCTTGAAAGAGGTCAGAAATCGAGATGATACTGAATCCAGGAAAAGATCCATCTTAAGTTAAATCCTATCGCCCTATAAGCCTACTATCGATATTATCAAAAATGTTCTGAGTCTTTTCTTCTGAAGAAAATCACTCCTCATGTTATTTCTAACAATATTATACTTGGCCATCAGTTTGGTTTTCGAAATTCATAATGCTATAGAACAGATACACCGTATCGCAACCTATATCAGAAGAGCTTTTGAGAAAAAAGAAAACTGTTTGGCGCTTTTCATAGATATTTCCCAAGCATTTGACTAAGTCTGGCACGAAGGACTTTTGTACAAAATATGCGACCTTCTGCCAATAAACACTCATAAACTGTTCAAGATTTATTTGACTAGCCGGTCTTTCCAAGTTAAATCAAATGGCATTTTTAAAGCCCTAAGAAAATAAATGCCGGTGTTCCACAGGGGAGCATTCTTGGCCCTATACTGTACGTTATTTTTACGCAGATATGCCATTAACCAACTTTACTCACACATCTACCTTTGCTCACAAAAGCCCTTCAGTCATCACATCACACATAGTCTCTAAGTATCTCAAATAAAAGTTAAAACAAATCAACTTCAGTGGCTTATCAGTCAAAGATCTGCCCTAGAGTATAAAGTTCTTTTATACAAAAAGTTATTAAAGTCCATTTAGACATATGGTATCCAGCTCTGGGGTACATCGTGCGCTTCAAATGTATGCAAATTACAAAGAAAACAATGGAATATTCTTCGTTTAATTACAGGTGCACCTTGGTATATAAGAAACGCTAACATCCATCATCTCAACATGCCAATAGTAAAAGAGGAAATTGAAAAATACTGCCGGCGTTACGTGGGAAAACTATTGTATCATCAAAACATCCTGGATGGATAACTACTACATTTTGAAGGTCATACACGCCTTAAAGTATACCGATCGACTCAGAATCACTAGCTGTGTCGATTTAACGATGTCTGTCCGTCCGTCCGTCCGTCTGTCCATGTAAAGTTGTTCGTCGACTAAAGGTCGCAATTTCACTCCGATCGTTCTGAAATTTTGCAGTTTAGAGTATTTCGCGGCTGTTAAGATCGCTATTGAATTTGGTTGAAATCGGTTCAGATTTAGATATAGCTCCCATATATATCTTTCGTCCGATTTGGCCCTTTAGTCCTATAGAAGCTGTATTTTACACCCAATCGTTTTGAAATTTAGAATGGTAGAGTTTCTTGATCCATGAACCAACATTGCCGAATTTGAAGAAAATCGGTTAAGATTTAGCTATAGCTCCCATATATATGTTTCGTCCGATTTGACCCTTTAGTCCTATAGAAGCTGTATTTTACATCCGATCCAATCATTTTGAAATTTAGAATGGTAGAGTTTCTTGATCCACGAACCAACACCACCGAATTTGAAGAAAATCGGTTAAGATTTAGCTATAGATCCCATATACATGTTTCGTCCGATTTGGCCATTTAGTCCTATAAAAGCTGTATTTTACATCCAATCGTTTTGAAATTTAGAATGGTAGAGTTTCTTAATCCATGAACCAACACTACCGAATTTGAAGAAAATCGGTTAAGATTTAGCTATAGCTCCCATATATATGTTTCGTCCGATTTGGCCATTTAGTCCTATAAAAGCTGTATTTTACATCCGATCGTTTTGAAATTTAGAATGGTAGAGTTTCTTGATCCACGAACCAACACCACCGAATTTGAAGAAAATCGGTTAAGATTTAGCTATAGATCCCATATACATGTTTCGTCCGATTTGGCCCTTTAGTCCTATAAAAGCTGTATTTTACATCCAATCGTTTTGAAATTTAGAATGGTAGAGTTTCTTAATCCATGAACCAACACTACCGAATTTGAAGAAAATCGGTTAAGATTTAGCTATAGCTCCCATATATATGTTTCGTCCGATTTGGCCATTTAGTCCTATAAAAGCTGTATTTTACATCCAATCGTTTTGAAATTTAGAATGGTAGAGTTTCTTGATCCACGAACCAACACCACCGAATTTGAAGAAAATCGGTTAAGATTTAGCTATAGATCCCATATACATGTTTCGTCCGATTTGGCCCTTTAGTCCTATAAAAGCTGTATTTTACATCCAATCGTTTTGAAATTTAGAATGGTAGAGTTTCTTGATTTATGAACCAACATTGCCGCATTTGAAGAAAATCGGTAAAGATTTAGCTATAGCTCCCATATATATGTTTCATCCGATTTGGCTCTTTAGATCCAATCGTTTTTATACCCTACACCACACTGTGGTACAGGGTATTATTTAAGTATAAAATGTCCCAAAAGTAAATTTATGTAAACAATTTATACATGAATTACAAAATTTATATATCAGAGTTATTCAATATTACGAGAGTGGTGTAGGGTATTACATAGTCGGCACCGCCCGACTTTAGCCTTTCCTTACTGGTTTTAAATTAAAACTAATCAAAAATTAAATTATGAATTCTTAAATTTGAAATTTTAACCTTTTGTTAAAGTAAAAAATCGTCAATGGTTTATTCGCATTGGCAATAACCCAGATAATAGTATACTACACGGGGCAAAATCGCCTTTTTTGATATGTTTGAATCGAACACAAATTTTTAAATATCTTATCTTCTTAGCAAATAAATTTTATTTGAAAATCAATAAAATATATTTGGAACGCATATATTAATATATTACAACAAATTATATTTGCAAACTAAATTTCTCAAATAAAATATGTGTTTAAATACAAATAAAATTATTATTTAGGAATTTTTCCAAATATATTTTATTTAAAAAATATTTCCAAAACTTTTGGTTAAGATTTAGCTATAGCTCCCATATATATGTTTCGTCCGATTTGGCCATTTAGTCCTATAAAAGCTGTATTTTACATCCAATCGTTTTGAAATTTAGAATGGTAGAGTTTCTTGATCCACGAACCAACACCACCGAATTTGAAGAAAATCGGTTAAGATTTAGCTATAGATCCCATATACATGTTTCGTCCGATTTGGCCCTTTAGTCCTATAAAAGCTGTATTTTACATCCAATCGTTTTGAAATTTAGAATGGTAGAGTTTCTTGATTTATGAACCAACATTGCCGCATTTGAAGAAAATCGGTAAAGATTTAGCTATAGCTCCCATATATATGTTTCATCCGATTTGGCTCTTTAGATCCAATCGTTTTTATACCCTACACCACACTGTGGTACAGGGTATTATTTAAGTATAAAATGTCCCAAAAGTAAATTTATGTAAACAATTTATACATGAATTACAAAATTTATATATCAGAGTTATTCAATATTACGAGAGTGGTGTAGGGTATTACATAGTCGGCACCGCCCGACTTTAGCCTTTCCTTACTGGTTTTAAATTAAAACTAATCAAAAATTAAATTATGAATTCTTAAATTTGAAATTTTAACCTTTTGTTAAAGTAAAAAATCGTCAATGGTTTATTCGCATTGGCAATAACCCAGATAATAGTATACTACACGGGGCAAAATCGCCTTTTTTGATATGTTTGAATCGAACACAAATTTTTAAATATCTTATCTTCTTAGCAAATAAATTTTATTTGAAAATCAATAAAATATATTTGGAACGCATATATTAATATATTACAACAAATTATATTTGCAAACTAAATTTCTCAAATAAAATATGTGTTTAAATACAAATAAAATTATTATTTAGGAATTTTTCCAAATATATTTTATTTAAAAAATATTTCCAAAACTTTTGCTGAGTTTTTCATATTTCAGTTTCAATTTTTCTTGGGTTTCGAATTGTACCTCCCAGTTATGATACCATATGCAGCATTACCTTCTGTTTTAAATCAATAATTTCAAATTTCTGAGTATTCCAAGCCATCATTAGTCGTCAATCCTCTAAGTACTTTATATTGATCCAAGATTATATGATTTCAATTATTATTTTTTACGAACATTAAAAATTTCTAAAAATTTAACTTTAAATTACTGAAAAATGTGAGATAATTTAAATATTTTATGAATACTTAAATGCAAATAAATATTTGTTTCGGAAATAATGGTCCCAAATAAAAACATATTGGAGTGTAAACAAATATTTAGTTTAGAACAACATCTTCCCAAATACACAATTTTTGTGTGTACCAAACATTACATGCTTAGAGTCTACCCCAAACATATATATGTTTCAAGCCGAATATGTTTGGGACAATATACTACAGAAGCGATTTTTTTCAGCGTGTAGGTTAAGATTTGTTCACTTATTGTCATTTTCATTGTTTAATAAGGAACGATTCAATAATAAATGCAATGAATTGGAAAAAATACAGTACTCTCGCTAACAAATAGTCAATATTGTCATACGATCAGTATATACACATGCATTTGTGGGTTCAAAGTTCATAAGGGACTTTTTAAGTACTGAAAGAGTGGAAATTGCTTTGGTAACTGCTGCACTGACCACATACTGAGAATTGACCATATTGGCAACGTTAGATATGTTACCAGAGGCAGAGGTTAGGGATATATTTTGAAAAGGCTTAAGAAATTTCAAAACACGGTATTATATCCGGTTTGAGCGCAGACTGGACACCGAACTGTTGTTTTCGCATCTCCTGTAAAAAATTAATTTGAATCGGCTAAAAAAAAGTAATGATAGTTTTTTCAAATTTCTGGTTTATTGGAATGGTTGAACTTGTCATTTAATAATGAAACGCAATATCATTACTACCACGACTGGCTCGGCAGTACCTTATACTATCAACCCAATTTTTCAGTACATTTTCGATTGTTTCGGGTCGAATCGCTTCAATTGTCTCTGGATGCTTTGCGTAACATTTATCCTTAATGGCTCCCCACAGAGAATAATCCAAAGGGCTCAAACCACAAGTAATACTAATCGCTAGTTAAAATTTAATATTTTAAATGGCCCACCCTTTACATATACATTTTTATGATCTGGAAATAACTATTAAAATTAGTGAAATAATAAAAATTTTTCTGGTCACTGTTACACTGACCACAGTCAGAGAATTCAAAATTATTTTTCGTGCTTATAATTTTCGTTTATAGTACTTCATATTTACAAAGTTTTTAGAAGCCTCCATAAGAGGCTATTTGATCTAGTCTGTACTGATTATAACACGAAAACAAAAAATTTAGGCAATGGTAACAGATATTTTTGGTTTTCGTTTTTTGTCGGTTTGACAACAGACCCATCATAAAATTGCTATTTGTTTGCTTAAGCATGACGTCTACAGAGCATGACGTCTATTTTATTAAAACTTGGTGCACAGATACGCCAACATTTTGAAAGTTTCACACTTTGATTTTGGATTTTTACCAAGTGATTTTCGGCTTCTTCACCGCCAATTGAATACGTACAGCAAAAAGCTCTATATATGGGCTACTTTAGATATGTATGGTTCGTAATCGGTGCTGGTGCTATTGAAACTTTAGGGTTTTTGTAGTATTATTTTTTGTCCGACATATTGCCAGACTTGACTCATCTCAGAGAATATGACTGGAAGATACTGAGAAAATTCGTGTCTAGTACCGATTTTCTGTAACTCGTGAGGTATAAAAAGATCATAAATAAGGAGCGCACAACAGGCCGAACCACTGGCTTAAGTGTATGTTCATGGACATGAGACGTTGAAACGTCTCCCCTCTTCAACCTAACCTAACCTAGTATTAGTTTGTAAAGGTTTTTAGCTTAGATCATGGACCAAAAAACGACTATGTGAATAGTCCGCATGTTATACAACACTCGAGTCTATACATAGGCAAAATTTCTAGCTTTTTACCTCTTAGCAGTGGAGCCGCAATGGTCAAGCGGTCAAAAGTCACTTGGTGTTGTATTGAATCAATTGGATATCCGTATACACAGATAAATTTGTGGGATCATAGCTCATAAGAAGACCTCGGATTTTTGTATATCTTTAAATTTTCATCCGATTTGAACCAAAATTTGTATTTAGACGTTTCATAACACAAATTTTAATAATTTGAGTGCATATCAAAAATATATAGAAAATATGCACAAAATATGCAAAAAATATCCAAAAACCAGTAAGGAAAGGCTAAAGTCGGGCGGTGCCGACTATATAATACCCTACACCACTCTCGTAATATTGAATAACTCTGATATATAAATTTTGTAATTCATGTATAAATTGTTTACATAAATTTACTTTTGGGACATTTTATACTTAAATAAAACCCTGTACCACAGTGTGGTGTAGGGTATAAAAACGATTGGATCTAAAGAGCCAAATCGGATGAAACATATATATGGGAGCTATAGCTAAATCTTAACCGATTTTCTTCAAATTCGGTAGTGTTGGTTCATGGATCAAGAAACTCTACCATTCTAAACTTCAAAACGATCGGATGTAAAATTCAGCTTCTATAGGACTAAAGGGCCAAATCGGACGAAACATATATATGGGAGCTATAGCTAAATCTTAACCGATTTTCTTCAAATTTGGCAATGTTGGTTCATGGATCAAGAAACTCTACCATTCTAAATTCAAAACGATCGGATGTAAAATACAGCTTCTATAGCACTAAAGGACCAAATCAGACGAAAGATATATATGGGAGCTATATCTAAATCTGAACCGATTTCAACCAAATTCAATAGCGATCTTAACAGCCGCGAAATACTCTAAACTGCAAAATTTCAGAACGATCGGACCTGTAGTCGACGAACAACTTTACATGGACAGACGGACGGACGGACGGACAGACATCGTTAAATCGACTCAGCTAGTGATTCTGAGTCGATCGGTATACTTTAAGGTGGGTCTAGCTGTGTTATTTTAAGGTGTTACAAACATCTGCGTGAAACAAACTTATAATACCCTGTACCACAGTGTGGTGTAGGGTATAAATATTTGAAAAAAAAATCAACGAACAAAATATAGTTGAAAACAATACAGTACAAAGTGGGCGTTATTGCCACGCCCACAATGTTAAAATTTCACAAAATTGTTACCATTTGTGTGAGAGGTACCAGAAGGGGCATGGCAATAACGCCCACTTTGTACTGGACTGTAGGTACTATAAATTGGGCGGTATCAAAAGGTGTGTGGCATATTCTTTCTTTTTCGTCCAGCTTATAGAGACGGTAAAATGATTACTATGTATGAAATTTTACAGAATTCCCATGAGTAGTATAGAAGTGGCAAGAGTTTTAACATGCCCAAAAATGTTAACCATTTGTGGGGGAGGTACCACAAAGAGTAGACCAATATGGTTGTCCATCAAACATAAACTGGGTTTGAATCAAATATTACCACGTACGAAATTTTAAGCCATTCGCGCACTCCTTTCCAGGGTTATCGTTAGCACTTTTCAGGATAATCCAGGATTAAGGACATTTTCGACCTTTTGATGTCCTTAATACACAAAAATTCGTTACTTAATTTATAAATCTTATAGAGGATGTTAACATCTTTCAAATGGCACTTACAGTATCGGACAATACATCTTGGACTAACTTCATACTTCTGTTCAATCGCCAATGATATCAATGATATATTCCAAAAATTGTACCCTCTTATCTAAGAAATTGCATCAATTTAACAAAAAATGGCAATTTGGCTGCTTAAATTATTTGAAATTAAAGTTTATTTCACAAAAAAAAACAAAAAGGTCTAAAATTCGCACGACAATACATATTGACCTATGTATTTCAAACGGGTGATCCAAGTAGGGATACTTTTTTCAATAGCCTTTTTTGACATATCACGTGTGAGTCGTGTCATGCTGTCATGTTATTTTTGTTAAGTATTGTTTGGCATTTCATCATGGAAAGACTTACGCCTGAACAACGTTTACAAATCGTTCAACTTTATTACGAAAATTCACGTTCTGTGAGGAATGTGTTTCGTGCACTTCGCTCAACTTATGGCCAACGTAATCGAGTCATCGAAAATTGGACTCAACGGATGGACCATCTGAGACGTAGCCGCGGCCAACAGTTAATAGACATAATCTTCAAAAAATAAATGCCAAAGAATGTTCTTTCAAATGATAATAAACATTCCCCATTCAATTTGAATTTTCTGTTTTTTTTCTTTAAAAAAAAGTATATATCTATCAAAATAGTGATAAGCATCTAAAAAATTCAGGTTGAACCTCATATTTTAGCACAACTGGAGAACTATTAATCCTAATTATTTTTTTCATCCTATTAGCGGTTTCAAAGATAACTTAGAAGACACTGCGAAAAATCCCATTTTTGAGAAAATTTTAATACTTTTTAATTAAAACCTCTTAAAATCATCGAAAAACTTTATTTTGTCGTAAAGTCTGATAGGTCATGAATTAAATGAGACTAATTGAATGAGAGAAGAATATCGATGCATAATTTTAAAAGTTGTTGTGTAAAATTGTCGCCGAAAAATATTTTTTTTTAATTTTTTATTTTTTTTTAAAGTTGGAGAAAAAGTTTGTCGAAAACAATTTGGGCAAAATTTTCTAAATACAGTCGAGCACATTTACAACGAAGTCTGAGGGATTATAAATGTTAGTTTGTTATTGACGAAGTTCGTATATCCGGGTGTATAAAATATGGTCATTAACCGCCAGCCAAAATTGTTTTGTTGTTTATGTTGACAAATCTATGTCCTAGCTTCTTTTAAGAAGGAGATTTCGAATACGAATTCAAAAAACCCTAAAAACCCTAGGGAAGCGAAGTTTTGCTCTTCAATATTCCCGCAGCCGTTGGTAGTTCTGAGTCTAATATATCCTTGTATAACAAATTCATTACTATCATATCTATCACTTTCAGAAGGTAATCACTTTTGAAAATAATTGCTGACCAAAACTGTATAACAGCCTCCACCATTGTTTGCTTATCAAAACACGGACCGATATACCCCATTTTCACTAGAGACGATTTAATTCAATATAAAGCACAAAAAGCTTACGTTTCCGCATGATGTGTTAAAAAAATCGACCTCTAGAACGCTAAGACCTCTAATCGGAAGGTACCTTTTATGGGAGTAATATTAAAATATGGACCGTTGTTTCACATTTGTACTAGGAACGATTAAGTGCAATATAAAGTATACATTTTTAAATTTCAGGCAAATCTATTGAAAACTGTGTTCTCTAGAGTGCCAAGAAGTGATATTGGTGGGGGACCTTTATATGGGGCTATATCAAAACATGGACCTATGTCCCCCATTTTTATTAGGGACGATTAAGTCAAACATTAAGTATGAATTCTCAAATTTTACCCACATCAATTGAAGAATCCGTTCTCTAGAGCGTCAAGAAGTGGCATCGGTAGGGACCTTAATTTGGAGGCTATACCTAAAAATGGACCGATGTTCCCCATTTTTACTAGCGACAATATTTAGTATGAATTCTTAAATTTCAGCCAGGTTTTATTTTTCAGGTTTTAGGTTAGGTTGGCAGCCGTATTTTTTTACCAGCTCACATAGACCAGTTTAGGTCCCTAATGTTACCACGGGCTGAAATGCCCCTCATCGAAACCAAACTGTTTGATATAAAAATTTATCGATAGTACGAATATCGGTACCGGAAAGATCTGTTAGACTGCCTAGAAAGGCCAACCCCAGTATGTCGTTTACTCAAAGCGAGACTGTCGCGTAGCAAGTGTCCAATGCTCTCCATTTCTTCCTCATCTCCACAGCTTCTGCAGAAGTCATTGGAGTCAATACCCAATCTTTTGGCATGTTCACCGATCAAGCCGACGTTGACAATCTTTTCCACTCTAGTGCGAGGAGATATTTTGACCTTCTCAGGTCATACCTTGGCCAGATTTGTCTGGCTACCCTGCAGTAGCCAATTTCTGTCCATCTTTCGTTGGACTGCCTGATTGCCTCTTGCCTAAGCCAAAGCTTGCACGTGGATAGTGGCGCACCAATATAAGCAAATTCCTCGAGAATTTGTAATGTCGTCTCTTTCCTAGCAAGTTCATCAGTTTTGCAGTTCCACGGGATATCCCTATTCCCAGGCACCCATAAGAGATCTGCGGCAGTCGAGGGCTGTTTGTGAAGTTAGGGATGTGGCCTCCAGAGAATTGATGGCAGCCCGGCTGTTCGAGTAAATGACAACGACAGTGTTGGTTTAGGTTTAGGTTAGCGTGGCAGCCGTATTTTTTATACAAGCTCACATAGCTCAGTTTAGATCCCTAGTGTTGGTTACTATGTTGCGACTCAGCCACTTGGCGTCTTTCCATATTGCCATTATTTCGGCTCGATAGACGCTGCAGGTATCTGGTAGTCTGTGAGCTATATCCAAACTAAGTTCTTCACAGTGTACTCCGAAGCCAACCTTTTCATCAAGCTTCGAACCATCCGTATAGAAGTGGAGAGGGTTTCTATTACCTGGTATTCTGCCAGCCCATTCATCTCTGGCCGGAAGCATCATGATGTAGTTCCTTCCGAGGTGTACACAGTTGGTATATAGTCCACTCGGTCGGTTACCATAGCACTACACTTTAATATCCTCATGTGACCGTAGTTCTTGTAACTCCACATTGATAGACAGTTTAATCTTATTGCCGTTCTGGTTGCAACTTCTCTCGCCACAATATTAATCGGCAGTATATGGAGTAGGGCTTGCAGAGACTCAATCGTTGTAGTCCTTAAGGCTCCGCTTATGATCAGGCAGGCAGTTCTCTGAACCTTTGACAGTAGGTTTGTGATGGTTAGTTTGTCAGTTGCCGTCCACCATACCACAATGCCGTATAACAGTATTGGACGAACTACTGCTATATATATCCAATGGACGATTTTAGGAGATAGGCACCACAGCGACCCTACAGTCTTTTTGCAGGAATATAAGGTGACGCTAGCCTTCCTTACACCTTCCTTACACCTTCCAATACGTTAAGTCAAAACAACAGTTTCCTATCTAGAATTATTCCTAAAAATTTTGCACTTTCAGAAAAGACAATATCTGTTCCAGTTATCCGAGGAGGGACCCTAGACATGTGGGACCTTGTTCATCCTAGTAAAGAGAACCAATTCAGTCTTGTTTGGGATAACGCCTAAACCGCTGCTTCTGTCCCATCTAGCCAACTTGTCCAGAGCCATCTGTAGGATGTCTCTGAGGACGTTTTCGAATTTGCCACTCACTGCGACTCATTGCCACGTCGCACGATGGGAAATATGATGAAATATACGCGCATAGGACTTTGAAAACATCTTTCAAAAATCAATTTTTTGGGAGTGTTATTTTATTGAGGATAACATTTAATGAAAATACCTAAAAATTTTATGCAAATATCTCCAGGCGATTTCGAGTTATGACCATTCAAAGTTAGTCTTTTTTACTAATAAATGCAAATAGCATTGCGATGATAAAATGCATATACTAAAATGCTTGTAGAATTCGCGTATATTCCTGAAATGCGATAGGACTTTTAGTACTATTCATCTTAATTTTTGTGTATAAAACGTATTTTTAACGCCTTCCAAGGAAGAGATATTTCAAAGTAAAAAAACAGTTTTTTTTTTGTTTTTCAAAAAAATGATCCACAGTAAATGGAATACAACTTTTTTGGATCACGTGGGATCACTACCATATGACATAGAGAATAGAGGTGACTTAGGAAAGAATCCAACGGTACCTAGTTTATCTGCGACTTTTTGCGATTATGGCAGATTTTTGTACTTTAAAAATGTGCTTTTTTTTCTTTAAATATAGAAAATATGTGTGGGAGCTATATCAATCTATGAACCGATTTTTCCGAAACATATGGACCGATTTTCTTGGTTAAAAAAAATAACGTTTGTGAAATTTCGGCAAAATCGGATAATAATTACGAAGGGTACTGAACGGTCGAGAATAAATGGATTAACACGCGGCTGCAAGTTTTATCAAGTACGATTAAAAATAGAGATCTTGTTAATATTATAAGGATTATAGTAATTTATATACTTCACTTTTTCTAAAAAACCTATAAAAATGTAGTTACAATAAAATATATACGCTTCCGCAGTTTGCGTGTATTAGGGTGGACCGATTATTTTTATACCCTCCACCATAGGATGGGGGAATATTAATTTTGTCACTCCGTTTGTAACACCTCTAAATATTGATCTGAGACCCCATAAAGTATATATATTCTTAATCGTCGTAAAATTCTAAGACGATTTAGCCATGTCCGTCCGTCTGTGGTAATCACGCTACAGTCCGCAATAATAGAGCTAGGTTGATAAAATTTGGTACAAATACTTCTTATAGTTGCAGGTTGTTTGGGATTGCAAATGGGCGATATCGGTCCATATTTAGATATAGCTCCCATATATATCATCTATATTGTTGTGATTCCTACTGTTCTCATCTACTATATGTTTCCTACTGTTCTCATCTACTATATTTTTTTTGTGTTTTTACTTGTTTGTTTTTAATTCAACTTTCTATTATTATCAGTCTACGAACCATTGTGTAAAGTACATTATAGTAAAATTGCAGCTTTCAAAAATATTGCAGCCCACAATTTTATCCTATTTAAGTTGTCTTAGTTTCAATTTGAAAAGCATGGCAGGTTTTGTAGACTTTTTTCGCAATGTTGACAAACATATTTTTGAACTTCAATGGTCTGCATATTTAAAACGCAGCAACACACAATCAAACACCTCAAACAGATTTTAAACTAAATTTTGTCATCTTTAATTTAAAATCAAGATCACTGAATTTGGCACGATATTCGGAGTTTTACACTAATTTCCACAAAGTCGATTTTGAAGTCCCACTGTGCGATAAATGGTAACAGTAAGAAAAATCTGGCTACACCAAATTATTCTCCAAAGAATTCTCTTGAAAATGGTCCAAACCGTTGGACTCTATCTCTTACGGTATAGTCGTGAGATTAAAAATATTGCTATGCGCGCGTATTTACCCATTTTTTCCCATTGTGCGTCATCCGCATATGCCACCGGTAGGTTCCAAATTAGTAGAGGCAGTACTCCTCCCTCTGTTTACAAACCTTGTTAGATTTGTAGACCCAAGACATGGTGTTATGCGTCTTCTGTTGAGCAGGCTTTGAATTAGTCTAATCAAACTAGAGTTAACTTTTAGATGTGACAGTGTCGCAATTACCGCATCTGAGTGAATGTTGTTGTCAAGAAATGCCATCATGTTGAATTCCTTGAAATGCATGGACGATTCGATAGTACTCACAAGCAGCGTTATCGTTGAGAAATTTCAAAAAGTGGGACAAAAAGGGGATTGTTTTTAAAAAAGTGGCACAAAAAGGGTATTTTCCAAAAAAAAAAAGTCGCAAACATTTTGTAAGTTCGATTTAAATAAACAAAACGGTTAAATTGAATAAAAAAAGTAACCAAAAAACAACTCAGTTCATTAAAATAACAGTTAAAATACACATTACAAATAAAAAACCAGTAAGGAAAGGCTAAAGTCGGGCGGGGCCGACTATATAATACCCTACACCACTCTCGTAATATTGAATAACTCTGATATATAAATTTTGTAATTCATGTATAAATTGTTTACATAAATATACTTTTGGGACATTTTATACTTAGTGTTACGGTAGTGTTGGTTCATGGATCAAGAAACTCTGCCATTCTTAATTTCAAAATGATTGGATGTAAAATACAGCTTCTACAGGACTAAAGAGCAAAATCGGACGAAACATATACATGGGAACTATAGCTAAATCTTAACCGATTTTCTTTAAATTCGGCAATGTTGGTTTATGGATCAAGAAACTCTACCATTCTAAATTTCAAATCGATTGGATGTAAAATACAGCTTCTATAGAACTAAAGGGCCAAATCGGACGAAACATATATATGGGAGCTATAGCTAAATCTTAACCGATTTTCTTTAAATTCGGTAGTGTTGGTTCATGGATCAAGAAACTCTACCATTCTAAATTTCAAAATGATTGGATGTAAAATACAGCTTCTTCAGGACTAAAGAGCAAAATCGGACGAAACATATATATGGGAGCTGTAGCTAAATCTTAACCGATTTTCTTCAAATTCGGCAATGTTGGTTCATGGATCAAGAAACTCTACCATTCTAAATTTCAAAACGATTGGATGTAAAATACAGCTTTTATAGGACTAAAGGGCCAAATCGGACGAAACATATATATAGGAGCTATAGCTAAATCCTAACCGATTTTCTTCAAATTCGGTAGTGTTGGTTCATGGATCAAGAAACTCGACCATTCTAAATTTCAAAATGATTGGATGTAAAATACAGCTTCTACAGGGCTAAAGAGCAAAATCGGACGAAACATATATATGGGAGCTATAGCTAAATCTTGACCGATTTTCTTCAAAATCGGCGATGTTGGTTCATGGATCAAGAAACTCTACCATTCTAAATTTCAAAACGATTGGATGTAAAATACAGCTTCTATAGGACTAAAGAGCCAAATCGGACGAAACATATATATGGGAGCTATAGCTAAATCTTAACCGATTTTTTCAAATTCGGCAATGTTGGTACATGCATCAAGAAACTCTAACATTCTAAATTTCAAAACGATTGGATGTAAAATACAGCTTCTATAGGACTAAAGGGCCAAATCGGACGAAAGATATATATGGGAGCTATATCTAAATCTGAACCGATTTCAACCAAATTCAATAGCGATCTTAACAGCTGCGAAATACTCTAAACTGCAAAATTTCAGAACGATCGGAGTGAAATTGCGACCTGTATTCGACGAACAACTTTACATGGACAGACGGGCGGACGGACGGACAGACATCGTTAAATCGACTCAGCTAGTGATTCTGAGTCGATCGGTATACTTTAAGGTGGGTCTAGCTGTGTTATTTTCAGGTGTTACAAACATCTGCCGTGAAACAAACTTATAATACCCTGTACCACAGTGTGGTGTAGGGTATAACAATTCAATTTCATTTAAAATGGATATGTAATACAAAATAACAAAAATTGCTGTTTAAAAATCATTGCGAGGCACATAAATGTGATTAGTTCTTTCTTAAGCGTCCCGGACCAAAAATTAGATTTTTCTTAAATTCCCAGAAAATGTTGCCCTAGTATGTCGGAGTAATGCCTTCAAAAGAAAATATATTGAATGAAAATTGAGGCTAGAAGTCGAGGTCAACTTCAGAAAATATATTCTTCTTTAACGTTTTTATACCCGACACCACACTGTGGTACAGGGTATTATGACTTTGTGCATTTGTTTGTAACGTCTAAAAATTCAAGAGATAGACCCATAGTTTATTATACCGATAGGCATATTACCACTCTATAAATCGATTTACCCATGTCCGTCTGTCGATGTATTCTTGTGATCAAACTGAAGCCCGCATATATGAAGCGATATTTACAAAAAATTGGTACAAATGCGTTTCATAGTTTAGGGACGATCGCTATTAAAAATGGGGTATATCGGTCCATGTTTGGTATAGCCTCCATATAAAGGTCCCCTTTGATGTTGTTTGATGATGTTCCTAAACCTAAAAAAAGAATAGTATGTATATTTTAAAATGCATACCAAATTTTATTGGTGAGGAAAGTAGAAAAAATTCCAAATAGGGGCAAAAAAGGGGATTTCTCAAAAGGGGGCAGCAAAAGTGGCATGGCTTCAAAAAAGGGTCAAAATGCCACTTTAGTCGCACAACGGTAACGCTGCTCACAAGTTCGTGCAGGGCTGATTCTGTAGACGTCCCCTGATTGTAAGCATGTTGGTTCGCCGACAGGAGTTTTGTATCCAGGTTTTCCCTAATGAAATAATCTAAAAGTCTTTCCAGACCTTTCAATAGGAAGGATGATAGGCTAATTGGTCTGAAGTCTTTTGGCCTAGTGTGTGATATCTTCCCCGTTTTAGGTATGAATACCACTTTGGTATCCCTCCATCGATTCGGGATGTATTAAAGTCAGATACAGCCTAAATACATTTTCTCCCCCCAGGGGATAATGTACTTTAACATTTTCTGCATTTCTGCTGGATTGATGCCGTCTGGTTCAGGTGACTTGAAGGGCATCGGCTGGAATAGCTGTAATCCATGCAAGTGCCCTGGGCCGGGTCGCTGCAACCCGCAGCTTCTCAAGAACATCGAAGAAAACAGAGCACAGCGCGTACTCTATCTCACTCCACTTGCCCCTGGGGATGTTGCCGTCTTCTTCTACCATATTGTTGACCGCCAGTACTAAGGCGTCCTTACCCAGCCAAAAAATATGGAAGTTATTAGTAAGGAATAACAGTTGAATTACTTCCAAAGATTTTCGCTTCCATATATGTTCTTTTGCAGTAGTCATGAAAATATTTATATGAAAAACTTAAAAAATTTAAATGTTATGGAAAACAGACTTTGAAAAAATTAATACAAAAAAAATTAATATAAAAATAAATTAATATCCGCTGCGGGATTTGAACACAGACACTGATATAAAGAGAGCACCCAAAGCAGTGAATAAGATCCAATTTTGCACAACTTTTCTAAAAAGTACTCATACGCTAATATGATCACGTTTGTGGCCGTGTGCGGTAAGGTTGGATGTTATGCTGATGCGGCGCTAGGAGAGCCTGGTTCCAATCACAGCGAGACCGAAAAATATCACTTTCAATAATTAAATAAAAATATTTGAAGAAAAGGTAACTTTTTTGAGGGGTTATGTTTACATTCCAATATCATCCAAAAAATAATATTTGCATTATTTTGTAAGCAGTGGAGCAAATGCACATCAACAGAATAGCGTGACAGCACGTCAAGCCCATGTTAAGTTCATTAGTGATGATCCAATTTTGAGCAACTTCTGGATCATAAAATTAGGATTTTTATCACTTCTTTGGATGCTCTTTCTTGGTGTGTGGTAACGTTAGCGAAGTACCGATGAGCAGCGTTGCCTCTGAATACTTTAGTCCTTTGGGAAGCCGGCGGTTCATCATGAGAGCGCAGCCTTTTAATAGGTTGTTGCTGTATGTAAAGTTGAAGCAGTATCCTGTTCTTCAGAAATACTCGGTGCCCACTTTAGGATTTCTATCTGCTCGTTAGCAAGAAGTGCGGGGTCGGCTTTTTGAAGTCTCTCAAGGATCTTGAGAGTCATGCACAGATCATTAAACATCCTCTTTGAAGGACGGTTATGCTTTCCATAGAACTACGAAGTATCAGGTTGTGCTGCCGCCTTAGAAGAAGTCGTTGGTTCACTAGGCCTGTCGCCAGGCCCAGGTTTGGATCCAAGTTGTAGTCGTCGTAGGCGTTATCGTTATAGCTGTATCAGTTCTAGTATTCGTAGTCGTATCGGCTAATTGTAGTTGTCCATAACACTCTGGACTTATGTAAGGTTGTTTTAACTACAACCATTACTACGAGTATAGGGGAGATACATGTCCAACATAGCATAGGACTGGGTGGTACAACACCTATTACATGCTGAGGCGCCTCGATATCAGCAAGGCTCCGTACATAAAAGTCAATTACCCCTAACTGGAAACCATAAACGAGGTCGCATTACACCCCGGTGCTAGGGGAGTTCGTTTTAAAATGAACAACTGCTTTGTAGACAATTTAGCGCTACTGCGTGGAAGCGGCCTACTGTTGCATCTCAACAATAGCGACCACCCAAGGATACTTTGAATCGCGTAGCCGACTTTGGACATACTCTATAGAAGAAAATCTTTAACCCCGGACAAGTCTGGTCACGCAAAGTCACTATGATCCATATAGCCGTCTTTGGACATACCCATGGGGAGAAAATCTTTAATCCCTGCCGAAGGAAGGCAGAGGACGTAGAGACACTTTGGCCCGGCGGAGCCATTTTTTTCCTACAACCTTTTAGAGCGCTTAGATGCAATTGGGATATAGGAATATATGAGGACTATATCTAAATCTGAACCGATTTTCTTTAAATGTGGCAACATTCGTGTTGGGATACGAGTGATCTAAAATCGTTTGTAAAAAACAAAACGGTGGACGGTTTATATAAATTTCAAAAAACCGGTGGACGGTTTTCCCATAATATTTTTTATTAATAAACCTGTAAATACGAGTACTAAAGTACACACAAATACTTCCTAATGTTAATGATGTAAAGGGTGGGTAAATTTTAAGGGCCGATGTTGATTTTGAATAAAACACAAATTATTTAGGAAATTATTGTCATTTCTTTTTATTATGATAATACTAGCTTACCCGGTGCGCTTCGCAGCCGACATCTTTTATCAATTTTCTGTTTAGGGTACTGTAAAATAGCTATACCCTTTTCTTTCAAAATTACATGATTATTACATATGGTGCAAAATGAAGAAGATTTGATTACTTTTATATATAAAATACGAACTCTCGTTTCATTTCTAGTTTATGTTCCAAGAGTTACCCTGACATCATTGTACAATATTTATCTCTTTTTCCACAGTACCTCTGGACGTTGAAAAAAAATTTTTATTTTTTGGTTCATACGTTAGCAACTTTCCCCTTGTTTATGTTCCAATACCTACATTCACACCCTGGTACAATATAAAACCATGTTTGTCCCACTGTGTCTATAAAGGTACGAATTTAAAAATCTAAAGTAAATCGCTCCATTGTACCACATTTAACCTTTAGTGTGTAATAATTAACAACTTTGCACGATTGTACAATATTTTAAAATGATAATTGATAATTCAAGATCCAAATTCGCAAGCTTAGGGCGTATTTTAACATTTTTGTCCCCTATGTGTGCCATTTATTTAACTTTTTCCCCACGGTTTAAGTAGAAGACCTATTTGGAAAAAACAATTTCTTAGCTTTGGTTTATGCTGTAAGAGCTATCTTTGCACTCAGGGACCACATTCAACACCTTTGCTTCCATTGCGTTCCATATTAAACACTTTTTATTACACTGTTGTTCCCTTTTTTCCCCACTTACCACATTTAACCATTTTACCGTATTTAACTTTTTTGCTTCACCGCACCATATTTAACCCTTTTTGCTCCACTAAACCATTTTTTTCCCTGTTGAAAAATTTTTGCTTGCCCCAACTGCATCATAATTTTAAACTTTTTGCACCACAGTGCTACATAATTGCAGCGCATCATAATTTTAACCTTTCTGCACCACAGTGCTACTAAAAGCATACATTGAAAAAAAACATTATTATTTCTTATTTAACTTACCCTCTCTCCCTGCATCCATATTTTTACCCACTGCAATAATGTACGCTTTTTGACCCACTGTGCTATATTTAACCTTTTGGGTCCACTGAATCAAATTTAACACCTTTTTGTCCTACTATATTTTGTCCACTATATTTAACCATTTTTGCCCCACTGTACCATAGTTAACACATTTTTGCCCCACTGTTCCATAGTAAACGCTTTTTGCCCCACTGTACCATACTTAACCCATTTTGTTCCACGTTACCATATTTTACTATTTGTGCCCACTGTAACCATTTTTGTCATACTGAACCATAATTAACCATTTGTGTCCCACTGTACCATTCTAACACATATTTTTCCCCACTGTTCCATAGTTAAAGCTTTTTGCCCCACTGTACCATATTTAACCCATTTTGTCCCACGTTACCATATTCAACTAATTGTGCCCCACTGTACTATAGTTAACCCTTTTTGCCCCACTGTATCATATTAAACCCTTTGTTTCACTGTACCATGTTTAACAGTTTTTGCCCCACAGTACCATATTTAACCCTATTTGCTCCACTGTATAATATTTAACACAGTTATGCCCCAATGTACTGTATAGTTAACCATTTTTGTCACACTGTACCATATTTAACCCTTTTTGCCCCACTGTATCATAGTAAATACGTTTTTGCCCCACTGTTCGATATTTAACGCTTTTTGCCCCACCATTTTTAACCCATTTGTCCCACTTTACCATGTACATATAACTATTTTTACCCCACTGTACCATAGTTAACCCTGTGCCCCATTCATATTTATATACCTTATTTATACCTTTCTGTCCCACTGCGTCTATAAATTTTTAAAAAAAATCACTCCTTGTTCTTGTTTATGTCCCAAGAGCTACTCTCACACCAAATTTCACGATTCAAGGTCTTGCCATTTGGATTTGGCTGTTGTACCACATGTTTCCCTTTTTACCCCACTGTGTACGTAAATGTTCGAATTTCGAAAAATCCTGTCAATTTCAGAGTCTACCTCATAAGCGCTACCCTCACACCAAATTTCACGATTCTAGCTCTTGCCATTTGAATTTGGCTGTTGTACTACATTTATCCTATTTTTCCCTTTTTACCCCACTGTGTGCGTAAATGTTCGAATTACGAAAAATCCTGCCAATTTCAGAGTTTACCTCATAAGGGCTACCATCACACAATATTTCACGATTCTAGCTCTTGCCATTTGGATTTGGCTGATGTACCACATTTATCACTTTTTACCCCACCGTGTGCTTAAATGTTCGAATTTCGAAAAATCCTGCCAATTTCTGAGTCTACCTCCTAAGGGCTACCCTCATACCAAATTTCAAGATTCTAGCTCATTTCGTTTAGATTTGGCGGTGGTACCGTATTTATCCCTTTTTGCCCCATTGTGCGGCTAATAGTACGAATTTCGAAAAATCCCGCCTTATTGCTCGTCTACGTCCCAAGGACTACCCTCCCACTAAATTTCATGATTCTAGTTTCAGCCGTTTGGCCTGGGCGATGATCAGTCAGTCAATCAGTCAGCCAGTCACGCAACAATTTTATATATATAGATTGGTATGATTCAATTATGTATGGAACAAAATATCGGCCAAATGGCCGCCGCGACCTCGGCGGCACACCTCCATCCGGTGGTCCAAATTTTTCGATGACGCTGAGGCATAATTGAGGTTCTATGCCGTTAATGTGCCGAATTATCTCATCCTTTAGCTCTTGAATTGTTGCTGGCTTATCGACGTACAAATTTTCTTTTAAATAGCCCCACAGAAAGAAGTCCAACGGTGTCAAATCACATGATCTTGGCGGCCAATTGACATCGCCACGACGTGAGATAAAACGGCCATTGAATTTGTTGAAGAGCCATTGTTTCGTTAGCTGCGTGGCAAGTGGCACCGTCCTATTTAAACCACATATTGTCCACATCCAAGTTCGTTATCATCTCACGATTGCGAACACCATTCACAGTAACTGCCTGACCGGCCTCATTTCGAAGAAGTATGGCCCGGTGACGTCGCCAGCCCATAAGCCGCACGACACGAACTGGACGAGCATGCACAGGTGTTTTCACATCTCCTACAGACCCGGTTTGCTGAAATTTGCGCAAAATTCTCCCGATTGTGGGCACATTTAATCATTATGCTGATCAAAAAAACATCACGAAGTGCACGAAATGCATTTTGATTTGAACGCCCATTTTCGTAAAAGGCTTAAAAAACTTTCACGCGTTGCTCGATTGTGCATCTTTCCATGGTTCAAATCAGGGATGATAATTGAGAGTAACCAAATGGTACAAAAATCGTCCTAAAAAGGTAATTTTTCGACCAAAAAGGACCAATTTTAAAATTTGTTTAACTTCGTCTTGAAATCTTGCAATATTGAGATACAAATTTGTAAGATCCAGTAATACATGAACAATTTCTTGATAACAAGCTACTAAAAGCTTATAGGAGCATAAAACCTTTGGTTTTATATACTTCATTGTTGGAGCAAAATAAGGACACATATAATTGTTAAATATCTGAAATGCTTAATTTTAAAATCGTACAGGTCGCAAATATAAACGGATATTTACTGAAATTGATACAAAATCATTTTTGATCCCTATTGAAAATGCGGAATATCGGTCCATGTTTTGATTTAGACCTAATATATAGAGTTACCTTCCGATTATAATTCATGACTCTCTAGAGAACGAATTTTTAGCCGATTATGATGAAATATGTTTCATATTGCATAAAATCATCTGTAGAAAAAGTGATTCATGTCGGTCCAGTTTTAATATAAAATTATTGACTATTAATTTTATCCAGTATCGCTCCTTGTTAGAATTGCTTCACGTTTTGATATACAATTATACCCCACGTGATGGTTCCAGACGAATTTGAGTTTTGGTTTTACGGTTTACAACTTGCGTGCCTTTAATCTTTTCTTATAGGTTTCATACACAATAAAAGGAAACTGAATTTTTTTGTAATACAAAGAGCCAAACCTATTTCTTGGCGTTGCGTAGCTATGTCGAGCAATGTCGAAAGAGCATGTGTACGACTTATATAATTATACCCTACACCACACTGTGGTACAGGGTATTATAACTTTGTGCATTTGTTTGTAACACCCAAAAGGAGAAGAAATAGACCCATCGTTTATTATACCGATCGACTTAGAATCACTTTCTGAGTTGATTTAGCTATGTCCGTCTGTCCGTCTGTCTGTCTGTCCGTCTGTCTGTCTGTCCGTCTGTCTGTCTGTGCATGTATTCTTGTAATCAAAGTACAGGTCGCAATTATGGTCCGATCTCGACGAAACTTTACACACATCTTTTTTTTGGCCCAAGGACAATCCCTATTGAATTTGGTTAAAATCGGTTCAGATTTAGATATAGCCCCCATATATATGTTAGCCCCGATTTGACATGTAAGCGCTGTAAAAACTTTATTTTATATCCGATCAGTATGAAATTCGGCAGAAAGAGGTTTCTTATTATATGGATGAACACTATTAAGTTTGGAAGAAATCGGTTCAGATTTAGATATAGCCCCCATATATATGTTACCCCCGATTTGACCTGTAAGCGCTGTAAAAACTGTATTTTATATCCGATCAGTATGAAATTCGGCAGAAAGAGGTTTCTTACTACATGAAGGAATACTGCCAAATTTGGAGAAAATCGGTTCAGATTTAGATATAGCTCCCATGGCGCAGTGAAATAACCCCCAAGTGAAATAACACCCAAGCCGAAAATGAAATAACACCCAAAAAAAGATTGAAAATTGGGTTTGGGTGAAATTTCATTAATTTTAGGTTTTATTTCATTTTTTCAAGTTTTTTTTAAATTTTACTACGACCAAAATGAAATAAAACCCAAAATAAAATGAATTTGGGATTTATTTCATTCATTTTGGGTTTTGGGGATTTTTTCATTGTTTGGGATTTATTTCATTTTCATCGAAATCTAATTTTTCTTGGGTCATATTTCATTTTATTTGGGGATTATTTCATTGACATTCAAAATGAAATTTAGGAAAGTATTTAATAATAAAATTGTTAGATATCGCTTCCTTGTCGTTAGGCGGTTAGAATCGAATGAACATATTGAACGGGGTAATTTTAGGGTGGGCCTTGAGAGTAGTAATCAGTTCTTAATTGTGCTTCAGAGAAGAATATTTACAAATTTTAAATTATAACAAATAGGAAAATTTAAGTTTTAGGGTCATGGATGGCAGATTACGGAAAACATACCAGATGGTACGATTGCATTATATCATGAAATTAATAAGCTTTAAATGATTGGAAATGGTAAGTAAAATAAGATTTGCGACTATTTTGCTAGAGAGCCGATCAGTAACGGAACTGATTGGGTTTGTTCCCTTTTAATAATTTACGAATGAATACTGCTGTAAGAGAAAAATTGAAGAAAAGATAAAGCAAGTGAAACAGAGAGACAAAAATCGCGGCGATTTTTTGGCATATTTGTCGTCTGCTTTACTATATCTTCATGTCAGAAAATGTTATGGAAATATGTTGGAAGAGAAAACACGAATAGGAATTAATGGAGACGAAAAATAGGTAAAAAATCGCCGCGATTTTTAACCTATTTTTCGTCTCCATTAATTCCTATTCGTGTTTTCTCTTCCAACATATTTCTCACACGAAGTTTCAGTTCTCTTCCAACAGTTTTCAAACATGAAGAAATAGTAATGCAGATGAAAAATGGGTTAAAAAATCGCCGCGATTTTTTTTTACCTATTTTTCATCTGCATTACTATTTCTTCATGTTTGAAAACTGTTGGAAGAGAACTGAAATTCATATGTGAAATAGTTTGGAAGAGAATTATCTTCCAAAAGTTTTCATGAATTCTCATGTATTATATTCCTGAAGTTTTCAAACGTCAAGAAATAGTAATGCATTACAAAAAATAGTTCAGAAACATTTTTTTTAATTTTTCGTCAGAATTACTATTTTCTTATGTTTTCTGTCCAACATTCAGTTGCAAAGCATAAAAACCATTGCAAAGCAGTTGAAACGTTGTTTCTACGTCCATTAATAAATATCAATTTGCAATTTGCAGGTATTCCCATTAGTTTGAATTCTAATTTGTTTCGTCGGCCTATTGGGGATTCCATACAAGCGTTTCTGTAAATACTACAAACAGTTTTTGGGAAAATATATGTATATTGCACAAAAAAATATTTGTCTAGACGAATAAATTTAATTTGGAGTTTATTTCATTTGTTTGGGGCTTTTTTCATTGGGGGTTATTTCACTTTTTTTGGGTGAATTATTTACTTTTAATTTATCTAATATTTATTGGGGTTTGTTTCATTTATTATTTGGCTATTTTTTCATTTAATTTGGATTTTATTTCACATTTAATCTTTGGGCGTTATTTCATTTCATTTGGGTCATATTTCATTGGGGGTTATTTCATTTTCGACTTGGGTGTTATTTCACTTGGGGGTTATTTCGTAGCGCCAGCTCCCATATATATGTTACCCCCGATTTGACATGTAAGCGCTGTAAAAACTTTATTTTATATCCGATCAGTATGAAATTCTGCAGAAATAGGTTTCTTATTATATGGATGAACACTATTAAGTTTGGAAGAAATCGGTTCAGATTTAGATATAGCCCCCATATATACGTTACCCCCGATTTGACATGTAAGCGCTGTAAAAACTTTATTTTATATCCGATCAGTATGAAATTCGGCAGAAATAGGTTTCTTATTATATGGATGAACACTATTAAGTTTGGAAGAAATCGGTTCAGATTTAGATATAGCCCCCATATATATGTTACCCCCGATTTGACCTGTAAGCGCTGTAAAAACTTTATTTTATATCCGATCAGTATGAAATTCGGCAGAAATAGGTTTCTTATTATATGGATGAACACTATTAAGTTTGGAAGAAATCGGTTCAGATTTAGATATAGCCCCCATATATATGTTACCCCCGATTTGACCTGTAAGCGCTGTAAAAACTGTATTTTATATCCGATCAGTGCGAAATTCGGCAGAAAGAGGTTTCTTATTACATGAAGGAATACTGCCAAATTTGGAGAAAATCGGTTCAGATTTAGATATAGCTCCCATATATATGTTACCCCCGATTTGACATGTAAGCGCTGTAGAGACTGTATTTTATATCCGATCAGTACGAAATTCGACAGAAGGAGGTCTTTTTACATGAATAAGTATTCAGGGAAGATCGGTTCAGATTTACATTAAAGCTCCATATATATGTTCCTCCTAATTTGGTATCAAACCGCTATAGAAGTTGTATTTTACTTCCGATCATTAAAATTTTCCAGAAAGATGTTTCTCATTTTAGGAACAAATATTGCTTAATTTAGCGATTATCGTTTCAGAATTAGAATACGTTTCTACCCATTTACCAATTATTCCAAATTATTATGGCAATGACCCTTATAGCATTGTTAGGGAGGTGTAGGGTATTATATAGTCGGCCCCGCCCGACTTTCTGCCTTTCCTTACTGGTTTTTTTTTGAAAAAGTGTATATTATATTCGTGCAAAGACATGTTTGATAAAAAATGTATCAAATGTGTCGCGGGAGTATCATGGTACTTCGAGGGTCTGAAAAGTACCAAAAAAAGTACTAAAGTATCAAATTTATCATCCCTGTTTCAAATTGAGTTAGTCTGAAATTGAGAAATGTCAAATGAAATGCAGAAACAAACTTGACGTTTAGGTGTGGTTCACATTCAACATCGGTCCTTACAATTTAACCACCCTTTATAAAAAGAATTTATTTATAGCTCTTAGATTCAAAATCGGAATATGAGTATATACCGGGGCAATATCTAAATCTGAAGCGATTTTCTTCAAATTTGACAACGTTCTTTCTTGGTTCAAAAAACTAAACTTTATAAAGATCTGTTCAAAAAGGCGGATTATATACCCTAAGATGCAAAAGCCGGATATAGTTATATAGGGACAATATATATCATTGTTTTTGTTTTTGTTTTTCGATCTGAAAAACAAACCTTCTTTGAAAAAGAAGAATAAGAAATGTGTGAAATGTATTAAGGGTGGTCACTGGTTGTGCCAATTATTGACAGGATATTTTGTCCAAGGTGCCGATGAGGTTGCTTGGTAGCTTCCGAAACGATATCGTCCACCAACCAGTGACCACCCTTAATACATTTCACACATTTCTTATTCTTCTTTTTCAAAGAAGGTTTGTTTTTCTCTTTAACAGAAAACAAAAACAACGATCTCGAACTCAATAGTCAAAAACAAAACTTGAAAAGGACAATATTTATCATTTGTCAAGTGATGTTCATGGTTCAAAAACAGTTATCTGTTAATTGTATACAGTTATGTACGAGTATGTTAAAAATTCGAATTCTGTAGCCCTTTTATGCAAAATCGGCATCCCTACACTAAATTGCATAAATATCTGCCACAAATGAAAGCTGCCGCTTAAATACCAAATCGGGATGTACTCGTACATATACATATTCGTATACGGGAGCTCTATATAGGTTAAGTTAAGGACGCGCGGTACACCACCATTGCTGGCGTGCACCACTTCACTCGGAGACCATTTGGTCCATTGTGTTCATCCTGAGAAGATGAGTAAAAGAAGAGGGAGAGGTCGAAGAAGATGAAGGAGGTGATGAGTATATATAAGAGAGAGAAGAGATGGCTTTTTAGGAAAGGAAGAGTCTCGCCTGTTGATGCAGATGAATAAGTTGATGTCAAACATGGATGGTTCAAGCGACCTATGAAGCCCGTGATTGTATCAATATCGTGGGATGATAGAGATTTTGTATCGTGTACTCACCTAGGTAGCGATGACTTCGTCTTGATAGAGAAGGACATTGACAGAGAAGGTGTTCGATTGTCTCCAGTTACTCCACATCCTCACAGAGTCGGCAGCAGGGCCGTGCGCAGGAGTTTGTTTTGGGGGGTGGTTTTCACATATTGTACCCAATTTTTTATTAAAAATCGACTGTTGACATTTTTAATGCATATACATATATAAATATATATCGTCATCAGAAACGAAAAAGGGCATATCAACATATTTGAAAATGTTACAGGAGAAGCAAAAAACTAAATAAAATGAAAAGTGCTGTCGTTAGAAAAACGGGGGTTTCAGGATAATATCTAAACATTTTGATGCATATATAATATCACACAAACATGATTTATAACTGTTTTGTGAAAATTGCGTGAAAAAGAATTTTTTAACTATGAAAAAAGAAATAATTTGTTGTTAGGCCCTTTTGAATGTTGTTAATACAATCGCCATTTTTAATATTACGCCGCTAAAAATTTGTCAGGATATGTATTTTGATGCAGTGCACCGAAATCCATCACAAACTTAATTTCCATTTTTCATGTTGTTACGCCCTTTTTCGTTTCTGATGACGATATGTATATTCTACCCTGAGTGTTTTCGAGTAAAAAATTTACTTCCAAAAATAAATGTTTAACTTAAATTAAATGTTCAAAAGAACTGTCAGGCAAAACTGATAAATATTTATCAAATAATTGTTTACAACGTTCTTCATTTAGTATTATCATTTTAGATGGAAAAAGATGTTGGAAATTTGACAGAATTCCACGGTGTTTCAAAAAGCGATCTTCGAGATGAGTGATGAATAAATCCAGATATGGAATATAGATCGAAATCTTATAATATTCTTCAATATTTGTTGCATCAATATTGCAACGATGACTTTGTTATGTCTTCTTCTTCACAAAATATTTTAACAGACAAAAAATCGCACTAAAATGGTCATTACAATTTTCGCATATCTCCATCAATTCCTTTTTCGTATTTTCAGCCAGATGGACGGCTTCAGCTAAATCTTGATTTTCACTTTGAAGTACGCGACTTAATGATAAAGAATGAACTAGATGGATCGAAATTGGAAATCCAACGTTTTTATAGCCATCAAAAACTAAAATACATACGAGGTATGTTCAAAAAATATCGCGAATTTTTAATTTCCGCGGGCGTTATGTTGGTACTCATGTCCCTTACTTATGCTGACAAGGTCGGCCATTTTGAATGTTTAGTTAATTTTTGATAGCTGTTGTGCTTGAATGTGTTTTAACTTGTCTTCGATTTTTATCTATTTCAGAAAATGGATCAAATAATCTGCATCAAATTTTGTGTGAAAAATAAAATAAAGTGCGCTGACGCATTCCAAATGTTGACTGTGTGGATTGCTTATGCGCAAATTGCGCGAAGCAATCCGCCAAAAACGCCCGGATTTGTGGAAGAACAAAAACTGGCTTTTGCACCATGATAACGCCCCTGCACACACATCATTGCTTGTGCGCGAATATTTGGCCAAAATATACCGTATTCCCCTGACCTAGCCCCCTGTGACTATTTTTTATTCCCAAAACTGAAAAGGCCCATGAAAGGACGACGCTACGCCACGTTTGAGGAGATAAAGACGGCATCGAAGGAGGAGCTGAACAAGATCACAAAAAATGATTATTTGAAGTGCTTCGAGGATTGGAAAAAACGTTGACAGAAGTGTATTATATCCGGGGGGAATTACTTTGAAGAGGCAAAATAGATATTCGTGAATAAATAAATACTTTTTGAAAAAATACGATATTTTTTGAACATACCTCGTTTGTTGTAGTTTTCTGATCAGACCAGGTGGAGTAAATGCATTCCAAAGCCTCGATAACGGCTACCTGTAGGTGAAGATATATTTCAACAGACTCATGTTGTTCTTTCTACCCATCGATTTGCGCAATACCGCTTTAATTTTCGCTTTTTACCATGACAGGGATTCCTGTTATTAGAAATTGCTTCTTGAAGAGCTATTTGCCCTCCACCATAGGATGGGGGGTATATTCATTTTATCACTCTGTTTGTAACACCTCTAAATATTGATCTAAGACCCCATTAAGTATATACTCTTAATCGTCGTAAAATTCTAAGACGATTTAGCCATGTCCGCCTGTCAGTCCGTCGGTTGTAATCACGCTACAGTCCGTAATAATAGAGCTAGGTTCATCAAATTTAGTAGAAATATTTCTTATAGTTGCAGGTTGTTTGGGATTGCAAATGGGCCATACCGGTCAATGTTTTGATATAGCTCCCCCTATAGAGGTCTCTCCAAAATGCGGTTTTCAGCCATAGATAACACATTTTTAAAGCAATTTAGCAGAAACTTTGAAGTTTGTATTCTATTTTGACAAGAATTCATCACAGCAAAAATTTTACAAATCTGTTCATATTTGGTTAAAATATGCGTATATAAGCCATAAATACCACATTTTCTAAGTATTGAAACTGAATATTTTATTAGGGTGGCAGCCGTTTTCTTTTTTTTCTTCAGCTCACATAGACCAGTTTAGGTCCCTACTGGTACCACGGGCTAAAATGCCCTTCATCGAAACCAACCTATTTGATATACAAATGTATCGATAGCACGAATATTGGTACTGGACAGATCTGTTAGGCTGCCTAGAAAGGCCAACCCCAGTAGGTCCAGTCGTCGTTTACTCAAAGCGGGACAGTCGCATAGCAAGTGCTCAATGCTCTCCACTTCTTGCTCATCTCCACAGCTTCTGCAGAAGTCATTGGAGTTAATACCCAATCTTCTGGTGTGTTCGCCGATCAGGCAGTGTCCCGTAAGAACTGATACTAACGTAGACAATCTTTTCCTTTCTAGAGCGAGGAGATATTTTGACCTTCTCAGGTCATACCTTGGCCAGATTTGTCTAGCTACCCTACAGGTGCCGATTTGTGTCCACCTTTCGTTGGACTGCCTGATTGCCTCTTGCTTAAACCAAAGCTTGCACGTGGATAGTGGCGCACCAATATATGCAAATTCTTCGAGAATTTGTAAAGTCGTCCCTTTCCTAGCAAGTTAATCGGCTTTGTAGTTCCCCGGGATATCCCTATGCCCAGGCACCCATATGAGGTGTGTATTAAACTGCTCAGCCATCTCGTTAAAAGATCTGCGGCAATTGAGGACAATTTGTGAATTTAGGGATGTGGCCTCCGAGTAAATGACAACGACAGTGTTGCTTACTATGTTCCGACTCAGCCACTTGGCGACTTCCCATATTGCCATTATTTCGGCTTGATAGACACTGCAGGTATCTGGTAGTCTGTGAGCTATATCCAAATTAAGTTCTTCACAGTGTACTCCGAAGCCAACGTTTTCATCAAGCTTCGAACCATCCGTATAGAAGTGGAGATGGTTTCTATTTCCGGGTATTCTGCCATCCCATTCATCCCTGACTGGTATCATAGTGATGTAGTTCCTCTCACCCATATGAGGTGTATATTAAACTGCTCAGCCATCTCGTTAAAAGATCTGCGGCAGTCGAGGACTATTTGTGAATTTAGGGATGTGGCCTCCGTGTAAATGACAACGACAGTGTTGCTTACTATGTTCCGACTCAGCCACTTGGCGACTTCCCATATTGCCATTATTTCGGCTTAATAGACACTGCAGGTATCTGGTAGTCTGTGAGCTATATCCAAATTAAGTTCTTCACAGTGTACTCCGAAGCCAACGTTTTCATCAAGCTTCGAACCATCCGTATAGAAGTGGAGATGGTTTCTATTTCCGGGTATTCTGCCATCCCATTCATCCCTGGCTTGTATCATAGTGATGTAGTTCCTCTCAAAGGTGCGCAGCGTTGATATATAGTCCACTCGGTCGGTTACCATAACACTACACTTTGATATCCTCAGATCGTAGTTCTTCTACCTCCACATTGATAGGCAGTTTAATCTTAGTGCCCCTTTGGCTGCAACTTCTCTCTCCACAACATTAATCGGCAATATATGGAGAAGGGCTTGTAGAGACTCAGTCGCTGTAGTCCTTAACGCTCCGCTTATGCACAGGCAGGCAGTTCTCTGAACCCTTGATAGCAGGTTTGTGATGGTTAGTTTGTCAGTTGCCGTCCACCATACCACAATGCCGTATAACAGTATTGGACGAACAACTGCTATATACATATATCCAATGGACAATTTTAGGAGAGAGGCCCCACCGCGAACCTGCAGCCTTCCAGCAGGAATATAGGGCGACGTTGGCCTTCTTTACACGTTCCAGTACGTTTAGTCTGAATGACAGTTTCCTATCCAAAATTTTTCCTAAAAATTTTGCACTTTCAGAAAAGACTAGATCGGTTCCATTTATCCGAGGAGGAGGGTCCACATGAGGGACATTATTCATCCTAGTAAAGAGAACCAATTCTGTCTTGTTTGGGTTAACACCCAAACCGCTGCTTCTGGCCCATCTAGCCATCTTGTTCAGAGCCACCTGTAGAATATCTCGGAGGATGTTTTCGAACCGCTAGGTTCTAAATTAGTGGAGACAATACTCCTCCTTGTGGGGTCCCTCTGTTTACAAACCTTGTTAGAGTTGTGGACCCTAGACATGCTGTTATGCGTCTTCTGTTGAGTAGTCTTTGAATTAGTCTAATCAAGCTACAGTTCACCTTTAGATGTGACAATGCCGCGATTACCACATCTGGGTGTATGTTGTTAAAAGCCCCTTCTATGTCAAGAAACGCCAACATGGTGAATTTTTTGAAATGTAGGGACTATTCGATAGTGCTCGCAAGTGCGTTCAGGGCTGATTCTGTAGACTTTCCCTTATTGTAAGCATGTTGGTTCCTCGACAGGAGTTTCCACTCGCAGTCCACTCGCACTCTTGTTGGTCCTGTTGATCCTCGGGCACTTAGCGATTGCCCGCTGTTTTTTGTCCAGTTGTTTGCCAGGAGAAGTGGATAGTACCTTCCTCAGCCTTGCGGCGTCGGAGACCTTTTCCACTTCGCCACAGAAGGAATACCAAGAGCGTCTTTGCGCCTTCCTATGCTCCTTCTTATAGATCTTGAGTTGCCCTCATGCATCCCAATCATTAAAGGCTCCAGTAGATTTCGTCTTGTTACAAATAGTTAGGTTGGTAATAAAGTCAAGAAGCGAATCACCCCTATTGTTTATATCCGTAGAGCCGCTGAGGCTGCTTTATTGCGATGGAGGTTAATCTGTAGAATTCTTACCATCATTGGTAATCGACAGATTGACATCCAGCCCGACAAGGGTGTTATCGAACTCTTCGTCCGTATCATCGGGGAGCATGTCCCCGCCAGATGCGTCAAAGAGTCCGGAGACTTCCCTCAGCGCCTCAGTAGTGTTTTCATCCTCAGAGAATGACGTTACTCTTCTGTTAGAGTTAGAGTCACCAGAAATAATGGTCGTGTGGACCTCCGCACTTCCAGAAAGCCATGTATCAACCACGGTCGACGACTCGCCTTCCGCAGTGGGAGCTATATCCTGCTTGTATACCTTCAATACTATAGTCTCGAAACCATATTGCAGGGTTGCACTTGCACTTTGTATATGGGAGGTGGATTCAGCGTTAAGGATCAAATTGACCTGTCGCTTTTTACCATCCGCCTCACCCACCTTGCTAATTCTCCAATTATGGGTCGGGAGACCAGGATTGGAATCTTTTATTATCTCTAATATGTCATCCGAGCTGGAGGGCTCTTCCGTAACCGAGAAGATGGCTCTAGGGTGATTAGGGATGTTGTTTTTTTCCACAACATCCAACTGGGCACCCGGCTACACCTCACCCGGTCTACTCAGACCAGCCTTACTGATCTGGCATCAGCGAAATATAAGAGCTTTGCTCTCCCCTGATGCCCTCCTGCATCGTTGCAGACTGGTGGTTTGCCCGGCATTTCTCTTCGGACATCGAGGTAATGAGCCATAATGGCGGATTGCACATGGCTCCATTTTTCCTTGAGGATGGATCCATCCTCACTACTTCTGTCTATAACAGCCATCACTAGACTCTCCAACGATGCAGGATGGCATCAGGGGAGAGTAAAGCTCTTATATTTCGGAGATGCCAGATCAGAAAACCTGTATAAGGCTGCTCTGAGTCCGCGGTTGAGGTGAGGCCGATTTGTGTGGGAGGTACAAAAAAGAGAGTGACCACTTCGTCCATTTTTCTTGACGTGTTTGCGACTAACAAACTATTACTATGTGTGAAATTTCAGAAGATTCGAGTAAGTAGTATAGAAGGTATTAAGGAATCAATATTTCACCAAAAGTTAACCCTTTGTAGGGGAGGTAATAGAAAAAGTGGACCAATATGGCCCATCTTCGAACTTAGCCGGAGATAGAGAACAATATTACCGCATACCAAATTTTAAGTCAATCGGTTACTCCTTTCGAGAGTTATCGTGCGCACCAGCCAGCAGACAGACAGACGTACGGACGGACGGACATCGCTCAAATGTCGTAAAATGACCCAAAACGGATTTCCGCCAAACATACATAGGATCTTAGGTCACTCCTTCGATGTTTTACACTTTTGGCACGTAGCAAATGATATATACCCCCCTCTCTAAGGTGAGGGGATAAATATCAATACTTGTACTCTTTCTTGTACTGATACGTAAGAGATATATTCCATACGTTGTGCTATATTTTTTTTTGATTAATCGAACTACTCTTTTTTTCTGTTAAGTTGAAAGTACACTTTGTGCTGTCCAGAAACTCATTGGAATCCACATTCCTCTCAGTATATCAAACTGCGTAAACATATGTTTTTTTTATTCCGTTTTTTTTTCATTTTTCTACTTTTTCTCATTCTTGTTTTTTTTCATACAATACTACGAATTGATCTAAATATAAAGGGTAATCAAAATAGCTTGGCATGTTTTGAATATTGTGCTAATATAAAAATGTGCTAATATAAAAATGATTATATTAGCTTTACCACACATTTATTTTTTTAATTCTTTATACTATTGTTCTTTTGCTATATGAATAAATTTCGACTGAATTCAAGACGAATTGCTAAACGACTTAAAGACGTTTTCTTGCAGAGGGATGATATCATAAGTTTGGAGTGATATATGTAGTAAGGGGTCTCATATATATGTATGCAATATGGGACAGAGGTAGGAGCGGGTACTGAGGCAATTTTTCGTAACACCTGAGAAATGAGAAATAATGAATATTCCATCCAAATACTTCTTTGATTTCTTTAATGGGGTTATTTTGATGTTGTTTTTTTTTTAATTTCATATCGATCCATATGTTTGTTATTTATTTGGTACTAGCTGGACCCGGTCCACTTCGTTGCCCCAGACTTCAGATTTCCGATCCCGTCCATTTATCAAAACATGGCTCGTGTAGATAGGGACAGTAGGAATCTCGGTAATATGTATATTCGTAGATACGGACAGTAGGAATCACTTAAAACATTGGCCTATATGGGCGGACCCACGCCTCCTCAATCAATAATTTATAAAGCCTATGTCACCCTCTAGGCTTATCTGAACATTCCCTGAAAATGTCATCAAAATCGATCCAGCCGTTTTGGAGTCCATACGTAACATACACACATCCATATATATATATTTATACATTTTTGAACCAATCACGAATACTTCCACCAAAAACATCTCCATAAAATAAGAGCACCCTCGCTAAGAAATTGTGAAGATATCTAAATCTCAAAATTTGGCCATAGGTCTGATCCCGCCCATTTTTTGGACTAATCACGTAGACTGCCACAAGATACATATAAACAGAATTACAGTACTATGGCTAACAAATTATGCAAGATATCTCAATTTAAAATTTGGCTTATATGGGCGGAGCCTCGTAAGCCACATATACAGAAAATAACAGCACTCTCGCAAATAGATTGGGCAAGATACCTCAATTTCAAAAGGTTGCTTACATGGGCTGGGCCACGCCCATTGATCCGATTCCGCCTAGTTTTGGACCAATCACATAGACTACCACCAGATACATATGCACAAAGTGCACCCTCGCTAACAAATTGTGCAAGATATCTTAATTTCATGATTTGGCCTTTATGGGCGGGGCCACGCCCAATAGTCCGATCCCGCCCATTTTTGGACCAATCACGTAGACTACCACCACATACATATGCACAAAATTACAACACTCTCGCTAACAAAATGTGCAAGATAAGTCAATTTCAAAATTTGGTTTATATAGCAGTCACGTAGACTGCCATATAAACCGACATATACACAAAATTCCAGCACTCTCGCTAACAAATTGTGCAAGATATAAAATTGTTTAAATTTGGGGCGGTGCCGCGCCCATTGGCCTGATCCCGCCCATTTTTCACCAATCACGTAGACTGCCACCAGATACATATGTACAAAATTACAGCACTCTCGCTAACAAATTGTGCAAGATATCTCAATTTTAAAATTTGTCTTATGAGGGCGGGGCCACGCCCACTTGATATATCGAAATTCAAGTACCCTATTTCCACCACGCCCTACCCATGTACATTCTGTGAGAATTTCAAGAAGATCGGTCCAGCCGTTTAGACGTCTATACGGCACAAACAAACACACATTTTTCTTTATATATATAGATATTCAGCCGTATAAGGCTATTCAGCCGTATAAGGCCAGGGAGTCTGTAATAATAACTGTACTGGAAACATGACTTGTTGCGAATAGGGACACGAACCCCCAACCCGACTGAAGCTACCAATCAAAGGCTCCCGCAGTCCTTTCTTCGTACAAGTGATACGATGCTTCTATATGTTCAGAAATTTGCATCAGCCACGAATTTACTTCGTGTACATTACAGGGACTAACGTAAATCCTATGTTGTTTGTATGCGAGTCATTTTGCGTCATCAATGGAGATCTTTTTTATGACTATCATATCTTAACATGAAGAGTTCCATTGTCTGTATAATTTTTTATATTTTAGTTATAATAAAAAAAGACGGAAAAACCGGTGGACACAGATGAAAAACCCGGTTGCACCGGTTGTTCGAAATTCATGATTTTGAAAAAAAAACCGAAGACGGTGGAGGCCAAAAACTGGTTGGCCGGTTTATTTCAAACCGGTTTTGATCACTCTAAATGTTCGGAAGTAAATACCGATTATATAGCTCTAACAGCCCAAATCGGAAGGAGCAAATACAAAAATCGGTACAGATACTGAACCGATTTTTACCAATTTCAATAGGCTTCATCCTTGGCGTGAAAGAGTGCGGCCTGTACATTGCGAACATCTTTACATGGGCAGACAGACGGACGGACACACATTGTTAGATCAAATCTGCTAGTGATTCTGAGGCGATCGTTATACCTTACGGTTGGGTGTTACCAAGATCTAGGCCAAAACAAACTTATAATACGCTCAGAGCTCAGCTCAGAGTGGTGTAGGGTATAAAAATTAAAAAAATCGTAATTAATTTTTTTTTCGGTGTAAATGGTAACATAATTTTCAAGTTCAGCTGTTATTTTTTTTCCAACGTGTCCCACTGTGTCACAGAAGCAGCTAATTCAACGACGAAGAAAGCTCAAAATACTGCCACTACCGATGCATTGTTAAACTAAAGTCTCGACATTGCCACGCCAACCGTCACAAACCGGCAATGACGCATGTCAGGCAGATGAAGTGGAAGACGGAAAAGGAAATTACTTGAGTAGCATCTCCACTGCAAAGGCACAATGAACGGTACTCTATACAAACTCGTCAACGAGACTACAAACACGAAAACTACAAAAACAACCAACCACTATTGAAATAGTTGGCATAACACAGCGCAGTCAATTAGATTCCATGGAACCGCCAACCCACCCACCAACAATCTTGCAGCTCCCGTTGTTGTAAACGGAAAGGTGGCGATGACAATGTATCTACTGCACCAAATGAAATACATTGTGTGGCGCAGACTTCAAGGAGGGTTACGTTTACAATTACACAGTACAACATTTTTCATCTCATTGACTTGGGACTCAATTCTGAGAATTGGACATGCGCCCAAAAATAAGAACTTTTGTGTCATTCGTTTAGTCAAGTTGGCTCAATTAATAATTTAATGGCCATACGATTTTTTTACTCAAGGTGGATTTTTAGCACTTTTTCTATATTTTTTTCTCGGTATACAGTACGGAATATCTCTTTTGTGTCTGAAGCAAAGTTGTAGATATTTAATAGGAGAAAAAAATGCATCCAGTGCCTTAAAAATTTCAAGATGAGTTCAGTGGTCGAGAAAATTCCATTCGATCACGGCGTACTGATAAAAACCCAAAAGAATAAGTCGTCGCCGTCGTGTGTTTGTTCCTCATTTTTCAGAGATGAAATAAAATGTTTATGGTAATTGTTTCGCAATAATTTTATTATGATATGAATTAGGAATTCGATCGTCGTATATATATTATACACTTTCCAAATCATAATTCATATCATATTTAAATGATCGCGATAAAACAAAATTAAACAGTTTATTTCCTCTCCTGAAAAAATAGGAACAACCACATAGCTATTTTTGCTACGACAGCGACGAAATGCAACTTATATTTAGGGGTGTGTGTAGATATTTTAGATCAAGAATAGGTTTGGCAATTTAACGTGTATTCTGTGATCAGTCTAGTTGTATATCTATCAGACTCCTGACTTTTCACATCTGGAAGTAAAAATGTGTGAACGTGACCTGTTCACCACCTCATTTTTTGCAAATGTATTTTTTTTGCTTACCATGACTGTTCTTGCCAAACAACACAACGCTGGTCAAATTTCGCTAATCTGAGTTTCGTATTATTCCATCCATGCTCTTATGTAAACTATATTTCTGTTTGTTTCTATTTCGGTCTTTAAATCGTTATTGATTTGTCATACGTCTTTTTGGCGGTTATGGCTCGTTTAAATCGTTATTGATTTTTCAAAAAACACAAAGAAAAATTTTTTTGGAAACTATAACTTCAAATGGCCATTGGCGAAATTGTGGACAAGATGTAGATTTGGAGAAACGTGACAACACTATTAAAGCAAAGTTTTGATCCAAACATTCTCGGAAACATTCTCCAGGAAGTTTCCTTTAAGATGCTATACTTTTTTCTTTATTTTCTATATCTCCAATACACTACATACATCTTTTCGCAATAAAATACAATAATTACCTATTTTGTGGAAATACATATAAATTTATATGGCCATAACTTCTGACTGATTTTTTTTATATCGTATAGCAAATTTGTTTGTCAATACGAAAAGTCGATGTGAGATAAATCGGTTTACATTCTGCACCGATATTAAGAAAATGCTAGGATAGGGTCAGGAAAAACATTACAAAAGCAATTTTCGAATGCAGACAGAAATGTAATAATGCCATAAAATATTTAAACATTTTTTGTTTTGTTATACTCTTTATTTGCAATCTATTTTTTAATAAAACAATAAGCAAATCTTAGAACTATTGATAAATGACGGAATGTCGAGTTCCAGCAAACTCAAGTCTAAGATATTTTAAATATTTGATAAACTACAAAATATGTTTTCAAAATATTAAGTTTAGTGATTAAATAGTAAATCGCGTATATGTGGCATTTTAAATCTTCGTACTTCTTCACTGTCATCTAGCAGGCATATGACCAGTACATTACAATGGTTACTGAGTCGGTTTAAATATCTAGAACTGAATCGATAAATTTCGTCTTTGACTAAGGCAATACCAAGGTCCTTGTGAATGTTGTTATTGTATTGACTAGTAATCTTAAGGTTTTTGATTGATATCACTGCACACAGAATACAGTTTCATTGCCTCAACCGAATTATTTGCCAACCGAATTTAGGTAATTCTGTCTACTATCATACGATTCCATCAGGACAACCAACATTTTGGTTGTGGTATACTTCTGCTTTCATGTTAACAACAATCATATTTGGTTGCGCCAACTACGAAAATGGTAGCTATTATTATCTGTTGTATGTTGCCACAACCAACTGTTTTAAAAAGTTGGTTGTTCTGACAATTTGCCAGTCATATACTACCGACAATTAATTAAAAACAGTTTTCATTAATTTTGATTTTATTTATTGAACAAAAAACCAAACAATTCATAACAAAATTAAAAATCCCATATTACAAATTCATCACTATTATGAGATCTGGAAATATTTGACACAAATTTTAGTACACGAAAAACACAAAACTTTTATGCAAATATCGCTTAACTCTGTGCTTTCACTTTCATGATTGTTGCTTTTATTTTTTATTTATGTAAAACATTTTGCACAAAATATTCTACATTCCACACATTATTATCCACACGAGATTATTTTTGACTACATATACCGCTGTTGAACAAAATGTTTATTTATGTCGAGTAATTTTATTTTTGGTTTGTCATGTATCAGCAAAATACATTTAGTTATTCTAAATTTGGGAAATTATTGGGATAACCAAAAAACGATTATTTACAAATGTTTTTATACCCTACACCACACTGTGGTACAGGGTATTATAACTTTGTGCATTTGTTTGTAACACCCAAAAGGAGAAGAAATAGACCCATCGTTCATTATACCGATCGACTTAGAATCACTTTCTGAGTTGATTTAGCTATGTCCGTCTGTCCGTCTGTCTGTCTGTCTGTCTGTCCGTCTGTCTGTCTGTCTGTCTGTCCGTCTGAGCATGTATTTTTGTAATCAAAGTACAGGTCGCAATTATGGTCCGATCTCGACGAAACTTTACACACATCTTTTTTTTGGCCCAAGGACGATCCCTATTGAATTTGGTTAAAATCGGTTCAGATTTAGATATAGCCCCCATATATATGTTAGCCCCGATTTGACATGTAAGCGCTGTAAAAACTTTATTTTATATCCGATCAGTATGAAATTCGTCAGAAAGAGGTTTCTTATTATATGGATGAACACTATTAAATTTGGAAGAAATCGGTTCAGATTTAGATATAGCCCCCATATATACGTTACCCCCGATTTGACATGTAAGCGCTGTAAAAACTTTATTTGATATCCGATCAGTATGAAATTCGGCAGAAAGAGGTTTCTTATTATATGGATGAACACTATTAAATTTGGAAGAAATCGGTTCAGATTTAGATATAGCCCCCATATATACGTTACCCCCGATTTGACATGTAAGCGCTGTAAAAACTTTATTTTATATCCAATCAGTATGAAATTCGACAGAAAGAGGTTTCTTATTATATGGATGAACACTATTAAATTTGGAAGAAATCGGTTCAGATTTAGATATTGCCCCATATATATGTTACCCCCGATTTGACCTGTAAGCGCTGTAAAAACTGTATTTTATACCCGATCAGTGCGAAATTCGGCAGAAAGAGGTTTCTTATTACATGAAGGAATACTGCCAAATTTGGAGAAAATCGGTTCAGATTTAGATATAGCTCCCATATATATGTTACCCCCGATTTGACATGTAAGCGCTGTAGAGACTGTATTTTATATCCGATCAGTACGAAATTCGACAGAAGGAGGTCTTTTTACATGAATAAGTATTCAGGGAAGATCGGTTCAGATTTACATTAAAGCTCCATATATATGTTCCTCCTGATTTGGTATCAAACCGCTATAGAAGTTGTATTTTACTTCCGATCATTAAAATTTTCCAGAAAGATGTTTCTCACTTTAGGAACGAATATTGCTTAATTTAGCGATTATCGTTTCAGAATTAGAATGCGTTTCTACCCATTTACCAATTATTCCAAATTATTATGGCAATGACCCTTATCGCATTGTTAGGGAGGTGTAGGGTATTATATAGTCGGCCCCGCCCGACTTTCTGCCTTTCCTTACTGGTTTTCTTTTGTAGTAACCAATTATTCGTAGCAATAATAATCTTTGGTCTATTGATACAATTTCTCTTGTCAAGAATAAAACATTGGTTGTCACAACCAAAAATCTATCATATGGTATTACAATGAATGTTTAAAATTGGTTACCACAACTAACCGATTGTCAATGAAAAACAATCTTAATTCGATTGATACGTGTACAACCATCGATTTAGTTGCAAGCATTTTTATTTGATCGTATCCATGTTAATATTGTTGTTTCAACTTTTTATATATAAATACAACCGACACACGGCGTAGGCAATATACATTTTGTTGCTAGTATCCCCTCTATTTCGACAATGAATATTATCGCGAAAACAGTACTTTTACTCAAAACAAACTTAATAGCTTTCATTTGTAAAGAAAAACGCAGAAATTTAGAACTGTAACACAATTTCCTTTAAATATGATTATTTGGTAGACGCTTTGTAACGTCCGCGACATATGCCATGTTTATACCCTACACCACACTGTGGTACAAGGTATTATGACTTTGTGCATTTGTTTGTAACGCCCAAAAAGAGAAGAAATAGAACCATAGTTTATTATACCGATCGTCATAGAATCAATTTTTGAGTCGATTTAGCCATGTCCGTCTGTCCGTCTGCCCGTCTGTCCATGTATTCTTGTAATCAAAGTGCAGGTCGTATTTATGGTCCGATTGTGATGAAATTTAGCACAGTGCTCTTTTTTGACCCAAGAACGATCCCTATTGTAATTGGTCAAAATCGGTTCAGATTTAGATATAGCCCCCATATATATGTTACCCCCGATTTGACATGTGAGCGCTGTAGAAACCGTATTTTATATCCGACCTGTACGAAATTCGGCAGAGAGAGTTTTCTTGTTACGTGAATGAACACTACCGAATTCGGAGAAAATCCGTTCAGATTTAGATATAGCCCCCATATATATGTGTCACCCGATTTTACATGTAAGCGCTGTAGAAACCGTATTTTATATCTGATGAGTATGAAATTCGGCAGAAAGAGGTTTCTTATTATATGAATGAACACTGTTAAATTTGGAAGAAATCGGTTCAGATTTAGATATATCCCCCATATATACGTTACCCCCGATTTGACATGTAAGCGCTGTAAAATGTTATGTTATATCCGATCAGTGCGAAATTCGGCAAAATGAGGTTTCTTTCTACATGAAGGAATACTGCCAAATTCGGAGAAAGTCGGTGCAGATTTAGATATAGCCCCCATATATATGTTACCCCCGATTTGCTATGTAAGCACGGAGACTGTATTTTATATCCGATCAGTACGAAATTCGACAGAAAGAGGTTTTTTTACGTGAATGAGTGTATTCAGGGAAAATCGGTTCAGATTTATATATAACCTCCATATATATGTATGTTCCTTCTGATTTGGTTTCAAAGCGCTATAGAAGTTGTACCTAACTTCCGACCATTAAAATTTTCCAGAAAGATGTTTCTCAATGTAGGAACGAATATTGCTTAATTTAGCGATTATCGGTTCAGAATTAGATATTATGTTCCTACCCATTCACCAATTATTACAAATTATTATCGCAATGACCTTTTGGCATTGTTAGGGAGGTGTAGGGTATTATATAGTCCGCCCGCCCGACTTTCTGCCTTTCCTTACTGGTTTTATATTGCGAATTTTGTGTAATCCATAAAATCGACTTACACCGCCAAATTTTTCCAAAAATATTATACCGAATTTAATAAGATTAATATATTTGCATTCTATAATCTCTGAGGATTAGATTAATATCAGCATTTTCGCAAAAAATATCCCTCGACGAATACATTTTGTACAAAAAAAAATTAGTTCGGAATTATTTTACTATATAATGCTATTATCTCGCGAATGAACAGTTCTAGGGAAAGTAGTCAAAGGAAGTTTGGGAGATAAGCGAAAGGCCTACAACTCTTTCTTTAACAATCTAAATTTATAGTAATTTACACTGATAGAAAAAGCTTCGTCATTCGTCAAAAGTCAGCTAACGTACGGATAATCCTATCTATGAATTTGTTCGTCGCCATGACGAATCTCTGTTTAAGTATACTAGAACAAGAACTATTTAGTGGAATAAAAAAAACCCCACAGGGTGATTACATATCATCCCTACGATGAATCGTGCTCATAAATAATAAAATGATATATACCCTCCTCTCTAAGGTGAGGGGATAAATATGGGGATTTATTTGATTTATAATACAAATATCAATAACTGTATATATAACATATAGAAAAAGGGTAACGCATCAAAGGAGTGGCCTAAGACCCTAAGTTTATGAGGAGGAAATCCGTTTTAGAACACATTAAGTCATTTTACTTATGTCCGTCCATCCGTAAGCCTGACCGGAGCGAACGATAACCCTCGAAACTATAGTTTCCAGAGATTAAACAGAGATTCGTCAGGGCGACGAACAAATTCATCAATAGGATTATCCGTACGTTAGCTGACTTTTGACGAATGACGAAGCTTTTTCTATCAGTGTAGTAAGGATTTACAGTGTGATAAAACTTTTGTATGATTTTCCCTTTATATGAGGCATATTTTGAATTAACACATTTTAAATACCTATCACATTATTATAATTTTTTTTGTTAAAGAAAGACTTGTAGTCGTTTTTAATATCTCCCAAATTTTCTTTGACCACTTTTTCCAAGGACTGACCGTTCGCGTAATAATAGCATTATATAGTTAAATAATTCTGAACTTAAATGTTTTTTGTTCGAAATGTATTCGTCGCGGGATGTTAAGGCGGAAATGCTAGTGCCAATCTATCCGTCAGAAATCATAGAATGTAAATATATTAATTTTAACATATTCGCAATAATATTTTTATAAAAATTTAACGGTGTAAGTTGATTTTTTTGGATTACAAAAATTTCGCTATAGAATATAGCAAATATCGCGGACATTACAAAGCGTCTTACAAATGTTCATATTGATGGGAAATTATGTTATAGTTTTAAATTTCCGCGATTCAATGTAATCAAGTTTGGTTTTTTGGTTAAAAATTGTTTTTATCGCGATAACTCGCGAAAGGAAGCAGATCAGAATTTGATTTCTTCTTATCTGAGTGGAGGGGATGATTCTGTGCAAAACCTCATTAGTCGTTTTTAGCCATAAGCCAGGCCAACTTTCGTTTGCTTGAGGTACGCTGTGAACATTCAAATATCAAAACTCCTATGTGTACTTTTTTTGTTTTATAAATATTTAAAATGCTCCAAACAAAACATCCTATGTGTCGATTTTCATGAAAACCATTTACCACGTCATGGGCTTTTCACATATACGATTTTTGTTATGATATATTGGTGGTAATTAGAATAAATGTTTTTTCAAGCTCGAGGTCATTTTATTAGTGATTTATTTATTTATATTTTCACTCGATATTTCGCAATTTTCATGAATTGCATCATCGGGATGTTTCTACAATAAAAACACAAAAAAAAATATATTTAAATACAAACTTAAATAATTAAAAGAAAAATTTAAAAATCTGAGATATTAAAAATATCGCGATTTGACGAAATAGCAACGTTTTTTGTCTCTCCTGAAAACTAGTAAAAAAATACATAGGAGTTTTCGTATACAGTATATGTGTACCTGGGCCTAAGAATATCCCGGGAACTGCAAAGCCGATGAAAATGCTAGGAAGGCGACGTCATTACAAATTCTCGAAGAATTTGCATATATTAGTGCGCCACTGTGTACATGTATGCTCAGGATTAGTCGAGAGGCAATCAGGCTGTCCAATGCGAGATGAATAGAAATCGACACATGTAGGGTAGCTAGACAAATCTGGCCAAGATTGTCAGAGATTGTCAGAATATCTCCTCGCACTAGACAGAAAACGATTGTCTGCGTTAGGTTAGGTTAGGTTAGGTTGAAGAGAGGAGACGTTTAAACGTCTCATGTCCATGGACATACACTTAAGCCAGTGGTTCGGCCTGTTGTGCGCTCCTTATTTATGATCTTTTTATACCTCACGAGTTACAGAAAATCGGTACTAGACACGAATTTTCTCAGTATCTTCCAGTCATATTCTCTGAGATGAGTCAAGTCTGGTAATATGTCGGACCCGAAATCCGAAATCTGCGTTAGTATCAGTTCTGACGGGACACTGTCTGATAGGCGACACGCCAGAAGGTTGGGTATTGACTCCAATGACTTCTGCAACAGCTGTGTAGATAAGGAAGAAGTGGTGAGCATTGAGCACTTGCTATGCGACTGTCCCGATTTGGGTCTTTGGGTCGACTTCTGGCCATACTGGGTTCTTCCTTTCTAGCCAGTATAACAGACCTTTCCAGTACCGATATTCGTACTATCGATAACTTTGTATATCAAACAGGTTGGTTTTGATGAGGGACATTTCAACCCTTGGTAATAATAGGGACCTAAACTATGTGAGCTGGTAAAAAACGGCTGCCACCCTAACTTAACCTAGGAAATCAGGCTGTCCAATGCGAGATGAACAGAAATCGACACCTGTAGCAATAGCTAGACAAATCTTGCCAAACCACTAGAGAGGGAAATACAGTCTACTTTAGTGACTGTTCTGACGGGACACTGCCTGATCGTCGGGCACGACAGAAGTTTGGGAATTGAGCCTAATGACTTCTGCAGAAACTGGCATTCGATTTTACTACCTACTGTAACATACTGAGTAAGCGCTATAAGAAAACCAGTAAGGAAAGGCTAAAGTCGGGCGGTGCCGACTATATAATACCCTACACCACTCTCGTAATATTGAATAACTCTGATATATAAATTTTGTAATTCATGTATAAATTGTTTACATAAATTTACTTTTGGGACATTTTATACTTAAATAATACCCTGTACCACAGTGTGGTGTAGGGTATAAAAACGATTGGATCTAAAGAGCCAAATCGGATGAAACATATATATGAGAGCTATAACTAAATCTTTACCGATTTTCTTCAAATTCGGCAATGTTGGTTCATGAATCAAGAAACTCTACCATTCTAAATTTCAAAACGATTGGATGTAAAATATAGCTTCTATAGAACTAAAGGGCCAAATCGGACGAAACATATATATGGGAGCTATAGCTAAATCTTAACCGATTTTCTTCAAATTCGACAGTGTTGGTTCATGGATCAAGAAACCCTACCATTCTAAATTTCAAAACGATTGGATGTAAAATACAGCTTTTATAGGACTAAAGGGCCAAATCGGACGAAACATATATATGGGAGATATAGCTAAATCTTAACCGATTTTCTTCAAATTCGACAGTGTTGGTTCATGGATCAAGAAACCCTACCATTCTAATTTTCAAAATAATTGGATGTAAAATACAGCTATTACAGGACTAAAGGGCCAAATCGGACGAAACATGTATATGGGAGCTATAGTTAAATCTTAACCGATTTTCTTCAAATTCGGTAGTGTTGGTTCATGGATCAATAAACTCTACCATTCTAAATTTCAAAACGATTGGATGTAAAATACATCTTCTATAGAACTAAAGGGCCAAATCGGACGAAACATATATATGGGAGCTATAGCTAAATCTTAACCGATTTTCTTCAAATTCGGTAGTGTTGGTTCATGGATCAAGAAACCCTACCATTCTAAATTTCAAAATAATTGGATGTAAAATACAGCTATTACAGGACTAAAGGGCCAAATCGGACGAAACATGTATATGGGAGCTATAGCTAAATCTTAACCGATTTTCTTCAAATTCGGCAATGTTAGTTCATGGATCAAGAAACTCTACCATTCTAAATTTCAAAACGATCGGATGTAAAATACAGCTTCTATAGGACTAAAGGGCCAAATCGGACGAAACATATATATGGGAGCTATAGCTTAATCTTAACCGATTTTTTTCAAATTCGGCAATGTTGGTTCATGGATCAAGAAACTCTACCATTCTAAATTTCAAAATGATTGGATGTAAAATACAGCTTGTATAGGACTAAAGGGCCAAATCGGACGAAAGATATATATGGGAGCTATATCTAAATCTGAACCGATTTCAACCAAATTCAATAGCGATCTTAACAGCCGCGAAATACTCTAAACTGCAAAATTTCAGAACGATCGGAGTGAAATTGCGACCTGTAGTCGACGAACAACTTTACATGAACAGACGGACGGACGGACATCGTTAAATCGACTCAGCTAGTGATTCTGAGTCGATCGGTATACTTTAAGGTGGGTCTAGCTGTGTTATTTTCATGTGTTACAAACATCTGCCGTGAAACAAACTTATAATACCCTGTACCACAGTGTGGTGTAGGGTATAAACAGCATCTGATGAACCAAATAATAATACTACATTTGGAGTCTCTGAACATTCTAAATGTGTCGCATCAATGGCGGTACGTTTGAGCAATCAGATTTGGTTCAATGTGAGGGACTGAGATAATCTCATATTTTTCCTTTCGTCTCGTTTCTATCGCAATGGGCTAAATAGTCTATGTGAGCCTGATATACAGACTGTCACTTTAACCTAACCTAAATCTGACACTAAAAAGGTGCTAGTGCAAGTGTGCCTTAAAGTTATCATCATCGACATCTTGTTCAGGAGTCTCTTTAGGAATTACACATGTAAATGAATATACCTATATATATGTACTTATACATATATACTCGTATGTTACAATTTCTTTGCATCTCCTAAACCGATGTACACATGGAAACTGTCATAAGGCAAAAATTTAACAAATATGCGTGTATCATTAATACATTCAAACGAGTTGAGACACAGAGAGAGAATCCTATCCTATATTCTGGTAGAACAGGATACTTTTGACTACACAACACACGGAAACAACTGGCAACTGACGGATGTTCCGGTACTTGCATTAAGCGTTTGTCTTCTGTTTTTTTTCATATTTTATTTTAAAACTTCTGGAAGCTTCACATTGACGCACACATGCACAAACCCACACACTCCCTAAAGTAGATTGTGTTTATTTCAGTAAAGCCCAGAGTAAAGACCTATGGAGTGGATTCGTTGCGGGTGGGTTGCGTTGTTTGGTTGGTTGGTTCGTAGGCAGCGTGGTGGAGCGGAAAAACTCCTGCTTAATATTGTAAGCAGAGTAAAGACATCGTCGCTTAGCACCAAATCGAATGTTAACTTATTTTCTGGAGCCGAAAAACGTTTGGCTCTGCACATTAGGCGTATCGCAGAGACTGATGAAATGTGATTTGCTCTGATATTGTCATTCCATTTGATTTGAGTCGCAAACTATTACTAAAGAACACACAGGAAGTGAGATGTCGTTTCTTTCCTCTCCATCTTTTCCTACTGATTATTCCTGTTTCTTGACTGGTGGTTATCCTCTATTTTGATGTACATTTATTTGATTTGATTTTATTATCTGATAAATTGTGTTCGTTAAACGAAGTACTGCTACTGAAGATCTGTGGGAAGTACTTAAGACTCCTCGAATGACGTCATTTCGTTTGGGTGTCATTAGAGGGACTTAACAGTTATGAATATGGTCTGGCAATAAAACCAGATGCTATGAGATATAACAACAAAAAGGATGTTGAGTTCGGCTGGGCCGAATAATACATTTACACACCTAAATACAAAAATGCTCAATTTAAGCGGACAATTCTTTACGAGTATTTTAGCTGAAATCGTACATAAAAATGAATGTACGTTCATATTATTTTGAATTTCAAATGCAGGGGTTTTAATTTATATTGAAATGTTTTAAATTTCAAATGGATATTTTTGAATTTCAGCCTTATCTTAATTTCAAATGGATTTTTTTGGCGTCGACGCTAAATTCTGAATAATATTTGACCTTTTTAGATCGAGCTGATGTAGTCCCTCGAATTAAAACTGGCTCCTATTTCAAATTCCAAAATGTGGAATAAAAGTCTAGTTTTCGGGAAAAGGGCAAAGAAAAGAAAATGTTGCACTTTTTTGCAAAACAAACAAATCGTCATGAGTCTAATATGACTTGAACTAGGTTTATGTTTAGGTTAGGGTGGCAGCCGTATTTTTTTACAAGCTCATATAGACCAGTTTAGGTCCCTAATGTTACCACGGGCTGAAATGCCCCTCATCGAAACCAACTTGTTTGATATATAAATTTATCGATAGTACGAATATCAGTACTGGAAAGATCTGTTAGGCTGCCTAAAAATGCCGACCCCAGCATGTCCAGTCGTCGTTTACTCAAAGCGGGACAGTCGCAAAGCAAGTGCTCAATGCTCTCCACTTCTTCCTCATCCCCACAGCTTCGGCAGAAGTCATTGGAGTCAATACCCAATCTTTTGGCATGTTCGCCGATCAAGCAGTGTCCCGTCAGAACCTGTACTAACGTAGACAATCGTTTCCTCTCTAGTGTGAGGAGATATTTTGACCTTCTCAGGTCATACCTTGGCCAGATTTGTCTAGCTACCCTGCAGGTGCCGATTTCTGTCCATCTCTCGTTGGACTGCCTGATTGCCTCTTGCCTAAGCCAAAGCTTGCACGTGGATAGTGGCGCACCAATATATGCAAATTCTTCGAGAATTTGTAATGTCGTCCCTTTCCTTGCAAGTTCATCGGCTTTGCAGTTCCCCGGGATATCCCTATGCCCAGGCACCCATATGAGGTGTATATTAGCCTCAGCCATCTCGTTAAGAGATCTGCGGCAGTCGAGGGCTGTTTGTGAATTAAGGGATGTTGCCTCCAGAGAATTGATGGCAGCCTGGCTGTCCGAGTAAATGACAACGCCAGTGTTGGTTACTATGTTGCGACTCAGCCACTTGGCGACTTCCCATATTGCCATTATTTCGGCTTGATAGACACTGCAGGTATCTGGTAGTCTGTGAGCTATATCCAGACTAAGTTCTTCACAGTGTACTCCGAAACCAACCTTTTCATCAAGCTTCGAACCATCCGTGTAAAAGTGGAGATGGTCTCTATTACCAGGTATTCTGCCGACCCATTCATCTCTGTCGGGAATCATAGTGATGTAATTTCTCTCGAAGGTGTACACAGTTGGTATATAGTCCACTCGGTCGGTTACCATAGCACTACACTTTGATATCCTCATGTGACCATAGTTCTTGTACCTCCACATTGATAGGCAGTTTAATCTTTTTGCCGCTTTGGTTGCAACTTCTCTCGCCACAATATTAATCGACAGTATGTGGAGTAGGGCTTGTAGAGACTCGGTCGCTGTAGTCCTTAAGGCTCCGCTTATGCTCAGGCAGGCAGTTCTCTGAACCTTTGTTAGTAAGTTGGTAATGGTTAGTTTGTCAGTTGCCGTCCACCATACCACAATACCGTATAACAGTATTGGACGAAATACTGCTATATATATCCAGTGGACGATTTTAGGAGAGAGTCCCCACCGCGACCCTACAGCCTTTTTGCAGGAATATAAGGCGACGTTGGCTTTCCTTACACGTTCCAATACGTTAAGTCTAAATAACATTTTCCTATCTAGAATTATTCCTAAAAATTTTGCACTTTCAGAAAAGACTAGATCTGTTCCATTTATCCGAGGTGGAGGGTCCACATGTGGGACATTATCCATCCTAGTAAAGAGAACCAATTCTGTCTTGTTGGGGTTAACGCCCAAACCGTTGCTTCTGGCCCATCTAGCCAACTTGTTCAGAGCCACCTGTAGGATGTCTCTGAGGACGTTTACGAATTTGCCACTCACTGCGATGCCACGTCGTCCGCATATGCCACGACCTTGCAGCCACAACGTTCTAGATCTAGCAGGATTTCATTCACCGCTAGGTTCCAAATTAGTGGAGACAGTACTCCTCCTTGCGGGGTCCCTCTGTTTACATACCTTGTTAGAGTTGTGGACCCTAGACATGCTGTTATGCGTCTTCTGGTGAGCAGACTTTGAATTAGTCTAATCAAACTAGTGTTAACTTTTAGATGTGAGAGTGCCGCAATTACCGCATATGAGTGAATGTTGTTAAAAGCCCCTTCTACGTCAAGAAATGCCACCATGGTGAATTCCTTGAAATGCAGGGACGATTCGATAGTGCTCACAAGTTCGTGCAGGGCTGATTCTGTAGACTTGCCCTTATTGTAAGCATGTTGGTTCCCCGACAGGAGTTTTGTATCCAGGTTTTCCCTAATGAAATGATCTAAAAGTCTTTCCAGACCTTTCAATAGGAAGGAGGATAGGTTAATTGGTCTGAAGTCTTTTGGTCTAGTGTGTGATATCTTTCCCGCTTTAGGTATGAATACCACTTTGGTATCCCTCCATCGATTCGGGACGTATGAAAGCCTGATACAGCCTACATAAATTTTCTCCAGCCAGGGGATAATGTACTTTAACATTTTCTGCATTTCTGCTGGAGTGATGCCATCTGGTCCAGGTGACTTGACGGGCTCAAAGCTGTTAATAGCCCAGCTTATTCTGGATCTCTCAGTCAAGAAGCTAGCGACGCTCGCAGTCCACTCGCACTCTTGTTGGTCCTGCTGATCCTCGAGTTCTGTTACAGAGTTCCCCGGGAAATGTGTTTCGAGCAGTACATTGAGCGACTGCTCGCTGTTTTTGGTCCAGTTACTTGCCTCATCCTGTAAATATCCCACTGTACAGGGTGAAGCAGATAATATCTTCCTCAGCCTAGCGGCGTCGGATACCTTTTCCACTTCACCACAGAAGGTATACCAAGAGCGCCTTTGCGCCTTTCTAAGCTCCTTCTTATAGATCTTGAGTTGCTCTTTATAAACATCCCAATCATTAGCGACCCCAGTAGATTTAGCCTTATTGAATAGCTTGTTGCAGGTCTTTTTCATAGCCGTTAGCTCAGAAGTCCACCATTGGGGTTTAGTTTTACCCTTGTACCTTGTTTTTGGACAGGCTTCTTCAAGGGATCTATTGAATGATATGGTGATATGATCGACCAGATTATCCAGACCGGCTTTGTCATTCGGTTCGTACAGAAGTTTAGAGTTGAGGACTTTCTTGAAATTCTTCTCATACAGATGCCACTTTGTCTTCCTTACATTTCTGTGGACGGCGGGTTTAGGCGCTTTTTCCGCGAGTTTGAACTCAATATAATGGTGATCTGAGAATGAGTGGTCGTCCAGTACATTCCACCCAATAATTTTGTCTGACAGCCGGTCAGTAGCAAACGTTACGTCGAGTACTTCTTGTCTGTCTTTAGTTGTGAAGGTCGGTTTATTACCTATGTTACAAATACTAAGGTTGGTAGTTAGAATAAAGTCAAGAAGCGAATCACCCCTATTGTTTATATCCGTACTACCCCAGATAGTATGATGAGCGTTCGTGTCTGCGCCAATAATCAGCTCGAGCTCGTCAGACGTTGCTTCTTCTACTACTTCCCTGAATAGAGCAGTCGGTACTACAGATTCATAAGGCAAGTAGCTGGAGACCACCCAATATATGCGATTACCGATCTCCAGACTAGCAGCTGTTTGGTCTTTACCACTTAAATTAGTCAGGAGAAAGATACTTAGATCTTTCCTGGCCAGAATGCAGGTTCTAGGAGTGCCTTCACAGTTGGCCACAAGCAGTTTAAAGTTGGGTGTCCTAATACCACACACCCTTCCTCCCACTACGTAGGGCTCCTGCATCAGGACGATGTCTACTGCGCCTGTGGACAGGCGCAGCAATAGAGCCGCTGAGGCTGCTTTAGCGTGATGGAGGTTAATCTGTAGAGTTCTTACCATCATTGGTAATTGACAGATTAACATCCACCCCGACAAGGGTGTTATCGAACTCTTCGTCCGTATCGCCGAGAAGCATGTCCCCGCCAGATGCGTCAAAGAGTCCGGAGACTCCCCTCAGCCTCTCTGTGTCCGAAGTAGAGCTTTTGTCCTCAGAGAAGGACGTTACAGATCTTCTGTTAGAGTTGGAGTCACCAGAAATAATAGACGTGGGTACCTCCGCACTTTCAGAAAGTGCCACGGTGGACGACTCACCTTCTGCAGTGGGAGCTATATCCTGCTTGTATATCTTCAAGACTATAGTCTCGAAGCCATATTGTAGGGTTGCACTCGCACTTTGTATATGGGAGGTGGATTCAGCGTTTAGGATAAGATTGACCTGCCGCTTTTTACCATCCGCCTCACCCACCTTGCTGATTCTCCAATTATGGGCCGGCAGACCAGGATTGGAATCTTTTATTATTTCTAAGATGTCAGCCGGGTTGGAGGGCTCTTCTGTAACCCAGGTGATGGCTCTAGGGTGACTAGGGATGTTGGTTTTTTCGACAACATCCAACTGGGCACCCGGCCACACCTCACCCGCTCGACTCAGAGCAGCCTTATACAGGTCTACTGATCTGGCATCACCGAAATATAAGAGCTTTACTCTCCCCTGATGCCATCCTGCATCGTTGCAGATTGGTGGTTTGCCCGGCATTTCTCTACGGATATCGAGGTAATGAGCCATAATGGCTGATTGTACATGACTCCATTTGTCCTTGAGGATCTGGCATCACCGAAATATAAGAGCTTTACTCTCCCCTGATGCCACCCTGCATCGTTGCAGATTGGTGGTTTGCCCGGCATTTCTCTACGGATATCGAGGTAATGAGCCATAATGGCTAATTGTACATGACTCCATTTGTCCTTGAGGATGGATCCATCCTCACTACTTCTGTCTATAACAGCCATCACTAGACTCTCCTTCGCCACTTCATTGAAGGGCTTGGTGAGTGTCCTGTTGATGGTGACATTAGGGCCTCTTGCCTTTTTCGAAGGCAGGGGTTCATCAGGTGATCTGATTCGTTTTACTTTATTAGCCGTTAACACAGCTGAATTTGTGGCTCTTTCAGCCGACTCATTGGCCTTAGAAGCATCTATGACGCCTTTAGCCCAGGTAAGTGACTCTTTTTGTTTTTCGGTAAGAGCCGAAACCTCAACAGCCTCCAACTTCTTCAAAACTCTGAGCGCTACACGATGCTCGTTCTGCTTCCGTTTTGACGGTCGGACATGACGTTTTCCCCTCACCGCATCACCTGTTGTGAGTACTTGTGGGAGATTTTCACCATTTTTGGTGTGGTCGGCTTTGGCCAAGACCAACGGACGGACAGTTGGACGATTGGGGAACCGCGCTCCATCGGAACACGAAGGCATCCCCGTCAAGAGAATTTATTTTCATTTTGTCTGTATTAGACCGTAATAGGTACTACGATGTAGGCCTTACAGACTTTGTACAGATTTTTGCTATTGCGTAATAGGTACTGGTAACTATCCGCAATGTGATAAACACGTCCGTTCACTGCGAATGATCAGCAACGAATGACTTGAACTAAGATGAAAACTAAATCAATCAAAGACCAGATCTAAGTTTAATGTCTTAGAAAGAGTTAGTAAAATATTTTAATATTTATAAAAAACTAATCAAGATCAAATTAACCCTTTGGAAACCTAAAGTTTGTTGTGGGTTTGCACAATTTAAATTAGCTGTAGTACGCCATAACGGACATAGCGTTATTCAAACAATTTATTACTTAAATATAGTTGCGAAAATTCAATCATATACTGAAAAAAGGCGTAATGAAAAATCAATGAAATTATCCTAACTTTTATGATTTTGACTTTGCCAAAGACCAGGGATGCCAACTTAGTGCTTTTCGCACCAGATTTAGTGCTTTTCAGACCACTCAATACGCGAAAAGTTGTCAGTTAGTGCCAAATGAAAAAAAAAAACACTAACTGTACGCTTTTCACATTTTTCGGTAGTGCTTTTGACGCTTTTCCTACATTTGTCAGAAAAAATCTGGTAACATAAAGAAATTAGACTATTTTGCTACACCACATATATATATTTCAAGATTTGGCATCATACGCCACAATTTGCATTAAATCTTAACGAAATTTGGCATAGAAAAGTTGATGGAGCCAATAATAAACTATGGCAAATTTTATGAAATTTGTGGCAGGTTTAGATATATCCGTCATATATACTGATATACCAATTTTGGGTCTAAGCGCCATTGAATACCCGTTTCTCAACAGATCTATTAGTACATACAATTTAGTATATAACGGTTCCTACAACCAGAAATGCGCCACAAAAAAATTTTTTTTGAACATATCGCTCACTCACTTCAAGAGTGACATAACTCAAAATTTTAAATTTTTGAGGTTGGCTTACAAAAATGCGAATTTTTGCAAATGTCCATAAATTAATCTCAGCGAAATTTGGCCTATAAGTAAAAAACCATATTTCGGATTATTCAATCGTTTTTTAACATCTTACTTCATGTTACTTATCTTTTTATACGGACTTTAAGTTACACATCTTGGCAATTTTCAATTTTGAGTTATGTCACTCTTGAAGTGAGTGAGCGATATTATTCTCATTAAGAAAACAACTTTGATACAATTTTACAAAACATATTTCTTTTTATTCTGCTCTGATGGGGGCGGATAAAATGTTGTCGTCTCTTCCGACTAATGCAATATTATTGTTTAGTGCCTTTTTACGCTTTTTCAATTTTTCATTACGTTTTTGCTTCGGAAAAAGTTGGCATCACTGCCAAAGACAACGGCCATTAAAAAAGTACGTCTTTAACTTCAGTTAAATACATAAAGCGTCTTTAAATCAATTACATATTACTTCAATTAAATATATGAGCATTTCCATGTTAAGTAATCACAGCATTTTTGGCTCATGTGACGGATTTTAGTGAAACTTGGTATAATGGTTATACAAAGTTGTCAAAAACAAGTAAAAGCGTTAAGTTCGGTCATGCCGAATCTTATATACCCTCCACCATGGATAGCATGTGACCACACAAAATAACAAACCTAAAGAAAATAACACCGAAAAACACCAAAACAAGTAAGAAAGTTTCAGTCGGGTAAACCGACTAAGGTATACCCTCACTTTGTGAGTAATGTAATATTGAATATTACACAAATTATTCTGTCAATTTTTGTGGGAGGTACCAGAAGGGGTTTAAGAAATACACCTTTATTTCGCTGAACTGTAGATACTTTAAATACATTGCACTGTGCCGAATTGTAACCGTTTATATGGACTGGTATATTAACGTTGAGATATTAAATTGTAGTATAATTTGGCCATTTTGTGTGGGAGGTACAAAAAGGGGCGTGGTGATAACGCTCATTTTTCACTGGACTATAGGCATTATAAAAGCATTACACTGTACAAAATTTCAAGTAATTGTATACACTGATATTAATGTTATAAACTGTTAACTTTTGGTGCAAAATGGTACCTTTGTGGGAGAGGTACCAAAAGGGGCGTGACAATAACCATTTTTCAATGGACTGTAGGCACAATAAAAACATTACGCTGTACAAAATTTCAAGTATTTTTATAGACTGGTATTAATGTTATAAGCTGTTAACTTTTGGTGCAAAATGGTGCATTTGTGTGCGAGGTACCAAAAGGGGCGCGGCAATCACACCCATTTTTCACTGGACTGTAGGCACTATAAAAGCATAACACTGTGCAAAATTTCAAGTATTTTTATACACTGTTATTAATGTTATAAGCTGTTAACTTTTGGTGCAAAATGGTGCATTTGTGTGGGAGGTACCAAAAGGGACGTGGCGACTTCGCCCATTTCTCGAGTTGATAGCGACTAATAAGCTAATACTATGTGTGGAATTTCAAAAGATTCGAATAATTAGTATTGCAGTTATTAAAGAATCAATATTTCACAACATTTTAACCCTTTGTGGGGGAGGTACTAGAAGGAGTGGACCAATATGGCCCACCTTCGAACTTAGCCGGAGATGGAAAAAAATATTACCACATACCAAATTTGAGGTCAATCGGTTACTCCTTTCGAGAGTTATCGTGCGCACCAGCCAGCAGACAGACGGACGGACATTGCTCATTCGACTTAAAATGACCCAAAACGGATTTCCTCCGAACATACTTGGGGTCTTAGGTCACTCCTTCGACGTGTTACACTTTTTTCCGTAGCAAATGATATATACCCTCGTCACACTAAAGTGAGGGTATACAAATATGGTAGATATGGGAGCTATATCTAAATATGGACCGATCCATCGCCCATTTTCAATCCCAAGTTACCTGCAGCTATAAGAAGTATCTATACCAAATTTCAGCCACCTATTATTGTGGACTGTAGCGTGATTTCAACAGACGGACGGACGAACAGACGGACATGGCTAAATCGTCCTGGAATTTTACGACGATTAAGAATATATATACTTTATGGGGTCTCAGATCAATATTTAGCGGTGTTACAAACGGAGTGACAAAATGAATATACGCCACCTTCCTATACTAAACAGGTCTACTAAGATGATTTTAAAAAGTACACAACTTTTTAAAGAGCCTACAGATTTTACCGACGGTGGTGTCGGATGAAAGGTTTTAATATCGATAAATATACAGGGTTTTCCAACAAGAGGTGTTATTTTGAATCACCAGGAATTTCGTTAGCTGTCACTTTTGAAGCATTTATTCTTTGACATTTGACAAGTAGAAACTACGCCATTACTAAAAATGAAACGATACACTATCACCGAATAGTGTAGATACGAACGATCAAAAAACGATCTAACAAAAAAACGATACGAACGATACAAAATCATCTTGACTGATGAGCCCCATTTCCACCTGGGTGGCTACGTCAACAAGCAAAATTGTTGCATCTGGGGCTCGGAAAACCCAAGAGTTATTGTTGAGAAGCCTCTCCATCCTCAACGTGTGACTGTTTGGTGCGGTTTATGATCCGGCGGGGTCATTGGACCTTACTTTTTCGAAAATGAGGTTGGATCAACAGTTACGGTGGATGGAATGCGCTATCGAGAGATGATTAATGATTTTTTATGGTCGGAGTTGGATGGTATTGATCTGGACAACGTTTACTTTCAACAAGACGGCGCTACGTGCCACACAAGCAACGAAACCATAGCTCTGTTACGGGAAAAGTTTCCGGACCGTGTTATCTCTCGAAGAGGTGATCACAATTGGCCACCGAGAGGGGCCACGTGAAAGATAAGGTCTACGCCAACAGCCCAGCGTCGATTCAAGACCTCAAAGATAGAATTCGTGAGGCTATCGAGGACATAGGGCAGCCACTATGCGATTTGGTTATGGAAAATTTCATGAAAAGGATCTGGTCCTGTAAGCGTGGCCATTTGGCTGATGTTGTTTTTCATTATTAACGGCATACCTTCCTCTTTATTATGAAATAAACATCCGATCATTTATCTCAAAAAAGGGAATTTTTCTTTGAATACCAAAATAACACCTCTTGTTGGAAAACCCTTTAAAATAATTTGGTTTCGACGCCATGGACCAAAAAAATATCATGTTTTTCTTACTTACTTTAAAATGCTTAAATTCAACGTTGCTAAAAATAAGAAGGCCATGTCCTGTTACCCTAAAACCTATTTACAATGTACTTTTACTCTAATACCTAATGCAGCATTATCATCAATTACAAAACCCACTTTCAACTTTAAGCACGTCTTTTAAGAAAAGCTTTGGAAAAAGTACAATTGTTCTACGTTTTGCTTCTATTAAATGCATGAAACATCCTTAAATCAGTTACATGTTGTAAATAAGGCAAGTACATGTTGTAATTATCATCAAGTGTATCAAGGGTATACTAATTAAGCTAACCAAGTTTTACCATTTATAGAGCAGTACGACATACGAGTACATATCTGACGATATCCGAAGCCTTTGTGTTTATTCTAGTTCACTTTCTATTAGAATTATTATGATTATTGATGTTATTTTATGTTTTTCTCACTGAGGATTTGAACTGAATATTAAAGGGTTTCCTTCTAACTGGAGGAAGGTATATGAATAGTCAAGTGAAAAAGAAAACGACTTTTAAATCCAACACCGACCATGATATTGTACAGAATTCTTTCGTATTTGAAAAGTGATGTTCTATTTATAAGAATAAACCAGTATGGAAAGGTAGAAAGTCGGGCAGGCCGACTATATAATACCCTACACCTCCCTACCAATGTACAAAGGCGCATTGAAATAATAATTTGAAATAATTGGTTTAGCTTCAAGGCTTATTCCAAGGTGGAGTTGAATATGTAGAAAAATAATAATGGGAAGTAAAATGCGGCTCCTATAGGGCTTAAGTGCCTAATCAGAAGGAACATATATATGGGGGCTGTATCTAATTCTAAACCGATTTCCTTCAAACTTGGAAATGTGGGTCCTTGCACGAGGAAAGTCTAACCTGTTTAATTTAAAAATGATTTAATGTGAAATGCAGCTTCTGTAGCGCCAAAAGTTCAAATAGGAAGGAACATATATCGCGGTTTAAGAGTGTAAAGGCGCAAATGCACTTTTTGCGTAAACGTATTTTTGAAGCGGAACTCAATTTAAGATAAAAATACATCGATTTAGAAACATTACAAATAGTAATGATTCCTAAGCCTGATAAGCTTGTTATCAATCCTGTCAAAAATCTTTGAGAACATATTGAAAAAGATAATAACACCACCAAATCGTCAAACTGCGTGATTCCCGATCACCAATTTGGATTTCGATAGAAGCGCAGCACCATTGAACAAATACATCGTAAAACAACTCCAATAAGAAAAGCATAGGAAAATAAACATTACTGCTTCATAGATATCTCTCAAGCCTTTGACATGGTATGACACGAAGGCCTATTGTTAAAAATATATAGATTGTTACCAGACAATACGCACCAGCTTATGGCGAGCTTCCTATCAAATCCGTCGTTCAACGTAAAGTCAAAAGGCACACATTCCACCACCAAACACATTTCTGCAGGCGTTCCACATTGAAGCATCCTGGGCCAATGCTATATGTTATATATATTGCTGACATGTCCACTACACCTTCAACAGACACGACCACTTTTGCGGATGATAAAGCTATCGTCAGCATCCAGTTTGATCCAAACAACTACAAACACAAGTCCAAGAACAGGAGAAATGGCTACAATAATGGAGAATAGTAGTCAACGCAAGTAAGTGTACTCACGTCACGTTTATCCTCAAAAGGGACACATGCCCTGCTGTAAAAATCTTCAAGTCTATGGTACCCTAAAAAGATAACGTAAAAAACTTCGTCACACCATATAAACGCAAAATTTCTCATTACCAAATAATCCGACGAGTAAGCAAAGTTCGATGATTGTAAGTACTTATTATTTAACCACTTTTCTCATTATTTTTAACATGGTCATTTCATTGGAGAAAAGTACTTCCCAAGAGCATACAATAAAGTAGAATAATAAGTACTTATTTGTAGCATAGGCATACCACATAAATGTGTGCTTATATTTTCATGATTTTAAGTACCGGGTGTTTTTTTTTTACAGCTTTGTTTTTCGAATAGAGATAAAACTGGCATTTTGTGGTCAAATCTGGCAACTCTAATGTCATTTATGTTCAGTTTGGTTTGCCATTTCATCATGAACAGGTTGACAAAAGAACAACGCTTGCAAATCGTGCAAATTTATTTCGAAAATAATGGTTCAGTTCGCGAAGTTTACCGCAAGCTCCGTCCATTTTATGGTCGACATAATCGTCCATCAGAGCAATTAATTCGGTTAACCATGGATCGTTTTCGCACTACGTTTACTCTATGTGATAATACGCATCCGCAGAGACGTCGAACAGTGCGCACCTAAGAAACAATTGCCGCTATAGAGCAAAGTGTTGAAGAGGACCCGAATGAATCGATTCGCCACCGTGCACAGCAATTGGAGCTGTGGAGAGCTAATGGAGACCGGTATAGAGCCATGATAACCGACTATTTTGTTCCCGAATTGGATGGCATGAATGTGGATGAGTTGTGGTTCCAACAAGACGGCGCTACATGCCACACAGCGCACGTCACAATCGATTTATTGAAGGAAACATTCGATGAGCGCATAATATCGCGGAATGGACCTGTCAATTGGCCACCAAGATCGTGTGATTTGACACCATTGGATTATTTTCTTTGAGGATATGTGAAGTCGCTCGTCTACGCCAACAAACCAGAAACGTTAGGGGAATTGGAAGCCAACATTCGTGGCGTTATTGCCGACATACGGCCCCATATGCTCGAAAAAGTGGTTGAAAATTGGACCTGTAGAATTGGCTTTATTCGAGCGAGCCGCGGCGGCCACATGCCCGAAATCATATTTAAACATTAATGGCATAAAATTATCCTTCCAATAAAGCCCTTGGACCTTAAAACGATTTTCTTGTGTTTTATTTCAATTCGAAGTTCTATACCCCTAAAAAAACACCCGTTACATGAATAATACATTACCAATAAGTTATAAAATAAGTAGTATATATGTCGAAATATAGGTTTAAAGTGATTAGTTGCATTTTTTCGCGCATATTTCTCGAAACATACAAATTTCCTCTGTCAGATTCAATGGTTTAACATCATACGATATACGTAAATATTTATGGCATTTTTATTCAAATCTGTACGTATTATTTGAAAACATGTTGAAAAATAAATAAATCTAGTACAATAACCCACATGTAGCCAAAATTGCATTATATTTAAAATTGCTAAAATGATTTTGATAACAAAAAATCAATTATGTCATTATTAAAAAGCCGAAAGTAATACAGCGAATAATGAGATGTCATTATTTGGTAATGCAGGGAATAATGACAGGTACTTACCAAGATTTTGCTGGGTAATCTAAATAAAGCTGAATCAAATCAGCTGCAATGGCTTATCAGCCCCAGGTCAACTCTGCACTTAGAATACAAAGTCTTGGTATACAAAACTATTATAAAATCAATATAGACGTACGGAATTCAACTATGGGGAATAGCAAGTGCAACCTATACAGGGTTACCATAACCTTTTTGCGGAAAGGAGGACTTTTGTGTCAGAAAAGGAGGACATTTGTAACATTTACAAAGAGAGTTTGAAACTTTCGGAGGACATTTATAGAATACAATTTCCTATGATAATGCTTTGTACAACAATTTGTATTTTGTAGCGCTTAGATGCCAAATCGGAGGATTATACCGAAATCTGAACAAATGTTCTTCAAATTTGGCAAGGTTCGTTCTTGGGTGCTGCTTAATTTCAAAGTGATTGGATATGAAAAAGCTTCTGTGGCGCTAAAAGGCCATATCGGAAAGAAAATTTATATAGGGCCTATATCTAAATCTGAACCGACTTTGACCAATTACTTCCCAGGTATGAAATAGCCCTTATTGTCAAATTTTAGCAAGATCGGAATGAAAATGCGACCTGTACTTAAGGAACAATTTTAAATATACAGACAGACAATCGGTGTTCTTTAAAGTGGGTCTAGCTCCAGTATTTTTAGGTGTTAGTTATAATGAATAAGTGAAGCGGCGTTAAGATCTGACAAGCCGAATTTTGCATACTCTACACCATAGACTGCATGTCAACTGTTTTTTGATTCTTTGAAATTTGTTGCGTTAAGAAGTAAAATCTTGAGGTATCTTTGTGTGGGGGCTATATCAAAACATGGACCTATGATGACCATCGTTCGTCTGAAGGGTTCTGGATATACATACTCCCAAACTACCAATTTCAGTTCGTCCAGTTGAAATTTGCAGTCTCTATGGCGTTAATAAGCCAAATCGGACTGAAGATGCTAAAAATTTATCGATATTGCCCATTTTCAGTCCTAAGTTACCTGCAGCTATAAGAAGTATATGTACCAAATTTCAGTCATCGAGCTCAATTATTGTAGTACTAACTTTGTACTAAAAGTACTTGCAAGTATAATTCATGCGGAGGTTTACTGATGTGAAAAATTTTAATTTGTAACAAAAGGAGGACAAATCCATCATTTTTGAAAAAGGAGGGAGGACGGGAGGACACTGGTTAAAAAGGAGGACATGTCCTCCCAAAGGAGGACGTATGGTAACCCTGAACCTATATTAATTAATTACAAGGAAGACAATGTAGCATTCTGCGAAAAATCGTTAATCCCCCTTGGTATATTAGGGACGCAAATATTCATAAAGACCGTAAACGTAAATACAGTAACTGAAGAAATCGGATTACGAAGCTATTTAAATAGATTAAGCTCTCATCCAAACACTCTCGCCAGGGAACTTTTAAATTTTAAAGCAGATACGCGCCTCAGAAGTAGAAAAACCTTAGACCTGATATACATAGAAATAGCTTGAGAACAATGTACCACCAACTTAAATGCTCATAATTTGAATACTACGAGTATATTTTTTCTGTAATCTGCTATCCATAACCTTACAACTTCAATTTTCCTATTTGTTGTAATCAAGAACTGATTACTACATTCAAGGCCCATCCTAAAATTACCCCGCTCAATATTTTCATTCGATTCTAACCGTCTACCGGCAATGAAACGATATTTAACAATTTTATTATTAAAAACTTTCCTAAATTTCATTTTGAATGTCAATGAAATAATCCCCAAAGAAAATGAAAAACGGCACAAGAAAAATTAGTCATTTCGATGAAAATTAAATAAATCCCAAACAATGAAAAAATACACAAAACCCAAAATGAATGAAATAAATCCCAAATTCATTTTCTTTTGGGTTTTATTTCATTTTGGTCTTAGTAACAAAAATTTAAAAAAACTTGAAAAATGAAGTGAAACCCAAAGTTAATGAAATTTCACCCAAAGACAATTTTGAATCTTTATTTTGGGTGTTATTTCGTTTTCGGCTTGGTGGTTATTTCACTGAGTCCAGCCTGAATAAGGCTGCTCTGAGTCGAGCGGGTGAGATCCTACAATTATGTGGCATCACCGAAATATAAGAGCTTTACTCTACCCTGATGCCATCCTGGATCGGTGCAGATCGGCATTTCTCTACGGACATCGAGGTAATGATCCAAAAGAGCTGATTGCACATGGTTCCATTTGTCCTTGAGGATGGATCCATCCTCGCTACTTCTATATAGACAGCTGTCACTAGACTCTCCTTTGGAGCCACGTGAAAGATAAGGTCTACGTCAATAGCCCAGCGTCGATTCAAGACCTCAAAGATAGAATTCGTGAGGCTATCGAGTATAAAGCAGCCACTTTGCGATTTGGTTATGGAAAATTTCATGCAAAGAATATGGTCCTGTAAGTTGTCGTGGTGGCCATTTGGCTGATGTTCTTTTCATAATTAACGGCATACCTTCCTCTTTATTATGAAATAAACATCCGATGATTTATCTCAAAAATGGCATTTTTCTTTGAATACCAAAATAACGCCTCTTGTTGGAAAACCCGTTATTTGGAGCGCATTTGTTAATATTAACATGGAAGCAGACATTGGAATTTCGACATAATTCCATCTTCGAGATGGGTGATGAATAAATTTAGATATGGAATATAGCACAGCACAACGCGTGATTATGAGACTCTATTCTCAGAATGGAGCGTGAAAGTAGCCCCAAAATTAAGCACTTCTGCATCATTCGTTTAGTCAAGTTAGCTCAATTAACCCACTTGGCGCCACCGTTCTTTTAGAAGGTCCCGTTATTTTTCGACTATTTCTTCACCAATACTGGATCAGATGGTATCTTTTGTTACAGAGCGAAAAGAAAACATGTAACAGTTTAGTGTGAGCACTGCAGTAGTGCGGTCAGTTATTATTTACAATAAGAAAAAAACAAATTTTTGCAAAAAATAAAATTTTTTACAACGATGGAAAACGAACGGTAAAATAAAACAGATCAAACAAGATAAAATATGTTGTAAATTAATTTTTGGATTGTTTACTTTATAATCTTTAAATTTAATGCGATGAAATACAAAAAACATATTTTTTTTTGCTTTTTATCCAAAAAAAATTGTCTGTTCTTTATAAAGGACAGTAGCAAAATAGCCTACTATTTACATACAATCATGGGATTGTATAGAACCTATATAGGTGGGAAAAATGGTATTTTACAGATATAGGCCACTTTCTAGACATGTCGCTGGAAAATGCTTCGCACATCTACCGTAATAGTGGCAGAAAACTGGAAGGTCTTGCCTTTCGACGATATATCGCAACAAAATCTTTTAAAAACCCATCATCAACAGCTGCTTTAAGGCTTGGTACAAACTTTCATTCGCACCCCGATTTGATGGGAGAAATCATCTAATAGTATAAAAAGAACGGCAAACTCGTTGTATTGAATTTCACAAGAAAACTAATTGTTCTTGTTCAAAATGTAATGTGACATTGCACCCACAATATTGCCTTATGTCATACCGCACCAAAAATTGTTTTGACATTAATTTTACTTTATAACCCTTTTTGATATATAATATAGTTTTTGTAATGATTTGAAGTAATACCAGTTGTGTTAATAAAATCAATATACAATAATCAATAGTAGTTTATTTTGCCACCGTCCTTTTAAAAGAACGTAATTTTCCGGGAAAACGTTGAAAAAATAGAAGAAAAGTCACTAACGAAATTTGATTAGCGATGAATTTTCAGTATAAATCCAACAAAAAAAATACTTTTTCAAAAAAAAAAATCGGCGCCAAGTGGGTTAATAATTTTAATGGCCATACGATTTTTTTTGCTCAATGTGGATTTTTTTCACTTTTTCTAATTTTTTTTTCTCAGTTTTGCGATTTTTAAGGCACAGGATCCTCTTTTTTCGGGTAGGTTTGTTCCGCATATCCACAACAAGTGCAGGTGTAAACTTTTTAATTTAAAAAAAATGGCGCAATCTGAAACTCAAATTTTCACACAAAAAAAAAGAGCTAACATGTCAAATCGGGTGAAACATATATATAAGTATGGGGGCTATATCTAAATCTGAGCAGAATTTTCCGGAATTTGGTAGTTTTCATTGGTATAATAAGAAAACTCTCTCTGCCGAATTTCGTACTTATCGAATATAAAATACGGTTTCTACAGCGGTTACATATCAAATCGGGTGTAACATATATATTGGGACTATGTTTAAATCTGAACCGATTTTCCACGAATTTGGCAGTGTTCTTCCATGTAATAAGAAAACTCTCTCTGTTGTAGTTCGTACTGTTCGGATATAAAATACGGTTTCTACCGCGCTTACATGTCAAATCGGGGGTAACATATATATGGGGGCTATATCTAAATTTATTATGTTAATGTTAATTCATGTAATAAAAAACCTCTTTCTGCCGAATTTCGTACTGATCGGAATAAAAATACACTTTTTACAGCGCTTACATGTAAAATCGGGGGTAACATATATATGGGGGCTATATCTAAATCTGAACCGATTTCCCCCAAATTTTGTATTGTCTCTAAGTGTATCATAAGACTACTCTCTGTCAATTTTTGTACAAATCGGTTCAAAAATGTTGCTTATACAATGCATATATGCCAAATCGGATGTACATATATATGGGAGCTATATGTATGTAAATCTGAACCGATTTCAACCAAATTCAATAGGGTTCGTACTTGGGCCTAAAAATATGGGCTAAAAATATGTGCAAAGTTTCGTTGAGATCGGACAATAATTGCGACCTGTACTTTGATTACAAGAAAACATTTACAGACAGACGGACATAGCTAAATTTACTCAGAAAAGGATTACAAGTCGATCTGTATAATAAACAATGGGTCTATCTCTTATCCTTTTGGGTGTTACAAACAAATGCACAAAGTCATAATACCCTGTACCACAGTGTGGTGTAGGATATAAAAAGCCAGTGAGTTTAGGTGGGCCATTACGTGAAATTATTCTTTGATCGGAAATTTTCTTTGAGTTAATTAACTGTGCGTGAGCTGCGTGGCATTTGGCTCCGTCCTGTAGTGACCACATGTTAACAAGATTAATGCCTGCTAATTGAGGTACGAAAAATCTTGCAGTAATTTCTCTATACCGTTCAACGTTTATTATATCATGTATCATGTGTGTTCACCATGGCTTTTGAAGACATATGGACCAATGATAAAGCTCACCAAACGGTAACTTTCTTTGGCTGTAATGGTGTTTGGACAAAAACTGGATTATCTTCTCTCAAAGAGCTTCATCGCAGTACAAAATTTTGTGTGGAATCAGGCCATTGGCCGAATTGTTTGGCATATGATGGTCGTTTGATGAGCACATCCCTATTTTCTGAGAACGGCATCTAATTCATTGATGTAGGTCTTCTTAAATACTTTGCTGTACGTCAGCTATATCTATTTGGCATCTGGCATCTGTTTGGCGCACTGTTTGGCATCTTACGGGATGCACATTACCGTCAAGAGTAAACGTGGTGCGAAAACGATCCGTAGTTATTTGAGCTAACCGCTCTGATGGACGATTATTACTACCATAAAATGGGCGAAAAACTATTATTTTGATAGAAAATTGCAACAATTTGCAAGCATTGCTTTTTTATAAGTCTATCCAGGATGAAATGGCAAACAAAACTAATCAAAAAGCAATCAGCTGTTAAATCGGTTGTCAAATAAAGCAATGTTTAACTCCAAATTGTGAACTTGTAAATACACACTTTAGTTAGGACTTTTTTTCCCAGTGCAGTGTAGTGTACGGCTATGTGGTATATATGTTTAGATTAACTTATTAAAATAAAGGGAAATCTCACACTTTTCATAATTTAATAACAGACTTTGGATAGTAAATATTAAAGTGAATGGGTTTTTCGTTATATTTACAAGCGCCAGTAGGTTGAAGCAACAACAGCTTTTTATCATTATAGTTTCCGTCTTTATTATCATAACCCATCATTACTATCTTTATGAAACACTTCGTCATTTCCTCCACTTTCATAATAACGATAAACGAGTAGCATGAAGAATTATTTGGTATTACACATAGTTTGCGCAAATTGTAGCAATTTCTAGATGGGAATGCTACAAAAAAGATTATGTATTGACGAACAAGTCCTTAAGATGATTTATTACTGTCTCCACGGTCCCGAACCAATTTTGAAGAAATGCATTTGTAAGGAATTATTATTAAGTAGGGATGTCGAATGAGACAGGTATTGAAAAATCCCAATATTTGAGACTAATGGTGATTTCCTTTCTGGAAACTAATATCACCAGATCATGTTGCGACATTTTAAAAATTCCCCCTGCACCCACTGCTAAATTCGCATTTTGCATGCGACAAATCGAACAAAAATCGTGCGGTGAGTAAAACCCATACCTACATTATGGCGCAACCATTTGATAGTGCATTAAGAATGTACGCTTTCAATTAGGTTTGGTTCTGAAGTTTGCTTTTAGACGGTGCAACACTCCACACCGTGGACAGGGCTGAGTGTGGAAAATGCGATATTTTCGCATTTGCGGAGTGTAATAATTTTACAAACGCAATCAAAACCCGTTCATACGGCTGCACCATTTTTACAAACAAACCTAAAAATGCGTTTTCAGTGTAAAATGTAGAAAAAATTTTACATTTTTTTTGAACAAACGAAATCGCCATAAGATGTTCCGCAATCCAAAACTTCAGGGAACTGTGAAATTTTTAAATCGTTACAAAATTACTTATATAATATTATGTGAGACGCATCTACATGGAGAAGGTATTGACACTTATGTATTCATAGATCTGAGCTAACCGTTGTCCAACTAAACATACACTGAGATGACAATCCATCTTTTACATTTCTGCACAAATCGGCAACCTTGCATTTAATTGGAAAACGCCACTCCTATAAAAAAGGCAAAAGTAGGGCTGATCCGGCTATATAATATCCTACACCTCCCTTACAATACGCAAAGGGGCAATGGGAATAATTACTTAGCTCCAATAATAAAAAACATATTGTTGGGAGGAATATACATATATAAATCTAAACAGATTTTTATAATTGATGTACCAAGAAACTCCTCTTTGCCATATTTTCGTAATGATATGATGCTAAATAAAACTTCTGAGCGGCCCAATAGGTGAGTTGGTAGCCTGCTCGCCTATGAGTTTGCGGGTCGTGGGTTCGATTCAAAACAAAGGCTCTGGTCTGTCGCTAAAAAAAATTTGGCAAGCAACATGGTCTTTGTCACCCTGCTTTTCCCTGGATGAAATTAGAATAACAATTTACTTTGTATTGTTATTCATATATGTAACGAACACGAACTGTGTTTAAAAATATTTTCATCGAAAATATAATTTTTTCGAAAATAAAACTTTTTCAAGAAAAGTAGTTTTTTCTTTTTTGGAGGAACAGCAGAAGTAGGACTACGGGAGTCTTCAAAATCTAGCAGTCAGTCGGTTATTGTGGGGTTCGTGTCCTTTTCTACCTATCCTCTGATCGACATCCAATAATAATTTAAGGACTCCCTATTTATTTGTGGAAAAAGTCAATTATTTCAACAGTAAAACAAAATGCCCCAAATCTACAGCAACAATAAATGGATTCTAACATGCAAGTGGTCTATTGGTCTGTTATATCTCCCAGATGTTAAAGGGAGCACAACGTCTCTTAACCCTCCCTGCCTATGGTTCTAGGGACGGAATTAGTATCTAGAACCCCTAACAGAAACTGATATTTATCACCCCCTAAATCATGCTAGTCATTGTTGTAGGAAACTTAAATAGAGTTAGCAATTCATAACTTAATTTTATTTCTGAATTCAAACATTGTATAAACTTAGACTACTGTTTAAATGCAAATTACCGAACTCGTAAAGTTTTATGAGAATTACAGCAAACATAATAATGGTATGGGAATATAAAAATTACTAAATAATGAAATATATATATATCTAATGCAGTAATAAAATTAATACATACATAATTTAAATAAAGAGGGTGTGTAGAAGGAAATTATGAAAACCCCAAAGAATATCACTTAAACTTTTAAATTTTCAAATCAATGCTTTATGGTAGGTTAGGTTAGGTTAGGTTGAAGAGAGGAGACGTTTAAACGTCTCATGTCCATGGACATACACTTAAGCCAGTGGTTCGGCCTGTTGTGCACTCCTTATTTATGATCTTTTTATACCTCACGAGTTACAGAAAATCGGTACTAGACACGAATTTTCTCAGTATCTTCCAGTCATATTCTCTGAGATGAGTCAAGTCTGGTAATATGTCGGACCCGAAATGTTGGGATCTTGCATGTGTGAAAGCCGGGCAGTGACACAGAAAATGTTCCATCGTTTCGATGTTTTCTCTGCATGTCCTGCATTCGTCGTTTCCTGCTAGTCCTATGCTATGAAGATGTGCTTGTAAGCTTGAGTGTCCCGTTAGAACACTCATCATCTTACTAATATCGATCTTGTTTAGTTTCAGAAGACTTCTTGTTTTCTTTTCATTTGGGTCACCCCACAGTATCTTTGCAGTTGCTCCTACTGTTGCGCCATTCCACACAGTTTTATGAGCCATCACTGCCCAGTGCTTCAACTCATTTTTCGTGGCTTCGAAAGGTTTCCAATTTTTCAAGTTTATTACTCGAAGTTCTTTGCCCTTTGAAGCCAAGTTGTTTGCCCGTTCATTTCCAATCACTCCGTTGTGTCCTGGTACCCAGCAAATACGCAATATGCCAACATCTGAGTAATCATTTATCGTTCTTTTACAGTCCAACACAGTTCTGGATTTGACCCTTTCCGATGTTATTGCTTGAATCGCCATTTGGCTATCTGTGAAGATGTTGGCATATTTAGGCTTTGTCGTGTTACTGAGCCAGTTCACACACTCCGTGATTGCTCGAACTTCTGCTTGAAATACCGTGTTATGGTCAGGGAGGCGGAAGTGAAGTTCGACTTCTGGTTCATCAATAAAAAGTCCCAGACCCGTCCTTCCTCCTCGCTTGGACCCATCCGTGTAGCAGCTGGTTCCCACTGGCACATGGGCCAAAGTTCCATTTTCCCAGGAGCGTCTGTCTGGCACAAACGTATCACAGTTAGCTGTAAGCCGCACTTCAGGAATGCGGTCCGAGATTTCTGGCGTTTGAATGTGACCAACTAGATATTCTAAAATCTTCTGATGGTACGACTTGTGGTCTCGATTTATCCATTCACCCATCACTTGTAGACGTCTTGCTGTGAGGGCTGCCTCATACTTTATACGGATGTCTATTGGTTGGATGTGCAGTATAGTCTCCAACGCTTTTGTTGGTGCAGTTCTAAATGCCCCGCTTATGCCTAGACAGCACATACGTTGAATTTTTTGCAAAGGTATTACGTTGCACTTCTTGTCCATTGATGTCCACCACACTACAGAGGCGTAGGTGATTATTGGTCTAATCACGCTCATGTAAAGCCAGTGAGTCATATTTGGACGTAGTCCCCATTTTAAACCTATAGCTCTTCTGCACAACGACCAACATCTGTGTGCCTTTGTAACTCTTTCTTCAAGATGATCTTTCCAGTACAGTTTCTGATCCAAGATTACTCCCAAGTATTTTACCTTTTTAGTTATAGCAATTGTCTTATTCAGGAATCGAGGCGGGGTAAAACGTGGGATCTTCGTTTTCCTTGTAAATAGACATATTTCTGTTTTGTCTGGGTTAACATTTAATCCCCTTGGTTGTGCCCAGTTATATGCTATGTTAAGTGCCTCTTCAGCTCTTCTGCATAATAGATTTGGATGATAGCCCCTTAGAAGTATTACAACGTCGTCTGCATAACAGACTGGTTTAAGTCCTTCATTGGTGATTGCTTTTAGGAGACTGTGTATCGTCGTAACCCATAGAAGAGGCGATAAAATGCCCCCCTGAGGTATACCACGATTTACCTTGTCTCTAATTTTTACGTCATATGACCCACAAATAATCCACCTATTCCTTAGCATATTGTTGATCCAGTTTTTCAGCGCCCGGTCAACCTGAAACTCGTCTAAGGACTGGATAAGTGTATCGGTCTGTACATTGTTAAATGCGCCCTCAATGTCTATGCAAACAGCAAGTGTATACATTTCTTTACTGAAGGACTCTTCTATGTGGTGCACTACCTCATGCAGAGCTGTTTCCACTGATCTTCCTTTGACATAGGCGTGTTGTTTGAATTTTAGCCTGTCATCCGCTATTTTACCTTTGACCATGTCATCAATTATTCGCTCCATTGTTTTTAACAGGAAAGAAGTAAGGCTAATGGGTCGATAAGCCTTTGGGGTCGTGTAACTCGCCTTGCCAGGCTTTGGTATGAAGACCACCCTTGATTCCTGCCAGTTTTTTGGGGTATACGAATGGGTTAAGCATGCAGTGAACACTCCAGCCAGATGAGTTGATACCAGATCCACCTCATTCTGCAGAAGTGCTGGAAATATTCCATCCGGTCCCGCAGCCTTAAAGGGAGAGAAAGCTTCTTTAACCATACCATCTGTTATATCCGTAATAGGTACTTGATGCAACACATTTTCATTCTGTAACGGTTCCTCTGTTGGTCCAGCATTACCAGTCGGAAAATGAGTTTTCATCAAGAGCCTTACGGTATCCTCTATAGTTTCCATCCTTTTACCCGTTTCATCCATAAGTGTTTCGGTTTGGACATGAGTTTTTGAGAGGAACTTTTTCATTTTAGACATGCTGTTAACGCTGTCTACCTGTTCACAGAAAAGCCTCCAGGAGTTACGTTTCGCCGATCTAACGATTTTATTGTATTCTTTGAGTCTTCTGTGGTAGTCGTCCCAATATACTGATTGTTTTTTACGTCGAGCTCTATTGTAAAGTCTGCGGACATCTTTGCCAATCGAGCGAATTTGTCCTGTCATCCAGGGTTTCTCAAAGGCAGATTTCCTTTCTCGAAGTGGGCAACTATCTTCGAATGATTTTACAAGAGCCTCGGTACTCTTCTTAACATTGATATCAATGTCTTCTGCACATAGATAATCGCGTGTAGGCTGCCCCAATCGATTTCTAAGTAGATTTCCGAATTTAGTCCAGTCGGTCTTAGCCTTATTACGGAAACTTATGGGGTTTGGCGGTGGCCGTGCAATTTTAAACCTTATATAACGGTGGTCTGAATAGGAGTGTTCATCCGAAACCCTCCACTCATGAATCTCATCAATAAGATTTTCTGAACATATCGTTATATCTAATACTTCTTCCCTAATTTTGTTAACAAAGGTTGCAGTGTTTCCTATGTTAAGAGTTATGAGGTCATTTGTATTCAAAAATTCGATAAGGGCGTGTCCCCTTTTATTGGTGTTAGTACTACCCCAAGCGATATGATGGGAGTTGGCGTCACATCCAGCTAATAACTCATTACTTGTGTGTTTGGATTCCCTCACCAGACGTTGTAATTCCGACGTAGGTGGCAATGTCGGCGCATCGAATGGCAGATATATTGACGCCAGGTACATATTTCCATTACCTTGCCTCAGAACCGTTGCGTCCGATGTTGACAACTCTGGAGAGAAAATAAAACATACGTTTTTATGGCACAGAATACCAGTCCTTGGACGAGTACCTGTGTTAGCGTAGAAAAGGTTATAGTTCACATGGTTTAATCCAGTAACCTTGTTGCTAGTTGTCCATGGTTCCTGGATCAAAGCAATATGAACTCTGCCTTTATTTATGATGTCCATCAGAGCGTTGGATGTTGTCTCGCTCCGGTGCTTTATGGTAACCCTAAGCCATTAGCTATCGTTTCTAAAGTATCTGAATTTTTAAGATCTACAAAAACCGTACATTTATCTCTTTAGATCCGTAAAATGTCCAAAATCAAGTAAAATAACAAAAAAACAAGTAAGAAAGTTTCAGTCGGGTAAACCGACTAAGGTATACCCTCACTTTGTGAGTAATGTAATATTGAATATTACTCGAATTATTCTATCAATTTGTGTGGGAGGTACCAGAAGGGGTTTATCAAATACACCTATTTTTCGCTGAACATTAGATACTTTAAATTCATTGCACTGTGCCGAATTATAAGCATTTATGTGCACTGGTAAAAACGTTATGAGATATTATATTGTGGTATGATTTAGTCATTTTGTGTGGGAGGTACAAAAAGGGGCGGGGTGATAACGCCCACTTTTTACAAGACTATAGGCACTATAACAGCATTACACTGTACAAAATTTCAAGTATTTGTATGCACTGGTATTAAAGTTACAAGCCGTTTACTTTTGGTACGAAACGGTCCATTTGTGTGGGAGGTACCAAAAAGGGCTGTACAATAATGCCCATTTTTTACCGGACTATAGGCGCTACAAAAACATTATACTGTAGAAAATTTCAAGCATTTTTATGCACTTGTATTAAAGTTATAAGCAATTAAATTTTGATGCAAAATGGTCCATTTGTGTGGGAGGTACCAAAAGGGGCATGCCAACTTCACCCATTTTTCTCGAGTTAATAGCGACTAATATATTAATATTATGTACAGAATTTCAAAAGATTCGAATAAGTAGTATAGAAGTTATTAAAGAATCAATATTTCACTAAATTTTAACCCTTTGTGTGGGAGGTACCAGAAGGAGTAGACCAATATGGCCCATCTTCGAACTCATCCGGAGATAGATCAAAATATTACCACATACCAAATTTGAAGTCAATCGGTTACTCCTTTCGAGAGTTATCGTGCGCACCAGCCAGCAGACAGACAGACAGACAGACAGACAGACAGACGGACGGACATTGCTCATTCGACTTAAAATGACCCAAAACGGATTTCCTCCGAACATACTTAGGGTCTTAGATCACTCCTTCGATGTGTTACACTTTTTTCCGTAGCAAATGATATATACCCTCGTCACACTAAAGTGAGGGTATAAAAAGCAATGAAAAAAAAACTTAAAAGAAGAGCAGATAGTGAGACATGAGAGAGACATGGAGAGAGTCTGTGTACTAAAATATTTGAATTCATGCTCATTCTCTCAGGAATCACTCATGCTCATTTGTATGACTGTGATGAAGAACAATTATAAAAAAAGTACAATAAAGCAGGAACGAACTTCTGTTGCGGTGGTTGAAGAGGCCTTTCCAAACACGTTTTGATGAGGTGATGCGATGATATACGTCAGCTACAGAATAGTGCTTAATTTTATATGGTGTAGATTTATTAAGGAATTTAAAATGGTTATTTACTTATCTGACCTACAACGTAGGCTTTTTGTTGGTTTTCCATATCAATTTATTGCGCCATTGCGCTTAAACATTTAGCGGGAACTTTGGGGTACTTAATTCATTATACACAATAACCCATATGATACTGTCATATGCAATCATGCCCAGATTTCACTGCATCGAATAGTTTTTTTTAGCAGGTAAATATTTTACGAAACTCTCTTTGATATGTGACTTTTTGGTTTAACATTTTAAATCGTTCTGATCTCTATTACAAACATAATAATGAAGTGCAATGTCTGTACTAATTTGAGTGGAGTCAGGCACTCTCTCAAGTGAATACCGGTTTGATTTCGGTGGAGACAGTTGAAGAGGTCGCCAATTGGGGGGAAAAAATTTATGATGATTGATGCGGTGGTCTGATCTAGTTTTCTGTACTTTAGTTGGTGGATGGCACGTGTAGACCAGTATATGTTATTGCTTTGTCTGATGCTAGGCAGTGGAGGCCACTGCTTTTGCACATTCAGTTGCAGGGGGGTGACCAAGCACAAGTTGTTAATGATCATGAATAATCTTTAATGATCTCCATTAGATCCTTATGATGTGTGCCATCAGCAACAGCAATATAAATAGAACGTCGTTTATACGAATTCTCCTCCAAGAAGGTTTATTCATAAACCATGAGGAAATGCACAGATGGGAACAGCACTACTTTCGAGGCAATACAAATCTGGTCCAACGAATCTTGTGGGGAAAGGATCCTTCTTCTTTTTTTGTTTGTTGTGCCTGATAATGTGCAGACACTTTATATATATATATATTAAAAATATAAAATAAACGTTTCGATTTCTTAGGCTCTTTGGCAGACTTTCGTTAGCAGAACTCAACTTTATCCCTCGGGATCCAGAAGAAAATGGAAGTACATTTCTGACACCGCCGCGTAGTCAGTTGAGCAGACATTTAAACATAGAATTTCGCCGAATTTTTACTATGCATGCATGTTACCATATTCCTGCCCCCTTTGCTGTCGCTAAGAGTCAGTACGATATTTCGGCCTCAATTTGCATAGGCCATGAGAGTCAATGGTGATTTAAGCAAAGGTAGGATTTATGGAAAACTCTTCGTTGGTAGAAATTTTTCAGAACACCATCAAACATCAATTATCAGTCAATACCCATTACATATAAATAAATAAATAATAAAACTTCTATAACATTTTCATACCAAATCAAATCTTAACTGATATTATTCATATTCGACACAGATGTTAACTGGTAAAATAAGACCTTCTTCATAAAATTTCAGAAACATCGAAAATGAATTATAGCTCCTATAGAGAATATCGAAACTATGACTACTGATGTCGGCCAATTATCAAATCAAAACATGTTCAATAATAGTGCTATCAAAGATGATAACGGACAACTTTTAACAGAGCAAGTTCATTAAATACGTAGACGGAAACAGTATTTTGAAGAAATAAGCAGCGCAGAAGTCGATACCGACGAAACTCCATAGTACGTATCGGAAACCACGGAGAGAATAAATGTGGACCCCCCTTCAATCGAAGATATTATCACTGTTATTGAGAAATAAATCACCTGAAGAAAACGGAATCCTGGCGGAAAAACTACAAACCTATCCCACAGCATCTGCTAAAATTATACAACTCTATTTAACAGAGACCTACACGCTGAAAAAAATCGTTTATGTAATATATTGTCCCAAACATATTCGGCTTGAAACATATATACGTTAGCGTACACTCTGAACATATAATATTTGGTACACACAAAAATCGTGTATTTGGGAAGATGTTGTTCTAAACAAATATTTGTTTACATCCCAATGTGACTTTTATTTCCGAAACAAATATTTATTTGCATTTAGATACTCGTATTCATAAAATACATAAATTGTGTTAATTTTTTCAGCAATGCAAAGTTATTTTTAGAAATTTTTAATGTTCGTAAAAATAATAATAATTGAAATCGTATAATCTTGGATCAATAAAAAGTACATAGAGGATTAACAACTATTGATGGCTTGGAATACTCAGAAATTTTTAATGATTGACTTAAAACAAAAGTTAATTCTGCATATGGAATCATAACTGGGAGGTACAATTCGAAACCAAGGAAAAATTTAAACTGAAACTCGAAAAAGTCAGAAAAATCTGTGGAAATCTTTTTTAAATAAAATATATTTCGAAAAATTCCTAAATAATAATTTTATTTGTATTTAAACACATACTTTATTTGAGAAATTTAGTTTGCAAATATAATTTGTTGTAATATATTAATATATGTGTTCCAAATATTTTTTATTGATTTTCAAATAAAATGTATTTGCTATGAAATATATAATATTTAAAAATTGTTGTTCCAAATATATTTTCTTTCGATTCAAACATATCAAAACACGATTACCATTCGAACGGACAAGAGAAGCTGTAATAAAACTTCCCATAAAAGGAGATTTGACAGAATGCAATAATTGGATAGGTATTAAGGCTGGTACTCACGGTGGGCAGATCTTACAATGTTATCAACTCTGTCAAAGTGCTGCCAATGTACTGACAATGACAGATTACATTACGCAAAAAAAAAAAATTTTTTATAGATTGTGGCATAGGTTTAGGTTAGGGTGGCAGCCGTATTTTTTATACAAGCTCACATAGACCAGTTTAGGTCCCTAGTGTTACCACGGGCTGAAATGCCCATCGTCGAAACCAACCAGTTGGATATACAAATTTATCGATAGTACGAATAACGGTACTGGAAAGATCTGTTAGGCTGCCTAGAAAAGCCGACCCAAGTATGTCCAGTCGTCGTTTACTCAGAGCGGGACAGTCGCATAGCAAGTGCTAATGCTCTCCACTTCTTCCTCATCTCCACAGCTTCTGCAGAAGTCATTAGAGTCAATATCCAATCTTTTGGCGTGTTCGCCGATCAAGCAGTGTCCCGTCAGAACTGATACTAACGTAGACAATCTTTGCCTCTCTAGTTCGAGGAGATATTTTGATCTTCTCAGGTCATACCTTGGCCAGATTTGTCTAGCTACCCTGCAGGTGCCGATTTCTGTCCTTCTTTCGTTGGACTGCCTGATTGCCTCTTGCCTAAGCCAAAGCTTGCACGTGGATAGTGACGCACCAATATATGCAAATTCTTCGAGAATTTGTAATGTCGTCCCTTTCCTAGCAAGTTCATCGGCTTTGCAGTTCCCCGGGATATCCCTATGCCCAGGCACCCATATGAGGTGTATATTAAACTGTTCAGCCATCTCGTTAAGAGATCTGCGGCAGTCGAGGGCTATTTGTGAATTTAGGGATGTTGCCTCCAGAGAATTGATGACAGCCTGGCTGTCCGAGTAAATGACAACGCCAGTGTTGGTTACTATGTTGCGACTCAGCCATTTGGTTACTTCCCATATTGCCATTATTTCGGCTTGATAAACACTGCAGGTATCTGGTAGTCTGTGAGCTGTATCCAAACTAAGCTCTGCACAGTGTACTCCGAAGCCAACCTTTTCATCAAGCTTCGAATCATGCGTGTAAAAGTGGAGATGATTTCTATTACCTGTAATTCTTCCAACCCATTCATATCTGGCGGGAATCATGTAATTCCTCTCGAAGGTGTACACAGTTTGTATATAGTCCACTCGGTCGGTTATCATAGTACTACACTTTGATATCCTCATGTGACCGTAGTTTTTGTACCTCCACATTGATAGGCAGTTTAATCTTATTGCCGCTTTGGTTGCAACTTCTCTCGCCACAATATTAATCGGCAGTATATGGAGTAGGGCTTGCAGAGACTCGGTCGCTGTAGTCCTTAAGGCTGCGCTTATGCTCAGGCAGGCTGTTCTCTGAACCTTTGTTAGTAGGTTGGTGATGGTTAGTTTGTCAGTTGCCGTCCACCATACCACAATGCCGTATAGCAGTATAGGACGAACTACTGCTATATACATATATCCAGTGGACGATTTTAGGAGAGAGGCCCCACCGCGACCCTACAGCCTTTTTGCAGGAATATAAGGCGACGTTGGCCTTCCTTACGCGTTCCAATACGTTAAGTCTAAATAACAGTTTTCTATCTGGAATTATTCCTAAAAATTTTGCACGTTCAGAAAGGACTAGATCTGTTCCATTTATCCGAGGTGAAGGGTCCACATGTGGGACTTTATTCATCCTAGTAAAGAGAATCAATTCTGTCTTGTTTGGGTTTACGCCCAAACCGCTGCTTCTGGCCCATCTAGCCAATTTGATCAGAGCCACCTGTAGAATGTCTCGGAGGACGTTTTCGAATTTGCCACTCACTGCGATTGCCACGTCGTCCGCATATGCCTCGACCTTGCAGCCACAACCTTCTAGATCTAGCAGGATTTCACTCACCGCTAGGTTCCAAATTAGTGGAGACAGTACTCCTCCTTGTGGGGTCCCTCTGTTTACAAACCTTGTTAGAGTTGTGGACCCAAGACATGCTTTTATGCGTCTTCTGTTGAGCAGACTTTGAATTAGTCTAATCAAACTAAAGTTAACTTTTAGATGTGACAGTGCCGCAATTACTGCATCTGATTGAATGTTGTTAAAAGCCCCTTCTAGAAATGCCACCATGGTGAATTCCTTGAAACGCAGGGACGATTCGATAGTGATCACATGTTCGTGCAGGGCTGATTCTGTAGACTTCCCCTTATTGTAAGCATGTTGGTTAGATTGTGGCATACTGTTATATAAAATCAAAACCAAAAATTTTTTTATGGATACATTTTTTATTAAAAGTACTATTATCGTCGAAGGTACCCTTAGTATTTGCACTATAATTTTTGGAGTATATGCCCGATCAGGTCGACTTATACGTTACATTTAAGCTATTAATGTGGGCTACCAATGTTAGAAATATCACTGTCACTTAGAAACAGTGGTTTAGTAACAGTCATTAAACAAATCGGAAAAGTAGATATTTTTCAAAAAAAAAAAAAAATAAAAAAATCCTTGGACCAAAAAAACATAAAAAATAGAAAAAACATCGAAAACGAATAAAGGGTCCGCCATCTAACGTTTTTTTTTCAACTAGTGCTTATTTCGTGAATGGTAACACTTAACTCAAGTCTGATTTGACAGATAATTAGTTTTATCCTTCCGCTGAACGAATATGTGTATATTGCGAATATTGCGACATTACTTTGAAAATCATGGTAATGTTGGAGAATATGTGCGAAAATTTCGTACGGATTTTGGAAGAAGAGAAGCACCGTCAGCTCCGTATGTTCGTTATCTTGTGAAAAAAGTGAAAGAAACTGGCATCCTCATCCATAAGCCAAAGCGTGAAAAGACAAAAACACTGCGTACACCCGAGAATATTGCTGCTGTGGCGGAAAGTGTGCGTGAAGCGCCATCAACATCAAGTCACCGTCGTTCTCAACAATTGAACATTTCGGAGACGTCATTGAGACGAATTTTGCATAAAGACCTTGGTATGACGCCATACAAAGTCCAATTGGTTCAGGAGTTGAAGCCAACTGACCATCCAATGCGTTTTCAGTAGTTTTTTTATAGCATTTTCAAAAAAAAAAAAAAAATTATTTGGCGGACCCTTTACTTTATTTTATTTTTTAAAAGTTTACATCCTAGCGAAGAAAATAATGCCTATTTGAAGAAAATCTATGGATAAATGTAGAAATTATAGTAGAGGTAAGAAAATATATGTAGAGGTAAGAAAATTTCAAAAAATCTTTTTTTTTAATTTCTGTTTAAATAGCGATTTTTATTATTACTATTTATATTATGTACATTTGAGTTTATTTACATGAACAAGTTTCATTAGAAGTAATTGTGAGTTCTTTCTTGACGTTTGTAGATTTCGGAATCGGTTTCTCTAATGAGGAACCAAATATAATCTCCCATCATTCTTTCATCCCAGTGCCCTTGGTAACGCCGCTCGATGGACTTCAATTCTTGGTGAAACCTTTCGCCATGTTCGTCACTTACGTCGCCAAGATTCTCGGGTTTAAATGAGAATGCAAGAAATCAATTTTGAGGGGCATATTTACACCTGTTGGAATACATAAAGCGAAAAATAAGTTGGAAGAATACATACATATGTGTTATATACATAAATATAAAAAAATATATATCTAACCAATTTGTTCATAATTTTTTAACAAATCATTAATCATTGTTTCATATTGCGGGCTTTTATTGGATCCAAGGAAATTTTAAACTACACGCTTAAACGACCTCTATGCTGCAATTTCATCCGACGTCAAATATGATTCGAAATTCAAATCCTTATTTTAGGCCCATCAAAAACTCCTTCTTCCATTTTTTGAAAAGAAAGACTTTTAAATAAACTTTTTAAATATGAGAGTGAATTTCCATCTTTCCTTAAGGCTTTTACAAAGTTTTTAAAGAGCCCCAGCTTAATATGCAGTGTTGGCAAAATATCGGCTATCCCAGAGGCATAACATACCAACTACTTTTAGATCGCAACAAATTTTCCAGTCATGTTCATATTTCATGTATTTTATCAATTTAGCCATTGTTTCTTATGATTCCTTAGTGTTGACTGCATGAGCAATGGGAATCGACGGTTTCTGATTTCCGTTGTGTAAAAGTACTGCTTTCAGACTTTCTTTACTGCTGTCAACAAGTGACCTCCATTCCTTCAAATTGTATGTTTGATTAAGTTCCTGGAACAATCCGGGAATGTGCTTGCATGAGCATCTGTTATCCACAGTCGTATACAATTTTTTGTAAGGTATATCACGGACTCTATAATATGATATGTTAACATCTAGGGCCAAAATATTGTACTGTTTCATCCCAGATGCAAGTAGTTCTGCCTTATCTGTGGTCAGTTCCAAATGTCTCACTGGATCAATGACTTGAAACTGAGTTAAAAGCGATGACTTCTGACTCAAACTTGAATCGGTCAGAGTTGAGTACTCAGTTGAACTTGATGATGTTTCCGTTATTAGGCTGTTAACTATACTTGGACACTTCCTACTCCAATCTATTAACTTAGACAAAAATAGCAGTCCGTATCGTGAATGAATGGTTGTCTCCAAATCATTGGCATTCCAAATTGCACGTGAAGTCTAAAATTAAAACGTTCTATTCCACAAAACATTGTAATACATTAATTTTAAAGGAATTACCGCATTCTTCCACTAGCACATGGCACGAATTACACAAAATACTAGGTGTCCACGGTGTGTTCATATTTCTCGTACCAACATATTACACATACGAGTATATTTCTTCAATTATTTTACTAAACACACGTCGATTTTTTTAATTACATATTTTCCGCAGATGTAGCAGAAACTGTCGGGATCATTTACACATTGAAAAGTCTTTGCCTTTTACTCATACTTCGAAATATAACTTTGTACTATTTTTCAGATAATCGACTTATCTCTTTAGGGTGCTGAATTACACTAATTTATTAATAAGAAATTTCATTCATCAATTTCGGTTTAAGGTTCATAAGTTGCAGTAGCTGACATATAGTTTGCTTTGAAAATAGACACCCAATATTTTCAAGACTGCCGCGTATTACTTTGTATTGCATACAATAAATTTACTACCTGTATATACGACTGGGATGTCCATGCCCCTAAAAGGCGTAACTGAATGGAAACCTCTATCCCTCTATCTGAGCGGATCTCATCCAATATAGCTCTCACATTGCATATGATGTTTTATGGAGGGTTAAAACGGCCATAAAATCTCGTCCTCTCTATAATTTTATAATATCTGACATCAATGCTCATAAAATATAATGCAAGTCTCTTATATGTCTCTCTCATATATGGCGAATTTAATATAAGCAAAAACATCATTTAAACACGAAAAAATATGAAACAAGATTTTTTTGAATTTCCCTAACATTTACAAAATGGTTCATGACTTTTACATCTATGCATAGATTTTTTTAAAATAGACAGTGTTTTCTTCGTTAGCATGCTAGCATTTTAAAAATGTGATAAATCTTTTTTTAATTTTTTTTTTCTATTTTTTATGTTTTTTTTTGTACTAGGAAAAAGTGTTTTTTAAAAAAAATATTTTTTTTCTCATATTTTTAACGACTGTTACTAAACCAAAGATTATACCTGAAAGTGTTATTTGTAGCATATGTAGCCCTTATAATTCCCTTTAGTTTGAGGCATAACACGGTTCAATCAAGATTACACTTGAAATATTAGGGTCAAATAATGAATGTACTTTCCATGAAAGCTGGAATTTAAAAAAAAAAAATTTAAAAAAAAAATTCCATAAAAACTTGTTTTTAATATTTCGGCACCTATGTAATTGTACCAGAAACTGTTATCCACATCCCTTGGACAAAAATGTTACTGTTACTAAACCAAGGATTCTACGTGAAAGTGTTATTTGTAGCATATGTAGCCCTCATAATCCCCTTTAGTTTGAGGCATAACACGGTTCAATCAGGCTTACACTTGAAAAATTATGGTCCAAATATTGAATGTACTTTCCATGAAAAAAAAATTTAAAAAAAAAAATACCATAAAAATTTGTTTTAAATATTTTTCTCTTGTCCTAAGGCCGGACAACGCTTTTTCTTGAAGATCCGTACATGCACATATGTACATAAGGGTAGAATTAAAAAAATGTGAAATCAAGTGAAAGAATGAAAACTGCTTTGGTCACTGCTATACTTACCACAAAAAAAAACAAAAACCCGATTACGTGGATAGTCCGTAGGTTATACTCGTACAATACTAGAGTCTATACATAAGTAGAATTTCTAGCTTTCTACCTCTTATATTTGGCGCAACGATTAACGAAGCTGTCAAAAGTCGCTTGGTGCAAAATTGCATCCGTTGGAGATCAGTATATATACATAAATTTGTAGGGTAATAGCTCATGAGGGACTGCTAAAGTAAAAAAAGTGAATATCGCGTTGGTCACTGCTACACTGACGGCAGTCTGAGAATTGACCGAAGTGACAATGTAAGACCACAGTAAGTGGTTACCGATATATTTTGAAAAGGCTTTAGAAATTTTAAGACGTGGTTTTATGTTCAGTTTGACCTCTACCGGAATCGGTAGAACTACCGATATATTGATAGCTGTTTAAAAAGATGCCCACACCGTGGGTATGTGGGTCGTCCAGGTTTATCTGACCCGAGAATAGGATTTGGTCACCCGGAGAATTTGTGAAGTCTCCGCTACCATTCCATCTCATTTCGTTGATACTGATCACAGATATATTTAGTCTATTGCACTCTGCCGTTAGTTGAGTCAGTTTACCAACTTGATGTTTACGTTCCGTGTGGCAAATCGTATAGGGGGCGGGCGGGGGTCGTCATCAAAATTTGGTTAATTTTCACTTCGACTCGTTCTATTATTTTGAGTAATCGTGATGGGTTTAGTTGCAGTAGGTGATTAACTTAAGGTAACCAAGTTTGGTGATAGGGCTGCTATCTTCGATGGGGATGTTGGGATCAACGGGCCTCCAAACTTGCCTCTTGCTAATTGTTGTTCCGATTATTTACGTTGGGACATGATGTTGTGTTGGAAAAGATTAAACCGCCTTATATTCGAACGCAAGAGCCTCATTTGTGGAAACGGGGTCCGCCACGGGAAGGCTGAGGTTGACATTTGCTCTCGACAGTCTGTGTGAGACGCTTCGGGAGCTTTGGCCCCAAATTAGCAACACATCTTCTTTAATTCATTGCATTCGGTTAACTGACTAAGAAAGATAGATTTGTGTTATTCCCCCACTGTGCGGTCTAGAGAACAAGTTTTTAGCCAATTAGAGGTATCGATTTTTAGAAATTCGGTTTAGATTTCGATTATAAAGCTTTGTGTTGCTCTTGTAGGGCATCATACGGTTGGATTTGCTCGACTTTGTCCTTTATTCACTTGTTCAGTTTAGCCACTGTGTACTGATTGGTACTACGTGGGTTGCTATATATATTTCTGGCCAAGGCAACACAGTGTTTCCTGGCGCCATCTGACATTTCAATTGGAAAGTTTGACATTTTTTAACATAAACGTACTCAGAACGTTTTGACGTACGACCATCATTTGTGTTGTTTACAGTGACTTAAAAAAAAACAGTTTGGCGAAAAAATGGAATTAACTCGTGAACATTTTCGTGCGAACATTTTTCACAACTTTCGACGTGGATTATCACGACAAGAGTGCATCGATGAACTTTAATCTTTGTATGGCGTTGAAGCACCATCCTATAGCACTGTGAAAAACAAGTTTAAATAATTCAATCGTGGCCGACGCTCGTTCAAAGACTAAGGTCGTTCAAAAACGGCCGTTGTGCCAGAGAACATTGATGCTGTGCGTGAACTGATAATGCAAGATCGTCATGTGACATACCGTGAGATAGAGGCATCCATGGCATTTCCTCCACCAGCATACATTCGATATTGCATGAAAACCTGGCCGTAAAAAAGGTTTGTTCTCGTTGGATCCCGCACAATTTGACAATCGCTCAAAAAAAGGCTCGTGTCGATTGGTGCAAAGAAATTTTGAAAAAATACGATCGCGGTGCTTCAAAAGACGTTTATAAGATCGTCACAGGTGTCGAATCTTGGATCTATGCGTATGAGCCCGAAACAAAAAGCAATCGACCGTGTGGGTCTTCGAAGACGAGCCAAATCCAACGAAAGTTGTTCGTGGAAGAAGCACTTCGAAGCAAATGGTCGCCTGTTTCTTCGGCAAAACTGGTCACGTGGCGACTGTTCCGCTTAAGCAACGTAGGAGGTCAATTCTGAGTGGTACACCACAATTTGTTTGCCTGAAGTCTTCGGAGAACTTCGAAAAACGAACAAGAGGAGACGAATCATTGTGCACCATGACAATGCGAGCTCTCATACATCGGCTCAAACCAGCGCCTTTTTGACCGGCCAAAACGTCGAATTGTTGGGTCATCCGCCGTACAGCTGATTTGACACCCAATGACTTATTCTCATTTACTCACATCAAGAAAAAACTGCTTGGTCAACGTTTTTCGACGCCTGAAGCAGCTGTCGAAGCGTTCAAAAACCCATGTTTTGAGGTGAATTTTCAACACACTGTAACCAAAACAATTCGCGCTCAAATGTCAAAACGGTCTGAGTGAAGTTATGCTACAAAATTTCACACTTTCCAATGGAAGTTCCAGTTTTCATCTGGCAACACCAGCATCGCCAGGACCGAAATATAAATAGCAACCTCGTATGGGAAAACTATTTTCAATTATTTTACACATCATTGTTTATTCAAATCTGGATCAAAATACAAAACTGAAATGGATTACAAATTAGTGTTGATGGTAAATGATAACAACTATAAATCGTGTGTACGAGTATGTGTGTGTGCAGTGGTATGTGCGGTAATTACAAAAAATCCCAGAATAAATACGGAGTGCTTACGAACGTGTCCGTTGGTCCTTTCGTGAAAAGCAGGAAAGCGGGCGGGGCTGCCAACTCACCCGCCGATATGCCAGCCAAAAGCAAAATGATTGGTATTTTAATTTAATAATATCGGCTTTATGGCGAATTTTATTTAATTTACGAATGCGACTACATGCAGAATGACAAATCCACGTATACGCACTCAGTGTCCTGTGGGTAGGAGACATGTTCAACTTTGTTTCATATTTTATATACACTTTGGAAAATATGCAATAAGAAAAATGTATGCTCTTAAAGAGTATGTATATCTATCTATATGTGGGGAAAAACACGTCAAAGGGCCCACTTTTTAAATTTTATTCCGATTGGTGGGGTTGCAGAAGTACTATGGGAATGATGTTTGCCAAAAATACAGCTTCCTAGCGTGATAGGTGACGAGGATACAGGGTGTCAACGTTTGCAATTTTGACCATTGTATCTCCTGACCACGTAGACCGATTTCAATGAGCCGTAGCTTAAAGACAGCTTTTTAGAAGTGCACAAAATGTCTTTAAACAACAAAAATGAGTCCCATTTTGTTTACTATAACAATACGAATTTTCGATACGAATTTTCGCAATGGATTGACGACCACAACAAAAGGTGTTGAAATTTCCAATGTCAAACCTTGCCTGAAAATTTGCCTGATTTGGAAGATTTGCTGATTTTTTTTAAAAAAACAAACATTGATCGCATGAAGGGTACACAGAAGACCAATTTGAGAGCTTGGAAAGCCGTTTTGCCTATTTTAAATCAGAGGTAAAGCAAAGATGAAAAGGAAGACGTATTTCTCAAGTCAAATAAATTATGGTTGGACGGGACCTTCGAAATTCCCGTTCAAAAGCAACATCGGCCAGGTCGACCAAGCAAGTGTCAAGAGTTTTCGAAGAGTCAAGTGAAAGATGTAAAAGGCGAAAAACTGAGAACATTCGCTCTAGTTTAGAAAAAGGTGTTATTGTTCATGCAGCACAAGTTGAGCTGAGGAAAACAGGAAAGAGGCATGCATCCAAAACAGGAAAGAGGCATGCATCCAATATACTTACGGAAATCACGAACTCTCAGAAATCTGCAAAAAATTATAAAACGGCATATTCTAAATCAAAGAAAGATAAATCTTCTTCTCGAACACCTATTCAAGTATTGTAGATGTTCGTGGACAATACGATATAATTAGACAAACTAGTAAAAAGTTCTTTGTTGTACGAAAAACAAAAAAAGACTGTTACCCACCTCCAGAAGCATGCAAAGTGACGAGTATGAATGCAGAAAGTCAATTGCAACCATTGATTGATCTTACTGTTAGATGTTTATCTGAATTTCTGACAGATGTTCTATTAATATTGACGGCTAAATCGAGATAATTTTATGATTATTTGTAATTGGGGATGCGATGGATCCAAACAATCTCAATTCAAACTAAAAATAGACAAGTAAGAAAGTTTCAGTCGGGTAAACCGACTAGGGTATACCCTCACTTTGTGGGTAATGTAATATGGAATATTAAACGAATTATTCTGTCAATTTGTATGGGAGTTACCAGAATGTTTTTAACAAATACACCTATTTTTCGCTGAATAGTAGATTCTTTAAATACATTACACTGCGCCGAATTATAAACGTTTTTTGCACTGGTATATTAACGTTATGACATATTAAATTTGGTATGATTTGGCCATTTTGTGTGGGAGGTACAAAAAGGGGCGTGGTGATAACGGCCATTTTTTACAGGGCTATAGGGACTTCAAAAGCGTTACACTGTGCAAAATGTTGTTGCATTTTCGTGCATTGGTACTCATGCTGTGAGCTCTTAACTTTTGTGCAAAATGGTACCTTTGTGTGGGAGGTACAAAAAGGGGCGTGGAAATAGCGTCCTTTTTTCACAGTGCAAAAGAAACTATAAAAGCATTACACTGTAAAAAATTTAAAGTATTTTTATACACTGGTATTAATGTTATAAGCTGTTATCTTTTGGTGCAAAATGGTACTTTTGTGTAAGAGGTACCAAAAGGGGCGTGAATATGACACCCATTTTTCACTGGACTGTAGGCACTATGAAAGCATTACACTGTACAAAATTTCAAGTATTTTTATTTTATAAAAAATTTAAAGTATTTTTATACACTGGTATTAATGTTATAAGCTGTTAACTTTTGGTGCAAAATGGTGCATTTGTGTGGAAGGTACCAAAAGGGGCGTAGCAACATGGCCCATTTTTCTCGAGTTGGTAGCGACTAATAAATTAATGCTATGTGTGGAATTTCAGAAGATTCGAATAAGTAGTATAGCAGTTATTAAAGATTCAATATTTCACAACATTTTAACACTTTGTGGGGGAGGTACTAGAAGGAGTGGACCAATATGGCCCATCTTCGAACTTAGCCGGAGATAGAAAAAAATATTACCACATACCAAATTTGAAGTCAATCGGTTACTCCTTTCGAGAGTTATCGTGCGCACCAGCCAGCAGACACACAGACAGACAGACAGACAGACAGACAGATAGACAGACAGACAGACAGACAGACGGACGGACATTGCTCATTCGTCTTAAAATGACCCAAAACGAATATCCGCCGAACATACTTAGGGTCTTAGACCACTCCTTCGATGTGTTACACTTTTTATACCCTCACTTTAGTGTGACGAGGGTATATATCATTTGCTACGGAAAAAAGTGTAACACATCGAAGGAGTGATCTAAGACCCTAAGTATGTTCGGAGGAAATCCGTTTTGGATCATTTTAAGTCGAATAAGCAATGTCCGTCTGTCTGTCTGTCTGTCCGTCTGTCTGTCTGTCTGTCTGTGCGTCTGCTGGCTGGTGCGCACGATAACTCTCGAAAGGAGTAACCGATTGACTTCAAATTTGGTATGTGGTAATATTTTTTTCTATCTCCGGCTAAGTTCGAAGATGGGCCATATTGGTCCACTCCTTCTAGTACCTCCCCCACAAATGGTTAAAATGTTGTGAAATATTGATTCTTTAATAACTACTATACTACTTATTCGAATCTTCTGAAATTCCACACATAGTATTAGTTTATTAGTCGCTATTAACTCGAGAAAAATGGGCGAAGTTGCCACGTCCTTTTAGGTACCTCCCACACAAATGCACCGTTTTGCACCAAAAATTAACAGCTTATAACATTAATAACGGTGTATAAAAATACTTGAAATTTTGCACAGTGTTATGCTTTTATATTGCCTACAGTCCAGAGAAAAATGGGCGTTGTTGCCACGCCCCTTTTGGTACCTTCCACACAAAGGTACCATTTTGCACCAAAAGTTAACAGCTTATAACATTAATACAAGTGTATAATAATACTTGAAATTTTGTACAGTGTAATGTTTTTATAGTGTCTATAGTCCTGTGAAAAATGGGCGTTATCGCCACGCCCCTTTTTGTACCTCCCACACTAAATTGCCAAATCATACCACAATTTAATATCTCGTAACGTTTATACCAGTGCACATAAACGCTTATAATTCGGCGCAGTGCAATGAATTTAAAGTATCTACTGTTCAGCGAAAAATAGGTGTATTTGTTAAAAACATTCTGGTACCTCCCACACAATTGACAGAATAATTCGTGTAATATTCAATATTACATTACTCACAAAGTGAGGGTATGCCTTAGTCGGTTTACCCGACTGAAACTTTCTTACTTGTTTTCGTAGCAAATGATATATACCCTCGTCACACTAAAGTGAGGGTATAAAAATGATGCCGATTCAGATGCGAACATATTCCAGAGCTGCTTTGTGTCTCTTCGATTAGTTTGTGGCAAGGAACATGAAAAAATATTGTGGGAAAATCCGACACCTTCTTCTCCCAGATAATGTCGGCCAATAAGATTCCATTTTGTGAAAGAGAGCACTGACGTTACAGAGGAAGAAATTAACCACATAAAAAATTCCTTAAAGTCTCTAGTCGAAACAAGGGTTGATATAAACGGAAAACAGTTTCTTGTCACACATTTATTTATCAGGGCAATGGTAGACGGCAAAATCTGCAATGCTGCTACTGGTTAGACCTCCACAAATGTAGCCAATGCTACACTTCGTACACAAAAATACAGAAAAGGAAAATCAGATTCAGAAACAGAAATCGAAAAAGAGCGAAAACGACTAATTCTATGAAAGGCTTCGTAAAGAAATAGGTTTATTGGTGGATGTCCCGAAAGCTAACTTTGGAACACCAATGATGACAAAACAAGTAGAAGATTTGTTGAAGACGTGAAAGTAGCTTCGGAAATAACATGAATTAACTATGATCTAATTTACAGTTTAAAAGTTATACTTGGAACAATTTCAAGCGGACATATCTAATTGATTCCGAAAAAAAGACAAATATGCTCTGGAAACAGCCCGATTGTATGTCAGTTCGTACCCTTGGCATCGTATGACTCATACAATGCATAATATATTAATGCATGGTGCAGTTATAAAAAAATGCATTGCTACCTATTGAGCAGCTTTCTGAGGAGGCAGCAGAAGCGCGTAATAAATACAAATTTCATGTCTTACCGTCAAGACTCTGCAAGAAAATTCTCAAGGGAAAGCTGTTCAGATCCTTTGTTGAGTAGCATAAGGCCTATAAAGAGAAAAAAGCAAAATGTTTTTTTTTAACCAGAAACTATTACTATTATGTCTGAAAATCTATTAGAATGTTCTTTAGATAGCGAAGAGGGGCGGATTTCTGAAGACGATTAGTTTAAACATGACTTTTGATTAATTTTTTTTTATCTTTTTCCATAAATATCTCCTTTTATCTATAAATATATTTGATTTTTCAAAAAGAGTCTTTGTTTTATTTATTTATATCATGTAGAATCGAAATAAGCACAACAATATTTTGGCCGTATAGATCATTGAAATACCATTATGTGTACTGGTCGAAGCAATATATATAAAGGGTGATTTTTTCGCAACGTTCTTTTTGGAAGCTCAGCTGTTTTCGTGTAATATGTTACTGTCAGACATGTTCAGTTTGGTCTATAATTTAACCATGAATCGACTAACAAACGAAATAGTTAGATCTAACTTTTAATGTCAATAATTTGTGAGATACCCTCATTTGAACCAATGCCACTCCCAAAGTTGTTTACACCATAAACATCAAGACTAATTTATTAGTTGTTGGCCTGTGGTTTAATTATTAACTCAATACTTCCTTGGTTCATAGACTACAAAGACTGATAGCAGTTTCGATTAAAAACGGTCTTCCAAAAGAAACTTCCGAACTTTGACAGTTAATATCGGCTAACTATAGTGTTGAAACTACATCTGTCGAATTGGCTGTCATTTAATAATAACGTTCGACAACATATGCCAATGGTAAACTTGTTTTATCAAAAATGCCTGCTCTGCTAGGGCAAACTTCCGCGCAGTTGCGATGACCCCTATTTATGGATGAATAGGTACGTCAACAAACAAAATGGTCGAATTTGGACGATACCAATCCACATGAGATCTAATAGCATCCAAGGCATTTCGAAAAAGTTTGGTGTAGATTTTTTGCTGGCGGCGTCATCGGTCCAAATTTCTTTTTGTTCTCTATTGGTCCGTTTATTTTGTTATGCTGTCAGAATTGATTTTGCTTTGAGACCATACGTTTCAGTTACATTGTGTCTATTTAAACCAGTAAGGAAAGGCAGAAAGTCGGGCGGGGCCGACTATATAATACCCTACACCTCCCTTACAATGCGATAAAGGTCATTGCGAAAATAATTTGGAATAATTGGTAAGTAGGCAGGAACATATTATCTAATTCTGAGCCGATAATCGCTAAATTAAGCAATATTCGTTCCTAAATTGAGAAACATCTTTCCGGAAAATATTAATGATCGAAAGTAAAGTACAACTTCTATAGCGCGTTGATTTCAAATCAGGAGGAACATATATATGGAGGTATTATATAAATCTGAACCGTTTTTCCCTGAATTCCCCTGATTCATGTAAAAAGACCTCTTTCTGTAGAATTTCGTACTGATCGGATATAAAATACAGTTTCTACAGCGCTAACATGTCAAATCGGGGGTAACATATATATGTGGGCTATATCTAAATCTCAACCGATTTCCCTCAAATTCGGCAGTATTAATTCATGTAATAAGAAACCTCTTTCTGCCGAATTTCATGCTGATCGGATTAAAAATACACTTTTTACGGCGCTTACATGTGAAATCGGGTGTAACATATATATGGGGGCTATATCTAAATCTGAACCGATTTCTTCCAAATTTAACAGTGTTCATCCATATAATAAGAGACCTCTTTCTGCTAAATTTCATACTGATCGGATATAAAATAAAGTTTTTACAGCGCTTACATGTAAAATCGGGGCTAACATATATATGGGGGCTATATCTAAATCTGAACCGATTTTAACCAAATTAAATAGGGATCGTCCTTGGGCAAAAAAAAAGATATGTGTAAAGTTTCGTCAAGATCGAGCCATAATTGCGACCTGTACTTTGATTACAAGAATACATCTACAGACAGACGGACAGACGGACAGACAGACAGACGGACATAGCTAAATCGACTCAGAAAGTGATTACAAGTCGATCGGTATAATAAACAATGGGTCTATCTCTTCTCCTTTTAGGTGTTACAAACAAATGCACAAAGTTATAATACCCTGTTCCACAGTGTGGTGTAGGGTATAAAATTGTAATAGAAACAATACAAAAAATCTACAAATCATTTGAAACTCGCTACAATTTTTTTATTGATTCTATCACATTTTTGCAATAGAAAGAACGTAACTGAAACATATGGTCTCAAACATAATCAATTCTGACTGGTCCATATTTCTGTAAGAACGACGTTGTCCAAATCATAATCGTCAACGGCGAACGCCATGGATCAATGTCATCAACAACCAACTTCTTTTGGCCTGAATTGGATGATATGGACACAAACGACATGTGGTTACAACAGAACGGCGCTACGTGCCACACTGGTCATGCCACACTGGACATCCTGCACGAGCGATTTGAGTGATTGGTCATCTCAAGCGGTGGTGAGGTTAACTGGCCACTGAGATCATACGATTTTGTCCGGCTACACTTTCTCTTGTAGGCTTTTCTTAAATCGCAGGTATATGCAAATAAACCAAAGTGGCCCTCAAAACATAACATAACCCATGTCGTCAGTAAAATTCAGCAGATGGGCTAGAAGTAGTGGTTTGGGCTCAAACAAGATAGAATTGGTTCACTTTTTTAGGAAAAACAAGGTCCCACATAAGGACACTCCTCGGATAAATGGAACAAAACTTGATTTTCTGAAAGTAAAATATATAGGAATAATTCTAGATAGGAAATTTGTATGCAGACTTAATGTATGTACTGGGACGTGTAAAGAAAGGCAACGGCGCATTACATTCCTGTAGGAAAGCTGTAGGGTCGCGTTGTGGCCTCTCCTAAAACCGTCCGTTGAATATATATTGCAGTAGTTCTCTCAATACTTAGTTGTGGTGTGTGGACGGCAGCTAATAAATTTGTTACAAACCAATTTCAAAGCTTCAGTGAATCGTTTCCCTATGCATAAGCGGAAAGTTGTGGACTACAGCGACTGAGTCTCTACATCTACTGCTCATTGATATTGCTGCGAGAGAAGTTTCCACCAGAGAGGAATTACGATTGAACTGTCTATCTATGTGGAAGTATAAGAACGACGACAAAATGAGGATATAACAATGCAGTACTGTGGTAACCGTCCGAGTGGATATACCATCTACACAGATGGTTCGAAGCTTGATGATAAGGTTGACTTCGAAATGCACTTTAAAGAACTCAGTCTTGATACAGCTTATAGACTACCAGATATCTGTCGTGTCTATCAAGCCGAAAAAATGGCAATAAGGGAAGTTGCCAAATGGCTGAGTCGCAACATCGGTGAACTCGCCATCGTTTGTTGCATCGGTCTCAGGACAGACATTTTGGAAGTAGTCTGGAAGGCCAACATCGAAGTACCTATTACGGGCAAATACTGGCTATGGGGGTCTCTCCCAAAAATTTATGATTAACCCTGATGAAGTAAATGATATTACGGTGCAGGGAAAAATAAACCCAGTACGGCGGAAAGCGTTGATTTACTCGCGAGTCACGTGTCGTCGTTATCAAACAATCGTGAGCAAGTAACTTCTACGGGGTTGGGTGCCTCGGATTCCGTAGTCGAAACAGATACAAGCGCACATCTAGCCTTTGGCAAAATAAACGATGAGGAAGATAAAGAAAACCCAAGGGGGGCTCTAAGCAACCCCAGCTTTTAAAAGCTAGTGGGAACTCGGACTCTGAGTCATCAAGTGATAACAATATTACTATTGTTGAAAATCGGAAAAGAATGTCAGGGGCACAAAGAAGGAAACTGAATATGATGAACCGGCAGAAGATATTACAGGATGAATCTGACTCTTCTACATCTACTAAAAGAGTCAGATCTCCCGAAGAGCATAGCGATGCGAAATCAACTAAGAAGAAAAAAAGCTCACCGACACCCAGCACTTCGAAGAAACCTATTCAATCTACCAAAAAAGGAGTTTCTAGTCAGAATCCGTTAATGGTGGGAGGAGAAGTTGATCTTGTTGTTGAGAAGGTGAGTAAGTCCACCAAACCATCCATAAAAGAGGGGGCCTCAAACAAAAAGACCCATTCTAAAGGAAAAAGCAAGGTAGCTATAAGAAAGGGTAAGGAAACACCATCTTATTCCCAAATAGCCAAAAAACATATTCAGGACGAACTATACTATGCCATAATTGATAGCAGTAGTGCGTCTGGCAGAATTCCCGAAGAGCAAAAGAGCATCTTCGAAGATTTGTTCTACACAAAGGTATTGGACCACATTCTCGAACCTAATGATGGACCAACAATCCAAGTAATGAGTTGCACGTTTGAGCGGGGCGTTTTGATGCTGAAACTGGCATCACAATGCTGTGTCGATGTCCTCGGAAAACTAGTGGAGAGCATCCCCTCACCTTGGGACGGCGCAAAGCTGAAACTGGTAAGGAAAAGCGATATCCCTGTACTCATAAAAACATCTTTCTATGTCAAAGGATGGGCTAGTAAGGTACCGTCAGAGCGCATACTCAGCGTCATTGGCAAACAAGATTCGAACCTTAAAGTGGGGAAGTGGGAAGTCTTCCACAGGAAAAATGATCCCGATGGTTCTCTCCTGGTGGTAGGCATAGACCCGTATTCCAGGGATAGCCTTGTCAAGACAAAAGGCATGGCATTTTTCGGGATTTGGAAAATCTTCTTTAAGATTGGAAAAACCCCCATTGGCAGGACAGTTAAGTCGAGCCCAAACACGAACTTACCGCCTGCAGTGGCAAACGAAAATAATGAACAGAATGAAGCGAGTGAGACAATTCCAAAAAGTGAGGTGGAAGTGGTCGATAACATCGCCAATTTGTCGATAACATCATCAATTTTGCAGAAAGTTCCCAGCAAAGGTGGTGATAAGGATATGAAGAGGAGCACAAAAACTCAAAACAAAGAGGGAGCGACAAAAAACAACACCGCCTTCCAAAAAGAGGTCGATAACATTACCAAATTGCCGATAATATCACCAATTTTGCAGAATGCTCCCAGCAATAATGGTGATAGGAATAGGTACATAAAGAATCAAAACAAAGAGGGAGCGACAAAAAGTAACACCGCCTCCCAAAGAGGTCTACTTGAAGAGTGTGTAATAGGTAGTAAACGAAAGGAGGAGAAAGACTCACTACCAAATAAAGAGGGAGTGCCACCAAATAGGATAGACGACTCCCAAAGGAAATTTTTACCGGAAAGACAATGATTGAGGTCATCCAGATAAACCTCCACCGGAGCGAAATGGCATCCATTGCTCTGATGGACATAATAAATAAAGGCAGGGTTCATGTTGCTTTGGTCCAGGAACCGTGGACTACTAGTAATAAAGTTACTGGTTTAAACCATATCAACTACAATCTTTTCTACGCTAACACAGGTACTCGTCCAAGGACTTGTATTCTGTGCCATAAAAACTTATGCTATCTATTCTCTCCAGAGCTGTCAACATCGGTCGCAACTGTGCTGATACAAGGTAATGGAAGTATGTATCTGGCGTCAGTATACCTGTCATTCGATGCGCCGACATTGCCACCTACGTCGGAATTACAACGTCTGGTAAGGGAATCCAAAAATACAAGTAATGTGTTACTAGCTGGTTGTGATGCCAACTCACACCATATTGCTTGGGGTAGTAGTGACACCAATAAAAGGGGACAAGCCCTTATAGAATTTTTGAATACTAACGATCTCCTAACTCTCAACATAGGGAACAAGGCGACCTTTGTTAACAAAATTAGGGAAGAAGTATTAGATATAACGATATGCTCGGAAAACCTCATTGATGAGATCCATGAGTGGAGGGTTTCGGATGAACACTCCTATTCGGACCACCGTTATATAAGGTTTAAAATTGCACGGCCACCGCCTAGCCCAATAAGTTTCCGTAATAAGGCTAAAACCGACTGGACCAAATTCGGCAATCTACTTAGAAATCGATTGGGCCAGCCTAAACACGATTATCCAAGTACAAAAGACATTGATATCAATGTGAAGAGGATTACGGAGGCTCTTGTAAAATCATTCGAAGATAGTTGTCCGCTTCGAGAAAGGAAATCTGCCTATGAGAAACCCTGGATGACAGGGCAAATTCGCTCGATTGGCAAGGATGTCCGCAGACTTTACAACAGAGCTCGACGTAAAAAGCTATCAGTATATTGGGATGACTACCACAGAAAGCTCAAAGAATACAATAACATTAGACTGGCGAAGCGTAACTCCTGGAGACTTTTCTGTGAGCAGGTAGACAGCGTTAACAGCATGTCCAAAATAAAAAAGTTCCTCTCAAAAACTCATATCCAAACCGAAACACTGGTGGATGAAACGGGTAAAAAGATGGAAACTATAGATGATACCGTAAGGCTTTTGATGAAAACTCATTTTCCGAGTGGTAATGCTGGGCCAATAGAGGAACAGTTACAGACCGAAAATGTAATGCACCAAGTATCTATTACGGATGCTATGGTTAAAGAAGCAATAAAAAGCTTCTCTCCTTATAAGGCTGCGGGACCGGACGGAATATTTCCAGCGCTTCTTCAGAATGAGGTGGATCTGGTATCAACTCATCTTGTTGGAGTTTTCACTGTATGCCTAACTCATGCATATACCCCAAAAAATTGGCAGGAATCAAGGGTGGTCTTCATACCTAAGCCTGGCAAGGCGAGTTATACGATCCCAAAGGCTTATCGACCTATTAGCCTAACTTCTTTCCTCTTAAAAACAATGGAGCGAATAATTGACGACATGATCAAAAGTAAGATAGCCGATGACAAGCTAAAATTCAAGCAACACGCATATGTTAAAGGAAGATCAGTGGAAACAGCTCTACATGAGGTAGTACACCACATAGAAAAGTCCTTCAGTGAAAAATTGTACACACTTGCCGTTTGTATAGACATTGAGGGCGCTTTTAACAACGTTCAGACCGATACACTCATCCAGTCCTTAGACGAGTTTCAGGTTGACCGGGCGTTGATAAACTGGATCAACAATATGCTAAGGAATAGGTGGATTATTTGTGGGTCATATGACGTAAAAATCAGAGACAAGGTAAATCGTGGTATACCTCAGGGGGGCATTTTATCGCCTCTCCTATGGGTTACGACGATACACAGTCTCCTTAAAGCCCTCACCAATGAAGGACTTAAACCAGTCTGTTATGCAGACGACGTTATAATACTTCTAAGGGGCACACATCCAAACCAACTATGCAGAAGAGCTGAAGAGGCACTTAACATAGCATATAACTGGGCACAACCGAGGGGACTAAATGTCAATCCAGACAAAACAGAAATATGTCTATTTACAAGGAAAAGGAAGATTCATCCTTTTACCGTGCTTCGTTTCCTGGATAAGAATATTGCCATATCTAAAAAGATAAAATACTTGGGAGTAATCTTGGATCAGAAACTGTACTGGAAAGATCATATTGAAGAAAGAGTTACAAAGGCCCACAGATGTTGGTCGTTGTGCAGAAGAGCTATAGGTTCAAAATGGGGACTACGTCCAAATATGACACACTGGCTTTACATGAGCGTGATTAGACCAATAATCACCTACGCCTCTGTAGTGTGGTGGACATCAATGGACAAAAAGTACAACGTAATACCATTGCAAAAAGTGCAACGTATGTGCTGTCTAGGCATAAGCGGAGCAATTAGAACCGCACCAACAAGAGCGTTGGAGACTATACTGCACATCCAACCAATAGATATCCGTATAAAGTATGAGGCAGCCCTCACAGCAAGACGTCTACAAGTGATGGGTGAATGGATAAATCGAGACAACAAGTCGTACCATCAGAAGATATTACAATCACTGGTCGGTCATATTCAAACAACGGAAATCTCCGACCGCATTCCTGAAGTGCGGCTTACAGCTACCTGTGAATCGTTCGTGCCAGACAGACGCTCCTGGGAAAACGGAACACTTGCTCATGCGCCAGTGGAAACCAGCTGCTACACTGATGGGTCCAGGCTAGGAGGAAGGACGGGTCTGGGACTTTTTATTGATGAACCAGAAGTCGAACTTTACTTCCGCCTCCCAGACCATAACACAGTATTTCAAGCAGAAGTTCGAGCAATCACGGAGTGTGTTAACTGGCTCAGTAATACCACAAAGCCTAAATATGCCAACATATTCACAGATAGCCAAATGGCGATCAAAGCAATAACATCGGAAAAGGTCAAATCCAGAACCGTGTTAGACTGTAAAAGAACGATAAATAATTACTCAGTCCATGGTCAACTGCGTATTTTCTGGGTACCGGGACACAACGGAGTGATTGGAAATGAACGAGCAAACAGCTTGGCTTCAAAGGGCAGAGAACTTCGAGTAATAAACTTGGAAAATTGGAAACCTTTCGAAGCCACGAAGGATGAGTTGAAGCATTGGGCAGTGATGGCTAACAAAACTGTGTGGAATAGAGCAACTGTAGGAGCAACTGCAAAGATACTGTGGGGTGACCCAAATGAGAAGAAAACCAGTAGTTTTCTGAAACTAATCAAGATCTAGATTAGTAAGATGATAAGTGTTCTAACGGGACACTCAAGCTTACAGGCACATCTTCATCGCATAGGACTAGCAGAAAACGACGAGTGCAGGGCATGCAGGGAAAACATCGAAACGATAGAACATTTTCTGTGTCACTGCCCAGCTTTCACACATGCAAGATCCCGATATTTCGGTTCCGACATATTGCCAGACTTGACTCATCTCAGAGGATATGACTGGAAGATACTGAGAAAATACGTGTCTAGTACCGATTTTCTGTAATCCGTGGGGTATGAAAATCATAAATAAGGAGCGCGCAACAGGCCGAACCACTGGCTTAAGTGTATGTCCATGGACATGAGACGTTTTAAACGTCTCCTCTATTCAACCTAACCTAACCTAACCTAGTCTTCGATGGCACTTATCTACGATAACTGTGCCAGAGTACAATTTCACGTCTTGGTCTTCCATACGCTTTGCTGCAGCCATAGGCTCTCATTTCTTTTGCGACTTAGCTAACTTGGCTCATGTTATAATCCGCCAGATGTTGAGCCTTTTAAATTGTTCCAACGGGACGTGCTAGGGACAACATCTATTTTCCCTAACAACGATGTGGTATGGACTTTATAGTCTAATTGAGATATGTTATATAGTTCACTTTGCCATATCATTTTTATTCGCAGTGTTGATATGCAATTTCACAAAGGACCGAAGGATAATATCCACTTTTCGTTCCATATCATTTCATTCGCAGGACAGTAAATGTATCACTTTCCGATATAATCTACTTCATTCGTTTATGAGTGTTTGCCTCTGTTCGTTTGGCTGTGTTTGTGTCTCTGTGTGTGGGTGTTCGATTACAAATAATAAATTCAATTATAAAACTCTGAATGAATTAAAAACTTGAAATAAAACCAGGTAAAACATTCACAAACATTCTGACAAAGGGAAAATTGAGTTGGGCAGACCAAAGTTTATTATTAATTTTATTTAAGAAACCGCACGTTTTTTCCATTTATTTAAGGCGATAGGCTTTTGTCGTAATAAATCAATTAAGATTTCAAACAGTACACAAATATGGGCCATGATGATCATTTTGGAAGAGTTGGGACGGAAGCTAATAGGCGATCACATATTATAATTGAATGAGGCGTAATCGCTCAATAATCAAATATCGCAGATTATTTGGTTGGGCATTTCAAGACAATGACAACGAGGTGTTGTTTGGTCCAAGAAAAAAAATCGATTCTGATTGAGATATATACCACAATTTTATGTCTTCTAATTAGAGGAAACACTACTATATTGGAGGAGAATCGGATCAGATTTAGATATAACCCTTATAAGTAATATCCGATATTGCCCCTGTGCGATATTTTACATTTGGTTCTTATAAAAGGCTGAGAGGATTTTTTGGCGTCTCTGTTCAAAAGAAGCTGCATTTTATTGTTGCTTATTATTGAATTTGATAGTAAGAAGTATCCCGACCCTGCAATAATCCCTACCAAATTTGAAGGAAATTGGCTGAGATTTAGATATAGCCGCCATATATTGTTCCCTTTAGATTTGCCGCCTAAGCACTACAGCAGCCGCATTACATCCGATCATTCTTGTCTCATCCGATCCTTGAACGAATATACTAAATCACAAAGATGTTTTAGAAATTAAAATAAAAAGTTACTAAAGAATATAAAAGAAAACCAGTAAGGAAAGGCTAAAGTCGGGCGGGGCCGACTATATAATACCCTACACCACTCTCGTAATATTGAATAACTCTGATATATAAATTTTGTAATTCATGTATAAATTGTTTACATAAATTTACTTTTGGGACATTTTATACTTAAATAATACCCTGTACCACAGTGTGGTGTAGGGTATAAAAACGATTGGATCTAAAGAGCCAAATCGGACGAAACATATATATGGGAGCTATAGCTAAATCTTAACCGATTTTCTTCAAATTCGGTAGTGTTGGTTCATGGATCAAGAAACTCTACCATTCTAAATTTCAAAACGATTGGATGTAAAATACAGCTTTTATAGGACTAAATGGCCAAATCGGACGAAACATATATATGGGAGCTATAGCTAAATCTTAACCGATTTTCTTCAAATTCGGTAGTGTTGGTTCATGGATTAAGAAACTCTACCATTCTAAATTTCAAAATGATTGGATGTAAAATACAGTTTCTACAGGACTAAAGAGCAAAATCGGACGAAACATATATATAGGAGCTATAGCTAAATCTTAACCGATTTTCTTCAAATTCGGCAATGTTGGTTCATGGATCAAGAAACTCTACCATTCTAAATTTCAAAACGATCGGATGTAAAATACAAGTTCTATAGGACTAAAGGGCCAAATCGGACGAAACATATATATGGGAGCTATAGCTAAATCTTAACCAATTTTCTTCAAATTTGGTAGTGTTGGTTCATGGATCAAGAAACTCTACCATTCTAAATTTCAAAACGATTGGATGTAAAATACAGCTTCTATAGGACTAAAGGGCTAAATCGGACGAAAGATATATATGGGAGCTATATCTAAATCTGAACCGATTTCAACCAAATTCAATAGCGATCTTAACAGCCGCGAAATACTCTACACTGCAAAATTTCAGAACGATCGGCGTGAAATTGCGACCTGTAGTCGACGAACAACTTTACATGGACAGACGGACGGACATCGTTAAATCGACTCAGCTAGTGATTCTGAGTCGATCGGTATACTTTAAGGTGGGTCTAGCTGTGTTATTTTCAGGTGTTACAAACATCTGCCGTGAAACAAACTTATAATACCCTGTACCACAGTGTGGTGTAGGGTATAATGAACTTATTTCATATCAAAATGAAATTATTAAGATTTTTTTACAATTTGGATAAAATTATTAAGTTGTAATATACGTAGGTAATAATTTTGGCACAGATCTGTTGTGTCCCAAGGTCGAACGCTTTTGAAATTGCTGGAAATCGACGCGGATATAAGAAAAAAACCAGTAAGGAAAGGCTAAAGTCGGGCGGTGCCGACTATATAATACCCTACACCACTCTCGTAATTTTGAATAACTCTGATATATAAATTTTGTAATTCATGTATAAATTGTTTACATAAATTTACTTTTAGGACATTTTATACTTAAATAATACCCTGTACCACAGTGTGGTGTAGGGTATAAAAACGATTGGATCTAAAGAGCCAAATCGGATGAAACATATATATGGGAGCTATAGCTAAATCTTAACCGATTTTCTTCAAATTCGGTAGTGTTGGTTCATGGATCAAGAAACTCTACCATTCTAAATTTCAACACGATTGGGTGTAAAATACAGCTTTTATAGGACTAAAGGGCCAAATCGGACGAAACATATATATGGGAGCTATAGCTAAATCTTAACCGATTTTCTTCAAATTCGGCAATGTTGGTTCATGGATCAAGAAACTCTATCATTCTAAATTTCAAAACGATCGGATGTAAAATACAGCTTCTATAGGACTAAAGGGCCAAATCGGACGAAACATATATATGGGAGCTATAGCTAAATCTTAACGGATTTTCTTCAAATTTAGCAATGTTGGTTCATGGATCAAGAAACTCAACCATTCTAAATTTCAAAACGATCGGATGTCAAATACAGCTTCTATAGGACTAAAGGACCAAATCGGACGAAAGATATATATGGGAGCTATATCTAAATCTGCACCGATTTTCTTCAAATTCGGCAATGTTGGTTCATGGATCAAGAAACTCTACCATTCTAAATTTCAAAACGATCGGATGTAAAATACAGCTTCTATAGGACTAAAGGGCCAAATCGGACGAAACATATATATGGGAGCTATAGCTAAATCTTAACGGATTTTCTTCAAATTTAGCAATGTTGGTTCATGGATCAAGAAACTCAACCATTCTAAATTTCAAAACGATCGGATGTCAAATACAGCTTCTATAGGACTAAAGGACCAAATCGGACGAAAGATATATATGGGAGCTATATCTAAATCTGCACCGATTTTCTTCAAATTCAGCAATGTTGGTTCATGGATCAAGAAACTCTACCATTCTAAATTTCAAAACGATCGGATGTAAAATACAGCTTCTATAGGACTAAAAGGCCAAATCGGACGAAACATATATATGGGAGCTATAGCTAAATCTTAACCGATTTTCTTCAAATTCAGCAATGTTGGTTCATGGATCAAGAAACTCAACCATTCTAAATTTCAAAACGATCGGATGTCAAATACAGCTTCTATAGGACTAAAGGACCAAATCGGACGAAAGATATATATGGGAGCTATATCTAAATCTGCACCGATTTTCTTCAAATTCGGCAATGTTGGTTCATGGATCAAGAAACTCTACCATTCTAAATTTCAAAACGATCGGATGTAAAATACAGCTTCTATAGGACTAAAGGGCCAAATCGGACGAAAGATATATATGGGAGCTATATCTAAATCTGAACCGATTTCAACCAAATTCAATAGCGATCTTAACAGCCGCGAAATACTCTAAACTGCAAAATTTCAGAACGATCGGAGTGAAATTGCGACCTGTAGTCGACGAACAACTTTACATGGACGGACGGACGGACATCGTTAAATCGACTCAGCTAGTGATTCTGAGTCGATCGGTATACTTTAAGGTGGGTCTAGCTGTGTTATTTTAAGGTGTTACAAACATCTGCCGTGAAACAAACTTATAATACCCTGTACCACAGAGTGGTGTAGGGTATAAACAGTAAGGAAAGGCTAAAGTCGGGCGGGGCCGACTATATAATACCCTACACCACTCTCGTAATATTGAATAACTCTGATATATACATATTGTAATTCATGTTTACATAAATTTACTTTGGGACATTTTATACTTAAATAATACCCTGTACCACAGTGTCGTGTAGGGTATAAAAACGATTGGATCTAAAGAGCCAAATCGGATGAAACATATATATGGGAGCTATAGCTAAATCTGTCTTCAAATTCGGCAATGTTGGTTCATGGATCAAGAAACTCTATCATTCTAAATTTCAAAATGATTGGATGTAAAATACAGCTTTTACAGGACTAAAGGGCCAAATCGGACGAAACATGTATATGGGAGCTATAGCTAAATCTTAACCGATTTTCTTCAAATTCGGTAGTGTTGGTTCATGGATCAATAAACTCTCCCATTCTAAATTTCAAAACGATTGGATGTAAAATACGGCTTCTATAGAACTAAAGGGCCAAATCGGACGAAACATAGATATGGGAGCTATAGATAAATCTTAACCGATTTTCTTCAAATTCGGTAGTGTTGGTTCATGGATCAAGAAACTCTACCATTCTAAATTTCAAAATGATTGGATGTAAAATACAGCTTTTATAGGACTAAAGGGCCAAATCGGACGAAACATATATATGGGAGCTATAGCTAAATCTTAACCGATTTTCTTCAAATTCGGCAATGTTGGTTCATGGATCAAGAAACTCTACCATTCTAAATTTCAAAATGATTGGATATAAAATACAGCATCTACAGGACTAAAGATCAAAATCGGACGAAACATATATATGGGAGCTATAGCTAAATCTTAACCGATTTTCTTCACATTCGGCAATGTTGGTTCATGGATCAAGAAACTCTACCATTCTAAATTTCAAAACGATCGGATGTAAAATACAGCTTCTATAGGATTAAAGGGCCAAATCGGACGAAACATATATATGGGAGCTATAGCTAAATCTTAACCGATTTCAACCAAATTCAATAGCGATCTTAACAGCCGCGAAATACTCTAAACTGCAAAATTTCAGAACGATCGGAGTGTAATTGCGACCTGTAGTCGACGAACAACTTTACATGGACAGACGGACGGGCGGACGGACGGACAGACAGACATCGTTAAATCGACTCAGCTAGTGATTCTGAGTCGATCGGTATACTTTAAGGTGGGTCTAGCTATAGTATTTTCAGGTGTTACAAACATCTGCCATGAAACAAACTTATAATACCCTGTACCACAGTGTGGTGTAGGGTATAATTAACACAAAAACTACCTGGAAGTAAACATCTGCATTGAATTCACAGAAAATCAATTCAAAATGTGTATTATAATAATTTATTGAATTTGGTTGAAATCGGTTCAGATTTAGATATAGCTCCCATATATATCTTTCGTCCGATTTGGCCACTTAGTCGTATAAAAGCTGTATTTTACATCCAATCGTTTTGAAATTTAGAATGGTAGAGTTTCTTGATCCATGAACCAACATTGCCGAATTTGAAGAAAATCGGTTAAGATTTAGCTATAGCTCCCATATATATGTTTCGTCCGATTTGGCCCTTTAGTCCTATAAAAGCTGTATTTTACATCCAATCGTTTTGAAATTTAGAATGGTAGAGTTTCTTGATCCATGAACCAACACTGCCGAATTTGAAGAAAATCGGTTAAGATTTAGCTATAGCTCCCATATATATGTTTCGTCCGATTTGGCCCTTTAGTCCTATAAAAGCTGTATTTTACATCCAATCGTTTTGAAATTTAGAATGGTAGAGTTTCTTGATCCATGAACCAACATTGCCGAATTTGAAGAAAATCGGTTAAGATTTAGCTATAGCTCCCATATATATGTTTCGTCCGATTTGGCCCTTTAGTCCTATAAAAGCTGTATTTTACATCCAATCGTTTTGAAATTTAGAATGGTAGAGTTTCTTGATCCATGAACCAACACTGCCGAATTTGAAGAAAATCGGTTAAGATTTAGCTATAGCTCCCATATATATGTTTCGTCCGATTTGGCCCTTTAGATCCAATCGTTTTTTATACCCTACACCACACTGTGGTACAGGGTATTATTTAAGTATAAAATGTCCCAAAAGTAAATTTATGTAAACAATTTATACATGAATTACAAAATTTATATATCAGAGTTATTCAATATTACGAGAGTGGTGTAGGGTATTATATAGTCGGCACCGCCCGACTTTAGCCTTTCCTTACTGGTTTTTCTCTTATTTCTTTCTTTCGTTTGTGATTTTGGTTTTGAGTTCAGTTAGTTTATTATTGAATGCTGAACATACAACATCGACAGTCCGAAATATAAATTTTTTGCGTGGAAACTAAAGTGAAATTATTACTATTATTATGGCAGAGGATTTAGAATTTGTGTACAATACGCGCATGCGTACAGGCAGCCTTACTGATAATTTCCACCAACTACTATCATCAGCGTTACAGCATGATTTCGCACTTCACACAGAAGCAGACGAAGAATTGGATTTATTTGAAGACCAATGCGGTGAAAACACAGATTTTGTGCCCTAAGATGACGCCTCGGACATTGAATATGAATTGGAAATTGAAGCAAATGAAATATTCGACAGCGATGCAAAATCCGAAGAAGAAAGTGAGAATGCACCAACTCAAGCTTCAGACGGTTTTTTGCTTGGAAAAGGTGGTACCAAGTGGAGTACAGCTGAACCCGCTACAGTGAGATTCCGCCAGCACAACATCGTGCGTTTCGGAGGTGGACCAAAAACAAACATGACCACTCCGCTTGAGGTGTTCAAGCTTTTCTTTTCACCGAATATTACGTTCATCATCGTAAGACAAACAAATCTATATGGAGACCAGTAAGGAAAGGCTAAAGTCGGGCGGGGCCGACTATATAATACCCTACACCACTCTCGTAATATTGAATAACTCTGAAATATAAATTTTGTAATTCATGTATAAATTGTTTACATAAATTTACTTTTGGGACATTTTATACTTGTACCACAGTGTGGTGTAGGGTATAAAAACGATTGGATGTAAAATACAGCTTCTACAGGACTAAAGAGCCAAATCGGATGAAACATATGTATGGGAGCTATAGCTAAATCTTAACCGATTTTCTTCAAATTCGGCAATGTTAGTCCATGGATCAAGAAACTCTACCATTCTAAATATCAAAATGATTGGATGACTTAAGGGCCAAATCGGACGAAACATATATATGGGAGCTAGAGCTAAATCTCAACCGATTTTCTTCAAATTCGGTAGTGTTGGTTAATGGTTCAAGAAACTCTACCATTCTAAATTTCAAAATGATTGGATGTAAAATACAGCTTCTTCAGGACTAAAGAGCAAAATCGGACGAAACATATTTATGGGTGCTATAGCTAAATCTTAACCGATTTTCTTCAAATTCGGCAATGTTTGTTCATGGATCAAGAAACTCTACCATTCTAAATTTCAAAACGATTGCACGTAAAATACAGCTTTTATAGGACTAAATGGCCAAATCGGACGAAACATATATATGGGAGCTATAGCTAAATCTTAACCGATTTTCTTCAAATTCGGTAGTGTTGGTTCATGGATCAAGAAACTTTACCATTCTAAATTTCAAAATGATTGGATGTAAAATACAGCTTCTACAGGACTAAAGAGCAAAATCGGACGAAACATATATATGGGAGCTATAGCTAAATCTTAACCGTTTTTCTTCAAATTCGGCAATGTTGGTTCATGGATCAAGAAACTCTACCATTCTAAATTTCAAAACGATCGGATGTAAAATACAGCTTCTATAGGACTAAAGGGCCAAATCGGACGAAAAATATATATGGGAGCTATATCTAAATCTGAACCGATTTCAACCAAATAGCGATCTTAACAGCCGCGAAATACTCTAAACTGCAAAATTTCAGAACGATCGGAGTGAAATTGTGACCTGTAGTCGACGAACAACTTTACATGGACAGACGGACGGACGGACGGACAGACATCGTTAAATCGACTCAGCTAGTGATTCTGAGTCGATCGGTATACTTTAAGGTGGGTCTAACTGTATTATTTTCAGGTGTTACAAACATCTGCCGTGAAACAAACTTATAATACCCTGTACCACAGTGTGGTGTAGGGTATAAAAAAGTTACACGCAAATGGAACGCAGAACATGCAAACTGCACACCACGAGTATGGGTTGATATGACAAGTGTTGAGCTTGACGCTTTTATGGGGATACTATTGGCTTTTGGTGTCAGTCATAATACTATGCAGCTCTCAAGATTGATGTGGCAAACTGATGCACTTCCAATATTCCGTGCAGCCATGTCAGATGGACGATTTGTTACTTTGATGCGCTGTATTCGATTTGATGATAGTCGTACGCGCGCATTTCGTCAACAAAGCTGCTCCCATTCGGGACATATGGAACTTCTTGAATAACAATCTTGCCAGTAATTTTGAACCATACGAAAGTATAACCATCGATGAGCAGCTATTTCCATACCGTGGGCGCACAAAGTTCACGCATTACATCCCATCAAAGCCCGCAAACTATGGTGGGCATGCGATGCGAAAACCATATATCCGTTGCAAGGAAAACTGTACACTGGTAAGGAGGGAGAACAACGAGAGACAAACCAAGGCGAAAATGTGCTCGTGAGTTTGGCTATTCGATATACCAACAGCGGCAGAAATATTATTGCTGATAACATCTTTACAACATTAGACGCAGCTTTCGTCGATTTGACTAGAATACTTTGGCACCATTAGATCCAACAAAAGGTGTCTTCCCAAAGAAGTGACAAAAGACAGCAAACGGCCAGTGGTTTCATCTGTGTTCGGTTTCTATGATAACCTTATATCACTGTGCAGCTACGTTCCAAAGAAGAACAAAGCAGTAAATCTACTATCCACTGTGCACTACACCAAGAAAGTTGAAGGCGTAGCAAACAAACCGGAAGCTATATTATTTTACAATTCAACAAAGGCCGGCCTTGATACAATGGACCAAATGGTAACGCATTACTCCGCAAAACGGTCAACCAGACGTTGGCTATTAGCATTTTTTTGCAACATGATAGACGTCATGGGATTAGCCGCTTACATCATATGCAATGAAAATATAGAAGGAACCAGAAAAAAGAAGCGACGATTGTTCTTGAACACGCTGAGTAAACAATTGGTGCTTGCTAATACTGAAAATAGCATGAACAATAACCATATTTTGGGACAACATTCAACCCGTTTGGCCATTGAATCTTTCTTTGGAAGGCCGTTTTATATTTCCAGCAACATGCTGCCTAACCAACAAAGCGGCCCTAGTACACTGAGATCCAGAAAAGATTGCAGAATTTGTTTCACACAAGACGAAAAGCTGCGTAGGAAGACACGTTTTTACTGCACCAAATGCACTAATCCTGTGTGCTAACAACATTCTAAAGTTGATTATACTTGTTTTTCATGCATTCCACAAAATGAATAAAAACAATAATATAAAATAAAATTTTTTTTACATTTAGTCTAAAGACCAAAATAATATACGAACATACTTAGAAATTCAAAGTTACGGTACCCTTTTTGAGGTCTGGCCAGGCATATGTTACTCTCACAAAATTGTTAAGTGGTTATTTCATAAAAAATTATAATCTTTTCAAAAAATTTATGAACATAATTTTACGAAGCTTTTAAGACGATTTCTTAAGAAACCCCTTCGTAAATTTGTAAAATATTCTTCATAAAATGCATGAAATTTACGAAAATGTTAGTAAATAATATGAAAAATATAGTATGAAGAATGTTTCGTAAATAGTACGAACAAAATATTTTCAGTGTAGCTTCTTTCTTTGTACGGGGCACCATTCTTTTTATGGGACAGTTTAATGTCATAATTTATCCTTTTGCAGGGAAAATAAATAAATTAAGGTTTTTCGGAAAATGGTGAAATGTTCATTTAACTTTGAAAAAATTCTGACGATGATTTGTTTCACATGTTAGGATCGTCAGTGGACATATACAGTGGACATATACTTGATTCATTTAAATTTGAAAATATTGACATTAAAGATCGTTAATTACACTAGTCTACAAAAGTTTTGCCGAAGGACTGATCATAACATTTTCTGATGTAATTTGGCATCCTAAACATAAAAAATATGTAAAAATATATAAAAATTTTTATAGTATTTTTTTTAATTTTCATGGAAGGTATCTTTAGTAGTTGGACCATATTTTTTAAGTATAAGCTCGATAGTGCCGGTAGTATATAAGTATAAGCCCGCGTCAAATTTAATGAAATTACGAGATTAGAAAAAATGATTCTTTTTTAAAAAAATAGTAATATAATAAAAAAATTATTTTCAGACTTTGGTCAGAGTAGTAGTGATCAAAAAATGTTTCATTATTTCCGTAAGAGCTAGGTTTGGGTTAGGGTGGCAGTCGTTTTTATACCCTCACTTTAGTGATACGAGGGTATATTTCATTTGCTACGGGCCAAAAGTGTAACACATCGAAAGAGTGATCTAAGATCCTAAGTATGTTCGCCCGATATTCGTTTTAGGTGATTCAAAGTCGAATGAGAAATGTCCGTCCGTCCGTCTGTCTGTCTGCTGGCTGGTGAGCACGACAACTCTCGAAAGGAGTAAACGATTGACTTAAAATTTGGTATGTGGAAATATATTTTTCTATCTCCGGCTAAGTTCGAAGATGGGCCATATTGGTCTACTCCTTTTAGTACCTCCCCCACAAAGGGTTAATATTTAGTGAAATATTGATTATTTAATAACATCTATACTAATAATCTGAATCCTCTGAAATTCTACACATAGTATTATATTATTAGTCACTATTACCTCGAGAAAAACAGGCGAAGTTGCCACTCCCCTTTTCGTACCTCGCACACAAATGGACCATTTTGTACCAAAAGTAAGCAGCTTTGAACTATAATACCAGTACATACTTTAAACATATTAAATGCAATTTAAAATGATAATAATTTAAATAAAACAAAAAAATAAATAAATTTACTAATATTTTTTGAGACTCAAGGTGAGGGGATTTATTAGTCGGTTTACCCGACTGAACCTTCGTACTTGTTTTTTCTATCTCCGGCTAAGTTCGAAGATGGGCCATATTGGTCCATTGCTTTTGGTACCTCCCCAAGGGTTAACATTTAGTGAAATGTTGATTCTTTAATAACATCTATACTACTTATCTGAATCCTCTGAAATTCTACACATAGTATTAGTTTATTAGTCACTATTACCTCGAGAAAAATAGGCGAAGTTGCCACTCCCAACTTAATAATACCAGTGCAAGCAAATACTTGAAATTTTCTAGAGTGTAATGCTGTTATATTGCCTACAGTCCTGTGAAAAATGAGCGTTACCACCACGCCCCTTTTTGTACCTCCCAATGTGCAAGGTATTTAAAGTATCTACTGTTCAGCGAAAAAAAAGTATGTCCAGTCGTCGTTTACTCAGAGAGGGACAGTCGCATAGCAAGTGCTCAATGCTCTCCACTTCTTCCTCATCTCCACAGCTTCTGCAGATGTCATTGGAGTCAATACCCAATCTTCTGGCGTGTCCCGTCAGAACTGATACTTACGTAGACAATCTTGTCCTATCTAGTGCGAGGATATATTTTGACCTTCTCAAGTCATACCATGGCCATTTGTCTAGCTACCCTACTGGTGCCGATTTCTGTCCATCTTTTGTTGGACTGCCTGATTGCCTCTTGCCTAAGTCAAAGCTTGCACGTGGATAGTGGCTCACCAATATATGCAAGTTCTTCGAGAATTTGTAATGTCTTCCCTTTCGTAGCAAGTTTATCAGCTTTGCAGTTCCTCGGGATATCCCTATGAACAGGCACCCACATAAGGTGTATATTAAAAAGCTCAGCCATCTCGTTAAGAGATCTGCTGCAGTCGAAGGCTGTTTGTGAATTTGGAGGTAGCCTCCAGAGAATTGATGGCAGCCTGGCCCTATTTGACCGTAGTTCTTGTAATTCCACATTGATAGCCAGTTTAATCTTAGTGCCGCAGTATATGGAGTAGGGCTAGAGCCTCAGTCGCTGTAGTCATTAAGGCTCCGCTTATACACAGCCAGGCAGACCTCTGAACCTTTGATAGTAGGTAGTTGACGATTAGTTTGTCAGTTGCCGTCCACCATACCACAATGCCCTATTACAGTATTGGACGAACTACAGCTGTATATATCCAATGGAAGATTTTCGAAGAGAGGGCCCACTGCGACCCTACAGCCTTCCTGCAGGAATATAAGGCGACATTGGCCTATCTAGAATTATTCCTAAAATTGTTGCACCTCCAGAAAAGACTAGATCTGTTCCATTTATACGAGGATGTGGGACATTATTCAGAACCAATTTTGTCTTGTTTTGGTTAACTCCCAAACCGCTGCTTCTGGCCCATCTAGCCAACTTGTTCAGAGCCACCTGTAGGATGTCTCTGAGGACGTTTTCAAATTTGCAACTAACTGCGATTGCCACGTCGCACACTGGGGATTTCGCGGGAAAAAGTCAAATTTTCAACATAGATACCCTTCATGCAATATACAGTGGTATTTTTAAATTTAAGACTAAATAGTACAATCAAATCAAAAATAATTACTTCGATCTGACTGCTAGTTTTTGTTTTTAACCGTTTCAAACTCAGTACTTGTATATTATACCGAACTGACTTTATATAAACTTAAGAATTTCAAGACGAATATTATTTTACTATGTGTTGTAAAGTTTTTATTTTTTATTTAAAGTAGGATATTTCAATATACTAAAATTGAAAAAATAAACTCTGCAAAGACACATTATTTTTTTTATATTATTTTTATTAACTTATAACAAAAACCTCTTTTTTCTCAAAACATTTGGTTCTGCAATTTGAGCTATAATTGCCTTAGTTGTAAATCACTATTAATACATTGTCTCATATCTGTTTTTACATTATTAATCATTTTCAAGAGCTACTAGGTACCCCTTCTAAATAAAAGTTATATTTGACATATTTAATGTTGAGCTATCTGGGCACTATGTTATGGGCGTGGTCGATTTTAATGAAACTTTCCGAACTTGCCTAGAGTTGGAAATCACTACTAATGCATCTCTCATATCTTTTATAACATTTTTAATCAAATTCAAGTGTCACCAGGTGCCACCTCTGAATAAAAGTTATATTTGATATATTTTGTTTTGAGCTATGTGATGGACGTGGCCGATTTTAATGAAACTTTCAGAACTTTTTCATGTTGTTAATTTCAATTTGTTAATTTTTATACAACAGACTCGAGTGTTGTATAAGTATAACTATAACTTACGAACTAACCAGGAAGTCGTTTTTTGGCCAACGGTCAGTACCCGAGCTATCAAAATCTTTAATATTATTTATGTACTTCATAAGTGATACAAAGATAAAATAATTTGATGATGTATTCTAACATTGTGGTCAGTTTAGCAGTCACCAAAGCAATTTTTATACTTTCACTGCATTTTAAAATTCTTTAAAATCCCATAAAGAGTTATGGACTTACATATAATCGTATACATGCATACATATACCGATCTTCAAGGAAATGCGTCGTCCGGCCTGAAGTCAAGATGGACACATAAACCGCTACAAGAAATGTTTAAAAGCCTTTTGGAAATATAGCGTGATCCATTTCGAGGTTCCCTACTTTTTTAAAGAAAAAACACAGAAAATTTAAATTGAATGGGGAATGTTTATTATCATTTGAAAGAACATTATTTGGCATTTATTTTTTGAAGATTATGTCTATCAAATGTTGACCGCGGCTACGTTTCAGATGGTCCATCCGTTGAATCCAATTTTCGATGAGTCGTTCGAGCATTTCGACTGGTAACTGGCGAATGACACGCGTGATGTTTTGCTGCAAGGCCTGAATCGAAGCGGGTTTGTCCGCATAAACTTTAGACTTTACATGTCCCCACAGGAAAAAGTCTAACGGTGTGATATCACACGATCTTGGTGGCCAATCGACCGGCCCAAAACGTGAAATTAACTGCTCACCGAAGTGTTTGTTCTCTCAATAAATCCATTGATTGAAGCGATGTGTGGGAAGTGGCATCATTTTTGAAGAAATATTGGCCGATGATTCCACCGTCCCACAAACCACACCAAACGGTTGTTTTTTCTGGATGAAGTGGCAGCTCTTGAATCTCTTCAGGTTGCTCTTCGTCCCTAATGCGGCAATCTCGCTTGTTTACATACCCATTGAGGCAGAAATGGGCCTCATCACGATAACGACGGATCTTCTTGGAACTTTTCAAGAGCCCATAGAGCGAAGTGATGTCGCTTGGGAAGGTCGGGCGGTTTCAGTTCTTGCACAAGCTGTATTTGGTATGCTTTCAATTTAAGATCTCGACGTAAAATGCGCCAAGTCGTTCCATACGTCAGTCCGAGTTGTTGCGAACGGCGCCAAATCGACTCTCCACGGTCCTCGTGTACACTCACAGCTACGGCCGCTCCATTTTCTTCACTGCGTGCTGGACGTGGTCTATTCGGTCGAATATTATCCAATAACGAATGCTGGGTCTCAAGATGGGTGATGGTGTTGCGAATAGTACGCTCAGTAGGCCGATTATGTTGACCATAAGTTGAGCGAAGTGCACGAAACACATTCCTCACAGAACGTGAATTTTCGTAATAAAGTTGAACGATTTGTAAACGTTGTTCAGGCGTACGTCTTTCCATTATGAAATGCCAAACAATACTTAAGAAAAATAACGTGTCAGCATGACACGACTCACACGTGATCTGTAAAAAAAATGCTTTTGAAAAAAGTATCTCTACCCTAAGAAAAAAATCCCTTCTGTAGTATATTTTCCATATTATATTTGGGAAAAATTACTTTATTTCCTATAGGTAGGAAAACAAATCCTGTAGCCGATTTAAATATTTCCCCGTTTTTAAAGATAATTTGCACCAAAACTCCGAAAAAAATTACATTGATAAGAGAGATATTCAAACTTTTTTCCCGGTATGTAAATATAAAATATTAGCACCAAAGTATACTTTATTTAAATTTTGATTGCAAACATATTTTGTTTCTGTTTTTTTCTCCGTGTACTTGGATCACCCGTTATATCGCTCGTCAATTAGATACATTTTTGTTAAATACTCGTATATTATAGTATTTAACAAAAATGTATCTAACTTTGAGTGTGGTCAATACGTATACAGGTTTTGATTTATGTGTTATGATTTCTATTAACATGACTACAAATTTGAACATGGAACATTGGAACATGGCATAAAAGGCCATAAGTGTCGATAAAAACGATTGGGTACAAATAAATTTTTTTAAGGTCAAGATTTTTATTTTTAAATATTAAATTTTTCAGAGTGTGTTTAAAAATTGCCATTTTCTCGTAAAATATTTAACCGATTCGAGATAAATTTCGCTATTTGAAATTACAAATTATTTTTTGCACATGCGAATAATATCACTTTCTAGAGCGGTGATTTTAAATTATTAATATGTGGAGTACGTACTATTGTGACGTTCATCATAATTGGAAAAAAAATTGGTAGATCGCGCCCTGTAAAAATTAAATTTCGTTTTTAGTCTCTATTTTTTCAAAAATATTTTGGGTTTATGGTTTGAGGACACCAATTTCCCAATTTGTTCAAACTTTCGCCTTAGCTAAATCCATTAGTTGTGAGTCCAAAAACTCTTTAGTTTTGTTTTTGGGCGGATCAAGTTCTGGATGTCGCGATCCGTTAAACTGTGTATATAATCAGTTCTTAATCAATCTGAACAAAATCTACGACAAAAATATAAGTTTCCTTAACCCAAGGTTTTGAAAAACGCATTATAAATTATTACTATATTATTACAAACAATAACATTAGGTTGAAAGTTTTGCCCACGTTTGAACTTGGCCTTAAACAGAAAAAATATTAAAGACAGTGGCAATGATTTCGAGCCAGTGATAAGTTGGCTTTAAAGTTAGTACATTTCCTACTTAGATTAAAAAAATCTACTTAATATTAAGAAACTCTGCTTAATTTTAATTAAATTGTCTTAACATTAAGTGTCAAATGTTCTTACTTTAAAGATTATTTGTCATTAGCTCGAAATCATTGCCATTGTCTTTAACGTTAGTAAATTTTTTTTCTGTGTAGATAGAAATTTCAATTTCCACATATCAAATTTGAAGTCAGTTGGTTACTCCTTTCGAGAGTTATCGTGCGTACCAGCCAGACGGGCGGACTTTGCATATGAGCCAAATATGCAAAGATGGTTCGTCCTAAACTGTGAGGTATTTTTTTGATTACTTCAATCATTACCTTAAATGTTCTCGAGGAGGCCTTTACTTTGTCTTATATTAAGAAATCTACCAATACTTTCTAGATCGATCCAAATCCAATCGATTTCACTAATTTACATGAGGCCAATTGGAGAAATGTCTTCCAACAGCCTGTTCAGCAATTGCAAATAGCGGAAGTGCAATTGCTAGACCCCTGTAAAAACTTTTTTGGTTTTGATTTTATGGAATAGTATGTGTACATCTACACAAAAAATAAGTTTTTGCTTTAGGACACAACTTTTTTTGCATTATGTTATCCCTCATATGTATTGGCACTAATTAATTTTACATCTAAGCTCTATAAAAACCAATTTTCCATCCGCTCTCTGTAAATTGTATATATGTGTGTACGTAGTTTAAAACGTCAGTGTATCGTAGTAAAAATTAAAATTTTAAGAAGTGTAAGTTATTGTTCGACTTATCCCTTTTTTGTGTGTCCCGGATTGTGTCCCGTAAGGGTTTCCCACGAGTTACGTTTAGGTTTAGGTTAGGGTGGCAGCCGTTTTTTACCAGCTCACATAGGCCAGGGGCCTAATAGCCGCATCCGTTTCGTATCGTAATCTGAATTTTCGAGAGCATAAAACAAGTAATTGGCAAATTATTTTTTCGCTTATTCTTATAGAAATAAGTTGTGAATCACCTTTAGAACGACATGCTGAAATTTCATCAATATATGTACATAAATGTTAGAGTTATTGGATCTCACGTAATTGAATTACGATACGAAACGGTTGCGGGAATTAGGTCCCTAGTGTTACCAACGGCTGAAATGCTCCTCATCGAAACCTACTTTTTTGATATACAAGGTTATCGATAGTACGAATATCGGAACGGGAAAGATCTGTTAGACTGCCTAGAAAGCAGGGCTGTGTCGGAGTCGGCGTTGTTTTTGCAAATTTCATGAAATTATACTTACAAATGCATATCTTTTATTATTTTTTTTACTTATTTTGTATAAATAGGTTTTTTTTTATTTTTGATCGCGAAAATAGTTGAATTAGATAATTTTGCAAAATTAATCCCTGAGTCGACAATCTCGGAGTCGATTCCGATTGCGACTCCGGCTACGACTCCGAGATCAATTTTGTAAAATGTACTGAATCAATTATATTCCGGAATAAACATATTCATTCATATATGTGTCCATTCATATATTTATACAAAATATACAATGTATTTATTGGAAAGTATAACTTCATGACAGCAGAAAAAACAACTCCGACTCTACAGCCCTGCTAGAAAGGCCGTGGGATCCCCGAATCCTATGATTCCAATCAATTCCCAGGATGGGGAGTGGACAGCGATCCCAGATTGGTCACCAGTCCTAGATTTTCTGGAGTCTATCTGGTAGTATCTTCGGCTACGCTGTGTGACCAGAGCAGTTAATCTGGTACCACGGGAGTCAGGAAAGGCCACGGGACGCAGGTTCGGGCCTGGATATTGGTGAGGACCCTATTGGGTGCAACGTGGTGGCTGTGGTTGAAACTAAAATCGCTGGGAGAGACCATTCTAAGTTTGAAACCAACCGCCATGACCCTTAGAATGGCAAGGAGTTTTAGATGGACTCCGCTCCTAACCAAGCGGGAGGGCAAAAGTGTCCAGAAACACGGAATTGATTGGTACTCATGTACATTCCACTTCTTCCTCATCTCCACAGCTTCTGCAGAAGTTATTGGAGTCGCCTCACAGGTAGTGTCCCGTCAGAGCTGATACTAATGTAGACAATCTTTTCTTCTCTAGTGCGGAAGATATTTTAACCTTCTCAGGTCATAGCTTGACCAGATTCGTCTTGTTATTCTACAGGTGCCGATTTCTGACCATCTTTCGTGGGACTGCCTGATTGCATATGGATAGTGGCGCACCAATATATGCAAATTCTTCGAGAATTTGTAATATTGTCCCTTCCCTAAAAAGTTCGTGGGTTTTGATGTTCCCCGGATACGAGTACTCGTATCCCTATGCCCAGGCACCCATATGAGGTGTACGTTTATTAAACGGTTCAGTCATCTCGACTCTGCGACAGTCGAGGGCTGTTTGTGAATTTAGGGATGTGGCCTGAGAATGGATGACAGCCTGGTTTTTCGAGTAAATGACAACGCCTGTGGTGGTTACTATGTTGCGACTCAGCCTCTTGGCGACATCCCATATTGCCATTATTTCGGCTTGATAGACAATGCAGGTATCTGGCAGTCTGTGAGCTATATCCAGACTAAGTATTCTCCGAAGCCAATCTTTTCATCAAGCTTCGAACCAACTGTGTAGAAGTGGAGATGGTTTCTATTACCTGGTATATTAATTAATCGGCAGAATAGAGCTTGTAGAGTCTCAGTCGATGTAGTCCTTAAAGCTCCGCTTATTCACAGGCAGGCAGTTCTCGGAACATTTGATAGTAGGTTGATGAAGGTTAGTTTGTCAGTTTCCGTCCACTATTCCACAATGCCGTATAACAGTATTTGGACGAACTACTGCTATGTATGAGTATATACAATGGACGATTTTAGGAGAGAGGCCCCACCGAGAACCTACAGCCTTCCTGCAGGAATATGTATAAGGCGACGTTGGCCTTTCTTACACGTTCCAGTATGTTAAGTCTGAATAACAGTTTCTTATCTAGTACTATTCCTACAAATTGTGCACTTTCAGAAAAGACTAGATCTGTTCCATTTATCCGAGGAGGAGGGTTCATATGTAGGACCTTATTCATCCTAGTAAAGAGAACCAATTCTGTCTTGTTTAAGTTAATGCCCAAACCACTGCATCTGACCCATCGGTCAATTTGTTCAGACACACCTGTAGGATATCTCTGAGAACGTCAAGGAATTTGCTAGTTACTCTAATTGCCACGTCATCCGCATATGCCACGAACTTGCAGCCACAACGTTCTAGATCTTGTATGACTCCTTTCTAAGCTAGGTTTAAAATTAGTAGAGACAAAGCTCCTCCTTGTGCGGTACCTCTGTTTACAAACCTTGTTAGAGTTGTGGACCCAATAATTGCTGTTATCCGTCTTCTGATGATCAGGCTTTGATTCAGTCTCAGCAACCTAGAGTTTACGCCTAGATGTGACAGCGCAGCATTTTTCTCATCTGAGTGAATGTTGTTAAAATCCCTTTCTAAGTCAAGAAAAGGCCACTGTACGGTACCCAGCAAGTGGCAGTAGATTCAATCATCATTGCGCTAATTTTTATTGTTTCAATTACTCATCAATTAATCGAACTCTCAAATAAAAGGTTCAACCATTACTAAAGTAAATTTTGCGTAGTTTTATTTTTGGACAGTGTCTGCAAAAAAGCTATTCAGCCAAAACTTCTCGTACGCTTTTAAGATTTCGTTTTTTCAAAGTTGCACTTAGTGGCGATATTTCAAAGATGTATCGGTGTGTTCGAATGTCCACTCCAGATGATTATTTTCAATGCGTGATATGGAGAAATGATTCAGCGCAAAATATTCAGATCTTCAAATTAGACATGGTCACCAGCAGCATTTTTGGCATTTCGTGCAATGCACCAACTTTCCTTCGACAAGGAGGTACCGTTCCCATTAAGCGCTTAAATTGTAAGATTTACGTTGATGACATGATCTCTGGTGGTAATTCGGTTAGCGAAGTGGTCAAAGTTAGGGTGCCAGTAACGGGACTGCTTAAAAAAGGGTAATTTTATATTACGAAAGTGGAGCTCAAATAATCCTAATGCGTTGAAGGGCGTTTCTTCATCAGAATGTGAGCAATTTTTGAAATTCCATGATGGAACGGATATAACAAAAACGGAAGATAACTTCACTTTTTACATTTAAACCTGAGCTGGAAACCAAAAACATAACTAAGCGCACCATTTTATCATCGATTGCCAGACTATATGGTCCGTTGGGTTTGACTGGACCCGTAATTACGAGAGCATAGGTCATAGTGCAGAGTCTCTGGAAACTCGATTTAAAGTGGGACGAAAGTTTACCTCAAAATCTACATTCAGCATAGTCACAGTGTGTATCACAATTTCCAATACTTCATAAATTTATGTTTCCTAGATTCGAATTTTTAAATATATTTCAAGCGGTTTTGAATATCATTGCTGGTCCGATTCGATGGTGACTTTATCATAGTTGCGAGAACAATCATCAAATTTAAATATATTTGTTTCCAATCGGTTAAGTCGCATACATAGCCTCACACACAAAATGACTTGGCACTACGTACCTACTGCTTTGAACCCATCGGATATCTTGTCAAGGGGCGAAAGTCCGGAGGAACATTTAAATTCACGCCTGTGGACAAAAGGGCCTGCATTTTTGCATCAAAATGTATTAGGTTGGCCGAAAGAAATGAAGTTCATTTCAGAATTGCCCGAGCGTCGCCGCACAGTTTTAGCAACTTCAGTAATCACTGACTTGTCACATATTTTATAATTAATTTTCAAAAATGCAACGGATATTTGCATATGTATATCGCAGAACAAGTGACACTGAATGAAATTATACTGGGAACATACTATCTATTTAGAAATATTCAACAAATTCATTTTGCAAATGATCATAAAATGCTTACTGGAGGAAAAGATGTACTTTACATCCATCAAGTAAATTGTATTCTCTAGCCCCAATTATTGACTCTTTTGGATTGATACGAATGGGCGGTCGTCTTCAAATTTCGTTTTTAAATTTCTGCGCAAAACATCCCATTGTCTTACCGAAATCTCACCCCATCACAACATCACTGATTACACACTTTCATCAGAAATGTTTACATGCTCGACCACAATGCTTACTAGCAACTATTCGACTACAATATTGGCCAATTGGTGGCCGAAAACCCATAAACAGCCTTATTTCAAAATGTGTCAAGTGTTTCGACTTAAGCGTAAAATATCACAAACTATTATGGGTAGTTTGCCTCAAGATCTAGTAATAGATTTCTGTGGACCATTCTACTGCAAAACAGACGTTCAAAATAGACGTCCAGTAAAATGTTATATATGCATTTTCATTTGCTTTTCCATGAAAGCATCATATTTGCAATTGGTGCAGAATTTGCCTACAACATCGTTTTTATCTTCTCTTAAAAGATGTATTTTTATCAGAGGCAAACCAAAAACCATTTGGTTGGATAACGCTACGAATTTCGTCGGTGCGAAGAATGAACAAGCCGAGTTAAGAGCATTATTTTTTGACCAAACAGTCATGCCATATATGGGGGAAAGTATACAAACATGTTATTTAAAGAAAGGGTGGTTAAATTGTAAGGGCCGATGTTGAATGTGAACCATACCTAAATGTCAAGTTTTTTCTGCATTTCATTTGACATTTCTCAATTTCAGACTAACTCAATTTGAACAATGGAAAGATACACAATCGAGCAACACGTTCAAGTTTTTTAAGCCTTTTGCGAAAATGGGCGTTCAAATCAAAAAGCATTTCGTGCACTTCGTGATGTTTTTTCCATCAGCATAATCGATTAAAAGTGTCCACAATCGGGAGAATTGTGCACAAATTGCAGTCAACCGGGTCTGTAGGAGATGTGAAAACACATGTGCATGCTCGCCCAGTTCGTTAGGTGCGGCTTATGGGCTTTCGACGTCATCGGGCCATACTTCTTCGAAATGAGGCCGGTCAGGCAGTTACTGTGAATGGTGTTCGCTATCGTGAGATGATAACGAACTTTTTATGGCCAGAATTGGAAGATATGGATGTGGACAATATGTGGTTTCAACAGGACGGTGCCACTTGCCACACATCTAACTAAACAATGGCTCTTTTGCGCAACAAATTCAATGACCGCACAGAGCCGAAAATACAATGATTTTTTTAACCATGTATCTGGTTAAGTTTTTCATGGTAAATGTTTGATTACGAAGACAAAAATAACCTCATATAAGTTCAAATGTACATGAAAAATGGTTAAGTTAACATTATATATGGTTGGTTTTTTTGAAAGAGAGGCAGAAAAATGTGCGAGATAAACAACAATTCGGCTCTGTTGTGGTCGACGTTTTTCAACTGCTTTGTGTTAGACGAAGTTGAGTATTAAGTTAAACGAAGTTGAAACGAATGCGACTGTCGTCATAAGAGAATTTATCTCGCTCATTGAAAACACCACCAAATGCCAGCTTCGGTGCTTGATCGAGTGCGGGAGTTCAGTTGGTGTTGAATAGTCGATGGGACTAGTGCTGTTGTCGGAAGGTGTTTGTATAGAGGTAAGTAGTAAAACATTTTGTAAAGAACTACATTCATAAGTATGTATGTACATATGTGTATTTAAAAAGTGAAATAATAAAATATGTGTGTTAAAAATGTTAATAGTGTTTTGTGCCTGTTTAATTATAGTAAAGGCGAATGTAATATTAATATTATTTTTTGTGATTATGCCATTACAATTATGAAATTCAGTGGTTATGAGTGGAAACAAATATGTACACGCTGTCGCATTAACTGAGCATGAAACCAGTAAGGAAAGGCAGAAAGTCGGTCGGGGCCGACTATATAATACCCTACACCTCCCTAACAATGCGATAAGGGTCATTGCCATAATAATTTTGAATAATTGGTAAATGGGTAGAAACATATTATCTAATTCTGAACCGATAATCGCTAAATTAAGCAATATGCGTTCCTAAATTGAGAAAAATCTTTCTGGAAAAGTTTAATGATCGGAAGTAAAACACAACTTCTATAGCGGTTTGATACCAAATCAGGAGGAACATATATATGGAGCTTTAATATAAATCTGAACCGATCTTCCTGAATACTCATGCATGTAAAAAGACCTCCTTCTGTTGAATTTCGTACTGATCGGATATAAAATACAGTCTCTACAGCGCTTACATGTCATATCGGGGGTAACATATATATGGAAGCTATATCTAAATCTAAACCGAGTTTCTCCGAATTTGGCAGTACTCCTTCATGTAGAAAGAAATCTCTTTTTGCCGACTTTCGTACTGATCGGATATAAAGTAACATTTTTACAGCGCTCACATGTCAAATCGGGGGTAACGTATATGTGGGGGCTATATCTAAATCTGAACCGATTTCTTCCAAATTTAAAAGTGTTCATTCATATAATAGGAAACCTCTTTCTGGCGAATTTCATACTGATCGGATATAAAATACAGTTTTTACAGCGCTTACATGTCAAATCGGGGGTAACATATATATGGGGGCTATATCTAAATCCGAACCGATTTTCTCCGACTTTGGCAGTATTCCTTCAGGTAATAAGAAGACTCTCTCTGACGAATTTCGCACTGATCGGATATAAAATACAGTTTTTACAGCGCTTACATGTCATCGGGGGTAACATATATATGGGAGTTATATCTAAATCTGAACCGATTTTCTCCGAATTTGGCAGTATTCTTTCGAGTAATAAGAAACCTCATTCTGCCGAATTTTGCACTGATCGGATATAAAATACAATTTCTACAGCGCTTACATGTCAAATCGGGGGTAACGTATATATGGGGGCTATATCTAAATCTGAACCGATTTCTTCCAAATATAACAGTGTTCATTCATATAATAAGAAACCTCTTTCTGCCGAATTTCATACAGATCGGATATAAAATAAAGTTTTTACAGCGCTTACATATCAAATCGGGGCTAACATATATATGGGGGCTATATCTAAATCTGAACCGATTTTCTCCGAATTTGGCAGTATTCTTTCAAGTAATAAGAAACCTCATTCTACCGTATTTTGCACTGATCGGATATAAAATACAATTTCTACAGCGCTTACATGTCAAATCGGGGGTAACGTATATATGGGGGCTATATCTAAATCTGAACCGATTTCTTCCAAATTTAACAGTGTTCATTCATATGATAAGAAACCTCTTTCTGCCGAATTTCATACAGATCGGATATAAAATAAAGTTTTTACAGCGCTTACATGTCAAATCGGGGCTAACATATATATGGGGGCTATATCTAAATCTGAACCGATTTTAACCAAATTCAATAGGGATCGTCCTTGGGCCAAAAAAAAGATATGTGTAAAGTTTCGTCGAGATCGGACCATAATTGCGACCTGTACTTTGATTACAAGAATACATGCACAGACAGACAGACGGACAGACGGACATAGCTAAATCAACTCAGAAAGTGATTCTAAGTCGATCGGTATAAGAAACGATGGGTCTATTTCTTCTCCTTTTGGGTGTTACAAACAAATGCACAAAGTTATAATACCCTGTACCACAGTGTGGTGTAGGGTATAAAAACAACAATGTATGTACGTAAGTATATGCAGCAGCAAGCAAACATACGGAGAGAAGTGATGTGTACGTGTGGGTATGTGTTCATCTTGTCTTTTCGTTTGAACACTTGTGGCTGCTACGCCGTACATACATACGTTAGTTTTTTTTGTTGTGCGATGTTGATACTGTTAAATGTACATACATACATATGTTGTTAGAAGTGCTTTCGTAATACCTACATACATACATATAAACGATGTTTTTGTTTTTTTCTTTTCAGTTGTTTCTTTTTCTGTGGCTTGCGGCTGCTTGTGCTGGGAGTCCGGCCTTGAATCTGTTGGTAAGTTGTGCCAATACTAGAAACTGTTGATAAGCTGAATCAATACTAGTTGTAGTGTGCGAAGTAATTACAGGAAAAGTGGTATGCATGCATACATTTGTTTTTTTATACCCTCACTTTAGTAATACGAGGGTATATATCATTTGCATCGGGCCAAAAGTGTAACACATTGAAGGAGTGATCTAAGACCATAAGTATGTTCAGCGCATATTAGTTTTGGGTAATTTTAAGTCGAATGAGATATGTCCGTCCGTCTGTCTGCTGGCTAGTGCGCACGATAACTCTCGAAAAGAGTAACCGATTCACTTAAAATTTGGTATACGGTAATATTTTTTTCTATATCCGGTTAAGTTCAGAGATGGGCCATATTGGGCCATTCCTTCTGGTACCTCCCACACAAAGGGTTAACATTTAGTGAAATATTGATTCTTTAATAACAACTATACCTTGGTCGGTTTACCCGACTGAAACTTTCTTACTAGTTTTTAATATACAATTCAGTGCACTTCCTTGAAGTATCATCCATTGACTTACCCAATCCTTGATTTTTATATCTATTCCGATTATGATTTTGGGTGGGACATCGGCTTTCTATCAGATTGCCTTTGTTATTAATCTCCTCTCTCCTATAAGTTTGCCGTAAGATCGGACTAAGCTCAGTACCCCAAACTAAGTGCCTAACCGTCCCGGGCCCTTAATAATCGAAAGATTCAGGGAGTTTACGTGGACGGCACCTTTTGAGCGGGGACTGATCACATGTTGGTCAAGCACAGAAACGTAGGCACTTAACTTATAGTCACAGAGCAGATTTTTCCATCAGATCAGCCCATCGGTAAAAGCTTATGCTCTTTGAACTACAGAATTTAGGTAAAAAGTCAAAGATCTTCTTAGAATTGCACCCTTTTTATACCCTACACCACACTGTGGTACAGGGTATTATAACTTTGTGCATTTGTTTGTAACACCCAAAAGGAGAAGAAATAGACCCATCGTTTATTATACCGATCGACTTAGAATCACTTTCTGAGTCGATTTAGCTATGTCCGTCTGTCCGTCTGTCTGTCTGTCTGTCCGTCTGTCTGTCTGTCTGTCCGTCTGTCTGTCTGTCCGTCTGTCTGTCTGTGCATGTATTCTTGTAATCAAAGTACAGGTCGCAATTATGGTCCGATCTCGACGAAACTTTACACATATCTTTTTTTTGGCCCAAGGACGATCCCTATTGAATTTGGTTGAAATCGGTTCAGATTTAGATATAGCCCCCATATATATGTTAGCCCCGATTTGACATGTAAGCGCTGTAAAAACTTTGTTTTATATCCGATCGGTATCAAATTCGGCAGGAAAAGGTTTCTTATTACATGAATGAACTCTGTTAAATTTGGAAGAAATCGGTTCAGATTTAGATATAGCCCCCATATATACATTACCCCGATTTGACATATAAGCGCTGTAAAAATGTTATTTTATAGCCGATCAGTGCAAAATTCGGCAAAGAGAGGTTTCTTATTACATGAAGGAATACTGCTAAATTCGGAGAAAATCGGTTCAGATTCAGATATAGCCCCCATATATATGTTACCCCCGATTTGACATGTAAGCGCTGTAAAAACTGTATTTTATATCCGATCAGTGCAAAATTTGGCAGAAAGAGGTTTCTTATTACATGAAGGAATACTGATAAATTCGGAGAAAATCGGTTCAGATTTAGATATAGCCCCCATATATACGTTACCCCCGATTTGACTTGTAAGCGCTGTAAAAATGTTATTTTATATCCGATCAGTATGAAATTCGGCAGAAAGAGGTTTCTTATTATATGAATGAACACTGTTAAATTTGGAAGAAATCGGTTCAGATTTAGATATAGCCCCCATATATACGTTACCCCCGATTTGACATGTAGGCGCTGTAGAGACTGTATTTTATATGCGATCAGTACGAAATTCGACAGAAGGAGGTCTTTTTACATGAATGAGTATTCAGGGAAGATCGGTTCAGATTTATATTGATTGTTCCTCCTGATTTGGTATCAAACCGCTATAGAAGTTGTATTTTACTTCCGATCATTAAAATTTTCCAGAAAGATGTTTCTCAATTTAGGAACGAATATTGCTTAATTTGCGATTATCGTTTCAGAATTAGATAATATGTTTCTACCCATTTACCAATTATTCCAAATTATTATGGCAATGACCCTTGTCGCATTGTTAGGGAGGTGTAGGGTATTATATAGTCGGCCCCGCCCCGACTTTCTGCCTTTCCTTACTGGTTTACATTTATACTTATATCTTCTAACCTTTTTGTTTTTTTCTTTTCAGGTGTTTCTTATACATATATATATTAACATATATTTTGTAAATAAAATAAAAATAAAAATGCGAAAGTTAAATTTTTCTTGTTTTATTTTGATATAAATATTAAAAATTATTGAAACAACTATGTTTTCTGGTTACATGAAGTAAGCACTAAATAGTGAAATTAACAATAAAAAGGTTTCAATCTTCTTCATAGTTAATAATATTAACAATTTCATTGTTAAATTGAACATTCATTGTTTCAATAAATTAACTATGAAATGTTAATATTAAACAATTTTCATGGTTAAAAAATTCAAAAATGCATTGTTAAAGTAACAATTATTATTATAGTATTAACAATTTTCATGGTTAAAAAATTCAACCATGGAATAGTTTAATTAAATATTATTATTGTTAAATACCAGTCAACAAGAAAATGTTCAAATTAATCTTATATAACGTAGACTCCAAATCATGTTTATTTATGGTTAAGTTAACCTTATATAAGGTTAATTTTTGGCACAGTGCGTGTTATCTCACGTCGTGGCGATGTCACTAAGATCATGTGATGTGACACCGTTGACTTCATTCTTTGGGGTTATTTGAAAGAAAAGGTGTACGTTGATAAGCCAGCAACAATTCAAGAGCTAAAGGATGTGATAATTCGGCACATTTGCGGCATAGAACCTCAATTATGCCTCAGCGTCATCGAAAATTTGGTGCATCGGAGGTCGCGGCGGGCATTTGGTCGATATAATTTTCCATACATAATTGAACCATACCAATATTATCATAATAAAAAGAAATGACAATAATTTCCTAAGTAATTTGTGTTTTATTCAAAATCAACATCGGCCCTTAAAATTTAACCACCCTTTATAATTTTTGCCATTAAAAATGCTAAGTGTGCTACTTACCTCCACTATCAGATAAACCACTTTCTGAAGACATTGATATAATGACGTCATTCGAGGAAAATTTGTAATCGGCAGGTATCACATATGAACTTTCCTACATAAAGTGAGTATTTAGTATTCCGCTTTAGAGTCACTTTTTTTAATTTTTTAGAACAGAATGGATTGCAGCACGATTTTCTTGGTAGATTTATTTTTTCTCTTAGTTTTCCCATGTTTACGCATTTAAAGACAATATTCAAATGATTTCAATTACCGATTTCTCAAATATTATGGTATCAGTTCTATAGGTAATTTTACTCCCCTTAAAATAAACAAGTAAAAGCGTTAAGTTCGGCCATGCCGAATCTTATATACCCTCCACCATGGACAGCATGTGACCACACAAAATAACTCAAACCTAAAGAAAATAACACCGAAAAACACCGAAGGTGAGAACAGTAGGAATCACAACAAGTTAGATGCTATATATGGGAGCTATATCTAAATATGGACCGATATCGCCCATTTTCAATCCCAAGTTACCTGCAGCTACAAGAAGTATCTATACCAAATTTCAGCCACAAAGCTCAAAGTATTATAGATTGTAGCGTTATTACAACAGACGGACGGACGGACGGACATGGCTAAATCGTCTTAGAATTTTAAGACGATTAAGAATATACATATATATATATTATGGGGTCTCAGATCAATATTTATACCCTCCACCTTCCAATGGTGGAGGGTATAAAAATAAGTAATAGCCTTCACTTTATAAGAAATGTAAAGTAATATTAGGTACTTTGTGGGATCAACAACGTGGACAAATGTTTTCATTCTTAGTCAGAATACTGTAATTTCAAAAATATTTTCATTTAAGTACGATGTCGAAACGATCGGATGTTACAATCAAACCGTATCAGTATGTTTACATATAGTTCGTAGACATATACATACAGGGTGGCTGATATGTATTGCAACCAACTTCAGGTTGCTATCATTTCTAAACCGCTAGTCTGATAGCTGACAGATTTATTTCAGTGACAGTTCATTTTATTGTTTACAAGCTTACAAAAGCATTTTGATCTATTGCATTCAGAACCAGTAAGGAAAGACAGAAAGTCGGGCGAGGCCGACTATATAATACCCTACACCTACCAACCAATGCGAAAATGGGCATTGCGATAAGAATTTGGCAGTGTTCATACATGTAATAAGCTAACTCTCTCTGCCGATTTTCGTACTGATCGGATATAAAACACGGTTTCTACAGCGCTTACATGTCAAATCGGGTGTAACATATATATTGGGACTAAGTTAAAATCTAAACCGATTTTTCCCGAATTTGGCAGTGTTCATACATGTAATAAGAAAACTCTCTCTGTTAAATTTCGTACTGATCGGATATAAAACACGATTTCTACAGCGCTTAAATGTTAAATCGGGTGAAACATATATATGGTGGCTATATCTAAATCTGAACCGATTTTCCCCGAATTTGGCAGTGTTTATTCATGTAATAAGAGAACTCTCTCTGCCAAATTTCGTACTGATCTGATTTAAAATACAGTTCCTACAGCGCTTACATGCCAAATCGGGTGAAACATATATATGGGGGCTATATCTAAATCTGATCGGATTTTCTCCGAATTTGGTAGTGTTCATTCACGTAATAATAAAACTCTCTCTGCCGAATTTCATAAAGATCGGATGTAAAATGTGGTTTCTACGGCGCTTGCATGTCAAATCGGGTGAAACATATATATCCAAATCTCAACCGATTTTAACCAATTTCAATAGGGATCGTCCTTACGTCAAAAAAGAGCACTATGCTAAATTCATCACAATCGGACCATAAATACGACCTGCACTTTGATTACAAGAATATATGGACAGACGGACAGACAGACGGACATGGCTAAATCGACTCAGAAAGTGATTCTGAGTCGATCGGTATAATAAACAATGGGTCTATCTCTTCTCCTTTTAGGTGTTACAAACAAATGCACAAAGTCATAATACCCTGTACCACAGTGTGGTGTAGGGTATAAAAAAGTTATTCGTGATGGAATTCAAGCGTGATAGTGTGATTGCTTTATATTTGGGTGGAAAAACACAAGTGGCTATCGTTAGAGCCCTCCAGCATTGAAATGTGAATAAATCTTTTGTTTCTCGTACCATTGCTCGCTACCGTGATACTGGCAGTGTTGCATCGCGTCCAAAAAGTGGACGAAAAAAAACGGTAACAACACCAGAAATTATCCGAAAAGTGAAGGCCGGATTTGATCGAAATCCACGCCGCAGTGGTAGAAAAAGTGCTCGTGAGCTGAACATATCCCGAGAACGGATACATCACATATTAAAAAATGAGATTGGACTAAAGCCATTGAAGTTCCAAAAAGTGCAAGAGCTCACCGATGCACAAAAAAAAGTTAGACTGGAAAGAGCCAAGGAGTTGCTTCGCTTGCACGAAAGTGGCCAGTTACCGAATTTGGTTTTCTCCGATGAGAAGCCATTCCAAATTGAGCAGTTTGTGAACAAACAAAATGATCGGGTTTACTTGCCAAAGAGGTCAGCTGAAAATGTACACCTTTGATTGGCCACCAGAACTCAAGCGCCGCCGATGGTAATGGCGGCGCTTGAGTTCTGGTGTCCCCGCTCGTATTCATCGACCATCAAAATAAATGCCGAATATTATCGGGAAAATGTCCTAAAGACAGTATTGAAGCCCTGGGCAGAAAAACATTTCGGCCGCAGACCATGAACATTCCAACAGGACTCAGCACCATCGCACTTAGCACGCGTCAACCAAGAATGGCTTAAAAAGGAGGTTCCTCGCTTCATTTCTACCGCACAATGGCCACCAAGATCTCCGGATCTCAATCCGTTGGACTTTTGAGCCTGGGGCATTTTAGAGAGTAAGGTTCGCACTAAAAAATACCAAAGTATCGATCATCTCAAGACTGCGCTTCGCCGGGAATGGGGCAAAATACCGCAGAGCCACTTTCGTGCAGCGTGTGATGGCTTTGTCGGTCGTTTGAAGGCCATAATTCGTGCCAAAGGTGGCCAATTCGAACAAATCTAAACTGTTTCAAAAATTTTATGTTATTTCCGACATTTTTTGCTTTTGAACAATAAAATTTAAAAAAAAAATAAGAAACCAGTAAGGAAAGGCTAAAGTCGGGCGTTGCCGACTATATAATACCCTACACCACTCTCGTAATATTGAATAACTCTGATATATAAATTTTGTAATTCATGTATAAATTGTTTACATAAATTTACTTTTGGGACATTTTATACTTAAATAATACCCTGTACCACAGTGTGGTGTAGGGTATAAAAAAGATTGGATCTAAAGAGCCAAATCGGATGAAACATATATATGGGAGCTATAGCTAAATCTTTACCGATTTTCTTCAAATTCGGCAATGTTGGTTCATGAATCATGAAACTCTACCATTCTAAATTTTAAAACGATTGGATGTAAAATATAGCTTCTATAGAACTAAAGGGCCAAATCGGACGAAACATATATATGGGAGCTATAGCTAAATCTTAACCGATTTTCTTCAAATTCGGTAGTGTTGGTTCAAGGATCAAGAAACTCTAGCATTCTAAATTTCAAAACGATTGGATGTAAAATACAGCTTTTATAGGACTAAAGGGCCAAATCGGACGAAACATATATTTGGGAGCTATAGCTAAATCTTAACCGATTTTCTTCAAATTCGGCAGTGTTGGTTCATGGATCAATAAACTCTACCATTCTAAATTTCAAAACGATTGGATGTAAAGTACAGCTTCTATAGAACTAAAGGGCCAAATCGGACGAAACATATTTATTTGAGCTTTAGCTAAATCTTAACCGATTTTCTTCAAATTCGGCAATGTTGATTCATGGATCAAGAAACTCTACCATTCTAAATTTCAAAACGATCGGATGTAAAATACAGATTCTATAGGACTAAAGGGCCAAATCGGACAAAACATATATATGGGAGCTATAGCTAAATCTTAACCAATTTTCTGCAAATTCGGTGGTGTTGGTTCATGGATCAAGAAACTCTACCATTCTAAATTTCAAAATGATTGGATGTAAAATACAGCTTCTACAGGACTAAAGAACAAAATCGGACGAAACATATATATGGGAGCTATAGCTAAATCTTGACCGATTTTCTTCAAATTCGGCAATGTTGGTTCATGGATCAAGAAACTCTACCATTCTAAATTTTCAAACGATCGGATGTAAAATACAGCTTCTATAGGACTAAAGGGCCAAATCGGACGAAAGATATATATGAGAGCTATATCTAAATCTGAACCGATATCAACCAAATTCAATAGCGATCTTAACAGCCGCAAAATACTCTAAACTGCAAAATTTCAGAACGATCGGAGTGTAATTGCGACCTGTAGTCGACGATAAACCTCTGCAATGAATGTCTTGAATGGCCTTTCAAGACATTCAGTTGTTTATCAAATACTTACTGTCACACACTCTATTTTGAGAAAACAAATGAATGAGTGAAGAGAACAGTAACCGCCAAACAGGTTTCAAAATAAATAAGTAACAAGACAATGGAGAAGTACACTCATTCAATTACTGTACACAAAAACAAAAATACTCTATTTCAGTGTACACTGCACTATTGTACTCATTGTCATTGCAAAGAGAGACGCAACAACAAAGAGCGACGGACCACCTTAGAAATTTATTGATTTTGAGGGGTAAATACACTAGTGTACATACTGAAGAAATAGAAAACAGCACTGTACTCGCTTCATTATACTCATCGTTTGATGAATTGAAACGAGTATAAAGAATACAACAATCGAACGAGCAGAGTACACGACTAGATTGTAAACATCAAACAGTGTGAAGTGTTTGTTGTTTTTGTTCCGATCATTCTATGGTAGTGTCAATCGAGTAAAAAATACAATGTTTCAGTGTGCAGTGAAGTAGTGTACACTACTGTAGACGAAGAAATGAATGTCTTGATGCAGAGGTTTAGTCGACGAACAACTTTACATGGACAGACGGACGGACGGACGGACGGACGGACGGACAGACATCGTTAAATCGACTCAGCTAGTGATTCTGAGTCGATCGGTATACTTTAAGTTGGTTCTAGCTGTGTTATTTTCAGGTGTTACAAACATCTGCCGTGGAACAAACTTATAATACCCTGTACCACAGTGTGGTGTAGGGTATAAATATAGCGCTTTACTTTGTTGCATTACACATCAGCCACCCTGTACACACAAAATTTAAAAAATTTCAGTAGAGGCAAAAAACTGTTTCCGTTAATATTAATGGTATATTACAAAAAAAGAATATGTCGTTGCAATAAAATATTATAGAACAATGTAATAACGCTATTTTCCTTTTTGTTTTTTTATTGATTTTAGAAAAATAACAACTTTTTGAGTTGTTACTCTTTTCATGAAAAAAGTTTGTATATAAATTGTGGTATTATTTTGAGTTGTACCTTTTTAACTGAAAAATCTTACTCGGATTATAAGCTGAAAATGACACAACTAAAAATATTACTCTTTAGATGATAAACCAACGGTCCCTCCCGTTTGCTTAAACACTTGGAGACAATTCAAAATGTAACTCTTTAGTTGAATCTAAAGACGTTATTCTGTAATCACGGAGAGAGTCATAACGGCTTTTTATTATGAAAAAGAAGAAAAATCAACGAACATTTTTTGCAGTGGGTAGAAATTGCCATTGTACGTTCTTTTCTTGCAAAAAAGCAAAATTTAAAAATTTTGAGTTGTTACCCTTTTGTGGAACAGGTGCGATATGTATGATGTATGAAGCAGGAAAAACGTCAAAAATTCGGTCCATTGTGTTTCCCGTGAGCAGAATTCAAGTAGAGAAAAGAAAGTCAGAGGTTGGTAGGCTAGGAAGAGGGGGAGAGGGTTTAGGGAGAGGGTGAAAAGGTTTAGGAAGAGGGGGAGAAGGTTTAGTTCCTCGTGTTGTCATTAATCTTTGTGGCTTTACTGAACCAGAGAGATTTTTTGATGAATTTGAGAAGGGGTTTGAGCGAAGCATCTGCTAGGTCGTCTAGGTTTTCGAAGAGCCTGTGCCCTAAATAGGCCAAAGGGTACTCTTGCAGTCCTTTGCATGAGCATAGCAAGTGCTGTACTGACTCCTCCTCTTCTTCATCCAAGCAGCGTCTACAGAAGTCTTCGCAAGGAAGCATATGGCGTGCAGCCATATGCCTATCACACAGTGCCCTGTGATGACTCCTGTGAGGATGTTTAGTGTGTTCTTACCGAAGGACAGCAGTACGGGTACGGGTCACATCAATGGATGGCCAAAGGGTTCTTGCAGTCCTGCAGTGTTGTAACTTTAATAACTCCGTCAATTGCGAACGGATTTTTAAGAGACTGGTTGCATTTTTTTCCTTATAAAATATACTACATGTGTAAATTAATTAATCGTACGGTTATCTCACAATATTATTGGTAAAAACATTTCCTAAACTAGAAAATGACGGACAAAAATGAAAAAAATGTGTTTGTAGGACAAATAAACCTATATTCCTACAGCTTTAAATAAACAAAAAAGATTGAAAATCTCTTAATAATTAACAAAGTTATAGTCGTTCAAGTGGAAAAGGGCAAGAAAAGCGGTTTTTTACCCGTAAATCCGGATTTTGGGGGTGTCCGGCAAATTTCGTAGAACAAACGTTGTTCTACTCGCCAAGACCTACAAGAAAAATAGTATCGCTGTTTTTGGACTGTCGCACTGTGCTATCATTCAGTCTCCTTTGGACATTCGATCGACGAGGTTGTGTCGTCGCTTGTTGCGACAAATAAAGACCCCAAGTATGTTTAGCGGAAATTCGATTTTAGTAATTTGGGCAATGTCTGTCTGTCTGTCTTAAGTAATTTGGGCAATGTCCGTCTGTCTGTCTTTCTCTGTGTCTATCTGCTGGCTGGTGCGCACTCTCGAAAGGATTAACCGATTGACTTCAAATTTGATATGCGGTCATATTTTTCTCTATCTCCGGCTAAGTTCGAAGATTTGCCATATTGGCCCACTACTTTTTGTACCTTCCCCACAAAGGGTTAACATGTAGTGAAATATTTATCCTTTAATAACTTCTATACTACTTGCACGAATCTTCTGAAATTACAAACATGGTAACTAATACCAGCTTATAACTTTAATATCAGTACATACAAATACTTGCAGTTTTATACTGCTTTTATGCTTTTATAGTTCCTACAGTTCAGAGAAAAGTGGACGTTATTGGTACGCCCCTTTCGGTACCTTCCACACAAATGGACAATTTTGCACCATAAATTAAAATCTTATTACTTTAATACCACACGTACATTAAATGAAATTTAAATTGATAATATTTAATTAAAACAAAAAATTAAATAAATTTCCTTTTTGGGACTGAGAGGGGGTTCTTAAGTCGGTTCACCCGCCTGAACTTACCTGTTTTTATAACATACTAGCAGGTACCAGCTGCTTCGCATGCGAACATTAATAATAAAAGCATTTTGTCAGAGCTCAAACATAGACATTTCGTATAAAATCATTAACATCCCCTTTAAAATCATTTTTATTGAAATAGTTTTGTTAAGACTTACTGTATAGTTTACTATTGTAGTATTGTAGCCAAGTTTTAGCTAATAAAACAGTTCTGACAATTTTGTAAGGTACTCGACATCGTAATAATAGTTGCAAATACTCCGATTTAGTAATGTCGCTTACACTCTTTTAATTTAAGTACAATGAGTATATGACAAAGTAGTAATCTATATATAAAGGGTTCGACATCTAACGTTTTTTTTCAACTAGTGCTTATTTCGTGAATGGTAACACTTAATTAGTAATTAGTTTTATCCTTCCGCTGAACGAATATGATTGTGTATACGCTTGAACAACGCTGGGAAATATGGGCCTGCGATCGACTTACAGAAGATGCCGGTTTTGCCAAAAAAATCATCTTTTTAGATGATGCTCATTTTGATCTTGGCGGATATGTAAACAAGCAAAATTGTCGCATTTGGGGCACAGAAAACCCGCACGCATACATTGAAAAGCGGATACATCCAAAACGAGTCACTGTTTGGTGCGGATTTTGGTCAAGAGGCATAATTGGGCCATTTTTCTTCGAAAATGAGCAAAGAGTGGCCGTTACAGTCAATGGTCGTTATCGGGCCATGTTGAACGAAATTTTGTTCACAAAAATTTAAGAGGAGGATATTGGCAACATTTGGTTTCAACAGGACGGCGCTACGTGTCACACAGCCGAAGCTACACTCGATGTTTTGCGCCCTGTTTTCAAAAAAAAAGTTACTTGGAAGAAGAATGTTTGTTGGTTTGTTTGTACCATATAGACGTCTAAACGGCTGAACCGATCTTCTCGAAATTTTCACAGAATGTACATGTGTGGGGCGTGGTGAAAATAGGGTACTTGAATTTTCGATATCCTCTTATCAAGTGGGCACATAAGACAAATTTTAAAATTGAGATATCTTGCACATTTTGTTAGCGAGAGTGATTGGTCCAAAATTGGGCGGGATCCGACCAATGGGCGTGGCCCCGCCCATATGAGCCAAATTTTGAATTTTAGATATCTTGCACAATTTGTTAGCGAGAGAGCTGTAATTTTGTGTATATGTATCTTGTGGTAGTCTTCGTGATTGTTCCAAAACCAAATTTTGAAATTTACATATCTCGCACAGTTTGTTAGCGAGATTGCACTCATTTTGTGCATATGTATTATGTGGCAGTCTACGTGCTTGGTCCAAAAATGGGCGGGGTCGGAAAATGGAAAAGGCCCCGCCCATATAAGTCAATTAAATTTTGTGTTTGTTATATCTTGAGCAATTTGTTAGAGAGATCAATGTAATTATGTGCATATATATTTAGTATCAGTCTACGTAATTAGTCCAAAAATTAATGGGATCGGAAATCTGAAGTCTGGGGCAACGAAGTGGACCGGGTCCAGCTAGTACCAAATAAAAAGTCGATCTATGTAGTTGTTATAGTCGCTCACCTACAAAATATATCGTACAATATGTATACATATGCACTGACGGGGAACTCACTTTGTTAACATAATAACTCACACGAAATTTAAAGATACACCTGGGTATTCGATAATAGTTATTTACTTCCTATGATATGAACCAAACATACTCAACGACCACAAATATAGTTTTACAGATATTTTTCCAATGCATATTGTATGCCAAAACAATTTCTCAAGATATATATGTTCTCGCGTAAAAAAATTGTGATAGCTCTAGAAATGGCCACATGTCAAACCAGTAAGGAAAGGCTAAAGTCGGGCGGTGCCGACTATATAATACCCTACACCACTCTCGTAATATTGAATAACTCTGATATATAAATTTTGTAATTCATGTATAAATTGTTTACATAAATTTACTTTTGGGACATTTTATACTTAAATAATACCCTGTACCACAGTGTGGTCTAGGGTATAAAAACGATTGGATCTAAAGAGCCAAATCGGATGAAACATATATATGGGAGCTATAGCTAAATCTTTACCGATTTTCTTCAAATTCGGCAATGTTGGTTCATGAATCAAGAAACTCTACCATTCTAAATTTCAAAACGATTGGATGTAAAATATAGCTTCTATAGAACTAAAGGGCCAAATCGGACGAAACATATATATGGGAGATGTAGCTAAATCTTAACCGATTTTCTTCAAATTCGGTAGTGTTGGTTCATGGATCAAGAAACTCTACCATTCAAAATTTCAAAATGATTGGATGTAAAATACAGCTTTTATAGGACTAAAGGGCTAAATCGGACGAAACATATGTATGGGAGCTATAGCTAGTGTTGGTTCATGGATCAAGAAACTCCACTAAAGGGCCAAATCGGACGAAACATGTATATGGGAGCTATAGCTAAATCTTAACCGATTTTCTTCAAACTCGGTAGTGTTGGTTCATGGAACAATAAACTCTACCATTCTAAATTTCAAAACGATTGGATGTAAAATACAGCTTCTATAAAACTAAAGGGCCAAATCGGACGAAAAATATATATGGGAGCTAAAGCTAAATCTTAACCGATTTTCTTCAAATTCGGTAGTGTTGGTTCATGGATCAAGAAACTCTACCATTCTAAATTTCACAGTGATTGGATGTAAAATGCGGCTTCTTCAGGACTAAATTCGGCAATGTTGGTTCATTGATCAAGAAACTCGACCATTCTAAATTTCAAAACGATTGGATGTAAAATACAGCTTTTATAGGACTAAATGGCCAAATCGGACGAAACATATATATGGGAGCTATAGCTAAATCTTAACCGATTTTCTTCAAATTCGGTAGTGTTGGTTCATGGATCAAGAATCTCTACCATTCTAAATTTCAAAACAAGAGGTGTTATTTAGGTATTCAAAAAAAGCAATTTTTTTAGATAAACCAGTAAGGAAAGGCTAAAGTCGGGCGGTGCCGACTATATAATACCCTACACCACTCTCGTAATATTGAATAACTCTGATATATAAATTTTGTAATTCATGTATAAATTGTTTACATAAATTTACTTTTGGGACATTTTATACTTAAATAATACCCTGTACCACAGTGTGGTGTAGGGTATAAAAACGATTGGGTCTAAAGAGCCAAATCGGATGAAACATATATATGGGAGCTATAGCAAAATCTTAACCGATTTTCTTCAAATTCGGTAGTGTTGGTTCATGGATCAAGAAACTCTACCATTCTAAATTTCAAAATGATTGGATGTAAAATACAGCTTTTATAGGACTAAAGGGCTAAATCGGACGAAACATATATATGGGAGCTATAGCTAAATCTTAACCGATTTTCTTCAAATTCGGCAGTGTTGGTTCATGGATCAAGAAACTCTACCATTCTAAATTTCAAAATGATTGGATGTAAAATACAGCTTCTACAGGAGTAAAGGGCCAAATCGGACGAAACATGTATATGGGAGCTATAGCTAAATCTTAACCGATTTACTTCAAATTCGGTAGTGTTGGTTCATGGATCAAGAAACTCTACCATTCTAAATTTCAAAATGATTGGATGTAAAATGCAGCTTCTTCAGGACTAAAGAGCAAAATCGGACGAAACATATATATGGGAGCTATAGCTAAATCTTAACCGATTTTCTTCAAATTCGGCAATGTTGGTTCATGGATCAAGAAACTCTACCATTCTAAATTTCAAAACGAAAGATATATATGGGAGCTATATCTAAACCGATTTCAACCAAATTCAATAGCGATCTTAACAGCCGCGAAATACTCTAAACTGCAAAATTTCAGAACGATCGGAGTGAAATAGCGACCTGTAGTCGACGAACAACTTTACATGGACAGACGGACGGACGGACATCGTTAAATCGACTCAGCTAGTGATTCTGAGTCGATCGGTATACATTAAGGTGGGTCTAGCTATGTTATTTTCAGGTGTTACAAACATCTGCCGTGAAACAAACTTATAATAACCTGTACCACAGTTTGGTGTAGGGTATACAAATATATACGTGACGCATTTCCTTGAAGATCGATATAGGCCCTTAGCTCTTTATGAGATTTTTAAATGAAGAATTTAAGAATATACAGTAGTCGGCATAAGTATTTTGACGAAATAAAAATCGTGCATTTTTTACTTTAACTTTTAAATGGCTTTATAAAGAAGTCTTGTTTATGTTTTCCTTTTTATATATAACTTATACAAATTTAAAAATAAGCAAACAAATATTTTTTCATAGAAACTTAAAAAGATATAAATTAATTAGTTGATTCATGTGTTGGCACAAGTATTTTGACAAGTATGTAACACTAAGAAAACATAGCTTAAACTTAACAAAAGTAAAGATATGAAAAACAATTTAGTAAAATGTATAACCTCCGTTGGCTTCAATAACTTTTCGAATGCGTCTCGGGACTGAATCCACAAAATTATGAAGAATCTCTCGAGATATCTCTTTCCAAAGGGAAATGACCTCAGAAACTGTCTCCTCTCTGGTTTTATTTAACGAAACTGTTCTTTTGCGTTTCAAAAGACACAAGGCGTTTTCTATAATATTTAAATCTGGACTTTAAGGTGGCCAGTCCACAGTCGTAACACCAACATGCTTCAAAAATTTACTTATCGTCCGGACTTTGTGACATGGTGCGTTATCCTGTTGCAGGATAAAAGATTCCCCAATAAGCCTATCTCCGGAAGGAAATGCATTATTATTTAGGGTACTCAGATGTTGACTTTGGTTCTTCGAATCGGTGATTGGAACTAAGTCACCCAGCCAATTATACGCAACACATCCCCAAAACATGACAGAGCCTCCACCATGGCTCAACTTTTCACAAACGGGCCGTTTTTTTGCCTTACTACCTTTGGCAGTCTTACAAAAATTTTGTTTTTTGTTGAGTTACACTCAAAGAACCCTTCATCTGGTCATAGAACGCCTCTCCAGAACTCTTTTGGCTTGTGCAGAAGTTCCTTTGCGAAGGGCTGTCGTTTAAGCTTGTTCTCCTTTGATATGTAGGGCACGTCCATAGCTGTAATTGTTTTAAAATCTTCTTCCTTTAATCGTCGTCGGAGGGTGCACTCTGTGATTGGATTCTTGGCCGTCAAATTCCATTGATCTGGCGCTGCTTGAGGCTTCAGAAATATATTTTTTTAAAATTCCCGTAAAAGATCTCGGTCTTCAGCAGGCGTTGTTTTGGGCTTAGCACTTGATCTCTTTAAGTTTTTTATGTCATTATGCTTTTAAAACTTATTAAATTGGTAGTGCACAGTTCCAGCGTTAAACTTTGCTACCATTGAAGATCTTATAACCAATCTCAACTCAGCCGTTTTAACAATGGTTTTTAATAGCTTTTAATAATTTTTTATTTTTTTATCAATTGAACTTAAATGCAAAAGTTGTTTGGTTTTCACGTGCTCTAAAGAGTAAAAGGGTTACAAAAAGATTCCGTCAAAATATTTATGCCACGCAAAAATTCGTTGCATCCATGCATTCTTATACCCAGAAAGAGAAATAGAGAGGTAAACAATACAAAATTTGACATGCATATAGTTAAAGATAGATTTACTGTTTTTTTTTCATAATTTTAGCACCGTTATTTAACGATACTAAGAAAAGCTAGATTCAACAGCCACAAAAAGATTTCGTCAAAATACTTATGCCGACTACGTACCATGTAAGATGTTACCACAATAAGATATGAGCTCATAGATTTCAAATATGATTTCCAGATTTTAAAATGCGGTTTTCTGTCCGGGATTACCTCAGGCTGGATATTCGATAGTTATTTCTGCACATCCTTTGAGATCAGTATGTACACATCAATTTGTAGATTTTTATACCCTACACCACACTGTGGTACAGGGTATTATAAGTTTGTTTCACGGCAGATGTTTGTAACACCTGTAACACCAGCTAGACCCACCTTAAAGTATACCGATCGACTCAGAATCACTAGCTGAGTCGATTTAACGATGTCTGTCCGTCTGTCCGTCCGTCCGTCTGTCCATGTAAAGTTGTTCGTCGACTACAGGTCGCAATTTCACTCCGATCGTTCTGAAATTTTGCAGTTTAGAGTATTTCGCGGCTGTTAAGATCGCTATTGAATTTGGTTGAAATTGGTTCAGATTTAGATATAGCTCCCATATATATGTTTCGTCCGATTTGGCCCTTTAGCCCTATAGAAGCTGTATTTTACATCCGATCGTTTTGAAATTTAGAATGGTAGAGTTTCTTGATCCATGAACCAACATTGCCGAATTTGAAAAAAATCGGTTAAGATTTAGCTATAGCTCCCATATATATGTTTCGTCCGATTTCTCCCTTTAGTTCTATAGAAGCTGTATTTAACATCCAATCGTTTTGAAATTTAGAATGGTAGAGTTTATTGATCCATGAACCAACACTACCGAATGTGAAGAAAATCGGTTAAGATTTAGCTATAGCTCCCATATATGTACATGTTTCGTCCGATTTGGCCCTTTAGTCCTGTAGAAGCTGTATTTTACATCCAATCATTTTGAAATTTAGAATGGTAGAGTTTCTTGATCCATGAACCAACACTGCCGAATTTGAAGAAAATCGGTTAAGATTTAGCTATAGCTTCCATATATATGTTTTGTCCGATTTGGCCCTTTAGTCCTATAAAAGCTGTATTTTACATCCAATCGTTTTGAAATTTAGAATGGTAGAGTTTCTTGATCCATGAACCAACACTACCGAATTTGAAGAAATTCGGTTAAGGTTTGGCTATAGCTCCCATATATATGTTTCGTCCGATTTCTCCCTTTAGTTCTATAGAAGCTGTATTTAACATCCAATCGTTTTGAAATTTAAAATGGTAGAGTTTATTGATCCATGAACCAACACTAATAAAAGGCTTCTGAAAGGATAGAAAAAACACTCATGTTTTTGATAGCACGAAACCTGACCACTGGCCAAAATTCGATTCAGTGAAAAGTCCGACTTTTACAAAGCCTGTCTATCTATCCATATGATATATTTCAGTTTTGGAGCTCTCACAGGAGACTCAGCGGCCAAGTGGACAAAAATCTCTTGGCGAAAAGCACATCTGGTGATCATCCGAGATCATCACTTTGTAGGCTCATAGTTCTTAAAAGACTTTTTAGGTACTGAAATAGTTACAGTCGCTTTTGTCACTGCAGTTTGACCTCAGGCTGGACATTGAACATAAGTAGTTGTTTTCGAATCCATTTGAGATATGTACGTACATTTGAACTGTTTGTTTTGAGAGTGGCGTAAACGCCATTTTCACATAAATTGAGTAAACAAATTTTCTTAAAAACGTCAAAGGTGACTTAGATTTTTATACCCTACACCACACTGTGGTACAGGGTATTATAACTTTGTGCATTTGTTTGTAACACCCAAAAGGAGAAGAAATAGACCCATCGTTTATTATACCGATCGACTTAGAATCACTTTCTGAGTTGATTTAGCTATGTCCGTCTGTCTGTCCGTCTGTCTGTCCGTCTGTCTGTCCGTCTGTGCATGTATTCTTGTAATCAAAGTACAGGTCGCAATTATGGTCCGATCTCGACGAAACTTTACACATATCTTTTTTTTGGCCCAAGGACGATCCCTATTGAATTTGATTAAAATTGAATTTGGTTAAAATCGGTTCAGATTTAGATATAGCCCCCATATATAAGCCCCGATTTGACATGTAAGCGCTGTAAAAACTTTATTTTATATCCGATCACTATGAAATTCGGCAGAAAGAGGTTTCTTATTATATGAATGAACACTGTTAAATTTGGAAGAAATCGGTTCAGATTTAGATATAGCCCTCATATATATGTTACCCCCGATTTGAACTGTAAGCGCTGTAAAAATGTTATTTAATATCCGATCAGTGCAAAATTCGGCAAAGAGAGGTTTCTTATTACATGAAGGAATACTGATAAATTCGGAGAAAATCGGTTCAGATTTAGATATAGCCCCCATATATATGTTACCCCCGATTTGACATGTAAGCGCTGTACAAACTGTATTTTATATCCGATCAGTGCGAAATCCGGCAGAAAGAGGTTTCTTATTACATGAAGGAATACTGCCAAATTCGGAGAAAATCGGTTCGGATGTAGATATAGCACCCATATATATGTTACCCCTGACTTCACATGTAAGCGCTGTAAAAACTGTATTTTATATCCGATCAGTATGAAATTCGTCAGAAAGAGGTTTCCTATTATATGAATGAACACTTTTAAATTTGGAAGAAATCGGTTCAGATTAAGATATAGCCCCCATATATACGTTACCCCCGATTTGACCTGTAAGCGGAGGTCGGAGAAAATCGGTTCAGATTTAGATATAGCTAACATATATGTATATGTTACCCCCGATTTGACATGTAAGCGCTGTAGAGACTGTATTCTATATCCGATCAGTACGAAATTCGACAGAAGGAGGTCTTTTTACATGAATAAGTATTCAGGGAAGATCGGTTCAGATTTACATTAAAGCTCCATATATATGTTCCTCCTGATTTGGTATCAAACCGCTATAGAAGTTGTATTTTACTTCCGATCATTAAAATTTTCCAGAAAGATGTTTCTCAATTTAGGAACGAATATTGCTTAATTTAGCGATTATCGTTTCAGAATTAGATAATATGTTTCTACCCATTTACCTATTATTCCAAATTATTATGGCAATGACCCATTGTTAGGGAGGTGTAGGGTATTATATAGTCGGCCCCGCCAGACATTCTGCCTTTCCTTACTGGTCTTTTGTTACTACTGTTCAGAAGAGACAAAAAACCGTGCTATTTCGTCAAATCGCGCTATATTTAATATCTTAGATTTTACATATTTTGTTTCGTATTTATCTTTTTTAATTATTTACCACCAATATATAACAAAAATCGTATATGTGAAAAAGCCATGACATGGTAAATGGTTTTTAAGAAAATCTAAATATAGGAAATTTTGTTTGGAGACAAGAAGACAAGTTAACAGACTATAACGCGGTGAAGTTAACAGACTATAACGCGGTGAGCGGTTTGAAGTTGGTAACATTTTACACGCGGACCCGTGCTCCTGCTCCCAACATTCGCCTTTATTTACTTGTTTTTTCTATCAGAGTGGAGTTGATTTGAAGATCATAGGTAAGTCCTTCTAACTGAATGAAGTAGTTTTTCCTGGGCAAGTGAAAAAGAAACACACACCTACATTTGAATTGAGGACACGCAAATGCAATTTGAAACGCTTACAATAAAAATGCAATCGTTTGTATTTCCAATATTCAAAATACCTATTTTACTACACAACAAACAATAGGATGTATCTATCAATTTCAATACTTGAGTTTTGGACCCAAAAAAAGTTGCAAATGTACCCCCTCAGAAATGAAGATTGTTATGTTTTAGAGTGATTCCCAAAATATTTTGGTTCTAGCTATTTCCATTTGTGAGCTGGACCAGTTGCAAAACACCTCCAAAAACAGGGTTTTTCTTCAGTAACATAACCGATATTATACTTATATTAAAATAAACGACCAAATTTAGTGGAAAATGGCAGCGCTTATATTTTGCATTTAAAAAAATTTTAAATTTGTTTTTACACTCCAGATATTAACATTTTTGTGCGATTTTTTTTACGTTTTTCCATATGATTTTCATGAAATTTTAAATATCTCGCACGTTTTCCATCGTAATTTAGATTTTAGGGCACCGTTGGAAAGGTCTTTTCCGATTCTATCTATTTCTTAACCCATTCTGAATATAAATATTAACTTTTTGTATCTGGTCCATAACTGGTTAAATTTACCGATTTTTAGATTTTGCTTTGATGTTTGCTAATTTCATGGTCACAAATTTATGTATTTATCAATTAAGTAAAATTGGTTGTAAAAATTTGTTACAAGGAGTAAAATTACTTTATATTTAAGAAATCTTTTCGGGAATTTATTTTAGGATATTCCTTACGTGACACAATTTTCCTGATTATGTGAGCGGGTCGGTTTTTATCACTGACTGCTAAGCAGGATTGGCTCTTAAAAGGACATCTGCAGCTGGTTACACAAAATAGTTCATTCCAATGCTTCTCTATATAATGCGATGGATTCTTTATGTTATTGCGATACCTTTCTACAAGCTTTACCAGCTTTTTACGAATTAAAATCCTACTTATTACTGGAAGCAGCGTTCTTTTCCAAACCTGTAGAATGTCATTGGTTACAACTTCATAAAATTTGTGGAACCCCAATGTTCGTATATTGGTTTTATCTCCCAAAAACAGTAAATTCTGTATTACATCGCAACAGCTTGGCAATTTTTTCTTTATTAATTCGCGTGGAACAAACAACATTTTAACGTTTTCTTTTTGAGGCTAATGGAGCAACTTTTTTGGAAACGAGAATAATTTATGAAATTATGTGTAAAATTGTTAAGCTATTTTGAATGAAATTGTAATGCTATACTCGTGTTGATGTTTTTTGACATCATAACAAAGTATTTATTTAACAAAGTATTTATTTAACAAAGTATTTATTTACATCAACCTGTTTGTTATTAGCATTGGTACAATATTTCTTATCAGAAATAATTAATAAGATACAGGTGTGGATAGAATTGGAAAAAACCTTTCCGACGGTACCCTAACATCGAAATTACGATGGAAAACATGCGAGATATTTAAAGTTTCATGAAAATCGCATGAAAAAACGTAAAAAAAATCGCGCAAAAATCTTAATATCTGGTGCGTAAAAATAAATTTCAAAAATGTTTAAATGCAGAATACAAGCGCTGTCGTTGTTCCATTATATTTGGTCGTTTATTTTAATAAACGACGGTACCCTAACATCGAAATTACGATGGAAAACATGCGAGATATTTAAAGTTTCATGAAAATCGCATGAAAAAACGTAAAAAAAAATCGCACAAAAATCTTAATATCTGGTGCGTAAAAATAAATTTCAAAAATGTTTAAATGCAGAATACAAGCGCTGTCGTTTTCCATTATATTTGGTCGTTTGTTTTAATATAAGTATAATATCGGTTATGTTACTGACGAAAAACCCTATTTTTGGAGGTGTTTTGCAACTGGTCCAGCTCACAAATGGAAATAGCTAGAACCAAAATATTTTGGGAATCACTCTAAAACATATCAATCTTCATTTCTGAGGGGGTACATTTGCAAGTTTTTTTTTTGAGGCACTCTAATATACTTATAAATACATTAGGCCGGGTCGATTTGTGGGGAGGCAAAAAAAGTCGCCATTGCTCAGTGAAAATCGTATTCTAGGGATCAAAATAAGAAACTTTGCCGAAGGAACCATACCTCTAAAACGAATTCTGATGTCCCGGAATTTGGGTCGAACTTTTGAGTGGGGGCAAATTTTGAAAAATCCCACTTTGACCCATTTAGAGCGCTCCAATCGAGTCCAAATGTATGACCGACCCCCACTAACTTTGGAGGCCCGACCCACCCATGCTAGTGGCACACTCCCTGGAACCCCCTGGGGGTTCCATACATTTGGACTCGATTGGAGCACTCTAAATGGGTCAAAGTGGGATTTTTTCCGGGACATCAGAATTCGTTTTAGAGGTATGGTTCCTTCGGAAAAGTTTCTTATTTTGATCACTAGAATACGATTTTCACTGAGCAATGGGCGATTTTTAAATCGACCCGCCCTAATATACATATATGGGCAGTTCTTTCTCAAGTGTCACAGGTCAAAAATTAGATCTTTCTCAAAATCTCAGAAAATGTTGCCCTAGTATGTGGGAGTAATGACACACACTATTAAAAAAAATAAATAAAAATTGGAGGCAGGACGCGAGGCCAATATTCAGAAAAAAATATTTTTTCTCTCAGTAATAGTTTATTCAAATCAATTTTAATGCTACCAACCATAAGACATTGGAAATAGAAAATATCATTTATTTTAGCATTTTCCGCGCACTTTCATAAAAAAAAACTAATTTTATCTAAAACAGTTTATTTTGGTCACATTTCGCGGAAATAAAAATATAAATAGCGATATCTCAGAATCGATCTTATTTTGTTTCCTTAATTTTTTTATAAAAAATGGTCCATATGTACTCTACCGATGGTGTAGATTTTGGAGTGGGCACATCTTTGGTTCAGAAGTTCAAAAGATATATGTCAAAAAATGGACCGATATTGCCAATTTTCAATCCCAAGTTACCTGCAGCTATAATAAGTATATATCATCATCAGAAACGAAAAAGGGCCTATCATCATGTTTGAAAATTTTACAGGAGAAGCAAAAAACTGAATAAAATGAAATGTGATGTCGTCGGGAAAACGGGGTTTTCAGAATAATATAAAAACATAATGGTGCATATATAAAATCACACAAGCATGATTTATAACTTGTTTTTGAAAAGTTGAGTGAACTAAGATTTTTTAACTATGAAAACTGATTTTTTTTGTTGTTAGGCCTTTTGAATTTCGGTAATAAATTCGCCATTTTTAATATAACGCCGTTAACAATTTGTCAGGATGTGTATTTTGATGCAGTGTACAGAAATCCATCAAAAACTGAATTTCTATTTTTCTTGTTGTGACGCCCTTTTTCGTTTCTGATGACGATATACCATATTTCAGTCATCTAGCCCAATTATTGTAGACTGTAGAGTGATTACAACAGATGGACACGCGAACGGACGGACAGACGGACTTGGCTAAATCGTCTTAGAATTTTACGACGATTAAGAATATACAGGGAGTGCGTCGGGAAAGTATACTACTTTGTTTGTTTCCATTGTAATCCTGGCTGTATGCGATGTGGCACCGTCTTGTTGATACCACATGTTAATCAAGCACAAAGCTTGCAGTTCTGGCGTTAAAAAATGTTCAATCATATCACGATATCGCTCCCTATTGACAGTTTTCATTTTCATAGAAGTAAGGTCCAATGATTCCTCCTGACCAAATTGCACACCAGACTGTCACTTTTAGTGGATGCAAAGGTGACTGATGAATAATTTGAGGGGTTTCCATTACCCAGAACCGACTATTCTGTTTATTCACATATCCATTCAAATGAAAATGTTCCTCGTCACTCATTATGATTTTTTCATGAAAATCGGGGTTGTCATGTTTTAACGATTAAAACACGTTGGTTTATCGAATATTTTTCCATAATAAATTTGCGACGTCTCTACTTCACGACTGCCAAATATGAACTGTCAAAACTAATGTTTACCAAAATGGCGGCAAAACAAAGTAGTATACCATCCCGGCGGACACCCTGTATATACTTTATGGGGTCTCAGATCAATATTAAGAGGTGTTACAAACCATTTTCGACTATTTTGCTACACTTAAAGCCGACTTCATTGAGACTTGTCGAAAAATCCTTTCGAATTTCCCTCTAATTTTTGTTCAGAATTCGGACAGGAATCTGTCCGACAACTCTGCACAATCTTCCGAATTTCCCTAAACAAAAGTTTTCGAAGTCATGTCAACCGCCCACTGAACAATTTTAAACCGAAATCGGCAACTTGGTCAGATTTTCTGACCGAATTTGGAAGAAATTGTTTACTGGGCATCAACATTGTTGTGCATTTTTTTGTAACATCAATAAGGACAAGGTTAACTCTATGGTTAAATATAGCTTTAAACTTATAAACTCTTTTAGCTATCTGTTCGTTATTAAATACAGTTTGTAATATTCCTCCGATCATAAAGATTATATACCCCCAAAATATGTGTACTTTCAATTCGATATCAGTTCTCGAATTACAGCCCGTGTTGTGATAATTTATAATCGAAGGAAAGTAGGATAATACTTATAGTCCTTAGAATTTCTATTATATTGTTTATACAAAACCTTATATCTTTGAAAAGACTCAATAAGCAATCTTAATCTTAATGATGTAGAAAATGGTTTAAATAAGAAAACTACTAAAATAAATTCGACTATTTTCAATATATTTTAATACGATAAATAAATAATTTTCAAAAAAATATATAAAAATGTGTCTTGTGGTTTCATTATTCGAACTAGCATATCGTCATCAGAAACGAAAAAGGGCCTATCATCATATTTAAAAATTTTACAGTAGAAGCAAAAAACTAAATAAAATGAAAAGTACTGTAGTTAGATAAACGGGGTTTTCAGGATAATATCTACACATATTGAGGCATATATAAAATCACACAAACATGATTTATAACTGGTTTGTAAAAATTGCGTGAAATAGTATTTTTTAACTATGAAAAAAGAAATAATTTGTTGTTAGGCCCTTTTGAATTTCGTTAATAAATTCGCCATTTTTGGTAGTAGGTCGTTAAAAATTTGTAAGGATGTGTATTTTGATGCAGTGTACCGAAATCCATCAAAAACTGAGTTTCCATTTTTCTTGTTGTTACACCCTTTTTCGTTTCTGATGACGATATACAATTTTCGTTACCTGGAAAATTATGGAATATTTCGTTGAATACTTTTCTTTGCTTGTTTGAAAAACGCTTTTTGTGCAGAAAACGATACGACCTACCAAAGAAAGTTTATGGATGACCGACCGAAGTACCATTCATTCAATTTGGTCAACTATACGAATGTCGAATGTCTGTCGAGTCCAATCGTACTCAAACTCATCATGTGTCCCTGAATGTTAACGTTCGAATTCTGGCGAATATTGTTCAGATTAATGCGAAACACTTGAGTGTGTGATGGCTGAAGTTTGGAATGCAAATACCTGAAAGTGACACATATTGCCAATACAATTGTCGAGTGAGGGTTTGCGTGTGGGAGGATATGTACACGCAAATGGATATCCAAACATACATTCATATATATGTATGAAATCAAATACGGATATGCATACATATGTTTGTGCAAATGTACGATTAGTATTGGCCAAGTTATCACCGATGTTTATACTCGTTTTATTCTGCAAACGATTTTCGACCGACCATTGGAACGTTTCAAGTGTTTGAGTATTATTGGATTTGCTTCTTTTTCAATGAGTGTGAGAAGTGGATGGGTGGGGGAGGTGGTCGATGAGGTCTATCCTTACTGCAACAATGGAATGAGAGAAGATAGTCCCTTTCACAAACAGAATATTCATTTTAAAGCTGATGATGCGAAAGCACGACAAAAAGAGAGAAATTGAATTCCTATTGTTATCAGAAATATTACATATTAATATAAAAGTACGAGTATTAAAGGTATTTCATAGAATTCTACATATGTGAATAATTCCATTGAGAATAGCTATATGAAGCATATTCATATTAAAAGTTGATGCTCATAATTGGCAATTGTTAGTATTACGAGTGAGGTTTTTTGGATTTAACGGGGTATTCCAGACAAAATAGCAAAGAAACCTGATTGTGAGACTTGAAAGAAACCCGATTGAGAGACAATAACAGAATCTAGGTTCTGTATGAAATTATTTCAATATCTAAAAAGCAAATAGATTTAGATTCAAGTATGTGATTACTAAATTTGTATTTCCTTTGACTTCAAATCAACACACGGAGAAAAAAACAGGAAACAAATTATGTTTGGGAGCAAAATTTAAATAAAATATACTTTGACGCAAATATTTAATATTTATGTAACGGAAAAAATGTTTGAATATCTCGTTTATCAATATTATTTTTTTTGAATTTAGTGCAGATTATCCTTAAAACCTGGTCAATATTTCAATATGTTACAGAATTTGTTTTTCGACTTATAGGAAAAAAGTTAGTGTTCCCAAATATAATATGTTTCCGGAAAATAACTACAGAAGCGATTTTTTTTCTTAGGGTACCATTATCTTTAGTATTCCTCCACTGTGCCTCAATTATTACCAAAGAAGGCCGAAAATTATGGTTTTATTTCTAAAGAAATTAGCTTTTGTTTTGAATCACAGACAATGAAATATTGAAAAAAATATTCATAACAATTCAAATTTAAATAATTTGCATAATATTAGGTAATTGTCGCTGGTAATTTAAGAAAATTGTTCCATAGAAAGGAAAGCTTTTCAATTCTGCAACTATCCCCAGGGAGAAGCCCTTTACGACTGACCGAAGGCTGGCAATGCTGGGAAAAGTTTAATTAAATACCCGACATTGAACGTGACAAAATGAATCCGCAAGGTTACGGAAATATTTTGCCTCAATACATTACACCATTGGATACATCAAGACAGATGATTGTTCTTGGACTACGACCAGTGATGAATCGCGGGTGTGCTCTTGCATATAGATTTCCCGGGCAACTCTGAAGAGGCTTTGAATAATTTAACTCCCGTTCAAGTGCAGCCAACAGAGCTCGCCAGCGTTATTGGATTGGCCCTAAGGATTTCCAGCCGATGAGTCTATCTTCATTTCTCCTTTAAACCCTGGAGGGATTAATACGAGTAGATAATTACCTTAGGACTGTCCAATCAATAGCATGTCTATCGCAAAGGCAAGTCCACCGAAATCGCCCTGCATGATCTAGTCAGCTTTGGTAGCTTTCTTAGATATAGATGGGGGCTTCAATAACTTTATGGGTGTTCCATCTCATTTGCTATGTAATCTCTCCATGAACAGTATTCAGCTTTCTCTTAAGATGAATGTTAGGGTAATTGCCTATGCAGATGATATTGCAATAGATGTTCGACGGAAGTTTCCGAGTGATCTTAGAGACATCCGACAGCAACCCCTTCATACAAGAGAAAGATGATAGTCGTACCAAGACCCGACCAAGACAGAACTAGTTATTTTCAGTAGGAGAAATAAGATACCACCAGTTACAAATGTCTCCTTGGGGGTATAGAAATTCAGAAACGCAAAATACTTAGTTATTTTACTGGACAGGAAGTTGTACTTCAAACTCAACATTTTGCAAATAGCAAAGAAGGCTGTGGTAGCGCAATATACCTGTAAAAGGACAATAGGAAAACGCTGGCGTCTGAACCAGCATATGGTTTATTGGTTGTATACGGTAATAATCAGACCGATAATTCTGTAGCCTGGTGGACAGCTCTGAGAACGACACCAACTAAGGCACTAAATGTTATACTACATTAAGACTGCTCGATCATAGTAGTGTTTTTGAGGCAGAAACCTTAGCTATTAAAGAGAAACGGAAAGGCTGAAAATAATTGTTCCGACCAAAGTCGGTATATGCATTTTCTCCTATAGTCAGGCTGCTATCAAGTCCCTGGAAAATATATTCCTGAATTATCTCCTAACAAGAGATAACTGTTTAGTTCAATATTCACCTGATATGGACGCCGGGCCTCAGGGACATACAAGGGAACAGCAAGGCAGATGAACTTGAAAGAGTAGGAACTACCATACGCGCTCCAGGGAAACTGGAATATGTGGGCATGCCTCTAGCGACCTGAAAACTCTTCTTGAGGGATAGTGCCCTTACGAGAAGTAGTCACTAGTCAGAAACTGCCTCAAAACGCACCAACGCACTGCTGTCGTTGTCGATACCTGACTGAAATATCCATGTTACACTTTAGATACAAAAAGTTTACATAAATTTTCTTTTGTGAAATACTGCTTCATACCGCTAAAGGGCCAAATCGGAAGAAATATATAAAGTATATGGTGCTAAATGTAAATCTGAAAATATTTCCCTCAAACTAGGCAATCCCGACCACGTAGACTACCACCAGATACATGGGTAAAAAATTGTGCAAAATATCTCAATTCCAAAATTTGGCTTACATTCCGCTCATTTGTGGACCAATCACGTAGACTGCCACCAGATACATATACATAAACATACGACACTTTCGCTAATAAATTACAATATACTCAATTTACAATTTTGGCTTATATGGGCGGGGCCTCGCCCATTGGTCCGATCCCGCTCATTTTTGGAACGAACAAGTTTTTGGCTTACAGAAGCATACATACAACATTTCAGCATAATCTAGAGAGCCGCTCCCTAGATATTGAGTTTTCAAAAATGGGGGCGTGTGGGCGATGCCACGCCCACTTGAGATATCAAAAAAAAAATTCAGGTAGCCTATTTTTCCTTCCAGACCGAATACTACAGTCTGTTAAAATTTCGTAAAGCGGTTCAGCGGTTTAGATGTCTATACGGAACCAACAAACAAACACAAATTCGTTTTTATATATATGTACGCAATTCGGCAGAGAGAGTTTTCTTATTACATGAATGGAAACTACCAAATTCGGGGAAGTTCAGTTAAGATTTATATGTTTCACCCGATTTGACATGTAAGCGCTGTAGAAACCGTGTTTTATATCCGATCAGTACGATATTCGGCAGAGAGAGTTTTGTTATTACATGTATAAACACTGTCACATTCTTATCGCCATGCCCGTTTTCGCAATGTTAGGGAGGTGTAGGGTATTACATAGTCGGCCCCGCCCGACTTTCTGTCTTTCCTTACTAGTTTGGTGTTGTATTTATTTGATGACGGTATGTCGTTCTTGTTAACATCTTTGTGTGCATTAATAATTCTCTTCTTTTAAATGAATACAAATGTTGAGCCTTAAGTGTAACTGTAATACGCTTACTCTGATCTAAAACTGGAAATGAAACCCATTTTAATGTAATAGAAATTTTTAATGTATCTCCCACACAAATTTATTTGAAAATCAGTAAAGAAAGCCAAAAGTCTTGCGGCGCTGACTATGTGATACCCTACACCACCTTATTAGAACAGAAGAAACACATATATATTTTTGATATTAATCTAATGCATAATGATGGGAAATAAAATACGGATGTAATCGAATGAAGCATTTACATATTTATATTGGTACTATACTCACATGTTACCTGATTTTCTTTGAATAATAATAAACGATAGTTGTTCTATCTCGTTACAAACAAATGGACAATGTTATAATACCCTGTACCATAGTGTAGTATAGGGTATAATGAATTCCCATAATTTCTGTTAAAATATTTAATTATAACCTACACAACATCGTGGTACAGGGTATTATAACTTTGTGCATTTGAAAAAGAGATAGACCCATTGTTTATTATTCTTATCGACTTAGAGTCACTTCTGAGCCGATTTAGCTGTGTCCGTCTGAGCATGTATTCTTGTAATCATCCCTTACAAGAATACATGCCCTATCCCTTTTGAAATTGGTAAAAATCGGTTCATATTAAGATATAGCTCCCATATTGGCACTATACAAGAACATATTTTAACCGATCTGTATAAAATTTGGCAGACAGAAGTTCTAGAGGTACAAGCTGACAATACTAAATTTGAAGAAAATCGGTTTAGATAGAGCTGCCAAATATAATTTCTTCCGATTTGGCCCTGTAGCACTATAGATCATTTTGAAATTTAGCAGGGGGAAGTGTCTTAATACTAGGAGCTACATTGCCGAGTTTTTATCACGTCAGAAGCTTTATTTTACATCTAATCGTTTTGATTGTAGGGTTAATAATTTATACTCCAAAATTACATTTTTGTAAGTTATTTAGAAGAGCTTCATAAAATGCCGAAGTATTTGGAAGTACTTCTTTTATTTTTTGCTGGGATGTCACTCTTGCTGATGGGGCACTACAATATCGATATTTAAAAATTGGGTAGTTCCACATCTGCTCTTCTGATACCACTCATTTTTGATCCGGTTATTTGTACTTTGGAGGGCGGTACTCTTTCCTAGATTCGAGATTCTCGCTGCAACAATGCGTTGCAGAAGCTCAGATGATTTTTTTCTTAAGTTGAGCTGGAAATATAAAATGGGATTTATAATGCTAATATGTACATGATATATCTGTTTTAGTTTATTTCAAAATTACAAAGTAAAACCGAAATTTGGAAAAGTCTATTATCGGCATAAACAACTATCCTGTAGAATCGGAAGAAACAAGTAGATGGGAATATACATAGTTTAACCAGATTTGTATCACCTTGGATCAAAAACCTAATTTCTGCCAAATTATATAAAGATCGGACGTAAAATACTGTTTCAATAGATCATAAAAACTAAATCGGCAGGAACATCTGAACCGTTTTCCTTACAGTTAGCAGTATTCGTTACCAAAATAAGAAACTTCTTTCTGCCTAATTTTGTATTCATCGTAAATCCCGATTTACACTGGCTGAATGTTCAGCAGATTATCGGCGTTTTGTGGGAGAGAGAGGCGGGGAAAAAAACTCTCCCTGAACGTTTTGAGTTCTTCGTGCAAATTCAAAAGAAAATTTGATGATAAGCTGCTGAAAAAACTTGCCTAGTGTAAATCTGGGCTAAATAAAGTACAACAAGCGCTTTGATATCAAATCGGGAGACATTTATATAGTGGCCCTATATCTAAATCTGAACCCATTTTCCCCAAATTTGAAAGTGTTCATTCATGTAATACGAAAGCTATTTCTTCCGAATTTCGTACTGACATATAATACTGCTGCTAAATCGCATACATATCAACTCGGGAGTAACATATATATGGGGGCTATAACTAAATCTAAACCCATTTTCCCCAAAGTTTAGCAGTATTCGTTCCAAAATTAAAAAAAAAAATTTGGCCGGGTTTTGCAAGAAAAGTACAAATTCTATAGCGGTATAATACCAAATCGAGAGGAAAATCTTCTACAGCGCTTGCTTGTCGACCTGGGAGTAACATATATATGTGGGTTATATCTAAATATTAACCGATTTTCAATAATTTCAATCGGGTTCGTCCTTGGGCCAAACAAGACATGCGTGGAAAAATTTATCGTGATCAGACAATAATTGCGACCTGTACTTTAACACTCAGAATTAATTAAGTAATTAAGTAATTCTAATTCGATCGGTATAATAAACGATGGGCCTATCTCTCCTCCTTTTGGGTGTTATAAATCACGACCTAGGGGTGAAAAGGTGCTAAGTCCACTTTTTGCCTTAACGTATTTTTTTAAGCGGAACGCAAGTAGGAGCTACATCGATTTCGAAACAAAAAGGCAGTAAAATCATGCTTTGTAACCTTTGATAGCTGAATCGTAAAAGCGCTAAGTCCATATACCATTTATAGAAACATTGATATACAGGGTTGTCCATATTCGACGGACCCATCTGGCGACGCCATAACTTTTGACAGAGATGTCAGATCGCTTAATGACATACCGCGTTTGAAGCGTCAGTCCAAGCAGATTTTTACCATGGAACAATACACGCCACGCGAGCGCTCTGAAATAGTTGAAATTTACATTCAACAGAAGAAGTCAAGTCAACGTGCTTTTAAAATATTAAAAAATGTGAGAAGTGCGCCTTCTAAGAACACCATTAAGCGTTTATACGAAAAATTTTCGACTGGTGAGGCTCTTTCTAATCCGAAGAGGCCAAATAAAAGTCGACCAAGGCGATCGGCCGAGAATATCGCTGCCGTACGAGCCAGTGTTGAGAGGTCCCCAAGAACATCCCAAAAACGCCGTTCTCAGCAGTTGGGCATGGCTCGGTCCACTTTACAACGGATTATTCGCGTTGATTTGCATTTGTTCCCGTACAAAATTCAATTGACGCAAAGATTGTTGCCTGCGGACAAGCCTCGTCGATTGGAATGGGCCCAACGAGTCCGTGGGTCCGTCGAATATGGGCAACCCTGTACAGTAAGTATTTTGCGTGTCCTGTAAAAGTTGAATTTACACTCTTAGGTTGCGACATAGAACAATATAGCGAATTCTAAACATGTAAACGCGATGGGTAAATGAAATGAACCGGGTTCAGTTTTTGACGATTTCCATTTTTATTTAAAATTTACATTTATTATTACATTCGTGGAATGACTCATTTCTATGGTTCGTACCTGGAATCAATTTAAAATTTTCATTTGCCAATCAACTGCACACAATTCATCGAGAATTTTGTGGTTTAAACAAATAAAAAAAGAGAAACTAATCATGGACAAACGCAAACAATGCACTATACATTTCACATAATCTCGCAATTCACTCTAATATTAATTGCATATGTATAAATGTGGGAGGAGAATGCATGTACCTACATAATGAATGCATGTACATACATAATGAATGTATGTATGTACGACTACTTGGAAACAAACATTTCCATACAATGAAAGCAACTACTTTCTTTTTCTTTGTTTTTCTAAAATTCCTGTGAATACGACACAGCTATTGTGTTGTGTTATTCGGCAAAATTTTACATTTCAATTTCAGACACTTGATTCTTTAAATTGATTACATAGTGTTTAATTGATCTTTTTTTCGCACATGTATGAAACTACGGAACACTAAAAACCGAAACTATAAACCATACCATAGTGCTTTTATAATGGGAATACATAAATTATTTTACTAATTTTGAAATTCAAATGGAAAGAACTGAATGGAGTGTTTAAAATTGTGTCAAATGTAATTTGATGTAGATATCAACATACTGTTCTTACACAGGTCATAACTGATGTCCTTAATTGAAGGAATATGCTTAGATGGGGAAGAAATATGACACAATGCACAGTGGTTGATTTAAAACCAGTAAGGAAAGGCTAAAGTCGGGCGGGGTCGACTATATAATACCCTACACCACTCTCGAAATATTGAATAACTCTTTGTAATTCATGTATAAATTGTTTACATAAATTTACTTTTGGGACATTTTATACTTAAATAATACCCTGTACAACAGTGTGGTGTAGGGTATAAAAACGATTGGATCTAAAGAGCCAAATCGGATGAAACATATATATGGGAGCTATAGCTAAATCTTAACCGATTTTCTTCAAATTCGGCTGTGTTGGTTCATGGATCAAGAAACTCTACCATTCTAAATTTCAAAATGATTGGATGTAAAATACAGCTTCTTCAGGACTAAAGAGCAAAATCGGACGAAACATATATATGGGAGCTATAGCTAAATCTTAACCGATTTTCTTCAAATTCGGCAGTGTTGGTTCATGGATCAAGAAACTCTACCATTCTAAATTACAAAACGATTGGATGTAAAATACAGCATTTATAGGACTAAAGGGCCAAATCGGACGAAACATATATATGGGAGCTATAGCTAAATCTTAACCGATTTTCTTCAAATTCGGCTGTGTTGGTTCATGGGTCAAGAAACTCTACCATTCTAAATTTCAAAAGGATTGGATGTAAAATACAGCTTCTATAGGACTAAAGGGCCAAATCGGACGAAATATATATATGGGAGCTATATCTAAATCTGAACCGATTTCAATCAAATTCAATAGCGATCTGAACAGCTGCGAAATACTCTAAACTGCAAAATTTCAGAACGATCGGAGTGAAATTGCGACCTGTAGTCGACGAACAACTTTACATGGACAGACGGACGGACAGACATGCTTAAATCAGCTAGTGATTCTGAGTCGATCGGTATACTTTAAGGTGGGTCTATCTGTGTTATTTTCAGGTGTTACAAACATCTGCCGTGAAACAAACTTATAATACCCTGTACCACAGTGTGGTGTAGGGTATAAAAAGGAAAATAAATATACAGACTTGTGTACGAGATATTGTCTGTTTGCATTTTAAAATGCATGTGATTTTTATGTCCCTAAATCCTTCCTTATGTGGATTGTTGTATGGATTCTACCGTTCTTGCCGCACAAAGTCGTTCACATCCATCGTTTTTTTTTGTTCTTAGATAAAACTTGTTAAACGAACTTTCATACGAGTACGGGTTTTGACATTTATTTATCAGTATACTCTGGCAAATCATCACGAAGGGATTCACACTTGAACTATGCTGCCAAATTATCCAAGTTTACTTTGAAAATCAGTCATCGATTCGCTAATTTCATGGCGTCTATAATTTGAGGGTGATTTTTATGATGCTTGATTTTTGGCTCACCGGGTTTGTTAATAAATAAAATTGCAGCATATGGACTGAGACCAATCCACAACATAGCCTACAGACCCATTACATCCGGAAATTGCACTGTTTGGTGCGGTTTACACACTGCACCGTGGGAGGAATTTAAAAAAGGGAAATAATCTTGATGTCTCTTAAACCAGACAACTTATTGCGACAAAACTTGACATGTTTGTAGAAGAGGCGTTAGAGAAGTTAAGTTTTGTATTTGGGTCCCCTGTGGTATACATGGACAGAGCTGCAGGCCATCTCGGGTGAACGAAATGTTTTGAGCGCGTGTAACATTCGTCTTTTTCGTCCGATTCATAGAATGTTTTTTTTGTAATCATAATAAACGAGGTCTACAAAAGACTTTTTACACCTAACAGTTATCGAGAATAGTTACCGAGATGTCGGCGTTTGAAAATTGAGTTTTTTCCCCGACCCTGTCCTTGTGTTTTGTGAATTTCGGAGCAGAATATGCACCGATTTATTTCACAAATTTTTTGAATTTGGACAGAAGTTGTGGGCATTTGAAGTCATACATTGCAAAAAATGCTTTGTAAACAATAATGAAATACAAAAAATAATAAGAAAGAACAATAATTAAAAAAGTTATAACGAATTCAAACCATATAGCTCATTCTGCGCCACCCTGTAAATTAAAAATAATGGGTAATTTTTTTTTATATTTTAAATAAAATATTCATATTCTCTAGAAACTTAAAGAAACAAAACAAGTAAGAAAGTTTCAGTCGGGTAAACCGACTAAGGTATACCCTCACTTTGTGAGTAATGTAATATATAACATTACACCAATAAATCTGTCAATTTGTGTGGGAGGTACCAGAAGGGGTTTTCCAAATACACATATTTTTCGGTACAGGTACAGTACATTCTTAAATAAATTGCATTGTGCTGAACTATAAGCGTTTGTGTGCACTGGTATATTAAAGTTACGAGCTATGTAATTTTGGTATGATTTGGTCATTTTGTGTGGGAGGTACAAAAAGGGGCGGGGTGATAACGCCCACTTTTCACAGGACTATAGGCACTACAACAGCATTACACTGTACAAAATTTCAAGTATTTGTATGCACTGGTATTAAAGTTACAAGCCGTTTACTTTGGTACGAAACGGGCCATTTGTGTGGGCGGTACCAAAAGGGGCTGTACAATGATGCCCATTTTTTACCGGACTATAGGCGCTACAAAAACATTATACTGTAGAAAATTTCAAGCATTTTTATGCACTTGTATTTAAGTTATAAGCAGTTAAATTTTGATGCAAAATGGTCCATTTGTGTGGGAGGTACCAAAAGGGGCAAGCCAACTTCAGCCATTTTTCTCGAGTTAATTGCGACTAATATACTAATATTATGTGCAGAATTTCAAAAGATTCGAATAAGTAGTATAGAAGTTATTAAAGAATCAATATTTCACTAAATTTTAACCCTTTGTGTGGGAGGTACCAGAAGGAGTAGACCAATATGGCCCATCTTCGAACTCATCCGGAGATAGATCAAAATATTACCACATACCAAATTTGAAGTCAATCGGTTACTCCTTTCGAGAGTTATCGTGCGCACCAGCCAGCAGACACACAGACAGACAGACAGACAGACAGACAGACAGACAGACGGACGGACATTGCTCATTCGACTTAAAATGACCCAAAACGGATTTCCTCCGAACATACTTAGGGCCTTAGATCACTCCTTCGATGTGTTACACTTTTTTCCGTAGTAAATGATATATACCCTCGTCACACTAAAGTGAGGGTATAAATACAGAAAGGAAAGGAAATGTAACATTTTCTTTGACCTTTTCTGGCAAACTGCACTTTTTAACACATTGAAGCTTAAAAAATTGGAGTTAATTTAAATTCGAGGGACTACTTTATTTCGACTTAAATTCAATTCAGTCATATTACAAATGTACTGATATGTAATGCAACAAAGTACAGCGCTATATTTTTTAATTTTTTTTTTTTTAAATTTTATTGTTCAAAGGCAAAAAATTGCGGAAATAACATAAAATTTTAGAAACAGTTTAGATTTGTTCGAATTGGCCGCCTTTGGCACGAACGGCCGACAAAGCCATCACACGCTGCACGAAAGTGGCTCTGCGGTATTTTGGCCCATTCCCGGCGAAGCGCCGTCTTGAGATGATCGATACTTTGGTATTTTTTACTGCGAACCTTACTCTCTAAAATGCCCCAGGCGCAAAAGTCCAACGGATTGAGATCCGGAGATCTTGGTGGCCATTGTGCGGTAGAAATGAAGCGAGGAACCTCCTTTTTAAGCCATTCTTGGTTGACGTGTGCTGAGTGCGATGGTGCTGAGTCCTGTTGGAATGTCCATGGTCTGCGGCCGAAATGTTTGTCTGCCCAGGGCTTCAATACTGTCTTTAGGACATTTTCCCGATAATATTCGGCATTTATTTTGACCCGATGGTCGATGAATACGAGCGGGGAGCGACCATCGGCCGTTACTGCGCACGATGGGAAAATATGATGAAATATGCGCGCATAGGACTTTGAAAACATCTTTCAAAAATCTATTTTTGGGGAGTGTTATTTTATTCTGGATAATATTTAATGAAAATACCTTCAAATTTGATGAAAATATCTCCATGCGATTTCGAGTTATGACCATTCAAAGTTTGTCTTTTTTACTAATAAATGCAAATAACATTGCGATGATAAAATGAATATACTAAAATGCTTGTAGAATTCGCGTTTATTGCTGAAATGCGATAGGACTTGCAACATATAATAAGGTACTATTCGTCTTAATTTTTGTGTATAAGACGTATTTTTAACGCCTTCTAACGAAGAGATATTTCAAAGTAAATAAAACAGTTTTTTTTGTTTTTAAAAAAAATTATCCACAGTAAATGGAATACAACTTTTTTGGATCACGTGGGATCACTACCATATAACATAGAGAAGAGAGGTGACTTAGGAATGAAATCAACGGTACCTAGCTTATCTGCGACTTTTTGCGATTATGGCAGATTTTTGTACTTAAATATGTGCTTTGTTTTCTTTAAATATAGAAAATATGTGTGGGAGCTATATCAATGTATTAACCGTTTTTGCCGAAACATATGGACCGATCTTCGTGGTTAAAAAAAATAACATTTGCGAAATTTCGGCAAAATCGGATAATAATTACGAACGGTACTGAACGGACGAGGATAAATGCATTAAATGGATTAGCTGCAAGTTTTATCAAGTACGATTAAAAATTGAGATTTTATTAATATTATAAGGATTATAGTAATTTTTACACTTCACTTTTTCTACAAAACCTATAAAAATATAGTTAAAATAAAATATATACGATTCCGCAGTTTGTGTGTATTAGGGTGGACCGATTATGTTTTGTTATACCCTACACCACACTGTGGTACGGGGTATTATAAGTTTGTTTCACGGCAGATGTTTGTAACACCTGAAAATAACACAGCTAGACCCACCTTAAAGTATACCGATCGACTCAGAATCACTAGCTGAGTCGATTTAACGATGTCTGTCCGTCCGTCCGTCCGTCTGTCCATGTAAAGTTGTTCGTCGACTACAGGTCGCAATTTCACTCCGATCGTTCTGAAATTTTGAAGTTTAGAGTATTTCGCGGCTATTAAGATCGCTATTGAATTTGGTTGAAATCGGTTCAGATTTAGATATAGCTCCCATATATATCTATCGTCCGATTTGGCCCTTTAGTCCTATAGAAGCTGTATTTTACATCCAATCGTTTTGAAATTTAGAATGGTTGAGTTTATTGATCCATGAACCAACACTACCGAATTTGAAGAAAATCGGTTAAGAATTAGCTATAGCTCCCATATATATGTTTCGTCCGATTTGGCCCTTTAGTCCTATAAAAGCTGCATTTTACATCCAATCCTTTTGAAATTTAGAATGGTAGAGTTTATTGATCCATGAACCAACACTACCGAATTTGAAGAGAATCGGTTAAGAATTAGCTATAGCTCCCATATATATGTTTCGTCCGATTTGGCCCTTTAGTCCTATAGAAGCTGTATTTTACATCCAATCGTTTTGAAATTTAGAATGGTTGAGTTTATTGATCCATGAACCAACACTACCGAATTTGAAGAAAATCGGTTAAGAATTAGCTATAGCTCCCATATATATGTTTCGTCCGATTTGGCCCTTTAGTCCTATAAAAGCTGCATTTTACATCCAATCCTTTTGAAATTTAGAATGGTAGAGTTTATTGATCCATGAACCAACACTACCGAATTTGAAGAAAATCGGTTAAGAATTAGCTATAGCTCCCATATATATGTTTCGTCCGATTTGGCCATTTAGTCCTATAAAAGCTGTATTTTACATCCAATCGTGTTTATACCCTACACCACACTGTGGTACAGGGTATTATTTAAGTATAAAATGACTCAAAAGTAAATTTATGTAAACAATTTATACATGAATTACAAAATTTATATTTCAGAGTTATTCAATGTTACGAGAGTGGTGTAGGGTATTATATAGTCGGCCCCGCCCGACTTTAGCCTTTCCTTACTGGTTTTTAATTTAACTTTTCCTTTATTATCAGTCTACGACCCATTGTTTAAAGTGCATTATAGTAAAATTTCAGCTTTCAAAAATATTGCAGGCCACAATTTTATCCTATTTAAGTTGTCTTAGTTTAAATTTTAAAAGAATGGCAGGTTTTGTAGACTTTTATCGCAATGTTGACAAAAATATTTTTGAACTTCAATTGTCTGCATATTTAAAACGCAGCAAGCACCTGAAACAGATTTTAAACAAAATTTTGTCAGTTTTAATTTAAAATCAAAATAACTGAAGTTGGCACGATATTCGGGGTTTGACACTAATTTTCACAAAGTCGCTTTTGAAGCCCCACTGTGCGAAAAAAATTGTAACAGTAAGAAAAATCTGGCTATAACAAATTATTCTTCAAAGAATTCTCTTGAAGATGGCCCAAACCGTAGTCGTGAGATAAAAAATACAGCAATGCGCGCGTATTTACGCATTTTTTCCCATTGTGCGGCGGCCCACACCATTACCATCGGCGGCGCTTGAGTTCTGGTGGCCAATCGAAGGTGTAAATTTTCAGCTGACCTCTTTGGCAAGTAACCCCGATCATTTTGTTTGTTCACAAACTGCTCAATTTGGAATGGCTTCTCATCGGAGAAAACCAAATTCGGTATCGGTGAGCTCTTGCACTTTTTGGAACTTCAATGGCTTTAGTCCAAGCTCATTTTTTAATATGTGTTGTATCCGTTCTCGCGATATGTTCAGCTCACGAGCAATTTTTCTACCACTGCGGCGTGGATTTCGATCAAATCTGGCCTTCACTTTTCGGATCATTTCTGGTGTTGTTACCGTTTTTTTTTCGTCCACTTTTTGGATGCGATGCAACACTGCCAGTATCACGGTAACGAGCAATGGTACGAGAAACAAAATATGTATTCACATTTAAATGCTGGAGGGCTCTAACGATAGCCACTTGTGTTTTTCCAACCAAATATAAAGCAATCACACTATCACTGTTAATTCCATCACGAATAACTTTTTTTCTGAATCTGAAGATCAAAATGCTTTTGTAAGCTTGTAAACAATAACATTAACTGTCACTGAAATAAATCTGTCAGCTATCAGACTAGTGGTTTAGAAATGATAGCAACCTGAAGTTCGTTGCAATACATATCAGCCACCCTGTACATTTGTTTTGGTACATTAATTATTGGACAAATGTATATAATTTTAGGTATTACATATTTGTAGAATAGTTTCTTATATTTGTTTGGGTCATATTATTTAAAGCCGATTGGGACGTTATGTGTTCAAAGTCATGTAAGTTATTACGGGCCTTAACATTGCCGAAAAAGTCTTTAAGAATACCAATATATTTTACGCCTTCTTTTACCGCAGATTTTCTCACGGAATATAAAAAAACACGTTTTCGATAAAGTTTTAGTTACGCCCTATCTGAATTAACCTAACGATATGTTTATCGCTACTAGTTGAATTTGTAATAAACAGAAGAGTATCTCTTTCCCTGGGCATTTTTTCGTGACAGCTTTTCTACCCAGTTGGCCAACGTTCCGCTGGGCAAAGCCTTGTATAAAAGAGCAGACTCGTCAGCGCTGTAAAATTAATCTTCAGAGAAATCCTTAATATATGTGGACACTGTATTAGCCTCCCAATCGTTTGCTTCTACCACAAACTTTTTCACCATGAACATTTTTAAAATTGATATTTTCCCTCTTCTTCCATCTTTCGAGCCAACATTAAACACATGAGGCAGTCTTTGGCCTTCTACATCAATAAGGGCTCAGCTTTGGAAGCTTGCTTCGATCGCATATCTTTGAACCATATAAGTAGAGCGTCTTCAACATTTTACTTGGACTTGATCATTACTCAAAACATTTCGGGTTTGTTTGAGCACATTCGAGATGGATTCCAAGTTATTCATAATTCGGGTCACTGTTGCTGCAATACAATGGAACTATAGACAGGTTTCTTTCCTTGGTGCACCGAATTTAATTTCTCAAGTTCGTTTTAAATCGGCAGAAATTTGTATTTTTTCTATGGTCCTAAAAATATTTAAAAGATTTTCGAAACCCATAACATTTTGTTTATTCTAAATTTTTATTTTATTTTTGATAAATGGTAGTTGAGGGATTTTCAGTTAAGCGGAGTCAATTTAATACAAAAGTGAAATTTTATGAGTGAATAATTTTTCTGTTATCCGATATTTTCAGTTATGCGGAGTTTCACTTAAACGTAGTGATGTGAGTAAAATTAACACAAAAAATAACGGATCCTGGCCTTCTTTTTCAGTTATGCGACATTTGTCAGATAAGCGTGTTGCACTTATCCGGAGTCGACTGTAACACTTGATGCTAAGACCAATATTTTGTGTACTCGTAGGACAATTTTTTTGTTTGAGTAGTCATCTTAAGAAAAGAACGATGTCCGACATAAAACCATTCCTCTGTAATGCAATTGATAAGGCATTATTACGCGGAGAGTGGGAGAAATGTTTCTGCTCATTTACGTTATATTTGGAATCCGAAGAAATATTGGACCCTTTCAAAAAGAAGAACATGTTGCTTCATTTGGGAGGTCAACAATTACAAGAAGTGGCCTACAATATACAGGGAGCTCTGGTTGGACGTGGTTCAAATTTAAGTAAGGACGTGTACACAATATTGGCTGAAAATTTATCTGAATAAAGTTAGAGAAATTCCACATTTGAAAGGCACCTGAGAGAAAGGTCTGATGGAGAATCTTTCAGCAAATTCCTATTGCGCTTAAGGCAGCAGATTGCAAATTGTAATTTTGGAACAACTAAACAAGAAATAGAAGAAATATGCATTAAAGACAAAATCATTGACTCGTGGGCACCTATCGATCTCAAAAATAGACTACTGGGAAAAGAACAAAGCCTGAATGATGTAATTGAAACCATGTATATGAACAAATAAAAAAACAGTCGCATAGTATGCTGCCAAGAGTTGATGGAGAGAGTGTTATCAAGGCGGGTTTTTCAAAATTCCGACTCTGAGTGCTTCAGATGCGGTCGAATTGGCCACTCCAGTAATTCCTTGATTTGTCTGGCACGTAATGCGAAATGCAACAAGTGCTGCCTGATTGGACACTTCGCTCTATAATGTAAGACCAACACTCTGAAGAGAAGCTTCGATGAGCATGATAATCGTGGTGCAAAGCGATACCAACATAAGCAGGCAAATGTTCGGTTTATAGAAAATGAAGAGGATAATGACAATAGACCTGAATTGTACAAATTTGGCTGTTTCAAAATTGATGGTAACTGTGAATGCTCTAACATTGTATGCTTTGATAATGGTAATTGACTCTGGTTCTAGATTTAACCTTGTAAGTGAGAAAGATTGGATATCGTTGAAAAATAATGGATCCATAATATGAAATATTAGATCAAACACATCAAACCAGTTCAAGGCATATGCCTCTGACCATATTCTCAAGGTTATCTGCGTGTTTTATGCTCCGGTTGCTGTGAATAATAATTTCGAGATTGTTTGCACATTTTATGTATTGAAAAGGGGAACCAATCACTCTTAGGTCGTGAAACTGAAAGTACTTCGGCTTGGGCTAGATGTGAATCATATTGAGACTGCAAAGCCATTCCCCAAAATGAAAAATTTACAAATCATGTTATCAATTGACCCATCTGTAAAACCAGTTCAACAACCACTTTGAAGGGTACCTATTGCACTTGAAGAAAAAGTAGCGACTTAGTTGGAAGAGGCACTTAGTCTTGACATTATCGAACCAGTTTTTGGCCCAAGCCCATGGATTTCACCGGTGGTGATTGTATTTAAAGGTGATGCCGAAATGAGATTATGCATTAATATGCGTCGAGCAAACAAAGCAATTTTGAGAGAAAATCAGCCATTGCCAACATTTGACTCGTTTATGACGAAACTAATGGCGAATTCTTTTCTGCAAAAAGTGCAACACTTGCATTGCCCTTTTTCCGAAAACTGCACTATAATATCGCTTTTTTGAAATTTTAGTTGTGCTAAATTCGAGTAACTTAATTGCCAAATTTCAAAAAAGTATCACAAAAGTGCCGTTTTCGTAAAAAGGTCAATGAAAATGTTACACTTTTTTGCAGAAAAGAATTCGCCATAAGAGGTGCCAGGTACTTTTAAAGACTAGACCTTATGAGACCCATAGGTCCGATCCCGCCCACTTTTAGGCCAGACTCCCAGCTACTTCCAGTTGGACCCCAGAAAGTCCATCTAGTGGCCCATCTGGGATCACGGTCCAGTCCCAATCATGGAAATGGAGGAGTAGGAATCTCCTTATTCCTTTCGTAGGTACGGACAGTAGGAATCACCAAAAAAATGATAACTCCAAATTGGCTTATATGGGCGAGGCCACGCCCCCTCAATCAATAATTTATATAGCCTATGTCACCCGCTAGGGTTATCTGAAGATTTCATCAAAATCGGTCCGGCCGTTTTGGAGTCCATACGTAACATACACACACATACACGCATCCAATTTTATATATATCTATACTCGGAAGTGCTAAAGGTACTTATGGAAAAATGTCTTGCGCTCCATGAAGACAAATGTATCTAGAAAACCAACAAATTGAAGTTTTTAGGTCACATTCTCTATGACAATGGCTTCACAACAGATTACGATAAAATTATGGTGATTAGAGAATTTCGTGCACATGTTACCAAAGATTAGGTCAGGAGGTTTTTGGGTTTAATAACGTATGTTGGATTAATGTTGAAATCGAATACTAAATTTATATGGGGAGCCAATCAGGCAAACGCTTTTCAAAACCTTAAAGAACTGCTCTCTCAAATTCCGAACTTATCATACTTTGATCCAAAAAGGAGAACTCGAGTAGTCACAGATGCTAGTCCGGTAGCTTTGGGTGCAGTATTAATCCAATTTGACCCATATGGTGACCCAAAGATTATATCGTTAGCGATCGAAAGCTTGTCTGATGTTGAAAAAAGATACTCACACAAAGAAAAAGATAGTTTAGCGCCAGTCTTCTTATTGCCAAATTTTATCAGGATCGTAGTGAAAGTTCGACCTGTACTTAACGAACAACCAAAGATCGACAGTAGGACACCTAGTGATTCTGAGTAGAACGGTATATTATAAGGTTTGTCTAGCTGTAGTACTTTTTACAAATCTGCCAAAAAAAACAAATTTATAACCTCCTGTACCATGTTTGGTGTAGAGTATAATAACTAACGAATAAACTCGTTGCCTGAAGAGAACATAATTTCCAAAAATTGCGGTATATTAAAAGAGAGGCAGTGATTGATGAAAATGTTATCACGGTTCCATGTTGAAAAAATTGTCATATTAGTTGCAACTTGCAAGTCAAGCGTCGATAAATAAATAATACAATGTTATTTAATTACTTGTATTGAACACCTAAAATAACATGAACTCACGTCTTAGTATAAATATAATTTCAGAATTTTATGTTATTTAACTGCCGGAGTCGACTGATTTTGAAATTCGACTCCGGAAGTCGGAGTCGAGTAGTTTTGGTTTAAACGAACATCGAAGCCCCCCACAAGAATCGAGAGATGGTTGCTACGGTTAAAATCATTTAGATTTAAGGTTATCTATCGGGCCCGAAAGGAGAATATTGCTGATTCAATTTCTAGGCTATGTAAAATCTCTGGAACATCTTCATTTGATCGAAATTGTGAAGAAACCCAATTTCATGTTGTATCAAACTCAATTCCGTTGCCACTTACTATAACGACAATAGCCAAATGAAGTGAATGTGGTGAGGAAATCTCTAACGCTTTAGTTCACATCAGAGAAGAGTCATGTGATTCAGACAAATCAAATATTTATATTTCAAATAGTTATAACTTTCTCATATAGCATTATCTTCCATTTGTATTCCAAGTCATAATTTGTTGTTAATCCTTTATCATTATGCAAGATTATATGATTTCAATTATAAAGGTATTTTAGTAAAATTGAAAATTTTGAAAGACTGAGCTTTCATTTACTGAAAAATGTTGAACTTTGTTTACAAATATGGTAATGATATATTTTCCGAATCCTTAAATGTAAATAAAACAAGTAAGAAAGTTCAGTCGGGTAAACCGACTTATGAATCCCCTCACCTTGAGTCCCAAAAAATGTTAGTAAATTTATTTATTTTTTTTTGTTTTAATTAAATTATTATCAATTTAAACTGCATTTAATAGCTTTAAAGTACGTACAGGTATTAAAGTTATAAGCTGTTTACTTTTGGTGTAAAATGGTCCATTTGTGTGGGGGTACCAAAAGGGGCGTGCCAATAACTATAAAAGAATTGCACTGTAGGAAATTTCAAGTATTTGTATGCACTGGTATTAAAGTTAAAAGCTGTTAACTTTTGGTACAAAAAGGTCCATTTGTGTGGGAGGTAACAAAAGGTGAATGCCAATAACGCCCATTTTTCTCTGGACTCTAGGTACTATAAAAATATTACACTGTACACTAAAAGGAGTGGACCAATATGGCCGATCTTCGAACTTAGCCGGAGATAGAAGAAAATATTACCACATTACTCCTTTCGAGAGTTATCGTGCGCACCAGCCAGCAGACAGACAGACGGACGGACATTGCTCATTCGACTTAAAATGACCCAAACGGATATCCGCCGAACATACTTAGGGTCTTAGGTCACTCCTTCGATGTGTTACACTTTTGGCTCGTAGCAAATGATATATACCCTCCACTCTAAGGTGAGGGGATAATAATAGTAGGATGGAAACAAATATTTCTTTAGAACAACATCTTCCCAAACATATAATATTTGGGTGTGCCAAATATTGGGATAAAATTTCTAATAAAATAAATTTGAGTGCAAAAGCTTTTAAAATGTATGAGAAACAGTTCGAAAAAAGAAATTGCGTTCTGTACTGAAAAATTGGGTTGATCGGATGATGTACTGCCGAGCCAGTCGTGGTAGTCATATGAATGATACTGTGTTCCATTATTAAATGACAAAGATTAACCTTTCCAATAAAACCAGAAATTTAAAAAAAATATCAGTACTTTTTTATAGCCGATTCAAATTTTACAAGTAAGAAAGTTTCAGTCGGGTAAACCGACTAAGGTATACCCTCACTTTGTGAGTAATGTAATATCGAATATTACTCGAATTATTCTGTCAATTTGTGTGGGAGGTACCAGAAGGGGTTTATCAAATACACCTTTTTTTTGCTGAACATTAGATACTTTAAATTCATTGCACTGTGCCGACTTATAAGCATTTATGTGCACTGGTATAAACGTTATGAGACATTAAATTTTGGTATGATTTGGGCATTTTGTGTGGGAGGTACAGAGAGGGGCGTGGCAATAACGCCCATTTTTCACAGGGCTATAGACACTATAAAAACATTACACTGTACAAAATTTCAAGTATTTTTATACACTGTTATTAATGTTATAAGCTGTTAACTTTTGGTGCAAAATGGTGCATTTGTGTGGGAGGTACCAAAAGGGACGACTAATAAAATAAGCTAATACTATGTGAGGAATTTCAAAAGATTCGAATAAGTAGTATAGCAGTTATTAAAGAATCAATATTTCACAACATTCTAACCCTTTGTGGGGGAGGTACTAGAAGGAGTGGACCAATATGGCCATCTTCGAACTTAGCCGGAGATAGAAAAAAATATTACCACATACCAAATTTGAGGTCAATCGGTTACTCCTTTCGAGAGTTATCGTGCGCACCAGCCAGCAGACAGACAGACACACAGACAGACAGACAGACAGACAGACGGACGGACATTGCTCATTCGACTTAAAATGACCCAAAACGGATTTCCTCCGAACATACTTGGGGTCTTAGGTCACTCCTTCGACGTGTTACACTTTTTTCCGTAGCAAATGATATATACCCTCGTCACACTAAAGTGAGGGTATAAAAATATTAACGACCCACCCGTACTTGAGCCTATCCATAAAATTCTCAATTGCCGAGTCAGTCGGGATAGTCATATGATTGATATTGTGTTTCATTAAATGACAAAGTTCTAGCTTTCCAATAAACCCAGAAATTCGAAAAAATTATCAGTACTTTTTTATAGCCGATTTTAATTTAAAATTTTAAATGGCGCACAAAAGTTATTGAATTTGGCCAATGGATTTTGATTCTGAACCACTGTGCAGCGCCGGTATGAGCCGATGAGAACGGCGGAGACTTAAAGCCAATTTTAGCCTGACCTAACGGCGGCGGCTTATCGGCTAAAAGTGGCTGGCTTCGTTCTCTGGTGTAGGGAAGGATCGGGAAAAAAATTTCTAAAATGTATATATCTTTACATCAGGGTGATTCCAAATACTCAGTAACGTGTTTGACATTGTTACTGAGTATTTTCCTGATTTTTATCTATATAATTTATAACGACAATTCACAAAGGGTGGTTTATGTACAAAGGCGGAATGAAATTGGGCCCCAGGAAAATACACCCCAATATTTTTATGAATACGGGCCCCAAAAAATAACATGTCAAACAACAACAATTTTTTGGGGCTTAATTTAATTTTTTGTTTACTTTTTGGGATTTCATTTCATTTCTTGTCTGCTTTTTGGGGCTTATTTTCATCTATAAATTTAGACACAGGAGAGGCTACGCATAAAAGATTTGCTCCACGTTGCCAACTTTTGATCCTGTCCATAGGAGAAAGTCTTAAACATAGGCCGAAGGCCGACCGCGCAGGGAAAGATTTATAATTAGAAAATAGGTTCGTATACGTGTATTATTACGTACTCACCAGATTTACGAAGAGAACATTTCTTAGTTTTTTTGGAGTTTATGTACATTTAATGTTGTTTTCTTGATTGGGGCGTAATTTCCTAAATCAGTTTTTGTAACGAAAATAGACCCCAAATTTGCGGCGCACTTTCATTTTTAATTTGGGGTGTATTTCCTTGGGGCTCAACTTCCGGCCGCCATGTACATAATCTTAAGTGCAAGGAAATTTAATAATATTTATAATAACAAAAATTTGGTTGATATATCAGCTTAACTGGTGTGACCTTAGGTTTTGACAAAATTTTGATCAGCCGCTTTCTTTATTGCATACTGTACAATTTTTGTATGTACAGCCGACAAAAAAATATTTTTTGGAATCTCGAGAGTATAGTGTACGAGTATATTGTAAACTTCATTCCAAATAATTTAAATTATTATTCCATTTGTAGTAAATATATTAATACGAGTATGTAACGGGTGTGACATGGTCTCAATCTGGAGGAATAATAAGTACAACGAAATATTGTCCATAATTTATTAGCCAATATGTATCTAATAAACCTGTTTATTTTTCTGCGAAAAACAAAATCGTAGTCGCTTTATTCACTAAATCATGTTCATATTGCCGACTTTCTTTATCACATAGAGTAAAGACAAATACAAAATTCGTTACCAAAAGCAAGTTTAGACGTCTTAAAAACTCTTTATCTTTTGTATCAATGTTTATGACAATATAATTTTTTTCATTTTCTACAAAGAATTAATTTTTGAATTAAAATGCGCTGTGCGTCCTACTAGAATATTATATCCAGAACTCTTTTCAAAATATTGTTTAGGTCTGTTATTCTCGATATTTTTTAGTTTTCCACCTATTTTCTAAAATACATTGATATTCGTTAACTTCATTTGATAAATATACGTATGCCTTTAATTCCAGAACCAATCAAAACCTCGTAACAATGAATAGGCTGATGTAAAATGACCTTATGGGCCTTCACTAGCGAACTCATCGTTCTCTTAATGATTGCCACCATATTATCTATTTATTTTTTCAATTTATACCGAAAAATGTGACAAATTTTAGCATGCAAATTCTAGCGTAAATATTGCAATGATACTGAAACATTTTGATTAACTTAATACTATATAACCTTGACCTAACTTACACAAAAGATGATATATGCATATCTACATAAAATGTATTAAATTTAACTATTTGTATATTTTCTGTATCGGGTGCGACAAACAAAACACTTCAAAATACAAACCGTTGGCGGGCACTGAATATTTTCCAAATGTTACGAGTAATACACTAATCTAAACTTAAGTATTTGTACTTTCTTGTAGTCAAAAGGCAAATTTCAGAAAATAAAAAATATGTCGAAAAATATTTCATGTCAGTTCAACAGTAAAAGTAGTACATCCAATAATTGAATAATAACCTATAGAAACTCATTGTTAGGAAAAAAACTATTCCTAAATTTCATCAACTCTTCATGAATTTCTAAAATTCAATTGATCGAAATGTCCCTTATGAATTTTTTTTTAGCAAAAATCTGATTTATTTCTTATGTGTGATGGGGTCAGTTTACGTGGAATCACCCATCAGAAATCGAGGTTAAACTTAAAATTATTATATCGTCAAGGAAATCCCACAATTACAAAAAAAAAATGAAAATCCCCCAAAAAATGTTTTATATTGTATATTTCCACGTATAACAAGCAAAATAACTTTTAAAACAAACGAAACATCGGCTAAATCTAAAATTATTATATCGTTAAGGAAATCCCACAATTACAAAAAAAAATTGAAAATCCCCCAAAAAATGTTTTTTTTAGTTTTCCCCAAAATCTATTATACTAAAAGCGGGATCAAAATTCGTTTTGCGTATTACAGAGTAACATATTTCTACATATAAATATGTTAAAGGTTTTCATATTATAGCTTAGCGATTGTCGAAAATGTGACAACGATTTGAAATTTTCGTAAAAAATGGTGCATTTGGAGAAACGTGGCAACACTATTAACACACAATATGGACCCATTCTCGAAAGCATTCTCCAGGAAGTTTTTTTAAGACGAATACAAATGTATTATACTTACTTTTTTATTTTCCTCTAAATAGGAAGATATCATGTATTTCGTATAGGACTCTCGATAACCACAGATAAAAATGTTCTACTATTGCCCATTTATTGTTTGGGCGCTGAATATTTCAGTCCAAATGGTTTTGAAAATATTTCGTTTTCAATAATGGAGTAATGTAGACAGGGCCACGCCCACTAGTACAATATTGCAGTGAAATACTATCGTGTAAAATCTAAGGTGATTGGTGTAATGGTTTTCCAGATATTTCGTTTTCAATAATATAGTCGCATGGGTGGGTACACGCCACCTATCCGATATCTTTCACTTTGTGTTGAGTCACGAACAGTGTGTTCTCGAACACTCTCGCTAACAAATTGTTCAAAAATATCACAATTTAAAAAAAAAATCATTGGTCCGATCCCGCAAGCAACATTTTCTCAAAAGCAGAAAATCTGCTCTCCTGCACAATTTTGAGAACGTCATTTCCGTCAGTTGGGCATCCAAGCGACGATATGGACGGGGTCACGACCATTGGTCCGTCCCGCCCATTTGTGGACAAATTACGTAGACTGCCATCAAATGTATACTTATATACACTCTCGCTAACAAATTGTTCATAATATCTCAATTTCAAAACGTGGCCCATATGGGCCGGGCCACGCTCAGTGGTCCGATCCCGCCCATTTTAGGATCAATCATATAAACTGCCAACAAAAAAAAAAAAATTCTCAATATCAAAACTTGGCTCATATGGCCGGGTCCACGCTCACTTAATATGGGGAATTTTCTTGGGTATTCCGGAGACCAGCTCGAATTATTCATAACAATGTCGATGTACATCTATCGGCACTATCACGTCGTACTGATCAGTTTTTTAAAATGCTATCAAAAGTTTAAACTAAAAACTTCAAGACTATTGTTGCGATGGTTTTCATATTTCGTGTTCAATACTGGATTCATATGGTTACAAGGCACCACACGTTAATATTTAAAGAACTGTTCTCAAGTTAAGAGGTTGTGTGGACCATTCCACGCACCTTTGGCCCAATCCCAAATTTTCCTAAATAGTGTTCTTTGGGTCAATACGAATTCGTCAAGCCCAAAATCTTTGGAAAAGAAAGATCCGTTCTCGAGTTATGAGATTGTATTCGCTGTGACACGTATTTCGTGGTTTGAGTTTAGTATGACCGTGTCGGATCAATTTCGATGTTTCGATGTTCCTCCCTAGTGCCAATACGAATCCATCAAGACCAAAGTGACGAAAGTCAATCGATACATTCTTGTGCTATTATGTTGTGTTGGCCGAGATACGCCCATTTGTCCAATTCTAAATTTTCCTACATATGATCCTTCCTTGATTCAATATGAATACACCAAGCCCGAAATCGTGAAAATTCGATCCATCCATACTCGAGCTATGAGGCTATGGCGACGCGCAACGCCCATTTGAACAATTCAAAATTTGAGTCCATAGAGTCCTTTCTTGGGGCAAGACAAATACATCAAGTTCAATATTGTAAAATTCGCAAGATCCGTTCTCGAGCTATGAGGATGTGTCGGCCCTGTCGCGCACCTATGACCAATCCAGCCCCTATGTCACTTCTGGGTCCAATACGAATCCATCAATCCCAAAATCGTAAAAATGGAACTATCCATTCTGGACTTATGAGGTTATGTTGGCCGCGACACACCCACTTGACTAAACGTAAATATTCCTCCATAATTTCGAGAGGGTAAATTTTCTATGTACGATAATACATATTTACAAACATTCCGGCTTGTTTCTAATAAAAGGATAAAAATAGCATTCACGTCTTTGATAGCGCGAGAACTGACCACTGCACACTGGTCCCAAATCCATTTTTTGTGGCATAAATATGAAGTAATGTATATACAGCCCTCCAAATTTGAACACCTGTTAGTCATGACATACATAACAAATGGACAAAAAATTAATAAGGTCAAATTTGTATGAAATTTGGCATGGATATGTTTTTTGTACCAAGGACCAACCTTATTTAATTTGAAGAAAATCAGTTCAGATTTGGATATAGCCCTCATACAAATTTCGTACCGATTAGTACAGTATGAAACCTATTTGCCGTCTCGACATCCATACATGAATAAACATCGCCACACTCAATATTTTTGGAGTGGTTATGGTGTACGAAAAAAGTGAGCCCAATAATATATTTCACAGCTCTATGAATTCTTCGGATCCATTATTATCCAGTATTTGCATTTATAAGAGACAATCATTAAATAAAAGGAATTCATGCAGTTATGCTAAAAGTGGTATTTGGTTATAACATTGGGAGGTACTAATTACACAGTGCAACAACCAAAATGGGAATGGGATGAAACCAATTGGGAATGGGATGAAACCAATTGCAAATGAATGTTGACATTATCCATAACAAAACCTTTAATGTTTTTTTTCAGTTCAGTGCGAGATTTTTTTTTACACGCATTTGAAGTTGGTGATTTAGCCATGTCCGTCTGTCCGTCCGTCTGTTGTGATCATGCTACAGTCCGTAATAATAGAGCTAGGTTGATCAAATTTGGTATAAATATTTCTTATAGTTGCAGGTTGTTTGGGATTGCAAATGGGCCATATTGGTCAATGTTTCGATATAGCCCCCATATATAGCATCTTACTTATTGTGATTCCTACTGTTCTCATCTACTCTACATTTACCATATTTTGTGATTCCTACTGTTCTCATATACTATAGCACCATTTGTATGACAGCGCCATCTAGCGTGAGTTGTAGGTAAAAATAAATATCAAAAATGAATTCCTCGAGTAAGATACCACAGCTTCCCATGATAATAAAAAGAAATAAGCATTATTTTATCAAATTTTCAATGATCTTTTCTTGTTAGACAGCGTTCCAAAATCACCAACTTCAAATGCGTGTAAAAAGAAATCTCGCACTGAACTGAAAAAAACGCTTCAAGGTTTTGTTATGGATAATGTCAGCTTTCATTTGCAATTGGTCTCATCCCATTCCCATTCGAAAAGTTCGATTTTGTATTACAGTGTTATTAATACAATACTCTCGATGTGAAAAAACCAGTTACATTATTAATGTGGCTATTTTGTCTAGCATGCGACCTTCTGTAGTGCTTATAAAATTTGTTCGACTAAGAAGCCAACAGGAAGTGCAGAAGCGACAATTATCTGGGAACTATGCACTAATATCTTAAGAGCAGTTGTTGACATGGGATACAAATTATATATTTCCACGTATAACAAGCAAAAGAACTTTTAAAACAAACGAAACATCGGCATCTTTTGTCTTACTCACAGATATAGCTGCCGCATGAACAAGAATGGGAGTGTTATGTTCTTGGAGCAGTGAGATTTCAGTTGTCAATTTCCATTTTAGTCGTTTCCCCCTTCATTGTAGGTCATGCTGGAACGTCCCACAAAACTGGACACCGCTATCGCATAATAATCGTGTTCCATATTTATTGCTAATTTTTTAGAATACACTCTACAGGGTGGCTGATATGTATTGCAACCAACTTCAGGTTGCTATCATTTCTAAACCGCTAGTCTGATAGAGGACAGATTTATTTCAGTGACAGTTCATTTTATTGTTTACAAGCCTACAAAAGCATTTTGATCTATTGCATCTATTATTCGTGATGGAATTCAAGCGTGATAGTGTGATTGCTTTATATTTGGGTGGAAAAACACAAGTGGCTATCGTTAGAGCCCTCCAGCATTTAAATGTGAATAAATATTTTGTTTCTCGTACCATTGCTCGTTACCGTGATACTGGCAGTGTTGCATCGCGTCCAAAAAGTGGACGAAAAAAAACGGTAACAACACCAGAAATGATCCGAAAAGTGAAGGCCAGATTTGATCGAAATCCACGCCGCAGTGGTAGAAAAATTGCTAGTGAGCTGAACATATCGCGAGAACGGATACAAAACATATTAAAAAATGAGCTTGGACTAAAGCCATTGAAGTTCCAAAAAGTGCAAGAGCTCACCGATGCACAAAAAAAGTTAGACTGAAAAGAGCCAAGTAGTTGCTTCGCTTGCACGAAAGTGGCCAGTTACCGAATTTGGTTTTCTCCGATGAGAAGCCATTCCAAATTGAGTAGTTTGTGAACAAACAAAATGATCGGGTTTACTTGCCAAAGAGGTCAGCTGAAAATTTACACATTCGATTGGCCTCCAGAACTCAAGCGCCGCCGATGGTAATGGTGTGGGCCGCCGTAACGGCCGATGGTCGCTCCCCGCTCGTATTCATCGACCATTGGGTCAAAATAAATGCCGAATATTTCGGACATTCCAACAGGACTCCACCATCGCACGCAGCACGCGTCAACCAAGAATGGCTTAAAAAGGAGGTTCCTCGCTTCATTTCTACCGCACAATGGCCACCAAGATCTCGGGATCTCAATCCGTTGGATTTTTGCGCCTGGGGCATTTTAGAGAGTAAGGTTCGCACTAAAAAATACCAAAGTATCGATTATCTCAAGCGGCGCTTCGCCAGGAATTGGCCAAAATACCGCAGAGCCACTTTCGTGCAGCGTGTGATGGCTTTGTCGGCCGTTTGAAGGCCATAATTCGTGCCAAAGGTGGCCAATTCGAACAAATCTAAACTGTTTCTAAAATTGTATGTTATTTCCTACATTTTTTGCTTTTGAACAATAAAATTTAAAAAAAATTTTAAAAAAAATATAGCGCATTACTTTGTTGCATTACATATCAGCCACCATGTAAGTGGGCTTCATAAACCTGTTCAAATGTCTTCCAAACTTTTGTGAATATTACTGAACATAAACTATAAAACAAAGAACTTGAATCTTTATGAATATTTTGAACATATTTTTGTTAATATTTCTGAACATAAACTATAAAACTATGAACTTGACGTAAAAAACGTAATTTTGCGCACAAAACGCGCAAAGCGCACCTATACGACATGATAAAGGACACTTCAATAAACACTCCTGCGTTTAAGCTTTCATGAACACGCGAGTACATCTATAACTTTTACTTTACGAAATAAAAATAAAGTGAGGTTATTTGTATCTAAAATACCACATCACATAAAAATTAAATAATACGACAAAGACAAAACAATTATGAATTATGTTATAATAACACTGTGCAACAGTGAAAAAATACACGGACTTGACAGTATAGGTTCGATTCTACTATCAAAGGGTAGTATAACCCTATACTCGGTTTGGCGAAATTGGTGACCAATTTTTGTTTATGGGCCTCCAAAGTTTCTGAAAATCAGTGGGCCCCTCGAAAAAGGTGTCATCAGCATTTGTCCAACAACTAATTCAGACTTGGTGATACCGCTTAACCATGTTTGGCATTAATGTAGCTAAGAATATGCTGAATAAAGTTTCCTAACATTTTTTTGCGAACAAATAATTTTTTCCGGTACTTTTTTTGGAAAAATTGAAGGAAAAAAATATTTTTTTTTTTTACTTTTTTCAGCATAACTTTCGGGGACTCTTATTTTTTCACTAACAATGCTTGGCAAAATTGTAGCCAACGTAAATCTGAACAACTCTAAATAGCTCATTGTACCCCAAAAATTTAAGTATGTATTTCACTGTTATGTAACAAAAATATATTTTTTTAGTGTAGGGTATGTTCAGCAACATTATAGAAAATATTAAGGCCAATATTTTTGTGGAACATTTTAACCCTCTAGACCCCCACATAACTGTAATTTTTGGCCCAATTTTAACAAATCGTATTTATAAAATTTTAGCTATTGATCTTATAAGATGCTTCTGAAAGGACAAAGGCAACACTCAAGTTGTTGATAGCGTTAGAACTGACCACAGGTAAAAAAAATGATAATTTCTCCCTCTGTGCGTTGTCCGTGTTGTCTTTTAACACCGTAATCCATCGTAATCGTAAATTTGAATTTATTCAAAAAAAACTTAAAAGACAACATCAAAACAATACAACCTTGAAGCTGATGCAAATTCTTGTATAAAAGTCCTTAGCTCTGACTACAAAACAAATTAACTTTGTAATATTTCTTATAATATGTGTATATATTTATTATCGTGTTCCATCAGGATCATTGATTATTTACAAAGAATTGCCATTGCTGTCTGTCTAATGTTAGGTATCGTAGCTCGTGAGAATAATTCTTCTCCAAGTGGTCTTTGGTCAACCGCGATTTCTGCTAACTTGCGGTTTCGATTCGAATGTAGCATGGGATATTTCATCGTAACACAGCAAAAACTTGGTATGTCATTACCACTTGCATTACCAAGTAATGACATATCCCCACCCTCTGCATTACATTTAGTCAACAAATAATGACTTATTGATATTGACATAAATAAGTACATACTTATTTGCATGCGACAACACCAATTTTTAATAATGAAAATTTGATTTTATTTAGAAATTTACTAGGTTAGGTTAGGTTAGGTTGAAGAGAGGAGGCGTTTAAACGTCTCATGTCCATGGACATACACTTAAGCCAGTGGTTCGGCCTGTTGTGCGCTCCTTATTTATGATCTTTTTATACCTCACGAGTTACAGAAAATCGGTACTAGACACGAATTTTCTCAGTATCTTCCAGTCATATTCTCTGAGATGAGTCAAGTCTGGTAATATGTCGGACCCGAAATGTTGGGATCTTGCATGTGTGAAAGCCGGGCAGTGACACAGAAAATGTTCCATCGTTTCGATGTTTTCTCTGCATGCCCTGCATTCGTCGTTTCCTGCTAGTCCTATGCGATGAAGATGTGCTTGTAAGCTTGAGTGTCCCGTTAGAACACTCATCATCTTACTAATATCGATCTTGTTTAGTTTCAGAAGACTTCTTGTTTTCTTTTCATTTGGGTCACCCCACAGTATCTTTGCAGTTGCTCCTACTGTTGCGCTATTCCACATAGTTTTATGAGCCATCACTGCCCAGTGCTTCAACTAATTTTTCGTTTCTTCGAAAGGTTTCCAATTTTTCAAGTTTATTACTCGAAGTTCTCTGACCTTTGAAGCCAAGCTATTTGCCCGTTCATTTCCAATCACTCCGTTGTGTCCTGGTACCCAGCAAATACGCAATTGACCATGGGCTGAGTAATCATTTATCGTTCTTTTACAGTCCAACACAGTTCTGGATTTGACCCTTTCCGATGTTATTGCTTTAATCGCCATTTGGCTATCTGTGAAGATGTTGGCATATTTAGGCTTTGTCGTGTTACTGAGCCAGTTCACACACTCCGTGATTGCTCGAACTTCTGCTTGAAATACCGTGTTATGGTCAGGGAGGCGGAAGTGAAGTTCGACTTCTGGTTCATCAATAAAAAGTCCCAGACCCGTCCTTCCTCCTCGCTTGGACCCATCCGTGTAGCAGCTGGTTCCCACTGGCACATGGGCCAAAGTTCCATTTTCCCAGGAGCGTCTGTCTGGCACAAACGTATCACAGTTAGCTGTAAGCCGCACTTCAGGAATGCGGTCCGAGATTTCTGGCGTTTGAATGTGATCAACTAGATATTCTAAAATCTTCTGATGGTACGACTTGTTGTCTCGATTTATCCATTCATCCATCACTTGTAGACGTCTTGCTGTGAGGGCTGCCTCATACTTTATACGGATGTCTATTGGTTGGATGTGCAGTATAGTCTCCAACGCTTTTGTTGGTGCAGTTCTAAATGCCCCGCTTATGCCTAGACAGCACATACGTTGAATTTTTTGCAAAGGTATTACGTTGCACTTCTTGTCCATTGATGTCCACCACACTACAGAGGCCTAGGTGATTATTGGTCTAATCACGCTCATGTAAAGCCAGTGAGTCATATTTGGACGTAGTCCCCATTTTAAACCTATAGCTCTTCTGCACAACGACCAACATCTGTGTGCCTTTGTAACTCTTTCTTCAAGATGATCTTTCCAGTACAGTTTCTGATCCAAGATTACTCCCAAGTATTTTACCTTTTTAGTTATAGCAATTGTCTTATTCAGGAATCGAGGCGGGGTAAAACGTGGGATCTTCGTTTTCCTTGTAAATAGACATATTTCTGTTTTGTCTAGGTTAACATTTAATCCCCTTGGTTGTGCCCAGTTATATGCTATGTTAAGTGCCTCTTCAGCTCTTCTGCTTAATAGATTTGGATGAAAGCCCCTTAGAAGTATTACAACGTCGTCTGCATAACAGACTGGTTTAAGTCCTTCATTGGTGAGGGCTTTTAGGAGACTGTGTATCGTCGTAACCCATAGAAGAGGCGATAAAATGCCCCCCTGAGGTATACCACGATTTACCTTGTCTCTAATTTTTACGTCATATGACCCACAAATAATCCACATATTCCTTAGCATATTGTTGATCCAGTTTTTCAGCGCCCGGTCAACCTGAAACTCGTCTAAGGACTGGATAAGTGTATCGGTCTGTACATTGTTAAATGCGCACTCAATGTCTATGCAAACAGCAAGTGTATACATTTCTTTACTGAAGGACTCTTCTATGTGGTGCACTACCTCATGCAGAGCTGTTTCCACTGATCTTCCTTTGACATAGGCGTGTTGTTTGAATTTTAGCCTGTCATCCGCTATTTTATCTTTGACCATGTCATCAATTATTCGCTCCATTGTTGTTAACAGGAAAGAAGTAAGGCTAATGGGTCGATAAGCCTTTGGGGTCGTGTAACTCGCCTTGCCAGGCTTTGGTATAAAGACCACCCTTGATTCCTGCCAGTTTTTTGGGGTATACGAATGGGTTAGGCATGCAGTGAACACTCCAGCCAGATGAGTTGATACCAGATCCACCTCATTCTGCAGAAGTGCTGGAAATATTCCATCCGGTCCCGCAGCCTTAAAGGGAGAGAAACTTTTTATCGCTTCTTTAACCATACCATCTGTTATATCCGTAATAGGTACTTGATGCAATACATTTTCATTCTGTAACTGTTCCTCTGTTGGTCGAGCATTACCAGTCGGAAAATGAGTTTTCATCAAGAGCCTTACGGTATCCTCTATAGTTTCCATCCTTTTACCCGTTTCATCCACCATGTTTCGGTTTGGACATGAGTTTTTGAGAGGAACTTTTTCATTTTAGACATGCTGTTAACGCTGTCTACCTGTTCACAGAAAAGCCTCCAGGAGTTACGTTTCGCCGATCTAACGATTTTATTGTATTCTTTGAGTCTTCTGTGGTAGTCGTCCCAATATACTGATTGTTTTTTACGTCGAGCTCTATTGTAAAGTCTGCGGACATCTTTGCCAATCGAAATTTACTAACATTCTGAGTAAAAAAGCATATTTCGTCATATACAATTAAATTGGCAAGGTGTTATTCAATCCCTTATTAAAATGTCAATAACATCTACTTATATGTGAGGTATTCGTAAGCGTAGGGGTAAGTAGTTATTTGTTAACTCTTGCCCATGTAAAAATAATTTGAAGGGTGGCTAAACGTTAAGTCGTTATTTATTTTCAATTTGGCTTATCCACCAGGTTACCTGGTAACGAGAGGACCTACACGCTGAAAAAAATCGCTTCTGTAGTATATTGTCCCAAACATATTCGGCTTGAAATATACATATGTTTAGAGTACACTCCAAATATATAATATTTGACACACATAAATATTATATGTTTGGGAGAATATTGTTCTAAACAAAAATATGTTCCCATTCTAATATTTTTTTACTTGGAACTAGTATTTCCGAAATAAAGATTAATTTGTATTTAATTATTTTGGCAATATATCGATGCCTTGATTTAAAGACAAGTTTTCTGTTTTTCAGGTGCTCAAAGGAAATTTTTTTAATAAATTTTAAATGTTTTTAGAATTTAATTAAAACCTAAATCGTATAATCTTTCGTGAATATAAATTGCATTGATGGATTGACAAAAAGTGATGAATTGGAATATTTATAAATTAAAAGACATTTTTAGCTTTAAAGTTTAAAACAAAAACTAGGAAAAACTAACTAAAATTCGAAAAAATCAGCAAAGTTTTAAAATTTTTTTTAAATAAAATATGTTTGGAAAACTTCTTAAACGATAACTTTGTTTGTGGGTACACACATATTTTATTTGTGAAAGTCAGTTAGCAAATATATTATGTTCTTATATATTAATATATGCGTTCCAAACAAGATTTCTTGATTTTCAAATAAAATTTATTTGTTAACCAATATATAGTATTTGAAAATATCGCTTCCAAATATATTTTCTTTCAATTCAAACATATCAAAAATTACGATTTTCCCCCGTGCTCCACTAGGAGTAAAGCGGAAATGATTATGTTGTATATGTGGTTATGGAAATAAATATTGGTAAGGTGTTATTCAGCCCCTTATTAATATGACAATAATATCGACTTACATATATGTGGGATATTCGTAAGCGTGGGGGTAAGTAGTTATTTGTTAACTCTTTGTATGCTTACATGGAAGTACTTTCCTACAGTATTATGCCCTGTTAAAAAATCTCAAGGTTGACTAAATGGTAAGTCATTATTTATTTCTGAATTTGGCTTACCCGCCATGTTACCTGGTAATGAGAGATTTTGCTGGAAAGGCTTTCGCAGGGCGTGCCCCGGGCCAATTTAATTTGCGCCTCTTTATTTGGATTTGATGTCTTCTTGGTTTGTTAATGCTAGGGGTTCCTTGTTCGTGATCATTCTTGGCCACCAGATTTTAAATATGTCGCAAGCATCTTTGTAGTTTGTGTTTGATTATGGAGTTCACATGCCATGTTTCGGCTCCAAAGAGCAGTACGGATTTTACGCATGCGTTGAAGACGGAAATTTTAGTCTTCGTGGATAGTTCGTTTGAATTAGATACGTTTCGGAGGTTTATATAGGCAACTCTGGCTTTTACAATTATACTGTCTACGTCGCTATCAAAGCCGTCATCTGAACGTAAGGTGCTTCCAAGATAGCATATGCTGATGGTAAAGGATGGGATTTGCCTCTGATGACGCTTGATTTAGTTTTTTGCTATGTTGACCTGGATAAATTTTCGTGCTGCAATCGCTGCTAGTTTATTATAATAAGATAGTTGTACATATATGTTAAATTTGAATGCATATTGAATGCGTTCATACATATACATTATTTTTTTAAAATGGGAACTTAATACATTTTTCCATTAATTTTAAGACAGTAGTGTGTAATTCTTAAGCATATGGGTAATTCCAGGATGCCGAACGCCTTTAAAGTGAAAGCAAATAAAGAAATCCAACAATTTTTTTGTTGTTGTATACATTTTTCGATAGCATTTTAGTAGCACTATATTTAGGGCAAAAGGTAGGTTTGGTCGATTAGTTGCTTTCTGATATATTGGCAAAAAACATGGGATCCCGAACGCGACAAAAAATAGAACTCGTTTTCGACTGCATCTAGAAATATTCAAAAATCTGCGAATTGAAACAGAATTTTGTAATGCATTTTTTTTAAACTAAAATAGACTAATGTAGTTTTAATTAGAGGTTGTCATGTTAAAATATATATATTGGATTTTTTGCCGCTCTTAGTGTAAATTTCGCACGCGACATTCCTAACGCGACATTATTTCTCTCACGTAATAATTGCATTTAGAAAAACAAAAGTATAACTTCTACACTTACAAATGTAAGAATAATAATAATAATAATAATAAGGAACACATGATTGTTAATTTCTTAATTTTAAATTTAATTTTTGTAAATTTAATTTAATTTAATTTTTTGAATTGAATTTCTTTCTGTTTTAATGTTTTCTAAATGTCGTCGTGATGCTTCTTTATTATTATTTTTACTCATCCGCACAAAAAGTAAGCAAATATGAAAAACAAAATTTTTTATTCTAATATGTCCAACTAAGATGGCGAACGTGACAAACTTTTGATTAAAATTAAAGCTTTCTTAAAAGCAACAGCAAACAATTTTTGTTTTTTATTAATTAAGCACAATTAACTTTTTTGGATATAAATTTTCAATTAATTGCTTCGACTGGATGAGCAGTTCTGATACAAAACTGCGTTTTGTTATCGCGAACGTGACACCAAAATAGCAGGTGAAAGAAACTTACAAATTTACGGTTAGTCGATGCTTGCTTTATCTCTGTTTTTATTTTCCTAATAGTTTGTTGTTGGTACAAAGATCTTTAACGAAGATTGCAACCAGCAAAACCAGCACTTAAAGGGGCCAAAAAAAATATTTGTGACTTTCTGTTCAAATATTTCACAAATATGCTGTAAACTCATTATATTCTTTAAATTCAAATATTTCTTTAACAATATAAAAGAAAAAAACATTAGTTTATCAACTTTTATTTTTCTCATCGTGGTGGACCTATCTCTGGAAATGCCCATATACCAAATGAAATCATAAGAGTTTTCAATTGTGAGCTTGGACTACATGAACCATTTAATAAAGAAATTTGGGTGGTCAAAATAAAAGCAGTGCTAGCAATTGTAACACATTGTAACGTTTAGCGTGTTCTTATTTAAGAAATCTGGACCTTTTTAAACATACTTAGAAAAAAGTAATTTAATGCAATAAGAATTCAGCATAATTTTTTACAAATTTGAATATACGCATTTTAAAATTGTACAAATAGCTGGATAATATTTACGAATCTTAATTTTATATAGCTTGCTTGAACGGCATTAATTTAATGCAGATTCAAACAACTTGAGGGTTACTTTTAAACAATAAACGACAATATAATTATCCTTCCAAAATTTTCGTGATCATCTTTTTTAGGTAAGGTTAGGTTGATGAAAGGAGACATTTAAACGTCTCACGTAAATGGACATACATACACTTAAGGCAGTAGTTCGGCCTGTAGTGCGATCCTTATTTATGATCTTTTTATACCTCACTAGTTACACAAAATATATACAAGACACGAATTTTCTGAATATCTTCCAGTCATATCCTCTGAGATGAGTTAAGTCTGGTAATGCGGCGGACCCGAAATATCGGGATCTTGCATGTGTGAAAGTTCACACACATTGGCATAGAAAATGTTCCGTCGGTTCGATGTTTTCCCTGCAGGACCAGCGTCGTTATATGCTATTCCTATGCGATGCAGATGTGCTTGTAAGCTTGAGTGTCCCGTTAGAACATTCATCATCTTACTAATCTCGATTATGTTTAATTTCAGAAAAGTACTACACAGTATCTGTTTAAATTTTGCAAAAATCATTCTTGGGCTAAAGTTATATATTACTTTTCTTTGTATATAAAACGTTTACGGATATTTCCCTACACACTGAAAAAAAAATCGCTGCTGTAGTATATTGTCCCAAACATATTCAGCTTGAAATATACAAATGCTTAGGGTACACTCTAAATATATAATATTTGACACACACAAATATTATATGTTTGCGATGATATTTTTTTAAACAAAAATATGTTTCCATTCGAACATTTCTTTTTTTGGAACTAATATTTCCGAAACAAATATTAATTTGTATTTAATAATTTGAGCAATGTATCAATGCCTTATATTAAAGACAAGTTTTATAAATTTTATGTGGTTGTAAAATTCAATCAATATAAAATTCATTGATAGAATGACAAAAGGAGATGAATTGGAATATTTATAAATTAAAAATTATTAATGTAAAACAAACGCTAATGCTGCTAAAGACATTTTTAACTATAAAGTTTAACACGAAGTCTGGAAAAACTAACTAAAATTCGGAAATGTCACCAAAGTTTTAAAAATCTTTTTTAAATAAAATATATTTGGAAAACTTTGTAAACAATAACTTTCTGTATGTGTAAACACATATTTTATTTGTGAAAGTCAGTTTGCAAATATATTATGTTCTAATATATTAATATGTGGTTTCCAAACAAAATTTCTTGATTTTCAAATAAATTTTTTTTTGTTAACAAATATATAATATTTAAAAAATTTGTTTCCAAAAATATTTTCTTTCAATTCAAACCTATCAAAAATGGCGATTTTCCCCGTGTATAAATATTTCTATCTACACAGGAAAAACATGATCTAAAGAACATTTTCAATGATTTTCTGTTTCTGTACATCCCATCAAAAATAGCACTATTGCAATACAATTAAAAAATCCTTTCCAATGGACGACAACTATGTGGGAAATGACGATGTATGTGTTCATAAATGCTCTGGTATAGGTTCGTCTGAGCTAAAATATGTATATGTGTGTGTATAAACATTTTGCACAATTTATATATATGTGTATAAGAATTTGCACAATTTCAGTTGCCACCAGAAGATAGCGAATACACCGTCAAGAGGCGGTAGTAAGAGTTAAATTAAATTAAAACTCACTTCAGTACACAAAGAATTCAATTTGTGTAAAAAGGCAAAAAGAAGAAGAGTAAGAGCAAAAGAAAAGAACGAATAGAAAAAATGAGCAAAGTGAAAGGACGATTCAATGGTCACTGGTCACTCGTTCGGTCGGTTGGTCAGTCTATGTATATTCACATGAGCATAAATTTTAATTTAATTTTATCATCATCATCACAAAGATAAACTCTTCAGTCTGTTAATGGTTTATTCTCTTTTCAGTGGTTTTTATTAAAAAAGGTAAATCAGTACATACATACGGGTGTATACATACAAATAGCTGCAATCAGAAATATAGCAACAATATTGCACTAAAACTTTTAAGAAATGAAGAGAGCAGAGATGGATCCAGCAATTATTTTTCCAATCGACTTGGAATCCCTTCCAGAGTCGTTTTAAACACGTCCGTCCGTCCCTTTGTCTGTACATTGAGCAATATAGCATGATTAAACTGATGAATACCTACCTTGGTCCAATGAAATGTATGTATATCTAAATCTGAACCGGGTCGTGTTATACCCTACACAGTGTGGTGTAGGGTATAATTAAAATTTGCTCAAAAATAAAAATTTTTCGCAATATCTGGCAGGATGTTGAAACCGCTGAACGGATGAAAAAAATATGTATATTAGAAGAAGTTGAAGGCTACTTAATTCTAGGTTATTTAACGCTTTCCTGGACTTCCGGATAAATTGTTGTCGAGTGCCAATTTAAAGAAACCACCTTATAGACAGAGAGGTGTCCCATTTATCCAAATACAATGCAAAACACTGCGCCGCAAAAATGTTGACAAGAGTAACAATATGCAACAAAAAACATTTTTTTGTGTCCGAGACCTAACAACTTTGTATTTTGTATTGTATTTTATGAAACCAAAACAAAAAACAATTGTATGGTAGTTTTTTTTAATTCCACTATTCATGAAAGTTACCTTTAGTATTTGGACAATTTTCTTTGCAGTATAAGCTTGATAAAGACGGGCTACATTATATTTAAAAGAAAAGGGTTAGAAAGGCTGAAAACATCACTGCTACACGCTTCTGTAGTGTATTGTCCCAAACATATTCGGCTTGAAACATATATATGTTTAGGGTACATTCTAAACATATAATAGGCATGTTTTCGTTACAAGCTAGCACTTTTAGTTTAGCACTTTGCAACGAAAACAACTGACTTCCACTAACTGGCACATAAGCAATAAGTGGCGGATTTTCACTATCTGGTAGCAATGGTGTCATGAGTTGCGAAGAAAGAACAGTGCGAAACAGACAAAAAAATTCGTGAAAAGTATTTATAAAACATATATTTACTATTCTATGTTCAAATGTTTACACTCTTTTGCAAATATTAAAATAATTTCCCATTTTTGTTCTTCTTCTTCTTCTTCTTCCCGTTAATTCACAATAATTGATAAAATCTCTCCAAAAATGGGATGCCATATTGCTAAATATAGGGTGCCCAATCTGGCAACATCATACTCGATTAAGACATGAACACAAGCACCAAACTTCATCGGGAACTAATAGTGCTTAAAAGTGCTTAGCTCCCCATACAAATTAAGCACTTATGATGTAACGAAAACACGCCTCATATTTGGTACACACAAAAATTATATATTTGGGAAGATGTTGTTCTTAACAAATCTTTGTTTACATCCCAATATGTTTTTATTTGGGATTATTATTTCCGAAACAAATATTAATTTGCATTTCAGTATTCAGAAAATACATAAATTGTGTTAAATATTAATTTGCATTTCAGTATTCAGAAAATACATAAATTGTGTTAAATTGTTCAGTAATTCAAAGTAAACTTTTTAGAAATTGTTAATATTCGTAAAAATAATAAATAGTAATAATTGAAATCCCGTAATCTTGGATCAAATTAAATTACTTGGAGGATTGAGAACTAATGATGGCTTGGACTACTCAAAAATTTGAAATGATTAATTTATAACAGAAGTCAATGCTGCATATCGTCATCAGAAACGAAAAAGGGCCTATCATCATGTTTGAAAATTTTACAGGAGAAGCAAAAAATTAAATAAAATGAAAAGTGTTGCCGTTAGAAAAACGTATTTTTCTGGATAATATCTATACATAATGATGCATATATAAAATCACACAAACATGATATATAACTTGTTTGTGAAAATTGCGTGAAATAGTATTTGTTAACTATGAAAAAAGAAATAACACTGTACAACAATTTCAAACTTTTTTCAAAATAACAGGGTTCTGTCAGTGGATTCTGGTAGAGGAGACCAAAAAAATATATACGTGTATCGGCGTTTTGAAAGATCACATCGGAATTTTATTTTGGGGGGAGGGGGGGGGGGGGCTGCGGTTTTAAAGTTTCCCCCCTTTGCTTGTTCGTGCAGAATATCCTTTAGCTTCCCCCCGTAACGGTGATTTTTGCCTATATTTTAACAAATCGTAAAAACTCCCCTAAAAATGGGTGGAGCGGGGTTGAAATATTCTACAAAAATGTCGGCCATAAAATTTTACTGTAAGTGTCAGAACACACCAAAGCCCAAAACTTAACACAAACTCCAAAAAAACGCCCAAATTTAAGATAGCCTGTTAAGGGTTAATTTGTTATTCCTCGCATATGTAGGTTCTCCCAGCTCTGAAGAGAAGGTTGTGATTCAACAACTACCAAGATTATTTTTGTTCTTCTTCATTATTTTTGTCACTCAAAATTACCATAAGGGAACTTTTGAGTGGCACGTTACTTATGAACGTTAACGTTTGACATCGTGGGTCAACCAGTTAATCTTTTTATTTTCTTACAATAGTCTACAAGGGAATTTGTAAGAATAATAATGACTGACTGTTTGGGAAAACTTGACTGGTTTTGCTACGTCTGTGGCAAGCATACCCTTATGGAACATAGGGTTTCATTTTTTACGAGCAAAGTGGAGGATATATATTAAGTTTACTTTGAACTGGAAGTTTTTCCAGATGAGCCATGGGTGCCTAAACATATATGCCGAAATTGCTATATCGGTTTGATGCTGTGGTCTAAAGGTAATACAAGTTTTGATTTATATTTGATTATACATATATATTTATATTTTGATTTTCAGTTTTCAACTGAAACTGATGGGCATGGCGAACGGTTCCATCAAATATGTCTTCCTATTGAAAGACGCTATAAAGGCAAGAACATTTTGTCACTTATAGCAGATTTATGTTGGACATTGTTTGATAATGGCGTCGAATTGCCAAGAGTGAAAAAAAAGTGAATTAAAAATAAATGAATTTATGTATTTAATAAGTATTTCTCCTTGTATATGCGTTAATAATAGATTTTTTGTTTATAGTCCGGAAATATAATTTAATATAAAATAAATATTATTTAATTGTAAAATAAAATCTTTATTTTTTTTTGCATCTCTCACATCAACCCCGAAAAATCCAATTTTTAAAGACCTTTTTGGTACTAACACTATATAATATCTAAATTAACCCTTAACAGGAAATCTTGAATTTGGCCGGCTTTTTGGTGTTTGTGTTAAGTTTTGGGCTTTGGTGTGTTCTGACATATATAGTAAAATTTTATGGCCATCATTTTTGTAGAAGATTTCAACCCCACCCCACCCATTTTTAGGGGTTTTTTTAAATATAGGCAATATAGGTTTGTTAAAATATAGGCAAAAATCACCGTTATGGGGGGAAGCTAGAGGGTTAGTATATTCCACAAAAATATAGGCCTTAACATTTGCTGAAGATACCCTACACCTCAGATGAACAGAACACATAGTTTTATATACCGATATTCTGCACGAACTAGCAAAGGGGGGAAAACTTTAACCCCCCCCTAAAATAAAATTCCGATGTGATCTTTCAAAACGCCGATATACGTATATATTTTTTTGGTCTCCTCTACCATAATCCATTGACAGAACCCTGTTATTTTTTTTTTTGTGTTGTACTGTGTAATTTGTTGTTAGGTCCTTTTGAATTTCGTTAATAAATTCGCCATTTTTAATATTACGCCGCTAAAAATTTGTCAGGATGTGTATTTTGATGCAGGGTACCGAAATCCGTCAAAACTGAGTTCCCATTTTTCTTGTTGTTACTGTGTAATTTGTTGTTAGGTCCTTTTGAATTTCGTTAATAAATTCGCCATTTTTAATATTACGCCGCTAAAAATTTGTCAGGATGTGTATTTTGATGCAGGGTACCGAAATCCGTCAAAAACTGAGTTTCCATTTTTCTTGTTGTGACGCCCTTTTTCGTTTCTGATGACGATATGGTATCATAACTGGGAGGTATAATTCGGAACCAAAGAAAAATTAAAACTAAAATTCGAAAAAGTCAGCAAAAGATTTGAAAATCTTTATTAAATAAAATATATTTGGAGAAATACCAATAATTTTATTTGTACATACACAATATTATGTTTGAGAAATTTAGTTTGAAAATATATTTTGTTGTAATATATTAATACTAGCTGTACCCGGTCCACGTCGTTGTCCCAGACTTCAGATTTCCGATCCCGTCCATTTATCAAAACATAGCTGGGCCCGGTACACTTCGTTGCCCCAGAATTAGATTTCCGATCCCGTCCACGAATACTGCCACCAAATACATATACATGACATATCAGCATTCCCCGATATAATTGTTCAAAACATCAATTTTAAAACATGGCTCATATGGGGGGGGGGGGGGGGGTGGGTCACACCTTTTGGTGCGATACCGCCCATTTTAGGATCAATGATGTAAACTGCCATCAAATTAATATTCGCATAATTACAGCACTCTCGCTAACAAATTGTGCTAGATATCGCAATATCAAACTTTGACCTATTAGGGCTGGGCCATTTGTCAGAACCCGTCCATTTTCTGAACTAACGCCTATGAAAAAGATCTGCAGCAAGCTATTCAACAAGGCTAAATCTACTGGGGTCGCTAATGTTTAATGCCTATAAAGAGCAACTCAAGATCTATAATAAGGAGCTTAGAAAGGCGCAAAGACGCTCTTGGTATACCTTCTGTGGTAAAGTGGAAATGGTCTCCGACGCCGCAAGTCTGAGGAAAATACGATCAGCTTCAACCTGTATAGTGGGTTACTTGCAGGATGAAGCAAATAATTGGACAAAAAACAGCGAGCATTTCCCGGGGAACTCACCAACAGGACCCGAAGATCAGCAAGACCAACAAGAATGCGAGTGGACTGCGAGCGTTGCTAGCTTGTTGACTGAGAGATCCAGAATAAGCTGGGCTATTAACAGCTTTGAGCCCTTCAAGTCACCTGGACCAGACGGCATCACTCCAGCAGAAAATGTTAAAGTACATTATCCCCTAGCTGGAGAAAATTTATGTAAGCTGTATCAGGCTTTCATAAATCCCGAATCGATGGAAGGATACCAAAGTGGTATTCATACCTAAAGCGGGGAAGATATCACACACTAGGCCAAAAGACTTCAGACCAATTAACCTATCCTCCATGCTATTGAAAAGACTGAAAAGACTTTTAGATTATTTCATTAGGGAGAACCTAATGGGTCCACAACTCTAATAAGGTTTGTAAATAGAGGTATCCCACAAGGAGGAGTACTGTGTCCACTAATTTGGAACCTAGCGGTGAATGAAATGCTGCTAGATCTAGAACATTGTGGCTGCAAGGTCGTGGCATATGCGGACGACGTGGCAATCGCAGTGAGTGGCAAATTCGAAAACGTCCTCAGGGACATCCTACAGGTGGCTCTGAACAAGTTGGCTAGATGGGCCAGAAGCAGCGGTTTGGGCGTTAACCCAAACAAGACAAAATTGGTTCTCTTTACTAGGATGAATAATGTCCCAAATGTGGACCCTCCACCTCGGATAAATGGAACAGATCTAGTCTTTACTGAAAGTGCAAAATTTTTAGGAATAATTCTAGATAGGAAACTGTTATTTAGACTTAACGTATTGGAACGTGTAAGGAAGGCTGTAGAGTCGCGGTGGGCCTCTCCCCTAAAATCGTCCATTCATTTTCCATTCATCATTCTTCTGCTTCCAATAATCAATCCATATACTTATTTCAGCTAAAACAGATTTTGCTGAATTTTTTAAATCGTTTTTGTAAAAAAGTGTGACTTCTTCGAACTCTTCCTTTATTAGATTTACAACTCGTATCGGAACGATATTAAACAGACTTGTAATTATAGCTTCATGTTCGGAAAATCTATTATTTAAATGTGATATTACTTCGTCCAGATATGGTATGAACAATGTTGTCCTAAAATACGCCTTGGCATCTGAACCAGGAATATTAGCCCTATACTTTTGAGTGCCTACTCTTCTAGGTAGTGCAGCTTCTATTCCAAAACTTCTTGCAAGTTGTGTACATTCTTCAAACAGTTTATCAAACTCCGCATCGGAATTTCTACGCATGTCACTTAATTTAGTCGTTGCCAATTTTATGATTTCGTAAGCCTTTATTATATCTAGGTTAATCGTTTGCAAATACCGTGATAAGTTCTGTGTAATGGCCAAAACCGTACTACTTATTACCACACCCAATATAAAGTCAAATTTACATACACGGTTGTGCAAACTCATTCCATCACTGCAACCTACATGTTAAAAAGGTAGATAGATAAGAAATCATAAATGTAATTTTAACTTAATTTTCGCCATATCTGGTTATCATAAATTTAAAGCCAACCAATAATTACACCGGTCGACAAAAACAACATTTTTTCTTGGGTTTCTGTTTTAATGCATAGATTCTGATTCTAGACGTCAAAAAAAGTCAAAATCTCCAATCTTAGCTTTTAAAGTTTGTTTTTGTAAATTTTACATTGATAAGAAAGTTTTAAAGTTAAAACCTTACTAAATTAGCTATAACTTTTTAAATTATGCATCGATTTCCTTCGGAATGGGCTCGTTTAATTCATGACCGAACAGACTTTACTATAAAATCATATCATTTGTAATTTTTAGATTGTTTTATGGGAGTTTTATTTTAAAAATATTAAAATTTTATCAAAAAATCACATTTTTTTGCAATATTTTGTAATACTCGTATATCGTCGAAACCGCTGAACGGATGGAAAATTGTATTATATGAAGTTTAAGGCTACTTAATATTTAATTCTTTAAAACTTTCCTCAACCAAATCGGAAAAATGGTTCTCGAGTTATGCCCCTATATGTGGTTCAACCACTAATTTCTTTCCATATCACAGGTTATCGCGAGAATTTAAAGAGACAACCCTTTAGGCTAAGAATAAAGAGAGGTTGAACCACATATTATGAAATAACTAGAGAACCATTCATCCGAATTGTTTCAGGTAAGCTTTACAAACTTCAGAATTAAGTAGCCTTCAACTTCGCACAATACCATTTTCCCTCCGTTCAGCGGTTTCGACGATATCTTACAAAGTATTACCAAAAATCATATTTTTTGAGAAAATTTTAATAATTTTTAAATAAAATCCTCATAAAAACATCTAGAAACGCATAATTGTCATATTTTTGTGATTTTATCGTAAACTCTGAAAGGTTACGAATAAATTGAGACCATTCCGAAGAAAATCGATGCATAATTTAAAAAGTTTTAGCGAGGAAACCATGCACTTTTCTTATTTTTAGTTGTTATTACTTTTACTGTTACCATTTTTTACGTTTTTGTATTGTTTTTTTTAACGACCTTCCAAATACTTTTCGTGTTTTTTGAGTGATTTTGATAACTGTAAACAGTTTATGGCCTATGTTTAAAAACATTTCCCCCTCTAGATACGTCCCTGTGTATATCCATAGCATCTCCCCTATTTTACATTTTTAAAGTCTCAATTTCGAACACTGTGGTATGCGGCGTATGGTAGTCGAACGGCAATCTTATCTTAATTTCCGAACTTCCACTTTGTGTCGTAAATGGAGTGAAATACAAGAAAAAAACGGGTAAACCGACCTTCAGTACCACAAAATATTTGTAAATTTATTTATTTTTTGTTTTAAATTAACATATTATAAATTTTAATTGAATTTAATATCTTTAAAGTATACACTGGTATTAAAGTTATAAGCAGTTAACTTTTGGTGCAGACTGTTCCATTTGTGTGGTAGGTACCAAAAGGGGCGTGCCAATAACGCCCATTTCTCACTAGACTCTAGGTACTATAAAAGCACTACACTGCACAAATTTCAAGTATTTATACGTACTAGTATTAAATATACATAAAAACAGTAAAGTTAAAAGATATAAGCAGTAAAATTTTTTTAAAAACAAGTAAGAAAGTTTCAGTCGGGTAAACCGACTAAGGTATACCCTCCACTTTGTGAGTAATGTAATATATAACATTACACCAATAAATCTGTCAATTTGTGTGGGAGGTACCAGAAGGGGTTTTCCAAATACACATATTTTTCGGTAAACAGTACATTCTTAAATACATTGCATTGTGCTGAACTATAAGCGTTTATGTGCACTGCTATATTAAAGTTACGAGCTATGTAATTTTGGTATGATTTGGTCATTTTGCGTGGGAGGTACAAAAAGGGGCGGGGTGAGAACGCCCACTTTTTACAGGACTATAGGCACTATAACAGCATTACACTGTACAAAATTTCAAGTATTTGTATGCACTGGTATTAAAGTTACAAGCCGTTTACTTTTGGTACGAAACGGTCCATTTGTGTGGGAGGTACCAAAAGGGGCTGTACAATATGCCCATTTTTTACCGGACTATAGGAGCTACAAAAAATACTGTAGAAAATTATCGTGCGCACCAGCCAGCAGACACACAGATAGACAGACAGACATACAGACGGACGGACATTGCTCATTCGACTTAAAATGACCCAAAACGGATTTCCTCCGAACATACTTAGGGTCTTAGATCACTCCTTCGATGTGTTACACTTTTTTCCGTAGCAAATGATATATACCCTCGTCACACTAAAGTGAGGGTATAAAAAAAAGGTCACTTTGTGTTGGTGGTACCCGAGGGGTGGCGACACTTCGCCTATTTTTCTCAGGTGATACAGGCGGATTAACTATTACTATGTGAGGATTTCCAGATGATTCGGAAAATTGTATAGAAGTTATTAGGGAATCAATATTTCACTAAATTTTAACCCTTTGTGAGTGAGGTACTACGTAGAAGGAGTGAATAGAAAAAATGGATAGAAAACATGTTATCACATACCAAATTTAAAGTCAATCCGTTACTTATTTGTTCACGAATTATGTTACAGTTAGAATTTTAAAAAATCAATCGATATTTTCTGTTGGTTGATAAGTACCTCATAAACCTTTAAACAATTTTGTAAAATGGAAGGAAACCCCATAAACATTTCCGTTTATTTAGCTATTAGGTATTCCACACTCTGACACGCGCCCTAAGCTGCTATGTCGCTACAGGAGATGTAATTATATCTTAATTTTTCAACCCTAACGAATAATGATGAAAGCGGTAACATGAGTGGTTGGGTTTGCTTGGTTAACGTTTTGTTAATTACAATGTGGCAAACATACTGGTACATACGAGTATCTAATTTTTATACCCTACACCACACTGTGGTACAGGGTATTATAAGTTTGTTTCACGGCAGATGTTTGTAACACCTTAAAATAACACAGCTAGACCCACCTTAAAGTATACCGATCGACTCAGAATCACTAGCTGAGTCGATTTAAATAAATCTGAAATTTTATTTTTAGAGTATTTCGCGGCTGTTAAGATCGCTATTGAATTTGGTTGAAATCGGTTCAGATTTAGATATAGCTCCCATATATATCTTTCGTCCGATTTGGCCCTTTAGTCCTATAGAAGCTGTATTTTACATCCGATCGTTTTGAAATTTAGAATGGTAGCGTTTCTTGATCCATAAAACAACATTGCTGAATTTGAAGAAAATCGGTTAAGATTTAGCTATAGCTCCCATATATATGTTTCATCCGATTTGGCCCTTTAGTCCTATAGAAGCTGTATTTTACATACGATCGTTTTGAAATTTAGAATGGTAGAGTTTCTTGATCCATGAACCAACATTGCCGAATTTAAAGAAAATCGGTTCAGATTTAGATATAGCTCCCATATATATCTTTCGTCCGATTTGGTCCTTTAGTCCTATAGAAGCTGTATTTTACATCCGATCGTTTTGAAATTTAGAATGGTAGAGTTTCTTGATCCATGAACCAACATTGCCAAATTTGAAGAAAATCGGTTAAGATTTAGCTATAGCTCCCATATATATGTTTCGTCCGATTTGGCCCTTTAGTCCTATAGAAGCTGAATTTTACATCCGATCGTTTTGAAGTTTAGAATGGTAGAGTTTCTTGATCCATGAACCAACATTGCCGAATTTGAAGAAAATCGGTTAAGATTTAGCTATAGCTCCCATATATATGTTTCGTCCGATTTGGCCCTTTAGTCCTATAAAAGCTGTATTTTACATCCAATCGTGTTGAAATTTAGAATGGTAGAGTTTCTTGATCCATGAACCAACACTACCGAATTTGAAGAAAATCGGTTAAGATTTAGCTATAGCTACCATATATATGTTTCATCCGATTTGGCTCTTTAGATCCAATCGTTTTTATACCCTACACCACACTGTGGCACAGGGTATTTTTTAAGTATAAAATGTCCCAAAAGTAAATTTATGTAAACAATTTATACATGAATTACAAAATTTATATATCAGAGTTATTCAATATTACGAGAGTGGTGTAGGGTATTATATAGTCGGCACCGCCCGACTTTAGCCTTTCCTTACTGGTTTTATCTTAAATTATATACTTTTGGAACCGTTGGAATTCAATATTTTGTTGGATCAGCAATGGAATTCGATATTAAACAAGGTAAATGATTTCGAATTCAGAGAAAGGGTGTTTTTGTTTTTATTTGGGGAAAAATTAACTCGACATGAGTAAAAAATTGTCAATTCCATATAATGCAAAATTTCACACAGATTAAATTTATTAATTAAATTTGTGATTGTTTTAGATTGTTTTAGGATCGATGATTTTCCTAAAAACATTGAACTTGATCGAAATTGGCATTTACGATTAGTTTACTCATTTCGTATCTATGTACCTATTTTGATTAAATTGTTTTCCTTCAAAAAGTGTTAAAATTTAATTTGTTGGATGTACATCGTGGATAATCAATTTTTCCAGATATGGCTTGTGTTATAAAGGAATGTTGTCTTTAAAGATTCCACAGGGTGGATCACTATGCTAGAAACAATTTATTTTGTGTCCGAGACCTAAAATCTTTTGTGTTGTATAGATTGAGGCATACTAATTTATGAAACCAAACCAATCTTTTTTATGGTAATGTTTTTTCAAAATTTCATGTACAGGGTTGTCCATATTCGACGGACCCATCTGGCAACGCCATAACTTTTGACAGAGATGTCAGATCGCTTAATGACATACCGCGTTTGAAGCGTCAGTCCAAGCAGATTTTTACCATGGAACAATACACGCCACGCGAGCTCTCTGAAATAGTTGAAATTAACATTCAACAGAAGAAGTCAAGTCAACGTGCTTTTAAAATATTAAAAAATGTGAGAAGTGCGCCTTCTAAGAACACCATTAAGCGTTTATACGAAAAATTTTCTACTGGTGAGGCTCTTTCTAATCCGAAGAGGCCAAATAAAAGTCGACCAAGGCGATCGGCCGAGAATATCGCTGCCGTACGAGCCAGTGTTGAGAGGTCCCCAAGAACGGCAGATGTTTGTAACACCTGAAAATAACACAGCTAGATCCACCTTAAAGTATACGGAACGACTCAGAATCACTAGCTGAGTCGATTTAATCATGTCTGCCCGTCCGTCCGTCTGTCCATGTAAAGTTGTTCGTCGACTACAGGTCGCAATTTCACACCGATCGTTCTGAAATTTTGCAGTTTAGAGTATTTTGCGGCTGTTAAGATCGCTATTGAATTTGGTTGAAATCGGTTCAGATTTAGATATAGCTCCCATATATATCTTTCGTCCGATTTGGCCCTTTATGCCTATAGAAGCTATATTTTACATCCAATCGTTTTGAAATTATGAATGGTAGAGTTTCTTGATCCATGAACCAACACTACCGAATTTGAAGAAAATCGGTTAAGATTTAGCTATAGCTCCCATATATATGTGTCGTCCGATTTGGCCTTTAGTTCTATATATAGCTGTAATACCCTGTATACAGGGTATTATTTAAGTATGTATAAAATGTCCCAAAAGTAAATTTATGTAAACAATTTATACATGAATTACAAAATTTATATATCAGAGTTATTCAATATTACGAGAGTGGTGTAGGGTATTATATAGTCGGCCCCGCCCGACTTTAGCCTTTCCTTACTGGTTTTTAACAAATCGTTGTTTCCGTTCTAAAATTTTTAATTTGGGACAATTATTTACGAAACAAAGTACCTCAACGTTAATTTTTGATCCGGAATTGTAAATGTTCGTAAAATTCCTTTACAAATTGCTTAAAATTCCTACAATTTTGCCAAACATTGTTAGTGAAAAACCAGTAAGGAAAGGCTAAAGTCGGGCGGGCCGACTATATAATACCCTACACCACTCTCGTAATATTGAATAACTCTGATATATAAATTTTGTAATTCATGTATAAATTGTTTACATAAATTTACTTTTGGGACGTTTTATACTTAAATAATACCCTGTACCACAGTGTGGTGTAGGGTATAAAAACGATTGGATCTAAAGAGCCAAATCGGATGAAACATATGTATATATGGGAGCTATAGCTAAATCTTAACCGTTTTTCTTCAAATTCGGCAATGTTGGTTCATGGATCAAGAAACTCTACCATTCTAAATTTCAAAACGATTGGATGTAAAATACAGCTTCTATAGAACTAAAGGCCAAATCGGACGACACATATATATGGGAGGTATAGCTAAATCTTAACCGATTTTCTTCAAATTCGGTAGTGTTGGTTCATGGATCAAGAAACTCTACCATTCATAATTTCAAAACGATTGGATGTAAAATATAGCTTCTATAGGCATAAAGGGCCAAATCGGACGAAAGATATATATGGGAGCTATATCTAAATCTGAACCGATTTCAACCAAATTCAATACCGATCTTAACAGCTGCGAAATACTCTAAACTGCAAAATTTCAGAACGATCGACCTGTAGTCGACGAACAACTTTACATGGACAGGCGGACGGACGGACGGACATGGTTAAATCGACTAAGCTAGTGATTCTGAGTCGATCGGTATACTTTAAGGTGGGTCTAGCTGTGTTCTTTTCAGGTGTTACAAACATCTGCCGTGAAACAAACTTATAATACCCTGTTCCACAGTGTGGTGTAGGGAATAAAGACGAGTTCCTGAAAGTTATGCTGAAAGAAGTGAAAAAATATTTGTTCCTTCACTATTTCAGAAAAAAGTTGCCGAAAGAAATTTTGTTCCCATAAAATTTTAAGAAACTTTGTTCAGCATATTCTTAGCTACATTATTGCCAAATATAGTTAAGCAGTATCACCAAGTCTGAATTAGTTGTTGGACAAAAGCTGGTGATATGTTTATTGAGGGACTCAAAAATAAAATATTCGTAAATTTATTTTTTTTGTTTTAATTAGATTATTATGAATTTAAATCGAATTTAAATTGAATTTAAAAACGTTAAATCATGCACTTGCAAGAAAGTTGCTATTAACTTGTGGTACAAAATAGTCAATTTGTGCAGGAGGTACCAAAACGGATTGACTCCCATTGTTCAATGATCAATAGTCGTATAAAAGCATTACACTGAACAAAATTTCAAGTATTTGTGTGCACCGGTATTAAAGTTATAAACAGTTAACTTTTGGTGCAAAATGGTCCATTTGTGTGGGAGGTACCAAAGTGGGGGTGCCAATAACGCCCACTTTTCACTGGACTCTACCTAGCTAATAAAATGCTCCGAATTTGTCTGACATAAGACTTGTCTGCCAAAAGTAGGATCGCTTACGACAATTCTTACCGACTTCGGACACAATTAAATTTGACAGGTCTGAGGGAATTTTGTATTTTTTGTACCGACGTGTCTGTACAAAGTCTGAACGATTTCGGAACTCAATATCTGATGTAATTTTTTTATGAGCTTTGTGTGTTACCGTGACTTGTTTGTTGCGTTGCTGCTTTGTTATTTTTATTTTGTTTTTGTACCGATTGTTCTCATATTTGTCAGTTTAAAAATTACTTCGTGATATCAAGATCAATTGTTAACAAATATTGTGTGAAAGACCAATACTGCTGTGAAAGAAATATCTTTTGTACGACTCCTTCAAGGTATTATTATTGATTTGTCACGTTAATTATAGCCTCACTTTAGTGATACAAGGGTATATTTCATTTGCTAAGGGCCAAAAGTGTAACACATCGAAGGAGTGATCTAAGACCCTAAGTATGTTCGGCGGATATTCGCTTTGGGTCATTTTAAGTCGAATGAGAAACGTCCGTCCGTCTGTCTGTCTGCAGGTTGGTGCGCACAATAATTCTCGAATGGAGTAACCGATTGACTTCAAATTTGGTATACGGTAATATTTTTTTTTCTATCTCCGGCTGAGTTCGAAGATGGTCCATATTGGTCCACCCCGTCTGGTACCTCCCACACAAAGGGTTAACATTTAGTGAAATACCAAAAGATAACGGCTTATAACTTAAATATCAGTGCATACAAATACTTAAAGTTTTGTACAGTGTAATGCTGTTATAGTGCCTAGAGTCTTGTGAAATGCGGGCGTTATCACCACGCCCCTTTTTGTACCTCCCACATAAAATGACCAAATCATAGTTCTGCACAGTGCAATGTATTTAAAGGAAATACTGTTTACCGAAAAATAGGTGTATTTGTTAAACCCCTTCTGGTGCCTCCCACACAAATTTACAGATATATGTATATTACATTACTCACAAAGTGAGGGTACACCTTAGTCGATTTATCGGACTGAAACTTTCTTACTTGCTCTGTTCTTAGTTGTTTGTATTATTATAGGTTTGGCAGTGGGAAATATAAATAATAGAAGACAAGACACGAGTGCCTAAATTCTTGAAACAATTAAATTTTGGTAGTAGTAATATTTTTTATTTTAACTGAAGTTAGGAAACTAATAAAATAACAACAACAACAAAAAACTGTAGGTTTTACAAAACCTTATATCACATGAAGTACGAGTAATATATTTGGTCAGAATTTGACCCATCGATATGTTAAGAATTCGATCCGATTCGTGGGCAAAAACATCTGAATTTTATATGACAGTCGGCAAGAATTCGGTCAGCAATTGGTCCGATTCGTTGGCCAAAACATCCAAATTTGGTATGTCATTTGGCCACATTCGGTCCGATTTCGGCAAGACACGTCAAAATTTCCGTCAGACGTGTCGTTCCCACAACATGACAACCACTTCATGTTTTTTTGGGACCGATATCGATTACCATATCATTACACTGCTCAAAATTTCAAGTATTTAGATAGAAAAAACTTTTATCACGTTCAAATATTTTATCACGGGAAATTCGTAAACAATATTTTTGTTTGTATATAAAACATATTGAAACAAGTAAGAAAGTTTCAGTCGGGTAAACCGACTAAGGTATACCCTCACTTTGTGAGTAATGTAATATTGAATATTACTCGAATTATTCTGTCAATTTGTGTGGGAGGTACCAGAAGGGGTTTATCAAATACACCTATTTTTCGCTGAACATTAGATACTTTAAATTCATTGCACTGTGCCGACTTATAAGCATTTATGTGCACTGGTATAAACGTTATGAGACATTAAATTGTGGTATGATTTGGGCATTTTGTGTGGGAGGTACAAAGAGGGACGTGGCAATAACGCCCATTTTTCACAGGGCTATAGACACTATAAAAACATTACACTGTACAAAATTTCAAGTATTTTTATACACTGGTTTTAAAGTTATAAGCTGTTAACTTTTGGTGGAAAAAGGTACCTTTGTGTGGGAGGTACCAAAAGGGGCGTGACAACAACACCCATTTTTCCCTGGACTGTAGGCAATATAAAAGCATAATACTGTACAAAATTTCAAATATTTTTATACACTGTTATTAATGTTATAAGCTGTTAACTTTTGGTGCAAAATGGTGCATTTGTGTGGGAGGTACCAAAAGGGACGTGGCGACTTCGCCCATTTTTCTCGAGTTGATAACGACTAATAAGCTAATTCACAACATTTTAACCCTTTGTGGGGGAGGTACTAGAAGGAGTGGACCAATATGGCCCATCTTCGAACTTAGCCGGAGATAGAAAAAAATATTACCACATACCAAATTTGAGGTCAATCGGTTACTCCTTTCGAGAGTTATCGTGCGCACCAGCCAGCAGACACACAGACAGACAGACAGACAGACAGACAGACAGACAGACAGACAGACAGACAGACAGACAGACAGACAGACAGACAGACAGACAGACAGACGGACGGACATTGCTCATTCGACTTAAAATGACCCAAAACGGATTTCCTCCGAACATACATGGGGTCTTAGGTCACTCCTTCGACGTGTTACACTTTTTTCCGTAGCAAATGATATATACCCTCGTCACACTAAAGTGAGGTTATAAAAATAAGTGTGCAAATATATTTTGTTGTAATATATGCGTTCCAAATAATTTTTTTTGATTTGCAAATAAAATGTATTTGCTCAGAAATATATAATATTTAAGAATTAGTGTTCCAAATATATTTTCTTTCGATTAAAACATATCAAAGCAGGCGATTTTGCCCATCCAATTATCAGGCGCAAACAAAATATGGGTTTGTTCTACAAGTAAAGCATTGGAGACGATTTTTAGAATACCATCTAAAAAAACCTTAAACCTAAAGCAAACTTACTTTTTCGAACTATTGTGCGCCAAAAATTTTAATTTTTATATTTTATGTTTAGAGAGGACATATCGTTAATAACACTATGTAAGAAAATTTTTGTGTCCAAGGACTGTGCATAACATTTTCTGGTGTACTAAACACGAAAAAAATATAAAAAATTTATTGTAAAATTTGTTTCAAATTCCCATTTTCGTGGAAGGTGTCATTAATATTTGGACCCTATTTATTGAAGTATATGCTCGATTAATCCCGGATATACTTTAAATTAAAGAAAATTATTAAAGAAAAGTGTTAGTAATAACACTTTCACGTGGAAAAAGAAGTTAAGTAACTGTCGTTAAAATAATTAGAAAAATTATGATTTTTTCCAAAAAATCTTTTTTTGCAGCCACGAAAAATACCTTAAAAAATAGAAATGTAATGCTTTTATAGAAACTACAGCCTCGTGAAAAATGGGCGTTATTGAAACGCCCCTTTTTGTACGATAATTCGTCTGCTGATATTTCAGGGGTTGAGTTAGTTTCAATGTGTATCCTGTACCTTAACGAAAACGATCGGCGGAATAAAATTGACGAAGATTTTTTGAGTCCCAACAAAACAGTTGGATGGAAAAGGTTTGGCTAAAGTTGTTCTTAATTTCATCAACGGCTACCTACAAGTAGCCGTTATCGAGGCTTTGGAATGCATTTACTCCACCTGGTCTGATCAGAAAACTACAACATCTGCATTTCATTTGTTGATGGCTGGATTTTCAATTTTCGGTCCATGTAGTTCATTTAGTTCACTGCTTGGTATATCATTATGTCGCGTTCTTCAAAGAGAAAAAATCAAGATCTAAATGAAGCCGTCAATCTGGCTGAAAATACGAAAAAGTAATTGATGGACATTTGCGTAAATTGTACTCACCATTTTAGTGCGATTTTTTCGTCTGTTAAAGAATATTGCGAAGAACAAGACATTCAAATCAAGAAACCCGACAAAGTCATCGGTGCAATGTTGATGCAACAAATATTTAAGAATATTATAAGATTTCGACCTATATTTCATATCTAGACTTATTCATCACTCTCGAAGATCGCTTTTTGAAACACCGTGGAATTCTGTCACATTTCCAATTTCTTTTTCTTAAATAACAATAGTAAATGAAAAAAGTTGTAAACAATTATTTGAAAAATATTCATCAATTTTGTCCTTTCTTTTAAAGTGGGGATTAGTGAAGTGAAGCTTTGGAGAAGAAGAATTATAGCGGAGAATGTCAGAAAGTCACTGGAACTTCCTGATTTTTGTAATAAAGATGAATTTCCAAACATTAATAAAATATTGACGGTGATGGCGGTGTCACGTGTGACTACAGCGACAAACAAGCTGTCTTTTTCACATTGCGTCGGCTGAAAAATTACTTGCCGTCAACCGTAACTGAAAATCGTTTAAAAGGATTGGCTTCCTTGAATATTCATCGAGACATTCCAGTAGATGTTAACACAGTATTATTTATATACCCTCCACCATAGGATTGGGGGTATATTCATTTTATCATTCCGTTCGTAACACCTCTAAATATTGACCTGAGACCTCATAAAGTATATATATTCGTAATCGTTGTAAAATTCGAAGACGATTTAGCCATGTCCGTCCGTTGTAATCACGCTACAGTCCGTAATAATAGAGCTAGGTTGATAAAATTTGGTATAAATATTTCTTATAGTTGCAGGTTGTTTGGGATTGAAAATGGGACATATCGGTCAATGTTTTGATATAGCCCCATATATAGCATCTTACTTATTGTGATTCCTACTGTTCTCATCTACTCCACCATAGGATGGGGGTATAATAATTTTGTTACTCTGTTTGTAACACCTCTAAATATTGATCTGAGACCCCATAAAGTATGTATATTCTTAATCGTCTTAAAATTCTAATACGATTTAGCCTTGTCCGTCTGCGGCACTGTCACATCTTAATGTTAACTTTAGTTTGATTAGACTAATTCAAAGTCTGCTCAACAGAAGACGCATAACAGCATGTCTTGGGTCCACAACTCTAACAAGGTTTGTAAACAGAGGGACCCCACAAGGAGGAGTACTGTCTCCACTAATTTGGAACCTAGCGTTGAATGAAATTCTGCTAGATCTAGAACGTTGTGGCTGCAAGGTCGTGGCATATGCGGACGACGTTGCAATCGCAGTGAGTGGCAAATTCGAAAACGTCCTCCGAGACATTCTACAGGTAGCTCTGAACAAATTGGCTAGATGGGCCAGAAGCAGCGGTTTGGGCATAAACCCAAACAAGACAGAATTGGTTCTCTTTACTAGGATGAATAAAGTCCCACATGTGGACCCTCCACCTCGGATAAATGGAACAGATCTAGTCTTTTCTGAAAGTGCAAAATTTTTAGGAATAATTCTAGATAGAAAACTGTTATTTAGACTTAATGTATTGGAACGTGTAAGGAAGGCTAACGTCGCCTTATATTCCTGCAAAAAGGCTGTAGGGTCGCGGTGGGGCCTCTCTCCTAAAATCGTCCACTGGATATATATAGCAGTAGTTCGTCCTATACTGCTATACGGCATTGTGGTATGGTGGACGGCAACTGACAAACTAACCATCACCAACCTACTAACAAAGGTTCAGAGAACTGCCTGCCTGAGCATAAGCGGAGCCTTAAGGACTACAGCGACCGAGTCTCTACAAGCCCTACTCCATATACTGCCGATTAATATTGTGGCGAGAGAAGTTGCAACCAAAGCGGCAATAAGATTAAACTGCCTATCAATGTGGAGGTACAAAACCTACGGTCACATGAGAATATCAAAGTGTAGTGCTATGGTAACCGACCGAGTGGACTATATACCAACGGTGTACACCTTCGAGAGAAATTACATCACTATGATTCCCGCGAGAGATGAATGGGTTGGAAGAAAACCAGGTAATAGAAACCATCTCCAATTTTACACGGATGGTTCGAAGCTTGATGAAAAGGTTGGCTTCGGAGTACACTGTGCAGAGCTTAGATTGGATATAGCTCACAGACTACCAGATACCTGCAGTGTCTATCAAGCCGAAATAATGGCAATATGGGAAGTAGCCAAGTGGCTGAGTCGCAACATAGTAACCAACACTGGCATTGTCATTTACTCGGACAGCCAGGCTGCCATCAATTCTCTGGAGGCAACATCCCTAAATTCACAAACAGCCCTCGACTGCCGCAGATCTCTTAACGAGATGGCTGAGCAGTTTAACATACACCTCATATGGGTGCCTGGGCATAGGGATATCCCGGGGAACTGCAAAGCCGATGAACTTGCTAGGAAAGGGACGACATTACAAATTCTCAAAGAATTTGCATATATTGGTGCGCCACTATCCACGTGCAAGCTTTGGCTTAGGCAAGAGGCAATCAGGCAGTCCAACGAAAGATGGACAGAAATCGGCACCTGCAGGGTAGCTAGACAAATCTGGCCAAGGTATGACCTGAGAAGATCAAAATATCTCCTCGCACTAGAGAGGCAAAGATTGTCTACGTTAGTATCAGTTCTGACGGGGCACTGCTTGATCGGCGAACACGCCAAAAGATTGGGTATTGACTCTAATGACTTCTGCAGAAGCTGTGGAGATGAGGAAGAAGTGGAGAGCATTGAGCACTTGCTATGCGACTGTCCCGCTCTGAGTAAACGACGACTGGACATACTGGGGTCGGCTGTTCTAGGCAGCCTAACAGATCTTTCCAGTACCGATATTCGTAATATCGACAAATTTGTATATCAAACAGGTTGGTTTCGATGAGGGGCATTTCAGCCCGTGGTAACACTAGGGACCTAAACTGGTCTATGTGAGCTTGTATAAAAAATACGGCTGCCACCCTAACCTAAACCTAAACCTAGCCTTGTCCGTCTGTTCGTCCGTCCATCCGTCCGCCTGTTTTAAACACGCTACAATCTATAACACAGGGTACGGCAAACGTCGCGAAGGGATTTGAAAAATTAATAACTTTTCTAATTTAATTGTTCCCCCTTTTTCTTTTTTAGGACTTGTAAAATAAATCTGGGAGATTAATCATGGAAAGTTACAACGTTATCCAACGAACCAAAATCATAAAATTTTATTTTGAACATCATCGATCAATAATTCAAACTCAACCAGCCTATCGTCGTCATTTTAATGTGCGGAATTCACACTCCGAAACAATGATTCAACGCTTAGTGACGCGATTTCGGGAACAAGCTCAGTGAGGTTTCTTCCACGAAGCGGAAGACCACGTTCTGTAATTAATGTAGGAAATATTCAATATTATCCATGGTGGAGGGTACATAAAATTCGGCCAGGCCGAACTTAACGCTTTTACTTGTTTTATTTAGCCTCGCCGTATCATTTTATTAAAACAGAAACGACATACATGGCAGACACTATAGTTTTGTCTTTGAATAATTCTCATTGAAAATATTGCCCAAGTATTTTTAATGATAATCACTATAAATATATATGTATTAAAAAGTGTCAACCATCGATATTTAATAAAAAAAATTGTGTACCATATGCGCAAACCCCCCAAACCAAAATCCTGCCAGGTGTGTATGTTACGTATGGACTCCAAAACGGCTGGACCGATTTTGATGAACATTCGCATCGGTCCAATGGGTTTGGCACTGGTCATATGAACCAAGATTTGAAATCGAGATATCTTGAACAATTTGTTAGCGAGAGTTTTGTAATTGTGTGTATATGGATTTGGTGGAAGTCTACGTGATTAGTCAAAAAATGGGTGGAATCGGACTAATGGGCGTGGCCCCGCCCATATAAGCCAAATTGTAAAAATGTGATATCTTGCACAATTTGTTAGCGGGAGAGCTGGTAGTCTACGTGATTGATCCAAAAATGGGCGGAAACGGACTAATGGGCGTGGCACCGCCATTGGCATTGTTTTCTTCGTTAGGATGATAGCTTTCAAGAAATGGGACAAACATTTTTCTTGCGTTTTTTTATAGTACATATTCAGTAATCAGCATCCCTCGTGCATGCACCAACTTCAAACTTGAAAACAACAATAACGATCTTGAGCCTAAGTGCAAAAACAAAAATCGCCCTTATTCCAGTTGGCGTCGTCGACGTCGTCACATCATTTTCGTCATATCTATGAAGTTCTAGCTTTGTCATCTTTCCGCCAAAACGAATGTTTTTGGTATCCATGAGCTAACAAAAACCCTTTTTATAACTTAAAAATATTTTAAACAAGTAAGAATGTTTCAGTCGGGTAAACCGACTAAGGTATACCCTCACTTTGTGAGTAATGTAATATTGAATATTACACAAGTTATTCTGTCAATTTTTGTGGGAGGTACCAGAAGGGGTTTAAGAAATACACCTATATTTCGCTGAACAGTAGATACTTTAAATACATTGTACTGTGCCGAATTGTAACCGTTTATATGGACTGGTATATTAACGTTGAGATATTAAATTGTGGTATAATTTGGCCATTTTGTGTGGGAGGTACAAAAAGGGGGGTGGTGATATCGCTCATTTTTCACTGGACTATAGGCATTATAAAAGCATTACACTGTACAAAATTTCAAGTAATTGTATACACTGATATTAATGTTATAAACTGTTAACTTTTGGTGCAAAATGGTGCATTTGTGTTGGAGATACCAAAAGGGGAGCGGCAATAACGCCCAGTTTTCACTGGACTGTAGGCACTATAAAAGCATTACACTGTACAAAATTTCAAGTATTTCTAAACACTGGTATTAATGTTATAAGCTTTTAACTTTTAGTGCAAAATGGTGCATTTGTGTGGGAGATACCAAAACGGGCGTGGCAATTTCGCCCATTTTCCTCGAGTTGATAGCGACTAACAAACTAATACTATGTGTGTAATTTCAGAAGATTCGAATACGTATAATAGCAGTTATTAAAGAATCAATATTTCACAACATTTTAACCCTTTGTGGGGGAGGTAACAGAAGGAGTGGACCAATATGGCCCATCTTCAAACTTAGCTGGAGATAGAAAAAAATATTACCACATACGAAATGTGAAGTCAATCGGTTACTCCTTTCGAGAGTTATCGTGCGCACCAGCCAGCAGACAGACAGACAGACGGACGGAACATTGCTCATTCGACTTAAAATGACCCAAAACGGATTTCCGCCGAACATACTTGGGGTCTTAGGTCACTCCTTCGATGTGTTACACTTTTTTCCGTAGCAAATGATATATACCCTCGTCACACTAAAGTGAGGGAATAAAAATTTCAAAATTTATGAAGTCGTCAATCTAAACAGTGTCGACTAAGAATCGACGTCGAGTATGGGCGAATATGTACTATCAAAGCAGATCGAATAAAATAAAAAACAAAAACAAGAAGAAATGGTGGGCACGACCAAATACGTTGTTGTTGCATAGTCAACTACAGCAAAATATTCGTGTGAATTCTTTAGATTGTAATTATTTTTTATACCCTCACTTTAGTGTGACGAGGGTATATATCATTTGCTACGGAAAAAAGTGTAACACATCGAAGGAGTGATCTAAGACCCTAAGTATGTTCGGAGGAAATCCGTTTTGGGTCATTTTAAGTCGAATGAGCAATGTCCGTCCGTCTGTCTGTCTGTCTGTCTGTCTGTCTGTCTGTCTGTCTGTCTGTGTGTCTGCTGGCTGGTGCGCACGATAACTCTCGAAAGGAGTAACCGGTTGACTTCAAATTTGGTATGTGGTAATATTTTGATCTATCTCCGGATGAGTTCGAAGATGGGCCATATTGGTCTACTCCTTCTGGTACCTCCCACACAAAGGGTTAAAATTTAGTGAAATATTGATTCTTTAATAACTTCTATACTACTTATTCGAATGTTTTGAAATTCTGCACATAATATTAGTATATTAGTCGCTATTAACTCGAGAAAAATGGGTGAAGTTGGCATGCCCCTTTTGGTACCTCCCACACAAATGGACCATTTTGCATCAAAATTTAACTGCTTATAACTTTAATACAAGTGTATAAAAATGCTTGAAATTTTCTACAGTATAATGTTTTTGTAGCGCCTATAGTCCGGTAAAAAATGGGCATCATTGTACAGCCCCTTTTGGTACCGCCCACACAAATGGCCCGTTTCGTACCAAAGTAAACGGCTTGTAACTTTAATACCAGTGCATACAAATACTTGAAATTTTGTACAGTGTAATGCTGTTGTAGTGCCTATAGTCCTGTAAAAAGTGGGCGTTATCACCCCGCCCCTTTTTGTACCTCCCACACAAAATGACCAAATCATACCAAAATTACATAGCTCGTAACTTTAATATACCAGTGCACACAAACGCTTATAGTTCAGCACAATGCAATTTATTTAAGAATGTACTGTACCTGTACCGAAAAATATGTGTATTTGGAAAACCCCTTCTGGTACCTCCCACACAAATTGACAGATTTATTGGTGTAATGTTATATATTACATTACTCACAAAGTGAGGGTATACCTTAGTCGGTTTACCCGACTGAAACTTTCTTACTTGTTTTCTAATTGTTTTCACGGCAGTGGCTAAACTTCCGTTTCTACGTGAAACTGATGTTTTCGGCATTTCTAACCCTTAAATCCTATCACGGCATTATCGAGCTTATACTTCAAAAAAATGGTCCAAACACTAAAGGTAACTTCCATGAAAATTGGAATTTTAGAAACAAAATTTAAAAAAAAAAAACTTCCATGAAAATTTTTTGATTTGGCTTCATTAAATAGTATGGATCAATCTATAAAAAAAATATTTAGGTCTCGGACACAAAACTAAATTTTTTTGCATAGTGTAATATCTGGCGAACAAAAAATTACAGATCATCACGATTTTTTTCCGATGCCATACAATATTTTTTTTTTTATTTTCAACGTAAAAATATAAAATGCTCATTTTTTCCCAAAAATATTTTATAAAAATGAATTTTTTGTATTTTTAAGAATTCGAGAAAAATACAGGGTTGTTCTCTCGATAAGCGTTGGCGCTCTTTTTTTAAATACCGGTACAAATTATAATTGAAAAATCACATGTTCAGATATTAATAATACTCGTATATAAATGGTGGTTAAATTTTAAGGGCCCATGTTGATTTTTAATAAAACACAAATTATTTAGGAAATTATTGCCATTTCTTTTTATTATGAAAGTATTGGTATGGTTCAATTATGTATGGAAGAAACTATCGGCCAAGTGGCAGCCGCGACCTCGGCGGCACACCTCCATCCGATGGTCCAAATTTTCGATGACGCTGAGGCATAATTGAGGTTCTATGCCGTTAATGTGCCGAATTATATCATCCTTTAGCTCTTGAATTGTTGCTGGCTTATCGACGTACACCTTTTCTTTAAAATAACCCCAAAGAAAGAAGTCCAACGGTGTCAAATCACATGATCTGTCATCGCCACGAAGTGAGATAACACGGCCATTGAATTTGTTGCGCAAAAGAGCCATTGTTTCGTTAGCTGTGTGGCAAGTGGCACCGTCCTGTTGAAACCACATATTGTCCACATCCATATCTTTCAAGCCGGGCCATAAAAAGTTCGTTATCATTTCACGATAGCGAACACCATTCGCAGTAACTGCCACTCTTTGTGGGTGCATTGGTTTTTGACAATCACTCTTGGATTATCATTCGCCCAATGCGGCAATTCTGCTTATTGACGAATCCACTGAGGTGAAAATGTGCCTCATCACTGAAGATGATTTTCTTCGAAAATTTATCATTTCCTGCCACCATTCTGACCATTGACGACGTTTTGAATGGTCAATAGGCTTTAGTTCTTGAGTCAATTGCACCTTGTAAGTGTGTAAATGCAAGTCTTTATGCATAATGTTCATCAACGACGAGCGTGAGAGGTGCAATTGTTGGGCACGACATACAAAAAATTTGGAATAATTTCCCTAATAAACGAATTGTATACATCTATTTTCCGACGTACATTTAAGGCAGTTTAGTTTTTGGTCGATTTGCACATACAACAATTGACTTTGGTGCCCTCTCGTGGTGCCAAATTATATTGCTATTATTTATCTTAATTGGTTTGATATATGAATACCAATTTTACCATTATTTGAGCCAATACATTATTATCGTTTTTTGTCAATGGGACAGAGCACTGTGCGCCCTCCCTTCCTTTTCTTGGTCCAAGCACATCTCTGTCATACACAACAGCACCAAAGTTGAAGACAATTGGTGCAATGATTTTCCAGATATTACATTTTACTCTTTACTCTTATCTAATTCCGCCCATTTTTTCAAGATCGCACACTTATGCATTAAATATGTATGTATATCTTAACAAACTAGCGCACGAAAAGTTGCAATTGGAGAACGATTATTTTGATAATAAAACTGAATAATTTGTAAACGTTGTTTTGCGTATTTCTCTCCATTATGAAATTGTAAACACAACTGAATACAATGAAAAACAAATGACAGATCATGACATATTACAAATGGCCGAAACGTCACTTCAAAATCATATCATCCCTATTGGAAAGCCGGTTACATTATTTGGCGCTATTTTTTTTGATTTAAGTTTTTTGAAGTTGTTAATAATTCGTGTTCGCATTTGTTTTACTTTTGCTGTCAAGAAATTGTATTTTGACATATCATTTAAAAAAATGCATTCTTTGCAATACAGAGGCAAAAATTGTATAATTAATATAAATGGTATACTCGTATAGGTATAAAACGAACGAAAGCACAAGAACTGATCAGGCTTAAATCAAGTATTATCAGACTTAAATTTTCTTTATTGAAGCCCGGTTAACACTCAAATCAAACCCATAAAATGTTTAAGATTAAGAATTCAGGGTTTAAAAATCCCTACTTGATTAAATTTTTTGTACTTGGTTTAAGAAAAACCGTACTTACCGTATTTTTGATTCAAGTACAGATTACTCAATTTTTTTTCTGTGTACGCGCGTGGCGATGTCGTATATTTTCTACAGGTTCTTACATATTGCTGTCAAAAACGTACACGCTGAAAAAAATCGCTTTTGTAGTATATTGTCTCAAACATATTCTGCTTGAAAAATATAAATATTTAGAGTACACTAGAAATATATTATATTTGGCACTCAAAAATTTTATATATTTGGCAAGATGTGGTTCTAAGCAAATCTTTGTTTCAGTCCTAATATTTTTATTTGGGACTCTTAATTACGAAACAAATATTTAATTGCATTTCTTCATGTTCTTTATTTGCAAATCCGATATTCGGATATTAGCGATCATACAAATACAATTTATACATGTATTATAAATTGCATATAATAATATATAGTTATTCAGAAATGTTTACATAGTTCTCTATTTTTTGCAGCATATAGTAGATTTTGTTCATCTTGATAGCGCGCCCAATCCTTAGTATTTTTCAGCCAGGAAAGTTCTCGTCTGCCTCTCGAACGTCTTCCTTCAATCCTCCGATGAGAATTTTTTGTAAACATTTTTCTAGTTTTGATATTTTTAATAAGTTGTCGGTTTACGTCTGTATTTCTAAAATGCGTCTGATTTGCCCGTGAATAATCTTGTGTATTATTCTAAGAAATATTTTTAATGCATGGGACATTAAACTAATCAATCTATATTCATTGCACTTTCTCGCATTGGATTTACTTAAGCCATTCGCGAGGATATACACCGGTGTCATAAATATAATTAAAAAGTCTAACATGTAGAATAATATTGTCACCACCTATAAGTTTCAAAACTTCGGAGGGGATTTCATCAGGCCCTGTTGCTTGCCTTTCCTTCAGCGCGTTAATTGCGTGTTCGACTTCAAATCTAGTGATTTGTGTTCCAGACATCTCTGTAATAAATTCGTAAGCCGATCTTTCCTCATCATTAAATAGTTTTGCTACATAATCTCTCCAAATGCGTTTTTTATCCGTCACTTCGAATACAGCCTCATTATTATCGTCAAATAATTGCATTATTTATTAAGTATGCAAATTACATCAATACCTTAATTTTAAGACAAAGAAAAATGCAATTTTTTGAGATAAATGATCGGATGTTTATTTCGTAATAAAGAGGAAGGTATGACGTTAATAATGAAAAACAACATCAGCCAAATGGCCACCACGACCACGCTTACAGGACGATATCCTTTTCATGAAATCTTCCATAACCAAATCGCAAAGTGGCTGCCCTATGTCTTCGATAGCCTCACGAATTCTATATTTGAGATTTGGCGTAGACCTTATCTTTCACGTGGCCCCAAAGGAAGAAGTCGCAAGGTGTTAAATCACAAGATCTCGGTGGCCAATTGTGATCACCTCTTCGAGAGATAACACGGTCCGGAAACTTTTCCTGTAATAGAGCAATGGTTTCATTGCTTGTGTAGCACGTAGCGCCGTCTTGTTGAAAGTAAACGTTGTCCAGATCAATACCATCCAACTCCGACCATAAAAAATAATTAATCATCTCTCGATAGCGCAATCCATTCACCGTAACTGATCCAACCTCATTTTCGAAAAAATAAGGTCCAATGACCCCGCCGGACCTTAAACCGCACCAAACAGTCACACAGTCAAACAGGATGGAGAGGCTTCTCAACAATAACTCTTGGGTTTTCCGAGCCCCAGATGCGACAATTTTGCTTGTTGACGTAGCCACCGAGGTGGAAATGGGCATCATCAGTCAAGATGATTTTTCGATGATTTTCGATTTTTCGAATTTTAATAATTTCAACGCGTTTTTGAATCGTGTATGTATCGTTCTATTTTTAGTAATGGCGTAGTTTCTACTTGTCAAATGTCAAAGAATAAAAGCTTCAAAAGTGACAGCTACCGAAATACCGGGTGATTCAAAATAACACCTGTTGTTGGAAAACCCTTTAAATAGAAATTACAAATTAGTGCTTTAAAACAAAATTTATCATTATTAGAAACGTCATTAGAAACGAAAAATGACGTAACAACAAGAAAAGTGTGAATTACGTTTTTGTTGGATTACGATACACTGCATCAAAATACACGTCCTTTTTTGCGACCTACTATCAAAAATGTCGAATTTATTAACCAAATTCAAAATGGCCTAACAACAGATTATTGCATTTTTTCATAGTTGAAAATTCCTATATCACGCAATTTTCACGAACAATCATGTTTGTGGGAATTTATATATGCATCAATATGTTTAGGTATTTTCCTGAAAACCCCGTTTTTCTTACGACAAGATTTTTCATTTTATTTAGTTTTTTGCTTCTCCTGTAAAATTTTCAAATATGATGATAGGCCGCTCTCGTTTCTGATGACGATATGTAATTTTAAATTGCAATGAAAAATTATATTCGAAAAAACAGCAAAGTTTTGAAAAGTTTTTAAACAAAATATGTATATTTGGAGAAGTTCGAAAACAATAATTTTATTTGTATATAAACACATATTTTATTTCAGAAAATTAGTTTGCAAATATATTTTGTTGTAGTATATTAAAATACAAACATTTATTTGCTCAGGAATATAAAATACTTAAACATTTGAGTTCCAAATATATTTTCTTTCGATTCAAACATGTCCAAAAATGTGATTTTTCCCGTGTACATACGAGAATTAAAGCCAATGGTTTTCAGACATTTGGATTTCAGTAATGAACCACGCCCACTGATCTAGTGTTTCCCATTTATTGTTTGGGTGGTGAATACTTCAGCCATTTGACTGAAGTGTCCAAACCAAATTTGGAAAAAAAGGTGAAATGGTTTTCCAGATATTTCGTTTTCAATAATGGAGTCGCACTTATCTGATATCTCACACTTTATGTTGAGTCACGCACAATGCAGGCAAATGCATTCACACTAAATTTCAGGACATTTGGTAAACCATTCGAGGGTTATCGTGCGCAGCAGCCTGACAGTCAGACGGACGGTAAACTATTGATTCTCTAATAACTTATATAACACGTATCCAAATCCATTGTAATTTCATACTTACTAATAGTTTATATGTTGTTATCATCTTGAGAAAAATGGAAGTGACCTCAGCTCTTTTGGTGCCTCCCACACAGGCACCATTTTGTACAAAAGGCTTTAATACCAGTGCAATTCCGTACAATGTAATGCTTTAATAGTGGCTACAGTCCAGTAAACATTTGGCTTTATTGCCACACCCCTTTGGGTACCTCATACACAAAATGGCCAAATCATGCCAAAATTTAATGTTCATAACATTAATAGCAGTGCACATAAACATATCCAATTCGGTTCAGTATAATGTCTTTGACGTATCTGCCGTGCAGCGCAAAATAACATATTCATCCAAACATAACATTCCCATAACTTCTGCAGCAATTTTCTAAATATTTTCACATTTGTATTTTAGACAAAATTTCCAATGACTATAGACTATAGAAGAATGAAAATTTTTTCAACATTCTGCCATCTCCCACCCTCTGTACCATATTACATTACTCACAAAGTGAGGGTATCCTTAGTTGGTTTACCCGACTGAAATTGTCTTACTTGTTTTTTCCCTAAGTTATGATATTTACTACAGTTTCTCAACTGTTATTGTATACATCGAAAAGAAATATTACACTTCTTTCAGAAAATTCGGTTATTGGAACTAAAAATAATTTTTTTCAACCAATTTATGTTTGTAGTAAAAGAAATGTAATGAAATAAATTAAATTTCCACAGAAACTCCAGCGTTACGAGTTTCTGTGGAAAGATTTAATTCTTTGTGTGTAGTTGATTTGTTGCTTTTTGGAACCTTTAATAAACTCTGTACTCTTATAAAATTAGTTTTTGAATAATTTGAAAGATTTAGGGTGATTTTGAGTGGTCGTGACAAATTGTGAAACTTAAATGTCTACACTTGCCGATGCATTTAGGCTTCAAAATTCATTAAAACTTTAATCGAAAGCATAAATTGACCAATAAGGGAATCGTCACTGGCATTTCGTTTAAGTTATTCATCCGTATAGGTAAGATATGTCAAAGGGTAGAGCTTGTAACAGCTGGAACAAGTAATGACCGCTGGTGAAGTAATCTTTCCCTGGTGAGTGGTGAGTAACATTAAAGTGTCTCAACCCTTAAACTTCTTCATTATCTCCTTTGAAGGAAAGCAACAATCTGTGCCCCATATTCGTAAGTGAAGGAAAGGCTATTCAAAATAAAATATTTATGAGACATAAAACAGTCTATCCCATCGTTAATAAATCTCGGCGCTTACTTTTAAATAATACCATACAAATTCCCAAAAATTATGTTTCCCCAAACACCGATGACTTCACTGTGCCTTTGCAATGGGTACAATGTAAAACCCCGTGTTATGCCAGGCTATCTATAGAGTATGTATGTATATATCCCTGACATCACTCATTAATGTGACCCATAGTCTGACCAAGATTTAAATCGTTTTCCCCGTTGTTGGTATTCGTTCGCTTCATTATTGGGTGCATCTCCTTTTTTCCTGTTGGATGTACGTACTCCATCTCTCGGGTTCTGGTAGTTGTTATTTTTAATTTGCCCACACAGTTGGTGACCTCCATTATAAAATAAATTAACATTGAGCCCAGTCGGGCTAGGCATTCCATGTATCCTGCATCGCAGCGCGCCAATGGCGAAAACAACAGCGACAGCCGATGACGACGACAACGACGACAACGACGCCGCCACTCAGCCAGTGAAAGTAAGCACACGTTCGACAAACGAGAAACGATAACAACCGACAACGGGGAGGACGAATGACATCGAAGGACCATCAAGCGACAAAACGTTACAACGGTAATGACAGCAAATCCTTTAATAAGTAATCACTTTGTTTTAAAGCAAACTCCGGCTCCTGCTCCTGCTCACGACCATGCTCGTGCCCATGCCTAGCTCGCGCGTTAGCATTACCCAGTTCATTGCCTGTTCCTTTCTGTTCGCTTCGCTTGGATACATTTATATGTTTATAAGTATGCAGGTGTGTAATCGGGCGGGGGTTGGCTGTTTGTGTGGTAACGTGTGCACTAAACCGGTCTTCGTGTTCCAAAGTTCCCCGGCATTCTTTGTTGGCATTGTCATTGCCGCACACTGCTGTGTTGTGAATGTGGGTCCTTTTGAGGTTATGTTTTTATTTTGCATTCTAATCGTTTGAAAATATGTTGTGTTTTCTTATGTTCTTGCTGGTTGTACGTATTCCCCACCGCAGCTAACGGGCATCGTCTACATTTTCACTGAAGTTGTCCTACCTCTACAATAGGGATGCCAAGCAAAAGTAGGCATTTAAAATGACCCAATCGCGGGCTTTTAATTCAGCTTGGGCCATGGAAAAGAAAAATGTTTCTTTATTACAAACCGACTCATGTATAATCGAACTGGACACTAACTGGGCACGACCAAGAGTATTGACTCGGTCCCTTATATGACAATTGCAATATACATACAACTAAGTACTTGGAAGTAACGTTGGATCAGAAACTGAACTGCAAGGACCATATGCATAAAAAATAGTCAACTCAGCAGTAAAATGTTGCTCGTAATGCAGAAAAGCTCCGGCTTTAAACTGGGCATTCAGCACAAGCATGACACACGGACTTTGGCAACAACAACAATTGAATAAAATAAAAAAATATAATTAATTTTTCATTAGGGTCAATTATTCTTATTATTCTAATCTTTTTCTTGACTCAATACATATTTAATTAGAATAAATAAGTTCTTAGAACAACTTCATTACAAAGTAAGACAATATGTCTGAGACCTAAAACTTGTTTTTGTAGATTGAGGCAATTTTCATGGAAGCTACCTTTAGTGTTTGGATCATATTTTTTAAAGTAAAGGCGCGATAGCGCCCTGATTCCGGTTGTATTAAAACGGATTCCATTTATATTAAATGGTTAAAAGACTTGATTTTGCTCTCAAATATTTTTTATTGTACTCTAATAAAATGTAGGGTAAAAAATCGTACAAAATTAATAACTATATACAATACATATATGAAACTTTTATAGATAACTATGAAAATAACATATATCTCAAAATAAAAGTATATGTCAGGGTGTTTGTTTAAATAATAGTATTAATTAATTGCCTTTATAAGTAATGTTTCATGCTTTCCTATCAGTAACCAGTAAGACAAAGCAAAAATCGGGTGGAGTAGACTATATGACGACTCGCTGAATGTTGGGGGTAGCATCCGTAAAATATGTATACGAGGAGCTGGGCTGTCAAGTAATTGCATTTGCTTCACCGTTTTATAATAAACTATAACTATTATTCTATAACAATCTAAAGCCAGGACAATATCCTAGTTAAGAGCCCGTAAGGAAAGGCTAACGTCGGGCGGTGCCGACTATCTGATACCCAACACCACTCCAGTAAGATTGGATAACAGTGAAATCAACTAAAATTTGTTTACACAATTTAGCTTAATCGCACGAAACATATATATGGGTGCTATATCTAAATCTTCGTGCGGAGTTTTTACGATTTCTCCCATCGAACGCCTCCCCAGGTGGTGGATAGGGGAACGCTCACCAAAATATATCCACCTCCCATATACAACCTACAAGTGCAACCCTACAATATGGCTTCATGACTATAGTCATGAAGGTATACAAGCAGGATATAGCTCCCAATGCGGAAGGTGAGTCGTCCACCGTGGTTGATACACGGCTTTTAAACTGCGGCAGTAAAATCAGGCAAAGCTCCAGGCCACGACTCAATTCCTGCCGAATGCTTCAAGGCAAACCTCAGAAAGATAGCAGACCTTTTTCAACCTCTCTTTCACAAAATATGGAATGAGGAATATATTCCCAATGAATGGAAGGAATCCATCATTATAAAATTGCCAAAAAGGGTGACCTCAGAAATAGAAACAATTGGAGGGGTACAATATCAATAATTCTGTCGGTAACCAAAATATCTAACCAAATAATACTAAGCAGAATATCTGAAACTCTTATCGCACACATCTCAAATACACAAGCCATATTCCGACGTAACAAAAGCTGTACAGGCCACATAAACACAGTACGTATCGAACAGTCTGTTGAGCTAAATTCGAGTCTATATCTAACGTTTATAGATTTCGAAAAAGCTTTCGATTCTCTGGTACGAAACCATATATGGAAAGCCCTGGAATCAAAAGGAATCCCCAGAAAGATAATAAATATAATAGAAAAAAGTTATGAAGGATGACTTTGTAGAGTGATTCATGATGGCCAGCTAAGCGACCCATTCCCCTCACTTAGTGGAGTAAGGCAAGGATGTGCACTATCACCGCTGTTGTTTATCACTACGCTGGACCTTATTTTACAAATCGTAAATCAAGACAACAAAGTTCGCTTTGTTTACCATTCAAGCCCCAGGTAATGGCTTGAATGGTAAACAAAGCGAACTAGCATATGCAGTCGATATTGTACTTCTTTCCAATAGATTTCAATATTCGCAAGCATCTACCCTTGAAAATGAGGCTATGAAAATAGCGCTGAAGGTGAATAGCAGCAAAACAAAAAATTTAAGAATATACGCAAACTGCAGCAATGCCTTATTCCTCAACAATACCCAAATCCAACAAAAGTTGCAGAGATTGCAGAGTTGCAGATAGATGTCTGCGGAATATATTGCGTATCTGGTGGCGAAGAACAATTAGCAATGAGCGTTTATGGCAAATAACGAACCAAGAATAAATTTAAACTGAAATACGTCGCAGAAAATGTGGATGGTTGGGTCATACCCTACGAAAGGGTGTGAATGATGTAACACATGCTGCTTCGGAGTGGAACCCACAGGGTAACAGAAGGAGGGGGCGCCCCAAGCCATCATGGCGCAGATCAATAGCGAAGGAGACATCTAAATCTTTTAGCGAACTAAGAACTATAGCTAGATATACATAGAAACCAGTAGAAGATATATTTATTTATTTATATGAATTACAATACAAAGTAAATTTATATTCTAATTTTAAGCTTCAGGGAAAAGCCGGGTTACAAAGACCATATGGCTTAATTTTGCAGCGACAGACCAGAGCCTCTGGTGGGGATCGAACCCACGACCCTCAAACTCATAGGCGAGTACGCTACCAACTCGCCTACTGGGGCGCTCCAATGTGGAAGATATATATAAATACTCTTTGTGAATAGGCTAAGTTGGAATATATATTGTACTACAACATGCTAATAATAATATATCTAAATCTGAACCGATTTTTTTCAAATTCGGCCATGTTGCAAGAAACTCTACCATCCTAAATTTCAAAACGATTGGGTGTAAATTACAGCTTCTATAGGGCTATAGAGTCAAGTCGGACGAAAAATATATATGGGAGCTATACTAAATCTGAACCGATTTTCTTAAGCAATATTGGTCCATGGATCAAGAAACTATTCATATTCTTCTTAGAAATTAGTTAGTTAATTAGATATATACTATAGTATCACATTTCTTTGTGCAATAATGACTTATAAAGCCTAAACATCTTAATAAAAACCAGTAAGGAAAGGCTAAAGTCGGGCGGTGCCGACTATGTAATACCCTACACCACTCTCGTAATATTGAATAACTCTGATATATACATTTTGTAATTCATGTATAAATTGTTTACATAAATTTACTTTTGGAACATTTTATACTTAAATAATACCCTGTACCACAGTGTGGTGTAGGGTATAAAAACGATTGGATCTAAAGAGCCAAATCGGATGAAACATATATATGGGAGCTATAGCTAAAACTTTACCGATTTTCGTCAAATTCGGCAGTGTTGGTTCATGAATCAAGAAACTCTACCATTCTAAATTTCAAAACGATTGGATGTAAAATATAGCTTCTATAGAACTAAAGGGCCAAATCGGACGAAACATATATATGGGAGCTATAGCTAAATCTTAACCGATTTTCTTCAAATTCGGTAGTGTTGGTTCATGGATCAAGAAACTCTACCATTCTAAATTTCAAAATGATTGGATGTAAAATACAGCTTCTACAGGACTAAAGGGCCAAATCGGACGAAACATGTATATGGGAGCTATAGCTAAATCTTAACCGATTTTCTTCAAATTCGGTAGTGTTGGTTCATGAATCAATAAACTCTACCATTCTAAATTTCAAAACGATTGGATGTAAAATACAGCTTCTTCAGGAGTAAAGAGCAAAATCGGACGAAACATATATATGGGAGCTATAGCTAAATCTCAACCGATTTTCTACAAATTCGGCAATGTTGGTTCATGGATCAAGAAACTCTACCATTCTAAATTTCAAAACGATTGGATGTAAAATACAGCTTTCATAGGACTAAATCGCCAAATCGGACGAAACATATATATGGGAGCTATAGCTAAATCTTAACCGATTTTCTTCAAATTCGGTAGTGTTGGTTCATGGATCAAGAAACTTTACCATTCTAAATTTCAAAATGATTGGATGTAAAATACAGCTTCTACAGGACTAAAGAGCAAAATCGGACGAAACATATATATGGGAGCTATAGCTAAATCTGAACCGATTTCAACCAAATTCAATAGCGATCTTAACAGCCGCAAAATACTCTAAACTGCAAAATTTCAGAACGATCGGAGTGAAATTGCGACCTGTAGTCGACGAACACCTTTACATGGACAGACGGACGGACTCAGAATCACTAGCTGAGTCGATTTAACGATGTCCGTCAGTCTGTCCATGTAAAGTTGTCCTTTAGTCCTATAGAAGCTGTATTTTACATCCAATCGTTTTGAAATTTAGAATGGTAGAGTTTCTTGATCAATGAACCAACATTGCCGAATTTGAAGAAAATCGGTTAAGATTTTGCTATAGCTCAGAAAGGAAATATAGAATGGCACAAAACATGGAAAAAGTAATTACAGGACAACAAGGATTCTACACCGAACGAGGAATGAAAATTCACACCAGAAAAAGCACTTGCATTATTTCTGGACTTAAAGCTAACCAAACATCAATATTCTCAACTAAGACTGCATGACCACACATTCCAAAGATTGCTACAATCTATAGAGTTTGAAGAGTAAAAAATGTATGGAAATTGCAATTTAACTCTGTACTGTGAATGGGTCTGTGATGGTTCATTTGGTCAAAAACTGTACGAACAAGCCTTAGACGAAGATATATCGGATTCAGATCTTTTTATGGTATCTCTTGTACCTCTGAGATTGAAGAAGCAGTTACAAGATTCATAGGCATCAACCACCAAAGCAAAAACATTAGACATTTGGGTAAATAAAACTCCATGTGGGTAAATAAACATGACTTAAAAAAATACAAATCAAACAATTAAAGATCTATTTCGTAAACTTGGATTAATCATAGATTAGCCAAAACAAGTTTATGGTAATAACAATGATGGTAATACAGCAATGACCTTTTTTGGTCTTAAGATTCAAAGTAATCCTGGATGTGATCAATTGCAATAAAGAAATAAATGCTGAGGCATTTGGAAATTAGATATACTTATGGAAATATATGTCATCAACCGTTCACAATATAATATATCATATCATATCATACAAAACAATTTACTACCAACGTGGGATCTTTCGGATGAAGTTCAAGAAAAGAGGAATAAATATTATAGGTGTTTCAGAGAGCATAATACCAGAAAAAATAGTAGAGAATGTGCCAATGAAGATTCGTTTAATATCCTCTTGGCAGCATCTGACCAGAGTTAAGAAAAAAATACCATGTGCAGATTCACACGAGACAATTTTTTCCAAGCAAGTGTCAAAGTTTGTAGGAGAGAGAGGCAGAGAGCTCTTTATGCCTGCCTATCTTTTTTGTGAAATTGTCTCGTGTGAATCTGGACTAAGGAACGGTTCGTTAGCGTTCTGTACGGTTCTTTCGTCGCGAACAGTACACTAACACAACCCACAAAAAAATACTCTTAAACAAAATTTTAGTCTTTCCCAGTGGGATAGGGGACTAGTACCGCACGTCTATATTCGCTAGGCCTTAAAGAACTACCACTACCACGCCCTGTGTAGGGCGTTTAGAAGCACATTTTGTTTTGCTGGCAGGAATTTCGGTTGATCTAAAAATATAATTCAAAACAATTAAATTTGTTGCATTATAAAAATACTTTACCTTGAATAAGTTTATCCCGTATTTTTAAGTTCATCTAAAATATAACTAAATACTCATTATCACCTTATAATTTCTTCTGTTCACCACGCCCAATAAGAAAAACAACTGAAGATCTGTTTTTTCTTTTTTAACAAAGAACTGCCAGTTGTGGTTGATTTTGTTTAACGGGATTTTTTAATGACGATGAAAAAATGTGTCGTAGAAAAAAACCAGATATGTGCATTACTTAGGGCTTTGGAATACGGTGGCGAATAGTGGGCACCGCTTAGTATAATAATCAAGGGTTTTAGTTCCTGGAGAAGGCGGTCTGCCTTTTTTACATGTCACATCCATAGTGATTTATAGAAATAGCAAATAAGAGCTAACCCCTGCACCCGACCTTTGTGGCGATGGCTTCATGTTATACCACTGGGTTGTGTTCGCGAAGTCTACCACTACCGTACGGTTCTTTAAAAACGGCGAGCGCTACTACTAAGATAACGTGCGGTTCACCGAACACTATCACTACGTCGTAGTGTTAGTGTTCTTTCGAACAGAATATACTTCGATTAGCGTTCTGTTCTTTTTATATTCGACACCACAAGCTACAAATATGAAGCAATCTTAATAAAAATGGGTACAGAGGCATTTCTTAACACAGGGACGATCCTTATTTAAAATGGGACATATCGGTCAAATCGTACAAAGGTCCTTTTCGACAAGACATATTTACGCTCTAGAGGACGCATTTTTTAGCCGATCATGCATAAATCAAAATATGTGTACTTTGTATTACATTCAATCGTGCCTAGTGAATATGAGGCAAATAAGTTCATATTTTGATATAGCACGCATATTAAACCTTTGTATGGAGGCTGTATCAAAATAAAACAAGTAAGAAAGTTCAGTCGGGTAAACCGACTAATGAATCCCCTCACCTTGAGTCCCAAAAAAATATTAGTAAATTTATTTATTTTTTGTTTTAATTAAATTAATATCAATTTAAATGGCGTTTTATAACTAAAGAGTATGTACTGGTATTAAAGTTATAAGCTGTTAACTTTTGGTTTAAAATGGTCTATTTGTGTGGGAGTGCCAATTACGGTCACTTTTCTTTCGACTCTAGGTGCTATAAAAGCATTGCACTGTACGAAATATCAAGTATTTGTATGCACTGGTACTAAAGTTAAAAGCTGTTAACTTTTGGTACAAAAGGTCCATTTGTGTGCCCATTTTTCACTGTAGATACTATTAAACGATTACACTGTACATAATTTAAGTATTTGTATGCACTGTTATTAAAGTTATAAACTGGTAACATTTGGTACAAAATGGTCCATTTGTGTGGGAGTTACCAAAAGGAGTGTGTCAATAATGCCTACTTTTCACTGCATTGCAGGTACTATTAAAACATTACACTGTACAAAATTTCATGTCATTGTATGCACTGGCAATAAAGTTATAAGCTATTAACTTTAGGATCAAAATTCTCCATTTGTGTGGGAGGTACCAAAAGGGGCGTGGAAACTTTACCCATTTTTCTCGGAGTAATAGTGACTAATAAGCTAATACTATGTGTAGTATTTCAGAGGATTCAAATAAGAAGTATAGCAGTTATTCAATAATCAATATTTCACTAAATGTCAACCGTTTACCAAATTTGAAGTCAATCGGTTACTCCTTTCGAGAGTTATCGTGCGCACCAGCCAGCAGACAGACGGACATTGCTCATTCGACTTAAAATGACCCAAAACGGATATCCGCCAAACATACTTAGGGTCATAGGTCACTCCTTCGATGTGTTACATTTTTGTCTCGTAGCTAATAATATATACCCTCCTCTATAAGGTGAGGGGATAAAAACGGTTCGACAAAGTCGAAAAAAGAAATTGGGTTTTTTTTTCAATTTTCAAAATCTGAAAAAGGTGAAAATCTTTAATACGAAAATTTTTTTTTTTTGCGCATTATGAGCAAATACGTAAAACGTTCACTCCATGTCAAACCGAACACCTTTTTTTGGGTCACCATTCCCGATTTCAAAATAAATTGGCATATCGATTCTCTGCTCAAAATGAAACATTTTATAGTTGGCGAATAAAGTTACATAACAATTTTCCAGATTTTATTAGCATCTGAAATCTGAGAAAATTAGAACATATTCTCAAAGGGCGTACGTTTCGAGATATGTATTTCACGAACGCGTGGACGGATTTTTACAAAATAAGGCTCATTTTAAAGGTCGTAAGCTATTTTTTTCATAGCAGGGATTTATGTTCGCGTCATTAACGTGTTTGAGTGCATACGATGCATCTACAAATTTAAATTGAATACATCAATGACACCAACTTATAATTCTGTGAAAATTGAAGTTGTTGAATTTTGGCCAATGGATTTTGATTCTGCTCTTCTGCATAATTTGTTTGGATGCCTGACCCTTAGAAGTATTACAACGTTGCACGATGGGAAAATTTTATGAAATATGCGAGCATAGGAATTTGAAAACATCTTTCATAATTCAATTTTTTGGGAATGTTGCGTTTTTGTGGAGAACATTAAATGAAAATACCTTCAAATTTTATGAAAATATCTCCAGCCGATTTCGAGTTATGACCATTCAAAGTTTGTCTTTTTTACTAAAAAATGCAAATAAAATTGCGATGACATAATGTATGTACTAAAATGCTGGCAGAATTCGCATTTGTTGGTGAAATGCGACCGGACTAAGGTAATAAAGATTTTAACATCTTCAAATGAAGAATAATTTAAAAGTAAATATACAGTTTTTTATTTTTCAAAAAAATATCCACACGAATTGGAATAAAACTTTTTTGGATCACGTGGGATCACTGCCATGTGACATAGAGAAGAGAGGTGACTTTGATGAATCCAACAGTACCTAGTTTATCTGCTGCTTTTTACGACACTGGCCGATTTTTGTACTTTCAATATGTGATTTTTTACTTAAAATATAGAAGTTATATGTGTGTGAGCTGCATCTTTCTATGAGTCGATTTTCCCAAAACATATTGACCGATTACACTATGCAACAAATGAACACTTTTTGAAAAATACACGGACTTGACAGTATAGGTTCGATTATACTATCAAAGGGTAGTATAACCCTATACTCGGTTTGGCGAAATTAGTGATCAATTTTTTTATGGGCCCCCAAAATTTCTGAAAATCAGTGGACCACTCGAAAAAGGTGTCATCAGCTTTTGTCCAACAACTAATTCCGACTTGGTGATACCGCTTAACTATGTTTGGCAATAATGTAGCTAAGAATATGCTGAACAAAGTTTCTTAGCATTTTTTGCGAAAAAAATTGTTTCCGGTACTTTTTTTTTTTGAAAAATGAAGGAAAAAAATATTTTTTTTTTCACTTTTTTCAGCATAACTTCCGGGGACCCGTAATTTTTCACTAGCAATGCTTGGCAAAATTGTAGCCAACGTAAATCTGAAAATTTTTTGTAAACATATCAATACAATCTGAACGTGTCTAGGCTCCCTAAATAGCTCAAAAAACCACATTGTACCCCAAAAATTTAAGTATTTCACTGTTATGTAACAAAAATATATTTTTTTGGTATAGGGCATGTACAGCAAATTTATAGAAAATATTAAGGCCACTTTTTTTTGGAACATTTTAACCCTCTAGCTCCCCAACATAACTGTAATTTTTAGCCCCATTTTAACAAACGTAAAAAACACCCCTTAAATGTTCGCCATAAGATTTTACTATATGAGTCGGAACACACCAAAGGCCAAATATTAACACAAAAACCCAAAAATCGGTCAAATTCCAGTCAACAACGCTCTTCACTGGTATCTTTATTGCTTCGACTACTAGATCGTACGACTAACATTGCTTCACGAACAGGAATTTGATCTTTTTTTGGTCTTTGTGTTATGTTTTGAGCTTTGGTGGGTTCTGACACATATAGTACAACTTTATGGCGAACATTTTTGTAGAACATTCCATCCCCTCTCACCCCATTTTAAGGGGTGCTTTTTACGATTTGTTAAAATGGGGCAAAAAATTACAGTTATGTGAGGGAGTTAGAGGGTTAAAATGTTCCACAAAAATATTGGGCTTTATATCTATATATATAAAAATGAAACGGTCCATCTGTGTAATGGCATCACGTCAGAACGGCTGAAGCGATTTGGATGATTTTTTTTTTATTCGATTCTAAATTTTCACGAGATGGTTTATATAGAAAAAAAATTAATTGGACAAAGGGGCGTGGTACCTCCCATACAAATCGCAGGTTAAAAATCCGATATTTCTGCTCCTATTATAGGTATAGTGCTGAAATTTTGTTTGTATGCATTTAATGGCAGATTATGTGAATTTTCCAAAAATGGGCGGAATCGGACCAATGGGCGTGGCCCCGCCCATATAAGCCGAATTTTGAAATTGAGATGTTTTGCACAATTTGTTAGCGAGAGTGCTGGAATTTTGTGTATATGTAAACGGTGGCAGTCTACGTGATTGGTCCAAAAATGGGCGGGATCGGACCAATGGGCGTGGCCCCGCCCACATAGACAAAATTTTGATATCTTGCACAGTTTGCTAGCGGGAGTGCTGCAATGTTGCGTATATGTATCTGGTGGCATTCTACGTAATTGGTGAAAAAATGGGCGGGACCGGACCAATGGGCGTGGCCCCGCCCATATAAGCCAAATTATGAAATTGAGATATTTTGCACAATTTTTTATCTAGAGTGCTGTCATGTTGTAGATATGTATCTGGTGACAGTCCACGTGATTGGTCCAAAAATTGGCGGGATCTGACCAATGGGCGGGCCACCGCCCATATAAGCCAAATTTTGAAATTGAATTATCTTGCTCATTTTGTTAGCGAGAGTGTTGAAATTTTGCGTATATGTATCTGGTAGCAGTCTACGTGATTGGCTTTCAAATGGGCGGAATAGGACCAGTGGGCGTGGCCCAACCCATATTTTGATATATCTTGCAAGTATTATATAGGAAATACATGAACAAAAATGCTCGGTATGCGATAATTACAGCTGCTCACTCCAATACAATCGCAATATGATAATGTGATGCAATATCAATGAAACAAGAATTTGGAAATTTTATAAGTATACATATCTATTTTCTGGACTTTCCACTGAATTCGGTATTTTTTCATTCAGTGAATTTATTACTAATACCAGTAAGGAAAGGCAGAAAGTCGGGCGGGGCCGACTATATAATACCCTACACCTCTCTAACAATGCGATAAGGGTCATTGCGATAATAATTTGGAATAATTGGTAAATGTATTTTGAACCGATAATCGCAAAATTAAGCAATATTCGTTCCTAAATTGAGAAAAATCTTTCTGGAGAACTTTGTAATGATCGGAAGTAAAGTACAACTTCTATAGCGCTTTGTAACCAAATCTGGAGGAACATATATATGGAGGTTATATATAAATCTGAATCGATTTTCCTAGAATACTCATTCATGTAAAATAGAAACCTGTTTCTGTCGAATTTCGTACTGATCGGATATAAAACACAGTCTCTACAGCGCTTACATGTCAAATTGGGGGTAACATATATATATGGGGGCTATATCTAAATCTGAACTGATTTTCTCCGAATTTTGCGGCATTCCTTAATGTAATAAGAAACCTCTTTCTGCCGAATTTCTTACTGATCGGATATAAAATACAGTTTCTACAGCGCTTGAATTTCAAATCGGGGGTAACATATATATGGGGACTATATCTAAATCTGAACCGATTTTCTCCGAATTTGGCAGTATTCCTTCATGTAATAACAAACCTCTTTCTGCCGAATTTCGTACTGATCGGATATAAAATACAGTTTCTACAGCGCGAATTTTGACATGGGCAGCGAAGCGCACCGGGCTCAGCTAGTTTTCTATAAAGTTGCTGTACATGCCTTATACCAAAAAATATATTTTTGTTACATAACAGTGAAATACTTAAATTTTTGGGGTACAATGTGGTTTCTTGGGAACTTTTTCTTTTTATATGAAGGTCAACCCGGTTAAATGAAGACCATCCTGATTCCTATCATTGTTTTGAGTTAGGCTTGCAGTGACAACTTCAGCGAGATGAGTAGTTGAAACCAATCCACCTCATTCTGATGAAGTGCTGGAAATATTCCATCCGGTCCCGCAGGAGAGAAGCTTTTGATCGCTTCTTTTACCATACAATCTTATATATTCGTAATAGGTACTTGATGCAACACATTTTCGTTATGTAACTGTTCCTCTGTTGGTCCGATTTCCTCTATAGTTTCCATTATTTTACCCGTGCTATCCACCAGTGTTTCGATCTGCATTTAAGATTTGAGATGAACATTTTTATTTTAGACATGTTCACAGAAAAGTCTACAGGAGGTACGTTTCGACGATCTAATGAGGGACGGACATTGTTCAAATAACTTAATATGGTCCACGGATATCCGCCAAATATTTTGGGGTTCTTAGGTCACTCCTTTGATATGTTACACTTTTGGCCCGCAAAAGAGCTATAATTTTTACATTTATCCATAGATTTTTTCAAACAGGCAGTGGTTTCTTCATTAGGATGCCAACATTCAAAAATAACGCCAGCAAAAAAATCTAATAGTTTTAAGGACAGTTACTATCCTTCTGTTTCTATGCGAAAGTGGTATTCGCAACATTTGTAGCCCTCAAAATTGGAATTTTAAAAAAATTAACCAACTATTTTTTTATATTTTTATCGTGTTTAGGACACCATATTACACCAGAGCATTTCAAGCAGAGACATTGAGCAAAGTTTTTGTAAACAAGTGTTATCGTTACGTTATGTCCAGGTCCATATCCTAAACTTCTGGCCACAAAAAGTCCGTTATCATCTCGCGATAGCGAACACTTTTCAAGGTAACTGCTTGGCAGAAGTCATTTTCGAAGAAGGGCACCACACTCGTGATGCCCTTCCCAATCCTAAATTTTCCCTAAATAGTGTCCTTTAGGTTTAGGTTAGGCCATTCATGTGGTCAGCGACACCCGTTGAGAATTTAGCTACACCACACTGTGGTATAGGGTATTATAAGTTTGTTTCACGGCAGATGTTTGTAACACCTGAAAATAACACAGCTAGACACACCTTAAAGTATACCGATCGACTCAGAATCACTAGCTGAGTCGATTTAACGATGTCCGTCCGTCCGTCCGTCTGTCCATGTAAAGTTGTTCGTCGACTACAGGTCGCAATTTCACTCCGATCGTTCTGAAATTTTGCAGTTTAGAGTATTTCGCGGCTGTTAAGATCGCTATTGAATTTGGTTGAAATCGGTTCAGATTTAGATATATCTCCGATATATATCTTTCGTCCGATTTGGCCCTTTAGTCCTATAGAAGCTGTATTTTAAATCCAATCGTTTTGAAATTTAGAATGGTAGAGTTTGTTGATCCATGAACCAACATTGCCGAATTTGAAGAAAATCGGTTAAGATTTAGCTATAGCTCCCATATATATATAATCGTCCGATTTGGCCCTTTAGTATTATAGAAGCTGTATTTTACATCCGATCGTTTTGAAATTTAGAATGGTAGAGTTTCTTGATCCATGAACCAACACTACCGAATTTGAAGAAAATCGGTTAAGATTTAGCTATAGCTCCCATATATATGTTTCGTCCGATTTGGCAATTTAGTCCTATAAAAGCTGTATTTTACAGCCAATCGTTTTGAAATGTAGAATGGTAGAGTTTCTTGATCCATGAACCAACATTGCCGAATTTGAAGAAAATCGGTTAAGATTTAGCTATAGCTCCCATATATATGTTTCGTCCGATTTTGCTCTTTAGTCCTGAAGAAGCTGTATTTTACATCCAATCATTTTGAAATTTAGAATGGTAGAGTTTCTTGATCCATGAACCAACACTACCAAATTTGAAGAAAATCGGTTAAGATTTAGCTATAGCTCCCATATACATGTTTCGTCCGATTTGGCCCTTTAGTCCTGTAGAAGCTGTATTTTACATCCAACCATTTTGAAATTTAGAATGGTAGAGTTTCTTGATCCATGAAGCAACACTGCCGAATTTGAAGAAAATCGGTTAAGATTTAGCTATAGCTCTTTAGTCCTATAAAAGCTGTATTTTACATCACATCGTTTTGAAATTTAGAATGGTAGAGTTTCTTGATCCATGAACCAACACTACCGAATTTGAAGAAAATCGGTTAAGATTTAGCTATAGCTCCCATATATATGTATGTTTCATCCGATTTGGCTCTTTAGATCCAATCGTTTTTATACCCTACACCACACTGTGGTACAGGGTATTATTTAAGTATAAAATGTCCCAAAAGTAAATTTATGTAAACAATTTATACATGAATTACAAAATTTATATATCAGAGTTATTCAATATTACGAGAGTGGTGTAGGGTATTATATAGTCGGCACCGCCCGACTTTAGCCTTTCCTTACTGGTTGTTTTCATAAAACTTTGCGAACAATTACGAACAAATTCGCAGAAAAAAGTATCCAATTTAGTACAGTAGTTTTCAAGTTTTAGGCAGTCGAACAAACCACGATCCATTTTTATATATCGAATAGCTAAAAAAATCCTATGTGCAAAAAGGTAGTTTTTCAGGAGAGACGATCAAAGTATGATGCATTTTTTAAATTTTCGTGGAATTCCTTTTAAATGAAAAACTTTTGATTGGTTTGACGGATAAACACCAATTTTTTTATAAATTTAATTTGGAATATGTAGAAATTAAAAATGCAATCTCCATAAGTCGACATAACATGTTTTTGAATAGAGGTATCGATATATAGATTGTTGCGTGACTAACTGATAATTGTCCAGCCCAAACGGCTGAAGCTAGAATCATGAAATTTCGTGGGAGGATAATCCGTGGGAAGTAGGCGTGCAATAATATGGTACAGTTGGGACAACAAGTGTTAAAAATACATAATACAGTGTGACAAAATGTGGTACAGCGGTTCTAAAAGGATTAATTTGGTACAGTGGGATATAGGGATGTTTAATATGGTACAATGGAAAAAAATGTGCTAAATATGGTACAGTGAAGAAAGAGGGTTTAAATATGGCACAATGGGGAAAACATTTTTATAAATGGTACAGTAGGACAAAATGGAATTTAATTTGTACAGTGGGACAAATGAGTTACGTATGGTTCAGTGGACCGAAAAGTATTAAATATGGTACCCACATACTACGAACTTCTATGGACAACGTATGGTACGGAGAAAAGGGGTTAAAAATGGAGCAGGGCGAGGTAGTTCTTTGAATATAAAAATATATTTTTTTAATTAAATATAGTCACAAGTGGCGGCTGTAGGTCTTGCAACATAAACTACACTGAAAAAATATTGTAATATTTTTAAGTATTTGGCGACAAAGACGTACTAATCTTAAAAATTATTATTGGAAATTAAAAAATACTCAATTTTAAAGAAATTTATTTATTTTAAGTACAAAATGTAATTTTTCCAAAAAAATAATATGACAATGTTTATACCCTACACCACATTGTGGTACAGAGTATTATGACTTTGGGCATTTGTGTGTAACGCTTAAAAGGAGAAGAGTTAGACACATTATATATTATACCGATCGACAGAGAATCACTTTTTGAGTCGATATAGCCATGCCCGTCTGTCTGTCCGTCCATATATTGTTGTATTCACAGTGCAGGTGTTATTTACGGTCCGATTGTGATGAAATTTAGCACAGTGCTCTTTTTTGGCCCAAGGACGATCCCTGTTGGTCAAAATCGGCCAAGATTTAGATATAGCCCCCATATATATGTTATTCCCGATTTGATATGTAAAGTCTGTAGAAACTATATTTTGTATCAGATCAATACGAAATCTGCCAAAGAGAGTTCTCTTATTACATGAATGAACACTGCCAAATTCGGGGAAAATCGGTTCAGATTTAGATATAGTCGCCATATATATGTTACAACCGATTTGGCATGTAAGCGCTGTAGAAACCGTATTTTATATCTGATCAGTGCTTAATACTTATATGTGATCAGTACTTAATACTTAAATTTAAATACATTTTTGTTTCGGAATTAAAATCCCAAAAAAAATTTATTAGGGTGGAAACAAGGATTTGTTTAAAACAACATCTTCCCAAATATATAATTTTTGTGTGTACCAAATATTATATATTAAGAGTGTGCCATAAACATATATATGCTTCAAGCCGAATATGTTTGGGACAATATACTACAGAAGCGATTTTTTTTCAGCGTGTAGCCACAAAGTTTGCTTGGTAAACAAAGAGGTTAGTAAATTCAAATACAATTTAAGAATAGAAAGCCTCCGAATAGATGTTCCATGCGAAAAAGTGAAAGAAAGGACACCTCAAGAAGTATTTATCCCAAAACACCCGACACCACCCCCAAATAACTTATCACCGAAAATCACCCACCAAAAAAAATGTTGTATCAAAAGTGGTAGAACTCGATGGATTTTTTGTGTGAAGTATTCGACATAAAGATTCCTTGTAAAAAAATCACTATGGGTCCCCACAATAAACTTTTATGACAATCAAATGGTTTTTTAAATATATCGTAATTATTAATTATGTATTGAGTACAAGTATTGTGTGGTCTTGAAATGTACCTTTAGTCTCAATTGTTCAATAAATACGATGTATTTAAAAAACCATTGGATTTCTATAAAAGTGCATTGTGGGGGCCTATAGTGATTTTTTACAAGGAATATTTTTTTGCAATACATCACCCAAAAAATCCACCGATTTATATGACTTTAGATATATAATTATTTTTGGGTGAAGTTCTTTAGGGTCAAGGTGATGAGAGGGGTAATCGGTCGTTTTTAGAGAAATACTTCTTGAAGTGCCTCATTTTTTTTTGTTCTTTGCCATGGTACATTTATTTAGAAGCCGCCTATACTAAAATTGCGATTGAATTTACTACGTCTTTATTTACTCAACAAACTTTGTGGCTAAATATCTCGAAAATGCGATGTCACAGGAAGAAACTGTTAATGTCATTCATTGTTTTCATCGAGGATACATTTTTATACCCTCACTTTAGTGTGACGAGGGTATATATCATTTGCTACGAAAAAAAGTGTAACACATCGAAGGAGTGACCTAAGACCCCAAGTATGTTCGGCGGAAATCCGTTTTGGGCCATTTTAAGTCGAATGAGCAATGTCCGTCCGTCTGTCTGCTGGCTGGTGCGCACGATAACTCTCGAAAGGTGTAACCGATTGACTTAATATTTTGTACGTGGTAATATTTGTTTCTATCTCCGGCTAAGTTCGAAGATGGGCCATATTGGTCCACTCCTTCTACCTCCCCCACAAATGGTTAAAATGTTGGGAAATATTGAATCTTTAATAACTGCTATACTACTTATTCGAATCTTCTGAAATTCCACACATAGTATTACTTTATTAATCTCTATCAATTCGAGAAAAATGGTCTAAGTTGCTACGCCCCTTTTGATACAGCTTATAACATTAATACCAGTTTATAAAAATACTTGAAATTTTGTACAGTGTAATGCTTTTATAGTGCCTATAGTCTAGTGAAAAATGGGCGTTATTGCCACGCCCCTTTTGGTACCTCCCACACAAAGGTACCATTTTGCACCAAAAGTTAACAGCTTGTAACATTAATATCAGTGTATAAATATACTTGAAATTGTGTACAGTGTATTGCTTTTATAGTGTCTATAGCCCTGTGAAAAATGGACGTTATTTGCACGCACCTTTTGGTACCTCCCACACAAAGGTACCCCATTTGTACCAAAAGTTAAGAGCGTACAGCGTGAGTACCAATGCACAAAAATGCAACAACATTTTGCACAGTGTAATGCTTTTGAAGTGCATATAGCCCTGTTAAAAAAGGGCGTTATCACCACGGCCCTTTTTGTGCCTCCCATACAAAATGGCCAAATCATACCAAAATTTAATATCTCATAACGTTAATATACCAGTGCACATAAACGCTTATAATTCGGCACAGGGCAATGTATTTAAAATATCTACTATTCAGCGATATTGGTGTATTTCAATTCCCAGAAATGGACGTGAAAGTAGCCCCAAAAATAAGAACTCCTGCATCATTCGTTTAGTCAAGTTGGGTCAATTAAAAATTTAATGGCCGTACGAATTTTTTTGCTCAATGTGGATTTTTTGCACTTTTTCTATATTTTTGTCTCTGTATTCCGTACGGAATATCTCTTTTGTGTCTGAAGCAAAGTTGTAGATATTGAATAGAAGAAAAAAATGCGGGACAAAGCTAATCGACTCAAAAAGTGATTCTATGTCGATCGGTATAATAAACAAAGCCATAATACCATGTACCACAGTGTGGTGTAGGGTATAAACACATAAAAAAGTTCGTTTGTGCATTTGTTTGTAACGCCCAAAAGGAGAAGAAATACAGCCATAGTTTATTATACCGATCGACATAGAATCACTTTTTGAGTCGATTTAGCCATGTCCGTCTGTCTGTCTGTCCGCCTGTCCATGTATTCTTGTAATCAATGTGCAGGTGTAGAAACTGTATTTTATATCCGATCAGTAGGAAATTTGACAAAGAGAGTTCTCTTATTCCATGAATGAACACTGCCAAATTCGGGGAAAATCCTTTTAGATTAAGATATAGCCCCCATATATATGTTTCACCCGATTTAACAGGTAAGCGCTGTAGAAACAGTATTTTTATCCGACCAGTACAAAATTCGGCAGAAAGACGTTTCTTATAAGATGAATGTACACTCCCAAATTTGGGGTAAATCGGTTCAGATTTAGATATAGCCCCCATGTATATGTTCCTCCTGATTCGGAATCAATGCGCTATAAAACTTGTACCTTTCTTCCGATCATTACAAAATTTGGCAGATAGTAATTTCTTAATATAGAAATGAATACTGCTTAATTTTTGGGTAATCGGTTTAGATTTAGATATTGCCATATATCCTGCATATTTAGTATTTAAGCGCTTTTGAAACTGTATTTTACGTCCGATCTTTAAATAATTTGGCAGAAGTGAGGTGTTCGATCCAAGTTGATAAAAATATGTTTGGATTATGAATAGTCCCATCTATTTGTTCCTTCGGATGCTTGAAAAAAATACTACGCATTTTAAGGTTATCGTTTCAGATCTAGTTTACTATGATCAACTACATTAACTCCTCCTTGGAATAAGGCTTAGGGAGGTGTATGCATTGTTAGGGAGATGTAGGGTATTATATAGTCGGCCCCGCCCGTCTTTCTATCTTTCCTTATTGGTTAATTCTATCCACTGTGAGCCGTATTTTTTTTTTGTAGCTAATACACATGAAATTTAGGTGTGTAGATGGCTAAAATTTCCGTCCTGACAAAAAATGTTTTTCTTTGTATGAAAGAGTATTTTGGTAATTGTCTACGGAAATGCTAATCACTATAGTGATCCTATAGGATTGATGAAATTCCTCAACTTTGATATTGACATCTCTTATTCATATATTATGTATATACATAAGTGTTGCAATCCGGATATAGATACACTTGAGTAAGGTATCGTAAGTACACTCAGACATATTAACATAAGATTAAGTAGTTCAAATAATTTATTTCCCTTTGCTACCTTACAGCTAACCAATATCTGACGAATGAATAATACAAATTTTGTAAATATTTCTTTTGTTATTTAGAAATGATCAAAGAAGACAGAATTTAACAATTTCGTATTTTAGTACACCTATTTCAACGATGCGCAGTGTTCCAGTGTAAAGTTTACATTGGCTGGTGAGTTAAACAAACTTTGAATGTGTTATCGTTTCTGGTCGGGCGGGATAACTTTGGTTTTGCATGTGGCGGCAGGACTTTCACAGTTCATTGTGTAAGGGTCTGCGAGTGTTCATACATGAATGTATGTGTGTTTGAGTGAGTGTTTGGGTGTAGTAGGTTAATTTCCCTTTGAGAACATGTTTTGTGACCATTCATCCATTCAATAGATTCATCCAACTGGCAGCAAGTAGTTGCTTCGCTTCAATGGTTCCATTCGTAGAGTCCATCCATCTTACGGCGTAAGTAAGTAACTTAACACTCACCCACACAGACACAAGCACACGCACATCGTCATAGAAACACACATCCGGTTAAACATGTACATGCGAAGGGGTTAATATATCTATATGTACATACATATATACTCGTACACAAACACACTTATACTCATGGCTATATTTGAAAGGACACGAGTGTAAGTATATACAGAGTGGCTGGTGGGATAGCTCGTTGGTTGGCTGACTGACTGAGTGGGTTAGTGGGTGGTGGCTATATGCTGCATACTTGTGGGTTTTAATTGCTTCCATCGAAGTTGGACGACGATGTTGGTCGGGATATGGAGATGAATTGTGTCGATGTGCGTGTGGCTGATGTTGATGCTGCCGTTGATGTTGTGGGAATTTATCTTTTATTAAATGCCATTTTTTCTGCTCTATGAATTTCCACCAGGTATCCAAACAATCATACGATGGCAATACGTAAAGTTTCCCGCAAGAGCCAAGAGTATGAAGAACCAATCTACGGCTCTATGATTGATTTATATATCAGCACCCGCTATCGTAATACCCAGAAGTTTTTGTCGCCGCGCCATTAATGTTATATACAACGACACTCAGGAAAATTACAATCATTTATATGAGTAGAATCTATGCTTCAGTTTAGTTAAAGATTTTTACTAATTTTTAGTAAAATTTTCCTCAAAACTAGGAAATTTTTCTCTCTATAAGGAGATTAAACTAAATTCAAAAATATATAAAATAGGATATATACTCGGATATATCCTATTATTTACTTACTTAAAATTCCATCGACAAAGTAAAAATTTTCTATTATTTGGCAAAACTTCACTTTTACTGAGGAAGAATTTCATAACGTCGAAGAAACCTTTAATATTCCTCGAAAATAAATCATTTTAGGAAATTTTAACTAGAATTACCTGTTTTTGCTAAATTCTAATTCATGTTTTTTTCTGAAATTTATTACACTCTTTTCAAATCTATATATATAAAATTGTTGCGTGACTGGCTGACTGACTGACTGGCTTACTGACTGATTGACTGACTGATAATCGCCCAGGCCAAACGGCTGAAGCTAGAATCATGAAATTTGGTGGGAGGGTAGACCTTGGGACGTAGACGAGCAATAAGGCGGGATTTTTCGAAATTCGTACTATTAGCCGCACAATAGGGCAAAAAGGGATAAATATGGTACCACCGCCAAATCTAAACGAAATGAGCTAGAATCTTGAAATTTGGTATGAGGGTAGCCCTTATGACGTAGACTCAGAAATTTGCAGAATTTTTTGAAATTCGAACATTTACACACACAGTGGGGTAAAAAGTGATAAATGTGGTACATCAGCCAAATCCAAATGACAAGAGATAGAATCGTGAAATATTGTGTGATGGTAGACCTTATGAGGTAGACTCTGAAATTGGCAGGATTTTTCGTAATTCGAACATTTACGCACACAGTAGGGTAAAAAGGAAAAAATGGGATAAATGTAGTACAACAGCCAAATTCAAATGGCAAGAGCTAGAATCGTGAAATTTGTTGTGAGGGTAGCTCTTATGAGGTAGACTCTGAAATTGACAGGATTTTTCGAAATTCGAACATTTACGTACACAGTGGGGTTAAAAGGGAAAAATGTGGTACAACAGCCAAATCCAACTGGCAAGACCTAGAATCGTGAAATTTGGTGTGAGAGTAGTTCTTAGGACGTAAACAAGAACAAGGAGTGATTTTTTTTTTTAAAATTTAGAGGCACAGTGGGACAGAAAGGTATAAATATGGTACCACCGCCAAATTTAAAGCCTAATATTAGAATGGTGAAAATTGAAGCGGGGTGTCTTTATGACAACTGATCGGGGTATTAAGTTTTTTTGTATTCGTAGTTTTCGGGGCACAGTGGGGCAAAAAGTGTAAAATATAGTACAGTGGCTTAAAAATGTCCAACATGGATCAATGGTTCCAGCGTAACTTTTGGAACATAAACTGGAGATTGGAAGTGATTTTTAGTAATTCTAAGTTTAAGAGGCACAGTGGGACACGACGGGTTAATTATGGAGCATGGGGAAAAAAAATCTGTCAAAATTGGAACTTAAACATAAGATATGAAGAGTTTATATGGTTTTAGGAGCACTGCGGTCAATAACGGTTAAATAGTGGAGTGGAGAAAATATGATTAAATATGTAACAGTCGGGGAAAAAGGTTTAAGTACGCTAGCGTGGAGACACATTTTAAATACGAGTACGGTACAGTGAGACAAAAATTTGTTAAATATGGTACAGTTGAATGGGGCACAGTTGTGCAAAAAGGGTTAACTATGGTACAGTGGGGTAAAAATAGTTATATGTATATGGTAAAGTGGGACATATGGGTTAAAAATGGTACAGTGGGGCAAAAAGCGTTAACTATTGAACAGTGGGGCAAAAATGTATTTACTATGATACAGTGGGGCGAAAAGGGTTAAATATGGTACAGTGTGACAAAAATGGGTAACTATACAGTACAGTGGGGCATAACTGTGTTAAATATTGTACAGTGGAGCACAGAGGGTTAAATATGGTACAGTGGGGCAAAAACTGTTAAATATGGTACAGTGAGACAAAGCGTTTAATATGACACAGTGGGGCAAAAAGGGTTAACTATGGTACAGTGGGGCACAATTAGTTGAATATGGTAACGTGGGACAAAATGGGTGAAATATGGTACAGTGGGGCAAAAAGCTTAAACAATGGAACAGCGGGAAAAAATGTGTTAGCTATGGTACAGTGGGACACAAATGGTTAAATATGGTACAGTATGACAAAAATGGTTACGGTGGGCACAAAAAGTAAAATATGGTAACGTGTAACAAAATGGGTTAAGTATGGTACAGTGCGGCAAAAAGCGTTTACTATGGAACAGTGGGGCAAAAATGTGTTAACTATGGTACAGTAGGGCAGAAATGGTTAAATATAGTGGACAAAATATAGTAGGACAAAGAGGTGTTAAGTTTGATTCAGTGGACCAGTGGATTCAGTGGTACAGTGTGACAAAAATGGTTTACTATACAGTACAGTGGGCCATAACTGTGTTAAATATTGTACAGTGGAACAAAGAGGGTTAAATATGGTACAGTGGGGCAAAAAATGTCAAATATGGTACAGTGGGGCAAAAAATTTCAAATATTTCAAATAGTTGAATATGGTAACGTGGGACAAAACGGGTTAAATGTGGTACAGTGGGTCAAAAAACTTTAACTATTAAACAGTGGGAAAAATGTGTTAGCTATGGTACAGTGGGACACAAATGGTTAATTATGGTACAGTATGACAAAAATGGTTACAGTGGGCACAAATAGTAAAATATGGTAACGTGGAACAAAATGGGTTAAGTAGGGTACAGTGGGGCAAAAAGCCAGAGTAAACGCTTATTGGGCAAGGACAAAAGGTGTTAAATTTGATTCAGTGGACCCAAACGGTTAAATATGGTACAGTGGGTCAAAAAGCGTACATTTAGTACGGTGGGTAAAAATATGGACGCAGGATGAGAGTGTAAGCTAAATATGAAATATGAATGTTTTTTTCGAGATTTATGCGTTTAGTAGTACTGTAGGTTAAAATTATGATGCAGTTGGGGCAAGCAAAAATTGTACAATATGATACAGAGGGGAAAAATGTGTTAAATATGGTTTAGTGGAGCAAAAATGGTTAAATATGGTACGGTGTGGTCCCTGAGTGCAAAGGTAGCTCTTACAGCATAAACCAAAGCTAAGAAATTGTTATTTCCAAATAGGTTCTTCTACTTAAACCGTGGGAAAAACAAGTTAAATAAATGCTTGTGCGAATTTGGATCTTAAAATATCAATTATTATTTTAAAATATTGTACAATCATGCAAAATTGGTTTATTATGACACACAAAGGGTTAAATGCTGTACAAAGGAGCGATTCCCCTTCGTAGGGGAAAGTTGCTAACGTATGAACCAAAAAAATAGTTTTTCAACGTTCAGAGTGGGAAAAGAGATAAATATTGTACCATGATGTCAGGGTAACTCTTGGAATACAAATGAAACGAGGGTTCGTATTTGATATATAAAAGTAATCAAATCTTCTTCATTTTGCACCATATGTAATAATCATGTCATTTTGAAAGAACGAGGTATAACTATTTTACAGTACACTAAACAAAAAATAAATAAAAGATGGTGGCTGCGAAGCGCACCGGGTTAAAGCTAGTAATACATGAATATTTGTTAAGGAAAATATTCCCGTTGGTATCAAGAGATTCTTTCCTTAACAGCTCAAATATTATTTCAAACAGCAGCTGCGAAGTTAAGTAATCCTATTAAAATTATAAAATCGTTTGTTTGTTTGTTCCATCATCACGCCTAAACGGCTGAACCGATTCTCTTGAAACTTGGTGACCACATAGATCAATGTCTGGGAGGTGCCATTGGCAACTCTGATTTTCGATTTTCCGCCGAAGGATTTTGACCACTTGACCGGCTCCAGTTAGAGCTAGAAAGCTAAAATCTTGCACACGCATGGACAGGAGTGTTGTATAAACCATAAGCTACTCACGTAGTCATGTTTCGGCCTGCGGTCAGTTCTAGCGATACCAAAAATTTCAGTGTTGTTTTTGTAATTTCAGGAGCCTCTTATAAGACCAAAAATAAATCTTTGTAAATGTGAAGTACTATAAATATACGCGCGAAAAATAATTTTGAATTCTCTAACTGTGGTCAGTGAACCAATGACCAGAACACTGTCAATATTTCACCGATTTTAAAAGTTATTTCCAGATTATAAATATGTATATGTACATAGTGACCTTACAGGAGATGCGAAAACATGTTCTATGTCTAGCCTACGGTCAAACCGGGCATAAAACCGCGTTTGGAAATTTCTAAAGCCTTTTTAAAACATATCCCTCACCACTGCATGTGGTAACATATCTAACGTTGTCAATATGGTCAATTCTCAGTATGTGGTCAGTGTAGCAGTGACCAAAACAATTTCCCCTCTTTCAGTACTTTAAGAGCTAAGAGCCCATAAATGTATGTGTGTGTACTGATCTCAAGGAAATTTTGACGCCAAATGCGCCTTGACCACTTGACCGCGGAGGCTCTGTAAAAGCTAGAACGGTACACTTTTGTATGTGTATAGACTCGAGTGTTGTATAACTGATGGACCATTCACATAGTCGTTTCTTGCCCTGTGGTTAGATCTCACGCTTTCAAAATCTATCATATTATGTTTGTACTTCAGGAACGTCGTTAATGATACAAAGATAAAATAATATGTAGTACTGTTCGCGGGAAAAAAATTTTGAATCCTAAGATTGTGGTCAGTTTAGCAGTGACCAAAGCAATTTACATTCTTTCACTGAATTTCAAAATTATTTAAGAGTTTTTTTCAATTTTCCAATACTTTAAAAATCCCATAAAGAGCTATGGACCTACACATATATCGGCATTAGCGCTGGTAAATTTTTTTCGTGTCAAAGGCGCATCGCGATTCTTGTTCTCTGGGTCATTTCCAGAAATTTTGCCCAAGAAACCATAGGTCACCCCCCTTACTTTTTCAAAATACATAGGAATTTTTCCATTATATTCAAGAATAGAGACAATACATGGTTTTTCCTCTACACACTATTTGCAAATAGGGGTTTTTGGGTTCGAGGAATACATTTTTGAAATTTATTTTTATTTTTGACTGCCGCCAGAGGGCCATTTCGTAATTTTTTGGGATTTTATCGCCTTTTTGGGAAAATTTTGCGAATGAATTACACAGTGTTACAGCCCAAAAACTGCGATTCTATTTTTCTTGTAGGTCTTGTCGAGTAAAACAACGTTTGTTCTGTGAAATTTGACGGACACCTCCGAAATCCGGATTTACGGGTAAAATATTTTCTTGCTTCTGCGCACTTAAACGCCTATAGCTTTGTTAATTATTAACTTTCAATCTCTCAACGGATTTGGAAAGATGAAACTTAGACCTTTCGAACGATGTATATCTTGTTTATTTAAAGATGTAGGAATGACGAAAACTCCTATGTGTTTTTTTACTAGTTTTCAGGAGAGACAAAAAACGTTGCTATTTCGTCAAATCGCGATATTTTTAATATCTCAGATTTTTGAATTTTTCTCTTAATTATTTCCCACCAATATATCGTAACAAAAATCGTATATGTGAAAATCCCATGACGTGGTAAATGGTTTTCATGAAAATCGACACATAGGATTTTTTGTTTGGAGCATTTTAAATATTTATAAAACAAAAATATTACACATAGGAGTTTTGAAAGTTGGCGTGGATTGTGGTTAAAAACGGCTAATGAGATTTTGTACAGAATCATCCCCTCTACTCAGATAAGAAGAAATCAAAATCTGATCTGCTTCCTTTCGCGAGTTATCGCGATAAAAATAATTGTTAACCAAAAAACCGAACTTAATTACATTGAATCGCGAAAATTTAAAACTATAACATAAATTCTCATAAAAATGAACATTTGTAAGACGCTTTGTAATGTCCGCGATATTATTCTATAGCAAAATTTTTGTAATCCAAAAATTCGACTTACACCGCTAAAATATTATTGCGAATTTATTAAAATTAATATATTTACATTCTATGATTTCTGAGGGATAGATTGGCACTAGCATTTCTGCTATAAACATCCCGCGACGAATACATTTCGACCAAAAAACATTTAAGTTCAGAATTATTTAACTACATATATAATGGTGTTATTACGCGAACGGCCAGTCCTAGGAAAAAGTGGTCAAAGAAAGTTTGGGAGATATTAAAAACGACTATAAGTCTTTCTTTAACAAAAGAAATTATAATAATTTGGTAGGGATTTACAATGTGTCAAATCAAAATATGCCTCATATAAAGGGAAAAGCATACAAAAGTTTTAACACATTGTAAATCCTTACCAAATTACTATATATTTACGATTAGTTTGTTAAAGAAAGAGTTGTAGGCCTTTAGCTTATCTCCCAAACTTCCCTTGACTACTTTTCCCTAGAACTGTTCATTCGCGAGATAATAGCATTATATAGTAAAATAATTCCGAACTAATTTTTTTTTTGTACAATATTTATTCGTCGAGGGTATTTTTCGCGAAAATGCTGATATTAATTTATTCCTCAGAGATTATAGAATGCAAATATATTAATCTTATTAAATTCGGTATAATAGTTTTGGAAAAATATGGCGGTGTAAGTCAATTTTATGGATTACACAAAATTCGCAATATAAAAACATGGCAAATGTCGCGGACGTTACAAAGCGTGTTGCAAATAATCATATTTAAAGGAAATTGCGTTACAGTTCTAAATTTCCGAGTTTTTCTTTACAAATCAAAGCTATTAAGTTTGTTTTGAGTAAAAGTACCGTTTTCGCGATAACTCGCGAATGGAAGCAGATCCAATTTTGATATATTCATTGTCGAATAGAGGGGATGATTATGAACAAAACCTCATTAGCCGTTTTTTGGCGTGAATCTAAGCCAACCTTCTATCCCTTGGGACAGGCTGTGCCTACAACACATAGGAGTTTTTGTCGGAGCATTGCTATAGAGGGATACACATAGGAGTTTTTTGTAACTTCGGAATCGGTCAAGATAGCGCAAAATGCTTTGGTGGGTAGTCGTTTGACCGCTAGGACGTTCTAATTCGACAATAAAAAAAATTCTAAAAATTACACATAGGAGTTTTTGTCGGCGCACCGACGATATGTTTATTTGTCCTACAAACACATTTTTCACTTTTTATCAAAAAAAAATAGAACAACTAAGAATGTTCAGTCGGGTAAACCGACTTATGAAACCCCTCACCTTGAGTCCCAAAAAAAATATTAGTAAATTTATTTATTTTTTTTTGTAGGTACTATTAAACCATTACACTATGCAAAATTGTAAGTATATGTATGCACTGTTAATAAAGTTATAAGCTGGTAACTTTTGGTACGAAATGGTAAATATCACATATAGTAAATATCAGGATTTCCAAAGCGATTATGCCAGATCTCCGGTGTGAACAAGCCGGTTTTAGACCGTTTAAATCCCGCATTGATCATATCAATAGCTTGCGAATGATCACGGAATAGTCCTCCGAATGGCAGTCACCTCTATACACGGTTTTTATCGACTTCGAAAAAGCGTTCGATAACCTAAAACTCAAAGCGATATGGACTGCTTTAACCTGTAAGGGAGTTCCACCAATACTTATATCGCTGATCCAGTCGTTGTACAGAGATGTCAAATGCAGAGTCGTTCACGACAACGCTATGAGCAACAGCTTTGATGTCCTAACTGGAGTCAGCCAAAGGTGTGTACTATCGCCCTTGCTGTTCAATGTCGTACTCGACGTAATAGTGCGAAATGCAACAGTAGCCAACCGAGATATTAGATGGGGGCTTAGCGAACGTCTTGAATGCCTCGAGTACGCAGACGTAATAGTGCGAAATGCAACAGTAGCCAACCGAGGTATTGGATGGGGGTTTAAATAGCGTCTTTAATGCCTCGAGTACGCAGACGATATATGTTTGCTATCGCATAGCTAAAGCGACGTGGCATCAAAGCTCAGATCTCTAGAAACCGAAGCAGCAGAGGCTTGCTAATCACCGTCAAGAGCAAGAATATGCGCTGCAACACCGTAAATAGCAGCAGGTTCAAAATTGGCACCACCGATTTGGCTGATGTAACATCCTTTTGTTACCTCGGTAGCATCATTACGAACACTGGTGGATCTAGCAATGACGTAGCATACCGAAAATCAAAAGCCTTCAATCTTTCGGTGTGTTAAGACCAATATGGAAGTCAACGATTATTTCCAACAACACCAAAATAAATCTTTTCGATTCCTGCGTCAAATCGGTAATCTTGTGTGCCTGTGAGACATGGAGCGCTTCATCGCGAGATAAACACGCAGTGCAAGTGTTTGTTAACCGATGTCTGTGACGAAAACTTAGGATATTCTGGCCTACAACTATCTCAAATGAACAGCTGTGGAGCAGAACCAACCAAATGCCTATTAAGGTAGAAATATTGAACCGTAAATGGAGGTGGATCGGCCACACGCTGCGTAGACCACCCCCAGACGACGTAGCTAAAATCGCCATCGACTGAAATTTGGTGGGACGGTAGCCCTTGGGATGTAGACGAACAATAAGACGGGATTTTTCGAAATACGTACTATTACCCGCACAATGGGGCAAAAAGGGATAAATATGGTACCACCGCCAAATCTAAACGGAATGAGCTAAAATCGTGAAATTTGGTCTGAGGGTAGCCCTTATGAGGTCGACCCAGAAATTAACTGTATTTTTTTAAAATCCGAACATTTACCAACAAAATGGGGCAAAAAGGGATAAATGTGCTACAACAGCCAAATCCAAATGGCAAGAGCTAGAATTGTGAAATTTGCTGTTAGAGTAGGTCTTGGGACGTAAACTAGAACAGTTTAGAGGCACAGTTGGACAGAAAGGGATAAATATGGTACCACCGCCACCTTTAACGTCTAGAATTAAAATGGTGGAAATTGATGCGTGGGATGTCCATCGACTGAAATTTGGTGGGACGGTAGCCCTTGGGATGTAGACGAGCAATAAGACGGGATTTTTCGAAATACGTACTATTACCCGCACAATGGGGCAAAAAGGGATAAATATGGTACCACCGCCAAATCTAAACGGAATGAGCTAAAATCGTGAAATTTGGTCTGAGGGTAGCCCTTATGAGGTCGACCCAGAAATTAACTGTATTTTTTTAAAATCCGAACATTTACCCACAAAATGGGGCAAAAAGGGATAAATGTGCTACAACAGCCAAATCCAAATGGCAAGAGCTAGAATCGTGAAATTTGCTGTTAGAGTAGGTCTTGGGACGTAAACTAGAACATTTTAGAGGCACAGTGGGACAGAAAGGGATAAATATGGTACCACCGCCAACTTTAACGTCTAGAATTAAAATGGTGGAAATTGATGCGTGGGATGTCCATCGACTGAAATTTGGTGGGACGGTAGCCCTTGGGATGTAGACGAGCAATAAGACGGGATTTTTCGAAATACGTACTATTACCCGCACAATGGGGCAAAAAGGGATAAATATGGTACCACCGCCAACTAAACGGAATGAGCTAAAATCGTGAAATTTGGTCTGAGGGTAGCCCTTATGAGGTCGACCCAGAAATTAACTGTATTTTTTTAAAATCCGAACATTTACCCACAAAATGGGGTAAAAAGGGATAAATGTGCTACAACAGACAAATCCAAATGGCAAGAGCTAGAATCGTGAAATTTGCTGTTAGAGTAGGTCTTGGGACGTAAACTAGAACATTTTAGAGGCACAGTGGGACAGAAAGGGATAAATATGGTACCACCGCCAACTTTAACGTCTAGAATTAAAATGGTGGAAATTGAAGCGTGGGATATCCTTAGGGCAACGGATCGGGGTAGCCAGCTTTTTTTGTAATAGTACTTTTTGGGGCACAGTGGGGCAAAAAGTGTAAAATATGGTACAGTGGTTTACCAATGTTAGATATGGTTCCAGGGTAGCTTTTGTAACATAAACTAGAGATCGGGAGTGATTTTTGGAAATTCTAACTTTTAGAGGCACAAGGGGGACATAACGGGTTAATTATGATGCATTGGGGCAAAAATGAATCAATCTGGCAAAATTGGAACTTAAACTTGAAATGTGAAGAGCACAGTGGGTCAAAAACATTAAATATTGTATAGTGATTTTAAATACAAGTGCATAAAAATACTTGACATTTTGTACAGAATAATGTTTTTGTAGAGCCTATAGTCCGGTAAATAATAAATAATAAAATAATAGTTCATACAAATACTTGAAATCCTGTTATAGTGCCTACAGTCCTGTGAAAAGTGGGCGTTATCACCACGCCCCTTTTTGTACCTCCCGCACAAAATAACCAATTCATACCAAAATTAAATAGTTCGTAACGTTTATATACCAGTGCACATAAACGCTTATAGTTCGGACAGTGCAATGTATTTAAAGAATCTACTGTTTACAGAAAAATATATGTGTTTGTAAAACCTCTTCTGGTACCTCCCACACAAATTGGGAGGTACCAGAAGTACAGTAATGTTATATATTACATTACTCACAAAGTGAGGCTATACCTTAGTTGTTTACCCGACCGAAACTTTCTTATTTGTTTTTTGTTCTTTTCCCTGGACTCTGGGTACTTTAAAAACATTACACTGTAAACAATTTCAAGTATTTGTATGCACTGGTATTAAAGTTATAAGCTGTTAACATTTGGTAGAAAATGGTCCATTTGTATGGGAGGTTCCAACATGGGAGTGCCTTTTATCTGGACTCTAGGTACTATAAAAGCATTACACTGTACGAAATTTTATGTATTTGTATGCACTGGTATTTATGTTATAAGTCCCTATTCACACGACCAGAAAGTGTTAGCTGTGCCGTTTATCGGTGTTTTGTAGGAGAGAGAGGCAGTCGGAAAGGGGGGAGAAAAAAGTCTCCCGTACTCGGACTTCTCGGGTTCAACCTTTTGTGTATTTCATTCACACTTTGAAACAACAACAATTCACACAGGAAAAGCCGAAACAAAAGTACGTCAACCCGAAACAAATTAGGTCGTGTGAACGCAAATGCAATTTTAAAAGGAAATTAGAGGAGAATCTGCTTAAAACAAGTAAGAAAGTTTCAGTCAGGTAAACCGACTGAAGTATACCCTCACTTTGTGAGTAATGTTATATGCAATATTACACGAATTATTCTGTTAATTTGTGTGGGAGGTACCAGAAGGGTTTTAACAAATACACATATTTTTCGCTGAACAGAAGATACTTTAAATACATTGCACTGCGCCGAAGTATAAGCGTTTATGTGATATTAAATGTTATGAGATATTACATTTTGGAATGACATTTTGTGTGGGAGGTACAAAAAGGGGCGTGGTGATAACGCCCATTTTTCACAGGGCTATAGGTACTTCAAAAGCGTTACAATGTGCAAAATGTTGTTGTATTTCCGTACATTGGTACTCACGCTGTAGGCTCTCATCTTTTTGTGCACTATGGTACCTGTGTGTGGAAGGTACCAAAAGGGGCATACCAAAAACCCCAATTTTTCACTGGACTGTAGGTACTATAAAACCATTTCACCGTACAAAATTTCAAGTATTTGTATACACTGGTATTAATGTTATAAGCTTTTAACTTTTGGTGCAAAATAATCCTTTTGTGTGGGAGGTACTAAAAGGGGCGTGTCAATAACCCCCATTTTTCACAGGACTGAAGGTACTATAAAACATTACACTGCTTTTGGTGCAAAATGATGCATTTGTGTGGAAGGTACCAGGTTGCAACTTCGCCCATTTTTCTCGAGGTGATAGCGACTAATAAACTAATACTATGTGTGGAATTTCAGGTATACAAGGTGGCGCAAAAGTAATCCTCCTATCAGAAAATGCTATAAATTTTGCGATTGGCCCCTAATGTCAGTTCTGTTTTGACATTTGTGTAGTAAACAGATGCGAAATACACGTTAATAAACAATGTTACGCTACACTGCTCCAGAACGCGGAATATTGCTGACTATTTATTTGACCAATAATCGGTCGGTGACTTTTGCACAACGTGAATTTCGTCGCAGATTTCTTGGCCGTCCAACGCCTACTGGTGAAACACTGCGACGTTAAGCCGCTCGCCTCGAAGAGACTGGCACAACACGAGATGCTGCCAGGCGTGGCAGACCCCGGAGTAGCCGTTCTGCAGAGAATATTGCTGCTGTAGCCGAGGATGTCATGGAAGCGCCGTCGACATCGACCAGACGACGTGCCACGCAAATGGGTATCAGTCGACGGTCTCTACAGCGAATTTTGGTACAAGATTTGAAGATGTTTCCGTACAAAGTTCAGACGGTGCATCAGCTGTTAGCTGCTGACCGCCAATCGCGTCTAACATAACATCGAAAGGTTACTTTTGCGCCACCTGCTATAATATAAGGAATAAAAATGTAATCGAGATACTGCTTTTAAACAATCTGTAGAAAAGTAGGGACGTTAAATAGGCCGGGTAAAAAAAAAAAATATATCGCGGTTGTGCGCATCTCAAACGAAAGCTTGTTTTGTTTAGTGAATATCACCAAAATATTTCGACTACATCTTGAGCGCCAGTGAACTAGAGCGATATTACATAACCTGCACCTCACAGTGGTACAGGGTGTTATAAATGTGTGCATTTGTTTGTAACTGTATTAGGTTAGGTTAGGTTGAGAAGAGGAGACGGTCAAATTCCGCCTCATGTCCTTGGACATACACATAAGCCAGTATTCGGCCTGATGTGCGCTCTAATTGTTAATGACTGGTCCTTGGAAAGTTATTTTAAAAACTCGGTACTATCGACATAGCCCTTAGTCGTTTTCCAGTCTACGCACCTAAGTTCGGTCAAGTCTGGTATAGTATAATTTCCTAAGAAACGGGATCTATTGTTCCCGAACGCTGGGCACTGGCAGAGGAAATGCTCCAACGTTTCGTCATCCTCCCCGCATGCCCTGCATACGCTGTCATCTACAACTCCTATCCTATGTATTTGAGCTTGTAAGCATGTGTGTCCTGTAAGGCCACCGACGATCTTACTGGTTTCTACCTTGCTCAATCCCAACAAGGTCTTGGTCTTGTCCTCGTTTGGGTCACACCACAAGACTTCGTTGCCTTCCCATCGTTTTCACTATTCCATAGCGTGATATGGACATTCTTTGCCCATATTTTTAGTTCAGAACACGTAACTCCGAAGGGTTTTGCGTTCTCTAGGGTTGTTGTTTGCAAGTCTCTGGCTCTAGATGCCAAGGCATTTGCTTTCTCGTTACCCCTTACTCCGCAACTGTATTATATATACCGATGTATTTAGGTTATTTTCAGAGTCGATCTAGCTATCTATGTCTGATTAAGATGGTAAGTCGAAATTGACTTTAGTCGACTTTCGATTATGAGATCAAAAACTGACTATTTCATGGTTGACTTTTTGCTTCCAACATTATGCTGACATCGATCAATCGAAACAACATATTGTCCGTAAAAAAGAGCACATTTTTAATTTTATCCTATCATACAAATTGAAAATTATGACGATTTATATTTATAACTCAACCAATAAGAGAGTACAATCAAAATGTTGAAGAAAGAACAAGACGCTGAAATACCAGTATTTTAGCTATTTCGTTCGCATATCGAAAATAGGCTGCTGAAATGACTGAAAACAGAAAAAATAAATTCTAGTTTCACAGACGTTATACGCTTTCACTCATATTTAAAAGTGTGGACTTTTACACCGTCTATCGAAAAATACCTACGCCGCCGTCGAGGAAACATATACCTCGTCTCCGAACTCTGCAACAAATCGCAAGCCATTTTTTACCCGACACACACTGTGCTGCAGGTTATTTAAGTAGCGCCTAAAATCAAATAGATAGACCCATAGTTTATTATACCGATCGGTATTTGCAACACTGTCTATAATGTATTTTTATTGGCAATCCTGCATATAAATATTTACAAAATATATTGTAAATATATGAAATTGTAATGTTTTCTCGCAATCGTCTGAACTGTCAATTCACCTTTGCCTAACAATCTGTCATTGTCCGTATATTTGCGGCACTTTAACAGGGTTGATAACGTTTGCCGATCTGGCAATCGTCTATACTCAGCTTTACTTTTTGACTTCATTTAAGCATGTCCGTCCATCTGTCAATGTATTCTTGTGATCAAAGGGCAGGTCACAAATATAAAGCGATCTTAACGACAATTGGTACAGAGGCATCTCTTATACTAGGGACGATCCATATTGAGAATGGAGCATATATGTCCATATTTTGATATATCCCTCATATAAAGGTCCCCAATTGATCAGGCTGAAATTTAAGAATTTACACCTTATATTGGACCATACCCTTCCGATTAGATTCCGTGACGTTCTAGGGACTCATTTTAAAACCCAAAATTTAAGCATTTGGACTTAATATTGCATTAAATCGTTTCTAGTGAAAATGGAAAATATCAGTCCAGGTTTTGCTAAGTATAATCCCCTTAAGATGATCGCGTTCTTAACCTATCTGTTTAGAATATAGAAATGTAGTGTTTTTAACATGCATTTGGTGGCATAAAATGGTGGAGGTTTTTATACAGTTGGTCCCGCCCGACAATAGCCTTTGATTACAGGATTTTTTGTGATTTCTTCATTTATTTTATTAATTACAACTGTCTACCGCCCGAAAATGGCGGCGACTATAACGTAGATCGAACCGACGAATCATTCCACTGCAATCAAACTGAAAACAGTTTCCAAAACATAAATTGCGCCATCTGTAAAATTACGCCAGGAGATGAATGAGCATTTCCTAGTGGATTCAAAGATTATCTCCATTGATACGTATGCGTGGCGACTGCAATCTGATGTGCGTCAATGACGTGGAAGCTATTCACGATTTGAGGGCGTAATTTTACGAAATTGTCCATACTTTATAAAGGAACTTTATTTCAGAATAGAATATCATTTATATTGTTGATTATTGGCTAGGTATGTTTTTACATTTCTAAGCTGTGCACGAAGCAATTATGCATAAAGTTTGCTGTGGTCAGGGGATTGTGGACATCCCTAGTACACATTTTAAACATAATTGCTAAGGTTTGTCCACAACCCACTGACTATAACTTCTTTCATGCAAAATTACGCCCCCAAATCGTGAATAACTTCGGTCATGTCAGCGCGAGAATATCAATATTGGTTCTGTTTTAAGCAGAATAGCGGGTTCTAGCTGCACTTATGAAAAATGTCTCGATTTAGTCCAACGTGTTCAATATTTGCAGGAAAAACATGAATGTTAGAGGTTATGTAATATCGCTCTAGTTCACTGGCGGCTCAAGATATAGCCGAAATATGTTGGTGATATTCACTAAACACAACAAATTTTCATTTGAGATGCGGACAACCGCGGTACATTTTTTTGACCCGGCCTAATGAACATCCGTACTTTTCTACAGATTCTTTCACAGCAGTATCCCGATTACATTTTTATAGCCTCACTTTAGTGTGACGAGGGTTTATATCATTTGCTACGGACCAAAAGTGTAACGTATCAAAGGAGCTACATTTTAAGTAATTTGAGCAAAGTCCGTCCGTCTTTCTGTCTGTCTTGCTGGAGCGCACGATAACTCTCGAAAGGAGTAACGGAAAGTTTATATGTCGCTATCACCTCGATCTGTTGCCCGCCCCACACAAAGGGTCCATTTTAGGACAAAAAGTTAACTGCTAATAACTTGAACACCAGTGCACGTAAATACTTGAAATTTTGATCAGTGTAATGCTTTTATTGTACCTACAGACCGGTAAAAAAATTGGCTTTATTGCCACGCCCCTTTTGGTACATCCCACACAAATGTACCATTTTGTACAAAAGGTTAAAAGCTTATAGCGTGAATACCATTGCACGAAAATACTACAAAATTTTGTAAATTTTGGGCGTTATCAACACGCCCCTATTGGTACCTCCCAAATTGAATAAATCGTAACGTTAATATACCAGTATTTAAAGTATCTTCAGTTCATAGAAAAATAGGTGTATTTGTTAAACCCTTTCTTGTACCTACATACTACATTACTCACAAAGTGAGTCGGTTTACCCGACTCAAACTTTCTTACTTGTTTTTTTTTGATAGAAATTCAAATTTTTTTTTCGTTATCCATTAATTTCAGTTCCTTAATTTGTATGCTTACTCATCTTATTCTGTAAAAACATTACACTATACAAAATAGCAAGTGTTTGTATGCTCTGGTATTAAAGTTATTAGCAGCACTTCGCGCATTTTTCTCAGCCGTATAGCGACACATAATCCATTACTATGTGTGGAACTACATAAGATTCTGATAAGTAGTATAGGAGATATTAGAGAAACAATAGTTCATTAAATGTTAACCCTTTGTGAGGGATATACTAGAAGGAGTGGACCAATATGGCCCATCTTCGAACTTTGCCTGACATAGAAAAAAATATTATCACATACCAAATTTGAAGTCCATCCGTTACTACTTTCGAGAGTTATCGTGCGCTCCAGCCAGACATACAGACGGACGGACATTGCTCAAAAGATTAAACTGTTCTAAAACGGATATCCGCCAAACATACTTGGGGTCTTAGGTCACTCCTTCGATGTGTTACAATTTTGGCTCGTAGCAAATGATATATACCCTGCTCTCTAAGGTGAGGGGATAAATATAATAAAGAAAGCGTTGTTATAGGTTAGGTTAGGTTAGGTTGAAGAGAGGAGACGTTTAAACGTCTCATGTCCATGGACATACACTTAAGCCAGTGGTTCGGCCTGTTGTGCGCTCCTTATTTATGATCTTTTTATACCTCACGAGTTACAGAAAATCGGTACTAGACACGAATTTTCTCAGTATCTTCCAGTCATATTCTCTGAGATGAGTCAAGTCTGGTAATATGTCGGACCCGAAATGTTGGGATCTTGCATGTGTGAAAGCCGGGCCGTGACACAGAAAATGTTCCATCGTTTCGATGTTTTCTCTGCACGCCCTGCATTCGTCGTTTCCTGCTAGTCCTATGCGATGAAGATGTGCTTGTAAGCTTGAGTGTCCCGTTAGAACACTTATCATCTTACTAATATCGATCTTGTTTAGTTGCAGAAGACTTCTTGTTTTCTTATCATTTGGGTCACCCCACAGTATCTTTACAGTTGCTCCTACTGTTGCGCTATTCCACACAGTTTTGTGAGCCATCTCTGCCCAGTGCTTCAACTCATCCTTCGTGGCTTCGAAAGGTTTTCAATTTTCCAAGTTTATTACTCGAAGTTCTCTGCCCTTTGAAGCCAAGTTGTTTGCCCGTTCATTTCCAATCACTCCGTTGTGTCCTGGTACCCAGCAAATACGCAATTGACCATGGGCTGAGTAATCATTTATCGTTCTTTTACAGTCCAACACAGTTCTGGATTTGACCCTTTCCGATGTTATTGCTTTAATCGCCATTTGGCTATTTGTGAAGATGTTGGCATATTTAGGCTTTGTCGTGTTACTGAGCCAGTTCACACACTCCGTGATTGCTCGAACTTCTGCTTGAAATACCGTGTTATGGTCAGGGAAGTTCGACTTCTGGTTCATCAATAAAAAGTCCCTGACCCGTCCTTCCTCCTCGCTTGGACCCATCCGTGTAGCAGCTGGTTCCCACTGGCACATGGGCCAAAGTTCCATTTTCCCAGGAGCGTCTGTCTGGCACAAACGTATCACAGTTAGCTGTAAGCCGCACTTCAGGAATGCGGTCCGAGATTTCTGGCGTTTGAATGTGACCAACTAGATATTCTAAAATCTTCTGATGGTACGACTTGTGGTCTCGATTTATCCATTCACCCATCACTTGTAGACGTCTTGCTGTGAGGGCTGCCTTATACTTTATACGGATGTCTATTGGTTGGATGTGCAGCATAGTCTCCAACGCTTTTGTTGGTGCAGTTCTAAATGCCCCGCTTATGCCTAGACAGCACATACGTTGAATTTTTTGCAAAGGTATTACGTTGCACTTCTTGTCCATTGATGTCCACCACACTACAGAGGCGTAGGTGATTATTGGTCTAATCAGGCTCATGTAAAGCCAGTGAGTCATATTTGGACGTAGTCCCCATTTTAAACCTATAGCTCTTCTGCACAACGACCAACATCTGTGTGCCTTTGTAACTCTTTCTTCAAGATGATCTTTCCAGTACAGTTTCTGATCCAAGATTTCTCCCAAGTATTTTACCTTTTTAGTTATAGCAATTGTCTTATTCAGGAATCGAGGCGGGGTAAAACGTGGGATCTTCGTTTTCCTTGTAAATAGACATATTTCTGTTTTGTCTGGGTTAACATTTAATCCCCTTGGTTGTGCCCAGTTATATGCTATGTTAAGTGCCTCTTCAGCTCTTCTGCATAATAGATTTGGATGAAAGCCCCTTAGAAGTATTACAACGTCGTCTGCATAACAGACTGGTTTAAGTCCTTCATTGGTGAGGGCTTTTAGGAGACTGTGTATCGTCGTAACCATTTACGTCATATGACCCACAAATAATCCACCTATTCCTTAGCATATTGCTGATCCAGTTTTTCAGCGCCCGGTCAACCTGAAACTTGTCTAAGGACTGGATAAGTGTATCGGTCTGTACATTGTTAAATGCGCACTCAATGTCCATGCAAACAGCAAGTGTATACATTTCTTTACTGAAGGACTCTTCTATGTGGTGCACTACCTCATGCATAGCTGTTTCCACTGATCTTCCTTTGACATAGGCGTGTTGTTTGAATTTTAGCCTGTCATCCGCTATTTTACCTTTGACCATGTCATCAATTATTCGCTCCATTGTTTTTAACAGGAAAGAAGTAAGGCTAATGGGTCGATAAGCCTTTGGGGTCGTGTAACTCGCCTTGCCAGGCTTTGGTATAAAGACCACCCTTGATTCCTGCCAGTTTTTTGGGGTATACGAATGGGTTAGGCATGCAGTGAACACTCCAGCCAGATGAGTTGATACCAGATCCACCTCATTCTGCAGAAGTGCTGGAAATATTCCATCCGGTCCCGCAGCCTTAAAGGGAGAGAATCTTTTTATCGCTTCTTTAACCATGCCATCTGTTATATCCGTAATAGGTACTTGATGCAATACATTTTCATTCTGTAACTGTTCCTCTGTTGGTCCAGCATTACCAGTCGGAAAATGAGTTTTCATCAAGAGCCTTACGGTATCCTCTATAGTTTCCATCCTTTTACCCGTTTCATCCACCAGTGTTTCGGTTTGGACATGAGTTTTTGAGAGGAACTTTTTCATTTTAGACATGCTGTTAACGCTGTCTACCTGTTCACAGAAAAGCCTCCAGGAGTTACGTTTCGCCGATCTAACGATTTTATTGTATTCTTTGAGTCTTCTGTGGTAGTCGTCCCAATATACTGATTGTTTTTTACGTCGAGCTCTATTGTAAAGTCTGCGGACATCTTTGCCAATCGAGCGAATTTGTCCTGTCATCCAGGGTTTCTCAAAGGCAGATTTCCTTTCTCGAAGTGGGCAACTATCTTCGAATGATTTTACAAGAGCCTCGGTAATCTTCTTAACATTGATATCAATGTCTTCTGCACATAGATAATCGCGTGTAGGCTGCCCCAATCGATTTCTAAGTAGATTTCCGAATTTAGTCCAGTCGGTCTTAGCCTTATTACGGAAACTTATGGGGTTTGGCGGTGGCCGTGCAATTTTAAAGCTTATATAACGGTGGTCTGTACAGGAGTGTTCATCCGAAACCCTCCACTCATGAATCTCATCAATAAGATTTTCTGAACATATCTTTATATCTAATACTTCTTCCCTAATTTTGTTAACAAAGGTTGCAGTGTTTCCTATGTTAAGAGTTATGAGGTCATTTGTATTCAAAAATTCGATAAGGGCGTGTCCCCTTTTATTGGTGTTAGTACTACCCCAAGCGATATGATGGGAGTTGGCGTCACATCCAGCTAATAACTCATTACTTGTGTGTTTGGATTCCCTCAACAGACGTTGTAATTCCGACGTAGGTGGCAATGTCGGCGCATCGAATGGCAGATATATTGACGCCAGGTACATATTTCCATTACCTTGCCTCAGCACCGTTGCGTCCGATGTTGACAACTCTGGAGAGAAAATAAAACATAAGTTTTTATGGCACAGAATACAAGTCCTTGGACGAGTACCTGTGTTAGCGTAGAAAAGGTTATAGTTCACATGGTTTAATCCAGTAACCTTGTTGCTAGTTGTCCATGGTTCCTGGATCAAAGCAATATGAACCCTGCCTTTATTTATGATGTCCATCAGAGCGTTGGATACTGTCTCGCTCCGGTGGAGGTTTATCTGGATGACCTCAATCATTGTCCTTCCAGTAAAAGTTTCTTTTGGGAGTCTATCCTATCTGGTGGCACCCCCTCTTTATTTGGTAGTGGGTCATTCTCCTCCTTTCGTTCACTACCTATTACACCATCTTCCAGTCGACAATTTTGGGAGGCGGTGTTATTTTTTGTCGCTCCCTCATTGGTTTGAATCGTTTTGTGGCTCTTTTTATTTTGATCACTACCTTTGCTGGGAACTTCCTGCAAAAGTGGTGGTACTATTGGTGAACTGGTGGTGTTATTGACTACTTCCAAGCGTTGTTATAAGTATCAATTATTTTTTATATTTTCCAAAAACAATGACATCTTTCTGACTTATTCAATCGGGAATGTCCTGGATCGAAGGAATGGGGTTCTGTCAATGCACATAGATTTTCCAAAAAAACATCTTTGGAAGTATTATCAAAATATCTTGATTTAGATGTGATATTTTTCACCCAATTATTGATGCCGAGAGATTTTCCTCCATACCCACGTAATGTGACCATTCATCCGTTAATTTCTCTATATGAACATTTATTTATATACGTATATTTAAATACGACAGCAAATGAAGTATATGAATTGTTCGCAATCGCTTGTGTTTTTATTTGTGGAACTAAACATTTGAAATATTAAATTAGACATACTCGTACATACATGCATAGATATACACCCAAGGGTAAATATTATACACATACATATACATACTTATATATCTGGCAATGTATCCTAATGCAAGATTTTCATTTAATATGGTAAATGCCACAAACAAAAATAAATGATGTTGTTTAACCCGAAATGTTAAATACTTAACGCAAACCTTGCATTTTGTCAGTTACTGAATAAATTCTAGAGAATGATTTCCAATTTGAATGGGATTTGTGGAGATTCATTCTATGAATTGGAGCTTGAACACTAGAAAAGTACTTAGTAAAATTAAAAATAGCCGTTTAAAAAGTCTGTTTAAAATTTGCTATTAATATAAGTATTAATACAGTTTATGACAATTTAACGGATCCTGAAATAAATAATGATATTACTTATTATAATTTTACATTTATTAAGAATTGAACAGTAGATATCAGTTTCAAAACAATGGAGAACATGTCAGATGTAATATCTTTTGTTGAATCTGCTACAAACTTAGTTAAAGTTCGAAGAGAGAACATATTGTTTCGAACCTTCTGGAATACTTGGTTTCGTTTCAGTTAAGAAAGTACTTAGCGTCACCGCCTTTTCAAGGCTTATTCCAAGGAGGTGTTGAAGATGTTGATCGTAATAAACTATGCAGTATTATTTCATATCAAGAATCGGAAAGTTCAAATAGATGGGACTATACATAATCTAAACTGATTTTGATGAACTCGGATCAAAAACTTCATTTCTGCCAAATTATATAAAAAGCGACTTAAAATACAGTTTTAATAGATCATAACTTCTAAATCGGCAGGAACATCTTAACTGATTTTCCCCAAATTTAGCAGTGTTCGTTCCTAAAATAAGAAACTTTTTTCTGCCAAATTTAGTAATTCTATAGCGCTTTGATATCTAATCGGGAGATTCTTATATATAAGTATGGGGGCTATATCTAAATTTGAACCGATTTGCCCCAAAATTTGGCAGTGTTCATTCATATAATAAGAAACCTCTTTCTGCCGAATATCGTACTGATCGTATATAAAATACAGTTTCTACAGCGCTTACTTGTCAAATAGGGAGTAACATATACAGGGGTTTCCATTAAGGACATACCAATTTTATATATTAATAAAAAGCAGAATATTTAAGATATAGAGTTCAAATTTATTCCAGATGTAGTGCAAATGTTACATTTTAAGAATGAAATTCGATTTCGGTCGTATGACCACTACGACCATTACAACGAATTTTCCACCACTTTTGCACACATTTCGACCGCAAAGTTAACAATTTCACGTTAGATGTTGTCTCTGAGATCGTCTAAAGTTGTTGGCATAGACAAATGACTTGACGTGGCCAAGAAATCCAATGTCGTTAAATCGCATGAACGAGGTGGCCATTCGACCGGACTATTTCTCGAGATAACACGTTTTCCGAATTTGCCTTTCAGTAAATCGATTGTAAAGCGTACTGTGTGGCTAATGGCACCGTCTTGATGAAACCACATATCGGAGATGTCAAGCTCTTCCAATGCTGGCCAAAAAAAATTTTCTAACATGGCACAGTGGCGCTCTCCATTGCCGGTAACAAGACAATTGTTTTTATCGACCAAAAAATACGGCCCAATCACACCTCTGGCATGAAAACCACAACACACAGTAATTTTTTGCGGATGCAATTGTGGCTCTTGAAGCACATGTGGGTTTGTTGCTGTCCAATAACGCATATGGGCATTTCTCCAATGTCGAATGCGACATTCGTACGCATTCAAAGTGAAAGAAACATATGCCAAAACATTATTTCATTTTGACAAAAGGCGAAACTTATAGCCCTTGATTAGCACTATAATTGGTGCTATGGTTGATTTTGCCCAATTGTTCGTTTCAAGATAATTACAAAAAACCAAGCCATTCACACGCGACAAAAAGAGAAGTCGCTTTCAAATCAAACCAATCAAACACTGATTTAAGCGAAACCTAAAGGAATATTTTAATGCGACTATTTTTAAAATATTATGTATTGATGTGTCTAATAATGTTTTTTATTTTATTCAAAAATATTAAGTAGTTTATTTTTTATTTAATTTTAATCACATTCGCACGCGACGTGTCGCATGCGACATTTTATTCCATCATTCTTTTTATGTTTATTTTTTACTTTTTATGCAACTAGACATCCAAAGGTTGGTTATAAATGATTTTTAATATACTTAAAATTTTCACAACAAAAATTATTTTTCTTATATCCCTTAAATATAAATCAAGATTTAAAAGAGAGACCATTAATCAGAAAATAACATGCAATACAAATGTTTAAAACATAAATTTTGCAATTATTCGAATTTGCAGACAAATATCTTAAAATGTGTTATGAACAAATGTAGTTATTGGGAAAATTAGTTAAATTTGATGGATTCCCTATAAAAAAAATAGTAAAACAACATATTTTTTATAGACTTTAAATTTTTTGGCTGCGGTTGACATCTCGTTGGAAATGCCCATATATTGTTTTTTGACAAAACCACTCAGCCAGAATTGAGCTTCATCGAAAATTGGAGTAAGCGCTCTTAAAGTTGCGACCACCGACTCAGTATTTCGGTAGTAATTTTTAATGATTTCCAAACGTTGCACGTAAATGATCTTTATTATGATGAAAATGTTGACATCGACTGACGTTTTGACACTGAAAGACCATTAAAAATATTTGAGGGTGCGTTGACATAAAGATACGAAATTGTTATGTCCCTATTGGAAAACCCGGTATGGGGGATATAACAAAATCTGAACCGATTTGCCCCAAATTAAGCAGTATTTGTTTGTGAGAGACATAACAGTTAGACTTGCTTTGCTTGTTCGGTGATTCGGATTTTTTCTCCTCAATCGTCGCAAAACGCCGTCCTTTCTTGGGTCTCTTTAATTTTTGGAACAGGAAAAGTCCTAAGGTATTCTTTTCCGTCAAAAAATTACGACAGTTTCCGCAATTTTGAAACGAACTTCGCTGCCAAAAGCTTCATGCCCAAAATTTTAGAAAAAAGGCATGAGCCAACCGACATCCTCTGCAACTTCTTTAATATTCGACAATATTCCATTACAATTTTCTTCACTTTCTCAACATTTTCATCGGTTTTGGATGTGACGGATCTTCCAGAAAGAGCGTCGTCCTTCACATCTTATCGACCTTCTTTAAAACTCTTTTACCACTTGTATACATTTTTCTGACTCAGAATACAATCACCATATGCCGCTCCCAACATTTCAAGTGCTTTTGAGCCCTTAATTCCATTTTTTACACAAAATTTGATGCTAATTCGTGGATCCATTTTTTCACAGCAGAACATCGCGAAATACACAAAGTTATAATACCCTGTAACACAGTGTGGTATCACTCCTTGCGTAACACTTCTAAATATTAATCTGAGACACCATAAATCGTAAGTCGTAAAATTCAAAGATGATTTAGCCATGCCCGTTTGTCCGTCCATCTGTTGTTATAACGCTACAATATACAATAATTGAGCTAGATGACTGAAATATGGTAGAGATAATTAAAAATGGTTAATATCGGTCCATTTTTAGATATATAACTTCTCCCCGATTTCTTAAAGCACCAACAACGGTAGTCATAAGTTCATGTTTCGATATAGCTTCCACATAAAGATCCATCTAGTTTTGACTTCTTAACGCAATAAAAACCATAAATTGCAACGAAACGGCTGAAATTTGTTAATATGAGTTTATCTGTACCCGAACCAATTCACACGCGATAAATGGATTCGGCATGGTCGAACTGAACTCCATTTTCACTTATTCTTTTTTTAAAATGTCTCTCCTTTGTTCCTTCGATTTAATCACAATGTTCCCAATAGTTTAATTGAAGTCATATAGATCAGATTTAGTGTACTCGTACGTAAATAAATAAATTTGCCCAGACAGAGGAACATATCAACTGAGGGCAATCACTCGTGACAGATTGAGGACATTTGTGTGGAGATGGAGATTAAAAAAATGTCTTACGACTATCAAATAAGAATGTTATCGCATCAGTGGACAAATTCGTATGCATACATACATATTTAGAAGGACCGAGGACATCCAATACAATTCCAAAGATTTTTTTGTTTCATTTTTTTTGATCTCATCCGAAAACGTTTCACATGCAGATATTAGAAATGGGACTCGTTATTTCATTTCGCTTTTTTTTTTCTTTCTAAAAACATGAATGTTTGAAATTATTAAGACACAAAACCATGAAATTTCATTTTAAAGGACATTTTTACTGTCGACAAACAAATTTTCACACGCATATATTTTGCTATGCTCTGTCCTCATAGATGCAGAAGAAACACGGAGGGCGAAATGAACCTGTATGACAAAATGAATGAGAGAATGGAAACCGAGGGAAATGACATGTGGAATGGGCGGGCAAATACTGGCAGGGATCGTGAACATTTCTATTGTTCTTGTCGCAAGATATCCTAAAGCTAATGACATATGTATATATATATATATAGAATGGCATGAAGGTTACATCTGTACGATTGTATTAGAAATATTAGTCTTTTATTTAAGGAAGGACTATTACATTGTACTATGGTCTCGGATACCATTTTCATGGTCACAATTAAATTTTGTATATTATAAAAATCATATATTCTAAGGGAACGTCTCACAGCTTGAGGAATTTTCAAAAAGTAATTCGGCCTTTTATAACCGGACAACCGAATATAAGTTTAAATTTGGCTGACCTATCGTACATTGGGGCGGAGGTATAGCGCCTAAAAGTTGGACCTCTTGGGTATCAAAAAGGTTTAAGCGTGTGTAATTTTTGTTTGTCCGTCTCTTTCGAATAACACGTTCTGCAAACCAATCGCGTTTGCCATTTTTTGTATTTTTGACAAATAATATTTTCTGGGATGTAAAACTTCAAATGGACATAACTTTGGACACAGTGGGTATATAACAGCAAAATTTTGTTGTCTTTCCAGAAAAAATAACGAGAAAGGAATCTGTGTATATCCGAATAAAATTAACACCGATACAAAAGGATCGGGAAAGATAACAAAAAATAAAAAAATCTAAATAAATTTTTTTTAATTTGTATGTTTTGACACCGGCAATCGAGGCAAATTCGGACATTTCTATATGTAACTCTCATAATTCCTAAAATAAATTCATTTGTAACGGGGGTTTTTTTGCTTCTGCTGAGATAAGTTCAGAGGACTCCAGGGTAAACTTAAGGACTCACAAAAACCTTAAGTTAAACTGAGTTAAGTTAAATTGAGTCTCCTGGTGGGCCTTTGCAATATGCCCCGGTGATATTCTGGCAGTGGGCTATTGAAATAGGCCCCGGTGATATATGCTGGCAGTGGGCCCTGGAAATAGGCCCCGGTTACTCCAACATAACAGCTAAGTGAAATACAATTCAACGGGTGAAACGAACGAATCGCGGAAGCGAACTAATCGCGGAAGCGAACTAATCGCGGAAGCAGTTAACTACGGCTTATATCTAGGAGTGTTTGAACGAGTCACGCCTCGACTAACTATTTATACCCTACACCACACTGTGGTACAAGGTATTATTTTTTTGTTAAGTATTGTTTGGCATTTCATCATGGAAAGTCTTACGCCTGAACAGGTGGTAACTCTAACTCCAGAACTCTACACCTAGTGGTCGACCAGACCAAACATTAAGTATTCCAGTGTGTATAAAGTGAAGGAGAATTATAAACAAAGGCGAGTTATTAATATATATTTTGACACACTGAATTCATGTTGGTCGTACCACTTGAGTTTTGTCACTGAGTTTTAATGAGAGAGACCTTTTCTTATATTTAGGGCCTTCTTAGCTCTTATAAAGCATTTGTATGGAAAAATAAGTGAAATGTATATGAATAAATAAATTTACGGAGGAAATTAAAAGAGTTTTGTCACGTTACAAATCCCCAAAACTTTTTTTTCCACAAATGTATTATACTAAAAGCCAGGCTCAAAATTCCTTTCGCAGTTTACACATTACTAGGTTAGGTTGAAGAGAGGAGACGTTTAAACGTCTCATGTCCATGTACATACACTTTAGCCAGTGGTTCGGCCTGTTGTGCGCTCCTTATTTATGATCTTTTTATACCTCACGAGTTACAGAAAATCGGTACTAGACACGAATTTTCTCAGTATCTTCCAGTCATATCCTCTGAGATGAGTCAAGTCTGGTAATATGTCGGACCCGAACTGTTGGGATCTTGCATGAGTGAAAGCCGGAAAATGTTCCATCGTTTCGATGTTTTCTCTGCATGCCCTGCATTCGTCGTTTCCTGCTAGTCCTGTGCGATGAATATGTGCTTGTAAGCTTGAGTGTCCCGTTAGAACACTCATCATCTTACTAATATCGATCTTGTTTAGTTTCAGAAAACTTCGTGTTTTCTTTTCATTTGCGTCACCCCACAGTATTTATGCAGTTGCTTCTACTGTTGCGCTATTCCACACAGTTTTGAGAGACACCACTGCCCAGTGCTTCAACTCATTCTTTGTGGCTTCGAAAGGTTTCCAATTTTCCAAGTTCTGGATTTCCAATCTAATACAGTTCTGGATTTGACCCTTTCCGATGTTACTGCTTTAATCGCCATTTTGCTATCTGTGAAGATGGCATATTTAGGTTTTGTGGTATAACTGAGCCAGTTCACACACTCCGTGATTGCTCGAACTTCTGCTTGAAATACCGTGTTATGGTCAGGGAGGCAAAAGTGAAGTTCGACTTCTGGTTCATCAATAAAAGGTCCTAGACCCGTCCTTCTCCTCGCTTGGACCCATCCGTGTAGCAACTGGTTCCCACTGGCACATGGGTCAAAGTTCCATTTTCCCAGGAGCGTCTGCCTGGCACAAACGAATAACAGGTGGCGTGAGGCCGCACTTCAAGAAAGCGGTCGGAGATTTCTGGCGTTTGAATGTGACCAACTAGTGATTCTAAAATCTTTGATGATGATTTGTAGACGTCTTGCTGTGAGGGCTGCATCATACTCTATACGGATGTCTATTGGTTGGATGTGTAGTATAGTATCCAACGCTCTTGTTGGTGCAGTTCTTAATGCCCCGCTTATGCCTAGACATCACATACGTTGAATTATTTGTAAAGGTATTACGTTGCACTTCTTGTCCATTGACGTCCACCACTCTTATTATTGGTCTAAATACGCTCATGTAAAGCCAGTGAGTCATATTTGGACGTAGTCCCCAATTTGAATCTATAATTCTTCTGCACATCGACTAACATCTGTGTGCCTTTGAAACTCTTTCTGCACGATGATCTTTCCAGTACAGTTTCTGATCCAAGATTACTCCCAAGTATTTTACATTTTTAGTTACAGCAATTGTCTTATTCAGGAATCCTGGTAAAACGTGGAATCTTCGTTTTCCTTGTAAATAGACATATTTATGTTTTGTCTGGGTTAACATTTAATCCCCTAGGTTGTTCCCAGTTATATGCTATGTTTAGTGTCTCCTCAGCTTTTCTGCAAAATATATATGGATGTAATCCCCTTAGAAGTATTACAACGTCGTCTACATTACAGACTGATTTAAGTCCTTCATTGGTGAGAGCTTTAAGGAGACTGTGTATCGTCGTAACCCATAGCAGAGGCGATAAAATGCCCCCCTGAGGTATACCACGATTTATCTTGTCTCTGCTTTTTACGTCACATGAAACACAAATAATCCACCTATGCCTTAGCATATTGTTGATCCAGTTTCAGCGCCCGGTCAACCTGAAACTCGTCTTAGGACTGGATAAGTGTATCGGTTTGCACCTTGTTAAATGCGCCCTCAGTGTCTATGCAAACAGCAAGTGTATACATTTCTTTGCTGAAGGACTCTTCCATGTGGTGCACTACCTCATGTAGAGCTGTTTCCACTGATCTTCCTTTGACATATGCGTGTTGTTTGAATTTTTTGTCGATTTCCGCCAGCTAGGAATTAATTTTAAACCCATGGTTTCTTGAAGAAAGATTCTTAAAATTCTCCGTAGATTTCATTTTTGCTGGCGCTTTGCTAATTTTTTTTCCACCCATTGACCCCCCTAATGCCTACAGCAAGGGCAAGTACGCTGAAACCGCTTTATTGAAGGATCACAATCTGTTAAAGAATGTACTATGGTAGCTTTATAGAAGAGGTCTTCAATAACATAAAACTAGCCGCTATAATTACGGCTTTAGTAACACTTCATCGTCGTGAGCCAATGAGCTGACTCAATCCCCACATGTCATCTCTGGGACAAGCGACGTACAAAACACTTTAAGATCAAGGTGATGAAAGAGTTGTGCTGAGGATCTGAATGGTCAGCAAGTGTATAAAGGAGACGTTCGCTAGCAATTCCCCTTCGACGCCAGGGCACGGGTCGGTTGTATATTCTACGTAGCCTAGTCTGCGCAAGCCGTCACTGCGTACGATGGTCCATCTCCTTACGACACACTCGTGGGAACAACAATGGATACAAATTTAAACAAACAACAAAAAAACATGCAAAGCATAACACCTCGGATGCCAGACTGCTTACTTCCAATTCAAGTCAGGAATTGGAAGTAAGCCAAACAAGTGTACTCGGCACTGGAAACAGTGTCACTACACTTCAACGGACAACATCTAAAACAACTCAGGTTCTGTCCGTCCCGCACGATAGACAGACTGGCAACAAAAATAGCATGCGAAAGTGTCCGTCCGACGTTCGGAAGTCACTGTACCTCGACAAGATGGCCTAGAATGTAGCAAATGGCACAGTGCACGAACGTGATGAGGAGGACAATAAAACATACACGCAAATTGTTGAGGAGTACGAGAAAAAGAAAAACTTCCAACAGGGAAGTCAACCTTCAACCTCAAAGCGAGAAAGGTCCCAGACGGAGGATGCTAAGCCCGCTAAGCGCAAGAAGGTCAAAGATACCACAATCAACCACGAAACGGCCCTTCAACGAGGTCGTGAATGACAACCTTCGTGTTTCCCTTGTTAACGATAAAAAGGTAGGTCTGTGCCCTATAACAACCTCGGGATGGGGTAAAGTAAAGTCGGCATATATCCGATTATCGCGGGAACCTTATGTTGTTTCATCTACTCAATGTTGTCCGGTTGTTAATTAACATTCGTCTGTTACTCGTAATTTCAGGGAATGGATGTTATTTGAGTGTTGCCGTTTCTACTCTCCACAAGAAGCGCTGCATTTCTGTTAATAGTCGTCATGGTGTGGTCTATTTTTAGCTTCCCTGTTGACTTGGGTGATCAGATGTTGTTGTAGTGGTAGTGCGCCCGGTGAGTTACTTTTAGCTGCAGAAACACGATGATGAAAACATGAAATGTTGATGTTAAATTTTTCCGGTGCCCTGGCTGGGAGTTGAACCCAGCACCTTCGTAGGGTCTCGCAGAAATGAACAATGGTGTTTCAATGGACGATTGGTCCGTAATCGCCGCAGAGCCGCCAAACAACAACAGCATGAACTTGGTTCTTGCAATATCGGAATCCGGAATAGAAACTCTGGAGAAATTGGGAAATAAGCTTTATTTTGGCATGAGGGAAGCCAAAATCAATATAATACGCCCAGATGGTGAAGACGGCATCGACGACACCAATAAGCTGCTCGACAATGTGCAGCTCGAGGGACCTTCCACATCCTCACCCATAACAAATGGTGCTGAAAATCGTGCTGATTGATTTGAAGCACTCACGGGTGGCTTCAGACAACCTGCGGATTCTTCTAGCATAGGAGGATCTAGACCTAGGCATCATCCAGGAACTCTACTTTTATGCGAACGCGGTAAAGGGTTTCCAGAGCAGCAGATTTAAGACATTATTCGTCAAGGATAACGGTAAACCAAGATCGTGACTAATCGTATAAAACAACATAAATATTTGTGTAGGTCCCCAATTTAGCACAGCAGACTTCACCGTAGCAAGAGCTCACAGTGGCTGGATCTCACTCTAGTATCTGATGAACGCACAATAGAAGGGGATAACTGGACGGTATCTGATAAGAAGTCCTTCTCGGACCACAATTGGATACTGTTCAATATCTCAGAAAGGGCAACTCCAGTCAAACGCTTTCGAAACCCAAAAAGAACTGATTGGGATAAGTTTAAAAGGGTTCTGAATAGCAAACTTCGCTATAAACCACATCAATATCAACACGGACGTCTGAGCTATCACAGCTACGAAGAGAATCACGGAAAGCTTTCAAAGCCGTTACCAAAGCGGATCTTGGCAGTCACATAAGGATAAGCTATATGAGTACAAGGAAGCCACAGCCAGCAACCCTGGATAGGCTTCCGTGGATTGCTAGAAAACAACAAAGAAACAGCCAGACTGAGCAAAATAATGGCAAATGGTCACTCGAATCCTTCTTATATTAAGAGAGACGACGGTACATGGTCAAATAACGCAGCCGAATCACATGACATTCTTCTGAAAACGCAATTCCCAGGCTGTACAGATACAGATAATGAAGAGAAATAGCCAATAACTCAACAAGAAAATAGTGTTGAGTTGATAAGATAATTAGGGCCTGTTTTTGTAACTTGTTTTTTGCCACTTCGCACGCCTATTGGCAAGCGAATACAATTTTTGGTTTTTGCACACTTTGTTTTGAATGTAAACAAAGAAGTTTTCAATTATCGATAACATTTTGGTTCTTATAAGACAACAACGAAATGAAATGTCAAATTAGACGATCAGAAAAATACATTCGTGTCGGTTATGTTTACTGCTCTTTTGAAAGATAAAGTGAAAATTGTTGGGTAAATGAATGAAAAAATGGATAAATGAACCAAGAAACATAAACATCTATGTATGTATCTTTTGTAGGAGTATGTACCATATAAAAAAATTATGTTTATTGGATTGTTTAAAATGATTTTAAATCCTACAACAATTCTGTTGCTTTTTGCATTTTTTTCATAATACCTTAAATTAGATGACCCAAACCATTCTATAATATACCTTTCGACCTAGAATCTCTTTCTGAATTGGTTTGGTTTTGTCCATCCATCTGTTTGTAGATATATGTATCCTTGTAATCCAAGTACAGGTCACAATTATGCTCAGATCACTATGAAATTTAGCAAGAACTTTCTTTTTAACTCCGGTACTTACTGAAATGTGTGCAGAACGCTTTCGATTTAGATGTATATATAAGTATAATTTCAAAGTATATAAGTATAAATAAGCAAACCATTGTATTTGTTTTCGTTTGTTTGATTATTTCTCATTGTCTATAATCAGCTATTGCTACTTTTACAGCTGTTGGATAGGGTTGCCCCCGTTCTGATATTTTTGTGTGAAAAAAGCTTTAAGAAATATCAGTAAAAACATGATGGTAATATTGGTCTTTGACAGGAAGACGATGAAGAAAAGAGCTTTCTTACCCGAACGATAAGCGACAATGAACCAAATTAAAAGCATGATTGCTTGGGTGAGAAAAAGAAGAATAACATTATTGCTTGGGAAGCTTCGCACGTCTGCGTTTTGGTACATTTCGCTGAACAGGCTGTTAGTCGTAGTAAAGTCACTTTGGCTATAAACAGCTTCTCATCTTACAAGTCTCCAGGGCCAGATGGCATTATACCAAAAATGCTTCAATGTGCGGAGAGCATAATCAACTCATGGCTGTGTTGATTATGCTCTCTTAGACTGTGCCCATTCCTCAACTACATAGAACTGAATTTGAGACAGGTAAAGGTTGTCTTCATACCCAAGGCAGGAAAACGTAGTAACGAAAAAGCAAATGATTTCAGATCAATTAGTCTACCATAATTTCTGTTAAAAACGCTCGAAAGTCTTAGACGATGTGCATATTCGAGAAAAGATGAATAGTTCAAACAACGTATCCACTAGCCAACATACCAACCCAGCAAAATATATAAGAAGTACTTCCAAAAGATTAACATGATAAGTACTTCTAAATCATAAGTTGCACAGTTTTTTCGGTATTTTATGAAGTTCTTCTAAATAACTTACCAAAATGTCATTTTGGAATATAAATTAGACAGTTCAAAAACCCTGGGACGAGATATTATTTTTCTTGTAGTTTTGTTTTTGACTATTGAGTTCGAGATCGTTGTTTTTGTTTTCTGTTAAACAGAAAAACAAACCTTCTTTAAATAAGAAGAATAAGAAATGTGTGAAATGTATTAAGGGTGGTCACTGGTTGGTGGACGATATCGTTTCGGAAGCTACCAAGCAACCTCATCGGCACCTTGGACAAAATACCCTGTCAATAATTGGCACAATATGAGAGCAGCTCAATATGAAATAATTGAGAACTGGCTTCTAAGTCCCATATCTCCAAAACATTGCAGACAGTATTTCTCAACCTTAATACATCCCCACACTTCTTGTTTGGTTTTTTGTGTGTCCCTGCAATTTGCGGGGAAGGCACACGATTTGTTGTTATTGTCGCTTCTTACAGCGACAACAAACTTTCGGCCGTACTCTGCCTCATTCATCACTGGTTGGCCAGTGACCACCCTTAATACATTTCACACATTTCTTATTCTTCTTATTTAAAGAAGGTTTGTTTTTCTGTTTAACAGAAAACAAAAACAACGATCTCGAACTCAATAGTCAAAAACAAAACTATGAAAGTCACAACAGATCGAATAACAAAAAACAAAAGCAATGATTTTTCTTGTAGGTAATGTCGAGTAAAATAAGGTTTGTTCTATGAAATTTGCCGTACACCACCCAATATTGACTTACGGATAAAAAACCGGTTTTCGTGAGTTTGCGCAATTTTACACCTGGAAGTTAATTTATTATCAACCGATTTCCAATATTTCAACAGATTTTTAATATACTTGTTGCGTTTTTTTCCTTACAATATATTCTATTTATGTAAAGCAGTTAATCTTGCGGTTATCTCAAAAAATAATTTGTAAAAACTTTGTCTATATAAGAAAATGGCGAAAAAAATGTGGTTGCAGGACAAATACACTTATATTATTATTCAAAAGAAGAAACTTCTTTTCAATACCGCTTAGTGATTGAAAATTAACGAAGCTATATGCGTAAAAGTGTGCAAAATTTCAAAATTTTTTTGTCGAATTGTGTTATTAACGCTACAATCAAAACGATTGGATGTAAAATAAACCAATGTAGGTCCTAGTATTAAGACACCACACCCTGCTAAATTTCAAAATGATTGAATGATGAAGAGAAATATCCAATAACTCAACAAGAAAATAGTGTTGAAGTTGATAAGATAATAAGGGCCTGTTTTTGTAACTTATTTTTGCCACTTCGCACGTCTATTGGCAAGCAAATACAATTTTTGGTTTTTGCACATTTGTTTTGAATGTAAACAAAGAAGTTTTCAATTATCGTAACATTTTGGTTCTGAATTACAGCTTCTATAGTGCTAAAGGGCCAATTCGGAAGAAATATATATATATATGCATATATATGGCGGCTATGTTTAAATCTTATCAGCTTGTACATCAAGAACAACTTTCTGCCAAATTTTCTACAGATCGATTAAAATGTTTCATATATAGTGAGTACATATGTATATGTCAAATCGGAGGTAGATATATGTAAGAGCTATATCTAAATATGAACCGATTTTTACCAATTTAAACACGGATTGTCGTTGTGCCAAAATAAAGCTATGTACAAAGTGTTTTTTATATAACTATATAGAATCGTTATTCACTTAGGCCATTGCAGGGTGGCTGATACGTATTGCAACCAACTTCAGGTTGCTATCATTTCTAAACCGCTAGTCTGATAGCTGACAGATTTATTTCAGTGACAGTTCATTTTATTGTTTACAAGCTTACAAAAGCATTTTGATCTATTGCATTCAGAAAAAAGTTATTCGTGATGGAATTCAAGCGTGATAGTGTGATTGCTTTATATTTGGGTGGAAAAACACAAGTGGCTATCGTTAGAGCCCTCCAGCATTTAAATGTGAATAAATCTTTTGTTTCTCGTACCATTGCTCGTTACCGTGATACTGGCAGTGTTGCATCGCGTCCAAAAAGTGGACGAAAAAAAACGGTAACAACACCAGAAATGATCCGAAAAGTGAAGCCCAGATTTGATAGAAATCCACGCCGCAGTGGTAGAAAAATTGCTCGTGAGCTGAATATATCGCGAGAACGGATACAACACATATTAAAAAATGAGCTTGGACTAAAGCCATTGAAGTTCCAAAAAGTGCAAGAGCTCACCGATGCACAAAAAAAAGTTAGACTGGAAAGAGCCAAGGAGTTGCTTCGCTTGCACGAAAGTGGCCAGTTACCGAATTTGGTTTTCTCCGATGAGAAGCCATTCCAAATTGAGCAGTTTGTGAACAAACAAAATGATCGGGTTTACTTGCCAAAGAGGTCAGCTGAAAATTTACACCTTTGATTGGCCACCAGAACTCAAGCGCCGCCGATAGTAATGGTGTGAGCCGCCGTAACGGCCGATTGTCGCTCCCCGCTCGTATTCATCGACCACGGGGTCAAAATAAATGCCGAATGTTATCGTGAAAATGTCCTAAAGACAGTATTTAAGCCCTGGGCAGACAAACATTTCGGCCGCAGACCATGGACATTCCAACAGGACTCAGCACCATCGCACTCACCACGCGTCAACCAAGAATGGCTTAAAAAGGAGGTTCCTCGCTTCATTTCTACCGCACAATGTCCACCAAGATCTCCGGATCTCAATCCGTTGGACTTTTGCGCCTGGGGCATTTTAGAGAGTAAAGGCCCAAGTATAATATGCATAAGTAATTCCGTACGGAATGTGCGTTAAGTTTCGCACCCTGCTTAAGCAAATGGGAACTTATAGTTTGGCACATACGATTTAATGCTAGCTTATGCATATTATAGTTGGGCCTTAAGGTTCGCACTAAAAATACCAAAGTATCGATCATCTTAAGACGGCGCTTCACCGGGAATGGGCCAAAATACCGCAGAGCCACTTTCGTGCAGCGTGTGATGGCTTTGTCGGCCGTTTGAAGGCCATAATTCGTGCCAAAGGTGGCCAATTCGAACAAATCTAAACTGTTTCTAAAATTTTATGTTATTTCCGACATTTTTTGCTTTTGAACAATAAAATTTAAAAAAAAAATAGCGCTTTACTTTGTTGCATTACATATCAGCCACCCTGTATACACTCCCTTCCATATGTTAGTCTATAAATATACTTGGACAGCCTATTGTTATTAATTGAAAATCCACCTTTAAAATTTATATATTTATAACTATAAATTCCGTTCGTTCCTATGAGGAACATAGGGCCCCAACCATGAGGAACATAGGGCCTCAACCATCTTCGATTGTCTGCTGCCTTTAGTTCATTCCATGGTTTACCAGATCTGTTTGATTCAATCTCGACTTGTCTTCGCCAGGTGTGACTTGGCCGTCCTCTTCTACGGCAGCCTTGGTGGTTGCATTCTATGCATTTTTTGTGATGTCATTCTGAGGTTTTTGAAATTAAACTCTATTAATTTTATCTTATAAGTTGCGAAGGCTGAAATAAAATCATGGGATTTATAATTTATTTATTAAGTTTGAATATTTTAAATTGACAATTTTAAATGTACGCATAAACAGAGAAGGATATTTTCACACTTGCACGTACATTTGTATTCAAATGACAGCAATGTCGTTTGTGGATTTAAAATATTCGGATTCAAAAAAATAAATATTTCTATTACATGGGTTTCATTTCCAATTTTAGATCAGAGTAAGCGTATTAAAATTACATTTAAGGCTCAACATTTGTTTTCATTTAAAATAAGAGAATTATCACTACACCCAAAGATGTTAATAAGAACTACATATGTACATACATTCATCAAACAAATACAACGCCAAAAAAGCAAATCTTACAGTGCTTTAAAGGGAGTGGAATTAGTGAAAATCCAAATTAGAACAACTTCCGGATCATATGTTGGGGATTTTTGTCGCTTCTTTGGGTGCACTTTTTTGCTGTGTATCTAAAAGGACGATCGGCAAAAACAGCTGTACATGATGTTGTCAGGACAATCGAGAGGTCCATTGAACATAAACAATACACCTTAGCTGTCTTCTTAGATATAGAAGGCGTCTTCAATAACGTACATACCTCGGCAATAGGACATGCACTAGATAACATTGACGTGGAACCATTCCTCAAGAACTGGATAGTCACCATGCTGCAGAATAGGACCATAAACGCTACATTGGGTAACAGCAAGTTGTCAAAGCGCGTCAATCGGGGCACACCACAGGGTGGGGTTGTCTCGCCTTTACTATGGCTTCTTGGCATCAATGAAATACTATTCAAATTCGACCACATATGGATTAAGATGATAGCATATGAGGACAATGTGGTGATACTTGTCTCTAGTTTATTTCCGTCCGTGTTGAGTGACATCATGAACGGAGGCCTGGAGTCACTTGATAACTGGGCCACAAGTAGTGGTCTGGGAGTAAATCCGGGAAAAACTGAGATCGTGGTGTTTACCGCAAGAACCAAATATGGATCCTTTAAGCCCCGATTACGCAGTCAATGCCAAGTACTTAGGATCATGCCAAGTACTTAGGCGTAATCCTGGTCTCAAACTATCATGGAAACGTAATATGGAACACCGGATTCAGAAGTCAACTGTTGCATATTACGCCTGTCGCAAGATGCTTGGCAGCCGTTGGGGCCTCAAATCTAATATGGTACTATGGCATAATCAGACCGATACTCACATATGGGGCACTCATGTGGTGGCCGGTAATGGAAAATAGAATAGAACCGCACAAAAGCAGCTATACTGGTATAGCATACAAAGACCTGCATGCGTCGGGGTGACATGAGCAATGCGTACTTGTCCTGCCGAAGCCCTTAACACGATGATGCACATACATATTGCCAATAGATGTACACATTAAAGCAAGTGCGGCATGCACGGCCTCAAGATTACACGCTCTTGCAATTTGGAAGGATAGAACATACGGACATGCTCGTATCCTTCATAAACTCCCCAGAGGAACAATCGGAATTCCGTTGACGGGACACGACACCGGGGTATACACAAACGGCTCCAAAATGAGTTGTGGAGTTGGTTCAGGTGTCTTCTCCGAGGAAGCGCACATGCGGAGATACTGGGCATAAATGAAAGCATGTAATGTACTAAAGCAGAATCATACAACATATCGCATAGGAATATTTGTCGATAGTCAAGCGGCTCTCCTTGCTTTAAAAAAAAACATCGCCACATCAAAACTTGTGACAGACTGTAAGGAAGAACTTGCTAAGCTAGGTCTTGTATCAAAAGTAGTTCTCACCTGGATCCCAGGTCATAGGGAACTTGAGGGCAATGAAAAGGCAGACAATATAAAGCTGGATATAAAGACACAAGAGTATAGCACACACTACGTGAGTGAGGTGGTTATCAAAACGGTATTTTAATATACTAATTGAGGCTAGGGAACAGTTCTTAGCCACCACGTTCACCAACCAATTAACCAACACTGGGGGTTGATAAAGGACCTTCATACAACAGCAACATCGGCTTCCCAAAAAGGTCTTGGTGTTAACCCGACCAAGACGGAACTAGTTATTTTCAGCAGGAGGTACCAACAGTTGCACCAGTCTCCTTAGAGATATTGAAATTCACTTCTCTGAAAGCGCAAAATACTTAGGGACTTTACTAGACGGGAAGTTGAACTTCAAACCAAACATTCTGGTAACAGCTGAGAAGGCTGTGGTACCGCTATATATGGGGTTGTCAGACCGATAATGCTGAAAGGCATAGTCGTCTGGGGGATAGCTCTGCAGAAATCATCCGTCTGCGCATAAGCGTAGGAAGGGGGTGGCTGGGGTGGTCTAATACCACCCCAGAAGTTTTTTAGCCCCCCCCCACAGATATTTCAGCTGGATGTTTTAATTTGATCAACGCCAATCATCTATCAATTTTACTGTTACCAATGCCAGAAATAATATAAATTTTTGCAAATGCTGTAATGAATCTCAAAACTCAAGGGTTTGCAATCAATTTGGATGTAAAGGGTTTTCCAACAAGAGGTGTTAATTTGGTATTCAAAATGCAATTTTTTGAGACAAATTATCGGATGTTTATTTCATAATAAAGAGGAAGGTATGCCTTTAATAATGAAAAACAACATCAACCAAATGGGCACCACGACCACGCTTACAGGACCATATCCTTTTCATGAAATTTTCCATAACCAAATCGCAAAGTGGCTGCCCTATGACGCTAGGCTGTTGGCGTAGACCTTATCTTTCACGTGGCCCCAAAGGAAGAAGTCTCAAGGTGTTAAAAAACAAGATCTCGGTGGCCAATTGTGATCACCTCTTCGAGAGATAACACGGTCCGGAAAGTTTTCCCGTAACAGAGCAATGGTTTCGTTGCTTGTGTGGCACGTAGCGCCGTCTTGTTGAAAGTAAACGTTGTCCAGATCAATACCATCCAACTCCGACCATAAAAAATCATTAATCATCTCTCGATAACGCAATCCATTCACCGTAACTCATTTTCGAAAAAGTAAGGTCCAATCATCATCAGTCAAGATTACTTTTCGATGATTTTCGATTTTTCGAATTTTAATAATTTCAATGCGTTGTTGAATCGTGTATCGTTCCATTTTTGTAATGGCTTAGTTTCTACTTTCAAATGTCAAAGAATAAAAGCTTCAAAAGTGACAGCTACCGAAATACCGGGTGATGCAAAATAACAACTCTTGTTGGTAAACCCTGTATAAGAACGATTCTTAGGCGTCGTAAATTGTTCTGCATCTACTTGCAATGCCAATTCTTTTCATACATTTTTTCTGGATTTTTTGTGGACGAATAAAATGAAAAATATTTCAATAATTGAAAGTCTTATAATGGTGCAAATGTAATTTGAGATAAAACATGAACATGACATAAAATCGATTGCGTTTAACTTTTGAATGCATAGATGATAATAGAAGTATCGTGCAAATTGATATGGGATCACTAACTGCAGAAATTATTGTGCTAAAAATATCTTCAAGACTCGTTATGACAATAAGCTAATCAGAGAAAGAAAAGGTTGATAAAAATACATAAATTGTAGATTCAAAAAAAGATAGTATAAAAACAAAACCTTTTTAAATATTTATCCAAATGCATGTTGCAACTAAGATCTTCTGGCTGTAAAAGACATCGTTGCGATGCGTCGAATTAAAACATAACTAAGATCTACATCGAAACATCTTATATCGAAAACTATGTAGTAAAATTGTTAGTGAAATTAAAAAATTCGTAAAATTTTAAGACGATTTAGTCATTTCTCCGATTTGACTGCTTAACGCTACAAATTTCAAATGATCGGTCTGAAAATTGATAACTGGGGTCCATGTTTGGTTATAGCCCCCATACAAAAGTCCCTCTAGATTTTAATTTTTAACTCAACAAAAACCACAAATTTCAAAGATTCGGGCTGAAATTTGGCAACACGAATTTATTTGTGCCCGAAACAATTCACATGCTATGCATGGTGGAGGTTATATGTACGAGTATAAGATTCGGCATGGCCGAACTTAACGCTTTTACTTGTTTTTTCTTTAAACATTTAAAAGACCGAATGCAATATATTAATTTATCATAGAAAGGTTGTAAGAAATTATATTTCAATATGATCTAATTTCCTAATTTTTGCTGACAATTTCATTTGTGAATAATTTTAAACCATAAAAACAAACTTTTATTCTGGGGGCTATAGCCCTCCCCAGCATAAATCCATTGCTACGCCAATGCGTCTGCGCCATACAAAACAAATTTCAGCGAATGGCTGCTGTATTTATCACAGATGCGCTGAGTGCAAAACTAATGCACTAAATTCTATACTCGTACTACATTTAATACCGCTAGACATTATATGAGTGCAATATGCCGCTTGTTCTGCGATTAGACTATGGGAACTGTCATTATGATATATGTATTCCTTAACGAGATGGCTATTAGTTCAATGTTAACCTGATATTGGTGCCGGGCCACAGGGACATAAGTACCAAAGAACTGCAAGACTGGGAACTACCTTACACCCTCCAGGGGAACTGGAATATAAGGGCATACTTCTAATAATAAACACGTGAGTCGAGTAAACCGACTCACAAATCCCCTCACCGTCAGTCCCAATAAATATTCGTAAATATATTGACTTTTTTTTAAATTATTTTCAAGTGCACTGGTGTGAAATTGATATGCTGTTAACTTTAAGTGTAAAATGGTCCATTTGTGTGGGACTTATCAAAAGGGACGTGCCAATAACGCCAACTTTTCACTGAACTTTAATAGCATTACACTGTACAAATTTCAAGCATTTGCGTGCACTTGTATTTATGTTACATGCATTTAACTTTTGACGCAAAATGATCCATTTGCGTGCGAGGTACCAAAAGGGGCGTGGATTTTTTACCGGATTGTAGGTACTATGAAAGCATTACACTGCAGAACTTTTTAAGCATTTATATGCACTGGTATTAAAGATATATGCAGTTAAATTATTGTACAAAATGGTCTCTTTTGTGTGTGAGGTACCAATAGAGGTGGCGACACTTCGCCCATTTTTCTAAAGGCGATAGCGACGGATGAACTATTATTATATCAAGAATTATAGAATTATATATATACAAATATAGAGAATCAATATTTGACTAAATTTTAACCCTTTTTGAGGGAGGTACTAGAACTAGCGGACCAATATGGCCCATCTTCGAACTTAGCCTGAGATGGAAAAAAATATTATCACAATGCCCTAAAACGGATTTCACCGAAAATACTTATTGTCTTAAGTCACTCCTTCGAAATCTATTATGAAAATCTATTATAAAGCATAATTCCCATCACCTGTAAAAATTTCGCAGCTGATAAATGTACCGTTACGAAGAAAAAGTCAAAACAAAAATAACTTAAAAGACATTTACTATTTGTTTACAAGTTTCCTGATCGCGTAGTGTCGCTTAAGTTAAATTTTCATCCTGAAATTTATTTGAACGGCGTTAGAAAAACTAACATGTTTGTGTTGATTGTTTGCTAATATTTATTAAAATGGCATCTGTTTAAAGAAAGGTAACTGTGTTTTTGTTGATTATAGAAATTTCTTCGAGTTTGACCTGATTTGCAGTACACATGTTAGAGATGTGTACAATAAGTGACAAATGCAAATCAGTTTTGGCTAAAGCTAAGTACACACGATTTGAAGATCGGACAATGTTGCCAGAAAAATGGCGGAAAATGCAACCCTGCAACGTTAGCAGAAAAGTCATTTCGAGATAATTTGCAGATTGTTAGATGTGCAATGTTTATGCATGTGACAACGGCGCTACTGTCAGAAAACCTTTCATTAGCAACACTGTCTATAAAATATTTTTATTGGCAATCCTGCATATAAATATTTACAAAATATATTGTAAATATATGTTTTATTTTATTTAAATTTTAAGGTTTTCTTGCAATCGTCTGAACTGTCTGTCTGTCCGTACATTTGCAGAACTTTAACAGGGTTGATAACGTTGTCCGATCTGGCAAACGTGTATACTTAGCTTTATAGATATTTTAGTGTAATAACTTGTATACGCTGTGGTCCAGTATTTTATAAGTTTATGTATTTATCTGTTACACCCAAAAGGAGAAGAGATAGATCCATTGTTTATTATACCGATCGACGGAACACTTCCTGAGTCGAATTAACCATTTCCATCTATACGTCTGTAGATATATCATTGTAATCAAAGTGCCGTATTTGTGATGCGATCGTGATGAAATTTAGCACAGTGCTCTTTTTGGCCCAAGGATAATCCGTATCGAAACTGGTGAAAATTGGTTTAGATTTAGATATACATACTTTCCTTCCGATTTGGTATCAACGTGTCAGAGAAGCTTTGTTTTACATCTGATTATAAAATTTGACGGATAGGAATTTTTTGACACAGAAATAAAAATATCTAAGTTTGATACAAATCTGTTGAGATTTCTATATATTGCCCCCATATCCGTTTCAAGTTGGTATCAAAGTGCTATACATAGAAGGTTATTTAACATCCCATCGTTATGAAATTTGTAAGAGTTTAGTTTAGATATCGACCATATACATATGTAAAATATATCTCTCAATGTTGTGAATTTGATTCGTAGTGTACATATTCTGCAAAGAAAGTGTAGGGTATCATATAGTCGGCCCCGCCCGATTTTAGCCTTTCCTTACAGGTTTTTATCATATTTAATGTTAATGAATTTCCCTTGTTTTGAGTTCTCCACATTTCCAAAATAAATTTAAAAAAATATTTAAATGCATATTTCTATGCAATTGTGTTTTTTAACTTAACCGACACAAATACTTCGCTACAGCTTGCTACAATGACAGCGAAAAAAACTTAAGCCACAAAAATCGCACTTATTTTTAAAAAAGACTAATGCAACGATTAATACTAATTAATTACTCAAAAAAGCTTTACTTGAAAAGTTCAAATTAATACGGTCACTGAGTACAGAGAAAACTAAAAAAAGTTTCTCCTGAAAAATTTACTTTTTGTCGGTTAAGTTTTATTGGCGGTTAGGGCTCGATATACCAAAACATCTAGACGGAGTTTCCACAGCATGCCTAAAATTCGCATTCACACCGCAAGCCTGACAGGCGGCAAGAGTAGTTTTCATACCTAAAACCGGCAAGGCAAGCTTGCAACACCTAAGGCCTATAGACAAATAAGACTAACATCACTCTTACTCAAAACCGTGGAGCGCGTGGATTGGATACCATGATAAAAAGTAAGATACTAAGCGAAATGCTTAATTTAAATAAAAAACACGCATATGTTAAAGGACGATCAGTAGGAACTGCCCTACACAAGGTAGTTCACAATATTGGAGGATCCTTCAATGGCAACATGTACACTGATAGAAAAACAGTTCGTCACCATGACGAATCCGTTTCGTCAATATATCTTCGTACTGGTGACGAAAAGTATCGTACATGCGATGTTTTTGTGCGTCAATAGAACGAACACGATCATCAACCTATGTTTTTGATGATTTCGAAATTCGTCGAGGGAACGATAAGGTTTCATCCCACGACGAAATGATTTTATTGACCATTTTGCTGAAAATATGATAAAACGAGGCAATCAATTTATAGTTTGTGCTTAATTGTACTGTTCTACATGCGTTCTGATTACCTTAGGTAAATGATTTTTGTAAAAGTTTAAAAAATCGAATAATGGTGATGAATGGAGTTCGTCGTGGTGATGAATGGGATTCGTCGTGATGATGAATGGAATTCGTCATGGTGACGAATGAGATTCGTCGTGGTGATGAATGGAGTTCGTCGTCGTAATGAACGGGATTCGTCGTGGTAATGAACGGGATTCGTCGTGGTGATGAATTGTATTCGTCGTGGTGATGAATTGTATTCGTCGTGGTGATGAATTGTATTCGTCGTGGTAATGTATGGTATTCGACTGTTGGCAAATACATTACTCGATGCGATTATTTTTGATTTAAAATACTTCTCGTTCGTTTCCTTTAAGCCTTACCTGATAAGAACTGCGTTTCGAAGCGATAATCACAACTGAACCTAGCAAAGTTGTCAAGTGATTTTATTTTCCATGCCGTTTCTAATGGTCTAAAACCAGAAGAATATTAATTGAAATTTTTATACCCTCCACCATAGGATGGGGGGATTCATCGTGGTGATGAACATGATTCATCGTAGGGATGAATGGTGTTCATCGTGGTGATGAAAGGGATTCGTCGTGGTAATGAAGTCGATTCATCGTAGGGATGAAATGTGATCATCCTGAGGACGAAAGTTTTTGGAAACAGAGATTCGTCATGGTGACGAACATATTCATCAAGAAGATTATTCCGTACGTTAGCTGACTTTTGACGAAAAAATACTCGTGATGATGTACAAATTCGTCGTCATGACCAAGATTTTTCTATCAGTGTATACACTTGCGGTATGCATTGACAATGAAGGTGCTTTCAACAATGTACGGATCGATACACTTATCCAATTCTTAGACCAGTTTCAGGGTAGAGCGGGCTTTCCGAGACTGGATAAGCCACATGCTAAGGAATAGATGGATAAATTGTAGGTCTCACGATATAAAAATAGGAGACAGAGTAGCACAGGGAACACCAAAAAGTGGTATATTATCACCGAAGGATCCTAACGGACGAAGGACTTAAACCAGTATGCAACGCAGACGACGTTATAATACTTCAGAGGGGAAGGAATCCAAATCAACTTTGCAGAAGGACCAAAACATTCTAAATATAAGCCCAGACAAAACAGTGATATGTCTGTTTACAAGGACACAGGCGACACAATTTCAGTATCCAACAAGGTCAAATACTTAGGAGTAATCTTGGACAGGAAACTAAATTGGAAGTACCGCATAAAAGAACGAGCAAACAAAGTTCACAGATGGTCGCTATGTAGAAGAGCAATAGGCTCAAAATGGGGCCTCAATCCAAAGATGACACACTGGCTCTACAATAGCGTAATCAGACCCGTTCTAACCTACGCATCAGTGGTATGTCCACCATAGAAGTGGAAATGTAAAAGAAGTGCAACATAAAAATTTTGCAAAAGGTACAACGAATGTGTTGTCTCGGTGTCAGCGGAGCAATGAGGTTCACATCTAATAGGGTATTGGAGACAATTTTCAAAGTCCAACCATAGAGATACTGAATAGGTATAAAGGCGCCCTTAAAATGTGAGCAGTGAGCCTTAAAATGATTGGCGAAATGAGGTAGTGGCTGGGAATTCGACTGACATAGCATCAGTATCCGACAGAATATCTGACAAACAATCTTGGATTGATGGCGCTGACATTCGCTGGAACTTGCTATTATACAGGTGGTTCGAAACTAGGGGAAAGGACGGGGCTTGGAATTTATATTGAAGAAGCGGAAATCGAACATAACACGCTCTTACAAGCGGAAGTCCGAGCAATTACAGAGTGTGCGAGCTGCCTTAGCGCTAACACAAGAACAACAAATGTAAATATTTTTACCGACAGCCAAAGGCTATCAAGGCAATAACGTCTAGAACAGTAAATCAAGGACAGTTTTAGATTGTAAAATCGCGAATAATGTTTAATCAGAATACGGCACAATACGCATCATATGGGTGCCTTATCATCATGGAGTAAGAGGAAATGAGAAAGCAAATGTCTTGGCATCACGAGTCAGGGACTTGCAAACTACGTTCTGAACTAAAAACATGGACGAAAAATTCCCATATTACGCCACGGAATAGTGCAACAAGAATCTTGTGGGGTGACCCAAACGAGTACAAAACCAAAACTTTGCTCCTTACAGGGCACACCGGCTTACTGGGCATCTGCATAAAATAGTAGTTGTGGACAGCAGAATCTGTAGGGCATGCGGGGAGGATGACGAAACTTTGGAGCACTTCCTATGCCAGTGTCCAACGTTCGCAAACAATAGATCCCGTTTCTTGAGAAATGACTCTTTACAAGATTTGACCCAACTTAGGTGCGTAGACTGGAAAACAATTAACGAATATGTCGATAGCACAGGACTAGTTTACTAAACAAGCAATTAGAGCGCACTACAGACCGAATGCTGACTTATGTGTATGTCCACGGATATGAGGCGGAGGCATGGGCATTGGCTTTGGACATACCCCAGAGGAGAAAATCTTTAACCTTTAGAATAATAAAATAATTTTCAAATAAGATTTCTAGAATTTAATTAGACGGAAAATATCTTCTTTATTAATAGGAAAATGAAAACATTCCCAAAAATTTTTTGGGTCTTTTTTACATTTCTGTGCATATGCAAAAAATTTATTCGAACAATACAACGTCTGATCGCCGAACATACTTAGGGTCTTAGCTCACTCCTTCGATGTGTTACACTGTTGGCCCGTAGCAAATGATATATACCCTCCTCTCTAATGTGACGGGATAGAAATGGGCGAAATGGACCCGCCAATGTTGGCACATCCCACACAAAGAGAGCATTTTGTACAAAAAGTAAACTATTATAACGTTAATACACTGATAGAATAACCATTCGTCACCATGACGAATCAGTTTCGTCAATACATCTTCGTCCTGGTGACGAAAAGTTTCGTACATGCAATGTTTTTGTACGTCAATAGAACGAACACCTGTCATGTCATGTCATGTTTTTTGTGATTTCAAAATTCGTCGATAAGGTTTCATTCCCACGAGGAAAAGATTTATTTGGCATTTTTCTGAAAATATGATCAAACGAAGCAATCAAATTATAGTTTCTGCTTAAATGTACTGTTCTATATGCGTTCTGATTACCTTAGTTAAATAATTTGTTGTAAAAGATCAATTTAAAAAATCTAATAATTAATGACCAACACCGTTCGTCAATAAGATTATCCATTCATCATGAGAACGATCGAATTATTCGCCCTTTACGGAAACGTCAACTCCTACAGCAAACCAAAGTAAGACATGCGACGTTGTTATGTTCGTCCACGTGTGTGTTCCACGCAGCACCTATTGGTTCAAACAAACCGTACTGGTACGGCGTAACTGATGTTTGTTTAACAAAACTTCAAACACATGCATACTCGTACATGCAGCTCGACAAGCTGCATAAGTGTGAAACATTTGTGCTAGTGGTCTGTTGGCAAATACATTACTTGATGTGATTATTTTTGATTAAAATAGCAGATGTAATGAATACTTCTCGTTTGTTTGATTTCAGCCTTACCTGATAAGAACTACGTTTCGAAACGAATATTCACAACTGAACCTAGCAATGCAGTCAAATAATTTTATTTTCCATACCATTTTAAAGGGTTTAAAACTAGAAGAACATTTATTGGAGTTTTTAAAATTTAAATAGTCGTGGGCATGAATTCGTCGTGGTGATGAATGGGATTCGTCGTGATAATGAATGGGATTCGTCGTGGTGACGAATGGAATTCGTCGTGATGATGAATGGGATTCGTCGTGGTGATGAATGATATTCGTCGTGATGATGAATGGGGTTCGTCGTGGTGATGAATGGATCATCCTGAGGACGAAAGTTTTTGGAAACAGAAATTTGTCATGGTGACGAACAATTTCATCAAGAGGATTATTCCGTACGTTAGCTGACTTTTGACGAAAAAATAATTGTGATTATGTTCAAATTCGTCGTCATGACGAAGCTTTTTCTATCAGTGTGCCAGTGCTATAAATATTTAGAATTTTGTGCAGTTTAATGCTTAGCAAATATGTAATACCAAAATTGAATGTCTCATAACATTAGTACCAGTGCCCTTAAAAACTTACAAAATGGTACTGTTTAATGTCTTTGAAATATCTACTGTTCACCGCAAAATAGTCGTATTCGTGAAACCACTTCTGGCACTCTTCACTCAAATTGACAGATTAATTTGGAGACAACATTCGTATTACTTTTGCAGCAATCTTCTAAATGTTTTCATATAGCCCGACAAAGAATGGAGAATTTTTTCAACGTTCTGACGTCTCTCACCCAAAGTTCCATATTACATTACTCACAAAGTGTGGGTATATCTTTGTCTGTTTACCTTTGACTGAAATTTTTTTATTTGTTTTTAGTCTTTGAACTTATTATTCTACAGTAGACACATCGAATGCGGGATATGATCAACAACTGTTTCTAATGTATCCAGTCCTGGGATCGGCACATTTAGATAAATTGGCCATGCACTACCCGAAGGGATATTGCTGTTTAATTTACTATTTCGATATTTTAGGTCCTTTTATTTAATTCATATAAAGCCTTTATTTGATGAATGTCCATGATTCTCCATCCGAAAAGTATTGCTTATTGCCATTCCAGGAAATCAGTGTTGTTACCTGTAACACCATGGGGAAAGTAGTGGCTAAATGTTATTTAATAAATAAAATTTCAATTAGTCTGTTGACATTTTAATTTTTTTAATTGTATTTCTCTGAGTACATTTTAAATATTGAAAAGTTTTGTTTTTAATACAGATGCATAATTTATTTGGTTTGTATTTTTTAATATCAATTAATATTTCCAGTTGGTTGGCTGTTGCAATTAAATACCTTTCATTCTATTCAACATTCAACGAACCCTATTATGAAAAACTTTTAAATTTAGTGTATTCCCCATAGAACGGGTTTGGTTATGAGCTGTGTGGACTATGAACGAAAAGGGGAAAAAAGTTGAATGTCTATTACTGTGCGAACAAATGAATATCGATTTTGTTAAATCATAAAATGCACTGACATATATAAACAACAGTATAAATATATGTAGACAATTTACGAGTTTGGATGTGTTTACACTCGCCTATCCACCTAAACATATACATTTATATATATATACATAATCGCATATGTTCCACAAAAGGGTAACAGCTCAAAATAGAAAAAAATTCACCAGAGCCCAAAAGATGTTCGCGTAAATATTAATTTCAAAAAAATAATATTAACGGAAATAAGTCATTGCTAGAAAATATAATTAAGAAGTAATTTTCATAATTTTTCACATATTTTTTTAAATGTTAATAATATTAACGGAAGCTGTTTATGACATCTACTGCAATTTTTTCATTTTGAGTTGTTACCCTTTTGTGGAACAGGTGCGATAGGTATACACTCGTATACGAGTACAAGCGTATACATTATGCATTTGTGAGTGTACAAAATATTCTGACGGGCATAAATACTTATACATTAAGGCGGATCGAAAAATAATGTGCGCTTCTTCCCATCTAAAGTAAAATCTAGTTTTGTGCCATACGTTTAAATTTTTTGCTAAGTGATTTTCGACCACTTGACCGCTGAGGCTCCTGTTAGAGCTATAGAGCTGAAATTTTGCATACACATAGACATGAGTGTTGTATAAACCACGGACTACTCACATAGTCATTTTTATGCCAGCGCCCAGTTCTAGCGTTATCAACAATAGGAGTATTGTTTTTGTATTTTGAAAAGCCTGTTATAAGATACAATGTTAACCTATTATCGGGCCATGTGGCAGTAATGTTACAAACCCAAATATTGACTCTATTTCCCTATTAGTGTTAAATTTAGGTAAAATGGTTATTGTATCATATTTGACACGAACTGTACTTCATATAAAGCTTATGAGATAGAGCGAAACAGCCTGCTGTTTACTTTTTTTTTCGGGCCAAAAGTTTACTTCAAAAAAGTGATAGAGTTTGCTGATGAAAAAAAGTATTTATTTCGCAATTAACGGTGTTTTTTATTGTTGTAAAATACAGTGCATAAGTGTAATAATAATGTAATAATATCACCTCTAATAAATTTATTCACTCTATGTTTTTTTAGCCTTTTCAGGCAATGTAACATTCATGTTACAAAGGACTATTTCTTGAATAAAAGACTCAAAAACCTTTAAAAACATTTTTTAAAAAAAGTTAGTTTCTTTTTGTAACAGTAGCTATTGAAAAATAAACGATTTGGTTCAAAATATTTTCTTGCCCGATAAAGGTTAAAACTGAGTAAAACTATAGCACTATAAACGATAAATATAAAACAATTTTACATCTCATCCGTAGTCAGTGTAGCAGGGACCAAACACAATTTTCAGTATTTCACAGCTTTGAAAAGTTCCTTAAGGGCTAATAATCTTAAAATGTATATGTACGTACTGACCTCAAAGGAGATGCGAAAACAACCATTTGATGTCCACCGAATCTTAGAATCGCTAAAGCCTTTTAAAGCAAGTAAGAAAGTTCAGTCGGGTAAACCGTCTTAAAAATCGCCTCATCTTCAGTCCCAAAAAATATTCGTATTATTAATTTTTATTTATTTTAACTAAGTTTTTATCAATTTAAATTGAATTTAATAACTTTAACACATGTAATGGTATTAAAGTTATAAACTGTTAACTTGTGATGCAAAATAGACCATTTGTGCGGGAGGTACCAAAACGTTCATGCCAATGACACCCATTTATCACTGGTCAGTAGATCCTATAAAAGCATTACACTGCACAAATTTCAAGTATTTGTATGTGCTGGTATTAAATATATAAGCAATTAAATTTTTGTACAAAAATGGCGCCTTTGTCTGGGAGGTACCAAAAGGGGTGGGACAATTCGCCCATTTTCTCAAGGTGATAGCGACGGATATACTATAACTACGTGAGAAATTACAGATGATTCGGATATGTGGTATAGAAGATGTTAGAGAATCAATATTTACTAAATTTTAACCCTTTGTGAGGGTGTAATGGAAGGAGTAGACCAATACAGCCCATCTTCGAACTTAGACTGAGATAGAAAAAAATATTATCACGTACCAAATTTAAAGTTAATCCGTTACTCCTTTCGAGAGTTATCGTGCGCTCTAGCCAGAGAGACAAACAGGCTGTTAGACAGACAGACGGACGGACATTGCTCAAATTACTTAAAATTTCCTAAAACGGATTTCCATCGAACATGCTTAGGGTTTTAGGTCACTCTTTTGATGTGTTACCCTTTTGGCTCGTAGCTAAAGCTCCGCGGAGGCTCCTGTAACAGCTAAACTAAAATTTTGCACAACTATAGAGCAGAGTGTTGTATAAACAACGGACTTTTCACGTAGTAATTTATTTGTGGTCAGCGCTATCAAAAACTTGACTATTGTGTTTGCCCTTTCAGAAGCATCTTATAAGATCAAAAAATCAAATTTTGGAAATATGAAGTACTATACACGAAAAATATAAATGCGAAAAATCATTTTGAATTCTCTGACTGTGGTCAGTGTAGCATTAACCACATTTTTTCGTTATTTCACTAATTTTAAAAGTTATTTAAGAGCTAAGAATCTAAAAAAGTTAGTGTAATACATATTTCAAGGGGGATTCGAAAACGACTGTTCAATGTCTAGCCTGATGTCAAACTGCAGTGACGAAAGCAATTGTCACTCTTTCAGTACTTTAAAAGTGTTTTAATAACTACAAACTAATGTCGTATATACAGATCTCCAACGCATGTGCTTTTACGCCAAGTGATTTTTGACCACATGGAGTTTCCTGTTTCCGGTTAGACTAGAGTTTTGTATAAACGACGGATCTTTCACAGAATCGGATTTTGACAACGAAAATTTTCGGATTGCTCAAAGGAGCGCGACATGGCCAACACAACCTCATAGCTCGAGAACGGATCTTGAGAATTATACGATATTGATTGAACTTGATGTATTTGTATTGGCCCAGTATGGAAATGTATTGGCTCGAAAAGGGATCGTTCGAATTTTCACGATTTTTGGTGTATTCGTATTGGCCCTTGGAAGGACTCTATGTAGGAACATTTAGAATTTGTCAAATGGGCGTGACGCAGCCAACACTACCTCAAAGCTTAAGAATGGATGGTTGATGATTTCGTATTGACTACAGGGAGGGACACCATGGAGCAAAATTTAGGAATGTCCAAAGCGGCGCGACAAGACCATCAAACCCTCATTGCTCAAGAATGGATAGTTCGATTTTCGTGATATTGTGCATGATGGAATCGTATTGGCCCCTGAGGGGAGATACCACGGAGGAAAATTTAGGATTGTTCAAAGCGACGCGAAACGCCAACCACAACCTCATAACTCGAGAACGAATTTTTCGATTTTATGATTTTGGGCTTGATGAGTTCGTATTGGTCCAAGGAAGGAAAGTTTAGGATTGGTCAAATGGGCATGTCACTGTGAACACAATCTCATATCTCGAGAATAGATCTTTCGTTTTCACGATTTTGGAATTGACGAATTCGTTTTGGCCCAAGGAAGGACACTATTTAGGAAAATTTAGGATTGGGCAAAGATGCGTGGTGTGACCAACACTATTTCATAACTCAATAAGAGATGTTCGATTTTCACTAGTGCGGTATAACGAATTAGCAAGCGCGTAACCCACATGTACCCCACACAGGACGAAATCTGGAAAACAATTGTACTAATCGTCTTAAAGTTTGTAGTTTATACTTTTGATAGCATTACAAACAAATGATAAGTACGACGAATTTTAAATGACCGAATTATAGAGAGCAGCATGAGCATGTTCGTATTATTATTTCCTTACATTAACGAACATGGGCGGAACGAAGTTCGCCGGGCCAGCTAGTAGTTTTATATAATAGTTTAACTGTAACGATTCTACCTACCATATTAAAACAAGATTTTCCCAAAAAACGTAATCAGGATATTTCCATTTACTATGATAAAATCTTCTTTGGAAACTACATTGAAAATATATTAAAATTCAGCACAAAATCATAAAAAACAATAGAATTAAAAAGAAAATATACGTGAAATCAATCACTATTTAAAAAGTAATATATAAGTAAAATTGCTCAAGCTCATTAACGGTACAAGATATTACCAACATCAGATAGGAAGATCCATACTTTAATTTGTATCCAAAAAAAAACCAACCCGTCCTATTATACACATACATGTATAAGTATTACATACTATGGAATTATTAAAATTTCGTTGTTACCTTAAAACTTTTTATGTTTTCTATAGGTAAGCGTCACAACACGAAGAGTCTTAGAACATACATTTAAATATGGTTTATAAGGACTGTCCATGCCAAGTAAAAATCCCAGTCGAGTTAATTGACTGAAGTATGTCCTCACCTTTAGAGCAATCTAATATGAAGTTTTGTACTTTGTATGCAAGCTACAAGAACGGTTCGGGAAATTATATTCAATCATTGTCAGAGTTTAGTCATTGTAAATGTAAAATAAGATATGGGGGATTTCATGTGAAGTGAGTGAATTTTTAAAAACAATGTCTTTTGATCGGGATGAAACTTGCACCAAGTTTTGTTCTATTATATAGTAGTTATTGACACAAAATTTTACACTTTAGTCAAACGGTCCGTTTTCCCATCCATATAACTAATTACCTATTGCTTTTATACAATTTTGTACAAAGTGTATTCGAAAACCTTTTCTTCGATACTAAAAAAAATTGTTGCGATTTGTTTTTTTTTCAATTTTAAACATGAGTTTGCATTTCTGTCAAAAACTATATTTGTATTTTAATTATTTTTGCTCAAAGAAAAGCTTATGCCATTTGTTTTAATAGCTTAATAGCAATTTGTGGGATGCGACCTGCTTTATACTTATATAAAAAAGCGATGAATATCTAAAAAACGTGTTGTAGTTTTGTAGGCGAAAGTAATTTTCGACTTCTGGTTCATCAATAAAAAGTCCCAGACCTGTTCTTTCTCCTAGCTTGGACCCATCCGTGTAGCAGCTGGTTTCCACTGGCAGATGAACCAGTGTTCTGTTCTCCCAGGAGCGTCTGTTTGAACCGAACGTATCTGCTAGACGTACTTCTGGAATGCGGTCGAAATTCCGGTGTTTGAATGTGACCAACCAGAGATTCTAACATCTACTGATGGTACGACTTGTGGTCTCGATTTGTCGATTCATCCATCACTGGTAGACGTCTTGCGGTGAGGGCTGCTGCCTCATACTTTATACGAATGTCTATTGGTTGGTTGTGCAGTTTAGGCTCCCACGCTTTTGTTGGTGCGGTTATAGTCTTCAAATAAGCTTTTTATCGCTTTTTTAACAACATCTGTTATATCCGTAATAGATACTTGATGCATAATGTTTTCGTTCTGTAACTATTCCTCTGTTGACTCAGTAGTACCAGTCGGAAAATGAGTTTTCATCAAGAGCCTTAAGGTATTTTTTATTTTAGACACGCTGTTAACGCTGTCTACCTGCTCACAGAAAGCCTCCGGGAGTTACGTTTCGCCGATTTAATGATTTTAATATACTGATAGTTTTTTACGTCGGGCTCTGTTGTAAATTCTGCGGATATCCTTGCCAATCAACGCATTTGCCTTGCCATCCGGGGTTTCTCATAGGCAGATTTCCTATCTCGAAGCGCGGAACTATCTTCGAATGATTGTACAAGATTAATGATTTAATGTTGCAAGATTAAAGAATGCACCGGTATTACAATTTTAAGTTGTAAACTTTTTGTGCAACCAAAAAAATTTAATAACATTTTTCTATTTAATGAATCTGGTTAATTTATTTTTTCTTTTGCAAATTCATTTTTAGATTAAACAAAAAATGGATAACTGGGACACTGAAACAAGAATTTGGATTGTCCGCCTCTATCACGCACTGGAGTCCGTAGTTCGGTTTAATGAGAGTATAGGCGCACGTTTGGCGGCAATCCTCCGAGCAGATGGAACATAATGAGACATGTTAACAATTTTGCCGATCATAGGGCAGCCAACAGAAGACCTTACCATCGAAGCCTTTCTGTTCGCTGCTGTAGCTGCTGCCATACAAAACAATCCAAGCGTTTCGACAAGAAGCTTATCTGCTCAAATGGGTGTAAGCTTTGGAGTTATTCCATATAAAATTCAAATGGCCAACAAACTGAACGCAGCAGACTTCCCGATTCATTTGGAATTTTGCCAGAAGATGCTTCAAATGGTGGAAGATGACGGAAACATGTTTAAATGTCTTTTCTTGTCTGACGAAGCCCATTTCGAATTAATCGGCAACATAAACGAACAAAATTGTCTAATATGGAGTGCTTCCAACCCACAGATACTCCATGAGAAGGAATTGCATCCAATTCGTGTCACAGTGTTTCATCACGCTGCTACTTCTTCGAAGAAAACGGTCACACCGTTACGATTACTAGAGACCGTTACTTGAGCATGTTGAGAGAGTTTTTCTATCCAGAATTACGCCGAATGAGAATTTCTTTCAACTCTGTTTGGTTTCAGCAAGATGGTGCAACTCCGCACATAGACCGGCCTGTCATGACAGAATTGCGATGAAAATTTCCAAATAAGCTGATATCCAGAAACACCACATTCCCTTGGCCCCCCAGGACGCCTGGCCTTACTTCACCTGACTTTTTCTTGTGGTGTTATTGCAAACAGGAAGTCTACAATGCAAAGCCAACAAGTTTGAATGAACTAAAGCAATCCATTCGAGAAACAATTGCGCTATTCCTGTCTCAACCCTCCAAGCAATAATGAACAACTTTTTGGTAAGATGCCGCAAATGCATCAACGAGCAGGGGCGGCATTTAAATTCCATTATTTGTATACCCTCACTTTAGTGATATCGGTCTATATCGGTATATATCATTTGCTAGGGCCAAAAGTGTAACACATCGAAGGAGTGATCTAAGACTCTAAGTATGTTCGGCGGATATTCGTTTTGGGTCATTTTAAGTCGAATGAGAAATGTCCGTCCGTCCTTCTGTCTGTCTGCTGGCTGGTGCGCACGATAACTCTCGAAAGGAGTAACCGATTGACTTCAAATTTGGTATGCGGTAATATTTCTTTCTATCTCCTGCTAAGTTCGAAGATGTTTCATATTGGTCCACTCCTTCTAGTACCTCCCCCACAAAGGGTTAACATTTTGTGAAATATTGATTCTTTAATAACTGCTATACTACTTATTCGAATCTTCTGAAATTCCACACATAGTATTAGTTGTTATCAACTCCAGAAAAATTGGCGAAGTTGCCACGCCCCTTTTGGTACCTCCCACACAAATGCACCATTTTGTTAACAGCCTATAACATTAATACCAGTGTATAAAAATACTTGAAATTTTGTACACTATAATGCTTTTATAGTGCCTGCAGTCCAGTGAAAAATTGGCACACAAAATGGCCAATTAATACCACAATATAATATCTCATATCGTCGCTTGGATGACCAACCGACGTAACTGACCATTTTTCAGAAATTGAGTTAAGGCCACCATTCGATTTGTCTAGTCAAAGTACAACGTGTGTATACATTTTGTGCATATATATATTATACCGTTTTCTCAAAAAATGGTAAATGATTATTATCTGAGACGTAAATGCAATATGTCACTTAATATTTCGTTTCCCGACATGTTTGTTCATTATTGCAAAAAGTTATGGAGAACTTGCAGGACCCAGCCCACTCGTTGCCCATTTTTGGACCGATTGCGGTCGAAACGGGATTACAGTCCAGTCCCAATAACGACGGTAGGAATCTCGATAATCTATTCGTAGGTAGCAACAGTAGGAATCACTAAGAAAATAATAACTCCAAATTGGCTCATTTGGGCGGGGCCACGCCTCCTCAATCAATAACTAATATGGCCTATGTCACCCGCTAGGATAATCTGAAGATTCTCTGACAACTTCATCAATATCGGTCCAGCCATTTTGGAGTCCATACGTAACAACAAACACATCCATATATATAGAGTCCGTATACTAATGGTTAAAAAATAAATTATTAGGATGAATATAATAGTATAATTAACCAGTAAGGGAAGGCTAAAGTCGGGCGGTGCCGACTATATAATACCCTACACCACTCTCGTAATATTGAATAACTCTGATATATAAATTTTGTAATTCATGTATAAATTGTTTACATAAATTTACTTTTGGGACATTTTATACTTAAATAATACCCTGTACCACAGTGTGGTGTAGGGTATAAAAACGATTGGATCTAAAGAGCCAAATCGGATGGAACATATATATGGGAGCTATAGCTAAATCTTTACCGATTTTCTTCAAATTCGGTAGTGTTGGTTCATGGATCAAGAAACTCTACCATTCTAAATTTCAACACGTTTGGATGTAAAATACAGCTTTTATAGGACTAAAGGGCCAAATCGGACGAAACATATATATGGGAGTTATAGCTAAATCTTAACCGATTTTCTTCAAATTCGGTAGTGTTGGTTCATGGATCAAGAAACTCTACCATTCTAAATTTCAAAATGATTGGATAAAATACAGCTTCTACAGGACTAAAGAGCAAAATCGGACGAAACATATATATGGGAACTATAGCTAAATCTTAACCGAGTTTCTTCAAATTCGGCAATGTTGGTTCATGGATCAAGAAACTCTACCATTCTAAATTTCAAAACGATCGGATGTAAAATACAGCTTCTATAGGACTAAAGGGCCAAATCGGACGAAACATATATATGGGAGCTATAGCTAAATCTTAACCGATTTTCTTAAAATTCGGCAATGTTGGTTCATGGATCAAGAAACTCTACCATTCTAAATTTCAAAATGATCGGATGTAAAATACAGCTTCTATAGGACTAAAGGACCAAATCGGACGAAAGATATATATGGGAGCTATATCTAAATCTGAACCGATTTTCTTCAAATTCGGCAATGTTGGTTCATGGATCAAGAAACTTTACCATTCTAAATTTCAAAACGATCGGATGTAAAATACAGCTTCTATAGGACTAAAGGGCCAAATCGGACGAAAGATATATATGGGAGCTATATCTAAATCTGAACCGATTTCAACCAAATTCAATAGCGATCTTAACAGCCGCGAAATACTCTAAACTGCAAAATTTCATAACGATCGGAGTGAAATTGCGACCTGTAGTCGACGAACAACTTTACATGGACAGACGGACGGACGGACGGACGGACGGACGGACGGACAGACATCGTTAAATCGACTCAGCTAGTGATTCTGAGTCGATCGGTATACTTTAAGGTGGGTCTAGCTGTGTTATTTTCAGGTGTTACAAACATCTGCCGTGAAACAAACTTATAATACCCTGTACCACAGTGTGGTGTAGGGTATAATTATATCCCGATTATAAATATATAATGAAAACGTAATGTATTTTCGATTGAGAGATGGCTTTCCGTCTCTTGGAATGGCATTTTAATATCCTAGCGAATAGAGGGCCCATTTGAAAACAATGTAATAACAATAACGCCTATTTTTTAATATACCAAGGGAAGTATAAAAGTATTACAATTCATAAAATGTCAAGTATTTATATGAACTGGAATCAAAGTCATCAGCCGTTAAAATTTTCTGTAAAATGATCCATTTGTTTGGGAGATGCCAAAAGAGATGTTATTTTTCTCAAGATGATTGCGATGAAGAAACTAATACTATATGTGGAATTGTGGAAGATTGTGGCGTAAGGGTGGTACTCGCACCCTTAGCCCTACTCTACCATATATAACCTTTTTTGCCATATTGTACCATATTTTACCATTTTTGCACTACGGTACCATATTTATCCTTTTTGCCCCACTGTGCCATATTTAACACATTTTTGACCCACTGCACAAATTTAATTTTTTCCCCCACTGTACCATATTTAGCACAGTTTTTTCCAAATGCACAATATTTAATTTTTCCATCACTGAGTTCCATACGTAACCTTAATCTTAACCATATTTAACACATGTTGCCCCACAATATTAAACACATTTTTGTCCACTGTGCCATATTTAAAACATTTTTGTCCTACTGCACAAATTTAAAATATTTCCCCAACTGTATCATATTTAACCCTTTTTGCCCCACTGTGCCATATTTAACACATTTTTGACCCACTGCACAAATTTAAATTTGTTCCCCTACTGTACCATATTTAGCACCTTTTACCACACTGTACCATATCCAACATAGTTTTGTCCCACTGCACAATATTTATCATTGTTCCACATTTTTGCCTAAAAAACTACTTGTGTCTACGTTCTAATGGCTACCCTCAAGCCAAATTAGACGATTCAAGCTCTTGCCATTTGGACTTGGCTTTGGTGCCATATTTATCCCTTTTTGTCCCAATGTGCTCGTAAATTTTTTAATTTCGAAAAATTGTGATTCATACTGAATCTTCGCCCTAGGCGCTACCCTCACACGAAATGTTGCCATTCTAGTTCCAGCCGTTTGGATTTGGCTGTAATACCATATTTTTCTATTTTTTGACCCATTGTGCGCCCAAAAATTTCGAAAAACCCTTCCATATTGCACGTCTATATAGCAAGGACTACCATCCTACCAAATTTCATGATTCTAGCTTTAGCCGTTTGGGCTGGGCGGTGATCAGTCGTAACTAATTTTTTTCCCACAAAGTGACGTATCTGCATTGTTTATGAAAAATATGCATTATAATTAAATTTTTTGTATTTTTTTGTTAATAATATTGAAAAAGATGGAGTTAAGTACACAATGAGAAAAGCAAACTGGAAATATAATAAATATTACGCCGTGGGGAAGAAGGAACATTGTCTCAAAAACAGAAAAATTGTTCTCCTGAACAATTTTGAAAATGTCAGTTACTGCAGTTGGCCATCCAAGCGACGATATATGCACATAAACGCTTATAATTCGGCACAGTTAAATGTATTTAAAATATCTACTGTTCATAGAAGAATAGGTGTATTTGTTAAACCCGTTATGGTTCCTACCATAAAAGGTTAGGTTAGGTTATGTTAGGTTGAAGAGAGGAGACGTTTAAACGTCTCATGTCCGTGGACATACACTTAAGCCAGTGGGTCGGCCTGTTGTGCTCCTAATGTATGATCTTTTTATACCTCGCGAGTTACAGAAAATCGGTACTAGACACTAATTTTTTCAGTATCTTCCAGTCATATCCTCTGAGATGAGTCAAGTCTGGTAATATGTCGGACACGAAATGTTGGGATCCTGCATGTGTGAAAGCCGGGCAGTGACATAGAAAATGTTCCATCGTTTCGATGTTTTCCCTGCATTCGTCGTTTACTGCTTGAGTGTCCCGTTAGAACACTCCTCATCTTACTAATATCGATCTTGTTTAGTTTCAGAAGACTTTTTGTTTTCTTTTCATTTGGGTCACCCCACAGTATATTTGCAGTTGCTCCTACTCATGCGCTATTCCACACAGTTTTGTGAGCCATAACTGCCCAGTGCTTCAACTCATTTTTCGTGGCTTCGAAAGGTTTTCAATTTTCCAAGTTTATTACTCGAAGTTCTCTGACCTTTGAAGCCAAGCTGTTTGCCCGTTCATTTCCAATCACTCCGTTGTGTCCTGGTACCTGGAATTGACCATGGGCTGAGTAATCATTTATCGTTCTTTTGCAGTCTAACACAGTTCTGGATTTGACCCTTTCCGATGTTATTGCTTTAATTGCCATTTGGTTATCAATGAAGATGTTGGCATATTTAGGATTTGTGGTGTTACTGAGCCAGTTCCATACCATACAAACTGACAGAATAATTCGTGGAATATTCAATATTACTTACATTAGCAATATTCATCAACCACCCTGTATTTGTGTGCACTGGTATTAGGGTTAGAAGCAGCTAACTTTTTGTGCAAAATGGTGCATTTGTGTGGAAGGGGCGATCCAGTAACCCTTTGTGAGTGATGTAGTAGAAGAAGTGGATTTGCACGACCATTGCCGGTTTACGAAAATGGGCGTGCAAATCAAAATGCATTTCGTGCACTTCGTGATTTTTTTTTGGTCAGCATAATCGACAAAATGTGTCCACAGTCGGGAGAATTGAGCCAATATCAGCAAACCGGGTCTGCAGTAGATGTGAAAACACCTGCGCATGCTCGCCCAGTTCATTTTGCGGAATCATTGCTGCTGTTCGTGATAGTGTAGCAGAAGAGCTGTCAACCTCGATTCGTGAATGGTGTTCGCTATCGCGAGATGTTAACGGACTTCTTGTGGCCAGAATTTGAGGATATGTACCTGGACGATATGTGGTTCCAAAAGAATGGTGTCACTTGCCACACGAAACAATGGCTCTTTTACGCGAGAAATTCAAATTGACACCGTTGGACGTCTTTCTTTGGGGATATTTAAAATAAAAGTGCACATCAATTAGCTAAGAACAATTCAAGAGCTAAAGGATGAGATGATTCGGCACATTAACGACATTGAACCTCAATTGTGTCTCAGAGTCATTGAAAATATGGATCATGGGATAGATAGAGGTATGGCACCGAACCGTGCCGAGCATTTGGCTGATATTTTGTTTTCACACATAATTGTCATAGATCCTTCTATAATAATGAAAAATTTTAAGATAATTCTTTGAAATCTTTTTTGTTTATTTACAATTAGCATCGTGCGTTTTGGTTAGACCACCCTTAGCCAAATTTGAAGTTAAATTCGTAGCAAATGATATATACCATTCTCCCTGTAAAGTGAGGGGATTAAAAATCACCATAAAAAAATATTTGTAAACACAAAAATATATTTTTCTTTTGTTATTTTGATGAAATTTGAACTGATTTTCCTTAAATCTTCACTCCATCCTCTCCATAAAAATATTAGAAAATTATAAAGCCTAGTCGCCCCCTTTTTTATTTCATTTGAGAACAATTTCGCATATATATGGGCCTTAGTGATTTTTTCGAAGCTCCTGGGCCCGTTGCGCCACTGAAACGTGTTTTTTCATTCAATGGTCACATCGGATGTGTTGGTGTTTGTTGTGTTTTGTTTTGACATCTGCCCGCTAAAATACACTTTTGCCAATATGTAGAAACAGTCTGCCAATTTTAATAAAAATAGCCTAACTTCAAAGGGCTATAAAACAAAACTTCGAGCTAACTTATCAAAACCCTTTGGAGGTTTTGATATAATCATGGGCAGTTTATGTGTGTGTTGTAGGCGCGTTTCCAATATAGACAATTTTCTGTCAAATACTTTCGCACCAAATTTGAGGACAATCTAGAGCAGTGGTGCCCACAAAGATAAATGAGAATGTGTTAGTTAGATTACACAAAAATGAGACTGTAGTGGTACAATTGCACTGAACAAAATCACTTGGTTTTGTTTGTTTACGTTGTTAAATTGTTTTACTATTTATGTTTTTGTGTGTTTCATTTTAGCAATGAAGCCAATAAAAAAATAAATAAACATAAAAACAATGCATATGTAACAAAAAAATTTTCTTCAGGAAAATAGGTACATGTGTTCTTTGCCAATAATTTATTGGGCAAAAAAATATATATAAATAATTTTATATATTGATAAACTAAAAAATAACAAAAAGTAAAAAAATCAAAATTTTGTTATATTAAATTGAAAATAAATACAATAAAAAAAAATATCGAGCGCCCCAGTAGGTGAGTTGGTAGCGTACTCGCCTATGAGTTTGGGGGTCGTGGGTTCGATTCCCACCAGAGGCTGCAAAAAAAAAAATTTTGCCATATGGTCTTTGTAACCCGGCCTTTCCCTGGACCTTATAATTAGAATATAAATTTACTTTGTATTGTAATTCATATAAATAAATAAATAAAAAAATATCATTCGTTGTTGTAAAATATTTTCACTGTACTTATTTTATTAAACAAAGCGACATAGACCTTCTTCGCTGACTACTAACAAGCAACTGAACAATTTTGTTTTGTGTTTTACGCTCTCTGTTTTTATTTTCGTTGACGCTCGGGCTGTGTATATGAAAAAGCCGATTAATCTTCGTTGTTCTAAAGCTGAGTTTAGACGATTGCCAGATCGGCAAACATTATCAACCCTGTTAAAGTGATGCAAATATACGGGCAATGTCAGATTGTTAGGCAAAGGTGAATTGACAGTTCAGACGATTGCAAGAAAACATTACAATTTCATATATTTACAATATATTTTGTAAATATTTATGTGCAGAATTGCCATTAAAAATACATTATAGACAGTGTTGCAAATAAAATGATTTTCTGGCAATGGCGCCGTTGTCACATGCATAAACTTCGAACATATAACAATCAGCAAATTATCTCGCAATGACTTTTCTGCTAACGTTGCAAAACAAAAATGGTATGTTCACACGGTTGTAAATTCACAGGGTTGCATTTTTCCGCCATTTTTCTGGCAATGTTGTCCCATCTGCAAATCGTCTGTACTTACCTTAACAAGTGTTTGGGCACCACTGATCTAGAGAGATATTTCGTGTTTAATAATTAAGGCTTTGTGGTATTACTGCGCCAGTCTAAACACTACGTGATTGCTCGAACCAGGGATGATAATTGAGAGTAACCAAATGGTACAAAAATCGTTCTAAAAGGGTACTTTTTCGACCCAAAAAGTACCAATTTTAAAATTTGTTAAAATTCTTTGAAATAGTGGGCTACAAAATTTACTAAAAACTTATAGCAATAAAACCTTTGCTTTGTACTACCCTATACCCCATTGTTGGAGCAAAATAAGCACACATATAATTATTAAATATCTAAAATGCTTCATTTTTAAATCGAAGCTTTCTTGTGGTCAAAGTACAGGTCGCAAATATAAACCGACAGTTACGGAAATTGATACAAAATAATTCTTGATCCCTATTGAAAATGGGGCATATCGGGTCCGTGTTTTGATTTACACTCTATATAGAGTTACGTTCCGATTAGAATTCTTGACTCTCTAGAGAACGAATTTTTAGCCGATTATGATGAAATATGTTTCATATTGCATTTCAAATCGTCATGTCGGTCCAGTTTTAATACAAAAGAATTGCTTCACGTGTTGATATACGATTATACCCCATATGATGGCTCCAGATCTGGGTTACCATAAACATTTTCCAGATAGGAGGACATTTGTGTCAGAAAAGGAGGACATTTGTGATATTTACAAGAGCCCTTGGAACCTTCGGAGGACATTTTTTTAAGTAAAAAATAGCAGTAATTGGTAAAAGTACACATTTTGTTTTGATCAACAATTAATTTTTTTAAAGAAGGGTCATAGTCCTAAATTTTTACATATAGTATATATTGCGAACATTAACAATAAATAAATGCAAATGTAACAAAAGGAATAGGCCGACCGCGCAAGGAAAGAGTTATTATTAGAATGTGGGTTCGTATATGTGTATTTTATGTACTCATCTTACGAAGAGAAATTTTCTTAGTTTTTTGGGATGTATTTTAATTTTATGCTGTTTTTTGATTGGGGTGCAATTTCCTAAATCACTTTTTGTAACGAAAATTCTTTTTCAAGTTGGGTGCATTGCCTTGGTGTCCAACTTCCGGCCGCCGACAAATATATATAAAATTCTACAGAGGAATACTGCCCTCCTAAAAAAGAAAATCACATCTCCATTTTAGTAGTTTTGAGATATTTAGTTTTTAGGTTTTTTTAAAATTCCAAGCCTTTTAATATAAGGTTTAGGTTAGGCACCTAAATAGGTCTATGTGAGCTGGTAAAACCGGCTGCCACCATAACATACAACAGAAGGCGCGAAAGTTAAAAAACGTAAAAGCTAAATATCTCAAAACTACTAAATGGAGATGTGACTTTCATTTTTGGAAGGGCAGTCTAGTCCCTGAAATAACATTTAGTGCAAATTATAGTTTTTGTAGAACTAATTGTAGACGGTTCCTTTCATATGTCAATTGAGCGTTAATCACTGCTGTTTGTGCTGGTAAACTGAACCAAAAAAACTGAAAAATATTCAGTGGTTGAAAATATACTTCAGCTTGAGATTCATTATTGTTGAAAAAGTCCACCAAAAACCACGATTGGTGGAATTATAAAAATACATTTGAAGCAGTAACAAAAGGAGGACAAATCCCACATTTTTCAAAAAGGAGGGAGGACGGGAGGACAACGGTGAAAAAGGAGGACATGTCCTCCGAAAGGAGGACGTATGGTAACCCTGCTCCAGATGAATTTGAGTTTTTGGCGGTGTGGATGCCACATTTTACAACCTTCGTACCTCTAATCTTTTCTTGCATGTATTTAATTTCATTAAAAATGCAAAATTTGCCAAATCGCAAATGTTTGCACTTTTGAATCTGGAAATGCGCGATTTCATACACAATAAAAACAAAGTGAATTTTGTTGTAATACAACGAGCCAAACATATTTCTTGCCGTTGCGATGTCCGACCATGCTTTTTCGACATGGTCCGACATAGCTTTTTGCAAAAGTGTATATTATTTTCGTGCAAAGACCTGTTTGATAAAAAAAGTATCAAATGTGTCGCGTGAGTATCACGGTACATCAAGGGTCAGAAAAGTACCAAAAAAAGTACTAAAGTATCAACTTTATCATCCCTGGCTCGAACTTCTGCTTGAAATACCGTGTTATGGTCAGGGAACTTTACTTCCGCCTCCCAGACCATAACACGGTATTTCAAGCAGAAGTTCAAGCAAGCACGGAGTGTGTGAACTGGCTGAGTAATAGCACAAAGCCTAAATATGCCAATATATTCGCAGATAGCCAAATGTCGATGAAAGCAATGACATCGGATATGGTCAAATCCAGAACTGTGTTAGACTGTAAAATAACTATAAATGATTACTTAGCTCATGGTCAATTGCGTATTTGCTGTGTACCAGGACACAACGTAGTGATTGGAAATGAACGGGCAAACAGCTTGGCTTCAAAGGACAGAGAACTTCGATTGATAAACTTGAAAAAGTGGAAACCTTTTGAAGCCACGAAGGATGAGTTGAAGCACTGGGCAGTGATGGCTCACAAAACTATGTAGAATAGCGCAATTACAAAGATACTGTGTGGTGACCCTAATGAAAACCTGAAGTTTTCTGAAACTAAACAAAACCGAGATTAGTAAGATGATGAGTGTTCTAAAGGGACACTCAAGCTTACAAGCACATCTTCATCGCACAGGACTAGCAGAAAACGACGAATGTAGAGCATGCAGGGAAAACATCGAAACGATAGAACATTTTTTGTGTCACTGCCCGGCTTTCACACATGCAATATCCCGATATTTCGGGTCAGACATGTTGTCTAGTACCAACCGGTCACAACGGACCGAAAACTGGCTTATGTGTATGTCCATGGACGTTTAAACGTCTCCCCTCTTCAACCTAACATAATAATGGAGTTGTATGAACAACGACACGCCAGCATTTACTTTATCCTCAATTTGCTGTAAGATCACGAAAACACATCCATATCAAATTTGAAAACTATTTTTATACCCTCACTTTAGTGTAACACATCGAAGGAGTGACCTAAGGCACAAACTATGTCCGTCGGAAATCAGTTTTAGGATATTTTAAATCATTTGAGCTATATCCGTCCGTCTTGCTGGTATGCTCGAAAGGATTCACGAATTGATTCAAATTTAGTATATAATAATATTTTTTTATATTTCAGTCTAAGTTTGAAGATGGGTCATATAAATATATGCACTGGTATTAAATGCTCTAGTGTAATGCTTTTAAAGTACCAACATTCCGGGTATAAACCAAGAATTATTGCCCGGCCTCTTTGGGTACCTCCCACACAAAATGGCCTAATAACACCAACATTTTTTTCGCTCTACAGCTGTAGCATTTTTAATAGTACATCGTCAGATTTTGTAAACTAGTTTTTGTAAATAATAAATAGATTTAAATTGTTGTTAAAATGTAAATACGAACGTCTTATCATTACATCGGCAACTATACTTTCATTTGAAAAGATCTTTATTAAACCTTTCGAAATCAAAAATATGGATGGAGAGTTACTCGTATAGGGTGGGCCATTTAAAATTATAAACTTGAACTACCGGATTTGGATTTTTTTGTAGGGAGCCATTAAAGATAAATGTTACGCAAAAAATCCAGAGACAAAGCGTTGAAACATGAAATCGATGTTGCCATGGAAAAGATGAAACAATCGAAAATGTACTAAAAAATTGGGTTGATTATGAATGATATTGTGTCCATTATTAAATGACAAAGTTCAACCTTTCCAATAAAACCAGAAATTTGAAAAAAATATCAGTATTTTAAAACTTAAAATTTTAAATGGCCCACCCTTTAAATTTTTGCCCATATAAGAAAAGTAATTTTAAAAATGAGTGTTTCTAAAAATGAATTGTCATTAAAAATGTTTATTTATAATTTTTGTAAAACTTGGAAGATCGATGAAAATTGTGGTTAAGCTCCGCCAATGCTTTTAGAAGTCTTTAAAACTTATCGAAATTTTTAAATAGAAATTTATAATGAGGATTTTAATTTAAAAGGGTAAAATTTTCAAAGAAAAGAATTGTGTTTCGCTATATTCTTAATGTCGCGGTATTGTAATCAAATGTTGGCTGTGGTTCTTCGACATGACAATATCGTCTACAGCCTTAACAAACGGCTGGCTGACGAAGAGTGTAGAGAAATTAGCTGTGTGTTTACAAAATCGAAGGATGGTGTGACGAGGATATATATCATTTGCTACGAAAAAAAGTGTAACACATCGAAGGAGTGACCTAAGACCCCAACTATGCTCGTCAGAAATCCGATTTGGGCCATTTTAAGTCGAATGAGCAATGTCCGTCCGTCTGTCTGTCTGTCTGGTGCCATCGATAACTCTTGAAAGGAGTAACCGATTGACTTCAAATTTGGTATGTGGTAATATTTTCTTCTGCTAAGTTCGAAGATGAGCCATATTGGTCCACTCCTTTTGGTACCTCCCCCACAAAGGGTTAAAATTTAGTGAAATATTGAATCTTTAATAAGTGTTATACTAATTATTCGAATCTTCTGAATTTCCACACATAGTATTAGTTTATTAGTCGCTATCAACTCGTGAAAAATAGGCGAAGTTGCTATGCCCCTTTTGGTACCTCCCACACAAATGCACCATTTTGCACCAAAATTTAGCAGCTTATATCATTAATACCAGTATATAAAAATAATTGAAATTTTTTACAGTGTAATGCTTTTGTAGTGTCTGTATTCCTGGAAAGAGAGAAGTTATTGCCACTCCCCTTTTTGTACCTCCCACACAAAGGTACTATTTTGCACAAAAAATTAAGAGCTTATAGCGTGAGTAAATGCAACAACATTTTGCACAGTGTAACGCTTTCGAAGTGCATATAGCGTTGTAAAAAATGGGCGTTATCACCACTCCCCTTTTTGTACCTCCTACACAAAATGGCCAAATCATATCAAAATTTAATATGTCATAACGTTAATATACCAGTGCACATAAACGCTTATAATTTGGCAAAGTGCAATGTATTTAAAGTATCTACTATTCAGCGAAAAATGGGTGTACTTTTTAATAACCTTCTGATGTCTTCCACACAAATTGACAGAATAATTCGTTTAATATTCCATATTACATTACTCACAAAGTGAGGGTATTCCTTAGTCGGTTTACTCGACGGAAACTTTCTTACTTGTTTTATAATTTACAAGAATAAAGTGAAAACTACATCTAAAATTAATATTTTAATATTTTTAAAACACCGAAATGTCGAATGAACCGACATTGAAAAACCGGCGGTTCGAGTTACTCGAAAATGCTAAAAAAACGAAAACTTATATGCGGTTTTTAAATAGAAACAGATTAACCGGTGCGCTGTTTGGCCAACAGGTTACTATGACGATTTTAAAATTTTCGAAATTGTGAATTTCGAGGAATACTGGGTTTATTAAAAAACTTATATTTTTTTATTAGTAAAATCTAACGGTATGAGAATTTTTGCAAAATGTTAGTAATTATTTGCACTCATAATGAAAAGTAAAAAAAGTCCTAATTTTTTTTTTAAAAATTTATTAAAATTATTTAAAAAAAATCCCCTTTTTATTTTTTGCATTTTATGCCAAATTGTCCTCCACAATATAGCCAAGTTCAACGATGGCCTTTTTTTTGTCTTTCTTGAGTAATAATTAAATCTTTGTGACAGGTTTTTCCCAGCAATTTCGAAAATGCTCAATAGGCCGGATTGAAACGCAAAAAATTACCATTAATCAATTTTGAGTTGCACACATATGTTGTGTCATGACGCGAACAGTTCTGTACAAAAAAGAAACAAATATTATCTTTGGAAAAAGTAGACAAATTTTAAAGCTGAAGTTGAGTTTTCTAATTAATTCTATTGCTGCATTAGGTATTAGATTACATTGTAAGAGGGTTTTAGGGTTGAATTTAAATATTTTAAAGTAAGTACACGGGGAAAAATTGCTTTTTTGATATGTTTGAATCGAATGATAATATATTTGGAACACAAATTTTGAAATATTATATATTTCTGAGCCAATACATTTTATTTGAAAATCCATCAAATGTATTTGGAACGCATATGTTAATATATTAGATCAACATGTATTTGCGAACTACTTTTCTCAAATAAAATATGTGTTTAAATGCAAATAAAATTATTGTTTATGATATGTCCAAATATATTTTATCTAAAAAAAGATTTTTAAAACTTTACTTAATTTTTCGAAGGTCAGTTTTAATTTTTTCCTTGTTTTGGAATAATACATTCCAGTTAAAAATGTCATACATAGTATTATCTTCGTCTTTAAAGCACTTATATTTCATTTCTAACTATTCCAAGACATTATTTGTTGTCAATCCTTCAAGCAATTTATTGTTATAAAAGATTTCAATTATAAAGAAATTTTACAAATATTTTAAATTTCTTAATATTAACATTTAATTGCTGAAAACTTAAAACAATTAAAGTATGGATATATTTTTATGCAAATAAATCTTTGTTTGGGAAATAATATATCGAAATAAAAAATATTATAATGTAAACATAGTTCTGCTTAGAACAACATTCTCCTAAACATATAATATTTCTGTGTGTCAAATACTATATGATGGGAGTGTACCCTAAATATAAATATGTTTCAAGCAGAATATGTTTGGGACAATATGCTACAGAAGCGATTTTTTTTCAGCGTGTAAGAAAAACATACAAAAAAATTTAATTTAAAAATAAGAAGGGGATTTTTTAAAATTTAATTTTTTTAAAAAAACTAGAAAACGTAAGCAAGTTGCAGTCGGTTAAACCGACTAAGGTATACCCTCACTGTATACCAATGTAATAATTACACGAATTATTCTGTCAATTTGTATGGGAGGTACCAGAAGGGGTTTAACAAATACATATATTTTTCGCTGAACAGTAGATACTTTAATTACATTGCACTGTGCCGAATTACTAGCGTTTATGTGCACTGGAATATTAACGTTATGAGAAATTAAATTTTGGTATGATTTGGTCATTTTATGTGGGAGGTACAAAAAGGGGCGTGGTAATAATGCCCATTTTTCACACACTATTGGTACTTCAAAAGCATTGCAATGTCCAAATTGTTGTTGTAGTTCCGTGCATTGCTACTCACGCTGGAAGCTCTTATCTTTTTGTACAAAATGGTACCTTTGTGTGGGAGGTACAACAAGGGACGTGGCAATAACGTAAATTTTTCATTGGACTGTAGGCACTAAAAAAACATTACACTGCACCAAATTTCATGTATTTTTATACACTGGTGTTAATGTCATAAGCTGTTAACTTTTGGTTCAAAATGGTACCTTTGTGTGGGAAGTAACAAAAGTGATATGGCAATATCGCCCATTTTTCACTGGACTGTAGGTACTATGAAATCATTACACTGGACAATATTTAAAGTGTTTTTATGAACTGGTATAAATGTTATAAGCTTTTTAACTTTTGGTGCAAAATGGTTCACTTGTGTAGGAGGTTCCAAAATGGGCTTTGCAACTTCGCCCATTTTTCTCGATGTTATAGCGACTAATAAACTAATACTATGTGTGGAATTTCAGAGATTCGAATAATCTCTGTGGGGGAGGTACTAGAAGGAGTGGACCAATATGGCCCATCTTCAAACTAAGCCGGAAAAAGAAAAAAATATTACTACATACCAAATTTGAAGTCAATCGGTTACTCCTATCGAGAGTTATAGTGCGCACCAGGCAGCTGACAGACAGACGGACGGATATTGCTCATTCGACTTAAAATGACCCAAAACGGATATCCGCCGAACATACTTAGGGTCTTAGGTTATTCCTTCGATGTGCTACACTTTTGGTCCGTAGAAAATGATATATACCCAAGTATCACTAAAGTGAGGGTATAAAAAAATAGTTTTAAACTAGTTTTCTATTTTCCATCAAGGGTACAAATAATTACTAACATTTTACAAAAAGTCCCATATTGATAGCATTTGCCGATAAAAAGATAGAATTTTTGTTAATAAACCCAGTATTCCTAAAAATTCACAATATATTAAAATATTCATTTTTCATTCATTCATTGAATATATTGCAAAAATTCACAATATATATTAGGTCTTTCGTTTATTTTTGTTTTAAATAATTTGTATTATACCAAGTTTCACTAAAATCCGTGACATGAGCCAAAAATACTGGCTACTAGTCTAAACCTCTCATAAGTTTAATAACAACTACATTATTGGCTTTATATGGCAATCCAGGCTTCATCGCTCATAAACACATGTACATATAGAAGCAAAGGTACACCCCTGAAGGTACAGTAAACCATGTACGAGTACATACTAGTAAATACCTTTTATAAGGCGAAGGATAAACTAAATTCTTATTCCTGTGCGAATATTTATATGCGCCACTGTTAGTATTCTTGTCTAACAACGATCTGTTATCGAAATAATGAATATTGTTCTGGGACAGCAATCATTTTCTTCTTATAAACATTTTTATGCATTTACAATATCCGTATGTCAGCGTGTTTCTCTGGCTTGTATGTGTCACAAGACTTCTGTAACATAATGTAAAGCCTAAAAGCGTTCTTCGCAGACTTTTTTCTTTGTTTCGATTTTAGAGCAAACAGATTTTTCTTTTGCTAAATTCTCAACACTCCTTACATTTTATACTTGAATTGTACATTGCACAGTGGTAGAGAAGAAAGTCGTTGAGAATGTATGTTAACACGCATACTGATATCGATTCGGTTGAAATTCTAAAATATATTTACCCTTTTCAGGTGGAACTGATGTAGTACCTCGATTCAAAGTTAGCTCCTATTTCAAAAAAAGAGCAACTACAATTTTGCTCTTTTTTGCAGAAAAGGAAACACCATCATTTATTAACTTTAATATATACAAATATAGGTGGTTTATTAATTTTTTCTGGTATTCTGGTTTATACTAAAAATTATTAATTTTTTACAGCGTTATTAGTACCAATATTTTGATAATAACTGAGCAGAATATTCAACGATTTCAGTGAAATATATTCATTTTTAATTAGTTAATAGAGTTGTTATTGACATATACTTTTTTTAAAATGTTTCTGATCATTTCCTAAGAACTGGTATACGAATATATGAGAGCCGAAATTATGTATACCGATTACTTTCCAAAAATTATAGCCATTGGAAGTTCTACGAATACTATCCAAAAAATATTTTATTGTTTGTTAAAAACAAAAACAGACAAATACATAAGTTTAACGCATTTAAGCAGTTTTTTTTGCCCGAGGTGGTGCATACCACAGGGGGCCCAAAGTTAAAACATAACTTCTCTAAAAGGCTGCTTAATATTGCCACAATCGGTTATCTGGTAAGTAATTGTTTCAACTGTGTTTTTTGAATTCCTCTCATTGTAATATAGTAGAGCAATCTTATAAGAATTTTTAAAAAAAAATTGGGCCGTTCCACATCCTCTTTTTTGATACCGTCCATTTTTTGATACGGTCATTTGTATTACCGGGGTGGTACTTCCACTAAATTCCTCGACTCTGGCTGCATCAACGCACTTTAAAAGCTCTGACGAATTTTCCTCGAGTTTATCTAGAATTTTTTTTACTTAAACACCGCGGAAAATCGCAAATTAAGATTTATTATACGAATACATGACATATCATACACGCTGAAGAAATGATTTTGTAATACATATATATGTTTAGCCTACACTATATGCATTTTAATACATACAAATGTGATACGTTTGTGAATATGTTGTTAATTTTGAAGAAGAAACGTGATCTCTGAGACCATAGTGTATTTTACTGACGATTATACCCTCACTTTAGCGGAGGAGCGTAAATATCATTTGCTACGGTCTAAAATTGTAACACATCGAATGAGTGACCTAAGACCCTAAGTATGTTCGGCGGAAATCAGTTTTAGGACATTTTAAGTCATTTGAGCAATGTCCGTCTATCTGTCTGTCTGGCTGGAGGGCACGATAACTCTCGAAAGGAGTGACGGTATGTGATAATATTTTTTTCTATCTCAGGCTAAGTTCGAAGTTGGGCTATATTGGTGCACTCCTTCTAGTACTTCCCTCACAAATGGTTGAAATTTAGTGAAATATTGATTCTCTAATAACTTATATTCTTCTTATACGAATCTACTGTAATTCCACACATAGTAATAGTTTATCTGTCGTGTTAGCTTGAGAAGTGGCCCCACCCCTTTTGGTACCTCCACACGAAGGGACCATTTTGTACAAAAAGTTAACTGCTAATAACTTTAATACCAGTGAATATAAATATTGAGTGATTTTTTTAAAAGTTTTCGGATTTGATTTAAAAAATACACACACAATTTAGAGTTTAAAGATGAAAAATGAAAATCGAAAACAGCTGAGCTGCCAAAAACAGAGTTACCAAAAAATGCGTGTCCAGTACCGATTTTCTCTCACTCGTGCCGAACCACTAGCATAAGTGTATGTCCATGGACAAGAAACGTTTAAACGTCTCCTTTTTTCAACCTAACCTACCAAAAATGTTGCCAAAATTCACTCTTTACTTGGCATTTTGTGCAGTGTAATGCAATATAATGCTTTCAGTTTGATAAAAAATTGGCGTTAGGACCATTTCGTACAAACAGTTAACTACTAATAACTTTAGTACCAGAACATATAAATACTTGACATTTTGTTTAGTGGAAATCGCCAAATCATACCAAAATTGAATGGCTCATAATGCTAATAACAATTCAAATAAACCTTCCGATTTGGTACAGTGCAATGTCTTTAAAGTATCTGCTGCCCAGCGAAAATATGCGTATTCGTCCCAGCATTTCTGGTAGCCCCGCACAAATTCGCGGATTCATACAAAAAACAACATGCTCATAACTTTTGCAGCAATCATATAAATGTTATCATAGACTGACAAAGAATGAACATTTTTTTCGAGTTCTGGCATCTCCCTGCCAGTGTACCATATTACACTACTCACAACGTCACGGTATGCCTTAGTCGATTAAAGCCTTGTTTTATTACCCGACACCACATTGTGGTACAGGGTATTATAACTACTCGTATATGCATTTGTTTGTAACGCTTAAAAAACCATGAGATAGACCCATAGTTCATCACACCGATCGGAATGGAATATCCCGGAAATTTAAGCTCTTGTACTTCATATTACATTAAATAGTCTCTAGTGAAATTGAAGTAGTAGGATAGAATTTCCTCGGTCATCCAGTGTTTCTATTCGGAAGAGTTCCTTTCTGGAGTGGACTGCTTTTTTTGAATAGAACTAGTAACTTCGTAAACTTTTCCAGAATGATATCAATATCTAAGCTTCTTAGGACGACGTATGTGGCTTGCTTGATGAGTTGTGAGTAAGTTTCCTAAATTAGTCCAGTTGGTTTTAGCTTTACTCGAAAACTGTATGGTGCTTTACTCGGAAACTGTTTGGTGCTATGAGCGTGCTGTTAGAAACATTATGTAATAGTTGTCAGAAAAGCAGTGTTCTTCTGAAATCCTCCATTCTTGGAGCTCATCAAAAAATTTCTAAACATATAATTATATCCAATATATATGTATACAAGCTGACCCGCAAACTTCGTTTTACCCAAAATATATTTTTTTTGGTTGTATTAATTTTGGTCATTTAAGATTCCACCAGAATTTTGTTGATGCAAATATAATATCTGATATTTATATTTTTTGGATGAAAAATTAGCTACTGCTATCTGATATTTATATTTTTTGGATGAAAAATTAGCTACTGCTATCTGATATTTATATTTTTTTGGATGAAAAATTAGTTACTGCTATCTGATATTTATAAGAAAGCTGATTCGGCAAACTTCGTACAGTCAAATTTTTTGTGAAAATGGAATAAAATCAGGTATTAATTTCAAATAATAATATTATTTTTAATGGAATTTAAAAAGGAGTGATCAATTATTGTATTCAATTTAATGCTGGCAGATACACAACAATTTTGGTTTTATGCTATTCCCATCCCGCGAACACGCCACATACAACTGGTGAAAAGCATGACGTTTATCACACACACATCGAGCGATTGTCCTTGTGACTTATTAATTTATATGAATTACAATACAAAGTAAAATTATATTCTAATTGTACGGTCCAGGGAAAAGCCAAAGACAATGTGCTGGATTTTGCAGCGACAGAGCGGAGCCTCTTTTGGGAATCGAACCCACACCCTCAAACTCATAGGCGAGCACGCTACCAACTCACCTACTGGGGCGTTCAAAAATGTTCTTGTGAATGTTTATGCTCATCGCAAATGCTAATTTCACTGGGAACTGAAGACGTTTGAACTTGAATGGTAAATCGGTTGAAGTCAAAGGTATTCATGGAATTGGGAATTATTTTTCCTTTGAAAATGCTTTCAACCATCACGTTGTGCATTAGCTTCGTCACAATCAGTCGGTTTCCATTGCAAATTTAAACATAATGATTACAGATCTAACTTTAAGTCGTAAATAATGTGGCGGCCGACAGTAGGATGGCTTCATACATTTTTGTGCAAAAAATATAAGGAGTGGTACTAGATCATTGAAAGTTGGCACCGAATAGTATATGGACTAAATTAAAAAAATTGTATTTCATTAAAATAGACCACGCACACCGCCCATACAATCCAAATGGATTTGTTCTCATTAAATGTTTCGCATCCAAGCAAAATTCTTCAACACTTCTTAGAATAAACAAAATACGCATGCCAAGATCCATCAAAATCGCTGTGTTCCGTGAACGGTGAAAGACGGTGGATTTTTTGCGTAAATTTATAGAATAGTATACCGTCCTTAATTTTGCTGCAGTCAGAAGACCGAGCTCGACCGAGTCAATTTCTTTTTATTCAAGGGAAACTGCAAACTCTGAATCAAATAACGCCATTTTAATTATTTTATATCTACTAAACTATATATAGAATCCAAACAACTTTTTATACCCTACACCACACTGTGGTATAGGGTATTATGACTTTGTACATTTGTTTATAATGCCAAAAAAGAGATGAATTAGAACCATAGTTTATTATACTGATCGAAATAGAATCACTTTTTGAGTCGATTTAGCCATGTCCGTCTGCCTGTCTGTCTGCCCCCATATATATGAATGAACACTGCCAAATTCGGGGAAAATCGGTTCAGATTTATATATAGTCCCCATATATATGTTACACCCGATTTGACATGTAAGCAATGTAGAAACCGTATTTTATATCCGATCAGTACGAAATTAGGCAGGGAGAACTTGCTAATCGCAAACTGGTTGAAACCTCTCCTCAGTTTCCATCTACATCAGGTGGAAAAACATTAGTTGGGAATCTATCCGTAAGTGATCTGATTAAGATGATGGAGTCTGTCATGGATGACAAATTAAAAACCCTTTCGACAAAATCTGACAAATTGATGACGTCAATGGAAAGTTCGAAAATCTTCAAAAGGAAAATGAATTTCTAAAACGTGAATTGAACCAACTAAATGCAGACCGACAAAATACCACATATTAATCCACAGAATGGCTAATCAAAATAGAAAAAAAATTTCATATTCAAAGGAATTATGCAAAGTGGATCACCAAGAACATCAGCCTTTAATGTCTGTAAGAATGTGTTGAAGTTACCGGATATTCGTATAAATGCGGCTAGGGTACTTTTCAAAAATAAAGATAAAATTAGTGTAAAGCTGAAATGGATACAGAAAATATGGGTTATATGGCATTTAAAAACCTAAGGAATCTTGCAGGTTCAAGAATAAAAGTCGAAAGAAACTTAGATGAACAGTCTCACTTGTGCATTTGAGTTGTTAACACAAATCGCGGACATTTATGTTTACAACCATTGTTTTCTTCACTTCGCATTACGGTGACTTTCGAAAACAAACAAAAAAAATATTCATTACTTCAATTGTATTTTGTATCTCGCTCTTGAGTAAAAGAGAGTCTAAGTGAGAGTGTTAATATACTCTCTTTCGAACATGAGTTCGAGAGAGAGAAAGAGACAGTTTATCAATGATAACGGAGACGAGCCGTCAACGTCCAATAAGTTGTCAAAATCAAACTATTATTTGCCTCTTCAAACACTCATTGAAGATGAAAAAACAAATAAAGATATGGGCGATCCCACACCAATTAACACTGTTAAAAGACATGTACCACCAATTACAATTCTCAAAACAAATTTTGATGATATTCACAAAATGTGCAAAACAATTAAAATTACGCAGTATTCAATAAGAAAAATATCTATTGGACACAAACTTTTTTGTGAACTCCAATACGATTATAACACCGTGAAGAAATATTTAAAGGAAAATAACATAGAGTACTTTTCGTACATGTCCAAAAATAATAGACCTTACAAGGTGATTCTCTCGGGTTTGGATAAAATGGATGCCAACAAAGTAAAAGCAGATCTATGTAAAGTTGGTTTGAATGTTATCGACGTCAAACCAGTTTTTAAGAAAACAAACCTCAATAGAGAAGTAATTCTATACGTTCTTTACTTCCAAAAGGGTTCAATAACTCTTAAAGAACTAAGAGAAAACTACCAAAATATTGAATACATTCGTGTTAAATGGAATTATCAATCTAAGCAACAAAACAGAGTAACTCAATGTTATAATTGCCAAATGTTTGGACACGGATCTGAACATTGCAACGTAAAAACGTTTTGTGCAAAATGTGCAGGACCTCACAAAACATCACTGTGCAACTCACCGGTTACGAAGTGTGCAAACTGCGACGGTCAACATTCTTCAAATGCTGCAGATTGTCCCAGCAGATCAAAATACATCGATCTTAAGAATCGCTACTCTACACCAAAGCGTCAGACTACCCAAAGAAGTTTCGTTCAGAATGTACATCAAACACCATCAAATTCGAATAATTGGGCCAACATTGTAAAACCTAACTATACACATTCACATTCTAATAATGTTGTTAATAATGACTTATTTTCTATAGATGAACTAAAATCGTTAACTGTAGAATTAATTGAAAATTTAAGAACTTGTAAAACCAGGTCAGAACAATTTAATGTTATTACCACGCTAGCATTTAAATTTTTATCATGAACAATCACATCCTTAAAATTATGATATGGAATTCCAGAGGAATTCGAAATAAATTGTATGAATTTTTTGATTTTATTATTAGAGAAAATGTTGACGTAGCTTTGGTCAACGAAACTTGGTTAAAGGGAAATATTGTAATGACACATCCGAATTTTCATTGTTATCGCAACGATAGAGTGTTGAATAGAGGCGGTGGTGTAGCTGTTGTGGTTCGAAAAAATATTTCTCATGAATTGCTGCCTAAAATTGAAACTTCCTTAATCGAAAATGTTGGTGTGAATGTTAAATTAAATGACAATACATCTATTAAAGTATATAGTTGTTATTTCCCAGGTGGATCCGCGGGACCTTCAGAGGATAGAAAAAATCAGTTTAAATCGGATCTAAAAAAACTATCTAGAATCCAAGGTGATTATATTTTAGGTGGAGACTTTAATTGTAGAAGTCGGGAATGGGGCTGCTTAAGATCAAATTGTTGGGGTAACATCCTTCATGATTTAATAACAACTAACACTTTCGGTTTGGTATATCCACCGGAACCAACATTAATCCCTTCCAGCAGTAATTCAAGCCCGTCTGTATTAGATTTTTTCATAACTAACGTGCCAGACAAATTATCTCCAGCATTAACACTAAATAACCTCGGATCGGACCATTTACCAGTCCATACTTCTTATAATTCTTCTTATAAATCTTATAACAATTTAAGATATAATTACAGGAATGCGGATTGGAAGATTTTCAGAACTTATATCAATCGAAATATCTCATGTTTAGATATGGAAATAAACAATATTGAAGATGTTGATAGATTGATAAATGAGTTTAATTCTCTAATATTAAATGGAATTGATGCAGCAGTTCCAAAGATTCCACATTCTACTAATTATGTCAAACGTCTACCAAGACACATTTTAAACTTAATAACACTAAGAAATACCTCCAGGCGAAATTGGATGAGATACCGACTTAAACATTACAAAATGGAAACGAACTTTTTAAACAGAGTTATCAATGATGCCGTATCTAGCTTTAGAAACTCAAACTGGAACTTATTGCTAACGAGTCTCAACAAATCTTCACCTCATTTTTGGAACATATCTAAAATAATCAAGAAGAAAATGAGATCTATTCCATCCCTTAAAGAAAATGGTTGTCTTTATACAACAAATTTTGAAAAAGCAGAAAGGCTTGCAAAACATTTCCATTCAAACCATTTTATATCGGCTAATTTAAGCGACCAAAACACCATCGAAATGGTATCTGAAACATTACGGGGTATAAACGAAAGCGACTTTCAGAACCTGGAAAATGGTAGTTTAAACAGGATTAAGACAATTATTAAAGGTCTTAAGAACAAGAAATGTCCTGGTTCTGACAAAATTTCAAATAAATGTCTAAAAGCGCTCCCACAGAGTGCTTTAAAATTGCTAACAAAATTGTTTAATGCTTGCCTTAGATTATGTTACTTCCCAAATCTCTGGAAGCAATCTAAAGTTATTGCCATCCCTAAACCCGGCAAGGATATATCAAGGCCAGACTCCTACAGACCAATAAGCTTATTAAGTTCTTTGAGCAAAATTTTGGAAAAAATAATTAAGGAAATAGTTGTTTCTTATATAGAGGATAAAAATATTTTACCATCTCAACAGTTTGGCTTCCGCTCCGAACATAACACCATACAGCCTCTTGTTCGTATTAAAAATATTGTAAAGAATGGTTTTGGTAATGGTAAATCAACAGCTATGATATTGTTAGATATCAAATCCGCTTTCGACTCTGTTTGGCACGATGCTCTCATTCATAAACTAATTAAAATTGGTTTAAATGTACCAATAGTAAAAATTATCAAAAGCTTCTTAACAAATAGGTCCTTTCAAGTTCACATCGGTGATAAAGAATCAAATTTATTCACAATACCCGCTGGATGTCCTCAAGGTTCTTGCCTCTCACCCATTTTATATAATATTTACACTCACGATTTTCCCGCATTAGATGAATGCAAACCCTCAACTTTTGCAGACGACACAGCAATTCTGAGTTCAGAGTTGTACAGTTCAGATGTAATTTCAAATCTCCAAAAATCAGTAGATGTCGTTCTAAATTATTTCAACAAATGGAAGATAGTCGTTAATACAACCAAAACTCAAGCCATTTACTTTTCTAGAAAAAGAAAAAGTTGTTTCTTACCGAGTTCAAGTATTAAAACAGGGGGTGTGGATGTCCCCTGGGAACTAAAAGTAAAATATCTAGGTGTAATTCTTGACAGAAAATTTATATTTAACGACCACATAAGCTTCACAATTAACAAAATTAATACAACCATTAAAATTCTATATCCTTTCATAAATAGAAAGTCAAAATTAAATATTGAAAACAAACTTATTATTCTTAAAGTAATATTTCATTCCATCCTTTTTTATGCCGCTCCAGTATGGCACGAGTCAGCGGATTGTCACATAAAACGATTGCAGATATGCCAAAATAAAATTTTGAAAATGTTGTATGATTTGCCATACTACTACTCAACATATCGTCTTCATTCAAAACATAAAATATCACTAGTTAAGGACAAAATTAATTATCTCACCGAAAGATTCTATGAAAAATGTTCATTCTCCTCGTATACACATATACGGTCATTGAGTTCTTAAAAAATAAGAGTACTTTTATCTTCTGACTTTTTTCTTCTAATAATGTTTTGGGTTTTTCATTGCAAACTTATTTCCCTTAATTTATATAATATAATTTGATGTTCATATTTATTATAACACATTATGTTTAAGATGAAAAGTTACTTATTGTAAACTGAACTCTTTGTATATAAATTATAAACAATTTGTGTATACTGAAATTACTAATCAATAAATATACATACATACATACAACTTAGATGAAGAAAGGCAACAAAACAGGAAAATTCTGATGAATATCCGAATGCAAATTTTTAATGCTGACAAAACTCATAAAGTATTCGTTAAAAACGATTCACTTAAAGTAAGAGTACATTGGATGCAATGGAACGGAAGGAAAGAACTGATCTTCGGAGAGAGAAAGGCGAAGAAATATTACCTGAATAGTATAACGATAAGTTAGATAGATTATCATTAAGGTACGGAAGTATTTTAGAAAAATTAAATCAAAAAAACTAGTAATTAGCAATATAAGTAACTCAATTTCTAAAAATTCTTTAAATATTAATATTTTGTCACACAATATAAACGGCCTTGGAAACAAAATTCTGTACACCGATTTCTTCAATTACATAGCCTCTTTTGACATTTTCATCTTGCTTGAAACTCACATAACACAGGAGAAAACTGAAAATTTTAAGAAATACTTTAAAAGATATGACCTCTTTTAGAAACCAGCCACATGAGATAGCCATTATGGGTTATTGGTGGTTACGTGTTTGGAGTAAAGAAACACCTCACGAAATCAAACTTTGAAGAAAAATTTGAAAACCTTGAAGTGATTCTGTCAGAAAGTTCTATTGTTAATCTAGTAGTAATAGGAGATTTGAACACCCGAATTGGATTACTTCAAAACAAAATAGATGGTCTATCAATGTTAAGCTTTCTCGCAGGAGAAGAAACAAGTAAAAGTGTTAAGTTCGGCCATGCCGAATCTTATATACCCTCCACCATGGATAGCATGTGACCTCACAAAATAACTTAAACCTAAAGAACAGTAGGAATCACAACAAGTTAGATGCTATATATGGGAGCTATATCTAAATATGGACCGATAATGCCCATTTGCAATCCCAAACAACCTGCAACTATAAGAAGTATTTGTACCAAATTTGATCAACCTAGCTCTATTATTGCGGACTGTAGCGTGATTACCACAGACGGACAGACGGACATGGCTAAATCGTCTTAGAATTTTACGACGATTAAGAATATATATACTTTATGGGGTCTCCGATCAATATTTAGAGGTGTTACAAACGGAGTGACAAAACGAATATACCCCCCATCCTATGGTGGAGGGTATTAATAGAATGTCAAAGGATACAGTAGTGAATGATAAAGAATTGAAATTTATACAACTTTGTTATGATAACGACTTGATTGTTTTGAATGGTAGGACAAATGGTGATCTAGAGGGCGAACTTACATTCGCAAATGCTATAGGTGAATCCTTTAATGATATATGTGCTATGTCTCAAGACCTGCTCCATAGCGTTATACAATTTAAGCTTGAAAATCAAATATGGTCAGACCATTTTCGTATTTGTCTCGCATTGGAAATCACAACCAACACAGCTGAGAATAAAACTCAGAACTTTTACCAAAACTACAATGGAGAGAAAAATTACAAAGCAAGTTGCCAAGCAGCAGTTACAAGGATTATAGAAGAAACCAAATCTCAGCAACAAAAGGAATACCTAGAGTTTGAAGAAATAGCCGACGTTATTAAAAATGCATATGCAAAGGTAGTAAAGCATGTAACGCATACTGAATATAAACAAAAATGGTTTTCTACCAAATGTTACTATGCCAGGAAAAAAATCATTTCGAAGTCTAGAGGAATATAGAAGCAACGAAAGCGATGAAAACAGAACGAAATACCTAAACGCTAATAAGAAATATATGAAAATATGAATTATTAGTTTCTCCCTAAAAACATGCATTTTAGAATGGAGATATCGATATATGTTTCACCCGATTTGACATGTTAGCGCTGTAGAAACCGTATTTTACATTCCATCTGTACGAAAATCGTCAGAGAGAGTTTTCTTATTACGTGGTTGAACACTACCAAATTCGGAGAAAATTCGTTCAGATTTAGATATAGCCCCCATAAATATGTTTCATCCGATTTGACATATATGTTTCACCCGATTTGACAGAGAATGTTTTCTTATTACATGAATGAAAACTACCACATTCAGGGATCAGTGCGAAATTCGGCAGAGAGAGTTTTCTTATGCCCATTTTCGTATTGTTAGGGAGGTGTAGGGTATCATATAGTCGGCTCCGCCCGACTTTCTGTCTTTCCTTACTGGTTTTTATTTAAAAATAAAGTTTTCTATTTCAATAATAACGACATTTAAATTTTAGCTGTGAAAATATCGTACATGCATAAGCTACTGAGTTGCATGCAACTTTTCATTAGTTTTCACTTTACAATATTTAAGTGACTTCACTACATTTTTTCTATCACAAAACATTATTATATGGGTAGGTCTTTCTCAAGTGTCACAGGCCAAAAATTAGATCTTTCTCAAATTCTTAAAAAAAATGGTGCCCTAGTATGTGGGAGTAATGACCCACAATATTAAATAAATTAAATGAAAATTGGAGGCAGAGGGCGAGGTCAAATTTCTGAAAAAAACTATTTTTTGCCTCTGTAATAGGATTTTAAAGTTAATTTTAATGCTACAAGGCATAAGACTGAAAATATAAAATATCGTTTCTTAAAGCATTTTCTGCGGACTTTTCATAAAATATACTAATTTTATTTTAAATTTTTTTCTCGGGCACTTTTCGCGGAAACAAAAGTATAAATAGCGATATCTCAGAATGGATCTAATTATTTATCCTTATTTTTTTATAAAAAATGGTCCATATGTACTCTACCGAAGGTTGTACATTTCTTGAGTGTGGACGACATAGTATCAATTTTCGATGACTCGTTTGAGCATTTCGACTGGTAACTGGCGAATGACACGCGTAAACGTTGTTCAGGCGTAAGTCTTTCCATGATGAAATGCAAAACAATACTTAACAAAAATAACATGACAGCATGACACGACTCGCACGTGATCTGTCAAAAAAGGGCTATTGAAAAAAGTATCTCTACTTGGAACACCCGTTATAACATTACACTAATTAATATGTCAATTTGTTGTCAAAATGTTGTAAAGTAGTTACGATAATTTTGACTTATTGGCAAATGGCGGGTGGAATCGATATTAAACCACTGAAAGTATCTACCGGTTTTTGTCCCTTTCCGATTTTCATCAGTTCTATAGAAAAATTTTCGGCGGTTTTATCCTGTTTGTTTATGATTGTTTGGTATGATGTGTTCATATCAATGTTCACAACGTTGTCGTTCAAAAATTGCACGCTGTGGTCTTGCTTTATCACTTTATCGAGCAAGAACTTCTCTTCTTGTCCATCGTTGTTGCTCATTGTAAGCCTCGGTAATAGCTTCTGGCTGTCTCGTCCGACAGCACTTACCTCCTCCGTGCGACTTTCCTAACATAAATAAATATATTACTTCTAATAGACTGTCTCAGTAATCAAATCGTTGTATAGTGCAACATATTTACAAATATTTAGGTTTGTTTCTTGTAAGCTTTCACACATGCAAGATCCCAACATTTCGGGTCCGACATATTACCAGACTTGACTCATCTCAGAGAATATGACTGGAAGATACTGAGAAAATTCGTGTCTAGTACCGATTTTCTGTAACTCGTGAGGTATAAAAAGATCATAAATAAGGAGCGCACAACAGGCCGAACCACTGGCTTAAGTGTATGTCCATGGACATGAGACGTTTAAACGTCTCCTCTCTTCAACCTAACCTAACCTTCTTGTAAGATATTTCTGAAAGTATAAAAAAATAACACTCACATTTTTGATAGCGCGAGAACTGACTGAAATTCGATTCTGTTGAAAGTTCTTATACATAATATACTCGTATATGCACAATTTGTAGCTTCATGGTTGTTAAAATAATTTTTAAGGACTGAAAGAGTGACAATAGCTTTGGTCACTGCAGTTTCACCTCAGGCTGGACAGTGAATAGTGTTTTCGATTTTGTGTTTGTTTAGATTTTTAGCTCTTAAATAACTTTTAAAATCGCTGAAATAATGTAAAGAAATTTTGCAACTGCTACACTGACCACAATCAGATAATTCCAAATTAATTTTCGAGTTTATAATTAGATTTGTCGTGTATAGTTGCTTTTGGTCTTCTGAAAGCACAAACACAAAACTCAAGTTTTTGATAGCGCTAGAACTGAAAAACACGTCAAACAACAACACTCTGGTCTAAGCTTGTGCAAAATTTCAGTTTTCTAGCTCTTACAGGAGCCTCAACTGTCAAGTGGTCAGCGTCACCTTGAGAATTTAACGACCTTTTTTTTTCCTAAATCTTCGCGTAGCAATTAGGAAGAATTCCGAAATAGGAAGTATCCAGTTTGGTCCAGTAGTTATACCCTACACCACACTGTGGTACAGGGTATTATTTTCAAGTTATAAGCAGTCGAACAAGCCCAGATCCATTTTTATGTATATGGATGTACGAGTATGCTGATGTCCTAGGAAAGAAAGTTACAAGCGCCAAAATTCCTAAATTTAGATAAGGGCAGATTCGGGACCGTGAATGAGTTTCTGATTTTTGTGTTAAGCTTATAAGACCCATTTTCAACTTTGAATGACTGAAAAACGTAAAGCAAAATTGTCACATCTACCACTGATAGCGTGTTTCCTAGTCAAAGAAGTCTTATCTGCCATTACTATGATAAAAAGTCAAATTGACAAAAATTCAGATTATTTTTGGATTTCTACAAATTAGAGGTCTTCTTAAAGGTCTTGACTAAGACATACTAGACATATGCGAAAATTCACCGATATTCGAATATATCGTTACATATTTTCCTCTTACATTTTAAATTGGATACTATACCACGAAAACGCCAACATAGATGTATGAAATAAATATAGAAATACAGTCCTATCTAATCTGAGATGGTCATGTTAATTTGAATCTGGCGTTTTCTTCAGATTCTATATACGAGCATTTTCACCTAAAAATTTCAGAAATCAAAATTGTTTTTTATTAGAATGAGGATTCTATCTATTTTTTGATTTCAATATTATAGTTTTACAAAAGAAAATCATTGTCATTTTTAGTAAATATTGTTTTAAAAAAGAACGAGGCTGAACTGCATCTTTAAATTTGTAGGGTCAGTTAATGACAAATGGATGTATCCCCAAACTGTTTTTCTCTCCGAGATCTAAGCGGGTGTCGTTGATATGTAGCATACAAAATAAAGTTGCATATGCAACGAATGCATTTAGAAACTTTAAAATAAACAACATTAATATTATTAATATATATATAGTGCAAATCACGACCTTTAAAACAAGTCTTCATTTGTAAAATTCCGATCACTCATTTTCATAATACATTACTTCAAAAATACATGCTACATCAGATATTTTCAAAAAGTTTACAGATTTAGAGATTCGGCATGGCCGAACTTAACGTTTTTTACTTGTTTAGTTGTTAAATTTGTTACATTAGTTTCTTGGAGGAGCATTTGGCCTCTACAAACAACTTCCAATCAGTTATATTCGATGAAGTATTCTTGACGTAATTCCAACTTTTTCCGGCTCTAGAAACCTCGGCGTCAAGCTGTCTTCGCCGAATATGAGCCCGTTGTCTTCTTCTTTTACTTCCTTGCGAGTTCCAATCAATGGCGATGCGAGTGATGCCATATTATCCAATTCAGACAAAAATAAGTTAGAAATCATCGCCCTATAGCCCTCACCGTTGACGATGAGTCGATCTTAAAGAAATATAGACCAGTGACTTTTCGGGATGCATTGACTGCTTTTGGATCTCATGCGGATTGGTATCGTCCCAAATACGACAATTTTTTTTGACTTACCCATTCATCATTCTCAACGCGGAAGATGAGGCCCATTCCTTCGAAGAAATTTGCGCGGAATGTTGCCCTTTTTTTAATTTTATTTTTTCATTTGCACGTGTTGTTGAACGCTATATTTGGCAAAAAATACTGAAAGATGTTGCATCAACAATGTGACCGCTATAAACTGCTAAATTTGGAAGTCCCTTTTGGACGACCTTATATCTGTATCTGTATGATATGAGTACTACTTAATATATTATTTTCAAATCTTGACCCATACATGCTTCTAAAATTAATATGCTTACAATAAAATAAATAAAGATTTAAATCAACACCGGTCAATAAGCGTCAGAACTCTTTGGACGACTCATTGAACTCCTTCGTTCCGGTATCCTACTGGAAAATATTAGTAATTTTTTATTGTTTTAATCACTGTGCACCGTTGACGATTTGACAGTGGCACATAATGCGAGCATGACTGCGATGGGTACACTTAAAAAACATCTCCGCCTTAACCAAATTAAGCGCCCGGAAAATGTTGATGGAGGCATAATGCAAAACTGAAATTTGATATTTCATAAATATGTATGTGTATGCATGTCGTTTAGTCATGTACATATAATACTCATATAAGTGTGTGTGTGTGTATTCTTAGACAAATTCTTACCTTATATCATCATCATAATCATGGAAAGGAGTGGGGGAGTGTAGAGAATACAACCCAACGTCAACTGTGGTTCAACGTTCCACGAGGGTGGCGATAAAAGTAAACACTTGTGCAATGAGACTTTTGACATTAACACAATTCAGATTTTATGTTCTGCCAAAGCATTAGGAGGAGGTTATATTCATATTGAAACGCCATCCTTCTTGCCTAAGGACATATGGATGGATGTATTTTATTTAAAAATGTGTATGTGTACGCATGTATGTGTGTATATATATATGTATGCGCATAAGAATGTAGAGTTTTTCTATTAAATTTAAACGACCGGTAATTATAATATGTTTTTATATGTAGGTATATGTCATAAAAGATTATGCCATAAGACGGAACAAGAATTCAATTTAAACCTCTGCATTTTAAAATGATTTAAACCGCTACATTAAAAAATTTAAAGAGATTTTAGCCACATTTTTTCTACTATGCGTTTAAAAAAAGTGATTTTTAATTTTTATGTTACACATTGGAGTACATACACATAAAGAAATTCACCATGTCAAATCCGTTTGAGTATACATTCTTGGGTGCGTAATTCATGCCTGATATTTTATGTAAACAGTCTTATCTATAACTCGATTCCAAAGTATATTAAATCGAAACAGAGAGTTTTTCCAAGAGAGGCGATCAATTTAAAATCGCATTGGATTCATTTATAATGCAAATCGAATGACCTCTAATATTTTCAACATTGCTTTCGAGTTGGTTGACATCTAAATAAAATGTCAAAATTTCTGTCGAATTTCGTACTGATCGGATATAAAATACAGTCTCTACAGCGCTTACATATCAAATCGGGGGTAACGTATATATGGGGGCTATATCCGATTTCTTCCAAATTTAAAAGTGTTCATTAATATAATAGGAAACCTCTTTCTGCCGAATTTCATACTGATCGGATATCAAATACAGTTTAACAGCGCTTACATGTCAAATCGGGGGTACCGTATATATGGGGGCTATATCTAAATCTGAACCAATTTCTTCCAAATTTAACAGTGCTCATTAATATAATAAGAAACCTCTTTCTGCCGAATTTCATACTGATCGGATATAAAATAAAATTTTTACAATGCATAAATGTCAAATCGGGGCTAACATATATATGGGGTCTATATCTAAATCTGAACGATTTCTTCCAAATTTAACAGTGTTCATTCATAAAAAAAAGATATGTGTAAAGTATCGTCGGGATGGGACTATAATTGCGACCTGTACTTTGACTACAAGAATACATGCACAGACAGACAGGCAGACGGACATAGCTAAATCAACTCAGAAAGTGCACAAAGTTATAATACTCTGTACCACAGTGTAGTGTAGGGTATAAATACAATGTGACTTAAAACATGCTAAGTCGACTTAGCATACTGAAGGTATCGGTATAAAAAATTCTTTGTGTGTTTGTTTGCTTTTAACGCCTGATCTCCGAAACCATAGGTTATGTTCGGCGTAATATGTATTTATACCCTACACCACACTGTGGTACAGGGTATTATAACTTTGTGCATTTATTTGTAACGCCCAAAAGGAGAAGAAATAGACCCATCGTTAATTATACCGATCGACTTAGAATCACTTTCTGAGTTGATTTAGTTTTGTCCGTCTGTGCGTGTATTCTTGTAATCAAAATACAGGTCGCAATTATGGTCCGATCTCGACGAAACTTAACACATATATTTTTTTTTGGCCCAAGGACGATCCCTATTGAATTTGGTTAAAATCGGTTCAGATTTAGTTATAGCCCCCATATATATAATACCCCGATTTGACATGTAAGCGCTGTAAAAACTTTGTTTTATATCCGATCAGTATGAAATTCGGCAGAAAGTGGTCTTTTTACATGAATGGGTATTCAGGGAAAATCCGTTCAGATTTATATATAACTTCTATATATGTGTTCCTCCTGAAGTTGTACTTTTCTTCCTATCATTAAAATTTTCCAGAAAGATGTTTCTCAATTTAGGAACGAATATTGCTTAATTTAGCGATTATCGGTTCAGAATTAGATAATATGTTCCTACCCATTTACCAATTATTCCAAATTATTATCGCAATGTCCCTTATCGCATAGTGAGGGAGGTGTAGGGTGTTATATAGTCGGCCCCGACCGACTTTCCGCCTTTCCTTACTTGTTTTTAAATTATTTAAACGTTGATAAATGGCGGAGAGGTGAAGTGTTGTTCGGTCGACTTCTTTTCTGCAACCTAGAGGATTCCACTCAAGAACTTCTTGTACGATTGCGGTGTCCTGTTTTCCAAAAGTGTGCTCAACCCAGCCTAACTTTTGGTATGTTATTTCATTATCTATATTTTTTGCTTCGTTATTCGTAGTAGGCTTTAACAGGCGTTCACACACCATGTTTCTCATTCGTACGTTAGAACTGCCTTTACACACTAATTGAAAATATTTATCTTGGTATTCAGTTCCATATTACAGGATCGCCAAATTCGATTCAACGTGGCAAATGCAGACGATGCTTTACGGATTCTATTTTCCATGGCCTCTTTCGCACCTCTGTTGTAAGTCATTATACTTCCTAGATATTCAAATTGCTGCACCTCTTATAAATTCTATTATAAATTCTATGTTGTTAGTTGTTGTTAGCATTTGGATTCAATACTTTCATTTTTTCAATATTTATTTTCAAACCGGCCTTGGGAGCTGTATCAGCTATTAGGTACGGTTTCCTTTGAATATCGCTATGCCAATTTGTAAGCAGTGCGATATCAACCGCATAGGCTAGCTCCCCAAGTCTCTGGTTAAGTTTCTAAGTAATACCAATATGCTGTTGATTAGATAATTTAAGTAATTAGATTAGATAATTTAAGTCTAAAACGGATATAAAAAATATCGGTGACAGATCCCAACCCTGTTTAACTCCACCTATTGAAGTAAAAGGCTCGCTTGTCGCAAAATACTGACGATGTTTTCGAAATCTCGTTTCACTTCGTCAAAAGTTTTTTCAAAGTCAATGAATGTTGATGTGGTCTATACAGAACCTATTGGCTCGAAAACCGGCTTGAGATGGCTTTATTGACTTTCTAGCTTACTAGTTATTCTCTTGAGGATAACACCGTTGAAGATTTCCATTACAATTTGTAACAATGAAATTCCTCTCCCCTTTGTACACTTCTTTCTGTCATTTTTTTAGGTATTTTAACAATTATTGACTTCTACCACTAATTTCGTATTCCCATACGCGTCCTAATATTGGAGTTAGCAGACGACTCATAGCTATAGGATCCGTTTTGAAGCATTCTGCTGGTATACCATCACTTCCCGCGGATTTGCCTTCCTTGAAAGCATTTATACAGTCATCACCTCATTGTCTGGCGGATTTACATTTATGTTGTAGTGGACTAATGCCCAATATTCGTATTTACAGTGGAGTTTTCCTGAAGACCTCATATTCCGTAAAAGTTAGGTTAGTTTGAAAGAGAGGAAACTTTTCCACGGACATGAGACGAAGGCTACAGAGTTATAGAAAATCGACACTTGACACGAATTTCCTCATTATCTTTCATCCAGATTCTCTGCGAAGATTCAGATCTGGTATTGTGCCAGACTCAAAGTATCGGAATATTGCATGTGCGATAGATATGGGAAATGTTCCATCGTTTGGATGTCTTCCCTGCATGCCCTGCATTCATCGTTATCTGCTTTTTCTGTGCATGTAAGTTTTAGTGTTCAGTAAGAACACCCATCATCTTTATCTGTAGTATCGGTCTTGCTAAGTTTCAGTAAACAACTTGTTTTCTGCTCACCCCATTGTATCTTTGTAGTTTCCATAAATGTATAAAACAGAAATATTTTTGTTAGTTCATGTATATTTCGAGTAAGTACAAAAAGCGCATGAAGTTTACAGGAAATATACTTTAAGTTTCACATTCTATTCAAACAATTTAAATTGTAAAATTTCTGCCCTTTTTAAATTAGGGTAAAAATAAAACAAGTGTGTCAACATTTTTTGAAAGGTCACGATTTTTTTGAAATTTGTTATTAATCTGGTTGATAATTTGAAAAAAATAAAACAATTTGAACCGTTTTGCAAAATTTTGATTTTTTCGCGAGATATGACCTATTAAATTTTTCCGAGTGTGTTTAGAAAACTGCAATTTTCTCCGGAAATATTGAACGTATTCGACTGAAATTTTTTCAGGTCGGTCCGAAACATTTCCTAAAATCTAAATATGTCATAAACTTTAATTACCAACTGACCATATGAAAAATATTGCAAAATATTTTTTGCATATGCGAATAATTTAACTTTCTGGAGCAGTAATTTGAAATATTTTATATTTAGAATGCATCCTATATTGACGTCCACCAGAATCAGAAAAAACATTTTGGTAGATCGCGCTTCGTAAAAAGGTACAGCAAATTTACGGACACTACGTTTTTGAAAATATTTTTGGTTCATTATTACAGGACCTCAAGGACCTTACCAATTTTGTCCAAATTTACACAATAGCTGAATCCATTAGTTCTGAGTAAAAAAACACATTAATTTTTTTCCGCGTATCAAGTTCTCAGTATCGCGAGCTTCCAAACTGTGGATATATAATTTGCAATATCTCCGTCAATTCCTAATCAATCTGTACAAAATCAACGACAAAAGAGACGTCAGAAAAGTCACTTTCATATCTTGTTTCCTAATATATGTTTTCTTAACCCAAGAGCCAATTTTTTTACTTTTTGTGTTAAATGCAATAATTTTGGAAAATGCGTTATGGACTGGACTGTTCGTGCGGTGGAAGTATAAATTGGCGATTCTATTAATACAAACAACACCTTAAGCTTTATTTCAATGTATTATATGAGCAATGTTTCCCATAAGAACATAAAATATTACTATTTTATTGTAAACCATACAAAATGTTATTATTTGGTAATGAAATAATACAGAATTGACTTTAGAATTTTTAACATAATTTTAGTTTTAATGTATGACAAAAGTTTTAGAGGCAATATGCTAAATTTTATAGTGTTTTTTAAAGGTTTATACCTTTAAATAGAGCTTACGGTGTTGTATGTATTAAAGAATCGCGAATCTTTACATCCACCGTACGAACAGTCCAGTCCATAATGCATTTTCCAAAATCATTGCATTTAACACAAAAAGTAAAAAATTGGCTCTTGGGTTAAGAAAACATATATTAGGAAACAAGATATGAAAGTGACTTTTCTGACGTCTCTTTTGTCGTTGATTTTGTACAGATTGATTAGGAATTGACGGAGATATTGCAAATTATATATCCACAGTTTGGAAGCTCGCGATACTGAGAACTTGATCCGCGGAAAAAAAATTAATGCGTTTTTTTACTCAGAACTAATGGATTCAGCTATTGTGTAAATTTGGACAAAATTGGTGAGGTCCTTGAGGTCCTGTAATAATGAACCAAAAATATTTTCAAAAATGTAGTGTCCGTAAATTTGCTGTACCTTTTTACGAAGCGCGATCTACCAAAATGTTTTTTCTGATTCTGGTGGACGTCCTATATTGATGCATTCTAAATATAAAATATTTCAAATTACTGCTCCAGAAAGTTAAATTATTCGCATATGCAAAAAATATTTTGCAATATTTTTCATATGGTCAGTTGGTAATTAAAGTTTATGATATATTTAGATTTTAGGAAATGTTTCGGACCGACCTGAAAAAATTTCAGTCGAATCCGTTCAATATTTCCGGAGAAAATTGCAGTTTTCTAAACACGCTCGGAAAAAATTAATAGGTCATATCTCGCGAAAATATCAAAATTTTGCAAAACGGTTCAAATTGTTTTATTTTTTTCAAATTATCAACCAGATTAATAACAAAAAATCTTGACCTTCCAAAAAATTTTGACACACTTGTTTTATTTTTACCCATTATGAATTTGTGCATTTGTTTGTAGCTCCAAAAAGAAGAAGAGATAGACCAATGGTTTATAATAGTGATCGACTTAGAATTACTTGATTAATCGATTTAGAAAAGTGTCCGTCTGTAGATGTATTTTTGTAATCAAAGAAAACTTATGCACTTATGCTCCGATTAACACAAAATTTGGCAGGATCTTCTTATTTTGCTTAAGGACAAGCCCTATATAAATTGTTGAAAATCGGTTCAGATATAGATATATCCCCAATTTCGCAGTTCTTAACCAAACTGTATGAAATTGTACACATAGAAGTTTCTTGAGCTAAACATAAATAGTGCCGCATTTCCAAAAAAAATCGTTTCAGATTTAACCAGTAAGGAAAGGCTAAAGTCGGGCGGGGCCGACTATATAATACCCTACACCACTCTCGTAATATTGAGTGGTGTAGGGTATTAGTCGATCGGTATACTTTAAGTTGGGTCTATCTATAATATTTTCAGGTGTTACAAACATCTGCCATGAAACAAACTTATAATACCCTGTACCACAGTGTGGTGTAGGGTATAAAAACGATTGGATGTAAAATACAGCTTCTACAGGACTAAAGAGCCAAATCGGATGAAACATATATATGGGAGCTATAGCTAAATCTTAACCGATTTTCTTCAAATTTGGCGATGTTGGTTCATGGATCAAGAAACTCTACCATTCTAAATTTCAAAACGATTGGATGTAAAATACTGCTTCTATAGAACTAAAGGGCCAAATCGGACGAAACATATATATGGGAGCGATAGCTAAATCTTAAACGATTTTCTTCAAATTCGGTAGTGTTGGTTCATGGATCAAGAAACACCACCAATCTAAATTTTAAAATGATTGGATGTAAAATACAGATTCTACAGGACTAAAGAGCAAAATCGGACGTTACATATATATGGGAGCTATAGCTAAATCTTAACCGATTTTCTTCAAATTCGGCAATGTTGGTTCATGGATCAAGAAACTCTACCATTATAAATTTTAAACGATTGGATGAAAAATACAGCTTCTATAGGACTAAAGGGCCAAATCGGACGAAAGATATATATGGGAGCTATATCTAAATCTGCACCGATTTCAACCAAAATCAATAGGGATCTTTACAGCATCGAAATACTCGAAACTGCAAAATTTCAGAACGATTGGAGTGAAATTGCGAACTGTAGTCGACGAAGAACTTTACATGGACAGACGGACGGACGGACTAACAGACATGGTTAAATCGACTCAGCTAGTGATTCTGAGTCGATCGGTATACTTTAAGGTGGGTCTAGCTGTGTTACTTTCAGGTGTTACAAACTTCTGCCGTGAAACAAACTTATAATACCCTGTACCACAGTGTGGTGTAGGGTATAAAAATATGCTCCATATATTCATTCCGATTTGGCTTATAAGCGATTAGATACTTTATTTTACATTCGACCATTATTAACTGTGTGAGAGTAAAGTAACATTATTAAATAATGAATAATTTTTAAAGTAAAGAAAATCGGCACAGATTTGTATATGTTCCCCATAAATATGTTCCTCCGATTTGACCTTTAAGCGCTATAAAGGCCGCAGTCGTTGCTGATCAGTCGTAGTGAACGGACGTGTTTAGCACAGAGCGGATAGTTAAAATCTATTACGCAGTACCTATTACGCAATCCCAAAAAAATCTGTACAAAGTCTGGAAGGCCTACATCGTACTACCTATTACGGGCTTATACAGACAAAAAAATAAATTAATTCGTTGAGGGGATGCCTTCGTGTTCCGATGGAGCGGGGTTCCCCAATGGTCCTACTGTCCGTCCGTTGGTCTTGGCCAAAACCGACCACACCAAAAATGGTGAAAATGTCCCCCCAGTACTCACAACAGGTGGTACGGTGAGGGGAAAACGTCATGTCCGACCGTCAAAACGGAAGCACAATGAGCACCGGATAGCGCTCAGAATTTTGACGAAGTTTGAGGTTTCGGCTCTTACCGAAAAACAAAAAGAGTCACTTACCTGGGCTAAAGGCGTCATAGATGCTTCTACGGCCAATGAGCCGACTGAAAGAGCCACAAATTCAGCTGTGTTAACGGCTAATAAAGTCAAAAGAATCAAATCACCTGATGAACCCCTGGCTTCGAAAGAGGCCCTAATCTCGCCATCAACAGGATATTCACCAAGCCCTTCAATGAAGTGGCAAAGGAGAGTCTAGTGATGGCCCTTATAGACAGAGGTAGTGAGGATGGATTCATCCACAAGGACAAATGGAGCCATGTGCAATCAGCCGTTATGGCTCATTACCTCGATGTCCGTAGAGAAATTCCGGGCAAACCGCCAATCTGCAACGATGCAGGATGCCATCAGGGGAGAGTAAAGCTCTTATATTTCGGTAATGCCAGTTCAGTAGACCTGTATAAGGCTGCTCTGAGTCGTGAGGTGTGGCCGTGTGCCCAGTTGGATGTTGTCGAAAAAACAACATCCCTAGTCACCCTAGAGCCATCACTTGGGTTACATAAGAGCCGTCCAACCCGGCTGACATAAAAGATTCCAATCCTGGTCTGCCGGCCCATAATTGGAGCAAGGTGCGTGAGGCGGATGGTAAAAAGCGGCAGGTCAATTCGATCCTCAACGCTGAATCCACCTCCCATATACAACGTGCAAGTGCAACCCTACAATATGGCTTCGAGACTATAGTCTTGAATACAAGCAGGATATAGCTCCCACTGCGGAAGATGAGTCCTCCACCGTGGTTGATACACGGCTTTCTGGAAGTGCGGAGGTACCCACGCCCAATATTTCTGGCGACTCCAACTCTAACAGAAGATCTGTAACGTCCTTCTCTGAGGACGAAAGCTCTACACAGAGGGGCTGATGGGAGTCTCCGGACTCTTTGACGCATCTGGCGGGGACACGCTTCTCGATGATACGGACGAAGAGTTCGATAACACCCTTGTCGGGGTGGACGTTAATCTCTCAATTACCAATGATGGTAAGAATTCTACAGATTAACCTCCAGCACGCTAAAGCAGCCCCAGTGGCTCGATTGCATGATACAGGAGCCCTACGCAGTGGGAGGAAGGATGTGCGGCATCAGGACACCCAACTTTAAACTGCTTGTGGCCAACTGTGAAGGCACTCCAAGAACCTGCATTTTAGTCAGGAAAGATCTAAGTATCTTTCTCCTGGCTAATTTAAGTGGTAAACACCAAACATCTGCTAGTCTGGAGATCGGTAATCGCATATATTGGGTGGTCTCCAGTTACTTGCCTTATGAAGCTGTAGTACCGACTGCTCTATTCAGGGAAGTAGTAGAAGAAGCAACGTCTGACGATGTCGAGCTGATTATTGGCGCAGACACGAACGCTCACCATACTATATGGGGTATTACGGATATAAACAATAGGGGTGATTCGCTTCTTGACTTTATTCTAAGTACCAACCTAAGTATTTGTAACATAGGTAATAAGCCGACCTTTACAATTAAAGACAGACAAGAAGTACTAGACGTAACGTTTGCTACTGACCGGCTGTCAGACAAAATTATTGGGTGGAATGTACTGGACGACCACTCATTCTCAGATCAACATTATATTGAGTTCAAACTCGCTGAAAAAGCGCCTAAAATCTGGCACCTGTATGAGAAGAATTTCAAGAAAGTCCTCAACTCCAAACTTATGTACGAACCGAATGACAAAGCCGGTCTGGATAATCTGGTCGAGCATGTCACCACATCATTCAATAGTTCCCTTGAAGAAGCCTGTCCAAAAACAAGGTACAAGGGTAAAACTAAACCCCAATGGTGGACTTCTGAGCTAACGGCTAAGAAAAAGACCTGCAACAAGCTATTCAATATAGCTAAATCTACTGGGGTCGCTTATGTTTGGGATGCCTATAAAGAGCAACTCAAGATCAATAAGAAAGAGCTTAGAAAGGCGCAAAGACGCTCTTGGTACAACTTCTGTGGCGAAGTGCAAAAGGTCTCCGACGCCGCAAGTCTGGGGAAAATACGATCACCTTCACCCTGTATAGTGGGTTACTTGCAGGATGAGGCAAATAACTAGACAAAAACAGCAAGCAGTCGCTGAATATACTGCTCGACACGCATTTCCCGGGGAACTCACCAACAGAACCCGATGATCAACTAGGCCAACAAGAATGCGAGTGGACTGCGAGCATTGCTAGCTTGTTGACTGAGAGATCCAGACTATGCTGGGCTATTAACAGCTTTAAGCCCTTCAAGTCACCTGGACCAGATGGCATCACTCCAGCAGAAATGCAGCAAAAGTACATTATCCCCCGGCTGGTGAAAATTTATGTAGGTTGTATCAGGCTTTCACACATCCCGAATCGATGAAGGGATACCAAACCACACACTAGGCCAAAAGACTTCAGACCAACTAGCCTATCCTCCTTCCTTTTGAATGGTCTGGAAAGACTTGTAGATTATTTCATTAGGGAAACCCTGGATACAAAACTCTTGTCGGTGAACCAACATGGTAACAATAAGGGGAAGTCTAAAGAATCAGCCCTGCACGAACTTGTGAGCACTATCGAATCGTCCCTGCATTTCAAGAATTCACCATGGTGGCATTTCTTGACATAGAAGGGGCTTTTAAGAACATTCACTCAGATGCAGTAATTGTGGCACTGTCACATCGAAAAGTTTACTCTACTTTGATTAGACTAGACGCATAACAGCATGTCTGGGGTCCACAACTCTAACAAGGTTTGTAAACAGAGGGACCCCACAAGGAGGAGTACTGTCTCAAGATCTAGAACATTGTGGCTGCAAGGTCGTAGCATATGCGGACGACGTGGCAATCGCAGTGAGTGGCAAATTCGAAAACGTCCTCAGAGACAGGTGGCTCTGAACAAGTTGGTTAGATGGGCCAGAAGCAGCGGTTTGGGCGTAAACCCAAACAAGACAGAATTGGTTCTCTTTGCATATATTGGTGCGCCACTATTCACGTGGAAGCTTTGGCTTAGGACAGAAATCGGCACCTGCAGGGTAGCTAGACAAATCTGGCCAAGGTATGACCTGAGAAGATCAAAATATATCCTCGCACTAGAGAGGCATACATTGTCTACGTAAGTATCAGTTCTGACGGGACACTGCTTGATCGGCGAACATGCCAAAAGATTGGGTAGTGAATAATAACTTCTGCAGAAGCTGTGGTGATGAAGAAGAAGTGGAGAGCATTGATCACTTGCTATGCGACTGCCTCGCTCTGAGTAAACGACGACTGGACATACTGGGGTCGGCCTTTCTAGGCAGCCTAACTGATCTTTCCAGTACCGACATTCGTACTATCGATAAATTTGTATATCAAACAGGTTGGTTTTGATGAGTGGCATTTCAGCCCGTGGTAACACTAGGGACCTAAACTGGTCTATGTGAGCTTGTATAAAAAAATACGGCTGCCACCCTAACCTGAACCTAAACCTAAAGGTCGTATACACGGATTATATCTTATCATTTTGAAATTTGACGTTGAGGAGTTCCTTTACCCAAGGGCGAGCACTACCGATAGAAGCTTTATTTAAGATCCCGTCGTTATTAGATTTAGCGGAGTCGAGTTTATTGCTCGAAAAACTACAGCTGCCAAATTTGGAGAAGATCGGTTAACATTTTTATATAGACGTCATATGCAAAATTTATCTCTCAGTGTTGTGAATTGTGAAAGATATTACTTGTAGCTTGGAAAGCAGCATATGCACTGATTCTGTATATTAGTGTATGGTATAATATAGTGGACTTCGCCCGACTTTCGCTCTTCCTTAAAGGTTTTTAATTTCTAATTATTCCAAGTCACCATTTTTTGTCAGGCCATCAATCTACACCTTTTCAAGTTTGCAATGAGAACATGTAAATTTATATTGGTAATTGTAAATTTGTATTGAGAGAATATAAAATCATATTGGAAAATTTAGTTTTATAATGAGAACATGTAAATTTATAGTAAGATGAATAAATTTATATTGGAGAATGTAAATTTCAATGAGAAAATATAAATTCATTTTTCGAAATGTAAATTTGTTATGAGAATATAGAAATTTATGCTGAGAAATATAAATTCGTAATACGAAAATAACGTAGAATATAAACTCGTAATGAGAATGTGCAAATTCATATTGACAAATGTAAAATTGCAATGAGAACAAAATTGCAATGAGCAAAAAAAATGGTTTGTTCCATTTTTGAAATATAGCAATGCAAATTCTATTTATAAAATGTATAATAAATATAGAAATTATATCCCTTTTGGTAAAACTAAGACAATTTCAACAAAATCAAGTTGTTATACCCACACTATTGTGAACGAGGGTATATAGAAGTTGCTGCATGTTAAACGTGTAACACATCGAAGAAGTGAACTAAGAGATCCCAAAAATATTTGGTGGAAATCAATTTAGGGCCATTTTAAGTAATTTGAGCTAAAGATGTAACACGTCGAAGGAGGGGCAAAAGAGATCCCAAAAATATTTGGCGGAAATCCATTTTGGGCTATTTTAAGTTATTTGAGCAATGTTCGTCCATCTGTCTGTCTGGCTTGTGCGCATCATAAATTTCGATACGACTAACAGATTGACTTCAAATTTGGTATAAGTTAATATTCTTTTCTAGTAATCAATTTCATACAACGTATTAGTTTCATAGTCGCTACCATCTTGAAAAATGGGCGAAGTTGCCACGCCCCTTTTGGTACCTCCAATACAAAGGGACAAAAAGGCTTAAAACTTTTATTCCGACCAATACAAATTCCTAAAATGTTGTGGAGTGTACTGCTTTTACGGTAGCTATAGTCCCGTGAAAAATGGGCGTTAGTACCACGCCCTTTTGGTATCACCCACACAAATGGACATGTAACATCAATACCTGATCAAACAAATAGGTCACTCCTTCGATGTGTTACACTTTTGGCTCGAAGAAATTATATATACACTCCTCTCTAAGATGAGGGGAGAACAACCAAATTTGTATACCCTTACTTTAATGATACGAGGGTATATATCATTTGCTACGGACCAAAAGCATAACACATCGAAGGAATAACCTAAGGCCCTAAGAATGTTCGGCGGATATCCGATTTGGGTCATTTTAAGTCTATTGAGCAATGTCCGTCCGTCCGTCTGTCTGCTGCCCACGATAACTCTCGATATGAGTAAAGGGTGGGGGAGGTACAATTGTTTAATAACTTCTATTCGTATACTACATATGCGAATCATCCGAAATTCCACTCGTAGTATTTGTTTATTAGTCGCTATCACCTCGAGAAAAATGGGCGAAGTTGCAACCGCCCTTTTGGTACCTCCCACACAAATACACCATTTTGCGCCAAAAGCTAACAGCTTATAACATTTGTACCAGTTCATAAAAACACTTTTGTACCTCGCACACAAAGGCACAATTTGGCACAAAGATATAAGGACTTACAGCTTGAGTACCAATGCACGGAAAACCAACAACATTTTGCACATTGTAACGCTTTTAAAGAACCTATAGCCCTGTGAAAAATGGGCGTTATCTCCACGCCCCTTTTTTACCTCCCACACAAAATGGCCAGATCATATTAAAATTTTTTTTCGGCACAGTGCAATGTATTTAAAGTATCTACTGTTCAGCGAAAAATAGGTGTATTTGTTAAACCCCTTCTGGTACCTCCCACACAAATTAACGAATAATTCGTGTAACATTCCATGTAACATTACTCACAAAGTGAGGGTATACGTTAGTCGCTTTACCCGACTGAAACATTCTTACTTGTTTCTAATGGTTTTAACGACGTTTGGTAAACTAAGGTTTCCATGTGAATGTGATGTTTTTAGCATTTCTAGCCCTCATAATTTTCTTTAACTTAAATGGCATCCCGGCTATATAAATCTTGTACTTCAAAAGATATGGTCCAAATACTAAAGGTACACAGAAAGGAAAAAATGCCATTCTAAATTCAAGTACAAATTCTTATTTTAGACCGAACAATTAAATGTAAGTTTTTCTTAAAACAAGTCTAAAGCGGCTTACATTGATACGATCAAGAAAACATTTCTTAAAAAGGAAAATTAAGCCTAATATGGCTTAAAGTAAGAAGAAAAAGTTTTCATTAATCTCTGAGAGGCAGAAAAATTATAGAGCACAATAAAATTACCCTCTCAACCAGTGTTGCCACTGGAAAAAAAATTTTTCGACGAAAATGTTCTCTAAAACCGTCCAAAATCCGTTGTAGCCTACCAAATTTTTAAAATTAAAGTAGTTGCTAAAGTTTGTTGACAACATTTTCAGATTTTGATGAAACTTGGAATGTTTGGAAAAGTTAATTAACATAAAAAATATTAACTAGCATATTGCAGTAGAAAATAAAAAAATATCTAAACAAGATATAAAAATACTGAAAAGTATTTTAAAACAAGTAAAAATGTGGCCCGTCTGAAACGTATATACCCAACATCATAGATAGCATTAAATGTTATAATAGGAAAAATATCTTGAATTTCTAGTTTAAATGATATGAATATGGCTAAATCTTAATATATAATCAATTTATAAATTGGATAAAAATGTGTATAAATAAAAAGAAGTTCTGCATTTAAATCTTCACTCAATTTTAAAAAAATAAATTTCAATTGTGCTTGGGCAACAACAACAATAAATGCTCTCAACACCAAAACTACAATTATATAAACCCCAAGAACATTGCTCTGATATATCCTACTATTATTGAAAGTAAAATACGAAGATATTCCCGACTTCGGATAAGCCATACTTTACACACCAATACTTGTCAATTGCGTTTGTTCCTTATTAATCTAATATTTACTGTAAGCTTACGGCAAATAAATAAAATTCCGCAATTATGGTCAGTGATGCCAACTTTTTCCGAAGCAAAAGCGTAATGAAAAATTTAAAAAGCGTAAAAAGGCACTAATCTACGACATTGATTTTGTCGGCAGAGACGACAGCATTGTATCCGCCCCCATCAGAGCAGAATAAAAAGAAATTGTATCAAAGTTTTTTTCTTGGTTGAAAATTTAAAGCGTCTACATTCAACATTGGGAAATATATGTTAAGGAGTTTATATCTAAATCTGTACCAATTTTCTTTAAATTTTATGTGTGCATTTCTGGTTGGAGCAACCGTTATATACTACATCGTATGTACTTATAGATCTGATGAGAAACTGGTAATTTATGGCGCTTAGACCCAAAATTGGTGTATCAGTATATATGTCGAATATATCAAAACCTGCCACAAATTTCATAAAATTTTCCAGAGTTTATTATTGGCTCCATCAACTTTTCTATGCCAAATTTCGTTAAGATTTGATGCAAATTGTGGCGAATGATGGCAAATCTTGAAGTACATACATACATATGGTGTAGCAAGATAGTCTAATTTCTTTATGTTGCCAGATTTGTTCTGACAAATGTACGAAAAACGTCAAAAGCACTAACGAAAAATGTGAAAAGCGTACAGTTAGTGCTTTTTTTTCATTTGGCACTAACCGAAAACTTTTCGCGTATTGAGTGGTCTGAAAAGCACTAAATGTAGTGCGGAAAGCACTTAGTTGGCATCCCTGATTATGGTGAAATTTATCAACCAAAATTTCGGTTTAAATCCTATCTCGGAATACAGAACAGGATTGAAAGCAACAATTCTTTCCCCAGGGCCGATATTTTAGACAACTACTAACATTATTTGTCGAACCTGAAATAAACATTTTCAAACTAATTTTTATTACATATATTCGTCTACAATTTCAATCGATACTGCTTCCAGCGATCAACAAAAATTTTGGATTCACAATCGACATGTGAGAATATTCCAAACGCCGAATGTCTTTAACTTTCAGTAATTTACTTTGATATTAAACTTAAAATTATTCTGTATTATAATACAAATTAAATATTCTAGAATAAAACCGACCAAAAAGGGAATTGGTCCGACCATCCGACCAAATATAAAAATTTCTAATCCATCCGATCCAAATCCAAATTTGGTCGAAAATGACCAAAACGCCAACGCTGCTCTCAACAACTCCCATTTGAGTGAATGCGTTTGGTTGAAGCAACATCAAACACGCACATTTGTGCACAACGATATCCAATTGGTTTGGCGTTCAAGCGGAGTTTGTAAATACAGTATTTGGCGAGATATTTTTTGATTTTAGGTGACAGAAGTTTTCAATAATTCTTGTTCGTTTCGTTGATGCTATTCCTTATGGGCCTGTTTCTGTAACTTTTTTTCGTTCGTCTACTGCGAACGATCAAAAATCACTCAATTATTCCGAGAAATCTATAATTCACAGAAGTTTATAATTCGTTGTGTCTGTAGAAAATCATGTAAAAGGCTTGTTCCTAAAATATTTCTAACCTGCGTTAAATAGAATTCAAGTAATAGCTGAGATAATTTTGATCGTTCGCCGTAGACGAACGAAAATAAGTTACAGAAACAGGCCCTATATGTTTGAGATTGAAATCAAATAATTACAGCTAAACTTGTACTTTTGCTATCAAGCAATTGTACTCGTATTTTGACATACCATTTTAAAAAATTTTGCATTATTTGCAATATAGAGGCAAAAAATCTTCTATATATATCAAGAAGAATGTGTGTTTGTTTGTTTGTACCGTATAGACGTCTAAATGGCTGGACCGATCTTCTTTTCACAGAATGTACATGTGTGGGGCGTGGCCCCGTCCACATAAGACAAATTTTAAAATTGAGATATCGTGCACAATTTGTTAGCGAGAGTGCTGTAATTTTGTACATATGTATCTGGTGGCAGTCTACGTGATTGGTCCAAAAATGGGCGGGTTCGGACCAATACCCAGCAAAAACTTGGTAAGTACATGTCATTACCACTTGCATTACCAGGTAATGACATATCATTACCCCCTGCATTTCAGTGTAGTCAACAATTAATGACTTACTTATATTGACATAAATATGTACTTATTTGTACGTTATTTTAAGTCGGGTATTTTAAAATAAGCGACAACGCCAATTTTTATTTTCTTATCAAATCAACTTTTCTTCAATAAAAACAGTTGTTGTTGCATATTTTACAATACACATCTTAAATTTACTTACAATTACATATCTTTGTCAATATAAGTAAGTCATTATTTGTTGACTACATGTAATGCAGAGGGTAATGACATGTCTTATATGCTAATGCAATGTACAATGACATGTGCTTACCATGTTTTTGATGGGAATATTCCGAGTAAAAATATGTCTCGTCGTATTTAATTATATATGATAAGTAAATGGTGATGAAAATCGTTACTGGTAAGGTGTTATTTAACCCCTTATTAAAATGACAATAATAACTACTTATATGTTGGAATTTCGTAAGCGTGGGGGTAAGTAGTTATTTGTTAGCTCTTCGTATGCTTGCATGGAAGTACTTTCCTCCAATATCATGCCCATGTAAAAATAATCTGAAGGGTGGCTAAATGGTAAGTCATTATTTATTTTGAATTTCACTTACCCGCCAGGTTACCTGGTAATGAGAGTTTTTGCTGGGTAGGCGTGGCCCCGCCCATATAAGCCAAATTTTGGAATTGAGATATTTTGCACAATTTTTTAGCGAGAGTGGTGCAATTTAGTGTATATACATATATCTGGTGGCAGTCCACATGATTGGTCCAAAAACGGGCGGGATCGTACCAATGGCCGTGGCGCCGCCCATATAAGCCAACATTTAAAATTGAGATATCTTGCATAATTTGCTAGCTAGAGTGCTGTAATGCAGTACATATGCATCTGGTGGCAGTCTACGTGAAAAAAATGAGCGGGATCGGACCAATGGGCGTGGCCCTGCCCATATAAGCCAAATTTTGAAATTGATATATCTTACACAATTTTTTAACGAGAGTGCTGTAATTGTGTGCATTGTATCTGGTGGGAGTATACGTGATTTTTCCAAAAATGGGCGTGATCAGACTAATGGGCGTGGCACCGCCCATATAAGCCAAATTTTTAAATTTAGATATTTTGCACAATATGTTAGAGAGAGTGTTGTAATTCTGTGTATATGTAAGTGGAGGTAGTCTACGTGATTGGTTCAAAAATAAGCGTGATCGGAACAATGGGCGTGGTCCCGCCCATATAAGTCAAATTTTTGAATTGAGATATCTTCCACAATTTTTTGGCGAGAGTGCTGTAATTTAGTACATGTGTCTCTGGTGGTAGTCTACCTGATTGGTTTAAAAATGGGCAGGATCGGACTAATGGGTGTGGCCCCGCTCACATAAGTCAAATTTTGAAATTGAGATATCTTGCACAATTTGTTAGAGAGAGTGCTGTAATTTTGTGCATATGTATCTGGTGGTAGTCTACATGATTGGTCCAAAAATGGGCGGGATCGGACTAATAAGCGTGGCCCCGCCCATATAAGTAAAATCTTGAAATTAAGATATCTTGCACAATTTGTTAGCGAGAGTGCTGTAATTTTGTGCATGTGTATCTGGTGGTAGCCTACGTGATTGGTCCAAAAATGGAAGGAATCGGATCAATGGGCGTGGCCTCGCCCATATAAGAAACCTTTTGAAATTGAGGTAATTTGCACAATCAGTTTGCGCACTCTCGCAAACGGATTGTGGGGCCCCAGAGGTTATAAGGGGCCACGCCCTTATAACCTCTGGATTATAAGGGCGTGGCCCCGCCCATGTAACCCAAATTTGAGCTATCTTGCACAATTTAGTAGCGATAGTACGGTAATTCTGTTTAATGTATCTGGTGACAGTCTACGTGATTAGTTCAAAAATGGGCGGGATCAGATTAATGGGCGTGGCCCCGCCCATGTAAGCGACATTTTTAAATTGAGATATCTTGCCCAATTTGTTAGCGAGAGTGCTGTTATTTTATGTATATGTATTTGGTGGCAGGATTCGTGATTGGTTCAAAAATGGACGTGATCGGAAATCTTAATCTGGGGTAACGAAGTGGACCGGGTCCAGCTAGTGGTATAATATAAATGGTATATAGGTATAAAACGAACAAAAGCACAATAAATCACTCAATCAAAATGTTCTTCATTGAAGTTTGTTTCGCACTCAAATCAATTACATACAATTCTTAAATCAATCGCTTTATGCTTTAAGTAAGAATATTTCAGCTTAAAATCAAGACTAATTGGGTAATGAGTGCTACGATTAAGAATTCAGGGCTTACAAATCCGTACATAAATCAAGTATTTTGTACTTAGGTTAAGAAAACCCGTACTTTTGACACCCCTACGGCTTGGTTCAAGAACGGATTACTCAATTTTTTTCTTTCTGTGTACGACCATAATAATTGGAATTAAAAAAAAATTAAAAAAACTTTACCACCAAAAAATTGGTTGTTTGGTTTCATGAATAGTATGCCTCAATCTACTCTCCTGAAGACAGCTGGCGGTACTACGACATCTTCGTAAGGCTAGCAACTGGAGACCATCTAGTATCTCTATTTACCTATCTCCAGACTGGTGGCTGTTTGGTCTTTACCGCTGAAATTAGATAAAAGAGTGTTTCTTAGATCTTTCCTTGCCTTCACAGTTGACTAGAATAAACTTCATGTTCGATGCCCTGATACCACATCCCTTCCCTCCTACTACGTAGGTTTCCTGTATCAGGGCGATGTCTGCTACACCTATGTAGGTTTCCTGTATCAGGGCGATGTCTGCTACACCTATGTAGCAATAGAGTATCTGAGACTGTCCTTGCTTTATAGACGTTAATCTGTAGAATTTGTACCATCATTGGTAGCCGACAGATTAATCTCCACACCAACAAGGGTGTTATCGAAGTCCTCGTCTGAGGAGCATATCCCCTACAGATGTGTCAAAGTGTCTGGAGACTGCCCTCAGTCCCTCAGTGTCGAAGACATGCCTTCGTTGTTGGAAACAGATGGTAATGCCCTTGTATGCCTTCCAGAAATTGTTTGGCGTGAATGGTTCTGCACTTCCAGACGGCTGGTGGGTAACTACATTTGCTAGTTTACCTCCAGATCTATAGTCCCGAAAACCTGTCTTAGGGTTCCATTTACCCCTTGTATGTGAGGGATTCAGCAGTAAGGATCAAGATGATCTGCCGCCAATTATCCAATTATAGGTGAGCAAACCAGGATTCCAAGCTCTTAGCAACTCGAGAATGTCAGCCGGGTCGGTTCTTCTGTAAGCCATGTCAGGGCTCTTGGGAGACTAGGCATGTCGGTTTTCTCGACGACATCCAACTGGGCACCCATCCAGACCTGATCTGGCATCAACGGACACTCACTTGAACAACGCGTAAAAGTGATCCGAACGTTTTATCAAAATTGCCATTCTGAAAGAAGTACATTTCGTACACGGCGTAATTTTTCCATTTAGACAATTCTAAGAAACTGGGTCGGTGCTTTACTTGACAACACCCACGCGACTTCATACCGCTGGTTAGGCTGAAAATATTGCTGCTGTGAAACAAGGACGAGGACGTAAAAGGAGAAAACAGAGTATTATTTTATTTCTATTTATTTTAACATTTTATTTAGTTTTGGCCAAAGACAAATAGAATATAAGAAGACATTCCTTCCCGTAGCGAGTAATTGTCAGTTACGAACGAATAGGAATTTGATTCCAACGAGTGAGGTTTTTCGCGGATTTTCAGACCGTTTTTCCTGATTTTTTTGTAATTGTCACAATTAAAAAATTAATATTAATCGATAAGTGCAAAAAAAGTTCAATCAATGTTCGCGGAATACTGTTTTTTCGCGTTTGACAATTCATTCCTATTCGTTCGTAACTGATAGATTTTGACGTTTCGGCCTGAAGGAATGTCTTCTTATATTCTATTTGTCTTTGGTTTTGGCAGGGTGCCATATGCGAGTGAGTTGACAACTAACTAAATTAACCCAAAAACAAACAAACAATAACACCAGAGTAGGCCACTCACAGTGGAGTTTTAATCTAAGCTCAGCGATATCACTGTGACCCATGTGACGGATAAAAAACGCATTTTAACATTTAGGCAAAAGTCGCATAGACACTACTTATGATATTTTTAACTATATCGTATAACACCAAATCTAGGAAAAACTAACTAAAATTCGAGAAAATTTAGTTGTTATTGTTGTTTTTAATATTCGACCTTTCTGTTTATTAACTTGTTGGATGTTTTTATTAATTGAGCTCGAGGTCAAATGGATTTGTTTGTTAAATTTTATTTATTTTTTCAATATTTCGATCCTCGTTGTGGATCATCTTCAGGAAAAAGAAAATTAAATAAACAAAAACTTAAAATATACAACTGCATGTCGACCTTCCTTCATCTCATCTGGTTTGACTGGCGATCAAAGTGTGATGATTTTTTTAAATTTGTGTAGAATTCCTTTATAACGCAATTCGAATGACCTGTACTGTTTTGTGAATAACTTTTGATTGGGTCGTCGGATAAACACCAAATTTTGACTGAATATAATTTGGAATATTGAGAAATTAAAAATGCAAACTCCCTTAAACTATGCTAAGTAGACTTAGCATGTTTTAGAATGGAGGTATCGATATTTGGTTGTGGGAGCCTGTAAAACAGACTCACATAGACTGTCTGTTTCTGTAAGAGAAAACATCAGTAATCCCAGCACCAATTTGATTGCTTTAAAAAGCTCTAAAGTTGGCGGATTCAAATATAAGCCAAGATAGCTAACTCCTCAAAGAAATAAGAGCCTAAGGTTATATCGTCGGCCTAATGCTATTTTAGTCCATACGACTTTTTTGTGTTTTTTGAGTTAGGAGTTGATAATATGATTTTCACGCATGCTCTTTCAGAATCTGCAATAATTTTTTTCCTATCTCTTCTAGTTTTCGAGATATTGGTAGGGTAAATCTATTTAACTCTGAATAACGGAAAATAATTTTGATATTTTTTTCTATGTCTCCATTTTTCTATCGCCATATATTTTAGGTTTTTTCGATCACAATATGTAAATTACTCTCCTTTCATACCGACCCTCTTTGTAGTCCATGTAATACAAATACGAAAAAATATTAAAACAAATGTGGATATGGACCAAAATGCCATGTACTAAAATTGTTATAACTTGTTTATTTTCAAATGTAATGGCGTAGAAATGCATAAGAATCGTTCAAACACTGTTGGGAACCCTATGAAATAAAAAGTGTGTAACTCTTCAGCACCGTTTTTACTCAAACAATAAATTGCGTTTTTCCCTGATCATACAAAATGGCGTATGGAACAAAATAGCATTGAGCCGATAATATGTCGCCTTCTAGAGAGACCGGGGCACATATACAGATGGTGTTCTATTGATTCCTCCTCCTTTTCGTCTCCACATTTTCTGCAAAAGTCATTATGCAAGACCTTCAATAAGACAGTGACCTATCATGACAAACACTATAAGTAAGACGTCCTTTCTCGACAACGACAGCAGTGCTTTGGTGCGTTTTGAGTCTAGGCCGGGCCACATAAGCCTGAAATGTATGCAGTTCGTGACTAGTGACCACCTATCCTTTTTTGCCGCAAGTGCATAATCTCTCAAGAAGAGCTTGCAAGTCATAAGAGGCATGCCGGCATGTTCCAATTCCCCTGGAGAATGTATGGTAGTTCCTAGTCTGGCAACTTCATCTGCCTTGCAGTTCCCTGGTATGTCTCTGTGGCCCGGCACCCATATCAGGTGAATATTGAACTGTCCAGCCATCTCGTTAAGAGATCTGCTACAGTCGAGGACAGTTTTTGATTTCAGGAATATAGTTTCCAGGGACTTGATAGCAGCCTGAATATCAGAGAAAATATTTATTCCGACTGCGGTCAGCACATTGATTTTTAGCCATACCTCTTTAATAGCTAAGATTTCTGCCTGGTAAACACTACAGTGATCAGGCAGTCTTTTTGCAATTGATAGTTCATGTTCCTCAGAAAAGACAACAGAGCCCACTTGGTTATTGAGTGTGGAACCGTCTGTATAGAAGTTAACGAATCTCCTCTCTACTGGGATACGACCATTCCATTATGTTCTATCAGGTATAAGAGTGATATACTTCTTGTCAAAGAGTGGTTCAGACATAGTGTAATCAACAGTGCCCGGAATGTCGGTCATTCTGTCAAGAATGACACTATGTCCTGGCCCATTTCCTGAAAATAGTGATAGTTCCCTGAGTCTAATCGGAGTACATGCGGCATATTGCACTGCTATAATATCTAGCATTATTAAATGTAGTATAACATTTAGTGCCGCAGTTAGTGTCGTTCTCAACGCACCAGTGATACATATAGCAGCCATTCGCTCAACCTTGTTTAGTATCGCACAGAAGGTAGATTTCTGCAGAGCTGTCCACCATATGAAAATGCCGTACAGCATTATCGGTCTGACTACTGCCGTATACAGCCAATAAACTATACGCGGGTTCAGACCCCAGTATTTTCTTACTGCCCTTTTACAGGTATATAGCGCTAACACAGCCGTATACGTATGCTCTTTCCAAAATGTTGGGTTTGAATTGCAACTTCCTGTCTAACAAAATACTTAATTATTTTGCGCTTTCAGAAAAGGGAATTTAAATACCCCCAAGAAGACAGGTGTAACTCGTTGTACCTTATTTCTTCTGGTGAAAATAACCAATTCCGTCTTGAACGGGTTAACACTAAGACCATTACCGGAAGCACATCTTGCGGTTGTATAAAGAGCCTGCTGTAGGATATCTCTGAGAGTATCCAGAAACTCCCCTCTAACAGCTTTTGCCACGTCCTCTGCATAGGCAACAACTCTGACAGCCATCATCTCCAGAGAAAGATAATTCCGTAGCAGATGTGACAGAACACCCCCTTGGAGCGTTCCCCTCCTGACAAATCTATAGAGGTCAGTTGACATTAAACTAGCTGAAATTTGTCTCTTAATTAGAAGGTTATGAATGAACCTACATATACTGCTGTCAACCCCAGGGTTTCTAAAGCCATAATGATAGCTGCCGGATATTGAAGGTCACCTCTATATCTAAGAAAGCTACCATAGTATATTTCTTAAAAGAATGGGAGATACAACATGTGTATATGTCTCTGAGTCAGGGAGAAATTCTATCAGCCACTGCCTGTAGTTCCCATGCGAGACTTTTTTCTGGTCGTGGCGATTTAGAAGGTTTGAAGCTTTTGATAGCCCAAAGAATTCTAGGTTCGGTTACAATCTCGCTGGCAACCGCTGATGGCTGTACTTCAAGGGAATCCCCAACTTAAGTATTCAATGCCTCTTCAGAGTTGCCCGGGAAATTTGTATTCAGGAGCATTCCCAGCAATTCCTCACTGGTCGTAGTACAAGAACTATCATCTTGCTTGATGTACCCAATAGTACAAGGTGTTGAGGCTAACAATTTCCGCAACCTTGAGGCTTCGGACGAGCTTTCTACGCCACTACAGAAATATATCCAGGATTTATTTTGAGACTTTTTCAACTCTTTTTTGTGCCGTTTGAGTTCTTCCCCGTATGTGTCCCAGTCCTGTGGGGCTCTGGTAGCCTTTGATTGAAGAGCTTCCTACAGCACTTCTTCGGCATAACTAATTAGGGTCGTTGTTTGCCCCTTGGCTTCTGTTTGGGACATGCGGCTTGTAACGAGTCGTTAAGAGTTGCAGTGACTCGTTCCACCGTTTCTTCTATATCCCTGATAGTTTGAATTTTTATTTTAGATCTTTTTGGAAGAGACCTGTTAAATATGTGTCTACATTTTTGCCAATTAGCCTTTCTAATATTGGGTGTGAAGACGTTATCAGGAGGCTTCGTATGCATGCAGAAGCTAATATATCGTTGATCGGGGAAGGTATGAGTGTCCATAACTTTCTAATCAGAAATCCCTTCACTTAAATTCTCGGAGACAAAGGTGACACCTGTCTGTTTCTAGTAATGAAGGTAGGTTCATGCCCTCTATTACAAATTACAATTGCATTGACATCACTACACACAACTAGGTTCTTGTTCTTCTCGTTTGCCGCTCCTACCAGTGACTTTAATGCAAAAGTTGGCGTATCAGTGTTATGTGCCATATAAACGGAGGCCAAACAAACAGAGTTTTCTAAATCGAGGAAGGCTGATACTATGCCTTCACTTCTAAAAGAAGAAAGAAGGTATATAAAGGGTGGGCCATTTAAAATTTTATATTTGAATCGGCTATAAAAAAATACCGATAATTTTTCAAAATTCTGGTTTTACTGGAAAGGTTGAACTTTGTAATTTAATAATGGAACACAATATCATTCATACGACTACCACGACTGACTCGGCAGTACCTCATCCGATCAACCCAATTTTCAGTAAATTTTTGATTGTTTCGGGTCGAATCTCTACAATGCCAACTTCGATTTCATGTTTCAATTGTCTCTGGATGATTTGCGTAATATTTATCCTTAATGGCTCCCCACAGAAAATAATCCAAAGGGCTCGAATCACAAGTCAAAGTAATCGGTAGTTCAAATATAAAATTTTAAATGGCTAACCAATTATTAATCGTTCTTGGTAAGTATACAGGCATTAAGTCTTCCATTACTTGTACCTTGGAGTAACTTAAACCCTGGCGTCATCCTCACCGGATTATACCCACAGGATTCTTCCGATCACATGATGAAGAATTTCTCGACACATCCAAGCACATCGGTAAAGTTTGAAACTGCCTTCGGACTTGACAGGTGGGTTAGAGACTCGGCATTTGGTATAAATACTGCGTGCCGCTGATGCCAATTCGCCTCATCCAGTCGACCGACCTTCCTGCTGCCACTTGGAGGCTCGGGATTGCAAACCTTCAGCATCTTAGTTGTGGAACATATCGGTTGGTATAGCCGCAATCCATGCATGTGCCCTGGGCCGATACGCGAAGTCCCTCTTGTTGGCAACATCCAGCGCTACACCCGGCCAGACTTCACCGATTTTTTTCAAAGCGCAGCGATAGAATTCAGCCGAGTGCATATTACTAAATCGTATTAGTTTTATGAGGCCCTGATAACAGCCCGCGTCGATATAATCGGAAGCCGGACCGGCAGCTCCTCAAGAACTTGGAAAAAAAACTGGGCACAGTGCATATTCTATCTCACTCCACTTGCTCTTGGAGATGTTGCCGTCTTCCTCTCCCCTGTTGATCACCGCCAGTATCAAACTGTCCTAAGTAACGTCAGCGAAGGACAGCTCCTCTAAACACTTTGGTACTTTTGGATGCCGGCGGTTCATCTGCAGAGCGCTGCCATTTAATTGGCTGCTGCCGTATTGAAGTTAATGCGGTATCCTGTTCTTCAGAAATATTCCGTGCCCACTTCGGGGATTCTCTCTCCTTGTTGGTCAGAGATGTAGGATCGGCTTTCTCAGGTCTCTCAAGGATCCTGGGAGCCATGCGCCGATCATTAAGCTTTCTCTTTGAAGGGCGGGTACGTTTGTCTTAAGAAACCGAAGTGCCAGGTAATGCTGCCGCCTTAGAAGAGGTCTTGATTCCAAGCCAAGGTTTAGATCCTCGTGTATTTGTCGTGGTAGTCGTCGTATTTGTTGTGTTTGTATCGTTATCAGTTCTTTTTTTTCTAGTCGTATCGGTTCGTTGTTGTAATGTGTCCGTTTTTGTTAATTTAAAGGGTTTTATATACGTCCCACGAGTGTGGGGTAGAATAGGTCCATCACGTCATAGCCCCCAAAAACGTGACAAGGACTGAGTCGTTGCTGAGGCGTCCAGGTATCAGCAAAGGCAGCCATCAAAACACAGCCTGTGGTAACCCCTGACTGCGGACCGAAAAGTCCGATGAGCCCTGTACTCATAACACTCCGGACTTAGGGGAGTTTGTTTTAAGTATAACCACTACTATAGGGGAGAAACTTGTCCACAGCTAGCCCCCGGCACTGTGCCAAAGTGGGAGGTGATACATCACTTGCTGATACATCACCTATTACTAGGGCTGTAGGGTCGAGCCAAAACTACTCGACTCCGACTCCCGGAGACGAATTTTAAAATAATTCGACTCCGACTCCAGCTCCGACCCCGGCAGTTAAATAACATAAATTTCTGAAATTATATTTCTACGAAGACGTGAGTTCATGTTATTGAAAATAAGATATAGCTTTGTTAAAAAAAAAAAAACACAAAAAGTATGATAATTCTTTCAACATGAAATCATGATAAAAATTTCGTCGATCACTGCCTCTGTTTTAATATACCGTAATTTTTAGATATTATGTTCGCTTCAGGCCACCAGATTATTCGTTAGTTATTATACCCTACACACACTACGGTATAACGTTCAGACAGAATCCGAGCAGTCCGTCTGTCCATCTTATGTTGTTCGTTAAGTACAGGTCGAAATTTCACTACGATCCTGCTAAAATTAGGCAATAAGAACTCTTTTACTCTAGGGAGGAAACCTATTGGAATTGGTGAAAATCGGTTCAGGTCGAGATAAATATAGATATGAATGTTTCTTTCGATTTGGCCTTGTAAAGCTATGGAAGCTGTATTTCACATTCAATATTTTTTTTAATTTAGTAGGGTAGAATTTATTTATCCAAGAACAAATTCTGTTTAGATTTAGATTAATAAGGTAATTATCTCATATTATACTTACAATATCTGAGATTATTCTGCTCGAATAAGCTGTTGTACGGTATCATATAGTTGGCTTCGCTCGGCCTTTCTTTACTTGTCTTGCAAAAATACTTATTTTGTTAGCTAAATATAATCAAAACTGTTTTACATAACAACTCGATAGTTAACATTATAGATATTTTTGTTTTTCAAAAATTAGTTGAGTGGAAAAGTTCTATCACATGATTGGAACATTTGCACAATACATCTCTGAGTCGACCATAATATTTCGACTCCTGACAAATTTCCCTGACTCCGACTCCACAGCCCTGTCTATTACCATACACCGAGTGGCGCGAGGTCACACTAAACCCCGGTGCTAGGGGAGTTTTTGAAGTAAAACGACTATTGTATATATCATTTAGGGTTACCCATACTACGTGGAAGCGGTCTACCATTACACTCTGGGCCACACACTTATGGTGATTTCATTTCTGAAAAATAATATCACCACGTCATGTTGCGACATTTTAAAAATTCCCCCTGCACCCTCTGCTAATTTTGCATGCGAACAATCGAACAAAAATCGTGCGGTGAGTAAAACCCATACCTACATTATGACGCAACCATTTGATAGTGCATTAAGAATGTACGCTTTAGGTTTGGTTCTGAAGTTTGCTTTTTGACGGTGCAACACTCCAAACCGTGGACTGGGCTGAGCGTTGAAAATGCGATATTTTCGCATTTGCGGAGTGTAATAATTTTACAAACGAAATCAAAACCCGTTCATACGGCTGCACCATTTTTACAAACGAACCTAAAAATGCGGTTTCAGTGTCAAATGTAGAAAATATTTTACATTTTTTTGCGCAAACGAAATCACCATTAGAAAATCGAACGATGAAATATGTCACGAATGCTAAAATGGAACCCCCAGGGTAATAGAGATTGCGACAGACTAAAAGCAACGTGGAGACATACCGTTTTCAAGGAGACAAACCAACGTATCAACGAACTTAAACGAATAGCTACAGACCAAAACCAATGGAGATTCTATGTAAACAGTCTATGTTCCTGAAGGAATTTTCTGAATATACGAGTATAGGGTAATTCCAAAGAAAATCGACCCAAAAATGACGATTTGAAAATTTTACCCTTTTGATTTTGCTGAAATTTTGCATGCGCATATTGCAAGATGTTAAAAATAATGACAGTTTACCGTGTGTCAAAATTTGTAGCGCTAAAGCAACCTCAGCGGTTCTATTGCTGCGCCTGTCCACAGGTGCAGTAGACATAGTCCTGATACAGGTGCCCTACGCGGTGGGAGGGAGGAAGGGAGCTTGTGGCCAACTGTGAAGGCACTCTAAGAACCTGCATTTTGGCCAGGAAAGATCTATGTGTCTTTCTCCTGTAGAGCTAGTCATACTATCTGGGGTAGTACGGATATAAACAATAGGGATGATTCGCTTCTTGACTATATTCTAACTACCAACCTAAGTATTTGTAACATAGGTAATAAACCGACCTTTACAATTAAAGACAGACAAGAAGTACTAGATGTAACGTTTGCTACTGACCGGCGGTCAGACAAAATTATTGGGTGGAATGTACTGGAGAAAGACAAAGTGGCACCTGTATGAGAAGAATTTCAAGAAAGTCCTCAACTCCAAACTTCTGTACGAACCGAATGACAAAGCCGGTCTGGATAATCTGGTCGAGCATATCACCACATCATTCAATAGTTCCCTTGAAGAAGCCTGTCCAAAAACAAGCTACAAGGGTAAAACTAAACCCCAGTGGTGGACTTCTGAGCTAACGGCTATGAAAAAGACCTGCAACAAGCTATTCAACAAGGCTAAATCTACTGGGGTCGCTAATGTTTGGGATGCCTATGAAGAGCAACTCAAGATCTATAAGAAGGAGCTTAGAAAGGCGGAAAGACGCTCTTGGTATACCTTCTGTGGCGAAGTGGAAAATTTCACGACGCCGCAAGCCTGAGAAAAATACTATAAGCTTCTCCCTGTACAGTGTGTTACTCGCAGGATGAGGCAAATAAATGGACCAAAAACAGCGAGCAGTCGCTGAATATACTGCTCGACACACATTTCCCGGGGAACTCACCAACAGAACCCGAAGATCAACAAAACAAACAAGAATGCGAGTGGAGTGCGAGCGTTGCTAGCTTGTTGACTGATAGATCCAGAATAAGCTGGGCTATTAACAGCTTTGAGCCCTTCAAGTCACCTGGACCAGACGGCATCACTCCAGCAGAAATGCAGAAAATGAAGTACATTATCCCCTGGCTGGAGAAAATGTATTTAGGCTGTCTACAGAATCAGCTCTGCACGAACTTGTGAGCACTATCGAATCGTCCCTGCATTTCAAGGAATTCACAACAGTAGCATTTCTTGACATTCACTCAGATGCAGTAATTGCGGCACTGCGGCACGCATAACAGCATGTCTTGGGTCCACAACTCTAACACGGTTTGTAAACACGGAGACCCCACAAGGAGGAGTACTCTCTCCACTAATTTCGAACCTATCGGTGAAAAAAATCCTGCTAGATGTAGAACGTTGTGGCTGCAAGGTCGTCGCATATTCGGACGACTTGTCAATCGCAGTGAGTGGCAAATTCGAAAACGTACTCCGAGACATTCTACAGGTGGCTCTGAACAAATTGGCTAGATGGGCCAGAAGCAGCGGTTTGGGCATAAACCCAAACAAGACAGAATCGGTTCTCTTTACTAGGATGAATAATGTCCCACATGTGGACCCTCCACCTCGGATAAATGGAACAGATCTGGTCTTTTCTGAAATTGCAAAATTTTTAGGAATAATTCTAGATAGAAAACTGTTATTTAGACTTAAGGTATTGTAACGTGTAAGGAAGACCAACGTCGCCTTATATTCCTGCAAAAAGGCTGTAGGTTCGCGGTGGGGCCTCTCTCCTAAAATCGTCCAATGGATATATATAGCAGTAGTTTGTCCAATACTGCTATACAGCGTTGAGGTATGGTTGACGGCAACTGACAAACTAACCATCACCAACCTACTAACAAAGGATCAGAGAACAGCCTGCCTGAGCATTAGCGAAGCCTTAAGGACTACAGCGACTGAGTCTCTAAAAGCCCTACTCCATATACTGCCGATTAAAATTGTGGCGAGAGAAGTTGCAACCAAAGCGGCAATGAAATTAAACTGCCTATCAATGTGGAGGTACAAGAACTACGGTCACATGAGGATATCAAAGTGTAGTGCTATGGTAACCGACCGAGTGGTCGGTGCGCACCTTGGAGAAGAACTACATCACTATGATACCAGCCAGGGATGAATGGGATGGCAAAATACCAGGTAATAGAAACCATGTCCACTTTTACACGGATGGTTCGAAGCATGATGAAAAGGCTGACTTGGAGTACACTGTGCATAGCTTAGTTTGGATATAGCTCACAGACTACCAGATACCTGCAGTGTCTATCAAGCCGAAATAATGGCAATATGGGAAGTAGCCAAGTGGCTGAGTCGCAACATAGTAACCAACACTGGCGGTGTCATTTACTCGGAGAGCCAGGCTGCCATCAATTCTCTGAAGGCAACATCCCTCGACTGCCGCAAATCTCTTAACGAGATGGCTGAACAGTTCAATATACACCTCATATGGGTGCCTGGGCATAGGGATATCCCTGGGAACTGCAACGCCGATGAGCTTTCTAGGACGGGACACTGCTTGATCGGCGAACACGCCAAAAGATTGGGTATTGACTCTAATTACTTCTGCAGAAGCTGTGGAGATCAGGAAGAAGTGGAGAGCATTGGTCACTTGCTATGCGACTGCCCCGCTCTGAGTAAACGACGACTGGTCATACTGGAGTCGGTCTTTCTAGGCAGCCTAACAGATCTTTCCAGTACCGATATTCGTACTACCGATAAATTTGTATATCAAACAGGTTGGTTTCGATGAGGGGCATTTCAGCCCGTGGTAACACTAGGGACCTAAACTGGTATATGTGAGCTTGTATACAAAAATACGGCTGCCACCCTAACCTAAACCTAAATGGGGTCTCAGATCAATATTTAGAGGTGTTAGAAACGGAGTGGCATTATGAATATACCCTAGGCCGGGTCGATTTGTGGGGAGGCAAAACAAGTCGCCATTGCTCAGTGAAGGAACCATACCTCTAAAACGAATTCTGATGTCCCGGAAAAAATCCCACTTTGACCCATTTAGAGTGCTCCAATCGAGTCCAAATGTATGACCGACCCCCACTCAGTGAAGTGCTCAGTGAAAATCGTATTCTAGGGATCAAAATAAGAAACTTTGCCGAAGGAACCATACCTCTAAAACGAATTCTGATGTCCCGGAAAAAATCCCACTTTGACCCATTTAGAGTGCTCCAATCGAGTCCAAATGGAACCCAGGGGGTTCCAGGGGGTGTGCCACTAGCATGGGTGTGTCGGGCCTCCAAAGTTAGTGGGGGTCGGTCATACATTTGGACTCGATTGGAGCACTCTAAATGGGTCAAAGTGGGACTTCCGGGACATCAGAATTCGTTTTAGAGGTATGGTTCCTTCACTGAGCAATGGCGACTTGTTTTGCCTCCCCACAAATCGACCCGGCCTAGGGTATATTCATAATGCCACTCCGTTCCTAACACCTCTAAATATTGATCTGAGACCCCATTTAAGTTTAGGTTAGGGTGGCAGCCGCATTTTTTTTATACAAGCTCACATAGACCAGTTTAGGTCCCTAGTGTTACCACGGGCTGTAATGCCCCTCATCGAAACCAACCTGTTTGATATACAAATTTATCGATAGTACGAATATCGGTACTGGAAAGATCTGTTAGGCTGCCTAGAAAGACCGACTCCAGTATGCCCAGTCGTCGTTTACTCAGAGCGGGGCAGTCGCATAGCAAGTGACCAATGCTCTCCACTTCTTCCTCATCTCCACAGCTTCTGTAGAAGTCATTAGAGTCAATACCCAATCTTTTGGCGTGTTCGCCGATCAAGCAGTGTCCCGTCCTAGAAAGCTCATCGGCTTTGCAGTTCCCAGGGATATCCCTATGCCCAGGCACCCATATGAGGTGTATATTGAACTGTTCAGCCATCTCGTTAAGAGATTTGCGGCAGTCGAGGGATGTTGTCTTCAGAGAATTGATGGCAGCCTGGCTCTCCGAGTAAATGACACCGCCAGTGTTGGTTACTATGTTGCGACTCAGCCACTTGGCTACTTCCCATATTGCCATTATTTCGGCTTGATAGACACTGCAGGTATCTGGTAGTCTGTGAGCTATATCCAAACTAAGCTATGCACAGTGTACTCCGAAGTCAACCTTTTCATCATGCTTCGAACCATCCGTGTAAAAGTGGACATGGTTTCTATTACCTGGTATTCTTCCGACCCATTCATCTCTGGCGGGAATCATATTGATGTAATTTCTCTCGAAGGTGTACACAGTTGGTATATAGTCCACTCGGTCGGTTACCATAGCACTACACTTTGATATCCTCATGTGACCGTAGTTCTTGTACCTCCACATTGATAGGCAGTTTAATTTCATTGCCGCTTTGGTTGCAACTTCTCTCGCCACAATTTTAATCGGCAGTATATGGAGTAGGGCTTTTAGAGACTCGGTCGCTGTAGTCCTTAAGGCTTCGCTAATGCTCAGGCAGGCTGTTCTCTGAACCTTTGTTAGTAGGTTGGTGATGGTTAGTTTGTCAGTTGCCGTCAACCATACCACAATGCTGTATAGCAGTATTGGACGAACTACTGCTATATATATCCATTGGACGATTTTAGGAGAGAGGCCCCACCGCGAACCTACAGCCTTTTTGCAGGAATATAAGGCGACGTTGGTCTTCCTTACACGTTACAATACCATAAGTCTAAATAACACTTTTTCTATCTAGAATTATTCCTAAAAATTTTGCAATTTCAGAAAAGACTAGATCTGTTCCATTTATCCGAGGTGGAGGTGGAGTCCACATGTGGGATATTATTTATCCTAGTAAAGAGAACCGATTCTGTCTTGTTTGGGTTTATGCCCAAACCGCTGCTTCTGGCCCATCTAGCCAATTTGTTCAGAGCCACCTGTAGAATGTCTCGGAGTACGTTTTCGAATTTGCCACTCACTGCGATTGACAAGTCGTCCGCATATGCGACGACCTTGCAGCCACAACGTTCTACATCTAGCAGGATTTCATTCACCGCTAGGTTCGAAATTAGTGGAGAGAGTACTCCTCCTTGTGGGGTCTCTGTGTTTACAAACCGTGTTAGAGTTGTGGACCCAAGACATGCTGTTATGTGTGCCGCAGTGCCGCAATTACTGCATCTGAGTGAATGTCAAGAAATGCTACTGTTGTGAATTCCTTGAAATGCAGGGACGATTCGATAGTGCTCACAAGTTCGTGCAGAGCTGATTCTGTAGACAGCCTAAATACATTTTCTACAGCCAGGGGATAATGACTTCATTTTCTGCATTTCTGCTGGAGTGATGCCGTCTGGTCCAGGTGACTTGAAAGGCTCAAAGCTGTTAATAGCCCAGCTTATTCTGGATCTATCAGTCAACAAGCTAGCAACGCTCGCACTCCACTCGCATTCTTGTTTGTCTTGTTGATCTTCGGGTTCTGTTGGTGAGTTCCCCGGGAAATGTGTGTCGAGCAGTATATTCAGCGACTGCTCGCTGTTTTTGGTCCAGTTATGTGCCTCATCCTGCAAGTAACCCACAGTACAGGGTGAAGCTTATAGTATTTTTCTCAGGCTTGCGGCGTCGTGACCTTTTCCACTTCGCCACAGAAGGTATACCAAGAGCGTCTTTCCGCCTTTCTAAGCTCCTTCTTATAGATCTTGAGTTGCTCTTCATAGGCATCCCAAACATTGGCGACCCCAGAAGATTTAGCCTTGTTGAATAGCTTGTTGCAGGTCTTTTTCATAGCCGTTAGCTCAGAAGTCCACCAATGGGGTTTAGTTTTACCCTTGTAGCTTGTTTTTGGACAGGCTTCTTCAAGGGAACTATTGAATGATGTGGTGATATGCTCGACCAGATTATGCAGACCGGCTTTGTCATTCGGTTCGTACAGAAGTTTGGAGTTGAGGACTTTCAAGTAACTGGAGACCACCCAATATATGCGATTTCCGTTCTCCAGACTGGCAGTTATTTGGTCTTTACCACTTATCCAGGAGAAAGACACATAGATCTTTCCTGGCCAAAATGCACGTTCTTAGAGTGCCTTCACAGTTGACCACAAGCAGTTTAAAGTTGGGTGTCCTGATACCGCACACCCTTCCTCCCACCGCGTAGGGCTCCTGCATCAGGACGATGTCTACTGCACCTGTGGACAGGCGCAGCAATAGAGCCGCTGAGGCTGCTTTAGAGGGATGTAGAATTCTTACCATCATTGGTAATTTACAGATTAACATCCACCCCGACAAGGGTGTTATCGAACACTTCGTCCGTATCATCGAGAAGCGTGTCTCTGCCAGATGCGTCAAAGAGTCCGGAAACTCCCCTTTGCCCGTATGTATCAGAAGTAGAGCATTCGTCCTCAGAGAAGGACGTTACAGATCTTCTTTTAGGGTTGGAGTCACCAGAAATACACGGCACTTCCAGAAAGCCGTGTATCAACAACGGTGGACGGCGTGGGTACCTCCGCACTTCCAGAAAGCCGTGTATCAAAAACGGTGGACGACTCACCTTTCGCAGTGGGAGCTATATCCTGCTTGTATACCTTCAAGACTATAGTCTCGAAGCCATATTGTAGGGTTGCACTTGCACGTTGTATATGGGAGGTAAATTCAGCGTTAAGGATCAAATTTACCTGACGCCTTTTACCATCCGCCTCACCCACCTTACTGATTCTACAATTATGGGCGGGCAGACCAGGATTGGAATCTTTTATTATTTCTAATATGTCAGCCGGGTTGGAGGGCTCTTCTGTAACCCAGGTGATGGCTCTAGGGTGACTAGGGATGTTGTTTTTTTCGACAACACCCGGCCATACCTCACCCGTTCGACTCAGAGCAGCCTTATACAGGTCTACTGATCTGGCATCACCGAAATATAAGAGCTTTACTCTCCCCTGATGGCATCCTGCATCGTTGCAGATTGGTGGTTTGCCCGGCATTTCTCTACGCATATCGAGGTACTGAGCCATAATGGCTGATTGCACATGGCTTGAGAGTGGATCCATCCTCACTATTTCTGTCTATAACGGCCATCACTAGACTCTCCTTCGCCACTTCATTGAGGGGCTTGGTGAGTGTCCTGTTGATAGTGACATTAGGGCCTCTTGCCTTTTTCGCAGACAGGGGTTCATCAGGTGATCTGATTCTTTTGACTCTGACTCTGTAATAATAGAGCTAGGTTAATCAAATTTGGTAGAATATCTATTATAGTTGCAGGTTGTTTGGGATTGCAAATGGGCCATATGGGTCAATGTTTTGTTATAGCTCCCCTATAGAGGTCGCTCCAAAATACGGGTTTTGAGCCATAGATACCACATTTTTAAAGCAATTTAGCAGAAACTTTGCAGTTTGTATTATATTTTGACAAGAATTTATAACAGCAAAAATTTTACAAATCGGTTCATATTTTGTTATAGTCACCCTATAGAGGTCGCTCCATATATGCGTATTTAAGCCATAAAATCTTTGCAGTTTGTATTTAATTAAGACAAGAATTCATTGTAAAAAAATTGTTTAAATCAATTTATATTTTGTTATAGTCCATCTATAGATGTCGCCCCCAAAAAGGCTTATTTAAGCCATAAACACCACATTTTCTAAAAAATGTGGCTAAACGTTGCAGTTTATATTCTATGTTGGCAAGAATTCGTCTCAACAAAATGTATACAAATAAATTTTATTTTGTTGTAGTCTCAAAATAGCTATTTTTATAATTTAATCAAACAAAAAGGATCGTTTCATGATTTGCTCCATATCCAAAGATTTTTCCAGTACTAAAAATTAATGCAATCCATGGTGGAGGGTATGTAAGATTCGGCATGGCCGAACTTAAGGCTTTTACTTGTTTCGTATTATAAATGAATATAACACTTACTTTATTATCCATATCGGTAATTTGGTTGTACATTATATGTACTTCCACATTCGTACCTACCATCACAAAACAAAATCTCCCTCTAAAAATCCCATAACATCTGCAATTGTTGATAATGGACCGCCAAATGCAGAAATTGAAAACTATATATTTATATGTGTACACCAGATAAAAGTATTTCATAATGTTATGACAAAGAAGTGTACCGCGTGATAAATTTAACATACCAATATACATATTACTTACTTACTTGAATTAAAGTAACTTGAGTTATTTTAGTAAAGCTCTAACAAAATCGAATTTCAAAGAAAAAATCGATACCTCAAGCATTGCTTCTGTCAGTGTGCATTTAAACCCACTTCCGTTCGATTTGGCGAAGTGGGGGATGTTCAGTGAGGGCGGCACAGATGTGGTGGATACGAGTGGGATGTAAGGAATAATGTTATGATGCTGTGCCTTTAGTGCTTAAATTCAATTTAAAGCATTTGTCGAAGCGAAAGAACACTCAGCACTCAAACTCTGTGTGATTGCTACGGAATCTAAAGATGTGAAGGCTGCTTTGTTGAGGGGGATATTGGGTGGAGGTCTCAATAATGTTGTAATTGAATTTTGATTTAAAATTCTTTGAAATCAAAAACAAAACTCAGAAATATGATTGAATTTACATCAAACTATGTGCAGACATAAATATATAGTACGTAGACATACGCACCAGAGTTGCCATGTTGAAAACAAGGGTATAGTTAGCTTGAAAGAGAGGAAACGTTTGAACATTTCATGTCAATGGACATACTTGTATACTTAAGCCAGTGGTTTGGCTTGTCGCGTGATCCTCATTTGCAGAGGAAAAAAATTATGAGGCAGTTGAACTCTGTCAAATTCACTGTCATCCAAAAGAAAATTAACGAACTCCAAGAAAACGGCCTGGCTGTTGGGTTGAAAATTAACGTCACAAAGACAAAATTAATGAGCATATGCACCTGTTCTACTCAACGGTAACAAAAATGAAGGAGCAGACGCTGATGTAGCCAGCAGGATCAATAAAGCTCGTCACACCTATGCTTCACTAACAAGAGTATGGTTATCCCCCAACTCTAGAAAACTATATTAGAAATTAGTTCTTCTTTATGGATGTTGGAAAGTCACTACATCAATCACACATTACCTGCAGGTATTCATAAACAAGTGCATGAGAGGAATACTTAAAATATTTTTGCCATTACAAATAAGTAATCAACATTTGATGACTACCTGCAATATGCTACCAGTTGATACCAAAATCAGGGAACGAAAATGGAAATGGATTAGTCACACACTACGCAAAGACAGCGCCTATGGTGCTCAAGTGAGCCTATAATAGAATACACAAGAAGGTCGAAAGAGGGGAGATCCCACGAACATCTTGACGCAGATCGGTGAAGGCCTTGGAGTCGGAGAAATTTGCCCGACCCCGAGATGAATTGTGCAACATGTATCATTAGTGGAATAGAACTTTTGCACAATTTTTTTTTTGGGAAAACAAATTTTTTACGAAGTAGGAATAAAACAATCGAAACTTTTAACCATATTTTTTTGTCTGTCCAAAAAAACTATAAGTCGACCTTTCAGGCAGTTTTAGAACAGCCCTGGTTACACAGTACAACACATGATTTTGGGACACAATTCTGAGAATTGGACGTGAAAGTAACCCAAAAAAAAACACTTCTGCATAATTCGTTTAGTCAAGTTAATGGCCATTAAATTATTAATTTCACGTCCAATTCTCAGAATTGAGTTCCAAATCAATGAGTTGAAAAATGTTGTGCTGTGTTACATATGTGATCAATTTAGAATGATGAATGTGCTGCTAAGAAAATACGAATTTTTGCAAGACTATACGCTTCCTACATCACCTTGTTAGAGCAGAATAAGTAAAGATATATGTATTTCATATAAATATGAAATGATTACCTTACATATATAAATCTAAAACGAATTTCTTCAAAGTTGGCAATATGGATTATTGAATATATAAGCTGTATAGTTTAGTTACTAATCTGCCCCAAAGCATACTTACTCGTATAACCCCTTGTACCATAGCGAGGTGTTCGGTAAATAACTAACAAACAAATGTAGTATGTGTTTGCATGTAATATGTGATTGCATGTAATTTCCAAAAAAATTCCGGTATATTAAAACAGAGGCAGTGAATGTTGAAAATTTTATCATTTGTTATTCCAAGTTGAGGAATTAACATATTAGTTGCAAGTGAAACGTCAATAAATAAATAATAACATTTTATTTAAATACTGGTATTGACTATCTACTGTTTGTTGTGTTTTTTATTGCCTTTTTTAACAAAGCTATATATTATTTACAATTAAATTAGCTCAGGGAGTCGGAGTCGAGTAATTTTGGCTCGACTCCACAGCCCTGGATCGGTGGAAGCAGAATTCCAGACAACGAGCAAAACATGGACTGTGATAAGATAAATGGCCCAAAACCGAATTGAATTAAAAAAAATTCGTAGAAACATCTTAGCGCGCATCTCATGATCCGACACAATATACAGTACTTTGCTTGTATGAGCTAGATGCTTCAACAAATATGATGGTTCTACGGACACCTGAACGTATAAATAATATTAATAAATTCACATCAATCATATGCAATCCTTAAATTGCCAATTTTTAATGTATTTATGGCCAATTCCATTTATACTGTTAATGTATAGGTAAAACTAATTTAATTAATATCAATCATACGTCAGCCGTATGTACCTATAGTTGAAAGCTGAGTAACTCAAATTAAGAGTGACTCCAGAGGAAACACTACACAAAATTGTTTCTAAATAAATTTTGTTGAAAATCCAAATACTTGAGAAAGAAAACATTTCTATTAACATACATATATATTTTAATGGCATTTGCATGTCAAACCAAACACATTTTTTGAGTCTCCATGTCCGATTTCAAAATAAATTTGCACATCTCAAAATAATTACGCCGTTGAATGAAAGTGCTTTAAAATCAGTATTTCTCAACAGATCTTTATAATATTTACCAGATAACAATTTCTTGTACAAGCGTTGTACATTTTTTTTTCAGATTTAGATATACATATCCCCTGCATATATTCGCCAAGTGGTAGTAGAATCAAGCAATATGAAGGTCACATAAAACCGAAGTTGTTACAAACCGGTCGACTCCCAACCCCGCAAGACATATGAAAACATTTACAGGACCTAAAGCTAACAAATGATTTAAAGCACTTAAAGAATGCTGCATATCTCGTGTATGGTAGATGGCACCTAGAGGCTAAATTTTTTTACATTTGTATCTATCCAACAACTTTTATGAGGCCGCCATGCAAAAAAAAAACGTCTAGGAGGGAGTGGCCCCTTGAGTGTTGAAAGGTTAGAGCAGGTGTTATTATTTTTCCATCCCCAACCTTTCTTATGAACATGTAATTTCCCCTGTCCACCACCTTTTTTGGGGTTCCGTATCCATACACCAAACTGGATTTTAAATTAAGTTTTATCTCCATATTATTTTCTTACACAAAAATTTAATTTTTGATATACCATAGAACCTAAAATGACGCAAATTTCAAGAAGTAGGCACAATCTGTTAATATTGTAAAACTAGACGACATTTGCTAGTTTAAGAATAAAATACAAGGTGACGCAAAAGTAACCTTTCGATGTTTTTTTGTGCCAAAGTCACCGACCGATTATTGGTCAAATAAATAGTCAGCAATATTCCGCGTTCTGGAGCAGCGTAACATTGTTTATTAACGTCTATTTCGCATGTGTTTACTACACAAATGTCAACTAACAAATGTCATTAGGGGCCAAGCGCAAAATTTATAGCATTTTCTGATAGGAGGATTACTTTTGCGCCACCTGTTAAAACTTTCGCTGTCTTGGAAAAAATTAGTTTTTGTAAATAGACATGATTGAATGTAAGACCTAGATATATCTGTTGTCACAATCAATAACCGAACAAGTCAACTTAAGAAAGATTTTGTTGTAATTGTTTGAAAAAAATTCTCTGTACGAGGGTTGCTACATATATTTCTGCCCTAGGCAACACTAAGTGTTGCGTGGCGCCATCTGCCATTTCCATTGGAAAATTTGATATTTTTTAGCATAAACGTACTCAGAACGTTATGACGTACGACCATCATTTGTGTTGTTTACAGTGACTTGAAAAAATCAATTTGGCAAAAAAATGGAATTAACTCGTGAACATTTTCGTGCGATCATTTTTCACAACTTTCGACGTGGATTATCACGACAAGAGTACATCGATGAACTTAAATCTTTGTATGGCGATCCTATAGCACTGTGAAAAACTGGTTTAATGAATTCAATCGTGGCCGACGCTCGCACAAAGACGAAGTCGTGAAGGTCGTCCAAAAACGGCCGTTGTGCCAGAGAACATTGATGCCGTGCGTGAACTGATAATGCAAGATCGTCATGTGACATACCGTGAGATAGAGGCATCCTTGGGCATTTCTTCCACCAGCTTACACTAGATATTGCATGAACACCTGGCCGTAAAAAAGTTCTGTTCTCGTTGGATCCCGCACAATTTGACAATTGCTCAAAAAAAGGCTCATGTCGATTGGTGCAAAGAAATTTTGAAAAAATACGGTCGCGGTGCTTCAAACGATCGGCTCAAACCAGCGCCTTTTTGACCGGCCATAACGTCCAATTGATGGGTCATCCGCCGTACAGCCCTGATTTGACACCCAATGACTTATTCTTATTCACTCACATCAAGAAAAAACTGCTTGGTCAACGTTTTTCGACGCCTGAAGCATCTGTCGAAGCGTTCAAAAACCATGTTTTGGAGGTGCATTTTCAACACACTGTAACCAAAGCAATTCGCGCTCAAATGACAAAACGGTCTGAGTGAAGTTGTGCTAAAAAATGTCATACTTTCCAATGGAAGTTCCCGTTTTCATCTGGCAACACCAGCATTGCCAAGACCGAAATATAAATAGCAACCCTCGTACCTAAGCAATTTTAATTTTAAAATAAAACGATTTTAATTAAAATTAATGAAAAATAGTTTAGTATTTGACGCTTTTTTAACGTTTTTTAATTTTTGATTACGCTTTTGCTTCGAAAAAGTTGGCATCAATGCCCCACGGAAAGTTTTGAATTTTTATTGCCAATAATGCAGAGTATGCGCTCTGATGGCAACTTTCTGGGACATCCTTTGACATATATATGGGTGATCTAAGTAGAGATACTTTTTTCAATAGCCGTTTTTTGACAGATCACTTGTGAGTCGTGGCATTTCATCATGGAAAGACTTACGTCTGAACAACGTTTACAAATTATTCAGTTTTATTATCAAAATATTCGTTTGCCAATTGCGCTAAGTTCATTTTTTTTTAAATCAAAAAAAAAAAAACACTTTCCAGTCGACCCACGACCTTCACACCCATGAGCAATATTTTAGCTCTCGTTAACAGCTATCTTTTTGCCATTGACCGATTCCCGATAAGACGTACCGGTATCATCGGTCCATATTTCTTCAAAAATGATGCCGGTGAGAACGTAACCGTCAATGGCGACCAGGCTGAGACGTAGCAGCGGCCAACATTTGATAGACATAATCTTCAAAAAATAAATGCCACAGAATGTTCTTTCAAATGATAATAAACATTCCCCATTCAGTTTGAATTTTCTGTGTTTTTTTCTTTAAAAAATAGGTAACCTCGAAATAGATCACGCTATATATATTTTTTTTCTGTACAGGGATGTCGCTCTTCCTTAGAAGTTTCAGCTTGTAGAAGAGCTATAAGAGAAGATAAGTTTTGAATATGAGCGCCCTATAGTTTACAGAGGCGGAGCTATAGGGAGTCAAAGATGCACACTTTTAATTTTTTCGTCCGATTGGCCACATTTTCGACAATCGCAAAGCTAACTTATAAAAACTCTTGCCATTTTTAAATGTAGTGATGGTTACATGGTAAACTGCAAAAGGATATTTAAGGAGTTGTGGGAGTTTCCTTTACAAATATAATACTGTTAAAATTAGCCTCTAATTCTGGTGGCAAGGCGAGCACATTTAAACAAAATTAAAATACGAGTATATTGATTTTTAAATTTTTTGTGGATTTATAATGTTTCTGACTGAGTTTGAAAACATTTTCCTTTTCAAATTTTCCCCGATCCTTTTCTACGAATCAGTATAAATTAAATTTTCTGAATAGACAACAAAATTTGCTATTTAATGATAATATATTGCAATTAGTTATAGGGTCATTTGAATGCATACTCAACAAAAAAATATATCTTTTCGCAATAAAATAAAAAATATCCTTTTTTTTTTTAAATATACTTTTCTTTTCTTTCAGTAGGCAGATCTGACCGAAATTTTGTACATCGTATAGCAAATTTTGTTGTCAATTGCTAGGACATGGTCAGCAAAAAAATAAATAATTTTGAAATACCCAAAAATGGATTTTTTTAGATTTTATATAAAATAGTTAAGATTTCAATATTTTAGCTTTGCGATTGCAGAAATTGAGGCTTACTTTTGAAGTTTGTGTAAACAAGTAAGAAAGTTCAGTCGGGTAAACCGATTTATGAATCCCCTCGCTTTGAGTCCTAAATAAAATATTCGCAAATATATTTATTTTGTGTTTTAATTAAATTATTATCAATTTAAATTGCATTTAATAACTTTAAAGTATGTACTGGTATTAAAGTTAAAAGCTGTTAATTTTTGGTACAAAAAGGTCCATTTGTGTGGTAGGCTCTAGGTGCTATAAAAGCATTACACTGTACTAAATTTCAAGTATCTATATGCACTGGTATTTAAGTTAAAAGCTGTTAACTTTTGCTACAAAAAGGTCCATTTGTGTGGGAGGTACCAAAAGGGCCGGGCCAATAACGGTCATTTTATTCTGGACTCTAGGTACTATAAAAGCATTGCACTGTGCAAAATTTCAAGTATTTGTATGAACTGATATTAAAGCCAGAAGCAGTTAACTTTTGACTAACAAACTAATACTATGTGTGAAATTTCAGAAGATTCTAGTGAGTAGTATAGAATGTATTAAAGAATCAATATTTCGCGAAAAGTTTACCCTTTGTGGGGGAGGTACTAGAAGGAGTGGACCAAAATGGCATATCTTCGAAGATAGAAAAAAATATACCGTATACCAAATTTGAAATCAATTGGTGGCTCCTTTCGAGAGTTATCGTGCGCACCAGCCAGCAGACAGACGGACAATGCTCAAATAACTTAAAATGACCAAAAACGGATTTCCCCCGAACATACTTAGGGTCTTAGGTCACTCCTTCGATGTGTTACACTTTTTGCCCTTAGCAAATGATATACAGGGTTGTCCATATTCGACGGACCCATGTTTTTTTTTGGGCCCATTCCAATCGACGAGGCTTGTCCGCAGGCAACAATCTTTGCGTCAATTGAATTTTGTACGGGAACAAATGCAAATCAACGCGAATAATCCGTTGTAAAGTGGACCGAGCCATGCCCAACTGCTGAGAACGGCGTTTTTGGGATGTTCTTGGGGACCTCTCAACACTGGCTCGTACGGCAGCGATATTCTCGGCCGATCGCCTTGGTCGACTTTTATTTGGCCTCTTCGGATTAGAAAGAGCCTCACCAGTCGAAAATTTTTCGTATAAACGCTTAATGGTGTTCTTAGAAGGCGCACTTCTCACATTTTTTAATATTTTAAAAGCACGTTGAGTTTTCACAATTGACTTCTTCTGTTGAATGTAAATTTCAACTATTTCGCGTGGCGTGTATTGTTCCATGGTAAAAATCTGCTTGGACTGACGCTTCAAACGCGGTATGTCATTAAGCGATCTGACATCTCTGTCAAAAGTTATGGCGTTGCCAGATGGGTCCGTCGAATATGGGAGACCCTGTATATATCCTCGTTACACTAAAGTGAGGGAATAAATATGTTATACTCGTACTTTTTTAAATAATTTCTACTAAATTCCAAATACGACATATATTTTTAAAAAAAAAATATATTTTTTAATATAATTAAATGGCTAAAACTTATTGGGTACAGTGAATCGATTATTTTTAACATGTAGCAATTTTTGTTGCCAATTCATGCATATTCTGATCCGATATTCACAAAATACTAGGAATACAGCGGGTAAAACTTAAAAAAGGCAATTTTCAATTACTCTGTAACTATATGAAATAACTCTTAGGTGTAAAAAGTCTTTGGTTGGCCTCGGTTAGTACAATGCGTAAAATTTTTTAAACTACGAACCAGGCTAAAGAGACAGAAGTTACACATGCTTAAGCATTGTGTTGTTCCGCCCCTGTGTTCCATAGGGGCCCATAGAGCTACAAGCATACCAAGTTGTGTTGCACTCGGTTGACTGGTTAAGAAACGGGCGAATTATATCCCTTTTTTTATTTCCTCTCACTGTGCGACTGGTGGCGAACTTAGACTAACAACAATAACGGATTTGAACAAATAATTTAAGAGGACTCACTAAAAATAAGAAGGTGGCAACATTGACTCATAAGTACAGATTCACCACAATCACACACACAGTAATAGAGTAACTCACTTTCAGGACACACATTTATACTTTGCAATGAACTGAAATTGTACTATGTACAATTTTAAAACACACAACATTTACACACAAGAAAAGGAATGAGAGACACAGTTGATACTACATGGCTTTAATGCATGCTATGTGACCATTACGGTCACATAGGGGACGGTGTTCATTGCAACTATAAAACTCGGCTCAGTGATAAATTGAAGTATTATTTGATACAAGGGTATGATAAAAGAGTCATATAAAAAGCCCAGAAAAGCATTTTATATTTTGTACATTCCGAATTGAAAAACAACATGATAGAAAATGTCTAAGATATATTTACATACCGTTGATTAAACCCTCACACTTGTGGGGATAGGTTGCTACGGACTAAAAGTGTAATGTATCGAAGGAGTGACCTATATTACATTGGGTTTGGGTGAGTAAGAGCTGCAGTTTGTGCTCAGACTTATATCCTGAGGTAATTCCAAAGATTCAATTTGGAATTTATAAATAATGATTTACTCGTATATACGAAAAAGATATACTAATAAATTGCGTTATACCAAATAAGAAATCTTTTAAAAATACTAGAAAGATTAACATTTTAAAACTGTAATACTTACGTTGAGATTTTTGTTGGAATTATTCAACCTTCTGTGATAAAAATTCTCCTAAAAGATGCATTCCAAAATTTTTTACTACAAATGAACAAAAGTTTTTTACTATTAAAATGCCCATTGTAACAAATTTCCATATTGTCAAAAATAATTGTTCATTCTGTGTTCTGTTTTTTTCGCACAGCACTTATAAAAAAACATCCCCTTAAAGGCAAAATAACTACGACTTACAAGAAATGACAGCGTAGATCGCCGATAGAATAGCACATACACACAAACGTATACATGAAATATTGCTCAGTCGCCGTTATTTTGTACGCCATCCTTCAGTTTTCCTTGCTTGTCGTTACTACGAGTATGAATGTAAATGTAAAAGATTTTTAAATAAAATTACTTTTTTGTATTCACGTATTACTTACATCATTACCACAATTTAATTTTAACCGCTTGCATAAAATAAATTTACAAAGCCGACTTTTTTAGACTTAGCACAACCTCAGTTCTGTTGCTCAAATTTTGCTTACTGATAATTAAGTCCGATACCGCTTTAAAACTATTACTTCTTTTAGTTCATTTGCTAAAATTTTGCTTACTGATATTTAAGTCCGTTGCCGCTTTAAAACTATTACTTCTCTACATCATAGTTTTAATGTACAAAATCCCTAAAAGTATAGAAATATTACTTAAAATTATATAAAACTATATTATTAAATTATTTAAGCTTGTCACACAAAAATGTTTTTATCTTGAATATAAAGATTAGTGTTTCATTAAATCAAATCAATGAATATTGGTTAAAACGGGGAAATTGTCGATATTTTAATGCGAATGTTCTTGAATTTATGCCGAGGTCATATACTGTATTACTAATTTAAATATGTGTCGTCTTTAATTTTATAAGTATATTTTTTTATAGTCATTTTATGACATAGTTTCTAATTCTCATTGTGCCGTATATAGGGTGAATATGTCTGTTCGGAACATGATTGGTTTCAATATGCGTGTCTCTGTGTGTGTGCATGTTACAATTGTCTAAACGAACTACGGGAAATTTCAAATGGGGAATTCGTGGCAAACTTTAAAACAGCTTGTCCTTTAATTATGCAAAGTAAATTTGGTTAAAATCTCATTAACGAACAATGAACAATTAGATTAGATTTATAATGAAGAATGTTGTGCGAAGTGAGATTGATTTCCAGTTGGAAATCCCCCGTCCGCATCAACACTCGTCTGACGTTAAAGAATAGTTGGGAAAAAATAATAATAAAATAATGGTTAACGAATAGCTGAAATATTTTAAATACTCGCAACGCGCTTTAAATACTGTTGAATAATTAATGTTTCTAGTTGTTTGCGCGTTTAACCCTCGTTGGGTAGTTGGCCTTTAGATGATTGCGAACGCTTGGATGGCTTTCGAATTACACAGTCTTCGTCATTGTATGGTTCTGTGTGTGAAATGTTAACAAAGTTCTAATTAAAACTGCCACCCTTCGCCCCCCGCAGTAGATGGATAACGTTGAGCGTTTTCATTTCAACGCATTCCCAGAACATGAATATACTGCAGACGTTCATTGAAACCGGTGGGATTGATGCAGTGCAAGTGTTAGGGATGGAATAAAATCACGGCCATTACATTTTCGTCCAATTACATCTGTTTAATACTCGTATGATATTTGTATTTATATCCCAAAGATGTATATTTTCCAGATGCAATACGAGAATTGTTAAAAACATACTTTTTATTTTTTCTCGTGTTTCGTAATCAGAAGTGCAAAAGTTGAAAAAATACATTTTATTTATAATGTAATTAGATTTTTGTTTTTCAGTAAAACTTTTCAAATTGACCATTGGCCCTTTTGCATTTTTCGTGACGAGTTATTTAATGTAATCTCCCTAAAAAAATATTTGTGTGCCAGCGCTTTTTTCAAACCTCCGAGCAATTTTCATAAGCGCTTTAGGAAATGATTTTGATCTCTTCTAGTGATGCGATCATATCTCCTCAATCTAAGCATCATCATCGCCGTTTTAGGGCTGGGAATAAAGTCCGGTGAGTACGGTAGAGGAAGGAAGCCTACTTACAGAGCAGTTAATGGCAAAACATAGGATCAAGCATAGGGGTGTGAAACGGATCATTATTGTGGTGCAAAATACATGACTGGTTATTCCACAAGTCAGGGCTTTTTTTTACCCAACAGCACATACTCGTAGTGGTAAATGGTATTATACGTTTGTTTTGGTGCAGATGTTTGAAACATCCTAAAATGTAAACATTCAAGTCAAAGATAGATCCGATCTAAGCATAACTTATGTTAAGAGTGACAGCCTATATAACAGATTCACTTAGACTATACAATAAAACATAAGCTTGCAGGTCGCTAGAGGCATCCCCACACATTCCAGTTCCCTGGATCGTGTTAGGTAGTTCTTAGTCTGAATATTGTGAATATTGAACTGTTCAGTCAGAGATCTCGTTAAGAAATCTGCGGCATTCAGGGCTGTTTTTGAATTCAGAAATATAGTTTCCAAGGACTTGATAGCAGCCTGGCTATCAGAAAAATATTTATACCGACTTTGTTTTTCTGCTATTATTCTACTTTTTTAATAGCTAAGACAGTCTTTTTGCAATGGATAGGATAGGATTTGAAGTTTGACCTTGATCGTACAAATTTCAACTTTGTAGCTCTTACAAGAGACTCAGTGGCCAAGTGGTCAAACATACCTTGGCGTAAAATCACGTCTGGTGAGCATTCGAGATCTGTATGTATATATGCACATCAGTTCTTAAAAGACTTTAACGATTGCCTTTGTCACTGCAGTTTGACCTCAGGCTTGACATTGTATAGTTGTTTTCGAGTCCCTTTTGAGATATGTATGTACATTTACATTTTTAGATTCTTAGCTCTTAAATAACTTTTAAAATTACTGAAATGATGATAAAAATGTGGTTACTGCTATACTGACCACAGAGAATTTAAAATTATTTTTCGCGTTTATATTTGACGACTTCAGTACTTCATATTTAAAAAATTTTAGCTTTTGATCTTACAAAATGCTTCCGAAAGGACTAGCAAAATACTCAAGTTTTTGATAGTGCTGAGAACTGAAAATTAGATAATGTATCGAGTAGCGAAGATTTCTTAAAGAACCGTGCTCACAAACACAAAGGAAATCTCAATGCGGATGATTTCATGCTACATTTTAGTTCGTTATTACCGAATCGAAATGAGTCGTACGCCATAAGTTGGTGTCTGCCTGTTGATCCATTTCTTGATTGAGAATTATGTGAACTATATGGTGTCATTAAGGGGTTAAAATCCAATAAATCTCCAGAACTCGATGGAATCCCTTACGATTTCTACAAATATGCCGCTCACACTTCCTACAAGGGATACTGACTGTATTTAATAAAATATTCCTCTGTGAAAGAATACCGTTATCCTTTAAGGAATCTATTCTAATACCTTTATTTAAAAAAGGTGATGTCAATCTTACGACCAATTACAGAGGCTATTCCTTTTAGACACATTTTGTAAAATCATTAATTCTATACTATTAAATCGAATATCGAACTGGACAGAGAGACAAAACATCTTGAATGAGTCTCAAGCAGGTTTTAGAAAAGAGAATTCAACTAATGACAATATATTCAATTTGTTAAATACTGTAACTCTAAATCTTAAATAAAAACAAAGCCAGTTATGCTTTTTTGTCGACTTTTCATCTGCCTTTGATCTGATTCCCAGAAATAGCTTATTCTACAAACTATCATGTCTTGGTCTATCTACAAAAATTGTGAGAATCTTAAAAGCATTGTATGAAAATAATAGGAGCAAAATATGGGGCGGAAATACGTTTTCAGAATATTTTTCAGTAGAAAGTTTGTAAACTAAGTCCATTACTGTTTTCTCGGATACTGCAGAAGGTTTACAAGTAATGATAAATGCTCTCCAAGAATGTTGTTTGACATGGAGTTTTAAAGTAAATCTCTCAAAATCAAAAGTATTAATTTTCCGCAAAGACCCAAGTGAGGCTGCCAGTTAGAAATGGCAGTGCGAAAATCATAATATCGCAATTGTTAATAGCTATACATTTGCGAAGTAAACTCAACTAAAATTTCCATAAATTACACTTGGTCAAAATATATAAACCATTCTAAAATATCAAAAACAAATAACCTTAAAATTTTTGAATCATGTTTAAAATCTATAATGTTTTATGCAGCTCAAGCCAGGAGATATACAAGCTATGAGGACGTCGAGAAATGATTTCGCTTTTTTATTAAAAAATTGTATATCTGCCTAACAACACACTGTAACGTTTCCAACTTACTGGCCCTATTTCCTCCGGCACTGGCTACCTCGTGGCCCCGGCCGTGCTTAGTCTAGGGGTGATTCTTGTCCATTGGAAATAGGCACGGAAATATTACTATAGAAGAAAATTGTTAAGGCATCTCTTAAAGATAGATAGATATAGTAGTATAATTAATATAGAAGATGTTGATGCTTAATTTACAATAGAAAACTCGGGTGTCGTTGAGCTTCTGTATCTATCACCCTCCCAACCATGCTGATTTCACTCACGTCAGCCCTAATAACTCCTCTAATAGACAACCATCATCTTTCGAGGAAAATAAAGAAAACTTAGAATTCCATTACTGCGACAAACTTTCCGCACTTCGTGTCAAAGGCATAATTATGTATAGTATAAATATCGTTATTCAACGTATAAAACAAAATATATTTATCACCAACAAAATCGAAAATCTAAGACAACCAAAATCCAATATAACACCAAACTATATACTGTACCTTGAAACCGGATGGAGTTCCTTATTTTGATCCAATCTAAAAACACATTATTGTTATATTAATAGAATACTGCAGCTCAACTCTCGAAGGTTACCACGTATTCTTGCAGAGAAGGTTATAGAATTGAACACATCTTGGGCAAAATAATGGAATATGTATTTGTGTCACTTCCTAAAATGTTCTCCTCCCAATAGCAGAACACCTTTATCCACGTATTGGAAAGAGATAATAGATCTATTGAAAACAAAAGAAAAATATAACAGGATACTACCCAGCAAAATTTCTCATTACCAAATAATCCGACGAGTAAGCAAAGTTCGATAATGGTAAGCACTTATTATTTAGCCACTTTTCTCATTATTTTAACATACGGATGACATTGGAGGAAAGTACTTCCCAAAATCATACAATAAAGTAGCATAATAACTACTTATTTGTAGCATAGGCATACCACATAAATATGTACTTATATTTTCACGATTTGGAGTACTTGAATAATGCATTACCAATAAGTTATAAAATAAGTAGTAGATATGTAGAAATTGCCATTTAAAGTGATTTTTTTCATATTGTCGGGTATATTTCTCGAATCAAACAATTTCCGCATGCCAGATTCGAATTTCGGAAACAACGGAAAAACGTATGGGGTTATACGTAAATATTTATGTTAAAAAATAAATAAATCTTGTACAATAACCCACATATTGCCAAAATTGCATTACATATATTAAAATTTGCCAAAATGATTTTAATAACAAAAAATAACTTATTTTTGTTATTATTGGTAAGCCATTATTAATAAGCCGAAAGTAATGCAGCGAATGAGATCTCATTATTTCGTAATGCAGGGAATAATGACAGGTACTTACCTAGATTTTGCTGGGTAATACTTACTACAGAGTTACCTTCCAATATATTGGACCAGAGCCGATGAGGTGAAAGATGTTCGCAATTTCATTTGTGTTGCAAATAGAGCAAATACCATCTGTGTTGTTTCTGAACGCCTTCACAATCATACCTGTAGCGCGTGAAGGTAACTCTGTAGTAAGTATTACCCAGCAAAATCTAGGTAAGTACCTGTCATTATTCCCTGCATTACGAAATAATGAGATCTCATTCGCTGCATTACTCAGAAAAGCCCATTCAGGTTAATATAGGAAAGCCCATTCAGGTTAATATACTCTTAACGCAAACGTAGTACTAAACATATTAAATTACAAGAATTTCTTATCTTTATACAAATATTTAGTTGGAAAACTGTATGTAGTATAACAATTGTATACAAAATGAATTTCATGTTTAACATAAACATGAATCATAAAACTGTATATGTGTTTTTAATAAACTGCACCAAGTGTAGCAACTACATGTATGTATGCACAATGAATTAACTGTATATATGTAATACTAAGCGATAGTACACAATTATTATTAGCTCAAAATTATATGGCTAACAGCATTTTTGCTACGCCAAATATTGATTTAAATCACACTATATATCATAAGCATCACATTGTAAAAATAATAATCTATTAATAAATAAAAAAAATAATACTTTATTTAAAATGGGACAATGCATAGCAATAATAATTTCTGAATTTATTGGCAAAAAATGGGGGAGGGTATTGTACAATCGGCCCCACCCGACTGTAGACTTTCCTTACTTGTTTTTAATTCAATTGAGAGTCTGGAAGTAAGGTTAGATTTGCAAAGTCGAAACAGGTAGTTTTTTGGGAGAGGCGAATCAAAGTTTCAGGGAAATTTTAAATGTGTGTGGAATTATATACATGTAAAATCCGTATGAAAAAATGGGGTAACTCGCGATTTGGATCTAAAAAATCTGACTTTTTGTATTAAATGTGTCCTATCTTTCAAGGGAGCCATCTGAAAAATGTTATGTTGGTCCAAAGTCATGCATTTTTGCAAACAGGGCATTTTTCAAATATTTATTACAAACAAACTATATTTGACACAAACATATTTTTGCCGCTATAATAAAGTTAACAAATCACAACAGTTCGACAAAGTCGAAAAAATCTGAAATTTTCAAAATCTGAAAAATTCGAAAATCTGTAATACGAAAAAAATTAATTTTTTTGCGCATTAGAAGCAAATACGTAAAAACATGTAAAAAACATAAAAACAAAAAAATAAAAATTATACTTTCTTTTAAATCCAAAAATAAGTAAAGTAGTAAACTTTGGCCCAATATCTCAGATATACCTGATTTCCCGATTTTCAATGTTTATTAGAACAAATGTTATTGAATTTTGGCCGATGGATTTTTTTCTTTGTTTTTTCAGCATCTTTTGAAGGAGATTTGGGGAATCATTACACGATCGAACAGCGTAAATACAAAAATAATTTAATTTTTCCGAAACTTTGCGAAAAGTTATGGAAAATATGCTAAAAAGAGCACGTATGTGGGAAGCAGAAAATGGACATCATTTACACACGCTGAAAAAAATCGCTTCTGTAGTACATTGTCCCAAACATATTCGGCTTGAAACATATATGTGTTTAGGGTACACTCTAAACATATAATATTGGGTACACACAAAAAGTATATATTTGGGAAAATGTTATTCTAAACAAATCTTTGTTTACATCCCTGTATGTTTTTATTTCGGACTATCATTTCCTAAACAAATATTTATTTGCACTTAAGAATTCAGAAAATACGTTAATTGTGTTAAATTTTTTATAAATTCAAAGTTATTTTTTAAGACATTTTTGAAGTTCGTAGTAGTATATTGTTCCAAACATATTCTGCTGGAAACACACTTATGTTTAGGGTACAGTCCAAATATATAATATTTGACACTCACAAATATTATATGTTTGGGAGCATGTTGGTGTCAACAAAATTATGTTTTCATCCTTATATTTGTATACCCTCCACCATAGGATGGGGGGTATATTCCTTTTGTCACTCCGTTTGTAACACCTCTAAATATTGATCTGAGACCCCATAAAGTATATATATTCTTAATCGTCGTAAAATTCTACGACGATTTAGCCATGTCCGTCTGTCCGTCCGTCCGTCTGTGGTAATCACGCTACAGTCCGCAATAATAGAGCTAGGTTGATCAAATTTGGTACAAATACTTCTTATAGTTGCAGGTTGTTTGGGATTGCAAATGGGCCATATCGGTCCATATTTAGATACAGCTCCCATATATAGCATCTAACTTGTGATTCCTACTGTTCTCATCTACTATATTTTTTGTGTTTTCGGTGTTATTTTCTTTAGGTTTGAGTTATTTTGTGAGGTCACATGCTATCCATGGTGGAGGGTATATAAGATTCGGCATGGCCGAACTTAACGCTTTTGCTTGTTTTATATGGAAATAATATTTCCGAAACAATGATTAATTTGTATTTAAATCGTATAATTTGGAGTCGTTATCGTATTTTTAACAAATTGTGTAATGATATTTCAATTCCAAAATTTGGCTTATATGGGCGGGACCGCGTCAATTTTCCCGATCCCGCTCATTTTTGGACCAATCACGAAGACTGCCACCAAAAGCATATAAACAAACTCTCTCTAACAAATTGTTCAAGATATCTCAATTACAAAACATGGTTCACATGGACGGGGACACGCCCATAGGTCCGATCCCGCCCATTCTTAGAAAGTCCACGACTGGTGAACCATCTGGGATCCGGTCCAGTCCCAATCATGGAAGATAAGTTTTTTAGTGATTTTTTTACAAAATTCAATGTTTCTAATATTTACAGCTTTCGTTTTTCAAATTCCGCGTATTTACTTCCTTTGGGTTTTTGATAAAAAGCGAAAAGGGGGTTGGTTAACTCACTAAATCTTCTGTAGCTTTTTCATTTTTTCACTAATCTTGTTGGGCGCAAAATGTTCGCATTAAAAAACTAATGTCCTTTAAAACATTAAAATTTTTAACTGTTTGGTAAACAATAACTTGAAAAGAGCAAAATTGCAAAAAATGATAAAATCTTTCCTGGGTTACTTTGGAACTCTGTCATTTCTTGACCATGGTTATTAAAGTCATTTTGTTATCTGTCATGAAAAAAGTGAAATACAGGATCCGTCCTACATTTTTAAAGATATTTACAATTAAGTGATATCATCTTTTTTAAAAACACAAATAACGGATATTTTGGAATATCTCGAAATCTGTTCTACTTTTGACCATTCTGACTTCATATTCGGATTCAGTCCCGAATTTGTTAAAAATTTGTGACACAGTGTAATCACTCCAAATTGGCTTATATGGACGGGGCCACGCCACTTTGTCTAATCATGAACTAATAAAGCCTATGTCACCCGCTAGGCTAATCTGAAGATTCCCTGCAAATTTCATCAAAATAGGTCCAGCCATTTTGGAGTCCGTATGTGACACACACACACATCCACCCACCTACAAACATAAAATTGTATATCTATAGATAATTGAAGCAAAGGTGGTCTAAAGCAGGGATGAATTCCACGAAATTGTTACCTAGGAAGTATCCTAACTTCATATGGTTCAAATCGAATTATGGCGATCGTCATACATATTCTCTACACGGGGCAAAATCGCCTTTTTTGATATGTTTGAATAGAAAGAAAATATATTTGGAACACTAAGTTTTAAATATTATATATTTCTGAGCAAATAAATTTTTTGAAAACCAATAAAATATATTTGGAACTCGTATATTAATATGTTACAACATATAATATTTGCAAACTAAATTTCTCAAATAAAATATGTATTTGAATACAAATAAAATTATTGTTTAGGAATTTTTCCAAATATATTTTATTTAAAAAAGACTCGAAACTTTTGTTGAATTTTTCGAATTTAAATTTTATTTTATTTTTGGTTTGATCCTCCCAGTTATAATACCAAATGCAGCAATAACTTATGTTTTAAACCAATCATTTAAAATTTCTGAGTATTCCAAGCCATCATTGGTTGTCAATCCTCCAAGTATGTATTTCGATCCAAGATTATTTGATTTCAATTATTATTATTTTTTATATTTAAGACGTTAAAATTTTTGAAAAAATTAACTTTGAATTACTGAAAAATTTAACACAGTTTAGATATTTTCTGAATACTTAAATGAAAATAAATATTTGGTTCGGAAAAAATAGTCCAAAATAAACACATTGGGATGTAAACAAAGATTTGTTTAGAACAGCATCTTCCCAAATATATAATTTTTGTGTGTACCAAATATTATATGTTTAGAGTGTATCCTAAAGATATACATATATGTTTCAAGCCGAATATGTTTGGGACAATATACTACAGAAGCGATTTTTTTCAGCGTGTATGGATTCTCTATTCTCTATGGATGTGAATGGTGGAATGCAGCAAACCCGATTATGACATTACCAAAATGGCCATAGAGGGGAATTCGCAAGGAAGTAGAAGACCGGGCGACCAGCTCACACATGGCGCCGTCAGATAAAGAAAGAAAATACTATACAAAACAGGACTTGGAGTCAACTTAAAAGATTAGCATTAGATAGATCTAAGCGGAAAGAATATGTAATGACCTTATGGTCCCTATAGGATCGAAACGAAATAATAATAATAATATGTGTGCTTATTCTGCGTTAATTCGAAGGTGTAGTGTATCATATAGTCGGCTCCGCCCGAGTTTTGCCTTTCCTTACTGGTTTTAGTATAAATATTAAATTATTAAATAATGCACCTGTATTAGAAGAAATTTTGGTTTTTGAGAAGTGACACACATTGTAAAGAAAAAATTCTTCCGAAATAGACTGTTGTACATTGCTGTAGTACAATAATTTCTTTAAATTTTAGTATATGAGAAGCACATATCGCTCACTTACTTCAAGAGTGTCATAACCCAAAATTGAAAATTGTCAGGATGTGTAACTTTATGTCCGTATAAAAAAATAAATAAGATGAAATAAGACTTTTGACAAAGGTGGAATAATCCGAAATATGATTGTTTACTTATAAAATAAATTTCGTCGAGATAAATTTATGGATATTTGCAAAATTAGCATTTCTGTAAGGCAACCTCAAAAATTTTAAATTTTAAATTTAAAGTTATGACAGTCATGAAGTGAGTGAGCGATATTATTTATTTAAGATTTCACTGCTTACTCGTATAATGACGATGAATCAATCAATTTAATAACAATTTGTAAGAATATACTCTTTTTATTGTTAACCTATTCTGACACCTAATAAAATCATTGGTACTCGTATATTTGTACATACGAGTATATTCCAGAACTGGAGTGCGTATAAATTATGTGAATTGTTTGACTCTCATACGCACAGGGTCCTCAAGCTGATCAATGACAATACGTCAAACTGGTAACACGATATAACACCCACATGCCGACATACCCACAAATGGAATCTCATGTGCAACTAATGGAAACATTTGCGGATGGCGGAGGTAGAGTGGTCGTGATGGCAGTGGTGGTGTTGTTGATGGTGTTGTTTGGCTGTGAGTAGCATCCTACCTGTTCTAACTACTACTGCTACTCAGTAGAGTAGTTAGGCATTAATCAATACATCCTGTGTTAGAAATTTGTCTGTTGCAATTTGCATAATTACTGCTCATCTTTATAACATTTCTTGGCAATCGAACAGTTCGATTAACTTGCATTTTAATTAAAACGATTGCTTCATAAAATTGCATGTCTCTACTTACTGTGCCGAACAAGATGCAGAAATGCAAAATATACAAATTTGCATTTTCCATTTTCCTGGAAGCAAGCGAAGATGCTTGTGCTAAAACGCTTTGTCATAATTAAAAGATACAGTCTGGTTTAAGGACTTTTCCTTATCGTATAAAATCGTATAACATTATTTGTAGAATTTTATGATGCCATAATGTACTTGGGTAATTTTTCGCAGAGTTTATATATGGATTCCTCAACAAAACAATGAATACTGCAATTAAACCCCTTCCCGATTTTTACAACACATAAACAAAGGCTACATTTGAACATACATTTCAATGTCTAAAAATTTAAAATTAATAATTCAGACATTTTAACATAAAATCTATTTTAAATTGTATTACAACAAAATATATTTCCAAACTATTTTTATACCCTTCACCATAGGAAAAAATATTAAATTTGTCAATCCGTTTGCAACACCTTGAAATATTGATCTGCGACTCGATACAGTAAATATATTCTTGATCGTCGTGGAATTATTTGCGGTTTAGCCATGTCCAACTCTCTTCTCGTCCACTCTTCTTGACGCTTCTCTATGGTCTCACACACGCATTTATCTGACCAAAAGCCAAATTTTTAATATGGTCCAAACGACTTTTTGCCAGCACAATAAAATATGTAATAGACACTCTAAATGCAAGAAAAATGTATAGGTAATTTTGGAAGCAGTTGTTTTAACGAGTGAAATAATTTAAATTTCAGAAATTTGATTTCAAAGAAGTAAATTCAAAATATGCAGGAAGAGGGAATGGAAGTTTGTGATGAGAGCAATAATACAAAATTTTAAAGGGGATGCTTATGAATAAAAACGAATATTTATTAAATATAGTTAGATTTCCAACCTTGTTCATCAAAACAACAAAAGCGAATTTATTTTATTTACTCTTATTACCTAAGAGTGTCGTATTTTCAGGGATGTGTCATAAACAAAAAACATATTTCCCAAAAAGCGACGTATACAATAAAATGTAATTTTTTTCTTGGAGATAAAAATAGCTATAACTCTGAAAATTCCTTCCTCATGATGACTATCCGTATTAGTGCTGGTAGTTCTGCATCGAATAGTGTAGATGCAGAACTACCAGCACTACGTCTGACAAAAATATTGGACAACTTTTTTCACGCCTCTTTATTTATATAAACAGTTGAAAATGAAAAGTCGATTTCCCCCAAAAATAAAATTGTTGGAGATACGTGAAGATAACTTCTGAACGACGAAACGAGGTGGTTGTCAGGAATCATCACACATTTTTCTGACACTTTGAGGAAATCTGTAATTGTTTTTAATATTCTGAAAAGATTACAATTAGGGAATACTAGGCCGAAATGCATTTATAATCAAAAATATGAAAAACTAGATATTCAATTTATTATTTGTTTTTAACTTTTTTAATTTTTAATAAAAAAGGACGAAAATTAACCTTAAGAAAAAGGAAAATTTTTACTTTATACAAAAAATCCGAGGAAAAATTAAAAACGTATATGTTCATTTGTCTTTACGATGTTCTCATCGAAGGGTATCATTTAGTAATGCAATTATCCTCCCCAAAAATGTGTAATTGTTTACAACAGTTTTTTTCTTTAGTTTTGGATTTGTTATTATCAAATTTTTACATGTTTCACTACATGGGGGCTCATAATAAGTATTAGCCCCGGGGCGCCAGACCCCTTAGATCAGGCCCTGCCCGTCCGTCTGTCAGTCTGCCTGATGTACGATAACTCTCGAAAGCAGTACCCGACTGGCTTCAAATTAAGTATGTGTATCTTTTTCTATCTCAGGCTAAGTTCGAAGATGGGTCATATTAATCCACTCCTTCGAGTACCTCCCCCACAAAGGGTTAACATTTTGTGAAATATTGATTCTTTAATAACTTGTGTCTAGAACGTTGTGGCAGCATAGTCGTGGCAGCAATGTCGTGGCATATGTGGATGACATGGCAATCGCATTAACTGACAAATTCCTCGACGTCCTCAGAGACAAAAAGAGCTAGTCTTTTCTGAATGTGAAAAATATCTAGGAACAATACTAGATAGGAAACTGTTATTCAGACTTAATGTTCTGGAACATGTAAGGAAAGCCAGCGTCTCATTATATTCCTGCAGGAAAACTGTAGCCCCCCCCTTAAATCGTCCATTGGATATAGATAGCAGTGGTTCGCCCAATACTGTCGTACGGCACTGTGGTGTGGTGGAACTATCCATTACAAAACAGTTACCATTTTATATAGGCATTACCTTGTAGAAACTGTGGTGATGAGGATAGCATTGCACATTGAGCATCTGCTTTGTCACTCATTAAGTAAACGACATCTGGGTATAGTGGGGTCGGCCTTTCTAGGAATTCTGACAGATCTTTCCAGTACCGATATTCGTACAATTGATAACTTTGTTTACCAAACAGGTTGGTTTCGATGAGGGGCATCTGTACCCGTGATAACACTAGGGACCTACATTGGTCTAACCTTAACCAACAAATCTACAATCAAGTGAAATATTGTCTTTATTGCCACTTTCCTTTTGGTACCTACCACAAAAATGTACAATTTGGCACAAAAAGGTTAAAGGCTTATATATATATAATATAACTATGTATAATTGTATTGGATGCAAATCATTGAAATGTTGTGCAGTAGAGTGTGGTCGCAAAAAAAAGTTGCACCGGTCACCCCCTAGATTTGAAGATTATCTAGAGACAATTCCGGGGAAACAAAAAATTTTTTTTTCTGTGCACCCTACATGACGCCCTTTTAATTTTATTATCCTGCGTTGCCATTTGATGTCCGATCGTAACGGGACGCATATCGTTGTTTGAGTTTTAGCAAGGGCTACATTTCGTCCATATGTCACTTTTGACTCCGAAGTCAAATTCGATAAGTGACCTCTGTCATCTCGTTTTCTACCCCCCTATGTCGGGAATATTTTGAAACGCCAATAAAGGTCTTCATAAATAATGAAACATTTGCTTTTAAAGTACCCACTTTTATTCATAAACAAAAAAGTTATACTAGTTTTGAAATTACAAAATACATGCAGAGATCAAATTACACAGTCTACTTTTGACGTCGATTTTTGCCTCTCTCACACACATACACACAGATATACCCCATTCACATCCCTTATGACGGTTCGGTTCAATACGAACGAATTAAATTTGAGAGCTTCGTCACCAAATGTTAAAGTGTTCTAAGGAACGAAATCAGAATAAAATCACTGTTTTCCCATGCACCCTACACGACACCAAAATAGTAGTAATTTTGTCACTGTGTGCTTATTTAACGTATGATACGTCGTTGATGATATCTTCACAATGACTACACTTCTTCCCTATGTCAGTCAGTAATCCGAGTCCAATTTTTACTAGTGACTTATCCGATTTTCTACCTCTGTAAAGTAAAGAACTTTGAAATAAATATTTTTTCTTTTACGATTTTTATTTTTATTCATAAATATATACTCGTATATTAAATTTACAGTCCAAGAAAAAACTTGAAACGTATGTCCAAAATTAAGAGCACAATTATTTTCGTTGCTGGTAATTTCGGAAGATCGAAGTTAATGGACAAGATACAACAATCAAGGTAATACAGTTGTAATGCTGTTTTGCATCTCTTTCTCTCTTTGTATTAGATTATCAGACTTATCTTAAAGTTGCACTTTCTGTAATTGAATTTTAGAAGCTTATGTTAGCTTTAACACTATATTAATTAATTTTAATTTAATTTTACGTGCCATTCTCAAAATAAGAATTTTTTGTGCTGATTGTTAATAAATCAGCAGTAAGGATATGTGAAAAGCGGATTGGGTATATATTTTCCAAAATAAGAAGGCGGGAGCGTTATAGTAAACTGGATTTACGTCAGTATTATCTTCAATGCCATACATACCATTAATAATAATAAAAATATTATGAATGCAAATATAAATCGTGAAAGGAAAATTATTTATTTTCAAATGACGTTACTTGTTGCAAAATAAATACCATTTACATGGGCAGAAAATCGGATAACTGAAGTCACTAGTAACTGCATTTGTTTAAGTGCAGTCTCGCAAATTTAGTTCGTTCGTACTAAACCGAACTCATAGTGGATGTGCATTTTTGGATACGGGGTTTACTTGTGTGTGTGAAAGAGAGAGAGAGACAGAAAACGACGTCAAAAGTAGATAGTGTAATTTGATATCTGCATATATTATGTAATTTTAAAACTATTATAACTTGTTTGTTTATGAATAATAGTGGGTACTTTAAAAGCAAAAGTTTCATTATTTTTAAAGACCTTTATTAGCGTTTCAAAATATTCCCCACTTAGGGGGGTAGAAAACGAGATGACAGAGGTCACTTATCGAATTTGACTTCGGAACCAAAAGTGACATATGGACGAAATATAGCCCTTGCCAAAACTCGAACAACAATATGCATCCCGTTACGATCGGACATCAAATGGCAACGCAGCATAATAAAACTAAAAGGGCGTCATGTAGGGTGCACAGAAAAAAAATTTTTTTGTTGCCCCGGAATTGTCTCTAGATCATCTTCAAAACTAGGGGGTGACTGGCGCAACAATTTTTTTTTGTATGGGGACCGACCCTTACTATTGTGCAGAGTAATGCTGTTATAGTGTAAGGCTCAAAAAGATAATGGCTTATAACTTTGATCATAGTATGTACATATACATTTTCGTGCAGTATAATACTTTTGCAGTACCTACAGGCCCATGAAAAATGGGCGTTATTGTCACTCCCCTTATGATACTCGTACATCCCACTCATATGGTGCATTTTGCACAAAATGTTTTTCACCCTTTTGATTCCTCTCAAGCAAAAATCACAGTTCAGATTTAGATATAACCGCCATGTAATATCTCCGATATGGCATTTAAGCGGTATAGAGATCGTAGCATACATCTGAGCTTTACCAAATTTAAAACAAAAAATATCGTTTGTCAAAGAATTAATATTGTCAAATTCGATAGAAATCGTTTCAGATTTAGATATAGCCCCCCCACAAAGGGTCCTTCCGATTAGGTATCATCCTATAACTATAAAATTTAGCAGAGAGGAGTTATATGAGTATCTCAATGTTCTAAAATATAATAGTATGGAAAGCAGCAAATTTAAATGGAAGTGTTTCAGATATACGAGTATATATGTCGCTCATTTAGAAAAAGAACGTCACATCTCAAAATATATTTTTTTTGAGGTGGTCATACTATAGTGTCCTACATTTAAATATGTACAAGCTAATCCAAGATAGTGCTGATTCCTGAGGAAGACAACAATATTTGGCGCATTTTAGAAGTTAAGTCATCCCATTATATCAAAAAGTTATTTTTGTAAAGAACTTTTAAATCACACTTTAGTGAAAATCATAACTCAAAATATGACGTTCTTTTTCTAAATGAGCGATGTGTACTTATAATGCTCTAATAAAGTGGTGTAGGGTATCGTTTACGTGGCTGTGGAGTCGACCCAGAATTACTCGACTCCGACTCCCGGAGTCAGGTTTTAAAATGATTCGACCCCGAGTTCGACTCCGGCAGTTAAATAACAGAAACTTCTGAAAGTATATTTCTATTAAGACTGAGTTAATTTTATTGAAAATAAGGTACAGCTTTGTTAAAAAGCAAAAAAAAAAATACAAAAACAGTAAGTAGACTATACCAGTAATTAAATAAAATGTTATTATTTATTTATTCACGCTTTCCTTGCAACTTATAATTCTTTCAACGTGGAATCACAAATGATGAAATTTTTAACAATCACTGCCTCTGTTTTAATATAACGCATTTTTTTGGAAATTACATGCAACCAGTTTGTTCGTGTGTTACTATACCCTACACTTAACTATGGTAAGGGGATTATAAGTATGCTTTCATCTTGCTAAATTGGTCACATATACGTATAATCAGAGCTGTTCAAAAACAGCCGGTACATAAAAAGTCGACTTTATAGTTATTTTGGACATACAAAAATCTTTGGTTAATAGCTTCGGTTGTTTTATTCTTCTTTCGTAAAAAATGTTTTCTAAAAAAATGAGTGCAAAAGTTCTATCACATTGTTTATTCTGATAGACGGACGGGCAGAGATGCATGATTCAATTGAATCAGCTGATCATTCTGAGTTTATCAGCATACTTTAAGCTCTAGTTGCAATAATTTTAGGTGGTGCAAACATGTAATACTCGTAAATACGCTGTACCACATTGTCATTATCGAGTGTTAAATATCTTTAGCCAGAAACTGTGAAAATGACAGTAAGTAATGATATAATATGTAAATGTATCTAAATGAATGTTGAAAGACTCATATGGAAATCGTTGACCGAAAGAAAAAGTTAAAAATTTATTCACTAATTTCTTAAATTACCTTTTCACTTATTAAAGCTTTGGCCATGAAAATCTTGGATACAATTACAATTTTCTTCGAACTTTCCTATTCTTGGCACACAAAAGCATCTTCGCAAAATTTTTAATTGAAGTAATTCTCGATGGATGGCCTTTACGAAACGGAAAAGGTGAAAGGCCAATAGCAGCAAACAACAAACCCGCACAGAACTTGCAGCGAATACTTTTTAAATTCATTTATATAAATTGCAGACGCACACAAGTGAAGCAACAAACGCTGAAGAATGATCCAATGACTGTTCAAGTAGTGAAAACAAAGTGTCCAGCCAGAAAAATGCAATGATGAGTTTGTGTGTATGTAAATGAAATTGAGCTTCTTAGCATTTTACAGTAGAAGACTTTTTGCAAAAACTAATGCATTAATTGTACCCTCCAACATAGGATGGGGGTATATTTATTTTGTCACTCCGTTTGTAACACCTCTAAATATTGATCTGAGACCCCATTAAAATGATTTAGCCATGTCCGTCCGTTGTAATCACGCTACAGGCTACAATAATTGAGCTAGATGGTTGAAATTCGGTATAGATACTTCTTTTAGCTGCAGGTAACTTGGGATTGAAAATGCGCAATACCGGTCCATTTTTATATCAAAACCAGTAAGGAAAGGCTAAAGTCGGGCGGGCCGACTATATAATACCCTACACCACTCTCGTAATATTGAATAACTCTGATATATAAATTTTGTAATTCATGTATAAATTGTTTACATAAATTTACTTTTGTGGTGTAGGGTATAAAAACGATTGGATCTAAAGAGCAAAATCGGACGAAAGATATATATGGGAGCTATAGCTAAATCTTAACCGATTTTCTTCAAATTCAGCAATGTTGGTTCATGGATCAAGAAACTCTACCATTCTAAATTTCAAAACGATCGGATGTAAAATACAGCTTCTATAGGACTAAAGGGCCAAATCGGACGAAACATATATATGGGAGCTATAGCTAAATCTTAACCGATTTTCTTCAAATTCGGCAATGTTGGTTCATGGATCAAGAAACTCTACCATTCTAAATTTCAAAACGATTGGATGTAAAATACAGCTTCTATAGGACTAAAGGGCCAAATCGGACGAAAGATATATATGGGAGCTATATCTAAATCTGAACCGATTTCAACCAAATTCAATAGCGATCTTAACAGCCGCGAAATACTCTATACTGCAAAATTTCAGAACGATCGGAGTGAAATTGCGACCTGTAGTCGACGAACAACTTTACATGGACAGACGGAAGGACGGACGGACGGACGGACATCGTTAAATCGACTCAGCTAGTGATTCTGAGTCGATCGGTATACTTTAAGGTGGGTCTAGCTGTGTTATTTTCAGGTGTTACAAACATCTGCCGTGAAACAAACTTATAATACCCTGTACCACAGTGTGGTGTAGGGTATAAATATATTTACGAGTAGTCCATTTTTTTGATATATGTATAGCATCTCCACGATTTGACTTCCTAACGTCACAGAGACCACAAATGGTCGGATGAAAGCTATATTGGCCATATCCCATTTTTGTGTTTCTATCGGAATCTGCAATCATTTTTTCCCTATCTTGGAAAATCGATTTAACTCTGATTTACGGGAAATAATTTTGATATTTTTTTCTATGTCTCCATTTCTCTATCGCCCTATATTTTGTATCACAATATGTAAATTACTCACGTAAATTGTATTTGTCTGCTTTTCAGTTGCCATCAGTACAAAATGTACTTAGTTAAAAAACTTATGACGTCTTTGGAGCCTTTCTTTAATTTTATGACAATTTTTTTTTTCAGTGTAGACGCTAGAAATATTTATTTGTTTTCGTTGTTAAAATTACATGGAAATATAGTCCTTTTGTAGGCAGAACATTTTTATTTTTTACATTAAGTTTATTATAACTTGTAAAAGTCGCGAGGCGTCGCTTCGAATTTTTTTTTAGAATTTTCGTTGTGATTTTTTGTGATATTCTGTAAAGATTTCACCTGCGCTTTCGGTGCATTTTGGGCGCTATATCGTATTTTAAAATTTAAGTGAGTTGACTTGCTAAATTAGCTACAGCTTTTTAAATTATGCATCAATTTTCTTAGGAATAGTCTTATTTTATTCATGACCGATCAGACTACGATAAAATAATTAACAAATTTATTTATGGTTGTGCTTTTTCCGATATTTTTATGTCTCTTTTAGTGAAAAATTATGAAAATTTTAAAAATAAAAAAAATTGAAAAAATTATCGCTATATATAAAGGGTACTTTATTTGCCTTCATTCCAAATTTCATCAAAATCCAAGCATTTTTGTAGTTTTTGCAGTATTTTGGCCACAATTTTCCATTTCCGTCCATAGTGCGACGTATGGAACAAAATATCATTAAGCAGACGAAATGTCAACTGATCTGGATGAAAATTGGTAACTGGGGTTTATTTATAACCGGAATCCACAAAAACCTCAAATTTCAACGAATTGGGCTGATTTTTGATATAATTAGTTTGTTTGTTCCCGTGACCATTCACCTTCAATCCCTGGTGGAGGGTATATAAGATTCGGCATGGCCGAACCTACTCCTTCTTTATTTGTTTTATATTATGAACCAGCGTTTAAATACCTGGCGTTGTCCGGGTTGTCTTATAACACAGTGATCCAGACTTGAAGATATTCTAATAAAAACTACGATTACACATCAAATCAGTACAATTTTGAGGCTATGAAACAGTACAATTCTAGTATGAAAGTCCTTAGGTCTGACTACCACAAAAATGAACTTTGTAATATTTCTTTGTAGAAGTTAGTCGTATATATTTATTTGCTGTAGGATTCAAAGCCGACTTGTCACAGAATAACAATTTTAAATTTTCCAATTTTAGTATATTATTTTATCAGGTCTGGTCGGTGCGGCAAGAAAACCACAAATTTAGGCAATTGTAATAGATGTTTTTGGTTCTCAAATACTTTTGTCGGTTTGACTACATAACGCAGAAAAGGTAGGATGCACTTTGTTCAAGTTATATGAAAATATTTGCCAAAATATTGCAAAACACCGCGTTGAGTAACGCAGAAATCAATATATTTAAATAACTTCAAAATATTTGCAAAAACATTGCAAAAATCGCGAAATTAAATTTTTTTGAACAACAACCTCTACACCACGGCCAGCTTCCGATTTCTATTAGCATTGATCTGAGACCCCATAAAGTATATATATTCTTAATTAATCGTCTTAAAATTCTAAGACGATTTTGCCATGTCCGTCTATCCGTCCGTCCGTCTGTTGTAATCACGCTACATTCTATAATACTTGAGCTAGGTGGCTGAAATTTGGTATAGATACTTCTTATATCTGCAGGTAACTTGGGATTGACAATGGGCTATATCGGTCCACATTTTGATATAGGCCCCATGTTTAGCATCTGTTCGATTTGACTTCTTAACGCCATAGAGACCACAAATGTCAACTGATCGGGCTGAAAATTGGTATCTGGGTTAATTTATACCCGCACCCTCACAAGAACAACGGTAGCCATAGGTCCATGTTTTGATATAGCCCCCAAACAAAGGCCCCTCTAGATTTTACTTTTTAACGCTACAAAAACCACAAATTTCAACGAATCGGGCTGAAATTTCGTAATATGACTTTATTTGTGCCTGAAACCATTCACATGCTATCCATGGTGGAGGGTATATAAGATTCGCCCAGGCCGAACTTAACGCTTTTACTAGTTTGTCTTCACATTGTATCTACGAACACTCGCGTTCTTTTCAACGTATGTAAGGTTTTTATACAGAATCGCGACAAAATCTTATTTTGTTTAGCTGCCCACACTTCGTATTGCAAAATTTCTGCGATTATAAAAAATAGACAATTGTCGATGAAAAATAAGGGCTATATTTCGGAACTTCGCGTACAATGGATCATATTCAAATTTTTTTGTTTGTAGCACATAGTAGCAATAGGTTTTTTTTTAGGTTTAGGTTAGGGTGGCAGCCGTATTTTTTTTACAAGCTCACATAGACCAGTTTAGGTCCCTAGTGTTACCACGAGCTGAAATGCCCCTCATCGAAACCAACCTGTTTGATATATAAATTTATCGATAGTACGAATATCAGTACTGGAAAGATCTGTTAGGCTGCCTAAAAAGGCCGACCCCAGTATATCCAGTCGTCGTTTACTCAAAGCGGGACAGTCGCAAAGCAAGTGCTCAATGCTCTCCACTTCTTCCTCATCTCCACAGCTTCGGCAGAAGTCATTGGACTCAATACCCAATCTTTTGGCGTGTTCGCCGATCAAGCAGTGTCCCGTCAGAACCTGTACTAACGTAGACAATCGTTTCCTCTCTAGTGCGAGGAGATATTTTGACCTTCTCAGGTCATACCTTGGCCAGATTTGTCTAGCTACCCTGCAGGTGCCGATTTCTGTCCATCTATCGTTGGACTGCCTGATTGCCTCTTGCCAAAGCTTGCACGTGGATAGTGGCGCACCAATATATGCAAATTCTTCGAGAATTTGTAATGTCGTCCCTTTCCTAGCAAGTTCATCGGCTTTGCAGTTCCCCGGGATATCCCTATGCCCAGGCACCCATATGAGGTGTATATTAAACTGCTCAGCCATCTCGTTAAGAGATCTGCGGAAGTCGAGGGCTGTTTGTGAATTTAGGGATGTTGCCTCCAGAGAATTGATGGCAGCCTGGCTGTCCGAGTAAATGACAACGCCATTGTTGGTTACTATGTTGCGACTCAGCCACTTGGCGACTTCCCATATTGCCATTATTTCGGCTTGATAGACACTGCAGGTATCTGGTAGTCTGTGAGCTATATCCAGACTAAGTTCTTCACAGTGTACTCCGAAGCCAACCTTTTCATCAAGCTTCGAACCATCCGTGTAAAAGTGGAGATGGTTTATATTACCTGGTATTCTGCCGACCCATTCATCTCTGGCGGGAATCATAGTGATGTAATTTCTCTCGAAGGTGTACATAGTAGCAATATGTGACAATGTGACAATAAAACAGTTTTTTTGTCTCCTGAAAAATTGGATTTTTTAATATAGTCATTAATTAATTGATACTTAGGTCCTAAGTGAACTTTGGAAGTTGAAAAGAGTTTTGGTCACTACTGCACTGGCCACAGTTTAAATCGTGTGAATGGCATATTGTAGTCACGTCCTGTATGTGTGAAAATTTTCAGATTATTACTTTTACATGGGGCCAGTGGTCGAGAGAGAAACAAATGCTTAATATTTCGAATTTCGATGTTATTTGTGAACACTTGATGGAAATCATATAACATAATTCAAAATCTGATCACGTGCATACATATTGACAACACCCAAACATAAGCGAATTGTTTGTTAAATATTACCATTGTAATTGCATAGCGATAAATTTCGAAAAGACAACATTTTTTTGGTCGCGGGTTTTGTGACATGCTTGTCCTCAGGCCGGACAATGCATATCTTTGAAGATCGGTATATGCGCATATACATATGTGTAGGGCCATAGCTCTGTATGGGATTTTTAAAGTATTGAAAGAATCAAACAAATTTTAAAGAATTTTTAAATCCAGTGACAAAATGAAAATTGCTTTGGTCACTACTAAACTGACCACAAAAAAACCAAAAAACGACTATGTGGATAGTCAGTAGGTTATACAACACTCGAGTGTATACATAAGCTCTTTCTACTCTACCTCTTATGAGGGACGCAACGGTCAAGCGGTCAAAAGAATTGACCGAATTGACAATGTTAGATATATTACAACAGTAAGTGGTGAGCGGTATATTTTGAAAAGGCTTTAGAAATTTTAAGACGCTCAAATAGTTGTTTTCGCATCTCCTTTGAGGTCAGCATATACATTTTTAAATTATAAGCTCTTAAGGAACTTTTAAAGGCAGTGAGCTAATGAAAATTGTTTTTGGTCACTGCTGCACTGACCACAATGTGAAAATTATTTTTTCGCGAATATATTTGACGTGAATAGTACTTCATATTTACAAAGTTTAACATTGTGTACCTATTCAGAGGCTTCTGAAAGGACAAAAACAAAAACAATTTCATACCGCTAGAACTGACCACTGGCAAAAAATGAAAACACTCCTGTCTATGCATGTACAAAATTTCAGCTATCTAGCTCTAACAGGAGCCTCAGGGGTCAAGTGGTCGAAAAACACTTGACGGAAAATCAAAAATCGATCTGTTCACCAAGTTTCAAGAAAGTCGGTTCAGCTGCTAAGGCGTGATGCGGCAACAGACAAACAAACAAAAGATTTTATAATATTATAATAGGATTATGTATTTTTATACCCTCCACCATAGGACGGGGGGTATATTCATTTTGTCACTCCGTTTGTAACACCTCTAAATATTGACCTGAGACCCCATAAAGTATATATATTCTTAATCGTAGTAAAATTCTAAGACGATTTAGCCACTAGGAAAATGTTCAATCGTTTCGATGTTTTCCCTGCATGCCCTGCACTCGTCGTTTTCTGCTAGTCCTATGCGGCATGACCGAACTTAACGCCTTTACTTGTTTTAAGTATATCCCTGCAATTCTTCCTTTATTTTTGGTGGCTGCAGTCATTTTTCGTGAGGGCCGCCTCATAAATCATTTGGATTTCTACGAGTTGGACGTTTAATATAGTCTTTAGTGTTGTAGTTGATGTGTGTCCGACCATGCAATTTTTGGGCCATCTATTAGATTTGTGTTTTATTCTACTTATCCATTGATATCCACCATACAGCAGAAGGGCAGGTTGGTAATAGTCTGAAAATAATAGTCGCGTAAATTACTACAACAGTTTTATGAGAAATAAACAGTTTTCATCTAACGAAATTTGTTAATACTCTTGCAAAGTGATTTTTGCCCCTTCTGCATTTCTAGTGACGATATGCCCATTGTGCGTCGTAGACCAAAGGTAAACAAATTTTTAATTTGTTGTCTAAAATTCCGAAGGGTATTTGGCGTATTGTTGTGTTGTTGCTGATTTGTTTCTGTGCGAGTGGGGAAACATGTTAAAACAGAAATTACAAAGTCCGAGTTTGCTCATGTAACCGGGCAAGTTTGGCTACGACAAGAGACAGCAAAAACCATTGTCGTGGGTCATGTTATTATCAATGACGTCGTCGCTGGCTGGGCTGCTGATGACGACTATGAATGATGATACTGATGACAGCACAAATGATAATGCCTTGCAGGTTACATTAGAGTGATACTTATTTTTCAATTTCGAATTACCTTTATAGGTCGAATTATCTTTCATAAACCATCCTCATAGCTTTACCTACTAACAGAATATAGAAAATACAATATTTTACAAATTTTCATATTTTGAATGTAATAGCAAAACTCCTATGCGCAGAAAATATGCAGATTGAATAGCTGCGATACAATTTTCAATGCACACAAATATTGGAATATATATTCTACGGTGGGGTGGTAACAGTAGACCGCTTCAATGTAGTGCATCCTGGGTAACTCTTAATGGCGTACCAATTAGTGGTTCTTCTTACAGCGTATACACTGGGTAGCTTATAAATAAGCAGTCGCGGACAGCTCAGAGGCCTTAAGAGGAGGATATCAGAGAAGATTTCGGTTACGCTGATTCTTCAACTAATGATATTCAAGGTGACATGGAGAGCAATTGGTGCTATAAAATAACCAATAGCAAACGTTCACGTGCCACAAAGTCTGATGGCAGCCCAATCAGTAAGCCATCTTAAATATAACGATTAACGAAACAATTACGACGAATAACAATCAGTCTGACCAACCTTTGGAATGAAACTAAGGATATGATTTGGAACCTGGAACATCCGTACCCTTTTATAACAACCCAGGCTAGCTGAAGTCTGCAGAGAAAGCTCTGCTTACAACATCCATGTTCTCGGATTACCAAAGACGAGATGGCCGGATTCAAGAGAACTGAATATAAACGGGCTCACCTTCTAATACTCCGGAAAACTGCTAAACTGCATCCGAGAAGGGGTGTTGTCGGCTTCATGTTATGCTCCTGAACTGCACACAAAATAAGAATTTTATGAACAACTAGACAGAGGTGATATTCTTCTCTTAATTGGCAATATTCTTCTCTTAATGGTCGACTTTAACTCACAAATTGGCATCGACAATACAAGCCGTGGTGGCATATTTGCAATCACGAATCTGCTAGAATGACCGAAAACGGAACTCTTCTTAGTGGTTTATGTACATCAAGCAATCTTACCATAGTTGGTTCACTGTTTCCGCATAAGGAAATACCCAAGACGAAATGGTTCTCTCCGGACCGCCAGTAGAAAATGGCGCGGCTCGCTGCTGAATGTGAGAAATAACCAGTAAAAGCGTTAAGTTCGGCCATGCCGAATCTTATATAACCTACGCCATGGATCGTATGTGGATGGTTTCGGATCCAAATAAACTCATTATACCAAATTTCAGCCCAATTCGTTAAAATTTGAGGTATTTGTGGCGTTAAGAAGTCAAATCTAGAGGGACCTTTGTATGGGGGCTATATCAAAAAAGATAAAATACTTGGGAGTAATCTTTGATCAGAACTGTACTGGAAAGATCATATTGAAGAAAGGGTTACAAAGGTCCATAGATGCTGGTCGTTGTGCAGAAGAGCTATAGGTTCAAAATTGGGACTACGTCCAAATATGACACACTGGCTTTACATGAGCGTGATTAGACCAATAATAACCTACGCCTCTGTAGTGTGGTGGACATCAATGGACAAAAAGTACAACGTAAAACCATTGCAAGAAGTGCAACGTATGTGCTGTCTAGGCATAAGCGGGGCAATTAGAACCGCACCAACAAGAGCGTTGGAGACTATACTGCACATCCAACCAATAGATATCCGTATAAAGTATGAGGCAGCCCTCACAGCAAGACGTCTACAAGTGATGGGTGAATGGATAAATCGAGACCACAAGTCGTACCATCAGAAGATATTACAATCACTGGTCGGTCATATTCAAACAACGGAAATCTCCGACCGCATTCCTGAAGTGCGGCTTACAGCTACCTGTGATTCGTTCGTGCCAGGCAGACGCTCCTGGGAAAACGGAACACTAGCTCATGCGCCAGTGGGAACCAGCTGCTACACTGATGGGTCCAGGCTAGGAGGAAGGACGGGTCTGAGACTTTTTATTGATGAAACAGAAGTCGAACTTTACTTCCGCCTCCAAGACCATAACACAGTATTTCAAGCAGAAGTTCGAGCAATGACGGAGTGTGTTAACTGGCTCAGTAATACCACAAAGCCTAAATATGCCAACATATTCACGGATAGCCAAATGGCGATCAAAGCAATAACATCGGAAAAGGTCAAATCCAGAACAGTGTTAGACTGTAAAAGAACTGCGTATTTTCTGGGTACCGGGACACAACGGAGTGATTGGAAATGAACGAGCAAACAGCTTGGCTTCAAAGGGCAGAGAACTTCGAGTAATAAACTTGGAAAATTGGAAACCTTTCGAAGCCACGAAGGATGAGTTGAAGCACTGGGCAGTGATGGCTCACAAAACTGTGTGGAATAGAGCAACTGCAAAGATACTGTGGGGTGACCCAAATGAGAAGAAAACCAGAAGTTTTCTGAAACTAAACAAGATCGAGATTAGTTGTTATGATGATAAGTTAAGATGATGAGTGTTCTAACGAGACACTCAAGCTTACAGGCACATCTTCATCGCATAGGACTACCAGAAAACGACGAGTGCAGGGCATGCAGGGAAAACATCGGAACGATAGAACATTTTCTGTGTCACTGCCCAGCTTTCACACATGCAAGATCCCGATATTTCGGTTCCGACATATTCGCAGACTTGACTCATCTCAGAGGATATGACTGGAAGATACTGAGAAAATACGTGTCTAGTACCGATTTTCTGTAACCCGTGGGGTACAAAAATCATAAATAAAGAGCGCACAACAGGCTTAAGTGTATGTCCATGGACATGCGACGTTTAAACGTCTCCTCTATTCAACCTAACCTAACCTAACCAAACCTAAAATGTTTATGGTATGAATGTAAAAATAATAGATTGTCAAATGCTTTGGGCCCTATTATAGTCCTCTTCTCTGAAATAATATTACTCGTTACCATTTATTTTTAAAGCAAAATTCTGTCCTACATTACAACTGTAACACCGCAACATCATCATTAATGGTGAAGGGCCAATGCAAGCGGAAAGCGGCACGGCGTGTCAGAAAAGTTGAATTTTATTCAAGATTTCCGCGTGGCCGCTTGACTTATCATTGCCAGATTAAATTATTCTCAATCTGACACAATTTCTTGTTCAACTTTTATTGAAAACAACAAGATGTTTTGTGTACGGGCAATGCTAAATTAACACCGCGCGGCAATGACGCATGCATTGGCCCTTTACCATATAATTTGATTGATGCGGTAGTGTTTTTGCGATGGTTAGCGTTATTTGTATTCTCCTCAGTCATTTATACAAAATATCGCATTGGTCGAAGCACTGTGTGCGAAATACAGCATCTAGAGCGTCAAAAGGCCATAACTTTTTGCACAATCCACCTAGGGATTTCAAAATTTAGTGTGAGTGGTTTTGCCGACAAGTCAACACTTCTGTAAAATAAAAATGGGCGAAATCGTGTAAGTACCACGACTTATTCATTAACATTGTGTTGCTTGTATATAAGTAGACTACATAAATCCTTTCTGTTAATCTAATAAATTATTACCATTCATTAAATCAATCCAAAATATAAAAAATAAAATGAATGTACTTGTATATTTATAATAAAACAATACAAATTAAAATTTTCAGACATATTATAATTACAGCAGAAAGATACAAAACTTAAAATTATAATTCAGAGTTATTTTTAAGTAATGTTTTAATTGACATCCTCCATTTGTCCAGTGATTATTTCAGGATCTTTCAGTAAAGCCAAAACTTCGGATGGTATATCTCCTCGTTTGGTTTGAGGCGTCATTCGACCAACTTTCGGACGCTGTAAAACAAGAACCATAACGAATTTGGACTAAATATAGACATCATACAAATTGTACACACTATGAGATAGCGTGTACCAAATTTCATCGAAATCGGAGGGGGTCGTGTTAAAAAGTGGGTCGACTGCCGTCGGAATTACCCTATAGCAAAATTTTCAAAAGCTGTGGAGTTAATTTCATATCCGGATGCCAAGCACTCCAATATTATGTGGAATCTGTGTACAAGTTCCTTATCAATACCTATTATTTCGGCGGTCTTTTCCGCATTTCGAAAGAAACGTCTAGCTGTGTTACCATCATTAGTGTTTCAAGATTTTTGATTTGGTATATCTACCAATAGTCCCATTTCTGTTTCAAACTATTTCTCTATTTCTGTTTTTCGTTTCAAAACCTCTTCATTGTTCTTGTTTCCTTTGGCTTGTCAGTGCTTTATATTAATTTTGTATGCAATATGTAATAGGCACTCCATGCATCGTATCCTAGCATGTAAAGGAGAAATACCCAATGACAACATTCTTTCGTCATTAGGTTCATTTGTGAATATAGTGGGGTCATTCATAGAACTTGGTTTAGCCCCACATATATAGCATACTGCAGACCTTCCCATCAACCATACATACAATTAATGTGGATTTCACGTTAAACCTTCTGTCTCCTATCAGCACCATTGTTGGGACAAGATTCGATATTTCAATTTCAATTTTACCAACTTCGTCTTGGTAGTCTCTTTAGCAAACACAAACTTGATTGGACGGCAGTATCTAGTTGAAGAAGGAGCAATATTTTTCCAAACTAGCACTTTTTCTTTCCTATCTAGTTTAAAAGCTGTAATTTCAATTGGAACCATCGATATACTGAACGAAGCAGTTTCTTCCACGAATTTTTGTTTGTATCTATGTTGTGCCTCATCACAGCCCCATTTTATCATTATTTGAACATCATCTTAATATTCCGGAATTCGATCAAATACTTCTTGTAGCGTCATACAAAGTCTAGAAATAGTGTTTAACTTTAGTTTAACTTCTGCATAAGATTCAGTCACTTCAATTCCATCCGGATAACGCTTCGAATTCTTAACTGGATCATAAGAGGGGAATATTTTTGAATTTACTGACATTGCATATTGCGTAAGAAGTTTATATTGATGTGTCGATAACCCTAAATCCACAATCAAGTGACTGTTCAGGTGAAAGAGCTAATGGCTTCTCTGCAGTTTTTCTACTCTTTTTTATTGTGGAGCCTCTCTTCGGCGAAGAAATAAATAATTCTTTGGCTATTGCAGCCTAATCTCGTTTACCAGCTGAGCGTAATTTTGATTCAGCTGCCTTAAACAACATGTTTTCATCAGTAATAGCCAAGAATTCCTTTGTCTTTTTTTCTTTGGTCCTAACAGAACAGTCTTGAAAATCCTTTTCTGGTCTTCCACCTGTGTTTGTAGACACTGAGTTTCGACGACATACTAGCTTTGCTACGTAAATTTTTTTGTCAACAAAACAGCATTATTCTTTAAAAATCCTTACTTTGACCTATATGATTTCTTCCATCTATCGTTAAATGCAATACAAATTCTTCTAGTGAAAAATCTTGCAAAAGCGCAATGTCTATAATTTCGTTTGATCCAGTACTTATATTTCCTGCAATAAAGTCCAAAATGGGACCGCATTTGCTTTGTCCTTTGGCTTGCACCCAAACATAAAAAATTTGCTGATATGATATTTGGCAGCTCATGACGGAATATACAAATAAATGGAAGGACTGCAACTCTCCGCAGCAGCTTACTAGATGTTCTTAATAACGACAGAATAAAGAATATTTAAAGACTATATGGCACTCACTAGCAAAAAAAGTTCTAGTCCAAAGAATTTGCATGTTTTCTTCAAAAATTCAGTTTAGGAATCTGTTTTTAATTCGTTTAAGAAATATTTGAAAATGTCTTAAAGTTCAACCGACAAATCTTTTTAGGACCAGTGGAAGACATACGTAGCAAACAGAGTTGCGACAATTCTCGATCACGTCGGAAATGCAACCTGGATGCACGTACCGACCTCGGAGAATCCAGCCGATTTAGGAACGCGAGGATGCACAGCTTCAGAATTAAAAGACAGTACTCTGTGGTGGCACGGGCCAACCTGGCTAACGAAGGAAGTGTCATTCTGGCCACAACAACCCACGGTACAAGAAGAATCATTGGAGAAAAAAACCAAAATTTTCCAGACTCTTACGGAGTCTGATGACCTTTTGGATAGATTTTCTTCATACCACAGGGCGTTACGCGTTCTGGTCTATATGTTTCGGTTCGTTCGGAAGTGTCAGCGGAAAGTGAGTCCACCATGTTCACAGGATTTGGTCACAGCCGAGGATATGAAATTCGTGAAGTATCGTTTGATAAAGATCGCGCAACAAAGGTACTTTCCTCAGGAGTGTCAGCTGCTAGAGTCTCGCCTACCGATAAACTCTAAAAGCCGACTGCTCACCCTCAATCCCTTCTGCGATGAAAATTGACTTTTACGAGTCAATGGGCGGTTGGCTGATTCCAATCTCAGTTACAATGAACGGCACCCGATAATACTCCCAGATAAATCCAGATTATGCAAACTACTAATCGAATTTTCATATAAAATCTTATTGCATGCGGAACATCAAGGTATGTTGCGTTTTATTCGACAAGAATTTTATGTGATTCGACTAAAAAATTCCGTAAAGCATTGCATAAGAAACTGTAAGATATGTACAATATATAAGCATCGGATAAGGAACCAAATAATGGCTACACTTCCTCCAGAAAGATGTACATTTTCCCTTCCATTCACCAATACTGGTGTCGATTTCGCAGGACCCTTTGACTTAAAAACGTCAAAATTAAGAAATGCAAAATTACAAAAGGGATACGCTGCAGTCTTCGTGTGTTTATCTACCCGAGCTATACACTTGGAAGCATGTTCGGCATTATCTTCCGAAGCATTTTTAGCGACATTTGACAGGTTTATAGATAGAAGAGGGCTTCCAGCCAAAATGTTTTCCGACAATGGCACCAATTTCGTTGGGGCAAGTCGAATGTTAACAAAAGAATATACGAATTTTCTGAAATCTGCTGAAAAATCGCTAGTGGATAAGTACAACGTACACGGGTTTTCTTGGGTTATGGGAAGCGGGAGTCAAAAGTATGAAGTCCCATCTAAAAAAAGTTGCAGGCAATATGAAGTTTACGTACGAAGAGTTCTCTACCCTTTTGGTTCGAATTGAGAGTGTGCTCAATTCGAGACCCCTGTCCAATATAACAGAAACTCCTACGGAGTTAGTGGCCTTGACGCCAGGTCACTTACTAAGAGGTTCTCCCCTTGTTGCAGCACCCGAGGAATATTCAGATAATCTCTCAATTATCAATCGCTGGCAGAAGTTAAAGATTTTACAAATCCAATTTGCAAAGCGTTGGAAGAATGAATATATCTGCGAACTCCAGAGGAGATTTAAATGGAAAACGACCCAGCAAAACTTACAAGAAAACGATCTGGTTGTTGTCAAAGACGACAGCTTACCACCCACGGAGTGCAGATTAGGTAGGGTAGTTCATGTCTTTACAGGCAATGACTCAAGAGTAAGAGTTGCGGAAATTCGCACTCAGAATGGAGTGATTACTCGCCCGTTAGTTAAATTATGTATTTTGCCAATGTCTTAGAAACAACCAACTATTCCAAACCACTTTATTTGCATAACAACTTAACATCCAAGATTTTCTATAGCTCCCCAAAATGCCGTGTCTGCCAAAACAGGCATCATCTACGTCTCTGTGGAGAGTTTTTGCGGATGACAGTTCTGGAGCGTCGGGAGGTGGTCCTGACAAAAAGTTATTGTTTTAACTGCCTCTGTCTGGGACACACAAGCGAGTGGTGCCGTTCCCGAAATAAATGTGAGGTCTGTAACAAAAATCACCACACCAAGCTGCACATAGATGGACACAGACAACGAGGAAACCGTCGAGGTGAACGAAACAGCAGAATTCGCAGTCGTTCCGTCACCCCTATACGACCAATAAGTCCACCGGCGTCACCAAGACTAAATAGAGCCGCTCATCGCAGTCGATCGGTGCACCGCCAAAACCGCTCACCCCATAACAGCCGGACCAATACAGAAACTTCGCGGAATCGTTCCATAAATGAGCGGCTAAGCAACCGCTCCACGCAACATATTTTTCTACCAACCGCGCTGGCCCGGGTTCTCGCTCCAGGTGGGACCGATTCAACCAGAATTTTGCTGAATTTAGGGACATCACAAACGGTAATCCTTCAATCTCTGGTGGAACGCGTCAAATTAAGGACAACCCAGAAAAACGGGAAAGAATTTTGTACAATTAATTTGCAGTCATACAACGACAAGTCGACGAAAGTCCAAATTACTGGTCTGGTTCGACGCCAACTCAACACCCCTTTACCCGAGAGAACGAATGATAAAAGGCTCACAGAAATTTACAGCCATATTCCGGATCTGGCTGATCCCAACTTCTACAGTCCATCTAACGTAGAGATACTCTTGGCCAATGACCAAATTTCAAAAATTTTGAAGGCTGGTCTCATACAGACATCGCCCAACATGCCCCTTGCGCAAAGCACCGTATTCGGATGGACCATCTCGGGAGCATGCCAGATATAGTATTGCAATACTGCAAGAGGCGGGAGCATGTTGAACCGTGTTCAACAACAATTAGTTTAAGTCCAATGAAATAATGAATTAATTAATAATAAGAAGTAATTTGAAGTTAACAGTCTTTCATAATTTTCGTTAAGTATCTACGTACTTTTAGATGCTCTTAGTATAACTGAGATTTAACCGAAAAGCTTTCACTCAATTGTACTAAGAGCATCCATCTTGAAATTACATTCCAGCTTCGTTAAGGTTCTCTTGTGCTTGGTTGGTTGAGCTTCAGTTTTTTCGTCTGATTTTGCCACTTGCGCTGCATAACCACCAAGGGTAAGAAGCTCACGCTCTACGGCACTTTGGACTACGTTCAAAGGAGTTTTATACATTCTTATTATTCAATAAACCAAACATTGAATTACAAACTAAAATCTACCTTTTGTGTTTTTTTACTTTTATTTTCATACGAAAATATTATTTACAACTTGTGAGGAACATATCAATAAAGTAATACAGTCCACTTGCAGTAACCCTCACAAGAGTGTACAATTAGAGACATACATCTTCTTAAAGCAAAAAGATTGAAACGAATATATTAAGTAAGAAAAATGTTATTGTAACTCTAAGTGAAATGGGTGTTAAGAGAACGTAATCTCCATATATAAACTGAAATAACCATGAGATTTTAAGTACCGTTATTCAGACAAACATAATGTTTTCAGTGGTTTGATTGCTTTGGCATAGTGTCTGGAGTGCTCTCTAACATTCCTAATTATAATTATGTTAAGATCAACCAATTTTTTTTAGGTTTTGACACTCTAGATTCTTATTTTCGCACACTGTACGAAGTCGAAATGAACAAGCGACGGTACACGAAGCAATGAGTAAAAAATTTAGTAGTCTGGTGTATGAGAGACACGATTATTATTAATATAACTTTTGGCAGTGTGATGTACACCCCAACGCTTAGATTGCGGTTGCGATACATACATGCACCGCTTTTTACGTGTATGTATATCACTAATCAGAAAAATGACACAGCATGGGTTCTCTGTGGTTAACTTCTATACAGACAGTTCCAAAACTGAGGAACCTGTGCTATCAATTGTGAAAAGACTGCCCGATCACAGTACAGTTTACCAGACAGAAATCTTAGATATAAAAGAGCTAGCGGAATGGCTGAGCAGAAATGTTGAGACCAAATTCAGTATCAATTTTTTCTCTGATATTCAGGCCCTAGAATCTATATTCCTGAATTCAAAAACTGTCCTCAAATGTCACAGATCTCTTGATCTGTCCCTGTGGCCCGGCATCCATATCAAATGATACCGGGGAACTGCAAAACAGATGAACTTGGAAGACCAGGAATTATCTTGTACGCTCCAGGGGAACTGGAATATGGGCCTCTAGGTCTTCTTGAGAGATAGTGCTCTTGCGGCAATAAATGGCAGGAAGGAACTGCATACATTCCAGGCTAATACGGCCGTGACTAAACTCCAAACGATCCAACGCACTGCTGTCGTTATCGAGACCGGACGTCTCACTTATCGTGTCTTGTTGGCACGCAGAGATGTTGAAGGACTTGCTGATAAACCAATAAGTTAAATGCATGCAGTTAAATGCTCCAATTTTATATATTACATTTATGCTTTATGGGAAACTTTGTATTCTTATTAGTATGAAATAAATTAACAATACAATTTTTAAGTTCAAATCAATTTACCACAGCAAAAAATACATGAATCGAATACACCCAAATATAACTAGAAAAAAAGCACCACCCTAATTCACATTCAGACCTTTCAGACTTTTGGCCAATGCGACCAAAAACAACTCCATCATCGTTCAACAAACAAACAACTCCATACAAAAATATCCAAGTTACTGTATATTCAGGATATTACAATGTATGAATGGCAAAACGACAATGCGCGCCGCCAACAACAATGAAAACAAAAATATTACAGACAAAATAAAAAATCCATTTATTTTAAAACACAAAAATGAACAAGAAAACAGAACAGCAAAAGAGGGAATCAACCTACAGTTAAGAAAAAAAAATGCACGAAACCGATTATGACGACGACAATGACGCGAAGCAAACGAAAGGTTTACATAATATGTCGTGAATTATGAATATGTTTGAGTAGAGCCCGGACCGCACCTCGCCATCCAGTCCCCTCCCACACCGTTCAGTTATCTACACCATTTGCATCTCGCATGCAAATCAACCCATGCACGCAGGGGCGTGTAGGGACACGCGGTATTTCATTCACAATCCGAGTCATGTAATGGCTCTTGACTAGACTTTCAAACAACAAAGTAAAATGTAAAATGAGAAAAAACAAACTCAACGTCATCCTTTCGTCAGAATCGTCGGTCCACAGTTACATGTGGGGTCCGGGCAGTCCATAGATTCGCTACGCACCTGTGATGTGCGGTGGCGCGCATTTCCGTTTCCCTGTAAAAATGTCATGGAAAGTTGCCAACTATGTCGGGTTGTCGTTCTGAGGTTTTCTCTTCAGTTCTTGTCTTGTCGCATGTATCACATGTTATTGTTGTTGGTCACAGCACAACAACAAACAAAGGCAACAGCACAAAGCATCTACCAACACTCTCACGTCATTGCAACTGCAACTCTTGCAGTAGCAAACCGCAGCAGCCGACTTTGCAGTGACAGCGGCAAGAAACAGTAAGCCATTATGTAGGTTGATGGCTTCTAAACTAAATGGATGTATAATGGCGTAGTTTCACTCACACACTCGAGTCCACTTCTTCAAAACACTCATACCTACCCAGGCACACACACACCCAAATTCTCCCCAGCCATAAATGTATAGGGAGTCCCAAAAGTTAAGCAGGGTTTGTATTTAATAGAAAAATCACACCCAGAAACAAAATGTACCAACATTGGCAACATTTGTTTTCATCCCCTTCATGAGCAAGACATGTTTAGATTTGTTTATAAAATTTTGTGCAGTGGCTAAATAATGGGTCCTAAGATCGAATGCGTTGAGATTTTTACCGATAACGCACACTTTGGGCGTGACTTACCGATGCCATGCGACATCGGTGGAATGAACCACTGCAAATATTTTTTGTAATACCTATAATAATACATATAAAACATAATACGCCTGTTTTCTGTGGCATATGTCATCGGTGGCTATGAATGTGTAATTCTTAATTTAATAGAACGCTGTAGGGTATCACATAGTCGGCTCCGAGTATTTATCTGCCTTTCTTATTGTTTTCTGTTTTTAGAGGCGAATTCTTATCTTGCATGCATTTTTCGACACCTAATATATTATACTGATATATATATATATATACGTATGTATGTGTAAAATTTTTTGAATGTTTATAAATGTGTACGCAGTTTTGAGAAAATATTAGGGAAGCCAATCACATATGTATGTTTGGGAAATCTGTTATCCAATGTTATAGAGGACCTCCAAGACTTGCTAAATTAGTTACAAATTCTTAGATTAATGCTCGGTTTTCATCGGATTGGGATCATTTTATTCATAACCGACCATACTTTGCGATAAAAAAAATTAGTAAGGAAAGGCTAAAGTCTGGTGGTGCCGACTATATGATACCACTCTAGTAAGATTAATAACAATAAAATATCCAATTTATATGTACTTCGATTAAAATTTGTTTACACAATTCAATTCAATCAATAAAATCTACAATGCTATATATCAAAACAATTGGATGTAAAATACCGCTTCTATAGGACTCAATGGCCAAATCGGGCGAAACATATACACAGGTGGCCAAAACTAAAGCAACAAACTTCACATAGAGAAAAAGTTTTAGATAATCCTATTAATACTAATAATATTTTAAAATCGTTTGAACCGATCTTCAATGAAATGCGTCGTCCGTCCGGCGGACAAGATGGACTTTGACCAAAATATGTTTAAAAGACTTTTCGAAATCTATCGCTAGCCAATTGCATCGGTAATATATAAAAAAAATATTTTTGAGGGTGGTCAATATTTTCTCACGTGATCAGATTTTGAATTATACGATATGATTTCTATTATCATGACTAAACAGATGTCGAAATTTGGAACATACATAGCTTGTTAAGCATATGTTTCTCTGCCACGAGCTTGGCGAGATCTTGACGACTGAGGCTATGTAAAAGTATTAATCTGAAAGTTTGCACATATTCAGTTAAGAGCGTGGCTGGAATTCGCTATTCACATTCAGACGATTTGAACTGTGGTTCGTTCAGTACTGACCAAAACTATTTTCAATCTTACATGTATCTATTAATTAATATGTGTATACTGATTTTTCAGGAGATGAGAAATCTACTATTTTATTTCCAGCCAGGGGTCTAATCTACTATACACGCTGAAAAAAATCGCTTCTGTAGTATATTGTCCCAAACATATTCTGCTTGAAACATATATATGTTTAGGGTCATAGATGCCGACTGAAAGCCACAAATTCAGCTGTGTTAACGGCTAATAAATTCAAAAGTATCAGATCAGCTGATGAACCCCTGCCTTCGAAAAAGGCAAGAGGCCCTAATGTCACCATCAACAGGACCTGTTCAAGGCTGCTCTGAGTCGAGCGGGTGAAGTGTGGCCGGGTGCCCAGTTGGATGTTGTCGAAAAAAAACAACATCCCTAGTCACCCTAGAGACAACACTTTAATAATAAAAGATTCCAATCCTGGTCTGCCGGCCCATAATGGGAGAATTAGCAAGGTGGGTGAGGCGGATGGTAAAAAGCGGCAGGTCAATTTGATCCTTAACGCTGAATCCACCTCCCATATACAACGTGCAAGTGCAACTCTACAATATGGCTTCGAGACTATAGTCTTGAAGGTATACAAGCAGGATATAGCTCCCACTGCGGAAGGTGTGTTGTCCACCTTGGTTGATACACGGCTTTCTGGAAGTGCGGAGTTACCCACGTCCATTATTTCTGCTGACTCCAACTCTAACAGAAGATCTGTAACGACCATAAGTGAGGACGGAGACTCCCCTCAGCCCCTTCTGACACAGAAGTGGATGAGGGGAGTCTCCGGACTCTTTGGCGCATCTGGCGAGGACACGCTTCTCGATGATATGGACGAAGAGTTCCATAACACCCTTGTCGGGGTGGATGTTAATCTGTCAATTACCGATGATGGTAAGAATTCTACAGATTAATTCTAGAATTCTACAGGTTGTGGCCAACTGCGAAGGCACTCCAAGAACCTGCATTTTGGCCAGGAAAGATCTAAATATCTCTCTCCTGACTAATTTAATTGGTAAAGACCAAGCAGTTGCTAGTCTGGAGATCGGTAATCGCATATATTGGGTGGTCTCCAGTTACTTGCCTCATGAAGCTGTAGTACCGACTGCTCTATTCAGGGAAGTAGTAGAAGAAGCAACGTCTGACAAGGTCGCGCTGATCTGGGTAGTACGGACATAAACCATAGGGGTGATTCGCTTCTTGAATTTATTCTAAATGCCAACCTAAGTATTTGTAACATAGGTAATAAACCGCCCTTTACAATTAAAGACAGACAAGAAGTACTAGACGTAACGTTTGCTACTGACCGGCTGTCAGACAAAATTATTGGGTGGAATGTACTGGACTACCACTCATTCTCAGATCACCATTATATTGAGTTTAAACTCGCTGAAAAAGCGCCTGAACCTGCCGTCCACAGAAATGTGAGAAAGACAAAGTGGCACCTGTATGAAAAGAATTTCAAGAAAGTCCTCAACTCCAAACTTCTGTACGAACCGAATGACAAAGCCGGTCTGGATAATCTGGACGAGCATATCACCACATCATTCAATAGTTCCCTTGAAGAAGCCTGAACCTACAACAAGCTATTCAACAAGGCTAAATCTACTGGGGTCGCTAATGTTTGGGATGCCTATAAAGAGCAACTCAAGTTCTATAAGAAGGAGCTTAGAAATGCGCAAAGACGATCTTGGTATACCTTCTGTGGCAAAGTGGAAAAAGTCTCCAACGCCGCACGGCTGAGGAAAATACTATCAGCTTCACCATGTACAGCGGGTTACTTGCAGGATGAGGCAAATAACTTGCTCGACACACATTTCCTGGGGAACTCACCAAGAGAACCCGAAGATCAACAACACCAATAAGAATGCGAGTGGACTGCGAGCGTTGCTAGCTTGTTGACTGAGAGATCCAGAATGTTGAAGTAAATTATCCCCTGGCTGGAGCAAATTTATGTTGGCTGTATCAGGCTTTCATACATCCCGAATCGATGGAGGGATACCAAAGTGGTATTCATACCCAAAGCGGGGAAGATATCACACACTAGGCCATAAGACTTTAGACCAATTAGCATATCCTCCTACCTATTGAAAGGTCTGGAAAGACTTTTAGATTATTTCATTAGGGAAAAACTAAAAACCAAAACTGAAAAGGCCCATGAAAGGACGACGCTTCGCCACGATTGAGGATATAAAGACGGCATCGAAGGAGGAGCTGAACAAGATCACAAAAAATGATTATTTGAAGTGCTTCGAGGATTGGAAAAAACGTTGACAGAAGTGTATTATATCCGAGGGGAATTACTTTGAAGGGGACAAAATCGATATTCATGAATAAATAAATACATTTTGAAAAAATACAAAATTCGCGATATTTTTACGTCGTATATAGCAGTAGTTCGTCCAATACTTTTGTACGGCATTGCGGTATGGTGGACGGCAACTGACAAAGTAACCATCACCAACAAAGGTTCAGAGAACAGCCTGCCTGAGCATAAGCGGAGCCTTAAGGACTATAGCGACCGAGTCTCTACAACCCTACTCCATATACTGCCGATTAATGTAGTTGTCTAATATTTCGTTTCGCAGAAACGAATTTTTTCTTTGCGTGTACCTGCAGTGTCTATCAAGCCGAAATAATGGCAATATGGGAAGTAGCTAAGAGGCTGAGTCGCAACATAGTAACCAATTCTCTGGAGGCAACATCCCTAAATGCACAAACAGCCCTCGACTGCCGCAGATCTCTTAACGAGATGGCTGAGCAGTTTAATATACACCTCATATGGGTGCCTGGGCATAGGGATATCCTGGGGAACTGCAAAGCCGATGAACTTGCTAGGACGACATTACAAATTCTCGAAGAATTTGCATATATTGGTGCGCCACTATCAACGTGCAAGCTTTGGCTTAGGCAAGAGGCAGTCAAACGAAAGATGGACAGACATCGGCACCTGAAGTGTAGCTAGATAAATCTGGCCAAGGTACTAGAGAGGTATCAGTTCTGACGCGACACTGCTTGATCGGCGAACACGCCAAAAGATTGGGTATTGACTCTAATGACTTCTGCGGAAGCTGTGGAGATGAGGAAGAAGTGGAGAGCATTGAGCACTTGCTATGCGACTGCCCCGAACTGAGTAAACAACGACTGGACATACTGGGGTCGGCCTTTCTAGGCACCCTAACAGATCTACTGGGGTCGCCCTTTCTAGGCAGCCTAACAGATCTTTCCAGTACAGATATTCGTACGGGTACTAATAAACTCATTATAGCAAATTTCAGTCCAATTCGTTGAAATTTGAGGTTTTTGTGGCGTAACGAAGTAATATCTAGAGGGACCTTTGTATGGGGGCTATATCAAAACATGGACCTGCGACAACCATTGTTCGTGTGAAGGATTCCGGGTATATATTTATAAACCCCAGTTACCAATTTTCAGCCCGAGCAGTTGAAAGAAGTCAAATCGGGGAGATGCTATATATGGGACTATATCCAAAAATAGACTGATATTGCCCATTTTCAATCCCAACTTAGCTGCAGATATAAGATTAGCTGCAGATGTAGATTGTAGCATGATTACAAAAGACGGACTAACAGATGGCCAGACGGACATGGCTAAATCGTCTTAGAATTTTACGACGATTAATAATATATGTATTTTATGGGGTCTCAGATCAATATTTAGTGGTGTTACAAACGGAGTGACACATTAATATACCCCCCATCCTATGGTGGAGAGTATAAAAATTGAAAAATTTTGCTGACCTCTTCGAATTTCAGTTCTAATTTTTCTTTGGTTTCGAATTATACCTTCCAGTTATAAATATCATTAACTTTTGTTTTAAAGCACTCATTTTAATTTATAAATATTCCAATCCTTTATTTGTTGTCAATCCTTCAAACAATTTGTTGTTATATATATTATATAATTGTATAATTCGCAATTATGAAGGAATTTTACAAACATTAACAATTTCTAAAAAACTTACTTTGAATTAAGGTAATTGATATATATTTTTTTTATACACAAACCAAAATTAATCTTTGTTTCGGAAATAATAGGCCAAAAGAACATCTTTCCAAATATATACTATTTGTTTGTGTCAAATGTATATATATTTCTAGCGGAATATGTTTGGCACAATATACTACAGAAGATATTTTTTCAGCGTATATGCAAAATTTCATCAAAATCGTATCATAGCAACATACTTGCGGTCGCCACAGTAGTTTAATATGTGACTTATGATAAAGTGGTTTCACAAAAAATGTAAACAATCACTTACGATAAAATGCAACCCCAACTTTTTTGGTGTTTGAATGACAATTTGAATATTCTAGACATACACAACGATGGAGGATTAATTCCCAATCATAAAAATGGAGGGATTGGACCAATGAGCGTGGCACCGCCCATATAAGCCAAATTTTGAAAATGTGATTTCTTACACTATTTCTAAGTGAGAGAGCTGGAATTTTGTGTATATGTATCTGGTGGTAGTCTTCTTGAATTGTCCAAAAATGGAAGGGATTGGCCCAATGGGCGTGGCTCCGCCCATATATGTCAAATTTTGAATTTGAGATATCTTGAACATTTTGTTAGCGAGAGTGCTGTAATTTTGTATATATGTATCTGGTGGTAGTCTACGTGATTGTTCCAAAAATAGCCGGGATCAGACCAAAGGGCGTGGCCCCGCACATATAAGCAAAATTTTGAAATTGAGGTATCACGCAAAATTTTTTAGAGATAGTGCTGTAATTTTGTGCATATGTATTTGTTGGTAGTCTACGTGATTGGTCCAAAAATTGGCGGGATCGGACGAATGGGCGTGGCCCCACCCATATAAGTCAAATCTTGAAATTAAGATATCTTGCACAAATTGTCAGCGAGAGTGCTGTAATTTTGTGCATATGTATCTGGTGGTAGTCTACGTGATTTGTCCCAAAATGGGAGGAATCGGATCAATGGGCGTGGTTTCGCCCATATAAGTCTGATGGAAGCCTACGTGATTGATTTAAAAATGAGCGGGGTCAGAACAAAGGGCGTGGCCCCGCCCATATAACCGAAATTTGAGCTATCTTGCTCAATTTAGTAGCGATATTTCTGTAATTATGTACATCTGGCGGCAGTCTACATGATTAGTTCAAAAATGGGCGGAATCAGACGAATGGGCTTGGCCCCGCCCAAATAATCCAAATTTTGAAAGTGATATATCTTGTACAATTTGTTAGCTAGAGTGCTGTAATGTTGTACATATGTATCATGTGGCAGTCTACGTGATTGGTCCAAAAAAGGGCGAGATCGGACTAATGGGCGTGGCCCCGCCCATGTAGCGAGAGTGCTGTTATTTGATGTATATGTGTTTGGTGGCAGGATTCGTGATTGGTTCAAAATCTCAATCGGGGGCAACGAAGTGGACCGGGCCCAGCTAGTATTATATATTTGAGGAAGATGGTTCCAAACAAATCTTTCATTGCATTCCAATTTGTTTTAAAGTGGGACAACAATTTCCGAAATTTTCCGGAAACATATCGATACTTTTAATGTTTAATTAATCAGTAAATCAAAGCTATTTTTATTAGCAATTTTCCCTTTATAATTGAAATTGCACATTCTTGCATAACAATAAATTGCTTGATGGATTGAATATAAAAGATAGTTGGTAAAATAATTCAAATAAATTTTGTTGATTTTCAAATAACATTTATTTGTACCAAAATATACAGAATTTAAAAATGTTGCTTCTAAATATATTTTATTTAAATTCGAACATATCAAAAATTACAACATTACAAATATTTTTATTTGTTTATCTGTGAATAATTTTCAATTCTACTAGTATCGTGAGATGTCGAAAAAACCTGAAAACGCCACAAAATCACATGCGGTTTCCCTAACGTGTACATATATATGTATGTACAAAAGTATATACACATTTGCGTATAACTTGCATGAAATTTGGGTCTGTACAAATAAATGCTGCACTCTCAACTTGACGCTGCTACTTGTAGAAGTGTTCAGTGATACTTCCTAATTACGTATGTGTGTGTGTTGGTGAGTCTGTTCAAAGTAAACTAAATGTAACTAATATTCTCCTATATTTAAAATGGCAAGTCCATACCCTACATAATGATGTTAAAAGATATTCTATGACTAGCGCGCCAAATTTTACTTCATAATAATTTAGGGCATCATATAGTGGACCAGACCGTATGTAACCTTTCCTTACTTATAAATGGTTGACTTTTGGAGGTCTCCTTTGCATTTAAGGCATTTTTCGACCTTTCCTCAACAACATTATATTGTTGTCTACAAATACATATACATTTTGAACATATGCATGCATGTATTCAACAAACACAAATACTCGTATAATATTGTATATGCACTCGTATTTGTGCACTTGTAAATTCACTTTTTTAAGATTATTGCAAATAATAAGAAAATAATGTGTAAACGGAAATGTTTAACATTTCCAACAACAGTATCCGTTTCAGTGGGCCCTTCTATGTAGTTAAATGGGCAACCACGCCATGTAGGGGAAGATCACCCTTTTGCCTATAAGCAACATTCACTATTATAAAATGTCATCACTGAGTTATATAAAGGCATGTTTAGGTATTTTGACATGTGAATACAACTGGAGAATAGCAACAAAGACCTGGATAATATTTTCATATTGTCTAAATATGGCATCGTCTATGATACGTATGAATGTCTACATGGATTTTTTTCTTACAACATAGTCAAATTTCCAGGTCAAACATTATAAAAGGGAATCAATCCACAAGGAATTTGATGATTGTGAGTTAGGGTGGGTCACAACATAAAATTATGCCAGTCTCCGTCTAGTTGAGGAACTTATCAAGAGAGTATTTCACAACAAAAATTTTTTGTTTTGCTTGACACTACATACATATCGCCAAAATGGTTTTATTTTCATATCTATTTTGCTGGAAGTCCGATCGGAAAAATTTGGTTCCAGGGGGGTCTTTTAAAAGTATATTTTTAAAAATTAACATAAAATTAATTTTTTACACTATGCAACAAAACATTTTATTTGAATATTTTTTTTTTTGAAACGTAAAATAACACCAATAAATCAACCCCTCACAGGGAATCATCAAAATAAGAACGTCGTCACGAGCCCGAGCATCGTTGCTTTAGTACTCTACATTAACTTTGAAAGCACTTCGTCTACCAACATCTACCAACATTAAAAAACAACTTAAACAGGCGGGGAAAACAGAACTACGACTACAGGCGGTTGACTTGTGATGGTTCTTACTTGATAGTAATTCCTGTATGTAAATTTAAATTAGCTTTCAATCAAGTGGACAGTCGCACAGTGTGCGAAAATAAGAATCTAGAGCGTCAAAACCTAAAAAAAATTGGTTGATCTTAACATAATTATAATTGGGAATGTTATAGAACACTCCCGACAGCATGCCAAAGCAATCAAACCACTCAAAACATTATGTTTGTCTGAATAACGGTACTTAAAATCTCATGGTTATTTCAGTTTATATATGGAGATTACGTTCTCTTAACACTCATTTCACTTAGAGTTACAATAACTTTTTTCTTATTTAATATATTTGTCCTTCGTTCGTCTTTTTGCTTTAAGAAGATGTATGCCTCTAATTAATAAAAAGATTTGTCGGTTGAACTTTAAGGCATTTTCAAATATTTTTTACAACGAATTAAAAACAGTTTCTTAAACTGAATTTTTTAAGAAAACTTGCAAATTCTTTGAACTAGAACTTTTTTTGCTGGTGAGTGCCATATAGTCTTTAAATATTCTTTATTCTGTCGCTATTAAGAACATCTAGTAAGCTGCTGCAGAGAGTTGCAGTCCTTCCATTTATTTGCATATTTCGTCATGAGCTGCCAAATATCATATCAGCAAATTTTTGATTTTTGGGTGCAAGCCAAAGCGAATGCGGTCCCATTTTGGACTTTATTGCAGGAAATATAAGTACTGGATCAAACGAAATTATAGACATTGCGCTTTTGCAAGATTTCACTAGAAGAATTTGTATTGCATTTAACGATAGATGGAAGAAATCATATTGGTCAAAGTGAGGATTTTTAAAGAATAATGCTGTTTTGTTGACAAAAAAATTTACGTAGCAAAGCTAGTATGTCGTCGAAACTCAGTGTCTACAAACACAGGTGGAAGACCAGAAAAGGATTTTCAAGACTGTTCTGTTCGGACCAAAGAAAAAAAGATAAAGGAATTCTTGGCTATTACTGATGAAAACATGTTGTTTAAGGCAGCTGAATCAAAATTACGTTCAGCTGGTAAACGAGATTAGGCTGCAATAGCCAAAGAATTATTTATTTCTTCGCCGAAAAGAGGCTCCACAATAAAAAAGAGTAGAAAAACTGCAGAGAAGCCATTAGCTCTTTCACCAGAACAGTCACTTGATTGTGGATTTAGGGTTATCGACACATCAATATAAACTTCTTAGGCAATATGCAATGTCAGTAAATTCAAAAATATTCCCCTCTTATGATCCACTTAAGAATTCGAAGCGTTATCCGGATGGAATTGAAGTGACTGAATCTTATGCAGAGGTTAAACTAAAGTTAAACACTATTTCTAGACTTTGTATGACGCTACAAGAAGTATTTGATCGAATTCCGGAATATTAAGATGATGTTCAAATAATGATAAAATGGGGCTGTGATGAGGCACAACATAGATACAATGAATAGATACAAACAAAAATTCGTGGAAGAAACTGCTTTGTTCAGTATATCGATGGTTCCAATTGAAATTACAGCTTTTAAACTAGATAGGAAAGAAAAAGTGCTAGTTTGGAAAAATACTGCTCCTTCTTCAACTAGATACTGCCGTCCAATCAAGTTTGTGTTTGCTAAAGAGGCTACCAAGAAGAAGTTGGTAAAATTGAAATTGAAATATCGAATCTTGTCCCAATAATGGTGCTGATAGGAGACAGAAGGTTTAACGTGAAATCCACATTAATTTTATGTATGGTTGATGGGAAGGTCTGCAGTATGCTATATATGTGGGGCTAAACCAAGTTCTATGAATGACCCCACTATATTCAAAAATGAACCTAATGACGAAAGAATGTTGTCATTGGGTATTTCTCCCTTACATGCTAGGATACGATGCATGGAGTGCCTATTACATATTGCATACAAAATTAATATAAAGCACTGGCAAGCCAAAGGAAACAAGAACAATGAAGAGGTTTTGAAACGAAAAACAGAAATAGAGAAATAGTTTGAAACAGAAATGGGACTATTGGTAGATATACCAAATCAAAAATCTGGAAACACTAATGATGGTAACACAGCCAGACGATTCTTTCGAAATGCGGAAAAGACCGCCGAAATAATAGGTATTGATAAGGAACTTGTACACAGATTCCACATAATATTGGAGTGCTTGGCATCCGGATATGAAATTAACTCCACAGCTTTTGGAAATTTTGCTATAGACACTCGAAACATTTATTTAGAAAAATACCACATGCCCGTAACTGTTCACAAGATTTTATGCCACGGCAATGATATAATTGGGAATTGTGTATTGCCAATCGGACAGTTATCAGAAGAAGCACAAGAAGCAAGGAATGAGGACACTAGGAATTAAGACTTAATATTACCAGAAAAACATCAAGAGTGGACTCAAATACTGATTTGTTGCACAGATTATTAATTTCATCAGATCCGTTGACGTGTGGCGAATGACGCCTCAAACCAAACTAGGAGATATACCTCCGGAAGTTTCGGCTTTACTGAAAGATCCTGAAATAATCACTGGACAAATGGAGGATGTCAATTAAAACATTACTTAAAAATAACTCTGAATTATAATTTTAATTTTTCTATCTTTCTGCTGTAATTATAATATGTCAGAAAATTTTAATTTTAATTGTTTTATTATAAACCAGCCCACTTCGTTGCCCCAGACTTCAGATCCCGCCCATTTTCGGACTAATCACGCAGACTGGCACCAAATAAACGTACACAAAATTACAGCAATCTCTCTAACAAATCGCTCAAACACAAAATTACAGCATTCTCGCTAACAAATTGTGCAAGATATATCAATTTAAAATATTGGCCGATCCCGTTAAATTTTGGACCAATTACGTAGACTGCTACCAGATATATGTACGCAAAATGTCAGCACTCTCGCTAACAAACATTGCAAGATATCTCTTTTTCAAAATTCTTATATGGGCGGTGCCACGCACATTGGTCCGATTCCGCCCAGTTTTGGACCAATCGCGTAGACTGCTACCATTTACATATAGGCAAAATTTAGGCACTCTCGCTAACAAATTTTGCAATATATCTCAATTTAAAAAAATTGGCTTAAATTCTCGGGGCTACGCCCGTTGGTCCGATCACAGATATGTATAAACAAACATACAGCACTCTCGCTAACAAATTGTGCAAGATATCTCAATTTAAAAATTTGGCTTATATGGGTGGGGCCACGGGCATTTTTTGACCAATTACGCAGTCTTATACCAGATACATATACGCAAAATTTCAGCGCTCTCTTTTACAAATTGTGTAAGATATCTCGATTTCAATATTTGGCTTATATAGGCCACGCCCATTGCTCCGATCGCGCCATTTTTTAGACCAAACACGTAGACTGCTACCAGATATATGTAAACAAAAGTACAGCACTCTTGCTAAAAATTTTGCAAGATATATCAATTTAAAATTTTGTCTTACATTGGCGGGGCCACGCCCATTGGTCCGATTCGGCCCACTTTTGGTCCAGTCCCGTAGACTGCCACCATATACATATGCACCAAATGACAGCACTCTCGCTAACAAATTGAGATATCTCAATTTTAAAATTTGTCTTATGTGGGCGGGGCCACGCCCACTTGATATATCGAAAATTCAAGTACCCTATTTTCACCACGCCCCACATATGTACATTCTGTGAAAATTTCCAGAAGATCGGTCCAGCCGTTTAGACGTCTATTCGGTACAAACAAACCAACAAACCAACAAACAAACAAACAAACACACATTCTTCTTTATATATATAGATAAAAAAATATATTTCTAACCAATTTGTTTATAATTTGTTAACAAATCATTAATCATTGTTTCATATTGCGGGCTTTTATTAGATCCAAGGAAATTTTAAACTACACGCTTAAACGACCTCAATGCTGCAGTTTCATCCGACGTCAAATATGATTCGAAATTCACATCCTTATTTTAGGCCCATCAACAACTCCTTCTTCCATTTTTTGAAAAGAAAGACTTTTAAATAAACTTTTTAAATATGAGAGTGAATTGTCATCTATCCTTAAGGCTTTTACAGATTTTTTAAGAGCCCCAGCTTAATATGCATTGGTGGCAAAATATCGGCTATCCCAGAGGCATACATACAAACTACTTTTAAATCGCAACAGATTTTTCAGTCATGTTCATATTTAATGTATTTTATCAATGTAGCCATTGTTTCGTATGATTCCTTAGTGTTGACAGCATGAGCAATCGGAATCGACGGTTTCTGATTTCCGTTGTGTAATAGTACTGCTTTCAAACTTTCTTTACTGCTGTCAACAAGTAACCGCCATTACTTTGAATTGTAGGTTTGATTAAGTTCCTCGAACAATCCGGGAATGTCCTTGCAAAAGCATCTGTTATCCACAGTTGTATAAAATTGTTTGTAAGGTATATCGCGGACTCTATAATATAATATGTTAACATCTGAGGCCAAAACATTGTACTGTTTCATCCGAGATACAAGTAGTTCTGCCTTATCCTTGGTCAGTTCCAAATCTCTCACTACTGACTCAAACTTGAATCGCTCAGAGTTGAGTACTTGATGATGTTTCCGTAATTAGGCTGTTAGTTATACTTGGACACTTCCTATTCCGATCTATTAACTTAGACAAAAATAGCAGTCCGTATCGTGAATGAATGGTTGTCTCCATATCATTGGCATTCCAAATTGCACGTGAAGTCTAACATTAAAACGTTTTTTTCCACAAACCATTGTAATACACTAATTTTAAAGTATTTACCGCATTCTTCCACTAGTCCATCGAGTAAGATTAACATGGCACGAATTACACGAAATACTAGGTGTCCACATACTGCGAAATATAACTGTAATATTTTTCAGAAAATCGATTTATCTCTTTAAAGCGCCGAATTACACTAATTTGTTAGTAAGAAATTTCATTCATCAAATCCGGGTTTAAGGTTCATAAGTTGCAGTACCTGTAGCTGACATATAGTTTGCTTCGAAAGTAGACACCCAATATTTTCAAGACTGCCGCGTACTACTTTGTATTTCGTACATATAATTTTACTACCTGTATGTATATACTACTGGGATGTCCATGCCCCTAAAAGGCGCAACTGAATGGAAACCTCATAAATAAAAAAACACAAATATTGATGAATGACCCTCTACCTGAGCGGATCTATTCCACTATAGCTCTCACATTGCATATCATGTTTTATGAATGGTTACGAACGGCCATAAAACCTCGCCCTCTCTATAATTTTATAATGCCTGTCATCAATCCTCATAAAATAAAATGCAAGTGCAATGTCTCTTATATGCATGTCTCTCTCACATATGGCGAATTCAATATAAGCAAAAACATCATTTAACCAGTAACGAAAGGCTAAAGTCGGGCGGGGCCGACTATATAATACTCTACACCACTCTCGTAATATTGAATAAATTGCGACCTGTAGTCGACGAACTACTTAAGATGGGCAGACGGACAGACAGATGGACGGACGGAAGACATGGTTAAATCGACTCAGCTAGTGATTCTGAGTCGATCGGTATACTTTAAGGTGGGTCTAGCTGTGTTATTTTCAGGTGTTACAAACATCTGCCTTGAAACAAACTTATAATACCCTGTACCACAGTGTGGTGTAGGGTATAAAAACGGAAAAATATGAAACAAAATTTTTTTAAATTTCCCTAAAATTTACAAAATGGCTCATAACTTTTACATAGATTTTTTTCATTTTTAAAAATTTAATAAAATAATTATTTCGATTTTTTTATGTTTTTTTGTACCAGGAAAAAGTGTTTTTTTTTAATCATTTTTTTTTCTCATATTTTTGACGACCAAAGACTCTACGTGAAAGCGATATTTGCAGCATATGTTCCCTTTAATTTGAGGCATAACACGACTCAATCAGGCTTATACTTGAAAAATTATGGTCCAAATACTGAATGTACTTTCCATGAAAGCTGGAATTAAAAAAAAATAAAAAAAAATTTACCATACAATTTTTTTAATAATTAATTTTTTTAATAATTTTTTTAATAATTAACAAAGTTATAGGCTATCAAGTGAAAAAGCAAGCAAATCGGTTTTGTACCCATAAATACGGATTTTGGGGGTGTACGGAAGATTTCGTAGAACAAACGTTGTTCTACTCGCCAAGACCTACAAGAAAAATAGTATCGCGGTTTTTGGTTTTTTGTAATACTCTAAAGGAGTAACAGATTGACATTAAATTTGGTATGTGATAATATTTTGTATACCCTACACCACAGTGTGGTATATGGCAAAATAACTGTGTGTTTGTAACACCAAAAAGGAGATGAGGTACACCTAACGGTTATTATACCGATTGACATTGAATCACTTTCTGCGTCGAATTAGCAATATCCGTCTTGTACACCTAACGGTTATTATACCGATTGACATTGAATCACTTTCTGCGTCGAATTAGCAATATCCGTCTTGTACTCAAAGTACAGTTTGCAATTATTGTGCGATCGCAACGAAATTTGGCACACATGTTTTATTTTTGGCCCAAAAGGCGAACCCTACGGTAGAAATCGGTTCAGATTTGCCTGTAGCTACCATATATATCGTCCCCTCATTGTAAAAATAGGTAATAATACACTATACATATTGTATTATAGGCTATTGTTATATCGAGGAGACGATATACGAGTATACCTCCTTATTTGATTTTTCGACTGCCGATGCTCTATTTTGCTTTCGATCATTCTGAAATATTGCAGACATATGTGTCCTGATCCAAGGACTGTTGAAGATGGTGAAAATCGGTTAAGAATAACATATTCACGAAGCAAGTAATTTCAACAATGTCCGCCCGTCCCTCCGTCGCACAGTAAACGCTGGTCCCAAATAAATTTTGTCGGCATAAATGCTAACAATTTATGGTGACATCGTTTGTGCAAAAAAATATAAAATTGTTTCTACATTTTACACTGCAACCGCATTTTTATGTTCGTTTGTAAAAATGGTGCAGCCTGAACGGGTTTTGATTTCGTTTGTAAAATTACTAAACTCCGCAAACTCCTCTTAATGCACTACCAAATGGATGTTTTTCGATTGTGCGCATGCAAAATGCGAAATTAGTAGAGGGTGCAGGGGGAATTTTTAAAATGTCGCAACATGATGTGGTGACATAATTTTTAAGAAAAGAAATCACCAATATGCATGCAAGAACTATGCACGCAAAGAAAAAAATTCTTTTCTGCGAAACGAAAATTTAGATAACTACAATTTTCATTTACGGGAACTGAAATTTCTTTTGATAGGAACAAAAAATTGTTTACGCGAAATAATTTTCTGCCACTACAAACGAAATATCATTTCCTGCAAACGAGAATTGTAGTTGTCTAAACTTTCGTTTCGCAGAAACGGATTCTTTACTCTGCGTGTGGGAACACATAACAAGTGTACATTTTTTGGGCCAATTTGACCACTATATCCGATTTTCTCGATATTGGATTTATGATATTGTAGCCAGATCAGTTCCAACATTTCAGCCTGAAAGCTGGTATATTATAACCTTGGCAAACATTTTAGTATTTTAAAATACGTAAAAGAAGAACTTGCAACTATTTTGTTCGAACTGCTTTGTTGAATAGTCCATAACTCTTTTATTATTTCATAGATTTCTTTCATATGTATTTGACTTGTCCTCTTTGTTATGATGTACGCTACTTAAAAAGTGGTCGAAATTTGTATCTCTGATTGTTATTTCTGCTGTCTGATTTAGCTTTCTCTGAAAATATCATATTTTTAATAATTTCTTGTCCACTGCCCTTAAATTGCAGAATCGATGTAAACACTACATCTGAGTAATTTGTAACCTGTACAATTGTCTTGAAATTGACGTAAATTTGGCATCGATCGGGTGTTTCGTTTCCAAAATATGTTAAAAATAATGATTTTTACCTACGGACAATAGTATAAATAAAACGGCAATTTTGCGAATTTTCTTGTAAATGGTGATGAGATAATATTATTATATTATTAATAGTATATAATATAATATATATTATAATTACTAGTATATAAATTACACTCCCTGACGAACACTTTTGTATTAAAACCAGTAAGGAAAGGCTAAAGTCGGGCGGTGCCGACTATATAATACCCTACACCACTCGCGTAATATTGAATAACTCTGATATATAAATTTTGTAATTCATGTATAAATTGTTTACATAAATTTACTTTTGGGACATTTTATACTTAAATAATACCCTGTACCACAGTGTGGTGTAGGGTATAAAAACGATTGGATCTAAAGAGCCAAATCGGACGAAACATATATATGGGAGCTATAGCTAAATCTTAACCGATTTTCTTCAAATTCGGTAGTGTTGGTTCATGGATCAAGAAACTCTACCATTCTAAATTTCAAAATGATTGGATGTAAAATACAGCTTCTACAGGACTAAAGGGCCAAATCGGACGAAACATATATATGGGAGCTATAGCTAAATCTTAACCGATTTTCTTCAAATTCGGCAATGTTGGTTCATGGATCAAGAAACTCTACCAGTCTAAATTTCAAAATGATTGGATGTAAAATACAGCTTCTACAGGACTAAAGAGCAAAATCGGACGAAACATATATATGTGAGCTATAGCTAAATCTTAACCGATTTTCTTCAAATTCGGCAATGTTGGTTCATGGATCAAGAAACTCTACCATTCTAAATTTCAAAACGATCGGATGTAAAATACAGCTTCTATAGGACTAAATGGCCAAATCGGACGAAACATATATATGGGAGCTATAGCTAAATCTTAACCGATTTTCTTCAAATTCGGTAGTGTTGGTTCATGGATCAAGAAACTCTACCAGTCTAAATTTCAAAATGATTGGATGTAAAATACAGCTTCTACAGGACTAAAGAGCAAAATCGGACGAAACATATATATGGGAGCTATATCTAAATCTGAACCGATTTAAACCAAATTCAATAGCGATCTTAACAGCCGCGAAATACTCTAAACTGCAAAATTTTAGAACGATCGGAGTGAAATTGCGACCTGTAGTCGACGAACAACTTTACATGGACAGACGGACGGACGGACATCGTTAAATCGACTCAGCTAGTGATTCTGAGTCGATCGGTATACTTTAAGGTGGGTCTAGCTGTGTTATTTTCAGGTGTTACAAACATCTGCCGTGAAACAAACTTATAATACCCTGTACCACAGTGTGGTGTAGGGTATAATTAGCATTCAAGTTTATGCCCACATACAAATCTTTCTCCACGACATTTTTAGGTTATGTCCCCTACACACCACCAAAGCATGATGCTGAGGAATACTGCCAGACACCAATAAACAAAATGCAATACATCACGTATAAACTACTTACACTGGTTTTCCATTTCAATAACAGATTCTCTAAATTCCTTTCACATATAGCTGATTTCAATCAACGGGTTATAAACGAATTATTTACACGTCTTTAAAAATCAAACTTTAGATGCCTGGCAGACTTTAAGAGTTGCCACCTATTTTTTTCACAAAATTTTTTTGAATAGCTTTGAGAGTTGCCACTTGGAAAATACAATCACATTTAACATATTCCAGTTTAAGTTTTTTGATTTTCTGCCAATCAAATCTATTTGGGGCCATAGAGCAGTGAGAGGAATACAAACAAGTAAGAAAGTTCAGTCGGGAAAACCGACTAATGAATCCCCTCACCTTGAGTCTCAAAAAATATTAGTAAATTTATTTATTTTTTTTGTTTTATTTAAATTATTATCAATTTAAATTGAAATTGAGCGCCCCAGTAGCCGAGTTGGTAGCGTACTCGCCTATGAGTTTGGGGGTCGTGGGTTCGATTCCCACCAGAGGCTCTCGTCTGTCGCTGCAAACATTTAGCCATATGGTCTTTGTAACCCGGCCTTTCCCTGGACCTTAAAATTAGAATATAAATTTACTTTGTATTGTAATTCATATAAATAAATTGAATTTAATAGCTTTAAAGTATGTACTGGAATTAAAGTTAAAAGCTGTTTACTTTTGTGTGAGCCGTACCAAAAGGGGCGTCCCAATAACGGTCACTTTTCTCTGGGTTGTAGTACTACCTACTCCTAGGTAACTCCTTCGATGTGTTACACTTTTGGTTCGTAGAAAATGATATATATCCTCCTCTCTAAGGTGAGGGGATAAAAAGGGAAATAATTTTGCCGTTTCTTAACCAGACAACCGATTATGACCAAACTTGGCTCGTTTGCAGAAGAGGTATTGGAGAAGTTGTGTTTTAGTTAAATTTGGGCCATCTGTGGTATACAGGAGCGGAGCTGCAGTGCTTCAAATTTGGCCACCTCGGGTGAACAAAATGTTTGAGAGCCTGTAACTTTCGTCTTTTTCATCCGATTCGTAAAATTTTTTTTTAGTGACCGAAGTCTACAAGTTGATTTTTGCACCTAACAGCTATATTATACAGTTACAGAGATATCTGATTTGAAAATTTTCTTTTTCTTTTTCACCGACCCTGCCCCTGTGTTTTGTGGATATCTGAGCAGAATATACGAGTACACTGATTTTTTTCTTCAACTTTCTGAATTGGCAACAACATTTGCTATATGGAGAATAAAATCGATTCGATACAACTTATAAGTCAACAGGGATGCCCATTTGAAATAATTTTTTCAAAAAATATGATTTCTTGTATTTTTTTGGGAAAAATGTATGTCGTATTTGGGATTTATAGAAGAAGTTATTTACAAAAAGTATAACATATTTATATTCACCTTAAAGGAAACTTCCTAGAGAATTTTCTCGTGGAAAACCCTGTCAAAAATATTCACTGGTATTGTTGTTAAGTTTCTCCAATTTACACAAATATCAAAATTAATCCGCAATTGCTCCGATCACAAAGCTAGGATATAAAAACCTTTACAGTTTTTTTTGCGTAGTATGGTGTTGCAAATATAACTGGAAACGGAATTTGAATCCCGGGATTGACTTTTGCAAATATGTATGTATGTATATTGATTCGCGAATTATATTCGTTATGTGCTCTCAAGATCTACAAACTACAAAATATTTCATTGATCAAGATCTACAAACTACAAAATATTTCATTGAAATATGTTAATTTTTCAATATTTTATGGCGATATTAAATTTTTGTCTGCATTTGAAATTTGATTTTTCATGTTTTTCCTAACCCTGCCCAAGAGTTTTTTAATATCGGTGCCGAATATAAACCGATTTATCTCGCATCAACTTTTCTAAATTGACAAAGTTTGCTATATGATGTATACAATTTCGATCAGATGTGTCCACTGAGACAAAAGTTACGGCCATATCAATTTATATTTCAAAATATTGACAATTTTAGTATTTTATTGCGAAAAGGAATATGTATGGGTAATTCCAAAATAAAACGACCCAAAAATTACAATTTAAATATTTGACCCTTTCGATTTGGGTGTACTAGAAGACCATGCACGCGTATACTAGAAGACCATACAGACTTACTACATTTTACCGATTGTCCAAATTCATAACGGTTTTGATTTTATAGGATGCCCATGTTCATCACCTACAATAAGAGCTTTAACATATCACCGTCCGCAGACGGACGGACACTAATTAATTCGTATTTCTTTAAACCATTTTCAATTATGTGGTAAAATATGTGGGTAATTTTTATAAAGAAAACGAAAAAAAGAAGATATGCTTTTCAGTATAATCAAGGATTAAGGTAATTTTAGTCCTTTTGATGTCCTTCATAGACAAAAACTGATTACTAAATTAATAATTCTTAGAGAGGATTTTAAATTCTTAATGGTACTTAAATGGTGCTTATATCATTCAAACCTGATATTCCGTTCAATAGTTGTGTAGACTTCAAAAAGATTGTAGGTGACCTACTTTGGCACCCTATAAAATCAAAACCGTTATGAATTTGAACAATCGGTAAAAGGTAAATCCATAAATATTCGGATTGGGTCGGTTTCCTTTGGAATTATCCGTATGTAGTATTTTGGAGATACATAGGAAATTATAAAACGAAAGTACTCGTATAAGGCATTTATATTCGTTTTAAAGGAATTTTCCTGGATAATATATTCGAGAAAAGAAGAAACAAATTTCAAAATTGCTTACGAAAATTTTAAAAATTTACCACATTTTCGACTATCGGCTACTAAAAGCCGGGTTTCAAAATACGACATATACTTTTTTCCCACAAAATTTTTTAAAAAAATAATTTCATCGGATCGATTTTTTTCCATCAAATAGAAAATTTTTTTGCCAACTCTAAAAAGCTGAAGTGAAAGAAATCGGCGCATAGTCCGGTCCGATATTCACAAAAACTAGGACGGGATCGGTAAAAAAAGAACAAATCTATTTGCAAATGCAGATATCTCGGTAACTGTAGTAGATAGCTGTTAGGTGCAGAATGCCTTTTGTAGACCTCGGTTACTAGAAAACACGAAAAAAAGATTTTATGAATCGGACGAAAAAGACGAAAGTTACACACTTTTTTCACTTTGAGTTTCATTAAAATTTAGCTGAGTTTATTCGTAAAGCAAGTGACTCTCTTCTTCCAATTTTCGTAACAGGCGTCTGTAAAATACAGCTTATGCAGTCCTTAGGAGCCAAATCGGAAGGAACATATATATGGGGGCTATATAAATCTTAACCAATTTCCACAAAATGTAGTAGTCGCTATTAACGGGTAAAGAGACTTGTCTCCGCCAATTTTTACCTCGATCTGGTGTTAAATACATCTTCTATAGGTTTTAGAAGCCAAATCGGAAGGAACATATTTATGGAGGCTATGTACACAGAAAAAACATAATTTTTATATCACATACTAAAATTTTAAAAATTCCTGTGATTAAGAAAATTGAAATTTCATTCATTCGTTCATTGAATGTTTTTTCTTTTTTAATCAACGAACATATTTTCATTTCAACGACAATTTTTGTAATTTATTTATTAAATTGCTCAATATGTATTCTCAACAAATATATTTCCATATGAACATCAAAAATTTTAATAATTTGCTTTCGAATTCAATAAACTTGATGTCATATTAACAACTAAGTTTCTTATTTTCCCTGGAAATTAGTTGATAGTATTCAATAAGTAATGGCATTGCTAAATAAAACAATATTCTAAGCCGCATTTTCTTTCAAATAGTACTGCCATCTTCCTCATTTATATTTAGGCGTGGTAGAAATAGAGGTGCAGCAAATTCCACAATAAATCGAATACATCTGAATCTTTAGAAAATATTAACAAAAGTTCAAACAAAATACAAAACATGTTGATGATCGATATTATTTGATGCACTAACTTACGTTCATCGCAAGAATCTAAATCTAAAATGTTTTCGACTTCATTAAATATAAAATCTTTCTTTAAAATTTCTTCCAAAAGAAGTCCAATTTATTTGCTTTAAGGCAGGTCCGTTAACAGGTCCAATTCAAGGAAAATGTGTTGTCTCTTTAACTGAGTAAACAATTAAATTAAAAGTTGCAATGAAGTGCTAAAGTCGGTACACGCTGAAAAAATTGCTTCTGTAGTATATTGTCCTAAACATAAAATATATAAATATTTAGGGTACACGCGAAATATATTATATTGGCACACGCAAATAGTATATTTTTGGGAGAATATTGTTTTAAACAAAAATATGTTCCCATTCTAATATTTATACCCTACACCACACTGTGGTACAGGGTATTATAACTTTGTGCATTTGTTTGTAACACCCAAAAGGAGAAGAAATAGACCCATCGTTTATTATACCGATCGACTTAGAATCACTTTCTGAGTTGATTTAGCTATGTCCGTCTGTCCGTCTGTCCGTCTGTCCGTCTGTCTGTCTGTCCGTCTGTCTGTCCGTCTGCGCATGTATTCTTGTAATCAAAGTACAGGTCGCAATTACCGTCCGATCTCGACGAAACTTTACACATATCTTTTTTTTGGCCCAAGGACGATCCCTATTGGTTAAAATCGGTTCTGATTTAGATATAGCCCCCATATATATGTTACCTCCGAATTGACATGTAAGCGCTTTAAAAACTTTATTTTATATCCCATCAGTATCAAATTCGGCAGAAAGAGGTGTCTTATTATATGAATGAACACTGTTAAATTTGGAAGAAATCGGTTCAGATTTAGATATAGCCCCCATATATACGTTACCCCCGATTTGACATGTAAGCGCTGTAAAAACTTTATTTTACATCCGATCAGTGTGAAAGTCGGCAGAAAGAGGTTTCTTATTATTTGAATGAACACTGTTAAATTTGGAAGAAATCGGTTCAGATTTAGATATAGCCCCCATATATACGTTACCCCCGATTTGACATGTAAGCGCTGTAAAAATGTTATTTTATATCCGATCAGTGCGAAATTCGGCAAAGAGAGGTTTCTTATTACATGAAGGAATACTGCTAAATTCGGAGAAAATCGGTTCAGATTTAGATATAGCCCCCATATATATGTTACCCCCGATTTGACATGTAAGCGCTGTAAAAACTGTATTTTATATCCGATCAGTGCGAAATTCGGCAGAAAGAGGTTTCCTATTATATGAATGAACACTTTTAAATTTGGAAGAAATCGGTTCAGATTAAGATATAGCCCCCATATATACGTTACCCCCGATTTTACATGTGAGCGCTGTAAAAATGTTATTTTATATCCGATCAGTGCGAAAGTCGGCAAAAAGAGGTTTCTTTCTACATGAAGGAATACTGCCAAATTCGGAGAAACTCGGTTTAGATTTAGATATAACACCCATATATATGTTACCCCCGATTTGACCTGTAAGCGGAGGTCGGAGAAAATCGGTTCAGATTTAGATATAGCTCCTATATATATGTTACCCCCGATTTGACATGTAAGCGCTGTAGATACTGTATTTTATATCCGATATGTACGAAATTCGACAGAAGGAGGTCTTTTTACATGAATGAGTATTCAGGGAAGATCGGTTCAGATTTATATTAAAGCTCCATATCTATGTTCCTCCTGATTTGGTATCAAACCGCTATAGAAGTTGTATTTTACTTCCGATCATTAAAATTTTCCAGAAAGATGTTTCTCAATTTAGGAACGAATATTGCTTAATTTAGCGATTATCGTTTCAGAATTAGATAATATGTTTCTACCCATTTACCCATTATTCCAAATTATTATGGCAATGACCCTTATCGCATTGTTAGGGAGGTGTAGGGTATTATATAGTCGGCCCCGCCCGACTTTCTGCCTTTCCTTACTGGTTTAATTATAAATCTTTTCTTTCGGGGTCGGCCTTCGGCCTCTGTTTAAGACTTTCTCCTATGGACAGGATCCAAAGTTGGCAACGTGGAGCAAATCTTCTACGCGTAGCCTCTCCTGTTTCTAAATTCATAGATGAAAATAAGCCCCAAAAATCAAACAAAAATGAAATGAAACCCCAACTCCAGACAAAAAATGAAATAAAGCCTCAAAACATGATGACATGTTATTTTTTGGGCCCCATATTCATAAAAATATTGCGGTGTCTTCTCCTGGGAGCCAATTTCATTCCGCCGCAAAATCGGGATGTAGGTTGTTGGAGGATTTTTTACCGCTTAAAGGCAAAATCGATATATAGGGACATATGGGGCCTACATATATCTAATCTTGAACAATTTTCCTTCAATCTTAGCAGTGATCTATGTAGATATGATGAGCAATGCGGTATCTATACAAAAGGGTGGTAAATCGCAATTTTTCATATCTTTGAATTGAAAGAAAATATATGAAAACAATTTGTTTAAATTCAATTCAATTCAGTTCTTTATTGAAAATAATAACAATGTAGGGTATACAATAATTCTTAACTTTAGGTAAAGAAATCAGTCAGCTTGGACTCTACTGCTTAATTATTTTTGAATTAATCTTATATATAAATTCCAAAATATTATTAACATTCGAGGGAAAATTATTACAAAAAAAACTCATAAAATTTGTTTAAATGTTATATATTTGTGAACAGATAAATTGTATTTTAAAATAAAGAAATATTATTTGGAACGCATATATTAATATATAAGAACTGACTTTCACAAATAATATATGTGTTTACACACAACCAATGTTATTGTTTAAGAAGTTATCTAAGTATGTTTTATTTAAAAACGATTTTTAAAACTTTGCTGACGTTTTCGAACTTTAATTTATTTATAGTTAATAATTTCATAAGCGGCATAAGCTTTTGTTTTACAACACTTATTTTAATCTATAATATTCAAATTCATCACTTTGTTCAATGCATCAATGCAGATACTAAAGATTATACGATAAAAATTCTAATTAAATTTTACAAACATATACAATTTCTAAAAGATTGGCCTTTCAACTTTTTAAAACTAGAAAACTTGACATTAAATTAATTAACTATGCCAAAATACTTAAAAAGAAATTAAGCTTTGTTTCGGAAATATTAGCTCCAAATAAAAAATGTTAGGATGGGAACATAATTGTGTTAAGAACAATATCCTCCCAACAATATAATATTTGAGTGTGTCAAGTATTATATATTTGGAGTGTACCCCGAACCTATGTATATTTCAAGCAGAATATGTTTGGGGCAATATACTATAGAAGCGATTTTTTTCAGCGTGTAGGACCCAAATCGGCATATAAGTATATATGGGGGCTATATCTAAATCTGAACAGATTTTGACCACTTTCTTCCTTCCTGAAAAAGTTCTTTGTGCCAAATTTCATTAAGATCGGAGTAAAATTCCGACAACTTAAGATGGACAGAGGGACGGACATATTTAAATCGAATCAGTTTGTGATTCCTAGTACCACAGTCTGACACTTAATTTCACTTCCTCTTTATCCAGCGTTATGATATCACTGGAAAACTTGTCTTTTAATGTATTCACTCTTTTTATGCCTTTAAAGTAAATTAAAATATATTGTGGGTATACATTTGAATAAGTAAGACTTTGACAAATTGATCATTTGATTAGTTTTGGAATAATCTTGAAAATTATTTTCCAAATTTTATTAACAATATGTGTTGAACTTTAAAAATTTTAACATACAGATACATTTGTTGATATTTGTAGCCTGTCTGTTTTTCTTTGTAATAGACCACAAAGCTCTTAAACAGTCATTTTCTAAGCTTTCATTTGAGCAAAAAAAAACATGGGTTTTTGACAATAATGCCAAAAAAAAGTTTTAAGTTCACAAGAAAGATTATTCACAAAAAATATTTTTGCGAATTTTTTTATTTTTTGAAAAAGATTGAAAAAGAAGGCCAAACATTGTAAATAAAATAAGTAATTTGTTATACGGATGGGAAAAGGGCCGTTTGGCCAAAACTCGAACAGTCCTTAACCGATCTCGTTGAAATTTCGTGTCATTACTACTATCAAAAAGGACTAAAAGAATGGACGTTTCATCTCGATCAAAAGACATCGCTTTTTAAAATTGACTCACTTGACATGAAATCCCCATATTCAACAGGTCGGGTTCGTATTTAACTAACTTATTACGATATGAGTATTATTGTTACACCCTGCACCACACTGTGGTACAGGGTATTATAATTTTCGTTCATTGCATATGTTTGTATCACCTAGAAATACTACAGCTAGACCCACCATAAAGTATACCGATCGATTTTGGATCACTAGCTGAGTCGATTTAACCATATCTGTCCGTCTGTCCATCTTATGTTGTTCGTTGAGTATAGATCGCAATTTCATTCCGATAATGCTAAAATTTTGCAGTTAGGATTATTTTACAATCGGTTCTGATTGGGAGATATGTATTTGACCGAACAATTTTTCAAAAAAAAATCTGGTCGAAATTCCCGATTGCCTTGAGAATTCGTATATGCGTTTTACTAACGAAGTGAATCATCTTGTAGTTGGCGAGAAAAAAAAAATTTTTTTTCAGATGTTATAAGCATCTGAAATCTTAAAAATGAAAAACGAAAGAGGAAAATATCAAAAAACAGTTTTTTCAATTTAAGTATTACGAAAACCCGTGGATTGAATTTTACAAATGAAGGCTCGTTTGTAAGGTCGTGACTTGTAGTTTCAAGTTTTTATGTGCATCAGTTGCATATGAAACTTTATTTTGCATCCTACACATCATTGACACCAACCTAAAATTCTGAGAAAATTGTGGTCATGTAGCTTCATTTGTCCTTAACTGACCCTACAAATTCAAATCAAGATGGTGTTCAGCCTCGTTCTTTTTTAAAACCATATTTACTAAAAAATGCTAATGATTTTCCTTTTTAAACTTCTTATATAGGGTGATCTAAATAGAAATACTTTTTCAATAGCCTTCTTTTGACAGATCACGTGTGAGTCGTGTCATGCTGTCATGTCATTTTTTGTTAAGTATTGTTAGGCATTTCATCATGGAAAGACTTACGCCTGAACAACGTTTACAAATTATTCAGTTTTATTATCAAAATAATCGTTCGCCAATTGCGCTAAGTCCATTTTTTTTAAATCCAAAAAAACACTTTCCAGTCGACCTACGACCTTGACACTCATAAGCAATATTTTAGCTCTCGTTAAGAGCTACCTTTTGCCATTGACCGATTCCCGATCCGATGTACCGGAATCATTATTCCATATTTCTTTAAAAATGATGCCGTGCCATGATAACCGACTATTTGATGCCTGCATTTGAAGCTCGTGATCTCGGCGACATTTGGTTTCAACAAGACGCCGTCACTTCCCACACATCGCATCAATCAATGGATTTATTGAGAGAACACTTCGGTGAGCAGATAATTTCACATTTTGGGCCGGTCGATTGGCCACCAAGATCGTGTGATATCACACCGTTAGACTTCTTCCCGTGGGGATATGTAAAGTCTAAAGTTTATGCGGACAAACCCGCTTCGATTCAGGCCATGGAGCAAAACATCACGCGTGCCATGCGCCAGTTACCAGTCGAAATGCTCGAACGAGTCATCGTAAATTGGACTCAGCGGATGGACCATCTGAGACGTAGCCGCGGCCAACATTTGATAGACATAATCTTCAAAAAAATAAATGCCAAAGAATGTTCTTTCAAATGATAATAAATATTCCCCATTCAATTTGAATTTTCTGTGTTTTTATTTCTTTCAAAAAGTAGGGAACCTCGAAATGGATCACCCTATATAAAATGTGAACAAAAGTGAATATATGCGAAAAAAAATAATGTCCTAAAGGCGGTATTGTGGAAAAAAATGTACAAATAGTGTACATTAAAAAAATAATGTACAAGTGTCTAAAATAGCGTACTGTGCACTATAATAGTGTACGAATTGTCACCCTTTCTATGGCCCAACATTGCCAAATTTGAAGAAAATTGGTTCAGATTTTGATATAACTTCCACATATATATTTCGTCCGATTTGGCCCTTTAGCCCTATATAATCTGTTTTTTACATCCAATTGTTTTGAAATTCAGTATGGTAGAGTTTCTTGATACATGGAACAACGTTGCTCAATTTGAAGAAAATCGGTTCAGATTTAGCTATAGCCCACATATATATGTTTCGTCCGATTTGGCCCATTAGCCCTAGTAGTTTACTTTCAATCGTTTTTTATATTTAGCATGGTATAGTTTTTTGATCCATTACCGAAGTTGAAATAAAAATGTTTAAGATTTAGTTGTAGCTCCTATATACGAGTATATGTTTCGTCCGATTTGGCTATAGAGGCAGAGACGTACCAAATGTAAATTTTGTAAAGATATTTAAGTTGAAGTATACTTCGTTTATGATACCCTACACCAATTTCGACTTTAGCCTTTTCTTACTGGTTTTCATTTATTTTGTATTTTTCCTAAAATCACTAGCAATTATTACTGAGTTATTCTCAGTAAAATGGTTCAGAATCCTTTTGCCGCTAAATTACCATAGAAACAAGTGTTTTTAGTAATGACTCCTTTCATAATGATTTCTCGTCTGCGTCATCAGGAATGTTTAGCAACGATTAGTCGACTTAACATACTTTGGTATGAAAGTATCGATATGTAAATACTACATTCAAAGCATTCACTACATGAAATGGTTTCTCTTTTTGGTTTACGGATTCAAATGTAAAATGCATTAAACGTTGATTGCTTGCTTTAACCAAACTACTTATATGTATATTCCAATTTGCATGAAATCGCAATGGTTCTTTTGGTTGGCGTTTTAAAGTAAAAAGTAAATCTGTAACCAATGTTGTAACTCTCTCTATCTATCTATCCTCCTTTATACATTAAATTCTCTACTAAACATGTGTATTTACATGACATACTCGTACACTGATAGGATAACGCTCCCCACAATCATATGCAAACGAATCTGATGCAATTTCAAGTGATGAGTATCAAAGTTGCAACAAACTCTGTTGTTGCCACAAAGTTAACGTATTGTTGTGGTTGGTTGTTGTCGTTGTTATTGTTCGAAGCGTCTGGTTGCTGAGAGTTTGGTCGGTCGATAGTTCACACAGTTAAACTTTATTAACTGTTAATTGTTTGTCGGTTTGCCGTTAAGACGCACCACTGACACAAGCACGCGCGAACATGCACACATTGTACAAACACACGGGAAGTGTGAAGCTTTGTGGTCTCGCCTGGGAGCAATTTGCATTGGCAATAGTTACTCTAATGATGCGGTTATTTGATTGAATGGCTGTTGATCAATACGAAAATTTAAAATGGGATTCAAAGTGTAACTGCGATTAGGGCAACGGAATGTGGCGGAACTGTGGGATTTTCTGAAAGACTGTACTCGACAAATTTGTACCAAAAACTGATGTGATGTAAGGAACATTAACTGCACTAGTGTTTCCTGCTTCGTGATTTCCCCCCACTCACCTTAACTAACCGTTTCAGCAATGAGTACTCTTAGCTTCTAGTTTCTCATGGCTTCACAAATAAATATTGTACATAGGCCACCGTATTCAATGATAAATGCACGCAGTTTGTACATTCATGTCCCCATGTTGGTAAAACTGCCATATCGTGGTATGTTTTGTATTTGGTTAATTTACGCTTTCAACATTTCCACCACGTTCGTGGCGTCCTCAATGAAAATGCGCACATTTCATAGGTGTCCTACAACGACGAGAGCAAGAGAAAAAGTCTATTTATTATTTGTTGTGTTTTCTGTTTTCTTCCTCTTCTGTTGGCTCGTCGTGAGTTCAGTGCAATCGAATTGATTTGTCGTGATTTTGTGTCGCTAAACGTTTGCATATGTCAAGCATCATCGGTATCGGTATCACTCTCAGTAATGTGAGTATGCATTGGGGTAGCGGCGTAAACTGCGATATTAGCATTTGCGCCTTTGCCAGATTTCGTGCCATGTGCTTTGGGTGTACACAGACTCTCCTCTTAGTCTATTCTCTCTCTCTCTCTCTCTCTCTCTCTCTCTCTCTCTCTCTCTCTCTTCTCATGCGTCCCTGCTGTTCTTAGTGCTGTTAATAACAAAGCATCATATGGATATGATGAGGATATAAGAGCGCATGTTGAAAGCACATTATGAATGGTGGAGACAAGAGCGTATACGTTATCACGCTGTCTACTGTTACATCAAGTATTCGTGACATTGAACATCACTCAAATGTTGAGTACAAGAGAACAGACAATTCACTCAATTTGCAATTCATTCACCATTGAGTAAAGGCTTGTCACCTTGTTGCTATTTTATAAATGTCTGCTATGTGGCCACATTATGCTGCAGGGATAGAAGAAATCAACATTCATTTGGTGGATTGTAGATAAGCTGAAAAAAAAGTAAGAAAACTTCAGTCGAGTAAACCTACTATGGTATACCTCAACTTTATCAGTAATGTGATATGGAATGTGACACTTTCTGTAGAGCCAGAAAGGTGGAAACATTTTGCTTAGTATATAGTCATTGCAAAAGTGCTATAAAAAACAGAATAATAAAACATTTACATGATTGTTGCCGAAGTTATGGAGAGAGAAGTTGTGTTCGAATAAATCTGTCAATTTATGTGCGGCGTACTAGAAGGGGATTCATAAATGTGCCTATTTTGCGTTGAGCCGCTGATAACTCAAAAACATTGCACTCTACCGAATTTTAAGTATTTATGTGCACTGGTATTAACGTTATGAGCTATTAAATAATTTAGGCATTTTGTGTATTCGTTGGAGGTACCAAAATTGATGTGGCAATAATTCCCATTATGTAGGTACCATAAAAGCATTACACTGCATTTGTATGCACTGATCACCAGATATAAAAAGGGCACGATACCTGTGCACATTTCTCTCGGGGTGATAGTAACACATAAATTATTACTATGTGTGGAATCACAGAAGATTCGGATACGTTATATATTAGTTATTAGACAATCAATATTTCACTAAATGTTAATCCTTTTTGGGGGAGGTACTAGGAATTGACCAACATGGCCCATCTTCGCCTTATGGTGTTTTCCGTTGTGCCAAAATGCTACATTTTCCGTCTTTCGCCCTCAAACGCTTTTTTGTTTTCGTTTGTAAAAAAAATGCTATACTGCGAAATGGTTTCGTTTTCATTTGTAATAAGTGTGGAGAACTCTGCCACACAAAACATAAGCTTTTTCAGCGCCAAGTGAGTAGCCTAAATACCTGCGTGTGTTTTTGCGTGGTGCCACGAAAATATGATTGTTTATAATGAGTTAAAAGTCTGTCGTTTTATAATTTTGTTTCCAATTCCGATCATTAAAAATGTTCCAGCACAACAGATGTAGATGACATTTTTTAAATGCTGCTCTCTCACAAGGCAACATCTTTTTTGGAAAAGAAAGCACCATTAGCTTGAGATGTACCTCACACTTCATACAAGATTAAAATTTAATTGGTCAAGAGTTATCGTGCACAAAAACAAAATACACAGAAGGACGGTCTTTGCTCAAATTACTTAAAATGCCGCAAAACGGATTTCCGTGGAACATATTTGGTGTCTTAGGTCACTCCTTTAAACTGCTTGTGGGCAACTGTGAAGGCACTCCAAGAACCTGCGTTATGGCCAGGAAAGATCTAAGTATCTTTCTCCTGGCTAATTTAAGTGGTAAAGACCAAACATCTGCTAGTCTGGAGATTGGTAATCGCACATATTGGGTGGTCTCCAGTTACTTGACTTATGCAGCTGTAGTACCGACTGCTCTATTCAGGGAAGTAGTAGAAGAAACAACGTCTGACGAGATCGAGCTGATTATTGGCGCAGACACGAACGCTCATCGCACTATCTGGGGTAGTACGGATATAAACAATAGGGGTGATTCGCTTCTTGACTTTATTCTAACTACCAACCTTAGTATTTGTAACATCGGTAATAAACCGACCTTTACAATTAAGGACAGACAAGAAGTACTAGACGTAACGTTTGCTACTGACCGTCTGTCAGACAAAATTATTGGGTGGAATGTACTGGACGACCACTCATTCTCAGATTCACCCTGTTCAGTGGGTTACTTGCAGGATAAGGCAAATAATTGGACCAAAAACAGCGAACACTCGCTCCATATACTGCTCGACACATATTTCCCGGGGAACTCTCTAACAGAACCAGAGGATAAGCACGACCAACAAGAGTGCGAGTGGACTGCGAGCGTCGCTAGCTTGTTGACTGAGAGATCCAGAATAAGCTGGGCTGTTAATAGTTTTTAGCCCTTCAAGTCACCTGGACCAGACGGCATCACTCCAGCAGAAATGCAGAAAATGTTAAAGTACATTATCCCCTGGCTGGAGATAATTTATGTAGGCTGTATCAGCCTTTCATACATCCCGAATCGATGGAGGGATACCAAAGTGGTATTCATACCTAAAGCGGGGAAAATATCACACACTTGGCCAAAAGACTTCAGACCAATTAGCCTATCCTCCTTCCTATTGAAAGGTCTGGAAAGACTTTTAGATTATTTCATTAGGGAAAACCTGGATACAAAACTCCTGTCAGTGAACCAACATGCTTACAATAAGGGGAAGTCTACAGAATCAGCCCTGCACGAATTTGTGAGCACTATCGAATCGTCCCTGCATTTCAAGGAATTCACCATGGTGGCATTTCTTGACGTAGAAGGGGCTTTTAACAACATTCACTCAGATGCAGTAATTGCGGCACTGTCACATCTTAATGTTAACTCTAGTTTGATTAGACTAATTCAAAGTCTGCTCAACAGAAGACGCATAACAGCATGTCTTGGGTCCACAACTCTAACAAGGTTTGTAAACAGAGGGACCCCACAAGGAGGAGTACTGTCTCCACTAATTTGGAACCTAGCGGTGAATGAAATCCTACTAGATCTAGAACGTTGCGGCTGCAAGGTCGTGGCATATGCGGACGACGTTGCAATCGCAGTGAGGGGCAAATTCGGAAACGTCCTCCGAGACATTCTACAGGTGGCTCTGAACAAATTGGCTAGATGGGCCAGAAGCAGCGGTTTGGGCATAAACCCAAACAAGACAGAATTGGTTTTCTTTACTAGGATCAATAAAGTCCCACATGTGCACCCTCCACCTCGGATAAATGGAACAGATCTAGTCTTTTCTGAAAGTGCAAAATTTTTAGAAATAATTCTAGATAGAAAACTATTATTTAGACTTAATGTATTGGAACGTGTAAGGAAGGCTAACGTCGCCTTATATACCTCCAAAAAGGCTGTAGGGTCGCGGTGGGGCTCTCTCCTAAAATCGTCCACTGGATATATATAGTAGTAGTTCGTCCAATACTGTTGCATTGTGACATGGTGCACGGCAACTGACAAACTAACCATCACCAACCTACTAACAAAGGTTCAGAGAACAGCCTGCCGGAGCATAAGCGGAGCCTTAAGGACTACAGCGACCGAGTCTCTACAAGCCCTACTCCATATACTGCCGATTAATATTGTGGCGAGAGAAGTTGCAACCAACGCGGCAATACGATTAAACTGCCTATCAATGTGGAGGTACAAAAACTACGGTCATATTAGGATATCAAAGTGTAGTGCTATGGTAACCGACCAAGTGGACTATATATCAACTGTGTACACCTTCGAGAGAAATTAAATCACTATGATTCCCGCCAGAGATGAATGGGTTAGAAGAATATCAGGTAATAGAAACCATCTCCACTTTTACACGGATGGTTCGAAGCTTGATGAAAGGTAGTTTGGATGTAGCTCACAGACTACCAGATACCTGCAGTGTCTATCCAGCCGAAATAATGGCAATATGGGAAGTAGCCAAGTGGCTGAGTCGCAACATAGTAACCAACACTGGCGTTGTCATTTACTCGGACAGCCAGGCTGCCATCAATTCTCTGGAGGCAACATCCCTAAATTCACAAACAGCCCTCGACGGCCGCACATCTCTTAATGAGATGGCTCAGCAGTTTAATATACACCTCATATGGGTGCCTGGGCATAGGGATATCCCGGGGAACTGGAAAGCTGATGAACTTTCTAGGAGAGGGACGACATTACAAATTCCCGAAGAATTTGTATATATTGGTGCGCCACTATCCACGTGCAAGCTTTGGCTTAGGCAAGAGGCAATCAGGCAGTTCAACGAAAGATGGACATACGGCTGCCACCCTAACCTATCCTATATATGTTACGAAATTTGGCTGAGAGAGCTGTCTTATTACATGAATGAAAACTACCAAATTCGGAGAAAAACCGTTCAGATTTAGATATAGCCCCCATATATATGTTTCACCCGATTTGACATGTAAGCGCTGTAGAATCCGTGTTTTTCATCCGATCAGTATGAAATTCGCAGAGAGAGGTTTCATATTACATGAAAGAAAACAACCAAATTCGGAGAAAATCGGTTCAGATTTAGACATAGCCCCAATATATATGTTTTAACCGATTTGACATATAAGCGCTGTAGAAATCGTATTTAAATCCGATAAGCACGAAATTCGGCAGAGAGAGTTTTCTTATAACATGAATGATAAGAAACCCCTATATAGGGTTTTCCAATAAGGACGATATGATTTTGAAGTGACGTTTCGGGCAATTGTAATATGTCATGATCTGTCATTTGTTTTTCATTGTATTCAGTAGTGTTTACAATTTCATCATGGAGATATATCCGCAAGAACAACGTTTAGTCTAGATTCACACTTGCAATTTTTTTCTGCAATTCTCTTTTGAAGTTGCATTTGCGTTCAGACAACGTATTATGTTTCGACAATTTTATTTTCGTCGTTCATTAAAATTTATTAAATTTAATAAATTTCATTAAAATGTATGTCGCACAAATTTACATATTTTGAACCGAGCACAAAACTACGAATATTAAATAAAAAGGAATGCGGAAATGTCAAAAAAAATCACCACTTCACAGCGAAAGAAAACACAAAACGCATTGCAAAAAAATTGCGAGTACGGAAGATTTTTTTATCCCCCCTCACCGACTGCGTCCCTCTCCCATAAACACTGGAATTCAGCACAAAAAAATTGCATGTGTGAATCCAGACTTACAAATTATTCAGTTTTATTATCAAAATAATTGTTCTCCAATTGCAACTTTTCGTGCGCTACGTCCATTTTTTTTAAATCCAAAAAAAGACACTTTCCAGTCGACCTACGACCTTGACACCCATGAGCAGTTTTTGAGCTCTCGTTAAGAACAATCTTTTCGCCATTGACCGGTTTTGGCTACGTGTCACACAGCAAATGAACCAATTGAATTGTTGCGAGATTCGATTAGGTTAGGTTGAAGAGAGGAGACGTTTAAACGTCTCATGTCCATGGACATACACTTAAGCCAGTGGTTCGGCCTGTTGTGCGCTCCTTATTTATGATCTTTTTATACCTCACGAGTTACAGAAAATCGGTACTAGACACGAATTTTCTCAGTATCTTCCAGTCATATTCTCTGAGATGAGTCAAGTCTGGTAATATGTCGGACCCGAAATGTTGGGATTCGATTATTTCAAGAAATTGTGATATTGAAGTTGTGATTTAACACTATTATACTATTTCTTGTGGGCTTATTTGAAGTTCTTGGTCTTTCGAAATAAACCAGACTTTCTTCAAGCTTTTCCAATAAGAGTGATGTGATTTCTTAAAAAAAAACACACTTATTGTTAAGGAAATTCAAAAGTTTTTTATTTAATGTGAAGTACAATCGATACAATTAAGTTCAAAATAAAACGTCATTCAAATGGCCACGACTTCTTCTGCAGGAACGAATTCCATGAACCCAATTTTCGAGCACTTTTTCCACTAAATCAAGTCGTATGTCATGAATGGCACGTTCAATATTGACTTGTAAAGCTTGAAGAAATTCTGATTTATTTCGAAAGACCGATGACTTCAAATAACCCCACAAGAAATAGTCTAATGGTGTTAAATCACAACTTCTTGGAGGCCATTCACTATCACAATATCTTGAAATAATCGAATCTCCAAACTTTTCTCGCAACAATTCAATTGTTTCATTTGCTGTGCGGCACGTAGCCACAATCGGTCAATGGCTAAAAATAGCTCTTAACGAGAGCTAAAATATTGCTCACGGGTGTCAAGGTCGTAGATAGACTGGAATGTGATTTTTTTTTGGATTTAAAAAAAATTGACTTAACATCATTTTCAAATGTGAACGGGATTTTTTTTGGATTCAAAAAAGTGGACTTAGAGCACGAAAAGTTGCAATTGGAGAACGATTATTTTGATAATAAAACTGAATAATTTGTAAACGTTGTTCTTGGGTATATCTCTCCATGATGAAATTGTAAACACTACTGAATACAATGAAACACAAATGACAGATCATGACATATTACAAATGGCCGAAACGTCACTTAAAAATCATATCATCCCTATTGGAAAACCCGTTATAAGGTTCTTGGGGAAATTGTTGTTTTCCAATATTTTATAGATTTTTGCTCTAATCTCATCACGAAATTCCTTATTGATAATACACAATCTATTAAATTTTTCGCAGTGTTAATAATGATATTTTTGAATGTTTTGAGTGGAAGTTAATTATCCTGCCCGATGCTTTGGGTTTTTGATGCCAATTCAGTTTTAATATTGTATATTCTATAATTACTAAAGTATCTAAATATGGAAGATGACCACCTTTCTCTACTTCCATTGTTTTTTTTTTTTGGTTTTCTTTATTTACAATCTGTTCTACAACAATAAGTAAATTGTATAAAATTATTTGTACTTAACATAATATGGATTCTTAAAATCCAACAATATTTATAGATTTTTTACAGATATTTATACATTGAATGATATGAAATTATTTTATTTTCTGAATGGTAGGTCTAATATGTGAAATCTCTTAAGTCTTGACACTTCTTCGGTTTCATCTAGTAAAGATATTGCTAGAGGATTGATATGATTACTTAGTCTTTCGATATAGTTGGAGGATGCTTGAATTATCTCTTCTTTAATTGTGGTGATTTTTAAGTCTTTGTGAATATTTCTATTTGCCACGTACCACGGAGCATTTGAGATCATACGAAGAGTTTTTGATTGATATCTTTGAAGGATTTCCAAGTTTGAGTTGCTAGCAGTACCCCACAGCTGAATTCCATATGTCCAAACTGGTTTTAAAATCATTTTATAAAGTAGAATCTTGTTTTCTAAATTGAGTTCAGATTTTCGACCAAGAAGCCAATGTAACTTTTTTGTTTTTATCTTCAACTGTTGATGCTTTGTTTTGATATGAGTTTTCCAAGTTAACCGCTTATCAAGATGAAGTCCAAGATATTTTACATTTTCCCGTTTAGGAATTACCTCACCATTTAGTGTAATATCAGGACAATCTCCCCTTTTTAAAGTAAAAATAACATTGGCAGACTTTTCGTTATTTACGTTAATGTTCCATTTGTTCAACCAGATTTCAATGTCATTAATAGATCGTTGTAGAAGTTCGGCAGCCATATTTGGACATTTGTTTTTTGATACCAGTGCTGTATCATCAGCATATGTAGCAACTGTCACGTCATCATTAACTGGCATATCAGAGGTATATAATTGTATAAAGTATTGGAGCTAAGACACTTCCCTGGGGAACGCCAGCTTGAATAGAGGATATATCAGAAATGTCGTTATTTACCTTGACATAGAAATGTCGTTGGGTGAGATATGACTTAAGTATCATAGAGAAAGGCGCAGGTAGTATTTTTTCAATTTGTAAAGAAGTCCTATGTGCCAAACTCTGTCGAATGCCTGTTTAATATCCAGGAATACTGCCGAGCAATATTGTTTCTTCTCTAGGGAATCTCTGATAACGTTGACTATACGATGACACTGTTCCGGTGTTCCGTGCTTGTGACGGAAACCAAACTGGTACTCTGGTATTATTTTATTATTCTCTAGAAATGGTAATAATCTTCGTAGCAATATTCTCTCAAAAATTTTTGAAAAAATTGGTAATAAGCTTATTGGCCGGAAAGATGAAATTAAATCTGGAGGTTTGTTGGGCTTTGGCACCATAATAATTTCGGCGCATTTCCATTGGATAGGGAAGTAATCCAGTTTTAATATCGAGTTGAAAATTTTTGTAAGATAAACAATAGCCTTTTTTGGCAATGCTTTGGCAACATTTGCACCAATTTTGTCATAACCAGGAGATTTTTTTATGTTTAGAGCATTAATATCCTCCTTAATTTCTCGTGGTGAAATGTGTTTTATGGGTAGATCCATTTGTAGAGGTGATTCCAGAAAGTGTTCAATATCTTTTACGTCATCAGCAGTATTTAATTCGAAGGGCTGGAACGTTTTCTTTAGATATTTGGAAAAAGCTTCTGTTTTACATATATCATTTTTACACCAATTACCATCCTCATCTTTTAAGGGTGAGTTTTTTGGAATTGGACGCCTTTTCAGATATTTAGTAGCATTCCAGAGAAAATGTTCATTTTTTGATCCAACTTTAATGTCAAGGTTTCTTAAAAAGTTCCCAATTTCATTGTTTTTGAATTCGTTGAGAAGGGCTGTTAACTGCTTTGAGGCACGATCGAAATTTGTTTTGTCAATTGGATTTCTGGTGGATTTCCATATTCGCCGTAATTTTCTCTTATGTTTTACAAGATATTTTATTTCTGCTGAAGCATTGCATAGGGTACCTTTAGCTGGAGATGGTTTGTCTACCGGAGTCGATAAAAATGCAGCTTCATGGATAAGACATGAGAAATTTTGAACGGCATTGTCCAAATCACCATTAGTCGCAATATTTACCGACAAATTTACATTCTGATCAATCCAATTTGAAAATGATTCCATATCTGCTTTATTTGTCAGCATATTAACAGCGTTTTTTACGGTTTCCAATACAGAACAATATGTTAAAATTATTGGCGTGTGGTCAGAACTGAGGTCGTTACTGTCAACAATGTCCAGACTTCTATTGCAAATACCACTATAGACAACGAAATCTAGCAGATCTGGGATTTTTGTGTTGTCACTTGGCCAATACGTTGGGTTTCCAGTAGATATCACGGAGTAGTTGTATTTTCGAATACACTTAAATAGTTATCTGCCTTTTGGGTTAATTAATCGAGATGCCCACCAAGGGTGTTTCGCATTAAAGTCACCTCCAACCAAAAATTTTGGGCCAAGTTGTTTAAAAAAGTCAAAATATTCTTTACTGTTTATACTATGCCTTGGTGGAGAGTAAATTGAATAGATAGCGACATCTTCATTGCCACATTTTATTTTAACACCCGCCGCTTGAATGAAGTTGTATCTATAACTATTTTGTGGTTCATATTTAATAGTTGACTTTATTAAAACTGCTGCGCCAGCATGGGCTCGATTATCGGGATGGTTTGTTGCTATTAGGTCAAATCCATTAATCTTGAAGTAACTTCTTGTAGTGAAATGGGTTTCAGAGATAAGACAAATATCAATTTCATGATTATTCAGAAACATTGAGAGTTCCTGGGTATGATTGGATACGCCATTGGCATTCCATACAGCAATTCTAATATTTAATTGCATAATTTGTTAATTAAGGTTGACATCATACTTATTAGGGTATTTGTGAGTTCCATTTGTTTAGTAAACATAGCCTCTATTTTGGACATAAATGAATTAGAAGGATTTGTTGTTTGTACAACTTCGGAATAGAGTGGATTTGTGGTTTGGTATTGCTGGTTTGAATTTAATTGCGGATTTTTGTTATAAGATGTATGAATAGGTGGGTTATTAAGATGGTTTGGATGACGTCCGTTGGGAACATTATTTTGGAATCTTTTCTGCCATAGTTGTTGATAAATTCTACATCCCTTGTAGTTAGCTGTATGTTTGTCCAAACAATTGGTGCATTGTGGCGGAGTTTCAGAGTCCTTTGTACATTGTGCAGTAGAATGGTCCATACCACATTTGACACAACGATACGGTCTTTTACAATACGCCTTTGTATGACCAAACATTTGACAACGATGACATTGTATTAAGTCGTACGTTTTTTGAGGAGGTTCTATTTTTACTATGGCTTTTTCTATATGACGAATGTTGAAAATGTCTTTATTATTTGCCTTGGGATCAAGATCAACAAAGAACATCGATAATGGTTGTTTCGAACCACGACTCTTTACATTAGTAATGTTTCTAACATCATGACCAAGTGATAATAAAATGGCTTTTAGATCTTGAATCGGATAGCTGTGATGTATTCCTTTTATTACCACCCTGTATGATCGCTCTTGTTTTAGTTGATATGTGTGGAAAATTATCTTTGCAGATTCAAGATGTTTCACTAGCTTTCTATATGAATCAACTGATTTTACCATTATTTTTATTTGATCATTCACAACACTACAACAAGAGATTCACACAAGAGATGCTTCACATTGTAAACTTACCAAATGGAAATGCCAAAATCTATAGACAGCGATAAAACGATCATATGTGCAATAAGAATACATCCAACAGTGCAATATCAACCATAGACGATGGTAGCGAAACTACAGTAGAATAAGTTTTTAAATTGTGTTCTTGTTTTTTCTATGCTAGTGATCGTTTTAAATGTACTTATAGACCTTTTTAATCTAGAATAAGTTATCTGTGATATTTACATGTATATTCTTTGATACACATTTTTTCTGTTTTTATATATTATTGTAGTTTTCCCTGATGAAGCAAATAGCAAAAGCGAAATATTAGAAATTATATAAAATGTTTTAATAACAATTAAATTATTACCTCGAGCTTGACTATTTATTGGCTATTAATTAATATCAAAAGGTCGAATAAAAACAAATTCTAAAATTTTAAAAAATTAAAAAAATATATATAATTTTAGGCCAACTTCCATCCAAAGCTTATACGTTAGAGAATTAAGAAGTTTAAAATATAGAAGATTCTCAAAGATCTGAGAGTACAAACAATTTAAAAAATTAAATTTTAATTTTAAAACTTAAAAATCGCAAACAAAAAAAATTTAATATTTTTTTATTTTATAGGAAAATACCAACATTTCAAAAAAGATTTTTCAAAGCGGAACATTACTTAAGAAGTTATGGCCAAAACCCGGATACACAGAGTGAAATATTTACGATTTTTTTCAATAATGATAACTTCTGAACGAGTTATCGGAAAAATCTCAAAAAATTCCACAAAGCGTTTCTTCAGGTGTACTAAAAAATATAAAAACAAGTAAGAAAGTTCAGTCGGGTAAACCGAATTATGAATCCCTTCACCATGAGTCCCAAAAAATATTCGTAAATTTATTTATTTTTCTGTTGTAATTAAATTATTATCAATTTAAATTGCATTTAATAACTTTAAAGTATGTACTAATATTAAAGTTCAAAGATTTTTATTTTTGATACAAAATGGTCCATTTGTGTGGGACGTACCAAAGGGTGCGTTCCATTAACGGTCACTTTTCTCTGGACTCTAGATAAAGGGTTTTCCAACAAGAGGTGCTATTTTGATATACAAAGCAAAATGTCATTTTTTGAGATAAATGATCGGATGTTTATTTCATAATAAAGAGGAAGGTATGCCGTTAGTAATGAAAAACAACATCAGCCAAATGGCCACCACGACCACGCTTACGGGACCATATTCTTTTCATGAAATTTTCCATAACCAAATCGCAAAGTGGCTGCACTATGTCCTCGATAGCCTTACGAATCGATGGTCTTTGAGGTCTTGAATCGATGCTGGGATGTTGGCGTAGACCTTATCTTTCACGTGGCCCCAAAGGAAGAAGTCGCAAGGTGTTAGATCACAAGATCTCGGTGGCCAATTGTGATCACATCTTCGAGAGATAACACGGTCCGGAAACTTTTCCCGTAACAGAGCAATGGTTTCGTTGCTTGTGTGGCACGTAGCACCGTCTGGTTGAAAGTAAACGTTGTCCAGATCAATACCATCCAATTCCGACCACAAAAACAATCATTAATCATCTCTCGATAGCGCAATCCATTCACCGTAACTGTTGATCCAACCTCATTTTCGAAAAAGTAAGGTCCAATGACCCCGAGGATGGAGAGGCTTCTCAACAATAACTCTTGGGTTTTCCGAGCCCCAGATGCGACAATTTTGCTTGTTGACGTAGCCAACGAGGTGGAAATGGGCCTCATCAGTTAAGATGATTTTTCGATGATTTTCGATTTTTCGAATTTTAATAATTTCAATGCGTTGTTGAATCGTGCATCGTTCCATTTTTATACCCTACACCACACTGTGGTACAGGGTATTATGACTTTGTGCATTTGTTTGTAACACCTAAAAGGAGAAGAGATAGACCCATTGTTTATTATACCGATCGACTCAGAATTACTTTCTGAGTCGATTTAGCCATGTCCGTCTGTCCGTCTGTCCATGTATTCTTGTAATCAAAGTGCAGGTCGTATTTATGGTCCGATTGTGATGAAATTTAGCATAGTGCTCTTTCTTGGCCCAAGGACGTGAATGAACACTACCAAATTCGGAGAAAATCCGTTCAGATTTAGATATAGCCCCCATATATATGTTTCACCCGATTTGACATGTAAGCGCTGTAGGAACTGTATTTTAAGTCAGGTCAGCACGAAAGTTGGCAGAGAGAGTTTTCTTATTACATAAATAAACACTGCCAAATTCGGGGAAAATCGGTTCAGATTTAGATATAGCCCCCATATATATGTTTCACCCGATTTAACATTTAAGCGCTGTAGAAATCGTGTTTTATATCCGATCAGTACGAAATTTAACAGAGAGAGTTTTCTTATTACATGTATGAACACTGCCAAATTCGGGGAAAATCGGTTCAGATTTAAACATAGTCCCAATATATATGTTAAACCCGATTTGACATGTAATCACTGTAGAAACCGTGTTTTATATCCGATCAGTACGAAAATCGGCAGAGAGAGTTTTCTTATTACATGTATGAACACTGCCAAATTCGGGGAAAATCGGTTCAGATTTAAACATAGTCCCAATATATATGTTACACCCGATTTGACATGTAAGCACTGTAGAAACCGTGTTTTATATCCGATCAGTGCGAAATTCGGCAAAGAGAGGTTTCTTATTACATGAAGGAATACTGCTAAATTCGGAGAAAATCGGTTCAGATTTAGATATAGCCCCCATATATATGTTACCCCCGATTTGACATGTAAGCGCTGTAGAAACCGTGTTTTATATCCGACTAGCTGGACCCGGTCCACTTCGTTGCCCCAGACTTCAGATTTCCGATTCCGTCAATTTTTTAACCAATTACGTAGACTGCCATCAAATGCATATTTACAAAATGACAACACTCTCGCTAACAAATTGTTCAAGGTATTTCAATTTCAGAAATTTGCTTATAAGGGTGGGGCCACGCCCATTGGTCCAATCCCAACCCTTTTGGACCATTCACGTAGACTATCACCAGATCGATATGCAAAAAATTACAGCACTCTCGATAAAAAAATGTGGAAGATATGACTCTCAATTTCGAAATTTGGCTTATACTCGCATATGCGGGACAACGACCATTGGTCTGATCCCGCCTATTTTTGGTCGAATCACGTAGACTGTCATCAGATACATATACCCAAAACTGCAGCGCTCACTTAAACAAATTGTGCAAGATATCTCAATTTAAAAATTAGGCTCCTATGGGCGGTGCCGCCCTTTTTTGTGTAATCACGTAGACTGCGTGAGATGCACAAAATCACAGCACTCTCGCTAACAAATTGTGCATGATATCTCAATTTCAAAATTTGGTTTATATGGGCGGGGCCAGGTCCATTGATCCGATCCCGCCACTTTTTAGAACATTCACGTAGGCTATCATCAGATACATATGCACAAAATTACAGAACTATCGCTAAACAATTGTGTAAGACATCTCAATTTCAAAATTTAGTTTATATGGGCAGGGCCACGGCCATTGATCCGACCCGACCCTTTTTGGACCAATAACGTAGACTACCACCAGACATCACTCTCGCAAAATATTGTGCAAGATATGTGTCTCAATTTCAAAATTTGGCTTATATAGGCGGGGCCACGTCCATTGGTCTGATCCCGCCAATTTTTGGGCGAATCGCGTAGACAGTCATCAGATACATATGTCCAAAACTGCAGCACTCTCGATAATAAATTGTGCAAGATATTTCAATTTCAAAATTTGGCTTATATGGACGTGGCCACGCCCATTGGTTCGATGCCGCTCCAGATATATATACACGAAATTACAGCACTCTCGGTAAAAAATTGTGCAATATATCTCAATTTCAAAATTTGGCTTATATGAGGAGGCCACGCCCAGTGTTCTGATCCCGCCCATTTTTGGACCAATCACGTAGACCGCCACCATCTACATATACACAAAATTCCAGCACAAATTTTGAAATTGAGATATTGTGCAAAATATCTCAATTTCAAAATTTGGCTTATATGGGCGGGGCCACGGCTATTGGTCCGAACCCGCCCTTTTTTGGACCAATCATGTAGGTCGCCAACGGATATATATATACAAAATTCCAGGTATGGCGGTAACAAATTGTGCAAGATATCACATTTTTAAAATTTGGTTTATATGGGTGGTGCCACGCCCATTGGTCCGATCCCGCCCATTTTTGGAAAAATCACGTGGACTGCTACCAGATACATACGTACAACATTACAGCACTCTAGCTAACAAATTGTGCAAGATATCTCAATTTAAAATTTTGGCTTATATGGGCGGGGCCACGCCCATTGGTCCGATTCCGCCAATTTTTGGACCAATTACGAAGACTTCCACCATATACATATACACAAAATTCCAGCGCTCTCGCTATCAAATTGTGCAAAATATCTCAATTTAAAAATTTGGCTTATATGGGCGGGGCCACGCCTATTGGTCCGAACCCGCCCATTTTTGGACCAATCATGTAGTTCGCCAACGGATATGTATATACAAAATTCCAGGTCTCTCGGTAACAAATTGTGCAAGATATCACATTTTTAAAATTTGGCTTATATGGGCGGTGCCACGCCCATTGGTCCGATCCCGCCCATTTTTGGAAAAATCACGTGGACTGCTACCAGATGCATATACACAACATTGCAGCACTCTCGCTAGCAAATTGTGCAAGATATCAAAATTTCGAAATTTGGTCTATGTGGGCGGGGCCACGCCCGTTGGGTCGATCCCGCCCATTTTTGGACCAATCCCGTAGACTGCCACCATATATATACACACAAAATTCCAGCACTCTCGCTAACAAATTGTGCAAAATATCTCAATTTCAAAATTTGCCTTATATGGGCAGGGCCACGCCCATTGGTCCGATTCCGCCCATTTTTTGAAAATTCACATAATCTGTCACTAAATGCATACACACAAAATTGCAGCACTCTAGCTAAAAAAATTTCTCAATATCAAAATTGGACCCATATGGGCGGGTCCACGCCCACTTGATATATCGAAAATTCAAATACCCTATTTTCAGCACCCCCTACACATGTACATTCAGTGAAAATTTCAAGATGATCGGTCTAGCCGTTTAGACGTCTATACGGAACAAACATACAAACCCACAAACAAACCCACAAACAGACACTCTCTTTTATATATATAGATTTCAAAATTTGGCTTATATGAGGAGGCCACGCCCAGTGTTCTGATCCCGCCCATTTTTGGACCAATCACGTAGACCGCCACCATCTACATATACACAAAATTCCAGCACAAATTTTGAAATTGAGATATTGTGCAAAATATCTCAATTTCAAAATTTGGCTTATATGGGCGGGGCCACGGCTATTGGTCCGAACCCGCCCTTTTTTGGACCAATCATGTAGGTCGCCAACGGATATATATATACAAAATTCCAGGTATGGCGGTAACAAATTGTGCAAGATATCACATTTTTAAAATTTGGTTTATATGGGTGGTGCCACGCCCATTGGTCCGATCCCGCCCATTTTTGGAAAAATCACGTGGACTGCTACCAGATACATACGTGCAACATTACAGCACTCTAGCTAACAAATTGTGCAAGATATCTCAATTTAAAATTTTGGCTTATATGGGCGGGGCCACGCCCATTGGTCCGATTCCGCCAATTTTTGGACCAATTACGAAGACTTCCACCATATACATATACACAAAATTCCAGCGCTCTCGCTATCAAATTGTGCAAAATATCTCAATTTGGTCCTATTGGTCCGAACCCGCCCATTTTTGGACCAATCATGTAGTTCGCCAACGGATATGTATATACAAAATTCCAGGTCTCTCGGTAACAAATTGTGCAAGATATCACATTTTTAAAATTTGGCTTATATGGGCGGTGCCACGCCCATTGGTCCGATCCCGCCCATTTTTGGAAAAATCACGTGGACTGCTACCAGATGCATATACACAACATTGCAGCACTCTCGCTAGCAAATTGTGCAAGATATCAAAATTTCGAAATTTGGTCTATGTGGGCGGGGCCACGCCCGTTGGGTCGATCCCGCCCATTTTTGGACCAATCCCGTAGACTGCCACCATATATATACACACAAAATTCCAGCACTCTCGCTAACAAATTGTGCAAAATATCTCAATTTCAAAATTTGCCTTATATGGGCAGGGCCACGCCCATTGGTCCGATTCTGCCCATTTTTTGAAAATTCACATAATCTGTCACTAAATGCATACACACAAAATTGCAGCACTCTAGCTAAAAAAATTTCTCACTATCAAAATTGGACCCATATGGGCGGGTCCACGCCCACTTGATATATCGAAAATTCAAATACCCTATTTTCAGCACCCCCTACACATGTACATTCAGTGAAAATTTCAAGATGATCGGTCTAGCCGTTTAGACGTCTATACGGAACAAACATACAAACCCACAAACAAACCCACAAACAGACACTCTCTTTTATATATATAGATCACTACGAAAATCGGCAGAGAGTTTGCTTATTACATGTATGAACACTGCCAAATTCTTATCGCAATGCCCATTTTCGCATTGGTAGGTAGGTGTAGGGTATTATATAGTCGGCCCCGCCCGACTTTCTGTCTTTCCTTACTGGTTTTCATATGTCAGATTGAATCAGCTGATTCGTCACGTTACGGGGGCGTTATGGTTATGTTTGCCTTTACTCTCTTACAGACTACTCAAATTCCTCTCTCAAAACCAAATGATAAGGAAACATGTACATATGTATACCCTGTTTCTCTATCTCGAACGGACACTTTCGTTTGCCTTCTAAGCGAATGAAAATTAATTGGTGTTTCTCTAAACGAGAAAGTCAACGCACACTACAAGTCGAAAGAAAACGTAAGCATTTTCATACAAATTTGGGTTTCTCTATCTCGAACGAAATGTCAAAACCAGTCACTTGTTGTTTTGTGTGTGACTCCAAAAAAAAAATACAAATTGTTGATTGTCGTCATAATTATATTAATATCTAATTAGCCAACTACATAATAAACAAGTAAGAAATTTCAGTCGGGTAAACCGACTAAGGTAAACACCCTCGCGACGTCTGGATATACAGGGGAAGTCTGACAGATCTTTCCAGTACCGACATTCGTACTATTGATTACTTTTTTTTATCAAATAGAGTGGTTTCGTTGAGGGGCATCTGTGCCCGTGGTATTACTAGGGACATACATTGGGCAATCTTTATGGTATAAGTCGTCGAATTGCTTGAGATCGACAGCTAAAATGAAAATTTGACGAACTTAAAACGTGCGCCAGAACAATAGCGATGTCAGATATTATTTAGTTTGTATAAGGTTTGGGATCAGAGCGCAATGTCGCAATATCTCATCTCCTTTAAAAATTTATAAATTCTGTATGAATATTAAACAAAAATTAAAAAGGTTTGGTTCAAACTAAATTATATGTTTCGAATTCAAAATGGTAAATACTACTGTAGTATAGTGGGACACAGTGACATTTGCATTTTGCGCAAATGTTTCCTGAGTTTTTGTAATATTATTGCAACCATATTTCCAATTTTAAACACATAAAGATGAGACAGATTTTAGTGTAAAAGTTTCTCCCCTTTACTTGTTTTTTTATTTGTTTATTTTGTTCTTTTTTTTCAATATGTTCCAATTTTCCATTTTTGTATCAATATTTCTCTAAAAGGTCATCTAAAGCAATTATTTTCTACACCAAATATTTCAATGGAATAGTTTCTATATACATTGTGTACATTGGTTTTTGTTTAAACCAGAAATGACATCTCCCACTCTTGTTATATCCATTTTTTGTTGCAGTGCTTTGTACACAGGTTGAATTGTCCGTGAGAAGTAGAAACTCAGAGAAAGTAACTTCGTTTTTTTTAACAATTTAAATTTTTAAAAATTTCCGCTTTGTGAATATGTCAATAAACGTTGGAAGGCTATGTGAACTCACGAGTATCTTCTATTTCGATCTAACACAATGAGTCGCCGTGAACTTGAAAGAGTTTAATAACATCCATTAAATTCTATCGAAATTATACAATGAGGAGCAAAATTGAGTACAGCTTTTCTGAAATACAAATGGTTAATGTAAAATTAATTTTAGTGAAATATTACATCCTCACTACGATTTAGCTTTTCCATATAATTGGCTCCGGCGAAGGGGTTCATTCACTGTTCTGTGGGTAAATCTTTTATGTTAAAATTTACAAGAACTTAACTTATTATAATTCTAAAATTTTGTAAGTCAAATTTATTTTCGATATCTGAACCCAATATTTTTATAACCTCCAACATATATTATGGATGTATACTAACTTTGAAATATTGATCGTCGACCGCATAATGTATGTACAAAGTTGGTGAAATATTTAATTGAAGCACATGTTCTATTAAAAGCAGATCATTATGAAAAGAAGTAGTTTTCTGAAACTAAACAAGATCGAGATTAGTAAGATGATAAGTGTTCCAACGGGACACTCAAGCTTACAGGCACATCTTCATCGCATAGGACTAGCAGAAAACGACGAGTGCAGGGCATGCAGGGAAAACATCGAAACGGTCACTGCCCAGCTTTCACACATGCAAGATCCCGATATTTCGGTTCCGACATATTGCCAGACTTGAGTCATTTCGGAGGATATGACTGGAAGATACTGAGAAAATACGTGTCTAGTACCGATGTGTGTCCATGGACATGAGACGTTTTAAACGTCTCCTCTATTCAACCTAACCTAACCTTATGAAAATAAGCATGAGGAAGTTATTTGGTCCAAGAAATAGAACCCATACTTTCATCCGATAAATATGAAAATTGGAAGAGAGTATCTTGCCTGACGAATAAATGTTACTAATTTTGAACGAAAAACCAAAAATGAAAATTGTTTTAACGTATTAATTTCATTATATCTGCACTTATTCTGCTTCGATTGATGAAATTTATCGTTATCGATGAAACTGCTGAGAGCGTAATATTTTAATTATAAATTCATTTTGCAAACTCTTAATAGGGGACCAACATATGCATACCGCTTACGTTATTTTTTAGTGGAATTCGACAGATTCATGAGATAGAAAACTGAAATTTTATTACGACCGTAATTTTATTACGGACAGTTCAGACCAAAAAAAAAACTGCAAAAGTCATTTGTCAAAAAGTTTATGGATGAAAATGGCATTCTTTCTAAGACAGTATAGTTTTAAATTCAATGATATGAAAATATCGTACCGACAATTAAAGATAGTTGGTCTTTTAAAGTATGACATGAAATTGTATATAATTCCAAGTAAAATTTCGTCAAAATTATTGTAATGTTTACTTTAATTAATAACATTTGTCCTTAGATCAATTTTATTTTCAATAATTCAAAGAAATGTCTTCAAAGTCAATATATTATGTTCAACGAAGCCTTAATGCAAAATTTCTTTGAATCAAAAATAATTTCGTTGAATTTTCATTATGTATATCATTGAAATTTCTATTTGAAGTAAAGACAAAAAAAGTCATTGCTTTATAGATGGTGTTTTTTCCGTAGCAATAAAAAGAAAAGGAAAAACACAAAATGTTAGCGTTTTTTCCAATAACAAATTGGTAAAGTTTATTGTTGAAAACAATATTACCTTGGTACAAGATGTTCGCTGTAAGCGATTGGAAAAACGAACTTACTAACGAACAACAAGGCGGCGAACCTTCCCCCAATGCGGGTTACAATTTAGTGAAATATTGATCCTTTAATAATTTCTATACTATTTACTTATTGGAATCTTCTAAAATTCCACACATAGTATTAGTTTATTAGTCGCCATCACCTCGAGAAATGGCTGAAGTTGCTACGCCCCTTTTGGTACCTCCCAAACAAATGGACCATTTTGCACCAAAAGTGCAGTGCATATATATGCTTGAAATGTTGTGCTGTGTTATGCTTTTTTAGTACCTAGAGTCCATTGAAAAGTGGGCGTTGTTGGCACGGCCTTTGTAGTGCCTCCCACACAAATGCACTTTTTTGCGCCAAAAGTTAACAGCTCATAACTTTAACACAAGTACACAAAAAAATAAATAAATTTACGACAAATTTTTTGGGGCTGAAGGTGAGGGGATTCTAGCAGAAGTACGATTGGTATGAGATGTGCCAAAAATACAGCTTCCAACCGTAATAGATTACGAAGATACAGGGTGTCAAAGTTTGCAATTTTCACCATTGTATCTCCAAACTACGTGAACCGATTTGAATGAACCATAGCTTATACGAGTATGGCAGCTATTTAGCAGAGCACAAAATGTAGATTGACAATTATTTTAAAATATTTAATTTTCATCCTTTTCTCGCGACTTATGTTTTCCAGGCGATTCAAAGTATGTTCCGCGGGTGGGATTCCAAATCTTTAAACTACAAAAATGAAGTCCATTTTGTTTACTTTATCAATACGAATTTTCGTAATGGTTGTAGAAATTTTAAATGCCAAACTTACTAATTATACCCTACACCACACTGTGGTACAGGGTATTATAAGTTTGTTTCACGTCAGATGTTTGTAACACCTGAAAATAACAGCTAGACTCACCTTAAAGTATATCGATCGACTCAGAATCACTAGCTGAGTCGATTTAACGATGCCCGTCCGTCCGTCTGTCTGTCCATGTAAAGTTGTTCGTCGACTACAGGTCGCAATTTCACTCCGATCGTTCTGAAATTTTGCAGTTTAGAGTATTTCGCGGCTGTTAAGATCGCTATTGAATTTGGTTGAAATCGGTTGAGATTTAGATATAGCTCCCATATATATCTTTCGTCCGCTTTGGCCCTTTAGTCCTATAGAAGCTGTATTTTACATCAGATCGTTTTGAAATTTAGAATGGTAGAGTTTCTTGATCCATGAACCAACATTGCCGAATTTGAAGGAAATCGGTTAAGATTTAGCTATAGCTCCCATATATATGTTTCGGCCGATTTGGCCCTTTAGTCATATAGAAGCTGTATTTTACAACCGATCGTTTTGAAATTTAGAATGGTAGAGTTTCTTGATCCATGAACCAACACTACCGAATTTGAAGAAAATCGGTTAAGATTTAGCTATATCTCCCATATATATGTTTTGTCCGATTTTGCTATTTAGTCCTGTAGAAGCTGTATTTGACATCCAATCGTTTTGAAATTTAGAATGGTAGAGTTTCTTGATCCATGAACCAACATTGCCGAATTTGAAGAAAATCGGTTAAGATTTAGCTATAGCTCCCATATATATGTTTCGCCCCATTTTGCTCTTTAATCCTGAAGAAGCTTTATTTTACATCCAATCATTTTGAAATTTAGAATGGTAGAGTTTCTTGATCCATGAACCAACACTACCGAATTTGAAGAAAATCGGTTAAGATTTAGCTATAGCTCCCATATACATGTTTCGTCCGATTTGGCCCTTTAGTCCTGTAGAAGCTGTCTTTTACATCCAATCATTTTGAAATTTAGAATGTAGAATGGTACAGTTTCTTGATCAATGAACCAACATTGCCGAATTTGAAGAAAATCGGTTAAGATTTAGCTATAGCTCCCATATATATGTTTCGTCCGATTTGGCCCTTTAGTCCTATAAAAGCTGTATTTTACATCCAATCGTTTTGAAATTTAGAATGGTAGAGTTTCGTCATCCATGTACCAACACTACCGAATTTGAAGAAAATCGGTTAAGATTTAGCTGTAGCTCCCATATATATGTTTCGTCCGATTTGGCCCTTTAGTTCTATAGAAGCTATATTTTACATCCAATCGTTTTGAAATTTAGAATGGTAGAGTTTCTTGATTCATGAACCAACATTGCCGAATTTGAAGAAAATCGGTAAAGATTTAGCTATAGCTCCCATATATATGTTTCATCCGATTTGGCTCTTTAGATCCAATCGTTTTTATACCCTACACCACACTGTGGTACAGGGTATTATTTAAGTATAAAATGTGCCAAAAGTAAATTTATGTAAACAATTTATACATGAATTACAAAATTTATATATCAGAGTTATTCAATATTACGAGAGTGGTGTAAGGTATTATATAATCGGCACCGCCCGACTTTAGCCTTTCCTTACTTGTTTTTTATAATTTCTTTCGTATTATAAAGTGAGTTTACTTTAGGATATGGACCAGAAAAACTATTAATAAAATGAAAAGGTGGCATTCTGTAGCCAGATATACCAGCACAAAAAAAAACACTGTCTGTCGCAATTCTATTTTCAAGAAAGCGTGAAATCAACATTTTTAGCCCATAATTAATACCGGATCTCAAAAACGCGAATACATAAACCCAGAAAAATAATTGGTTGGAATTCGATTGTAACAATAAAAAAAATAGTACTAGCAACAAAAAGTATATTGCCTACACCGTGTGTCTGTTGTATTTGTATATAAATAGTTGAAACAACAATAACATGGATACGATCAAATGAAAATGCTTGCAACCAAATCGATGGTTGTATCAATTAATATAAGATTGTAAATATAGTACTATATGATCGATTTTTGGTTGTGACAACCAATGTTTTATTCTTGACAACAGAAATTGTATCAATAGACCAAAGATTATTATTGCAACGAATAATTGGTTACTACAACAGAAAAAATATTAATAAATAATCGTTTTTTGGTTATCCCACTAATTTCCCAAATTTAGAATAATGAAATGTATTTTGGGAAATCCAACCGAAAGATTTGTTGCTGTTCTTTTGCTGATACATGACAAACAAAAAACAAAATTACTCGACATAAAAAAATCTTCAACATTTTGTTCAAGAACGGTACAGGTAATCAAAACTAATCTCGTGTGGATAATAATTTGTGGAATGCAGAATATGTTGTGCAAAATGTTTTACATAAATAAAAGCAACAATCATGAAATTGGAAGCACGTTGTTAAGCGATATAAAAGTTTTGTGTTTTTTTTTCGTGTACTAAAATTTGCGTCAAATATTTCCACATCTTAAAATAGTGTTGAATTTGTAAAATGGGATTTCTAGTTATACCCTACACCACACTGTTGTACAGGGTATTATAACTTTGTGCAGTTGTTTGTAACACCCAAAAGGAGAAGAAATAGACCCATCATTTATTATACCGATCGATCAATCACTTTCTGAGTTGATTTAGCTATGTCCGTCTGTCTGTCCGTCTGTCTGTCCGTCTGTCTGTCCGTCTGTCCGTCTGTCTGTCTGTGCATGTATTCTTGTAATCAAAGTACAGGACGCAATTATGGTCCGATCTCGACGAAACTTTACACATATCTCTTTTTTGGCCCAAGGACGACCCCTATTGAATTTGGTTAAAATCGGTTCAGATTTACATATAGCCCCCATATATATGTTATCCCCGATTTGACATGTAAGCGCTGTAAAAACTGTATTTTATATCCGATCAGTGCGAAATTCGGCAGAAAGAGGTTTCTTATTACATGAAGGAATACTGCCAAATTCGGAGAAAATCGGTTCAAATTTAGATATATCTCCCATATATATGTTACCCCCGATTTGACATGTAAGCGCTGTAGAGACTGTATTTTATATCCGATCAGTACGAAATTCGACAGAAGGAGGTCTTTTTACATGAATGAGTATTCAGGGAAGATCGGTTCAGATTTATATTAAAGCTCCATATATATGTTCCTCCTGATTTTGTATCAAACCGCTTTAGAAGTTGTATTTTACTTCCGACCATTAAAATTTTCCAGAAAGATGTTTCTCAATTTAGGAACGAATATTGCTAAATTTAGCGATTATCGTTTCAGAATTAGATAATATGTTTCTACCCATTTACCAATTATTCCAAATTATTATGGCAATGACCCTTATCGCATTGTTAGGGAGGTGTAGGGTATTATAAAGTCGGCGCCGCCCGACTTTCTGCCTTTCCTTACTGGTTTTGTTATGAATTGTTTTGTTTTTGTTCAATAAATAAAATAAAAATTAATGAAAACTGTTTTTAGTGATTGTCGGTAGTATATGACTGGCAAATTCTCAGAACAACCAATTTTTTAAACAGTTGGTTGGGGCAACATAAAACAGATAATTTTAGCCACCATTTTCGTAGTTGGCGCAACCAAATATGATTGTTGTCAACATGGAAACAGTAGTATACCACAACCAAAATGTTGGTTGTCCTGATGGAATCGCATGACATATTAGACAGTACTACCAAAAATCGGTTGGCAAATAACTCGTTTTACGGGGTACTATGACATTGTGCATTTGTTTGTAACGCCCAAAAGGAGAAAAGATAGACCTATCGCTTATTATACCGATTGACTTGGAATCACTTTCTGAGTCGATTTAGCCATGTCCGTCTGCCTGTCTGTCTATCTGTCCGTGTATCCTTGTAATCAAAGTGCAGGTCGTATTTATGGTCCGATTGTGATAAAATTTAGCACTGTGCTCTTTTTTGGCCCAAGGACGATCCCTATTGGTCAAAATCGGTTCAGATTTAGATATAGCCCCCATATATATATGTTTCACCTGATTTGATATGTAAGCACTGTAGAAACCGTATTTTATATCCGATCAGTACGAAATTTAACGGGGAGAGTTCTCTTATTACATGTATGAACACAGTCAAATTCTTACAGCAATGCACATTTTCGCATTTTTAGGGAGGTGTAGGGTACTATAAGTTCGCCCCGCCCGACTTTCTGTCATCCCTTACTGGTTGATTTTATATTCGGATTTAGAACATCCTTCGAGATCGGGTCCGATATCTGCTCGCTATGACTCGATTTGAACAGTGCAATATTGTGGTCAGTGCTAAGAATCCGACGTCGATTTTTTTTTAAATAAGTTTTTTTGTCGTTCTGTTTTATCTGACTAAAGAATGCCACCATTTAATTTTATTATTCGTGTTTCTGGTCCACATCCTAAATTAAACTCACTTTATAATACGAAAGAAATTATAAAAAAAAATAGTAGGTTTGACATTTGAAATTTCCACAACTTTTGTTGTTGTAGTCATTCCATTAGGAAAATTCATATTGATATAGTAAACAGTCATTTATTTAAAATATAGAATCCCATCCGCGGAACATACTTTAAATCGCCTGGAAAACATAAGTCGCGAGAAAAAAAGGATGAAAATTTAATATTTGCCAACAATTGTCAAAGTACATTTTGGGCTCTTCTGTCATATAAGCTGTCATATAAGCTAAGGCTCATTAAAATCGGTCTACGTAGAAGGCGAAACAATGGTCAACATTTCAAACTTTGCCACACTGCCGTAACCTACCACGCTAGGAAGCTGTATTTTTGGCATTCCTCAGTCCCATAGTACTTCTGTAGCCCCACTAAGTTATGACGCGATCGGAATAAAATTGAAAAAAGTAGGACTTTTGACGTGTTTTTCCCTATTTATAAAATAAAATTATTTAACCCTACTTTATTTAACACTCTACAAAAAAGATATAAAATAATTATAAAATTGCTGTCACCATAACGAAAAACTATGATTCGTCCCACAGTGGTACGGTTATCTTTTCTGTAACTTCCAATAGGGTTATCAAAGCAGGGTTAAGAATATCGTTCATTCCATGTTAAACTTAACACCTTTTTGGGTCACCATTCTCTATTTCAACTATCGATTCTCTGCTAAAAATAAAATATTCCATAGTTGGCGAAAAAAATGCAAAAAATTTTTCCAGATGAAATCTGAGAAAATATTCTCAACAGGCGTACGTTTTGAGTTATGTATTTTCGAAACGCGTGGACGGATTTTTACAAACGAAGGCTCATTTTAAAGGTCGTAAGTTGTTCTTTTTATAGCAGTTGTTCATTTTCGCGTCCTAACAGTCTTTTAATGCATCTGCAAATTCAATTCGCATTTTACACATCAATGACGCCAACTTCTAATGTTCACCTTTTTAGATATTTTCCCTTGTTTTTCAGATTTAAGATGCTTATAAGATCTGAAAAAACATTTTGAGGATGAAAAAACTACTAGATGATTCTTAACACGCATATACTACTTTTAAAGACAATCGGGATGTCGACCAAAATGTTTTCGAAAAATCGTTCGGTTTGGCATGGAATGAACGATATACATTTACACTGGATCGATTAAAGTCAACAATTCATAGGCATCACTTAAAAGTCCGGTAAAAATTCACTACTTGAAAAAATGTTCGCCTCCGACGCTTTTACTGTCCTCAAAGTAATGACGTTTTTTACCGAACTTTTAAGTAATTCCAACGAATCAGATAGAGTTTACTTTCAAATAAAAACATTATTTCTCATAAAGAAATATAAAATGACCCAATGCTAGTATATACTTACCAGCATCCTACAAGTTTTGCTCCAGGAAAAACCGAAACGAGAGCGTTCCTCAAACCCTGCTCATAGTCGGTTATGAATATAGCTGTTCCCAAATTAAATATATTTTTCTTAACATATTGACAGAGAGCTTTATAACTTTCACATGTTTTCTTGATCATCAAAACAAAAAATACTGGAAAAATTTAATAGAATAAAGTATGTATTGCTTCAGTTATTAAACAATTTTTTGAAACTTACCTCTTCAAAATATTCTACGTAAATTACAAGTAATTGCTTAAAGCATACATTATGACAAATTTTTAAAGTTGCATCTTTGAGGAATGTCTGCTTTGTATGAATTATATTTTCTTTAATTAGATCATTTGTAGTCAATGACGAAACAAGCACAATGAGTAATTATGTTCCTCAATTGCTCTAGCGAAGAAGTGTCTTGGTTTCTTTTGTCAGTCCAAAATTTATCCTCACATTTTTATATTTACCCTCACTTTAGTGATACTAGGTTATATATCGCGCATTTAGAAAAAGAGCGTCACAACTCAAAATAATTTCTTAGTGATGTGCTCATACATCATTCTCCTATATTTCAATATCTACAAGCTGATCCATGACTGGGTTGATTTCTGCGGAAGACAATAATATTTGGCGCACTTCTGAAGTTGTTTCACCTTATTCTCCCAAATAGTTATTTTTGTATAGATCATTTAAATCACACTCAAGTGAAATGTCATAACTCAAAAAAACTGTAAAATTAATTTTGAATTGATGAAAAATGTAACAACAACATATTTCCAAATATATAATTTTTGTGTTTAGAAAATACATATTATATGTTTAGGGAGTACGCTAAACATATATATGTTTCAAGCCGAATATGTTTGGGAGAATATACTACAGAAGCGATTTTTTTCAGCGTGTAAGATTAAATAGCTCATAATATTAGTGCATATTCATATACCAGTGCATAAGGGTATACCTTAGTCGGTTTACCCGACAGAAATTTCTTACTTGTATATGTTAAATGCTTCAATTACTTGAATTGAATTACCAATAGGAGTTTTCTTACAATCTTCTGCAGTCATCATTGTATTTTTGAAAAAAATCAAATTTTGCATACCGCTTTGATTGCTAAAAAATTATATTAATTAAAAAAGAAAAACAAAAAAGTGTTTAGTTACCTTTCGCATGTATTCCTCTAGACGTTTCTTATTGTACTTATGTTAGTCTTGGTTCCACAAAGAGCACCAGCCACATCTTGACGTTCCCTTGTGATAGCATTTAATGCCTTTAATTCCCTGCATGCTTCCTCCTCCATGTCATGGTTATGTTCCACATATTTCCATCGGGGAGCAAGTTTATTCTCGCTTTGCAATTTTTATACCCTACACCACACTGTGGTACAGGGTATTATAAGTTTGTTTCACGGCAGATGTTTGTAACACCTAAACAACACAGCTAGACCCACCTTAAAGTATACCGATCGACTCAGAATCACTAGCTGAGTCGATTTAACGATGTCTGTCCGTCCGTCCGTCAGTCCATGTAAAGTTGTTCGTCGACTACAGGTCGCAATTTCACTCCGATCGTTCTGAAATTTTGCAGTTTAGAGTATTTCGCGGCTGTTAAGATCGCTATTGAAATCGGTTCAGATTTAGATATAGCTCCCATATATGTATATCTTTCATCCGATTTGGCCCTTTAGTCCTATAGAAGCTGTATTTTACATCCAATCGTTTTGAAATTTAGAATGGTAGAGTTTCTTGATCCATGAACCAACATTGCCGCATTTGAAGAAAATCGGTTAAGATTTAGCTATAGCTCCCATATATATGTTTCGTCCGATTTGGCCCTTTAGTCCTATAGAAGCTGTATTTTACAACCGATGGTTTTGAAATTTAGAATGGTAGAGTTTCTTGATCCATGAGCCAACATTGCCGAATTTGAAGAAAATCGGTTAAGATTTAGCTATAGCTCCCATATATATGTTTCGTCCGATTTTGCTCTTTAGTCCTGTAGAAGCTGTATTTTACATCCAATCATTTTGAAATTTAGAATGGTAGAGTTTCTTGATCCATGAACCAACATTGCCGAATTTGAAGAAAATCGGTTAAGATTTAGCTATAGCTCCCATATATATGTTTCGTCCGATTTGGCCCTTTAGTCCTATAGAAGCTGTATTTTACATCCAATCGTTTTGAAATTTAGAGTGGTAGAGTTTCTTGATCCATGAACCAACATTGCCGAATTTGAAGAAAATCGGTAAAGATTTAGCTATAGCTCCCATATATATGTTTCATCCGATTTGGCTCTTTAGATCCAATCGTTTTTATACCCTACACCACACTGTGGTACAGGGTATTATTTAAGTATAAAATGTCCCAAAAGTTAATTTATGTAAACAATTTATACATGAATTACAAAATTTATATATCAGAGTTATTCAATATTACGAGAGTGGTGTAGGGTATTATATAGTCGGCACCGCCCGACTTTAGCCTTTCCTTACTGGTTTTTGTCTACATTCACTTTAAATGACCGCACTTTTTGGGCTTATTTTGCATAATGCACTGTTGCCCCAATACTTCAAATGCAATTTCACCCCATTTTTTGCTACTAAATTAAAACATGAATTTAATTCTTAATATTTTTATTTAGCAAGTGTTTGCAAAAATTTAAACAAATACTTTCATCGTATCTTTTACTGGTTGTCTACGATAAGAGCAAAGAAATTGATTAGAAGTAGATGATAGCTGTAATGTACATTAGGGTGATGACTTTTACACAACCTCGTTTCCCTATATCATATTTAGATGAGTTTTTATTTAAGATTAGATAAAATCTTACATATAAGGTGATTCGATAAAAAAACGAAAGATGTTCATCGATTTCTATGATCAATGTCTCATTTTGTTCATGTGGCTTTTCGTGAAAGTTATAAGACTTGAAATTTTTTTTTGTTTTGGATTTATATTTAAAAAAAAAACAACAAATTTAAATTTTTTCACAAAAATATCATTTCAAAGTGGTTTGTGCGTGACCTTTATCAATATTTAAATGGAAAAAAACGTTATTTTAGTCATTAATAGGCAAAGCTCATTCATTCGTGCCACAGGAAATAATTTTTGAGAAAAAAATCAAAAAGTCATCACCCTAATGTACATACATTACAACTTTTCAAGTTTTTGAATGACAATAATTCTATCTTTGCAAACGTCGCATTCCCTATCATTATTTAAAACTATAGCATCATTTGGGCTCCTCTTGCTCACTTTTCTCGTCCCATATTTCCTCAGAGTTCATTTCCGTATGTATCATATCGATACAAATTCCTTTGATTTTGAAAATCGGTCTAGATAGAGCTGTTATTTTGCCACTGTCCAATAGATCAGTAGCTTCTTTAATTCGGTTATCTTTTTCCACACAATATTTCTTCCGATATTTTTTGGTAGATAGTTGTGGTAGATCCACGATCTTGTTGTATACTGTGGATGCAGTTTTTAATGACTTTAGAATTTGTAGGAGTGCTTTGTTTGTATATCCTGACTATAATGAAACCTTTAACGAATTGGTACACGTGATTAGTTTTGAGTAATGGGACATGTTCATAATATCTGTTGTGAGTCTACGTATTAATGACATATTCTATTTGTTCATAATGAATGTGGCTAAAAAAGAAATCACTCTTCATCTTCAGACAAATGATAAGATCCTTTTAATGTATTCTGCACCTGCGCGTAGTAGAAAGTTTTAGTTAAAGAAAAATTTGAGTGATAGGTAAAATCGAAAATTTGTTTAAAACAGCCACTAGTAACAATTTTAAAAGTTACATCCATCAGCCATTTGCGTTCGGACTCGTTAATATTTTCATTAATAAGTTTTAAGGTTTTCTGCGATGTGAAAATACAATACGAAATGTCTGTCTCTGATTTAGATGCTGTGAAGAATGGTTTGGGATCAGCAACATCTTGTGACAATCCGTATGAATCCCACACGGGTTTTAAATTGGTGGCTTCAACAATTTCATGTGCATCTTTGGGTGATGATATGAAGTTCTTGGCTGCCATGTACTTCAAGCTTCTTCTAATCCGTGCGAGTTCTAGATCTTTCGATTCGTCCTGTAAACTACTTGCTGAACATATTCATTCAGGTTGCATCCGTATGAATCCCATACGGGTTTTAAATTGGTGGCTTCAACAATTTCATGTGCATCCTTGGGTGATGATTTGAAGTTCTTGGCTGCCATGTACTTCAAGCTTCTTCTAATCCGTGCGAGTTCTAGATCTTTCGATTCGTCCTGTAAACTACTTGCTAAACATATTCATTCAGGTTGCATCTGATAATACTTTTAATATATATTTGCTGTTTGCTTACATTCCTGAATGCAGTTCTAACGCTGCTAATTACGTTAACTTCTGTCCCGAGAGTTCCCGATATGTTTGCACTTTGTCTTTTTATTTCGTTAAGGCACAGAGCTTTTTGTACTCATCTTCCTGCTCACCGTGGCTATGAGGCACGAAAAGCCATCTGGCATATAATTTGCCCTTGCTTTGCACACGTCATGCCATTCATATTTCACTACATCTTTATATACCGATTTTTTTATAAATCATTTTATCTTCTTTACAAAAAAGAATTTTAGAATCAACTTTTTTCCCGGCAAAAATTATTCACTGCATTCTATCTTCCTTTTTTTTTAAATAAATTTTAGAACCTCTCACTTACAACTCTCAGCAAAGAATGAAGATTTCAGACCCTTGAACAAATATCATTCCTATTTCAGTCATAAGACCGGCAATTGTACCGTTATTTATTTTTAAATTTTCGTCAAAAATTTTTTTTTGAAAAATGATTGGTTTAGGTAGTGCAAAAAGGGGCGTCGGAAGTTGGACCCCAAGAAAATTTACACCAAATTTAAAATGAAAGTGCGCCCCAAATTTGGGGCCTATTTTCGTTACAAAAAATTCATTAGGAAATTACGCCCCAATCAAGATAACAGCACAAAATGAAAATACTCCCCAAAAAAGTAAAGATTTTTTCCTCGTAGATCTGGGGAGTACGTAATAATATAATATTTCTTGCGCTGTCAGCCAACGGCCTTCGGCCTCTGTTTAAGACTTTCTCCTATGGACAGGTTCCAAGTTGGCTAAGTGGAGCAAATCTTTTATGTGTAGTCTATACTGTTTCTAAATTTATAGATGAAAATAAGCCCCAAAAATCAGACAAAAAATTAAATTAAGCCCCAAAAAGCAGACAAAAAGTGAAATTAGGCCCCAAAAATTTTTATTGTTGTTTGACATGTAATTTTTTGGGGCACATATTCATTAAAAGTTTGGGGTGTGTTTTCCTGGGGCCCACTTTCATTTCACCACAAAAAGGGCCCAAACGGAAAAATTAAAAATTGTTGGGGCAATTTTTAATTCTTAACATTTGGGGCCATCATACATTTGTTCGATTGTGGCATTTCGCCCCAATTTCAAACTGAAACCAGTAAGGAAAGACAGAAAGTCGGGCGGGGCCGACTATATAATACCCTACACCTACCTACCAATGCGAAAATGGGCATTGCGATAAGAATTTGGCAGTGTTCATACATGTAATAAGCAAACTCTCTCTGCCGAATTACTTACTGATCGGATATAAAACAGGGTTTCTACAGCGCTTACATGTCAAATCGGGTGTAACATATATATTGGGACTATGTTTAAATCTGAACCGATTTTCCCCGAATTTGGCAGTGTTAATACATGTAATAAGAAAACCCTCTCTGTTAAATTTCGTACTGATCGGATATAAAACACGATTTCTACAGCGCTTAAATGTTAAATCGGGTGAAACATATATATGGGGGCTATATCCAAATCTGAACCGATTATTCCCGAATTTGGCAGTGTTTATTCATGTAATAAGAAAACTCTCTCTATTAAATTTTGTACTGATCGGATATAAAACACGATTTCTACAGCGCTTAAATGTTAAATCGTGTGAAACATATATATGGGGGCTATATCCAAATCTGAACCGATTTTCCGCGAATTTGGCAGTGTTTATTCATGTAATAAGAGAACTCTCTCTGCCAAATTTCGTACTGATGTGATTTAAAATACAGTTCCTACAGCGCTTAAATGCCAAATCGGGTGAAACATATATATGGGGGCTATATCTAAATCTGAACGGATTTTCTCCGAATTTGGTAGTGTTGATTCACGTAATAATAAAACTCTCTCTGCCAAATTTCATAAAGATCGGATGTAAATGTGGTTTCTACAGCGCTTGCATGTCAAATCGGGTGAAACATATATATGGGGACTATATCCAAATCTGAACCGATTTCAATAGGGATCGTCCTTGGGCCAAAAAAGAGCACTATGCTAAATTTCATCACAATCGGACCATAAATACGACCTGCACTTTGATTACAAGAATACATGGACAGACAGACATACGGACATGGCTAAATCGACTCAGAAAGTGATTCTGAGTCGATCGGTATAATAAACAGTGGGTCTATCTCTTCTCCGTTTAGGTGTTACAAACAAATGCACAAAGTCATAATACCCTGTACCAGAGTGTGGTATAGGGTATAAAAAAGTCCCAAAAACTCGACAAAATTCCCCCAAATTTCGTGTTGTTATAATCAATGTAAATTTTTGGGGCAAAATTCATTTTCAGTTTGGGGCAATTTTTCATTGATTTTAACACTTTACATAATTTTTAAGAAAATGAACTAACCCCCAAATTTGTTTTGGGAATTATTATTTTCTCAATATGGGAAGTTATTTCAATATGAATTAATTTTAGTAATGAAATAAATCCCCAAAAAATTAAATAAGTCCCCAAATAGCTCTTGTTGTTTTCAGGTATAAACTTTTTGGAACATAGTTCATTTTTATTTTTGGAACTAAATGAATTGGGGAATCAGTTCCAAATAAAAACAGCACAAAATCAGTTGGTGGCCTGTGTTATTTGGGTCCATACAGTTTTGTCCTCTACTGTTTTAATTTCATGTGTTAAAAAAACAAACGCAACATTTAAATAGTAAACAGCTGATTCTTATCGATCCGTCATTAGCGATCAGGCAAGAATTCAATGACCGTTGACATTGGAACTAGTCAGTGATCATGACAATGACATGTGCCAATGTCCATTTCTATTTTTCGCTGTATTTTCACGATATAAAAGAGATTCCAATGGGTTGGGTTAGCAGTTTAGTTCTTTCAGAAAATCCAACAACATCGTACTATAAATCAAGTATTTCATCGAAAAATAGAAATATGACTATTTCTAAGTTAAATATCTACGTTTTGTGTGCTCTGCTGGTGATGTTACTCTGCCGTCGAGTTGAAGGTCAATACCCCGGAGGTGGCATGGGTTACTACCCATATCCCTACTACGGAGGAGGCGGCATGTATGGTGGCGGCGGTGGAGGAGGATGTCGTGGATATTCAATGCCCTGCTACTATCAACCATATCCCATGTATGGAGGCGGAGGAGGTTATCCTTGTTACACAAGCGTTTGTTGCAGTTGCAGTGGTGGCGGTGGTGGTGGAATGGGCATTGGTATGGGAGGCGGCATGGGCGGTTACCCATACTATTATGGTGGTGGCGGTGGCTATCCTTATTACGGAAATAGCATGAGTAAGTTTTGTTTGGTTATTGTTCGAAATTTAATCCCTTTTTATGCGTTTTCTGTAATTTAGTGTTTTGGACATGTTACTTTTTCTAGGTACTTCATTTGCCTCTAATGTCATATCAACTGCATCCGCAGCCGGTGGTTACTTCGGTTAATTCCACTTCACCCAGCCATTTCATGAGCATTGTCCTCATGTCGTCCATCCATTCACCATCGCCCGTTATACATTCATTATTGCTGTGGTTTTAAGTCCATTATTGTTAGACAATGTTTTGAAACTTGGATTTACTTGGGTCAATTGGACACTTGTTACACCGCATCTGGTCACAGCATATTGTTTAAGCAATCCGCCAGATTCTATCGGTTCTTATACAAGTGAAAGTGATAGTGAATTCTTTTTATTGAATAAAAATAGTTAAGTACAATATATAAAATAGTATTTAAAATACGCATATGCAAAATTTTTATTGAAATGTTAGGAATTGAACCTACAGGTTGAAACTTGAATAAGGTAATTAACTGCAATAGATCCCCATTGTCATGTAATATAATTTGTATTTAAATGTGACAAAAAACATTCATTCATAATCATTGTTCCTATCGCTCGTTTCGGGCAAGCATATCACATTTAAAATATAAATATTCATTGCATAGCAGGAATGTTGAGTTCATCGACTCCGACTTTGCTGTCAACATTTTAAACAACGTAAACATTTTTTTTTATTTTTGTCAAAAACAATATTTTTATTTTTTGTTTAAACGAAAACTAATGTCATTTGTTTTAATAGTTAAAAAGCAATTTGTGGGATGCGACCAGCTTACATATATGTACCAGAATATCAAAACAAAGCCAGCAAAAAAATCTATTTTTTAACGACAGTTACCAGACCACTCTCTCTACGTTAAAGAGATTTCCCAACATTTGTATCACTTATAATTTTCTTTAATTTAAAGGGTATCACGGTTCTATAGGGCTACAAATTGAAATTAAAGTTTTAGATAACATTTTTGTTGTTTTGGTTTCATAAAATAGTATGCCTCAATCTACAAAGGAAAGTATTTACGTATCGGTAACGAATGGGTAGTGATACATACCTATGTTACCGTTGCGCTGTGTGACTTTATGCACTTTTAGTGTACCAAATATAAAAGTTGGGCGATTGATGTAATTTTTTAACACTGTGTAAACAAGAGTACTGGTGTTACGACAAATCAAAAACCAGAGAGGAGAGACAGAAAGTCGGACTGTGCCGTTTATATACTTTAATACCCTTCATCGCCCTAGCAATGTGAAAAGGGTCATTGCGATAATAATTTTAATAAATGGTTTCGTTTCAGTGAACAAATTACTTAGCCCCACCTCCTCATTACTCTCCGATCACCAAATATCGTAGCCAGACAACTTCGAAATAATGAAAGAAACACTCGCTTTACAAAAAAATACACTGGACTTATTATATCATATACTCGTTTACGCGTACATTGAAGGATACTTTGTAGTAGTAATGTGATGAAATCGTGTGGATTAATTCCAATGAAATCCATTATTGTTTAAACTTTAAACTTGAAATTGAAAGGGGTTTATTGCACTAGCAACAACCGCCAGCTTAATGTATTAGGTTAAGATTTGAATAAGTATTGTTATTTTCATTCCAATAAACAAATGTAATGAATAAAAAAAAAACTTCCTCATCAAGGAGGAGTTGAAGATGTTGAACTTAAGAAACTAGATCTAAAACGATATCATTAAATGCGCAGTATTGTTTCATAGATCAAGAGACGGAAGGAACAAATAGATGGGACTTTACATAATCTAAACAGCATAAACTTGGATCAAAATTATATAAAGATCGAACGTAAAATATAGTTTCAATATAGCTTAAATACTAAAGAGGCAGGAACATACGAGTATATTAAAGTGCAACTTCTATAGCGCTTGGATACCAAATCGGGAGAAACATATATATGGGGCCTATATCTAAATCTTAACCAATTTTACTCAAATCTTTAAGTGTACCAAGTATCTTGTTAAAAAAATGTTGCTTATATAGTGCATATCGACAGTTTATATTCAATATCCTCTATCTTAAAAAACACAATTGTTCAGTAGAGCCAAAAAACCGTTTATATCCCTAATTTTAAAGAAAAATAAAATTGTTTGTTCTACAATGTTTATTACATCTAACTACGTGATCTACTAAATAATATTTTTTTTTAATATTTGCACCACGTGCCATTTTATAGAACATAGAGGGTATTGCTATTCAAAAATTCTTCATGTATAAAAAAAGATAGAGGGTTTTGCATAGTAAAAAAATATTATGTTTGAATTCCACAAATTTTTTTAATATATAATTATACATATTATAATAAAAATAATAAATAATAATAACAATGAATTAATGATTAATTTTTTTTAAGTATTATCTATTTCTTGGGGTTCATTTTTGAATCCATTTTCAAATTGTCATAGAAAAAATAGTATTCTTGTGGAATCACAGGTTAGATATAAAAATAGTCATAATTTGAAAACTAAAACTTCGACTAAAAAAATTTAACCAAATTCGGGTTTAGCATACTCTTTTCACCAAAGAACCATCTTTTAGAACAAAAAAAAACAAAAAAAATAGTCCCAAATTATATGAAGAGATAGAGGGTATTGCATTCAGAAAAAATAAGTGTGTAAGATAGAGAAATTACAAAAATGACCATAAAATCTCAATTTTTGTTTTTTTTTATTTCCAAATTAGTACCATAGATGCGCCTTATTTTACCGAATATTTTAACATAAAAATCTAATTTTTGCAAAAATTTAAGATAGAGGGTTTTGAATATAAGCTCTCGATATGTGCCAAATACGAGGTGCATATATGTGGGAGCTGTATGTAAATCTGAATCGATAACCGTTACAAATTCGAGGTAGTAGACGAATTTATATACCTCGAGTCTGCCGTAATCGAAAATAAGGATGTCAGCCTTCAAATCAAACGGAGAATAGTGCTTGCAATCAGATGCTACTTCGGACTTAGTGAAAGAGAAAAACTCCAGCTTTATCGTACTCTCATACGAACTGTTCTGCTTTATGGTGCGGAAACGTGGGTCATATCGCAACAGATGCATCTCGCTGAGGTCGAGTATTCCCTGCGGACTTTTGGTGTCTCTAGCTGGAGACAAAGGGCGAGAGATCGACCCGGTTGGAGAATTGTGTTAAATTCATTTAGTAAGCTCCATAACCCTCCCCATAGCATATAAAGGACCACCTAAGTAAGTAAGTAAGTGGGAGGTACCAATGGGGCGGGAAATTTCGCCCATTTTTCTCAAGATGATAGCGACTAATAAACTTTAACTATGTATGCAAAAAAGAGCACATGGCGCCGAACAATCCTAATGGAAATACGAAAACTTAATAAGTCTTGGGAAGAAATCAAGACACGGTGCTATAATAGAAATAGGTGGAATAATCTATAGAAACCCTATGTTCCCTAGAGGAATGAATAAAGGAAAAACATTTATGAAATTCCTGAATATTCAATTAAATTGTATAGAAGTTATTAGAGAATCAATATTTCACTAAATTGTAACCCTTTGTTGAAGAGGTACAGAAGGAGTAGACTAATATGGTACATTTTCGAACATAGACTGAGATAGAAAAAAAATATTACCACATACTAAATTTTAAGTCAATTGATAACTCCTTGCGAGACCACACCACACCCTTTTACGTTTTTCAATATCAAGTGCGCCTTCGAAGTATGGGATCGTAAGATCTAACAACTTTCCATTCACCCCTTGTGGGGTACCTCAGTTTATTAATCTTGCTAGAGTTGTTTATGCATCTTCTGTTGAGCAGGCAACCTCAGATCGCCGCAATTACCGCATATGGGTGAATGTTGTTAAAAGCCCCCTTCTATTTCAAGAAAGGCCACCACGTGAATACCTTGAAATGTAGGAACACCTTTCAATAGGAAGGAGAATAAGCTAATTGGTGTGAAGTCCGGGACTTCTTATACTTCTCGAAGCCTGTCCAAAAACAAGGTACAAGGGTAAAACTAAACCTCAATAGTGGACTTATGAGCTAACGGCTAGGCAAAAGGCCTGCAACAAGTTATTCAACAATACGAAATCTACTGGGGTCGCTAACGATTGGGATGCTTATAACGAGCAACTCAAGATCTATAAGAAGGAGCTTAGGAAAGCGCAAAGACGCTCTTGGTATACCTTCTGTAGCTAAGTGGAAAAGGTCTCCGATGCCGCAAGGCTGAGGAAGATACTATCTGCTTCACCCTGTACGGGATGAGGCAAATAACTGAACCAAAAACAGCGAGCAGTCGCTGAATATACTGCTCGACACACATTTCCCGGGGAACTCACCAACAGAACCCGAAGATCAGCAAGACCAACACGAATGCGAGTGGATTGCGAGGGTCGCTAGCTTGTTGACTGAGAGATCCAGAATAAGCTGGTCTATTAAAAGCGTTGAACCCTTAAAGTCACCAGGACCAGACGGCATCACTCCAGTAGAAATGCAGAAAATGGTAAAGTACGAGTACATTAGCCCCTGGCTGGAGAAAATTTATTTAGGCTGTATGAGGCTTTCATACATCCCGCATCGATGGAGCGATACCAAAGTGGTATTCATACCCAAAAGACTTCAGACCAATTAGCCTATGCTTCTTCCTATTGAAAGGTCTGGAAAGACTTTTAGATTATTTCATTAGGGACAACCTGGATACGAAACTCCTGTCTAGGAACCAACATGCTTACAATAAGGGGAAGTCTACAGAATCAGTCCTATCGAACTATCGAATCGTCCCTGCATTTCAAGGAATTCGCCATCGTGTTGTGTGGTTTTGGTCCACAACTCTAACACTGTTTGTAAACAGATGGACCACACACGGAGGAGTACTGTCTCCACTAATTTGTAACCTAGCGGTGAATGAAATCCTGCTAGATATAGGTTGTTGCGACGTGGCAATCGCAGTGAGTGGCAAAGTCGACACCGTCCTCAGAGACATCCTACAGGTGGCTCTGAATAAGATGACTAGGGCTTGGGCGTTATATGATGAATATATGGGCGTTAAGGATGAATAATGTCCCACATTTGGACCATCCACCTCGGATAAATGGAACAGATCTTGTCTTTTCGAAAGTGCAACATTTTTAGGAATAATTCTAGATTGCAGACCGGTATTCAGACTTAAGGTATTGGAACGTGTAAGGAAGGCCAACGTCGCACAGTGGCGCCCGTAGAGCAAACGAGGTTGCAAAAATCAAAATTTTCATGTGCGCCGACGAAGTTTTGAATAAACCCATGTTATAGGAAACTTTTCAACGATTTCAAATATGCTACTCTTAATAATATCACATTTTTAGTTTAGAAGATATAACCGTTCAAAGTTGACCGACTTTCGGTTTTCAAAAAAACACAAAATTTTTAATCAATTTGTTGCGATTTCAGGTGTAATATCACGAAAAATAGGTAACGGATCGCCTTATTTTTTTGTTTGTATTTATTGATGTATTTATTAAATGTATAATGATAAAAAAAAAATTAACTGTTTGCTTTGTGTTTCTCCTGGTAAAACACTATTTAAAAACTATCCGTTTTTTCACTATTTTTCAACTTTGACGGAAAATAAAAAAAATCTATATTTTTCTATATTTGCCATATTTTCAAAATATGTTCTTTGATTATTCCTTTACATAATCCCAAAGGTTTTATTTGCCTCTAGGCGCCCCTTTGGCTTCTAGAGGTGAAAAAGGTAAAAAAGACGTGGTTCTTGATTGGCAAAAATCAAATCATTAACCCTTCGTCATACACGTGCTTCTATAGTCACATTCGTAACAGATGGGTCAGGCCAGACCAACTGTGTATTCATTTTGTAAAACAATAAAAACAACTAGCGTAAACTTCTGTAACTGGCACTCATGATAGAATTATTGGGAAAATTAGCTGTACGGACAGCATGGGATGCCATCATTTCCAACATGAAAACCCTTTTTTGTCTGAATTCGTGGAAAGAACTAACAATTCTTGGACAAACAAAATTACGTGATAAAATGGACGCAACAATTGTCACCCGCGCCCTGCAGGTAGGCAGGTAGGCCAGCACTCCACCACACCACGCACAGTCCAACCCCGTTAAGACTCCGCCCACAAGAACCCAAGCGCACACTGGAAAATTCTACCTAATTTACCTGTGACCAAAACGTGGTGGTAAAAACTTGCGTCATGCACAGCTACTATATAAGTGTAAACACTTAGCGTGGTTTCAACAAACCTGATTGTGCTATTATTGACCAACCATCTAACCGCGAGTTATTGAAAACATGGCGTTGAACAATTTAAAATTATTTGAACTGTTTTGAAAGTCAACCACACCAAAGTTTTTCACGGAAGCTGCTTTAGAAGAACTTGATAGCTTATACGGAAATATTGAGAGAAGCGAAATTATAAAAAAATAATTTTGATCTGATATATGCAAATATTAAGGCAAAATGGGTGAAATCTAATCGAACCATTCAGAAATTCAACTCCAAATACGAGGACTGGCTTAATGAAGACACCATCCTGGATATATTGGCAGTAGATAAACCCACCACATCAACCAGAGGAGCAAAAGGAAGGCCAACAAAAAGTATTGAGGAGTGTTCAATTTTCACAAGAAAGAGGAAACTTGCCGATGCTACCAATGACTTGACCACGAATCATTTATCGGAGGCGCTGTCTATTAAATACACAAAGGATAGTGAAAGAGTGAGGTCGCAGATTACAAAATCTGTTGCTGATGCAAGCCCACTGCGACTAAAAAGGATTAAGGAAAGCATTCCCACGCCCACAAACGCACACATTAAAAAGTATGGTTCCGAAGAAGCCTTGGCCTTGTTTATGGAATTACAACTTTCCAAAGAAATATATGAGATACTACGGGCATCCTTGATGCGACACGGGGCTGACGTTTTACCAGGATACAAGCATATTACGCAAGCCAACATAAATTCACGACCACTGCATACGGAGTTTACGGAAGTCTCTGTGAAAGCCAATCTGCAGGATCTCATGGGCCATACAGCAAAACGGTTGTTGGAGAGTCTTCCTGAAAATGAGGTGAAAATTCTTCCTGAGAAACTGACATTGATCAGCAAATGGTGCTGCGATGGATCATCCGGACAAAGAGTTTATAAGCAAAGGATATCTTCCGATGACGCTACAATATCGGACGGAAATATGTTTATGGCATCTGTTGTTCCTTTGCGGCTAAAATCTGATGTTTCCCTACACTGGAAAAATCCACGTCCGTCATCAGTGCATTATTGCCGACCAATAATGTTTCAGTTTGCAAGGGAATCGGCAGAACTCATAAGGACCACGGCGAAGGACATTGAAGAACAAATAAGCAAGATTAAGCCTACAAAGCTGCAAATTGGAGAAGGACAAGTAAGAAAGTTTTAGTCGGGTAAACCGACTAAGGTATACCCTCACTTTGTGAGTAATGTAATATTGAATATTACATGAATTATTCTGTAAATTTTGATCCCTTCTGGTACGGGTTTAGGAAATACACACCAGCGTTTATGTGGACTGGTATATTAACGTTATGAGATATTAAATTGTGGTATTACTGACCATTTTGTGTGGGAGGTACAAAAAGGGGAGTGGTGATAACGCCCATTTTTCACTGGGCTATAGGCATTATAAAAGCATTACACTGTACAAAATTTCAAGTATTTTTATACACTGGTATTAATGTTATAAGCTGTTAGCTTTTGGTACAAAATGGTGCATTTGTGTGGGAGGTACCAAAAGGGGCGTGGCAATAACGCCCATTTTTCACTGGACTGTTGGCACTACAAAATCATTACACTGTACAAAATTTCAAGTATTTTTATACACTGGTATTAATGTTATAAGCTGCTAACTTTTGGTGCAAAATAGTGCATTTGTGTGGGAGGTACCAAAAGGGGCAGTACAATAATGCCCATTTTTTACCGGACTATAGGCGCTACAAAAACATTATACTGTAGAAAATTTCAAGCATTTTTATGCACTTGTGTTAAAGTTATAAGCAGTTAAATTTTGATGCAAAATGGTCCATTTGTGTGGGAGGTACCAAAAGGGGCATGCCAACTTCACCCATTTTTCTCGAGTTAATAGCGACTAATATACTAATATTATGTGCAGAATTTCAAAAGATTCGAGTAAGTAGTATAGAAGTTATTAAAGAATCAATATTTCACTAAATTTTAACCCTTTGTGTGGGAGGTACCAGAAGGAGAAGACCAATATGGCCCATCTTCGAACTCATCCGGAGATAGATCAAAATATTACCACATACCAAATTTGAAGTCAATCGGTTACTCCTTTCGAGAGTTATCGTGCGCACCAGCCAGCAGACACACAGACAGACAGGCAGACAGACAGACAGACAGACAGACAGACAGACAGACAGACGGACGGACATTGCTCATTCGACTTAAAATGACCCAAAACGGATTTCCTCCGAACATACTTAGGGTCTTAGATCACTCCTTCGATGTGTTACACTTTTTTCTGTAGCAAATGATATATACCCTCGTCACACTAAAGTGAGGGTATAAAAATATATTGAATGCAATTACGAGTTCCACCTGACCATGAAAAAAGTCGTAAACGAACTGACAGGAACAACCTCAACATTGTCATGCCCGATTTGCAAAAAGAGTCAGAAGAACTTTGGTAATTTAAACGATTCTGCAAACGAGGAGAATTACGAATATGGAATGTCACCATTGCACGCAAGGATAAGGTGTATGGAGTTCTTGCTAAAACTGGCGTATACCCTACCACAAGAGGAGGAAAACTTCGATGAAAATACATCAATAAAGGATAAGGAAAAGATCAGAAAGAAGCAAATACAGGATGCTTTTTTTTTAAACAAGTTGGACTAAAAGTAGACTGTCGCAAGCACGGATACGGTAACTCAAACGATGGAAACACTTCTAGGAGATTTTTTGAAAATGATGAGGCAGTAACTAGAATCACTGGAATTGACAATCAATTGTGAAAAATTGTGGGAACGATCTTGAATGTTTTAAACTGCAAAGAAAATGTCAATTCTACAAAATATGGAGAATATGCATCGAAAACTGCATCTCTTTTAGCAGAAATGTATCCACAGAAGAAGTTGACCCCGACCGTCCATAAAATATTGGCGCATGACAAAGATATAATTGAGTACCAGTCTTTGCCAATTGGAGAGCTTTCTGAAGAAGCACAGGAGTCTCTTAACAAATTTTATAAAAAATATAGATTGCAGAACACATTCAAAGCATCAAGGGTAAGGCAAAATGAGGACCTTTTCAACATGTTGGCAGCATCTTCCGATCCACTTATTTCTTCCCTGCGGCATGTGAAGTCACGAATAGAGTTAGAAAATAATTATTGTTTAGAAATGATTAGTCTTTTAGATATACCTTCTCCTACGAATTGTCATGAATATTTTACAGAAAATTGAAAAAATAAATTTAAAAAAGAAGTAATTTTTTTTAATTTGTTGGGTAATAATTTAAAACATAAAACCCTAAAGAAAAAAAATAAAAACAATCTAAAAATGTAAAAATATTTTTTTTAGTTACCATAAAATTGATTTTTCTACAAATGTTAACTTTGATAACCCATAAGTAGGCCCCTACAAAGCGTAGCACCCCTTCCAAACGCTCATTTCATAGGCTGAACAGTTATCTATCATATGCTGTTTAAACTGTTCAATTATCTTATTTGGTTCAAAAGATATGATTTTTGCAACGAAAAAACTCAAATGGCGCCACTGTGCGGCGCCTTATATTCCTGCAAAAAGGCTATAGGGTCGCGGTGGGGCCTCTCTCCTAAAATTGTCCATGGGATATATATAGCAGTAGTTTGTCCAATACTGTTGTACGGCATTGTGGTATGGTGGACGGCACCTGACCTACTATCAAAGGTTCAGAGAACTGCCTGCCTGAGCATAAGCGGAGCATTAAGGACTACAGCGACTGAGTCCCTACAAACCCTACTCCATATAATGCCGATTAATATTGTGGCGAGAGAAGTTGCAACCAGAGCGGCACTAAGAATAAACTGCCTATCAATGTGGAGGAACAAGAACTACGGTCACATGAGGATGTCAAAGTGTAGTGCTATTGTAACCGACCGAGTGGACTACATCACTATGATTCCAGCCAGAGATAAATGTGTAATATAAACCATCTCCACTTCTATACGGATGGTTCAAAGGTTGATGCAAAGGTTGTCTCAGGGTACACTGTGAAGAACTTAGTTTGGATATATCTCACAGACTACCAGATACCTGCAGTTTCTATCAGGCCGAAGTAATGACAATATGGGAAGTTGCCAAGTGGCTGAGTCGCAACATAGTAACCAACACTGGCGTTGTCATTTACTCGGACAACCAGGCTGCCATCAATTCTCTGAAGGTCACAGCCCTCGGCTGCCGCAGATCTCTTAACGAGATGGCTGAGCAGTTTAATATACACCTCATATGGTTGCCTGGGCATAGGGATATCCGGGGGAACTGCAAAGACGAATATTTTGCTAGGAAAGGGACGACATAACAAATTCTCGACGAATTTGCATATATTGGTGCGTGCAAGCTTTAGCTTAGGCAAGATGCAAGCAGGCAGTCCAACGAAAGATAGACAGAAATTGGCTCCTGCACGTTAGCTAGACAAATCTGGCCAAGGTATCACCTGAGAAGATCAAAATATCTCCTCGCACTAGAGTATCAGTTCTGACGGGACACTTCTTGATCAGCGACCACGCCAAAAGACTGGGTATTGACTCCAATGACTTCTGTGGAAGCTGTGGAGATGGGGAAGAAGTGGAGAGCATTGAGCACTTGCTTTAAGTAAACGACAACTGGACATACTTACTATCGATAAATTTGTGTATCAAAAGGGGCATTTCAGGGACCTAAACTGGTATCTGTGAGCTGGTAAAAAAAATAAGGCTGCCACCCTAACCTACACTTGTGAACAGAGTGTGTACCAAGAACGCTTTGCGTTTTTCTAAGCTCTTATAGATTTTGAGTTGCTCTTTACAGGCATCACAGTCATTAGTGACTCCGCTAACTTTGGCCTTGTTTAACAGCTTATTGTTAGTCTCCCAGCATTTGGCAGGACAATGTCGACTGCACCTTGGACAGGCGCAGCAATATAGCCGCTCAGAGTGCTTTAGCGTGATGGAGTTTAATCTGTTGAATTCTTACCATCATTTGTAATCAACAGATTAACCTTCATCTCGACAAGGGTGTTATCGAACTCGTCGTCCGTTTCATCGAGGAGCATGTTCCCGCCAGATGCCTCAAAAAGTCCGGAGACTCCGCTCAGATGCTCAGTGTCTGAAGTAGTGCTTTCGTCCTCAGAGGAGGACGATACAGATCTTTTTTAATTTTGAGTAACCAGAATTAATGGGTGTGGGGACCTCCGCACTTCCAGAAAGCCATGAATCAACCACGGTGGACGAATCGCCCTCCACAGTGGGAGCTAGATCCTCCTTGTATACCTTTACAACTATAGTCTCGCAACCATCTCGAATGGTTATGCCTGCACGTTGTTTATGGGAAGTGGATTCAGTCTCACCCACCTTGCTAATTCTCCAATTATGTGTAGGCTGACCAGCATTGGAATTATTTGTAATATGTCAGCCGAGCTGGAGGGCTCTTCTGTAACCCAGGTGACGGCTCTAGGGTGACTAGGGATGTTGTTTTTTTCGACAACATCCAACTGGACGCCTGGTCACACCTCACCCACTCCACTCAGCCTTTTACAGGTCTACTGATCTGGCATCACCGAAATACATATATGAGGTTTAATATGCCTGATGCCATTCTGCGTCGTTGCAGATTGGTGGTTTTTATACCCAACACCACACAGTTGTACAGGGTATTATGACCTTGTGCATTGGTTTGTAACGCCCAAAAAGAGAAGAAAAAGAACAATAGTTTATTATACCGATCGTCATAGAATCACTTTTTGAGTCGATTTAGCCATGTCCGGCTGTCTTTATGTCCGTAGGTTTAGATTTGGATATAGTCCCCATATATATTTTATAACCGAAAGTACGAAATTCTGCAGAGAGAGTTTTCTTATTATACGTATGAACACTGTCAAATTCTTATTGCAATGCCCATTTTCGCATTGTTAGGGAGGTGTAGGGTGTTATATAGTCGGCCCCGCCCGTCTTTCCTTACTGGTTGTTCTTGAGGATGGATCCATCCTCACTACTTCTGTCTATAACAGCCATCAATAGACTCTCCTTCGCCTCTTCATTCATTAGGGTTCTTTTCCGAAGGCAAGGGTTCATCAGGTGATCTAATACTTTTGAATTTATTAGCCGTTAACACAGCTGAATTTGTGGCTCTCTCGCCGACTCATTGGCTTTAGAAGCATCTATAGTGCACTTAGGTGAGATCCCATACTGTTTGTATCAATTACACTATGCTACATAATTTTTGTCGAAAGTATGTATTTTTATGGTGTAATTTGTATTTTTGTGGTGTAATTTGGAATCGTAAACACGAACAAAATATTTTTTAATTTAAAATAAATTTTTTTTAATTCAAGTTTTCATGGATTGTTCCTTTAGTATTTGGTGCATATTTTTTTAAAAGTGTTATTACTGTCATTTTCACTTATAGACAGTTGTTTAGTGTCGATAAAACTATTAAAAAATTGATTTTTTGTCAAAAAATTTGATTTTTTGTAAAAAAAATTTATTTTTTCTGGCACGAAAAAAATGTATAGAACATTTCATAGAAGCAAGGAAAATTAAAAAAAAATGTTTTGTAATTTTCCGTTTTCGAACAATGTTTTTGTGCTTTGTTTATTGCTTATTGACTTTCAAATGAGGCATTGTGCCTCACTTTTCTTTTATGAGCATTGACTATTTGATGTCATTATAAAATTGTCGAGGGGAATTCCAAGGAATTCCCTGTCGTATTCGCAGGTACATATTAAAATTATATAACCCTATTAAACAGAAAGTAGGTTTATATACAAAAGATATTATCTAAAACAATGGAAGCAATTTATGTACAATATTTAAAAATCTGAACGAACCGTGGACACCTAGTATTTTGTGTAGCTTGTGCCATGCAAAACTTACTCGTTAGAGTTTGGGCAGTCTGTTTCGGTAATAAAACCTCTCACATCCACTCATGATACAGACTGCTACTTTTGTCTAAGCAGTCGGATTGGAGTAGGAAGGAGCATTCGTTGGAACTCCGCCGAAGTTAAATCTATCGCCTTGCCAGTTGAACATTCGGATAAAATACCAGTTCCCCAATGTCCAAGTATAGCTAACAGCCTAATAACGGAAACATCATCAAGTTCATCTGAGTACTCAACTCTGAGCGATTCAAGTTTAAGTCAGAAGTCATCGCTTTTAACTCAGTTTCAACTCAATGATCTAGTGAGAGATTTGGAACTGACCAAATACATATAAGGCAGAACTACTTGCATCTCGGATGAAACAGTACAATATTTTGGCCCCAGATGTTAACATATCATATTATAGAGTCCGTGATATATGTACCTTACAAACAATTTTATACAATCGTGGATAACAAATACTTTTGCAAGGACATTCCCGGATTGTTCGAGGAACTTAATCTAAGATACAATTCAAAGGAATGGCGGTTATTTGTTGACAGCAGTAACAAAAGTTTGAAAGCAGTACTTTTGCACAACGGAAATCAGAAACCGTCGATTCTCATTGCTCATGCTGTCAACACTAAGGAATCATACGAAACAATGGCTAAATTGATAAAATACACTGGAAAATTTGTCGCGATTTAAAAGTAGTTGGTATGTTATGCCTCCGTGCTCGCGAAGATCATTACAGAAGAAAGAAATGGCCAACAAGAAAACACATTACATTGGGTGAAAACAACATAAAATACACACCTCTCGTCCACAAAGAAAACATTATTTTGCCACCACTACATATAAAGCTGGGGCTCTTTAACAATTTTGTAAAAGCCTTAAGGAAAGATGGCAATTTACTCTCATATTTAAAAAGTTTATTTATAAGTCTTTCTTTTCAAAAAAATCGAAGAAGGCGTTTTTTATGGGCTTAAAATAAGGAAACTGATTAAATATGTAAATTTCGAATCATATTTGACGTCGGATGAAACTGCAGCATGGAGGTCGTTTAAGCTTATGGTTTCAAATTTTTTTGGATCCAATAAAAGAACGCAATATGAAACAATGATTAATGATTTGTTTAAAAAATTATGAAAAAATTGGTAAGAAATATATTTTTCTATATTTATGTATATAAAACATATGTTTGTATTCTTCTAACTTATTTTTCGCTTTATGTATTCCAACAGGTGTAAATATGTCCCTAAAAATTCATTTCTTGCATTCTCATTTAAACTTTTTCCCCGAGAATCTTGGCGACGTAAGCGACGAACATGGCGAAAGGTTTCACGAAGAAATTAAGTCCATCGAACGGCGTTACCAAGGGCACTGGGATGAAAGAATGATGGAAGATTATATTTGTCTCCTCATTAGAGAAACCGATTCCGAAATCTACAAACTTCAACAAAGAACTCACAATTACTTCTAATGAAACTTGTTCATGTAAATAAACTCAAATGAACATAATATAAATAAAAGTAATAAATAAAATCGCTATTTAAACAGAACTTAAAAAAAAACAATTTTTTGAAATTCTCTTTCCTCTACCAAAAGGGCTATAATTTCTACTTTTATCCATAGATTTTTTCAAATATGCATTATTTTCATCGCTAGGATGCAAACTTTTAAAAAATAAAATAAAATATTTTTTTCGATTTTTTCCTATTTTTTTATGTTTTTTCGTCCCAGGATTTTTTTTTTGAAAAAAAATCTACTTTTTCCAATTTGTTTAATGACTGTTACTAAACCACTGTTTCTAAGTGAAAGAGTTATACATAACATTGGTAGCCCACATTTATAGCCTCAATTAACGTACCTCGACCTTATCGGGCATATACTCCAAAAAATTAAATTTTTAAAAAAAATTTATTCATAAAAAAATTTTTGGTTTTGATTTTATATAACAGTATGCCACAATCTATACAAAAAAATAATTTTTAAGTCTGGGACACAAAAAAAAATTTTGTAGCATAGTAGTCTACTCAACATGACCGTTCAAAATTATAGGGTTGCTATTCTGTTCCAAAAATGCTGTGGGACAGTGTAGTTTTATCGATAGCTACTAAACTACAGTTTATACGACAAAATTACATTCACAACACTTGTAGCCCCGATAAATTCCTTCGATTAAAAAAAATTTGCTCTATCGGATTTATACTTCAAATACTAAAGGTATCTTCAATGAAAATTGAAATTTTAAAGAACAATTTTGTAAAAAAACGTTACCATGAAAAAAATTCCTTTTTCGGTTTCATAAAATAGTATACCTCAATCCAGGGCTGTGGAGTCGGAGTCTAGGAGTCGGAGTCTGGGAAATTTGCCCGGAGTCGAAAAAATATGGTCGACTCCGAGATGTGTTGTGCAAAATGTACCAATTATGTGATAGAACTTTTGCACTCAAAAAATGTTGGGAAAACAAAAGAAGGATACAATATTCGAAGCTTTTACCAAAATATTTAAGTATGTCAAAAATATATAAAGTTAACCAAATTATCGAGTTTTTATGTAAAACAGTTTTAGGAAAGCTCTGAATATATGTACGAGTACTTAGCTAACAAAATAAGTATGTTTGCAAAACTATACACTACATATTCCTAAGTTCTTGGATAAATAAATTCTACCCTACTAAATTAAAAAAATAAAAGCGTTAATTTCGGCCATGCCAAATCTTATATACCCTCCAAAATGGATTGCATTAAATTTTATTACTGGAAAAGGCTTTGGATATGGAGCAAATCATGAAACGATCCTTTTTGATTAAGTAAATTATTAAAAAAACGAACGCTGCAATTTTAGGCCGCAAATTCTTTACCTGAAAAATGTGGCATTTATGGCTTAAATTAGCTTTTTGAAAGCTACATCTACACGAGGACTACAACAAAATAAAATTTTAATTGTATACATTTTATTGAGATGAATTCTTGCCACAAAAAATACAAACTGCATAGTTTCAGCTAAATTTCTTAGAAAACGTGGGTTTTATGGTTTAAATAAGCCTTTTGGGAGCGATATCTATAAGTGGACTATAACAAAATATGAATTAATTTAAAAAATTTTTACTGCGATGAATTCTTGTCTTAATTAAATACAATTTGCAAAGATTCAATTAAAATGCTTCGAAAATATGGTATTTATGGCATAAATACGTTTTTTTGTGAGCGACCTCTATAGGGTGACTATAACAAAATATGAACCGATTTGTAAAATTTTGGCTTTGATGAGTTCTTGTCAAAATAGAATACAAACTGCAAAGTTTCTGCTAAATTGCTTTAAAAATGTGGTAGGTATGGCTCAAACTCCGTATTTCGGAGCGACCTATATAAGGGAGCTACTCGTATATCAAAACATTGACCGATGTGGCCCATTTGCAATCCCAAACAACCTGCAGCTACAAGGTGGCGCAAAGTAATCCTCCTATCAGAAAATGCTATAAATGGCGCAAAAGTAATCCTCCTATCAGAAAATGCTATAAATTTTGCGATTGGCCCCTAATGTCAGTTCTGTTTTGACATTTGTGTAGTAAACACATGCGAAATACACGCTAATAAACAATGTTACGCTACACTGCTCCAGAACGCGGAATATTGCTGACTATTTATTTGACCAATAATCGCTCGGTGACTTTGGCACAAAACATTGGTTACTTTTGCGCCACCTGTTATAATAAATATTTCTACCAAATTTGATCAACCTAGCTCTATTATTACGGACTGTAGCGTAATTACAACAGACGGATGAACAGACGGACATGGCATCGTCTTAGAATTTTACGACGATTAAGATTATAAAGGGTCCGCCAAAAAAAATAACTTTTTTTTTTGAAAATGCTATAAAAAAACTACTGAATATTTTCTAAAATTTCTTTTTTTGATTTAAAAGTACAATTCTTCCGGTTAATAATGGAAAATAATTTCATTCAAATTGCTGCCTCGGCTGGCCATGCAGTAGCCTACACGATCGGTCCAATTTTTAAGCACATTATCGATTGTGTGCTGTATTTCACCAATGGCTTCACGAATATTGTCCTTTAAAGCGTCAATTGTCTCTGGCTTGTCGGCGTAACACTTATCTTTGAGGGCACCCCACAAATAATAGTCCAACGGTGTTAAATCGCAGCTCCGAGGTGGCCAAACGACATCAGCTCTGCGGCTGATAATGCGATCTTCAAAAACAGGGCGCAAAACATCGAATGTAGCTTCGGCTGTGCGGCATGTAGCGCCGTCCTGTTGAAACCAAATGTTGTCAATATCCTCCTCTTCAATTTTTGTGAACAAAAATTCGTTCAACATGGCCCGATAACGATCGCCATTGACTGTAACGGCCACTCCTTGCTCATTTTCGAAGAAAAATGGCCTAATTATGCCTCTGGACCAAAATCCGCACCAAACAGTGACTCGTTTTGGGTGTATCGGCTTTTCAATGTATGCGTGCGGGTTTTCTGTGCCCCAAATGCGACAATTTTGCTTGTTTACATACCCGCCAAGATCAAAATGAGCTACATCTGAAAAGATGATTTTTTTTGGCAAAATCGGCATCTTCTGTAAGTCGATCGCAGGCCCACTTAGCGAAGCGAAAACGCATTGGATGGTCAGTTGGCTTCAACTCCTGAACCAATTGCACTTTGTATGGCGTCATACCAAGGTCTTTATGCAAAATTCGTCTCAATGATGTCTCCGAAATGTTCAATTGTTGAGAACGACGGTGAATTGATGTTGATGGCGCTTCACGCACACTTTCTGCCACAGCAGCAATATTCTCGGGTGTACGCACTGTTTTTGGCTTTTCACGCTTTGGTTTATCGATGAGGATGCCAGTTTCTTTCACTTTTTTCACAAGATAACGAACATACGGACATTTTTTCAAACATTACCATGATTTTCAAAGTAATGTCGCAATATTTCCCAGCGTTGTTCAAGCATATTCCATATTCGTTCAGCGGAAGGATAAAAATAATTATCTGTCAAATCAGACATGAGCTAAGTGTTACCATTCACGAAATAAGCACTAGTTGAAAAAACCCTTTATATACTTTATGGGGTCTCAGATCAATATTTAGAGGTGTTACAAACGGAGTGACAAAATGAATATACCCCCAGCCCATAGTGGAGGCTATAAAAAATGATTGAATGCGAAAACAGCTTCCATAGCGTTACAAGTCGAAATCTAAAGAAACATTTATATCTGGGGGCAATATCGACCTGAACCGATAGGTCAATATCGACCTGAACCGATTTTCACCAATTCTAATGTGGCCTTCGATAGCGTAGTGGCTAGTGCATTAGACTTGGATCCCGAAGTTGCTGGGTTCAACTCCCAGCCAGGGCACCGGAAAAATTCAACATCAACATTTCATGTTTTCATCAAAATTCGAGTTTCTGAAGCTAAAAATAACTCACCGGGCGCACTACCACTACAACAACATCTGATCACCCAAGTCAACAGGGAAGCTAAAAATAGACATGACGACTATTAACAGAAATGCAGCGCTTCTAATGGAGAATAGAAACGGCAACACTCAAATAACATCCATTCGCTGAAATTAACAGTTGTAAAATGTTAATTTACAACCGGATAACATTGAGTGGATGAAAACAACATAAGGTTCCCGCCATAATCGGATATATGCCGGAACGAAGTCTGAAATAGTAATAGACTTAAGGATTACCAACTGAGCGTCTCCAAGCTGCTACAACAACAACAACAACCAATTCCAATAGGTTTCCTCCCTAGTTTGAAAGAGTTCTTATTGCCAAATTTTAATACTGGTACAATATAATATGTTTCAAATACTTTACGAACAATTTAAGATGGACAATGGGAAAGCTAGCGATTCTGAGTAGAACGGTATATTTTAAGGTGTGTCTAGCTGTAGTATTTTTTACAAATCTGCCACAAAACTATTTTATAACCTCCTGTACCATAGGGTATAATAACTAACGAATGAACTGGTTGCCTGAAGCGGACATAATTTCCAAAAATTGCGGTATATTAAAACAGATGCAGTGATTGATGAACATTTTATCATGATTCCATGTTGAAAGAATTGTCATATTAGTTGCAACTTGCAGGTCAAGCCTCGATTAATAAATAACAAAATTTTATTTAATTCAATACCAGTAGAATACCTACTTTTTTGTGTTTTTTTAACAAAGCTATATCTTATTTTCAATAACATGAACTCACGTCTTAGTAGAAATATAATTTCAGAAATTTATGTTATTTAACTGCCGGAGGCGGAGCTGGAGACGGAGTCGGAGTCGAATGATTTTAAAATTCAACTCCGGGAGTCGGAGTCGAGTAGTTTTGGCTCGACTGCACAGCCCTGCCACAATCTACACAAAAAAAAAGGTTTTTGGTCTAGGGCACAAACAAATTTGTTTTTTGTTGCATAGTTTATCAGCTCGCACTCATCAGACGTTGCTTCTTCTACTACTTCCCTTAATAGAGCTGTATGTACTACCACATCTTAATTGGACAAGGCGGTCTCAAAATTTTTTTTTTAGCGCTCAAAACTAATTTATAAACATGGAAAAAATTGGTCTCCGATATGTTATACAGGGTTTTCCAATAAGAGCGATATGATTTCTTTGAAAATAAAACACGCGTATTGTTAAGAAAACTTAAAAGTTTTTTATTTAATGTAAAGTTCAATCGATACAAGTAAGTTCTAAATAAAACGTGATTGAAATGCCCACCCCGACTTCTTCTGCAGGAACGAATCCGATGAACCCAATTTTCGAGCACTTTTTCCATTAAATCAAGCCGTATGTAAAGCCTGAAGAGAGTCTGGTTTATTTCGAAAGACCAATGACTTCAAATAACCCCACAAGAAATAGTCTAATGTTGTTAAATAACAACTTCTTGGAGGCCATTCAATATCACAATTTCTTGAAATAATCGAATCTCCAAACTTTTCTTGCAACAATTCAATTGTTTCATTTGCTGTGTGGCACGTAGCCACAATCGGTCAATGGCTAAAAATAGCTCTTAACGAGAGCTAAAATATTGCTCATGGGTGTCAAGGTCGTAGGTCGACTGAAAAGTGTTTTCTTTTTTTGGATTTAAAAAAAATGGACAGCATAATTTTCAAATGTGAACGGAAAGTTTATTTTTGCTCTAGCTCTTTAACGGTACGTCGGATCGGGAATCGGTCAATGGCAAAAGTTTCAGTCGGGTAAACCGATTAAGGTCTCACTTTGTGAGTAATGTAATATTGAATATTACACAAATTATTCAGTCAATTTTTGTGGGAGGTACCAGAAGGGGTTTAAGAAATACACCTATATTTCGCTGAACAGTAGATACTTTAAATACATTGCACTGTGCCGAATTGTAACCGTTTATATGGACTGGTATATTAACGTTGAGATATTAAATTGTGGTATAATTTGGCCATTTTGTGTGGGAGGTACAAAAAGGGGCGTGGTGATAACGCTCATTTTTCACTGGACTATAAACGCTATAAAAGCATTACACTGTACAAAATTTCAAGTAATTGTATACACTGATATTAATGTTATAAACTGTTAACTTTTGGTGCAAAATGGTACCTTTGTCGGAGAGGTACCAAAAGGGGCGTGACAATAACGCCCATTTTTCAATGGATTGTAGGCACTATAAAAACATTACGCTGTACAAAATTTCAAGTATTTTTATACACTGGTATTAATGTTATAAGCTGTTAACTTTTGGTGCAAAATGGTGCATTTCTGTGGGAGGTACCAAAGGGGCGCGGCAATAACGCCCATTTTTCACTGGACTGTAGGCACTATAAAAGCATTACACTGTACAAAATTTCAAGTATTTCTAAACACTGGTATTAACGTTATAAGCTTTTAACTTTTAGTGCAAAATGGTACATTTGTGTGGGAGGTAATGGGTGGCAATTTCGCCCATTTTCATCGAGTTGATAGCGACTAACAAACTAATACTATGTGTGGAATTTCAGAAGATTCGAATACGTATAAAGCAGTTATTAAAGAATCAATATTTCACAACATTTTTACCCTTTGTGGGGGAGGTACCAGAAGGAGTGGACCAATATGGCCCATCTTCGAACTTTGCCGGAGATAGAAAAAAATATTACCACATACGAAATTTGAAGTCAATCGGTTACTCCTTTCGAGAGTTATCGTGCGCACCAGCCAGCAGACAGACGGACGGACATTGCTCATTCGACTTAAAATGACCCAAAACGGATTTCCGCCGAACGTACTTGGGGTCTTAGGTCACTCCTTCGATGTGTTACACTTTTTTCCGTACCAAATGATATATACCCTCATCACACTAAAGTGAGGGTATAAAAATGGACTTAGCGCGCAAATAGTTGTAATTGGAGAACGATTATTTTGATAATAAAACTGAATAATTTGTAAACGTTGTTCTTGCGTATATCTCTCCATGATGAAATTGTAAACACTACTGAATACAATGAAAAACAAATGACAGATCATGACATATTACAAATGGCCGAAACGTCACTTCAAAATCATATCATCCCTATTGGATAACCCGTTACAATACTTTCATTTAAAAGGTCTCGAACCAACTAATAATAAAACCGAGCTGGATTCTACTTTGGGGCAGAGTTTAAACGGGGCCGTACGAGCTGCAAAGACGCACACCGACCAATTGAGGTGTCCACGAACTTGAAATGTTCGTGTAAAAACCCAAAATTAGACAGGATACAAGGATTATTTTGAGACGTTAACATTGAAAATCGGGCTATCGGGTATATGTTTTTTTTTTTTTTTTTATTAAAACCATTTTAATACTTAAACCTAGGTTATCACACAATTTACAGAGTTTTAGCTATATTGGCTTTTCATCTAGAAATCATTTTTTTTATTTTATGAAAATAATTATGTATAAATTAAATGAGGGTTACATTGTTCAGAAGACACTTTTTTATAACTTCTGATATAATTATTTATATTAGTTTTTAATTTAGCAGTAAGAAGCAGACATTTAATGAGGCAATTAATATAGCTGTCTTATTAATGGATTATTTGAGAAACTACATGAATATTTGAATTTATCAGTTATAACATTGATTTTATCACAGACCATCTGTATATTATTATAGTTGTATATATGTTATTTAAACGAAATGTAACATTGTAATTTTTTGGTTTTTATGTTTTTTTACATGTCAACTTAGGCTCAATTTCTAAGATATGCCCGATTTTCAGTGTTAATATCTCAAAATAATCCTTAGATCCTTGTCTAATTTCGGATTTTTACAGAACTCAAAAATGTTAACTAGAACAAATGTTATTGAATTTTGGCCGTTTGATTTTGATTCTGAACCACTGTGCGACGATCATAAAAAATTGGTTTGATATTTACAATCAGTCTACTTAAAAGTCTATAAAACTCCTGAAACTACTACCTGATGCTCTCAAAAAATCAATACTCCGACCACAAACACGAAATTAGAAAATGTGAATATAGGTTTTTTTGATTTTCTTCGACTATATAGGTATCAGGAAAAGTTCAATAATTTTGGTACCATCTGTTAAAATTTCATTAATCTTAGTAGGGTATTATTCCACCCACACTCTGACCTATGTATGTGTGTGGAAACTTTCTGCGCAATACCTGTCAGAACTCAGGAGGTCGCAAAACGCGTCTTGGAAAATCTAATGGTTTTTTATACAATTTTATATTTAGTACAATAATATCTAACGTCACATGTTTCGATTTAATCAGTTTAGTTGTTAAAGTAAATTTGTCAAGATGTTACCAAACACTTGACAGAGAAACAAGAGCTTAATATGCTATGTACGTTCCAAATTTCTATATCATCTGTTTTGTCATGATAATGGAGATCATAACACATACTTCAACACATGATCACGTATTAATGACCACACCCAAAAATTGGCATTTTTTTACAAATTTGTTGGTCGCGTTTTTTGTGTCCCTCTAGTCCTCTGGCCGGACAAGGCATTTCCTTCAAGATTGGTATATGCACATATAAATTTGTATAGGTACAAATCTCTTTATGGGATTTTTAAAGTATAGGAAGAACCAAAAATGTCTTAACGAATTTTGAAATGCAGTGAAAGAATGATAATTGCTTTCGTCACTGGTAAACTGACCGTAAAAGCCAAAAATCTACTATGTGGATAGTCCGTAGGTTATACAATACTCGAGTCTATAAGAGGCAAAAATGATATTAAAAATTTTGGTAGCGCGAAAACTGGCCATGGCCCAAAATCCCAATATGTGAAAAGTCATTGGTTTATACAACACTCCTGTCTATGCGTGTGCAAAATTTCAGTTTTCTAGCTCAAACAGGAGAGTTAGCTGTCAAGTGGTCGAAAATCACTGGGTGGAATATCAAAAATCGAAGTACCCATGGGGATGGTGCCATCCTCACTACTTCTGTCTATAACCGCCATCTTCATTGAAGAGTTTGGTGACCTGTTGTGATATTATGGCCTTTTGCCTTTTTCGAAAGCAGGGAATTATTAGATGATCTAATTCTTTTCGAATTTTCAGCCGACTCTGTGGCTTTGGAAGCGTCCACGTCGCCCCATTTTGCAGTTAGCGTGCTGAAAATTTTTACATATTTAAGATTCTTTAGGCGATATTACGAGCCGTTAACATGGCTGAAGTAGTGGCTTTTTCAGTCGCCTCTGTGGCTTCACATGCGACCATGACGTTATATTTTGTAGTTATCCTGCTGAAAATGTGTACATATGCATCTACGTGCACGGGGGAAACCCATCTTTTTTGATATGTTTGAATTCAATGAAATATATTTGGAACAAAGCCTAATTTCTGGCAAATTATATAAAGAATGGACGTAAAATAAAGTTTTAGTAGCGCTTAAATACTAAATAGACAGGAAAATATACATATATGTGGCTATATCTATATCTGAACAAATTAAGCAATATTCGTTCCTAAATTAAGAAACTTCTTTCTGCCAAATTTATTAATGATCAGAAGTAAAGTACAACTTATAAAGCGCTTTGATACCAAATCGGGAGGAACATATATATGGGGGCTATATCTAAATCTGAACCGATTTCCCCAAAATTTGGCAGTAAACGCTACATATAAAATCGGGTGTAACATATATATAAGAACTATATCTAACTCGGAACCGATTTTCCTCAAATTTAGTATTGCATCTAAGTGTATCAAGAGACTTCTGTCTGAAAATTTTTACAAAGATCGGTTAAAACATGTTGCTTATACATTAAATATATGCCAAATCGGAGGTATGTATATATTTATTGGAGCTAAATGTAAATCTAAACCTATTTTAACGAAATTCAATAGGGATCGTCCTTGGGCCAAAAGAAAGATATTTGCAAAGTTTCGTTGAGATCGGACCATAAATAGGACCGGTACTTTGATCACAAATATACATGGACGGACAAACTTTGCTACATCGACACAAAAAGTGATTTATGTATGTCGATCGGTGTAATAAAGTATGGGTCTAGCTCTTCTCTTTTTAGTTGTTACAAAAAAAAGTACAAAGTCATAATACACTGTGCTACAGTGTAGTGTAGGGTAGAAAAATAGCCCTAAGTTGTCAGTTAAAAAACTCTGAGAGTCGTTGCTGATCAGTCGTAGTGAAGGGACGTGTTTATCACAGAGCGGATAGCTCTTATTACGCAGTACCTATTACGCAATCGCAAAAAAAATCTGTACAAAGTTTGGAAGGCCTACATCGTATTACCTATTACGGGCTACTACAGACAAAAAATAAATAAATTCCTTGACGGGGATGCCTTCTTGTTCCGATGGAGCGGGGTTCCCCAATCGTCCTACTGTCCGTCCGGTGGTCTTGGCCAAAGCTGGCCACACCAAAAATGGTGAAAATGCCCCCCAGTGCTCACAACAGGTGGTACCGAGAGGGGAAAACGTCATGTCCGACCGTCAAAACGGAAGCACAATGAGCATCGGATAGCGCTAAGAGTTTTGACGATGTTGGAGGCTGTTGAGGTTTCGGCTCTTACCTAAAAACAAAACGAGTCACTTACCTGGGCTAAGGCCAATGGGCCTGCTGAAAGAGCCAGAAATTCAGTTGTGTTAACGGCTAATAACGTTAAAAAAATCAGATCACCTGATGAACCCCTGCCTTCGAAAAAGGCAAGAGGCCCTAATGTCACCATCAACAGGACACTCACCTCCATCAATGAAGTAGCGAAGGAGAGTCTAGTGATGGCTGTTATAGACAGAAGTAGTTAGGGTGGATCTATCCTCGAGCACATATGGAGCCATGTGCAATCAGCCATTATGGCTCATTACCTCGACGTCCGTAGAGAAATGCCGGGCAAACCACCAATCTGCAACGATGCAGGATGGCTGCAGGGGAGAGTAAAGCTCTTATATTCCGCTGATGCCAGATCAGTAGACCTGAATAAGGCTGCTCTGAGTCGAGCGGGTGAGGTGTGGCCGGGTGCCCAGTTGGATGTTGTCGAAAAAACAACATCCCTAGTCACCCTAGAGCCATCACCTGGGTTACAGAAGAGCCCTCCAACCCGGCTGACATATTAGAAATAATAAAAGATTCCAATCCTGATCTTCCTGGCCCATAGTTGGAGAATCAGCAAGGTGGGTGAGGCGGGTGGTAAAAAGCGGCAGGTAAATTACATCCTTAACGCTGAATCCACCTTCCATATACAACGTGCAAGTGCAACCCAACAATATGGCTTCGAGACTATAGTCTTGAAGGTATACAAGTAGGATATAACTCCCACTGCGGAAGGTGAGTCGTCCACCGTGGTTGATACACGGCTTTCGGGAAGTGCGGAGGTACCACGTCCATTATTTCTGGTGACTCCAACTCTAACAGAAGATCCGCAACGTAATTGTCTGAGGACGAAAGCTCTACTTCTTCACAGAGGGGCTGGTAAGAATTCTACAGATTAACCTCCATCACGCTAAAGCAGCCTCAGCGGCTCTATTGCTGCGCCTGTCCACAGGTGCAGTAGACATCGTCCTAATACAGAAGCCCCAGCAGTGGGAGGAAGAGTGTGCGGCATCAGGATACCCAACTTTAAACTGCTTGTGGCCAACTGTGAAGGGACTCCAAGAACCTGCATTTTGGCCAGGAAAGATCTAAGTGTCTTTCTCCTGGCTAATTTAAGTGGTAAAGAGCAAACATCTGCTAGTCTGGTGATAATATAGGTAATAAACCGACCTTTGCAATTAAAGACAGACAAGAAGTACTAGACGTAACGTTGCTACTGACCGGCTGTCAGACAAAATTATTGGGTGGAATGTACTGGACGACAACTCATTCTCAGATCACCATTATATTGAGTTCAAACTCGCTGAAAAAGCGCCTAAACCTGCCGTTCACATAAATGTGAGGAAGACAAAGTGGCACCTGTATGAGAGGAATTTCAAGAAAGTCCTCAACTCTAATCTTCTGAACGAACCGAATAACAAAGCAGGTCTGGATAATCATTCACTAGTTTCCTTGAAGAAGCCTGTCAAAAAACAAGGTACAAGGGTAAAACTAAACCCCAATGGTGGACTTCTGAGCTATCGGCTATGAAAAAGACCTGCAACAAGCTATTCAACAAGGCTAAATGTACTGGGGTCGCTAATGTTTGGGATGCATATACAGAGAAACTCAAGATCTATAAGAAGGAGCTTAGAAAGGCACAAAAACGCTCTTGGTATACCTTCTGTGGCGAAGTGGAAAAGGTCTCCGACGCCGCAAGGCTGAGGAAAATACTATCAGCTTCACCCTGTACAGTGTGTTACTTGCAGGATGAGGCAAATAATTGGACAAAAAACAGCGAGCAGTCTCACCAACAGAACCCGAAGATCAACAAGACCAACAAGAATGCGAGTGGACTGCGAGCGTTGCTAGCTTGTTGACTGAGAGATCCAGAATAAGCTGGCCTATTAACAGCTTTGAGCCCTTCAAGTCACCTGGACCAGACGGCATCACTCCAGCAGAAAATGTTAAAGTACATTATCCCCTGGCTGGAGAAAATTTATGTAGGCTGTATCAGGCTTTCATACATCACGCATCGATGGAGCGATACCAAAGTGGTATTCGTACCCAAAGCGGGAAAGATACCGCACACTACGCCAAAAGACTTCAGACCAATTAGCCTATCCTCCTTCCTATTGAAAGGTCTGGAAAGACTTTTAGATTATTTCATTAGGGAAAACCTGGATACAAAACTTCTGTCGGGGAACCAACATTCTTACAATAGGGGGAAGTTTACAGAATCAGCCATGCACGAACTTGTGAGCACCATCGAATCGTCCCTGCATTTCAAGGAATTCACCATAGTGGCATTTCTTACATAGAAGGGGCTTTTAACAACATTCACTCAGATGCAGTAATTGCGGCACTGTCAAATCTGAACGTTAACGCTAGTTTGATTAGACTAATTCAAAGTCTGCCCAACAAAAGACGCATAACAGCATGTCTTGATTCCACAAATCTAACAAGGTTTGTAAACAGGGGGACTTCACAAGGAGGAGTACTGTCTCCACTAATTTGGAACTTAGGGTGAATGAAATCCTGCTAGATTTAGAACGTTGTGGCTGCAAGGTCGTGGCATATGCGGACGACGTTGCAATCGCAGTGAGTGGCAAATTCGAAAACGTCCTCCGAGACATTCTACAGGTGGCTCTGAACAAATTGGCTAGATGGGCCAGAAGCAGCGGTTTGGGCATAAACCCAAACAAGACAGAATTGGTTCTCTTTACTAGGATGAATAAAGTCCCACATGTGCACCCTCCACCTCGGATAAATGGAACAGATCTAGTCTTTTCTGAAAGTGCAAAATTTTTAGGAATAATTCTAGATAGAAAACTGTTATTTAGACTTAATGTATTGGAACGTGTAAGGAAGGCTAACGTCGCCTTATATTCCTGCAAAAAGGCTGTAGAGTCGCGGTAAGGCTCTCTCCTAAAAGCCACTGGATATATATAGCAGTAGTTCGTCTAATACTGTTATACGGCATTGTGGTATGGTGGACGGCAACTGACAAACTAACAATCACCAACCTACTAGCAAAGGTTCAGAGAACAGCCTGCCTGAGCATAAGCGGAGCCTTAAGGACTACAGCGACCTATTCTCTACAAGCCCTACTCCATATACTGCCGATTAATATTGTGGCGAGAGAAGTTGCAACCAAAGCGGCAACAAGACTAAACTGTCTATCAATGTGGAGGTACAAGAACTACGGTCACATGAGAATATCAAAGTGTAGTGGTAACCGACCGAGTGGACTATATACCAACTGTGTACACCTTAGAGAGAAATTACATCACTATGATTCCCGCCAGTGATGAATGGGTTCGCTGAATACCAGGTAATAGAAACCATCTCCACTTTTACACGAATTGTTCGAAGCTTGATGAAAAGGTTGTCTCGGGGTACACCTTGAAGAAGTTAGTTTGGATATAGCTCACAGACTACCAGATACCTGCAGTGTCTATCAAGCCGAAATAATGGCAATATGGGAAGTCGCCAAGTGGCTGAGTCGCAACATAGTTGTCATTTACTCGGACAGCCAGGCTGCCATCAATTCTCTGGAGGCAACATCCCTAAATTCACAAACAGCCCTCGACTGCCGCAGATCTGGCCAAGGTATGACCTGAGAAGATCAAAATGTCTCCTCGCACTAGAGAGGCAAAGATTGTCAACGTTAGTATCAGTTCTGACGGGACACTGCTTGATCGGCGAACACGCCATAATATTGGGTATTGACTCCAATGAGTCAATGATATCGATATTCGCACTATCGATAAATTTGTATATCAAACAGGTTGGTTTCGATGAGTTGCAATTCAGCCCGTGGTAACACTAGGGACCTAAACTGGTCTATGTGAGCTTGTACAAAAATACGGCTGCCACAGAAGACCTTACCATCGAAACCCTTCAGTTCGGACGGAGGAAACAATCGCTGCTGTAGCTGATGCCATACAAAACAATCCAAGAGTTTCGACAAGAACCTTATCTGCTCAAATGGGTATAAGCAGACAGTCATTGCAGTCAATTATGCACAAAGATTTGGAGTTATTCCCATATAAAATTCAAATGGCCAACAAAGTGAACTCAACAGACTTCCCGATTCGCTTGGAATTTTTCCAGAAGATGCTTCAAATGGTGGAAGAGGACGGAAACATGTTGAACTGTCTTTTCATGTCTGACGAGGCGCATTTCGATTTAAACAGCAACATAAACATAAACACCTGACTTTTTCTTGTGGTGTTATTGCAAACAGGAAGTCTACAAAGCAAAACCAACAAATTTGAATGAACTAAAGCAATCCATTCGAGAAACAATTGCGGCTATTCCCGTCTCAACTCTCCAAGCTGTAATGAACAACTTTTTGGTAAGATGCCGCACATGCATCAACGAGCAGGGGGCATTTAAATTCTATTGTTTTTAAAACTAATTAAACTATATTTAATTAAATATTAATGTAGCAATATTCATCAGCCACCCTGTATTTTAAAATTGTGCAAATATGAGCAAGATATTTTTTGGTTTTTTGTAGTATAGTAAGTCCCTTATGAGTACCAACATAACGCTACAAAAATATCAAAAATCAATGCGGAAATAAAAATTCCCGATACTTTTTGAACATACCTCGTAAGTGTAAAGTAATCTGTTTCAGGTTATTGGTTTGTTGACTGGTATGGAGGAGGTTTCACGCTACATGTAATCATTACGTCGGAAAAGAATGGCCAAAAAGAACTGAGTATTCACCAGGAAAACAAAACATTTCAATTAACCATTATTTGATCCAAATGACGTTCTTCTTCCGCCGCTGCACATAACATTGAGCCTTTTTAAGAACATTGGCAAGGCTCTGAACAAAGACGGTGCAGCATTTAAATATTTGTTAGCGATTTTTTCCTAAAATTGTATATGCTAAAATCAAAAAAGACATATTTGTTGGCCCTCAAATCAGGAAGCTATTGAATGATGAAAATGTTTCACAATGTTTGTTGGAGAAAGAATATGCAGCCTTCCAGGCCTTCTTTAAAGAGCATCGTGAACAGTTTTTTTGGAAACAATAAGAGTGAAAACTACAGACAAATTGTTGCTGATTTATTGAAAAATGTTCACGAACTAGGTGAACGAATGTCACTCAAAATGCTTTTTCTTCATTCGCATTTAAATTTTTTTCCACAAAACCTAGATGGGGTGAGCGACGAACAAGGGGAGCGTGCTCACCAAGATTTAATGAAAATTGAAAGAAATATTCAAGGATTTTGGGACAAAAACATGCTGGGAGACTATTGCTGGACTTCTAATACGTGAAACCGAACCAAAACAAGTAAAAGCGTTAAGTTCGGCGATGCCGAATCTTATATACCCTCCACCATGGATAGCATGTGACCTCACAAAATAACTCAAACTTAAAGAAAATAACACCAAACACACAAAAAAATATAGTAGATGACAACAGTAGGAATCACAACAAGTTAGATTCTATATATGGGAGCTATATCTAAATATGGACCGATGTCGCCCATTTGCAATCCCAAACAACCTGCAACTATAAGAAGTATTTGTATCAAATTTGATCAACCTAGCTCTATTATTGCGGACTGTAGTGTGATTACCACAGACGGACGGACGGACAGACGGACGGACAGACGGACATGGCTAAATCGTCTTAGAATTTTACGACGATTAAGAATATATATACTTTATGGGGCCTCAGATCAATATTTAGAGGTGTTACAAACGAAGTGACAAAATGAATATACCCCCCATCCTATGGTGGAGGGTATAAAAATACAAACGAATAACGCAATTCACTTTTGAAAAATAATTGATTTTTAAATAAATTAATGATTTTTTATGTAAAAAACGAATAAAAACATTTTTTTGTATCTCGAAAACCTGGCGTGATAGAGAAAACCAATTACAGATTCAAATTCAGCCCACCAAATTACCCTAGGAAAGATGTTTGGTTGCTACAGTCCAAAACCTTGTTGGCTAGTGTTATTATATGTTTATTATTCACCATTGTCAGGATCTTCCCTTAGGTATGTTTAAAATGCTTTTGTTAATTTTAATTTCGCATTCCGTTAAAACCAACCATTAGTTAGAATACAACTACTTTTATTATTTACTTTTATTATTCATTTACTTTATTAATGTAAAGGGCTTATTGATATAGTTTTATTGTCAAGAGTGGTAGGAATATATGTTCCTTCCACTACATTAATATTTTCTTCAACATGATTTGCTTCTCAATTGCATACGTCATAATTGCCGATTTTTCTTGAAGAAATTGGATAATTAAATAAATCGTTTGTATACAATTGGAAAATGATAAAATAAGAACTCGCTATAATTTTTTTAAAAAAATTATGGGCATTTGAAATTTTAAAGGAATAAAAAATAGTTTCTGGGTTTTACGAAATCTGTAATTACTCTCGAATGACTGAACTGATTTTTGCAAAGTTTACTTTGTTTTAAAGAGAACATAATGGACCATTATTTGAGGACATTTTTACTGCCCGACCAATCTTAGTATTTCCATAACTTTTACAAATATTGAGGCTCACAAAATATTATTACTGATTTGGATTTGTGAGAGTGCGACGAACTGTGTAAATTTGGTCGAAGGAGAAGTAATTTTTTTAAAAAAAAATTTTTGCAAAAAAAGTTTCGTAAATTATTTTCAAAATTTAAAAAAAAAAATTGCCCATTATGTTCTGATTAAAACAAAGTAAGCTTTACAAAAATCGGTTCAGCCGTTCGAGAGTAATTACAAATATCGTAAAAACAAAAAACTCATCTTTTTAATTTTTTTCAAAATTTCCAATGTGCATAAAATTTTTGAAAAACAAATTTAAAAAATGGTAGATAAATCTTATTTTAACATTTTGTAACTGTTTACAAACTTGTTAGCCAAAAATAAAAATCATAGGTCAATATTAAATGTTATGACCCCTTTTAGAAAATATCATTTCTATTGTAATGGTTTTGTGCTAATAATAGCTGTAACTACCACAATACATTATTATTATGTATTATCATCGTGTAGTAAACACACATTATTCGGACTTGTAATAGGAATTTCATAGTTATTGATATTAACTAAAGGGAACTTTGAAATTAGATTCAGTACACTCTAATACATTTCCAACTGAATATAATATTACGAATTAAATACGTCAATGGACTACGATTTAATGAACTGTTGGAATGAAAAACATGCAATTTACCATTTATTTGCGAAATAGGATTGATTGCTGATTTCATCATGGATTTAATGTTGCCAAAACTGCTTTCAAAGTCATATGCTGAAATTTTTTAATTAGGCACTCCCAAATTAACTACGTCATCTGTGATATGTATTAGATTATGTGCATTCATTGTTTGTGATTTAGGACCGCAAATGCTTGGTATTAGGCTTAACAATGTCTTTCAAATTGTTTTAGCATAATATGCTTTTTTAGTCGCTAATTTACTCGATGAGAAAATTTTGCAAGCTGTATATAAAATTAAAGAAGTAAATACGGATTAAGTTCGGCCATGCCGAATCTTATATACCCTCCACCATGGATCTATGGCGTTAAGAAGTCAAATGGAGGATATATCAAAAAATGGACCCATATAGCCCATTTTCAATCCCAAGTTACCTGCAGCTATAAGAAGTATCTATACCAAATGTCAGACATCTAACTCAATGGGTTCTCAGATAAATATTTAGAGGTGTTACAAATGGAGTGACAAAGTGAATATACCCCCATCCTATGGTGGATGGATGTCTGTAATGATGAGATTTTATAACATTCTTTAAAATGACGCCAACCGCATAGAGTAAGAACCAGTAAGGAAAGGCTAAAGTCGGGCGGAGCCGACTATACGATACGCTACAACACCCTACTAAGATTAGATAAATATTCAATGCATACTTCAACTAAAATTTACATTTGGTACGCCTCTGCCTCTGTAGCCAAATCGGACGAAACATATATATGGGAGCTTTAACTAAATCTGAACCGATTTTTTCGAATATCAAATCCGGCTATGTTGGTCCATGGATCTAGAAACTCTTGGATGTAAACTACAGCTTCTACATATAGGGCTAAAAAGCCATATCTGACGAAGAATATTTATCAAAGCTATATCTAAATCTGAAGCGATTTCAAACAATTTCAGTACGGTTCTATCCAGACGCGAGAGACTTCTAACTGCACAATATCAGCAGGATCGGAGTGAAATTGCGACCGTTACTCAAAGAACAACAAAAGATGGGCAGACAGAAGGACGGACGGACACTTTAAGGTGGGTCTAGCTGTAGTATTTCAAAGTGTTACAAACATATGCCATGAAAGAATATTGTAATACCCTGTACCACAGTGTGGTGTAGAGTATAAAAACCTGAATTGTGTAGCCTTTCATTTGTAAATGTCTAAAAAGTTTAACGATTTTCTTTAAATGTCATGTGCGATATCTTTAGAAATAGTTGTGAGATATGCAATTTCCCTTTATTAGAATGAAGTTCTGAAGCAAAAACATTCCCACGCCGAGGTACAACGTGTTTATTAGGGCGGGTCAGAAAAGAAATTTCGCGGTTGTCCGCATCTCAAATAAAAGCTTGTTTTGTTTAGCGAATATCCTCAAAATATTTCGCCTATATCTTAAGACGCCAGTGAGCTAGAGCGATATTGCATGACCTCTAAAATGCAGGTTTTTCTCGCAAATATCGGACATTTGTAAGCGTGGCTTCGAATTTCCAAAATACAATGCAATTAAAAATGGTTTTGTTTCATAAGTCTTGGAAAAACTCTTCCCATGATAGACCAAAATCCTTTTTCTTTATTTATTAAAAACATCCATTCCAACCACATGTATCGTCTGTTTATATTCATTAGGATCTATGATAATCCCAAGAGTTTCATTAACACCAAAATATTTGAAATGACCCATTGTACCATCACGCCTTCTCAATATGTGTGTTTCCGTGCCAACACAAGACGCGCCTTTTTTATTTTCAATGTATATTTCATCAATAGATTTTTGATTCAAAGTTTCGATATTTCTCAAAAAAAAAAACTATTTCTATCTTTAATTTCAAAAAAACTCTTTTGAGATGAGAGCTATCAGCTTTAATTGCTTCAAAAATTGTATCATTTGGTGCAAGATTCTTGATCACAATCGCTAATAACTTCAGGACTCGAATATTCATTAGTTAAGGTTTCCACAAAAAATTCGTCACTTGGAGAATTTTCAGGAAAACTTACGTCCACAGTATGAATTTCATCATTAATATTACTTTCATGGCTTGTAAATAACCGAAAATAAAATTTATGAATGAAATGTAGTTGTTGTGATTTTTTAAATATCTGTATTTTTTACGCGTTTGTATGGCATGTTGCTTTTTATTATCACTTCGCTTTTATAAAATTTGCATTTTCCACTTGCCAGGAGAAGTAAATATTAATATTTCTCGGATTGAGATTTTTTAAACAAAATTCTAAATGACTTGCTACCATCTTCATGTTAATATTTTGTAAGTCGGTAATTTTGCACGTAACAAAATGAACTAATTTATTTGTGGCATTTCTTTAACAGTAATATACAACACTGTGTAATATTCAAGAGAGTGCAGCTCTGAAGTAAATTCCTGGCTAAAGAAAATCAACAGTTATAGAGTCCAAACCAAATCAAACACGCTGGAGGCGGCGGCTGGTGGTTTTACATGTATTTCTTATGGGCATGGAAAAACCGCCGACTCTAAGGCTAGCGGCTGGCGACTTACCATGCCCATATGAAATACATATAAACCACCAGCCGCCGCCAGCGTGTTTTATTGGGGTTGGACTCCAAATCCAACCAAACACGCTAGATGGGCCAACCGTTATATATTTTGAGCAAGATAAAAACCGCCGCGAATGGCAGGGGTCTCACCGCCGAAATATAATTTATAATAATTTTTTGGCGTCGCTCTCAAAAAATATTTAATTTTCTTAGTGATAAGGTTGCCACGTCTTTGCAGAAACTAGGGAAAAATAAGTGTTTACAAACATGTTTCAGCAACTTATTCGAGAAAAACTTCTGCAACGTATAAAGAGAGAAAATTTACCGTCACCCGCCAGCGTGTTTGGTTGGGTTTGGACTCTTAACGCTAAAGACTACATACAAAAAGCGTGCTCTAGAGAAAAAATTTAATGTCGAAGTCATTCAAGCAAATTCTTCAAAACTGCGGTAATAGTTAATATAGTTAACATACTTTTTCGCTTTCCGTTGTATGGCTGCCAAAGGAGTGGCAACATGAAATCATGTTTTATGACTTTTGTTTTCAGCATTTCTTATAGGTATTCAAGGAGGAAGTAAGAGGCGAACTTAAAAAGTTGAAGAAAGAAGTGCACAACATAAAAGTTGAAATTGAGTGATATAGTTGGATTGCGGCGAATTGTGCTCTAAAATATAAACAAAATAGTTGAAAAGATGTCCTCAATATTATCAGCGCAAAACAAATCAAATTCCTTGGCCGATTTGAAAATAACTTTAGATTAGAATATCCAAAAAACCACTTTAAACATCTTTTAATTCGATAGGAAAATAAAGGAATAATGTGTTTGTATTTGTTTAGTAAGTATACGAGTATTTGCAATATTATTATACCCTCACTTTAGTGGTACGAGGGTATATATCATTTGCTACGTCCAAAAGTGTAACACATCGATGGAGTGATCTAAGACCCTAAGTATGTTCGGCGGATATTCGTTTTGGGTCATTTTAAGTCGAATGAGAAATGTCCGTCCGTCCGTCTGTCTCTCTGTCTGCTGGCTGGTGCGCACGATAACTCTCGAAAGCAGTAACCGATTGACTTAAATTGGGTATGTGGTAATATTTTTTTCTATCTCCGGCTAAGTTCGAAGATGGGTCATATTGGTCCACTCCTCCTAGTACCTCCCCCACAAGGGTTAAAATCTTGTGAACTATTGATTCTTTAATAACTGCTATACTACTTATTGGAATCTTCTGAAATTCCACACATAGTTTTAGTTTATTAGTGGCTATTAACTCGAGAAAAATGGGCGAAGTTGCCACGTCCCTTTTGGTACCTCACACACAAAGGTACCATTTTGCACCAACAGTTAACTGCGTATAACAACAATATCACTATATGAAAATACTTGAGATTGTGTACAGTGTAATGGTTTTATAGTACCTATAGTCCAGTGAAGAGTGGGCGTAATTGACACGCCCCTTTTGGTACCTCCCACACAAATGGACCATTTTACACCAAAATTTAACTGTTTATAACATTAATACCAATGCATAAAAATATTTGAAATTGTGTACAGTGTAATGCTTTTATAGTGCTACAGTTCAGTGAAAAACGGGGGTTATTGCCATGCCCCTTTTGGTACCTCCCACACAAATGTATCATTTTCTACATACATAAATTTAAGAGCTTAAGCGTGAGTACCAATGTTCGAAAATACAACCAAATTTTGCACAGTGTAACGTTTTTAAAGTACATATATGAAAAATGGGCGTTACCAACACGCTCCTTTTGGTACCTCCCTCACGAAATGGCAAAATCATACCAAAATTTTATAGATCATAACTTTATTTTTTTTTAATTTTTTTCACAATTTGTGAAAGCTGCCGTCTTAACGAAGAAAACAATTCCTTTTTGATGAATATCTATGGATAAATGTTGAAATCATAGCACTCTTGGTACAAATAAGAGAATTTCAATATAATCCCCATTATTGTGAACATACAAATACATATCAGGTGCTGCCGGCCAAAAGTGTAACACACCGAAGGAGTGATCTATGAGACCCCAAGAACATTTGGCGAAAATCCTTATTGGGTAATTTTTAATCATTTCAGCAATGTCCGCCAGCCTCTCAGTCCGTCTGTCTGGCTTGTTCGCACGATAACGATATTTTTTTCTATCTCATGCTCCTTCGAGTACCTGCGAAGGGTGAAAATTTAGTGAAATATTGATTATCTCATAACTTCTATACTACTACCTAGAATCTTTCACAATTCCACACATAGTATTTATTTCATGGTCGCTATCATCTTGAGAAACATGTACGAATTATCCTACCCCTTTTGATACCTCCAATACAAATGGACTATTTTGCACAAAAAGTTAACTGCTCGTAACTTTGATTCCATCCAATACAAATACTTGACATTTTGTGAAGTGTAAAGCTTTCAGAGTACCTATAGTCCTGTAAAAAATTGGCGTTATTAGCACGCCCCTTTTGGTACCTCCCATTCAAATGAACCATTTTCCACACAAAGTTGATGGCTTATAACTTCGATTCCTGCACATTCAAACACTTGAAATTTTGTACAGTAGAATACTTTTATAGTACCAATATTATATTAACAAAATGGCCACAATAAAAAATATGATTTTTTTAATTTCCCTTTATTTTATAATATGGGTTATAATTAATACATTTATCCATAGACTAGCTTTAACCCGGTGCGCTTCGCAGCACTATCATTTATTTATTTTCTGTTTAGGGTACTGTAGAATATGTAAAAACATATGACTATTCCATATGAGGAAAAATTAATTTGTACAATAAAATACGAAAATCTCCGATTAATTTCTTGTTTATGTTCCTGGCATCAATGTACGATATTTATCTCTTTTCCCTTCTGTGCCTTTGAATGTCAAAAACTATTATTTGGATCACGGTGTCTTTAAAAGTTTTAATTTAAAAAAATTTTAAATAAATAGTTTAAGTATGCAAGAATTTAAGTTTAAGTAGCAAGACTTACAATTGTCATTGGGATCATATTTAATCATTTTCTCTCCGGTGTACCACATTTAACCCAATGTGTCATTATTAACCATTTTTGCACCACTGTACAACATTTAATAGTTTGTGCTCCAACACTGTCACTCAATTATAAGAGCCATATTCGCATCCTTAGGCCGTATTTTACCCTTTATGTCCCTTATCTGTGACACGTTTAACTTTTTACGTTTAACATAGAACCTTCGCTCTCTGGCTATGAATCATTGTACTACTTAACTTAATTCAATATTTAATTATTCCACTGTTCTTCTACAGTACAAAATTGTATACCTATCTGGAACATATAACACATTTTTTCCCCACTTACCACATTTAATCATTTTGCCACCCCTTACCATTTTAACGCTTGTTGCTTCACTGTACACTAAAAAAGCGTACTGAAAATCAAAGAATTTGTCGTAAAGTTTAACATTTCGCAATGATTTCGAGACAAAGACAATCGCTATAAAAATAAGAAGGTTTTATAGTTAATTTAAAGACGTGAATAGTACTTGGTTAGAGGATGCATCTCATAGAATTAAGAATTTTGGGTAATAAAAATAATTATGTTTGGTCTTAAACTAACCACATTTTGGCGTAAATTTAAGTTTGCCGCGTGCTTGTTTGTAGTAAAATATCATATAATTTAAAACATTATCGTAATAAAATTTAAAATGTATGTCATTGATATAAGAAGATAATGGTAATTAATTTAAGGCATACATGGATTTAAATATAGTTTTTTTATAATATGTATGGAAAATTCGTTACATTGTATTTATTATAATGTTACTCTCATTAATGTATTATTTTCTTTGAAATTATTTAATATTCATAAAAAATAATCTTCATGCAAATTATAGCGTTAACTTATTAATTCAGAACACAACGCTTTCTCTTTCTAAAGATTGGATTTATTATATTTTATATTGGAATATTCAAACAATTTATAATACGTATTACGGATAACATTGAACATTTTACAATTTAAAACAATATTTTAGATGTATAAAGACAAACCGGCCAACACACTATCGTAATATTGTTATTATTGGTATGTATCGATTTGTAAATCTATAGTGGGATTCGTTCTCCATTTGTTGACCAAGAACAATTTTCATTGGAACTGACATTAATTTTTAACATGGAATTTGGCTCGAATTTAAATAGAAATTGTATAAAATAATTGTTATATAATTAGTTTTACATATCATATAGTTTGTATGCTCACTTATTTGCTGCAATTTGTAAATTTCATTACCACTGAATTTTTCATATATCCAAATAAAGTTCATTGCATGATCTAAAATTAAAATAATCTAAAGAGAAATCAAACGGAGTGATTTATATACGAAAAAGTATAAAAATAAATTTTATCATATCACAGTAACAAAATGTAGAAAATAAGAGATATATTTAAATCTTTGACATGTAATACTTACACTGAAATATTTGGTACAATTGGTCACTCTTCTACGACACAAATACTCATAACACTAGGTCACAAATAACAAAATTTTCTCTGTTATTTGTTTCTAGCATACTTTTTCTCATTGATTTTGACCTACTAAACACGAAAATGAGTTTTAAAAATTTTTCTGTCGATTGGTTTTCGAGATACAAATTTTTGAACTTTTTTTTTAAATTTTTGGAGGTACACTTACAATTTTGAGCATATCTTTCGTCTTCTTTGACGTATTTGATCCTACTACTACTCAAATTAAAGCAAAAAAAATTTTCAAATCGGGTGAGTAGTTTTGATGTTGGCGGCTTAAAAAGGTTAAAAAACTGCGTTTTTTTAGTAAAAATGTGGCAGAAAAATTCATATAAAAATGCATATAAAATATGAAACGCGATGCTTACAGATTTTGGTTTTTTTTACGTATAGCTGGCATTTTTCCAAAGAAAATAAGCACTTACTTAACAAAATCTGACAACAAATGGCGGACTTATAATTTTTTTGGTAAAAGACCGAAATTCCGCTATTTCACGATATTTTGATTTTCATTATTTGCACAGCTTACCTACCCAACGCAAACGAATAAATACATTTGAACTTAATTTAAAATAAACAAATTAGTCTTAGTATATTATTTTTTAATTTATTTAGAGCACTACATACTCAATGTATGGCACAATTAGAAATGGATGTGCCAGGTTAGCTAAACTAACGAAATTAACCAAATCAACGCCCAAAAAAATGAGTAGAAACAAAGATATAACTGTACATTTTATGCCATGTGGAAAAACAGCTGACTTCTTCTTTTTTTTTGTATTCGCTGCAATTGGTCTCACGTATTAGGGTCCAAATGTAGTCACCCATCATAGCCGTGTCATAGATGCCCTGAAAGCGTCGTTCCATAGCCTTCAATTCCTGATGAAAGCGCTCGCCGTGTTCGTCGCTCACGTCTCCTAAATTCTCAGGGAAAAAATCCAAATGAGAATGCAGAAAGTGTATTTTAAGTGACATGTGCACTCCTACCCAAAAATGAAAAAAAACGAGAATTAAAACGCTATTTAAATTAACATTTGTTTCAAAAAAAAACCTACCCATTGCTTCATAGTTCTTTACCAGATCCTCAACTATGTCCTTATAATTATCGCTTTTGTTGTTTCCTAAAAAGTTTTCCACAACAAGCCTGAAGGAATTCCATGCTGCGGCTTCGATGGGTGATAACAGCTTCGGGAATGTTTCATCTTTCACATTTTTTTTATCTCGGGTCCTGCGAAGACTCCTTCTTTAATTTTTGCCAGCGAAAGGTAAGGGAAAATTGACCGTAAATAGGCAAAAGCTTCACCTTCTTTGTCCATTTTTTGGCAAAATTTTTTATCAAACCCAATTTTATGTGCAGCGGCGGAAGTATTATATTTTCACGGTTCTCTATTAGTGGTTTGCGCTGAACATTCGCTTCTCCAACTACAGGTTTCGTTCGTTCCGGCCATTTTTTTTTTATATAATGCTGATCATCAGCGCGGCTATTCCAAAGGCACAGAAAACAGCAATGTCGCGTATAGCCTCCTTGGAGTCCACACAGAATGGCCACAACTTTGAGGTCGGCGCATATTTTCCAATTATATTTGCTATACTCTATGAATTTCAGCAAAATGTTCATAGTTTCATAGTTCTCCTTTGAATGAACCGCATGAGCAATAGGAAGAGATGGCTTTTCATTCCCATTATGTAAGAGAACTGCCTTCAAGCTCTCTTTGTTGCTGTCAATAAACAACCTCCATTCATTGGGGTTGTGAATTTGGTGAAGCTCTTGGAACAAGCCGGAAATGTCGCTGCAAAAACATATTTCGTCTTTCTTTGTATAAAATTTTGCATACTGCTGGTGACGCTTCCTGTACGCTGTTACTTTCACTTCTGAATCCGCAAATCCACACTGTACCATCCGAGACGCAAAAAGTTCGGATTTCTCCTTAGTGAGACCAAAATCGCGCACCCAATCGTTTAGTTCGGCCTGTGACAGTAATTTTCGCTTTCTGCACGCCCCAAATTCGCTTTCACTTGACTCGAACTCTTGATCTGACGATTCTGCTTTTTGAAGAGATGCGCCAGGGCACACTGGATATGGTACATCATTCGAATGTGGTACTGGAAGTGCAAACGATCCCACTTGAGCGTAGTTCCATTTTAAAAATCTCCCTACCCCACTGTTTGTGGTGAGGCAAAAAGAACAGTCTGTGGAATGGCATAGCGGCTTTTTCCACATCATTGGTGTATCGAATATCATATGGCGCCTAAAATTAAAATAAATTACTATATTTGCTTTGCTTAATGTGTTTAAATAAAAATTCTTACCTTCCGCCAGCTGCCCAGTTGGTTAGGATTATATAGCAAAGATCACATAGCGACTTAGGTGTCCATGGTTCTGTGATATTTGGTGAAATACCAAAATAATTCAAATAGTGCAATTGCACTGCTGGAGTAAACGTGTGTGCGTGATTATTCTTTATAAACTCGCCACAAACATTGCAGAAATTGTCTGGATTGTTCAAACACTCGAACACACGTAGTCTTTTACTCATTGTCTTACTTGTTGGGTAGGTATTATATGCACTTAAATTCAATTTCTTTCACTTTTTACTCGTACTACTCGCGTTCGTAGACACTTGTTGAATGACAAAAAACGATAAATGAACACCTATAAATACTAAGTATGTTACAATATTTTACTGACAGGTACTTATGAATAGGCGCATCTTTTAAGGGTGGCTATATACCTGATTCAGCAAGTGTGCGTTTCAAATTGTGGAAAAGTTTCCAAATAATGACCACTCACAAATGTGGGGGGAATTTCTGTAAAAAAATCCGATACAGGTAGCCATCGGGAAAACACACATCAATAAAAAAGTGTAATTCCCTTTTTCCCTTTAATTGACTGTGAACGGAGTAGCAGTCATAAAGGAACACGAAGAGCGTCCACGCACATTCAGAAGCGTATATTACTCTGCAACCACAATCAGAAAAATTAAATAACTATTTGTGTATTACTTATTTTTTTTAATTCTGAGAATCATAAAAATTACGTAAACGTTTTTTCCAAACAATTTTGTACATGTAAAGTGGGTTTGCCAAAATTCGTATCGTAAAATGCAGCTGTGTTTCTATGTTCTGCATTTTCATTATACCATTTTCGACGAAACGACCCTACGGTATTGTAAATAGGTTTTTTACAATTATGAAATATTTGTGTTATTAATATTAATTTAAAAATTTTATCAAAACTGCAAAGTGCTGTGACATTTGAAAAAAATTTCCAAAAAAAAAAAATTGCTGATTTCACTAAATTTTTTAAATTTCACGTCCCTTGCCAGAACAGAAGACATTAACCCAGGGTGGTGAAATTTTGAACAGAAGTAACTTATGTATAGGAGCAACTGTTCCGTTCTATTCCAAAAGGATTATAAAAAACTTGCTTTTTCGATCCCTCCTAGTAGGTTAGCTGTGCAAATACTGAAAATCAAAATATCGTGAAATAGCGGAATTTCGGTCTTATACCAAAAAAAATATAAGTCCGCCATTTGTTGTCAGATTTTGTTGAGTAAGTGCTTATTTTCTTTGGAAAAATGCCAGCTATACGTAAAAAAACCAAAATCGCTGTTAGCATCGCGTTTTATATTTTATGAATTTTTATATGAATTTTTCTGCCACATTTTTACTAAAAAAACGCAGTTTTTTAACCTTTTTAAGCCTGAGAATGAGTTGTAGACGGCTCAATTTGCTTTAATTTGAGTAGTAGTAGGATCAAATACGTCAAAGAAGACGAAAGATATGCTCAAAATTGTAAGTGTACCTCCAAAAATTAAAAAAAAAAAAGTTCAAAAATTTGTATCTCGAAAACCAATCGACAGAAAAATTTAAAACTCATTTTCGTGTTCAGTAGGTCAAAATCAATGAGAAAAACTATGCTAGAACCAAATAACAAAACGACTGTTGGCTAGTGTAATAGATCCATTCAAAAATTGCTTTACTAAACATTTTAAAAATATTTTTATATAATATATTATTAATTATTTGGACTGTGTGTTTTGAAAGTGACGTCAGCGACATTTTTACATAAAAATTGAGTCAGGGATGGACTCGGCATCAGATTAGCCGCATATAATTTTATCAAAAATAATTTTCTCAAAAAAGTCAAACGTGACTTAAATTTTAAAACCTTAAGTTTTGTTAGCAAACAAAACTACAAAAACGTTTTTTTAAGTACGGTAAATATTTAAAATATTAAAAAACCGTGGATTGTTTTGCAGAACATATGATTTATTATTAAAATATTGTTAATATACTACTACAATTTTATGCACTTTTGATTATTATTCAGCTTAATTAAAATGCAACTTCTTCTTAAAAATACATATAACTGCAACAAAAATTAAAAAAGGGGTTTCATTTAAAATTGAATTGTATCTACACTTTTTTTCATAAACATTAATTTAAATAAAAACTAATGGTATTTTCTTTTGTCAAAAATGGTAAATTGTTTCTGCCTTTCGCCCTAAAACGATTTTTTGATTTCGTTTATGAGAAAATACTGCAATGCGAAAGGGGTTTAAAATGCTGCTCTCTGACAGGGCACCATAATTTTTTAGAAAAGAAAACATTATAATATTATACTATTCCATTGCTTATTAAAGATCATTCTTAGGTAGGTAATGCATATTTATCTTATGTAAGAACATTTTATTAAAAGCGGAAAACAATCCACCAAGAACATTTCCTAAGTTACTTCAAATCATTCACTGACGTATTTAATTTAAAAAGTTTATTTTGAATGTGGCATAATTACATTTACCATTGAAAAAAAACGAGTTAATAGAACTTAAACGCGAACAATTTTACACCATACAATTTTACACCACCATGAAGTCTTGCGATGAGCTGAATATAAATATTTAAATTCTATTATTCACACAGATTTTCAAAAGAAAAGAAAAGATGCGATGAATTGGAATATTTATTAATTAAAAATTAGCTCTGTAAAACAGAAACTAATGCTGCTTATGACATTCTTAACTCTGCTGTTAGATTAGCAAATAGGTACGAATCCTAGATTAAGATACTATTTGGTCCATATTACATTTTTCATACAAAATAAATTGTTAACCCAATAATTTATATTTATTTTTATTTAAAACATCGCGATAAGAAACCAGCATAGTTACAAATTATTTTTAAGCAAAAAAGGCTTATTATTTTGATTTCAGTAAAACAAAAATATCCCTTGGACCAAATTATAAGGTAATATATATTACCGTTCATAAAGGAAACGATGCAATGTAACTAATGTAACAGCAGGTTTAACTATAAAGTATGAGTATAACACGAAATCGAAAAAAAATAAATTGTATTTTCGTTTGCTTTGGTACTTCGTTTGTGTGTGTATTTTAATTAAAATTCGAAAAAGTCAAACGTTTTAATTAACTCTTTTTTAAATAAAATATATAAATATATATATCTTTTATCTATTATTCGCGATATAAAATTAAAATTGTTCTGAAAAGAAATCAAATAGAATGATTAAAGAAAATACAAATAAATTTCATCATATCACGATAGGAAAACGCTGAAAACTAAGAGAAATATTTCAATCGTTCATATATAATACTTACGTTGAAATATTTGGTAGAATTTGTCACTTTTCTACGACAGAAATACTTCTAAAAGACCCATTCTAAAATTGTTTTACTAAAAATAAAAAAGATAGTTGTATAACATACTATTAATAACAAATTTCTATATTGCCAGAAATAATTTTACATTTCTGCTTTATGCGCTGTTAGCAGTTATTTTTAATAAATATATAATTTCCAATTAAAATGTGTTTTGTTAATTTTGTAATTACCAATAGGTTGTTTATTTCAGGACTATATATTATATTTTACTCATCTAAACATTTTCCTATTGTCTCTTCCAGTATTACAAATCCTATTACCCGCATTTTTATTGTCCATTTTTAATTTTCGCTTAAATCTCTTCGCAGGACTTTCTAACAAGATCACTTCAAAAATGTATGTTCTCGTACATCACCATCAATAACATACAGCAAAAATAACTACGATGCACGCACTCCCTTATAACCGAGATCGATGGAGACGCCGACGGCATAACCACATACATACGCACATGTACACGAATCCTCGTGATTCACAACTGCCTCTATTTTTAGTTTCAGTTCTTGTTGTTGCTATGGTATGGTGCAGAGCAACATACACGTATACTTACAAATTCACCGCAATTTCATTTTTTCATTTATTTTACAATCCGCGTCTCAAAACACACAACCACTTCCCTCCATCACTTCCAAGTAACTGATTTGAAAGAAAACGAACAACAGAATATTCTCTATACCTCCCTGTAGGAAATGCCATCAGTAAAATTGTAGTGATTTACTTGTGACATTGTCAGTAGTACTACAGACAAAATGTGCCCCTGCCCATGTAATCTCCTATAGACATTTAACATTAGCTGTCATTGAAAAACCACCAGTAGACATTTGCACCAAAGATTCACTAGTAAATGTTAAATGTCAAAGTTAACCATATGTAGACATTTGGAACAAAGATTCACTAGTAAATGTTAGATGTCAAAGTAATTCATATAGACATATGAACCAAAAATTCAGTAGTAAACTTTAGTGACCCTGGTCTACATCTTTATAAAGGAGGGTGCAGTACACTAAAACACATATATTTATATGCTCACTTTCTTCGAGGCTGGCTAAACCTTTTATTCATTTAATTAACAAAAAATAATAAATACTGGAATGTACATAAAATTAAATGCATTTAATTTTGACAATAGTTTCTCCAAATACTTCCTAGAAGGAGTTGTTTCTATGTACCACTGCTTTAACTTCTCCCGAAACGTCAATTTCGGAACGCCAAAATCTTCCAAATTCTCCACAAAATCTTCACTTTCTCCCACAATATGCATTTCACTGTTTTCTTGCTCACATTGCAAACTTCTATTTTTATATGATATTGTTTGTTTTTTTACAAGTCTTTTATAATTTTTTTTACTAATTTTTTTATTTTTATAAAATAATTGTAATCATCTTTTTAACACACAAAAATTATTTTCACAAATCGAACGCGTGCTTCCTTGACAGAAGAAAATAAAGGAATGAAAAAAGAACAACTGTCAAAAAATCTCTACCTGCTGACTGCGCATTATGCAGGCAGCTATTATAATGCGCAGTCAAACAAAAAAGACAAGCAATGACAATGTCGCCATAAATACTGTACAACAGTTGTCTGTAAAGTATTTCTACTCGCGCATAAAAGTAAAGTTGTAGACTTTTTACCTTGTTCAATTGTCACTATAGAACAAGTGGTGACATAGAGACATATGGTGCCTGGCTTACTGCAGGGCAGTGATGGGCACACAATACTTCTACAAAATGTTTATGTATTTGTGAGAAGTGTTAACAGTCTCTTTATGCACTGTGACAAATGGTATTTGCATTTTCCTAACATATATTTCTTGGATAAGATAATAAATCAAGTGGACAACGAACATCATTAAGTAGATCTGGGGTTATTATACGTATACATAAAGAAATCGAACTTTAAATATGTTATGATTAGCCAAATTTTCCAATAAAAGTATTGCATACTCGTATTTATTATGCCATATTCTTTATTTAATTCTTTATTTTTTCTATTAACCGCTTTCGAGTGTCCGACTTCTTTTGGGTTAGTATATTTAGGTGTTTATACAAATTTTATTAAAAAATCGTTAAAAGATAATAATAAACATTTAAAATTATTATAAAAATTCGTTACTTTATTTTATTTTGACAAAATGAAAATAATATATACATTTCTGCAGTAACATAATAAATAATTAAAACTTGTATTTAGAAATGTTTATAAATTCTTCGGTAAAAATACAATACATACTTAACTTTATTCCTACACTTGAAGTATGTATTGTAATAATTGTATCATCCATTTTTTCTTTATGTGCACGCTAAGCAACAAGCGACGACACAACCTCGTCGATCGAATGTCGAAGGGCGACTGAATGATAGTGAACTCTCATTCAATGTGTGTGCTCATGTACACGTGAGAGGAAAAACCCCGGGTAGTGCTTTTGCCCATCGCTGCTCTATACTCAGGAGCTCTTCTAACAATCCATAACAATTATTTATCCACACATTAACAAACAACTTTAATTCTCCGAAAGAGAGAGATTTAACATAATTCTCTCGTATGTATTCTTAAAAATAATGGCAATAATCTTAAAATGTATTACCAAGACAACTTTTCTTTAAAGGGGAGCATAGCCTTAAATTTATTACTCAAATATCTCATACTGTCAATTAAGTCCGATTCGACATTAAAACTATGACATGTCTACGTCATAGTTTTAATGTAGAAAATCCTTAAAAGTGTTGAAATATTACATAAAATAATGCGGATTGTCACAAAAATAATTATTTTTTTCTTTAATTTAAAGGTGTACATTTAAGGAAGGGCGTACACAAAACCAATGATTAGATAGTCTTTAATTCAAATTCAAAAACTTTAGATTAAGGAATATTTCATAAAAAACATGTAAATTTTCATTATTTTAATGAAAATTGTGATTGAATTTATGCCGAGGTCGCATACTTAATTTAAGAATGTGTCGTCATTAATTTTATTACTATTTTTTTTTCAGTGTACCATATTTAACCCTTTTTGCTACAATTAACTCTATTTAGCACCTTTTAGCCACTCTGCGCCATAATTTTAAACTTTAACTAAACTTTGAAAAAAGGACTTCATAACTCATATTTATGTTCCATGTTTTTGCCCAATATGTAACGCTTTTTGCCCACAGAATCATATTTAACACATTTTTGTCCTACATTACCATATTTAACCAATTTTGTCCTACTGTACCATTTTTAACCATTATCCCCACTCCACCATATTTAACCATTTTGACCCACTGTAAATAGTCAATAATTTTTTCACATTGCACCATATTTAATCATTTTTGTCCCACTGTACCATAGTTAACACATTTTTTCCTCACTGTCTCCGAGGTAACGCTTTTTGGCCCACTGTACCATATTTAAACCTTTTTGTCCCACTTTACCAGTATTAACTGTTTTTCCCCGCTGTACTATGGTTAGCCCTTTTTGTCCCATTGTGCAATATTAAACTATTTGCCTCATTATAACATATTTAACACTTTTTGTCCCACTGCATCATATTTAATCTTATTTGCTACATTGTATCATATTTAACAACTTTTTGTCCCTTTTTGATCCACTTCACCCTAGTTAACCATATTTAATCCTTTTTTCCCCACTGTATCATAGTTAATACATTTTTGCCCCACAGTACCATAGTTAATCCATTTTGTCCAACTGTGCCATACTTAACCCTTTTTGTCTCACTGTACCATATTTAACACTTTTTGTCTCACTGTACCATATTTAACACTTTTTGTCTCACTGCAGCATATTTAAAAATTTTCACCACTCTACCATACTTAACCCCTATTTGACCTACTGTACCATAGTTAACCATTTTTGTCACACTGTACCATATTTAATCCTTTTTGCCCCAATGTATCATAGTTAATACATTTTTGCCCCACTGCTCCATAGTTAAACCTTTTTGCCCCACTGTACAATGTTTAATCCATTTCGTCTCACTTTACAATATTTAACTATTTTTGCCCCACTGTCCCATAGTTAAACCTTTTTGTCTCATTGTACCATATTTAACTATTTTTGTCCCACTGTGCCATATTTAACCCTTTTTGTCTCACTGTGCCATATTTAACCCTTTTTGTCTCACTGCACCTTATTTTACACTTATTGTCTCAATGTATCATATTTAAAAAATGTCACCATTCTACCATTCTTAACCCCCCTTTTTGGCCCACTGTACCACATTTAACACTTTTTGTCTCACTGTACCGTATTTAAAATTAGTGCCCACTCTACCATACTTAACCCTTAACGCCCACTGTACCATATTTAATCACATTTTATCCACCGCACCATTTTATTATTTTTATACCCTACACCACACTGTGGTACAGGGTATTATAAGTTTGTTTCATGGCAGATGTTTGTAACACCTGAAAATAACACAGCTAGACCCACCTTAAAGTATGCCGATTTAACTAGAGTCGATTTAAGCATGTCTGTCCGTCCGTCCGTCTGTCCATGTAAAGTTGTTCGTCGACTACAGGTCGCAACTTTACTCCGATCGTTCTGAAATTTTGCAGTTTAGAGTATTTCGCAGCTGTTAAGATCGCTATTGAATTTGGTTGAAATCGGTTAAGATTTAGATATAGCTCCCATATATATCTTCCGTCCGATTTGGCCCTTTAGTCCTATAGAAGCTGTATTTTACATCCAATCGTTTTGAAATTTAGAATGGTAGAGTTTCTTGATCCATGAACCTACATTGCCGAATTTGAAGAAAATCGGTTAAGATTTAACTATAGCTCCCATATATATGTTTCGTCCGATTTTGCTCTTTGGTCCTGTAGAAGCTGTATTTTACATCCAATCATTTTGAAATTTAGAATGGTAGAGTTTCTTGATCCATGAACCAACACTACCGAATTTGAAGAAAATCGGTTAAGATTTAGCTATAGCTCCCATATATATGTTTCGTCCGATTTGTCCCTTTAGTTCTATAGAAGCTATATTTTACATACAATCTTTTTGAAATTTAGAATGGTAGAGTTTCTTGATTCATGAACCAACATTGCCGAATTTGAAGAAAATCGGTAAAGATTTAGCTATAGCTCCCATATATATATGTTTCATCCGATTTGGCTCTTTAGATCCAATCGTTTTTATACCCTACACCACACTGTGGTACAGGGTATTATTTAAGTATAAAATGTCCCAAAAGTAAATTTATGTAAACAATTTATACATGAATTACAAAATTTATATATCAGAGTTATTCAATATTACGAGAGTGGTGTAGGGTATTATATAGTCGGCCCCGCCCGACTTTAGCATTTCCTTACTGGTTATTTAATGTTTTTGAACCACTGTGCTCTTCACATCTCAATTTTAAGTTCCTATTTTGCCAGATTGATACATTTTTGCCCCAATTCATCATAATTAACCCGTTTTTCCCCACTGTGTCTCTTAAAGTTAGAATTTCCAAAAATCACTTCCGATCTCTATTTATGTTACAAAAGCTACCCTGGAACCATGGGCCCATATCTAACATTTTTAAACCACTGTACCCTATTTTACACTTTTTGCCCCACTGTGCCCCGAAAAGTACGATTACAAAAAATGCTGACTACCCCGATCCGTTGTCCTAAGGACATCCCACGCTTCAATTTTCACCATTCTAATTCTAAGCATTAAAGCTGGCAGTGGTACCATATTTATCCCTTTCCGTCCCACTGTGCCCCTAAGATTTTCAAAAAATCGCTCCTTGTTCTAGTGTACGTCCCAAGAGCTACTCTAACAGCAAATTTCACGATTCTAGCTCTTGCCATTTGCATTTGGCTGTTGTACCACATTTATCGAATTTTTGTCCCATTGTGCGGGTAAATGTTCGGATTTAAAAAAATCCAGTCAATTTCTGTGTCGACCTCATAAGGGCTACTCTCAACAATTTTATATATATAGATTTTTTAAAATAGGCACCGTATTCTTCGTTGCGATAGCTTTCAAAAACTAGAACAAGCAAAATTTTGTTTCCGATTTATTTATATTTTGTATGCTTTTATTCGTGCCAAAAACCAATTTTTTTAAAATGAAAAATATTTTTTCCATTGCCTTACGGGCAGTCACTAAACCCAACATTTGTTCCCAACATTTGTTGATATTGGGCGGGCTTTCTCGATCTTTAATGTTGTGAAGAACACCCAGGAAAATAAATGGTTGGAATTCGATTGTAACAATAAAAAAATTGTACTAGGAACAAAAAGTATATTGCCTACACCGTCTGTCGGTTGTATTTATAAATAATTATTTGAAACAACAAAAATAACATGGATACGATCAAATGAAAATGCTTGCAATTAAATCGATGGTTGTATCAATCGAATTAAGATTGTTTTTTTCATTGACACTCGGTTAGTTGTGATAACCAATTTTAAATTTTCATTATAATACCATATGATCGATTTTTAGTTGTGACAACCAATATTTTATTCTTGACAACAGAAATTGTATCAATAGACCAAAGATTATTATCGCAACGAATAATTGGTTACTACAACAGAAAAATATTAATAAATAATCGTTTATTGGTTATCCCAATCATTTCCCAAATTTAGAATAATTAAATGTATTTTGGGAAATACAAGCGAAAGATTGGTTGCTGTTCTTTTGCTGACAAACAAAAAATAAAATTACTCGACATAAAAAAATCTTCAACATTTTGTTCAAGAATGGTATAGGTAATCAAAAAAATCTCGTGTGGATAATAATGTGTGGAATGCAGAATATGTTGTGCAAAATGTTTTACATAAATAAAAAATAAAAGCAACAATCATGAAATTGAAAGCACAGGTTTAAGCGATATTTGCATAAAAGTTTTGTTTTTTTCGTGTTCTAAAATGTTTGTCAAATATTTCCACATCTCATGTAGTGATGAATTTTTAATTTTGTTATGAATTGTTTTGTTTTTTGTCCAATAAATAAAACAAAAAATAATGAAAACTGTTTTTAATTAATTGTCGGTAGTATATGACAGACAAATTGTCAGAACAACCAATTTTTTAAAACAGTTGGTTGTGGCAACTACAACAGATAATTTAAGCCACAATTTTCGTAGTTGGCGCAACCAAATATGATTGTTGTCAACATGGAAACAGAAGTATACCACAACCAAAATATTGGTTGTCCTGATGGAATCGCATGATAGTAGACAGAACTACAAAATTCGGTTGGCAAATAATTCGGTTGAGGCAACCAAACTGTATTCTGTGTGAACAAATTGAATACTTCTACACTTAATGCTATACTTGTATTAAGGGTGATTTACACCTTAAATAACAGATGTCATAAGTTAACTCTATATTCTAAACTGATAGAATTGTTTATAGCTAAAAACGTGAACAATACTGATGAAACCAATGTGAAGATTTTTTTATAAATCCCTTTAATACGAATCAGCCGCGCATTAAACCTAATTTTGACCAGATACCACTTACGTTACTCTCTAAATAAAAAAGGCATATATATATAATCACGTATTTATAAGAGTGCGTCTGTGTGCATTATAAAAATTCGTAATTTATTTTTCAAAATAAAAAAAAGTCGATAGTGTTAAATTGTAAACTGTTTAATGCTACTTAGTAGATATTTAAAACATAACATCCGGATAAATACTTTTAGACTGATTTCGTAAAAATAATACAATATAATAATAACATTCATTTGAATACAAACATAAACACAAACAAATTATAATTTCAATAACATTGTCTTTGGCTTCTCTGCAGATGTCGTCGTTACTACATATCGTTGGGATCCTTCCAGCCGTACTTCTGTTTCTTTGCCTTGTAGTATTTATCGCCATTGCCATTTTTGTAGTATGACTTTTCATCTCGTTGTGGTTTCGGTGGCGGACAATAACAGGTACGTTTTTGCGAGTCCAGATACGACTTACAGCCCAGTGTAATAGTTCCGGTGAAGAGCATCTTCGCTGCAGCTTTACATCCTTTGATCATTAGATCTCCAGCTATTGATTTGTCGTAAGTATCACAATGTTTATAGAGACAACGCTTGAAATCGAGATCGCATAGCTCCTTATCGCTGTTGCAGGTGTCGTAGCAAATGTCATGGTCATTACAGCAGGTTTCCATTTCTACTGCTGGTAAATATTCGGTGCTAATCCGAAGACCCAATGAACCACAGCCATCGGAGGTGGGAGTGTACAATTTATTTTGTACCGGTCGAATATCTAGTAAGGAACAAATTAAATGTTGTGGTTAATAATTGTGGAATATCAATAGATTCGAAGACTGTAGAATGTATCAATGAATAAAATGACATTGTAATCACACCGATGTTTGTAGTTTTATTTTCCATCTTGTATTTTAAAGATTCTTGCTAAATTAAGAGAAACCCTGTACAAAACTGCTGTGACGACATATAAAAATCTCGGACCTACATATGTATATTAATTTTATCCAAATAATGAATGCGCTACTAGATTGAGCACAGATTAATGATCCGTAACAAAGCATGTGTTATGATAGCTATATTATTTCGATATTTATTATCAATCATAGGATTTTGTATAATGTATTTGCAATTTTTAGTTTGTTTTCAAATTTTAAACGGTAATTACCAAAAAGTTGATACAAACAGTGCCGCGAGTGAAATTGGAAGGTCATCGTGGAAACGAAAGTGGATCTTGCGGAATACCTTTCCAGAGTACCAGTGGAATGGCCGCAGACGAGATTTCCTGAGCCAAGCCGACTTAATCGAAAGGCAGAGGACATACCTAGCCAGTAAACCACCAAGAGAACAGCATCGTCGTATGAACGCAGAGGAAATGCAACATAATCTGTTACCTCATATAAATCCACGTACGGCGGGTTGACGTTATGGGGAGAATGTTCATTTCGCAATGCCAGCGTAAACCCACGCCGATCTGCTGGGGTTTGCGGACGTGGCGATGTGCTGTCGCCGCCGGCCGGGAAACGTAACACGGGACCAAGAGCAAAAGCTAAACATTTTCCCGGTATCTTCTTCAGATTTATACAAGACCATAGTGTCTACAAAGAGCGGTGGCAGCAACCAGATATTCTCCCACAATGACCGCAATTTATATTTGTTATTTTTATACCCTCACTTTAGTGTGGCGAGGGTATATATCATTTGCTACGGAAAAAAGTGTAACACATCGAAGGAGTGACCTAAGACCCCAAGTATGTTCTGCGGAAATCCGTTTTGGGTCATTTTAAGTCGAATGAGCAATGTCCGTCCGTCTGTCTGTCTGTCTGCCTGTCTGCTGGCTGGTGCCCACGATAACTCTCGAAAGGAGTAACCGATTGACTTCAAATTTCGTATGTGGTAATATTTTTTTCCATCTCCGGCTAAGTTCGAAGATGGGCCATATTGGTCCACTCCTTCTGGTACCTCCCCCACAAAGGGTTAAAATGTTGTGAAATATTGATTCTTTAATAACTGCTATTATACGTATTCGAATCTTCTGAAATTCCACACATAGTATTAGTTTGTTAGTCGCTATCAACTCGAGGAAAATGGGCGAAATTTCCACGCCCCTTTTGGTACCTCCCACACAAATGCGCCATTTTGCACTAAAAGTTAAAAGCTTATAACATTAATAACAGTGTTTAGAAATACTTGAAATGTTGTACAGTGTAATGCTTTTATAGTGCCTACAGTCCAGTGAAAAATGGGCGTTATTGCCGCGTCCCTTTTGGTACCTCCCACACAAAATGGCCAAATTATATCACAATTTAATATCTCTACGTTAATATACCAGTCCATATAAACGTTTACAATTCGGCACAGTGCAATGTATTTAAAGTATCTACTGTTCAGCGAAATATAGGTGTATTTCTTAAACCCCTTCTGGTACCTCCCACAAAAATTGACAGAATAATTTGTGTAATATTCAATATTACATTACTCACAAAGTGAGGGTATACCTTAGTCGGTTTACCCGACTGAAACTTTTTTACTTGTTTTAACTAAATTTAATTTGAATATTTTAAGTTTTCGTTGAATTATATTTTATTTTCTTGAAAAATAAAACCCCGATGAACGATTTTGTTTAAATGAATACACATTTAATAAGTAAAACTTGTACAAAACATCTTAGTAAACAAGTACAGACCTTCAGTGGTCCCTTTAAGCATGGCCTCGTCAAAACACCAAACCACGTGGAAGAACCAAACGCTTACAGTTTGCACAAAACATCAAACAACGTGAGTACCATGAGTTGTAAAAAGGTGCCGGTATGCGGCGTCACCTCAGCACACGATCTCCAAAAGCGAAGTGACCTTTTCGGAGTGCCGTCAGGCATTTAAATTATTAATAAATTCTTCGTCGTGACAAACCAAGTATGGAAATGGAATATCAGTTCGTACAAAAGTTTGGAGTTGAGGACTTTCTTGAAATTCCTCTCATACAGGTACCACTTTGTCTTTCTCACATTTCTGTGGACGGCAGGTTCAGGCGCTTTTTCAGCGAGTTTAAACTCAATATAATGGTGATCTGAGAATGAGTGGTCGTCCAGTACATTCCACCCAATAATTTTGTCTGACAGCCGGTCAGTAGCAATCGTTACGTTGAGTACTTCTTGTCTGTCTATAATTGTAAAGGTCGATTTATTACCTATGTTACAAATACTTAGGATGGTAGTTAGAATAAAGTCAAGGAGCGAATCATCACTACTGTTTATATCCGTACTACCCCAGATAGTGTGATGAGCGTTCGTGTCAGCGCCAATAATCAGCTCGACCTCGTCAGACGTTGCTTCTTCTACTACTCCCTTTTTTTTTTTTTTTTTTGTTTAATGTTTATTTTTTATTTCAATTATTTTATTCTTAATACTACAAATAAACAAATAGTTTTAATAATTCATACATATGTTTTGAATACTCTGTTCCTCAATCGGACACTCACGTATATTTAGTGAATAACGTTATTTTGTTTTGCAATTAATTATATTTTATTACTAAGACGTATATTTCTATAATGCATAATAATGAAAAAATTTGAAAAAACATTATTTAGATATTCGAAATTTCTACTACTCCCTGAATAGAGCAGTTGTTACTATAGCTTCATAAGACAAGTAACTGAAGACCAACCAATATATGGGATTACCTCACTACTTCTGTCTATAACGACCATCACTAGACTCTCCTTCGCCACTCCATTGAAGGGCTTTGTGAGTGTCCTGTTGATGGTGACATTAGGGCCTCTTGCCTTTTTCGAAGGCAGGGGTTCATCAGGTGATCTGATTCTTTTGACTTTATTAGCCGTTAACACAGCTGAATTTGTGGCTCTTTTAGCCGGCTGATTGGCCTTAGAATCATCTATTACGCCTTTAGCCCAGGTAGGTTTAGGTTTAGGTTAGGGTGGCAGCCGTATTTTTTATACAAGCTCACATAGACCAGTTTAGGTCCCTAGTAGTTTAGGTCCCTAGTCAACGAATTTATATTTTTTTGTCTGTATTAGCCCGTAATAGGTACTACGATGTAGGCCTTCCAGACTTTGTACAGATTTTTTTTGCGATTGCGTAATAGTTGCTGCGTAATAGATTTTAACTATCCGCTCTGTGCTAAACACGTCCGTTCACTACGACTGTTCAGCAACCCATTCGAATAAGCGGGTCAAAATTATGCGGAGTACGTTGTTTTCATCGAGGATACATCTTTGTGCACACACAGTGTTATTTTTCTCTATATTTTCTCCAGATAGATACCAACGCAATGAAGCGACCAATCGCCATCCGCACCAAGGGTTTTTTCCAAGGAGCATTGGCAACCTTTGAATGCCTTCAACCCTGCCAGCCGTCGCTCTACCACCGCAGATCGCCATCGCTGGCCCCCAACACGAAACCTCCCCTATATCGCAGTAAGAGGAGGAGGTGATCGACATTTGTTCCGAGGATGAGGTGATAACGCTCTCGAGTGGCAGCGAGAGCATGGATAGCCTACCAGGGAACACTAGCCCACGGCCGTACCCTAATACGCCGTCGCCTACAGTATCACCGTGGAGCCGCCTGCGGGATGGTGGCACATAGCATCTGGACCATCTACACCTCCTGCAATGAGGAAAAAGACACGACAAAACGGGTAAACCGCAGGATGAGCAGTGTACGAGAAGAAACTTCTCAAGCTCGACCGTTCCCACAATATTTGAGTGCCGGGAGGAGCTCTAGGAGGAGAGAAAAGGATCTCTCGGCAGAAAAACGCACACGTTTAAGGAAGGCGGGTTAACCCCCTGGCTTTCATTCAGAATTGATGCTACCGTATCCAGATTAGCCGCCAAGGAAAGGCTTATCCAGATTAGTTGCCGTGTGTGAATACAATTGGAAGGATGTCGTCATCACCAAAATTCAGAATAAATTGAATAAAATTGGAAGGTCGTCGTGATCACCAATATTCAGGCCAAACCGTGTGTGAGTAAAATGGGAAGGTTGTCGTGACAACCATTTTCAGAACAAAGCGTGTGTATAAATTGGAAGGTCGTATTGAACACCAATATTTAGAACAAAGCGAGTAAACTTAATATTTCGTAGTCGAGATATTTGGAGCTTCGGCGGACATCCAAGTCACCTAAAGGAGAACCGTACCACAAGAGCGGATACCCCGGCTTCACCATCAACCAAGAACCAGCCTGATCGCAGTACCCACGGAGACCCTGCGGACCTCGCCGTATGACAGCTATTGAAGGCCTTCAACCCCGGGTCCGGCTAACTCGCCTGCCGTCGCCCAACGAGCGCAGATCCCCATCGCTGGCCCCCAACAAAGCAGCCACACCCACTCGAACCACAGTATTTTCCCCGTCGACTTCAATCCTTTCCCTTTCAACAATATCCTCAACATCATCATCCTACGCCAGCGGGATGGAGGCACATAACACCCGGCATGTCTATACATCCTCCAGTGAGGACAAAGACACGACAAAACAGGTAAACCGGAGGATGAGTAGCGTGCGAGAAGAAACTTCTTTATCTCGGCCCGTTTCCGTGTTCGAGTGTCGGTCCACGGTGCTAAGAGAGAAAAACGCACACGTTCAAGGAAAGAGGGTTAACACCCTGGCGTTCATCAGGAATCGACGCTACCGAATCCAGATTAGCCGCCAAGCAAAGGATAATCCAGCCGTTGTGTATTAATGGAATTGGAAGGTCGCCGTGATCACCAATATTCAGAAAAAATCGTGTGTGAATAAAGTTGCAAGGGAGGTCGTTGTGACCACCAATATTCAGAACAAAAACTGGAAGGTCGCCTTGGTCACCTATAGGCAGATAGTAAATCTGACGCGAGTAAAATCGGAGGATTATCGAAGTCCCATGTAGCTAAATATTTCGTAGCCGCCATTTGCAGCGTCGGCGGATATACAAGTCACCTTATAAGAGAACCGTACCACAAAAGCGGATAATCCGATGCACCAGCTTCACCATCAACCGACTCACGTCGACTTAGCATGTTTTTAGGGAGATTGCATTTTTAACTTCTAAATATTCCAAGTTATATTCAGTCAAAATTTTGTGTTTATCCTTTTTGCACCTAGCATAGTTTAGAATGGAGGTATCGATATGTTCCTGCCTATATAGTACTTAAGCGCCATCAAAACTGGATTTTACGTCTTTGATCTATAAAAGAATATTGAGCATTTTATGGTTATCGTTTCAGATCTAGTTGATTATGATCAATATCATCAACTCCTCCTTGGAATAAGCCTTGATGAGGAGGTGGAGCTAAGTACATTGTTAACTGAAACGAAACCAATTATTCCAAATTATTATCGCAATGTCCCTCGGTCAGAAAGGTGTATGGTATTATATAGTCGGCCTCGCCAGAATTTCTGTTATTCCTGGTATTTTCCTATCTTCGAGCCACCCGCACATATAGCGAGTTCTAGCGCGCATCTGCGTTAAGGTTCCATCGATCTAATATTTTCTGTCTGGTATCAGGGTTTCACATTCAGTAACTATTGATGTTTCAGGTATTCGATCGTATACTAATGTTATGTCAGTTAGGTCCCTTACTTCTACCTCAGTTATTTTTGCATGAGTCTCATTGCTGTGTGGTAAGTCTCATTGCTGTGAGGGCCGATTTATATCTGTATCTCAATGGATTTGATATTTAAAACAGTTCTAACTAGCTGACCCGGCGAACTTCGTTGCGCCTAAATTCAGTAATATAATGTAAAAAAAAATTCGAGCCTGTATATATTCGCTGCTTCACGAATTCGCTCACTTCAAATACATTATTCAAAAGTTGTATTAAATAAATATTTGAGGTATAATAATGCAAAAGCCGATGTGCAGCAACATCTCTATTTAAACAATCTCATCACCAACAGAACGTGTCAGCAGTGCCCAGTGTGCTTTGCTGCACTCAAATCACTCTAAATATTACGCTCCCCATTCTGCTTATGGCGATTTCGTTTCTGGAAAAAATGTTGTCTCGTCGATATCCATCTTTGGACCAGAACGAATTGATCTAGCCCAAATCCATGAAAATCGAATGATCCTAAGTTTTCTTCTTTTCGGCCTTTCTATGCCAATACGAATCCACTTAGCACACAAGTGGTAACAATTTTGTGAAATGTTTGGACCAGTACGAATTGATCAAGCTCAGTTCCACGCACTTTTGACCAATCCTAAGTTTTCTTCAAAATCGTCCTTTCTGTACCAATACGAATCCACTAAGCACAAAATTGTGAAAATCAAACGATCAGTTCTCTTGCTATAAAGTTTTGCTGGCAGTTTCGCGTCATTTGACCAATCATAACCCACCTTCCCACTTCTGGAGCCACTACAAAGCCTCTAAGCACAAAATCGAACGACGCATTTTCGAGCTATTAGATTGTGTTGACCACGAGAAGCCCCTTTGAACACTAGTAAATTTTCTTCAATGGGGTTCTCCTTCTAGGGCTATACGCTTCTTTTGGCCGTTTCGCGCCTCCTTGACCAATCCTAAATTTTCCTCCACAGTGTCACTTCTGGAGCCACCACGAACTCATCAAGCCAAAAATCATGAAAATCGAACGATCCGTTCTCATGCGATGCGTGTTCAAACGTACGGCATTGTGTTTTATATATCAACTAGCTGGACCCGGTCCACTTCGTTGTCCCAGACTTCAGATTTACGATGCTGTCAATTTTTTAACCAATTATGTAGACTGCCTTCATATGCATATTTACAAAATTACAACACTCTCGCTAACAAATTGTTCAAGGTATTTCAATTTCAGAAATTGCTTATATGGGTGGGGCCACGCCCATTGGTCCGATCCCAACCCTTTTGGACCATTCACGTATACTATCACCAGATCGATATGCAAAAAATTACATCACTCTCCATAAAAAATTGTGCAAGATATGACTCTCAATTTCAAAATTTGGCTTATACTCGCATAGGCGGGGCAACGTCCATTGGTCTGATCCCGCCTATTTTTGGTCGAATCACGTAGACTGTCATCAGATACATATACCCAAAACTGCAGCGCTCACTTAAACAAATTGTGCAAGATATCTCAATTTAAAAATTAGGCTCCTATGGGCGGTGCCGCCCTTTCTTGTGTAATCACGTAGACTGCGTGAGATGCACAAAATCACAGCACTCTCGCTAACAAATTGTGCATGAGATATCATGCACAATTTGGTTTATATGGGCGGGGCCAGGCCCCTTGATCCGATCCCGCCACTTTTTAGAACATTCACGTAGGCTATCATCAGATACATATGCACAAAATTACAGAACTATCGCTAAACAATTGTGTAAGACATCTTAATTTCAAAATTTAGTTTATATGGGTAGGGCCACGGCCATTGATCCGATCCCGACCCTTTTTGGTAGACTACCACCAGACATCACTCTCGCTAAAAATTGTGCAAGATATGTGTCTCAATTTCAAAATTTGGCTTATATAGCGGGGCCACGTCCATTGGTCTGATCCCGCCAATTTTTGGGCGAATCGCGTAGACTGTCATCAGAATGTCCAAAACTGCAGCACTCTCGATAATAAATTGTGCAAAATATTTCACTTTCAAAATTTGGCTTATATGGACGTGGCCACGCCCATTGGTTCGATGCCGTTTATTTTTTGGACCAATCACGTAGACTACCACCAGATATATATACACGAAATTACAGCACTCTCGGTAAAAAATTGTGCACTATATCTCAATTTCAAAATTTGGCTTATATAGGGGGGGCCACGCCCATTGTTCTAATCCCGCCCATTTATGGACCAATCACGTAGACTGCCACCATATACATATACACAAAATTCCAGCACTCTCGCTATCAAATTGTGCAAAATATCTCAATTTCAAAATTTGGCTTATATGGGCGGGGCCACGCCTATTGGCCTGAACCCGCCCGGTTTTGGACCAATCATGTAGGTCGCCAACGGATATATATATATATACAAAATTCCAGTTCTCTCGGTAACAAATTGTGCAAGATATCACATTTTTTAAATTTGGCTTATATGGGCGGTGCCACTCCCATTGGTCCGATCCCGCCCATTTTTGGAAAAATAACGTGGACTGCTACCAGATACATACGTACAACATTACAGCACTCTAGCTAACAAATTGTGCAAGATATCTTAATTAAAAAATTTGGCTTATATGGGCGGGACCACGCCCATTGGTCCGATTCCGCCAATTTTTGGACCAATTACGAAGACTGCCACCATATACATATACACAAAATTGCAGCACTCTCGCTATCAAATTGTGCAAAATATCTCAATTTAAAAATTTGGCTTATAAGGACGGGGCCACGCCTATTGGTCCGAACCCGCCCATTTTTGGACCAATCATGTAGGTCGCCAACGGATATATATATACAAAATTCCAGGTCTCTCGGTAACAAATTGTGCAAGATATCACATTTTTAAAATTTGGTTTATATGGGCGGTGCCACGCCCATTGGTCCGATCCCGCCCATTTTTTGAAAAATCACGTGGACTGCTACCAGATACTTATTCGCAACATTGCATCACTCCCGCTGGCAAATTGTGCAAGATCTCAAAATTTGGTCTATGTGGGCGGGGCCACGCCCATTGGGTCGATCCCGCCCATTTTTGGACCAATCACGTAGACTGCCACCATATACACATACATAAAATTCCAGCACTCTCGCTAACAAATTGTGCAAAATAAAATTTGGCTTATATGGGCGGGGCCACGCCCATTGGTCCGATTCCGCCCATTTTTGGAAAATTCACATAATCTGCCACTAAATGCATACACACAAAATTTCAGCACTCTAGCTAAAATTTTTTCTCAATATCCAAATTGGGCCCATATAGGCGGGTCCACGCCCACTTGATATATCGAAAATTCAAGTACCCTATTTTCAGCACCCCCTACACATGTACATTCTGTGAAAATTTCAAGATGATCAGTCTAGCCGTTTAGACGTCTATACGGAACAAACAAACAAACCCACAAACAGACACTCTCTTTTATATATATAGATAGCTCCATTCAAAAACATGCTAAGTCGACTTAGCATAGTTTGAGGGAGATCGCATTTATAATTGCTAAATATTCCAAACTATATTCAGTAAAAATTTTGCGTTTATCCGTCAACCCAATCAAACGTTATTCACAAAACAGTGCAGGTCATTCGATTTGCATTACAAAAGAATTCCACACAAATTTAAAAATTCATCAAACTTTGATCGCCTCTCCTGAAAAACTACCTTTTTGCACTTAGCATAGTTTAGAATGGAGGTATCGATTTGTATACCCTCCACCATAGGATGGGGGTATACTAACTTTGTCACTCCGTTTGCAATACCTTGAAATATTGATCTGCAACCCAATAAAGTATGTATATATATTCTTGATCGTCGTGAAATTCTAAGACGATTTAGCCATGTCCGTCTGTCTGTTGAAATCACGCTACAGTAAGTAATAATAGAGCTAGGTTGATCAAATTTGGTAGGAATACTTCTTACAGTTCGGGTCGTTTGGGATTGCAAATGGGCTATATCGTTCAATGTGTTGACAAAGCCCCCCTATATAGAGCGCTCCAAAATACGGGTTTTGAGCCACAAATACCACATTTTTAAAGTAATTTAACTGAAACTTTGCAGTTTGTATTCTATATTGACAAGAATTTATTACAGAAAAAAATTTTCAAATCGGTCCATATTTTGTTGTAGTCACACTATAGAGGTCGCTCTAAAATATACGTATTTAATCCATATAAACACATTTTCTAAGCATTTTAACTGAATCTTTGTAGTTTCTACTTAATTTAGACAAGAATTCATCACAGTAATTTTTTTTTAATCTGTTCATATTTTGTTGTAGCCCACCTACAGATGTCGCTCTAAAATATGTGTATTTAGCCATTAATACCACATTTTTAAAGTAATTTAGCTGAAAATTTGCAGTTTGTATTCTATTTTGACAAGAATTTATCACAGCAAAAATTTTTCAAATCGGTCCATATTTTGTGCTTGTCACTCTATAGAGGTCGCTCCATAGTATACGTATTTAAGCCATAAAGACCACATTTGCTAAGAAATTTAGCTGAAACTTTGCAGTTTGTATTATATTTTGGCAAGAATTCATCTCAATAAAATTTATTTATTTACCAAATAACACATTTTTCAGGTGGAGTTTGGCTAAAGAATTTGCGGCCCAAATATTGCAGCGTTCGTTTTTCTTAATAATTTGCTTAAACAAAAAGGATCGTTCCACGATTTGCTCCATATCCAACGATTTTTCTAGTAATAGAATTGTATGCAATCCATGGTGGAGGGTACATAAGATGGCCGAACTTAACGCTTTTACTTGTTTTTTTTAAAGAAATATTTTTAATTTTGCGGTCTACTGTGTCAAAATCACTGTTTTAAAGTGAAAATTATGTTCTAAAAATAATTTAATGAATAAAATTAACTGAAACTTTTTGAATACATCTTTTTATACCCTCAATTTAGTGAGGAGGATATAATCGGTGATTTTTTGGCAGACCAGCTGTTTTCGGGTAACTTGTTACTATCAAACATGTTCAGTTAGGTCTATAATTTAAAAATGAATCTATTTAAAGGGTGGGCCATTTAAAGTTTTTAAATTTGAACTACCGATTACACTATGCAACAAAAAAAATTTTTTTTGTCCTAGACCTAAAAAATATTTTTTTGTATAGATTGTGGCACTGTTGTATAAAATCAAAACCAAAAATTTTTTTACGGATAAATTTTTTTTAAAATTTTTTTTATTAAAAATGCTATTATCGTCGAAGGTACCCTTAGTATTTGCACTATAATTTTTGGAGTATATGCCCGATAAGGTCGACCTATACGTTAAATTGAAGCTATTAATGTGGGCTACCAATGTTGGAAATATCTCTTTCACTTAGAAACAGTAGTTTAGAAACAGTCATTAAACAAATTGGAAAAAGTAGATTTTTAAAAAAAAAAATCCTGGGACAAAAAAAATAAAAAATAGAAAAAAATCGAAAAAAAATATTTTATTTTATTTTTTAAAGTTTGCATCCTAGCGAAGAATAAATGTAGAAATTATAGCCCTTTTGGTAGAGGTAATAGAATTTTAAAAAATCTTTTTTTTTTTAATTTCTTTTTCAATAGCGATTTTATTTATTACTTTTATTTATATTATTTGCATTTGAGTTTATTTACATGAACAAGTTTCATTGGAAGTAATTGCGAGTTCTTTGTTGACGTTTGTAGATTTCGGAATCGGTTTCTCTAATGAGGAACCAAATATAATCTCCCATCATTCTTTCATCCGAGTGCCCTTGGTAACGCCGCTCGATGGACTTCAATTCTTGGTGAAACCTTTCGCCAAGATTCTCGGGGAAAAAGTTTAAATGAGAATGAAAGAAATTAATTTTGAGGGACATATTTACACCTGTTGGAATACATAAAGCGAAAAATAAGTTATACATACATATGTGTTATATACATAAATATAAAAAAATATATTTCTAACCAATTTTTTCATAATTTTTTAACAAATCATTAATCAGTGTTTCATATTGCGGGCTTTTATTGGATCCAACAGTAACCGCCATTCCTTTGAATTGTATGTTTGATTAAGTTCCTCGAACAATCCGGGAGTGTCCTTGCAATAGCATCTGTTATCCACAGTTGTATAAAATTGTTTGTAAGGTATATCACGAACTCTATAATATGATAGGTTAACATTTGGGGCCAAAATATTGTAGTTTTGCATCCCAGATGCAAGCAGTTCTGCCTTATCTTTGGTCAGTTCCAAATCTCTCAGTAACACATTGAGTTGAAACTGTGTTAAAAGCGATGACTTCTGATTCAAACTCGAATCGGATTTATTTGAAATTAATGATGTTTCCGTTATTAGGCTGTTGGCTATACTTGAACACTTCCTACTCCAATCTATTAACTTAGACAAAAATAGCAGTCCGTATCGTGAGTGAATGGTTGTCTCCATATCATTGGCATTCCAAATTGCACGTGAAGTCTAAAATTAAAACGTTTTATTCCACAAAACATTGTAATACATTAATACATTAATCATTACATTAAAGTACTTACCGCATTCTTCCACTAGTCCATCGAGTAAGATTTACATGGCACGAATTACACAAAATACTAGGTGTCCACGGTTCGTTCATATTTTTAACTCGTAGACCAAAATATTACACATATATTTCTTCTATTATTTTACTAAACGCACGTCGATTTTTTTAATTACATATTTTCCTCAGATGTAACAGAAATTGAGGGGATCATTTACACTCATACTTCGAAATATAACTTTGTAATATTTTTCAGAAAATCGACTTATCTCTTTAAGGCGCTGAATAATAATAAGAAATAAGAAATTGCATTCATAAATTCCGGGTTTAAGGTTCATAAGTTGCAGTACCTGTAGCTGGCATATAGTTTGCTTCGAAAGTAGACACCCAATATTTTCAAGACTGCCGCGTACTACCTTGTACTGCGTACATATAATTTTACTACCTGTATATACGACTGGGATGCCCATGCCCCTAAAAGGAGTAAATGAATGGAAACCTCATAAATTAAAAAGCACAAATATTGTTGAATGACCCTCTATCTGAGCGGATATCATCCAATATAGCTCTCACATTGCGTATCATGTTTTATGGAGGGTTACGAACGGCCATAAAACCTCGTCCTCTCTATAATTTTATAATGTTTGACATCAATCCTCACAAAATAAAATGCAAGTGCAATGTCTCTTATATGTCTCTCCAACATATGGTGAATTCAATATAAGCAAAAACATCATTTAAAAACGAAAAATATGAAACTAGATTTTTTTGATTTTCCTTAACATTTACAAAATGGCTCATAACTTTTACATCTATCCATAGATTTTTTAAATAGACAGTGTTTTCGTCGTTAGCATGCTGGCCTTTTAAAAATGTGATAAAATATTTTTTTCGATTTTTTTTCTATTTTTTGTTTTTTTTTTGTTCCAGAAAAAAGTGTTTTTTAAAAAAAAATATTTTTTTCTCATATTTTTGGCGACTGTTATTAAACCAAAGATTCTACGTGAGAGCGACATTTGCAGCATATATAGCCATCCAGAACACGGCTCAATCAGGCTTATACTTGAAAAATTATGGTCCAAATACTGATTGTACTTTCCATGAAAGCTGGAATTTAAAAAAAAAAATTACCATAATTTTTTTTTTTAATATTTTTTTCGTGTTTGTGACACCTAATTGCACCAGAAACTGTTATCCACATCCCTTGGACAAAAATTTTGTTGTGTAGTGTTACCAATAACATTAAGGATAAATATTACGCAAAGCATCCGGAGACAATTGAAGCCTTGAAACCGAAGTTGCCATTGAAGAGATTTGATCGGATGAAGTACTGCCGAGCCAGTAATGATAGTTGTATGAATGTTATTGTGTTCCATTATTAAATGACAAAGTTCAACTTTTCCAATAAAACCAGAAATTTGAAAAAATTATCAGTGCATTTTTATAGCAGATTCAAATATTAAATGCCCCCCCTTTACAAACGAACAACGATTGCAGATTATTGAATTTTATTTATTTTTATTGAGTTCGGTGAACAATTTATTTTACGCTTGGGATCGGCCAACTGAGCAGCCTAGATCGTGAGATTTAACGCCTTTAGATTTTTTTGTGGGGCTATGTTAAGGCTTATGTCTATAGGGACAAGTCTGCAAAGGTTGACGCACTGGAAGCCAATCTTGAAGAATTTATTCGGGAGATACAGGCCGATATGTTGGAGGATTATGCCAAAATTTTACCGAGCGTATGAACCTTTTGATGCCCAGCCGCGATCAACATGTACATATAATGATCTTTAAACATTGATTTATATAGACCGTTCTATCGACTCAAATAAAGCTTTAATACATATATCTAAATATGTTTTTATACCCTCCACCATAGGATGGGGGGTATATTCATTTTGTCACTCCGTTTGTAACATCTCTAAATATTGATCTGAGACACCATAAAGTATATACATTCTTAATCGTCATAAAATTCTAAGACGATTTAGCCATGTCCGTCCGTCTGTTGTAATCACGCTACAATATATAATACTCGAGCTAGGTGGCTGAAATTTGGTATAGATACTCGTACTTCTTATGTCTGTAGGTAACTTGGGATTGAAAGTGGGCGATATCGCCCCATATTTAGATATAGCTGTCATATATTGCATCTAACTTGTTGTGATTCCTACTGTTCTCACTATATTTATACCCTCACTTTAGTGTGAAGAAGGTATATATCATTTGCTACGGAAAAAAGTGTAACACATCGAAGGAGTGACCTAAGACCCCAAGTATGTTCGGTGAAAAACCGTTTTGGGTCATTTTAAGTCGAATGAGCAATGTCCGTCCGTCTGTCTGTCTGCTGGCTGGTGCGCACGATAACTCTCGAAAGGAGTAACCGATTGACTTCAAATTTTGTATGTGGTAATATTTTTTTCTATCTCCGGCTAAGTTCGAAGATGGGCCATATTGGTCCACTCCTTATAGTACCTCCCCCACAAAGGGTTAAAATGTTGTGAAAAATTTATTCTTTAATAACTGCTAGACTGCATATTCGAATCTTCTGAAATTCCACACATAGTATTAGCTTATTAGTCGCTATCAACTGGAGAAAAATGGGCGAAGTTGTCACGTCCCTTTTGGTACCTCCCACACAAATGCACTGTTTTGCACCAAAAGTTAACAGCTTATAACATTAAAACCAGTGCATAAAAATACTTGAAATTTTGTACAGTGTAATGTTTTTATAGTGTTTATAGCCCTGTGAAAAATGGGCGTTATCGCCACGCACGTTTTTGTACCTCCCACACAAAATGCCCAAATTATACCACAATTTAATACCTCATAACGTTTTTACCAGTGCACATAAATGCTTATAATTCGGCACAGTGCAATGAATTTAAAGTATCTAATGTTCAGCGAAAAATAGGTGTATTTGATAAACCCCTTCTGGTCCCTCCCACACAAATTGACAGAATAATTCTAGTAATATTCAATATTACATTACTCACAAAGTGAGGGTATACCTTAATCGGTTTACCCGACTGAAACTTTCTTACTTGTTTTTTGTGTTTTTCGGTGTTCTTTTCTCTAGGTTTGAGTTATTTTGTGAGGTCACATGCTATCCATGGTGGAGGGTATATAAGATTCAGCATGGCCGAACTTAACGCTTTTACTTGTTTAAAATCAAATCCGAAATCTCTTACAAATCACTCGTTATATCATTTGCCACGGACCAAAAGTGTAACTCATCTGTTAAGTTACCCCGCCCCTTATTGTACCTCCCACACCAAGGGACCATTTTGTACAAAAAATATAACTGCTAATAACATTAATACCAGTGCATATAAATACTCCACCATATTAATTTTGTCACTCCGTTTGTAACACCTCTAAATATTGATCAGAGACCCCATAAAGTATATAAGAGTACATTCTTAATCGTCGTAAAATTCAAAGACGATTTAGCCATGTCCGTCTGTTGTAATCACGCTGCAACCTATAATTCTTTAGCTAGGTGGCTGAAATTTGGTATAGATTCTTCTTAAAGCTGCAGGTAACTTGGGATTGAATGTGGGCAATATCGGTCTATATTTTGATATAGTCCCCTTATATAAAGGGTTTTTCAACAAGAGGTGTTGTTTTGGTATTCAAAGAAAAATTTAATTTTTTGAGATAAATGATAGGATGTTTATTTTATAATAAAGAGGACGGTATGCCGTTAATAATGAAAAACAACATCAGCCAAATGGTCACCACGACCATGCTTACAGGACCATATCCTTTTCATGAAATTTTCCATAACCAAATCGCAAAGTGGCTGCCCTATGTCCTCGATAGCCTCACGAATTCCATCTTTGAGGTCTTGAATCGACGCTGGGCTGTTGGCGTATACCTTATCTTTCACTTGGCCCCAAAGGAAAAAGTAGCAAGGTGTTAAATCACAAGATCTCGGTGGCCAATTGTGATCACCTCTTCGAGAGATAAAACGGTACGGAAACTTTTCCCGTAACAGAGCAATGGTTTCGTTGCTTGTGTGGCACGTAGCGCCGTCTTGTTGAAAGTAAACGTTGTTCAGATCAATACCATCCAACTCCGAACATAAAAAATCATTAATCATCTCTCGATAGCGCATTCCATCCACCGTAACTGTTGATCCAACCTCATTTTAGAAAAAGTAAGGTGCAATGACCCCGCCGGACCATAAACCGCACCAAACAGTCACACGTTGAGGATGGAGAGGCTTCTCAACAATAACTCTTGGGTTTTCCGAGCCCCAGATGCGACAACCGATGTGGAAATGGGCCTCATCAGTCAAGATGATTTTGTATCGTTCGTATCGTTTTTTTGTTCGATCGTTTTGTATCGTTCGATGATCGTGTATCGTTTCATTTTTAGTAATGGCGTAGTTTCTACTTGTCAAATGTCAAAGAATGAAAGCTTCAAAAGTGACAGCTACCGAAATACCGGGTGATTCAAAATAACACCTCTTGTTGGAAAACCCTGTAGCAACTGTCCGATTTGATTTCTTAACGCCATAGAGACTACAAATGTCAACTGATCGGGCTGAAAATTGGTAACTGGGTTTTATTTGTACCCGGAACATTTCACACGAACAACGGTAGTCATAGGTCAAAGTTATCATATAGCCCCCATACAAGGGTCCCTCTAGATTTGATTTCTTAGCGCCATAGAGACCACAAATTCCAACTGATCGGGTTGAATATTTGTAACTAGAGATTATTTATACCCGGAATCCTTCACACGAACAACGGTAATCATAGGTCCATGTTTTGAAATAGCCCCCATACAAAGGTCCCTCTAGATTTGATTTCGTAACGCCATAAAGACCACAAATTCCAACTGATCGGGCTGAATGTTGATAAATAGTTTTTATTTATACCCGGAACATTTCACACGAACAACGGTAGTAATACATCCATGTTTTGATATAGCTCCCATACAAAGGTTCTTCTAGATTTGATTTCAACCACAAATTTCAACGAATTGACCTGACATTTGTTATAATGAGTTTATTTGTACCCGAAGCCATTCACATACGATCCATGGTTAATTAATCCGTCTTTACATGTTTTTTTAGTCTGCAACTTACCTTAGTATGTATGTATGTATCAATTTAGTTCATTCTATGAGCGACATCTATTGTATAGTGCCAAAAACGAACCTAAAAGCATTTAGTTTGACGACTCACAAATACACAAAAAATTCCGTCGTTGTTGAATTGGATTGGAACACGTGTGCTTTGTGTATCTATTTATCCACGTACTCGTACATATCTCAACAAATCCCCCAATTATCTTACATTTCACATAACGTAAATTATGATGAAATCATCTCCGGTGGTGAGATGGTACATTTCAAAAGGCCAAAGCACCTTTAGAAAGCTCTCACATGGAAAAGAAGCTTTTTCTGGAATTACTAAAATAACTGTACTAAAAACATCCACCATTGAAAAACAGCTGATGTGGAAGCAATTAAAGTATTCGTCGTACGAATGAATGTGCAAAGAGAACAGAAATATGTAGCTATAGCATAAACAAATGACGTAGCCATTCACGTCTGTCTCGCGGACTGAAAGAATGAATGAACGGTGATGCTTAAAATAAACAAACAGAGAACCTCATTGGATTTATGTATGAAAACTGAAAACTCACAGATCACTGATATGACACGACAGCTCATTCTAATGGTGTTGAATGCAGAGATTTTCAGGAAATTTACGTAAGTGAAACGTAAATTTCCTCATCGCCGTCAGGGAGGTACGTACCTGGCGCTCCTTCCTCCGTGGGACATTTGAATATGCACGTTTCCTCTACTGCCGCATCGAACACCTCATGAACGGTGCGGAACTTTTTGCTGAGGGTGATGAAGTTTGAGAAGACATCTCCGAATATGGCCTCTGCCGCTATAATGGCATCCCGCAAATGTGCAATTGTACTGGAGCCATATCCGGAATAGGCGTACGTTATAAAAGTTAAAACATAAATTGCTATTTTCCAATACGAGAAATTCATTCCGGCAAATGCGGTTTCTTTATTTGTATTCGTTTGTTATGTTTGCGTTTTCACTTTGTGGCACTATTTTTACTTTCGTTGCATGGGACTGGCAATGTTTGACTGACCATTGTTCGGTTTGTTTTTTGCACCATCGAACAGCTGGTGTGTGAGATAGATCTCACCACTTATATTAGCTTATGTTGAACTGAAGCATATGATGCCGTTATTCACCATGTTTTGTTATAAAACTAACCAAACTGTCCGTTATTTTCAATTTATTAAAAGCACTGCGAAAGAAAAAGCTCAGTGACAATAAATACTCGTAGTTTTCTGCCAGTTAAAATCGGTTGCTTTTGTTCTAGACCTTTTCAACTTCACAATGAAAAAGGGTCGTAGACCTTATCAACTTGATAATATTTTATAAAGTTGTGTTGAAAAACTTAGTTTTATCCCCCGTTTTCAGGAAACCCCGCTAAGATCAGTTAGTGCTAACGGACGGTTGTTGCTGTCAGTTTGACATCTATAACGGCTTAACGGTGCTAGCTGAACACGGGGGTAAAATGAAACAACACCACACTGTGGTACAGGGTATTATAAGTTTGTTTCATGGCAGATGTTTGTAATACCTGAAAATAACACAGCTAGACCCACCTTAAAGTATACCGATCGACTCAGAATCACTAGCTGAGTCGATTTAACCATGTCTGTCCGTCTGTCCATGTAAAGTTGTTCGTCGACTACAGGTCGCACTTTCACTCCGATCGTTCTGAAATTTTGAAGTTTGGAGTATTTCGCAGCTGTAAAGATGTAGAAGCTGTATTTTACATCCAATCGTTTTGAAATTTAGAATGGTAGAGTTTATTGATCCATGAACCAACACTACCGAATTTGAAGAAAATCGGTTAAGATTTAGCTATAGCTCCCATATACATGTTTCGTCCGATTTGGCCCTTTAGTTCTGTAGAAGCTGTATTTTACATCCAATCGTTTTGAAATTTAGAATGGTAGAGTTTCTTGATCCATGAACCAAGACTACCGAATTTGAAGAAAATCGGTTAAGATTTAGCTATAGCTCCCATATATATGTTTCATCCGATTTGGCTCTTTAGTCATGTAGAAGCTGTATTTCACATCCAATCGTTTTTATACCCTACACCACACTGTGGCACAGGGTATTATTTAAGTATAAAATGTCCCAAAAGTACATTTATGTAAACAATTTATACATGAATTACAAAATTTATATTTCAGAGTTATTCAATATTACGAGAGTGGTGTAGGCTATTATATAGTCGGCCCCGCCCGACTTTAGCCTTTCCTTACTGGGTTTTGATATGTTTGAGTTGACAGGAACTATATTTGGAAGCAACATTTTTAAATATGTAACATTATGTATGTATGTACATACGAGTGTTATACATTTATGTCTAAATAAATTCTCTGATATACATATAGCGATTCCAAGGACATGATCAAAAAAATGTATATTTACACCCTACACCATACTGTGGTACAGGGTATTATGACTTTGTGCATTTGTTTGTAACGCCCTAAAGGAGAAGAGATAGACCTATCGTTTATTATTGGAATCACTTTCTGAGTCGATTTAGCCATGTCCGTCTGTCTGTCTGTCTGTCAATGTATTCTTGTGATCAAAGTGCAGTCGGTTTTATGGTCCGATTGTGATGAAATTTAGCACAGTGCTCTTTTTTGGCCCAAGGATGAAATTGGGCAAAATCGGTTTATATTTAGATAAAGCCCCAATATATATGTTACACCCGATTTGACATGTAAGCGCTGTAGAAACCGTATTTTATATCCGATATGTACGAAATTCCGCAGAGAGGGAGTTTTCTTATTAAACGAATGAAAACTACAAAATTCTGGGGAATTCAGTTCAGATTTAGATATAGCCCCCATATATATGTTTCATCCGATTTGACATGTAAGCGATCAGAACGAAATTCGGCAGAGGATGTTTTCTTATTACATATATATTAGGCCGGGTCGATTTGTGGGGAGGCAAAAAAAGTCGCCATTGCTCAGTGAAAATCGTATTCTAGGGATCAAAATAAGAAACTTTGCCGAAGGAACCATACCTCTAAAACGAATTCTGATGTCCCGGAATTTGGGTCGAACTTTTGGGTAGGGGCAAATTTTGAAAAATCCCACTTTGACCCATTTAGAGTGCTCCAATCGATTCCAAATGTATGACCGACCCCCACTAACTGTGGAGGCCCGACCCACCCATGCCAGTGGCACACGCCCTGGAACCCCCTGGGGGTTCCATACATTTGGACTCGATTGGAGCACTCTAAATGGGTCAAAGTGGGATTTTTTCCGGGACATCAGAATTCGTTTTAGAGGTATGGTTCCTTCGGCAAAGTTTCTTATTTTGATCCCTAGGATACGATCTTCACTGAGCAATGCGCGATTTTTAAATCGACCCGCCCTAATATATATATATCATATAGTCGACCGCGCCCGACTTTCTGTCTTTCCTTACTGGTTAGTCTTTAATTATATCCTACACCACACTGTGGTATAGGGTATTATGGGTTTGTGCATAAATATATTTTTGTAACACCCAAAAAGAGAAGAAATAGAACAATAGTTTATTATACCGATCGACATAGAACCACTTTTTGAGTAGATTTAGCAATGTCCGTCTGTCTGTCTGTCCATGTATTCGTGTGATCAAAGTGCAGGTCGTATTTATGGTCCGATTGTGTTGAAATTTAGCACGGAGCTCTTTTTTGGCCCAAGGATCCCTATTGGCCAAAATCGGTTCAGATTTAGATATAGCCCCCATATATAGGGTGATTATGTCTATCAAATGCGACACACCCGCGACACACCCATTTGACCAATCCTAAATTTTCCTCAATAGTATCAAGATGGTAAATTTTCGTTGTAAGTGTAGCACTACATGTTTAAACAGATTTAGGTTTGTTTCTTACAAAGGCTTCTGAAAGGATAAAAATAACACTAACGTTTTTGACAGCGCGAGAACAGACCACTGGCCAAAATCCGATTCTGTGAAAAGTCCGGCGTTTATACAACACTCGAGTCAATTTTGCAAAATTTCAGCTGCGTTTATGTACATCAGTTTATTTGCTCTTAGTTCTTAAACACATTTTTAAGTAATAAAAGTTCCTTTGTCACTGCAGTTTGACCTCTGACTGGACATGGAATAGTTGTTTTCGAATCCCCCTTGAGATATGTATGTACATTTACATTTTTATATCTTCGCTCTTAAATAACCTTTAAAATAATTGAAATAATGACAAATAAGTAAGAAAGTTCCAGCGGGTATGTGATAATATTTTTTCTATCTCAGGCTCGCAGAGGGTTAAAAATTTGTGAAATATTGATTCTCTAATAATACACTGAAAAAAAAAATAATAATAAAACTAATGATGACACATTCTTATATTAAGTATGCTACCTCGGCATCAATTCAATGACAATTTTCATTAAAATAATGAAAATTTACACGTTTTTTACGAAATTTTCCTTAATATAAAGTTTTTTGAACTTGAATTAATGACTATCTAATCATTAGTTTTGTATACGCTCTTCTTTAAATGTACGCATTTAAATTAAAGAAAAAAATCATTATTTTTGTGCCAATCCGCATTATTTTAAGTAATATTTCAATACTTTTAAGGATTTTCTACATTAACACTATGACGTAGACATGTCATAGTTTTAATGCCGAATCGGACTTAATTAACAGTATGAGATATTTGAGTAATAAATTTAAGGCTATGCTCCCCTTAAAGGAAAGGCTGTCTTGGTAATAAATTTTATGACTATTGTCATTATTTTTAAGAATACATACGAGAGAATTATACAATCTCTCCCTCCCTCTCTCGCTCGGAGAATCAGTTTTGTTTGGTAATGTGTAAATCAATAGTTGTTATGGAATGTTAGAAGAGAAAATAGAGAACCGTTCTGTTGTTCGTTTTCTTTCAAATCGTCAGTTATTTACAAGCGATGGAAGGAAGCGGTTGTCTGTTTTCGGGACGCTGATTGTGAAAAAATGTGGTTGCTGTGAATATGTAAGTATACGTGCATATTGCACCGAAAATAATTTTAATATGGGCTGTTAACAGTTATTTTTGCTAAAGCATAGCAACAACAACAAATGAAACCGTCGTGCACATGCCTGTATGCATGTGGTTATGCCGTCGGCGTCACCATCGAATTATGTGATAAGGGAGTGCGTGTGTCATAGTTATTTTTGCTGCATGTTATTTATGGCGATGTACATGCGTTTTTGAAGGAGATCTTGTTTGTAAGTCCTGTGAAGAGATTTGTGCCAAATGGATGACAAAAATGTGAGTAATAGATTTTGTAATACTGAAAGAGACAATGGGAAAATGTTTAGGTACGTGAAAAATAATATTATTATCCTGAAATAAACATCTTATTGGCAATTACAAAATTAGCAAAACACATTTTAATTGAAAGTATTTATTTATTAAAAATTCTAGCACATAATGCAGAAATGTAAAATTATTTGTGGCAATATAGAAATTTATTATTAATAATATGTTATACATATAACTATCTTTTTTATTTTTTTTAGTAAAATAATTTTAGAATGGGTCTTTTGTGAGAAGAGTGGCAAATTTTACAAAATATTTCAACGTAATATATGAACGGTTGAAATATTTCTCTTAGTTTTCAGCGTTTTCCAATTGTGATATGATAAAATTTATTTGCATTTTTTTTGTTTATAGATAATTTTATTTGATTTATTTTCAGAAAAAATTTAATTATTTTAATTTTAGATCACGCAATATTTGAAGATAAATGTGATGGATATATGAAAAATGCAGTGCTGAATGCCATTTATAAATTACAACAAATAAGTGAGATTTGGAAACAATATTTGTAAGTATTATGTATTTCTGAACAAATATATTTTATTTGAAAATCAAGAAATTTAATTTGGAACGCATATATTAATGTATTAGAACAAAATATATTTGCGAACTGACGTTCACATATAAAATACGTGTTTTCACACAAACAAAGTTATTGTTAAAAAGTTTTCCAAATATAATTTATTTAAAAAGATGTTTTCCTTTTTATACCCTCACTTTAGTGTGACGAGGGTATATATCATTTGCTACGGAAAAAAGTGTAACACATCGAAGGAGTGATCTAAGACCCTAAGTATGTTCGGAGGAAATCCGTTTTGGGTCATTTTAAGTCGAATGAGCAATGTCCGTCCGTCTGTCTGTCTGTCTGTGTGTCTGCTGGCTGGTGCGCACGATAACTCTCGAAAGGAGTAACCGATTGACTTCAAATTTGGTATGTGGTAATATTTTTTTCTATCTCCGGCTAAGTTCGAAGATGGGTCATATTGGTCCACTTCTTCTAGTACCTCCCCCACAAAGGGTTAATGTTGTGAAATATTGATTCTTTAATAACTACTGTAGTACTTATTCGAATCTTCTGAAATTCCACACATAGTATTAGTTTATTAGTCGCTATCAACTCGAGAAAAATGGGCGAATTTGCCAAGTCCCTTTAGGTACCTCCCACACAAATGCACCGTTTTGCACCAAAAGTTAACAGCTTATAACATTAATACAAGTGTATAATAATACTTGAAATTTTGTACAGTGTAATGATTTTATAGTGCTTATAACCCTGTGAAAAATGGGCGTTATCGCCACGCCCCTTTTGGTACCTCCCACACAAAATGGCCAAATCATACCACAATTTAATATCTCATAACGTTTATGCCAGTGCACATAAACGCTTATAATTCGGCGCAGTGCAATGATTTTAAAGTATCTACTGTTCAGCGAAAAATAGATGTATTTGTTAAACCCCTTCTGGTAGCTCCCACACAAATTGACAGAATAATTCGTGTAATATTCAATATAACATTACTCACAAAGTGAGGGAATACCTTAGTCGGTTTACCCGACTGAAACTTTCTTACTTGTTTGAATTTTAGTTTAAATTTTTCCTTGACTTCGTGTTCATAATTGATTCATAAGTACTTCATAATTAAACCTGCTGTTAGATTAGGCCCGTTTGGTCTAATTTTTGTATCGTTTCCTTTATAAACGGTAATATATGTATGTATAAATGTTGCCTTATAATTTGGTCCAAGGGATATTTTTGTTTTACTAAAATCAAAATAATAAGCGTTTTTGCTCAAAAATAATTGTAAATAAGCTGCTTTCTTTTTACGAAGTATTGAATAAAAATAAATATAAAATATTGTCTTCCATATTCATTTTATATGAAAAATGTAATGTTGACCAAAAGGACTCTTAATCAAGGATTCGTACAGAGAATGTCATAAGCAGCATTAGCTTTTGTTTTACAGAAGTAATTTTTAATAAGTTTTTGTAGTTTTGTTTGCTAACAAAACTTAAGATTTTAAAATCTATGTCACGATTGATTTTTTTGAGAAAATTATTTTTGATAACTCAATTCATATGAAAAATGTCACTTTCGCCACTTTCAAAACAATCAGTTTCTATTATTTATAATATCTTACATAAATATTTCTTTTAACTTTTAGTACAGCAAATTTTGTGTGGATCTATTATGTGAATTTGTGTCGTAGAAGAGTGACTTAATATTTCAGTGTAAGTAAGTATATTCCAAAGATTTTAATATATCTCTTATTTTTCAACATTTTGTGACAGTTATATGATAAAATTTATTTTAATACTTTATCTTATATAAATCATTCTGTTTGATTTCTATTCAAATTATTTTTATTTCAGTTCGCGCAATTGAACTTTATTTGGATATATGAAAAATGCAGTGGGGAATTAATAATTTACAAATTGCAGAAAATGAGTGAGCATACAATATATGTATATGATATAATAATATAATATTTGTTTTATATAATTTCTATTTAAATTCCAGCCAAATTCTGGGTTAAAAATCATTAAGGTCGGTTCCGATAAAAATTGTTCATGGACAACAAATAGAGAAACGAATCCCGCTATAGAATCGATACATAACAATACAATATTCGAATAAAAGTCAAACTTCATAGTGTGTAGGCCGATTTGTCTTTATACAATTACATATTGTTTTAAATTATAAAATGTTCAAGGTTATATTTTTTTGTATTTTCCAATATATATAACAAATAAAATATTTATTTAGAAAGATAAAGTGTTGTGTTATTGAATTTTCTATGAATAGTAAATGATTTCAAAGAAAATGATTCATTTAAAAGAGTAACATTATAATTAATATAATGTAACGAATTTTCCATACATATTTAAAAAAAAACTGTATTTAAATTCATGTATGCCTTAAATTAATTACCAGTATATTCTTATATAAAGGACAAACATTTTAAATTTTATTACGATAATATTTTAATTTATATGATATTTTACTAAAAATAAGCACGCGACTTTTCCGAATCGCCGTAATTGCTCACATAGTAATAGTTTATCCGTCGCTATCACCTTGAGTAAAATGGGTGAAGTGCCGCCACCCTTTTGGTACCTCCCACACAAAGACACCATTTTAGATCTTAGGTCTTGTTAAGGAACAGGTTCAGGGTACAAAATCTCATTTTGACTTTTCTTATTTGAGGTCGGCGATGACGCGTTAAAAACTAAGGCCCTTATTCATAAAAATTTAATGAAGGTTTGAAGAACGCTTTAACACTGCTAAAGCGGTCCTCAAACCTTCTTTAACTTTTTATGAATAAGGCCCCAAAAGTTTAGACGTTACACGGTTAGGTTCTATTTATAACAGCGTGCTGAGTTCGAGAATGCGCAATTTCTTCGCTATTTTTAAAGGGTAGGGTAGCGATATATCTTTCCGAATATTTTCTGGGCGTCGTAGATGTAACGAGGTCTTTGCAGAGTTGATCTTCCTCTGACCTCAAAATTGTTTTTGGGGTCTCCTCCACCTCCCAAAATTGTATGAGGATTTTGTCTAGGGCCACTGCACTTTGAAGCGATACTTCCATCCATGATTGCGTCGATCGATCAACTGGTCCCCCTACAGTCAAGTCAGTTACTGTTTTCTGTGTTAAAAGGGTCTTGATTGAGCGCATCGGAACTGGAACCAATGAGCAGGTCGATTGGTTGACTTTTGTAAAAGTGAGTATCTGCGTGTAACTTATTGAAGAAGTCTATGTCTAGGTTTTGTGGTGACTAGGTCTTCAAAACTGGTGTTAGGACGTCTAATTTGAAGCTAGGGTCCATCTGAGAGCACAGTTTGAAAATACAAGCTTGTGTTGATATTTCAGTGACTGTGGGACAACCTGAGACGTGTATAAAACTTCGCTTGGTCGGAAGTCTACGGGTATTCTCAAGTTTGTCAGAGATGAAAATCGCTCGGGATCTTGTGTTTTTGATCGCTCTGGTTTCCTGCCTCTGATTGTTTGATTCTGTTTCAAGCAAGGTCTCTCGCGCCTGACAGTCGATTCTAGGTCCAATGCCATCGCGTAGAGTCAAAGGGGTGATGCTTAATGGAGCAAGGTTCGATGTGGACTGTATGGTTGTGGTAAAAGCTTGTGTACTTGTGCTAAGTCGTACGCTGGCGTCATTTTCCGTTTCAGTGGTTTGTGTACCACTGCTCTTATGCTAAAGAGTATGATGTCTAAGGTTGCAATTCGACAGCTGCATTTACTTTCGTTTAGGAAGCAATTATAACAAGTATGTGTTATTTTGACCACATTAAGTCGGACAATAATGTCTTGATTTGGGCTGGAAGTCGATGGTTGAAGATTGCCAACTGTTCCTAAAGTTCTAAACTGTTGTTTTAAGGAATTGTCCTTGAAGTTATTCCCTGAGGGCGTATCAGAACAATCATCGTTTTCGTATCTAACAAGATCTTCCACGCGAGGTCAAATCCATTATTGGTCAAGGGACAAGCGAAATGATGTATCTAGCCTCACCTCCTGCTTTTTTGATTGAGGTAGTAGAGTTTTTCTACATCACTAAGTTGTGGGTTTTGTATATAAATGGCCAGAAGAGGTCTCTAAATGTTGGCCTTCTTCTTATTACTTCCGTAGAATATTTAATATCGACCTATGTAGTTAATTTTTGGCTAAAATGTTTATAAGCAGTTACAAAAAGGTAAAAGAAGACAGCGCTTCATTTTTTTTTCGAAAAACATTTTATTGGTATTTTAATTTTTGAAACAATTTAAAAATTAGTTTTTGTGTTTTACGAAATTTGTAATTGCTCTCGAACGGCTGAACAGTAGAGTAATTTGTAGAAAAAATTGCTCCCCTCGATTTTCATTAAGTTTCCACAGAATATTCTTCGCACTCTCACAAATCCAAAACAGTAAACAATTTGTGGGACACTCAATATTTGTAAAAGTTATGGACGAAATACCAAGACTAGTCTGACAATTCTCGAGGGAGAGCAATATTTTCTACAAAGGTTTTTTCAAGAAAAACTTTCGTAAATTTTGTTTTTTAAATTTCACAAAAAAATAATTTTTAAAACAAATGGCGCATTAAAACATAGTAAACTTTATAAAAATCGGTTCAGACCATCGAATGCAGTTACAAATTTCGTAAAACAAAAAAAATAATTTTTTTATTTTTTCAAAAATTTAAGTGCAAATAAAAATTTTTAAAAAATTAAATGATATCGAGATCTTATTTTACCTATTTGTAACTGCTTAAAACATTTTAGCCAAAAATAAACTACATAGGTCGATATTAAATATTCTGACCCACATGTAATGCAATTGTTTATATGTTTTTTTTTATGATAAAAGTAATGATAATAGAATGGAATCGCAGACTTCCATTCTTGTAAATGCTTCCATTTACTAGTAGAAAGTGGAAGCTGACTTGTTGTAGATGTAGTTGTTCGAAAAATTAAATTTGAGATTTGTTGCAATGTTTTTTTTATACCCTACACCACACTGTGGTACAGGGTATTATGACTTTGTGCATTTGTTTGTAACACCCAAACGGAGAAGAGATAGATACATTGTTTATTATACCCATCGACTTGTAATCACTTTCTGAGTCGATTTAGCTATGTCCGTCTGTCTGTCCGTCTGTAGATGTATTCTTGTAATCAAAAAACAGGTCGTAATTATGGCCCGATCTTGACGAAACTTTACACATATCTTTTTTTGGCCCAAGGACAATCCCTATTTAATTTGGTTGAAATCGGTTCAGATTTGGATATAGCCCCCATATATATGTTAGCCCCGATTTGACATGTAAGCGCTGTAAAAACTTTATTTTATATCCGATCAGTATGAAATTCAGCAAGAAAGAGGTCTCTTATTATATTAATGAACACTGTTAAATTTGGAAGAAATCGGTTCAGATTTAGATATAGCCCCCATATATACGTTACCCCCGATTTCACATGTAAGCGCCGTAAAAATTTATTTTATAACCGATCAGTGCGAAATTCGGCAGAGAGATGTTTCTTATTACATGAAGGAATACTGCCAAATTCGGAGAAAATCGGTTCAGATTTAGATATAGCCCCCATATATATGTTACCCCCGATTTGACATGTAAATGCTGTAGAAACTGTATTTTAAATCCGATCAGTGCGAAATTCGGCAGAAAGAGGTTTCTTATTACTCGAAGGAATACTGCCGAATTCGGAGAAAATCGGTTCAGATTTAGATATAGCCCCCATATATATGTTACCACCGATTTGACATGTAAGCGCTCTAGAGACTGTATTTTATATCCGATCAGTACGAAATTATACAGAAAGAGGTTTTTTTACATGAATGAGTATTCAGGGAAAATCGGTTCAGATTTATATATAACCTCCATATATATGTTCCTAAGTTGGGCTAAAAGAGGTTTCCTATTATATGAATGAACACTTTTAAATTTGGAAGAAATCGGTTCAGATTTAGATATGTCCCCCATATATATGTTACCCCCGATTTGACATGTAAGCGCTGCAAAAATGTTATTTTAATCCGATCAGTGCGAAATTCGGCAAAAAGAGGTTTCTTTCTACATGAAGGAATACTGCCAAATTCGGAGAAAATCGGTTCAGATTTAGATATAGCCCCCATATATATGTTACCCCCGATTTGACATGTAAATGCTGTAGAAACTGTATTTTATATCCGATCAGTGCGAAATTCGGCAGAAAGAGGTTTCTTATTACTCAAAGGAATACTGCCAAATTCGGATATAGCCCCCATATATATGTTACCACCGATTTGACATGTATGCGCTGTAGAGACTGTATTTTATATCCGATCAGTACGAAATTATACAGAAAGAGGTCTTTTTATATGAATGAGTATTCAGGGAAAATCGGTTCAGATTTATATATAACCTCCATATATATGTTCCTCCTTATTTGGTATCAAAGCGCTATAGAAGTTGTACTTTACTTCCGATCATTAATATTTTCCGGAAAGATGTTTCTCAATTTGGGAACGAATATTGCTTAATTTAGCGATTATCGTCTCAGAATTAGATAATATGAACTGTTTATTTTGAAAGTGGCGTAAACGCCACTCTGCTATACTCGATTCATCGTTGAAAATAGTGGGTTAATAAAACTCAAATGCGAAAATTGTTACATAATATAGAAACGTTGAAGTCTGGAGATGACCTGAATGTAAATAATATATTTCTACTACTCACTTAGCCTTCTAACGATACTACTCTTGCTTTAAAAACAGAATGGCGTTTACGCCACTTTCAAAATAAACAGTTCATATGTTCCTGCCTACTTACCAATTATTCCAAATTATTATCGCAATGACCTTTATCGCATTGTTAGGGAGGTTTAGGGTATTATATAGTCGGCCCCGCCCGACTTTCTGCCTTTCCTTACTGGTTTTAATATGTTAAAATTATTTAGATATATGGTTTGCTACCTTTTCTGTTGCTCACATCATGTGCTTTTAAAGAAATTTTATTTTGAGATTTTTGCAATGCTGTTGCAAATATTTTAAAGTTATTTTAACATATTGATATCTACCTTTTCTGCGATACCCATATCAAAGTAAATTGTTTAGACGTTTTGCAGATATCACACATAAACTTGTTTTTCTCACATGTGCATGGAAAATGCTTTCAATGTTATAACGTTTTGAATAAAACTCGCAATTCATAATAAAAATATTACTCTAAGAATTTTTATATTTTAATATTTTAAAAAATAATTCATTTTATCATTTTAATATTTTGTATTTTAGGATTCTCCGGTCAAAAGCATAAAATTTTCGCTATAAAGACGTTATTGCTTTCAACTACTTTGCAATATACTTAATGAAGTAGAGAGCACTTTTCACAGCAGGCATCTTATCAAAAATCTACAGGAAAAGTTCATACTACATCGAAAAATGAATTTGGTGGTTTTTAAATTGTTAGCAATTTGGAAATGAAATAAAAATTATAGGATAGACTGATGATTATTCGTAAAAATACATAAAACAACATAGCAAAATAAGGAAAATCTTAAAAAGGCGTGTTAAGATATTTTTATCATCTAAAATTTACACTGTAGGTCAATCGTGTGAAGCAGAAGCAGTTGGCATCAAAATCTCATTTTTGAAAATCTTAATATAGCATATTTTGGATATAAGCCATCGATATGTTTGTTTGATATGTTCAGTTGGACCGATTCACAAAATGTACATGTGTAGGGGGTTGTGAAAATAGGGTACTTGAATTATCGAAATATCAAGTGGGCGTGGCCCCGCCCATATAAGCCAAATTTTGAAATTGAGATATCTTGCACAATATTTTAGCAAGAGTACTGTAATTTTGTGAATATATATCTGGTGGCAGTCAATGTGATTGGTCAATAAATGGGCGAGATCGAACCAATGGGCGAGGACCCGCCCACTTTAGCCAGGTTCTGAAATTTAGATATCTTACTGTCATTTTGTGTATATGTTTTTGGTGACAGTCTAAATGATTGGTCCAAAAATGGACGGGATCGGAAATCTGGGTCAAAGAAATTCGACTGGGTCCAGCTAGTAAGAAATAAAAAGTAATATTATGTATATGTACTTTGTGGGATAAGAAAAGTGGACAAATGTTTTTATTCTTTGTCAGAATATAGTAATTACGAAATTATTGTCATTTAAGCACGATGTCAAATCGGATATAACAATCAAACCGGATCGGTATGTTTATAGTTCCTAAACACACACATATGTACGTGCAGAAACAAAGCCCACAATTACCAGGCCAGTCTTAGTATTTCGTCCATAACTTTTACAAATATTGAGTCTCTCAAAATTGTATTACTGGTCCGCATTTGTAAAAGTGCGACGAATATTCTGTAAAAATTTGAAAAAAAATGGGAGGGAGAAATTTTTTTACAAATCTTTTTTTAAAATATTGCAAGAAATGACGCTTTGGGTCCTCTTTAAAATAACGTTAACTTTGCAAAAATCGGTTCCGCTGGTTCGAGAGCAATTAGAAACCCAAAAACTATTTTTTTCATTTTTTAAAAATTTTAAATGCCCACAAACATTTAAAAAAAAATTAAAAAAAATGATGTTGAGATCTTATTTTACCTATTTGTAACTGTTTATAAACACTTTAGCCACAAGTAAACTACATATTGTAGCTCATTTTTGGCTAAAGTCGACCTATTGGTCGATATTAAGTATTCTGACCCTATATTGGTCGTGAATATTAAACTAATTTTTTATGATCAAGCAGACAAAGCTATTTGCGTACCTACGATTTTAAATACTAATACACATTTTTACTATAGCTATTTTTTTTAATTTATGGTCCAAATGAGAAGAAAACAAGATCGAAATTAGTAAGATGATGAGTGTTCTAACGGGACACTCAAGCTTACAGGCACATCTTCATCGCATAGGACTAGCAGAAAACGAAGAGTGCAGGGCAAAATACTGAGAAAATACGTGTCTAGTACAGATTTTCTGTAACTCGTGAAGTATAAAAAGATCATAAATAAGGAGCGCACAACAGGCCGAACAACTGGCTTAAGTGTATGTCTATGGACATGAGACGTTTAAACGTATCCACTTTTCAACCTAACCATTTAGAAACGCACCAAAAGTACATTGATAATTGTTTGCAAATATTTAATTTTTATACTTTTTCTCGCGACATATGTTTTCCTCGCGATTTTAATTGTGTTCCGCGAATGGGAATCTATATATTTAAACTACAACATTCTGTTTACTATATCAGTACGGATTTTCGTATGATGATGATTCCTTTCGTATTATAAAGTGGGTTTGATTTAAGATGTATACTAAAAACACGATTAATGAAATGTAATGATATTGTTCTGGTATATAGCCAGATATACCAGAACAATAAAAGAACTTATTTCGAAAAAAATCGACGTCGCATTTTAAACACTGGCCTACAATATTTCTGAATAGCTGTCATATAAGCCACGGTTCATTTAAATCGATCCACGTAGTCAGGAGATACAATTGTAAACATTTCAATCGTTGACAACCTGTTGGCCTAGAAATAGTTACAATAAATAAGCCAGATTGGTCCATATATTTATACAGACCTAATTTAAGGTACAAGTGTGGATACTTTAATCAGATGTGCCTTAAATTTATTTTTAAAGCGCTCTTCTTGTGTTAGGTTAAGGTTATTTCTTGTATTACTCGCAGTTTTTCAACCGCTTTATAAAATAATGGAAACAATTTTATATTTTGTTTATATTGTAGGGAAGATAAATTATTACTCTTAACAAGAGACAGATGGGCGATCAGACCGGCGATTTATATTTTTTTATACCCTACACTTCACTGTGGTTCAGAGTATTATAACGTTGTACATTTGTGTGTAACACCCAAAAGGAGATGAGATTGACCCATCGTTTATTATACCGATCGACTAAGAATTACTTTCTGAGTCGAGTTAGCCCCCCATTCTATCAATGTATCCATGTAATTAAAGAAAAGGTCGAAATTATTGTCTGGTCGCGTTATGTATTGGTTGGTCCAAAGACAATCACCGGTGAAAGTGATGAAAATCGGTTCAGATTTAGATATGGCTTCCACATAAATGTCCTTCCGATGTGGTATCAAAGCGCTATAAAAATTGCCTTAAACGTTATAGAAACTGTCTTTTATATCCGACACTTACATAAACACCGCCAAATTTTAAGAAAATCCGTTCAGATTGAGATATAGACCTCATATATGTGTATGTTTCTCCCTATTTACCATTAAAGTGCTATAAAGGTTATCTTTTACAATGCCAAATTATAAGAAAACAAGTAAGAATGGTTCAGTCGGGTAAACCGACTAAGGTATACCCTCACTTTGTGAGTAGTGTTTTATTAACTATTACACGATTATTCTGTCAATTTGTGTGTGATGTACCAGAAGGGGTTTAACAAATCCACCTATTTTTCGCTGAACAGTAGATACTTTAAAGACATTGTACTGTGCCGAATTATAAGCGTTTATGTGCACTGGTATATTAACGTTATTAGATAGTAAATTGTGGTATGATTTTGCTATGATTTTTGCCCATTTTTCACTGGACTGTAAGCACTATAAAAGCATTACACTGTACAAAATTTCAAGTATTTTTAAACACTGGTATTAATGTTTTAAGTTATTAACTAATGATGCAAAATGGTGCATTTGTGTAGGAGGTACCAAATGGGTGTGGCAACTTCGCCCATTTCTCGAGTTTATAGCGACTAATAAACTAATACTATGTGTGGAATTTCAGAAGATTCGAATAAGTAGTATAGCAGTTATTAAAGAAACAATATTTCTCAACATTTTAACCCTTTTTGAGGGAGGTACCAGAAGGAGTGGACCAATATGGACCATCTTCGAACTTAGCCGGAGATAGAAAAAATATTACCACATGTTGACAAAAATTCTCTCACAAAAATTCTATAAAAAAATTATTTTCTTTGGGATTAACCCTGCTAAAGCATATAAAGCGAGTTGGACGCTATTAACAAGTGATTTTGTTATAATTCTGTGTTAAAGTTTATTGCTAAAGTGTAACTTTTTGCAAGAAAAATAATCAAGTTAAAAATCATAGTGCTTGCTGTGTTGGTTGTTCATAAACAAACAAAGGAAATTTACAAAAACAAATATTCGTGCATGTCTCTCACTCCCTCCGTTGAGAGGCGGTTAAAGGCCGGGTTAGGCATACGTAACCGTAATTTATCTTTACCGTTGCCGTAACGTTGCCCGTTTGAGCGATTAGCCAACGTTGAGAAAACGAGTCATATGTTCTGACAACAACAACACATAAGTAAACAAAAAAGCCGCGATTTCTTTTTGTTTAGATTTATTAAAAATGAAGTTGAAAATAATGTTTATAAATTTGTGGTTTTAAATCTATGCAGAATTTACAATAAAAGTAATCAAGAAAATATCGTCGGATAAGAAGATGGGATGGACGTCCTATAAACAATGACTGGGCTAAAGCCGGACACTAGAATGCCTATGGCAGTTTTTAATTTGTTATTAATAATAATAAAATATGAGTTAACTACGCCAAAGCAACGGATTAGACCGGCAGAGTCTAGCAATAACACCACTGTATGTCAAATATTGCTTTATCCTTTGATTCCAAGATGGGAAATATTAACATTCTATTCTTTAAAATTGTAGATATTTGGGTCACGGTTGTTCCATACAATCGATTGCATGGAGTCACAAGCTGGGGAAAACAACAATTCGAAATATTATTTTAGAATGCAGTGAAGTTTTGTGGCGCTTGCTTTCGCCGATTTATTTAAGTGAACAAACTACACAGCAGTACAAACACATTGCCAATGATTTTCAACGAATGTGGGATATGCCCAATTGTGTGGGAATCTGTGATGCTAACTATACATTCATATTAGTTAATGCTGGAAGTTATGGCAGCCAATACGATGGGGGTATGTCCATTAAACTTACATTTATTTATAATCTATTTTAATACAAACAGTTTCCATTTCTTAATTTAAATTAAATACAGCTATATTCCAGTACTCTCCGTTTGGCCAATCAGTTATTTTAGGTACAGTACCTGTACCTCCTAGTAAACCATTATCATCAGCATCCTCTGAAGCCTTTCCTCATTTTTTTATTGGCGATGCAGCGTTTCCCCTGAGGAATATCCTTGGTCTAAGTCAACAACTATAGACGAGCTCAGAGACAACACCCAACGCGAAATTGTTAACGTTCCGGTCGAAATGTCGCTGTGGTGGTCATATGACCGAAATTGAATTTCATTCTTAAAATGTAACATTTGCACTACACCTGGAATAAATTTGAACTCATTATCTTAAATATTCTGTGTTTTATTAATACTTTTACTTATTTCTATTTCCATTGAAGAGGGACTCAGCCAAATCCAATCCAATCTCTATCTATAAATAAGTCCACGTTTGTAGAGACGCTTATATTGCTGTCAAATTAACCCACAATGAAGAAGATTGGTCGTCAAAAGAACCTGAAGTAGATTATAAATTTAATTTTTAATGGAGTCAGCCGCGATCTTCATAAAACTCACCTGCAACGCCCAGCTCCTTGCCAATTTGCTTCCAAGCTTCTCGCTTTTTTTCAGATATCCTATATGCTGGATTATATTTATTGTATAAATACTCGTGCGGCTGCACCAATGAAATCAAATATTCGTCTTTCATGTTTATTTGCACTTTTAAACAACAAATAATTAATAAACTATTTTCTTTACTTTTCTCGGTGAACATACAATTGTAAACGGAACGTCCATTTCTGATTTCAACAGATTCAGCCGTCCGTTTACGTTTCGTTTCCGTTGGCTAATCGTTTACACTGATTTCCATATGACAGATTGAATCAGCTGATTCGTTACGCTACGGGGGCGTTACGGTTAAGTTTGCCTAACTGGGCCTTAAGTCTTAATGGCAGAAATGCGTACATTTCTGTGAGAAATACAGAAAGTAACGCAACAACAACGCCTAGAAGAGATGACAGCCTCTTTTTGACCGCCAAAACTCCAAACAATGCGCGATCTTTCTCACCGCAGTTGTCAAGTAGTGAAATCAATCAAACAGAAATGCTAACAAATACAATGCAAAATAACGTAGTGCCTAAAAGTATGCTTTCAAGTTCAGTAACTAATCCGAATGGAAATAGTGTTGCCACAGCAACAGGAACAATCCCCAAAGGTACAAATCCAAACAGTACAACGGGCAAAGATGAGAAAATACAAACGGGTATAGATAGATATATTTTAGTGACAAAACGAAAGGCAAGTGCAAGGTCTCTTCATAAGGAACCAGATCCCAATGTTTCCAAAGGAATGAATGCGGGAAGTTCGAACCGATTTGACCTCCTCAGCTCTGAGGATAGTAATGAAGAAACAAATGAAACTATAAGAGAACCCAAACCACCTCCGCTTTTCTTGCGGGAACAAACAACTAACGCGTTGGTAAATAAGTTGTCCCAGCTACTAGGCAAAGAAAACTTCTATGTTGCTTCACTTCGTAGAGGCAATGTATACGAAACAAAAATTCAGACATACACCGAAGTGTCTTATAGAAAGGTGGTTGGGTTGCTCGATCTCGAGAAAAAGAATTACTACACTTACCAGCTTAAGAGTTCAAAAGGTCTTGTGGTAGTAATTAAGGGTATTGATAGTACAGTTTCAACAGCTGAAATAATCGATGAACTTGCTAAAGAGGGTACGAAGTTAAATCCATAAGAAACATTATAAATAAAAAGAAAATTCCTCAGCCCATGTTTAAGGTTGAACTAACATTTGATTCTTCAAGAATAAAGAAAAAAGGCGCACCTCATCCTATTTACGACCTAAGATATTTGTGCAACCGTAGAATTCGAGTCGAGGAACCTTTAAAACGAGCCGATCCTCCCCAATGTACAAATTGTCAAGAATTTGGACACACCAAGGGATACTGTAAATTATCGGCCGTTTGTGTCAGATGTGGCGATGTGCACAAGTCCGTTGACTGTCCCCATCCTAGAACAGATACCGGCGTAAAAAAATGTAGTAACTGCGGTGAGAACCATACAGCAAACTACAGGGGTTGCCCTGTCTATAAGCACATGAAAAAATCAAACAATGTTAATAAAACTCCAACATATGCAAGCTATATTCCATCGCCTTTCCCAGGCTTAAGAACTGTATCTCCTACGGAAAATGCTAGTTCTAGCGACTCAAACGTAAACCGAATTCCAAAGAATACAATTCATCCAAATATGTCATACGCCAGTATGACAAGAAATGGTAATTCGTTACCCCCTCAATTTCCCCTCGACAACTCAATAGAAAAATTAATAGAAACTATGAATTCATTCATGTTGAATATGCAAAGCATGATGCAAGAAATGATGAGAAATCAAAGTATCCTATGAGAATTTGTTATTGGAATGCAAACGGCCTGAGCCAACACAGAAATGAGGTAGAACGCCTGACCTTATTGATTTCGCTATAATAAAAAATATAAGGCGTGAACAATTATCTCTATGTCCGTCACTTGATCTATCATCGGATCATTCGCCTACCATTTTGACACTGCTTTACAACAATCATGACAATGGGCGTGACAGTTTGCCCAATAAGTATACCAACTGGCTAAAATATAAAAAATACGTTAGCTCACACCTATCCGATGGTGTATCGTTACGTACAACGGAAGAAATTGAAGCCGCGGTAAACTTGTTCACAGACGTTGTAAACAGTGCTGTTAAAGTGGCTACTCGAAAAATCGCATTCAAAAGAGATAACTCCAATAACCCAATAGGCATCCAAGCGTTAATCAATGAAAAAAGCAGCGTAAGAAGAGAGTGGCAACAATATCGCTCCCCAGCACTGAGAAAAAAACTAAAAAATTGCAAGAAGCGATTGAAATCAGCCGAGGAAAGTGATCTAAAAATATATTTGCAATCTCTGGATCCAACCCAGAAAACAGATTATAGTCTCTGGAAGGCCACAAAAAATATGCGAGGACCTGTTGCGCATGAATCCCCAATTCGCCTTGAAAATGGGAACTGGGCAAAAAGCACAGAAGAGAAAGTAAATGTATTCGCAAACTACCTCGAGTCCGTTTTTACACCCAACAGTGATACATCTGATCTATCCGCCCGTGATAGATATAATGCCTCGCCCACACTATCCACCCGTGATAAACGACACAATTCCTCGCCCAATATATCCGCCCGTGATATATGATACAATTTTTCACACAATCTATCCGCGCGGGATAAATGACTCAATTCCTCTCCCAATCTATCAGCCCGTGATAGATGACATAACTTCTCTCCCAATCTATCCGCCCGTGATAGACGATATAACTCCACGCCCAATCTATCCGCCCGTGATAGATGATTTAATTCGTCGCGCAATCTATCAGCCCATGATAGATGATATAATTCCTGGCCCAATCAAGCTTAGAATAAAGGATGATGAAAAATCTGTCAAAGAACTAAAATTAAAGAAATCGTCTGGAGGAGGTGGTATAAAGAACTTCCCTTTTCAGCCTTGAAAATTGTGTTATCTTTATTCAATGCAATTCTCCGTGTAGGTTACTTCCCCCTATCTTGGAAGAGATCTGAAATCGTGATGATACCGAAGCCAGGCAAAGATTCAACTCAAGTCAAATCCTATCACCCTATAAGCTTACTGTCGATACTTTCAAAAATGTTTGAGTCCATTCTCATGAAGAAAATCACACCTCATATAATTTCTCACAATATTATACCTGACCATCAATTTGGTTTTAGAAAAAGTCATAATACTATAGAACAGGTACACCGTATCGTAACCTGCATCAAAAGAGCTTTTGAGAATAAAGAATACTGTTCGGCGTTATTCATAGATATTTCCCAAGCATTTGACAAAGTCTGGCACGAAGGACTTTTGTACAAAATATGCGACCTTCTGCCAATCAACACGCATAAACTGTTCAGGAGTTATTTGACTAACCGGTCTTTTCAAGTTAAATCAAATGGCATTTTTTCTAGCCCTAAGAAAATAAATGGCGGTGTCCCACAGGGGAGCATTCTTGGCCCTATACTGTAGGTTATTTTTACGGCAGATATGCCCATAACCAACTTTACGCTCACGTTTCTTCGTTTAATTACAGGTGCACCATGGTATACAGGGTTGTCCATATTCGACGGACCCATCTGGCAACGCCATAAGTTTTGACAGAGATGTCAGATCGCTTAATGACATACCGCGTTTGAAGCGTCAGTCCAAGCAGATTTTTACCATGGAACAATACACGCCACGCGACCGCTCTGAAATAGTTGAAATTTACATTCAACAGAAGAAGTCAAGTCAACGTGCTTTTAAAATATTAAAAAATGTGAGAAGTGCGCCTTCTAAGAACACCATTAAGCGTTTATACGAAAAATTGTCGACTGGTGAGGCTCTTTCTAATCCGAAGAGGCCAAATAAAAGTCGACCAAGGCGATCGGCCGAGAATATCGCTGCCGTACGAGCCAGTATTGAGAGGTCCCCAAGAACATCCCAAAAACGCCGTTCTCAGCAGTTGGGCATGGCTCGGTCCACTTTACAACGGATTATTCGCGTTGATTTGCATTTGTTCCCGTACAAAATTCAATTGACGCAAAGATTGTTGCCTGCGGACAAGCCTCGTCGATTGGAATGGGCCCAACGAGTCCGTGGGTCCGTCGAATATGGGCAACCCTGTATAAGAAACGCTAACATCCATAAGGATCTCAACATGCCAACAGTAAAAGAGGATATTGAAAAATATTGCCGGTGTTACGTGGGTAAACTACTCAATCATCCAAACATCCTGGCTCGAGAACTACTAAATTTTGAAGGTCATGACCGCCTTAGAAGAAGAGATACGCTGGACATGATATAAATTAAAAGAAATCAAAATCAAAAACAAAAAAATGAAATGAAATTATGAATTCCTAAATTTGAAATGTTAACCTTTTTGTTTAAATAAAAAATCGTGTAAAGTCTCAATGGTTTATTCGCAATGGCAATAACCCAGAGAATAGTATTTTAGGTTAAGATTTGTCTACTTATTGTTATTTTCATTGTATAATAATGAAAGATTCAATAAAAAAATGTAATGAATTGGAAAAAAACATTCCAAATTTGAAGTCAATCGGTTACTCCTTTCGAAAGATATCGTGCGCTCCAGCCAGCAGACAGACGGACGGACATTGCTCACTCGACTTGAAATGACCCAAAACGGATTTCCGCCGAATATACATGGGGTCTTAGGTCACGCCTTCGATGTGTTACACTTTTTTCCGTAGCAAATGATATATACCCTCGTCACACTAAAGTGAGGGTAAAATCCGTTCAGATTATATGTATATGTTCCTCCATATTTTCCATTAAAGTGCTAAAAAGGTTATATTTTCAGATCTTGTTTATGAACAACATCTTCAACTCCTAACTACTCCAAATTATTATCGCAATGCCCATTGCTAGGGAGGTGTAAGGTATTATATCCGTAGTCGACCCCACCCGACTTTCTGCCTTTCCTAACTGGTTTATAAAACCGTAAAAAATTGTTTCTACATGTCACACCGAAACCACATTTTTATGTTCGTTTGTAAAAATTTAGCAGCCGTATGAACGGGTTTTGATTTCGTTTGTAAAATTATTACACTCCGCACTCAGCCCAGTCCACGGTGTGGAGTGTTGCACCGTCAAAAAGCAGACTTCAGAACCAAACCTAAATGAGAGCATACATTCTTAATGCACTCCCAAATGGTTGCGCCGTAATGTAGGTTTGGATTTTACTCACCGCACTATTTTCGTTCGATTGAGATAAGGATCACACAATAACATGGTCGCAATAACGGTCATTTAAGATTACTTATTATTTCAATTATTGAGGCTGACATTTTCGAATGTTCGAGTAAATGGTCTTATACCCTATACCACACTGTGACCCATCGTTTAATATACTTTCTGAGTCGATTTAGCTATGTTCGTCTCATGTTCGTATTTTTGTAATCATAGTACAGGTCGCAATTACTGTCTGATATAGCACGTATATGTATATTGTTTGGTCTAAGGACGAACCCTGTTGAACGTGAAAATCAGTTCAGATTTAGGCATAGCCCCCCATATATACGTATGTTCCTTCCGATATGGTATCAAAGCGCTATAAAAGTAGCATTTTACTTCCGATAATTAGGAAATTTGGAAGAGATAGGTTTAATTTGTGAATGAACACAGCCAGATTTGGAGAAAATCGTTCCAGATTTACATCCTCCTCCCAATTCGGCATTCAATCTTTATTCGAGCTGTGCTTTTTCCAAGTGTGAACACTGAAAAACTTGATGGAAATCTGTTTAGGTATGTGTAGTCCAATATATTTGATCCTTCCGATTTGACGTCTAAGCGCAATATAATTTTTTATTTAGGTGAGAGTAGTTTCTTGAACACTGGAAGAATACAGCGCCCTTAAAGGTTATCGTTTCAGATCTTGCTTTATGATCAACATCGTCAATTCCTCAATTATTCAAAATTATTATCACAGTGCTCATTTGTGTATCTCTAGGGAGGTGAAGGTTATATGTATAGTAGACCCCGCTCGACTTTCTGTCTTTTCTCACTGGTTTATAAAACGGTAATGTAAATGATTGGACGTAGTAAATGAATGGTTTGTATTTTTTTGAGGGCAACTTTAGTCGCCCGTTTTTATTACTTGATGATATCTTGACAATTGACAATTGATTTTTGGGAAGCGAAATGCCTCCCTTTTATACCATATTCAAATGGATTTACTTAACGCTGATTAACGTATTAATATATATATATGTATGTACATACTATTCTTATGGATTTACTTAATGTTAATTTACATATTAATATATTTACTTATATATGTATGTATGTACTATTCCTATTCAAAATATGCATTTATGTTGGCGTCGTCAAATTCCAACGTCAATGAACAACCTTCACATGGGACAGTGACTGTCTGCATGTCGAGGTAATTTGATATCCTCTTTTAGTTAACTGTGTGTCGGTATCAGTGACATTAGATTTGCGCTACACCTCCGCCTTTCAGAAGAATGGTCATATAATGTTGAATTTATGATCATTCTTTACATATTCCAAGTAAGATAAATCTAATCTCCTTAAATCAAGAATTTTATTATTACTGTTATTATTTATATTGGATCCAATTGTAATATTGTTTTTCATGTTCATTGATTATAAAACTTAATCCGATTCTTATGTACTATTTGTTCTTTATTTGTTGATACATCTATTATATTAACATTATCTCTTAAAAGTAGTTTTTTAATTTTAAAAGGGCCAATGTATTTTTGGTCTAATTTATGCCCTGATTCATTTTTCAATAATACTAAATCTCCTACATTAAAATTGAAACTTATGCTATTCTTATCATAAATTTGTTTTTGCCTTAATTTATTCTTATCCAATAATTGTTGTGCTCTTTTATGAGCGACCTCCATTCTAAATTTTGCCTCTTTGGCATAATTGTCAACATTATATAGTGGTGTTATATGATCAACTTCATTAAATTCATGAAAACCGTTAGGGAGTTTCGCATACACTAATTCGTACGGGCAATAATTATGTACCGTTGAGGGCGTTGTATTGAAACAATACGTAAAATACTTTAACCACTCATCCCAGTCGCTCCTATCCACAGATATGTAAGATCGTACGTACTCATTGAAAGTTCGGTGGCTCCTTTCAATGGTACCAAGTGTCTGGTGATGGTATGCCGTTGATGTTAGTTTTCGAATTTTGAGTATATCACATAGTTCAGTAATTATGGCATTTTTGTACTCCGTTCCCATGTCCGAAATGAACGTCTTCATTGGACCATAGGTTAGGATGAAGTTTTCGAAAATTGCCCTAGCGACTGTTTTAGCGCTTTTGTCGGGTATTGGTATGGTGACTAAATACTTAGTCAGGTCACATATTATGGTAATGGCGTATTCGTTTCCGTAGATAGATCTTGGAAATGGGCCAATGGTATCTACAAAAACCGTATCAAAAGCTCCTACTGGTGTTGGAGTTATTATCAATGGACTTTTCAAATGTTTAGTAATCTTAGCTGTCTGACATTTATGACATGTTTTGACATATCTAGTTATGTCCTTTGTCATATTTTTCCAGAAATAATATCGTCTAATCTTCTGTATTGTCCTAGAGATTCCACAGTGACCACCTTGAATGGGGTCATCATGGTACTTCTTCATAATGTCTTGAATATTCTCAGCATCTTTGCAATCAATGTGGGTCACCTTATTTAGTAGCGCTACTTTAATATTCATCAATTCTTTATTGCCCATATTTTTAAATTCATCAATTGAGACAAATTCGAAAATCTGCTCACTAGGTGCCACTTGTAAATTATCAATTCCATGTTTACAGGCCACTTCATCGAGCCTTGGGAAAAATTGTCCTAAGTCAAATTTCCCATTTATAAACAAGTCATTGATTTGTATATATGCAATTATAGATTTTCCTCGTTTTATGTAACATTTACCGGGGAAAATCTTTAATTTATAATATTTCCTGACGTCAGTGTTATTCAAAGGAACATATATACTGGGCCTTTCCATATTATTTGATTCATGCTGGCTATTCAAGGTATTATTTCCATTTGTACCCTTATCCTGTCGCGTCATCGACCTCGTCGTGACTTTAAGTACGCAGGTTATCTCCCTGTTCATGTCCATAAGGTCTTCTATCGTTATACGCGATAGCGCGTCAGCTACATAGTTGTCCTTACCCCTAAGATATTCTACAGTAAAGTTGTATTCTTCTAAATCGAGTCTCATCCTCGTCAATTTAGAACTTGGGTTTCTCATAGAAAATAAATACGAAAGTGGTCTATGGTCACTACGAACAAGGAAATGTTCTCCATATATATATGGTCTGAAATGTGCAATGGGAAATTAAAGGGGCGTAGGATAAGGTAATCGTGATCCTCATTGAATTCCAGTACACAATTGTACTTTTTAATGAAATCCATACCTATGATTCCATCACAAGGTATTGGGAAATCATCAGATACCACATGAAAAGTATGAGGAATTAAGAAATTTTTGAATTTCAGGTCGAAAAATGTTGTTCCAATTGATCTTATTTTACCTTGTCCTATTCCGCTTAATGTTGTTATCCTATTTGTGTTAATTTGGTCGTTAGTGAAGTGTATTAATTTTATTAACGAGACGTCCGCTCCTGTATCTACCAGTAATGTTAGTGTTGTATTGGTTTGGTCTATTTTCACATGTATGAAAGAGCTTAAGTTGAGGTTAAGGTTATACACTTTTCCATCTATCTTAGGGGTGTATTCGGATTTTCCGAACTAGTTTCGTCCGTGTGAGTCGTTCTTACATTATTATCATTGTTATTGTTCCAGGCGCCGCGATTGTACGAATTTCGGCCGCGCCCTTGTCGACCTCTACCATTGTTTTCATTGTACCCGCGATTGTTCTGATTCCTGTAGCTTCCACCTCTACCACGGAATCTTTTGTCATTCCTGCGATTGCGGTTATAAATGGGTCTCTGCCCGTAATATAATACAGTATTTTGCTGGCCTGTGGCAGCAGTACAGCTGCTTATGAACTTGCCTACTGCCTCGTTCATATTGTCAAATTTACCTGCTTCCATGATAAGTTTAACCTTCTCAAGGTTGCAATTTGTTGACATTGCCTTTACTGCGACTTGCGTTGAATATTTCGCCGCGAGTTCACAAGGCAGGCCATCCGATATATATGCGCCTTCTAGTGACTTTGTCAGCGACTCAATTTCACTACAATATGCGTTAGCGGATTTGTTATTTTGCCTAACATTTTGAATCTTAGCGGATAATACATCCACTGATTCACCTTTTACTGATTTGTTCAACGTATTTATTATCTGATTTATAGTCGTTTCCTCATTAACGAGGTTTCTCGCATGACCCTTTAATTTTGTCTTTATTAGGCTCACCGCCACTGTTTCGTGGGTGCCTTTGAGAGAATCCAGTAATCTCAGAGAATCTGTGAATGATCGCAAATTCTCGGGTTTCCCGTCAAATTCCGGTACTAACCTTGAAGCGGTGTTTAAAAACTCAATCGGAGTTTGAGACATGATCGGTTCATTTGTAACGAGAAAAGAAGGTAATTTTATCTCTATCTGATGAGTTGTTGGTAACTCAATGTCTATTCCCCGTCTCGCCGCAACGCTTATCAGTCTTCCTCTTACATCGGAGAAGAAACTTTCCGCTGCAGTTTTATGTGCTGTGCTGAATTTTCCGTAATTTACATTCAGCAAGACCCTAATTTCCTCTAGGCTCTGGAAAAGGTTTATTAGATGTTTATTTACCGTCTCATCACTAGTCGGTCTGTCGGTGTTGAGACATTTGTGTGACCTATCAAATTTTTCCCTTATATATCTACAGTGGGTAACTATTTTATCCCAATCCATAAATTGTCCCGTGGTGCTTAGATTTTGTCTAAGTTATCCGCACGACTCGTGTATCTTTTCCTTAGAGATCTCTTATGCAGGAGGTATAGTTTCAGTAATAAGTCTACTGCACTCAATATTGTCGAGGCCAATAGGATATACCATAATGAATCTATTTGTGTAGTGTGATCGACCACTTCCACATTATTAACGACATTCGCAGTCGGGTTACTTATTTTTGAGTTTCTATGACCCATAATTAAAATTATTCTACAAATTATTATTAGTTTCTACGGTTTTTCCTTTTATATTTTCCTTTTCATACAATTAATAAAAAAAATGTATTTATTTCTATTTTCTACCTATATTTTTTCATTGCCGGCGCTTAAAAACGCCTTGTGGCCGTATCTATCTTGTCGGCGCTCAAAAGTGCCAAGACAAGACAAATTTACATATATTATTTTAAAATATTATAATATTTATTCTAAATTTTCTGCTTGCCCGGATGTAATTCTTTTTCAATTGCTTCAACCTCTAACCACATCTCGCCTGATAGGTACCATGGTGGTGGTGGATCCGCGTTTATAATGCTTTTCAGGAAAGCCAATCTCCTCCTTAGCCGCACAGTTTTACCTCCTCTTCGATGTTTTGGTTTTCCTGTAGGCGGTATTGCCGTCAATTTTTGTTCAGTCGCTAGTTGCTGGCGTAGTCGATACTGCTGGATCGTCAACGGCTGTGGTCCGGGTAGATGCGTCTTCTGTTGTCCTGGCATTATCTTTTAGGCAAGACAATTTTTCCTTTTTTTCACAATCCACGGCTTGGATTGGACTGAGGTTTTATCAGTATCTTCAAAAATTTATTCTTTATCAGCTCAGCAGGGAGCTGTTTGTGGTTATGTTCGTAGCTCAACCAGGAGCTAATAACCTGGCAGGATCGCCATGTAAATGATTGGACGTAGTAAATGAATGGTTTGTATTTTTTTGAGGGCAACTTTAGTCGCCCGTTTTTATTACTTGATGATATCTTGACAATTGATTTTTGGGAAGCGAAATGCCTCCCTTTTATACCATATTCAAATGGATTTACTTAACGCTGATTAACGTATTAATATATATATATGTATGTACATACTATTCTTATGGATTTACTTAATGTTAATTTACATATTAATATATTTACTTATATATGTATGTATGTACTATTCCTATTCAAAATATGCATTTATGTTGGCGTCGTCAAATTCCAACGTCAATGAACAACCTTCACATGGGACAGTGACTGTCTGCATGTCGAGGTAATTTGATATCCTCTTTTAGTTAACTGTGTGTCGGTATCAGTGACATTAGATTTGCGCTACAGTAATACTATGTTCACACTAACATGGCGTATACTTCATATACGTTTATTGGTCAGAAAAATTGATCATACGCAATAACGGTCACTTAAGGTTACATGTGATTTATTTCAATTACACTAGCTTACAAAATTTTTGCCGAATGGCTGTGTATAACACTTTCTGTTGTAATATGGTGTCATAAACACGATAAAAATATTAAAAACGTGTGGTAAATTCTACTATTTGGACCCTATTTTTCGAAGAATAAGCTCTAAAAGGCCATTTGAATTAAAGGAAATTATGAGGACTACAAACGTTGCAAATTTCACATAGAAACAAAGATTAGTAACTGTCGTTAAAACAGTTATTAGATGCATATCGAAAAAAAAACACACAAAATAAAAAGAATCGCAATAAAGTTGTTCGTTAAATTTTTTTAAATCTGGCATCCCAACGAAGAAAACAATGTATATTTTTTGTTTTTATACCCCACTAATGTGAACGAGGTTATATATCAGTTGCTTCGGGCCAAAAGTACGACACATTGAAGGAGTGACCAAAGAGACCCCAAGAATATTTGACGGAAATCCGTTTTGTACCATTTCAAGTCATTTGAGTAATGTCCGTCCGTCTGTCTGGCTGCTGCGCACTGGGGATGTCAAAGGGATTGAGTTTCGCAAATCCCGGGATTCAGGATTGAGAAAATTATGAAAAATCCCGGGATCCAGGTATTTTCGGGATTTTGACACTCTTATTATTGCTTAATTTTCGAGAGAATTAGGATCGTTTACATTGTTTTCTAATAAATTGTAATCCATGAAAATGATTGACAAAGTCGGTCGAAATATCGGGAAATAAAAATTTAAAAAATAAAACATTAAATTCACAATTAATTTGTTTTATTTATGACATCAAGGCAACAAAAACAAAAATATCATCAACTAGCTTACCCGGTGCGCTTCGCAGCCCCCATCTGTAAAATTTTTTTTTTCAATATATTTATTTGCGTTCTATTTATACGTACAAAATAATAAGCAAATTTGTTGGTATATAAAATTATGACAGGGTTGCTAAAGTCCATTGATCTTAGCAGTTAGTTATATTACATGGTTAACTTATAAATAAAAATATATTAACAAAAAATGTAGATAATTTATTTTAGAAAGGGAAGATCTAGTACATGGTTTCTTTTTAATCTTCTGATTTCATCACTGTCATCTAAAAGGGATATAGCTAGTGCATTTGTGTGATTACTTAGCCTAGTGAGGTATTTACTGCTAAACTTTACTATTTCATCTCTGATATTTCTTATACCAAGGTCGTTGTGAATACAGCTGTTCTTCACAAACCAACGTGCACTTGTTATTAATCTAAGAGTCTTGGACTGATATCTCTGCAGAATTTCTAAGTTCGAGTTGCTGGCAGTTCCCCAAAGTTCGATCCCGTAGGACCAAACTGGTTTCAAAATAGTTTTATAAAGTACAACTTTATTTTCTAGGCTGAGTTCGGATCTAGGACCAATTAACCAATACATTTTTTTAGTTTTAACATCAACTTCCTTCCTTTTTGATTTGATATGATCTTTCCAAGTAAGACGGCGATCCAATCTAAGTCCAAGATATTTTACGCAATTCGATTTTGGAATCATTGCGCCATTAAGCGTAAGAGGTGGACAGTCTTCTTTCCGAAGGGTAAATGTTACTTGTACGGACTTATCAGGGTTGACTTTTATGTTCCACATATTAAACCATTTTTGAAGGACATTAAGTTGTCTTTGAACTATATGTGATGATTCGACAGGATCTTCACTTCCTGCCAAAATGGCCGTATCATCGGCGTACGTGGCAATTGTAATATCCGTGTTGACGGGTATGTTGGATGTGTATATAGTATACAGCACTGGACCCAAAACGCTTCCTTGTGGCACTCCGGAATTTATACTTCCTATATCGGACTCATTACCATTTACAGAAACATAGAAATTTCTGCTGCTTAAGTATGCTTTCAGTAATAAATAATACGGAGTAGGTAATAGATTTTTAAGTTTAAACAGCAAACCATAATGCCAGACTCGGTCAAAAGCTTGTTTGACGTCCAAAAATACAGATGAACAGTACATCTTCTTTTCCAACGATTCTCTTATAAATTTCACAACTCTATGGCATTGTTCAGGAGTTCCGTGGTTATGCCTAAAGCCAAATTGATGATCTGGAATGATATTTATGTCATCTAGAATAGGAAGAAGTCTTCTTTGAAACAGTCTTTCAAACAATTTTGAAAATATGGGCAGCAAACTTATTGGACGATAAGAGCTCATCAAATGTTCAGGTTTGTTAGGCTTCCTAACCATGATGATTTTAGCATACTTCCATTGAGATGGAAAATGAGACAAACTTATAACTGAATTGAATAATGTGGTAAGAAATACAATTCCTTTTTTAGGCAGAAACTTCACAGCTTTAGCATCGATTTTATCATATCCCGGCGATTTCTTCGTTTTTAGTTTATTAATTTCCGTAGAACTTCTCGAAAAGTAAAAGTGTGTCAATGAAGTCAATTATTTCTTGATATTCGTTGCTGCTACAAAAGTTAAATGGCGTAAAAGTATCTTCTAAAAAGGTCTTATATGCCTGGGCTATTTCAAAGTCAGATTTGCACCATGTTCCGTCCATTTTTTTGATTGGAATTATCCTTTTTTGTGGTCGTTTTAAATACTTTGTGGCTTTAAATAAATTATGTTCGCCGTTTTTTGAAGGACTAAGTTCAAAGAGATATCTTCTCAAACTGTCGTTTTTCATTTGTTTTAACCGTTTAGAGAGATATTGAGCCGCTCGGTTTAAATTTGTTTTATCTGATGTAAGCCTTGTTCTTTGCCACACTTTCCGCAGTTTTCTCTTTTCTTTAATGAGCCTTCTTATATCAATTGATACTCTTATGTTAGAAGTATTTCTATCTGCTTCTGATGGAGTAGCTAAAAATGCAGCTTCATGGATTAACTTGGTAAAATTTTCCACAGCATCATCAATTTCGTCTCCAGTTTTGAGGGATATATGAAGGTTTAAATGTCTATCAATACAATTTTGATAGCATTTTATATTGGTTTTAGGAGAAAATAGAGGTTTTTCGACATTAACTCTGCTGGGTCTAGTTTTGACGCTTAGAATAATTGGTGTGTGATCCGAGCTTAAATCTTCACAGTAAACAAAGAAATCCAAAGTAAACAAAGAAATCTAACAAATCGGGTATTTTACCAACGTCAGTGGGCCAATACGTAAGCCTTCCCGTGGATATTGATTTGTAGTTATTTTTTGTGATACACTCGTAGAGTTGTTTCCCTTTTGGGTTATTTAGCCGAGATCCCCACCAAATATGTTTGGCGTTAAAATCACCTCCAACAATGAATTTATTACCGAGCTGACTGAAAAAATGCTCGTACATTAAACAGTTAATACTAAATCTAGGTGGAAAATAAACAGAGTATATTGTTATGCTGCTACCGTTTTCTATTAATAGCTTAACTCCAGCTGCTTGAAGGAAATTTTCTGAGTTTGTTGATGCAAATTGTAGAATGCAAGTTTCAAAACAACTTTTAATGTTTTCAATATAATTGTTTTTGCTTTTTTGGTCGAAGGCACGAAAAATATTTCACTACTGAAACTCCGCACAATACGTCTTTCTGTTTTCGCAGTTAGACAAGAACTGGGTACTGTAAAATAGCTATACCTCTTTCTTTCAAAATGACATGATTATTACATATGGTGCAAAATGAAGAAGATTTGATTACTTTTATATATCAAATACGAATCCTCGTTTCATTTCTAGAAAGGATTTCGATATTAAATGAGTTTCAGAAACCAAACATATATCTATGTGATAGAGATTTAAAAACACTTCTATTTCATTTAAATGGTTGGAGATGCCATTGGCATTCCATTCTGCAATTATTACATCTAATTGCATATTTTAGAGATTAACATTGACATCATGTTTATTAAAGTGTTTGTCAACTCGATCTGTTTTTCAAGCATTACCTCAATTTTTTTGAGAAGTATATTTACATCACCTTTTAGTGCCTGTGAATATGACATTGTGTTTTGTAAATTGGTGGAATTTACTTGAGAAAAATCATTATTGGCAAAATTAACAGGTACATTATTTCTTGGGATTCGTGTAGTTCTTCTATTAATGAGACTTTGGTAATATTTACAACCTTTATAACTGGATGTGTGGTTCTCGTTGCAGTGGACACATTTAGGGGGGGTGCTAGGTGCTTTATTATATACTGTTGTAGAATGTTCAAGACCGCATTTTACACACCTATAAGGCTTTCTACAGTACGATTTTGTATGTCCAAATTCTTGACACCTGAAGCATTGTACAATATCGTCGTACTTTTTTGGTTCCACAATATTTATTACGGCGTTATCAAATGATCGTATATTGAAGATCTCCGTGTTATTCGGGCTTGGGTCAATGTCAACGTAGAACATTGGAAGGGGGATTTTATTATTACGGCTGATAATATTACGTACACTGCGTACTTGATGACCGAGAGATAACAAATGTGCCTTAATGTCAGAAATATTGGTTGAGTGATGAAGTCCCTTAATCACAACTCTAAACGCACGATCAGGCTTAAGTTGAAATGTATGGTAACTTTTTCCCTCAGACTCAAGGAGTTTAACAACCTTTCTATAACTATCTACAGTTTTAATGCTTAGCTTAACCTGACCATCTCTCAAGGATTTGTAATTGAATTCTGATGTTTGTATACATTTACTTATCTGAATTATCATTTTATCAATATCACCTACATAAGGAACGAATATTGGTGGCGGTTTCGGTTGAACCTCTGCTGCTTTGGCTGCATCTCCTCTGCTGTCATCATTGGCAAGGCTGCTAAATCGATTTGATGTACTGGGTTCGTCATCATGATGAGGGCGCTTTTGTTTAAAAATATTTGGCGATCCACAGTTCTTTCTCTTGCTGGGTACCTGTTGCCAGTCTGCTTCATCACTTCCATCTGCATTGCTGCCTGAATTGCTGTCTGCACTGAGGTTGAATTCTTCTGTTGTAGCGGTGGTCATCATGAGTGTTGTTGTTGTCCAAACGAATGTGCACGGGCAAAGTGCATCAATTGTGCACGCAATTGATGCACTCACTTGAGGTTTTGAGTTTGTTGATGCAAATTGTAGAATGCAAGTTTCAAAACAACTTTTAATGTTTTCAATATAATTGTTTTTGCTTTTTTGGTCGAAGGCACGAAAAATATTTCACTACTGAAACTCCGCACAATACGTCTTTCTGTTTTCGCAGTTAGACAAGAACTGGGTACTGTAAAATAGCTATACCTCTTTCTTTCAAAATGACATGATTATTACATATGGTGCAAAATGAAGAAGATTTGATTACTTTTATATATCAAATACGAATCCTCGTTTCATTTCTAGTTTATGTTCCAAGAGTTACCCTGACATCATTTTACAATATTTATCCCTTTTCCCACAGTACCTCTGGACGAAAAACTATTTTTTTTTGGTTCATACGTTAGCAACTTTCCCCTTGTTTATGTTCCAATGCCTACATTCACACCCTGGTACAATATAAAACCATGTTTGTCCCACTGTGTCTATGAAGGAACGAATTTAAAAATCTAAAGTAAATCGCTCCATTGTACCACATTTAACCTTTAGTGTGTCATAATTAACCACTTTGCACGATTGTACAATATTTTAAAATGATAATTGATATTTCAAGATCCAAATTCGCAAGCTTAGGCCGTATTTTAACATTTTTGTCCCCTATTTGTGCCATTTATTTAACTTTTTCCCCACGGTTTAAGTACAAGAACCTATTTGGAAAAAACAATTTCTTAGCTTTGGTTTATGCTGTAAGAGCTACCTTTGCACTCAGGGACCACATTCAACACCTTTTGCACCACTGTTCCATATTAAACACTTTTTGCCCCACTGTACCATACTTAACCCATTTTGTTCCACGTTACCATATTTTACTATTTGTGCCCACTGTACCATTCTAACACATATTTTTCCCCACTGTTCCATAGTTAAAGCTTTTTCCCCCACTGTACCATATTTAACCCATTTTGTACCACGTTACCATATTCAACTAATTGTGCCCCACTGTACTATAGTTAACCCTTTTTGCCCCACTGTATCATAGTAAATACATTTTTGCCCCACTGTTCCATAGTTAACGCTTTTTGCCCCACTGTACCATATTTAACCCATTTTGTTACACGTTACAATAGTTTACTTTTTGTGCCCACTGTAATAATTTTTGTCATACTGTACCATATTTAACCATTTGTGTCTCACTGTACCATAGATAACACATTTTTGACCACTGTTCAATTGTTAAAGCTTTTTGCCCCACTGTGTCATATTAAACGCTTTGTCTCACTGTACCATATTCAACAGTTTTTGCCACACTGTACCAATTTAACCCCCTGTGCTCCACTGTACAATATTTAACACAGTTATGCCCCAATGTACTGAATACATAGTTACCCATTTTTGTCACACTGTACCATATTTAACCCTTTTTGCCCCACTGTACCATAGTAAATAAATTTTTGCACCACTGTTCAATATTTAACGCTTTTTGCCCCACTGTACTATTGTTAGCCCATTTGTCCCACTTTGCCATATACATATAACTATTTTTACCCCACTGTACCATAGTTAACCCTTTTTGCACAACTGTGCCCCATTCAACTCTTTATCTCACTGTACAAAATGTTTACCCACTGTACCATATTTAACAAATTTTTGTCTCACTGTACCGTACTCGTATTTAAAATGTGTCTCCACGCTAGCGTACTTAAACCTTTTTCCCCGACTGTAACATATTTAATCATATTTTCTCCACTCCACTATTTAACCGTTTTTGACCACAGTGCTCCTAAAACCATATAAACTCTTCATGTCTCAGTTTTAAGTTCCAATTTTGGCAGATTGTTCCCTTTTTTCCCCATGCTCCATAATTAACCCGTCTTGTCCCACTGTGCCTCTTAAAGTTAGAATTACCAAAAATCTCCTCCAATCTCTAGTTTATCTTCCAAAAGTTACCCTGGAACCATTGATCCATGTTTGACATTTTTAAGCCACTGTACTATATTTTACACTTTTTGCCCCACTGTGCCCCGAAAACTACGAATACAAAAAAAAACTTAATACCCCGATCAGTTGTCATAAAGACACCCCTAGCTTCAATTTTCACCATTTGGCGGTGGTACCATATTTATACCTTTCCGTCCCACTGTGCCTCTAAATTTTTTAAAAAATCACTCCTTGTTCCTGTTTACGTCCCAAGAGCTACTCTCACACCAAATTTCACGATTCTAGGTCTTGCCATTTGGATTTGGCTGTTGTACCACATTTTTCCCTTTTTACCCCACTGTGTACGTAAATGTTCGAATTTCGAAAAATCCTGTCAATTTCAGAGTCTACCTCATAAGAGCTACCCTCACACCAAATTTCACGATTCTAGCTCTTGCCATTTGAATTTGGCTGTTGTACTACGTTTATCCCATTTATCCCTTTTTACCCCACTGTGTGCGTAAATGTTCGAATTACGAAAAATCCTGCCAATTTCATAGTCAACCTCATAAGGGCTACCATCACACAATATTTCACGATTCTAGCTCTTGCCATTTGGATTTGGCTGATGTACCACATTTATCACTTTTTACCCCACTGTGTGCGTAAATGTTCGAATTTCGAAAAATCCTGCCAATTTCTGTGTCAACCTCCTAAGGGCTACCCTCATACCAAATTTGAAGATTCTAGCTCATTCGTCTAGCTTTTTATACCCTCCACCATAGGATGGGGGTATATTCATTTTGTCGCTCCGTTTGTAACACCACTAAATATTGATCTGAGACCCTATAAAATATATATATTCTTAATCGTCGTAAAAATCTAAGGCGATTTAGCCATGTCCGTCTGTCCGTCCGCCCGTCTGTTGTAATCACGCTACAATCTATAATACTTGAGCTAGGTAGCTGAAATTTGGTATAGATACTTCTTATAGCTGCAGGTAACTTGGAATTGAAAATGGGCAATATCGGTCCATATTTAGATATAGCTCCCATATATAGCATCTAAATTGTTGTTATTCCTCATCTACTATATTTTTTGTGTTTTTCAGTGTTACCCTCCATCATAGGATGGGGGGTATATTCATTTTGTCACTCCGTTTGTAACACCTCTAAATATTGATCTGAGACCCCATAAAGTATATATATTCTTAATCGTCGTAAAATTCTAAGACGATTTAGCCATGTCCGTCCGTCTGTTGTAATCACGCTACAATCTACAGGGTGGGCCTAAAGAAACCAAGGGGTGTAAAAGTTTAATAACTTTATCGTTTATTATTTTTTTTTATTTTTTCTTTCAGATTATATAGACAACACTTGGAGAATTTGTAATGGAGAGGTTCACAATTGAACAGAGAACCAGAACAATAGAATTTTATTATTTAAACCAGAGATCAATTATTTTAACGCAAAGATCATATCGTCGACATTTTAACGTCAGAATTTCGCCCTCTGAAGCAATGATTCGTTGCTTAGTTGAACGTCATCACCAACATGGCAGCGTAAGAGATTTGCCTCGAACCGATAGACCACGTGTAAGTGGCACTGCGGAAAATATTGAACGAGTACAGCAAAGTGTTAACGAAGCACCAGAAACATCTGTCAGAAGGCGTTCTGCTCAGCTAGAAATGACTCGTACGTCACTACGGCGCATTTTAAAAAAAGATTTACAGTTATACCCATATAAGGTCCAATTGGTACAAGAATTAAAACCCCCAGATCATCGGCAACGTCTAAATTTTGCAGTTAAATTTCAAGAGTTGGCCAGAAATGAAATCAACTTTATTAAAAATTTGATTATGAGCGATGAAGCTAATTTTCATTTGAATGGCTGTTAATAAGCAGAACAGTAGGTTCTGGGGTTCTCAAAATCCAATAGCCATTCATCAACGCCTATTGCACCCCATCAGGTGTACAGTATGGTGTGGGATCACATCTGAAAATGTCATTGGGCCTTACTTCTTCGAGAATGAAGATGGAAGTGCTGTAACCGTAATTGGAGAGCGGTATCGGTTTATGATAGAAATTTTTTTACGTCCAGCAGGACGGAGCCACTGCCCGAGACACAATGGCACTTTTAAGTCAAATTTTTGGAGAGCGAATAATTTCCAGAAATTCGGAAATTATTTGGCCAGCGCGATCGCCAGATTTGACAGCACCCGACTCTTTTCTTTGTGGTTATTTGAAGGAGCGAGTGTATGTGAACAAGCCAGAGACAATCCTTGAACTCAAGGCAAACATTGTTGCAGAAATTCGAACGCTACAGCCACAAGTTTTGAAAGGTGTTATGGAAAATGCTCTAAAAAGAGCCCATCAGTGCGAAGCTGAAAACGGTGGTCATTTAAGAGACATAATTTTTCATACTTAGTGTAAAAAAAATGCCTTTTGTATATTATATAATCTGGAAGTAAAAATAAAAAAAAATTAATAAACGAAAAAGTTATTAAACTTGAACACCCCTTGGTTTCTTTAGGCCCACCCTGTATAATACTTGAGCTAGGTGGCTGAAATTTGGTATAGATACTTCTTATAGCTGCAGGTAACTTGGGATTGAAAATGGGCGATATCGGTCAATATTTAGATATAGCTCCCATATATAGCATCTAACTTGTTGTTATTCCTACTGTTCTCATCTACTATATTTTTCCTGCTGCTCTCTGTTGTGTTTTTCGGTGTTATTTTCTTTAGGTTTGAGTTATTTTGTGAGGTCACATGCTATCCATAAGATTTGGCATGGCCGAACTTAACGCTTTTACTTGTTTACTATGGATGTTAATAATACCTCAGCTGAGGATTCGTTATACTTAATATAAATCTTTAAACTCAATATTGGGTCAGAATATTTAATATCGACCTATGTAGTTTATTTTTGGCAAAAAAGCAGTTTCAAATATGTAAAATAAGATCTCGCTATAATTTTTTTTTAATTTTTTTTGAAAAAATTTTGTGGTCATTTTCGTATTTGAAAAAAATTAGTTTTTGTGTTTTACGAAATTTGTAATTGCACTCGAAATATAACTTCAAGTGGTCATAACTTTTTTACTATTGGCTATATCGAACCACTTTCGTCATTAAGGACATTTTATTGCCCATCCAGACATCTTGATACTGATGAAATCGGTGCATATTGTACTCCGATATTTACAAAATACTAGCACACGGTAAGGGAAAAAATTAAAAATTCAATTTATAATTGCAGATATCTCGTTAACTATGCGAGATAATTCTTAGTTGTAACAGTTTGTTTGTAGACCCCAGTTAGTAGAACACACACAAAAAGAAATTTTATAAATCGGAAGAGAAACATGCGCTTGAACATTTTCTTCACCCGATGTGGCCAAATTTGAGGCCCTCTAGCCCCGCCCCTGTCTGACATAGGGGGCCCAAATTTGTTTGGTAGCAATCGGTTGTTTGGTTAAAAAACGGTGGAATTGCTTCCCCTTTTGGAATTCGTAAAACTGTGCAGTGTTTTGCAAAAACAGACGAAAATTGTAAGACTAGTCTTGGCATTTCGTCCATAACTTTTACAAATATTGATTCTTCACTGTTCTGGATTTGTGAGAGTGCGACGAATTTTCTGTGACAATTTGAAAAAAATCGAGAAAAAGTTGCTCCCCCAATTTTTTTTACAAATGTTTTTTCAAAAAAAAAACATTTTTAAACATTTTTTTCGGTTCAGCCGTCCGAGAGCAAATACAAATTTCGTAAAACACAAAAACTTTTTTTTAATTTTTTCAAAAACTAAAATGCCCACAAAATTTTTTCAAAAAAAAATTAAAAAAATATATACCGATATCTTATTTTACCTATTTATAACTGCTTATAAACATTTTAGCCAAAAACAAACTACATAGGTCGATATTAAATATTCTAACCCTATTACCTTTAAAAAGGCAAATTGAAGTTAATAGTTTGTTTAATAAGGCGTTTGTTTAATAAGGCGCATATAGTGGGTGATTTTTTGGCGACTTTCATTTTGGCAACACTGTTTTTGGCAGCTCAGATGTTTTCGTGTTTTCATCTTTAAACATTGTTTTTAACCTTTAAACATTGAATTATATAGCTCGTTCTATCGCCTCAAATAAAGATTTCATACATTTCTCTAAATTTTATGTGTTTTTTAAATCAAATCCGAAAGCTCTTAAAAATCACTCTATATAAATTATTACAGAATCCAGATTTTAAATTTGGATTCTTATATAAAGGGTGGTCCATACGAAACGTAGGATGTTAATTGTAAATAAAACAAAAAAATTCAGAGAATTATCTCAATTTTTTTTATTATAAAAAAAGATTTATGACAATTATGTGTAAACAAAATTTTATTATTATTCCCTGCATTTCAAAATAATGACATCTCATTACTCGCTGCATTACGTTCGGCTTATTAATGACTTACCAATAATAACAGAAAAAAGTGATTTTTTGTTATCAAAATAATTTTGTCAATTTTTTATATAATGCAATGGGTACAAGATACAAGGTACAAGCTTTATTTATTTTTCAACATTTGTTCAAATAATACGTGTAGATTTGAATAAAAATACCATAAATATTTACGTATATCGTATGATGTTAGACCATTGAAAAGTTTTTCACATGGGGATTTGGGTTCCGAAATTCGAAACATGTGCGAAAATATGCAAAAAATAATTTTGAATGGCTATTTCTACCATATCTACTACTTATTTTATAACTTACTAGCTTACCCGGCGCGCTTCGCAGTCCCATCTTTTACCTATTTTCTGTTTAGGGTACTGTAAAATAGCTATACCTCTTTCATTCAAAATGCGAACCCTAGTTTCATTTCTAGTTTATGTTCCAAGAGTTACCCTGACATCATTTTACAATATTTATCCCTTTTCCCACAGTACTTCTGGACGTTGAAAACTATTTTTTTTTGGTTCATACGTTAGCAACTTTCCCCTTGTTTATGTTCCAATACCTACATTCACACCCTGGTACAATATAAAACCATGTTTGTCCCACTGTGTCTATAAAGGTACGAATTTAAAAATCTAAAGTAAATCGCCCCGTTGTACCACATTTAACCTTTAGTGTGTCATAATTAACCACTTTGCACGATTGTACAATACTTTAAAATGATAATTGATATTTCAAGATCCGTATTTTAACATTAGGCCATATTTTAACATTTTTGTCCCCTATCTGTGCCATTTATTTAACTTTTTCCCCACGTTTTAAGTAGAAGAACCTATTTGGAAAAAACTATTTCTTAGCTTTGGTTTATGCTGTAAGAGCTACCTTTGCACTCAGGGACCACATTCAACAGCTTTTGCACCACTGTTCCATATGAAACACTTTTTTATTACACTGTGCTTCTAAAGTGCGAATTTTTATACATATCTGGGACTATTTTGTTCCCTTTTTTCCCCACTCACCACATTTAACCATTTTACCGTATTTAACTTTTTTGCTTCACCGTACCATATTTAACCCTTTTTGCTCCACTAAACCGTATTTAACACATGTTTTCCCCTCTGTAACATGTTGAATAACTTTTGCTTGCCCCAACTGCATCATATTTTTAACCTTTTTCCACCACAGTGCTACATAATTGCAGTGCATCATAATTTTAACCTTTCTGCACCACAGTGCTACTAAAAGCATACATTAAAAAACATTCTTATTTCATATTTAACTTACCCTCTCTCCCTGCATCCATATTTTTACCCACTGTACTAAATGTACGCTTTGTGACCCACTGTTCTATATTTAACCTTTTGGGTCCACTGAATCAAATTTAACACCTTTTTGTCCTACTATACTTTGTCCACTATATTTAACCATTTTTGCCCCACTGTACCATAGTTAACACATTTTTGCCCCACTGTTCCATAGTAAAAGCTTTTTGCCCCACTGTACCATACTTAACCCATTTTATTCCACGTTACCATATTTTACTATTTGTGCCCACTGTAACCATTTTTGTCATACAGTACCATAATTAACCATTTGTGTCCCACTGTACCATTCTAACACATATTTTTCCCCACTGTTCCATAGTTAAAGCTTTTTGCCCCACTGTACCATGTTTAACATATTTGTCCCACGTTACCATATTCAACTAATTGTGCCCCACTGTACTATAGTTAACCCTTTTTGCCCCACTGTGTCATATTAAACCCTTTGTTTCACTGTACCATGTTTAACAGTTTTTGCCCCCACTGTACCATATTTAACCCTCTGTGCTCCACTGTTCAATATTTAACACAGTTATGCCCCAATGTAATGTAAAGTTACCCATTTTTGTCCCACTGTACCATATTTAACCCTTTTTGCCCCACTGTTTAATAATTAACGCTTTTTGCCCCACTGTACCATTTTTAACCCATTTGTCCCACTTTACCATATACATATAACTATTTTTACCCCACTGTACCATAGTTAACCCTTTTTGCACAACTGTGCCCCATTCAACTCTTTATCTCACTGTACAAAATGTTTACCCACTGTACTATATTTAACAAATTTTTGTTGTTGTACCACATTTTTCCCTTTTTACCCCACTGTGTACGTAAATGTTCGAATTTCGAAAAATCCTGTCAATTTCAGAGTCTACCTCATAAGAGCTACCCTCACACCAAATTTCAAGATTCTAGCTCTTGCCATTTGAATTTGGCTGATGTACCACATTATTCACTTTTTACCCCACTGTGTGCGTAAATGTTCGAATTTCGAAAAATCCTGCCACTTTCTGAGTCTACCTCCTAAGGGCTACCCTCATACCAAATTTCAAGATTCTAGCTCATTTCGTTTAGATATGGCGGTGGTACCATATTTATCCCTTTTTGCCCCATTGTGCGGCTAATAGTACGAATTTCGAAAAATCCCGCCGTATTGCTCGTCTACGTCCCAAGGACTACCCTCCCACCAAATTTTATGATTCTAGCTTCAGCCGTTTGGCCTGGGCGGTGATCAGTCAGTCAGCCAGTCACGCAACAATTTTATATATGGGCATTTCCAGCCTTACGAACGTTACGATCGTACGATTTAAATTGACGAAAAAACTTTTAAGGTATATTACTTTCTTCTCTCTTTTCGAATATTTGGATAGCTCTCCGATACATCTATATTATGTATAAAAAGCGACTTTCTTTGAAAGCTACTTTGTAAACTATTAGCGACATAACACGACTTCGTTACGTTACAGGAAATGGAAATGAGTTTCGTTCTGGTTGTTAAAAATGCAAAAGTCTGCGAAGTGTGTAGCATTTTTTTTATTTGACTAATTTTTAAATAATGTAGACTAATGTCGCTTTAAAAATGTGTTTTTGTTTGGGGAAATTTCTGCTCCAATTTTTCATATTCTGGCTGAAATTATCTACGTTACGTTACTGACGTTACGTGACAATTTTTTTCTGTGCTATAAAGTGACAAAAATATTTCAAAATAATTGTTTTTAAGACATTTTTATTTGCGAAAATACAAATTTTATTTGATTTCATAACACTTTTTTCTATATAATATGTATATACATTTACATGTTTTAATACAAAAAATTAAATATTAGGCAAAATAAACTTAGTTTTAAATTCGAGATAGGATTTTACATTTTTGCTATTCATACCTTTCCATGTATTTATAAAATAAAGATTGAATTATATAATTTTCTTATTTTCGGAGTTGGCTGTTAGAGCTAATTTTATTTCCAATTTATCATTACATGAAATCCAATGAAGTTTTTGGAGTCCAGGAATATTTGGAACATCCTTCCATTTTTCAGATAGTCGTGGGGAAAACTCGTCAATCTCTCCACATGTAGTAAATATTAGGTGAATACCACTTATGTTGTCCCGAGCACATTCAAAAAAAGATAAAGCATTGTCTATTATAATATTTTTTGTCTTTGTTATTTGCCATACTTTTATTTTTATGACAGCCCCTACTCCATCTACGGCACCTTTACCATGAGAACTTGCAAAATAGTTCCACTCGATATTTTTACAGCCGAATTCAACCAAAAAGTCCGATAAACTCCGCACAATATATTTATTCTTGAATTGAGAGCTGCTTCCATCCGAGAATATAAATATATTTAAAAATTTTCCGTATAGTCTTTGAATTTGGTGCACAAGTTTCGTTATGAAGTAGTAAACATCATACTTGTTGTGGCTTAATTTGTCACTGATGATAGCAAAGGATTTGGTTTCGCCATCCATCCAGGCTACGCATGTAAAAATCGTAACTTGACTATAACTAAAATGTGCACTTTGAACTTCATTCTGGGAGATCAATCTGTAATTTTCTGCAAAGTCGAATTGAATGACTAGTTCATTTGGCTTCACATTTTCTTTTTTATTTTGGAAATAATTTTGCTGTGCTCGCTTAACATAAAAATGTCTTTTGAAGAGTGGAAGCTCGACTTCTAATTCGTGAATTAGATCACATAAAGGACCAACAGTGTACGTTAATGAAACTCGATTGCCAACTTTTCGCCAATGTTTCCATTTCACATTTTCGTCCATTTGTCCTAAATACTTTATAGGTACTAAATCGTGTTTTACATCGCGCACACAATTTGGACAATCATTTGTCATGCATTTTTCTTCTCGAATGTTGCAACAAGCAGATTCCAAAAATGTTTCAAAATCACATGGCGTAGATTTTATAACTTTTGCACAACTCTCCAAAATTCGCATGATACATACATACGCACATATTATGAGGTATTTTGCTTGACAATTGTACGTTGCGTGGTCTATGTTGGAAAAACGTCGATTTACTTACACATGTAGCGTGTGACTCAATTTTATAGAGCTCGTAGGCTTCAGAAACGGTCATGAGCATGAAACGTTTGGCAACGATTTGTCCATCAAATATGAGGGTGTCCTTCCTTCCAGCTGCTTGAACGCTTATATCATCACGCATATAAAAAGCTGCTACTTTTTTCAATCGATTTTTAAATTCTGTAGACATGTTGGACGATATTTCAAAATTTGTTGATGACTTTACATATTTTTTGTATAATTCATCGATCACTTTTATCTTTTTATCTAAACTAACCGGCAACGATTTCTCTGCCTTTTTTACCGCTTTTCCTAATGTTTGTCTGCAGGCATAAGGAGTATTGTTAAGTTGACTTTCATTTTTCTTTTTCTCGCGAAACTTTTTTTGTCTCTCACGGTTTTCTTTCAGAGTCTTCTTTAAAAGTTTATCATTATGTTTTATCAATTCCTTAAATTTTTTTCTATATTTTTGTTGTCTTTCGTTTGCCTTTTTTCGGTTCTCCATCATCTTCACGGGATCTTTTTTTATTTTTTCTCTATGCTTTTTTGCATATTCTTTATTTTTTTCAGCTATTTTTCCCATCTATAAAAAACCGAAATTAGTAAACAAGACTTTCTTAATTTGTTAACATGTTGAACATATACTTACGTTACGTTACAAAATTAAGGAAGCAAATAAATTAACTATTTTTTAAAATTTTGAATAATACAAAATATTTTTTAAATCTGTGTGTGAAAATTGCTTAAAATCCAAACTTTCGAAAATTTCCGTTCGATCACTCCAAAGTTTTGACAACAAATGGTGTTTTTGCTTACGTTTGTTACATTAAAAGATCATTTGAAACAATGCTAAAAACTTTACCGTTAATCGAAATTCTTTCCTCTCCATTATTTTGTTGTTGTTGTTTATTGTTGTTAGTAATATATTATGTAATGTTTGTTGTAATTGCATACCTCTCTGAGCTATAAAATATGAAAGAGAAATGGTACTAAAATATTACTAATAGATAAAAAAAACATATTCTTATTTTGGAACCCGTTTTCTCTTCACCAACACGGAAACAAGTTGTATATGTATTGAAATCAGAAAATTTGAACGTTATTTTACCAAAACGTGAAAAAATAAAATTTGTTTAATCACTTTTAATTTTTTCGACACGGTTGACATTCCGGTGGAAATTCCCATATATAGATTGGTAACGCATTATTCAAGTACTTAAAATCGTGAAAATATAAGCACATACATATTTATGTGGGATGCCTGTGCTACAAATAAGTAATTATTATGCTACTTTATTGTATGCTTTTGGGAAGTACTTTCCTCCAATGACATCCCCATGTTAAAATAATGAGAAAAGTGGCTAAATAATAAGTACTTACCATTATCGAACTTTGCTTATTCGTCGGATTATTTGGTAATAAGACATTTTGCTGGGATCAGCCAAATACTCGCCACGGCTTCGGTGGCATACCTTTATCCGATGGTTCACATTTTCAATGACTTCGAGACATAATTGAGGTTCAGTGTTGTTAATGTGCCGAATTATATCATCCTTTAGCTCTTAAATTGTTCTTGGCTTATTGGCATACACTTTTTCTTTTAAATATCCTCAAAGAAGTCCAACGGACTCAAATCACATGGTCGTGGCGGCCAATTAACATCGCCACGACGTGAGATAACACGGCCATTGAATTTCCCGCGCAAAAGATCCATTGTTTCGTTGGATGGGTGGTAAGTGGCATCATCCTGTTGGAAACACATATCGATCCATATCTTCAATTCTTGGCCACAAGAGGTCCGTTATCATCTCGCGATTCAAATCTTTATTCAAACTTCCCATCAGTGATGTTCGTGAGATGTTCAGTTGTTGGGCACGACGACGAGTCGAGGTTGACGGCTCTTCTGCCACACTATCGCGAACAGCATCAATGTTTTCCGCAGAACGAACTATGCGAGCATGCACAGGTGTTTTCACATCTCCTACAGACCCGTTTGCTGAAATTTGCGCACAATTCTCTTGATTGTAGACACATTTCGTCGATTATGATGACCAAAAAATTCACGAAATATACTTTTTTTATTCAACGTTCAATAGGTGTACCCGGTTGACTTGGTATGGGTTAATATTTTTTCTATCTCAGGCTAAGATAAAAATTGACCATGTTGGACCACTCCTCATGAAAATAATTTTTTAGTTTCACTTACTTTTACAATATGGGTCATAATTTATACGTATCCATAGATTTTTCAAATAGGCATTGTTTTATTCGTTATGATGGTAGCTTTAAAAAAGTGGAACAACTTTTTTTTGCGATACTTTTATACGGGTATTATCATTTGCTACGAAGGAGTGACCTAAGACCCTAGGTATGTTCGGCGCATATCCGTTTTGGATCATTTTAAGTCGAATGAGCAATGTCCGTCCGTCTGTCTGTTTGTCTGTCCGCTGGCTGGTGCGCACGATAACTCTCGAAAGGCGTAACCGATTGACTTCAAATTTGGTATGTGGTAATATTTTCTTCTATCTAAGGCTAAGTTCGAAAATGGGCCATATTGGTCAACTCGTTCTTGTACCTCCCCCACAGAGGGTTAACATTTAGTGAAATATTGATTGTTTAATAACTTCTATATTACTTATTTGAATCCTCTGAAATTCTACAAATAGTATTAGTTTATTAGTCACTATTAGCTCGAGAAAAATAGGCGAAGTCGCCACACCCGTTTTGGTACCTTCTGGTACGTTTGGTACAAATGGACAATTTTGAACCAAAAGTTAATTGCATATAACTTTATTTCCAGTGCACACAAAGACTTGAGATTTTGTACAGTGTAATGGTTGAATAGTTCATAAAATAAAATGGGCATTATTGCCTCACTTCTTTTGGTACCTCCCACACAAATGGACCATTTTGTACCAAAAGTTACCAGCTTATAAATTTAATACCAGTGCATAACAATTCTTAAAACTTTGTACAATGTAATGATTTTATAGTACCTAGAATCCAGAGAAAACTGGGCGTTATTGGCCGCCCCTTTTGGCACCTCCCACACAAATAGACCATTTTACACCAAAATTTAACAGCATATAACTTTAATACCAATGCATATAAATACTTGAAATTTTGTACAGTGTAATGCTTCTATAGTACCTAGAGTCCAGAAAAAATAAACCGTTGGTGGGACGCCCATTTTGGTACCTCTCACACAAATGGACCATTTTGTACCAAAAGTAAAACGCTTTTAACTTTTATACCAGTACATACTTTAAAGTTATTAAATGCAATTTAAATTGATAATAATTTAAATAAAACAAAAAAAATAAGTTTACTAATATTTTTTTGAGACTCAAAGTGAGGGAATTCGTTAGTCGGTTTACCTGACTGAACTGTTTTTATATTATTTTTTACTTTCGTATAAGTAGAAGCAATAACAAGTAGACTGCAGGCCAAAGCAACGCTACTGCAACCGAAGAGTTGACTAACCTCCAACGAAACGTGCAATGCATTGATTGGTATTGGATTTCAACGTCGTTTTATTTTTGACTTGAATATTCAAAATACCTTCCTTCACTTAGAAGGAACTCTTTGATCTTTTGCTGAAATACACAGTGAGAATACCATAAAATAAAACACATAAATCTGAAACTGAACTTAACCTTTTTAATATCGGCATTTACTGTTTGAAAATGATATCATGTTGGTTAGGGTGGCAGCCGTATTTTTTTATACCCTCCACCATAGGATGTCATTGGAGTCAATACCCAATCTTTTGGCGTGTTCGCCGATCAAGCAGTGTCCCGTCAGAACTGATACTAACGGAAACAATCGTTTCCTATCTAGTGCGAGGAGATATTTTGACCTTCTCAGGTCATACCTTGGCCAGATTTGTCTAGCTACCCTGCAGGTGCCGATTTCTGTCCATCTCTCGTTGGACTGCCTGATTGCCTCTTGCCTAAGCCAAAGCTTGCACGTGGATAGTGGCGCACCAATATATGCAAATTCTTCGAGAATTTGTAATGTCGTCCCTTTCCTAGCAATTTCATCGGCTTTGCAGTTCCCCGGGATATCCCTATGCCCAGGCACCCATATGAGGTGTATATTAAACTGCTCAGCCATCTCGTTAAGAGATCTGCGGCAGTCGAGGGCTGTTTGTGAATTTAGGGATGTTGCCTCCAGAGAATTGATGGCAGCCTGGCTGTCCGAGTAAATGACAACGCCAGTGTTGGTTACTATGTTGCGACTCAGCCACTTGGCTACTTCCCATATTGCCATTACTTCGGCTTGATAGACACAGCAGGTATCTGGTAGTCTGTGAGCTATATCCAATCTAAGCTCTGCACAGTGTACTCCGAAGCCAACCTTTTCATCAAGCTTCGAACCATCCGTGTAAAAGTGGAGATGGTTTCTATTACCAGGTATTCTTCCAACCCATTCATCTCTGGCGGGAATCATAGTGATGTAATTTCTCTCGAAGGTGTACACCGTTGGTATATAGTCCACTCGGTCGGTTACCATAGCACTACACTTTGATATCCTCATGTGACCGTAGTTTTTGTACCTCCACATTGATAGGCAGTTTAATCTTATTGCCGCTTTGGTTGCAACTTCTCTCGCCACAATATTAATCGGCAGTATATGGAGTAGGGCTTGTAGAGACTCGGTCGCTGTAGTCCTTAAGGCTCCGCTTATGCTCAGGCAGGCTGTTCTCTGAACCTTTGTTAGTAGGTTGGTGATGGTTAGTTTGTCAGTTGCCGTCCACCATACCACAATGCCGTATAGCAGTATAGGACGAACTACTGCTATATATATCCAGTGGACGATTTTAGGTGAGAGGCCCCACCGCGATCCTACAGCCTTTTTTGCAGGAATATAAGGCGACGTTGGCCTTCCTTACACGTTCCAATACCTTAAGTCTAAATAACACTTTTCTATCTAGAATTATTCCTAAAAATTTAGCACTTTCAGAAAAGACTAGATCTGTTCCATTTATCCGAGGTGGAGGGTCCACATGTGGGACTTTATTCATCCTAGTAAAGAGAAGCAATTCTGTCTTGTTTGGGTTTATGCCCAAACCGCTGCTTCTGGCCCATCTAGCCAATTTGTTGAGAGCCACCTGTAGAATGTCTCGGAGGACGTTTTCGAATTTGCCACTCACTGCGATTGACAGGTCGTCCGCGTATGCCACGACCTTGCAGCCACAACGTTCTAGATCTACCAGGATTTCATTCACCGCTAGGTTCCAAATTAGTGGAGACAGTACTCTCCTTATGGGGCCCCTCTGTTTACAAACCTTGTTAGAGTTGTGGACCCAAGATATGCTGTTATGCGTCTTCTGTTGAGCAGACTTTGAATTAGACTAATCAAACTAGAGCTAACTTTTAGATGTGACACTGCCGCAATTACTGCATCTGAGTGAATGTTGTTAAAAGCCCCTTCTATGTCAAGATTCGATAGTGCTCACAAGTTCGTCCAGGGCTGATTGTGTAGACTTCCCCCTATTGTAAGCATGTTGGTTTACCGACAGGAGTTTTGTATCCAGGTTTTCCCTAATGAAATAATCTAAAAGTCTTTCCAGACCTTTCAATAGGAAGGAGGATAGGCTAATTGGTCTGATGTCTTTTGGCCTAGTGTGTGATATCTTCCCCGCTTTTGGTACGAATACCACTTTGGTATCCCTCCATCGATTCGGGATGTATGAAAGCCTGATCCAGCCAGGGGATAATGTACTTTAACATTTTCTGCATTTCTGCTGTTTTTGGTCCAGTTATTTGCCTCATCCTGTAAATATCCCACTGTACTGTAGGGTGAAGCAGATAATATCTTCCTCAGCCTAGCGGCATCGGAGACCATTTCCACTTCACCACAGAAGGTATACCAAGAGCGCCTTTGCGCCTTTCTAAGCTCCTTCTTATAGATCTTGAGTTGCTCTTTATAGGCATCCCAATCATTAGCGACCCCAGTAGATTTAGCCTTATTGAATTGCTTGTTGCAGGTCTTTTTCATAGCCGTTAGCTCAGAAGTTCACCATTGGGTTTAGTTTTACCCTTGTACCTTGTTTTTGGACAGGCTTCTTCAAGGGATCTATTGAATGATATGGTGGTATGATCGACCAGATTATCCAGACCGGCTTTGTCATTCGGTTCGTACAGAAGTTTAGAGTTGAGGACTTTCTTGAAATTCTTCTCATACAGGTGCCACTTTGTCTACCTTACATTTCTGTGGACGGCAGGTTTAGGCGCTTTTTCCCGAGTTTGAACTCAATATAATGGTGATCTGAGAATGAGTGGTCGTCCAGTACATTCCACCCAATAATTTTGTCTGACAGCCGGTCAGTAGCAAACGTTACGTCGAGTACTTCTTGTCTGTCTTTAATTGTGAAGGTCGGTTTATTACCTATGTTACAAATACTAAGGTTGGTAGTTAGAATAAAGTCAAGAAGCGAATCACCCCTATTGTTTATATCCGTGCTACCCCAGATAGTATGATGAGCGTTCGTGTCTGCGCCAATAATCAGCTCGAGCTCGTCAGACGGTTGCTTCTTCTACTACTTCCCTGAATAGAGCAGTCAGTACTACAGATTCATAAGGCAAGTAGCTGGAGACCACCCAATATATGCGATTACCGATCTCCAGGCTAGCAGCTGTTTGGTCTTTACCACTTAAATTAGTCAGGAGAAAGATACTTAGATCTTTCCTGGCCAAAATGCAGGTTCTTGGAGTGCCTTCACAGTTGGCCACAAGCAGTTTAAAGTTGGGTGTCCTAATAACGCACACCCTTCCTCCCACTACGTAGGGCTCCTGTATCAGGACGATGTCTACTGCGCCTGTGGACAGGCGCAGCAATAGAGCCGCTGAGGCTGCTTTAGCGTGATGGAGGTTAATCTGTAGAATTCTTACCATCATTGGTAATTGACAGATTAACATCCACCCCGACAAGGGTGTTATCGAACTCTTCGCCCGTATCGTCGAGAAGCATGTCCCCGCCAGATGCGTCAAAGAGTCCGGAGACTCCCCTTAGCCTCTCTGTGTCCGAAGTAGAGCTTTTGTCCTCAGAGAAGGAGGACCTGATGCCATCCTGCATCGTTGCAGATTGGTGGTTTGCCCGGCATTTCTCTACTGACATCGAGGTAATGAGCCATAATGGCTGATTGTACATGACTCCATTTGTCCTTGAGGATGGATCCATTCTCACTACTTCTGTCTATAACAGCCATCACTAGACTCTCCTTCGCCACTTCATTGAAGGGCTTGGTGAGTGTCCTGTTGATGGTGACATTAGGGCCTCTTGCGTTCTTCGAAGGCAGGGGTTCATCAGGTGATCTGATTCGTTTTACTTTATTAGCCGTTAACACAGCTGAATTTGTGGCTCTTTCAGCCGACTCATTGGCCTTAGAAGCATCTATGACGCCTTTCGCCCAGGTAAGTAACTCTTTTTGTTTTTCGGTAAGAGCCGAAACCTCAACAGCCTCCAACTTCGTCAAAACTCTGAGCGCTATCCGGTGCTCATTGTTCTTCCGTTTTGAGGGTCGGACATGACGTTTTCCCCTCACCGCACCACCTGTTGTGAGTACTTGGGGGAGATTTTCACCATTTTTGGTGTGGTCGGCTTTGGCCAAGACCAACGGACGGACAGTAGGACGATTGGGGAACCGCGCTCCATCGGAACACGAAGGCATCCCCGTCAAGAGAATTTATTTGTATTTTGTCTGTATTAGACCGTAATAGGTACTACGATGTAGGCCTTACGGACTTTGTACATATTTTTGATATTGCGTAATAGGTACTGGTAACTATCCGCTATGTGATAAACACGTCCGTTCACTGCGAATGATCAGCAACGAATGATCAGTTATTACTTCTACTTATACGAAAGTATTTCCAAATTTACATATAGGAATTATTTTCAAGTAAGAGCAATCTCAAGTCAATCGCCTGCCGCCGCAGTTCTTTTTCCATCGACCATTTTATTTTACATCATAAATCAAACCCCATGATGAATCACCCTTTACTACAAGAAAGTTCAAGTGGAATAAATGTAGCATTTGTCACAATGGGTTCACGCATTTTTTAAGAAAACGACAAAAAAAAGTTGGCTGCAAATAAGTTATATTGGAATTCTCTTATATTCATGTTTCTTTTAGTTATTATGTAGATTTTTTGTGCTTTTAAACGCAAAATTCGCTAAAAATTACGAAAACACACTTCAATTCACAAAGTGACTTCCGTTTTTTGTAGCGGGCGTCACAAAACCTTGTGATCAATAATTTCGCAAACAATATCTGTTTAAAAATTGTATTTATGCCATTCGAAAGTGACCTAAATCCCACTAAACACTATGTATAACTTGAACTTATATCTATTGCGCCAGTAAGTGGGAATAAGTGTTTTCGTTGTAAGCTGCTAAACTTACATCACTAGCATGCAACGAAAACACGACTATTATTCGAATAATATACAGTATTTAACGATTTTGAGCACACCGACCCCCAACCTAAACGTATGAATTATAGAAGCACTTATATAGTTTTTTTCTTCAAGAGCTGCCCTATGGGATTATTTGCCCCACAGAGCCCCTAAAAGTAGGAATTTAAAAAACAACCTTCTTACATATATCTACGGCCTGTTTCTGTAACTTATTTTCGTTCGTCTACGGCGAACGATCAAAATTCTCTCAGCTATTACTTGAATTCTTTAAAACGCAGGTTAGAAATATTTTAGGAACAAGCTTTTTACATGATTTTCTACAGACACAACGAATTACAAACTTCTGTGACTTACAGATTTCTCGGAATAATTGAGTGATTTTTGATCGTTCGCAGTAGACGAACGAAAAAAAGTTACAGAAACAGGCCCCTAGTTTATATTCGAAAAACAGTCTTTGCATCCTACCGGCCGTTTCTTAACCCGACATCCAATTGAAAATTTCCCATGCTTGTATAATGGCAATATCTGTTCATCAAATAGCTAATTTTGTTGTCTACTCGTATCTAGAAAAGATATTGAGAAAGGAATCGATATATATCCGGATCTATTATGTACAGATTCGTAGGAAAGGATCGGGAAAAATTAAAACAAGTAAGAAAGTTTCAGTCGGGTAAACCGACTAAGGTATACCCTCACTTTGTGAGTAATGTAATATTGAATATTACTCGAATTATTCTGTCAATTTGTGTGGGAGGTACCAGAAGGGGTTCATCAAATACACCTTTTTTTCGCTGAACATTAGATACTTTAAATTCATTGCACTGTGCCGACTTATAAGCATTTATGTGCACTGGTATAAACGTTATGAGACATTAAATTGTGGTATGATTTGGGCATTTTGTGTGGGAGGTACAAAAAGGGGCGTGGCAATAACGCCCATTTTTCACAGGGCTATTGACACTATAAAAACATTACACTGTACAAAATTTCAAGTATTTTTATACACTGGTTTTAATGTTATAAGCTGTTAACTTTTGGTGCAAAAAGGTACCTTTGTGTGGGAGGTACCAAAAGGGATGTGGCAACAACACCCATTTTTCCTTGGACTGTAGGCAATATAAAAGCATAATACTGTACAAAATTTCAAGTATTTTTATACACTGTTATCAATGTTATAAGCTGTTAACTTTTGGTGCAAAATGGTGCATTTGTGTGGGAGGTACCAAAAGGGACGTGGCGCCTTCGCCCAATTTTCTCGAGTTGATAGCGACTAATAAGCTAATACTATGTGTGGAATTTCAAAAGATTCGAATAAGTAGTATAGCAGTTATTAAAAAATCAATATTTCAGAACATTTTAACCCTTTGTGGGGGAGGTACTAGAAGGAGTGGACCAATATGGCTCATCTTCGAACTTAGCCGGAGATAGAAAAAAATATTACCACATACCAAATTTGAGGTCAATCGGTTACTCCTTTCGAGAGTTATCGTGCGCACCAGCCAGCAGACAGACAGACAGACAGACAGACGGACGGACATTGCTCATTCTACTTAAAATGACCCAAAACGGATTTCCTCCGAACATACTTGGGGTCTTCGGTCACTCCTTTGACGTGTTACACTTTTTTCCGTAGCAAATGATATATACCCTCGTCACACTAAAGTGAGGGTATAAAAATGTTTTTAGACGCAGGTGGAAACTTTATAAATCCATAAAATATTAAAAAAGTAATATATTTCAATTATTTTTTTTGTAAGTTTGTACTCCTTGACATCAGAAATTTGTAAGGTAAAGTCCCACAATTCCCAACATAAATACGAAAATCCCCACACAGAGCAAAATCGCTTTTTTGATATGTTTGAATAGAAAGAAAATATATTTGGAACACAAATTTTTAAATCTATATACTCGTATATAAAAAAGAATGTGTGTTTATTTGTTTGTATCGTATAGGCGTCTAAACGGCTGGGCCGATCTTCGTGACATTTTAATATATCTTGCACAATTTGATAGCTAGAGTGCTGTAATTTTGTGCATATGTATCTGGTGGTAGTCTACGTGATTGGTCCAAAACTAGGCGGAATCGGATCAATGGGCGTGGCCATGCCCATGTAGGCAACCTTTTGAAATTGAGGTATTTTGCACAATCTATTTGCGAGAGTGCTGTTATTTTGTGTATATGTGTCTGGTGGAAGTCTATATGATTGGTCCAAAAATGTGCGGGATCAGACCAAAGGGTGTGGATCCACCCATATAAGCCAATTTTGAAATTGAGATATCTTGCACAATTTGTAAGCCATAGTACTGTGATTTTGTTTATATGTATCTGGTGGTAGCCTACGTGATTGTTTATAAGTTCTTGATTGAGGGGGTGTGGGTCCGGTCATATAAGCCAATTTTTTAAGCGATTCCTACTGTCCGTAACTAGGGGATCAGAAATCTGAAGTCTGGGGCAAGTGGACCGGGTCCAGCTAGTAATATATATTTCTGAGCAAATAAATTTTATTTGAAAATCACTAAAATTTATTTTGAACGCATATACTAATATATTACAACAAAATACATTTGCTACGGCCAAAAGTGTAACACATCGAAGGAGTGATCTAAGATCCTAAGAATGTTCGGCGGATATTCGTTTTGGTTAATTTTAAGTCGAATGAGAAATGTCCGTCCGTCTGTCTGTCTGTCTGCTGGCTGGTGCGCACGATAACTCTCGAAAAGAGTAACCGATTGACTTCAAATTTGGTATGTGATAATATTTTTTTCTATATCCGGCTAAGTTCGAAGATGGGCCATATTGGTCCACTCCTTCTAGTACCTCCCCCATAAAGGGTTAAAATGTTGTTTAATATTGATTATTTAATAACTGCTATACTTCTTATTCGAATCTTCTGAAATTCCAGACATGGTATTAGTTTATTAGTCGCTATCAACTCGAGAAAAATGGGCGAAGTTGTCACGCCCCTTTTGGTACCTCCCACACAAATGCACCATTTTGCACCAAAAGTTAACAGCTTATAACAATAATACCAGTTTATAAAAATACTTGAAATTTTGTACAGTGTAATGCTTTTATAGTGCCTACAGTCCAATGAAAAATGAGCGTTATTGCCACGTCCCTTTTGGTACCTCCCACACAAAGGTACCATTTTACACCAAAAGATAACAGCTTATAACATTTATACCAGGTATAAAAATACTTGAAATTTTGTACAGTGTAATGCTTTTATAGTGCCTAAAACACAAAATGGCCAAATAATACCACAATTTAATATCTCTTAAGGTTAATATACCAGTGCACATAAACGCTTATAATTCGGCACAGTGCAATATATTTAAAGTAGCTACTATTCAGCGAAAAATAGGTGTATTTTTGAAACCCATTCTGGTACCTCCAATACAAACTGACAGAATAATTTGTGGAATATTCAATATTACATTACTCACAAAGTGAGGGTATACCTTAGGTTAGGTTGAAGAGAGGAGACGTTTTAACGTCTCATGTCCATGGACATACACTTAAGCCAGTGGTTCGGCCTGTTGTGCGCTCCTTATTTATGATCTTTTTATACCTCACGAGTTACAGAAAATCGGTACTAGACACGAATTTTCTCAGTACCTTCCAGTCATATTCTCTGAGATGAGTCATGTCTGGTAATATGTCGGACCCGAAATGTTCGGATCTTGCATGTATGAAAGCCGGGCAGTGACACAGAAAATGTTCCATCTTTTCGATGTTTTCTCTGCATGCCCTGCATTCGTCGTTTCCTGCTAGTCCTATGCGATGAAGATGTGCTTGTAAGCTTGAGTGTCCCGTTAAAACACTCATCATCTTACTAATATCGATCTTGTTTAGTTTCAGAAGACTTCTTGTTTTTTGTCATTTGGGTCACCCTACAGTATCTTTGCAGTTGCTCCTACTGTTGCGCAATTCTACACAGTTTTGTGAGCCATCACTGCCCAGTGCTTCCACTAAGTTTTCGTGGCTTCGAAAGGTTTCCAATTTTCCAAGTTTTTTAATCGAAGTTCTCTGCCCTTTGAAGCCAAGCTGTTTGCCCGTTCATTTCCAATCACCCCGTTGTGTCCTGGTACCCAGCAAATACGCTGAGTAATCAGTTATCGTTCTTTTACAGTCCAACACAGTTCTGGATTTGACCCTTTCCGATGTTATTGCTTTAATCGCCATTTGGCTATCTGTGAAGATGTTGGCATATTTAGGCTTTGTCGTGTTACTGAGCCAGTTCACACATTCCGTGATTGCTCGAACTTCTGCTTGAAATACCGTGTTATGGTCAGGGAGGCGGAAGTGAAGTTCGACTTCTGGTTCATCAATAAAAAGTCCCAGACCCGTCCTTCCTCCTCGCTTGGACTTTCGTCTTTAAAGTACTCAGTTTTATTCATAAACAAAAAAGTTACATAGGGTTCAAAATTGTAAAATATATGCTGAGGTCAAATTCGATTAGTTTCTTTTGGTCTCGTTTCTGTCTCACTCTCTCTCGCAGACACATGAATAACCCAATGCCACAAACACACAACGACTATGGAGGTTCTTTACAGCATCAACAAATTAAATTTGCGGGATTCTCTAACAAATTTTGAATCTTTTTTAAGGAAGAATATAATAATACATTCACTTTGTTTTCCCATTCACCCTACACTCCACCAAAATAGTATTTTTTCCACTAATTCCTGATTTAATCTAGTATGATATTTTTGTATGATACGTCGATGATCATCTCTTGACAACGACAACACTTCTTCCTTACTTCAGTTTTGAATCCGAAGTAAATTTTTACTAGTGACTTCAGTTATTTGATTTTCAACCCCCGTAAATAACACTTATTTTGAAACGCATGGGAAGGCATTTGTATGTAAGTTAAATATGGTGTTCAAACAAATTAATCATGTCTATAACATTTTATTAATAATTCTCTATAACTTATTTGCTTATGAACACATTTAAAATTTGAATCAGCTATAAAAAAAATTTACTGATAGTTTTTTCGAATTTCTGTTTTTTTATGGAAATGTTGAACTTTTTCATTTAATAATGCAACACAAAATCATTCATATGACTACCAAGACTGGCTCGGCAGTACCTCATCCGCTCATCCCAATTTTTCAGGACATATTCTATTGCTTCGAGTCGAATCTCTTCAATGGCAACTTATGGTGATTTCGTTTCTGAAAAATAATATCACTACATCATGTTGCTACATTTGCGGAGTGTAATAATTTTACAAACCCGTTCGTACGGCTGCACCATTTTTACAAACTAACCTTAAAAATGCGGTTTTAGTGTAAAATGTAGAACAATTTTAAAATTTTTTTACACAAACGAAATCATCATTAGTTTTCATGTTTCAACGCTTCAATTGTCTTTGGATGCTTTGCATAGCATTTATCCTTAATGGGTTCCCACCGAAAATAATCCAATGGACTCAAATCACAACGCAAGGTAATCGGTAATTCAAATTTTAAATGGCCCACCCTTTATAGTGAAAGCAGAAAATCTGGTAAAAAATCTAAAGTGACGTATGGAAGAAAAGTAGACCTTATAGAGATGATCCACGAGGTATCATACGTAAAGATAGGATAATAAATATGGAGTCAGTGGCAAAAATACTATTTTAGTGGAGTGTAGGGTGAATGTGAAAACCAAGTGATTTTATTCTTCCTTAAAAAGCTTCAACATTTGCTAGAGAATCCCGCAAATTTAATTTGTTGATGTTGGACCGAACTGCCATAGTGATTGTGCGTTTGTGGCATTGGGTTATTCATGTGTGTGTGAGAGAGAGACAGAAAACGAGGTCAAAAGAAACTAGTCGAATTTGACTCCAGCATATATTTAACAATTTTAAACCCTATGTAACTTTTTTGTTTATGAATAAAACTGAGTACTTTAAAGACAAAAGTTTAATTATTTTTAATTGCCTTTATTATCGTTTCAAAATAAGTCGAAAACAAGGGGGGTAGAAAACGAGATAATAGAGGTCAATTATCGAATTTGACCTCGGAGTCAAAAATGGCCAGTGGACGAAATATAGCCCTTTCCAAAACGTGAACAACGGTATACATCCCGTTACGATCGGACTTCAAATAGCAACACAGGATAAAGAAAACTAAAAGGGCGGTATGTAGGGTGCACCAAAAAAATTAAAAATTTTTTTTCTGAAATTGTCTTTGAATAATCTTCAAATCTAGGGGGTGACAAACGCAACTTATTTTTCTTGGGTGGGCATCGACCCTATCTAATGTGCAGTATAGTCTCCAACGCTTTTGTTAGTGCAGTTCTAAATGCCCCGCTTATGTCTAGCCTTGTTACGGAAACTTATTGGGTTTGGCGGTGGTCGTGCAATTTTAAACCTTATATAACGGTGGTCTGAATAGGAGTGTTCATCCGAAACCCTCCACACATGAATCTCATCAATAAGATTTTCTGAACATATCGTTATATCTGATACTTCTTCCCTAATTTTGTTAACAAAGGTTGCAGTGTTTCCAATGTTAAGAGTTTTGAGGTCATTTGTATTAAAAAAGCGATATGATGGGAAAGAAAAGGTTATAGTTCACATGGTTTAATCCAGTAACCTTGTTGCTAGTTGTCCATGGTTCCTAGATCAAGGCAATATGAACCCTGCCTTTATTTATGATGTCCATCAGAGTGTTGGATGCTGTCTCGCTCCGGTGGAGGTTTATCTGGATGGCCTGAATCATTGTCCTTCCAGTAAAAGTTTCTTTTGGGAGTCTATCCTATCTGGTAGTGGGTTATTCTCCTCCTTTCGTTCACTACCTATTACACCATCTTCCAGTCGACAATTTTGGGAGGCGGTGTTATTTTTTGTCGCTCCCTCATTGGTTTGAATCGTTTTGTGGCTCTTTTTATTTTGATCACCACCTTTGCTGGGAACTTCCTGCAAAAGTGGCGGTACTATTGGTGAACTGGTGGTGTTATTGACTACTTCCACATCAGGTTTTGGCAGTGTCTCACTTGTCTCCATCCGTTCAATACCAGTGTTTGCCTCTTCAGACAGTATATTTGGACTCGATTCATTTGTCCTGTCAATCGGGACCTTTCCAATTTTGAAAAAGGCTGTCCAGATCAAGACGTACGCCATGCCCTTTGCCATGACAAGATTGTTCTTGGATTCTGGGTCTATGCCTAACACGAGGAGAGTACCCTCGGTATCATCCTTCCTATAGAAGACTTCCCACTTTCTCACGGAAAGTTTTGAATTCTGTTTGCCAATGATGTCGAGTATGTACTTTGATGAGAACTTACTGGGACATCCCTTAACATATAGGGTCGTTTTAATGAGTTCAGGAATGTCGCTTTTCCTTACCAATTTTAGCTTTGCGCCGTCCCAAGGTGAGGGGAAGCTATCCACAAGTTTTACGAGAACACCAGCGCAGTGTTGCGATGGCAGCCTTAGCATCAAACCACCCCTCTCAAACTTGCAACTCATTACTTCGATTGGTGGTTCATCATTAGATTCGAGGACCTATTCCGCTACCCTCGTATAGACCAAATCTTCGAAGTAACTCTTTTGGTCTTCGGGGATTCTGCCAGATGCACTACTGCTATCAATTATGGCATAGCATAGATCGTCTCGAAAATGTTGTTTAGCTATACTAGAATAAGATGGTGGCTTCTTACCCTTCTTTATGGCCGATTGATTTTTCCGTGTCTGTAGAGTCTTTTTGGTTAAAGCCTCTTCCTTAACGGATGATTTGGTTGACTTGACCTGCGTTACTGGATCAACTTTACCGCCCACGATTGAAGGACCCCGACTAGAGACTTCCTTTTGTGTGGTTAAGTTAGGCTTCTCCGAATTACTGGAAGACGGCGAGCCTTTTTTCACCCTAATCACTTTCACAACGCTATGTTCTTCGGGAGACCTGACTCTTTTAGCGGCCTCCATGTTTGTGTTGGAGGTAGAATTGTCAGGTTCATCCCGTAATAGGTTCTGTCGGTTCAACTTATTCAGTTTCCTTCTTTTTGCCCCTCACAGTCTCTTTGAGTTAGCAACAATAGTGATATTGTTTTCATTTGACGATTCATAGTCAGAGTCCCCACTGGCTGGGGTTGCTTAAAGTCCCGGCTGGGTTCTGCTTCATTATACCCTCACTTTAGTGTGACGAGGGTATATCTCATTTGCTATGAAAAAAAAGTGTAACACATCGAAGGAGTGATCTAAGACCCTAAGTATGTTCGGCGGATATTCGTTTTGGGTCTTTTTAAGACGAATGAGCAATGTCCGTCCGTCTGTCTGTCTGTCTGCTGGCTGGTGCGCACGATAACTCTCGAAAGGAGTAACCGATTGACTTCAAATTTGGTACGTGGTAATATTTTTTTCTATCTCCGGCTAAGTTCGAAGATGGGCCATATTGGTCCACTCCTTCTAGTACCTCCCCCACAAAGTGTTAAAATTTTGTGAAATATTGAATCTTTAATAACTGCTATACTACTTATTCGAATCTTCTGAAATTCCACACATAGCATTAGTTTATTAGTCGCTATCAACTCGAGAAAAATGGGACTTGTTGCTACGCCCCTTTTGGTACCTCCCACACAAATGCACCATTTTGCACCAAAAGTTAACAGCTTATAACATTAATACCAGTGCATAAAAATACTTGAAATTTTGAAAAATGGGTGTCATATTCACGCCCCTTTTGGTACCTCTTACACAAAGGTACCATTTTGCACCAAAAGATAACAGCTTATAACTTTAATACCAGTGTATAAAAATACTTGAAATTTTTTACAGTGTAATGCTTTTATAGTGTCTTTTGCACTGTGAAAAATTGACGCTATTTCCACGCCCCTTTTTGTACCTCCCACACAAAGGTACCATTTTGCACAAAAAGTTAAGAGCTCACAGCATGAGTACCAATGCACGAAAATGCAACAACATTTTGCACAGTGTAACGCTTTTGAAGTCCCTATAGCCCTATAAAAAATGGCCGTTATCACCACGCCCCTTTTTGTACCTCCCACACAAAATGGCCAAATCATACCAAAATTTAATATTTCATAACGTTAATATACCAGTGCAAAAAGCGTTTATAATTCGGCGCAGTGTAATGTATTTAAAGAATCTACTATTCAGCGAAAAATAGGTGTATTTGTTAAAAACATTCTGGTACCTCCCATACAAATTGACAGAATAATTCGTTTAATATTCCATATTACATTACTCACAAAGTGAGGGTATACCTTAGTCGGTTTACCCGACTGAAACTTTCTTACTTGTCTGTCTTATCATTTGTTTTGCCTGCGGCTGGATGTGCTCTTGTTTCATTTTCGACTACTGGATCCAAGGCACCAAAGCTCGTAGAAATTGCTTGCTCACGATTGTTCGATAACGACGACACATGACTCGTGAGTGAATCAACGCTTGTCGCCGGCACTGGGTTTTCCCTCCCCTGGGGGTGTCTCCCCCATAGCCAGTATTAGCCCGTAATAGGTACGTCGGTATAGGCCTTCCAGACTGAGCTCAGAAATTTCTGTCCAGAGACCAATGCATCCAATTCAACCTACGCTTTAAAAACAACAAACCACCTGGTTCCGTAGTAGGTGGGTGAACAGGTATTGCGTAATAGGTTAAAAACTATCCGCTCTGCGATAACACGTCCGTTCGCTACGACAGGCGGCGACTGAGGGTATGCCTTAGTCGGTTTACCCGACTGAAACTTTCTTACTTGTTTTTAATTTATATCTATTCGAACTTATAATTTGCTGTGAACTCATAAAGTTAAATATCACTACGCAAAATTTTATGAACATTTTAAATTTGTGAAAAAATGAACATTGAAGTACTGAAAAACATAAAAGTTCTGAAAACTTAAATGCAAATAAATATTTGATTCGTTAATAATATCCCACTCAAATACTAGGACGGAATCAAAGAATTGTTGGGAACAACTTTTTCCTTCATATATATAATATTTTTGTGTGCCAAACAGAATATGTTTGGACAATATACAACAGAAGCGATTTTTTTTCAGCGTGCATAAACGGAATTTCTGAGTTTTCCTCCAAAATGTATATAGCCTGGCTTAAAATTCCTTTTTCAGTTTACCGTGTAACACATTACTAAAAACATATCAATACCTCCATCCTAAAACATGCTAAGTCGACATAGCAGTTTTAATTTCTAAATATTCCAAATTATATGCAGTCAAAATTTTGTGTTTATCCGTCAACCCAATCAAAAGTTATTCACAAAACAGTACAGGTCATTCGATTTCCATCATAAAGGAATTTCACAGAAATTTAAAAAAATCATCAAATCCTGAAAAACTACCTTTTTGCACTTAGCATAGTTTACAATGGAGGTATCGATATAAAAACCAGAAAGTAATAGAATATACTTATATAGAATACTGGACTCAAATAATACGACTCTGTACAAGGGGCAAAATTGCCTTTTTTGATATGTTTGAATCGAAAGAAAATATATTTGGAACACAAATTTTGAAATATTATATACTTCTGAGCAAATACATTTTATTTGAAAATCAATAAAATGTATGTGGAACGCATATGTTAATATATTAGAACAAAATATATTTGTAAACTAATTTTCTCAAATAAAATATGTGTTTAAATACAAATAAAACAAGTAAAAAAGTTCAGTCGGGTAAACCGACTAATGAATCCCCTCACCTTGGGTCTAAAAAAAATATTAGTAAATTTATTAATATTTTTGTTTTATTTAAACTATATACTATATTAACATGGATACAAAACTCCTGTCGGGGAACCAACATGCTTACAACAAGGGCAAGTCTACTGAATCAGCCCTGCACGAACTTGTGAGCACTATCGAATCGTCCCTGCATTTCAAGGAATTCACCATGGTGGCATTTCTTGACATAGAAGGGGCTTTTAACAACATTCACTCCGATGCGGTAATTGCGGCACTCTCACATCTAAAAGTTAACACTAGTTTGATTAGACTAATTCAAAGTCTGCTCACCAGAAGACGCATAACAGCATGTCTAGGGTCCACAACTCTAACAAGGTATGTAAACAGAGGGACCCCGCAAGGAGGAGTACTGTCTCCACTAATTTGGAACCTAGCGGTGAATGAAATCCTGCTAGATCTAGAACGTTGTGGCTGCAAGGTCGTGGCATATGCGGACGACGTGGCAATCGCAGTGAGTGGCAAATTCGTCAACGTCCTCAGAGACATCCTACAGGTGGCTCTGAACAAGTTGGCTAGATGGGCCAGAAGCAGCGGTTTGGGCGTTAACCCCAACAATACAGAATTGGTTCTCTTTACTAGGATGAATAATGTCCCACATGTGGACCCTCCACCTCGGATAAATGGAACAGATCTAGTCTTTTCTGAAAGTGCAAAATTTTTAGGAATAATTCTAGATAGGAAAATGTTATTTAGACTTAACGTATTGGAACGTGTAAGGAAGGCCAACGTCGCCTTATATTCCTGCAAAAAGGCTGTAGGGTCGCGGTGGGGACTCTCTCCTAAAATCGTCCACTGGATATATATAGCAGTAGTTCGTCCAATACTGTTATACGGTATTGTGGTATGGTGGACGGCAACTGACAAACTAACCATTACCAACCTACTAACAAAGGTTCAGAGAACTGCCTGCCTGAGAATAAGCGGAGCCTTAAGGACTACAGCGACCGAGTCTCTACAAGCCCTACTCCATATACTGCCGATTAATATTGTGGCGAGAGAAGTTGCAACCAAAGCGGCAATAAGATTAAACTGCCTATCAATGTGGAGGTACAAGAACTATGGTCACATGAGGATATCAAAGTGTAGTGCTATGGTAACCGACCGAGTGGACTATATACCAACAGTGTACACCTTCGAGAGAAATTACATCACTATGATTCCCGCCAGAGATGAATGGGTCGGCAGAATATCAGGTAATATAAACCATCTCCACTTTTACACGGATGGTTCGAAGCTTGATGAAGAGGTTGGCTTCGGAGTACACTGTGAAGAACTTAGTCTGGATATAGCTCACAGACTACCAGATACCTGCAGTGTCTATCAAGCCGAAATAATGGCAATATGGGAAGTCGCCAAGTGGCTGAGTCGCAACATAGTAACCAACAATGGCGTTGTCATTTACTCGGACAGCCAGGCTGCAATCAATTCTCTGGAGGCAACATCCCTAAATTCACAAACAGCCCTCGACTGCCGCAGATCTCTTAACGAGATGGCTAAGCAGTTTAATATACACCTCATATGGGTGCCTGGGCATAGGGATATCCCGGGGAACTGCAAAGCCGATGAACTTGCTAGGAAAGGGACGACATTACAAATTCTCGAAGAATTTGCATATATTGGTGCGCCACTATCCACGTGCAAGCTTTGGCTTAGGCAAGAGGCAATCAGGCAGTCCAACGATAGATGGACAGAAATCGGCACCTGCAGGGTAGCTAGACAAATCTGGCCAAGGTATGAGCTGAGAAGGTCAAAATATCTCCTCGCACTAGAGAGGAAACGATTGTCTACGTTAGTACAGGTTCTGACGGGACACTGCTTGATCGGCGAACACGCCAAAAGATTGGGTATTGAGTCCAATGACTTCTGCCGAAGCTGTGGAGATGAGGAAGAAGTGGAGAGCATTGAGCACTTGCTTTGCGGCTGTCCCGCTTTGAGTAAACGACGACTGGATATACTGGGGTCGGCCTTTTTAGGCAGCCTAACAGATCTTTCCAGTACTGATATTCGTACTATCGATAAATTTATATATCAAACAGGTTGGTTTCGATGAGGGGCATTTCAGCCCGTGGTAACACTAGGGACCTAAACTGGTCTATGTGAGCTTGTAAAAAAATACGGCTGCCACCCTAACCTAAACCTAAACCTAAAACTATTATCAATTTAAATTGCATTTAATAACTTTAAAGTATGTACTTCTATTAAATTTATAAGCTGGTAACTTTTTGTACAAAATGGTCAATTTGTGTGGGAGGTACCAATAGGAGCGTTGCAATAATGCCAATTTTTCACTGTATTGTAGGTACTATTAAACACTACACTGTACGACATTCAAGTTTTTGTATGCACTGGTAATAAAGTTATAAGCTATAAACTTTTGGTTCAAAATTGTCCATTTGTGGGGGAGGTACCAAAATGGGCGTGGCAACATCGCCTATTTTTCTCGAGGTAAAAGTGACTAATAAACTAATACTATATGTAGAATTTCAGAGGATTCAAATAAGTAGTATAAATGTTGTTAAATACTCAATATTTCACTAAATTTTAACCCTTTGAGGGAGGGGTACTAGAAGGAGTGGACAAATATGGCCCATCTTAGAACTTAGCCGGAGATAGAAGAAAATATTACCACATACCAAATTTGAAGTCAATCGGTTACTCCTTTCGAGAGTTATCGTGCGCACCAGCCAGCAGACAGACAGACGGACGGACATTGCTCATTCGACTTAAAATGGCCCAAAACGGATATCCGCCGAACATACTTAGGGTCTTAGGTCATTCCTTCGATGTGTTAAATTTTTGGTTCGTAGCAAATGATATATACTCTCCTCTCTAAGGTGAGGGAATAAATATTGTTTATGATATATTGGAATTATATTTACATTCTAGTTAAAAATGGCATACATAGTATTATCTTTGGGTTTAAAGCACTTATATTTAATTTCTAACTATTCCAAGTCATCATTTGTTTCTAGTCCTTCAAGCAATTTATTGTTATAAAAGATTTCAATTATAAACAAATTTTACAAATATTTAAAATTTTAAATATTACCTTTTAATTGCTGAAAACTTAAAACAATTAATTTATCGATATATTTTTATGCAAATAAATATTTGTTCGGGTAATAATATATCAAAATAAATAATATTAGGATGTAAACATAGTTTTGTTTAGAACAACGAGCGTCGCTAGGTTGTTGACTGAGAGATCCAAAATAAGCTGGGCTATTAATAGCACTAGCCAACAGTCGTTTTGTTATTTGGTTCTAGCATAGTTTTTCTCATTGAACACGAAAATGAGTTTTAAAAATTTTTCTGTCGTTTGGTTTTCGAGATACAAATTTTTGAACTTTTTTTTTAAATTTTTGGAGGTACACTTACAATTTTGAGCATATCTTTCGTCTTCTTTGACGTATTTGATCCTACTACTACTCAAATTATCCAACATCCAATTGATGTTGGAGGCTTAAAAAGGTTAAAAAACTGCGTTTTTTTAGTAAAAATGTGGCAGAAAAATTCATATAAAAATGCATATAAAATATAAAACGCGATGCCAACAGCGATTTTGGTTTTTTTACGTATAGCTGGCATTTTTCCAAAGAAAATAAGCACTTACTTAACAAAATCTGACAACAAATGGCGGACTTATAATTTTTTTGGTATAAGCCCGAAATTCCGCTATTTCACGATATTTTGATTTTCATTATTTGCACAGCTATCCTACTAGGAGGGATCGAAAAAGCAAGTTATTTATAATCCTTTTGGAATAGAACGGAACAGTTGCTCCTATACACCACCCTGGGTTAATGTCTTCTGTTCTGGCAAGGGACGTGAAATTTCAAAAATTTAGTGAAATCAGCAATTTTTTTTTGGAAATTTTTTTTAAATGTCACAGCACTTTGCAGTTTTGATAAAATTTTTAAATTAATATTAATAACACAAATATTTCATAATTGTAAAAAACCTATTTACAATACCGTAGGGACGTTTCGTCGAAAATGGTATAATGAAAATGCAGAACATAGAAACACAGGTGCATTTTACGATACGAATTTTGGCAAACCCACTTTACATGTACAAAATTGTTTTGAAAAAACGTTTACGTAATTTTTATGATTCTCAGAATTAAAAAAAATAAGTAATACACAAATAGTTATTTAATTTTTATGATTGTGGTTGCAGAGTAATATACGCTTCTGAATGTGCGTGGACGCTCTTCGTGTTCCTTTATGACTGCTACTCCGTTCACAGTCAATTAAAGGGAAAAAAGGGAATTACATTTTTTTATTGATGTGTGTTTTCCCGATGGCTACCTGTATCGGATTTTTTTACAGAAATTCCCCCACATTTGTGAGTGGTCATTATTTGGAAACTTTTCCACAATTTGAAACGCACACTTGCTGAATCAGGTATATAGCCACCCTTAAAAGATGCGCCCATTCATAAGTACCTGTCAGTAAAATATTGTAACATACTTAGTATTTATAGGTGTTCATTAGAGTGGGTCGCAAAAAAAAGTTGCACCGGTCACCCCCTACATTTGAAGATTATCTAGAGACAATTCCGGGGAAACAAAAAAATTTTTTTTCTGTGCACCCTACATGACGCCCTTTTAATTTTATTATCCTGCGTTGCCATTTGATGTCCGATCGTAACGGGATGCATATCATTGTTTGAGTTTTAGCAAGGGCTACATTTCGTCCATATGTCACTTTTGACTCCGAAGTCAAATTCGATAAGTGACCTCTGTCATCTCGTTTTCTACCCCCCTATATCGGGAATATTTTGAAACGCCAATAAAGGTCTTCATAAATAATGGAACTTTTACTTTTAAAGTACCCACTATTATTCATAAACAAAAAAGTTATACTAGTTTTGAAATTACAAAATACATGCAGAGATCAAATTACACAATCTACTTTTGACGTCGATTTCTGCCTCTCTCACACACATACACACAGATATACCCCATTCACATCCCCTATGACGGTTCGGTTCAATACGAACGAATTAAATTTGAGAGCTTCGTCACCAAATGTTAAAGCGTTTTAAGGAACGAAATCAGAATAAAATCACTGTTTTCCCATGCACCCTACACGACACCAAAATAGTAGTAATTTTGTCATTGTGTGCTTATTTAACGTATGATCTTAACGTATGATACGTCGTTGATGATATCATCACAATGGCTACACTTCTTCCCTATGTCAGTCAGTAATCCGAGTCCAATTTTTACTAGTGACTTATCCGATTTTCTACCTCTGTAAAATAAAGAACTTTGAAATAAATATTTTTTCTTTTACGATTTTTATTTTTGTTCATAAATATATACTCGTATATTAAATTTACAGTCCAAGAAAAAACTTGAAACGTATGTCCAAAATTAAGAGCACAACTATTTTCGTTGCTGGTAATTTCGGAAGATCGAAGTTAATGGACAAGAAACAACAATCAAGGTAATACAGTTGTAATGCTGTTTTGCATCTCTTTCTATCATTGTATTAGATTCTCAGACTTATCCTAAAGTTGCACTTTCTGTAATTGAATTTTAGAAGCTTATGTTAGCTTTAACACTATATTAATTAATTTTAATTTAATTTTACGTGCCATTCTCAAAACAAGAATTTTTTGTGCTGATTGTTAATAAATCAGCAGTAAGGATATGTGAAAAGCGGATTGGGTATATATTTTCCAAAATAAGAAGGCGGGAGCGTTATAGTAAACTGGATTTACGTCAGTATTATCTTCAATGCCATACATACCATTAATAATAATAAAAATATTATGAATGCAAATATAAATCGTGAAAGGGAAATTATTTATTTTCAAATGACGTTACTTGTTGCAAAATAAATACCATTTACATGGGCAGAAAATCGGATAACTGAAGTCACTAGTAACTGCATTTGTTTAAGTGGAGTCTCGCAAATTTAGTTCGTTCGTACTAAACCGAACTCATAGTGGATGTGCTTTTTTGGGTACGGGGTTTACTTGTGTGTATGTGTGTGTGAGAGAGAGACAGAAAACGACGTCAAAAGTAGATAGTGTAATCTGATATCTGCATATATTATGTAATTTTAAAACTATTATAACTTTTTTGTTTATGAGTAATAGTGGGTACTTCAAAAGCAAAAGTTTCATTATTTTTAAAGACCTTTATTAGCGTTTCAAAATATTCCCCACTTAGGGGGGTAGAAAACGAGATGACAGAGGTCACTTATCGAATTTGACTTCGGAGTCAAAAGTGACATATGGACGAAATATAGCCCTTGCCAAAACTCGAACAACAATATGCATCCCGTTACGATCGGACATCAAATGACAACGCAGCATAATAAAACTAAAAGGGCGTCATGTAGGGTGCACAGAAATTTTTTTTTTGTTTCCCCGGAATTGTCTCTAGATAATCTTCAAAACTAGGGGGTGACTGGCGCAACAATTTTTTTTTGTATGGGGACCGACCCTTACTAGTGTTCATTTATCGTTTTTTGTCATTCAACAAGTGTCTACGAATGCGAGTAGTACGAGTAAAAAGTGAAACAAATTGAATTTAAGTGCATATAATACCTACCCAACAAGTAAGACAATGAGTAAAAGACTACGTGTGTTCGAGTGTTTGAACAATCCAGACAATTTCTGCAATATTTGTGGCGAGTTTATAAAGAATAATCACGCACACACGTTTACTCCAGCAGTGCAATTGCACTATTTAAATTACTTTGGTATTTCACCAAATATCACAGAACCATAAAATTGGGTTTGATAAAAAATTTTGCCAAAAAATTGGACAAAGAAGGTGAAGCTTTTGCCTATTTACGGTAAATTTTCCCTTACCTTTCGCTGGCAAAAATTAAAGAAGGAGTCTTCGCAGGACCCGAGATAAAAAAAATGTTGAAAGATGAAACATTCCCGAAGCTGTTATCACCCATCGAAGACGCAGCATGGAATTCCTTCAGGCTTGTTGTGGAAAACTTTTTAGGAAACAACAAAAGCGATAATTATAAGGACATAGTTGAGGATCTGGTAAAGAACTATGAAGCAATGGGTAGGTTTTTTTTTGAAACAAATGTTAATTTAAATAGCGTTTTAATTCTCGTTTTTTTTCGTTTTTGGGTAGGAGTGCACATGTCACTTAAAATACACTTTCTGCATTCTCATTTGGATTTTTTCGCTGAGAATTTAGGAGACGTGAGCGACGAACAGGGCGAGCGCTTTCATCAGGAATTGAAGGCTATGGAACGACGCTATCAGGGCATCTATGACACGGCTATGATGGGTGACTACATTTGGACCCTAATACGTGAGATCAATTGCAGCGAATACAAAAAACAAAGAAGAAGTCAGCTGTTTTTCCACATGGCATAAAATGTACAGTTATATCTTTGTTTCTACTCATTTTTTTGGGCGTTGATTTGGCTAATTTCGTTAGTTTAGCTAACCTGGCACATCCATTTCTAATTGTGCCATACATTGAGTATGTAGTGCTCTAAATAAATTAAAAAATAATATACTTAGATTAATTTGTTTATTTTAAATTAAGTTCAAATGTATTTATTCGTTTGCGTTGGGTAGGTAAGCTGTGCAAATAATGAAAATCAAAATATCGTGAAATAGCGGAATTTCGGTCTTTTACCAAAAAAATTATAAGTCCGCCATTTGTTGTCAGATTTTGTTAAGTAAGTGCTTATTTTCTTTGGAAAAATGCCAGCTATACGTAAAAAAACCAAAATCGCTGTTAGAATCGCGTTTTATATTTTATATGAATTTTTATATGAATTTTTCTGCCACATTTTTACTAAAAAAACGCAGTTTTTTAACCTTTTTAAACCGCCAACATCAAAACTACTCACCCGATTTGAAAATTTTCTGAGAATGAGAGAATTGTAGACGGCTCAATTTGCTTTAATTTGAGTAGTAGTAGGATCAAATACGTCAAAGAAGACGAAAGATATGCTCAAAATTGTAAGTGTACCTCCAAAAATTTAAAAAAAAAAGTTCAAAAATTTGTATCTCGAAAACCAATCGACAGAACAATTTTTAAAACTCATTTTCGTGTTTAGTAGGTCAAAATCAATGAGAAAAAGTATGCTAGAAACAAATAACAGAGACAATTTTGTTATTTGTGACCTAGTGTAGCTTTGAGCCCTTCAAGTCACCTGGACCAGACGGCATCACTCCAGCAGAAATGCAGAAAATGTTGAAGTACATTATCCCCTGGCTGGAGAAAATTTATGTAGGCTGTATCAGGCTTTCATACAGCCCGAATCGATGGAGGGATACCAAAGTGGTATTCATACCTAAAGCGGGAAGATACCACACACTAGGCCAAAAGACTTCAGACCAATTAGCCTATCCTCCTTCCTATTGAAAGGTCTGGAAAGACTTTTAGATTACTTCATTAGGGAAAACCTGGATAGAAAACTCCTGTCGGTCAACCAACATGCTTACAATAAGGGGAAGTCTACAGAATCAGCCCTGCACGATCTTGTGAGCACTATCGAATTGTCCCTGCATTTCAAGGAATTCACCATGGTGGCATTTCTTGACATAGAAGGGGCTTTAAATCTTTCACATCTAAAAGTTAACTCTAGTTTGATTAGACTAGTTCAAAGTCTGCTCAACAGAAGAAGCATAACAGCATGTCTTGATTCCACAAATCTAACAAGGTTTGTAAACAGGGGGACTTCACAAGGAGGAGTGAAATCCTGCTAGATCTACATAGAACGTTGTGGTTGGCAGTGAGTGGCGGAGCCTTAAGGACTACAGCGACCAAGTCTCTACAAGCCCTACTCCATATACTGCCGATTAATATTGTGGCGAGAGAAGTTGCAACCAAAGCGGCAATAAGATTAAACTGCCTATCAATGTGGAGGTACAAAAACTACGGTCACATGAGGATATCAAAGTGTAGTGCTATGGCAACCGACCGAGTGGACTATATACCAACGGTGTACACCTTCGAGAGAAATTACATCACTATGATTTCAGCCAGAGATAAATGGGTTGGAAGACACGGATGGTCGAAGCTTGATGAAAAGGTTGGCTTCGGGGTACACTGTGCAGAGCTTAGATTGGATATAGCTCACAGACTACCAAATACCTGCAGTGTCTATCAAGCCGAAATAATGGCAATATGGGAAGTAGCCAAGTGGCTGAGTCGCAACATAGTAACCAACACTGGCGTTGTCATTTACTCGGACAGCCAGGCTGCCATCAATTCTCTGGAGGCAACATCCCTAAATTCACAAACAGCCGCAGATCTCTTAACGAGATGGCTGAGCAGTTTAATATACACCTAATATGGGTGCCTGGGCATAAGGATATTCCGGGGAACTGCAAAGCCGATGAACTTGCTAGGAAAGGGACGACATTACAAATTCTGGAAGAATTTGCATATATTGGTGCGCGTGCAAGCTTTGGCTTAGGCAAGAGGCAATCAGGCAGTCCAACGAAAGATGGACAGAAATCGGCACCTGCAGGGTAGCTAGACAAATCTGGCCAAGATATGACCTGAGAAGATCAAAATATCTCCTCGCACTAGAGAGGCAAAGATTGTCTACGTTAGTATCAGTTCTGATGGGATACTGCTTGATCGGCGAACACGCCAAAAGATTGGGTATTGACTCTAATGACTTCTGCAGAAGCTGTGGAGAGCATTGAGCACTTGCTATGCGACTGCCCCGCTCTGAGTAAACGACGACTGGACATACTAGGCTCGGCCTTTCTAGGCAACCTAACAGATCTTTCCAGTACCGATATTCTTACTATCGATAAATTTGTATATTAACCAGGTTGGTTTCGATGAGGGGCATTTCAGCCCGTGGTAACACTAGGGACCTAAACTGGTCTATGTGAACTGCCACCCTAACCTAAAACTTAATGGCTTGCCTTGATAATAGTTTGTATGTATGATTCTAACCGGTAGATGGCGCTGTTGTTAGCATATGTTTAATATATTTTTTTTCTGAAACTCGGGATGTATGCATTTTTGAATAAAATATCAATGAATTACCAACCAATACATCCCAAACAGGACGTGCAGGACAACGTCTGCTGGGGTCAGTTAGTACATACATACATATAAATAAGAGCCGGTTAACGGCTAAACTAAAAAATACATTTGTGTAATACTTTTTTTATGTGAGCTTGTATACAAGAAAATATATGTGGAACGCAAATTTTTAAATCTATATATGGGGAAAAACCTCAAAGGGCCCACTTTATTCAATTTTTTCCGATCGGTCAAAACTTGGTGGGGTTGCAAAAGTACTACACACATAATACAGTTTGGTTGCCTCAACCGAATTATTTTCCAACCGAATTTTGGTAGTTCTGTCTACTATCATGCGATTCCATCAGGACAATCAACATTTTGGTTGTGGTATACTTCTGCTTTCATGTAGACAACAATCATATTTGGTTGCGCCAACTACGAAAATGGTGGCTAAAATTATCTGTTGTATGTTGCCACAACCAACTGTTTTAAAAAATTGGTTGTTCTGTTAACAACAGTTTTCATTAATTTTTATTTTATTTATTGAACAAAAAACCAAACAATTCATAACAAAATTAAAAATCCCATATTACAAATTCATCACTTTTATGTAATGTGGAAATATTTGACACAAATTTTGGTACGCGAAAATAAAACACAATACTTTTATGCTACGCGATTGGTTCAAAATGGTCGGGATCGGACTAATGGGCATGACCCCCCCCCCATGTAAGCCACGTTTTAATAATTTAATATCTCGAGAACCATTGCACCAATAGTCCTTAAATTTGGAATTAATGCATTTGACACACTGTTCGTGACTCAACATACAGTGGGAGATATCGGATAAGAGGGCGTGTACCCTCCCATGCGACTACATTATTGTAAATGCGACTACATTAATGAAAACGAAATATCTGGAAAACCAGTGCACCAATCGTCTTAGGGTTTTACATGAAAGTATTTCAGTTCAATATTGGACAGTCGGCGTGTACCATTCGACCTGACTATATTATTGAAAACGAAATATTTCCTGAACCATTTGGTTTGGACAGAAATATTTACCACCCAAACAATAAGTGGCCAATACTAGAACATTGGCCGTTGATCCGCCTTGCCACAATTGTCTTTAAATGTGATATGTATAGGGTGATCCATTTCGAGGTTCCCTACTTTTTTAAAGAAAAAAACACAGAAAATTCAAATTGAATGGGGATGTTTATTACACTGTGCGACACGACTTCCCTCCCAAGAACGAGACTATATAGGAATGAAACTATAGCCCAACAGTAGATAAGCTGCATACTCAGTTTTTTATTTCGTGATCGTTTGTCCTTTTTACAGGACTTTGAAAATTTCAAGGATAAAAATTTTAAATTTTTTTCATTTGCACTTACAACAATGCGAATTGATAAATATGGGTATCAAATGAAAGGGGAGAATTCCCGCTATTTAATAAAATTTTTGGAAAAAAATTCCAAGGACGAAGGCTACAAAAAAATGTCCTTTTAAACTTTAATCCTTTAATATCCTTCAAAGTTATGCAATTAAAAATCGTAGAAAAATAAATGTTACAGAACTCTAACTGACACAACACATATTAAAATTTCAGCCTTCTATCTTTAACGGTTAAGGAATAACAAATATTTGAATTTCACAGCCTATACTCGTATATCATATTTAGGACACCGATACCTGTTGTCTCTCACCTGTTGAGAAAATTGCATTGGTATGTTTCCAGAGCGTAGTAGAGAATTTCCTAGGGAACAAAAAAGATGAAAATTATGAAGACATTGTTCGCAACATGCTGGAAAGTTTCCGAGAAATGGGTGTTAACATGTCGCTAAAAATACACTTTCAGGTGAGCCATCTCGATTTCTTCCCCGACAATTTGGGAAATTTCAGCGACGAACACGATGAACGGTTTCACCAAGACCTCGCCACCATTGAAACGTGATTTAGTGGAAAAAATGATTGTCATATGCTGTCGGAATACCTGTGGTCTATATGTCGCGATTCAGATTACCAACAATAACGGCAGTGCAAAAGAGTTCATTCCAACCAACTGAAAGAATATTATTTAACATAAACATTTAAAATATATAAAATACATACAATATACATATGTAAACATGAAAAATATTAATATATTGAATAAACGCACGTATCATATTGTCTTTGTACGGTGCGCGTGTATTTTCCTTTCTGTTTTAAATACTTTGCGTTTTCTTTACGATATTTGTCTTAAGATTGCCAATTTAAAATAATTGCCATTCCTTAACTCACACTGATAGAAGGCTGATTTTGTTTGATGAAATTGTTCTACTCACAACTTTAAAGGATATTAATGGATAACAGTTAAAAGGACATTTTTAAATATTACTCGTCCTTGGAAAATTTTTCCTAAAATTTTAGTGAATAGCAGGAATTTTCCCCTTTCATTTGATATGCATATTGATGTTATTCACATTTTAAAATGTGTAAACAAGTCATATCAAAATTGTTAACCTTGTACTTTTAAAAGTCCTGTGAAAAGGACAAACGATCACGAAATAAGGAAGTTAGTACGTCATTTTCCTACTAGTGCCCTATATTTGAACTTTTATATAGTGCCTTTCGTGGGAGGGAATAAAATATTTTGTTTTGTATCGGTGTCCTAAATTTGCTATATAGGCTGTGAAATTCAAATAATTGTTATTCCTCAACCGTTAAAGATAGAAGGCTGAAATTGTAATATGTGTTGTGTCAGTTCAGTGTCCGTAACATGTATTTTTTTACGATTTTTAATTGCACAACCTTGAAGGATATTAAAGGATTAAAGTTTAAAAGGATATTTTTTTGTAGCCTTCGTCCTTGGAATTTTTTCGAAAAATTTTATTAAATACCAGGGAATTCTCCCCTTTTATTGGATACCCATATTTATCAATTCGCATTGTTGTAAGTGCAAATAAAAATATTTTAAAATTGTTATCCTTGAAATTTTCAAAATCCTGTAAAAAGGACAAACGATCACGAAATAAAAAACTGAGTATGCAGTTTATCTACTGTTGGCCCATAGTTTTATTTCTATACAGTCCAATTCTTGGGAGGGAAAAAAGTTCGAATTTGTCGCACGGTGTTATCATTTGGAAGAACATTCTTTGGTATTTATTTTTTGAAGATTATGTCTATCAAATGTGGGCCGCGGCTACGTCTCAGATGGTCCATCCGTTGAGTCCAATTTTCGATGACTCGTTCGAGCATTTCGACTGGTAACTGGCGAATGACACGCGTAAACGCGTAAGACTTTCCATGATGAATTGCCAAACAATACTTAACAAAAATAACATGACAGCATGACACGACTCACACGTGATCTGTCAGCAAAAGCTATTGAAAAAAGTATCTCTACTTGGATCACCCGTTATGTATATATAGAAAATTGGCGATATCCGAAAGGTCGGCGTAGCACCGCCCACATGGCTACCTTATTGACAATGAAATATCTGGAGAAATGTTGAACCAATCGTCGTGGAATTTGGTTCGAGTATATTGGACAAAACTATGCGTGGCTCAACACAAAACTTGGCGATATTAGTAATTGAGATAAACTATTTGAGCAAGGTTATTACATTTTTATCTGTGGTTATCGAGAGTCCTATTCAAAACATAGGATATCTTCCTATTTCACTAAACTGAAATTTGGGGCAACGAAGTGGACCGGGTCCAGCTAGTATATATTATATATTTATTGAATTTCATTTTTAATTTTTTGTTTTAAAGCGCTAATTTTTAATTTATATTTATTCCAAGTCATAAGTTGTTATCAGCCCATCATGCATAATGTATAATTATGCAAGATTATACGATTTCAATTACAATGGAATTTTACAAACTTTTTAAATTTTCGAAAAATATTTGTTTTGTAAATAATAGTCCCAAATAAAAAATATTAGGACGGAAACAAAAATTTGGTTAGAACTCTTCCCAAATGTATATTTTTTGTGGGTGCCAAATATAATATATTTAGAGTGTACCGTAAACATTTGAATATTTCAAGCAGAATATGTTCATGGACAGAAGTGTGTATAAAAACATGGAGTCCATTTTCTCTACAGAAGATAAATATGCTTTAGTTTGCGAATGGTTGTTAAAATATGCGTTCACTAAAACAACATAGACCGATGTTCCCCATTTTCACCAGGGACGATTAAGTGCAATATTAAGTGTACACGGGGCAAAATCGCTTTTTTTGATATGTTTGAATCGAAAGAAAATATATTTGGAACACACATTTTTAAATATTATGCATTTCTGAGCAAATAAATTTTATTTGAAAATCAATAAAATATATTTGGAACTCATATATGTATGTATTAATATGTTACAACATATAATATTTGCTTCGGAAAAAAATCGTCCAAAGTAAATACATGTTGCGAAGTAAAGAAAGATTTGTTTAGAACAACATCTTCCCAAATATATAATTTTTTTGTGTACCAAATATTATATGTTTAGAGTGTACCCTAAACATATATATGTTTCAAGTCGAATATGTTTGGGACAATATACTACAGAAGCGATTTTTTTCAGCGTGTAAATTCTTAAATTTCAGCCAGATCAATTGAAAAATACATTCTCTTGAGCATCAAGAAATGACGTCAGTGTGTCCATTATATGGGGACTATATAGAAATATGGATCAATTTTCTTAGAAATCGCTTCATATTTGCCACCTGAAATGTGATCACAAGAATGCATGGATAGGCAGACAGACGGTCATGGCTATATCGACTTAAAAAGTGATGTTATGCCTATCAGTACAATAAACTATAGGTCTCTTTGTTTTTGGGCGTTACAAACATAAGTCATAATACTCCATGGTACAAAAAGGGGCGGGCCAATAAGGCCCATTTTTCTCTGTTCCCTAGGTACTATAAAAGCATTATATGCGCTGATAATAAAGTTATAAGCAATTAACGTTTGGTTCAAAATTTTTTCATTTGTGTGGGAGGTACCAAAAGGGCGTGGCAACTTCGCCTATTTTTCTCGAGGTAATAGTGACTAATAAACTAATACTATGTGTACAATTTCAGAGGATTCAAATAAGTCGTATAGAAATTATTAAATAATCAATATTTCACTAAATGTTAACCCTTTGTGGGGAGGTACTAGAAGGAGTGGACCAATATGCACCAATATGGTCCATCTTAGCCGAAGAAAATATGACCACATACCAAATTTTAAGTCAATCGGTTACTCCTTTCGAGAGTTATCGTGCGCCCCAGCCAGCAGACAGACTGACAGACGGACGGACATTGCTCATTCTTAAAATGATCTAAAACGAATATCCGCCGAACATACTTAGGGTCTTAGGTCACTCCTTCGATGTGTTACACTTTTGGTTCGTAGCAAATGATATATACCCTCCTCTCTAAGATTAGGGGATAATAAATTTGTCCTAGTGTACATTAACCAAAAGGGGCGGGCCAATAAGGCCCATTTTTCTCTGTTCCCTAGGTACTATAAAAGCATTATATGCGCTGATAATAAAGTTATAAGTCAATCGGTTAATCCTTTCGAGAGTTATCGTGCGCTCCAGCCAGCAGACAGACAGACAGACGGACGGACGGACATTACTCATTCGACTAAAAATGACCCAAAACGGATACCCGCCGAACATACATACTTAGGGTCTTAGTTCACTCCTTCGATGTGTTACACTTTTGGTTCGTAGCAAATGATATATAGGGTGGCTGATATGTATTGCAAAAAACTTCAGGTTGCTATCATTTATAAACCGCTAGTCTGATAGCTGACAGATTTATTTCAGTGACAGTTCTTTTTATTGTTTACAAGCTTGCAAAAGCATTTTGATCTATTGCATTCAGAAAAAAAGTTATTCGTGATGGAATTCTAGCGTGATAGTGTGATTGCTTTATATTTGGGTGGAAAAACACAAGTGGCTATCGTTAGAGCCCTCCAGCATTTAAATGTGAATAAATCTTTTGTTTCTCGTACCATTGCTCGTTACCGTGATACTGGCAGTGTTGCATCGCGTCCAAAATGTGGGCTAAAAAAAACGGTAACAACACCAGAAATGATCCGAAAAGTGAAGGTCAGATTTGATCGAAATCCACGCCGCTGTGGTAGAAAAATTGCTCGTGAGCTGAACATATCGCGAGAACGGATACAACACATATTAAACCAGTAAGGAAAGGCTAAAGTCGGGCGGTGCCGACTATATAATACCCTACACCACTCTCGTATTGAATAACTCTGATATATAAATTTTGTAATTCATGTATAAATTGTTTACATAAATTTACTTTTGGGACATTTTATACTTAAATAATACCCTGTACCACATTGTGGTGTAGGGTATAAAAACGATTGGATCTAAAGAGCCAAATCGGATGAAACATATATATGGGAGATATAACTAAATCTTTACCGATTTTCTTCAAATTCGGCAATGTTGGTTCATGGATCAAGAAACTCTACCATTCTAAATTTCAAAACGATTGGATGTAAAATACAGCTCTTATAGGACTAAAGGGCCAAATCGGACGAAAGATATATATGGGAGCTATATCTAAATCTGAACCGATTTCAACCAAATTCAATAGCGATCTTAACAGCCGCGAAATACTCTAAACTGCAAAATTTCAGAACGATCGGAGTGAAATTTCGACCTGTAGTCGACGAACAACTTTACATAGACAGACGGACGGACGGACGGACAGACATCGTTAAATCGACTCAGCTAGTGCTTCTGAGTCGATCGGTATACTTTAAGGTGGGTCTAGCTGTGTTATTTTCAGGTGTTACAAACATCTGCCGTGAAACAAAATTATAATACCCTGTACCACAGTGTGGTGTAGGGTATAAGAATGAGCTTGGACTAAAGCCATTGAAGTTCCAAAATCTGCAAGAGCTCACCGATGCATAAAAAAAAGTTAGACTGGAAAGAGCCAAGGAGTTGCTTCGCTTGTACGAAAGTGGCCGGTTACCGAATTTGGTTTTCTCCTATGAGAAGCCGTTCCAAATTGAGCAGTTTGTGAACAAACAAAATGATCGGGTTTACTTGCCAAAGAGGTCAGTTGAAAATTTACACCTTCGATTGGCCACCAGAACTCAAGCGCCGCCGATGGTAATGGTGTGGGCCGCCGTAACGGCCGATGGTCGCTCCCCGCTCGTATTCATCGACCATGGGGTCAAAATAAATGCCGAATATTATCGGGAAAATGTCCTAAAGACAGTATTGAAGCCCTGGGCAGACAAACATTTCGGCCGCAGACCATGGACATTCCAACAGGACTCAGCACCATCGCACTCAGCACGCGTCAACCAAGAATGGCTTAAAAAGGAGGTTCCTCGCTTCATTTCTACCGCACAATGGCCACCAAGATCTCCGGATCTCAATCCGTTGGACTTTTGCGCCTGGGGCATTTTAGAGAGTAAGGTTCGCACTAAAAAATACCAAAGTATCGATCATCTCAAGACGGCGCTTCGCCGGGAATGGGGCAAAATACCGCAGAGCCACTTTCGTACAGCGTGTGATGGCTTTGTCGGCCGTTTGAAGGCCATAATTCGTGCCAAAGGTGGCCAATTCTAACAAATCTAAACTGTTTCTAAAATGTTATGTTATTTCCGACATTTTTTGCTTTTGAACACTAAAATTAAAAAAAAAAAAAAAAACAGTAAGGAAAGGCTAAAGTCGGGCGGGGCCGACTATATACATAATACCCTACACCACTCTCGTAATATTGAATAACTCTGAAATATAAATTTTGTAGTTCATGTATAAATTGTTTATTCTAAAGCTTCTATAGAACTAAAGGGCCAAATCGGACGAAACATATATATGGGAGCTATACCCAGCAAAATTTCTAATTACCAAATAATCCGACGAGTAAGCAAAGTTCGATAATGGTAAGTACTTATTATTTAGCCACTTCTCTCATTATTTTAACATGGGGATGTCATTGGATGAAAGTACTTCCCAAAAGCATACAATAAAGTAGCATAATAAGTACTTATTTGTAGCATAGGCATACCACATAAATGTGTGCTTATATTTTCACGATTTTATGTACTTGAGTAATGCATTACCAATAAGTTAGAAAATAAGTAGCAGATATGAAGAAATGACAATTTAAAGTGACTTTTTGCATATTGTCGCGCAATTTCATCATGCCTAATTCAAATTTCTGACCCAAACCCCCATGTGAAAAATTCTTCAACGGTCTAACGATATACGTAAATATTTATGGTATTTTCATTCAACTCTGCACGTACGAGTATTATTTGTACAATAACCTACATATAGCCAAAATTGCATTTTACTAAAAATTGCCTAAATGATTTTGATAGCAAAAAATCACTTATTTCTGTTGTTATTGGTAAGTCATTATTAATAAGCCGAAAGTAATGCAGCGAATATCGAGATGTCATTATTTGGTAATGCAGTGAATAATGACAGGTACTTACCAAGATTTTGGTGGGTAGCTAAATCTTAACCGATTTTCTTCAAATTCGGCAATGTTGGTTCATAGATCAAGAAACTCTACCATTCCAAATTTCAAAACGATTGGATGTAAAATACAGCTTTTATAGGACTAAAGGGCCAAATCGGACGAAACATATATATGGGAGCTATAGCTAAATCTGAACCGATTTTCTTCAAATTCGGTAGTGGTGGTTCATGGATCAAAAAACTCTACCATTCTAAATTTCAAAATGATTGGATGTAAAATACAGCTTCTACAGGACTAAAGAGCAAAATCGGACGAAACATATATATGGGAGCTATAGCTAAATCTTAACCGATTTTCTTCAAATTCGGCAATGTTTGTTCATGGATCAAGAAACTCTACCATTCTAAATTTCAAGACGATTGGATGTAAAATACAGCTTTTATAGGACTAAAGTCGCCGTCAGTGGTAGCGAACGGACGTGTTATTGCAGAGCGGATAGTTTTTCCAACCTATTACGCAATACTTATTCACCTACCTACTACGCAACCACAAGGTGTTGTTCTTAAAGTGGGTGTTGAATTTGTTGCATCGGTCTCAGGACAGACATTTTGGAAGTAGTCTGGAAGGCCAACATCGAAATACCTATTACGGGCAAATACTGGCTATGGGGGTCTCTCCCAAAAATTTATGATTAACCCTGATGAAGTAAATGATATTACGGTGCAGGGAAAAATAAACCCAGTACCGGCGGAAAGCGTTGATTTACTCGCGAGTCACGTGTCGTCGTTATCAAACAATCGTGAGCAAGTAACTTCTACGGGGTTGGGTGCCTCGGATTCCGTAGTCGAAACAGATACAAGCGCACATCTAGCCTTTGGCAAAATAAACGATGAGGAAGATAAAGAAAACCCAAGGGGGGGCTCTAAGCAACCCCAGCTTTTAAAAGCTAGTGGGAACTCGGACTCTGAGTCATCAAGTGATAACAATATTACTATTGTTGAAAATCGGAAAAGACTGTCAGGGGCACAAAGAAGGAAACTGAATAAGATGAACCGGCAGAAGATATTACAGGATGAATCTGACTCTTCTACATCTACTAAAAGAGTCAGATCTCCCGAAGAGCATAGCGATGCGAAATCAACTAAGAAGAAAAAAAGCTCACCGACACCCAGCACTTCGAAGAAACCTATTCAATCTACCAAAAAAGGAGTTTCTAGTCAGAATCCGTTAATGGTGGGAGGAGAAGTTGATCTTGTTGTTGAGAAGGTGAGTAAGTCCACCAAACCATCCATAAAAGAGGGGGCCTCAAACAAAAAGACCCATTCTAAAGGCAAAAGCAAGGTGGCTATAAGAAAGGGTAAGGAAACACCATCTTATTCCCAAATAGCCAAAAAACATATTCAGGACGAACTACACTATGCCAAAATTGATAGCAGTAGTTCGTCTGGCAGAATTCCCGAAGAACAAAAGAGCATCTTCGAAGATTTGTTCTACACAAAGGTATTGGACCACATTCTCGAATCTAATGATGGACCAACAATCCAAGTAATGAGTTGCACATTTGAGAGGGGCGTTTTGATGCTGAAACTGGCATCACAATGCTGTGTCGATGTCCTCGGAAAACTAGTGGAGAGCATCCCCTCACCTTGGGACGGCGCAAAGCTGAAACTGGTAAGGAAAAGCGATATCCCTGTACTCATAAAAACATCTTTCTATGTCAGAGGATGGGCTAGTAAGGTACCGTCAGAGCGCATACTCAGCGTCATTGGCAAACAAGATTCGAACCTTAAAGTGGGGAAGTGGGAAGTCTTCCACAGGAAAAATGATCCCGATGGTTCTCTCCTGGTGGTAGGCATAGACCCGTATTCCAGGGATAGCCTTGTCAAGACAAAAGGCATGGCATTTTTCGGGATTTGGAAAATCTTCTTTAAGATTGGAAAAACCCCCATTGGCAGGACAGTTAAGTCGAGCCCAAACACGAACGTACCGCCTGCAGTGGCAAACGAAAATAGTGAACAGAATGAAGCGAGTGAGACAATTCCAAAAAGTGAGGTGGAAGTGGTCGATAACATCGCCAATTTGCCGATAACATCATCAATTTTGCAGAAAGTTCCCAGCAAAGGTGGTGATAAGGATATGAAGAATAGCACAAAAACTCAAAACAAAGAGGGAGCGACAAAAAACAACACCGCCTTCCAAAAAGAGGTCGATAACATTACCAAATTGCCGATAATATCACCAATTTTGCAGAATGTTCCCAGCAATAGTGGTGATAGGAATAGGTACATAAAGAATCAAAACAAAGAGGGAACGACAAAAAGTAACACCGCCTCCCAAAGAGGTCTACTTGAAGAGTGTGTAATAGGTAGTAAACGAAAGGAGGAGAAAGACTCACTACCAAATAAAGAGGGAGTGCAACCAAATAGGATAGACGACTCCCAAAGGAAATTTTTACTGGAAAGACAATGATTGAGGTCATCCAGATAAACCTCCACCGGAGCGAAATGGCATCCATTGCTCTGATGGACATAATAAATAAAGGCAGGGTTCATGTTGCTTTGGTCCAGGAACCGTGGACTACTAGTAACAAAGTTACTGGATTAAACCATATGAACTACAATCTTTTCTACGCTAACACAGGTACTCGTCCAAGGACTTGTATTCTGTGCCATAAAAACTTATGATTAACGATGTCCGTCCGTCCGTCCGTCCGTCCGTCTGTCCATGTAAAGTTGTTCGTCGACTACAGGTCGCAATTTCACTCCGATCGTTCTGAAATTTTGCAGTTTAGAGTATTTCGCAGCTGTAAAGATCCCTATTTAATTTGGTTGAAATCGGTTCAGATTTAGATATAGCTCCCATATATATCATTCGTCCGATTTGGCCCTTTAGTCCTATATAAGCTGTATTTTACATCCCATCATTTTGAAATTTAGAGTGGTAGAGTTTCTTGATCCATGAACCAACACTACCGAATTTGAAGAAAATCGGTTAAAATTTAGCTATAGCTCCCATATATATGTTTCGTCCGATTTTGCTCTTTAGTCCTGTAGAAGCTGTATTTTACATCCAATCATTTTGAAATTTAGAGTGGTAGAGTTTCTTGATCCATGAACCAACACTACCGAATTTGAAGAAAATCGGTTAAAATTTAGCTATAGCTCCCATATATATGTTTCGTCCGATTTGGCCCTTTAGTTCTATAGAAGCTGTATTTTACATCCAATCGTTTTGAAATTTAGAATGGTAGAGTTTCTTGATCCATGAACCAACATTGCTGAGTTTGAAGAAAATCGGTTAAGATTTAGCTTTAGCTCCCATATATATGTTTCGTCCGATTTTGCTCTTTAGTCCTGTAGAAGCTGTATTTTACATCCAATCATTTTGAAATTTAGAATGGTAGAGTTTCTTGATCCATGCATCAACACTACCCAATTTGAAGAAAATCGGTTAAGATTTAGCTATAGCTCCCATATATATGTTTCGTCCGATTTGGCCCTTTAGTTCTATAGAAGCTATATTTTACATCCAATCGTTTCTAAATTTAGAATGGTAGAGTTTCTTGATCCATGAACCAACATTGCCGAATTTGAAGAAAATCGGTTAAGATTTAGCTATAGCTCCCATATATATGTTTCATCCGATTTGGCTCTTTAGATCCAATCGTTTTTATACCCTACACCACACTGTGGTACAGGGTATTATTTAAGTATAAAATGTCCCAAAAGTAAATTTATGTAAACAATTTATACATGAATTACAAAATTTTTATGTCAGAGTTATTCAATATTACGAGAGTGGTGTAGGGTATTATATAGTCGGCCCCGCCCGACTTTAGCCTTTCCTTACTGGTTTTAAATATAAATTGATAAGGCCATAACATTTGTGTATAGTATTGTCAAGCAAACGGGAACATCAGTTTCATCATTCGACTTGTCTATCATATTCATATCTCTTAATTCATGGTCCAAATTCGTTAAATTGACTTTGGTCAGTTTTTATTTGAACAATGTTTCATTTCAAATCTAGGTACTTACATATACTCGTAGCCTTTGGTTAAAAGATGTATTCATTAAATCTAGGTTGCATTAAATCTACAAACCAACGTAGTTGTTTACTTAGAAACAAACACATTCGTGTCCTCTCTTAGATTAGCTTCTTGTTTGCGTTAACGCTGCGAGTGATAATGAAACAAGGAACAAGGTCACTCTGGTGATGTTGATATAGGAAAAGTGCTGTAAATATACGGAAAAGTACATTTGAAAATACCTCAAGAGTTGGCAACTCTTGAGGGGGCATTTGTGGACGACAACAAAATGAATGACATGGCAGTGATGCGAGCGTTACGAGCAACACAGTATAGATGCAGCTAAACAAGAGCCCACACAGGTGGTCCGTAGGCCTTATATAGGGCCTTATACGCTTTCCCAACACCTTTTAAATTAATATTTCTCGATATTGGAAGATCTGTAAGACCGTTAAAGGTTTTGTAAAAAGCCCCTGTAGGGAAATTATGCTGAAAGTCAGTACTTTTTCTTAAATAATGGATCTTATCTAACTTTCGCAGTTATTATACACTCAATATTGCGGAGGAATGTATGTAACATTTGCTACAAAAGAAATGTAACACATCTATGTAAACACAAACCTACCTGAGAAGTTTTATCCATCCGGTCATTTTAAGATTTGATAGAGAGGAGTTTATTCACACCGAAACAAAGATTGCCAACTTTGAATAAGTCGTTTCAGATTTAGCTATAGCCCCCATATATATTTACCTCCAAATTGGCATCTAAGCGCTGTAGAAATCGTATTTAACATCTGCGAATTACCTAGTTTGACACTGAGGAGTTCATTGATACAAGAATGAACATTGTCAAATATTAAATAAATCGGTTAAAATTTAGATACGTTCTATATACGTTCCTTTCGATTGGGAATCAACGTAGAATAAAACCTTTATTTGACATCCGATCATCAGAGAGGAGTCTCTTGACACAGAAATTAAAAAAAAAAAAAAAAAACAGTAAGGAAAGGCTAAAGTCGGGCGGGGCCGACTATATACATAATACCCTACACCACTCTCGTAATATTGAATAACTCTGAAATATAAATTTTGTAGTTCATGTATAAATTGTTTATTCTAAAGCTTCTATAGAACTAAAGGGCCAAATCGGACGAAACATATATATGGGAGCTATACCCAGCAAAATTTCTAATTACCAAATAATCCGACGAGTAAGCAAAGTTCGATAATGGTAAGTACTTATTATTTAGCCACTTCTCTCATTATTTTAACATGGGGATGTCATTGGATGAAAGTACTTCCCAAAAGCATACAATAAAGTAGCATAATAAGTACTTATTTGTAGCATAGGCATACCACATAAATGTGTGCTTATATTTTCACGATTTTATGTACTTGAGTAATGCATTACCAATAAGTTAGAAAATAAGTAGCAGATATGAAGAAATGACAATTTAAAGTGACTTTTTGCATATTGTCGCGCAATTTCATCATGCCTAATTCAAATTTCTGACCCAAACCCCCATGTGAAAAATTCTTCAACGGTCTAACGATATACGTAAATATTTATGGTATTTTCATTCAACTCTGCACGTACGAGTATTATTTGTACAATAACCTACATATAGCCAAAATTGCATTTTACTAAAAATTGCCTAAATGATTTTGATAGCAAAAAATCACTTATTTCTGTTGTTATTGGTAAGTCATTATTAATAAGCCGAAAGTAATGCAGCGAATATCGAGATGTCATTATTTGGTAATGCAGTGAATAATGACAGGTACTTACCAAGATTTTGGTGGGTAGCTAAATCTTAACCGATTTTCTTCAAATTCGGCAATGTTGGTTCATAGATCAAGAAACTCTACCATTCCAAATTTCAAAACGATTGGATGTAAAATACAGCTTTTATAGGACTAAAGGGCCAAATCGGACGAAACATATATATGGGAGCTATAGCTAAATCTGAACCGATTTTCTTCAAATTCGGTAGTGGTGGTTCATGGATCAAAAAACTCTACCATTCTAAATTTCAAAATGATTGGATGTAAAATACAGCTTCTACAGGACTAAAGAGCAAAATCGGACGAAACATATATATGGGAGCTATAGCTAAATCTTAACCGATTTTCTTCAAATTCGGCAATGTTTGTTCATGGATCAAGAAACTCTACCATTCTAAATTTCAAGACGATTGGATGTAAAATACAGCTTTTATAGGACTAAAGTCGCCGTCAGTGGTAGCGAACGGACGTGTTATTGCAGAGCGGATAGTTTTTCCAACCTATTACGCAATACTTATTCACCTACCTACTACGCAACCACAAGGTGTTGTTCTTAAAGTGGGTGTTGAATTTGTTGCATCGGTCTCAGGACAGACATTTTGGAAGTAGTCTGGAAGGCCAACATCGAAATACCTATTACGGGCAAATACTGGCTATGGGGGTCTCTCCCAAAAATTTATGATTAACCCTGATGAAGTAAATGATATTACGGTGCAGGGAAAAATAAACCCAGTACCGGCGGAAAGCGTTGATTTACTCGCGAGTCACGTGTCGTCGTTATCAAACAATCGTGAGCAAGTAACTTCTACGGGGTTGGGTGCCTCGGATTCCGTAGTCGAAACAGATACAAGCGCACATCTAGCCTTTGGCAAAATAAACGATGAGGAAGATAAAGAAAACCCAAGGGGGGGCTCTAAGCAACCCCAGCTTTTAAAAGCTAGTGGGAACTCGGACTCTGAGTCATCAAGTGATAACAATATTACTATTGTTGAAAATCGGAAAAGACTGTCAGGGGCACAAAGAAGGAAACTGAATAAGATGAACCGGCAGAAGATATTACAGGATGAATCTGACTCTTCTACATCTACTAAAAGAGTCAGATCTCCCGAAGAGCATAGCGATGCGAAATCAACTAAGAAGAAAAAAAGCTCACCGACACCCAGCACTTCGAAGAAACCTATTCAATCTACCAAAAAAGGAGTTTCTAGTCAGAATCCGTTAATGGTGGGAGGAGAAGTTGATCTTGTTGTTGAGAAGGTGAGTAAGTCCACCAAACCATCCATAAAAGAGGGGGCCTCAAACAAAAAGACCCATTCTAAAGGCAAAAGCAAGGTGGCTATAAGAAAGGGTAAGGAAACACCATCTTATTCCCAAATAGCCAAAAAACATATTCAGGACGAACTACACTATGCCAAAATTGATAGCAGTAGTTCGTCTGGCAGAATTCCCGAAGAACAAAAGAGCATCTTCGAAGATTTGTTCTACACAAAGGTATTGGACCACATTCTCGAATCTAATGATGGACCAACAATCCAAGTAATGAGTTGCACATTTGAGAGGGGCGTTTTGATGCTGAAACTGGCATCACAATGCTGTGTCGATGTCCTCGGAAAACTAGTGGAGAGCATCCCCTCACCTTGGGACGGCGCAAAGCTGAAACTGGTAAGGAAAAGCGATATCCCTGTACTCATAAAAACATCTTTCTATGTCAGAGGATGGGCTAGTAAGGTACCGTCAGAGCGCATACTCAGCGTCATTGGCAAACAAGATTCGAACCTTAAAGTGGGGAAGTGGGAAGTCTTCCACAGGAAAAATGATCCCGATGGTTCTCTCCTGGTGGTAGGCATAGACCCGTATTCCAGGGATAGCCTTGTCAAGACAAAAGGCATGGCATTTTTCGGGATTTGGAAAATCTTCTTTAAGATTGGAAAAACCCCCATTGGCAGGACAGTTAAGTCGAGCCCAAACACGAACGTACCGCCTGCAGTGGCAAACGAAAATAGTGAACAGAATGAAGCGAGTGAGACAATTCCAAAAAGTGAGGTGGAAGTGGTCGATAACATCGCCAATTTGCCGATAACATCATCAATTTTGCAGAAAGTTCCCAGCAAAGGTGGTGATAAGGATATGAAGAATAGCACAAAAACTCAAAACAAAGAGGGAGCGACAAAAAACAACACCGCCTTCCAAAAAGAGGTCGATAACATTACCAAATTGCCGATAATATCACCAATTTTGCAGAATGTTCCCAGCAATAGTGGTGATAGGAATAGGTACATAAAGAATCAAAACAAAGAGGGAACGACAAAAAGTAACACCGCCTCCCAAAGAGGTCTACTTGAAGAGTGTGTAATAGGTAGTAAACGAAAGGAGGAGAAAGACTCACTACCAAATAAAGAGGGAGTGCAACCAAATAGGATAGACGACTCCCAAAGGAAATTTTTACTGGAAAGACAATGATTGAGGTCATCCAGATAAACCTCCACCGGAGCGAAATGGCATCCATTGCTCTGATGGACATAATAAATAAAGGCAGGGTTCATGTTGCTTTGGTCCAGGAACCGTGGACTACTAGTAACAAAGTTACTGGATTAAACCATATGAACTACAATCTTTTCTACGCTAACACAGGTACTCGTCCAAGGACTTGTATTCTGTGCCATAAAAACTTATGATTAACGATGTCCGTCCGTCCGTCCGTCCGTCCGTCTGTCCATGTAAAGTTGTTCGTCGACTACAGGTCGCAATTTCACTCCGATCGTTCTGAAATTTTGCAGTTTAGAGTATTTCGCAGCTGTAAAGATCCCTATTTAATTTGGTTGAAATCGGTTCAGATTTAGATATAGCTCCCATATATATCATTCGTCCGATTTGGCCCTTTAGTCCTATATAAGCTGTATTTTACATCCCATCATTTTGAAATTTAGAGTGGTAGAGTTTCTTGATCCATGAACCAACACTACCGAATTTGAAGAAAATCGGTTAAAATTTAGCTATAGCTCCCATATATATGTTTCGTCCGATTTTGCTCTTTAGTCCTGTAGAAGCTGTATTTTACATCCAATCATTTTGAAATTTAGAGTGGTAGAGTTTCTTGATCCATGAACCAACACTACCGAATTTGAAGAAAATCGGTTAAAATTTAGCTATAGCTCCCATATATATGTTTCGTCCGATTTGGCCCTTTAGTTCTATAGAAGCTGTATTTTACATCCAATCGTTTTGAAATTTAGAATGGTAGAGTTTCTTGATCCATGAACCAACATTGCTGAGTTTGAAGAAAATCGGTTAAGATTTAGCTTTAGCTCCCATATATATGTTTCGTCCGATTTTGCTCTTTAGTCCTGTAGAAGCTGTATTTTACATCCAATCATTTTGAAATTTAGAATGGTAGAGTTTCTTGATCCATGCATCAACACTACCCAATTTGAAGAAAATCGGTTAAGATTTAGCTATAGCTCCCATATATATGTTTCGTCCGATTTGGCCCTTTAGTTCTATAGAAGCTATATTTTACATCCAATCGTTTCTAAATTTAGAATGGTAGAGTTTCTTGATCCATGAACCAACATTGCCGAATTTGAAGAAAATCGGTTAAGATTTAGCTATAGCTCCCATATATATGTTTCATCCGATTTGGCTCTTTAGATCCAATCGTTTTTATACCCTACACCACACTGTGGTACAGGGTATTATTTAAGTATAAAATGTCCCAAAAGTAAATTTATGTAAACAATTTATACATGAATTACAAAATTTTTATGTCAGAGTTATTCAATATTACGAGAGTGGTGTAGGGTATTATATAGTCGGCCCCGCCCGACTTTAGCCTTTCCTTAATGGTTTTAAATATAAATTGATAAGGCCATAACATTTGTGTATAGTATTGTCAAGCAAACGGGAACATCAGTTTCATCATTCGACTTGTCTATCATATTCATATCTCTTAATTCATGGTCCAAATTCGTTAAATTGACTTTGGTCAGTTTTTATTTGAACAATGTTTCATTTCAAATCTAGGTACTTACATATACTCGTAGCCTTTGGTTAAAAGATGTATTCATTAAATCTAGGTTGCATTAAATCTACAAACCAACGTAGTTGTTTACTTAGAAACAAACACATTCGTGTCCTCTCTTAGATTAGCTTCTTGTTTGCGTTAACGCTGCGAGTGATAATGAAACAAGGAACAAGGTCACTCTGGTGATGTTGATATAGGAAAAGTGCTGTAAATATACGGAAAAGTACATTTGAAAATACCTCAAGAGTTGGCAACTCTTGAGGGGGCATTTGTGGACGACAACAAAATGAATGACATGGCAGTGATGCGAGCGTTACGAGCAACACAGTATAGATGCAGCTAAACAAGAGCCCACACAGGTGGTCCGTAGGCCTTATATAGGGCCTTATACGCTTTCCCAACACCTTTTAAATTAATATTTCTCGATATTGGAAGATCTGTAAGACCGTTAAAGGTTTTGTAAAAAGCCCCTGTAGGGAAATTATGCTGAAAGTCAGTACTTTTTCTTAAATAATGGATCTTATCTAACTTTCGCAGTTATTATACACTCAATATTGCGGAGGAATGTATGTAACATTTGCTACAAAAGAAATGTAACACATCTATGTAAACACAAACCTACCTGAGAAGTTTTATCCATCCGGTCATTTTAAGATTTGATAGAGAGGAGTTTATTCACACCGAAACAAAGATTGCCAACTTTGAATAAGTCGTTTCAGATTTAGCTATAGCCCCCATATATATTTACCTCCAAATTGGCATCTAAGCGCTGTAGAAATCGTATTTAACATCTGCGAATTACCTAGTTTGACACTGAGGAGTTCATTGATACAAGAATGAACATTGTCAAATATTAAATAAATCGGTTAAAATTTAGATACGTTCTATATACGTTCCTTTCGATTGGGAATCAACGTAGAATAAAACCTTTATTTGACATCCGATCATCAGAGAGGAGTCTCTTGACACAGAAACGGAGATTGCTACGTTTAATAAAAATCGTTCCGATTAATTATCAAAGTACTGCACAAATTTTATTTAACATCCGATCGTTATGGAATTTGGCAGAGTGGAGTTTATTTATGGAAGAACGAACACTTTAAAATTTGTTGAAAATGGGTTCACATTTAGATATAGACCACATATGTAAAATCTTTGTCTGAATGTTCTGAATTTGTCTCGTAGTTCACATATGTATTCTGCTAACAAAGTATTGTAGGGTATCATATGGTCGGCCCCGCCCGACTTTAGTCTTTCCTTACTGGTTTTTAGCGCATGAAATATCATTACTATCAAAAAAATAACATACAAAATGTATACAAAATTAAATAGCACATTAAAGATCCAGCAAGTCTAGCCATGATACAGCGTCTGGTGTTAAGATGTTGATGTCGCTTATTTGACCTACATATCCTAGGTTAAGACACTCTCTAAGGATGCGATTGATGGAAATGTGCAAATAGTGTATTGGGAATTTTGGGTTCTGCCAGTACCATTTCGGAGTCCGTTTAGGTTACATGGTACTTTCCGTGAAAGTAGATGATCGTTGTCACTGCTACGTAGATTAAAGAGTGGGATGGACCTTCCTGAATTAGACCAGCTATTTTCCCAAGCCATGTTAATCTCAAATTGTTCATCTTTTAGCATTTTGTCTATCTCCATGGGTACATTTCTTGATGTTAATCGTTGGCGTTGCGGATTATTTAAATCAGATCTTAGAAGAATATGATCATCATTATATATCTAGTAGTAAAGATTGTTTACTTCTTAGCTGTAGGGGAGCGATATAACAGAGCTTTGGCAAGGGCTTTGGTAGGGTTGGACGTAAGTTTCCCAATATCTATCTCAGGGTTATATTCAGTTGAGTGTAAATTTTTTTGGCTGTTACCCATACTGGGTACTCAAAAATATTTGTTTTTGATTTTATGGAATAGTATGCCTCAATTTACAAAAAACAAAGTTTTTAGGTATCAGACAAAACAAATTTTTGTTGCATGTTGTTATTAATTATGTAATTTTTAAGATATCCCAGATTTATTGAGCCTATACTTTATGATTCAAATACTAATAGCAACTTCCAAGAAAATCGGCTTTATAAAAAATAAAGAAATTACCGTAATTTAGCACCTACATACATATCTAATAAAACCATGAGGTCGCTTTAATAATGTACTTAATAACCTCCTGAACAACAATGGGAGCGGGTAAAAAAATATCATCACTGCGAAAGGAATTCATTGGATATAGAATGCATCAGTTATGCCCTACATTTTAAAGGCCTTAAATATGCCAACGCTGCGTCCTTTTACAAACGATAACAATCACTATTGGAACGAAAGTCACACTGAACACACCAAACGCGAACCAAAATGTTTGAGAGAATAGCGTAAATAAGTACACACATTCGTACATATATGTATATGCATTTACTTTACGATTGCTACTCGTATGCAATTGCAAAGTGCAGAGAAAAATGTATGCTCCCATCACCAAGGGCGTAGACAGCGACAGGGGAAGATGGAACTTTGTCAATTAATTTCTTCGCAAATATTTTCGGAAATAATTTTCAGTGCGAACAGGTTTTAATAACAGAAAGTTAAAAAATATAGCTTTCTCTGAATAGCACTAGTTCACACCATTTTTGTCGAAGGGATGCGCATATCTCCCGGTGTAATCTAAAAAAAATTGTTTGTTAAATTTGTTTTTTAAAATCTTTTTTTAATTCCAATTTGAATTGAAGTTGCATCTAGTATTTGGATTATATTTTTTGAAATAAAAGACCGGCAGTGCCGCCATATGCATTACATTGAAGGAGATTATAATAGGCATGTTTTCGTTACAAGCTAGCACTTTTAGTTTAGCACTTTGCAACGAAAACAACTGACTTCCACCAACTGGCACATAAGCAATAAGTGGCGGATTTTCACTATCTGGTAGCAATGGTGTCATGAGTTGCGAAGAAAGAACAGTGCGAAACAGACAAAAAATTCGTGAAAAGTATTTATAAAACATATATTTACTATTCTATGTTCAATTGTTAACACTCTTTTGCAAATATTAAAATAATTTCCCATTTTTGTTCTTCTTCTTCCCGTTAATTGACAATAATTGATAAAATCTCTCCAAAAATGGGATGCCATATTGCTAAATATAGGGTGCCCAATCTGGCAACATCATACTCGATTAAGACATGAACACAAGCACCAAACTTCATCGGGAACTAATAGTGCTTAAAAGTGCTTAGCTCCCCATACAAATTAAGCACTTATGGTGTAACGAAAACACGCCTAATGGCTACAAATGTTACTTATTTCGCCTTTACGTAGAACCTTTGGTCTAGTAACAGTCACCACAAATATGAAGAAATATTTAAAATAAAATCCATAAAAAGTAAAAAAAGATCGTAAACAATTGTGTTATTACATATTTTAAAAACTAACATGTTAACGAAGAAAAACAAATCCTTGTTGATAAAAATCTATGGATACATGAATAAGTTATGAGCCATATTGTAAATGTAAGGGAAATTAAAAAAAATATTTTGCATATGTTTTATTTTTAACATGTTGTTGGGGAGGTACCAACATGAGTGCTGCAATAACGCCCATTTTTCAATGGACTATGGATACTATAAAAGCATTACACTGTACAAAATTTCAAGTGCTGGAATCAATGTTAAAGCCTTTTACTTTTTGTGCAAAAACGCTCATTTTCACAGAACTGTAGGTATTTTAAAATCATTACACTCCACAAAATTTCAAGTTTTTATGCACTAGAATCAAACTTATAAACCTTTAACTTTTTTGTGCAAAATGGTCCCAAACGGGGTGTGACAACTTCGCCCATATTTCTCAAGGGCTACTAATAAACTGTTACTATGTGTGGAATTACGGAAGATTATGATAGGTAGTATAGAAGTTATTAAAGAATCAATATTTCACTAAAATGTTGACCCTTTGTGGGCAGGTACTAGAAGGAGATGACCAACATGGCCCAGCTTATATAGAAAAAAATATTAACAAGTACTAAATTTGAAGTCAATCGGTTACTCCTATCGACAGTTATTGGTTACTCTTATCGGGAGCTATCGTGCGCACAAGCCAGACAAACTGACGGAGTGAAACTGCTCAAATGACTTAAATTGCCCAAAACGGATTTGCGCCAAATATACTTACGAGGTATGTTCAATAGAAAATGTGAATTTTGAAATTTCTCGCGCTTTTATGACTTTGTGCATTTGTTTGTAACGTCCAAAAGGAGAAGATATAGACCTATCGTTTATTATGTTAATCGACTTTGAATCTCTTTCTGAGTCGATTTAGCCATGTCCGTCTGTCTGTCTGTCCATGTATCCTTGTAATCAAAGTGCAGGTAGTATTTATGGTCCGATTGTGATAAAATTTAGCACCGTGCTCTTTTGGCCCAAGGACGAAATAATGCTACATTTTTTTTGACTTTCGCCCCAAAACTGCCTTTATGTTGTCGGGAAAGGGTTTCGTTTTCTTTTGTAAAAATGTCGCACTTGCACAGTGCAAAAAAGCCTAAATACCCGCGTGTGTACTCGTACGTGTGTGCTTTTTTCAAATAAAGTTTAGTCAGATGCTTTATTTAGGTGGCGCCGTGGAGTATTCTTTGATTTTAGTGAGTTAAAAGGCTAATTTTTTGCATGTTTGTTTTCGATTCTGATCATAAAATAAGCAACAGTACAAGAGGGTGTGAGCGACATTATTAAAATGCTGCTTTCTGACAGGGCAACATTTTTTTTAGAAAAGAACACACTATTAGAGAAACTAATTCCTGGCGAAAGTGAGTGACTGGTTTTCTTTCGCTTAGGCTTTCGTTCGATATAGAGAAACGGCTACATCTATCTATGGTCTGATTTTCTCACAAAAGATGGACCGATTTTCTTGTTCCAAAAAAAAATTGTTTTACGAATTTTAGACAAAATTGGTTAATAAATACGATCTGTACTGAACAAACAAAGATAGATAGGTTTACATACGGCTGCAAATTTTAAGTGCCATACAATCAAAAATAGCGATCTTATTAAGGTTATAACGGTATATGTAATTTTTAAAGTTTACTTCTTCTATAACTAACTAACTTTTGCTGTTAATGTACACTAGGGAGGACAAATTTATTATCCCCTCTCCTTAGAGAGGAGGGTATATATCATTTGCTACGAACCAAAAGTGTAACACATCGAAGGAGTAACCTAAGACCCTAAGTATGTTCGGCGGATATCCGTTTTGGATAATTTTAAGTCGAATGAGCAATGTCCGTCCGTCTGTCAGTCTGTCTGCTGGCTGGGGCGCACGATAACTCTCGAAAGGAGTAACCGATTGACTTCAAATTTGGTATGTGGTCATATTTTCTTCGGCTAAGTTCGAAGATGGGACATATTGGTCCACTCCTTCTAGTACCTCCCCACAAAGGGTTAACATTTATTGAAATATTGATTATTTAATAACTTCTATACAACTTATTTGAATCCTCTGAAATTCTACACATAGTATTAGTTTATTAGTCACTATTACCTCAAAAATGGGCTAAGTTGCCACGCACCCTTTTGCTACATTCCACACAAATGGACAACTTTGAAGCAAAAGTTAATAAATTATAACTTTATTACCAGTGCATACAAGACTTGCAATTTTGTACAGTGTAATGGTTTAATAGTACCTACAATACAGTGATAAATGGGCATTATTGCCACGCTCCTTTTGGTACCTCCCACACAAATGGACCATTTTGTACCAAAAGTTACCAGCTTATAACTTTAATACCAGTGCATACAAATACTTGAAATTTTGTACAATGTAATGATTTTATAGCAATTAGAGCCCAGAGAAAAGTGACCGTTATTGGGACGCCCCTTTTGGTATCTTTCACACAAATGAACCATTTTGTACCAAAAGTAAAACGCTTTTAACTTTTATTCCAGTACATACTTTAAAGTTATTAAATGCAATTTAAATTTATAATAATTAAAAAAAAACAAAAACATTAATAAATTTAATAATATTTTTGAGACTCAAAGTGAGGGAATTCATTAGTCGGTTTACCCTACTGAACTTTCTTACTTGTTTTTTAATTTCAATCAAGAACCTCAAATGGCTTTTAAACTCAATTTTGTCAATTTGAATTTAAAATCAACATCACCGCACCGATATTGCGGTTTTTACATTCATTTCCACAAAGTCGTGTTTGTTGTCCCACCGTCCTATGAACTAAAACAGTAAAAACAAGTAAGAAAGTTCAGTCGGGTAAACCGACTTATGAATCCCCTCACCTTGAGTCCCAAAAAACATTCTTAAATTTATTTTTTTTGTTTCAATTAAGTTGTTATCAATTTAAATTGCATTTAATAACTTTAAAGTATGTACTGGTATTAATGTTATAAGCTGTTATCTTTTGCCACAAAAAGGTCCATTTGAGTGGGATGTACCAAAAGGGGCGTGTCAATAACGCCCACCTTTCTGTAGACTCTATACTAAACTATACTATAAAAGGGGCGGGTCAATAACGCCCACCTTTCTGTAGACTCTATACTATACTATACTATATAAATACTATACTGTACTATAAAAGATTTACACTGTACAAAACTTCAAGTATTTATATGCGCTGGTATTAAAGTTATAAGCTGTTATCTTTTGGTTTAAAATGGTCCATTTGTGTGGGAGGTACAAAAAGGGGCGTGCCAATAACGGCCACTTTTCTCTACACTCTGTGTACTATAAAAGCATTACACTGTACGAAATTTCAAGTTTTTGTATGCACTGGTAGTAAAGTTATACTCTGGTAACTTTTGGTACAAAATGGTTCATTTGTGTGGGAGGTACCAAAAGGGACATGCTAATAACGCCCACATTTCTCTGGACTCTAGATACAATAAAAGCATTACACTGTACAAAATTTCAAGTATTTGTATGAACTGATATAAAAGCCATAAGCAGTTAACTTTTGGTGCAAAATGGTCCATTTGTGTGGGAGGTACCAAAAAGGGAGTGGCCACTTCGCCCATTTTTTTGGCGTGTTAGCGACTATCAAACTAATACTATGTGTGAAATTTCAGAAGATTTGAGTAAGTAGTATAGAAGGTATTAAATAATAAATATTTCGCTAAAAGTTAACCTTTGGTGGGGTTTTTCATTGAACAAGTAAGAAAGTATCAGTCGGGTAAACCGATTGAGGTATACCCTCACTTTGTGAGTAATGTAATATAAGGTATAACATTACACTAATTAATCTGTCAATTTTTGTGGGAGAGAGTTTTTTTACAATTTTATAAGCTGTTAACTTTTGGTGCAAAATGGTACCGTGGGTGGTACCAAAAGGGGCGTGGCAATAGTGCCCGTTTTTTACTGGACTGTAGGTACTATAAAAGCATTCTACTGGACAACATTTTAAGTGTTTTTATGAACTGGTATTAATATTATAAGCTATTAAATTTTGGTGCAAAATGGTTCGTTTGTGTGGGAGGTACCAAAAAGAGAGTGGTCATTTCGCCCATTTTTCTCTAGGTGATAGCGACTAATAAACTAATACTATGTGTGGAATTTCAGAAGATTCGAATAAGTAGCATAGAAGTCATTAAAGAATCAATATTTCACTACATTTTAACCCTTTGTGGGGGAGGTACTAGAGGGTGTGGACCAATATGGTTTATCTTATCCGGTGATAGAAAAAAATATTACCACGTACTAAATTTGAAGTTAATCGGTTTCTCCTTTCGAGAGTTATCGTGCGACATTGCTCATTATCGTGGACATTGCTCATTCGACTTAAAATGACACAAAACGTATATCCGCCGAACATTCTTTGGGTCTTAGGTCACTCCTTCGATGTGTTACACTTTTGGTCCGTAGCAAATGATATATCCACTCGTATCACTAAAGTGAGGGTATAAAAATGGAAGTTATTGCCACGCCCCTCTATACCTCCCAAACAAAATGGCCAGAATAAAAAATATGAACAACGATTTTCTTTCCGTTTACATTCCGTTTACTTAAATATGACCGTTACTTTAAAATATGGGTCATAGTTTATACATTTATCCACAAAACATTTTTCATGTTTTTTTCGTACCAGCAAAAAACGATTTTGTTTCAAAAAACATAAAAAAATTAACGGCAGTTACTAAGCCACTGTCTCTACGTGAAAGCCCTCATTATATGCTTTATTTTAACGAAAATTGGAATTTGAAAAACAAACTTTAGCATATACATTAGGGCGGGTCGATTTAAAAATCGCCCATTGCTCAGTGAAAATCATATTCTAGGGATCAAAATAAGAAACTTTGCCGAAGGAACCATACCTCTAAAACGAATTCTGATGTCCCGGAAAAAATCCCACTTTGACCCATTTAGAGTGCTCCAATGGGGCATGGGTCGGTCGGTAAGAAATGAAAACAATTTGGCCGTTTCTTAACCGAATACCGATTGCGACCAAACTTGGCATGGTAGTAGAAGAGGTATTAGAGAAGATAAGTCTTTAATTTGGGCCCTCTAGGTCGTGCAGGGGTCGAGTTGCATGGCCTGAAAATTGGCCACCTAGGGTGAAGAAAATGTTTAAGCTCGTGTAACTTTGTCTGTGCGCATTTTGCTTGCTGTATAGTTATTGATATAAAACAAAACTAAACTTTGTAAAACGAAAACATAATATGTATATTAGGCCGGGTCGATTTGTGGGGAGGCAAAAAAATTCGCCATTGCTCAGTGAAAATGAGTATTTTAGGGATCAAAATAAGAAACTTTGCCGAAGGAACCATACCTGTAAAACGAATTCTGATGTCCCGGAATTTGGGTCGAACTTTTGGGTAGGGGCAAATTTTGAAAAATCCCACTTTGACCCATTTTGAGTGCTCCAATCGAGTCCAAATGTGTGACCGACCCCCACTAACTTTGGAGGCCCGACCCACCCATGCCAGTGGCACACCCCCTGGGGTTTCCATACATTTGGACTCGATTGGAGCACTCTAAATGGGTCAAAGTGGGATTTTTTCCGGGACATCAGAATTAGTTTTAGAGGTATGGTTCCTTCGGCAAAGTTTCTTATTTTGATCCCTAGAATACGATTTTCACTGAGCAATGGGCGATTTTTAAATCGACCCGCCCTAGTATATATATATCATTTGCTACGAGCCAAAAGTGTAACACATCGAAGGAGTGACCTAAAACCATAACGGCGGAAATCCGTTTTGGGTCATTTGAGCAATGTCCGTCCGTCCGTCTGTCTGTGTGTCCGCTGGTGTGCAGCAATATTTTTCTCTATATCCATGCAAGATCGAAGATGGGCCATATTGGTCCACTCCTTCTAGTACCTCCCCCACAAAGGGTTAACATTTAATGAATTATTGATTCTTTAATAACTTATAAACTACTTACTCGAATCATCTGAAATTACATACATAGTATTAGTTTATTAGTCGCTAACACCTCAAGAAAAATGGGTGAAGTTGCCATGCCCCTTTTAGTACCTACCACACAAATGGAGCATTTTGCACCAAAAGTTAACTGCTTATAGCTTTAATATCAGTTCATAATCTTACTTGAATTTTTGTACAGTGTAATGTTTCCAGTTTCCATGTTTGTACAGTGTACCTAGATTCCAGAGAAAAGTGGGCGTTATGGGCTCGCCCCTTTTGATACCTCCCACACAAATGAACCATTTTGTACCAAAAGTTAACAGCTTTTGACTTTAATACCACTGCATTCAATACTTGAAATTTTGCACAGTGTAATGCTTTTGTAGTACCTAGAGTGGGCGTTGTTGGCACGCCCCTTTTGGTATCTCCCACACAAATGGACCACTTTATACCAAAAGTTAACAGATTTTAGCTTTTATAACAGCACATGCTTTAAAGTTATTAACGCCCAATTTCACAACCTCCGGTTAGAGCTAACTCGCAGTTAACAAATAAAAATTTCATACAATTTGACAGCTATAAATGTAGATTAGCTCTAACTGTGGGATAACCAGAGATTGTGCAATTGGTCGTTAATGTTTAAATTGCTAATAATTTAATTAAAATAAATAAAATTACGAATATTTTTTGGGACTCATGGTGAGGGGATTCCGACTGAACTTTCATACTTGTTTTTTTATCTGACGCTGAATTCGAAGATGCCGCACATTGGTCTTCTTCTTCGAGTACCTCTTCCACATAGAGTTAAAGTTCAGTGAAAACAAAATTTTATAAACTAGTATTATTGGTCACCATTACAAATAATATTTCTGGACGAAGTAGTATAAGAAACAAAATCAGTTCTGTTTGCATATTAAATGCCCCATCACAGTAGATATGTATTGCATTTATCTCTCACATCGCGATCAATTTCTGCCCTGTCATTATATGGGGACGAGGCACTGTGCAGTTGTCTTTTTGCGGTAGATGGTGCTGGTTGTTGCTGTCTTTGTTTTCCTATTTACTTTTTTTCGAATGTTTTAAACCATCACAAAACAACTCATCTTTTCCAAAGAGTCTATGTCTGACGTTTCCCACACGACTCTCAAACAGTTTTCCGCTTTTCTTAGGCAAAGTGGGGGTCTGGCAAACAACAAGAGCAACACCAACAAGAACAGCGGCAACGATTTCCACTTAGCCGAGAGTCGTAAACAACAATGGCCAAAGTAGCAGCTGCAGCAGCAGAAGCACCAACAACTACTGCATAGATAGTCAACAACAACAGTCGCAATAGCTACAACAGAGAGCGGCAAGTCATTCGGCCACGGCAACCCATTCATTTGTAGACACAGCAAACAGGCGACGAATAGACAGACAGACGGGACGAAGGCAGGCAAAGCAGCATCCATCCATATTCATCCAAACGCCAAACACATTTGGCCAACAACAATCAGTCGACGACGACGGTGGCGGCGTTGGCGACTGCGGCATTCGTTGTGGTCGCACTTTTTCATATTTTTGCGTTTCAGTTTCATTTAGAACGTGGAATCGCACGGTTCGTACAGAACGGAAAATCAACAAAATATAAAAAAGAAAACTGAAAATTTTTCCAATTTTCACATCTCTCGTTGTTGTTAATAAAACAGTTAAAAAGTGTGTGGGCCACAAAGCAAAAAATAATTTGGAAAAATAGAAAAAAGACTATCTTCGAAAAAAGCTACTTCAGTGAACTTTTCTTCGTGAGTTGAAGGTGAAGAAGAAAGTGTGCAGTGGACTCTTTTGTGTATGTGTGTTTGTTTTTTTAATTTTGAATTTCATACCAGAGTTGCATAAAGTTGCTTTAATGTTGCAATTTCGAATGAAAGTTAAACGCCAAAAAGAAAGATATAATTTGTGTAAACTGTGTAAACCGAATGAACGGACAGACGGACGGACGGGCATACGGATTGGCAGACTCACGTCATAGAACATTTGCCAAAGAATAGAGTTTGAGCTGAGCTCATTGTGTTGTGCATTGTTGTGTTTGAGATTTTCTGTGTTTTTCTTTTGTTTTGAGTCTTTTTTTGTTCATGTTTGGGTTCTTGTAAAGTGAATGTTTTGCAACAAACCGGAAATTCGAGATCAGTTGTTCGATACCGTTGCTAACAGGGACCACAAGTACATGCCACTAACTAAGTACAGGTCTACCTGCCATAATACGATTACTTTGATTATAGTTTTCTTAATTTTATTAAAATTATGTAAAGTAAAAAATTAAAGTCATGATAACCCTAGTTTTAAAGACATATTAGAGTTCTTTTAATTTGTAAATTTTTTTTAATTTTGTTGTTAATAAATTTGTAAATTCGAATCGCTTTTTCGATGAGAACTATTGCATGCGAAAGAATTTTTTTTGTCGTGAATTGTAAAATATAAGACATTTTATCTAAAAAACTATAAAAAATATATAGCAATAAAATATATCGACGTCGTATATAAGAAATTGGCCCGAAAAGGCGAAAAAATCCGGATCTACATATTTCATATTTTTGTTGAAATATTGCGCCCATATGTCCGATTTTGACCAGGGTTCATGTTCTAAACTTCAGACAGTGTGAGAAGAGAAGCTTCAGCTATGAGATATAAAATAGGACGATAACTACTTAACCCAATTCGTCCCTGAGCCTAGGAAGAGTAGCATACAAAATTAAATATAAACGACAAATTTTGACTGAATATATTTTGGAATATTTAGAAATTAAAAATACAATCTCCCCAAGTCGACTTAGCATGTTCTAGAATGGTGGTATCAATATGGGGACTATGACTAAATTTTAACAGATTTCGACCAAGGTAAACCATTATTACTATTAATAGTTGCAGGTTACATATAGTAAATTTCTTAATTCCACGAAAATTCATAAGGGGCTTATACTTATCAAAACATGGACCGATATACTCCATTTTCACTAGAGACGATTTAATGTAATATGAAGTGCAAATTCTAAAAATTTCCGCATGGTGGGTTCAAAAATGCGACCCCTAGACCGCCAAGAAATTTAATCGGAGATCGCTTCAAGTCATGGGGAAGTGGGAAGTGTTAGAATGAATCTGCTAATTTGTGTGGATGGGGTACCTGAAAGGGCTTGACAAATACACCTATGTATTTTGCGCTGAACAGTAGATACTTCAAAGACTTTGGACTGTGCCAATTTGTATGTGTTTATAAATATTCGCTGGTGTTAATGTTATGAGCCATCCAATTTTGGTACGATTTTGCCATTTTGTGTGGGAGGTACCAAAAAGGGACACTGTAATAATGTAAATTTTCTGCACAACATTTCAAGTATTTTTATGTACTGATATTAAAATTACCAAAAGCGATTGGGACATTTCGCCCATTTTTTTTCTTAAGGCGATAGCAACAGACAAACTATTACTATTTGTGGAATAACAGAGGATTCGGATAAGTAGTATTGAAGTTATTAGGGAAAAAATATTTAACTGAATTGTAACCCTTTGTGAGGGAGGTACTATAAGGAATGGACCAATACGATCCATCTTCGAACCTAGCCTGAGATAGAAAAAAAAATATTATCACATACCAAATTTGAAGTCAACACGTGAAGACAACACGTGACAGACGAACGGAGATAGCTCAAATGACTTAAAACAGATTTCCGCCAAACATACTTGGGCCATAGGTCGCACCTTCAATGTGTTACACTTTTGGCCAGTAGAAAAATATATATATCCTCATCCACTAAAGTGGGGGTAATAAACAAGTAAGAACGGTATATATACAGTATGGATTGATTTCAAAGAATAATTCTTGGAAATGAGACTTGACTAGAGATTTGAAAGCGACAGCTCTATGGAGACTATATGAGAACATGGATCGATGTGGTTATTTTTTGTTGTGAAAACTTAGTTAATTTTAAAAACATTACCAAATTACCGGTTATTTTCAAAAACATTACATACACATTACATTACACATTTATAGTTTTTTGGAAAAAGTGGAGTGTAGGGCTTTTACTCGTACATTCATGACCAAATTCATGGAATATTCAATATTTATATCCTAACAAGTTTTTAAATTAGGCATTTATTTTCTTCAACATGATTTCATTTTATTTATGGCCGATAAGACTTTATGTTAAAATAATGAAAGTATAATAATTGTGAATTTGTCGATGTTTTAAGAGGTTTTAATTAAGGCATTAAAATTTCAAAATTATATATTTTCAAACCGCTGATGGGATTAAAAAATTATATTAGAAGAAGATGAATGCTACTTTAATTAGGATAAAATGATTTTCGAGTCATACTAAAGTATGTGGTTAAGCCCTTTTTTAAATGTTTAACTATATATTGATAGGTATAAAAGTCCCATCCCACTAAAAAAACCATGCAATTCCTAAAGGAAGTGACACAAGCTTTCGTTTGAGCAAAAAAATATGTTGTTTTACAAAAGTGTCACAGCAAGTTTTAATTTCACAAAAAAAAAATTTTGAATTTCTTTAGTAAAGAAAAAATTGAAAAAACCTATCGAAAACACCATGGTCAATATTTTCTATATATAATAATAGGTAATTAGTTATAAGGATGGGAAAATAGAACAGTTTGACCAAAATATCAATATTCAACACCCTCTAACTCGAACAGTTCTTAACCGATCTCGTTGAAATTTTGTGTCATAGCTACTATCCAATAGGACTAAAGTTCGTAAGAGTTTCATCCCGATCTGAAGACTTCGGTTTTAAAAATTCAGTTACTTGACATTTAATCCCCAATATATATACTTTATGGGTTCGCAGATATTGATCTCAAAGTGTTCCAAACGGAATGACAAAGTTAGTATACTCCCATCTAATGTTGGAGAGTATAAAAACTTTTAGAAAAATTTGATTTATAGAGCAACAAATGCAATTCTAAACCTTTCTAATATTTACCATTTACTTCAAATAGTCTGCTTTTAAATGGCAATCGATCGATGTAATATAAAAAATATCGCGGTTGTCCGCATCTCAAATGAAAGCTTGTTTTGTTTAGTGAATATCCTCAAAATACTTCGGATATATCTTGAGCCACCAGTAGACTAGAGCGATATCTAAAATTCATGTTTTTCTTGCAAGTATTGGAGACCTTAGACTGAAGCATGCCATCTTTCATATGTAGAGCTACAACTCGGCATTCTTCTTAAAATAGTACCAATATTGTGATTCTCGCTCTGATAGAACCGAAGTTATTCACGGTTTAATTGCGAAATATTGCATGACAGCAGCAGTGGTCAGGGAATTTTTTGTAACAAGTGTCTAGTTTATTAGATCATAATACGCACCAAAAAAATAAAATTATTTGTACTGTAAGGTATAACTATTTTGATAAATCAGTTTCCTTCAGTGTATACCAGAACTTGAGCTCATATGGCCTACGCTGATGGAAAAAATGTTCGTTACCGAAACAAATACTTCATTAAAAGACAACTAATGCACAATTTTGATTGCGATTTCTGTTTTCTGTTTTCTTTTAGCATGCTTTAGAAAAGAGTAGTTATCCATAGGATAATAAATAATAAGAGCTGATATTATCATGGTTTAATACAGTACAATGACATGAATTCGATCTAATTCCAATTCCAATGCAAAATCCTTCTGTAATAATATACCGGATTGTCAGGAGAGGACCTGTAGACGCAGTAACAATCCAATGTTTATTTGTTTTTCTTGAGTAAATCTGCACTCACTTAATAGTTTTCCATTCATTCTGGTCCATTGTTCTCCACGTCAAGCACACCTCTATTTGGTTACTTGGTCTGGACTGGTGTAGTTGCAGGTTTCGTCCGTCTGACCGTTCCTCCGTCCAATCATTCGATTGTTTGTTTTCAACTACTCTCAGCATCGCATCACATCCGATCTGTTTATTGTTCTTTTGGCCAGATATTATTCAATTTGTTCGGACGCTAATTCAAATATTACTTTTTGCCGGTCATAATATGTAGTCGGCTTGACGTCTCTTGTACGTCTTGTTGTCGAATTGAAAATTGTAAATTCAAAATTCATGTTTTCGCTCTTCTCGTTGAACTTTTGTCTAGTTGTAATTCATTTCTTACAGCTCATCGCATTGAAATTCAGTTGTATCGATCTTTTTGGCGTCTGACTAAACATTTCATTATCAGTTGCCATAGATCTAAAAACAAAAACAACAGAAAAGAATAAGGAAAACGGAAAAACATTGAAACAGAAACCGAAAAATAAGAACAAAAAATTTCGCAACAGTTTATTTTTGAAAACATTGGCAAAAACGGAATTATAACGTCAATATAAACATATAGATATTCCAGTGAAGAAAGAAAAAACTCAAACGGTCAATTTTTTTCTGAGTGTACCAAATAATAAATCAGCGGAAAACTCTTTATCATCATCATCGTTATCTGCGGGTAAGTCCAATGATATTGTCTGAAATTGAAAAATCTTTTCTTGTGATAAATAAATGAAGTCTGTTTGGGTTTTGATTTATACAAATATTCAAATAATTGATGAATTGCATCGAATTAGAGACTAATCGATACCACAACAAATATCTAATGTTTATAACAGGTGAGACCACCTGCCGGTGCAAATAAATCTAATCGAAATTTGTTTTCATTTGCATGTATATTTTGATTAGATAAAATAGATTCGTAAATTGAGTCATTTTTTTATTTCTTAAATACGGAAGGTTTCTATATTGTATATACAGCGTACGTACCTGGGTTGAAACTTTCCGGATTAGTTATGGGGATTATTCACTAAAACGAGGAATTTGCAGAGCGGAACAATTTTCTGGAATTATGTTCGAAGTTTAATGCTAATCGTGCTTAGTTTTTGAGGAAAGGCGCAAAGCGCTTTTTAATTAATCCACTATCTTCCACTCTAGCTAAAAAGCGCGGATTTCTTCCATAATTTAATTTTGGTGTCGACCAGATATTTTTTATTAATTTGCGAGTTTTATCTTATGAAGAATTCATTGTAATTGCTAGTCCGAAAAGATAGCAGAAAGGAGACCATTTGGGCAAATCCTGCGTGACGAATGCAACATTCGTACGCGTTTTCGGATAAAGTATACTTTCGAAACATAACTTTTTGACTGGTACTTGTCACGAAATAATTGATCACAAAGTTTGTGACGACGCTACAAAAAGTGAAAGTAGCTTTGAAATTTGAAGTATGTTTTCGTATGTCCAATACTTAAAAGAAAGATGAATATAAGCGAATTCTAAAATAACTTTTTTGCAGCCAAAAATAAAATGTCGTTTTTTATAAAAAGCCGCTCGTTTGATAAACAAAAATGTGTGTTCAAACACATGGCGTACCATAACGTCGGCATTAGCTACATTGTTGACAAAACTACATATGTTTACGTGGCTCACGAACCCAAGCAATTAAAAGTCTCTAGCATTTTTTGTATTTGTTTCTAATAAATTTTTGCAATAGACAGAAAGTAATTGAAACATATGGTCTTAAACCGAATGAATTCTGACTGAAAAATAATTTATAATATTATTTAATGTCATTTATTAATAAACATTTTATGTTTATAAATTAATATATGTATGTTTATAAGTTAATTCGATTGGTTCATCTATGTTAACACCAAAAAAAAATAAAATTTTGTTGTAACATTAAGAGATCTGAGGTAGGGTAGGATTTGGTAATTATAAATAATTTTATAAAAATATTTATAAAGTTAAAAATATAAAGCTGGATCGTTTTCAAAAATTTACCCATATGAGTAAACCCATTTCTACCACGCTGAATAAGATGATATCGCTCATTAGAAAAAGAACGTAACAACTCAAAATCAGAAGTTCCGCCTATGGGCGATTGGTGTAGCCTATAGAAAATGAACCTTACAAGCGAATGGGACAAAATCAATTTCTAGGTTTGTAAAATATAGTTGCCTACCCCATAAATCCAAAATATCTATCAATAATCTTTACATTTTGAAAAGCATTTGGATTTTGTATGAGCACTTAGAAATTTTAAAATTTTGAGTTTTTACGTTATTTTTATAAATTAGCGATATGTTCCTTAACTCATATTTATGTTCGATTGTAGTCATTAAATGAGCAACATGTGTCAATGGTTGCGACAATATTATGAAAATATTAACATCTGTCAGGGCAACATCTATTTTATGAAACGATATCACCACAGTAATGAAAAATACATAAATATACCGGGAATATGAGTGATTTTGGTTCATAAATGAGGAATTTGTTAATAACTTTAATATAGCGCCACCTATCGGATCCAGAAACAGTTACGCATTTTCACATTCAGAATATAAATATAATAGGCGTGTTTTCGTTACACCATAAGTGCTTAATTTGTATGGGGAACTAAGCACTTTTAAGCACTATTAGTTCCCGATGAAGTTTGGTGCTTGTGTTCATGTCTTAATCGAGTATGATGTTGCCAGATTAGGAACCCTATATTTAGCAATATGGCATCCCATTTTTGGAGAGATTGTTATCAATTATTGTGAATTAACGGGAAGAAGAACAACAAAAATGTGGAAATTATTTTAATATTTGCAAAAAGAGTGTAAACAATTGAACGTAGAATAGTAAATATATGTTTTATAAATACTTTTCATGAATTTTTTGTCTGTTTCGCAATGTTCTTTCTTCGCAACTCATGACACCATTGCTACCAGATAGTGAAAATCCGCCAATTATTGCTTATGTGCCAGTTAGTGAAAGTCAGTTGTTTTCGTTGCAAAGTGCTAAACTAAAATTGCCAGCTTGTAACGAAAACATGCCTAATGTGTAAAAAAAACATCAATCGGTCAAGTCGCTTATAAGTTACACCAGCCATCCGACGAATCTAAAATTGCAACAGCCGTATTCATAAAGAAATCCTAATTAGGATTTAAAATGCACATTAGTTATCAAACACTTTTGGCCTAATAATAAATTATTAAAAAATCATATTCATAAACAGCATTTTAACTAATAAATATTTAAGTGACTTCGTCAATGTAATGCTGGCAACACCATCTTTTTCACATACCATTTTCGCCCTTCAGGCTGGGTTAGGCAAACGTAACCGTAACGAATCAGCTGGTTCAATCTGACATATGGAAATCAGTGTAAACGATTAGCCAACGAAAACGAAACGTAAACGGACGGCTGAATCTGCTGAAATTTGATTTGAACAGTAAAATAATGAAAAAAGAAACAAATTATGTGAGCATTTTGATAAGTAATAAAATGATAAAATAGTAGCAAATAAATATATAATAAAATTAATTTGTTGCATTTTTTGTTGTAAATGTCTGAGTCATATAGTACGTTTTGGGTAATTGCTCGTTGCTCGGCAACGTTACTGCGGCTCTAAAGTTAAATTACGGTTAAGTTTGCCTATAATGATGCATTAATACGATTATCAATTGTAAGAGTAGTCGAATATATAATTATTTTGAAAACAACTGTACTAATTAACAAAACTTTATGCTTACTTTTGCAATAATTAAAAAACAACAACCAAAGATCAAATAAAAGACGAATTTACATCATTTTTTTTAAATTTACCTAAAAGGTTGATTGTTTACATATCACTAGGAATTTTGTACAATTTGAATTTCTTGTGTTGTGATTTTGAAACAATAAAAGTTGTTGTTTTTTTACGAAACCATATGGAATAAAGAAGAATTCAAAAATGCATTTATTATAGCGATTTTTGTGAAACAATATGGGAAAAAAGAAGAATGCATTTATTACACCGATGGACCCAGAATCACGCTGCGAGTCGATTTGGCCATGTCCGTCCGTCTGTGACAATCAAAGTACGAGTACTGCTCGAAAAATGCAACCGATCCTTACAACACTTTCGGAATAAGGAGCAACTTAAGTTCTACAATGCCTTTAATTCTTGCCGGAAAAATGCAACAGATCGGTCCACGTTCTGATATATCTCCCATTTATGGGTTCATTCCGTGTTGACATAACCACGTCCTAGAAGGCACAATCCGATCAGTACGAAATTCAGCAGAAATAGGTTTCTTATTAAATGAATTAACACATGCTAAATTTGGGGAAAATTGTTTCAGATTTAGATATAGCCCCCATATACATATATGTTTCATCCGATTTGACATGTAAGCTCTGTATGAACTGTATTTTTAATCCTTCAGTACGAAATTCAGCAGAAATAGGTTTCTTATTACATGAATGAACACATGCTAAATTTGGGGAAAATCGTTTCAGATTTAGATATAGCGCCCATATATACGATTCAGTATTAAATCGCTGTAGAAGTTAAATTTTACCTCCGAATAATTACAAAATTTAGCAGAAAGAAGTTTCTTAACTTAGGAACGAATACTGCTTAATTTGGGGTTAACAGTTCCATATTTAGATATAGCTGTATTTTTAAAACTGTATTTTACGTTCAATCTTCAAATAATTTAGCAGAAATGAGGTTTTTGATCCAAGTTGATTAAAATATGTTTAGATTATGTATAGTCACATCTATTTGTTCCGTCTGATTCTTGATCTATGTTAGCGTTTCAGATCTAGTTAATTATGATCAACATCTTAAAATCCTTTTTGGAATAAGCCTTGGTGGGGAGGTGGAGCTAAGTACTTTGTTAACTGAAACGAAACCAATTACTCAAAATTATTATCTCAGTGCCCTTTTTCGCATTGTTAGGGAGGTATAGGGTATAGTCGGCCCGACCGATATTCTGTCCTTCCTTATTGACTTTATATATTTATTCACCTCGTTCCAATGTGACGCATGGGACCATTACAAATATATTCCATTCGGATCTGTTATAAGCTATTTGTTTAACTTCACTCCAGGTCATTCTCGTCATTACCACCTCGCTACCAAGCTGTCTTCTCCATGTGTGAGCTGGTCTTCTCATTGTTGATTCCACTCAATGGCTGTCCGGTTCCATTTCCGTTTGAATATTTCGGCCTGTAGTGGCTTGGTTTGTAGCTGCACACAGGTCGGTGTTAGACATCATATTCGGTCAAAATATTCTCACTATCTTTTTTACGCAGCGGTTGAAAAAATACTTGGTGCGCATTTATGTCAGGGGCTGTTGTATTCCAAGTTTGGTATCCATATAGTAGCGTTGATTTGACATTGGAGTTAAAGAAGCGTCTAGCACAGTTTATGCGGTCTTTCATATCGGCTTTTGATCCACCCTTGTTGTCAATAATGCTGTCGAGAAAGCTGAAGCTGGCAATATCTTCAAGTGCGGTGCCATTCATTTAAAGAACTTTCCTATTTTCGGTGTTCACGCGCATAGACTTAGTTTTCTTTAAATTTATTTTTAATCCAGCTCTTGTTGTAGTTTCTTCAAAAAGCCGTAACTTTTTGCACATGTCCCGGAAGATATGTGACAAAAAGCAGATGTCATCCGCGTAGTCTAGTTCATCTAGGCGTTTTATAGTCCCCACTGAATTCCGCTTGTGTTTTCCGTGGCCATTTTCATCACTACATCGAGAACTATGTTAAATATTGGGGATGACATTACACATCCCTGTCGAGCGTCGGTTTCCACGTCGATTTTGCTGTTGATGTTATTCTTATGTAGAACTTTGCAAGTCGCACGATTGTAAAGGCTTTTAATAAGAGCAATTAATTTTCGGGAGGTGCATTTGCATTCAAGTGCATTCCTGATGGTTCTATGCTCGAGTCTATTAAATGTTTTTTCGAAGTCAATAAATACGTGGTATAACGGAGATCTCCACTCTACTGACTGCTCAACGATGACTCGTAATAAGTAATAATTTCTTTTAATTTGAAGGGTATCACGGCTTTGTCGAGCATTTACTTAAAAAGTAGGTCCCAACTGCAAAAACACCTTCCAAGAAAAACGGAATTTTTAAAAAACAATTAAAAAAAAAATTACAGTGCATTTTTATACCCTACACCACACTGTGGTACAGGGTATTATAAGTTTGTTTCACGGCAGATGTTTGTAACACCTGAAAATAACACAGCTAGACCCACCTTAAAGTATACCGATCGACTCAGAATCACTAGCTGAGTCGATTTAATGCATGTCCGTCCGTCCGTCTGTCCATGTAAAGTTGTTCGTCGACTACAGGTCGCAATTTCACCCCGATCGTTCTGAAATTTTGCAGTTTAGAGTATTTCGCAGCTGTTAAGATCGCTATTGAATTTGGTTGAAATCGCTTCAGATTTAGATATAGCTCCCATATATATATTTCGTCCGATTTGGCCCTTTAGTCCTATAGAAGCTGTATTTTACATCCAATCCTTTTGAAATTTAGAATGGTAGAGTTTCTTGATCCATGAACCAACATTGCCGAATTTGAAGACAATCGGTTAAGATTTAGCTATAGCTCCCATATATATGTTTCGTCCGATTTGGCCCTTTAGTCCTATAGAAGCTGTATTTTACATCCGATCGTTTTGAAATTTAGAATGGTAGAGTTTCTTGATCCATGAACCAACATTGCCGAATTTGAAGAAAATCGGTTAAGATTTAGCTATAGCTCCCATATATATGTTTCGTCCGATTTTGCTCTTTAGTCCTGTAGAAGCTGTATTTTACATCCAATCCTTTTGAAATTTAGAATGGTAGAGTTTCTTGATCCATGAACCAACACTACCGAATTTGAAGAAAATCGGTTAAGATTTAGCTATAGCTCCCATATATATGTTTCGTCCGATTTGGCCCTTTAGTCCTATAAAAGCTGTATTTTACATCCAATCGTTTTGAAATTTAGAATGGTAGAGTTTCTTGATCCATGAACCAACATTGCCGAATTTGAAGAAAATCGGTTAAGATTTAGCTATAGCTCCCATATATATGTTTCGTCCGATTTGGCCCTTTAGTCCTATAAAAGCTGTATTTTACATCCAATCGTTTTGAAATTTAGAATGGTAGAGTTTCTTGATCCATGAACCAACATTGCCGAATTTGAAGAAAATCGGTTAAGATTTAGCTATAGCTCCCATATATATGTTTCGTCCGATTTGGCCCTTTAGTCCTATAAAAGCTGTATTTTACATCCAATCGTTTTGAAATTTAGAATGGTAGAGTTTCTTGATCCATGAACCAACATTGCCGAATTTTAAGAAAATCGGTTAAGATTTAGCTATAGCTCCCATATATATGTTTCGTCCGATTTGGCCCTTTAGTTCTATAGAAGCTGTATTTTACATCCAATCGTTTTGAAATTTAGAATGGTAGAGTTTCTTGATCCATGAACCAACATCGCCGAATTTGAAGAAACTCGGTAAAGATTTAGCTATAGCTCCCATGTATATGTTTCATTCGATTTTGGTCTTTAGATCCAATCGATTTTATACCCTACACGACACTGTGGTACAGGGTATTATTTAAGTATAAAATGTCCCAAAAGTAAATTTATGTAAACAATTTATACATGAATTACAAAATTTATATATCAGAGTTATTCAATATTTCGAGAGTGGTGTAGGGTATTATATAGTCGGCCCCGCCCGACTTTAGCCTTTCCTTACTGGTTTTATTATTTTGTTTGGTGTTTACTTACCGTATTACACCAGAATATATTATGCACAGACTTTCGACAACATTTTTGTAATTTTGATCGTTTTAATTTTGTTTTGTAAAACAATTCTGGAGTTAATAACGTTGCTGTACCTTTGGTCATTATTCACAAATATTCTATTCATTTTTATAATTATTAACAGAGAGCTGTGACTTATCTCAATATTGCATACAATGACCACAAATTTGTTAATTTGAGAGGAAATTTAAAGGCTTTTGCGGTCAACTGCCGGAAAAATTAATCAATCGCAAGACACAATTGTAATTAAATATTGTTTGATGCTGATAGAGTTACTTCTATTTTTCATTTTATTTAACATTTTCTTTTATATTTATACTTATATATATGAATTACAATACAAAGAAAATTTATATTTTAATTTTACGGTCTAGAGAAAAGCCGGCTTACAAAGACCATATGGCTAGATTTTGCAGCGACAGCTCTACCATTTTTTTAAATATGTTTTTAATTTGAATCCCCCCTAAAAGCAAAACAATAAAGATTTCTAAATGTCGACAGACATGTTCAACGGTTTAGGGCTAAGTCCTTAACATGAACGCCCCCAATTTGGCTATCTTTGAATTTTCAAATGAAATGAAAATCCAAAGATTTCACTTCATTATTATTTTCGTTTTCTTAATAATTAGTGTCGCTTTTGACTACTCATCTCTTTGCTTCTTGGATCATTCTTTATATTTTGAATTTATAGACTTGAATCATTCGGCAAAAAATAAACGCAATATTTTTCAAATTTATTGGATCTGACTACCCGTATTTTGTAATTTTGTTGTTATATACGAGCGACACTCAATGGAAGAATACAAGAAGAACATCATAAGATGTTGTGTTGTCCCCCCGCCTCCAAAACACCAACATTAGGAAACTCTGACGTTAGAGTCTATTAATATATCATACTCGTATCTTACAATTTTTGGATAGACGTAGTACGTACGAAGAGCGAAAAAGAATGATTTTCTTTTATTCTTTTGTTTCAAATTGTTTTCGCTTCGATGATCGATCAGGTGTATCTGTAAAAAAATGGTGATTTGGTTGGAAGATGGACTGATCTCTTGGTGGGGTAGATAGAAAATAGTGTAGTGAGTTGTATGACAGAAATGATATCAGAATCTATTTTTAGCCTAGGATAGCGAAAATGTAATATATCAATATGATGTAAACTTGGGGCTAGGAATAGGGTTATTTTGACATTAAATTATATAATGATGTTTTCAAGAACTGAAGCTTGAAACTAAACAGCATTCCCAGAAACGTGAAACGTCCGATGGTTTATAAAACAATTACTAATGATTGCAACAAGAACGTGTAACATCAATATTGTAGATCTCTTTATGCTTTACTACTTTACTTATGACAAAGAAATTCGAAAGTTGCGTATTTTTAAAAACAACAATATAAGGAAAATATTCCTTTATTCCTTAGGAATATGTACTCGTAGATGTGTATTTAATGTCAAGTAAGTGAACTTAAAATTCGATATCTTCTGATCGGGATGAAACTTGCACCAAATTTAGTCCTATTGGATAGTAGTTACGACACAAAATTTAATGACTGCCCGAGTTGCAGGGTGTTGATTTTGACATTTGGGTCGAACCGCCCCTTTTCCCCATCCATATAACTAATTAACTATTGTATTTAGAAAATGTTCGTAGATTTTTTTTTATTTTATTGCTCAAAGGAAAGCTTAGGTCATTTCCTTTAAGAGCTTTGTGGTCTGTTAGTGGGATGATACTTGTTTTACTATAAAAATAATGATTAAACCACTTGTTTTAACATAACTCGAAAACCATTTATCAGAATTGATTCAAAAGAGTTTTAAGGAATCCTAAATTAAGTAACTTCTTCTTCTTGCAATATAATTTTTTCATTCCATCAGCGGTTTCAGAGATATCTTACAAGATATTGGGAAAATTCCATTTTTTTAAAAGAAAATATTAATAATTTTTTTAATATATCTCTTAAAAATATCGAAAAATTCACAGTTATTATAATTTTTTTATTCTATCATAAAGTCTGTCATATGTAAAATGATACGAATCCGAAGAAAATCGATGCTTTATTTAAGAAGTTGTAACTAATTAAGTAAGTCTACAAGCATAGATTATTCGGTTTAGAAGTCTGCTGCTGTGTTACTTAACAAAATGTAATGTTACATTTGGTATTTTTATACCCTACAGCACATGTGGTGCATGGTAATATAAGATGTTTGTAACACTTAGAAATATTACAGTTAAACCCACCTTAAAGTATACCGATCGACTTAGAATCACTTGACTTTGACTCGAAGGATTCTTTCACATCTGGGAACCCTATTGAAATTGTTCAAAATTCATTTAGATTTACATAAAGCTCCCATATATGTGTCCCTTCCTATTTTAACTTTAATTTTTTGCAATAAGCTTTGAAGTATAATATCCTGTAAGTGATGTCACATACGTGCTCTTTTTAGCATATTTTCCATAACTCTTAGCAAAATTTCGGAAAAATTAAATTATTTTTGTACGTTGTTCGATTCATAATTAATTCCCCAAGACTCCTTCACAAAATGCTGAAAAAACAAAGAAAGAATAACAATTAAACAAGTAAGAAAGTTTCAGTCGGGTAAACCGACTAAGGTATACCCTCACTTTGTGAGTAATGTAATATTGAATATTACTCGAATTATTCTGTCAATTTGTGTGGGAGGTGCCAGAAGGGGTTTATCAAATACACCTTTTTTTGGCTGAACATTAGATACTTTAAATTCATTTCACTGTGCCGACTTATAAGCATTTATGTGCACTGGTATAAACGTTATGAGACATTAAATTGTGGTATGATTTGGGCATTTTGTGTGGGAGGTACAAAGAGGGGCGTGGCAATAACGCCCATTTTTCATAGGGTTATAGACACTATAAAAACATTACACTGTACAAAATTTCAAGTATTTTTATACACTGGTTTTAATGTTATAAGCTGTTAACTTTTGGTGCAAAAAGGTACCTTTGTGTGGGAGGTACCAAAAGGGGCGTGACTACAACACCCATTTTTCCCTGGACTGTAGGCAATATAAAAGCATAATACTGTACAAAATTTCAAGTATTTTTATACACTGTTATTAATGTTATAAGCTGTTAACTTTTGGTGCAAAATGGTGCATTTGTGTGGGAGGTACCAAAAGGGACGTGGCGACTTTGCCCATTTTTCTCGAGTTGATAACGACTAATAAGTTAATACTATGTGTGGAATTTCAAAAGATTCGAATAAGTAGTATAGCAGTTATTAAAGAATCAATATTTCACAACATTTTAACCCTTTGTGGGGGAGGTACTAGAAGGAGTGGACCAATATGGCCCATCTTCGAACTTAGCCGGAGATAGAAAAAAATATTACCACATACCAAATTTGAGGTCAATCGGTTACTCCTTTCGAGAGTTATCGTGCGCACCAGCCAGCAGACACACAGACAGACAGACAGACAGACAGACAGACAGACAGACGGACGGACATTGCTCATTCGACTTAAAATGACCCAAAACGGATTTCCTCCGAACATACTTGGGGTCTTAGGTCACTCCTTCGACGTGTTACACTTTTTTCCGTAGCAAATGATATATACCCTCGTCACACTAAAGTGAGGGTATAAAAAGTTATAAAGAATTCAAACCATATAGCTCATTTTTACCAGTTTGTTTTAATTTTGATAGATATAGTACAAGTCCCATTCTACTAATAAACAAGTAAAAGCGTAAAGTTCGGCCATGCCAAATCTTATATACCCTCCACCTTGGTTTGCATTCAATTATATTACTGGAAAAATCTTTGGATATGAAGCAAATCATGGAACGATCATTTTTTGTTTTAGCAAATTATTAAAAAAAACGAACGCTTCAATTTTATCCAAATTTTAGGCCTCAAACTCGTCACCAGAAAAACGTGGTATTTATGGCTCAAATTATCATATTTTAGAGCTACATATATTCGGGGTCTAAGTTTCAGATACATTTCTTAGAAAATGTGGTGTTTATGGCTTAAATAAGCCTTTTTAGGAGCGACATCTATATGTGGACTATTACAAAGTATGAAATGATTTAATACACATTGTTATTGTGATGAATTCTTGTCTAAATTAAATACAAACGGCAAAGATTCAGTTAATCATGCTTAGATAATGTGGTATTTATGGCTTAAATACGTATATTTTGGAGCGACCTCTATAGGATGACTGTAACAAAAAATTAACCGATTTGTAAAATGTTTGCTGTGATGATTTCTTGTCAAAATAAAATACAAACTGCAAAGATTCCGTTAAATTGCTTTAAAAATGTGGTATCTATGGCTCTAAACCCGTATTTTGGGGTGACCTCTATAGGGGAGCTATATCAAAACATTGGCCGATGTGGCCCATTTGCAATCTCAAACAACCTGCAACTATAAGAAGTATTTCTATCAAATTTGATCAACATAGTTCCATTATTACGGACTGCAGCGTGATTACAACAGATGGACGGACGGACATTGCTAAATCGAATTGCATTCTTTAAATGTAACATTTGCACTACACCTGGAATAAATTTGAACTCTATATCTTAAATAGTCCGTGTTTTATTAATATATAAAATTGTTATGTCCTTAATAGAAAAACCCTTTACATACTCTATGGGGTCTCAAATCATTATTTATAGCTGTTACAAACAGAGTGACAAAATGAATATACCTCAAAATCTATTGTGGAGGTTATAAAAAGAACTCTTTAAGCAAATGACATAAGCTTTCGTTTGAGCCAAAAAAATTCACAAAAAATAATTTTGATTGAAGAAAGAGCTATCTAAAATTTTTAAATACTATAGGAAATTAGTTATATGGATGTTTCCAAAAGCACCGTTTGACCAAATTGTCAATATTCAGCGCCCTTCAACTCGGATTGTACTTAACCGATTTCGTTGAAATTTTCTGTTATTACTACTATCTAAAAGGACTAAATTTCATGCAAGTTTCATCCCGATCAGAAGATTTCGGTTTTCAAAATTGACTCACTTGACATGAAATCCCCATATTTATATCGATACATTCATTACAAAGTACTTATATATTAAGTCGACTTATTTCGACTGTTTTAAAGGAAATTACATTTTTAAATTCTAAATATTCCAAATTACATTCTGTCAAAATTTGGTATTTCTCCGCCAACCCAAATAATAGTTATTCACAAATTGGTAAATATCATTAGATACTAGGAATTCGATACTAATTTAAAAATTGCATATAACATTGATCGTCCTTCCCTGATAAACTACATGTATGTACTACATGTTTGTACTTAGGAACTTCACGTAGCAGTAACAACCAAATGATTATTGGCAACATGCTCGCAACAAGCGTTAAGCTGAGTATAGACGATTGCCAGATCGGCAAACGTTATCAACCCTATTAAAGTGCTGCAAATATACGGACAATGACAGATTGTTAGGTAAAGGTGAATTGACAGTTCAGATGTTTGCAAGAAAACATTACAATTTCATATATTTATAATATATTTTGTAAATATTTATGTGCAGGATTGCCAATAAACATACATTTAAGTCAGTGTTGCAAATAAAATGTTTTTCTGGCAATGGCGCCGTTGTCACATGCATAAACTTCGCACATATAACAATCTGCAAATTATCTCGCAATGACTTTCTGCTAACGTTGCAAAACAAAAATTGTATGTTCACACGGTTGTAAATTCACAGGGTTGCATTTTTCCGCCATTTTTCTGGCAATGTTGTCCGATCTGCAAATCGTGTGTACTTATCTTTAGTCTGTTATGTTGTTTACAAGAAGCACATAGTTTTCCGTAGCAGTTAAAAGATATCGAAATGGAATTCGGGCCAGTATTAATATTTTGTCTTTGGCTGGAAAATCGCAACTAGCTATTGTTAATGAGCAAAGACATTAAGATGTGAACAAAATGTTTGTGTACCGATATGATATACTTTAACATGGAGTGGAATTGGAAAAAATAAAGTGTAATCTTAAGAATTTCAGGCATATCGTTGTTTAAATTTGTTACATACGCCGAAAAGAATTCAATTCGGAAGGGAACTTCATATGGATATTTATATAAACAGCTGGGATTTATGTATATTAACAATAGAGTGATCAAAACCGGTATAAAATAAACCGGCCCACCGGTTTTTTGCTTCCACCGTCCCCGGTTTTTCTCAAAATCATGAATTTCGAACAACCGGTGCAACCGGTTTTTTTCGTTTGTTTCCACCGGGTTTCCGGTTTTTTTATTATCACTAAAATATTAAAAATTATTTACAACTTTATATACAAAATATCACAAATTAAGATAATAATATGAAAGATCTCCTTATATGGCCTAAAAAGACTCGGCAACTTTGCTAGAATCCGAAGCCATTCACCAATTTCTATACAAATTACAAAAATTTAAAGAAAATAAATGATTCATACGCGCAGAAGTTATGTGAAAAGTTAACGCATTCTCCCACTTCCAAACCGAAACAAAAACAAGTAAGAAAATTTCAATTGGGTAAACCGACTAGTGTATACTCTTATATATTTATATACTCGTATATACCCACCTGCACTAAAGTGTGTATATAAAATATATATGTATAAAGATTTAGTACCTCTATTAAATATTCAATTTAATACCCCGAAATATTAATATTTTCTTGACTGAACTACATAAGGGGAATTTCATGTCAAATGAGTTAATTTTTAAAAGGGATGTCTTCTGTCGGAATGAAAATTGCACCAAGTAGCCCTATCAGATAGTAGTTATGAGACACAATTCCAACGAGATCGGTTAAGGACTTTCCGAGTTGGAGGGTGTCAAATATTGACATTTTTGTCAAACGGTTGTTTTTCCCATCTGAAATGCTAAAATGTTTGGTTGAACGTTCATTTTTTTTCAGAGGTTTATATTTATTTTGATAGATCAACAGGTCCCATCCCATTAATAGATCACAAAGCTTTTAAAGGAAATTATCTAAGCTTTCTTTTGAGCAAAAACATCAAAAATTAAGACATAGGTTTTTACCAAAATTTCAAAAAAGTTTAATTTTGCAAAAAAGTAATGAAAATATATTTGCTAATTTTTTCAAAAGGTTGAAGAAAAGCCAATCGATAACACTTTTGGAAAATGTTTCTAAATACAATAGCTAATTAGTTATAAGTATGAGATAAATGGACCGTTTGACTCAAATGACAATATTCATCACAATCCAACTCATAACTAATTTTATTTATTTAATTTTTTTTTTTGTTATTAAAAAGGAAAATGTTTTTCAAACGGCAATTTTCATACTGTTTCGTTATGCAGAAAAAAACCGGTTCTACCGGTTTCCCCGGTTTTATTCGAAGAAAAAAAACCGTCCACCGGTTTTTTTATAACTTAAATAAACCATCCACCGGTTTTTTATTTTTTAAAAAAAACCGGTTTTTTGATCACTCTAATTAACAAGTAAGAAAGTTCCGTCGGGTAAACCGACTTATGAATCCCCTCAGGTTGAGTCCCTAACAAATATTTGTAAATTTGTTTATTTTTTTGTTTTAATTAAATTATTATCAGTTTAAATTGCATTTAATAATGTTAAAGTATGTACTGGTATTAAAGGTAAAAGCTGTTTACTTTTGGTACAAAATGGTCCATTTGTGTGGGACGTGCCAATAACGATCACTTTTCTGTGGATTCTAGATACTATAAAAGAATTACACCGTACAAAATTTCAAGTATATGTATGTATGACCTGATATAAAAGATATAAGCAGTTAACTTTTGGTGCAAAATGGTACATTCGTGTGGGAGAATGGAGTGGCAACTTCGCCCTTTGACGTATAAGCGACTAACAAACTAATACTATGTATCAGATGATTCGAGTATGTAGTGCAGATGGTATTAAATAATAAATATTTTAATAAAAGTTAACCTTATGCGGGGGAGGTACTAGAAGGAGTGGACCAGTATGGCTCATCTTCGGACAAATTTAATGTCAATTGGCTACTCCTTTCGAGAGTTATGGTCATTGCTCAAATGATATAAAATGATGCAAAACGCTGATAATTCCGCTATATTGTTGAAAGTACGTCCGATATCATTTAATAAGGATTTAAATTCCTGCAGCATAAATCTCCGCCAGGTGTTTTTAGGTCATCCGCGTTCTGATACCTTTTTCGCAGCCATAGAGAATTACGGATAGGACATATGCTTTATAAATGAGTATTTTCGGATTTAAACTATATATATTTGAGCTCCAAATCTTGTTTAAATGCGTGAATGCCCCTATCTATTTTCTAATTTTATTTTCCTCCTTCTATGATCGTACCGCCCAAGTATTGCAAACTTTAACTCGCTGCCCTTGATTTTGAGATAGTGTGAGGGACTCGGATCTTACATCTTTACATGGGGCTATACCAAAACATAGAGCAATGTGTCCTATTTCCACTTGTGACGTGTTAATTTAAAATAGAGTATAAGTGCTTATATTTCAGCCAAGTGGTTTGTTCAACCTAAGGGCGTAGTTGCCTCTCATCCGAACCAACATGTTTGAAACACAAAGATAGCAATAATATATATTAAACAGCCCAGTCATTTAGTTTATATTTCCTGGAATTCTGCCAACCCAGTCCTCTCTGACAGGTATCTTAGTGGATAGCCTCAAGTGGTCCTTGTTCTTGTAGACAGTTTAATTTTAATGCCGCTACAATATTAATCGGCAGCAGACGGAGTAGGACTTGTAGATACTCTGTCGTCTAAAGCTTATGCATAGTTCTCTGAACTTTCATTAATTGGCTCGTGATTATATTTTTTTCCCTGAAACACATAATTATTCAGATTTGGTTCTTTCTAGGTATACAATCAAATATGAAAAAACTCCTTTTAATTTCTTGTTTATGTTCAAAGATTTACCCTCGCCTCGTGCAAAAGCACGAAAATAACTCGTGAGCCATATTTGAACTTGTTTGCCCTAGTATATCTTCAATTTGCTACCTTCACACCCTTGGACCATATTAAACAATGTTTACCCCACAGCGTTCCTTAACGTACGACTTTTAAAAAAATGCTTCGTATACATACACAGAAAAAGACATTGTCCTATTTTGAAAGATATAACGCCAAATACGTCGCATTTTTTGGAATATTGACATTTTGTACTTAAAATAAGTAAATTTCCTTAAAATTAAGTGAAATAAAAACCAGTAAGGAAAGACAGAAAGTCGGGCGGGACCGACTATATAATACCCTTCACCTACCTACCAATACGATAATGGGCATTGCGATACGAATTTGGCAGTGTTCATACATGTAATAAGCTAACTCTCTGCCGATTTTCGTACTGATCGGTTATAAAACACGGTTTCTACAGCGCTTACATGTCAAATCGGGTGTAACATATATATTGGGACTATGTTTAAACCTGAACCGATTTTCCCCGAATTTGGCGGTGTTTATTCATGTAATAAGAAAACTATCTCTGCCAAATTTCGTACTGATCTGATTTAAAATACAGTCCCTACAGCACTTACATGTCAAATCGGGTGAAACATATATATGGGGGCTATATCTAAATCTGAACGGATTTTCTCCGAATTTGGTAGTGTTCATTCACGTAATAATAAAACTCTCTCTGCCGAATTTCACAAAGATCGGATGTAAAATGTGGTTTCTACAGCGCTTACATGTCAAATCGGGTGAAACATATATATGGGGACTATATCCAAATCTGAACCGATTTTAACCAATTTCAATAGGGATCGTCCTTGGGCCAAAAAAGAGCACTATGCTAAATTTCATCACAATCGGACCATAAATACGACCTGCACTTTGATTACAAGAATACATGGACAGACAGACGGACAGACAGACAGACGGACATGGCTAAATCGACTCAGAAAGTGATTCTGAGTCGATCGGTATAATAAACAATGGGTCTATCTCTTCTCCTTTTATGTGTTACAAACAAATGCACAAAGTCATAATACCCTGTACCACAGTGTGGTGTAGGGTATAAAAATGTTTGCCACATTGCGCCATATTTAACACCCCTTTTTCCCCACTGAACCATATTAAACAATTTTTTCTGATTGTACCATATTTAACACCCCTATGTCCCACTGTTGAAATATGTTTACCACTACACCATATTTTACCATTTTTGCCCCACTGTGCTCCTGAACAAGACTTCGTTTCTTATGTTTATGTTCTAAGAGTTACCCAGAGTTACTCCCTGGGACCACATTTTTGCAACGCGGTACCATACTTAACCCTTTTTGCACAACTGTGACCCTAAATGTAAATTTTTAACTCGTTTTGACCCCCTGTGCCATATTAATTACTCTTTTCCTCACTGTGCCCCTAAAAGTACGAATTTTTATACCCTACACCACACTGTGATACAGGGTATTATGACTTTGTACATTTGTTTGTAACACCCAAAAGGAGAAGAGATAGACCCATTGTTTATTATACCGATCGACTTGTAATCACTTTCTGAGTCGATTTAGCTATGTCCGTCTGTCAGTCTGTCTGTCTGTCTGTAGATGTATTCTTGTAATCAAGGTAGAGGTCGCAATTATGGTCCGATCTCAACGAAACTTTGCACATATCTTTTTTAGGCCCAAGGACGATCCCTATTGAATTTGGTTATAATTGGTTCAGATTTACATATAACTCCCATGTATATGTACCTCCGATTTGGCATAAAGGCACTGTATAAGCAACATTTTTGAACCGATTTGTACAAAAATTGACAGAGAGTAGTCTCGTGATACACTTAGATACAATATAAAATTTGGGGGAAATCGGTTCAGATTTAGATATAGCCCCCATATATATGTTCTTTTGATGTGGCATGAAAGCGCTATAGAAGTTACATTTTATATCCGATCATTACGAAATTTAGCAGAAAGAAGATTCTTAACTCCGGAACGAATATTGCTAAATTTGGGGAAATTAGTTCAGGTTTAGATGTAGCCTCCATATATATGTTACCGATTTTACATGTAGCGCTGTAAAAACTGTATTTTATATGCAATCAATACGAAATTCGCAAAAATAGGATTCTTAGTTCATGAATCCAAATTTGGTGAAAATAGGTTCAAATTTTGATATAGGTCCCCATATATGAAAAGGGTTTTCCATTAAGGACATAACAATTATATATATTAATAAAACACATAATACATATTTATGATATAGAGTTCAAATTTATTCCAGATGTAGTGCAAATGTTACATTTTAAGAATAAAATTCGATTTCGGTCATATGACCACCAGGATCCCGTCTATAGCGATCTATTCTTTGGACCCAATTTTCCACCACTCTTCCACACATTTCGACCGGAACGTTGGCAATTTCGCGTTGGATGTTGTCTCTGAGCTCGTCCAAAGTTGTTGGCTTGTTGGCATAGTCCAATGACTTGATGTGGCACCATAAAAAGAAATCTAATGGCATGAACGAGTTGCAATTTGAACGGCCAATTTTTCGAGATAACACGTTCACCGAATTTGCATTTCAGTAAATCGATTGTAAAGCGTGCTGTGTGGCTAGTGGCACCGTCTTGTTGAAACTACATGTCTAACTCACCCAATTCTGGCCAAAAATAATTTTCTAACATGGCACGATAGCGCTCTCGATTGACGTAACACGACGATTGTTTTCGTCGACGAAAAAATGCGGCCCAATCATCCATCCGTCATGAAAACCACACCACACAGTAATTTTTTGCGGATGCAATTGTGTCTCTTGAAGCACATGTGGGCCCAAAGGAAGAAGTCGCAAGGTGTTAAATACAAGATCTCGGTGGCCAATTGTGATCACCTCTTCGAGAGATAACACGGTCCGGAAACTTTTCCCTTAAAAGAGCAATGGTTTCGTTGCTTATGTGGCACGTAGCGCCGTCTTGTTGAAAGTAAACGTTGTCCAGATCAAGACCATCCAACTCCGACTATAAAAAAATCATTAATCATCTCTCGATAACGCAATCCATTCACCGTAACTGTTGATCCAACCTCATTTTCGAAAGAGTGAAGTCCAATGACCCCGCCGGACCATAAACCGCACCAAACAGTCACACGTTGAGGATGGAGAGGCTTCTCATCAATAACTCTTGGGTTTTCCGAGCCCCAGATGCGACAATTTTACTTGTTGACGTAGCCACCGAGGTGGAAATGGGCCTCATCAGTCAAGATGATTTTTCGATGGAATTCGGATCATTTTCATGCATTTCAAGGACGTGTCAGCAAAGACACGACGTTGTTGATGATCGGCCGGCTTGAGCTCTTCTGTTAACTGAACTTTATAAGCCTTAAGACTTAATTAAGTCTTTATGCAAGATACGGTGTAATGACGTTTGTGGAATGCCCATTTCCAAAGAACGACGAGGAATGGACAAACCTAGGTTTTCTTAAACACTTTGGGCTACAGCAGCAATATTCTCAGTTGTTCTTGAGCGGCGTGCACGGGTTTTATTCTCCACATCACTAACTTGTCCCAACAGCTCGAATTTTTCCACCAATTTCTGTATTGCGGTCCGACAAGGTGCATCACGACGACCCAAAAATGCTTTAGTTTTGCGAACTGTGACTGCAAGATTTTCACCATTTTTGTAGTGAATTTTAATAATTTCAATGAGTTGTTGAATCGTGTATCGTTCCATTTTTAGTAATGGCGTAGTTTCTACTTGTCAAATGTCAAAAAATAAAAGCTTCAAAAGTGACAGCTACCGAAAGACCGGGTGATTCAAAATAACACCTCTTGTTGGGAAACCCCGTACATGTCAAGTGAGTAAATTTTTAAAACCGATGTCTTCCGATCGGGATGAAACTTGAACCAACTTTAGTCCTTTGACAAAAAATGTCAACCAAATCGGTTAAGGATTGTCCGACTCGGAGTGTGTTGAATTTTTGCAAACGGACCCTTTGTCCCATCCATACAACTTATTACTTATTGTATTTTGAAAATTTTGCCCAAAGTATTCTCGTTAAATTTGTTTTTGCATTTTAATTTTTAACATTTTTTTGCTCGGAGGAAAGCTTATGTCAATTGCTTTAACAGTTTAAAAGCAATTTATGGGATGGGACCTGTTTATACATATATCTAAACAAAGATAAACACCGAAAAAATAAAGGTTGCATCATATTTCAGCATAACTACACCATTTTCAAATGTGATTCGAAAAAAATCAATTCAATTTTGAATGCGATCAATCGAAATTCGAAGATTCCATTTGAAATTCGAAAAACGTCAATTGAAATTCGAAAAAATCAATTGAAATTCGAAAAACATCAAATGAAATTCGAAACAAATCAATTAAATTTCGAAACACATCAATTGAAATTCGAATTCTTCCGTATGAAATGCGTACTACACCAATTGAAATTCGAAAAACATCAATAATTATTCGAAATACATCAATTGAAATTCGAAACACATCAATTGATATTCGAAATACATCAATTGAAATTTGAAAATGTAAACAAATCTGTACATTGGATTGGGTTACATTTATTTATATATTTTTTCCTGTCCAAATCTTAACATATAATGTGTCGAAAGAAAAACAACGAGATTATCTTCTATGTATTTTTATTACTGAATACTTAAAAGTTATAAATCAAAACATATTTTAATATTAAAGGGTTTAAATATACAAATTGTATCACTACCCCAACTAATATTCAGCATCGATTTTTATTGAATTTTTCGAATTTCAAATAGAAAGCTACGAATTCCAATTGATGTTTTTCGAATTTCAAATGGAAAAATTCTAATTTCAATTGACGTATTTCGAATTTCAATTGATATTTTACGAATTTCAAATTATGTGTTTCGAATTTCAACTGATGTGTTTCGAATTTCAACTGATGTTTTTCGTATTTTAATTGATGACTTTCAAATTCCAATTAATGTGTTTCGAATATCAAGTGATGTGTTTTGAATTTCAATTGATGTTTTTCGAATTTCAATTGACGTTTTTCGAATATCAGTTGACCTTTTTCGAATTTGAAATGGAATATTCGAATTTCAAATGATTTTTTTCGAATTTCGATTGAAATTGGTGTAGAGAATCATTTATCATAAGGTTCTCTAGTTCATTGAATCTTAAATTAAGTAGCCTTCACCTGCTTCTAACTTCAACTTTTCATCCCATCAGCGGTTTCAACAATATCTTACAAGATATTGCGGACAAATCAAATTTGTTAAGAACATTTTAATAAATTTGTAATCAAAACCTTTTAAAAACTACGAAAAATTCACATCTATTATATTTTATTTTTATTTTATTGTTTTTATTATATTTTGTTGTAAAGCCTAATCGGTCATAAATAAAATAAGAAAATCGATAAATAATTTAAAAAGTTTTAGCTATTTTACAGAATTTTGTAAAATAAAGTAAAATAGCATTCTGTAACTTAACTCATCATAACAGCACCCTACTAAACCGAATACATATTATAAGTTTGTAGACTTACTTAATTTTATTTGAACTGAAACTAGACCAATTATTCCAAATTATTATCGTAATGCCCCTTTGCGCATTTTTTGTGAGGTGTAGGGTATTATACAGTTGGCCGCGCCGACTTTCTGTCTCTCCTTACTGTGACAACGGCAACATGCTCTTGACAATATGACTCCCCATGAAGGCTTTGTGTGTTTAATTCAATAGAATCATTTGTGAAAATCTTCCCCCTCCGCCTCTATTTATGTATCTTAGTAGTATAATTTGATGTTATTATTCATCAGCTGAAAGAGATGCGAAGATAAGAACATTTCAGTCATTGTATTTGACCACTTTGAATTAAATGGATGAAAAAGGTACATAACCTCAAAGAGCTACGAGCTTTGTCAACTACTTTTTAATGAAGGCAGCCACTTGATGTACGAGTATGATCAGCTATTGTAGTGTCGATCTTATGACAAGTATCACGTATATAAGCATTCTTATTGTAGTTATGAAGAGAATACATTTATTCAAAATTTAACTTTGCTCATTAATGTAAGAAATATATATGTATTACTTTTGAAATTTTCCACCTTGTTCTATGTTCAATTGATGTATTTCCAATAAATAGCGTGTTTTTCACTACAATTCATTCAAACACTTTGGTTGGCTAAATGCATTACACGGAAAATAAAATTTAGTAAAAAAACGAAAAATCAATGATGCAGTTTTCTTATTATCAAATAATCCCTTTTTAATTTTAACTAAATTGGACTTCAACATTTTTTCTCTTTGCATCTAAAGCTTTTGTACGAATGTTGCTTAGGTTTAAAATGAGTGCATTTGTCTCGAAATCATTGCCAATCTCCTTAATTAAAGAATTTTTCTTTAATCTTAGTAGTGCAGTTTTGTTCTGTGTAATTAGTCAGTACACTACTCACGAACACTAATGGTCTTACAGAATTTAATTGTATGGAATTATTCAACAGAAAGCCTTTGGGTTAACCTTTACCTAGAGCGGAAAATAAATGCACTCAAGTGTAGTAAGACACGATCAAGTTCAGACCACTAATTTATCACTCGATGGTTGGTGTTTGTCTGTCTCTGTGTGTGTGTGTGTGTGCAAAGTGTGAACATATAAATGTATTTTGTGTAGAATTGTTTTTATTTATAAATGTTTTAGAAATAATTCTAAAACATTGCTTTCATTGTTTGTTTACGTACGAGTATATATATTCGAGTACAAAGACAAAACATTGTGTGCGTTTGTCGGAATGCATGACCACTTCTAGGCGCGCTTAATTAGCTCCCAGTGGATTAGTGTTCATTAGTTCATTCATTAAATCTCCCCGAGATATGAGTGGATGGCTGGTGAATGTTTGTGAAAGTTTTCTGTTTGTGTGAACTTTATTACTTGAGTGGAAATTTCAATTAAATTTACTTATGACAATCTAGATGATATGAGAACCTTTCAACGAACCACGAACAGAAGACACTTAACCTAAACCACATTGGACTCAGCACTACATCTTTAGCAGAAATTCATGAGCATATGAAATAAAACCTCATTCACCCTCTGTGGCCCTACACACATATTAAGCACTTGTGAGTTCAATTCCATTATCGTGAAATTGAATCATATGAATATCATACAATTAACCCATTTCGAGATTTGCTCATGTGTTCATTTTGTCATAGTTAGAGTGCACAGTGATTTGGGAGTGACTTACTTTATGCCCAAAATTAACGAGTAAGAATGGTAGTAATTTCGGCCAGGGCGAATCTTATACACCCTTCACCATAGATTACATTCAATTATATATCCTGAACAAATATTTGATTCTAATTATTTTAAAAATAAAAAGAAAGCTGCAAAGTTTCAGTCAAATTGTTTAGAAAATTTAGCATTTATGGCTTAAGCAAATATATTTAAGAGTGACCTCTATGCGGGGACTATAACAAAACGTTGATCGATATGATAAATTTTCTTTGTACAGAATTTAGAATAAATAAAATACAAATTGCATAAGTTCAGACAAATCGACTGGAAAATATAGTCTTTTGGCACAAAGACTCAAATTTGAAAGCTACCCACCATATGGTGACTATAGCAAAACATGGATCAATATGATTCTCCTTGGTTGTATAGAATTACTGTCAGCAAAATTCGAACTGCATAGATTCATACAAATTATTAGGAAAATGTATACGGCTTCAATAAATGTACTTAAGAGAGTCCTATATAGGAGAGCTACATACGAACACAAAATGCATAATTTTAACATCTTCGTTAGGAAAATGTGGTGTTCATGCCCAAAGTAACCATATTTGAGAGCGACCTCTATATGAGGCCAACAACAATGTATGATCAGATTCGTATAATTTTTGCTGTAATGAATTATTGTCAAAATAGAATACAAAATGCAAAGTTTCAGCTAAATTGATTGACAAGTTTTACTTTTCGGTTTAAAAAACAGAGCGACCACTATATGGGAACTTTATCAAAACATTGACCGATATGGCCAAACGACCTGCAACTATATTGCTATTAAATTTGATCAACCTAAATTCATTATTATGGACTGTTTCAACAGAAGAGGAATGACAATTTTAGTAAACCCCCATCCTAAGGTGGAGGGTATAAAGGGATTGATTTGCCAAATTTATTATATTATATGTGTGCTACAAATCACATTAGTTTAATCGTATTCGTTGAAAATTTTCATACTTTTTTCTCGCGATTTGAAAAGTGTTCTGCGGATGGGATTATATATCTTTAAACTACTAAAATTAAGCCCATTCTGTTTACTTTATCAATACGAATTTTCGCATTGGTAAATATTCGGATTTAGAACATCAAAATCATTTGAGATTGTGCCCGATATCTGCTCGCTGGGTCGATTTGACCAGTGCAATATTGTAGGCCAGTGTAAAAATGCGACGTCGATTTTTTTCGAAATATTTTTTTTTATTTTTCTGGTATACTCGCATCTCGCTATAGAATGATACCATTGCATTTTGTTAATCGTGTTTCTTGTCCACATCTTAAAGTAAACTCACTTTATAAAACGAAAGAAATAATGAAAAAATAACAGGTTTGACATTTAAAATTTCACAGCTTTTGTTGTGGTTTTCATCCCATTGCAAAAATTTGTAAATATGTGTCGTCAGATTTGGCTCTTTAGTGCTATAGACGCTGTATTTTGCATCCAATTGTTTTAAATTTAGCACGGTAGAGTATCTTGGTCCATGGTAGAGGTTCTTGCCGAATTTAAAGAAAATCGGTTCAGATTTAGCTATAGCCCCCACATACATGTTTCGTCCGATTTGCCCCTTCAGCCCTATATAAGCTGTAGTTTACATCCAATCTTTTTGAAATTTAGCATGGTATAGTTTCTTGATCCATGGACCAACATTGCCGAACTTAAAAAATAAATGGCTCTGATTTAGTTACAGCTCCCGTATATACATATGTTTCGTCTGGCTACAGAGGCAGAGACGTATGTAAAAGTCAACTCAAACTCAAATCGTGAATAACTTCGGATTTATCAGAGTGGGAATCACAATATTGGTACTGTTTTAAGCAGAATTGGGCGTTCTAGCTGTACATATGTACAAGATGTCCGATATTTGCAAGAAAACTATGAACTTTAGAGTTATGTAATATCGCACTAGTTCACTGGCGGTTTGAGATATAGGCGAATTCTTTTGAGGATATTCGCTAAACACAACAAGCTTTCGTCTGAGATGCGGACAACCGCGATATTTTTTTCTGACCCGCCCTAATATACATATGGCCTTTGCTGCATTTATTTTTAAATTGCAATACTTTTTATAACTTTTTTGAACTTTTTAAATTCATTGTGAAAACCAAGTTCCGATCCATGGAAATTTTTAGAATTCAATTATTTAAAACGAAATTATAGAGACATTTGCAGTCAATCGTCATTCCCCTGTCAAAAAAGTGGCAGGGGAATGACGATTAACAAGACAACTAAAAAGGGTGACCACCAGGATCCTCGATCTGACGACATATTTGGAAGAAAAACCAGTAAGGAAAGGCTAAAGTCGGGCGGGCCGACTATATAATACCCTACACCACTCTCGAAATATTGAATAACTCTGATATATAAATTTTGTAATTCATGTATAAATTGTTTACATAAATTTACTTTTGGGACATTTTATACTTAAATAATACCCTGTACCAAAGTGTGGTGTAGGGTATAAAAACGATTGGATCTAAAGAGCCAAAATCGGACGAAATATATATATGGGAGCTATAGCTAAATCTTAACCGATTTTCTTCAAATTCGGCAATGTTGGTTCATGGATCTAGAAACTCTACCATTCTAAATTTCAAAAGGATTTGATGTAAAATACAGCTTCTATAGGACTAAAGGGCCAAATCGGACGAAATATATATATGGGAGCTATATCTAAATCTGAACCGATTTCAACCAAATTCAATAGCGATCTTAACAGCTGCGAAATACTCTAAACTGCATAATTTCAGAACGATCGGAGTGAAATTGCGACCTGTAGTCGACGAACAACTTTACATGGACAGACGGACGGACGGACAGACATGCTTAAATCGACTCAGCTAGTGATTCTGAGTCGATCGGTATACTTTAAGGTGGGTCTGGCTGTGTTATTTTCAGGTGTTACAAACATCTGCCGTGAAACAAACTTATAATACCCTGTACCACAGTGTGGTGTAGGGTATAATTAACGGGCATTTTATTGGTAACATGCCTATTTACCGAGTTATTGGACGATAAAAATTGAAAACATCTTATTTTTTAAACCATAACGTCCTACAACTCGATAACTAAGCGAGAAATCAATAAAATGCACCTTATATATTCTTCTTATTTTGAGGTGCTCTATCCAAATATGTCATCAGATCTAGGGGCCACGGTGATAGAGTGGTGTCTATCAAAACTGTAGTCAATTCTACCAAGCAACTAAAACTCTATACTAATTTTTGTATTTGTTTCTATTACATTTTTGCAATAGACAGAAAGTAACTGAAACATATGGTCTTCAACCGAATTAATTCTGACTGAATAACAAAAGCACAGACCAACAATAAACAACAACAACACGTAATTTCTTTTATAAAATTCCGATTTTCTTGGAACAATATTTGCTACAATTGTTGTAAATATCACCTTCACATAGAAACAAAAGTAAAGTTTATTAACTGTTTTCAAAAAAATAGCTTTTTGTTGGCACGAAAAAACCATAAAAAATAAAAAAAATGTTTGTTCCCATTTTGAAAGCTACAATCTACAAAGCTATATGTAGAAATTATTTCCCTTTTGGTAGAAGTATGAGAATTTTAACAAAATCTTTTTTTATACCCCCACTATTGTGAACGAGTGAATATATCAGTGTCTGCGCGCCAAAAGTGTAACACTTCAAAGGAGTGGCCTAATAAGAGACCCCAAGAATATTTTGCGGAATTCCGTTTTGGGTAATTTTAAGTCATTTCTCTCTGTCTACCTGGAGCGCACGATAACTTTCAAAAGGAGTAATCGATTGACTTAAAATTTGGTATGTGTTAAATTTTTATACCCTACACCACACTGTGGTACAGGGTATCATAAGTTTGTTTCACGGCAGATGTTTGTAACACCTGAAAATAGCACAGCTAGACCCACCTTAAACTATACCGATCGACTCAGAATCACCAGCTGAGTCGATTTAAACATGTCTGTCCGTCCGTCTGTCCATGTAAAGTTGTTCGTCGACTACAGGTCGCAATTTCACTCCGATCGTTCTGAAATTTTGCAGGTTAGAGTATTTCGCAGCTGTTGAATTTGGTTGAAATCGGTTCAGATTTAGATATAGCTCCCATATATATATTTCGTCCGATTTGGCCCTTTAGTCCTATAGAAGCTGTATTTTACATCCAATCGTTTTGAAATTTAGAATGGTAGAGTTTCTTGATTCATGAACCAACATTGCCGAATTTGAAGAAAATCGGTTAATATTTAGATATAGCTCCCATACATATCTTTCATCCGATTTTACCCTTTAGTCCTATAGATGATGTAGTTTACATCCAATCGTTTTGATGTTTAGAATGGTAGAGTTTCTTGATCCATGGACTAACATTGCCGAATTTGAAGAAAATCGGTTAAGATTTAGCTATAGCTCTCATATATATGTTTCATCCGATTTGGCTCTTTAGTCCTGTAGAAGCTGTATTTTACATCCAATCGTTTTTATACCCTACACCACACTGTGGTACAGGGTATTATAAGTTTGTTTCATTGTCGATGTTTGCAATACCTGAAAATACTATAGCTAGACCACCTTAAAGTATACCGATCGACTCAGAATCACTAGCTGATTCAATATTACGAGAGTGGTGTAGGGTATTATATAGTCGGCCCCGCCCGACCTTAGCCTTTCCTTACTGGTTTTCTATAGAGTGATTTAGGGCCTGTTTCTGTAACTTATTTTCGTTCGTCTACGGCGAACGATCAAAAATCACTCAACTATTACTTGAATTCTGTAAAACGCAGGTTAGAAATATTTTAGGTACGAGCTTTTTACGTGATTTCCTATAGACACAACGAATTATAAACTGCTGTGACTTATAGATTTCTCGCAATAATTGAGTGATTTTTGATCGTTTGCCGTAGACGAACGAAAATAAGTTACAGAAACAGGCCCTTAGAAACATATATAACATATAACATCCTATCTTCAAAAATAGCTTAGACAACTCAGTCATAAATTTGTAGAGTACTCGTAAACATATGGAACATATTTTTCGTATCAGATAGGACCCTTTGACAAATAATACAATTTGGTTATAGGCCTAAAACAAAATTGATTTATTATTGAAAAAATTTGTTCTGTACCTTTTCAACGTTTTTGTGAAAAATTCAATTTTAGTTATATCACAGATTTCTACCTTAAGTTCACCCATTTCAATAGAAGCTAATACCAAGACCATTCACAAAAAGATATGCCAAGAACAAAGCATAGACAATTGGGCCTTAATGCTTTCGGATTTCCCAACTAGGTTAGGTTAGGTTGAATAGAGGAGACGTTTAAACGTCTCATGTCCGTGGACATACACTTAAGCCAGTTGTTGGGCCTGTTGGGCGCTCCATTCACAACTAACGTGAAACTAACAAGTGAGATATATCTCAATATAGTAATTTTGTATGTGCATTATTTGGTACATTACTTATTTAATGACAATTTTAGGGATAATAGAAAGCATCAGATGTTTGGGTACTTTAAGAAAGACTTTGGGCCAAATGCCCTCTAAACTTCGGCACAAAGATTCCCCCGAAATCCTAACTCATTTACCTTAAAAACTTGATCAGATTGAGAAAATATATTCAATGTTGTAAAATAAGCAGTTTCGAACAAATCCACTGTGCTAGCAAATGTTGCTTCGGTGAATGGGTTAAGACGCAAATTAATACTTGAATGAATAACAATGCATCGTCCATCGATGCACTAAAAGAACCAAAGAACTAAAGAGTAGCCAACCACCCAAGTCAAATGGTGGCCATCTATGTCTCTTGCCGGATTGGACCGACCGACCGACCGACTGACCTGTGGACGGCACTTAAAAAGTCGAATGGATTAATTAAAACTTTATACATACATATACTCGTATGTATGGCTATGTTTGGGTGTGTTCGACTCGAAAGGATATGACACATGTCCTTAGCGCTGAAATGAAACTAGAACATGTGAATGGATGAATGAATGTAAAAATGATGGCACAATAATAATGTAAAGGACACTTTGAGCAAAAACCCAGACAAAGGCAAAAAAAATCAATATTGAAAGATTCTCATCTATGTCGAATGACAGGACGAATGAATATAAACAGAGATACGTACCAAAGACAAATAGAATATAAGAAGACATTCCCTCAGGCCGAAACGTCAAAATCTATCAGTTACGAACGAATAGGAATGAATTGTAACACGCGAAAAAACAGTATTCCACGAACATTGATTGAACTTGTTTTGCACTTATCGATTAATATTAATATTTTAATTGTGACAATTACAAAAAAATTGGGAAAAACGGTCTGAAAATCCGCGAAAAACCTCACTCGTTGGAATCAAATTCCTATTCGTTCGTAACTGACAATTACTCGCTACAGGAAGGAATGTCTTCTTAAATTATATTGTCTTTGATACGTACATACAGACATACATATATACGAGAATATCTGCGATAGCTGTTTTTTTTATTTCACTTTATTTATTTTATTTTAAATATTATTCTTTTTTTCTGTCCATCTGATTACAGAAAAATTAATCGACGACTCTGATTGCCTGGCAATAAAGGACGTCAACTATCAATGTCAGCAGCCACTTGTTCCCGCGCATCTACAAAAATGGGTCCTACCACCAATTCCAAAGCCAAACCAACCGCAGAGACTTCAGCGACATCAAAACTGGGTCGTCAATGCGGTGGTGTGGCCAATGGCTATGCAAATGGTCGCAGTGCCACCACAGGCGGCAGTGAATCTTCAGATCCTTTGGAATCTGATTACAGCGAAGAGGCCGATGAGGAAGAGGACACCAAGCATAACAGTAAACGTGGTGAAAACAATTACGAAGACATAAATGACGACGAGGAGGAGGACGACGATGAGGAAGATGATGATGATGAAGAGGAGGAAGATGATGACGACGATGATGGCAATGAAACGGACGATGAAGAAGACGATAGTACAGAGGATAATAGCAGTGTGGAAACAGCCAAAGGTGTTAGGAAATATAGTCTGGATGATTATCAAATTATTAAAACTGTCGGTAAGTTGATCGCAGCAATTAGTTTAATTACTACTGTAGCAATAGAGAACTTCAAATGCAGTTGAACGCAATTACGGAAATTAATTTAGAAAATATCGGAGCATTTGGTGGGAAAATTACATTCTACAGTTTTAAGCTTTCATATACTTTATGAAGCCTCTTGAATTTACCTCATTAATTGAAAATCTTGAGACAAGGTTTCGGAATATGTACAAACTTCAGTGCAAAGGGCGAAATAAAGAGGTCTCTTTCAGAATTATTTTTCTCAAAACAGTCGACTACGTTTCTAACCACCTTAACCCTAAAAAATAACAATCAGAAAATAAATAAAAAATAACAATCGTCAACATTTCTAGTTGGTATCTTTGACAAAAATATTCCACGCGAAAAAAACTGTAGGTTCTTTATTTTATGAAAAATTAGCGGATTTAGAGTTATTATATTTTTAATTTACATATACATACATATGGGGGATTTTATGCCAAGTGAGTGAATTTTTAAAACCGATGTCTTCTAATCGGGATGAAACTTGTACCAAGTTTAGTTCTATTGGACAGTAGTTATGACACAATATTTCATTCAGATCGGTTAAGGAAAGTACGAGTTGTAGGGTGTTGAATTTTGATTTTGCTCAAACGGCTCTTTTCCCCATTCATATAACTACATAATTATACTAACTATTTTCAAACGATTTTCTTCAATCTTTTAAAAAAATCACAAAATTTTTTTTTTCTGTTTTTTTGCGATGTTAGTTTTTTGTCAAAACCATACATTTATTTATTGTTTTGCTCAAACGAAACCTTATGTCATATGCTTGAATAGCTTAAAAGCAATTTGTGTTAATTGTGAGTCATACCTTTAAGTTTTTTGCATTTGGCCGACGTTTTGTTTTATTTACAATTAAAATCGTGCCTTTTTTTGGACCACGCTTTATATCAAAGCAATGATAAACATCAAAACTCGAGAACCATTTATCCTAATTGGTTTAGGAAAGCTTTACATAATCCTAAACTGAGTAGGCTTCAGCATCTTCCAATATCATGTTTTCATTTCATCTGCGGTTTCAAATATATTGCGAACAAAATCCAATTTTTTTGATAATTGTTTTTGAAAAATTCACAATTATATTTTTTATTATTTTTTCGTAGTTAAAATGCGTACATAAATTTTATTCAAATAAAAATTTCATTTTTTGTGAGTTTTCAAAATCATATAATGTCAATAGATAGATTTCCAAAAACAATTTGGAATTTCTTATACTTTTTCTTGTCTTGAGTTAGTTCAATTGTCGTTGAAGTGGCTCTTTTAACATTGTATGTACTTTCTTAGCAAAACTTTTTCTTCGCCTGCACAAAGTTTGTTAATTGGCATAATTTTTTATAATTAAAATCTAATGAGAAAACTTATGAAAACAAAACAAAAATACGTTGTGAGATGCTTACTACATATTTTAATAATTAGTTTTGCATTAAATGCAGTTAATTGAGTTATTTGGTTTCATACAATTTTCCAAGTTGAAATTGTAGAGTTGGAACGTCAAGAAAACGAACAAAAGTCTAATAAATTTTTAAATGTAGTTAGTGCCGGTTATTCACCTTATATTTACAAAATTATATTGGATATAGTAAAAGAATGGGAAACTGTTATGGAAAATTAAAGAGGAAAAAATATTTTTTGTTAAATAGTTTTATTGCGAGCTTTCGTATATACTTATGCTACTAGTTGTTTTAATGATCGATTAAAGATAACGAAATTTCTTTCCAAATGAGGTGGATAATTTTTTTTGATATACATGTATGTAGTCCAATATACTTATACTAATCGCATTACGCTGAGGTCCATTTGGCAGTTGGTGAAGCCTGAAACCTTCAGATACAAATTCTAACTCATCGCATTACGCAGAGTTGTATTGAATTGAATGTTTCATAGCACTAAATTTTGTTTATGTGTATCGGCGTTTTGAAAGTTCACGTATGGAGTTCATTTTAAAGGGATGCCACCTTTTCCCCCCTTTTCACATTCTTATGAAGAATCGGCATAAGAAACCTTATGATCCTTACATTTTATGTATAGGATACGTTCAGCAATATTACTTAAAACACTACGAGGAACATTTTTGTGTAACATTTCAACCCTCTAACTAGCCAACATAACGGTAATTTTTGGCATGAATTACTAGGTTGAATGAATTACATTACTTATACGACATGGTGTTCGAAGCTATAACGATACCAGTAAAGAGGAGTTTGACTACAATTTAATTGTTTTTTTGTGATTGTGTAAACATATTGTTTCCGTACTAAGAAACTCATCGCTGTCAAATTTCGTTACAATCGGATGTTAAATAAAACTTCTATAGCATTTTGATTCTGCATCAGAAGAAATGTATACAGATGGGCTACATCTACAGGGTTGCCCATATTCGACGGACCCATCTGGCAACGCCATAACTTTTGACAGAGATGTCAGATCGCTTAATGACATACCGCGTTTGAAGCGTCAGTCCAAGCAGATTTTTACCATGGAACAATACACGCCACGCGAGCGCTCTGAAATAGTTGAAATTTACATTCAACAGAAGAAGTCAATTGTGAAAACTCAAAAAACAAAATTATCATGTCCGATGAAGCCCATTTCACATTGAATGGGACCGTAAATAAGCAAAATTGCCGTATTTACGCCACTGAAAATCCTCAGGAGATTCAAGAATTGCCTCTTTATGACGAAAAAGTCACAGTTTGGTGCGGCGTTAGTGCGAAAACGGTCATGCTGTTACCATCAACCAGGAGCGTTATCGCGACATGATGACCAATTTTGTGATGCCAATTATTCGTCGAAAGCGTATGAGGCAGTTCTGGTTTCAACAAGACGGCGCTCCACCGCACACAAGTCGCATAACAATCGATTTTCTGAAGAATTTGTTTCCGGGCCGTTTGATGTTCGCCCGATTTGACGCCGCCTGACTTCTTCTTGTGGGGATATTTGAAGTCAAAGGTTTACGTTAACAAGCCAAGGACCGTAGAAGAGCTCAAGGACAACATTCGTGAAGAAATAGCCGCTATTCCGGCCGAAATGTTGGCGAAAACGATGGAAAATGCTGCAAAAAGGGCACAATACGCCATCAACGCCAGAGGCGGCCATTTGAGAGATATCATATTCAAAAATTGATGTAAACAAATCTACTTGGAACAAATTAAATGATTAAGATCGCCAACCGCCAAATTTTTATTTTTTTCTTTGATTTTTTTTAAAAAAACATGGGTCCGTCGAATATGGGCAACCCTGTACATCCGAACCGATTTTCTTCAAATTTTAAATACAATGTTTTTTTTTGGATCAAAAAATGCCTTTGTAATGCCTACGTAAAATACGGCTTCTATAGCCATTGGTGACAAATAGGAACGGACATATCGCTCACTTACCTCAAAATTGAAAATGTTTCAGTATAAAAAGACAAGTGAAATGAAATGAGATGTCTAAAAATTAGGAATTTATCCGTAATTTTGTTGTTAACTTATAAACTAAAATTCTGTGAGATTAATTTCTAAACATTTGCAAAATACTCGTTTGTGTAAGGCAACCTCAAACATATTTAATTTTGTGTTATGTCATTCTTGAAGTAAGTGAACGATATATCGACTTCGCATGTTTTAAGAGACATTGCATTTTTCAAAGTTTACAAAAATTTGGCGAAGAGGTGAGCATATAATTTGCTAGTGTAATTTGGTGGTCTACTTATAAATATGAAAAAATAATAAAAGAAGGTAAAGTTTTTTCTTAATTCAAATTTTCATGAAATGTACCTTTGGTATTTGGACAAATAAGCCCTAATACACGTTAAATTTAGGGAAATTATGAGAGCTACAAATATTGGAAACACCCTTTCAAAAAGAAACAGTGGTTAAGTAGTATTTTTAGCATTTTTTAAAAAAATACTTCTTTGCTGGTGCGAAAAAAATCATAAAAATAGAAAAAAACAAGTTTTTATACCCCCATTATTGTGAATGAGGGTATGTATCATTTGCTAGGGGCCAAAAGTGTAACACATCGAAGGAGGGATTTCTTGATATAAAAATTTAGCTTTTCGGTAGAACAGTGTACGTAAATTTCGGACCAGTCTAAGAACAACTCTAAGAACACTAAAATTGGTTCCACTAACGATTCCGTGCCCATCTTATGTTGTCGTAAAGTACAGGACACCGATCGGTTAAGAACAATTCTTAACATATACCTCATATGGGTGCCTGTGCATTAGGCCGGGTCGATTTGTGGGGAGGCAAAAAAAGTTGCCATTGCTCAGTGAAAATCGTATTCTAGGGATCAAAATAAGAAACTTTGCCGAAGGAAACATACCTCTAAAACGAATTCTGATGTCCCGGAATTTGGGTCGGGAAATTTTGAAAAATCCCACTTTGACCCATTTAGAGTGCTCCAATCGAGTCCAAATGTATGACCGAACCCCACTAACTTTGGAGACCCGACCCACCCATGCCAGAGGCACACCCCCTGGAACCCCCCTGGCACATCCCCTGGAACCCCCATTTCGCTGATTTTGTCATGTAAAGTGCCAAAAATGGTGATTTTTTTGAAATGTTTGTATGGGGAACCCCCCAGGTGAGTTCCAGGGGGTGTGCCACTGGCATGGGTGGATCGGCCCTCCAAAGTTAGTGGGGGTCGGTCATACATTTGGACTCGATTGGCGCCCTCTAAATGGGTCAAAGTGGGATTTTTCAAAATTTCTCCCTACGGGTCAAAAGTGGGGACATCAGAATTCGTTTTAGAGGTATGGTTCCTCGGGCAAAGTTTCTTATTTTGATCCCTAGAATACGATTTTCACTGAGCAATGGGCGACTTTTGAATCGACCCGCCCTACTGTGCTTCCTTGGCTTGGGCAAGAGGCAATAAGACAGCCCAATGAAATATGGACATAATTGGGCACCCGTAGGTTAACTAGACGAATCTGGCAAAGATAGGACCTGAGAAGGTCAACATATGTATCTCCTCGCGCTAGAGAGGAAAATATTGTCTACGTTGGTTTCAGTTCTAACGGGACACTACCTGAACTGCGAACACGACAGAAGTTTGGGTATTAACTGCAATGACATCTGCAGATGCTGTGGAGATAAGAAAGAAGTGAAGTGCATTAAACACCTGATTTGCTAGTGTCCTGTATTGAATGGACGAGGTCTGGATATACTGCGGCCGGTCTTTCTAGGAAATTTAACAGATCTTTCCTTGCCGATATTCGTACTACTTTTAAGTTTGTATATCAAACAGGTTGGTTTCGGTGAGGGCCATCGGAGCTCAGAGTAACAATAGGGATCTAAATTTGTCCTATCTGAGCTGGTAAAACTGGCTGCCGCCCTAAGCTAAACCTAACCGTATAAACCTTTATCGCGATTTTGCTTTATAGACTAAAGAATAGGTGTATCCCAAGGTTCTTCTTTCAGTTACATTTTTGAATCGTCCATTTCTAGCACAGTGTATTTAGTTATAGAAGTCGGGGAAATTATAATGTGACATCTTCGACAATAATATCCCTCTTTACATATTATTTTTGTATTATTAATATTGTATTTCAATTTATGTTTAACACCATTTAATATTGTTTGTGCGTCTTTTACCTGCAATTTGACATATGTATTGTATTCCAGCCAAGTCCATAACAAATATTGCAGGAAACCTCATTCTAGGGAATTGTGCAAATTAAAGAAGAACATAGCACTTATATAAAATCTAAAGATAAATCAATTTTTCTGGCACTCACTGTATTAACAGCACATGTTTATAATTTTTCAATTGATTAAATATTTATCACAAAAAACATTTGATAACAACATTCTTTGTTTCCAATGTTAATCCCCCAAAGAAACAAACAATTTTTGTTCAAAATGTTTGCCAAAAGTTGCCGTATGCCACAGGGGGAGTTTTCCGTCACACCCAATCACTGTTTACATTCTGAATTGTATTGACTTGTTTGTGGTTTAGAAATGATTAAATGGTCTTAAAAATTTACTCAGACATTGAATGTTTTTATTAGCGTCTTTTTTCTTGTTTTCACTAACAAAAATTCTCTGCTAAATTTTCCGCGAACTCATATCAAAACTGTTGAACTGAAAACGAGAAAAACAAACAGGAAAAATCATAAACATGTTTTGATATTTCGGCGATTGTTTTCGTAATTTTTAGCTATGAGTTCCCTTAGCGATGAATCAGCGCCAACGCTCCGGCCCGTGCCCTCCCCCCTCCGAGCTAAACGATTTCCACGAACTGCATGATCATCTCCAGACTTTTAGTCGTGAGGTGTGAAAACACGGCGTCCGTGTGCAAGAGTTGTAAACATTTCCATGTAAGAACACCTCATCTACCGAACGTAAATAAGTGTATACTTTTACGCAAGACTGTATGTAGGACAAGGTAAGGTAGATGGTTGTTTTCGAGGAGGATATTGACAGATGAATGGATAGATGGATGCAATCTCTAAACTTTTTGATGACTCAGTTTTATTGTCTTTAGATTGCGACAATCATTCGTGCGATATCCAACAAGTCGTAGGCAGTGAACGTGCGTCATGTGTACTCCTACTCCACATTTCTTCCAAAGCAAACATAACATGGTTCTACAACGACTGGACAGAATAATTTTTGTTGTATCGAGTGGCGAAATCATTTCGGATGATCCCGTCAATTTCAACATCATTTTTGATGGAAAAATAACAACTGCAACTGCGCTGACTAAGACAAAAGATTTTATAGGTAAATACCTTCTGTTGTATGACTTGACAAATTTAGTTCAGTATTTTATTTAAATATTTTTTTTTATTTAAAATACAATATTTTAGACCTAAAAGTAATAACACAATGGGAAGCTTTAGAATAATTTTGACAACTGTAATGTTTTTTTAATACAACATTATTTTCGGAAAAAAGTGTTTATTGATACGTCGAATTTTCTTCAAATCAATATTGAATCTGTCAAAAAGCTTTGACAGAACATTTTTTTGTAGATTGTGGGATACTATGAAACTAAAATAAAAACATTTTTATTGTTAAGTTTGTTTCTTTAAAAAAAACTATAAAGTTATTTTCATGCAAGGTACCTTTAGTTTTTGGACCCTGTTTTTGAAGTATAAGCCCGATAGGGCTTTGAATTGAAGAACGTTACAAGGACTACAAGTGTTGGGAATATCGCTTTCACGTATTTAATTTAAAAAAATTGATTTTTTGTTAAAAAATCGTTTTCTGATGGCACGAAAAAGCCATAAAAAGTAATACAAAATCTCAATTTGTTTCATTTTTAAAAGCTAACATCCTAGAGAAAAACATCCTACGAACACGAATCGAAGTTATAAGCCGTTTATTTTTATGCAAAATGGTCCATTTGTATGGGAGGTACCAAAAGGGCCGTAGGCGTGAGAGGTACCGAAGGTGGCGTGGTAATAACGTCCAATTTCCACGGGACTGTAGGTGATATAAAAGCATTACGCTGCATAAAATTTCAAGTATTTGTGCGGACTATAATCAAAGTTATAAGCCGTAAACTTTATGTGCAAAATGGCCATTTGTACGGGAGGTACCCAAAGGCGATTGGCAACTCAACTCATATTTCTCGATGTGATCAATGACCAATGTGATCAATATTTCACTAAAATTTGAGCCTTTTGATATTCGAATGAGTAGACCAACATGGTCCATCTTTGATCTTAGCCTGAGATTGAAAAGTATATTAATACACAACAAGTCAATCGGTTACTCCTATCGAAAGTTATCGTGCATACCAGGCAGACAGACAGACAAACGACGGACGGACATTGATCAAATGGCTTAAATTATTATTTTCGCCAAATATTCTTGGGTCTCTTAGGTCACTCCATCGATATGTTACACTTTTGACCCGCAGCATCTGATATATACCCTTGTTCACAATAGTGGGGATATAAAAAAATCTCTTGTTTCTACCAAACGTGCCGTAATTTCTACATAGATTTTCTTTAAATGGGCATCTTTTTTTCTATTTCTTACGGTTTTTTTCGTACCAAAAAAATTTTTATTAATGTTTTAACGACAGTAGCCAAACTTCAGTTTCACGTGGAAGTGTCATTATTAAAATTTCTAGGAATTGTAATTCTTAATTTTTCTAAATTTGTTACAGCAAAATCGGGCTAATCGTTCTCTTGTTATGTACCAAAACAAAATTGGGATCTTTTGTTGGTCTCTGACATATTCTCCTATATGATATTTACTAACTTCAAATCGACATATCTCGATACCTAGACGTGACCCAGTGAAACGCCGGGACCGTTATAACATTTCTTGGTAATCAGAACGCCCGCCGATTTTGGCTGTCGCACAGTGTAATTAATGGGAAAATGATCACCCTGTTCATATTTGTATCTAGATTTGGCGTCTAAGCATTATAGAAGCTCCATTCTTTAGTTGAAATTTATTAAATGTGCACAGATTCACATATTTTTGTAGCTCTTCTGTATACGAATCTCCGTTTCAGCTTTTATTTTAATTTTTAATTTATAATCATATATCCTCAATCTACTCTGAGAGAGTGGTACATAATCGGCTTCGCCTGACTTCAGCCTTTTTACTTGTTTTCAAAAATATACTCATTGATACGACAGCTGCCAAAATTATCTTTAATACACTGTAGATAAATCTTAACAAATTCTTTGTTGGGATTGTCCGAAAGTCTTTTAATGTTTGCCACTTCATTTATTTCCAGTAATAAGAAAAGTAATAGCCAGTAATGCTTCCAAAACAAAAGGGGATGTACCAAAATGAGTTATGATACTGACCAGATTACCTACTCATGACTTTTATCCATTGCAATTGTTTATAAACAATGCGTGATTATGGTATGTGTACCTCCAGCATTCGTGGAAGAATTATAATATTGCAAGCCTTGGAAACGGGCCATTTATCAGTTATCAAATAAACACGGCATTTCCTATGTGATTACTCCGAAAAATATAATTGCATGTTTACCTTGGACGGTATTTTTATGAATATGCAATTCTTATTGAATATGATTATTAATGGGATAGTTTATATAGAGCAAGAAAGTGGTATTATAATCGGATTAGGGTAACTAATAATATCGGATAAGGGTAGCACACACTGAGCTCCGCATGGTAAATGTACTACATCCATTGAGAAATCCAGGATATCCCTTTTTTGATAATTCCATGACTGAGCCATCGACAGGATTTACATGCTGAAGTAGAGCTGCCAGATATTGTCCTATACCCTTTGACCGACAGATATTTCAGAATTAATATCGAAATACTTTTTACTGACTGTTCAAAATATTTTGGTGTTTTGCTAGTAGTAAATTATATGCTCAACGTTAGGGATATCTTATAAAATGGTCTACGGAAATAATGTTTGGTAAACGGCACTCGAAATGTCAGCGTAGTCATACTGAGTAAACATTGGCGTTAACTCGATACAGGTTCCTGATCACTGCAATGTTAAACAGGCTGAATTGTTGGCTATCAGTATGAATGACTGAGATATAATGTTTTGGCAAAGGTCAAATACCTGGATTCAAGAACAAGTCTCTACTGCAGCAGATATCTTATCATGTCTCCGAGCCCAGGGAATTTTAAAAGTACTGTAGTAACAATTATCTTGCACTATGAACTCCATTACGCACTACAGGCAAACTGAAATATGTAAAAACAGCTGTTTAAAATGCATTAATTAGGAAAATGAATCCAAACTTTTTGTACATATATACTTACATATACATATACATATATATATTTAATATTTAATTTATTTCCTAGAGTTTGTATACATAGAATTTGCTTGGTTTTTATTCAGTTTATCGTGCGCCTGTTAAGGAACAACATAATCTAGATACGCCCTTTTTATATTAAGCCAACGATATATCGATAGTCGACTTAGCATGTTTTTAGGGAGATTATATTTATTTCTATTATATTATTTACTTATATTTCTAAATATTCCAATTTATCTTCAGTCCAAATTTGCTGTTTATCGGTCAACCCAATCAAAAGTTATTCACAAAACAGTACAGGCCATTCGATTTGCATTATAAGGAAATTCCACACAAATTTAAAAAATTCATCAAACTTTGATCGTCTCTCCTAGAAAACTTGCTTTTTGCACTTAGAATAGATTAGAATGGAGGTATCAATATGGTATTACTATTAAACAAAAATATAAAATATTTGCGCACAAACTTAAAAAATATATATTTTTTATGTCTAAAACTAGGGATGTAACGAATATTCGCATTCGCATATGCGAACGCGAATTATTCGCACCATTTTAAAATTCGCTTTCGCATTCGCATTCGCAAAAACCATCTTTGGATTATTCGCTTTCGCAAAAATATATTTCAGCATTCGCTTCCATTTATTAAAGTGTTAAATCTCCTTATTCCCTTCACACAATTTGAAGATATGTGTGTGCTTGTGGTAACAGGAGGTAAAACTATGGAAAACAGTCTTAATACTTGAATATCCTGGAAAAGTATCAATTCAGTTCCTTAAATTTGTTGGTACTAAAGGCTCAAACTATTATTCGCATTCGCATTCGCTTTCGCAAAAATGCATATTTCACTATTCGCTTTCGCATTCGCATTCGCAAGAAACATATTTCAATATTCGCTTTCGCATTCGCTTTCGCTAAAGCCACTTTCGTTACATCCCTATCTAAAACCGTTATTTTCAAATATAATTTGTAGGTGTATTCCAAAAACACTTGTAGACAAAATCCATTTTTTTGCGACAGATGACAGAAATCTTAAAAATACAAAAATTCATACCTATAAAATATTTTTGAGAAAAATATACAAAAAACTCTTTTAATATGGTACTTTTTATGTCGAAAATTAAAACAATATTAAACATTGTATGGCATCGAAAAAAATCGTGAAGATTCCTACTTTTTTCGGGAGATATTATTAATGCCATGTCCTCTTTAAACATAAAATAAAAATTCAAATTATTTGCGCATAAAATTAGGTCTAATATTTATTTAGGTGGTATTCCAAAAACCGTCTCCAACGCTTAACTTGTAGAACAAATCCATAATTTTTTTTACGCCTCATAGCTGACATAATTCTTTAAAATACACAAATTCATATTTACATTCATAGTATAGGAGTATAGGTACTCAAGAACAAGTTTTTGTGCCCGGTTTTGATCCATCCGCACTACTAGACCTATCCATCTTAGTCTTTGTGCCTTGATGTAGTTTACAACATCGTCGCCATGATTGAGCTGTAACAGTCCTACATTGCTCTTCAGGATGTATGTAACCACCTCTTTTATTTACTCTTGGGCCAAATATTCGTCTAAGAATTTTTCTTTCAAAGATTCTGAGCGAGTCTTCCTCAGAATACGCCATGGACCAAACTTCTGATCTATAGGTAAATATGGGCCTTATAATGGTATTATAAATTCTTAGCTTGTAGGTTATTGATAAAAGTTTTGATTTAAAAATTTTATTATGTGCAGAATAGGATTTGCTAGCTGATACCATTCGGTCTTATACCCTGCATTACCAAATAATAACATCTTACTATTCGGTGCATTACTTTCGCAGTTTAATATAATGCAATTTGGCTATATAGTATGGGTTATTGTACAAGATTTATTTATTATTTAACATGAATATTTAACATAAATATTTACGTATATCCTATGATGTTAAGCTATTGAAGAATTTTTCACGTGGGGGTTTGGGTTCAGAAATTCTAATTAATTTTCTACATATCTACTACTTATTTTATCACTTATTGGTAATGCATTATTCAAGTACTTAATATCGTGAAAATATAAGCACATATTTGTGTGGTATGCCTACGTTACAAATATGTACTTATGATGCTACTTTATTGTATGCTTTTGGGAAGTACTTTCCTTCAATGACATCCCCATGTTAAAATAACGAGAAAAGTGGCTAAATAATAAGTACTTACCATTATCGAATTTTGCTGGGTACGTATAAAGTCTCTTGCACTGTTGTCGTTGCTTATTTGTACGCCCACACGGAGGAAAATCGTAATTTTTGATATGTTTGAAACGAAAGAAAATATACTTGGAAACGATTTTTTTAAATATTATATATTTGTTAACAAATAAAACATTACTGACTTATTCGAATTTTAGTTAGTTTTTCCTAGTTTTCGTGTTAAACTTTATAGCTACAAATGTCTTAATTTATAAATATTCCAATTACCACTTTTTGTCAATCCATCAATGCTAGTTATATTTACGAAAGATACTTCGATTTAAGATTTAATTAAATTTTACAAACATTTAAAATTAATAAAAAAATTGCTCTTTGAACATTTGAAAACAGAAAACTTGTCTTTAGGTTAAGGCATTGATACCTTGCCAAAATAAATAATTACAAATGAATCCTTGTTTCGGAAATACTAGTTCCAAATAAAAAATATTTGAATGGGAGCATATTTTTGTTTAGAACAATATCCTCACAAACATATAATATTTGTGTGTGTAAAATATTATATATTTGGAGTGTACCCTAAACATATGTTTATTTCAAGCCGAATATGTTTGGGACAATATACTACAGAAGCGACTTTTTTTCAGCGTGCAAGTACTTGATTTGTCTACTCCTTAAAAGCGATAGTCGGCTATATTGATATCACGTGGTCGCCTTCTTTCAGTGGTTTTGGGCATTATAATATACATGGTTTTTGATTGATTAACCACAACCTAACTTCCACACGCTGAAAAAAAATCGCTTCTGTAGTATATTGTCCCAAACATATTCGGCTTGAAATAAACATATGTTTAGGGTACACTCCAAATATATAATATTTTACACACACAAATATTATATGTTTGTGAGGATATTGTTCTAAACAAAAATATGCTCCCATTCAAATATTTTTTATTTGGAACTAGTATTTCCGAAACAAGGATTCATTTGTAATTATTTATTTTGGCAAGGTATCAATGCCTTAACCTAACCTTCGGCTTGAAATATACATATGTTTAGAGTACACTCCAAATATATAATATTTGACACACATAAATATTATATGTTTGCGAGAATATTGTTCTAAACAAAAATATGTTCCCATTCTAATATTTTATTTTTGGAACTAGTATTTCCGAAACAAAGATTAGTTTGTATTTAATTATTTTGGCAATGTATCAATGCCTTGATTTAAAGACAAGTTTTCTGTTTTTCAGGTGCTCAAAGATAATTTTTTTATAAATTTTAAATGTTTTTAAAATTTAATTAAAACTTAAATCGTATAATCTTTCGTGAATATAAATTGCATTGATGGATTGACAAAAAGTGATGAATTGGAATATTTATAAATTAAAAGACATTTTTAGCTATAAAGTTTAAAACGAAAACTAGGAAAAACTAACTAAAATTCGAAAAAATCAGCAAAGTTTTAAACATTTTTTTAAATAAAATATGTTTGGAAAACTTCTTAAACAATAACTTTGTTTGTAGGTACACACATATTTTATTTGTGAAAGTCAGTTAGCAAATATATTATGTTCTAATATATTAATATATGCGTTCCAAAAAAGATTTCTTGATTTTCAAATAAAATGTATTTGTTAACAAATATATAGTATTTGAAAAAATCGCTTCCAAATATATTTTCTTTCAATTCAAACATATCAAAAATGACGATTTACCACCGTGCAGATATCGAGCTAAAATCTCAATGTCATCAGCGTTGGCTATTGTTATCGCTGACCGATTGGACACATTTCCAGATCCTGTGTGATTTCTAATAGCATAGTCAAGGAATAGGGTAAACAGAGCTGTGGACAAACTGTCGCCTTGCCTTGCTCCTCCTATGCCCTCCCTGTGGTAACACAATGGACCTAGTCTAAGTAAACCTATCCATAATACGAGTATATTTCGTATACCCATTTCATGTCCACATGCATATTTCTCTGTCATAAAATGTGTAATATTTAATAGTTGATCTTAATGACAAACATTCAGGCACAGCCACCATAAATTCCACTTTGATCTCATCTTTCATCTTGTTTTCCAAAAACAGATGTTTAATGTGTTCGAGGTATGCAATTTTCGGTCTGAAAGCATGACAAATGTACACAGGGTGACACAGAAAGTCTGAACGATGATGTGAATAGCAAATAACTAAATTTCGCAAATAATTATCACATCCTGTGCACAGATGGAGTAATAATATTTATGATTTCCAAGTTACTTAATGCCAACATTTATAACATAAACAACAGATTTAGGCGAGTTAATGTAGGTATACCTTATATCTCGAGTGTACACAATTAAATATTTGTATACAAACATTTATCGTTCACCGCAAATCTGTTGCAATATTCACATTTATACATACATGTATATAAACTAATATATATGTATGTATACATATTTATTTAGATGTGGGATCAAATGTATTTCTTGTTTGGTTTGGTTTGGTCTGAATGGACACCCAGTGTTCATTGTGTCAGTGATGATAGTTTTATTTTCAATTAAGGAAAATTCAATTTGTGGCTTTTGTTTTTCCATTTGCTATATAACATACGTTCGAGTACATTCTTATATTTGCACAGATTCATAGTAGTTCGCATACATCTATGAATATTGGAGTGGGCCGCAACAAACACCATTATTTAAATTAGGGCCAAAAAGCATTTAGCAATCGATACATTTATTTTTTAATGGCTGGATTTTATAATTACTATAAACAGCTTTCATAATCATATTTATTTAACCTTTTCTTTGTTTGAAGGAAATCAGCAATTACAAAGACAAGGCAATATTTATAAAGTTTGCCTTATGCATTTTTTGTAATATCCTGCAGGAGAATATACAGGCCTATAGTTTCTTACGAAACCAATAATTCCAAAGATGCTTAGAAAGTTAGTACACATAGAAGGAAATACAAGTAAGGAAAAAAATTTGTGAAAAAGAATGCAGTTCCAAGATGCCAATAATAATAATTAATAATACAATCACAAAATTATATTTGATATTTTGTACTGATATAATCCAGGCACCATTATCACCTGATTTTGATAATTCGGCGGTATTTGTTCCCCGAGCTATATCGGAATTTTTGGAAAATGACATTTGGGCGACCACCTTTATTTCCTGATTGATAGCGGAACAATTATGTTCATTTCATTCAGCAACTTCAGTTCGAATCCACTTCTCAATGTATTTACATAAAAAAACAGTAAGGAAAGGCAGAAAGTCGGGCGGGGCCGACTATATAATACCCTACAGCTCCCTAACAATGCGATAAGGGTCATTGCGATAATAATTTGGAATAATTGGTAAATGGGTAGGGACATATTATCTAATTCTGAACCGATAATAGCTTATTAAGCAATATTCGTTCCTAAATTGAGAAACATATTTCTGGAAAATTTTAATGATCGGAAGTAAAGTACAACTTCTATAGCGCTTTGATACCAAATCAGGAGGAACATATATAGGGATGTTATATATAAATCTGAACCGATTTTCCCTGAATACTCATTCATGTAAAAAGACATCTTTCTGTCGAATTTCGTACTGATCGGATATAAAATGTCAAATCGGGGGTAACATATATATGGGGGCTATATCTAAATCTGAATCGATGTTCTCCGAATTTGGCAGTATTTCTTCATGTAGAAGGAAACCTCTTTTTGCCGAAGTTCGCACTGATCGGATATAAAATAAAATTTTTACAGCGCTTAAATGTCAAATCGGGGGTAACGTATATATGGGAGCTATATTTAAATCTGAACCGATTTCTTCCAAATTTAACAGTGTTCATTCATATTATAAGAAACCTCTTTCTGCCGAATTTCATACTGATCGGATATAAAATAACATTTTTACAGCGCTTACACTTCAAATCGGGGGTAACATATATATGGGGGCTATATCTAAATCTGAACCGATTTTAACCAAATTCAATAGGGATCGTCCTTGGGCCAAATAAAATATATGTGTAAAGTTTTGTCGAGATCGGACCATAATTGCGACCTGTACTTTGATTACAAGAATACATGCACAGACAGACGGACAGACAGACAGACGGACATAGCTAAATCAACTCAGAAAGTGATTCTAAGTCGATCGGTATAATAAACAATGGGTCTATTTCTTCTCCTTTTGGGTGTTACAAACAAATGCACAAAGTTATAATACCCTGTACCACAGTGTGGCGTATGGTATAAAAAGTGTACTACATCGCATATTTACGGAAAATGTTAAGTGATAAAGCTGTGCGCAAGATGGGTCCCGCGTTGGCTCACAATCAAGACAATGCATCAGTTCACACATCCACTACTGCGATGGCCAAAATCAATGAATTAAAGTTCGAATTGCTTCAGCATGTCCCTTATTCGCCAGAGTTAGCTCCCTCGGATTATCATTGCCGAGTTTGAAGAAAATCGGTTCAGATAATTTGTTCCTTCCGATACCGCTATAGAAGCTGTATTTTACATCCAATCATTCCGAAATTTAGCAAGATAGAGTTTCTTCATCCAAGTCAAAATCAGATTTAAAATCAATTTAGATTTGCACTGATATATATACTATATGTATATGTTTATTCCGACTTGGCCTTTAAGCACTATTGAAACCGTATTTCACATTCAATCGTTTTGAAATTTAGCAGGATGGAGGTCATTAAGAGGGGGAGCCACATTGCAAATATGTTCCAAATATATTTTCCTTCCGATTTGAACTTTTAGCGCTACAGTAGCAATATTTTATATCGAATCATTTTAAATTTTAGCAGGGAAGAGTTTCTTCATCCAGAGAACCCACATTGCCGAATTTGAAGAAAAACCAGTTCAGATTTACATATAGCCTCCATATATACATTCCATCCGATTCGGCTCCGCCCTCCGTTAGCCGTTCCTTAATAAAGGGTCCGCCACTAGTGCTTATTTCGTGAATGGTAACACTTAGCTCATGTCTGATTTGACAGATAATTAGTTTTATCCTTCCGCTGAAAGAATATGGTTGTGTATACGCTTGAACAACGCTGGGAGCGATCGACTTACAGAAGATGCCGATTTTGCCAAAAAAAAAATCATCTTTTCAGATGAAGCTCATTTTGATCTTGGCGGGTATGTAAACAAGCAAAATTGTCAAAAAAAATTATTTGGCAGACCCTTTAGGTTAAATGAATAATCATTCTTCTCTTTGCAAAGACATTTTCAATCGTCCAAAATTCTTCGATTTTTGCCTTTTGTATCTATTATACTTTTGCGAAAATTAAAAAGGTTTATAAATTAATGCGAACCAGTTTAATGTAGAGTAGACCCAAATACAAATATCGTTTTGTTTGCTAGTTCCATCTCAACGATCACTTCAGTATTTACGCATTCAAATTGCTACACGAGGGGATTTTTTCTTTATTTTCAGTTTCTTCTGATGTCAATCTTTTTGATGTCGGTTTATTTGTTTCTGTCTTTTTTGTGTTTTGTTTGTGGCATTTGCAACATGAGTTATATCTAAAACGAGACGATAGCGTCGTTTGTTTTTTTTCTTCTTGAAAATGAAAATAAGTTAAGTAGACACGATTTTTTGCAGCAGAAATCTTTGTGCTGCAATTTTGTCACATCAATTGGCCGCCATAATTAAACATCATTTTCTGTTCGTTGTCTCCGGTGGTTTAGCGATCGTTTAGAGTTTGAAAATATATTTTTCTCTCTTCTTTGTTTGATTAACTTCACCACACTTAACATTCGAGACGAAGTTTCCTTTCCCGGGAATTGCGTGTGCAATGTGATGATATAAAATATTTTACATTGGAAGAGAAAGCATGAAAAATAAGTGTTTAAGTTTGTACAAAAAAAAATTAGAGTCCATAAATATGTAGGAAAATATTGTTAGTAAATACAAATAGGGCTAAACACAGCATTGACTCTTATTGGATCATTTTTAAAAATTTGGTAATTAAATAAATAATGGACTTCTTGGATAATTTTTAGAAATTCAAAATTGCTTGTTCTTCATTGATCCAAACGTTTAACCTGATCTTGGGAAATAAAACCAACAACAACAATTTGATTGTTGCTCATTTACGTCAATCTACACCCATTATAATCTATCTAGAAATGCTATTTATATAATGCCAAGCAAACAATGTTTTTAATATCGAATTAGAAAACAAAAACAAATATCTTAACAAATATTGAAGGAAAAATTGTCGAACACATCTGGAAGAAAAATCTCTTTTAGCCCTGAAATGCAATTAAGATCTTATACGAGTACATTTTTCGGAAAATGATACTAAACCTGGAAAATCATTTTGAAGGTTATCGTCATTCATTTAAAATGTTTTTGCAATTAAATCCACATACATACGTAATAAAGCGATGAGGAGGCGGAGAAAACAACAGATATCAACGCAACCATATTCAGGTCAAGTACTCACATCCGTTTAACCAATTTTACGGCATCGTCCAGCCAATTGTATATCTTGGCCACAAAATGTAAATTCAAGCACAATTCACAACACACAATTCTTATGGCGAGAGTTAATAAAAACATAATGTAAAATTTATTATGGCATTTGGCATTAAACGCCAGGAGTCGTTTATTATAAAGACTGTGTCTTTACGCCGGCCGTGGGTTCTTTCTTTTTTTATTTTTGTTTAAGAAGAAATATGCATAGATACATATGTTCATATATGTATTTGTTTGCACGATTTGTTTACCTATATTGTGCGTTTTCAATGTTCGGTGAAATTTTTGGAAAATGTCAAATAAACTAGATATATAATATATATGTATACGTACATTGAACCCAATTTGATTGAGGCATAATACATATAAAAACCCCAGGTAAAGTCACTTGCTCAAAAACTTATTATATCAACTCTGGGGGTCTTGTGTTGTCGTCATTTGCTTCTTGACAAGTGTCAAAGTTAACCGTTGTTGTTGTTGTGTGTAACGTTGCTCGTTGTTGTATAAAACAGTATACAGAGTTGTATGAATTTTACAACCCAAGACCCCTGCAAATCAGCTGTTCGCTTAACACTACCTGTAGTAATTTTCCCAAAGATGTGCCAGTCATATGAATATCGATGTCCCGTATCGAAAATGGGCGTGGCTCTATCATTGAAAAGCCAATATCTAGAGAACCATTTTACCAATTTACTTGAAATTTGGCAGCAATAAGCGCGATTCAAAAACAAATCGGGGATATTGCAAATAAGGACATGGTACCGCCCAAACAACTACATTGTTGAACCAGTAAGGAAAGGCTAACATCGGGCGATGCCGATTATATATACCCTACAGCACCCTATTAAGATTGGATACAATGAAATATCCAACGTATACTTCAAGTAAAATTTGTTTACACAATTTACATTTCGTAAGTCTCTACCTCTGTAGCCAAATCGGACGAAACATATGTATGGGAGATATATCTAAATCTGAAGCGATTTTCATCAAAGTCGGCAATGTTGGTCGATAGATCAATAAAATCTACATTGCAAAACTTCAAAACGATTGGATTTAAACTACAGCTTCTTTATTCATTTTCAATTTCTAAATATTCCAAATTATATTCAATCAAAATTTGGTGTTTATTCGTCAACCCAATCAAAAGTTATTTACAAAACAATGGAATGACCTCTATTTCCATTATAAAGGAATTCCACACATATGTAATACCAAATTCATCAAACTTTGATCGCCTCTCCTGAAAAACTACCTTTTTGCACTTAACACAGTTTAGAATAGAGGTATCGATATGTGGGAGCTATATCTAAATCTGAACCGATTTTCATCAAATTAAACAACGTTTATCCATGGATCCAGAAACGCAACCATGTTAAATTTCAAAGCTATCGGATGTAAAATCCAGCTTCTATAGGGCTAAAGAGCAAATTCGGATAAAACACATTCGCATTCTCAAAAAAACAAAAAAAAAATAATTGGCATTCGCAAAAAATATGTCTTAATATTCGATTTCACATTCAATAAGCCACATTTGTTTCATCCTTAGTATACGACTATATGTATTAAAGAACTATGTACGGGAACCAAGGTTAAGTTAGCTGAGAACGGCGCCTGTCTCAATAAAAGCCAAGCGTCCACAGATTGATTCCTCATAATTACTTCTTCTTCATACTCACTCAATTCAAGGATCGCAGCACCTTTCACTTTTTGCCTCATATGCTATAAACGGTCTAATACTCAGTTGAGTATGGAGTTTCGATCTGATGCCTTCATAAAATGTAAAAATCTGAGAGGGTCCAACCCTTTAAGTTCAGCCAACTCCTGAAAGAAAAATGAGCCCAGTAAGTAAACTGCTTATAATTTTAACCCTCTGTTGGGAACTTTTTCGATTTTAATTGAAGATAAAGATTTAAAGATATTTCTTATCGCGCTAGCGACTTGAAATATAAGGCAGCTTCCTCAAAAATTATAATTTTTCGATCTATTAAGAAAGCAGGGCGATGAACACCTTAAAACAAAAACCAGTAAGGAAAGGCTAAAGTCGGGCGGTGCCGACTATATAATACCCTACACCACTCTCGTAATATTGAATAACTCTGATATATAAATTTTGTAATTCATGTATAAATTGTTTACATAAATTTACTTTTGGGACATTTTATACTTAAATAATACCCTGTACCACAGTGTGGTGTAGGGTATAAAAAACGATTGGATCTAAAGAGCCAAACCGGATGAAACATATATATGGGAGCTATAGCTAAATCTTTACCGATTTTCTTCAAATTCGGCGATGTTGGTTCATGGATCAAGAAACTCTATCATTCTAAATTTCAAATGATTGGATGTAAAATACAGCTTTTATAGGACTAAAGGGCCAAATCGGACGAAACATATATATGGGAGCTATAGCTAAATCTTATCCGATTTTCTTCAAATTCGGCAATGTTGGTTCATGGATCAAGAAACTCTACCATTCTAAATTTCAAAACGATTGGATGTAAAATACATCTTTTATAGGACTAAATGGCCAAATCGGACGAAACATATATATGGGAGCTATAGCTAAATCTTAACCGATTTTCTTCAAATTCGGCAATGGTGGTTCATGGTCCACTCCATCTAGTACCTCCCCCACAAAGGGTTAACATTTATTGAAATATTGGTTATTTAATAACTTATATACTACTTATTTGAATCCTCCGAAATTCTACATATAGTATTCGTTTATTAGTCACTATTATCTAGAGAAAAATGGGTGAAGTTGCAACGTACAACGTTGGTACCTCCCACACAAATGCACAATTTTGAAGCAAAAGTAATAGCTTATAACAAAGACTTGAAATTTTGTAATGCCTTCATAGTACCTAGAGTCCAGAGAAAAATGGGCGTTATTGGCAAGCCCCTTTGGGTGCCTCCCACACAAATGGACCTTTTTGTACCAAAAGTTAACAGCTTTTTACTTTAATGCCAGTGCATAAAAATACTTAAAATTTCGTACAGTGCAATGTATTTATAGTACCTAGAGTCTAGAGAAAAGTGGCCGTAATTGGCAATCCCCTTTTGGCACCTCCCACACAAATGGACCATTTTACACCATAAGTTAACAGCTTATAACTTTAATGCCAGTACATACTTTAAAGTTATTAAATGCAATTTAAATGGATAATTATTTAATTAAAACAAAAAAATAAATAAATTTACTAATATTTTTTTTGGATTCAAGGTGAGGGATTCTTAAGTCGGTTTACCCGACTGAACTTTTTTGTTAAAACCACATGTCAGCCAAGTCCAGCTCTTTCATATTGGGCAAAAAAGTTTGTAATAGCGCTCGCCATTCACAGTAACGTTCATGCCTTCGCCGTCTTACGGTCCAATGATGCCACCGGCTATAATCCACACCAAACAGTGCATTTTTCGGGATGCATTGGCAGTTCATGCAATGCTTCTGGCTGCTCTTCACAATATATACGGAAGTTTTGTTTGTTCACGTATCCATTCAAGCAGAAATGAGCTTCATCGCTGAAGTCGCAGAAGTGCACGATGCACTTTCTTAACCGAGCATGAATTTTGATAATAAAGCGTTGCAAGCGTTGTTCGCTTGTAAGTCTATTCATGGTTAAGTTATAGACCAAACTGAACACGTTTAACAGTAACATGTTACACGAAAATAGCTGTCCTTCGGTAGCTTAGTGGTTAGTGCGTTAGACTTGGATCCCGAAGGTGCTGGGTTCAACTCCCAGCCATGGCACCGGAAAAATTTAACATCAACATTTCATGTTTTCATCATAATTCGAGTTTCTGCAGCTAAAAATAACTCATCGATCGCACTACCACTACAACAACATCTGATCACACAAGTCAACAGGGAAGCTAAAAATAGACATAACACCATGACGGCTATTAAGAGAAATGCAGCGCTTCTAGTGGAGAATAGAAACACTCAAATAACATCCATTCCCTGATATTAACAGACGAATGTTAATTTACAACCGGACAACATTGAGTGGATGAAAATAACATAAGGTTGCCGCGATAATCGGATATATGCCGGAACGAAGTCTGTAATAGAAATAGACTTAAGGATTATCAACTCAGCGTCTCCAAGCTGCTACAACAACAACAACGAAAATAGCTGAGGTGTCAAAAAACTGTTGGCGAAAAGAAAGTTGCCAAAAAATCACCGATTAGTTTCTAAACTGAGTGAGGAAGTGCATTAAGGTGCAAAAAGTGGAATTTATTTACAATACGCGCCAATGCGGTCGTTATAGAGATAGCACATTTTATAAAAGATTGACAGAGGATTTGGCCAATGATATAGAATGATGCCGAAGGCGTTCCATTTCATTGGAATTATTGCTGACCATTTTATATTCTATTTCCGAAAATATAAAATTTATTTCTTCTGCATATTACGATATTTTTTAAAATAATTCTAGGTTCCAGCATAAAGTACCATTCCATATTACATTACTCTCAAAAATTTTGGGTATACATTAAATTACTTGTTTTTAATTCCTACACGGGTCAAAATCGCCTTTTTTGATATGTTTGAATCGAAAGAAAATATATTTGGAACACAAATTTTTAAATGTTTTATATTTCTGAGTAAATAAATTTTATTTGAAAATCAATAAAATTTACTTGGAACGCATATATTAATATATTACAACAAAATATATTTGCAAACTAATTTTCTCAAATAAAATATGTATTTATATACCAATAAAATTATTGTTTAGGAATATCTTCAAATATATATAATTTAAGAAAGATTTTCAAAACTTTGGTGAATTTTTCTAATTTCATTTTTAATTTTTCCTTCGTTTCGAATTATTTCTCCCAGTCAAAAATACCATTAGCAGCATTGCATTCTGTTTTAAGGGACTCATTTTAAATTTCTGGGTATTTCATGTCAGCATTTTTTTCAATCCTTCGAGTAAATTAATGTTATCAAAAATTATACGATTTCAATTAAAAATTTCTAAAAAATTGTCATTAAATTACTGAAAAACTTAACACAATTAAGGTTCGGAATACTTAAATTTAAATACATTTTTGTTTCGTAATTAAAATCCCAAATAAAAGGTATTAGGGTGAAAACCAGGATTTATTTAGAACAACATCTTCCCAAATATATAGTTTTTGTGTGTACCAAATATTATATATTTAGAGTGTACCATAAACATATATATGATTCAAGCCGAATATGTTTGGGACAATATACTACAGAAGCGATTTTTTTTCAGCGTGTAAATATTTGTTCTTACTTTTAATGAAACTCTAAGAAAGTTTTGTAAAAATAAAGAATAATCTATGAAGTTTTAATGAAACTCTAAGAAAATTTTTAAATATGAAGAATAATGAAGAAGAAATGATTGTTTCAATGGATATTTTGGAAAATTTCAGAAGGTTAGGGGTGTGATTAGTTTAATGACACAAATTCTTTTAGAGCTTCATATTAAATTACAATATCTGCTTCGAATGAAATGTGTCATTTGCCACTGTGATTAAATTTGTATTAAATGGGGTTATTACCATATTTCTTGGAAATGATTTCATATTTAAGAATACATGTCTTTGAACTGCTATACAAACATTTATAATAATTTGACAGGTGATTGTTTACGTGTACGTTTAAAATGCATTTTGTTTTTAAAAACATTTTGTGAAAAATGAAACATTTCACACACAGAAAAACAATGCACCTCCGGCAAAAGCAAAAACTCGGTTGTTTATATAATCGTAAGTATGCTCTACATTGTATGTATGTATGTACTTTGTACGAGTATTCGTATGACTGTAAATGAATGTTTTCTTGTGCTAAGTTCAAACCTTTGTTTGTGAACTCGTTTTGTTTCGTTATTGATTAATTTACACAGACAGTCATCATTCAGTCAGTTTGTCATTCAGCACAGCAGTCAAGATAATCTGTAATGGCACAAAGAACATTTTCATACTTACCCTCACCCTCACCCAGTCAAACATGGCCCAAATATCCAGTTTCCCGATTCGTTCATTCATTGCCATTTCAATCGGTGCTATATAAACTTTCTTCTTTCGTCAGTAGGCAACATTCATAACTGGGACACCACTGCTCATATTCTCATGACATCTACGCAATTCTTTTCTCTTTTGGCTTTCTTCTATTCATCGTAGACCTTTTAGCCAGTTTTGCAAAATGATTTACGTACGCCTTCGGCACGAGTGTCTGACACCGTCCTTGTATTTATGCCAATAATCATTTCAATTTTGAGTTCTACTGAAAGATGTGTGTCACTCAAATACGAAGCAAAAATGAAACGCGTAAATGAAGCAAAAACTGACATTTTAACGAAAAGTGAAATGTCCGGCGGAAAGGACCTTGTTAACAATAGGGTACATTGGAAGCTAAACATGACCCATACATTGTTTACACTTCATTGATAAAGAAAACACAAAGGCTAATTGTAAATACCATTGGAAATGATAGCCACCTATATTATTTGTCGATAAATTAGGTTCAGCATTCAGCATTGGTCGGGAAACCACATTGCAGGGAGATTGCGTCAGATTGTTATGGAAATACACCCACAAAAATGTTTGTACAACTATTGTAGTGGTCGTTACTATCTCATTTGCATTTGTTTACAAAATTTCCGATCTTAAACACTAAAAAAATATAAAAAAATTAAGTTTTTTTTTAATTCCGATTTTCTTGGAACGTGCTTTTAGTATTCGGCCTTATTTTTTTAAATATAAGCTCGATAAAATCGGGGAATTAAAGAAAATTATGAGGACTGTAAATGAGAATGAGAATTGCATATAGAAATATAAGTTTTTTAAATGAGTACAAATTAATTCAAATGTTACTCCTCTTCCATTCAATAAAGTTTCAAAAGACAGAATAAAAAACAAAGTGCATGCAATGTGCATGTAATGAAAAATTTCCATGGTCTCAAAATATTTAAGTGTCGTTAAAGCAATTAGAACAAGTAAGAAAGTTCAGTCGGGTAAACCAATTTAAGAATCCCCTCACCTACAGTTCCAAAAAAGTATTCGTAAATTGATTTATTTTTTTCTGTTAATTAAATTATTATCAATTTCAATTGAATTTAGTAAATTTAAAGTATGTACTGGTTATAAAGTTATAAGCATGCTCTGGTATTAACGTTGTAAGCTGTTCACTTTTGGTACAAATTTTTTCATTTGAGTGGGGGTACCCAAAGGGGCGTGACAATAACGCCCACTTTGATTGGTCTGTAGGTATTTTAAAAGCTATGCACTGTACACAATTTGAAGTATTTCTATGCACTGATATTGAAGTTATAACCATTAAATTTTTGGTGCAACATGGTGGGATTTGTGTGGCAGGTACCAAAGAGGGCGTGCCAATAACGGCCAATATTCTACGGACACAAGGTACTAGAAAAGCATTATACTGAACAAAATTTAAATTATTTGTATGCACTGGTATTAGAGTTATAAGCAGTTCACCATTTGTGTGGGAGGTACCAAAAGGAGCGTGCCAATAACGCCCCCTTTTCTCTGAACTCCAGGTACTATGAAAACATTGCACTGTACAAAATGTTAAGTATTTGTATGAACTGATATTAAGCAGTTAACTTTTGGTGCAAAATTGTCCATTTGTGTGGGAGGTACCAAAAGGGGCGTACCAAAAAGGGGCGTGCCAACTTCACCCATTTTTTTGTGGTATTAGCGACTAATAAACTAATAATATTTGTGGAATTTTAGAAGATTCGAGTAAGAAGTATAGAAAATATTAAAGAATCAACATTTCACTAAATGTTAACCCTTTTTGGGGGAGGTACTAGAAGGAGTGGACTAACATGACCCATCTTCGAATATAGCCGGAGATAGAGATAAATATTACCACACCTCAAATTTGAAGTCAATCGGTTAATCTTTTCGAGAGTTATCGTGTGCACCGGATAGCATACAGACAAACGGACGGACATTGCTCAAATGACTTAAAATGACTCAAATCGAATTTCCGCCAAACATACTTGGGGTCTTAGTTCACTGCTTCGATTTGTTACACTTTTGACTCGTAGCAAATGATATATACCCTCCTCTCTAAGGTAAGGGGATAAAAAAATTTATTTTTTTTAAATCGTTTTTTGCTGGCAAACCTATAAAAAATAGAAAAAAATCGGGAATAATTTTGTTGTTACAATTTTTGAAACCTAGCAGAATACCGAAGAAATCAATGCCTTTTTAAAACAATTAAGAAAGTTTCAGTCGGGTAAACCGACTCAGGTATACCATCACTTTGTGAGCAATATAAATATGGTATATGTACTAATATTAATGTTGCAAGCTGTTAACTTTTCATACAAAATGGTACGTTTGTGTGTGAGGTAGCATAAGGGTCATGTCAATAACGCCCATTTTTCAGTGGACTGTAGGTACTATAAAACCATTACACTGTACAAAATTTCCAGTATTTGTATGAAGTTATATTAAAGCTAAAGGGTGTCCCAAGAAGAACGCAATTTTTAAATCTCGCAACATTCGAAGTGTCATTGTTTGACATTTGAATAATTGTTATTGTTTGTTAGTAGAAGGTACGAGGTTAGTAAAAATGGAGAAGGACAGCGAAGGGAGTTCGTTAATTGGGTATTGGAGAGACAACATGAAAATGCTGATTTTTCCGATAAAATCATCTTCAGTGACGAGGCCCATTTTCATCTTGATGGCTTCGTCAATAGGCAGAATTGTCGCATTTGGGGTGCGGAAAATCCTCGAGTGATTCACGAGAAGCAAATGCATCCTCAACGTGTCACTGTGTGGTGTGGTTTTTGGGCTGGAGGAATCATTGGACCTTTGAGGCAGGTCAAGCGCAAACAGTCAATGGTGTTCGGTATCGTGAAATGATAACCAGTTTTTTCTTGCCTAGAATTGAAGAAATGAATGTGGAGGGCATGTGGTTCCAACAAGACGGCGCCACATGTCATACAGCCAGAGAAACAATTCAATTGCTGCATCAGTAATTAAAAAATTGCGCTCTTCTTGGGACACCCTTTATAAGCAGTTACTTTTTTGTGCAAAATGATCCATTTGTGTCAATTTTTCTCGAAGTGGAAGCAACTAACACTGTACAGAAGATTCGAATAAGTAGTATAGAAGTTATTAAAGAATCAATATTTCACTAAATTTTAACCCATTGTGGGGGAGGTACTAGAAGGAGTGGACCAATATGGCCCATCCTCGAACATAGCCTGGGTTAGAGAAAATATTACCACATACCAAATATGAAGTTGCTCTTTCGACTGTGGGCACCAGGCAGCAGACAGACGGACGGGCGGACATTGCTCATGCGAATTTAAAAGACCCAAAACGGATATCGGCTGAACATACTTTGGGTCTCAACTCACTCCTTCGATGTGTTACACTTTTGACCCATAGCAAATGATATATACCCTCGTATCACTAAAGTGATGGTATAAAAATATGGTCCAAATACTGAAGGTACCTTCCATTTATATTGAATACTAGCTGGACCCGGTCCACTTTGTTGCCCCAGATTTCAGATTTCCGATCCCATCCATTTTTGGACTTATAACGTAGACTGCCGCCAAATACATATACACAAAACTCAGCAATCTCTCTAACAAATTTCTCAAGATATATCAATTTCAAAACATGACTCATGTGGGCGGGGTCACGCCCATTGATCAGATCCCGCCCATTTTTGGACCAATCACGTAGACTGCTACCAGATACATATACGCAAAATGTCAGCACTCTCGCTAACAAATTGTGTAAGATATTTTAATTTCAAAATTTTACCTATAGGGGCGGGGCCATTGGTCCGTTGCCGCCCATTTTCGGAAAATTCACATAATCTGCCACTAAATGCATACACACAAAATTTCAGCACTCTAGCTAAAAAATTTTCTCAATATGGGCGGGTCCAATTCAAGTACCCTATTTTCAGCACCCCCTACACATGTACATTCTGTGAAAATTTCAAGATGATCGGTCTAGCCGTTTAGACGTCAATACGGAACAAACAAACAAACAAACCCACAAACAGACACTCTCTTATATATATAGATAGACAGATAAAAAAAAATATTATAATTTTTTGTTTGTTTTGGTTTCATAAAATAGTGTCAATCTACACAAAAAAGTTTTTAAATCTCAGACACAAAAAATATTTATTTGTCACATAGTGCAATGTTAAATATTTTAATAACTCTATAGTGAGAGCAAAATCAACTAAAAAATTACTTTAAGAAGTTGTAGTTGAATTTTCATTTCTACGGTAAAAAATCGGATTCACATTGATTTGCGGCGTAATAATAATGTTGCAACAAATTAGTGCGATTCACTTATTATGTATTTTCTTAAAGTTGTCCGTCTTATCAGTCATCAGTTGACGCCGCATAATACGTTCAAATCAGCTTTGTTGTCCCGTTTTTAAACAATATTTTCTTATCAGTTTTTGAATTGACATTAAGAAAAATTAATTAACTACATAACCAACATTTGGATGCTGGTTATGTATTTAATTTATTGCAAACAAAACTGCGTAAAAAATTAATTTTGTGATGTGGAATAATGGAGATTCAGAAAAATTTTGGAGATAACAATGTGGATACATCTGCCAACAATCACTTCCAAGGGACAGCAAGACTTTCTCTGGATATTTGAATGTACCCATTACTCTTTTCAAAATCTGTATTCTAGTTTTCATTATGTAGTAATAAATTTATCTCAAAACCTGAAACTGAAAAAAAAAATATTATAACTTATTTTGCGACAAGTTCCACTGGACATATAGTGATTCTTAACCGGCTTATTGCATTTTCACAAGAATATGCGTCTGGATGTTGTGAGGACTGTACATACATACATTTTGTTTCGATTCGTGTACGTCTCCAGTTGACGTCCCCTTGCGTTCGCAGGGGGACGACAATTTAAGTAAAAGGCTATTCAATCCCAAGAAAGGGATAATTTAAATTATATTCGGGTCCGTTGTGATTTAGCTCCGGTAACCACATCGTACAATCTAAATTTGGGTTAAATTATAATGATTAATTAAGGTAGTCTAATAACACTGTGCTAGTCCAAAAATGTAACAGAAAGGAGACCCTATGGATAGACCTATTTCGACCATGCTGAATCCAGTGGCATTAGCCATTTTTCTATGTTAGCTCTTGTTTTCGTGATATTCGACCACAAAGTTTGTTGGGAAATCAGAGAGGTGACTTATCTCTTTGGCTATTTTGAAGTGGAAGACTTCGGAATATACGCTTTAGTCCAAAGATCGAAATAAAGAGAACATTTGGACAATTCTTTTTCTCAAAACCGTCGTCCACGCTTCTCACCCGCTTACCCATGAAAAAGTGCAATGAAATCTTATCATATGTTAAAAATCATACATATCGTCGACATTTTTAGTAGGCATCGTTGAGAAAAATATTCCTTGCGAAGTCCTTTCTCAACCTTTTTATGAGAATTAAGCAAATTTCGAGTGTATTTTTCTGCTCATAGCAGAAAATATTTGAAATAAAATTTTTTGACTTAAATTTTTTTAAATTATTTTTTCTTTAGTGTTAATGGAAATTTCAAAGGTAACCAACAAAACCTGCTAAATTGTGAAACCTGTTAATTTTTCATAAATATGTTGAAAATAGACTCATAGTAATTTTTCGCGAGGAACATTTTTCTCAAAGCCACAAACTAAAAATGTCGATGATTTGAATGACGTTTGACATATGGTAAGATTTGATTGCACTTTTTCGGGGGTAAAGTGGGGTGAGAAGCGTGGTTGACTATTTTGAGAGAAATAATACTCGAAGGGTTCCCTTTATTTCGTTCTTTGGACTGAAGCGCGTTTTTGGAAGTCTTACACTTCAAAATCACCTCCGAGATAACTAGCCTCTCTGATTTTTTTGCAAACTTTGTGGTCGAGTATGCGAAAACAAGAGCTAACCTAGAAAAACGGCTAGCTCCATTGGATTCAGCAAGTTCGAAATAGGTATATCCATATGGTCTCCTTTCTGTTACATTTTTAAAGCGTCCATTTCGAGCGCTGGAAGATTATCACTTAGTTCCCTACACTTTATTTTCTACCATTAATTATGTAACGAAAACGTCGTCCGGCAAAGTCGCCGGTCTAGCCCTGCGAACGCAACGGGATGACACTAGAGACGTACACGAATAGAAACTGAATATATCAACCGTTTTCATAGAATGAATTTTCTTTTTGAATTTTAAATGCGTAAAAATTTTCTTGTCGAAAATCGTACGGTGCAACAATGTACACAAACCTAGTTAGATACTTTTACAATTTCCAATCATGTTCTTACTACGACATCTTTAAGAGGTCCGCTGATATAACTGAATGGTTCATATCCATAGTAATACCGATTTTCCAATGTCTATCTTAAGTCTATCTCAAAGTTTATTTTAAGAAATTCATAGGAATTCACATTTCTACAATCGAATGAAAGATCCACCCACATAAGAGGGAATCTTTATAATAAAACTACTAAATTTTTGCCGTGTACAATTACTCAGTGTTGAAATTAATTAATTCAATAATTTGTATTCAAACTTATTTTAATTATATGTTGTTTTTTGTTTATTTCAGGTGAGTGCATTGGAAATAATATTTAAATGAACTTATGTACGATATTCAAGGTAATTAATTAAACAGAAATGTTTCCACAACATAGGGATTTCTCAAAAATGTATACATATGTGTAGGTTCTATATATAAATCCGAACCGATTTTTTTTTAAATTCCGTAGTGTCTATCCTTGAATCAAGAAACTCTACTCTTCCAAATTACAAAGTGATTGGATGCAAGTAAATAGCGCTATGTCCAAAGCCAAAGGAATAATATATGGGGGCTATACTCATACACGCTGAAAAAGTCGCTTCTGTAATATGTTGTCCCAAACATATTCTGCTTAAAATATACACAGGTTTAGGGTACACTCGAAATATATTATACTTGGCAACCATCTTTATATATAAAATCCTTTGTACGTTTGTTAGTAACGCATGATCTGCGAAACCATAAGAGATAATCGGCTAAAAATGTCACATTAGGTTCAGTTGGGGGTCATCTGTGTTTTAGAATTATTTTAACCGCGGTAAATGGCGGAGTGGTCAAGTTATTTGCAAAATCCGCATTGCCAGAGCGATTTAAAGGAAATTTAAAATGTATGTGTGGTTTGTCTTAATAACAGTTTGTATGAATCATTCTAACCCGCAGATTGCGCTGTGGTGGACTTGTGTCCAATATACATCTTTATGGTGATTTTTTCTTGAAACTCGGATTTTATGAATTTTTAATGAAATATCAATGAATAATAAGAAACCAATACATCCCAAATAGCAAGGGCATGACAACGTCTGCTGGGGTCAGCTAGTAAATATTATATATTTGGAAAGATGTTGTTCTAAACAAATCTGTATTTCGCAAATAATAGTCCCAAATAAAAAATACTTAAATGCAAATAAAAAATATAGCATTTAAATATTCACAAAATATATCAGTACCATAATTGTATGACAATTTTTACGTTTCTCAGTAATTCAACATTCACTTTTTGTAGAAATTTCAAATGTTGTAATATTCTTTTACAGTTGAAATGATGCATTGGTTGACAAAAAATGACGACTTGAAATAAATAGAAATTAAAAATTAGTGCATTAAAACTATGTTATTGCTACTTATGTCTTTTTAGATTGAAAGGTATAACTCGAAATCAATGAAAAATAAAAAAAAAATAGATTCAGAAAATTTATGTTTTGAAAATTGTTTTAAACGAAATGTATTTGGAGAAATTCCTAAACAAATATTTTATTTGAGAAAATTGGCTTGCAAATATATTTTGTTGTAATATATTAATATATGCATTCCAAATAAATTTTATTGATTTTCAAATAAAATATATGTGCTCATCTAAATTTCCAAAAAAAAATTATTTGCCCAGAAATTTGCTCAAATAAAATTTATTTGCTCAGAAATATATAACATTTAAAAATTTGTGCTCCACATATATTTTCTTTCGATTCAAACATATTAACAAATGCGATTTTGCCTCGTGTACCTAAATATGAACAGATTTTAACAAACAGCTGTTAGAAATCTAAACTGAAGGAACAAATATATGGGGACTATACCAAAATCTGAACCGATTTTAATACATTTTTTTAATAGCATACATATACTCGAATATGGGGGCTATATCTAAATCAGAACCGATTGAACTCAGCTGTATCTCCGCTTTGTTTGAAAAGTTTTCTTTGTGTCTTATTTTATACAAATCGGTTGAAAAATATGTTTTTTATTGTGCTTAGTTGCCAAATCAAAGGTATTCGGTATAACTTTGTCCAATGTCAGTATACTTCGTCTCCGGTATGACGCACTGCCCTGTGCAAAATTTCATCCGGATCGGAGTGAAATTGTAGACAGACATGCTTAAGTCGAATCAGCAATTGATTTCGAGTCGATCGGTATACTTTGAAGTTTGTATAGTTTCATTATTTGTAGATGTTGTAAAGATCTACCACGAAACGTATATAACCGGTACCTCAGTGTGGTGTAGGGTATAATCACAATTTTCTGTTTTAAATATCTGACTTGTAGTTCAAGGATAGTAATTTGGCAGTTTTCCGGAACTTGCTCAAAAAATGTTGACCAGTATAGCAATGTAAACTTCTTTTAATTTCAACAAAAATTTCTATGCATATCTTCGGATTTATACCGTTAAATTTATTAACGACTTTGATTTACAGCTTTCAATTAATGCCCATCTATTCATTATCAATATATGAACATTAAAGTGGGTCACCATGAAATATATTTTGAAGAAAAGAATAAACCAAAACTAAATCTGAAAGCAAAAAGTCGATAAATTGCGAATAATTTTTATTTTTTTTAGACTTATTGAAGTTTCGAACTAAAATATGTTAAAAATGACTGCGAAGAATGGCCAGGTAACATGTTTAGCAGTACCTATGAGTATTCACCAAATCAATATGCTTTGCATTTTGTAATGTCTATGGGGGATTTCATGTCACCATGAAATATGTTTTGAAGAAAATAATAAAGCAAAACTAGCATTAAAATATGATAAAAACGCCTGCGTAGAATGAACAGGTGGCATGTTTTGGAGTACCTATGAGTCTTTACTAAATCCATATGCTTTGCTTTTACACTCAAAAAATGTATTTCCTAAATTTTAGTAAAATCCATACTCCAATTTAGTTCAATGTTTTTATTCATATTGAGTTAATTTTTTCTTAACACTGAGAAATTTTATTTAGTACTACCAAATTTTATTTTTTTGGTTCGTTAACTAAAAATGAGGACATATTTTTACTAAAACAATATTTCTTGAAAAAAGTTCGAATATTCATATATTTATCAAATTTAAACATATGCGGTGGACACCCAACATAGACATAAGGAAATTATGAACTAATAATGGAAAGCATGATTTTTAGGAAATTTTAACTAAATATAATCATGAATCCTTATTTCGAGTCCATGAATTTGAACTCAAAATTAGGAAAACATAATAAAATCAAGGAAAAATTAACTATTTTCGGACTATATTGTAGTCCTAAAAACACAAAAAATGCTGTTCTTTTTCGTTCCGCAATTTTTATTTTTTCGCAAATCGTTACTTGCAGAAATTAAATTTATGCAGCAACGTTAAAAATGTTACGCCCGGGACGAGAGTCGAACCGACAACCTTATCATAGTGAGCCAGACACACTATATATCGAGCTACGAAACTCTTTTAGGATTGATATGAAAATGTCATTCATAATAAAATTTCTTCGTCGCCTATAAATATAGTATATGGCAACTCTATTTATCATTCAATGATGGCAATCCTTTTATCAAATTTAAGTGTACATAAAAATACATTGTTTCGAAAATTTTGGGATATATAATTGTATTTAAAAACAAATTTTTCATAAAAATTTAAGTGTCTACGTAGCTCAGTTGGTAAACATGTGGTTCATAAAACGGAAGGTTCTGGGATCGAATCGCATTCGGAGGTAAAATTTTATATATAGATAATGTTTAATAAAATAAATTTCAATTCCTAAAATAAAGCAGAAGAGAGAGAAATCCAAAGAGGAAGTGGTAAGAGAGAGATTCCAACATATAAATGGAAATTTTGCATAAATTTAATTAAATTTTCCTAAATTTGGGTAAAAATTTACTTGCAATAAGGACAAAAGAATGCTGAATTTGCATAATTTCAAGTCCGAATTTGCTAGTATTGAGTTAATTTTCCCTATTTTAATTTCAATAGTTACTTAAAGGAAGTACGAGTTAACTAGAAATAAGTTAAAAATATTTCATAATTGTGAGGAAGTGTATGAACTTGATATAAGGAAAAATAGCTTTAGCGAAATACGAAGTTCAATATTCCTACAGTTAAGTTCATTTTAACTTGCTCTAGGGTTCACTTTTTTTTGAGTGTAGTAAAGTACATTGGGGGTTTAATGGGGGGTTTAGTTTAAAGAAATGTTTTCTGATCGGGATGAGGCTTGCAGGGAGTTTAGTCCTATTGGATTGAAGTAAAGACACAAAATTTGAATAGTAACATTTTGAATATTGACATTTTTAATAGCTTAAAAGCAATTTATGGGATGCAACCATTAATCCTAATTGGTGCAGGAAAGCGTTAACGAATCCTAAATTTAGTAGCCTTAATATTCTTCTAATATGACTTTTTTTAATCCCATCAGCGTTTTTGGTTTTACTACGTTTAGAAAGAAAATCTGACCTGCTTAATATGCAAAGAGAAAATACGAACCACTAAAAATAGGGTAAACTTGGCATAATTTACTAACCTTTCGATTTGTACGAAATTGAAAAATCATTTCAATAAGTATCGTACAAATTGCGGGGTATGGGTGTACATTGTTTATAGAATACGGACGAAGCGATTATTGTATAACAATGTAATTAGATGTTGCTTGTCACTACTGTAGTATTTGTAATATTTTGCCACACAGGAAATTTGGTCCTATAACATTTCTATTCCTAGAAAATTTGCCCCATTTTTAATGTCACACCTTCATGTAGAATATTCGCATTAATGTAAATATATAATTTGCTATTTTTATAATTTTGTTTTGTTTATCAAATAAATGCAATGAAAACACGCATTAATAGTTTGTTTACCTCCGCCATTTTCCTCTTTTCAATATTCGATAAAGCCGCAAAATATTGTTGTTGTGTTTACACAACAATTTAACAACGTGAATCTGACAAAAAAAAGTTTTACTGTGGATCCGTGTGACATGGAGTGGGCATTGGGGGTGTTCGTTCGGCTATGTGCGACGTGGCCATAGTAAAGGACGACACGACGTCAGTTGACTCGCTTGTCATATTTTGTATTTCTTTCTTCATTTAAATACGTTTTATTATTTATGTTGACGTTTTTGAATGCGTTTTTGGGTCATTTTTATTTTAATACAAAAATATATGTCCATACAAAAATGAAAAAAAGAAGATTCTTACGAACAATGTTCGTTTCGGATTTACATCCGTTAGACAGTGGGCCCCACATATGTGCATCGCTCGTCCCAAGATCAGCATCCATCGAACAAACGAACACCCCCAAAGAGACTCAAAAATATCAGGCTGCCAGCCAGCCAACCAACCAACACATTGGGCACAATGCCAGATTTTCGTCTGTTAGTTAATATTTCGAGCGTTGTTTTTATTATTTTTTTTTTCATTTCGTTTTGTCGCTGGTGCTGGTGAATTTTAATTTAATATATTTTAATATTTGGCATATGGCTTCTAAGAAAAATGATTTTCTATTTGTGTGTCAGTGTGAGTGATGCATATGAATACGTTGTATCTTTTGCAAACATTGATCAGTGGAAATCGTTGTCATTCGTTAAAAAAAGTATACAAAGACAAAAGAAAGAAATTTTAATTGTGAAACTGATAAAAATATGTATGTGTATTTGATCGGCGAAGCCACCCAAATAATCGCCCATATGGTTGTATCGTGTAGCGTGCTTAATGCCGACCGCATTTTTTTGACACCAGAAAAGCGTCAAATATGTTCGAGTACATCCAAAGACCGGCGGCCATATGGAAGGCATTTCAATCTAGACGATCAGACGACATTTAATTTGCTGTTTTTTTTTCTTTTGATACACGACAGCGGAACATTATTTATTAGTACTCCCAACAAAATTTAAATGAATTTTATATAGTTAATTGCCAAATGATCGTTGTGTGAAAATGCTAATTCGTCTTGAATTCTACTTTGCGATGACGGATATGTGTGCGTAGCGAAGCATCATTATTCTTAGCGTGGACTTTAGACGACATGCTTTGGAGCTTGGTAAAATAGGGCACACCTGTATTGGTGCTTGTTGACATTATCATTTTAAATCTATTTATGGATGACTTTAAAATCTAACCATTTCACATACCTTTTTGCATGTGCGATACTAACCGTAAAATACGTCTTTAAACAAAATACAAATAATTTGTTGCTTTATAGTTTTAGAACCAAAACATATTAAAGAAGTCGAGAGAGAAAAATATACATAGCTGCGTTTTATAACAAAAATTAAGACCTTAACATTATCGCTGCCTTGATACTAGAAAACAATAATAACAATAATAATACATTCCCTCCGTGTACCCATATTGTGGCTTAATTTAATGTAATATTGTCGAGTCGTAATAATTTAATGGTCATAATTTGTATATTTGAAAGGCAATTTTATTTCCTAGATCACTTTTTGTATAAATCAAGTATAAATAAAGATACATACATTTTTGATTAACACTAGTAAAATTTTTAATGCGAATAACGTTTTACATATTTCAAAATGATACAACCCAAAACTTTTTGCAATCCTACTGCATAGTGGGTAGATGTCAAGCTAATTGTCGACCAATCACTTGACGGAAAATCGATAGGACATATCGAATATTAGACTAAACTTTTTAAGAAATAATTTCAAGCAAAAATTTCCAAATTATAGGCGGATAGGTTGTAAAATATGAAGTCGAGAGGAAGTCAAGTTGAAAAGTTGTCATTAGATGGAGGCTATAACAAACTGATAGTGATTGTGTATCAACGAGGCAAAAAAGTTTTTGTCTAAGGACAAATAGACCATATTGCACAAAAAGTTAACGGTTTAAAGCATCGATTCCCGCACATACAAACACTTGACATTTTGTACATTGTAATGTTTTAATAGTACCCGTACTATATTAAAAAAAAGGCCGTTATTGCCACGCCCTTTTGGTACATCCCAAACAAAATTGCGAAGAGAAAAAAAATATAAAAAAATATTTTTTGAATTTCCCTATTTGAAAAATGGGTTTTTCGTGCCAGCGAATAACAACAACCATTTATATAAAAAAACCATTTCCCAAAGCGTGGACACCTCAATTGGTCGATCACTGCGATGTTCGTCTTGGCAGCTCGTACGGTCCCGTTTAAACTCTGCCACCCAATAATTTATAGTTTTAAACGAAGGATCAGATCTACTATCAATTAAGAACAAGTAATAAACTAAGAAACATTATAAATAAGGTTGCATAAACTGACAAAGAACAACTTTCCACACATCGCGTTATTGCCAATATCCACAAGTGATTTTTATATCCTGCACGACACTGTTGTACATAGTATTATTACTTTGTGCATTTACCAAAATGTTGGTGTTACATACATGAGTATGTATGCAAATAAATATTTACAAATTTGTATATATGCAACAATAATGTAATAATAACATACTTTAAAGTCAATATTGCAATGTCAATATAAAAATGCTAAAAACAATTTGCAGAGATAAATTCTGCTAATAAATTGTGAAGCCTATTTAATATCTACTGAACTCAATTCCAACGTATACTGAGTCGAAACAAGTAGTTTTCAGGCAATACAATTCTTGTGGAATTTCTAAACATACACTCAGAAAAATGGCAATCGTTTATATGGGTAAAATCTATATCTCAGTTTAGTTCAAGATTTTTACTCATGTTTAGTTAAATTTTCCTCAAAACTGGGAAATTTTACTTTCAATGAGTAAATTGAACTAAATTCAAAGATATAGCAAATTGGTTACATACTTGGAAATGGGATATGATTTTACTTACTTAAAATTCCATCGACCAAGTAAAAATTTCCTACTATTTGGTAAATTTTGACTTTTACCGAGGAAGGATTTCCTAGCGTCGAAGAAACATTTACTACTCCTCGAAAATAAATCATTTTAGGAAATTTTAACTAGAAATATCCAAATTTCCTTAGTCCTAGTTCATGTTTTTCTGAAATTTATAATACGGTTTTCAAATAATCCTTGAATATTCATTAAGCAAAAAATTCCCGTTCGTTTCAAGAGATTCTTTCCTTAACTGCTCAAATATCATTTCAAACAGCAGCTGCGAAGTTAAGTAATTTAACTTCGCAGCAAATATATAGGATTATATGTGAAATACTTAAGACATAAGATTGAGACATTGAATGAGAATTCTGTTTGTTTCAGGTTTTTTGAATATGTTTCAAATACATTGAAGCAAAATATTTATTGGAAAATTCCCGAGAATATTTTGCTGAATTATATTAGTAGTAATGAACTAAAATTTAGTTTACTTCTACAAGTTGCAAGTTCAAAAATTACTCATTTATAGTTAAATGTTTCTCACATTTTAGTTTAATTTTCGTATATTCAAGTAAAATTGAACTTGATTTGAGGAATTATTTTACTTCCATTTAGTAAAAATGTAACTTAATCTTAGTAAAAAAATTACTTGATTTTATTTAAAATTTTCTTAATTTTTAGTAAAAATTTCCTGATTTCAAGTAAAAATGTACCTGATTTTAGTAAAAATTTAACTAGATTTTTTCCAAATTTCATATATATATTTACTTAAACTGAGTTAATTTTTCCTTAATATGAGTTCAATTGAACTAGATATAAAGGAACATTTAATAAATTCAAGTTAGTATTAACTACAACTAACATTTGCTAATATTAAGGACAAATGTGAACTTGATTTGGGAAAAAATTGCTTTAGCGCCATATGAAGTTTAATTTTCCTGAAGTTTAGTTCAGTTTAACTTATCTTCGGGTTAATTTTTTTCTGAGTGTATGTGGAATTACTGTATGCTGCATCTCTAATGATTTGTACTGTAACTTTGAATTGGTTTGACCAAATTTTGACAGAATATAATTTGGAATAGTTAGAAGTAAAAAAGAACAATTTCCTTTTAAGGCGTACTAAGTCGACTTAAAATAGTTTGGATCGAAGGTAGCGGTATGTTTAATTTTATAAATGTTAAATATTTACATTTTTATAGGCATTTTGTCAATTTCCGGTTTGGATATGGCGTTATACATATACACACGTCAACGTTCCGCCTGGCTATTTCATTCCTTGTTTTGTTTATTTTACTTATACGCGAATATACAATATACGCGAAAGATAAGTTAACTGTGTATGTTTATAGAATTCATTTTCTTTACAATAATTATAAATATAAATTTTTTGAATATTTATTGCCAAATATATTAACATATTATTTCTACACCGTATATCACACTGCCGTACAATATATTATTATCTACTTACGGCCAATTCCACAATCTCCGGTTATCCTACAGTTAGAGCTTACCTACAGTTATAGCTGTCAAATTGTATGAAATTTTTATTTTTTTAACTGTGAGTTAGCTCTAACCGGAGGTTGTGAAATTGGGGGTTAGAAAAGTAAATGCTAAAGAATAGTAAATTCCACTTTAAACAATTTAAAAAAAATCTGTCTTTGTAATTGACAAACGTAATGTTATGTTAACAGTGGAAACAAAATGTTTGTCACGGAAGCATTATTTTCGTATTTCTTTTGATGCGTAAACTTGTTTACGCATTTTAAAATCTAAAGTAAAATTAACCAAAAAACAAACAAATATTAATACCATTTGTACCTAATGGAACCGGCAGAAGATTCCAACAGTGAGTAATTTATGTTGATTTTGAAGTGGCAAACAAACGCTTACGTGACACGTAACACTTCCCCATTTCCCGTACAAACGTACAAAGTGTCGTAAAAAACGATTAGTATTTTTATTAGACAGTCCCAAAAAAAAATCTTCCACGACTTTTGCCTCGTGCTAAGTTTCGCAAAAAGAACACAAATAATACAGAGACCCAACATTTGAGGATTTTCATGCAAAATTTATTATCACACAAATTATATTGTCAAATTGATCTGAAAACAAAAATGTATATGTACGTGTTTATAATGAAGCACCAACACTCGTATACACAATCGCCACTCGGCCAAACATTAACATGAATCGCCGCTGTCAGTTTATGTCAAAAACTTATTTCAATTTTGATAATTTAAAATTGTTTTAATGAAGAACAATTCTATCCAATCTTAAATTCAAAAGTAAAGGTGTTAAATGTCAAATATTCCATAACCGATGTTCTTTATCAGCTTCGAAATTCTTAAGTGATTTCAAATCAAGATATGATAACCAGAAAAGGTAAACAAAATTGCAAAATTGATTGATTCTTCTTTGTGTTTATACAAATATTTCATACAAATTATAGGAAGTGTGTTCGATACAAAATACATCCATTTGTTGATTAATTTATTTGGTATAATAATTTAGGGAAATTTCAACAAAAATATAACTTGTTATGATTTGTGATTCGCTGCTTTCTGTTAAACAGATATATTTTACTTTATCTGGCATTTTGAATGTGGGATTTATGGATGAAAGAAAATGGGGTTGAGCTTATAAATTTCCATAATCCTTTAAAAAAAATGTTGAAACCTCCTCACTTGGACTCCTTCCAAACTGCACGAATGTATGTATACGTACGTAATTCATTTGATCATGGCAAATTAATTCAAAGTGCGCATTCATGATCGAATATAGATCTGGATATATGTGTGTATATGTATTGAGTATACAGGTAGACAACGACCTCCGTATTAATGCAGATCTAGCAACCCAATTAACGTTTGAATAAATGCTTAATTAATAGGATATAGGTTTATAAATATGGTGAACATATCCAATTATTTTTAATGCCATTTGAGTTATATCTCTCAACAAATTTGTTTTGCTACATATTTCATTCCTAAAGTATAAACAAGCGCACGTTTCTATGAATACAGCAAAAACAAATTATTTTGAATTAAGAAAATCAATTGAATTCGTGCAATTTGTAGTGCATTTAAGCAGTCATTTTAATAATAGTCAATTGATTAATAAAGTTTATAGATTTAGAATTAAGTATATATATAGATGTGCAGCTTACGCTTCACATCTACTTAAACTCTGCACAACAAAAATTTACCATATCGAGACATGTATACACCACACTTTTAAAAATAAAACTATGAATTTTGAAAAAAAAAATTGAAAATAACTCTTCATAGGAAAAACCAGTAAGAAAACACTATGGCCGGAAGGGGTCGACTCCATCATTGCACAGTGGGAGGGAAATAATTCGACTGTTTCTTAACCATACAACCGATTGCAATTTTTTCGACCTTGTCATAGTTTTTGGTGAATATCGGAGCAGAGAATGCGACGATTGCTACCTATAAAAATGGTAAAGGTTCAACCGAGCCGAAGGCTTATAACAGTGAGTGATAGTTCTTTTTTGGTTTTAGTAAATTTTAAAACAAAAAGATAAATTATTAGAACAAAAGATATTTCATTGTTAATATTAATATGTTAAATTTTCATTGAACAGCATTTAAGTAAGAAACGTATTTATGCGTATGAAGCGTATAAACGTATGGTTAATTCTCGTTCTGCAGAATTTAACTAGATGTTAAGCACCAACTGCAAAATGTCATCCTAATTATCTGGAAAATGTGTTATTTATGGCTTAAATTAACATATTTGAGTTGCGACACAACTATGTTGTGATGAATCTTTGTCAAAACTGGTTACAAACTGCAAAGTTTCGGATAAATTTCTTAGAATATTTGGTATTTGTAGTTTAAATAAGCGTATTTGGGAGCGACCTCTATGGGAGAGTTATATAGAAATATAGACCGAAAAACTGGATCAACAATATGCTAAGGAATAGGTGGATTATTTGTGGGTCATTTGACGTAAAAATTAGAGACATGGTAAATCGTGGTATACCTCAGGGGGGCATTCTGTGGCCTCTTCTATGGGTTACGATGATACACAGTCTGCTAAAAGCCCTCACTAATGAAGGACTTAAACCAGTCTGTTATGCAGACGACGTTGTAATACTTCTAAGGGGCATACATCCAAACCTATTATGTAGAAGAGCTGAGGAGGCACTGAACATAGCATATAACTGGGCACAACCAAGGGGATTAAATGTTAACCCAGACAAAACAGAAATATGTCTATTTACAAAGAAAACGAAAATACCACGTTTTTAACCGGCCTCGATTCCTGAATAAGACAATTGTTATATATCTTGGATCAGAAACTGTACTGGAAAGATCATCTTGAAGAATGAGCTACAAAGGCCCACATATGTTGGTCGTTGTGCAGAAGAGCTATAGGTTCAAAATGGCGACTTCGTCCAAATATGACTCACTGGCTTTACATGAGCGTGATTAGACCAATAATCACCTACACCTGTGTAGTGTGGTGGACATCAATGGACAAGAAGTGCAACGTAATACCTTTGCAAAAAATTCAACTTATGTGCTGTCTAGGCATAAGCGGGGCATTTAGAACTGCTCCAACAAAAGCGCTGGAGACTATACTGCACATCCAACCAATAGACATCCGTATAAAGTATGAGGCAGGCCTCACAGCAAGACGTCTACAAGTGATGGGTGAATGGATAAATCGAGACCACAAGTCGTACCATCAGAAGATTTTAGAATCTCTAGTTGGTCACAATCAACCGCCAGAAATCTCCGACCTCATTACTGAATTGCGGCTTACAGCCACCAGTGATTCGTTTGTGCCAGACAGACGCTCCTGGGTAAATGGAACTTGATAAACCAGAAGTCGAACTTCACTTCCGCCTCCCTAACCAAAAACACGGTATTTCAAGCAGAAGTTCGAGCAATCACGGAGTGTGTGAACTGGCTCACAGATAGCCAAATGGCGATTAAAGCAATAACATCGGAAATGGTCAAATCCAGAACTGTGTTGGACTTTAAAAGAACGATAAGTGATTACTCAATCTATGACCAATTTCATATTTGCTGGGTGCCAGGCTTCAAAGTGCAGAGAACTTCGAGTAACAAACGTGGAAAATTGGAAACCTTTCGAGGCCACGAAGAATGAGTTGAAGCACTGGGCAGTGATGACTCACAAAACTATGTGGAATAGCGCAACAGTAGGAGCGACTGCAAAGATACTGTGGGGTGACCCAAATGAAAAGAAAACAAGAAGTTTTCTGAAACTAAACAAGATCGATATTAGTAAGATGATTAGTGTTCTAAGTGAAACTCAAGCTTTCAAGCACATCTTCATCGCATAGGACTAGCAGGAAACGGCGAGTGCAGGGCATGCAGGCAAAACATCGAAACGATGGAACATTTTCTGTGTCACTGCCCGGCTTTCACACATGCAAGATGCCAACATTTCGGGTCCGACATATTACCAGATACTGCGAAAATTCGTGTCTAATACCGATTTTTTGTAACACGTGAGGTATAAAAAGATCATCATTAAGTCCCCATTTACATGGTACTTTTTTTTAAGTAACTTATCGGCTTATTCTCTTTTGAAAAAGTATTTACGTTCACACGCGTACTTTTTTTTCAATACTTAACTTATTTTCATTTGTTTTGTTTCGGCTTTTCCTATGTGAATTGTTGTTGTTTCCAAGTGCGAACGAAAAACACAAAACGATGAGTACGATAAGTACGAGTACGGCATACTTTTTTTCCCCCGACTGCCTCTCTCGCCCACAAAACGCCGATAAGTATGCTTAATACTTAAAAAAAAGTATCATGTAAATGCAGACTAAGGAGCGGACAAACGGCCGAACCACTGGCGTAAGTGTATGTCCATGGACATGAGACGTTTAAACGTCTCCTCTTTTCAACCTAACCTAACCTTAATACATCTTCTACGAGCAGGTGTTGTCGCAATCGGTTGACTTGTTAAGAAACAGCCGAATTATTTCCCTTTTTTAATTCCTCCCACTGTTCATTTGTGTCAATTTAAGTTTGTGTATCGTTACTAAAAAGCTATTCTAAAATATTCCTCTATCCAACAGATATTCTATAAATCTGTCACTCATTGTTATTTAAATATGATTACATTTTGTGACTTTTGCATCATACTCATATAAAGACATCATATATAATTAGTTCAATTAATTCATTGCTGTAATTAATATAAAGTAATTAGTTCTTCCAACAATGGAAAATTTGTTTCTATAAAACAAATCTAAAAACACCAAACGAATATTTATCTTAATTGACTGACGTTTTTTTAAATAAAATACGCAACTACGTCTATTATTTATGAACACACTCAATTTGCAAACGGTCAAGAAATCATGGGGTCAAAATTCAATATTTAGACTGCACTTTGTAGCAGATTTGTTTAATTACCCGTAACAAACGAAAAACAATAGAAATAACAATAATAATTTCTGCCACTCTCTTAGCAAATAAATACTGCAGTATTGAAATAATCGTTGGTTTTGAGAAAGTTATGCAAAAAAATCAAGAGAAGAAAAACCAAATCATTTACGATCGTAACACCGATTGTCGCTCAAGCATAAAACCATTGAACCAAACAACCAACGAATCAACCAACCGACTAACCAACCAGTTTTCCAGACACTTGTTGCGCATGCGTAAAAGAAAACGAAAAACTTTGACAGTGACGGGACAGGCCGGACAATGTGGATAAATGATCTGCAATTAGGTGGTAGTTGTTTTTGTTGTTCCAGACGGACGGGACCAAAGTGAGAGAAAAACCTGTTAAATGTAAAACTAAAAATAATAGAAAATTCATGACCGGCGAGACAAATTCAAGACAAATATATGTATGTATATACGTAAATACTCGTATATACATACGAGTACGATAGATAAATATCTGTGTACGTCTAATTTCTGTAAAGGGGATTTGTTAAATTGGAGCTATATTTGTATTCGCCATAAATACCGCAAATGCGTTTTAAATAATTCCATGTGAATGAACTCGTCTGTCTGGATCTATATTGTGGGAACATACATATACTTATACACTCATATTTTTCATCACTTTCCATTCATATAAAACAAATTTTATGAGGCTAATGGCTTAACAAATGATTTTTTGATATTATCTATTAAATGAAAAATTCTCATCTTTCGTCAGGTCTTTTAATAATCAAATTTTTCGAATTTCTATTAATGCTGTGGCTGGTGGAATTTTTGATTTGCCCCCATATCTGTCATCAAAATCTGAAAAATTAAGGCAATGTTTTCAGCTGAAAAAACATTTTAAAATAGTTTGTTCATTTTTATCCCCTCACCTTACAGGGAAGAGGGTACATATCATTTGCTACGAATCAAAAGTATAACACATTGAAGGAGTGATCTAAGACCCCAAGTATGAACTCTGAAAAGTGGCAAGAATCTGGAAAAAATGTTAAAGAAATATGCAGAAAATGATCATTGTGAAGTTGTATAAATAACACGATGTGGATCACATGGTTTTAGATAATTTCAATACATACGATTATTCTACTTTAGCGGCACAAATTTAGGATACGAATTCAATATTTACTAAAAACGCAATATTCATACATATGTATTTTGACAAGAGTTTAGCTCACAAGCGGTGTATTCTAAAGACATACATATTCCCTAAGATTTAGCAAAATATCGGGAGGTTTATAAAGAATGAAACAGTAAATCTAATCAGTAGTTAATTGCAAACCTTACTTGCGCATCCATACCATCTGAAGTAGTCTCTAACCAAAAAGAAAATAGCAGAAATATTATCCAGTGGCGATGAATTGAATATTAAATAAAAAAGGTAATTCCGAAGCAAAACAACCCAAAAATTACAATTTGGGTATATTACCCTTTCGGCCTTTTACCGTTTATCCAAATTCATAGCAGGTTAGGTTTTATTGGTGCCAAAATCTATAAATCTATAATTTTTTCGGAAAATTTAGGTATTTTCAAGTTGACATAACTTTTGAACGGAATATCAAATTTAAATGGTATAGAAAGCATTTTAAACATTTTAACCTTCTCCTAAGAATTACACCGGTCGAGACGATTTTTGGATCTGACTTTTAAGAGAGGTTGAACCGAATATTTTAGCATAAATTGATAACTATTTATTCAAATTGGTTTCGGATTTCTTCTAATACTTTCGTCCGTTCAGCGGTTTCGAAGATATCGCAAAAAAATCATATTTTGTGGGAAATATTAATAATTTTTAAATAAAAGACTCATAAAAACATCGAAAAATGCACAAATAATGAATTTTTATAATCGTATCGTAAAGTAAAGGGGACCATTCCGAAAAAAATCGATGCAAAATTAAAAATTTGTAGCTAGTTCCGCATGGTTTTAACTTCAAAGCTTTCTTATCGATGTAAAACAGATGTAAAACAAACATTAAAATTTAAGAATGGATTTTTCAGCGTTTTTTTTTGCTTTATTACAAATAATTTTTTATTTTTGATTTATGTCACATTTATTGACATGTCTAGTACACCAAAAGAAAACATAGAATATCTTTGTAATTTATTTAACTCGAGTGTATTAAATGTATGGCTTAGGCTTCAATCAACATTATGCTTCACAAATAAAATACAATATATGAAACGCGACATTTAAAGAAACATCCGACAATATATTCACTGTAGTGTACAATGGTAACGAAAGGATTAAAAGGACGAATATTGCTTTCACTCTATTAAAACAAAAAAATGACCATATATTTCTCCACAAAATGTTAAATTTTTTATTATGGGTTCTCCACGGATTAAAAATAGGAAATACTCGTAATAATTGCCAGACCGTCTGTTGCGTACGCTATCTCTGGACTTGGTAATATTTTTGCTATTATGGTGTTTTCTTTTGTGCCAAAAAATTCTACTTTTTTTCTGCCTTTCGCCCCAAAGGTGCCGTTATGTTTTGGTTTGTAAAAAAAATGTTGCCCTGTGATAGGTTTTCGTTTTCTTTTGTAAAAAATGTCGCACTTTCACGGTGCAAAAATGCAACATTTCAGCCCTGTATTTACTCGAAGGGGTGGACGCTGACCTACAAAACAAATGTTTTTAAGGCGTCTAGCGAATAACCTAAATACCCGCGTGTGTACTTGCGTGTTTTTCCTAATGAAGTTTGGAAAGATACTTTATTTAGGTGGCACTGTGGAGTATTCTTTGTTTATAGTTTTTTTTTATTGAGTAAAAAAGGCTAGCTTTTTGCTTTTTTGTTTTGATTCTGACCATGAAAAATGCAGCAGTACAAGAGGGTGTGGGCGACATTATTGAAATACTGCACTCGACAGAGCAACATCTTTTTTAGAAAAGAAAACACCATTAGTTTATGTTTGAAGAGTGAACATATCGCTAGATAAGGTTAGGTTAGGTTGAAGAGAGGGGACGTTTAAACGTCTCGTGTAATAAACTTATGCCAGTGGTTCGGCCTGTTGTGCGCTCTTTACTTATGATCTTTTTATACTTCACGAGTTACAGAAAATCGATACTAGACACGAATTTAGTCAGTATCTTCCAGTTATATCCTCTAAGATGAGTCATGTCTGGTAATATGTCGGACCCGAATATTGGAATCTTTCATGTGTGAAAGCCGGGCAGTGACACAGAAAATGTTCCATCGTTTCGATGTTTTCCCTGCATGCCCTGCATTCGTCATTTTCTGCCAGTCCTTTGCGATGACGATGTGCTTGTAAGCTTGAGTGTCCCCCTCGGAGGGGTAGCGGAGTTTTGTTTAAAGCCTCATTCTTAACGGTTGATTTTGTTGACTTGATCTGCGTTACTGGATCAACTTTACCGCCCTCGATCGAAGGACCCCGACTAGAGATTTCCTTTTGTGTGGTTACTCAATTAGCGGCCTCCATGTATGTGTTGGAGGTAGAATTGTCAGTTCAACTTATTCAGTTTCCTTCTTTGTGACGCTGACAGTCTCCCCACTGACGTTTAAAGGCTGGCTTAGAGCCCCAGCTGGGTTCTTCTTTATCTGTCTTACTTTCTGTTTTGCCTGCGGTTGGATGTGCTCTTGTTTCAAAGGCACCAAAGCTCGTAGAAGTTGCATGTTCACGATTGTTCGATAACGAAGACACATGACTCGTGAGTGAATCAATGCTTGTCGCCGGCACCTGATTTTCCCTCCCCTACGCCGTAATCTCCTTTGTCTTTGTCGGTTTAATCATAAATTGCTTGGGGGAGACACCCCCATAGCCAGTATTAGCCCGTAATAGGTACGTCAATATAGGCATTCCAGACTAAGCTCAGAAATGTCTGTCCAGAGACCGATGTATCCAATTAAACCTACGCTTTAAAAACAACTTACCACATGGTTGCGTTGTAGGTAGGTGAATAGGTATTGTGTTGTCACCTACCTACTCTGGGATAATACGTCCGTTCGCTACGACTGGCGGCGCCTGCATATCGCTAACTTGTACGTTATTTTTAACTTACATAGGGGTAAATTCGAAAAACTGTATACCAAAAAATGTAAAAAAATGCCAGATGTGTAATAAAATCATTATTTTGCGGTCATTCTACTTATCTCACTATTGAAATGACGCGTTCAGCAGGTTCTATAAAATATAAAATATGATATTATATACAAATTTCCGAAGAATATTTTCGTTTTAACGTATAGAAATTGTTGTGTAACGTCCGCAACAGACGAATTTCTATTTTGGATGAACCATGAGTTGTTTTATTCTAATGGGAGCTATTTTAATACCCTTTAATATACCTCTTTCTTTAATGTATTTCTATTTTTCTGACTACTAAGCAAAAAACAAGTAAGAAAGTTTCAGTCGGGTAAACCGACTAAGGTATACCCTCACTTTGTGAGTAATGTAATATGGAATATTAAACGAATTATTCTGTCAATTTGTATGGGAGTTACCAGAAGGTTTTTAACAAGTACACCTTTTTTTTGAATAGTAGATACTTTATATACATTGCACTGTGCCGAAATATACGCGCTTATGTGCACTGGTACATTAACATTATGATATATTAAATTTTGGTATGATTTGGCCATTTTGTTTCATTTTCGTGCATTGGTACTCACGCTGTAAGCTGTTAACTTTTTGTGCAAAAAGTTTTGGGGTGGCAATAACGCCCATTTTTCATTGGACTGTATGCGCTATAAAAGCATTACACTGTACACAATTTCAAGTATTTTTATACACTGGTTTTAATGTTACAAGCTGTTAACTTTTGGTGCAAAATGGTGCATTTGTGTGGGAGGTACCCAAATGGGCGTAGCAACTTAGCCCATTTTTTCGAGTTAATAGCGACTAATAAACTAATACTATGTGTGGAATTTCAGAAGATTCGAATAAGTAGTAAAGCAGTTATTAAAGATTCAATATTTTAACCCTTTGTGGGGGAGGTACTAGAAGGAGTGGACCAATATACCCCATCTTCGAACTTAGCCGGAGATAGATACAAATATTACCACGTACCAAATTAGAAGTCAATCGGTTACTCCTTTCGAGAGTTATCGTGCGCACCATCCAGCAGACAGACGGACGGACATTGCTCATTCGACTTAAAATGGCCCAAAACGGATTTCCGACGAACATACTTGGGGTCTTAGGTCACTTCTTCGATGTGTTACACTTTTTTCACAGCAAATGATATATACCCTCGTCACACTAGAGTGAGGGCATAAAAATGCAAATTCATGTTAACCTGAAAACCTACATCCAATCTACTTCCAAAATTTAGCTGTATTTGTCCTTCTAATAAATTTCGTAGTGATCTGATGTAAAACACTTATACAACATCTGTAGCGTTTTGACGCACCATCAGGAGGAACATAAACAAAGGGTGGGACATTTTAAATTTGAATCGGCTATAAAAAAGTACTGATATTTTTTTCAAATTTAGGGTTTTACTGGAAAGGTTGAACTTTGTCATTTATTAATGGAACACAATATCATTCATATAACTACCACGACTGTCTCGGGAGTACCCTATCCGTTCAATCCAATTTTTCAGTGCATTTTCGATTGTTTCGGGGCAAATCTCTTCCATGACAACTTTGATTTCATGTTTCAACGCTTCAATTGTCTCTGGATGCTTTGCGTAACATTTATCCTTAATGGCTCCCCACAGAAAATAATACAAAGGGCTCAAATCACAAGTCAAGGTAATAGGCAGTTCAAATTAAAAATTTTAAAAGCCCCACTCCTTATACAGGGTCTCCCATATTCGACGGACCCATCTGGCAACGCCATAACTTTTGACAGAGATGTCAGATCGCTTAATGACATACCGCGTTTGAAGCGTCAGTCCAAGCAGATTTTTACCATGGAACAATACACGCCTCGCGAGCGCTCTGAAATAGTTGAAATTTACATTCAACAGAAGAAGTCAAGTCAACGTGCTTTTAAAATATAAAAAAATGTGAGAAGTGCGCCTTCTAAGAACACCATTAAGCGTTTATACGAAAAATTTTCGACTGGTAGGCTCTTTCTAATCCGAAGAGGCCAAATAAAAGTCGACCAAGGCGATCGGCCGAGAATATCGCTGCCGTACGAGCCAGTGTTGAGAGGTCCCCAAGAACATCCCAAAAACGCCGTTCTCAGCAGTTGGGCATGGCTCGGTCCACTTTACAACGGATTATTCGCGTTGATTTGCATTTGTTCCCGTACAAAATTCAATTGACGCAAAGATTGTTGCCTGCGGACAAGCCTCGTCGATTGGAATGGGCCCAACGAGTCCGTGGGTCCGTCGAATATGGGCAACCCTGTATATATTGAAATCTTAACCGGTTTTCATCAATTTCGATAGGGTTCGTCCTTAGGCCAAACACGAAATACGTGCAAAATGGTATCGCTATAAGACAGTAATTGCAACCTGGGGCCTAATTCCCGCATCCGTTTCGTATCGTAATTCGATTACGTGAGATCTAATAATTCTAACATTTATGTGCAGATATTGAAGAAATTTTAGCATATCGTTCCAAAGGTGATTCATAACTTATTTATATAAAAATAAGCCAAAAAATAATTTCCCAATTACTCTATTTATGCTCCCGAATATTCAAAATACGATACGAAACGGATGCGGTAATTAGGCCCCTGTACTTTCATTACAAGGATACAAGGACAGACGGACATAGGTAATTTGACTCAGAAAGTGATTCTAAATATATCGGTGTAATAAACGATGGATCTATCTCCTCTCCTTTTGGGTGTACCAAAGTGAAAAAAAATGTATGGATGAATGTAGAATGTCGTAGAAGTAAGGTAAACTAAAAAAAAATAATTTTTCATATTTTTTATTTTGGACATTTTGTTTGGGAGGTACCAAAAGGGGAGTGACAACAATGCCCATTCTTCAATAGTCTATGGGTACTATAAAAGTATTACACGGTACAAGTTTTCAAGTGTTTGTATGCACAGGAATCAAAGTTATAAGCCTAAAAGACTTTTTGTACAAAATTGTCCATTTATGTATATGGGAGGTATCAAGCAAATTGTTTACGGGATTATGGTACTGTAAAAGCATTACACTACACAAAATTTGAAGCATTTGTAGGAACTGCAAGGAATCAACGTTATAAGCCGTTAAAATTTTTTGTGCAAATAGGTCCATTTTTCTCGACGTGATAGCGACTAAGACTAATCAACGTTAGAAGCCGTTAAAATTTAACCGGTTAAGAGGTAACCGATTAACTTCAAATTTGGTACATGCTAATATTGTTTTCATCTCACGCTAGGTTCGATGATGGGTCATATTGGTCCACACCTACCTCGCACACAAAGGGTTAACATTTAATGAAATATTGATTTTCCAATAACAACTTTACTAATTTTTCGAAATTCCTCACATAGTATTAGTTTTTTGGTCGCTACAACCTAGAGCAAAATTCACAACATTGCCTCGCCTCTTTTGATACCTCCCACACAAATGGACCATTTTGCACCGAAATATTCCAATATTTCACTAAATGTTGACCCTTTGAGGGGGAAGTACTCGAGGGACTCTACCAGCATGGTCCATCAGGGCTGAAATAAGAGGTTCAACTTTCCTCTATTCGTTTCCCCTTAATGTAGACCTGATAGAGGACTAGTCGGTTACGTGCAAAATTGTAATTATGATTCCAAAGAGGAATGATTTGTACCTTCGAGTAGAGTACACATGAATACTTCTTTAATCCTCTCTGACACATTTTTTTGGAGTGCTGAATCCTGCCTGCTTTCAAGTGATATGTATCAGGCATGATTTAAACTGTGAAATGTACGGCTTCGCAATTTTTCACCTTTTTAGAAAAAATAGTTATTAAATAATTTTAAATGAATTTATTGAAAATATTTACTCGTCGATAATAACAATTGTGTCTAAAAATGTCCCCACTGATGACCTATCTGACCTAAACATGCATACGTATGAACTGTTAATTTTGAAAGAGGAGTAAACACTACGACGGGTCGATTTAAAAATCGCCCATTGCTCAGTGAAAATCGTATTCTAGGGATCAAAATAAGAAACTTTGCCGAAGGAACCATACCTCTAAAACGAATTCTGATGTCCCGGAAAAAATCCCACTTTGACCCATTTAGAGTGCTCCAATCGAGTCCAAATCTATGACCGACCCCCACTCAGTGAAGTGCTCAGTGAAAATCGTATTCTAGGGATCAAAATAAGACACTTGGCCGAAGAAACCATTCCTCTAAAACGAATTCTGATGTCCCGGAAAAAATCCCAATTTGACCCATTTAGAGTGCTCCAATCGAGTCCAAATGTATGGAACCCCCAGGGGTGTGCCACTGGCATGGGTGGGTCGGGCCTCCAATGTTAGTGGGGGTCGGTCATACATTTGGACTCGATTGGAGCACTCTAAATGGGTCAAAGTGGGATTTTTCAAAATTTGCCCCTACCCAAAAGTTCAACCCAAATTCCGGGACATCAGAATTCGTTTTAGAGGTATGGTTCCTTCGGCAAAGTTTCTTATTTTGATCCCTAGAATACGATTTTCACTGAGCAATGGCGACTTTTATTGCCTCCCAACAAATCGACCCGGCCTAGTAAACACCATTCTGCTTAACTCGATTCACAATTAGAAAAAGAGTGTTAATAAAACTAGAATGCGAAAATTTTAGTTGAATATAGACACATTGAAGTCGTGAGATGAACTGAATGTCATTAATATATACATATGTATTATTCACATAGTCTTTTAACGATACTAATCTTAGTTCGACAACAGAATGGCATTTACGCCACTTTCAAAATAAACAGTTTATATACTCGTATGTATTTATGTGCCAAAAATGTTTTTTTATGAAATATTATGTATGTATGATCACATTTATTTAAAAGAAACTAATAAACAATTTCCCTGACCACAAATTCCAAATCGAAATAATTGATGAATGAGTGAATGACAAGGCGCTATATGTTTTGGGATCAAGGTTCGGCAACGTCAAAATGTCGGGTATAAATATACCCTAACGTAAATATTCATAGACATCCATAAGTCTATGTACATATTCTATGAATTCTTTCTACGCACATTATTTGTGGTTATTTAATGGCATTTATTTTAGAGCATTTAAAATTAGCCACAATCTACATTTACATATATCGAACGTGTATTTGCTTCCCTTAAAAAGAATTACATTTGAAGAAAGTATCGTGAGCTTCTATGGATGGCACTGTTGTGAGTTCTGTGATCGCGGAAGCCATCAATCATAAAATTTACAATTTATCATTGTGAACTAGATATTTGAACGACAACCATCAGCATTTTTGGCATGAAGTAATATTCCAAGAACAAATTAGCTAATCGACTTTCCTCGGCGTTAAACTATAAGTTTACGCGGGATTAGACCCCCAACGTTTTCCTATTTTTGGCTTTTACAGATATATATAGTGCGACCAGAATGTTGGGTTTGCAGTTTAAAAACAAACGAGTTGGGACTGAAATGGAGGGCGCGACTAAGAATCTTTGTATACGAGTATCCAAAACCTCTATAGACAATACCTGACAATGGTCATTAGAAACTCAAAATGTCCAATCAACCAACAAATCTAAAATTTAATTATTATTCCATCACAAAAATTGCTAGCGCCTAATATAATAACAAAATGTAAAAGGTCCTAACAAAAAATTATTTATTTTGTCATAGTTCCAATAAAGGATATATTCCACATAACTTACACAAATAAGTTTGTAAAACATTTGTGTATGAATTAATTAAATATGAATCATTGTGTATCCTGTAAAAAATTCTTATTACTTTTTTCCTGTACAAATTTCAAAAATCAAGATTGGCCCTTTTCATTTCTGCTGACTATATATTATTTAGACTTAAAGTAATTCAATACCTTTTCATTTAAAGTAAATTACAAATTATTTAAAAATTTCGAAAATTTTAATGCAATGTCTCCCACCCACAATAACTACTCGTATGCCTATGACCAAATAATTGCCCATGAAAGAGAAAATTCAAAATCGCGGATACAATGCTTACGAATATTTTGAATTATGATTATTTACGCAAATGATCTAATCGTTTTCGAAAGTACATTGAACTGATCGCATGAATTTATTTATTTTTTGTGGTTTTGTTTGAAAGTCGAATTGAATTCGATATAGAAAAACACAGGAATTTCGCGTGTCTGAATGTGTGTGTGTATAAACGAATTATCGTTTATTTATTACAACATTGTAGAGAACTCGTATTTTATATTTTATAGCCGGTCCAATCACCAAAGAAAAACATGTTCCAATTTCTGTTAAATAATTTTCGCCATAAATGTCAAAATGCAATCGTAAACGTGTTTGAACCACATAAACCAGATCTCCACAAAATCACCACTAAATCCTCTAAATAGATTGCATCGAGAAAATTGCAAGTTTTTCGCCTTTAAATTGTTTAAATCTTTATAACTTTTTTACATGGTGTACAGTGTGGTAAATTACTATACGTTCAGATATTTTTTTAATTTGCAAGGGGTATAGGTGGACGTTTATCGACGGCACCGTGCAAATAGTTTAAGTTTTTGGAGAGAGGCAAATCTCACTCTGTTTTGCATGAAATGTATTGCAAAAGAAGAGCTATGGATATATTAAAATCTAATAGGCATATTGTATAGCTCAATGCAACGAAAAATATTTTTTTGTATTCGAGACCTAACATTTTTGTTTTGCGTAGATTAAGGCAAAAACAAAACTAACCAAAATAACAAATTTATGGTTACTTTTCTTATTTTTTTAAACCTATGAAATCTACTCAGCAAAATTTCCCATTACCAAATAACCCGACGTATAAGCTAAACTCAAAAGTTGTAACTGCTTATGATTCAGCCACCCTTTGAAATATTTTTACACATACATATTGGAGAAAAGTGCTTCCACCCAAGCATACCATATTACAATTAATTCAAAAGTAAGCGTGAACGTAAGTAATACTTTTATGAGTGTGTGGTGACAGCATGCCACCAGTGATGAGAATGTAGAAGAGCGTAAATAACGATTGCTGACGTCTATGCCGCGCAATGACATTAGATATTCAAATCTTATAAGGAAGATCTAGATCAAAGTATTTTTGTTAGAATAGGTTGGATTGAAAAAGAGCGACATTTGTACATATCGCTCACTCACTTCAAGAGTGACATAACTCAAAATTGAAAATTGCCAAGATGTGTAACTTTAAGTCCGTATAAAAAACATAGTTACATGAAATATGATGTTAAAAAACGCTTGAATAATCCGAAATATGGTTGTTTACTTATATACCAAATTTCGCTGAGATTAATTTATGGACATTTGCAAAATTCGCATTTTTGTAAGGCAACCTCAATAATTTAAAATTTTGAGTTATGTCACTCTTGAAGTGAGTGAGCGATATCATGTCCATGAACGTACACTTAAGCCAGTGGATTGGACAGTATTGCGCTCATTATTTATGCTCTTTAAAGCCTCAAGAATTACAGACAATCAAAATCTGACACGAATTCCCTCAGTACTTTCCAGTCAGATCCTGCAAATTGAGTCAGTTATGGAAAACAAAAGTATCGATATCTCTCATGTGCGATGACTGGGATTAGGGCAGATGTCCAATTAGAACGCTCCTCATATTACCGATTTCGGTATTGCTAAGTTACAGTAAAATTTTTGCGTTCTTCGACACTCCGTACTTTATAAAACAAGTAAAAAACGTTAAGTTCGGTCATGCCGAATCTTATACTCGTATACCCTCCGCCATGAATTGCATTCAATTCTATTACTGGAAAAATCTTTTGATATGGAGCAAATTTTCAAAACATGGTTTTTGTTGAAGCAAAATTTAAAAAAATTGAACGCAGCAATTTTTAGCCAAATTTTATGCCCTACATTCTTAATCCAAACTCTTCTCCTGAAAAATGTGATATTTATGGCTTACGGGGACTACAACAAAATATAAACTGACTAAATTTTTATACCCTACACCACAATGTGGTAAATGGTATAGCTAGACCCACCTTAAATATACCGATCGACTCAGAATCGCTAGATGAGTCGATTTAACCATGTCTGTCCATCCGTCTGTCTGTCCGACTGTCCATCTTAAGTTGTTCGTCGACTACAGGTCGCAATTTCACTCCAATTTTTATGAAATTTTGCAGTTTTGAGTCTTTCGCTGGAAATAACCCTATTGAATTTGGTTGAAATCGGTTCAGATTTAGATATAGCTCCCATATATATGTTTCGTCCGATATGACCCTTTAGCCCTATAGAAGCTGTAGTTTAAAACCAATCGCTTTGAAATTTAGCATGGTAGAGTTTCTTGATCCAGGGACCACCATTGCCGAATTTGAAGATAATCGGTTTAGATTTAGCTCCTATATATATGTTTCTTCCGATTTGGCCCTTTAGTCCTATAGAAGCTGTAGTTTAAAACTAATCGTTTTGAAATTTAGCATGGTAGAGTTTCTTGATCCATCGACCAACATTGCCGAATTTGGAAAAAAGTGGTTCATATTTTGTTATAGCTCCAATATATTTATATGTTTCGTCCGATTTGGCTACAGAGGCAGAGGAGACGTACCAAATGTAAATTGTGTAAACAAATTTTAGTTGAGGTATACACTGGATATTTCATTGTTATCCAATCTTACTAGTGGTGTCATTTAGTTGGCACCGCCCGACTGGTTTGAGAGGAATTCTTTCCAAACTAGAATACAAATTGCAAAGTTTCAGCTAATTTACTTACAAAAATGTGGTGTTTATAGCATAAACAAGCATTTTGGGAGCGACATCTATAGGTGGACTACAACCAAATATGAGCTGATTTCAAAATGTTTACTGTGATCAATTCTTGACTAAATAAAATACAAACTGCAAAGATTCGCTTAAAATGCTTAGAAAATGTGGTATTTATGATATAAATAAGCTTATTTTGGAGCGACCTCTATAGGGGAGCTATATCAGAACATTGACCGATATGGCCCATTTGCAATCCCAAACGACCTGCAACTATAAGAAGTATTTCTACCAAATTTGATCAACCGAGCTCAGACAGACGGACATGGCTAAATCGTCTTAGAATTTCACGACGTCATAAATATATATACTTTATGGGGTCGCAGATCAATACTTCAAGGTCTTGCAAACGGAATGACAAAGTTTGTATACCCCCATCCTATGGTAGAGGGTATAAAACTTGGAGATTTCAGCTTCAAAAGAGTGCGTCTAATATCTTCTAATCGTGATGTATCCATCCACCCACCACTTGCCGTCGGCAAAGTATTTAAACTATGGTTTTTTCAAACATTATTACTATAAATTGTTGCAGGTTAATGGTCCTATTCTCGAACGAGTGATAAAAATATTTTAGTGATAGTAACTACTGATAAACTGAGAATTTTTATAGTTTTCTACACACATAAAACCTCCTCATACTGTTCTCTTTACTGTTTACTGTTTCTCTTTTGGTAATAATATTTTTATACAAAAATGTACGTCTTGTCACACCAATTCCAGAATAGGTATTTTAAATTCCAATGATACGAAATGTGACAGTAAAAAGGACTGAATGATTGTTATTACACGGTGAAAAAAAAAGCTTCTGTAGTATATTGTCCCAAACATATTCTGCTTGAAATATATAAACACTCGAAATATATTATATTTTTATTTGGGACTATCATTTACGAAACAAATATGTATTTGCCTTAATATATTCATAAAATATATCAACACCTTTATTTAAAGACAAGTATTATGTTTTTCAGTAATTCAACGATAATTTTTTTCAGAAATTTTAAATGTTCGTAAAATCCCTTTATAATTGAAAAGATACCTTGCTTGATGGTTTGACAATAGAGCTGTCAAAACTGTCGATGGTCGCCCCATTCGATAATTTTTGTCAACACTATCGATAGTATCGATCCGATCGATCCTATCGATGGTCCGATTCCGCCCGTTTTTTACCAATCACGTAGACTGCCACTAGATACATATGCACAAAATTACAGCAAACTCAACAGTTTTTTATTTAATGTGAAGTACAATAGATACAATTAGTTCTAAATAGTTCTAAATAAAACGTCATTCAAATGGAACGAATTCGATGCAGGAACGAATTCGATGAACCCAATTTTCGAGCACTTTTTCCACTAAATCAAGTCGTATGTCATGAATGGCACGTTCAATATTGATTTGAAAAGCTTGAAGAGAGTCTGGTTTATTTTGAAAGACCAATGACTTCAAATAACCCCACAAGAAATAGTCTAAAGGTGTTAAATCACAACTTCTTGGAGGCCATTGAAAATCACAAAATTATCGAATCTTCAAACTTTTCTCGCAACAATCGGTCAATGGCAAAGAGATAGCTCTTAACGAGAGCTAAAATATTGCTCATGTGTGTCAAGGTCGTAGGTCGACTGGAAAGTGTTTTTTGCTTCATTAAATTTCTGCTAAATTATAAACAAATATAAATAATTATATCAGAACTTAAAAAAGTGTCTTCTGAACATTGTAACCCTCATTTAATTTATTCAAAATTATTTTCATTAAATAAAAAAAATTGCGTGGAGCGGGATAGAAGCGTCGATCATTGTGTTTAAGCACATGCCTGTCCTCTTGTTCCACATAAAGCATTCTAAACTAGTGTCACAAAAGATTAGCATACCAAAAAATTATTACAAACTAATGGATACATTCTAAACAATGCTAAGTGCAAAAAGGTAGTTTTTCAGTAAAGGCAATCAAACTTTGGATCATTTTTTAAATTTGTGTGGAATTCCTTTATAACGCAAATCGACCTGTACTGTTTTGTAATTTACTTTTAATTTGGTTGACGGATAGACACCAAATTTTGACTGAATATAACTTTGAATATTTAGAACATAAAAATTTACTCTTCTAAAAATGCGCTAAGTCGACTTTTTGAATTTTCCAATTAAACACATGATTTAGATTAGGTTTAGGTTAGGGTGGCAACCGATTTTGCCAGCTCACATATACCAAATTTGGTCCCTAGTGTTACCACAAGTTCGGATGCCCATCATCGTAATCGAAACCATCCTGTTTGATATATATAGTAATCTATAATACGAATATCGCTACCGGAATAATCTGTTAAACTTCCTAGAAAGGCCGACCCCAGTGTATTCAGACGTCGTTTACTCAATGCGGGACAGCAGCAAAGCAGGTACTCAGTGCTTCTGCTCATCTCCACAGCTTCAGCAGAGGTCATTGGGAGTCAATACCCGACCTTCTGGCCGGGTTCGCCGATCAGGAAGTGTCCCATCAGAACTGACACTAAAGTAGACAGTATTTTCCTCTCTAGCGCGAGGCGATATTTTGATGTTCCCAGGTCATATCTTGACCTGATTTATAGCTACATGTGCCTATTTCTGTCCATACTTTATTTGACGCCTGATTGCCTTAGCCAAACCTTGCATGTGGACAGTGGCGTTCCAATACATGTAAATTCTTTGAGAATTGTAATGTCGTCACTTTCCTAGCAAGTTCATCGGCTTTGCATTTCCCCGGGATATCCCTATGCCAGGGTTTCCATATGAGGTGTATGTTAAACTGCTCAGCCATATCGTTAAGAGATCTGCGACAGTCGAGGGCAATATCAGTGTTGGTCACTATTGCCATATTGCCAATATTATATCGGCTTGATAGACACTGCAGGTATTTGGTCATTTCTGTCAGGACGTATTTCATTACAGTGTACTCCGAAGTTAACCTTTTCATACAGCTTCGAACCATCCGTATAGAAGTGGATATGGTTTATATTACCTGGAATTCTGCCAACCCATTCCTCTCTGGCAGGTACCTTAATGGTTAAGTTCCTTTCGAACTTGTACATTGTTGGTATATAGTCTCGGTCGATGACCATAACACTACACTGTGATATCCTCATGTGGCCATACCTTAATGCCCCTCTGGTTGCAGCTTATCTCGCTACGATATCAATCGATATTGGATGTAGTAGGACTTGTATAGACTCAGTCGCTGTAGTCCTTAATGCTCCGCATATGCAGGCAGTTCTCTGAACCTTTGATAATTGGATTGTAATGGATAGTTTATCTGTTACCGTTCACAACATCACAATGACGTAGAACTGTACTGGACGAACTACTGCTATATATATATCCAATGAACGATTTTAGAAGGCCCCACCGCGACACTACTGCCTTCCTGCAAGAATATAATGCGAAGTTGGCCCTCCTTAGGCGTTCCAGTAAATCTGAATAACAGTTTCCTATCTAGAATTATTCCTAGTAATTTTGCACTTTCAGAAAAGACTAGCTCCGTTCCATTTATCCGAGGAAGATTCACATGTGAGACCTTATACATCTTATGCCGATTTCGTTTCTGGAAAAAGTGTTACCCCGTCGACATGAATTACAAGAAAATATTTGCACCTTTTAAGTCGAAATAATGTTGTACCTTTAATTTAATTTAACTTCAATTTTCAAGCTTCAAAAATATGTTAAAAAAGTGTTTTTTGCAAGAAAAGGTCAAAGAAAATGTTGCACTTTTTCCAGAAACGAAATCACCGTTAGTAAAGAGAACCAATTCTGTCTAGTCTGGGTTAACGGTCAAACCGCTGCTTCTGGTCCTTTAGATTAAATTGATGGCATTTGACATTTCTCGTTACTCCGTTCGACTTTTGCCTTTCTTAGGTGTTTTAATTTCGATTAATATGTTTTAAATATAAATTCAAATTTAGATGTTTAATGTGCTTTTAATTTCAAGTGGAATTAATGTTATTCAAATTGATATTCAAATTGAATTAATGTAGTAATACATATCACTCACTTTTTCATTCATTCAGTGAAACGATGTACATATAATTATTTCTGAGACTGTATGGATTCACGTTTACTGATATGAGTCCATAAACTTCACACATGAAGAGCGACAGCAGCAACAACATAGGCACGACTGGAGCAGAGCCATTAGCCCACTTGCTGCTGCCTATTCAAGGTTGAGAAAATTTGGTTACGAGTTGGAAACACAATACGATTGTGATCGATGCCGGCACGAAAATGGAAAAATCTGTGCATTTCCCCTCAGCCCATCCATGACTAAGAGGAATTAATGAACAATTTACCCAATCCATTGGCGATGGTGATGATGATGACTATGGCTGTGGAACGTGATCAAAAGCGAAAATATTAAATTGAACATAATTTCAAAGGGAAACCTGAACTGAAATTCATTTGCATTCATACACGACTACACAAAAGAAACAAAAATTGATTAGTTTCGAATTGTTTAATTTGAAAAAATCCAAAAACAATTGAAATTATCCAAAGGCATAGGCATGACAACTAATGGGTGATGGGCGGAGATTCAGGGAACAATGGACAACGACCGATTGAAAAAATTTCAACCTTACACAGAAAAAAGTACGAATATTTGAAGCATTTCAAGCGATAGAAAATATAACAAGTAAGAAAGTTAAGTCTGGTAAACCGACTTATGAATCCCCTCACCTTGAGTCCAATAAAAATATTAGTAAATTTATTTATTTTTTGTTTTAATTAAATTATTCTCAATTAAAATTGCATTTAGAAACTATGTATGTACTGGTATTGAAGTTACAAGCTGTTTACTTTTGGTACAAAATGGTCCATTTGTGTGGAGGTTACCAAAAGGGGTGTCCCAATAACAGTCCCTTTTCTCTGGACTCTAGGTACTATTAAAGCATTACACTGTACAACATTTCAAGTATTTATATGCACTGGCATTAAAGTAAAAGCTGTTAACTCTTGGCACAAAAAGGTCCATTTGTGTGGGAGGTACCAAAAGGGGCGTGCCAATAACGCCCATTTTCCTCTGGACTCTTGGTACTATAAAAGCATTACACTGTACAAAATTTGAAGTATTTGTATGCACTGGTATTAAAGTATAAGTTGTTAACTTTTGGTACAAAAAGGTCCATTTGTGTGGTAGGTACCAACATTTTTTCATTTTTCTCTGGACTATAGGTACTATAAAGGCATTACACTGTACAAAATTTCAAGTATTTGTATGAACTGGTATTAAAGCCATACGCAGTTAGTTTTTGGTGCAAAATGGTCCATTCGTGTGGGAGGTACCAAAAAAGGAATGTGTCCACATCGCCCACTTCTTGACGTGTTAGCGACTAACATGCTAATGCTATGTGTGAAATTTCAGACGATTCGAGTAATTAATATAGAAGTTATTAAAGAATCAATATTTCACTAAAAGTTAACCCTTTGTGGGGAAGGTACTAGAAGGAGTGGACCAATATGACCCATCTTCGAACTTAGCCGGAGATAGAGAAAAATATAACCGCATACTAAATTTAAAGTCAATCGGTTACTTCTTTCGAGAGTTATCGTGCGCACCAGCCAGCAGACAGACAGACGGACGGACGGACATTGCTCAAATGACTTAAAATTAATCAAAACGGATTTCCGCCAAACATACTTTGGGTCTTAGGTCATTCCTTCGATGTATGTATTACACTTTTGGCTCGTAGCAAATAATACTCGTATATACCCTCCTCTCTAAGGTGAGGGGATAAAAATAATACATTCCATATTTAAATGAAATATGTCCTTCTATTAAATAGTAGTTATTAATAAAATATTTGTTTGCTTCGAAATCAATGCGAAAATCTTTTCAGTTTTTCCAGTGTAGGGAAGGGCGTTGCAAACTAAAGTGCTACAAATATTCAGCATTTAACAACTTCATATGTATGTATGGATTTCAACTAGTTGTCGGTCGGTCTGTCTGTCACTGATTGTGGCCAACTAACAAATTTTTGGTTTCGAATAACAATTCACCGTTGTTGGCCAATTTTCCCACAGAAAAAACCGCACATTTTATTGTTTTTTTTTTTTGCTTTTTACGTTAACTCGTTCAATGTATCTATCTGCGAGTGCTGATGATGTACATAAATTGTATGGCAATTTGTATGTTTTGAACATTTATTTCACCACATTTCAATTAACAAAAACATATATTTATTTATCTCCGCTGGGGTTTGTGTTTGTTACTCATGATTTTTTTCGATTTTGTCTATTTTTAGGTACTGGAACATTTGGTCGTGTGTGCCTGTGTCGTGACCGAATATCCGGAAAATACTGTGCCATGAAACTCTTGGCCATGGCCGATGTTATCCGCTTAAAACAAATCGAGCATGTGAAGAATGAACGCAACATATTGCGTGAAATTAGACATCCTTTTGTTATTAGTTTGTAAGTATTGCAATTTTTTCCGTTTATTAATTAATTAATTAATTGATTAGAACTCAGACAAAGATGTGTAAGAAATGACTAAGTTCGGACTTCAGCACTGTAAAATAGGGTGGCGGCTTAATTCGTGTGGACGAAAAAAAAGTTGACCATGTGTAAAATCTGCGAGTGTAAAAAACTAAAGTTTTTTTTCAAAAACACTGCACACTGTGGTACAGGGTATTAGACTTTGTGTATTTGTCTGTAACTCCAAAAATAATAAGAAATTGACACATGGTTTATTATCGATCTAGCTATAACCAAGTTTTGATTGATCCGTTTGTCAAAGTAAAAGACAAAATTAAAATGGTTAAAAATTCGTAAAAAAGGTAGCAGATATTTTCGAATTTGTTTTTATTAATTACAGACATACTTGCATTCAAAATCTATTTCATAAACAAAAGAATTATACATTTTATGTATTTTATAAATTACAAATTATTTTTGTTTACGATGGAAAAATATGATGAATTATGCGCGCATAGGATTTTGAAAACAACTTTCAAAAATCAGTTTTTGGGGAATGTTGTTTTATTGTGGAAAACATTTATTGAAAATACCTTAAAATTTTATGAAGATCTATCCAGCCGATTTCGAGTTACTCGTATGATCATTTACAGTTTGTCTTTTTAATAAAAAATGCGATGATATAATGTATGTACTAAAATGCTTGTAGAATTCGCGTTTGTTTGTGAAATGCGAACGGACTTGTAACATACAATAAGGTTATATTCATCTTAATTTTTGTGTATAAGACTTATTTTTAACGTCTTCAAATGAAGAGGTATTTCAAAGCAAAAATACAGTATTTTGTTGTTCAAAAAATTATCCACATTAAATGGAATACAACATTTTTGGATCACGTGGATCACTACCATTTTTTTGGAATTCCCCGGACACCCCAAAATCCGGATTTACGGGTAAAAACCGATTTTCTTCAATTATTGCCCGATAGTTACGAATCTTTGTAGGAATTTATTTTTGACGACCTATATTAAAATATGTTAAAAACAGTTCAGATTTATTTACTTTCGATTTGACTTATAAGCGCTATAGAAGTCAAATATTACATATGAACAATATTATATTAATCAAAAAGTGGCTTATTGTGGCAAACATGAAGAAAACCTGAAGAAACCCTGTGTTGGTATAAAAGTGCTATATATATTTTATCCGGTCAGTAGTAGTTTATTAATGCAGAATTTTTTGATACTTGATTTTGCAAGTAATGTTTAAAAAGACAAATTTTCCGTTATATTTTTATGAAATATCAAAGACAGTTATCTCTGCGAGTTATCTAGGCTGTGAGTTTAAATATAAAATGATGTATGTGCTTATTCTGCTCTAACAAGTATCAGGCGCCGCACGACTTTAGAAGTTTTCTTACTACACTCAAAGAATTATGTTAGTGACAGTAGTTTGTTGTTACGGCAATTTTTGTCTACTGAAATAGGGAAAGCAGACTTGCCTCTTGTATTAGCAATATTACGTTTTTTGTTATTGTAGCAATTTTTTTCCTGCTGCTTTAGCAAACTGAAGCTGTCGTTTTACCAAACACGTTTACAATTATTTAACTGAAAAAATTATTAGTATGCAAATTCAATTGAAAATAATTTAATTAAAACAAAACAATAAATAAATTTACCAATATTTTTTTGGACTGAACGTGAGGAGATTCGTGAACTTTCTTACTAGTTTTTTTAATCCCCACACCTTCCAGGGAGGGGGGTATGTATGATTTGCTACGAGCCGAAAATGTAACACATCGAAGGAGTGTCCTAAGACCCCAAATATATTTGGTGGAAATTGGATTTGGGTAATTTCGTCCGTCTGTCTGCTGGCTGGTGCGCATGATAACTCTCGAAAGGAGTAACCGATTGAGTTCAAATTTCATATGCAGTAATATTTTTCTATATTGGCATTTCCTGCGTTGCGGACGGCAGGAAATTCAGTTTTTCCCCCATAACTTCCTTGATGCTGATCTTAAGAATATTATTGTTATTAGTTAATTTGTAAAGTCTATAGAGCTTAATAACACTGAATTTATAGAATTTGGAAAACTTTTTAAATTTGCATAAAAATCGACAACACGATTTTTGAGGTATATTGAGTGATTTAAAAATTTCAACGAAACTTCTTGAATAAAAAATACCTAACTTTGTGCTAGCATATACTATAGGCAATTGTTCTTAAGTATTTATTTACCATTTACTCTAAAAATGCAAAATTTTTGAGATATGTAGATTTTTGTTGAATTCTGGACGGCGAGTTCCGGACAACCCGAAATTCATATAGAAAAGGGGTTATTTAGATATGTCTTTTAATGTCAATATTATACAATATTTGTAAAAATTATTTAAGTAGAAAGATCGACAAATCCTAAAGCCATAATTTCATGCCAAGATTTAAATTTTTTTTTTTTTACATAATGCGTAAATATGGCGCAGAAACTTTGACTACAATACTCAAGTAGAGGTGCAAAATTGTAAGGCATTTTTTTGAGTAGCCCAGGAAAATGCCCATATATCAAAAAAATAAATAAATTTACGAATATTATTTGGGACTGAAGGTGGGGTATTCGTAAGTCGGTTTATTTTCTTGTTACTTTTTTTCAGTTTTAGATTTGTAACTACGATATTCTCCTGGCTTTAGTAGACCATCTTTGCCTCTATATTATTATAGAATGCAAAGTATGTCAAATACTCTTATTGGACAGATTAGCTCCTTGTACTGCGATTTTATGGGTGTTACCCAAATTATCAGCAAATTTTATTTCTTATTATTTCATCCTATTTTCAATATTTATAAAATCCAATGATATTATGTCGAGAACCATTACTCGGAAAATATACATCGCCGAGTATCGAATTTAGTTAAAATGTTTCCAAAATGTATTTTAACGTAAGTTTTTTGAGGCTGATATGAAGGTTAATTCTCCATTGGAAAAGGGGTTTAAGAAAACTCAAATGGAAAATTTTCAGTTGATATAGAAACATTGAAGTATTGAGATGAGCTGAATGCAAATCATATATTTCTATTTATCACCTAGACTTTTAACGATACTACTCTTGGTTTAAAAGCAGAATGACGTTAATGTCACAATGTACCACATTCAATATAATTGTTGTTTCAAAAGAATCTTTGGGTCCTTGCCTGCAATCGATTTTTTACAGAATTCAAGTAGAACAAAATTTAAAAAAATTAGGACATATCCATTGGCGGATTGTGAATAACGGTACGGTGTCTCACAAATATATTGCATATAATTCATTCACTGATGCCAAACATCCATGTCAAGTTTCACGATTGCGCAGCAAAACCAAATGACAAAACATTAAAAATGAGTGTTCGGTACTACCAAATTCGAACTCGAACGCAAAAGATAGAGCAGCAAAACCAAATGAAAAAACTTAAAAGATCAGTGCTCTGTACTACCAAATTCGAACTCGAACGCAAAAGATATTCTTGATTTTACTACACGAGCCTAATTAAAAAAAAAATAAGTTTTATTATTAAAATTTCCTGATAATTTTAACAAACTGATCAGCTATACATTTGCTGTTCAAAAGTTGCAAAAACTTTTCTACGATAGCAGATAATAGCCAATTTGACTACGGACTACTCAGCTGACAATGTTGCAAAGTTATTTTTTTGGGTGTATATTTAGAAGACCACCATTATTTACTGTAATATGGATCTGTAGTGAGATAGACAGGGCAATGACAGAATACCTTGGCGATCGACCTTACAAATGCAGACCAGACACTCCTTTTGTTATATTTCTATCTATATAAATCTATTATTAAAGTCAACTTAACTGATTGATTGTGCCTTTTTCTCGAAATTCTTCTATTTCAGAGAATGGTCCACCAAAGATGATTGCTGTCTGTATATGATTTTTGAATATGTCTGTGGTGGTGAATTGTTCACATATTTAAGAAATGCCGGTAGATTTAATAGATCCACATGTAAGTTATCCATTCTCACTTCGGATGAAATGATGCAAAAATTCAATACGTCACGCATTCATTCATCCCCACAAAACCCTAATGGACTTTGTATTATTTAATTTTTCTTCTCAAAATGTTTAGCAAACTTTTATGCAGCGGAAATAGTATTGGCCTTAGAATATTTGCACTCACTGCAAATTGTATACAGAGATCTAAAGCCAGAGAATCTACTCATCAATCGAGATGGCCACTTAAAGATCACAGATTTTGGCTTTGCCAAAAAGTTAAGGGATCGCACTTGGACTCTGTGTGGCACACCCGAGTATTTGGCACCTGAGATAATACAATCCAAGGGACACAATAAGGCCGTCGATTGGTGGGCTTTGGGTAGGTGTTGCTGAAAAATTCTCTTCCATTTATTTACAAAAGATAAAGAAATAATTTTTAATGCATTTTTCATTGATTTGTTTCGTTTCGTTAATTGTGTTTAGGTATTCTGATTTATGAGATGCTCGTTGGCTACCCTCCCTTCTACGATGAAAATCCATTTGGCATCTATGAAAAGATTCTCGGTGGCAAAATAGAATGGCCTCGTCATATAGATCCCTCAGCGAAAGACTTAGTTAAGAAATTGTTAACAAATGATCGGACAAAGCGTTTGGGTAACATGAAGGTCAGTACGAAACACATCAAAAATCATTATTTAATTTCTTCACACCTCGGAAGATTATTTCAATTAGAAAATATATATACATATATATATAGTTAAAAATTTCCGAAATGAGAATTTTATCGATTATTTTCTGCCGCGGTTCGAAATTGATTAAGTTGAATTGGTTGGAGTATCTTTAACTTTTGTGGATTTTTCAAATGAATTTTCATAATGAGATATTAATTGACAATATGGTGCGTACTTAATTAAAATCGGTCTGTACAATGTACTTAGGATAATCGGAAACGTACTCAAGTAGAATAAATAAAAAAAATAAAACAAGTGATCGTTCATAAATAATGGCAATGTTTGCTCTATCAATCAAATTAATTTTTAAAGAGAAAAGAGAATTTTCAAAAAGAAACATGGTTCGTTGTTTAAGTTTATTCCTACCCGGTCCCCATAAAAAGGTCCCTCCAGATTTGACTTCCTAACGCCATAAGTTGCAACTGATCGGCCTGAAATTTCATAATTTGAATTTATTTATACCCGGCACCATTCAAGCAGACAAAGTTCGTAGCTTCCATCATCCCTTATTTACACATTTTACATAATATCCAACTTTCTTTATTATAACTGTGGAAGGCGCTCCATGGTGAAGGGTATATTAGATACACCCTGGATGATCTTAACATATTTATACCCTACACCACACTGTGGTACAGGGTATTATAACTTTGTGCATTTGTTTGTAACACCCAAAAGTAGAAGAAATAGACCCATCGTGTATTATACCGATCGACTTAGAATCACTTTCCGAGTTGATTTAGCTATGTCCGTATGTGCATGTATGTATGTGTGCATGTATTCTTGTAATCAAAGTACAGGTCGCAATTATAGTCCGATCACGACGATACATTACACATATCTTTTTTTGGCCCCAATTTGGTTAAAATCGGTTCAGATTTAGATAGATATGTAAGCGCTGTAAAAACTTTATTTTATATCCGATCATTCGACAGAAAGAGGATTCTTATTATACAAGGTGGCGCAAAAGTAACCTTCCGATGTTTTTTGGCTGTAATTTAAAAAAAAAATGAAAAACTTTGATTCTTCTTGTGGATTATTTTTATTTGGTCTTTTAATTTTTTTTACATCAAGTCGAGAATATGATGTCATGTAAATGGCCGCCGCCACAGTTGATTGTCATTTGAGCCCTTTTTATGGCATTTTCCATCACTTTGGCCAAACTTCCGGCGATATGTCCTCACATTCTTGACGGATATTGTCTTTAAGAGCTGCAAGAGTCTGAGGCTTGTTGACATAAACCCGCGACTTCAAAAAGCCCCACAAAAAGAAGTCTGGAGCGGTCAAATCAGGCGATCTTGCTGGCCAGTGCAAGTCGCCAAAACGGGAGATTAGGCGCCCGGGAAATGCATCCTTCAGCATATCGGTTGTGGCACGTGCAGTGTGTGCCGTTGCACCGTCCTGTTGGAACCACATGTTTTCCAATCCCAATTCATCAAGTTGCGGCAAAAATAACTCGTTCATCATTGCTCTGTAGCACTCACCATTCACAGTAACCGTTTGGCCCGCGAAGTCTTCGAAGAAAAAAGGTCCGATGACTCCTCCAGCGAAAACAGCACACCATACAGTGACTTTGAGCGGGCGTAATGGCTCTTCGTGGGTTACACGCGGATTTTCAGTGCCCCAGAAGCGTAAATTTTGCTTATTTACGTACCCGCTAAGATGGAAATGGGCCTCATCACTCATGATTATTTTTGATTGATTTTTGATTTTTTATTGGTCAAATAAATAGTCAGCAATATTCCGCGTTCTGGAGCAGTGTAGCATAACATTGTTTATTAACGTGTATTTCGCATGTGTTTACTACACAAATGTCAAAACAGAACTGACATTAGGGGCCAATCGCAAAATGTATAGCATTTTCTGATAGGAGGATTACTTTTGCGCCACCTGTTATGAAGGAACACTGCTAAATTTGGAAGAAATCGGTTCAGATTTAAATGTAGCCCCCATATATACATTACCCCGATATGACACGTAAGCGCTGTAAAAATTTTATTTTATATCTGATCAGTGCGAAATTCGGCGAAAAGTGGTTTCTTCTTACACGAAGGAATACTGCTAAAGTCGGAGAAAATCGGTTCAGATTTAGATATAGCCCCCATATACATACGAGTATATGTATGTTACCCCCGATTTGACATGTAAGCGCTGTAGAAACTGTATTTTATATCCGATCAGTGGGAAATTCGGCAGAAAGAAGTTTCTTATTACACGAAGGAATACTGCCAAATTCGGAAAAAATCGGTTCAGATTTAGATATTGCCCCCATATATATGTTACGCCCGATTTGACATGTAAGCGCTGTAGAGACTATATTTTATATCCGACCAGTACGAAATTCGACAGAAAAAGGTATTTGTACATGAATGAGTATTCAGGGAAAATCGGCTCAGATTTATATATAACCTCCATATATATGTTCCTCCTGATTTGGTATCAAAGCGCTATAGAAGTTGTACTTTACATCCGATCAGCAGGTGCACAATATTCTCCACTTCTACCTCATCACCGCCGCTCCTACAGAAGTCATTGGACTCAATATCCAACCTTCTGGCGCGTTTGCCCATCAGACAGTGTCCCGTCAGAACTGACACTAACGTATATAGTATTTTCCTCACTAATGCGAGGAGACATTTTGACCTTCCCTGTTCGTATCTTCGCCAGATTTGTCTAGATACCTTTCAGTTGCCGATTTCTGTCCATCATTCGTTGGACTGCCTGATTGCCTCTTGCCTAAGCCAAAGCTTGCACGTGGATAGTGGCGACCAATATGTTTATGCAAATTCTTTGAGAATTTGTAATGTCATCCCTTTCCTAGCAAGTTCATCAGCTTTGCAGTTCAGCGGGATATCCCTATGCCCACACTGATAGAAAAATTTTATGAATTTGTTCGTCGCCCTGGCGAATCTCTGTTTAATCTCTGGAAACTATAGTTTCGAGGGTTATCGTTCGCTCCAGTCAGGCTTACGGATGGACGGACATTATTCAAATGACTTAATGTGTTCTAAAACGGATTTCCTCCGCATATACTTAGGGTCTTAAGCCACTCCTTTGAAGCGTTACACTTTTGGTATATGTTATATATACATTTATTGATATTTTTATTATAAATCCCCATATTTATCCCCTCACCTTAGAGAGGAGGGTATATATAATTTTTTTATTTATGAGCACGATTCATCGTTGGGATGATATGTAATCACCCAGTGGGGTTTTGTTTTTATTCCACTAAATAGTTCTTGTTCTAGTATACTTAAACAGAGATTCGTCATGGCGACGAACAAATTCATAGATAGGATTATCCGTACGTTAGCTGATTTTTGACGAATGACGAAGCTTTTTCTATCAGTGCAGGCACCCATATGATGTGCATATTAAACTGCTCAGCCTTTCGTTAGGATACCTGCGGCGGTCGAGGGCTGTTTGTGAATTTAGGGATGTGGTCTCCGAATTACAATTTCAGATGCAATTACTGCATCTGAGCGAATCAAGAAAGAAGCCTTTCTTGATATAGAATGTTCTATGTCAAGAAAGGCCACCATAGCGAATTGCTTGAAATGAAGGGACGATTAGATAGTACATGTTCGTGCAAGGCAGATTCTGTAGACTTTAGCTTGTTCTATGTTGGTCCATTGACAGGAGTTTTGTATCCAGGTTTTATTTAACGAATGAACCTAAAATATCGCAATTTATATCCGACCGAACGTTGAACGAACACTGCCGAATTTTCATCCAAACCCATATATGTGGGTAGTTCTTTCTCAAGTGCCACATGTCAAAAATTAGAACTTTCTCAAATACTAATTTAAAAAAAAAAATGAAAACAAAATATAGTTGAAAACACATACAAATATTTTTTCTTTGTAATTTGGTGAAGATTTTCAGTTATTATAATATAACTTTTGAACCAAATTCGTCTCACTCCAAAATTTACACCATCGGTAGAGTACATATGGACCATTTCTTATAAAAAATTTAAGGAAACAAAATCAGATCGATTCTGAGATATCGCAATTTAAATTTTTTTTGCGAAAAGAGACCAAAATATACTGTTTTAGATAAAATTTTTATATTTTATGAAAAGTATGCGGAAAAATCTTTAAGAAAAGATATTCTCTATTTTCAATGTCTTTAGCTTGTTAGCATTAAAATTAACTTCAAAATACTATTACAGAGGGAAAAAATCAATTTTTCTGAAATTTGACTCCGCCTCCAATTTTCATTTAATTTTTTAATATTGTGGGTCATTTCTCCCATATACTAGGGCAAAATTTTCTGAGAATTTGAGAAAGATCTAATTTTTGACCTGTGACATATACATATATCCCTTCCAAATTTCGCCTCTCAGCCCTATAGAAGCCGATTATTGCTTTCAATCATTTTGGAATTTGGAACAGTGAAGCCTTTTGAAGACGAACGCGGCCGACGTTAAAGAAAATCGGTTCACATTAAGATACAGCTCCCATATATACATACCTATATTCCGATTTTGCATCTAAGCGCTATAAAATCTTTAATTCTCAAAATATCTTTATAAAATTTAACAGATAACAGTTTGTTTCATCCAAAAACAACGACTGTCAGATTTCAAAAAAAAACGGTCAAAATTTAGATATATCTAATGTATATCTATGGGGGATTGATTTCTTGTCAAGACGGACAATTTTTAAAACCGATGTCTTCAGATCAGGATGAAACTTGTACCATGTTTAGTCCTATTGGATTGTAGTTATGACACAAAATTTCAACGAGAACTGTTAAGGACTGTTCAAGTTGGAGGGTGTTGAAATGTGACATTTTGGTCTTGCTTACTTATTGTATTTAGAAAATTTGTCCAAAGTGTTGTAGGTAGCTTTCCTTACGTTGCAAAAAAGCCAGCGAAAATTTCCAAGTTCAAACCTTAATGTATTTATTCACGTTTTACCAAAATTTCGATGCAAATCGAACAATCTGTTTCACATTTAATCGCATTATCGTGAGCATGTTCAGTTGTTCAAAGGAAATAAAACGATCACATGTCACTATTGGGCAGACGCGTCAATTTGTCTGCCTTTCTGCATTAAAAGCTTTATAAATGTCCAAATCATTTGGATAAAATAATTTAAAAGCCAATCACAATCTACTTTGTGAAGATACAAATCTGCCTCCATCCCAACAATGATTCGAACACACTCCCAGATGGGTGCATGCCTGGGTTTATATCTACATATAGAGTATATGTATTTATCTATGTGTGCCCGCGTGTGTGAATATGTTAAAAATAATTCATATATCGATTGAACAAATCATTTCTATAATTAATGACTTTGTTTATTGCAAAAGACCGAAAATAGATTTTCAAATTGTTCTCTATGACAGTGGAATGAACAGCATCGTCTCTTCGTTTCAACAGTCCCCCACCATAGTCGCCATCGCTGCCATACGAGTACATAGAAGACCATAATCATCGTCATCATGCAACACAAAAAAATCTCCTCAGTTGTATGTTACATGCCACAAAATCGTGTGCAACATTTAATATACACAAAACATTTTCATTTTACAACTTTTTCATTTGAGGTTTGCTCTGATCCACAAGACAATATAATTATAGATATACGTTGGCCGGTCGTAGGAATTATAATGAACTCCATACGGTGAACGTATATCTATATATATAAAGAAGAATGTGTGTTTGTTTGTTTGTTTGTTTGTTTGTTGGTTTGTTTGTACCGAATAGACGTCTAAACGGCTAGATCGATCTTTTTGAAATTTTCACAGAATGAACATATGTGAGGCGTGGTGAAAATAGGGTACTTGCATTTTCGATATATCAAGTGGGCGTGGCCCCGCCCACATAAGACAAATTTTAAAATTGAGATATCTTGCACAATTTGTTAGAGAGAGTGCTGTAATTTTGTACATATGCATCTGGTGGCAGTCTACGTGACTAGTCCAAAAATGGGCGGGATCGGACCAATGGGCGTGGCACCGCCAATATAAGCTAAATTTTAAAATTGAGATATCTTGCACAATTTGTTAGCGAGAGTGCTGTAATTTTGTACATATGTATCTGGTGGCAGTCTACGTGATTCGTCCAAAAGTGGGCGGGATCGGACCAATGGGCGTGGCCCCGCCCATATAAGCCAAATTTTAGAATTGAGATATCTTACACAATTTGGTAGCGAGAGTGTTGTACTTTGGGGCATCTGTATCTGGTGTACGGGATTGGTCCAAAAAAGGGGCGGGATCGGACTAATGGGCGTGGCCCCGCCCACATAAGACAAATTTTTAAATTGCGATATCTTACACAATTTGTTAGCGAGAGTGCTGTAATGTGGTGCATATATATCTGGTGGAAGTCTACGTGATTGGTCCAAAAGTGGGCGGGATCGGACCAATGGGCGTGGCTTCGCCCAAACTTTGAAATGGAGATATCTTCCACAATTTGTTAGCGAGAGTACTGTAATTTTGTGCATATGTATCTGGTGGCAGTCTACGGGACTGGACCAAAATTGGGCGGAATCGGACCAATGGGCGTGTCCCCGCCCATATAAGACGAAATTTTAAATTGAGATATCTTGCACAATTTTTTAACAAGAGTGCTGTAATTTTGTTTACATGTATCTGGTAGCAGTCTACGTGTTTGGTCTAAACAAGGGCGCGATCGGAGCAATGGGCGTGGCCCCGCCTATATAAGCCAAATATTGAAATCTAGATATCTCACACAATTTGTTAAAGAGAGTGCTGCAATTTTTTGTATATATATCTGGTGGCAGTCTACGAGATTGGTTCAAAAATGGGCGGGATCGGACCAATTGGCGTGGCCCCGCCCATATAAGGCAAATCTTGGAATTGAGATATCTTGAGCATTTTTTTTAGCGAGAGTGCTGCAATTTTGTTTATATATATCTGGTGGCAGTCTACGTGACTGGTCCAAAAAATGGGCGGGATCGGACAAATGGGCGTGGCCCCTCCAATATAAGGCAAATTTTGGAATTGAGATATCTTGAACAATTTTTTAGCGAGAGCGCTGCAATTTTTTGTATATATATATCTGGTGGCAGTCTAAGTGATTGGTTTACAAATGGGCGTGGCCCCGCCCATATAAGGAAAATCTTGGAATTGAGATATCTTGAGCTATTTTTTAGCGAGAGTGCTGCAATTTTGTGTATATATATCTGGTGGCAGTCTACGTGACTGGTCCCGCCCATATAAGCCAAATTTTGAAATTGACATATCTTGCATAAATTGTGCTGTAACTTTCTGCTTTCTGTAACTGCTGTAACTTTCTGCATATGTATATGGTGGTAACCTACGTGATTGGTCCAAAAATGGGCGGGTCGGACCAATGGGCATGGCATCCCAAATAAACCAAATTTCAAAATTGAGATATATGTAGAATTTGTTAAAGATAGTGCTGTAATTTTGTGTATATATATCTGGTGGAAGTCAACGTGATTGGTCCAAAAATGTGCGGGATCGGACCAACTGGGCGTGGCCCCGCCCATATAAACCAAAGTTTGAAATTGAAATATCTTGGTAATTTGCTAGCGAGAGTTCTGTAATTTTGTTTATATGTATATTGTGGTAGTCCACGTGATTGGTCCAAAAATGGGCGGGGTCGGACGAATGGGCTTGACCCTGCCCATATAAGCCAAATTTTAAAATTTAGATATCTTGCACAATTTTTTAGCGAGAGTGCTGTAATTATTTGCATACGTATCTGGCGATAGTCTACGTAGTTTGTCTACAAGTGGGCGGGATCGGACCAATGGGCGTGACCGCGCCCTTATAAGCCAACTTTTGAAATTGAGATACCTACTGCCCCTATCTACTTCCAAGATTGGGATTGGACCGTGATCTCAGATGTCCCACCACTCATGGACTTTCTGGGATCCATCTGAAAGTAGCTGAAAATCTACGTGATTGGTCCAAAAATGGGCGGGATCGTACCAATGGGCGTAGCTCCGCCAATGTAAACCAAATTGCTAAATTGAGATATCTTGCATAATTTGTCAGCGAGAGTGCTGAACATTTGTGTATATGTATCTAGATCAGACTACGTGATTGGTCCAAAAATGGGCGGGATCGGAACAATGGGCGTAGCCCCGCACATATATGCCAAATTTTGAAATCGAGATATCTTGCACAATTTGTGTGCGAATGTGCTGTATTTTGTGTATATGTATCTGGTGGCAGTCTACGTGATTAGTCCAAAAATTGACAGGATCGGAAATCTGAAATCTGGGCCAACGAAGTGGACCGGGTCAGCTAGTTTCGATATATAATAAACCACTTAAAAACAATATTATTAAAGTTGTAATTATGAAATTACAAAATTACTTTATATGTATATATCACATATTTTTACTCTAGTAAACATATATTTTGCTAGGAAAAGCTTGTGATCGAAAACGCTGAATTCTGGGGGCGGTCGGAAACATTCGTTCGTCCAAAAACACTTCTCACTCTAGAAATTACTTAGATTCCTTTCTACAATACTTTAGAATAAACTTGTGATATACACAAATATGGGCCAAAACGATATCTATACATGATATTCCCCACTCGAGTTCCACGTCTTCCAATGCGAATCAAAATTCTGCGATCACATCCAACATTTAAGGAATCTCGATCCATTTCGAGGTTCCCTACTTTTTTAAAGAAAATTCAAATTGAATGGGAAAGAAAATTCAAATTGAATAGGGAATGTTTATTATCATTTGAAAGAACATTCTTTGGCATTTATTTTTTGAAGATTAGGTCTATAAAATGTTGGCCGCGGATACGTCTCAGATGGTCCATCCGTTGAGTCCAATTTTCGATGACTCGTTCGAGCATTTCGATTGGTACTTGGCGAATGACACGCATGATGTTTTGCTCCAAGTCTAACGGTGTGATATCACACGATCTTGGTGGCCAATCGACCGGCCCAAAACGTGAAATTATCTGCTCACCGAAGTGTTCTCTCAATAAATCAATTGATTGATGCGATATGGGGGAAGTGGCGCCGTCTTGTTGAAACCAAATGTCGCCGAGATCACGTGCATCAAATCGTCGGTTATCATGGCACGATAAGGGTCGCCATTGACGGTTACGTTCTCACCAGCATCATTTTTGAAGAAATATGGACCGATGATTCCGGTACGTCAGATCGGGAATCCGCCAATGGCAAAAAGATAGCTCTTAACGAGAGCTAAAAAATTGCTCATGGGTGTCAAGGTCGTGGGTCGACTGGAAAGTTTGTTTTTTGGATTTAAAAAAAAATTTACTTAGCGCAATTGACGAACGATTATTTTGATAATAAAACTGAATAATTTGTAAACGTTGTTCAGGCGTATGTCTTTCCATGATGAAATGCCAAACAATACTTAACAAAAATAACATGACAGCATGACACGACTCACACGTGATCTGTCAAAAAAAGGCTATTGAAAAAAGTATCTCTACTTTGATCACTCTATATAAATAATACATATATCGATACCTCCATTCTAAACTATGCTAAGTACAAAAAGGTAGTTTTTCATCAAAGTTTGATGATTTTTTTTAAATCTGTGTGTTTTGTGAATAACTTTTGATTGGGTTGACGGATAAACACCAAACATTCATTGAATATAATTTGGAATATTTAGAAATTAAAATGTCCCTAAAAACATGCCAAGTCGACTTAGCATGTTTTAGTCGACTTAGCTGCAACTTTTATATCTTTGGAATGTTCTTATTTTATTCATAACCGATCAGACATTACGATAAAATAATAGAAAATGTAATGATTATGAATTTTCCGATTTTATTAAAAAAATATTAAAATTTTAAAAAATAAATATTAAAAAAAATACATATTACGCGACGAAGGGAACAATAAGGCACTAAATTATATCCATTATTTTAAATTTTCGAGGTTATTATTGCCTCGTAATTATAATTTTAAAGAACATTTTATATAATTTCTCCTATAAAATTTCATAAATTGGTCTTGGCACTTTTGCATTAGAAACCAGCGAATTTATTTTTCAAATTAAGGGAAACCTATTTTCAAAGAGATTTATTTTTAGTAAATTTAAATATTTTTCTTGGCTTGATTATTGTTTCCGTGTTTGCCCCTTTAAATATATAAAAATTATTATTATTAAATTTAACATTAAAATAAAAACTTACATTTCATTGATCGAATCTTCTTTGTTATTTCGTTTCTTAGTTTCAGGGTTGCATTTAATCTTATTTATATATTTTTACCAAAAGTATTAACATTTTCGTAGGAAAAGTATTTGAAATAGTTTTTTTTTGTTTGAAATTAACTCAAATATTATTCATACCTAATCTTTAATAGATTTTTTGACATTTCTGGAGTTTAAATTACTAAAAACATAAATTTCACTTCAGATTTTGTGAACGCTTTAACCCGAAATTTATTTTTTGGTTTACGTTTTCAGCAGAAGCTAAAAATGTTTTCGATTTCAAAACCGTAATTTTTTGTACGATTTTGCACTCTGTTTGTGTGTCTGAAATATTCTCGATGACACTTTCGTGTAAGAGCGTACATTTCAATTTACATTATAGTTCTGGAATATACGGATTCCAAAGAAGGACAACCATATTAAGCTTATTTAATCATATTATTTATGATGAGTAGAAAATTTAAATAATTTTAATCGAAATTCCCAATTTTTATATCACTAAATGAGCGATAGAAATACGTACTAATAATATACATTTTCTATGAACAAATGCATACGTACGTGCAGAAATTGATGTACATATTTAGACACATATGTACATATGTATATATCATGAAATATGAATTATCAACGCCAAATGGACACAAGACTCTGCGCCACCAAATTGAATGCCATTAACCACAAAAAGTGGCATTCGAAAAAGATTCTTTGGATGTCTTTGAAATGGCAAATTGGCTAAAAGCGAAACAAAATAAACACAACTGTTTAATTGCTATAAAATGCAAAATCGAAAAAAATATTAAATAATATATATTAGGAAATAGCCGGCGTTATAATCGAATAAACCTTATATTTAGACCTTAAATGTAACAAAGAAGGCGGAAGAGAAGGAGAGTGTTTTTGCAGAAAAAAATCTGTCTCACTTAAATAAACTTATGTATTTATTATTTACAATAAATAGGCACGGCACACCTTGATTGCGCCTTCAACGAAACAAACTATTTTGCAGAGTATTCACCTGCTACATGTGTCAAAAATTAGCTTAATTTGTTTCAAAATAATGAAAACTGTCATTATTTTTGTTTTCGCGAGACTACACTATGCAAAAAAAAACAATTGTCTATTGGAAAAAATATATATTCTTGTTGGTTGTATGGATTCCTTATATCGAAACCAAAAATAAATAAATATTAAACAATTAAAATAATTTATTTATTTATATGAATTACTATACAAAGTAAATTTATATTCTAATTTTAAGGTCCAGGGAAGCCGGGATACAAAGACCATAAGGCTAGATTTTGCAGCGACAGACCTGAGCCTCTAGTGGGAATCGAATCCACAACCCCCAAACCAACTAGATTCAATAAAAATATAGCAAAAGTTTGTGCAGCTATAAAATAATGAACTCTCTTCAAATTTATCTCTCTTTTAATGAAAACGATTTTTTTACTGTAGATATCTAGAAATTAGATTTATTTGAAAATTCTGGCTTTGTGTTTAGTGGACCTGTGATCTTTTATTTGTATGAATAGTCTGGCACGAGGTCAAGAAATTAGAAACTGATGTTTTAGCTTCTAAAATATTTAAGAAAATAAACAAAATTAAATTTCTTATTCACCATGCTGATGTAGTAAGTCGGTTTAAAATAAGTAAAAAATATGAACTGGCCCCAAATATAGATTCATTTACTCCTACATATATACTCGTAGATACATACCGATTACTAAATTGCTCGATATGTCAATTTCTTCGGATAATTATATTATATTAAATTTTTGCTTTGCTCCCGATATTTGTAAACCTATGATAGGTTTGGATAAAAATGTTGATATAATACAGTGAAACAATAAACAAGTAAGACCGCTTCTAAGTTCGACCTGGGGCAAACTTTATATACCCTACACCAGGGATTTCATTCAAATTTATAACAAAAAAAAATCAAATCATGGAACAAACAATATGGTTATTATACCCTCACTTTTGCGGAGGAGGGTGTATCCGATTTGCTACGGGCCAAATGTGCAACACTTCGAAGGAGAGAGCTAAGACCCGAAGTATGTTTGGCAGAAAACCTGTATTATAATATTTTAAGTCATTTGTCCGTCCGTTTGGCACGATAACTCTCGAAAAGAGTATCGGATTGACTTAAAATTTGGTATGTGATAATATTTGTTTCTATCTCTTTCTATCTTTTTCGAAGATGCTCCAATCCTTCTAGTACCAAGGTTAAAATGTAGTTAAATATTGATCCTCTAATAATTTTTATCCGAATCCTCTGTAATTTCACACATATTAATGGGTTATCTATCACCTTGAAGAAAATGGGCGAAGTGATCCGCTCATTTTTGTAACTCCGACAAAAAGGTACCATTTTGTACAAAAAGTCAACTGCTTATAACTTTAGTACCAGTGTATATAAATACTTGACATTGTGTGCAGTGTAATACTTTTATAGTACCTACATTCCGATAAAAAAAAATAGGGTTTGGTACTGTTCACACAAAATGCTCCAATCATACCAAACTGAAGGGCTCATAACATTAATGCTAGTGCACACAATCACTTACAATTCGATGTAAGTGAAGTTTCTATTGATAACCGGAAAATTTGTGTATTTGTCAAGCCCATTCTGGTACTCGTACCCTCCACACAAACTGACGGATTCATGCGAACATAACATTCCCATAACTTCTGTCATAACTAACAAGTTTACACTACGCACAAAGTAAGGGTATACTTTAGTCCAGAGCTTCTTAAATGGTGGTCCGCGGCCCACTGGGTGGCCGTAACGGTATATCAAGGGGGCCGTGACGCATTCATGAAAATTATGCTCATTAAATTTTTTGATTCAAAATAAAAGTCATTGCTTTTTTTTACAAATTCAAATCGGTCTGGAAACAAATAAAATGAGTTCGGAAAATATTGTATGACATAAATGAACAAATTGAAAAAATGTTCTAAGTCTGCCCAAATCTTCTGAAAAATTGCATGGAATGAGCCAACCGCAACTTCTCCAAAAGATATCCGACAATTCTCCACTATCTTCACTGCTTCAATGTTTCCGTCGGTTAATAATGTTCTGAGCCGTCTAAGTCGCGAACTTCCTTCTGTGAAGTTATTGTACAATAAATAATATTTTTTTGCTCAAAGTATACTCGCCAAATGCCTCAGTCATAATAAAGGGTATTAATTTAACTATCACTCAAAATTCAACACAACTTTTTTGATCCATTTTAAAATAGCTTAAATTCGACAAGCGGAACAAAAGACATCTAAACTTTATATTTGTCAAAAAACAAACAAAAGTGTAAAATGGCTCAACATTTTATGGGGACATTTTCCTCAATATAATAAAAAAATGGAAAAACAAAATTTTTAAATTTACTTTTTTTTAATTCTCGTATTCATCACATTTTTTAGATGCTGGTTGAAAATATTACGTCTGGAATAACAAATTTTGCTAATAAAATTTCTTATAACAATATGTAATGGTTATTGATATCGTTATCAAAATTTTTCGTTATCTGGGTGTGCACGGACCCTTCAGGATCTTGGAAGTGGGCCGAGATGCAGAACTTGGTGAGAACTTCTGCTTTAGTTGGTTAACCCGACTGAAATGTTCTTAATTTTATTTATTTTTGGGGTCATTTCAGAATTAGTGGTGTTTATACCCGACACCACACTGTGGTACAGAGTATTATGACTTTGTGCATTTGTTTATAACACTTAAAAAACAACAAGATAGACGCATAGATTATTATGCCGATCGGCATAGAATCACTTTTTGATTCTTCTCTTGATTCTATCAAAGTGCAGTTCGTAAATATATAGCAATTTTTACGAATAAGAGGCATTTCTTAGACTAGGGACGATTCCTATTGAAAATGGGACACATCGATTCATGTTTTGATATAGCCCCCATATAAATGTCCCCACCGAAGACACTTCTTGACGCTTTAGAGAATAAATTTTTCAATTGATCTGGCTGAAATTTAAGAATTTATACTTTATATTGCATTTAATCGTCCATAATTAAAATAAAATAAAGGTCCCTTCCGATTAAACTTCTTGGCGTTCTAGGGGACGTATTTTTTAACCCTTCATTTGGAAATTTAAATTTTTATACTTAATACTTCATAAAATCTTCTCTAGTGGAAATTTAATATATCGGTCCATGTTTTGATAAGTATAAGCCCCTAATTAAGGTCATGTTCTTTAACATATGTGCCTGGAACTTAAAAAATGTGCTCTATTAAACCTGCAACTGTTGATGGTAATACTAGTTCTCCGTGAATTTGTTGGCAAAGAATGGTGGAGGGAATTAAGCTATGTATAGACCATTGGACAATATTGTCAGGAAAATGGCGGAAAAAGGCAACCCTGTGAACGTTGACAGAAAATTCATTGTGTGATAATTTGCAGATTGTTAGATATGCGAAGTTTATGCCTACGACAACGGCGCCATTGTCAGAAAAACATTTCATTTGCAACACTGTCTATAAAATATTTTTATTTGCAATCCTGCATAGAAATATTTGCAAAATATATTGTAAATGCTCGTATATCAAAATGTAAGTTTTTCATGCAATCGTCTGAACTGTCAATTCACCTTTGCCTAGCAATCCGTCATTGTCCGTACATTTGCAGCACTTTAATAGGGTTGACAGCTTTATACACTTTAGGGGCTTTGATATATCGTGTTATCTACACAGACGCTTCATTTTGATATTAAAAAAGAGTATTTTTAAGGGAAATCATCGGATGATTATTTCATTGTAAAGAGGAGGATATACCATTAATAATGGAAAACAATATGAGTCAAATGGTCCCCAGGGTTTCGCTTGCAGGACATGATTCGGAATTTCAAAGAAAATTTCATTTGAAATGCCTCTCCATTCCCAATGTGTGAATTTAAGTCTGGCGGATTCATTTGACCTTTTTTCGAAAATGAAGCTGGAGCTGAATGGATAGCGCTATCGAACAATGATTAACGATTTCTGTATAGCCGGAATAGGAAGATATTGTTGTGACGACGTTTATTTTTAACACGACGTCGCTACGTGCAACACAAGTAAGAAAAGTTCCTGACCGTGCGAGAAAAGTTCCTGACCGTGCGATTTCTGGAAGAGGTGATCACAATTGGCCAACAAGATACTGTGATTTAACACATTTAGACTTTTTTCTTTTGGGCTACGTGAAAGATAATGACCCACAACCGATTCGAGACTTTAGAAATGGAATCGTGAAGATATCGATGATATACTCGTACAGCCGCAAATGTGCAAATTGGTGATGAAAAATTGGATGCAAAGTATATGGTTCTGGTCGTTCACTTATTAATGAAATATCTCCCTTTTTAAAATTAAATATTCAACGGCTTCCCTTAAAAATACAAATTTTTTAAATATCAAAATGAAACCTCTGTTTGGTTAACCCTCTATTAATGGTGTACCAAAAAAAAAAGAACCTTCAAAAAAGTGGTGAAGATGTTTTTAATGCGATCCAGAAGTACATCTATATTAGATCTTCACCGATGAATTTAACATGGGATTGTCGCGTATTTCATTCATTATTTGGCAGTACATTCGCACTAGTGCCCATAAAGTAATGCAAATGCTGTTTTTGGATGCAGGATCAAAAAATATAAAATTGTTTTCTATACAATTTTTTTAAATTTTATTTGATCATGACATTATACAGTATTATACAAAATCTAGGAAAAGCTAAATAAAATACGAAAAAGTCAGCATAGTTTGAAAAATCTTTTTTAAATCATATGTTTCAGTTACTTTCTGTCTATTGCAAAAATGTAATAGAAACAAATACACACATTGATAAATAAAATTAATGGAAAAGTTCTTATACAATAACTTTGATTGTGTATAAACACATATTTTATTTGTGAAAGTCAGTTCACAAAAATATTTTGTTCTAATATATTAATATATGCGTTCCAAACAAAATTTCTTGATTTTCAAATAAAATGTGTTTGTTCACAAATATAAAACATTAAAAAAATGTTTCCAAATTAATTTTCTTTCAATTCAAAAATATCAAAACCGAAAATTCCCCCCCGTGCACTACTTTGGATGCTCCCTCTATTTAGGAATAAAAAATTTGACGTGTACAGGTTCGAATCCGAAACCGGCTGTCTACTTTTTAATTAAAATGTTATTTTTTTTAATTATTCAATTAAAAAAATATTTTTAATATCATAAATATTAATATTTTACGTTTTTCATAAATTATAAATATATACGGGGCAAAATCGACTTTTTTGATATGTTTGAATCGAAAGAAAATATATTTGGAACACAAATTTTTAAATATTATATATTTCTGAGCAAATAAATTCTATTTGAAAATCAATAAAATATATTTGGAATGAATATATTAATATATTACAACAAAATATATTTGCAAAATAAATTTCTCAAATAAAGTATATGTTTAAGTACAAATAAAATTATTCTTTAGGAATTTCTCCAAATATATTTTATTTAAAAAATAATTGAGCGCCCCAGTAGGCGAGTTGGTAGCGTACTCGCCTATGAGTTTGGGGGTCGTGGGTTCGATTCCCACCAGAGGCTCTGGTCTGCCGCTGCAAAATTCAGCCATATGGTCTTTGTAACCCGGCCTTTCCCTGGACCTTAAAATTAGAATATAAATTTACTTTGTATTGTAATCCATATAAATAAATAAGTAATAAAAAATAATTTCAAATCTTGTGCCGACTTTTTCGAATTTCATTTTTAATTTTTTCTTGGTTCCTAATTGTACATCCCAGTTATGATACCTTATGCAGCATTGACTTTTGTTTCAAATCAATCATTTTAAATTTAAGTATTCCAAGCCATCATTAGTTGTCAATCCACCGAAAAATTTATTTTGATCCAAAATTATAGAATTTCAGTTATTATTTATTATTTTTACGAACATTAAAAATTTCCAAAAAAAATTATTTTGAATTACTGAGCAATATAACGCAATTTAGGTACTTTCTGAATACTTAAGTGCATATTTTTAATTTGTTTCGAAAAATAATAGTCCCAAACAAAAAAAATTGGAGTAAACAAAGATTTGTTTAGAACAACATCTTCCCAAATATATAACCTTTGTGTGTACCAAATATTATATATTTAGAGTGTACCCTAAACATTTATATGTTTCAAGCCGAATATGTTTGGGACAATATACTACAGGAGCGATTTTTTTTCAGCGTGTATTCACAACTTGTGCAAAAGAAATTATTTGGGAGTGAAAAAATGCAGTAGCTTCTTCTTTGGAAGTACTTAAAAAGTGATTCCTTAGGAAGTACTTTAAAAGTGATTCCTTAGGAAGTACTTCCATATTTTTTGCTGAGGTACACTATCATGACTAATTGATCTCGTTCGTGAAATGTTGACGACCAAAATGAAGACTGCCACAGAATTTTCTTCAACATAGACGAAAATTACCCAAAAATATATACAAAGTGATTTTTGAACAAGATCTAATGTCAATATCATTATAAAAATCCGAACAAATGTGTTCCACATTTTACCTTGTATCAAGTCTCCTGTGGAAATATATTTAAACCTGTGCCGATTTTTACAAATTTCAATAGGATTTGTCATTGACACAAAACAAACATTCCTACCAAAATTTCGCCAAGATCATCAAACAGGCATGGTGTTATCTGGTCGAAATTTGCCAGGTAGATGCCTTTTAGAATATAAAACGCATATATCACAGTTTTCGCAGTCTTTATGTCAATTTTACAATGTTTGCTGCAGAACGCATTTTGTGTGTGCTTATTGTTCTTATTTGTCTTTGCTTGTGACTTCCTACACGCCGCAGCTATGCAGATATTACACTGCCCTCCAAAAGGCAATTTTAATATTTTATTAAAAAAATTATGATAATATTATATTTTTTCTCAGTGTATGGACAAATCTTCCACGGCAAGTGGTTCTAAATCAATCAGTACAAAATACGCAGTGAGTAAAGTCGTTGCGATCTTCTTACGAGCTTCTTTCTATCAAAATTGCCAATAGTACAAATTTTTTTTTTGGAAGCCATTTTTAGCAAATTATGTTTGGAATACATGTTCGGTATTGCATTCGCTTCGTTCTGTCAATATCTACACGCAAAGAAAAAATCTTAAAAAAAAAACTTTTGTGGCATAACTAGAAAAACATCTAAAATTTGTCCAATATTCGGTAGATTATGAAAACTGCGGTTGCAGAGAGTATTTGCCTAGCTAAATTCTTTTCAGATGATAAAGAATCCATATTTGATTGATTGCAGTTTCTTTCGTGTTCCTCTTCTTCTTAAAATGTATTTGTCATTTTGAGATATGTATATGTTTCGAATGTGTTTTTATACCCTACACCACACTGTGGTACAGTTTGTTTCACGGCAGATGTTTGTAACACCTTAAAATAACACAGCTAGACCCACCTTAAAGTATACCGATCGACTCAGAATCACTAGCTGAGTCGATTTAACGATGTCCGTCCGTCCGTCCGTCCGTCCATGTAAAGTTGTTCGTCGACTACAGGTGGCAATTTCACTCCGATCGTTCTGAAATTTTGCAGTTTACAGTATTTCGCGGCTGTTAAGATCGCTATTGAAATTGGTTGAAATCGGTTCAGATTTAGATATAGCTCCCATATATATCTTTCGTCCGATTTGGCCCTTTAGTCCTATAGAAGCTGTATTTTACATCCGATCGTTTTGAAATTTAGAATGGTAGAGTTTCTTGATCCATGAACCAACATTGCCCAATTTGAAGAAAATCGGTTCAGATTTAGATATAGCTCCCATATATATCTTTCGTCCGATTTGGTCCTTTAGTCCTATAGAAGCTGTATTTTACATCCGATCGTTTTGAAATTTAGAATGGTAGAGTTTCTTGATCCATGAACCAACATTGCCGAATTTGAAGAAAATCGGTTCAGATTTAGATATAGCTCCCATATATATCTTTCGTCCGATTTGGTCCTTTAGTCCTATAGAAGCTGTATTTTACATCCGATCGTTTTGAAATTTAGAATGGTAGAGTTTCTTGATCCATGAACCAACATTTCCAAATTTGAAGAAAATCGGTTATGATTTAGCTATAGCTCCCATATATATGTTTCGTCCGATTTGGCCCTTTAGTCCTATAGAAGCTGTATTTTACATCCGATCGTTTTGAAGTTTAGAATGGTAGAGTTTCTTGATCCATGAACCAACATTGCCAAATTTGAAGAAAATCGGTTAAGATTTAGCTATAGCTCCCATATATATGTTTCGTCCGATTTGGCCCTTTAGTCCTATAAAAGCTGTATTTTACATCCAATCGTGTTGAAATTTAGAATGGTAGAGTTTCTTGATCCATGAACCAACACTACCGAATTTGAAAAAAATCGGTTAAGATTTAGCTATAGCTCCCATATATATGTTTCATCCGATTTGGCTCTTTAGATCCAATCGTTTTTATACCCTACACCACACTGTGGTACAGGGTATTATTTAAGTATAAAATGTACCAAAAGTAAATTTATGTAAACAATTTATACATGAATTACAAAATTTATATATCAGAGTTATTCAATATTACGAGAGTGGTGTAGGGTATTATATAGTCGGCACCGCCCGACTTTAGCCTTTCCTTACTGGTTTGATAATATATTTGCATAAACTGCGAATTTTTTCTTTGTGTGCAGAATTGTTGGAATTGCTTTACTTTTTTTTTGCGGACTCGATATTTACCAATATCGGTGAAATTCGACCTGAGACACTGAAACGTTGTCGCACACTAATCGATAAACAACCTGCCGGTAGGTGCGACTCGTGCGATCGTACGTAAATCCGTACACTTGTCAGGTTGAGAATTAATGATAATTGTGAATACTAAATTATGTTTTCTTTTCCATTCTATTTGCGCTCTGATTCTATTTATTTATTTTATTTTTTCCACTTAAATATGTATAAAAATTGTATTCCTTCTGTATCTTTTCAGAATGGGGCCGATGACGTTAAAAGGCATCGATGGTTTAAAGAATTGAATTGGGATGACGTCTACAACAAAAAGCTTAAGGTATGAAATCCAATAACACTAAAATAATAAAAACAAAAACAAAATTCATTTTTTAATTTGCTAATGCTCATTTCATTTGCCAAAGAAATCTTAGTACACACCCACTGACGTGGAAGAAAAGAACACACAACAAAAAATGAAAATCCACCAAAGATCCCAATTCATAATATTCGTTAAAAAGTACTCATTAATGCCAAACAAAATAAAAAGCGTTCATGCATTTTGTACGAGTACGAGTATTGCGCTATAAGCGGTAATTATTGCTTTCCTTCGCGTGTTTATAGCCATAATTTTATATCTTTTTGAGATATCTATTCCGGGAATTTTTTTAAATGCCCTCTACTTATGTGTCGGTAAATTGAAATTAAGATGAAATATTTCTACCACTAAATTTTGTTTGCACACTCGTTAATATGCAAATAAAATTTATTTATGCTCAAGTACGCTATGTGTGGAATTTATTGGTAACAATATTTTTTGATTTGTAAGTACATAAAATATATTTGTACAGACATATATTTCATTCAAAAAGCACATCTCAAACAGATTTTTCGTATTTTTTACTCAGTAACTATAAAACACCAAAAATATGACCTGATCTGACCGCTATCAAACAGACCAGATAAATAGTCAAATGATGCCAATATTTGTATACTGTGTGCAAACATTAGGTCCACGCTAATGCATATTTTATTATTTTAATTTTCCATCAGAAAAATTCCCCCCTAATTGAATTAGGGTGGATCGAGTATATGAAATACCTAAATTCATATTGGCTAGCATACAAAATTCTACAAGACAACCCTTTATACTAAAGACAACTCTCTTTAAAACTAACAAGACATATAAATAACGTAATTAAGAATTGTTCTTTAGTTTCATAAACAAAAAAATGGTGTTGTTGATGCCACTGCTTTATGTTGTTTCTGGTTGTGTTGCCACAACAAGCAACAAACCACGGCATCAAATACAGACACACATCCCAAATCCATTTTTTTCGGCATAAATACCAATAATATAAATACGGCTTAGTACACGCTGAAAAAATCGCTTTTGTAGTATATTGTCCCAAACATATTCGACTTGAAACATACATATGTTTAAGGTACACTCTAAATATATAATATTTAGTGCACACAAAAAGTATATACTTGGGAAGTTATTGTTTTAAACAAATCTTTGTTTCCATTCTAATATTTTTTTTATTTGGACTATTATTTCCGAAACAAATAATTATTTGCATTATCAATACCTTAATTTTAAAACAAGTTTTATGTTTTCAGTAATTCAACGTTAATTTTTTCGAGAAATTCAAAACTTTATCTATCTATTGTATTTAGAACATTTTGTCCAATGTGTTTTCAATAGCTATATCTTCAACGTTTTATAAAAATTTTAGTCAACTTGTTTTCGCAATATTTTTCTTTGCAATTTTTATCAAACGCCATGTTTAGGACTTTTCTTTTAAAAGCTTTTGTAGTCTATAAGTGGGATACGACTTGTTTATCTACCACAATAAAGATATACATCTATCCAATTTTTTGATAAAAATTTTAATAAAAGCCCCTTAAAAACATCGAAAAATGCACTATGATTGTATTTCTTGTTTATTTTATGGTAAATTAAAAAATAATCTCAAAAAAATACTTTATTAACCCAAAATGTAATTCTCCAAACATGGAAGTTTCCGTCTCTAACCGAACTCGTAAACATTCATTACTTTTTTTACCTTACCTAATGGATAGCTTTCAAATCGGGAATAAATGCAATTTGCTTCTTACTATATATCTTCAATATTTCCTGCCTTGGGAAATACCAAAGGCATGCAATATACGAGAATGTAAGTCATCATATCGAGACCTTCATTCTAAAACATGCTAAGTCGACTTAGCATGTTTTTATGGAGATTGCATTTTTAATTTATAAATATTCCAAATTGTATTCAGTCAAAATTTGGTGTTTATCCGTCAACGCAATGAAAAGTTATTCACAAAACAGAACAGGTCATTCGATTTGAATTATAAAGGATTTCCACACAAAGTTAAAAAAATCATCAAACTTTGATCACCTCTCATGAAAAATGTTTGCACTTAGCATTGTTTAGAATGGAGGTCTCTGTTTATGGAATATATCGAAAATGTGATACCAAAAGAATACTAATATGCATTGCCAGCCTTTGGTTGAACCTAAAGTTTTCTCCCATGAACCGGATCAGAATTAGGAATATTTTTTCTGAATTGCTCATTTTGGGGCATGCCTGAAATCAGGTCTATGTTAGGTGACAGCCAGCTGTGTCAGCTCACATAGGTCAATATAGGTCCCTAGATGCTCCTCATTGAAACCAACCTATTTGATAAACAAAGTTATGAATAGTCCGAATATCGGTACCTGAAAGTTCTGTCAGACTTCCCAGAAAAGACGACACATCTCGTAAGAGATCTGCGGCATTCGAGGGATGTTTGTGGGATTAAGTATGTGGCCTCCAGAGAATTGATGGCAGCCTGACTGTCCGAGTTATTGACAACGCCAGTGTTGGTCAGTATGTTGCGACTCAACCACTTGACGACTTCCCTTATTTCCATTATTTCGGCTTGATAGACACTACCGGTATCTGGTAGTCTAAGAGCTATATCAAGACTGAGTTCTTAACCGTGCACTCCGAAGCCAAGCTTTGAACCATCTGTGTAGAAGTGGAGATGTTATCTATTTCTAGTGTTCTGCCAACCCATTCACCACGGCTTCGGTGGCATACCTCTATCCGATGATCCATATTTTTAATGTCTCTGAGACAAAAATTAAGTTCAATGTCGTAATGTGCCGACTTATGTCTTCCTTTAGCTTTTCAATTGGTCTTGGCTATTGACGTACACTTTTTCTTTTAAATATCCCCAAAGAAAGAAGTCCAACGGTGTCAAATCCGGCCTATTAACATCGCCATGACGTGAGATAACACGGCCATTGAATTTCTCGCACAAGAGCCATGTCTTCGTGGGCAATGTGGCAAGTGGCACTACGACGAGTCGAGGTTGACGGCTCTTTTGCCCCACTATCGCGAACAGCATCACCGTTTTCCCCAGAACGAACTGAGCGAACATGCACAGGTGTTTTCATATTTCCGATTTGCTGTAATTTGCGCACAATTCTCCAGATTGTGGACACATTTGGTCAATTATGCTGACCAAAAAAATCACGAAGTGTACGAAATGCATTTTGATTTGAACGCCCCTTTTCGTAAAAGCTTCAAAAAACTTAACACGCTGCTCACTTGTGTACCTCTCCATGGTTGAATTTGCCAAACACTGAAACAAAGAAATGCCAAATTAAATTGGGCAAAAAAGCTTGACGTTAAGGTGTGACTCACAAATAACATCGTGCATTATTGTTGGACCACCCTTTACTTCAGAGGCAGCATTCGTTTTTGTTTTACAGTACTAATTATACCCTACACCACACTGTGGTACAGGGTATTATAACTTTGTGCATTTGTTTGTAACACCCAAAAGGAGAAGAAATAGACCCATCGTTTATTATACCGATCGACTCAGAATTACTTTCTGAGTTGATTTAGCTATGTCCGTCTGTCCGTCTGTCTGTCTGTCCGTCTGTCTGTGCATGTATTCTTGTAATCAAAGTACAGGTCGCAATTATGGTCCGATCTCGACGAAACTTTACACATATCTTTTTTTTGGCCCAAGGACGATCCCTATTGAATTTGAAATCGGTTCAGATTTAGATATAGCCCCCATATATATGTTAGCCCCGATTTGACATGTAAGCGCTGTAAAAAATTAATTTTATATCCGATCAGTATGAAATTCGGCAGAAAGAGGTTTGTTATTATATGAATGAACACTGTTAAATTTGGAAGAAATCGGTTCAGATTTAGATATAGCCCCCATATATACGTTACCCCCGATTTGACATGTAAGCGCTGTAAAAATGTTATTTCATATCCGATCAGTGCGAAATTCGGCAAAGAGAGGTTTCTTATTACATGAGGGAATACTGCTAAGTTCAGAGAAAATCGGTTCAGATTTAGATATAGCCCTCATATATATGTTACCTCCGATTTGACATGTAAGCGCTGTAAAACCTGTATTTTATATCCGATCAGTGCGAAATTCGGCAGAAAGAGGTTTCTTATTACATGAAGGAATACTGCTAAATTCGGAGAAAATCGGTTCGGATTTAGATATAGCCCCCATATACATATATGTTACCCCCGATTTGAAATTCAAGCGCTGTAGAAACTGTATTTTATATCCGATCACAGCGAAATTCGGCAGAAAGAGGTTTCTTATTATATGAAGGAATACTGCCAAATTCGGAGAAAATCGGTTCAGATTTTGATATAGCCCCCATATATATGTTACCCCCGATTTAACATCTAAGCGCTGTAGAGACTGTATTTTATATCCGATCAGTACGAAATTCGACAGAAAGAGGTTTCTATTTTACATGAATGAGTATTCAGGGAAAATCGATTCAGATTTATATATAACCTCCATATATATGTTTCTCTTGATTTGGTTACAAAGCGCTATAGAAGTTGTACTTTACTTCCGATCATTACAAAAGTCTCCAGAAAGATGTTTCTCAATTTAGGAACGAATATTGATGAATTTAGGTATATGAATTAGGTATATCCACATATATATGTTCTTACACATTTACCAATTATTCCAAATTATTATCGCAATCACCCTTATCGCATTGTTAGGGAGGTGTAGTGTATTATATAGTCGGCCCCGCCCGACTTTCTGCCTTTCCTTACTGGTTTTTAATTTATAAATATGCCAGTTCATCACCCAGCAAAAAAGAACATCCAAAGAAGCAATAAAAATCTCCAACTTATGATCCGGAAGTTGTTCTAATTTGGATTTTCATCAATGAATTTAACAAGGGGTTGTCGCGCCGGGGAAGTACTTCTTTGTCACCACTTTTGCACAACTCCTTTTAATGCACTGTAAGATTTGCTGTTTTTAACACCCAAAAGGAGAAGCGATATATACATAGAACCAGCGTTTATTACACCGATCGACTTAGAATCACTTTCTGAACCGATTTAGCTGTGTCAGTCTGTGCATGCATTCTTGAAATCAGTGTGCAGGCCATAAATATAGTCCGATCTCAAAGAAATTTTGCACATATCTTTATTTTGGCACAAGAAAATTCGTATTGAAATTGAAAGACAATCCGTATTTAGATAAAGGGCCTGTTTCTGTAACTTATTTTCTTTCGTCTTCATATATGTATATGAATGTACCTTCGATTTAGCTTATACCCTCTATAGAAGATATAATTTCCTTTCCATATTCATGCAATTTGATAAAGAGTATCTTATTTTAACAGTTAATATCTGTGTGAACAATATCGGTTAAAATTTACATATAGCCCCCACATACTCGCATGGATGTGTTCCTTCCGATTTAGCATCTAAGCTCCATAGAAGTCATATTTTAGTCATATGTACTATATTTTGCACAAAAGATTTTTTTAATCAGAGATTTAACGGTCACTAACAAGGTTGGAAAAATGTTTGGCAGAGATAAGTTTATAGAATCATGAACACTGCGAAATTTAATAAAAAAAATGGATACCATTCAGATAAAGTCCAAATCTAAATACAGACCCCATATAAAATTTTGCATCTAAAATAGCTGTCAAACACGATTGACAAAAATAGAATTTCAAAACAGCAACAAGAGAGCAATTTTCATTTTAATTTTTTGAGGGATACGCCCTTGGGCATTTCTGGTGACGATATATCAACATTTTTGGAAAGGATAAAGTGTTATTAATAAATTCAGTTTTTATCGCAATTCAATGTACTACAATTTAACATATTCCGAAAAAAAATCCGCATACTTTAAAATGACTTTATGGTATTTTAATCGACTATAAAAAAGTTCGACTTTTAGGTCGGATTAATCGACCTCTTCGACTGAAACGAAATTTGGTTGATGAAAAAGTCGAGTAGCTACCGGAACCATTCACTAATCCTGACATAGCCGACATATAAATATATATTTCTTCCAATTTTGCCCTTTAGCACTATAGAAGCAGTATTTTATATATATTTCATAGCCCTCATATACATGTTCCTTCCGATCTGGACTTTTATCACTTCAGAAGATTTATTTTACATCCAATCGTTTTTGAAATTATGCTTTCTAGGGTTAATAATTTATATTCCGAAATTACATTTTGGTGAGTTATTTAGTAGAACTTCATTAAATGCCGAAAAAAGTTGTCTCTTATGATTTGGAAGTACTTCTTTTATTTTTTGCTGGGCACTTTTTGTCAATCCATCAATGCAATTTATCGTTACGCAAGATTATATGATTTAAATTTTATTCGAATTTTACAAACATATACAAATCTAAAAAAATTGCACTTTGAACTTATGAAAAACAGAAAACTTGCCTTCAAATTATGGTATTGATACATTGCCATAATACTTAAATGCAGCTTAATCTGTGTTTCGGAAGTATTAGTTTCAAATTTAAAAATAATTGGATGAAAACATACTCTTGTTTAGAACAACATCCTCCCAAACAAATAATATTTGTGTGTGTCAAATATTACATATTTGGAGTGTACTCTAAACATTTTGTGAAATTCATGAAAAATGTTCTGCCTAAAATTTTTTATTGTCCGAATTGGTTAATGCTTTGTGTATAACTGACGCTATATAACTACAAGTAATAGGTTTAGGTTTAGGTTAGGGTGGCAGCCGTATTTTTTTACAAGCTCACATAGACCAGTTTAGGTCCCTAGTGTTACCACGGGCTGAAATGCCCCTCATCGAAACCAACCTGTTTGATATATAAATTTATCGATAGTACGAATATCAGTACTGGAAAGATCTGTTAGGCTGCCTAAAAAGGCCGACCCCAGTATATCCAGTCGTCGTTTACTCAAAGCGGGACAGTCGCAAAGCAAGTGCTCAATGCTCTCCACTTCTTCCTCATCTCCACAGCTTCGGCAGAAGTCATTGGACTCAATACCCAATCTTTTGGCGTGTTCGCCGATCAAGCAGTGTCCCGTCAGAACCTGTACTAACGTAGACAATCGTTTCCTCTCTAGTGCGAGGAGATATTTTGACCTTCTCAGGTCATACCTTGGCCAGATTTGTCTAGCTACCCTGCAGGTGCCGATTTCTGTCCATCTCTCGTTGGACTGCCTGATTGCCTCTTGCCTAAGCCAAAGCTTGCACGTGGATAGTGGCGCACCAATATATGCAAATTCTTCGAGAATTTGTAATGTCGTCCCTTTCCTAGCAAGTTCATCGGCTTTGCAGTTCCCCGGGATATCCCTATGCCCAGGCACCCATATGAGGTGTATATTAAACTGCTCAGCCATCTCGTTAAGAGATCTGCGGCAGTCGAGGGCTGTTTGTGAATTTAGGGATGTTGCCTCCAGAGAATTGATGGCAGCCTGGCTGTCCGAGTAAATGACAACGCCATTGTTGGTTACTATGTTGCGACTCAGCCACTTGGCGACTTCCCATATTGCCATTATTTCGGCTTGATAGACACTGCAGGTATCTGGTAGTCTGTGAGCTATATCCAGACTAAGTTCTTCACAGTGTACTCCGAAGCCAACCTTTTCATCAAGCTTCGAACCATCCGTGTAAAAGTGGAGATGGTTTATATTACCTGGTATTCTGCCGACCCATTCATCTCTGGCGGGAATCATAGTGATGTAATTTCTCTCGAAGGTGTACACTGTTGGTATATAGTCCACTCGGTCGGTTACCATAGCACTACACTTTGATATCCTCATGTGACCATAGTTCTTGTACCTCCACATTGATAGGCAGTTTAATCTTATTGCCGCTTTGGTTGCAACTTCTCTCGCCACAATATTAATCGGCAGTATATGGAGTAGGGCTTGTAGAGACTCGGTCGCTGTAGTCCTTAAGGCTCCGCTTATGCTCAGGCAGGCAGTTCTCTGAACCTTTGTTAGTAGGTTGGTAATGGTTAGTTTGTCAGTTGCCGTCCACCATACCACAATACCGTATAACAGTATTGGACGAACTACTGCTATATATATCCAGTGGACGATTTTAGGAGAGAGTCCCCACCGCGACCCTACAGCCTTTTTGCAGGAATATAAGGCGACGTTGGCCTTCCTTACACGTTCCAATACGTTAAGTCTAAATAACATTTTCCTATCTACAATTATTCCTAAAAATTTTGCACTTTCAGAAAAGACTAGATCTGTTCCATTTATCCGAGGTGGAGGGTCCACATGTGGGACATTATTCATCCTAGTAAAGAGAACCAATTCTGTCTTGTTGGGGTTAACGCCCAAACCGCTGCTTCTGGCCCATCTAGCCAACTTGTTCAGAGCCACCTGTAGGATGTCTCTGAGGACGTTTACGAATTTGCCACTCACTGCGATTGCCACGTCGTCCGCATATGCCACGACCTTGCAGCCACAACGTTCTAGATCTAGCAGGATTTCATTCACCGCTAGGTTCCAACTTAGTGGAGACAGTACTCCTCCTTGCGGGGTCCCTCTGTTTACATACCTTGTTAGAGTTGTGGACCCTAGACATGCTGTTATGCGTCTTCTGGTGAGCAGACTTTGAATTAGTCTAATCAAACTAGTGTTAACTTTTAGATGTGAGAGTGCCGCAATTACCGCATCGGAGTGAATGTTGTTAAAAGCCCCTTCTATGTCAAGAAATGCCACCATGGTGAATTCCTTGAAATGCAGGGACGATTCGATAGTGCTCACAAGTTCGTGCAGGGCTGATTCTGTAGACTTGCCCTTATTGTAAGCATGTTGGTTCCCCGACAGGAGTTTTGTATCCAGGTTTTCCCTAATGAAATGATCTAAAAGTCTTTCCAGACCTTTCAATAGGAAGGAGGATAGGCTAATTGGTCTGAAGTCTTTTGGCCTAGTGTGTGATATCTTTCCCGCTTTAGGTATGAATACCACTTTGGTATCCCTCCATCGATTCGGGACGTATGAAAGCCTGATACAGCCTACATAAATTTTCTCCAGCCAGGGGATAATGTACTTTAACATTTTCTGCATTTCTGCTGGAGTGATGCCATCTGGTCCAGGTGACTTGAAGGGCTCAAAGCTGTTAATAGCCCAGCTTATGCTGGATCTCTCAGTCAAGAAGCTAGCGACGCTCGCAGTCCAATCGCACTCTTGTAGGTCCTGCTGATTCTCGGATTCTGTTACAGAGTTCCCCGGGAAATGTGTGTCGAGCAGTACATTGAGCGACTGCTCGTTAGAGTTGGAGTCACCAGAAATAATAGGCGTGGGTACCTCCGCACTTTCAGAAAGTGCCACGGTGGACGACTCACCTTCTGCAGTGGGAGCTATATCCTGTTTGTATATCTTCAAGACTATAGTCTCGAAGCCATATTGTAGGGTTGCACTCGCACTTTGTATATGGGAGGTGGATTCAGCGTTTAGGATAAGATTGACCTGCCGCTTTTTACCATCCGCCTCACCCACCTTGCTGATTCTCCAATTATGGGCCGGCAGACCAGGATTGGAATCTTTTATTATTTCTAAGATGTCAGCCGGGTTGGAGGGCTCTTCTGTAACCCAGGTGATGGCTCTAGGGTGACTAGGGATGTTGTTTTTTCGACAACATCCAACTGGGCACCCGGCCACACCTCACCCGCTCGACTCAGAGCAGCCTTATACAGGTCTACTGATCTGGCATCACCGAAATATAAAAGCTTTACTCTCCCCTGATGCCATCCTGCATCGTTGCAGATTGGTGGTTTGCCCGGCATTTCTCTACGGACATCGAGGTAATGAGCCATAATGGCTGATTGTACATGACTCCATTTGTCCTTGAGGATGGATCCATCCTCACTACTTCTGTCTATAACAGCCATCACTAGACTCTCCTTCGCCACTTCATTGAAGGGCTTGGTGAGTGTCCTGTTGATGGTGACATTAGGGCCTCTTGCCTTTTTCGAAGGCAGGGGTTCATCAGGTGATCTGATTCGTTTTACTTTATTAGCCGTTAACACAGCTGAATTTGTGGCTCTTTCAGCCGACTCATTGGCCTTAGAAGCATCTATGACGCCTTTAGTCCAGGTAAGTGACTCTTTTTGTTTTTCGGTAAGAGCCGAAACCTCAACAGCCTCCAACTTCGTCAAAACTCTGAGCGCTACACGATGCTCATTGTGCTTCCGTTTTGACGGTCGGACATGACGTTTTCCCCTCACCGCATCACCTGTTGTGAGTACTTGGGGGAGATTTTCACCATTTTTGGTGTGGACGGCTTTGGCCAAGACCAACGGACGGACAGTCGGACGATTGGGGAACCGCGCTCCATCGGAACACGAAGGCATCCCCGTCAAGAGAATTTATTTTTATTTTGTCTGTATTAGACCGTAATAGGTACTACGATGTAGGCCTTACAGACTTTGTACAGATTTTTGCTATTGCGTAATAGGTACTGGTAACTATCCGCTATGTGATAAACACGTCCGTTCACTGCGAATGATCAGCAACGAAGCTTCTTTATACTACAAGTAATATATCTGTTAAGTTTGGGAAATTTATGCTGAATATTGGCTGCTGAAAATTTAAGCGAATATAACACTGCGAAAAATTAGTTTTTAACTTATTTCTGCATTTTCGCGAATAATTTGCAAATTTTTTTCAACCACCAGAGAGCTCGGGGAAGTTGCGTAAGATTCATGTATCAGAAGTAGATTTTTCGCAAAATCTAAACATTTAATGACAAATAATCTACAAAATAAGAATCTAAACATTTAATGACAAATAATCTACAAAATAATAACATTTTGTATTTCAAACCATATTTTTTTGAGAGAGACATCTTATAAATTATTTTCCCAACAAATGGAAAAAAACGCCATCTTGAAAATCTGCACACATATGGAGGAAAAGCTTCTTTTTAATCCAAAAATATTTGGAAAAAAATTTAATGGGTTCGAATCTGTGAAAATAAATTTTTTGTGTTTATTTTCGCGTTATTGAGGTCAGTTTACAATTTTTTGCGGAAAATGATTCAATTATTCGAAAGCTAGTGAAAAAGCCCTCAACATTCCTATAACAAAATATTGTTATATTCGGTGGTTAAAGCACAAAAAACAATCAAACATCATCACCTAGGCTTGAGGAGTAAATTTTGGACCATCGCTCAAGCAGCCAATATTCAGCAGAAATTTCCCAAACTTGGCAGAAATATTACTTGTATATAGCGTTAGTCATACACAAAGTTTTAACCAATTCGGACAATAAAAAAAATTAGGCAGGTACTTTTTCACGAATTTCGCCATATGTATGTTTCATGCAGAATATGTTTGGGACAATATACTACAAAAGCGATACTTTATCAGTGTGAACATTTCTCATCTCATTTTTTGTGGATTTAACAGTCGCTTCCTGTTATTCATTAGCCCAAATGCACCATATGTTGTTCATCTATACGTTGCCACAATGCTTAAAGAAAAATGAATCTTTGTTTCGGTAAAACATATTAGTTCCATATAAAACAATATTAGGAAAAAATGTTTCTTAGTTTTTAAGAGCATACTTTTTCCGGTGTCTATATAAATTCAACTTCTACTTACACCAATCGCACTTTGACCTCCACCCCAATGTAGCGTTGTACGTATGTTTCTATTCTTAACGAAGCTCTAATAAATTATTTAAAATTACTCGTATATACGAAACATTTTCCATTTTTAAATTTTCTAAATTGAATGTGTTTCTTTTGCGCGCTGTGCTCTGTTTGTGGATATTTTTGTATTTTGTTTTGAAACGTGTTTTCCTCATTATATGTTTAATATCTTTTTTGGTTCACATACGTGAATCCATCAGCCCACGTCTTTTGCTCTCTTTCCCCACTTTCTTCCTGATCCAACAAACCATTTGGCATCCACGTCTCTGCTGCGATGCGAAATGATAAGAAGACCTGTGATGGCGGCGTCGGGGGGCACTGAATGAGTGATGTGAAATATTGCAGAGATATAAAATTTTTATATATTTTTAAAATTATTGAATATTGAATACAATATGATTAGTGCGAAATAAACAAAGTTCGAAAAATGCTACCAACAATCATAAATTATAGAAAAGATATATCTGTTAATTGCCTTCGAACCGATCTACAAGTACGGGTACACCTTCCCCATTGGCAGCCTCATAGGGTGCACCCGGGATGCATGTTGCCACCGGCCGCGCACGGCATGTTCTAATGCAATTTTTGCCATCCGTTGAAAAATTAATCATTCTGGCCATTTGGCTTCGGTGGTTACATTGTTATTGTTTTTTTTTTTGCAATTTCGCCACTGTTGCCATATCAACAGACGCTGGCGTTCCGTTTTTCAATTATAAACATTTCAAATCGCAAGTTTAACGATCGAACAGATCGAACGAGAGTTTACATATGTTTTGTAATTACACCAAAGGTATTTTATGTTTGTTTACATTTTTTGATATTTGTGAATTACTTTTACACTAAATGATGATTGTTATTTTATTACATGCAATTATTTTCAAAAAAAAATATCAATAAAAACTGACGCATCTGGACAAATGGGAACCACGTGATAATAAAATTTATGATTGAATTTTACACGGTATTACGAAAATACCATTGTTTCCCCAAACCCAGAAGCAAATGTTACGGAAATATTTACAACTGTGAATTACAACAAATTGAATAAATAAAATTCAAGACATTTTTGCAGAGAATAAGTAAATTGAGACGACAGGTATCCAATCCTGCAGCGGACATTACATTTTCTTTTCAATAATTATTCTTTTAAATGTTCTATTTTTCTAGTTTCAATTATATTCTATAAATTCTCATAAAATATAAATATTTTCATGACTTGACTACTTAAAATGGAAGTATGTACTTAATATTCGCTGGGTAAATCTCAATAATCCGAATTTATTATTTTTTTACTCCTGACCCCGGTCGGTCCACTATATCAAACCGTTCCAATTTGTTGACTTCTGATCAGATTATTTGCATACCGCATACATTGTAAAGTAAATATTTGCGATACCACATACACAAAATACCGCCTATTTTGCAGCCGTCTCCTAACATAAGCCAGACTCAATCGGATCTGTTTCAGTTTTCAATATTTGCAAATCGCACAATTTTTCTTGCTCGGTTTTCGTAGAACGTACGATTTAGGAATTTCAAATCTCTTACCATATGCTTGTGAACTCCGAATTCATAATGCAACAGCGTACTTTACCCTGTAAAATAGACTCAGGTAGCCTTTATAGTGTAGTATGCTACCACAGGGTCGTCAGGGAAAACAAAAGTTATCCATAGGCCCTCTCGTTGAACCAAATTGACTGCTTTAAAGAGAGAGCGGGGCACAGACACAGAAGGTGTTCTATTGATTCTTCCTCCTCTTCGTCTCAACAGGTTCTGTAAAAGTCATTATCCACGACCTTCAATCCTTCTGAGTGTCGTCCAATAAGGCAGTGACCCGTCATTACAGACACAATAAATGAGACGGATATCGATAAAGACAGCAGTGTGTTTGGAATTTAGGCAGTGCCACATCAGTGTGGAATGTATGCAGTTCCTAACTGGTGACAACCTGACATGTGTTGCCGTAAGGGCTCTATCACTCAAGAAGAGATTGCAGGTCGATATAGGCGTGCCCCTGAAGCGTGTAAGGTAGTTCTTAGTCTTATGAGTTTATCTGCATTGCAGTTCCCTGATATGATCAGGATATGGATAGCTAACATTCCTCGGAAAAGACACAAAAGCTTGGTTGTTGAGTTTGGATAGAAGTTATAGTTTGTTATAGAAGTGAATGAATACACATATTGCCCCCAGATATAAATGTTTCTTTAGATTTGGCCTTCTAACGCTATGGAAGCTGTTGTCACATTCAATGATTTTTTATACCATCCACCATCGGCTGGGGGGTATATTTATTTTGTCTCCGCGTTTTTAACAGCTCTAAATATTGATCTGAGACCCCATAAAGTATATATATTCTTAATCGTCGTAAAATGCTAAGACGATGCCATGTCCATCTGTTCATCCGTCCGTCCGTTGATCAAATTTGGTAGAAATATTTCTGATAGTTGCAGATTGTTTGGGATTGCAAATGTGCCATATCGGTCAATGTTTTGATATACGAGTAGCTCCCTTATATAGGTCGCTCCAAAATACGGATTTTGAGCCATAGCTATACTACTTTTAAAATACCTATAGCCCTGTGAAAAATGGGCGCAATCACCACGCCTCTTTTGGTACGTCCCACATAAAACGATCAAATAATACCAAAATTGAATATCCCAGCAAAATCTTGGTATGTACCTGTCATTATTCCCTGCATTACCAAATAATGACATCTCATTATTCGCTGCATTACTTTCGGCTTATTTATAATGACTTACCAATAATAACAGAAATAAGTGATTTTTGTTATCAAAATCATTTTGCCAAATTTTCATATAATACAATTTTGGCTATATGTAGGTTATTGTACAAGATTTATTTATATTTCAACATGTTTTTAAACAATACGTGCACATTTGAATGAAAATACCAGAAATTCGAATCTGGCATGAGGAAATTTTTTGTTTCGAGATATATGCGCGACAATATGCAAAAAATCATTTCAAATGGCCATTTCTACATATCTACTACTTGTTTTATAAGTTATTGGTAATGCATTATTCAAGTACATAAAATCGAGCTACAAATAAGTACTTATTATGCTACTTTATTGTATGCTTTTGGGAAGTACTTTCCTCCAATGACATCCCCATGTTAAAATAATGAGAAAAGTGGCTAAATAATAAGTACTTACCATTATCGAACTTTGCTTACTTGTCGGATTATTTGGTAATGAGAAATTTTGCTGGGAGATCATAACGTTAATATACCAGTGCATATAAAGGCATATAATTTGTCACAGTGCAATGTACGAGGGTTGCTATATATATTTCTGGCCTAATAATGAAAATGCGAAAATATTTATCATCAAAAGTGGTTTTATTGTTTTTCAAAGTATTCTCCAGCGTGATTTATACACTTTTGCATGCGCTCAAACCAATTGTCGAAGTACTTTTTCCACTCCGATTGAGACACCTCCAAAACATGGTTTTTGAACGCTTCAACAGCACCTTCTGGCGACGAAAATCGTTGACAACGCATTTTTTTCTTGATGTGCGGGATTAAAAAGAAGTATTGGGTGCCAAGTCAGGGCTGTACGGCGGATGACCCATCAATTCGACGTTTTGGCAGGTCAAAAGGCGCTGGTTTGAGCCGATGTGTGAGAGCTCGCATTGTCATGGTGCACAATGATTCGTCTTCTCTTGTTCGTTTTTCGAATTTCTTCGAAGACTTCAGGCAAACAAATTGTGGTGTACCACTCAGAATTGACCGCCCTACGTTGCTCAAGCGGAACAGTCGCCACATGACCAGTTTCTCCGAAGAAACAGGCGACCATTTGCTTCGAAGTGCTTATTCCACGAACAACTTTCGTTGGATTTGGATCGTCTTCGAAGACCCAAACGGTCGATTGCTGTTTTATTTCGGGCTCATATGCATAGATCCAAGATTCGTCACCTGTGACGATCTTATAAACGTCTTTTAAAGCACCGCGATCGAATTTTTTCAAAATTTCTTTGCACCAATCGACACGAGCCTTTTTTTGAGCGATGGTCAAATTGTGCGGATAATATACTAAAATTGCAAGCTTTTTAGTATATTATATAGGTGGTGTGGTCAGTTCTGCTGCTTCATAAATAGTATTGGTAAGAACTTCTACAGCATTATCCAGTTCGTTATTTTAAGATTTAAATGTATATTATTTTCTATATAATATAGAAATTAATGTCAGTTTTGGTCGTAATACTTACAGAAGATGCGGCTATTCCAGAAAATACTATGAAATCTTGTAGATCTGGGATTTTATATGGATCACTAGGCCAATACGTACACGCTGAAAAAAATCGCTTCTGTAGTATATTGTCCCAAACATATTCTGCTTGAAATATACAAATGTTTAGGGTACACTCTAAATATATTATATTTGTCACACACAAAAATTATATATTTGGAAAGATGTTGTTCTAAACAAATCGTTGTTTCCGTCCTAATGTTTTTCATTTTGGACTATTATTTACGGAACAAATATTTATTTGTATTTAAGTATTCAGAAAATAAGGCAATGCCTTAATTTTAAGACACGTTTTATTTTTTTCAGTAATTCAACGTTATTTTTTTCAGAAATTTAAAATGTTCGTAAAAATCCAATATAATTGAAATCGTATAATCATGCGAAATGATGTATTATGCAAGGTGGATTGTCAAGAAATGATGACTTGGAATAAATATAATTTAAAAATTAGTGCTTTAAAACGAATTTTATTGCTTCATAAGTAATTTTTAATTATAACTTATAACTTAAAATCAATTAAAAATTAGAAATGAAATTCAAAAAATTGTCAATGTTTTGAAAATCGTTTTTAAACAAAATATATTTGGACAGGTTCCTAAACGATAATTTTATTTGTATATAAACACATATTTTATTTGAGAAAATTAGTTTGCAAATACATTTTGTTGTAATATATTAATATATGCGTTCCAAATAAATTTTATTGATTTTCAAATAAAATGTATTTGCTCAGAAATAATTAATATTTAAAAATTTGTGTTTCAAATATATTTTTCTTCGATTCAAACATATCAAAAAGGACGATTTGCCCCGTGTAGGTCTACCTGTTGATAAAATTCGAAATCTGCTTTTATAAAGTTATTTTCCCTTCGGATTAGATAAGCGGGATCCCCACCACTGATGTTTAGCATTAAAGTCACCTGCAACAATATACCGATTTCCAATATTTTTGAAGAAATCTTCGTATGGATGGTATAAATACTAAAAAAAACTATTTTTTGAATTTCATAAACATTATTTAGCACTCGTTTTTGAGCCAAAGCTGGGCGGTACCGAAACCGGGTGCGTGACGCTAACAAATTTTTTGTAAATTTAAATACTCAAAACATATTGCTTGGAATTGGAAATTTCCAAAAATAGCTCAGGGTTTTAATTTTATATATTTTTTTTTAATTTTTTCCTTTCCTTCGCATTGAAGCGTACAACAGTTATATAAAACCTGAACAAATTATATAGGTTTACACACAACATATTTCGCTAAACAATTTTCAAAATTATTACAAAAATATTTCATTTTAATGTAAGTTGTTATATTTTCTTTGAATGTTTTCCTCAAAATCTTGCCAGCTAAGTTCATTTTATATTGTAGTACATATTTTAAATTTGTATTTATATGTAAGGCTGCACCCAAGTGTCAAGTTCAAAATCATATCGGCTCATGTTTATGTTTTCTACAAAAATGTGTCTTTAGAATAATTCTTATCAGTTTGAGAATAAATTGCATATGTCTCATTTGTCGTATTGTTAAACAAAACCTGCTAAATTCACTCAAACAGAATATGCCACACATTTCACTGTTCTTAGTTTCAACTATTTTTTTTGTGATTTCGCAGTCGAATGAATGAATCACTACCTAAAGCAATCTAACCCAACCCAAGAAAAGACAAGAATTCTATTAGAAATTTATTTTATTTTATTTTTCTCTCGACAACGTCACTGCACAGAAAACAATTGAGATCTAAGCCAGAGATAATGCCTTTCAATAAATTGTTTACGTTCGGTTTTCTATTATTGTGTTAAAATAATAATAATATTTATTAATGAGGCATTAGTGTTAGGCGATAACACCAGTCGTCAAACGATCATATAAATTAATACAAATTGTGATTTAATTAATAGAAAGTGAAATTAGAATATATAAAATAACGTGAATACAAGCATTATTATTATGAAAGTTCTGCACTTAAAAGGTAAACTGATTGATCATAAGGCTAATTAAAAAATGAAGTACTTTTATTGAGTGTAGATTTGGACACAATAATTGTGTTGACATTTTTCGCATTTATTGCGTCAAGTAGTCAAATATTGTAGGAATAGGTAAAAATAAACTAAAACTGTCCAATTTATCCAATTAGTGGACATTTGTCGTTTCAATAGCGTGAATTGAGGCTACATCAAAACATGGACAAAGGATTTTTCGTGAAAATGTATTTGTGCACAATTAAATGAAAATAAGCCACTTTCAACGTCAAGAAGACAAGTCGCAGGGTCTTTAGTATGGGACTGGAATAAATGAAGGCAATTTTTTATGGGGTCATAATTCCAATCGGTGGAAATTTGAAAGTAGCGCCAAGAAATCAACATGAAAAGGACCCTTGTACGAATGGGGGCTGGGTGTGTTGGCTCATTCAACACATTGTCTATTAGGACATTCTGGGAATAATTAAACTTAAAATACGTATATCAAACCCATTGGTTGAAACTAGTGGTTCTTATGGCCATCAGAAGTTTATATGAAAATGATTTTGTCCTTTTATACCCTCCACCCTAGGACGGGAGGTAACTCACTTTGTCATTCCGTTTGTAACATCTCAAAATAAACTAAAACTGTCCAATTTATCCAATTAGTGGACATTTGTCGTTTCAATAGCGTGAATTGAGGCTACATCAAAACATGGACAAAGGATTTTTCGTGAAAATGTATTTGTGCACAATTAAATGAAAATAAGCCACTTTCAACGTCAAGAAGACAAGTCGCAGGGTCTTTAGTATGGGACTGGAATAAATGAAGGCCATTTTTTATGGGGTCATAATTCCAATCGGTGGAAATTTGAAAGTAGCGCCAAGAAATCAACATGAAAAGGACCCTTGTACGAATGGGGGCTGGGTGTGTTGGCTCATTCAACACATTGTCTATTAGGACATTCTGGGAATAATTAAACTTAAAATACGTATATCAAACCCATTGGTTGAAACTAGTGGTTCTTATGGCCATCAGAAGTTTATATGAAAATGATTTTGTCCTTTTATACCCTCCACCCTAGGACGGGAGGTAACTCACTTTGTCATTCCGTTTGCAACATCTCAAAATAAACTAAAACTGTCCAATTTATCCAATTAGTGGACATTTGTCGTTTCAATAGCGTGAATTGAGGCTACATCAAAACATGGACAAAGGATTTTTCGTGAAAATGTATTTGTGCACAATTAAATGAAAATAAGCCACTTTCAACGTCAAGAAGACAAGTCGCAGGGTCTTTAGTATGGGACTGGAATAAATGAAGGCCATTTTTTATGGGGTCATAATTCCAATCGGTGGAAATTTGAAAGTAGCGCCAAGAAATCAACATGAAAAGGACCCTTGTACGAATGGGGGCTGGGTGTGTTGGCTCATTCAACACATTGTCTATTAGGACATTCTGGGAATAATTAAACTTAAAATACGTATATCAAACCCATTGGTTGAAACTAGTGGTTCTTATGGCCATCAGAAGTTTATATGAAAATGATTTTGTCCTTTTATACCCTCCACCCTAGGACGGGAGGTAACTCACTTTGTCATTCCGTTTGTAACATCTCAAAATATTAATCAGAGATCCCATAAAGTATTTACATATGTATATAGAGAGAGACCACTAACAACTGATCGGGCTGAAAATTGGTAACATGGGTTTATTTATATCCGGAACCCGGTCCATTGTGTGATACAGTCCCCAAACAAAGAACTTTCCAGATTTTATGTCAAAAAGCAAAAATTTCATCGAATCATCGAAATTGTTGTCGAAGGGCTGTGCATTAGGGTGGGTCACAAGAAAAATATTTTAAACCCGTACAAATTGGCAATGCCTAGGTGAAAATAATCTTCGGAGAAATGTAGAAATTATAGCTATTTAGGTAGAATTAAGATAATTTCAACAAAATCATGTTTTTATACCCACTATTGTGAACGAGGGTAACACATCGAAGGTGCCTAAAAGCCCCCAAAAATATTTGGCGTAAATGTAAATAAACTTTTCGCTGAACAGTAGATGACTTTAAATACATTGCACTGTGCCGAATTATAAGCGTTTATGTGCACAGGTATATTAACGCTATGAGGTATTAAATTGTGGTATTATTTGGCCATTTTGTGTGGGAGGTACAAAAAGGGGCGTGGAGATAACGCCCATTGTTATAGGCACATAAAAGCATTACACTACACACTAAGTGTGTAGCATTACACTACACACTTAGTACACTGGTATTAATGTTATAGGCTGTTAACTTTTAGTGCAAAATGGTGCATTTGTATGAGAAGTACCAAAAGGGGCGTAACAACTTCGTTCATTTTTCTACAGTTGATAGCGACTATGTGTGGAATTTCAGAAGATTCGAATAAGTAGTATAGCAGTTATTCAAGAATCAATATTTCACAACATTTTAGCCTTTGTGGGGGAGGTACCAGAAGGAGTGGACCAATATGGCCCATCTTCGAACTTAGCCGGATATAGCAAAAATATCACCACATACCAAATGAGAAGTCAATAGGTTACTCCTTTCGAGAGTTATCGGGCGCGCCAGCCAGCAGACACACAGACAGACTGACGGACGGACGGACATTGCTCAAATGACTTAAAACGACCCAAAACGAATATCCGCCGAACATACTTAGGGTCTTAGGTCACTCCTTCGATGTGTATGATATATACCCTCATATTACTAAAGTGAGGGTATAAAAATTGGCGAAGATGCCACACCCTTTTTGATATATCCTATAAAAATGGCCAAAATGACAAATATTAAAAACTATTTTTATAGTTTCCATTACATTTGCAATATGGGTCATAATAGGCAATAAAAATTTACAGAAAAGTCTTTTGATACACTTAGAGACAATACTATATGTTGAACCCAGTTCAACAGTTTGTGTCTGAAAGCTAGCAACTTTCTTCTCAAGCACTAGTTCTTTGTGAGTTGCTTTTTTCGGCCAGTACTCAGGGTTCATCGTTAGCCACTTGGGTCCGTGCCACCATAGCGGGTTTAACTCCAATTCCGATGCGGTACATCCTCGAGTGCCAATGTCCGCAGGATTTTCGCTGGTTGGGACATGTCTCCAGCTGACATTGCCAACAATATCTAGGATCTCAGAAATCTTGTTTGCAACAAAGGTTTTCCAATGATATGGCGGTTTGTCCAACCAGGCAAGCGTTATCGTAGAATCCGACCAGAGAAAAATGTCATTAACAGGGAATTGTAGGTTTTGACAAACAGATTTAAGTAACCTTGACAGTAATGCTGCTCCGCACAATTCCAAGCTAGGTAGGCTAACAGTTTTTAATGGCGCTACCTTGCTCTTTGAAACAAGCAGGGATGAGGAGATGATGTTATCAGATGAATAGGACCGGATATAGAGACATGCACTTCTTCAACCCGACCAATGTGGAGATCTTGATGGCAAACGACACTTCCTAGAGTGTTGCGCGCAGGACTCATTCAGACTTCCTCCAACCAACCCATCGCACAAAGCACGATTTTTGGCTGGACCATTTCCGGACCGTGACGGTACTGAAGTTGCAGTAAAGCAAGGCGGCCGGCATGTTGAACCCAGTTCAACAGTATTGATCTAATGAATTCCCCTGCATATGAATTTGTACATTACCTTTAATATTATTGTTTAAGAAAAAATGAATTACTATGAATTTCCCTGTATCCTTTCATTTATTGTCACTTTCATGTAGATGGCAACTCTTTATCCGTTCCCTGCCATGAAGGCAAAAAGCTTTGACTCAAATGGATAAAGAGCTGCCATCTTCTCTGTTCATTCCAATGTAACTTGGCTGAATTGCCAAAAATCCAGGGTTTTTCTCTATTTTCGCTCTGCACCGACTTCACTTTTGCGGCATCATCTGTAGCGGTAAGCAGCAGCGACTCATTAAATAAAATCTGTTTTCAACTAAATTAAAACTGTGCCTTTTCTTTCTGTTTCCTTTTCCCCATTACAAACTGTTCGGAGTTCAATTAATATTAAACTACAGTCCACTCCACAGAAGGAACTCCCGAGATTGTACACTATATTTGAGGCAAATCTATTCTGATTTAGATATAGACCCCATATACATATATATTTGTTACCCCCTATTTGATATGTAAGCGCCGTACAAAATGTATTTTATATACCATCAGTACGAAATTCAGCAGAAAGGGGTTTCTTATTACATGAATGAATACAGCCAATTTTGGGGAAAATAGGTTCAGATTTAGATATAGCCCCCATATATATGTTCCACCCGATTTTGTATCAAAGCGCTATAGAACTTGAACTATACTTGCAATCATTACAAAATTTGGCAGAAAGAAGTGCGACAGTCCAAGGTCCTGGAACGTATTATTTTTCTTGTAGGTAATGTCGAGTAAAACAACATTTGTTCTGTGAAATTTGCCCGAAAATCTTGACCTACAGGTAAAAACCCGATTTTCGTGACTTTGCGCACCTTTACGCCTGTAACTTAGTTTCTTACACTGTGCAACAGTGACAAAAATTCACGGACTTGACAGTATAGGCTCGATTCTACTACCAAAGGGTAGTATAACCCTATACTCGGTTTGGTGAAATTGGCGACCAATTTTTTTATGGGCCTCCAAAGTTTCTGAAAATCAGTGGTCCCATCGAAAAAGGTGTCATCAGCTTTTGTCCAACAACTAATTCAGATTGAAGCATAATGGCGAATAACGTTGTAAGCGCCATTAACGCCGTGTAAACAAAAATAATTAGTTATTAATTAAACCCACAAAATTTATAAACATTTTTTTTATTAAATAGATTTTTAATGCAGCTATGTCTATAATGAGTAAAAAAATAAAATTTTGAAATATTGCAAACATAAGTATCTTCGGTTCTTTGTCAAGAGACTCGTCTCCGCCCAAGTTTATAATGATCGGATGTTTGATGACGTTGATGCACAATCGGAAGGAACGTATATAGGGAGGCTATATTTAAATCTGTACCGATTTATTTCAAATTTGACAGTGTTTGTTATTGAATCACTGAACTCCTTTATGCCAAATTCGTTAACGTTGTGTTGTTAAATACGATTTCTATAGCGCTTAGATCGAAGGTTAATATATGTGGGAGATATAGCTAAATCTGAACCGATTTTCTTCTCAGTTGGCAATTTCGTCCCCGTGTCAAAAACTCTTCTCTGCGAAATCTTATAATGATCGGATGTAAAATAAAGCCTCTCTGACACGTTGATACCAAATCGGAAGAAAAGTATATATGGGGGCTATATCTAAAGCTGAAGAGATTTCTTTCAAATTTGACAGTGTTCATTCTTCCAAAAAAGAGCACTGGCTAAATTTCATCACGATCGGACTGCAAATACGACCTGCACTTTGATTGCAACGATACATATACGGACGGACAGACCGAAATGGTTAAATCGACTTATGAAGTGATTCCAAGTCGATCGGTATAATAAACGATGGGTCGATCTGTTTTTGAATGTTACAAACAGTGGTGGGTATATATGTATATATGCCGGATCACACGAGACAACTGTAGTTGCGGACATTTCTCTCATTCTCTTTTGAACTTGCCTCTTGCGTTCACACGAGGCAATTCTGTTTCGGCAATTGTTACAGCAATTCTTGTGTTCATTGTCCAAATTTACACAGAACCCTCGCCGATCACTGACCCCCACCATTTGTCGCTATGTGGAATTAGTGCACTATTTAATATTTTACGAGTACAAAAATAAAACAAAATGCCAAATATTGGCAGCCTCCTTCACTTTGGAAAGTGCGAATGAAAAACACAAAACGATTTGCCAGTACAAGACAATTTTCCCCCTCTTCCAGCCTGTATCTCTCGCCTACAAACCCCGAATTGCTTTGACTAAAATTGCCTCGTGTGAAACGGGACTAAGAATCGGCATGGCCCAACTTAACGCCGTTTTTACTTGTTTTATCTCAAGGAAGCTCCAACTATAAGAAGTATTTGTACCAAATTTCAAACGTTGGCTCAACTATTTTGGATTCATTAGAACAGATTAAATTTAAAAAATTTTAAAATTTTATGACGATAAATTGGGTCTCCGAACCATTTTTCGAGGTATTACAAATAAAACGTATTAACTGGCGTTTGTCATGCTTTTATTAAAACTTTTCAGCTGTATTCTAGTGTAACTGGTAAATTTATAGAAAAGATTATATTCTCATACATAATGCATTTTTATATTTATTGCACCAATACAACAATTTGTTTTTCGCATCGTTTAATGCATCGAGAAGCATCATGCACAATGGACGATTTTACAATTTCTTAAGAAATAAAAAGACTATCGCAATCAGAACATTTCTAATGCAAAATTTCTTAAGAAATATAAACATATGTAAAGGTTCTAACATATTTGTTAATATGGGACTAAAAATAACAATAGCTGTATTTGTAGAATTTCTGGACACCAGGAAATTGACTAATCCAGTGGTCTATATAAAATTGTTTTTTTTTACTTCGCCACTTCAATGAATTCCTTCGTAAATATTTACAATAATAATTAAAAATTAATATAATTTGTATTGAAATATAAATTTATGCCGCACTTGTGTGGTAGGTAGGTGGGATGCTTGTCTATAAACTAAGTTCATGTCTTAGTAATATCACCTGTCATTTATTAACGGCAGTGTCACCTCATTGATGAGAGCGGTCAACGGCTATAAGCTGCATTCCGCTTCTCCGTCCCTTCATGGATGATCGTCGTTTGTATGAGAAATATGTTGAGTGTCTGCCACTGTGCCAAGGCACACTCCGCCCCCATAGCTCTGTATGGTGTACCGCCCTTTTGTCGCTAGTCTTGCGCAATTATTTCAAATGGGTAATTTGTTTCAATTTTATTTAGCGAAAAATCATTATGAGGAAAACGATAGAAAAAACAAAACATAAACATTTATTGGTTTTTGGTTTTATTGTTGCGGGGAGCTAACACAAAAATAGGAACTTTGTGTTTGTTGTTAATTTTTTATATTTCTCTTCCCAATTGCCGGGTATTTTTAGTACATTTTCATTATTCATTCATTTGTTCGTTCATATTGCTTTGTTTTGCCTAACAATGATGCCAAATTTTGCAAAAATTATAAATTATGAAGATAAGTCATCCCGAGAACTGTCAAAATCTATCAGTTACGGACGAATAGGAATGAAATGTCACACGCGAAAAAACACTTTTCCGCGAAGGTAATTTAAACTTTTTTTGCACTAATCGATTGATATTAATTTTTTAATTGTGACAATTACAAAAAATTCGGGAAAATCGGTCCGAAATCCGCGGAAAAACTCACTCTTTGAACACCAACTCGTTGAAATTTTTATTCGTTCGTATCTGATAACTTACTCGCTCCGGGATGACATATCTTATTATTCATTATTTTTGAAATTTTGTAGGTCCTATTTGTTTATTTATCAATTATTGTTTTTAAGTTTATTTAGTATTGTTGTACTCATGCGATTGCGTATTTGTCTTCCTCCTTTCTTTCACAGGCCCCTATCATACCTGAGGTGCAATTCGATGGAGACACAAGCAATTTTGATGATTACCCAGAGAGTGATTGGAAACCCGCCCAGGCAGTAGACCAAAGTGATTTTCAGTTATTTAAAGATTTTTAATTTTTAAATAATTAGTCTAAATAGAGATCGCATTAATTAATTTATTATTATTATTTATTAATTTAGTTACATAAGATTGTATGTATGACAAACAATACGTATGCCTATAACAAACAAAATATAACAATGTCCAAATGTTGATTTTGAAAAAAAGAAACAAAAATGTCCACTTAATTTTCTGCAACTGGCGCCTTGATCGAATGTAAGTTATATTGTACATAATTAGCAGGTAAGACATTTTGTTAAACTGATCAAATCGACTTACACCGCAACTCTGATGAAAGGATACAACATCAAATCTTGGGCACCCCTAAACAATTGTACCAGAAGCATTGGGTAAATAACTTGTCAGGGAACGTTGGTCATTTGTTTAGGGAATTTAAAAAAACTACTTCCTTACAAAACAGGAGATAAGTTCCGATATAATTCCAAAAAGGATAAATAAAATAAAATACGCTCAAGAACATAATTTTTAACAAATGGCAAACAAGATTTTCTGATCCCATACTAAGACTTCTGATCCCATATAAACACTACAACAAACTAATTAACACTTAGTAAGGAAATGCAAAAGATATTCGGAGCCAACTTTGTGACACCCAATATAACGGATGATCCAAGTGGAGATACTTTTTTCAATAGCCTTTTTTTGACAGATCATCGGTCCATATTTCTTCAAAAATGATGACGGTGAGAACGTAACCGTCAATGGCGACCGTTATCGTGCCATGATAACAGACTATTTGATGCCTAAAATTGAAGCTCGTGATCTCGGCGACATATGGTTTCAACAAGACGGCGCCATTTCCCACACATCGAATCAATCAATGGATTTATTGAGAGAAAACTTCGGTGAGCAGATAATTTCACGTTCAGGGCCGGCCGATTGGCCACCAAGATCGTGTGATATCACACCGTTAGACTTTTTCCTATGGGGATATGTAAAGTCTTAAGTCTATGCGGACAAACCCGCTTCGATTCAGGCCTTGGAGAAAAAATCACACGTGTATTTCGCCAGTTACTAGTCGAAATACTCGAACGAGTCATCGAAAATTGGACTCAAAGGATGGACCATCTGAGACGTAGTCGCGGCCAACATTTGATAGAAATAATCTTCAAAAAATAAATGCCAAAGAATGTTCTTTTAAATGATAATAAACATTCCCCATTCAATTTGAATTTTCTGTGTTTTTTTTCTTAAAAAAGTAGGGAACTTCGAAATGGATCACGCTATATATTCAAAATTAGGAGACATATCGTCGGCTTAATGCTATTTTGGTCCATACGCCATTTTTGTGTGTTTAGAGGTAGGAGTTGATAATATGGGTTTTAAGCATGCTCTTTCAAAATATGCAATCATTTTTTTAAATCGATTAACTCTGATTTACGGGATATAATTTTGATATTTTTGTTCCATGTTCCATTTGTTATCCCCCTACATGTTTTACTTACTATTTTACGTTCTTTCGATCACAATATGTAAATTAATCTACCTCCATACCGACCCTCTTTGTGGTCTATGTAATGCAAATACGAAAAAATATTAAAACAAATGTGGATATGGACAAAAATACCATGTACAAAAACTATTATAACTTGCTTATTTTTTAATGTAACGGCATAGAAATGCACCAGAATCATACAAACACTTTTGGGAACCCTATGGAATAAAAAGTGCGTAACTCTTAAGTCCTCAAGTGTTTACTCAATCATACAAAATTGCGTATCGAACAAAATAGCATTATGCCGGCGATATATTCTATACAGGGTCTGTATGTAAATGTGATTCGTTTTTTCCTAAATGTAGCTGTGTTCGTTAGTGAACCTAGAAACTGCTCTCTGCCAAATCGGGAGTAATATATTTCTGGGCAAAATGTAAAAATGAAGGCATTTTCTTAAATTTTGGCAGATTTAATTCCTTAATCCAGATCCTCACCTCTATCAACTTTCACCTAGTTAAATGGAAATTCGTTTTTGTCTCTACAAAATCTTAGACTTCCACGTCCAAAAATCACGATTTAATTGAAGAAATTCCAAAGGACGTAACTTCAAGTGCTCGTAACAGATTTGTTCCAATGTTGTCAGCAGGGACGTATCCAGAGGGGGGTGGCCCGGGACAATTATGCTTTTCTATATGTTTTTATGAGGCTTTTATTTAAAAATTATTAAAATTTTCTCAAAAATAGTTTTTTTTAGAATTAAATATTAAGTAGCCTTCAACTTCATATAATACCATTTTCCATCCGTTCAGCGGTTTCGACGATATACGAGTATTACAAAATATTGCAAAAAAATTTGATTTTTTGATAAAATTTTAATATTTTAAAAATAAAACTCCCATAAAAAATTTGAAAATGAACAAATGTTATATTTTTATGATTTTATCGTAAAGTCTGTTCGGACATGAATTAAATGAGCCAATTTAAAAAGTTATAGCTAATTTAGTAATGTTTTAACTTTAAAACTTTCTTATCGATGTAAAATTTACAAAAACAAACTTTAAAAGCTAAGATTGGAGATTGTGACGTTTTTTGATGTCGAGAATCAGAATCTATGCATTAAAACAGAAACCCAAGAAAAAATGTTGTTTTTGTCGACCGGTGTAATTATTGTTTGGCTTTAAATTTATGATAACCAATGTAGGTTGCAGTGATGGAATGAGTTTGCACAAACGTGTATGTAAATTTGACTTTATATTGGGTGTGGTAATAAGTAGTACGGTTTTGGCCATTACACAGAACTTATCACGGTATTTGCAAACGATTAACTTAGATATAATAAAGGCTTACGAAATCATAAAATTGGCAGCGACTAAATTAAGTGACATGCGTAGAAATTCAGATGCGGAGTTTGATAAACTGTTTGAAGAATCCACACAACTTGCAAGAAGTTTTGGAATAGATGCTGCACTACCTAGAAGAGTAGGCACTCAAAAGTATAGGGCTAATATTCCTGGTTCAGATGCCAAGGCGTATTTTAGGACAACATTGTTCATACCATATCTGGACGAAGTAATATCACATTTAAATAATAAATTTTCCGAACATGAAGCTATAACTACAAGTCTGTTTAATATCGTTCCGATACGAGTTGTAAATCGTATAAAGGTTTAGCTGAAATAAGTGGATATGGATTGATTATTGGAAGCAGAAGAATGATAAGCCATCAAATACATTAGATGCTATTTCAGTTTGTGATGAGGACATGTTCCCAAGCGTTTTTACCCTTTTCGATCTGCTGAGCGAAGTTTCTACGTTAAGAAGAATAAAAACTTATCTCCGGAACAGAATGGAAGGATAAAGGCTATCTTATCTGGCTTTGGCTCTATATACAAAGATGAAGTCAAAATCGATGAAATAATTGATATATTTCTTTCAAAAACTCGAAGATTACATTTTTAACTCTTACGTATTTTATTATAAAAAGTTGTACTGATCTCGTACTAAAGTACACATTTATATTTAGGAATAAACAACTAAGGAACTTAAATTCCATTATCTACACAATAAACGCAATTTTTTAATTGTTTATCTTTGTTATGGAAGAAAAGGTTGGAAAAGAAAAAGAAAATCCCCTCTTCGAAATTTTTACGTATTTAAATGGAAAATACCACTTATATTGAGCCTAAATACTATATCGGGGAGAATATATATACCTACGTATGTAAGGGTCCGCCAAATAACTTTTTTTTGAAAATGCTATAAAAAACTACTGAATACTTTATCAAATTTCTTTTTTATTTGAAAGTACAATCCTTCCGGTTAATAATGGAAAATAATTTCGGCTGGCCATGCAGTAGCCATTTCCTGCCATGCAGCTGTATTTCACCAATGGCTTCACGAATATTGTCCTTTAAAGCGTCAATTGTCTCTGGCTTGTCGGCGTAACACTTATCTTTGAGGGCACCCCACAAATAATAGTCCAACGGTGTCAAATCGCAGCTCCGAGGTGGCCAAATCCGCAAATCCGATCCGCAAACTGCAACATTACCATGATTTTCAAAGTAATGTCGCAATATTTCCCAGCGTTGTTCAAGCGTATACACAACCATATTCGTTCAGCGGAAGGATAAAACTAATTATCTGTCAAAACAGACATGATCTAAGTGTTACCATTCTCGAAATAAGAACTAGTTGAAAAAAAACGTTAGATGGCGGACCCTGTATATATAAATCTGAACCGTTTATTTCAAACATAGCAAGTGATCCTTTATTCTGGGATTAAAAAAAAACTTTGTGCCAAATATAGTACATCTGAGTTATATATGATTTCTATAGCGTTAAGATGCCAAATCAATAGGAACACATACATATGTGAAGCTATATCTAAATTTAAAACGATATCGCTCACACAGATGTTAACTCTTAAAATAAGACACGCTTTCCAAACTTTCTTGAATATCGGAAGGAAATTGTATATTCTATTGAGGATATAAACTAAATCGAAGGTAGTTACATATGTCTGAGGATATCTGGTTCTGAATAGATATTCAAAAATATTTATAGTGTTCATCAAAGCACCATGTATGCCAAATTTCAGAATGATCGAAGGCAAAATATATCATCCGTTTACAAAACAGTTCATTTACATTCCAATATCACATACATGCCAAATTTCAGAAAGGGAGATGCGAAATATAGCATCCGCAGTTGGAAAAGTCAAATAGTATGGTACGTATATATGACAGGTATATGTAAATCCCAACCGATTTTTATCATTTTCATTAGGTTTTGGCCACAAAAACATGCCAAAATTATTTGCGATAATTATTTGGTATAATTAATATTTCAAATATCGCGGACATTATAAAAGTAATTTGTGATATAGTTCTAACTATGAGCGATTTTTGTTACAAATGTTTGTAATCAAGTTTGTCTCTCTGCTTCCTTTCCGATCTTGATATCTTCGTAGTAGAGTAGAGGGGATGGTTCTGAACAAAGCCTCAGTAGACGTTTTGGCGTCAATCTACCCAAACTTCAGGTACGATATCTGAAATTTTATAAAAAGGGTGGTAAGCCATTTAAGAAAAATACAATCACTTAAGACGTAACCCTCATAACTTTCAAAATTCTGGGAAATAAATAATTTTTTTCACAGAAATAAATGTATGGACAATATATAGGAATGCTGTAAAAAATCGCGTTTAAATAAGCAATACTTTTCATTTTATAACGTTTTTTGCTTCTCCTGTAAAATAATGAAAACTGGGGTTACGCCTTTGGGCATTTCTGGTGACGATATGTAGGATTTTAGATAATACTCTTCACTCACAATGAATTGAAATCATTTGATTTCGGATAATTAATTAATAATAGTTTATTTGTTTATTTATTATTGTAACATAAACATAATACTTAAGCACTAAAGAAAACTTAAAATTGTACTTCAAAGGAAACTTTAACTCTGTCGTCGTAATGCCATCGCGCGTCTGAACATCGTCTCTGAGACCGAATATCAACTCTCCTCTAAGTCTCGCCAGCAACTCCTCGTCTCAACGTCTAAACATCAACTGTCCTCCAATCCTCGTCGTCTGTCCGTTGTCAACCCCGACGCACACATACTGCTCTGGCAGAGATAAGTTGTGTGTGTTTCCGCGTACGTCGTCAGATCGTCCGTTACACAAAATAAGTTAAGAGTCGGCATGATCGACCCAATACATCGGTTCCCACAGTCGACCCTGCTGACGCCTGCTTCGACCCCGAAGCATATCTCCACGGTTCAATATACCCGACGACTGTGGTGCACCTCTGTCTTCCTCTTTCTCATCTCTTCGTTCTCTTTTTCGCCTTCCTCTTCGTCATCAATCTTCTTTTCTTCATCCTCACTTTCTTCGCCTTCCTTCTCATCTTTACCCTCTTTCTTTTCGAGTTCCTTCTCATTTGCACTCTCTACTTCTTTGTCTTCCTTCTTATCTTCACTCCTCGTCGTTCCAGGATGAGTATTAGCATTCTCTCTATCGTTTTTACAAGTCTTGCCATTGCATACAATATGCATCAAGTTCTTCGCGACAGCATCTAATTTCGCATCCGATTTCGGAATGTGAAATTGTCTTTCCACCAATTCCTTTGGTGGAAAGACAATTTATCTAGGGTTGCATAGCACAGAGATTTCATCTATCAATTCGTCTGTCAAAACTGCAATCGGATTAACTTACGTTACCACATCCGATGAATCCTCTGACCCAGCACCCAATATATCCGACCTTTCCGTCGGGGACTCATAAACTGGTTCTTCAAATAAATAGACTACGGGCACTTTTCGTCCAAAGAGGTCCTCATCTCGGCTTAAAACATCGTTATCAATGACATCTGTCAGAATATTCCGAACCAGGCCTTCATCTCTCGTCTTTTGTTACTTCTTCGATTTGGTACAGTCAAACGACTTATGACCGAATGACATCTGTCAGTATATGCACGACCTGGTTGTCATCATTCGGCTTTTCTTCCTTCTTCGATTTGTTACAGTCAAAGGAATTATGGCCGAACCGATGAACACTCTCTATTGCCGCATCTATAACATCTCTTAGTAATCGTGTTTAGTCGCCTCTGTTTTCTCGAATTTCGGTTTGACATCCTTGAAATTGTATGACCTCTCGCGCAAACCGATCTTCTAATCAACTCCTCAATCGTTTCAGCCGGGTATACTATATATGGGCCTTAGAATCATTGTTGCCTTCCACGAAATATTCGATAAGGCTTTGACTTTAGCGAAAGCGAATGCGAATATTGAAATATATTTCTTGAGAATGCGAAAGCGAATACTAAAATATGAATTTTTGCGAAAGCGAATGCGAATAATAGTTTGACCCTTTAGTACCAACAAATTTAAGGAACTGAATAGATACTTTTCCAGGATATTCATGTATTGAGAACGCTTTCCATATTTTTACCTCCTGTTACCACAATGCTTGTCCTTGTCCTTTTTTCAACTGTTTTGAAGAGAAGTGGCAGAGGTTTTCATTGGTATTAATATCTTCAACTTGTGTGAAAGGAATAAGGAGATTTAACACTTTTAACAAATGGAAGCGTTCGCATATACGAATGCGAATATTCGTTACATCCCTGGTCTAAACCTATCGCGCTGGCCACATCCATCAGTTCGTCTTGTGTACCGATAGCGAGGATTTCTGTATACCGAACTCTTCCTGAAGTGCTCTCCCCATGTCGCCCGAGTTATTTATGTTAGCTTGGCTTCTGACAAAAGATCTGGCTGCAGCCGTGAATAGCTGCTTTGCGTACCAACCTCCTTACCTACACATGAAGCTGCCACACCATACTCCGATGCCTGCCCGTTGCCGCCAGTCCAATCCCCGCCAATTCCGCCCGATATCCTTAACCGTTATGTTAAGTATCCTGTCAAATTCAAAACATCCGTCATCGCAAAATTCACTTATAAAATATTATAAGTACAATATTAAAATAAAATGAAAATATTCGAAGTACCAAATTGTTCAATCAAAAATCATCAAAACATCCACTTCTATCGTCTATATTCCTATCAATAATCATCAAAACATCGACGTCTATCGTCCACAATCACATATCGTACAATGTAAGCGAAAGGCGACCCTATGGATAGACCTATTTCGATCTTTCTAAATCCAGTGGTGCTAGCCAACGTTTTATGAAATTAGAAATTAGCAGATATCGAGTTATTACATAACTTGTGTATTTTTCTACTCATAGCATAAAATATTTATTGATATTAGTTTTTGACTTACGGTTAGTGTTTTTGGAAATTACAAAAATAACTAACAACAACTTGCTAAATTATAAAACCTGTTGATGGTCATAAATATATTAAAGGAAGACCTATAGTATTTTTTTCTCTACGACACCAAATAAAAATATCGTCGAGTTTGAATGATTCAAAATCTGCAGTCTTTAAGAATTTTATTATTCAATATTTCAAAACTTATTTTATATTGCTTTCGTTCATCTTGAAATTGTATATATTTTGTACCAATTTACTTCAAAAAATATTCGTTACTAAAATATGTACATTGCAAAAACATAAAAGTAACATTTCCTCGCATTGTATAAAATGCATGGGTACTTCATGTTTCACAACATTTCCTCGCATTGTATAAAATGCATGGGTACTTCATGTTTCACAACTTTTTCCGACGTCCACATGATGGATAGCATCCCACTGATACATATAAGGGAGAGAGAAATATTTTATAAGTAATCTGAAAATATAAATTTGTATTTTAAAAACATGTGTATTGTCCATTATAACTGCGATATAACTTCAATGTTTTAAACGTAATTCGAAGATTTTTAATATTTGATAAAGTCGTAAAATTTCTGAAAATTGCAATATCTGAAAACGATTAGCATTTATTTCAAAGTTATAATGAACAACAGAATTAAAAAAAAAACAATATTAATGTAATAGAATTTACCAAAGGGAATATTAATATAATGTACATATCGATACCTCCATTCTAAACTATGCTAACTGCAAAAAGGTAGTTTTTTGGGAGAGGCGATTAAAAATGCAATCTCCCTAAAAACATGCTAAGCCGACTTACAATGTTTTAGAATGGAGGTATCGATATGTAAATAATTCTTACTCATAAATTAAGACTTGTTCTCATCAAAATTTTTGTATCGCTTCGAAATTATTTAATATGTCATATCGTTAGCAAAACATGCAAATATTCTGTCCAGTTGCAAAAAGTTTTCAGAGGAAGAAAACACTTTCTAACTGTTTCTATTTCATATAATTTTCTTTCTGTTCCGCTTAAATATCAATTTTTTTTTTATTATTATTATCATAATTATCCGTTTTTAATTTGCTTTCTGTTCCGCTTAAATATCAAAATTTTTTTATTATAATTATCCGATTTTATACAGACTTCACATGTTTTCCATTTTTGTGTTAAATTATCACTGCCAAAGGGGAAAAACAATATAATGGTGTTTTCTTTTTCTAGATGATGTATTTTTAAATGTTCTTTCATTCTAATAAAAACTCTCAATTTGCGTAAAATTGGATGTAGCATATTTATGTACATGCTTAACTGACGATATTCTATTTAATGCACAAAATAGCTGTTTATTTATTGATTATTTTTCAATTAGCTCTTCTTTGTTTCGTTCTTCTGTTTTTGTCAAAGTAATAAGTTCGAAAATAAACTCCACTACTCTGAATTTTCCGCACACACTCACATTTTTAAATCTTCCCCTTCTTGTCTCATCGTCGGATGAATAGCCAATCGATGTGTCCGGACAATTTATTTTCGACTACCTGTGAAATATCATCGCCGACAAACAGCCGCCGAAACTGTTGCTATTAATGCAGATATAAAAATGTCAACCCGGACAAGCGCTCACAACTCTCACTATTATTCTCAATTTTGCGACCAAAAATAGGCTAAATTGTCTTTTCGAAGATAAAAACGATCTCTTAATTTAGAAGATAACTAATCTTAAAAACAAAAAACAAAGAAAAGTGGACTGAAAATTAAGGGTAAATTGTTTTTAGAAACATGACATGAGAATTTCTACATTTTTAAGGAAACAAATTTTACAAGCTATTAAAATGTATGTTTGCACTACAATCATAACATAACTCTATGTCAACATGACATAGAGTTATGGATATCTTATCATAGAATTAAGAAATTTTACTTTAAACGAATGAAAATTTCTATGAAATGAAGTACATTTGCTTAAATTTAAAGAAATTTGTTCTTCAAGACAGATTAAATCTATATATATTCCGATGTGTTCCACTTCAAAATCATCTCCGAGATAAATAGCCCCTCTGATTTCCTTGCAAAATTTGTGGTCGAATATCTCGAAAACTAGAAAAACGGCTAGCACCACTGGATTCGGCAAGGTCGAAATAGGTATATCCATGGGGTCTCCTTTCTCTTACATTTTTAAAGTACCCATTTTGAGCACAGTGTTACCATCCATCATCAATAAAGTCATCGCAGTGCATCAATGATATCATCGAGCGCAACTCGTACGTAACAAAACATACAAAACTCCGTTGATATTCTTTAGAAGAAAAAAAATTAAAATTTTTCTAAGAAAAACTTATTATTTCTATTTAATACAAAAAAGCAAAAAGGTAGCAATTCAATCTTAAATTGTTGAAATGCTTTTCTTTGAAACTTAATATAGTTTAGAATTTAAATGGTTAAAAGGCAAACAGTACAACAAAATAAAATTAAATTCAACAATTGATGATGGGCCATATTTCTCGAATCACGAAGCCCCAGTAAATCGAATCATTATAAAATCTGTTCGATATAGGTATAAAAATAGAAAAAAATTTTATGTTTTCTAAAATAAAGGAATAATCCAAAATACAAATTATTCCTGAAGAAAAAACATCATGGTGCATTCCGCACTTTACGCCGGTAAAATGCAGCCTCTAAGCCCCTATATTGGAAACTATGAAATTATGCTTTAATTTTTGCTTCTAAATTATGTCCATAACATCCCACAATTATTGGAGCTTAATGTGTTTTTGTTACATTAAAAAAACGTATAATTAATTTTATAGCAATTTATTAGTATGTTGGCACTGTGAAGTAAGTTATTAATACTATTTTCAAAATGTAATATTAATTTAAAATTAAACCTAAAATAAAAAGTTTTGGGGAATGTTTTGTGATTTTCTGAGATAATAATCTTTATAAAGGGTCCGCATGTAACGTAGTAACGCATGATCTCCGAAACAATAAGAGCTAAAAATTTAAAAATATGTTCAGTTTGGGGTCATCTGTATTTTAGAATTATTTTCACCGTGATAAATGGCGGAGTGGTCAATTTATTTGCAAAATTCGCATTTCCAGAGCAATTTGACTGAAAATTTATGTGTGGTTTGTTTTGATAATTGTTTGTATTTATGATTTAACCTGTATATGGCGGGTGGTATGCGGTTTGGATGAAATATCAATGAATAACAAACCAACACATCCCAAACAGAACGGGTAGGACAACGTCTGCTGGGGTCCGCTAGTATGATATACAATTTTTACAGAACTTAAAAAAACTTATTTCTCGAAGAAAAAACTTAAAAGTGATATTTTCCATTTGAAAAAACTTGAAAAATAAGTTTAAACTTATTATCTGGTAACGCTGGCTGACGGTCATACGTCAACACAAAACCAGTAAGGAAAGACACATCCCTAACTATGTGAAAATGGGCATTGCGATAAGAATTTGGCAGTGTTCATACATGTAATAAATAGACTTCCTCTGCCGAATTTCGTACAGATCGGATATAAAATACGGTTTCTACAGCGTTTACATGTCAAAACGCGTGTAACATATATATGGGGACTATATCTAAATCTGAACCGATTTCCCCCGAATTTGGCAGTGTTTATTCATGTAATAAGATAACTCTCTCTGCCAAATTTCGTACTGATTTGATATAAAATACAGTTTCTACAGTGCTTACATGTCAAATCGGGGGTAACATATATAAGGGGGTTATATCTAAATCTGAACCGATTTTGACCAATTTCAATAGGACCATAAATACGACCTGCACTTTGATTACAAAAATACATGGAAAGACAGACGGACCTGGATAAATCGACGCAGAATGTGATTCCAAGTCGATCGGTATAATAAACGATAGGTCTATCTTTTCTCCTTGTGGGCGTTACAAAAAAAAAAACACAAAGTCATAATACCCTGTACAACAGTGTGGTATAGGGTATATAACTACATACATCTAGAAAAAATACCTCAGCGCCCACCACTCAGTCTCAACATCCACCACTACGTCGTATTAGGTTGCTCTTCTGCTCACAACAACGTAAACTGAAAATTCAATGTACTTTGTACTAACATTCATTTTGTTTGTATAAAATGTACGTTGTCAACATTAATTATTTCAAATATATTCATATATGGGTAAAAGTAAATTTGTTTTAAACTTGCTGAAGCGGAAATTTGCTCTTCAATATTTCTGCGGCCTTTGGGAGTTACGAGTCCAAGTAAGTATATCCTTATAAAACAAATACATAACTATCATATCTATCACTTTCAGAATTTATAAGTATTCGCATTTCTAAAATAATTACTGAGCAAAACACTATTAAAAAACATGAAAAAAAACCATATTAAAAAATAGTAAATTTGTTTAAGAACACGATCTATTAGTAAGCCTTTAAAAAAATAAAACAAACATTTTCATTTCTTTCCTAAATTAGAGGATTTTTATAAAAAATTTACCAACAATTGAATAGGGCCATCAATTTTTTTAAATTCCTGTTCTGCACACTTCAAAGGATGACCAACCGACGTAACTGACCATTTTTCAGAAATTGAGTTAAGGCCTCCATTCGATTTGTCTAGTCGAAGTACAACGTGTGTATAAATTTTGTGCATAGATATATTACAGTTTTCTCAAAAAAACGGTAAATGATCTTAGACGCAACTGACACAATGCCAAAAAAAAATTTTCACCAAGAGACGTAAGTGCAATATGTCACTTGATATTTCGTTTTTCCGAAATGTTTGTTCATTGCAAAATGTTATGAAGTACTTGCGGGACCCAGCCCACTCGTTGCCCATTTTTGGACCGATTGCGTTCGAAACGGGATCACGGTCCAGTCCCAATCATCAGATAACGACAGTAGGAATCTCGATAATCCATCGTTGGTAGGAACAGTAGGAATCACTAAGAAAATAATAACTCCAAATTGGCTTATTTGCGCGGGCCCATGCCTTCTCAATAAATAACTAATATAGCCTATGTCACCCGCTAGGATAATCTAAAGATTACAGTATTAATCCCTTTTCCGTTATGTGCCTCTAAATGTTATTAAACCACAACTGTACACAATTTAATCGTTTTTGCATCACAGTGCCACTATAAGTATGTATTAAGAGAAAAACATACTGTATATTCCAAAAGCTAAATTCGCACCCTTAGCCCTACTCTACCATATTAAACCCTTTTTGCCATATCGTACCATATTTTACCATTTTTGCACTACGGTACCATATTTAACCCTTTTTACGCCACTGTGCCATATTTAACACATTTTTGACCCACTGCACAAATTTAATTTTTTTCCCCCACTGTACCATATTTAACACTTTTTGCCCCACTGTGCCATATTTAACACATTTATGACCCGCTGCACAAATTAAAATTTGTTCCCCCACTGTACCATATTTAGCACTTTTTGCCCCACTGTACCATATCCAACATTGTTTTGTCCCACTGCACAATATTTATCATTTTTCCACCATCTTTGCCTAAAAAACTCCTTGTGTCTAGTCTACGTTCCAATGGCTACCCTCAAGCCAAATTAGACGATTTAAGCTCTTGCCATTTGGACTTGGCTTTGGTGCCATATTTATCGCTTTTTGTCTCAATGTGGGCGGTGATCTGTCGTAACTGACATTAAGTATAATTTTTTCCCACAAAGTGACGTATCTGCATTGTTTATGAAAAACATGCATTATAATTAAATGTTTCTATTTTTTTGTTAATAATATTGAAAAAGATGGAGTTGAGTACACAATAAGAAAAGCAAACTGGAAATATAATAAATATTACGCCGTGGGGAAAAATTGACATTGTCTCAAAAACAGAAAAACTGCTCTCCTGAACAATTTTGAAAATGTCAGTTACTGCAGTTGGTCATCCAAGCGACGATATTGGCAAATATCAAAATTTTTTAATTTTGAAGTACATTTTTTTCAAGATTTTTTTGGCGAGCACATCAACGGCTTTTACAACAGACGAAGATAAAAATATAAACATGCAAAAACTGTTGTTGTGAATAAATTTCATCAAAGGCCGCGAAAGTTATGGCGGTTCCAAATTGAAATTTAAAAAAAAATTTATAAAATGCAATTTTCAGCGGAATTCGGAAAACTACAATTACGATCATAGAACATTAGCATTTCTATCAGCCTATGACAAAATATTCGCTGTAGCTTCATTATTCGGATAAATATAGCGAATCAAAATAATTTTTACTTGAAAAATGATGTAATATATCGAATACCGCGAAATATGAAAATCGGAAAAATATAAGTGTAATTTTCACGATTATATGAGGCAATTTTCTGTGGCCTACAAAAGGAATGTGGATAATATCGCTATTCGTTCAAAAGTTATCTTTGTTTCAAAATTCGAAGTTCACATCATATGTGTTTTATTTTAATAAAAAAAATTTATGATTTCATCGTTATCATACGAACATTATTTTTGTGGAAATATAATTTTTGTAATGTGCATAATTTGCACAATCATCAAAATAAAATGACGGCAATCCGATTTAGGAATAAAGCGTTAAAAATCCTTTTCTTTCATATACACTTCCGCCATATCTGTACCCCGCACTGGGTGTGCCTTGACGATCATTGCTGAGACAAAAGTGTCACGTTCTTCGCGTACAAGACTTCAATCTTCAAATAAGTATCCATGATTGTTAAGTGCACCACAGCAGTACGCCCGAAGAACTATTAAAAATGCCAAGGACAAAATTTGCAATTTTTGCAAAAATTGAAAAAAGTGAATAAAATTTCAGCGATTCATAAATTAATTTGTTACGGCCCCATGATTTTTGGATTCACCAGCTCAAAAGCTATCTGGGATAATTAATTCAGCTCAGCCTATACATAACTGTCGATGTGCTCCGCGAAATACACTATCAAAAAATAAATCACGCAAGTTTAACAAAGGTTTGGGAAGCTATAGCGGTGGTTCCATTAAGAGCACATCAACGACACCTATATAGATTTATAGGTATTTCAAGCCGCTATAACCGCTTCTTTAGTGTTATTTCATTACATCGCGGGCCGCGATGACCGCGGTCAAAAACCAAAAAACACTTGAAATCGCATTTCAAAAAGTTATGAGCTATAATGTTTTGCGGAAAGATTTCACATGAACAATGCTCACGAAAAATTCTTATAAAAGAATGGATACAGATATGAACATTTCTAGGACTTTTTCCACAATTTTGAAATGTATGTGCTTATAACTTCTAAAGTTTTTTAGATAATAACAAAGTTTTTTTGGGAAAAACTTTTATGTTTGTGGTTTATCTAATTCCATCAACTTATGCACCGAAATCTGTACACAAAGCGAGAAAAGGGTAAAACAACATACATTACCCCTGTGTAAAAAAATTAGATATTTGCCCATATGTGAAAAATTTCATCAGAATTAGTGTGATGACTTTACATGGAATTACTTAGAAGTCGAAAAAAATTGTAAATGCCTTATTCATCTTCATTTTCTTTCTCCTTCTGGATGTATTATTGACAATACTTATATAATCTACAATGCATAAAAATAAAAGGTGTATTTTGTCTTAAAGTTTTATTTAAATTTTTATTTTTTGTTTTTTTTTTAAGTTAAAAATATCGTAGGATTTTTTTTTGAAGTGTAGTTATCCATTAAAAAACAAAAAAATAGTTTTGCTTAGTCAAATGTTAGGGAAATTTTTTAAAATAAATTACCAAAATTTTCATACGGCCATAACTAATTTTTTTTCAATTTTATTTTTTTAATCCGGATTTTTGTTCTGCGCCCTTAAAGTACATATCGCTCACTTACTTCAAGAGTGTCATAACGCAAAATTGAAAATTGTCAGGATGTGTAACTTTATGTCCGTATAAAAAAATAAATAACATGAAATAAGACTTTTGAAAAAGCTGAAATAATCCGAAATATGATTGTTTACTTAGTTTTCGTTGAGATTAATTTATGGATATTTGCAAAATTAGCATATCTGTAAGGCAACATCAAAAATTTTAAATTTTGAGTTATGACAGTCTTGAAGTGAGTGCGCGATATCTGGAGCATTTCATGAAAATCGGAGAAAAGAGCAAACAATTTGTGTGATGACTTCACATGGAATTACTCACTTTGTAGTTTCTCGAATTCACGACGCTTCTATGTATTTTTTATTTTGGCTCGTTTTTCTCTTCTCGGCTGTTGTGAAATTCAATGATCGCGTAACTCACTTCACTTTGTTTGTTCTATCGTTCTCTTTTTGATTTTTCCCGCACGAGCTCCCACTAAGCACTAAAGAAAACTTAAAATTGTACTTCAACGGGAAACCTTCACTCTGTCGTCGTAATGCCGTCGCGCGTCTAAATATCTAATCATCTGTGAGGAGGAGAGTTACTTTGATGGGACAAAATGTATATTGATGGATAAATAAAAATTCAACGAGCAAAAGAAAAAAATAACCTTTCTCAACCAAACATGTACAAAACCCAACAACAAATGCAACTCCCAGTAGCATAAACATTGCCGTTTCTTAAGGTAATTACTAGTATTAATGAATACGAGTATGTATTTTCTATTTTTTCCTCATCTTCAAAGGATTATGTTTTGGTTTAGGTATACGTCCAATATACATATACACAACTATAGTTTGACTGTACCTTTATTTTGCACAAGACAAAAAAATAAAATCTATTCCATTTGAATTAATTTCCATTAATTTTAGTGCACCTTTATTATGTATCTGTTACAGCTACATTGCAATTATTAATATTCGTAGGTTTTCTCAGTTCTTGAAACCTTCCGTATAGTAATTTTCGTAAAAGTAATAATCAAACTGGCCAAAATTGTTATAGTCATTCTTCTGATAAGTCTCAAAGCTGTTGTTATGATAGATCTTGACATCCTTAAAGTACATGTTGGGCACAGAGAATTCATATTCATCGATTTTCCGATCGAATGGATATGCGAAAGGCCTATTATCAAGGAAACGCATTCCAGAGCCAATAGCACATGAGAATTTGTACTCGAATTGTTCGAAATCAACATCGTAGGAATCGACCATGAAGAACATTAGCATTGGCATACCACTTTCCCGGCCGCGTGGCAGCAGAAGACGATCGGGGAAAGCGCAATGAGGATGGATCATGTTCATAGGAAATCATATTTTCCTTCATAAGCCATCATTACATAGTGATACAATTCGGTGTAGGTACTGTGATCAGAGTTGGTGAATGCATAATTGCCTTAATCGCGCTTTACAACGTTCTCGCCAGCAGTTAACTCGTATGCGAATTTATCAAAAGAGAAAAAGTTTCTACGGCTATCTGCCAAAGTAAAATGTTGCCCAAATTCGTCGAATTTAGGTGCGATGAATGCACGTATGAAAACTTTTTGTGCCTTATCGGATTCAATGGTTAACTCAAAGTGAATGGTTTGTGATTCAAACGCATTTGAAGAGCCAACAGCGTCTTGTCCCACACAAATTTGCCATCGACAAAGCGCATTTTGTCGTTTAGCAAATTTGTTACATCGAAATCGAAAAAATCGAAATATGTGACCAATTCAGTGACGAGCACATCCTTAATGGAAACTCCTGGGAATTTAAGTTCTTTCTTGGTGTAGGGTTCCAGATAGTCCTTGAAGCGGAAAAATACATCGACAATCCTCTTGTGGAAAATGAAGAACATGGGATCACGCATCATGGTTTCGAAATTGAGGAAAACGTGAGGATTTACTTCCATATCCTTGAAGTCGACCTCAGAGAAATACATGTGGCTGTACATGTACCAATAGTTGAAGAAATATTTGTCGAAGGCATCGATGTTGCCCCGAAGCATACTGCCCATGTACTCGACGGAATCTGGCTTACGCAAATCGATGACGGTACCGTCTTCCATCTTATAATAGCCCAATTCGACCACATCTTCTAGGTTAGGTTAGGTTAGGTTGAAGAGAGGAGACGTTTAAACGTCTCATGTCCATGGACATACACTTAAGCCAGTGGTTCGGCCTGTTGTGCGCTCCTTATTTATGATCTTTTTATACCTCACGAGTTACAGAAAATCGGTACTAGACACGAATTTTCTCAGTATCTTCCAGTCATATTCTCTGAGATGAGTCAAGTCTGGTAATATGTCGGACTCGAAATGTTGGGATCTTGCATGTGTGAAAGCCGGGCAGTGACACAGAAAATGTTCCATCGTTTCGATGTTTTCTCTGTATGCCCTGCATTCGTCGTTTCCTGCTAGTCCTATGCGATGAAGATGTGCTTGTAAGCTTGAGTGTCCCGTTAGAACACTCATCATCTTACTAATATCGATCTTGTTTAGTTTCAGAAGACTTCTTGTTTTCTTTTCATTTGGGTTACCCCACAGTATCTTTGCAGTTGCTCCTACTGTTGCGCTATTCCACACAGTTTTATGAGCCATCACTGCCCAGTGCTTCAACTCATTTTTCGTGGCTTCGAAAGGTTTCCAATTTTCCAAGTTTATTACTCGAAGTTCTCTGCCCTTTGAAGCCAAGTTGTTTGCCCGTTCATTTCCAATCACTCCGTTGTGTCCTGGTACCCAGCAAATACGCAATTGACCATGGGCTGAGTAATCATTTATCGTTCTTTTACAGTCCAACACAGTTCTGGATTTGACCCTTTCCGATGTTATTGCTTTAATCGCCATTTGGCTATCTGTGAAGATGTTGGCATATTTAGGCTTTGTCGTGTTACTGAGCCAGTTCACACACTCCGTGATTGCTCGAACTTCTGCTTGAAATACCGTGTTATGGTCAGGGAGGCGGAAGTGAAGTTCGACTTCTGGTTCATCAATAAAAAGTCCCAGACCCGTCCTTCCTCCTCGCTTGGACCCATCCGTGTAGCAGCTGGTTCCCACTAGCACATGGGCCAAAGTTCCATTTTCCCAGGAGCGTCTGTCTGGCACAAACGTATCACAGGTAGCTGTAAGCCGCACTTCAGGAATGCGGTCCGAGATTTCTGGCGTTTGAATGTGACCAACTAGATATTCTAAAATCTTCTGATGGTACGACTTGTGGTCTCGATTTATCTATTCACCCATCACTTGTAGACGTCTTGCTGTGAGAGCTGCCTCATACTTTATAGGGATGTCTATTGGTTGGATGTGCAGTATAGTCTCCAACGCTTTTGTTGCTTCTATACGTTGGAAAAAATTACGAATCGCATGCATCATGATGTAGTTCTCGTAGCTGTCAATTTGATATAGGAGAGAGCAGATTCCTCATTGTAGAAGTCAATATCGCGGGTGTAGTCAACGGGCATCCACCACATCTTGACATCCTTCATCATGCCCAACCATATGGTGTCCTGATTGAATTCGTAGATGTTTTCCCGTAGCATAAATCTGTCCTCAGAATACCAATGTTTATCAAGACCCATGAGTTTCCACCATTGACCATTGCCACATCTTCCAGTCCTTCATGTAGACATAATCGCCATGGCTATGATATTTGTTGCTCTTGTAGTACACATCTTGGAACTCCTTTTCATACATAATATGCTTGCTCCAGGTACTGTAGTCGAATTTCTCAGCAGCATAAATGAATTTGTTGTTGAAAAAGTGTTGTGGGAATATCTCATATATATAGGGAAGCATCAGACCAACGAAGTCGTCACGGTGGATGACAGCCAATGTGAGGGCATGTACAAACATTCCTTCGTTAAGGTGCTGCCGTGCCCAGCGGACATTATGTTGGAAAGTCTCCCAATACTTTGCGTAGTAGAAGAAATTGAAGAGACCCCAGGTTTGCATGTGATACGACTTCACGAGATTGCCAAAGAAATCGCCTCGTGGCAATAGTGCATTCATTCTGAAGGACTCTCAGAATTTCTCCATATGAATGTCATATTTCTGCAAAATGGTAAAAGTAATATAGTCCAATTTTAATCCAAAATGGCTTACGATTGACTTACGGTGTAGTATGTCTTGTCAAAAATGAAGTTCTCCCCCAATTTTATCCATTCCCCGAACATCAAGGGATCCTCAGGTTTTAGGTTTAGGTTTAGGTTAGGGTGGCAGCCGTATTTTTTTTACAAGCTCACATAGACCAGTTTAGGTCCCTAGTGTTACCACGGGCTGAAATGCCCCTCATCGAAACCAACCTGTTTGATATATAAATTTATCGATAGTACGAATATCAGTACTAGAAAGATCTGTTAGGCTGCCTAAAAAGGCCGACCCCAGTATGTCCAGTCGTCGTTTACTCAAAGCGGGACAGTCGCAAAGCAAGTGCTCAATGCTCTCCACTTCTTCCTCATCTCCACAGCTTCGGCAGAAGTCATTGGAGTCAATACCCAATCTTTTGGCGTGTTCGCCGATCAAGCAGTGTCCCGTCAGAACCTTTACTAACGTAGACAATCGTTTCCTCTCTAGTGCGAGAAGATATTTTGACCTTTTCAGGTCATACCTTGGCCAGATTTGTCTAGCTACCCTGCAGGTGCCGATTTCTGTCCATCTTTCGTTGGACTGCCTGATTGCCTCTTGCCTAAGCCAAAGCTTGCACGTGGATAGTGGCGCACCAATATATGCAAATTCTTCGAGAATTTGTAATGTCGTCCCTTTCCTAGCAAGTTCATCGGCTTTGCAGTTCCCCGGGATATCCCTATGCCCAGGCACCCATATGAGGTGTATATTAAACTGCTCAGCCATCTCGTTAAGAGATCTGCGGCAGTCGAGGGCTGTTTGTGAATTTAGGGATGTTGCCTCCAGAGAATTGATGGCAGCCTGGCTGTCCGAGTAAATGACAACGCCAGTGTTGGTTACTATGTTGCGACTCAGCCACTTGGCGACTTCCCATATTGCCATTATTTCGGCTTGATAGACACTGCAGGTATCTGGTAGTCTGTGAGCTATATCCAGACTAAGTTCTTCACAGTGTACTCCGAAGCCAACCTTTTCATCAAGCTTCGAACCATCCGTGTAAAAGTGGAGATGGTTTCTATTACCTGGTATTCTGCCGACCCATTCGTCTCTGGCGGGAATCATAGTGATGTAATTTATCTCGAAGGTGTACACAGTTGGTATATAGTCCACTCGGTCGGTTACCATAGCACTACACTTTGATATCCTCATGTGACCATAGTTCTTGTACCTCCACAGTGATAGGCAGTTTAATCTTATTGCCGCTTTGGTTGCAACTTCTCTCGCCACAATATTAATCGGCAGTATATGGAGTAGGGCTTGTAGAGACTCGGTCGCTGTAGTCCTTAAGGCTCCGCTTATGCTCAGGCAGGCAGTTCTCTGAACCTTTGTTAGTAGGTTGGTAATGGTTAGTTTGTCAGTTGCCGTCCACCATACCACAATACCGTATAACAGTATTGGACGAACTACTGCTATATATATCCAGTGGACGATTTTAGGAGAGAGTCCCCACCGCGACCCTACAGCCTTTTTGCAGGAATATAAGGCGACGTTGGCCTTCCTTACACGTTCCAATACGTTAAGTCTAAATAACATTTTCCTATCTAGAATTATTCCTAAAAATTTTGCACTTTCAGAAAAGACTAGATCTGTTCCATTTATCCGAGGTGGAGGGTCCACATGTGGGACATTATTCATCCTAGTAAAGAGAACCAATTCTGTCTTGTTGGGGTTAACGCCCAAACCGCTGCTTCTGGCCCATCTAACCAACTTGTTCAGAGCCACCTGTAGGATGTCTCTGAGGACGTTTACGAATTTGCCACTCACTGCGATTGCCACGTCGTCCGCATATGCCACGACCTTGCAGCCACAACGTTCTAGCTCTAGCAGGATTTCATTCACCGCTAGGTTCCAAATTAGTGGAGACAGTACTCCTCCTTGCGGGGTCCCTCTGTTTACATACCTTGTTAGAGTTGTGGACCATAGACATGCTGTTATGCGTCTTCTGGTGAGCAGACTTTGAATTAGTCTAATCAAACTATTGTTAACTTTTAGAAGTGACAGTGCCGCAATTACCGCATCTGAGTGAATGTTATTAAAAGCCCCTTCTATGTCAAGAAATGCCACCATGGTGAATTCCTTGAAATGCAGGGACGATTCGATAGTGCTCACAAGTTCGTGCAGGGCTGATTCTGTAGACTTTCCCTTATTGTAGGCATGTTGGTTCCCCGACAGGAGTGATCTAAAAGTCTTTCCAGACCTTTCAATAGGAAGGATGATAGGCTAATTGGTCTGAAGTCTTTTGGCCTAGTGTGTGATATCTTTCCCGCTTTAGGTATGAATACCACTTTGGTATCCCTCCACCGATTAGGGACGTATGAAAGCCTGATACAGCCTACATAAATTTTCTCCAGCCAGGGGATAATGTACTTTAACATTTTCTGCATTTCTGCTGGAGTGATGCCATCTGGTCCAGGTGACTTGAAGGGCTCAAAGCTGTTAATAGCCCAGCTTATTCTGGATCTCTCAGTCAAGAAGCTAGCGACGCTCGCAGTCCACTCGCACTCTTGTTGGTCCTGCTGATCCTCGGGTTCTGTTACAGAGTTGCCCGGGAAATGTGTGTCGAGCAGTACATTGAGCGACTGCTCGCTGTTTTTGGTCCAGTTATTTGCCTCATCCTGTAAATATCCCACTGTACAGGGTGAAGCAGATAATATCTTCCTCAGCCTAGCGGCGTCGGAGACCTTTTCCACTTCACCACAGAAGGTATACCAAGAGCGCCTTTGCGCCTTTCTAAGCTCCTTCTTATAGATCTTGAGTTGCTCTTTATAGGCATCCCAATCATTAGCGACCCCAGTAGATTTAGCCTTATTGAATAGCTTGTTGCAGGTCTTTTTCATAGCCGTTAGCTCAGAAGTCCACCATTGGGGTTTAGTTTTACCCTTGTACCTTGTTTTCGGACAGGCTTCTTCAAGGGAACTATTGAATGATGTGGTGATATGATCGACCAGATTATCCAGACCGGCTTTGTCATTCGGTTCGTACAGAAGTTTAGAGTTGAGGACTTTCTTGAAATTCTTCTCATACAGGTGCCACTTTGTCTTCCTTACATTTCTGTGGACGGCAGGTTTAGGCGCTTTTTCCGCGAGTTTGAACTCAATATAATGGTGATCTGAGAATGAGTGGTCGTCCAGTACATTCCACCCAATAATTTTGTCTGACAGCCGGTCAGTAGCAAACGTTACGTCGAGTACTTCTTGTCTGTCTTTAATTGTGAAGGTCGGTTTATTACCTATGTTACAAATACTAAGGTTGGTAGTTAGAATAAAGTCAAGAAGCGAATCACCCCTATTGTTTATATCCGTACTACCCCAGATAGTATGATGAGCGTTCGTGTCTGCGCCAATAATCAGCTCGATCTCGTCAGACGTCGCTTCTTCCACTATTTCCCTGAATAGAGCAGTCGGTACTACAGATTCATAAGGCAAGTAGCTGGAGACCACCCAATATATGCGATTACCGATCTCCAGGCTAGCAGCTGTTTGGTCTTTACCACTTAAATTAGTCAGGAGAAAGATACTTAGATCTTTTCTGGCCAAAATGCAGGTTCTTGGAGTGCCTTCACAGTTGGCCACAAGCAGTTTAAAGTTGGGTGTCCTAATACCGCACACCCTTCCTCCCACTACGTAGGGCTCCTGTATCAGGACGATGTCTACTGCGCCTGTGGACAGGCGCAGCAATAGAGCCGCTGAGGCTGCTTTAGCGTGATGGAGGTTAATCTGTAGAATTCTTACCATCATTGGTAATTGACAGATTAACATCCACCCCGACAAGGGTGTTATCGAACTCTTCGTCCGTATCGTCGAGAAGCATGTCTCCGCCAGATGCGTCAAAGAGTCCGGAGACTCCCCTCAGCCTCTCTGTGTCCGAAGTAGAGCTTTTGTTCTCAGAGAAGGACGTTACAGATCTTCTGTTAGAGTTGGAGTCACCAGAAATAATAGGCGTGGGTACCTCCGCACTTCCAGGAAGTGCCACGGTGGACGACTCACCTTCTGCAGTGGGTGCTATATCCTGCTTGTATATCTTCAAGACTATAGTCTCGAAGCCATATTGTAGGGTTGCACTCGCACCTTGTATATGGGAGGTGGATTCAGCGTTTAGGATAAGATTGACCTGCCGCTTTTTACCATCTGCCTCACCCACCTTGCTGATTCTCCAATTATGGGCCGGCAGACCAGGATTGGAATCTTTTATTATTTCTAAGATGTCAGCCGGGTTGGAGGGCTCTTCTGTAACCCAGGTGATGGCTCTAGGGTGACTAGGGATGTTGTTTTTTTCGACAACATCCAACTGGGCACCCGGCCACACCTCACCCGCTCGACTCAGAGCAGCCTTATACAGGTCTACTGATCTGGCATCACCGAAATATAAGAGCTTTACTCTCCCCTGATGCCATCCTGCATCGTTACAGATTGGTTTGCCCGGCATTTCTCTACGGACATCGAGGTAGTGAGCCATAATGGCTGATTGTACATGACTCCATTTGTCCTTGAGGATGGATCCATCCTCACTACTTCTGTCTATAACAGCCATCACTAGACTCTCCTTCGCCACTTCATTGAAGGGCTTGGTGAGTGTCCTGTTGATGGTGACATTAGGGCCTCTTGCCTTTTTCGAAGGCAAGGGTTCATCAGGTGATCTGATTCGTTTTACTTTATTAGCCGTTAACACAGCTGAATTTGTGGCTCTTTCAGCCGACTCATTGGCCTTAGAAGCATCTATGACGCCTTTAGCCCAGGTAAGTGACTCTTTTTGTTTTTCGGTAAGAGCCGAAACCTCAACAGCCTCCAACTTCGTCAAAACTCTGAGCGCTACACGATGCTCATTGTGCTTCCGTTTTGACGGTCGGACATGACGTTTACCCCTCACCGCACCACCTGTTGTGAGTACTTGGGGGAGATTTTCACCATTTTTGGTGTGGTCGGCTTTGGCCAAGACCAACGGACGGACAGTCGGACGATTGGGGAACCGCGCTCCATCGGAACACGAAGGCATCCCCGTCAAGAGAATTTATTTTTATTTTGTCTGTATTAGACCGTAATAGGTACTACGATGTAGGCCTTACAGACTTTGTACAGATTTTTGCTATTGCGTAATAGGTACTGGTAACTATCCGCTATGTGATAAACACGTCCGTTCACTGCGAATGATCAGCAACGAATCAAGGGATCCTCAACGCGATAGACAATCTCAAATAAGAATTTCTGTTTTTCCAAAAAGGATTTATCAGCTATTTTAACTTCGTGGTTAGAGGCAACAGCCACCTGGACCACAGAGGCCAACAATGCGATAGCTAATTTCATGCCGAGAACTACTTTGCCCACCACTTGTTGACTGTAAATCCGAGAGGCTGTTGCAAATGAATTTATACGTTTTTATTAGCATTATTCTGTAATAAAGCATACTCGTATTGCATGGAGAGAAATATGTGGTCCAATGCGGTCACCACCTTTGTTTGTAGATATAAGCGAAGCAAAAAATTTATGTATTTGTGCACATAGACGAACCGCTTTGCAGATAAGCAACTTATAAACTGCATGGCTGAAAAAGAATCTGCGTTTTATAATTATCGCAAATGCATCTAGTACATACATATTCGCAATGCGAATACTGAAAAATGCGAAATTTGCATCTCTTGTCGTTCATTTGTCTCAATGATCGCGATGTTTCTAAAATTATTGATTAATAAGTAGTACTTACTGCTATTAAGACTAATCTTTCACGCCAACGGTTAATACTGACTACGTGAATATATAAGTAATATACGGTGAACAATACCCATATAAATGGTTTTATAAATAAAAACTGAATAATAAAAACAAACACAGGAGCATGACCACCTTTGGTGGTACTACAATACAATGACCATATCAATATTTAGATTCCCCCCTCACCGCGAAATAAATTCGTTAGATAATTGTATGTTTTATTTTATTCAACCTGTCTTAATTATATAATGATAATTTGTCAAGGTCGATACCATTTCGTATGTTAAAATATGTATTTTATTATTGTATCATCAGGGAATACTATCTCTTAATATTATAAATTTATTTATTATTGCACTAATTGTTATGCTCAACAAGCATTTGCAGAAATAACGCTAATAGTGATAGATAACCGGCATATAGGTACAATGAAACAAAAATGGGAATAGTAGCACAAATGTTCACTTTTTCTGATATGAGAATTAAAACGTTATTTTTCAGATTATTTGGGCGCTTAATTCAAATATGCAGTTTTAATCGTGTCAGACATCGATTTTGTACAACTATTGAGGTTTTAAAGATCATGAATATGGAGAGCTCAATATGTTCCATGGATATTAGACGTATAAATTTCTCCTTTTTATCAACTTATTCTAATAAATGATACTTCTTTTGCTGAGATAGAACTTACAAAAGGGTTAGCTGTCAAACGAACCGTAATACTGCTCTCACTTTTTGACATGTATGATCAGTATACCCAGATATATCATCATGAATAGATTCAAGCTTGAACAACGCTACCAAATTATAAAAATTTTATTTGAAAATCAGTCATCGATTGGCGCAACTTATAGACGACTTTGTGGTTTTATGGCGCACATATCGTCCATCTGAACAAGTCACATACTACATACTCTCTAAATAATGCAATAACACGTCGAAATAATGTGCGTACTGGAGTAAATATCGCCGCTGTAAATAAAGTGTGGAAGAAGATCCAAATTTATCTCTTACCGAGTCCGTCCATTAGGTGGAAGACGAAGTCGTCTGCAAGTTGCGTTTATTTAGCCATGTCCGTCTGTCATTGTATTTTTGTGATCAAAGTGTAGGTCGCAAATATGAAGCGACCTTTACGAAAATTGGTACAGACTAAGAAGAAGATAATTGAAAATGGGGCATATTGGTACATGTATATACCCTACATCACATTGTGGTACAAGGTATTATAACTTTGTGCATTTGTTTGTAACACCCAAAAAGAGATGCTATTGACCCAACGTTTATTATGCCGATCTGCTCTGAATCATTTTCTGAGTCGATTTTGCTATGTCCATCCGTCTGTCTGACTGTGCATGTATTCTTGTAATCAAAGTACAGGTCGCAATTATAGTCCGATTTCCAAACATTGTACTTTCTTTTGGCCCAAAGACGATCCATATTTAATTTGAGTGAAATCGGTTCAGATAAACATATAGCTCCCATATACATATATGTACATTCGATTTGGCATAAATGCACTGTATAAGCAACATTTTTTAACCGATCTGAATAAAATTTGAAAGAGATAAGTCTCTTGATACACTTACAGATAATACTAAATGTGGGAAAACGGGTTCGGATTTAGATATAGCTCCCATATACAGGGTGGCTGATGAAAGCTGCTACCAAAAAAAATTTAATAACTTTTTTTCTATTTAATGAATCTGGTTAATTCTTTTTTATTTTGCAGATTGATTTTTAGATTTAACAAAAATAGATAACTATTACGCACTGAAGTCCGTAGTTTCGGTTCAAAGAGAGTATACGGGCACGTTTGGCGGCAATCCTCCGAGCAGATGGACCATAAAGAGACTTGTTAACAATTATTCCGAGCATGGGACAGTCAACAGAAGTCTTTACCATCGAAACCCTTCATTTCGGACGGAGGAAACAATCGCTGCTGTAGCTGATGCCATACAAAACAATCCAAGAGTTTCGACAAGAACCTTATCTGCTCAAATGGGTATAAGCAGACAGTCATTGCAGTCAATTATGCACAAAGATTTGGAGTTATTCCCATATAAAATTCAAATGGCCAACAAAGTGAACTCAGAAGACTTCCCGATTCGCTTGGAATTTTGCCAGAAGATGCTTCAAATGGCGGAAGAGGACGGAAACATTTTGAACTGTCTTTTCATGTCTGACGAGGCCTGTTTCGATTTAAACGGCAACATAAACAAACGAAATTGTCGAATATGGAGTGCTTCCGACCCACAGATACTCCATGAGGAATTGCATCCACTTCGTGTCACAGTGTGGTGTGCAGTTTCATCACACTGCATTGTCGGGCCCTACTTCTTCGAAGAAAATAGTCACACCGTTACAGTTACTGGAGGCCGTTACTTGAGCATGTTGAGAGAGTTTTTCTATCTAGAATTACGCCGAATGAGAATTTCTTTCAACTCTGTGTGGTTTCAGCAAGATGGTGCAACTCCTCACATAGCCCGGACTGTTATGACAGAATTGCGGCGAAAATAAGCCCAATAAGCTGATATTCAGAAACTCCACATTCCGTTGGCCCCCCAGGTCGTCTGACCTTACTGCACCTGACTTTTTCTTGTGTGGTTATTGCAAACAGGAAGTCTACAAAGCAAAACCAACAAATTTGAATGAACTAAAGCAATCCATTCGAGAAACAATTGCGGCTATTCCCGTCTCAACTCTCCAAGCAGTAATGGAAAGCTTTCAACTGAAGCGCGTTTTCGGAAGTCTTCCACTTCAAAATCACCTCCGAAATAACTAATTTCTCTGATTTGTTTGCAAACTTTGTGGTCGAATATCGGGAAAATAAGAGCTAACATGGAAAAACGGCTAATGCCACTGGATTCAGCTTGGCCGACATAGGTCTATCCATAGGGTCTCCTTTCTGTTACATTTTTGGACAAGCACAGTGTTATTATTTATGTGGTCGATTGTGGAATATTGGAGAATTGGGATTGGAGAAGATCCGAACTCCCCACCCGACTGCTGGCTAGCAATTAATAGTTAATAGCTCCCATGTCTTTTTCGACTCAATATCAAATATTCAATATTAAAGTGTCATCTTTCCCACAGTCTAAATTCAAAAAAAGTTTAAGCTAACCATGAAAGGAATGGTTCTCGACCAGAAATATTTTCACAATTATTTATTGGACATTACAAATCTTTCTAGATCGGGTCCGATATCTGCACGCTATGACTCGATTTGACCAGTGCAATATTGAAGACCAGTGTAAAAAATGCGATGACGAATTTTTTCGAAATCAGTATTTTTGTTGTTCTGGTATATCTGGGTATAGAATGCTACATTTTATTAATCGTCTTTCTGGTCCACATCTTAAAGAAAACTCAATTTATAATCCGAAAGAAATCAAAAAAACTTAGTAGGTTTGACATTTAAAATTTCCACAGCTTTTGTTGTGGTTGTCTTCCCATTACGAAAACTTTTGGCTAAAATGCTTGTAAACAGTTATAAATAGGTGAAATAGGATCCCGGTGTATTTTTTAAAAATTTTTTTTTTAAAAAAAATTTATGGGCTTTTTAAGTTTAGAAAAAATGAATATAAGTAATTAGTTTTTGGGTTTCACGAAATTTGTAATTGCTCTCGAACGTCTGAACCGATTTTTGCGGCGGCCGGAAGTTGGGCCCCAAGAAAATGCACCCCAAATTGAAAATGAATGTGAGCCCCATGTTTGGGGCCTATTTTCGTTACAAAAACTGATTTAGGAAATTACACCCCAATTAAGAAAACAATATGAAATGAAAATAAACCCCCAAAAAAACTAAGAAATTTTATCTTCGTAAATCTGTGGAGTATGTAATAATACACCTATACGCACCTATTTTTATACCCTACACCACACTGTGGTACAGGGTATTATAACTTTGTGCATTTGTTTGTAACACCCAAAAGGAGAAGAAATAGACCCATCGTTTATTATACCGATCGACTTAGAATCACTTTCTGAGTTGATTTAGCTATGTCCGTCTGTCTGTCCGTCTGTGCATGTATTCTTGTAATCAAAGTACAGGTCGCAATTATGGTCCGATCTCGACGAAACTTTACACATATCTTTTTTTTGGCCCAAGGACGATCCCTATTGAATTTGGTTAAAATCGGTTCAGATTTAGATATAGCCCCCATATATATGTTAGCCCCGATTTGACATGTAAGCGCTGTAAAAACTTTATTTTATATCCGATCAGTATGAAATTCGACAGAAAGAGGTTTCTTATTATATGAATGCACACTGTTAAATTCGGAGAAAATAGGTTCTGATTTAGATATAGCCCCCATATACCCTCGTATATGTTAGCCCCGATTCGATATGTAAGCGCTGTAAAAACTGTATTTTATATCCGATCAGTATGAAATTCGGCAGAAAGAGGTTTCCTTTTATATGAATGAACACTTTTAAATTTGGAAGAAATCGGTTCAGATTTAGATATAGCCCCTATATATACGTTACCCCCGATTTGACATGTAAGCGCTGTAAAAATGTTATTTTATATCCGATCAATGCGAAGTTCGGTCTAGTTCCTTCTACATGTTCCTTCTACATGAAGGAATATTGCCTAATTCGGAGAAAATCGGTTCAGATTTAGATATAGCCCCCATATATATGTTACCCCCGATTTGACATGTAAGCGCTGTAGAAACTGTACGATCAGTGCGAAATTCGGCAGAAAGAGGTTTCTTATTACTCGAAGGAATACTGCCAAATTCTGAGAAAATCGGCTCAGATTTTGATATAGCCCCCATATATATGTTACCCCCGATTTGACATGTAAGCGCTGTGGAGACTGTATTTTATATCCGATCAGTACGAAATTCGACAGAAAGAGGTCATTTTACATGAATGAGTATTCAGGAAATCGGTTCAGATTTATATATAACCTCCATATATATGCTCCTCCTGATTTGGTTTCAAAGCGCCATAGAAATTGTACTTTACTTCCGATAATTAAAATTTTCCAGAAAGATGTCTCAATTTAGGAACGAATATTGCTTAATTTAGCGATTATCGTTTCAGAATTAGATAACATGTTCCTACCCATTTACCAATTATTACAAATTATTATCGCAATGACCCTTATCGCATTGTTAGGGAGGTGTAGGGTATTATATAGTCGGCCTTGCCCGACTTTCTGCCTTTCCTTACTGGTTTTAATTATAAATATTTTCCTGTGCGGTCGGCCTACGTCCTGCGGCCTTCGGCCTCTGTTTAAGACTTTCTCCTATGGACAGGATCCAAAGTTGGCAACGTGGAGCAAATCATTTATGCGTAGCCTCTCTTGTCTTAAAATTAATAGATGAAAATAAGCCACAAAAAATGAAATGAAACCCCAAACAGCAGGCAAAAAATGTAATTAAGCCCCAAAAAAATTGTTGTTGCCTGACATGTTATTTTTTGGGGCCCATGTTCTTAAAAATATTGGGGTGTATTTTCCTGGGGCCCAATTTCATTCCGCCAATTTTTGCAAAGTTAAGGAAAAAATGTTTACGAAATTTTTTGAAAAAAGCTTATTAAAAAAAATAACTTCTCCTTCGATTTATTTCAAATTAACACAGAATATAAGCCAGACCCTCACAAATCCAAAACAGTAATTGGATTTCTGGAGACTCAATATTTTTAAATGTTATGGACGAAATACTAAGACTGGTCTGGCAATTATTGACGTTTTTCTATTTCTTTACACATGTATAAGTATGAATCCTTTCGCAACCAGTGTTTTTTTAACCATGAACTATAAATATGATTACACGATTTGATTACTATATCCGATCGCTCCGATATGGTATGTATATTAAAGTTGTCAATCTGGTCAAAATATGTATGAGTCAGCATTTTTAATAACGACCCAAGGATTTTGGGAAAAAAATATAAAACGTTTCAAAACCGGGAAATTTTTAAACTTTTAAATGTTTTTTATACAAATTACTCACATTTCTCAATGGCAATGTATTCCGAATGTAACAAAATAATTAAAACTTAATGGTTTTGCATTAACTTGCAGCTTTGTAAGATTTTGAAAATAAAAGAAAACAAAAAACAGAAAAGAAAAATAGTATATAAATAGAAAATATAACAATTAACAAAGAATTAACAATGTTCTACACATAAGTATTTATAGATTGAATGCGTATTCCTTACAATAAAGTATAAGTATTTATTTCTAATGGGTTTAATGTAATGGTATTTACGAGTGCCTTTAATCATTATAGCCTTTCTAAAGCGAATTTGTAACCTCATCTCCTCTGTTTTGTGTTCTGTTTTTGAACAATATTCAAAATATATATTATTACATGATTGTTGAGCCCAATCATACAATTTAAAAGGCGTCGTTATTGGGTCGTTGCAAGCAATCGCGAGATGCCATCCTCTTTACAGTGCCACCAACTCCGTCACATGCACTTTTCGCCATGAGAGGTCGCGAAAAAGTTCAATTCGGCCTCAATACCAAAGTTAGCATTGTATATCAATAAATTTAAAAAATTTAACTTGTTTTTATATTCTGCAGCACATCCATTTGAGAAGAAATAAGTAAGAAAGTTTCAGTCGGGTAAACCAACTAAGGTATACCCTCACTTCGTGAGTAATGTGATATATAATATTACACGCATTAATCTGTTAACTTGCTTGGGAGGTACCAGAAGGGGTTTGACAAATACACCTATTATTCGGTAAACACTTGATTCTGTAAATACATTGCACTGTGCCGAATTATAAGCGTTTATGTGCAGTGGTATATATATTAACATTACGAGCTATTAAATTTTGGTATGATTTGGTCATTTTGTGTGGGAGGTACAAAAAGGGGGTGGTGATAAAACCAATTTTTTAGGCTATAGGTACTTTAAAAGCGTTACATTCTGTAACGTTTTGTAGTAATTTCGTGCATTGGTAGTCACGATATAAGCTATTAACTTTTTGTACAATGTGTTACCTTTGAGTGAGAGGTACCAAAAGGGGCGTGGCATTAACGCCTATTTTTCACGGGACTGTAGGCACTATAACAGCATTACACTGTACAAAATTTCAAGTATTTGTATGCACTGGTATTACAGTTATAAGCTGTTTACTTTTAGCGCAAAACGGCCCATTTGTGTGGGATGTACAAAAGGGCGGCTGTACAATGATGCCCATTTTTTACCAGACTATAGGCACTTTAAAAACATTATACTGTAAAAAATTTCAAGTATTTTTATCCACTTGTATTAAAGTTATAAGCTGTTAACTTTTGCAAAATTGTGCATTTGTGTGGGAGGTACCAAAAGAGGCGTGGCAACTTGACCCATTTTTCCCAAAGTGATATCGACTAACAAACTAATACAGGGTCTCCCATATTCGACGGACCCATCTGGCAACGCCATAACTTTTGACAGAGATGTCAGATCGCTTAATGACATACCGCGTTTGAAGCGTCAGTCCAAGCAGATTTTTACCATGGAACAATACACGCCACGCGAGCGCTCTGAAATAGTTGAAATTTACATTCAACAGAAGAAGTCAAGTCAACGTGCTTTTAAAATATTAAAAAATGTGAGAAGTGCGCCTTCTAAGAACACCATTAAGCGTTTATACGAAAAATTTTCGACTGGTGAGGCTCTTTCTAATCCGAAGAGGCCAAATAAAAGTCGCCCAAGGTGATCGGCCGAGAATATCGCTGCCGTACGAGCCAGTGTTGAGAGGTCCCCAAGAACATCCCAAAAACGCCGTTCTCAGCAGTTGGGCATGGCTCGGTCCACTTTACAACGGATTATTCGCGTTGATTTGCATTTGTTCCCGTACAAAATTCAATTGACGCAAAGATTGTTGCCTGCGGACAAACCTCGTCGATTGGAATGGGCCCAACGAGTCCGTGGGTCCGTCGAATATGGGCAACCCTGTACTATGTGTGGGATTTCAGAAGATTCGAATAAGTAGTATAGAAGTTATTAAAGAATTAATATTTCAACACATTTTAACCCTTTGTGGGGGAGGTACTAGAAGGAGTGGACCAATGTGGCCCATCTTCGAACTTTGCCGGAGATAGAAAAAAATATTACTACATCCCAAATTTGAAGTCAATCGGTTGCTTCTTTCTAGAGTTATCGTGCGATGGATATTGCTCATTCGACTTAAAATGACGCAAAACTGATATCCGCCGAACATACTTTGTGTCTTAGGTCACTCCTTCGATGTGTTACACTTTTAGTCCGTAGCAAATTATATATACCCTAGTATCACTAAAGTAAGGGTATAATCAGCCTTTTAAATACATCGCCATACGTTTCTTGTACGCGTCGAATCATTTGTTGTTGAATAGATGTACTTATGATTAGCGTCGATGTAAGCTTCATTTTTGTGATAAATAACATAAGGTTGAAGTGTAGCCTGGCTATTAGATCATTATACAGCATCTTGAATTTTTAATGCGTAATTTTCCGAAAAATTTAGGGTTATTAAAAAATCTCCTTCTTCTAAATTGCTCCTTAAGAAACTGAAGTGATGTGACTGTGGTTTAGCAATAAAACTGTGTTTTATATAGCTCAGTTCCTTTTCTAGATTATTTAGAAAATCGGCAATATTCTCGATTTTTTGGTTGAGTTCGCACCTGAAACTATATATTATTTATGAATTAAAAAGTACTTAATATATACGTTTCTTAAGAATCTTACCCGTCTGCCCATTGCATAAAATCCATTTCTTAAATATTTGAATCTTCAAAAAGTTTTAGTAAATCATTTTATAGTGTTGAAAATTCTGGAAAATTACACAAACTAGCATACTGCAATATTCGCTGGGCTTCAAACACTTCATTTGTCTTGCCATCTCTCGAGGTGAGTAATTCACGCCAGTTCCTCGAAGGGCGTTGCTTAACCCTTGAAGTTTTGCAGACACAAACATTATGGCTGCCGCTACATCTAAATGGTACGCAATGGAGCGGTCTTAACTTTGTAAATCTAGACAAACTTATGTCCGTATCCGGATATGTGGCACAACATTTTGCGTGTAGTTCTTTCAAATTGCAGAGAAGTAATATTTTTGCATGGTTTCCTTTCTTCCGTCTACTAAAACACATATTCAGTTTTTTTTGCCAGGCATTACACTGCTGTAGTCACTCGACTCGTAGAACTTCATTATCAAAGTTAACGTAGAAATTTGTAATGACCATCTACCCTTCTTGGAATTTGGTTGAGCCATTCAATAAATTTCGAACCTTGTATGCATTCCAGTGAATGGGAACAGTTGTAAGCTGTTTCATTCTCATATGACTTCAATGGTCGATTTCTCAAATATTAAAAAATGTGTTTAACTTATCCACAGGTAATTCCACTCCCCTCAAAATAAAAATGGAATATATTTCAAATAAAAACATTACGTACGATGCACTAATTCGTTCAAAACTATCGAAAATTCTCTAATTTTTACCTAGGAACAATTTTTACGGCTCCACTGAAATCGAATATTATTCGCTGACATTCATTCAGTTTATGGTTGGAAAATACCAAGGAATTTCCACCATCCATTCAAAAGTATTGACCTAAATCGACAGGTAGGTCGTAGGAACGATTTGTCGAAATATTTTACAACAGTCAACATGAGGTATAAACAACACAATTAAAATCCCCACTAAAACATAAGTCGCGAGAGAAAAGTATGAAAATTAAATATTTGCAACAACCAACTATCAATGTACATTTTGTGCGTTTCTAAATAGCTGTCATACATATAAGTCACGGTTTATTCAAATCGGTCTACGTAGTCAGGTAATACAATGGTCAAAATTTAAAACTTTGACACCCTGTATTTTCGAGTTTTGACCCTTGTCCCTTTGTACGTTTGTTAGGAAATTGAACAATAAATTCAGTTTGGGGTCATTTGTGTTTTAGAATTATTTTCACCGCGATAAATTGCGGAGTGGTGAAGTTGTTTGCAAAATTCGCATTTCCAGAGCGATTCGACTGAAATTTAAAATGTATGTGTGGTTTGTCTTGATAATAGTGTTCATTTAAAATGACAAAGTAAGTAGCAATAACATTTGTCTTAAAGCACTAATTTTTAATTTCTCTTTTTATCCAAGTCGTAATTTTTTGTTAACCCAAGATAATACCATTTCAACATTTAAAATTTCTGCAAAAATTAACGTTTTATTACTGAAACACATAAAACTTGTCTTAAAATTAAGGTATTGATTATTGATATTTGAATGCAAATAAATATTCGTAAATAATAGTCGAAAATGAAAAAAAATATTACGAAAACAACGATTTTTTTAGAACAACATATTTTCAAATATCGGGTCCGTCAATAAGAGCGCTACAAAAGTTTTTTTTTTAAATAAAACAAAAACGGTTTTGGATATCAATGAAATTCCTTATTCCTGTGAAAGTACGTTCGAAGCCATTATGTATGGAACTCGATTTCTTTTGCATGGCCACCACGGGCACGCTTGCAGAAGTCCAGACGCTGAACCCAATTTTCGACGGTTTTCAAGCATAAATCGGCCGATACTGCTGCAATTTCACGTTCGATATTCGTACGAAGTTCATCAATCGTCGCTGGCTTGTTGGCATAGACCATAGACTTGACGTAGCCCCACAGGAAATAGACTAACGGCGTCCTGTTGGAACCACATGTCCTCCAAGTCCATATCATCCAATTGTGGCCAAAAATATTCGGTTATCATTGAACGGTAGCGGTTCCCATTCACAGTAACGTGCCGGTCTTGATCATCACGGAAGAAGTACGGCCCAATAACGCCGCCGGCCCATAATCCGCACCAAACCGTAATGTTTTCGGGATGCAATGATGACTAATGGAGTACGTGTGGATTGCTGTCTGACCAATAACGCATATTTTGTTTATTGACGAAGCTATTCAGCCAGAAATGAGCCTCATCGCTGAAGATGATTTTTCGCGCTCTTAACGTTGAGGCCACTGACTCCGAATTTTGGTAGTAAATTTTAATTATTTCGACTCGTCGCTGGCTCGTATATCTTTCCATCATGAAATGGCAAACCTTACTGAAGAGAAATGTCAAAAGAGCGGCAAAAAATATGGCGTAGTTTGCTGTCCCTGTCAGTCTACTTTTGTAGCGTCCCTGTTGAAAAACCCTTTATATAGTTTTTGTGTGTGCCAATTAATACATTTATATATTTCAAGCAGAATATGTTGGGGCAATATACTAACGAATCGACTTTGCGTGAGGTTATCTGCCTTAGAGGCCAAACTTTTTGCTCTTTCATTTCCAATCACTCCGCGTTGTCCTGGTACCCATAAGATACGAAATTGACCTGCGAAGATGTTGGCATGTTTAGGCATTGTGGTCTTAGTTCACACGCTCCGTGATTGCTCGAACTTCCACTTGAAATACAGTATTTTGGTCTGGGAGGCAGTGCGACTTCTGGCTCCTCAATATAAAGTCAATCCTCCTAGCTTGGGCCCATCCATGCAGCAGTTGGTTCTCACTGGCGCATGAGCCAGTGTTCCGTTCTACCAAGAACGTCTGTCTGGCACAATTGAATCACAGGTAGCTGCAAGCCGTGCTTCAGAAATGCAGTCGGAAATTTACGGTGTTTCAAGTGACCACCTAGATATTCTAAGATCTTCTGATGGTTCGACTTGTTATCTCAATTTATTCATTCACCCATCACTTGTAGGCGTCTTTCGGATGTGTTTTGGTTGAATGCGTACTATAGTCTCCAACGGCCCTGTTGGTGCGGTTCTAATTGCCTCGTTTATGCCTAGGCAGCATATTGATGTCCACCACACTTCAGAGTGCTTATAGCTCTTTTGCACAACGACCAACATCTGAGGGCATTGGTAAATCTATCTTATAGATTAGCAGTGTTAAAACGTTCCTCAAATCTTCAATAATTTTTTATGAAGAAAAAAAATTACAATTTCCATCTGTATTCCTTTTACCATGAAAAAAGAGAATATACATAAATGTTCGAAAAAGCAATTACATATTTCAATAATTTATTTAAATTATATATTAAAAATTACATTAGTTCTTAAGGCCTTTAGTGTAGTAGCTCTCGTAAAAGTTGTAATCAAATTTGCCATGGTTGTTGTACTCATTATTCTGATATGTGTCAAAGTTGTCGTAATGATAGATCTTAACGTCCTTGAAGTACATATTAGGTACAAAGAATTCATATTCATCTATTTTCCGATCGAAAGGATATCCGAAAGGCTCGTCATCCACAAAACGATTTCCAGAGCCAATACCGCAAGAGAAATTGTAGTCATGATGTTCGTAATCAACATTATAAGGAGTGACCATGAAGAACATTTGCATTGGCATGCCCTTTTCCCAGCCGCGTGGCAATAGGAGACGGTCAGGCAAGGCACAATGAGGATGACTCATGTTTAGGTGGAACTCAAATTCACCTTCGTAAGCCTTCATTACATAGTGATACAATTCGGTGTAAGTACTGGAATCAGAGGCGAAGACGGCATATTTGCCTGGCTCACGCTTCACGACATTTTTGCCCGCAGATAGTTCGTAAGAGAATTTATCAATGGAGAAGAAATTCCTACGGCTATCGACCAATGAGATGAGATCACCGAATTCGTCATATTTGGGAGCGATGTATGTGCGTATAAACACTTTTTGTGCCTTATCGGATTCAATGGTAAATTCGAAATTAAACGGTTTATGATTCAAACGCATTTGACGAGCCAAAAGGGTCTTGTCCCACACAAATTTGCCATCGACAAAGCGCATCTTATCGTTCAACAAATTTGTTACATCGAAATCGAACAAATCGAAGTATGTGGCCAATTCAGAGACATGTACGTCCTTAATCGATACTCCCGGGAATGTAAGTTCTTTTTTGGTGTAGGGTTCCAGATAGTCCTTGAAGCGGAAGAATACATCGACAATCTTCTTGTGGAAAATGAAGAACATGGGATCACGCATCATAGTTTCAAAGTTGAGGAAGACGTGAGGATTTACTTCCACATCTTTGAAGTCCACCTCGGAGAAATACATGTGGCTGTACATGTACCAATAGTTAAAGAAATATTTGTCGAAGACATCGATGTTGCCTTGCATCATGTTTCCAACGTATTCTACGGCATCGGGCTTGCGCAAATCAATAACTGTTCCGTCATGCATCTTGTAGTAGCCTAATTCGACCACATCTTCTATACGTTGGAAGAAATTACGTACACTATTCATCATGTAGTTGTTCTCGTAGCTGTCAATTTGATAGTAGTTCTTGCGATAGCTGAAGCCAACGCCATTATAGGAAACGAGCTGAGGCTTATAGCCATATTTGATTTCATTAGATCTTGACAGCACTGGAATTTCACCGAAACCGTGCGAAAGACGTTCCATGTAATAACGAGATATCAATTTGTGTGTAACATAGATCCACATTTCACCACGACGATCTTTTTTCAAATCGAATACTTTCCCATCTAAATTCAAGGGGTAGTCCATATTCACATAGTACCAAAAGGCGTTCCAGCCCACATCTTCAGTGAAATAGGACAGAGCAGATTCCTCGTTGTAGAAGTCAATATCACGAGTATAGTCAACGGGCATCCACCACATTTTGATATCCTTCATTGTGGACAACCATTTGGAGTCTTGATTGAATTCATAGATATTTTCACGGAGCATATAATTGTCCTCGGAATGCCAGTGTTTGTCAAGACCCATCAGTTTCCACCATTGCCACATCTTCCAGTCCTTCATGTAGACATAATCGCCGTGACTGTGGTACTTGTTGTTCTTGTAGTAAATATCTTGGAACTCCTTTTCATACATGATGTACTTGCTCCAGGTACTGTAGTCGAACTTCTCAGCCGCATAGACGAATCTGCTGTTGAAGAAGTGTTGTGGGAATATCTCATAGATGTATGGCAGTATCAGGCCGACGAAGTCATCACGATGGATCACAGCCAATGTCAGGGCGTGAACAAACATGCCTTCATTGACATGCATACGCGCCCAGCAGACGTTATGCTGGAAGGTTTCCCAATCCTTAGCGAAATAGAAGAAGTTGAAGAGACCCCAGGCTTGCTTATGATGCGACTTCACAAGATTGCCGAAGAATTCGCCTCGGGGTAAGAGGGCATTCCTTTGATAGGACTCCCAGAATGTCTCCATATGATGGTCATAATTCTAGAAGAGACATATTTATGTCTGTATATTACAAACAGATCCAGTTTAATCTCAGGCGATTACTTACAGTGTAGTATGACTTGTCTACAATTAGGTGCTCGCTAAGTTTAATCCATTCCTCGAACATTAAGGGATCCTCAACGCGATAAACAATCTCAAATAAGAATTTTTGTTTTTCCAAAAAGGACTTGTCAGCGATGTTACCTCCATGGATAGAGGCTACAGCCACTAGGCCCACACATGCCAATAATGCGATGGCTAACTTCATGCTGAGAACTACTTCATCCACCAACTGCAGACTGCTGAGCCATTTGGATCTTGCGTTTGAATTTATACATTTTCATTATCAGTTTTCGGCAGCAGAACATAGACACGAGCTGCATCAAAAAGTGTATGTATATGATCTAATACCACCTGTTGTTGACATGATCCTACGACCGACTGTTTATGTGAAACGAGTACATAAATTGACCGCTCCGGAGATAACACAGAAATTATTTGCATCACAGAAAACGAATCTTTGCTTATCGCCTAAGAGCCAGTTCCGTCATGCTAAATAATTAAGAACATTTAAATCTGAAGAATATTGGATTGGAACATATTTATTAACGTGACCATACACTTTCCTATCTTGCAAGTTTCAATTTATTAAATATTCTTGTCGTTCTTCATTGTATGATGCCTATTAAAATTCCCTAGAATGAGTTTGTGGGAACGTTACTTGTAGATTTTAACTTTACATTTAAAAACATTTTTGGATCACATGTTCTTTGCTTTTGTCAGAAATCGGTCACTCAAGAAGACCGACAGTTGATCTTTCTACTGTTCGCCACTTTTAGTCGATTTAAATAGGTCTGTATGTATAACTGCACCTCACGAATAAAAGCCGATCTTTGCAAACATTTGCATTGAAATTTAAAGAAGTGTTTGCATTCCCTCAGAAAAAGGTACACTTTGAACTGACTTCATAAATCATGATCCTCTAAAACAGTGTTCGGAAGAAGAAAATTGTTTTTGTCCACTTGTAAAAGTCGGTTCCCCTATAAAAAATAAGTGGCTCCTGTAACCCCCCTAGTCTTAAATATTATCTCGAGAGAGTTTCGTGCTGCCCTTTTGGTTTTGTAAATCCTGTGTTGACATTTGAAGTCTTAAGTTTAGGTAAGGGTGACTGTCGGAGTAACCAGCTCACATAGACCAATTTAAGTTCATATTGCTACCATGGGCCCAGTTGCCCTCATCGAAAACGACCAGTTTGATACCCAAATGTTCTGTATGTTCTGTCAGACTACTTGGAAAGGCAGACCCCAGTTAATCCAGACGTCGTTTACCCAATGCGGGACGGTAACAAAGCATGTGCTCTTCATTTCCTCATCTCTACAGCTCTTGCAGACGTCTGTGGACACAATTCCCAACCTCCTATTGTGTTCGCTGATCAGGCAATATCCCGTCGTCGGTGTAGGTCACCATGTTGCGATTCAGCCACTTGCCGACTTCCCTTATTGCCTTTATTTCGGCTTGATAGTCGGTTGGATATATCAAGACTAAGTTATTTCCTTACAGGCACATCTTCATCGCATAGGACTCGCAGAAAACGACGAGTGCAGGGCATGCAGGGAAAACATCGAAACGATGGAACATTTTCTGTGTCACTGCCCAGCTTTCACACATGCAAGATCCCGATATTTCGGTTCCGACATATTGCCAGACTTGACTCATTTCAGAGGATATGACTGGAAGATACTGAGAAAATTCGGGTCTAGTACCGATTTTCTGTAACCTATGGGGTATGACCCATGGACATGAGACGTTTAAACGTCTCCTCTATTCAACCTAACCTAAGTTATTTACAGTATAAACCGCCACCTGCATAATGTGTCTGAGGGCGTTGGAGGAATTGCCAGTCACTGGGGTTGCAACAGCGGCCTCATATGGTAAGACTTTGCAGCCACAAAATTCTAGATCTAACAGGATTCCATTCACCACTCGATTCCAAATTAGTGCAGACAGTACTCCGCTCTGTAAATCCCTCAGTTTACGTCTTCTGGCAAGCAAACGCTGAAGTATTCTAATCAAGATAAATTTAGTTCAGCACTAAATGCGACAGCGTCGCAATTACCGCATATGATCTCAGGATATGCGGTCTATTCTCTAGAGCGTCAAGAAGTGTCTTCGGTAGGGACCTTCATATGGGGGCTGTAGTGCAACATTAACCAATGTATTCCAGTTTTACTAGGGACGATTAGTTCCAATATAAAGTATAAATTCTTAAATTTCAGGCAGATACATTTAAAAATGTCTTCTCTAAAGGGTCAAGAAGTGACATCGGTGGTGACCTTAATCTGGGGCAGATGCCAAAACATGAACCGATGTACCCGATTTTTACTAGGAACGATTAGGTCAGATATAAAGTACAAATTCTTAATTTGCACCCATATAAATTGAAAAAGTGTTCTCTATATGGTCAAGAAGTCACATCTGTGGGGATCTTTTCAACAGCGATCGTCCCTAGTCTAAGAAATGCCCATGTACCTATTGTCGTAATGGTTGCTTTATATTTACGACCTACTCAAAAGTGAATGTAGTGCATTTTTTCGTCTAAATGATTTAAATAACAATAATTTGGTAATTCCTCCCAATTATATAACATTTTTTGTTATTGTAAACATTTGAAAGTTCATGGTGAATTTTTCAGAGAATTGTTCTGTAAGCAGCCCGTAAAATATAAGATTTTTGAATTTATCGCATTATAATTCATTTAGAAATGAATTTTTATTGTATTCTGATAACTCCTTCTAATTTTGTCCAATTCTAGTGTGGGCACGGAGCAGTGTGCTGCGTTTTGATGGTCGGACTGGAAGATCCATTTTTACAATATCACTTGTTTTGAGGTCGACTTGTTCCAAGAATAGGTCGGGATAGTCAGACAACTGAACAATTCAAGCTCTCCGTTGGAGCTTGAGAGTTCCTCCTGGATCTCGTTGGATTCCAGAGATGTTTGTTTATTTATTTTGTTTGTGATATCCATATAGTTCCCACGGGTGCAGTGGAGGAACATGCCCACCACCGCATAGCCCCCGAAACTTTGGCAAAGACTGAGTGAAACACCTTTTACTTGCTTAGGCGGTATTAGGAAGTCTCCATACAAATTCAGTATATTACCCCTGCCTACAAACCATACTCCGATGGGCACGAAGTCGATACATCCCGGAGTTAGGGGAGTTTGTTCCACTATGTGGATCAGTACGAAATTCGGCAGGGAGAGTAAACTTACGAGTATTACATGTATGAATACTGCCAAATTCTTATCCAATGCCCATTTCCGCATTGTTAGGGAGGTGTAGGGTATGAAATAGTCGGCCCCGCCCGACTTTCTGTCTTTCCTTACTTGTTTGATTCCAAGAATACCTTTTGGTGGTTACATACAAATGTACAATGTTGTAATATCATGTGCCAAAGTGTGTTGTAGGGTATAAATTATAGCGAGCTTTTCAATTACCATTTACCAACGCACAGTGGGAGGAATTCAAAAAAGGTAATTTAGTCAACCAGAATGCCACAAAACATAAAAATTGAAAGTAATTCGCGAATCACTATATTTGCAAAATTCATTACCACAATTTCCAAGATAATTTAGAATATAATCAGAAATTTAATTTTTTCCATTTCCCCTATATCTGCCTTCCTAAAAACCGTTCTCCACCTTTCCACATATCGTTCATTCCATATCAAACCGAACACATTTTTTGGGTCACCATTCCCGATTTAAAAATAAATTTGCATATCGATTCTCTGCTCAAAATAAAACATTTTATAGTTGGCAAAAAGATACAACAATTTTTTCTAGATGTTATTAGCATCTGAAATCTGAGAAAATAGGAAAATGTTCTCAAAAAGCTCACGTTTCGAGTTATGTATATTCGGAACGAGTGGGCGGATTTTAAAGGTCGTTAGTTGTATTTATATTGCAGGGAATCACTTTCGCGTCCGTAACAGTTTTAAATGCATCCGATGGATTTGCAAATTTAATTTGCATTTTACACATCAATGACACCAACTTAAAATTCTGTGAAAAATATAGTTATGTAGTCCCATAAATTATAAACGAACGCAGAAAATTTAGATGGTGTTCAGTAAAAAGTACCCAGATTCGGGGCGGAATATGAAAGGTTACCTCGACACAATCCCAAAAACATTTTTTTTTAATTTTTTCCGAGCCCGCGGAATCGGTCCAAAGTCGTTTTTTTATCGTAACTTTTTTGTTTCGATTGTCACATGCGATGTATCAATGTTTTTCATAGTTTATAAAGGAAAATCATTGGCATTTTTTAGTAAATATAAAAACACTATCTAGAAATTTGTAGCAGGCCCGTGCGCAGGGGGGGTTAGGGATTCAAACCAACCCCCTGATCTGATCTGATATAAAATACAGTTTCTACAGCGCTTACATACCAAATCGGGGATAATATATATAGGGGGCTATATCTAAATCTGAACCGATTTTGACCAATTTCAATAGGGATCGTCCTTGGGCCAAAAAGCAGCACTGTGCTAAATTCCATTACAATCGGACCATAAATACGACCTGCACTTTGATCACAAGAATACATGGACAGACAGACGGACATGGTTAAATCTACTCAAATGGTGATTCTATGTCGATCGGTATAATAAACTATGGTTCTATTTCTTATCTTTTTGGGCGTTACAAACAAATGCACAAAGTCATAATACCCTGTACCACAGTGTTGTGTAGGGTATAATTAAAGACTAAAAATTGAACCGTTGTTTACTTTAAAGGTATACGTCTAAAATGTAGTAAATTGTAGCATAAGATGACAGATATAATTTATTGAAAGTAAATCAAAGCCTATACTATCTGGAAAATTTGACTGTTTTTATACCCTCACTTTAGTGTGACGAGGGTATATATCATTTGCTACGGAAAAAAGTGTAACACGTCGAAGGAGTGACCTAAGACCCCAAGTATGTTCGGAGGAAATCCGTTTTGGGTCATTTTAAGTCGAATGAGCAATGTCCGTCCGTCTGTCTGTCTGTCTGTCTGCTGGCTGGTGCGCACGATAACTCTCGAAAGGAGTAACCGATTGACCTCAAATTTGGTATGTGGTAATATTTTTTTCTATCTCCGGCTAAGTTCGAAGATGGGCCATATTGGTCCACTCCTTCTAGTACCTCCCCCACAAAGGGTTAAAATGTTGTGAAATATTGATTCTTTAATAACTGCTATACTACTTATTCGAATCTTTTGAAATTCCACACATAGTATTAGCTTATTAGTCGTTATCAGCTCGAGGAAAATGGGCGAAATTGCCACGCCCCTTTTGGTACATCCCACACAAATGCACCATTTTGCACTAAAAGTTAAAAGCTTATAACATTAATACCAGTGTATAAAAATACTTGAAATTTTGTACAGCGTAATGTTTTTATAGTGCCTACAGTCCATTGAAAAATTGGCGTTATTGTCACGCCCCTTTTGGTACCTCTCCCACAAAGGTACCCTTTTGCACCAAAAGTTAACAGTTTATAACATTAATATCAGTGTATACAATTACTTGAAATTTTGTACAGTGTAATGCTTTTATAATTCCTATAGTCCAGTGAAAAATGAGCGTTATCACCACGCCCCTTTTTGTACCTCCCACACAAAATGGCAAAATTATACCACAATTTAATATCTCAACGTTAATATACCACTCCATATAAACGGTTACAATTCGGCACAGTGCAATGTATTTAAAGTATCTACTGTTCAGCGAAATATAGGTGTATTTCTTAAACCCCTTCTGGTACCTCCCACAAAAATTGACAGAATAATTTGTGTAATATTCAATATTACATTACTCACAAAGTGAGGGTATACCTTAGTCGGTTTACCCGACTGAAACTTTCTTACTTGTTTTAGGGCTTTTTCTCAAAAATTACCTCCTTTTAAATCTAAAAGTTGTACACTTAAGAAACTGCAAATGTGAGCTTCTTTTAAAAAATATACATACTTCTTTAATGAAAAAAGTTGTATACCTAAGAAATCGCAAATTTGATACATATCTGTGACTTTAATACTATTATGGCATTCAAGAAACTGTACACTTCAGAAAATGGCTGTAGTAGATTTGTAGTATATGATGACAAATATCGTTTACGCAAAATCGTATAATTTATCTTACGGAAAAATGTATGTATATGTAGATTCCATTACGATGTTCAACCTACGACTATGTTTCATAAAAATTGTCCTTATAATATTCACTAATATATAAATACTAACTGGACCCGGTCCACTTCGTTGCCCCAGACTTCAGATTTCCGATTCCGTCCATTTTTGAACCAATTACGTAGACTGCCATCAAATGCATACATCAAATCGCTAACAAATTGTGCATGATATCTCAATTCAAAATTTAGTTTTTATGGGCGGGGCCCCGGCCATTGATCCGATCCCGACCCTTTTTGGACCAATAACGTAGACTACCACCAGACATCACTTTCGCTAAAAATTGTGCAAGATATGTGTCTCAATTTCAAAATTTGGCTTCTATAGGCGGGGCCACGTCCATTGGTTCGATGCCGCTCATTTTTGGACCAATCACGTAGACTACGACCAGATATATATACACGAAATTACAGCACTCTCGGTAACAAATTGTTCAATATATCTCAATTTCAAATTTTGGCTTATATGGGCGGGGCCACGCCCATTGTTCCGATGCCGCCCATTTTTGGACCAATCACGTAGACTGCCACCATATACATATACACAAAATTCCAGCACTCTCGCTATCAAATTGTGCAAAATATATCAATTTCAAAATTTGACTTACATGGGCGGGGCCACGCCTATTGGTCCGAACCCGTCCATATTTGGACCAATCATCTAGATCGCCAACGGATATATATATACAGAAAATTCCAGGTCTTTCGCTAACAAATTGTTCAAGATATCACATTTTTAAAATTTGGCTTATATGGGCGGTGCCACGCCCATTGGGCCGATCCCGCCCATTTTTGGACCAATCACGTAGACTGTCACCTGAAACATATACACAAACTTGCAGAACTCCCGCTAATGAATTGTGGAAAATATTTCAATTTCAAAATTTGGCTTATATGGGCGGGTCCACGCCCATTGGTCCGATCCCGCCCATTTTTTGACAAATTACGTTTGACCAATTACGTACCAGATACATATACACAACATTGTAGCACTCCCGCTGGCAAATTGTGCAAGATATCGAAATTTCAAAATTTGGTCTATGTGGGCGGGACCACGCCCATTGGGCCGATCCCGCCCATTTTTGGACCAATCACGTAGACTGTCACCTGAAACATATACACAAACTTGCAGAACTCTCGCTAATGAATTGTGGAAAATATTTCAATTTCAATATTTGGCTTATATGGGCGGTGCCACGCCCATTGGTCCGATTCCGCCCATTTTTTTAAAATTCACATAATCTGACACTAAATGCATACACACAAAATTTCAGCACTCTAGCTAAAAATTTTACCTGATATTTCAGGGGTTGATAGGAAAGGTTTGGCTTAAGTTATTCTAAATTTCTTCGAAACGTCTGGTGTTGATTGCAAGTATTTATTTGGGCAATTCTATGACGGCACAAGAGCAATGAACGGAGAATTTCATGGTCGCAAGCATACATCCATGAGAAGTATAGCTTAGTCCTGATTCACACTCGGCAATTATTCCCAAGTCAAAGTGTCAACGTTTGTGGGAGAGAGAGGCAGAGAGCTCTTTCCGCCTGCCTCCCTCTCCGACAATCTTTGACACTTGCTTGGAAAAAATTGCCGAATGTGAATCAGCACTTAGCACTATATTCACATTGTACAGCTCGCTGCTTCAACTTGGTTGTAAGTTGCGCATGCAAAGTAGTCGAAGTTAGAAATTGTTTCGCCACAAGCCAAACCATATACCACTTTTTTCAATATCCTAAAAGGCAAATAGCTCTTTAAGAAGCAATTTCTACTGACAGGAATCTCTGTGTTGATAGCAACTCCACCGATCGAGTTGCGGTATTGCGCAACTTGATACTTAACTTCCAAAATACAGATATTCTGATATTTTTCCCAAATTTTTCAGATTTGAGATGCTTATAACATCTGAAAAAAATTTTGGTTTTTTTCTTGCCAACTACAAGTTGATTCATTCCCATAGTAAAACGCATATACAAATTTTCAAGACAATCGGGAATGTCGACCAGATTTTTTTCGAAAAATCATTCGGTTTGACATGGAATGAACGATATACAAATGATAAAGATTTTAATATTCTAGATTTGCGTTTGGAGAAAATGTTCTTTTTTTGAAATTTGTGTAAAAAATGGGGAATATTCAATAGAAGTTTCATTTAAGATGAATATAAACGTGTTACACTTTTTTTAATAACATAGATGCATTTGTATAAAGACTACAATTTATGTAAAAAGAAAGTACAACCAGTAAGTAAAGGCAGAAAGTCGGGCGGGGCCGACTATATAATACCCTACACCTCCCTAAAAATGCGATAAGGGTCATGGCGATAATAATTTGGAATAATTGGTAAATGGGTAAGAAAATATATATGTGATATATCTAATTCTGAACAGAAAACACTACGCAACAAAAAAAAATTTTTTGTGTCCTAGACTTAAAAATTATTTTTTTGTATAGATTGTGGCATACTGTTATATAAAATCAAAACCAAAAATTTTTTTATGGATAAATTTTTTTTTTTAATATTTTTTATTAAAAATACTAATACCGCCGAAGGTACCCTTAGTATTTGCACTATACTTTTTGGAGTATATGCCCGATCAGGTCGACTTATACGTTAAATTGAGGCTATTAATGTGGGCTACCAATGTTGGAAATATCTCTTTCACTTAAAAACAGTGGTTTAGTAACAGTCATTAAACAAATTGGGAAAAGTAGTTTTTTTTAAAAAAAAAAATAAAAATTTCCTGGGACGAAAAAAAACATTAAAAATAGAAAAAAAAATATTTTATTCCATTTAAAAAAAAAATTCCTGTGGCGAAAAAAACATAAAAAATAGAAAAAAATCGAAAAATACTATTTTATTCCATTTTTTTGCATCCTAGAAGAAAATAATGCCTATTTGAAAAAAGTCTATTTAATTTAATTTCTGTTTAAATAGCGATTTTATTTGTTAATTTTATTTATTTATTTATTTATATGAATTACAATACAAAGTAAATTTATATTCTAATTTTAAGGTCCAGGGAAAGGCCGGGTTACAAAGACCATATGGCTAAATTTTGCAGCGACAGACCAGAGCCTCTGGTGGGAATCCAACCCACAACCCCCAAACTCATAGGCGAGTACGCTACCAACTCGCCTATTGGGGCGCTCTAATTTTATTTATATTACGTGCATTTGAGTTTATTTACATGTACAAATTTCATTAGAAGTAATTGTGAGTTCTTTGTTGACGTTTGTAAAGGGTCCGCCAAATAACTTTTTTTTTGAAAATGCTATAAAAAAAATACTGAAAACGCATTGGATGGTCAATTGGCTTCAACTCCTGAACCAATTGGACTTTGTATGGCGTCATACCAAGGTCTTTATGAAAAATTCGTCTCAGTGATGTCTCTGAAATGTTCAATTGTTAAGAACGACGGTGAATTGACAATATTTCTGCCACAGCAGCAATATTGTCGCGTGTACGCACTGTTTTTGGCTTTTCACGCTTTGTTTTATCGATGAGGATGCCAGTTTCTTTCACTTTTTTCACAATATAACGAACATACGGAGCTGACGGTGCTTCTCTTCTTCCAAAATCCGTACGCAATTTTCGCACACATTCTGCAACATTACCATGATTTTCAAAGTAATGTCGCAATATTCGCAATATACACATATTCGTTCTGCGGAAGGATAAAACTAATTATCTGTCAAATCAGACATGAGCTAAGTGTTACCATTCACGAAATAAGCACTAGTTGAAAAAAAACGTTAGAAAACCTTTAGATTTCGGAATCGGTTTCTCTAATGAGGAACCAAATATAATCTCCCAGCATTCTTTCATCCCAGTGCCCTTGGTAACGCCACTCGATGGACTTCATTTCTTGGTGAAACCTTCCCCATGTTCGTCGCTGACGTCGCCAAGATTCTCGGGGAAAAAGTTTAAATGAGAATGCAAGAAATGAATTTTGAGGGGCATATTTACACCTGTTGGAATACATAAAGCGAAAAATAAGTTAGATGAATACATACATATGTATGTGTTATATACATAAATATAGAAAAATATATAATATATATTTCTTACCAATTTTTTCAAAATTTTTTAACAAATCATTAATCATTGTTTCATATTGCGTGCTTTTATTGGATCCAAGGAAATTTGAAACAACAAGCTTAAACGCCATACATGCTGCAATTTCATCCGACGTCAAATAGGATTCGAAATTTACATCTTTCATCAGTTTCCTTATTTTAGGCCCATCAAAAACGCCTTCTTCGATTTTTTGAAAAGAAAGACTTTTAAATAAACTTTTTAAATATGAGATTGAATTGCCATCTTTCCTTAAGGCATTTACAAAAAGTTTAAAGAGCCCCCCCAGCTAAATATGCAGTGATGGCAAAATGCTGTTTTCGTTTTGGACGAGAGGTGTGTATTTTATGTTGTTTTCACCCAATGTTATGTCTTTTCTTGTTGCCATTTCTTTCTTCTGTAATGATCTTCGCGAGCTCGGCTGTCCCAGAGGCATAAAAAACTGCAATTTTTTGTATATCCGCCTTGCATTCCACATAACATTCCGCATAACATCCCAACTACTTTTAAATCGCAACAAATTTTCCAGTCATGTTGTTCATATTGTATGTATTTCATCAATTTAGCCATTGTTTCGTATGATTCCTTAGTGTTGACGGCATGAGCAATGGGAATCGACGGTTTCTGATTTCCGTTGTGCTAAAGTACTGCTTTCAAACTTTCTTTACTGCTGTCAACAAATAACCGCCATTCTTTTGAATTGTATGTTTGATTAACTTCCTCGAACAATCCGGGAATGTCATTGCAAAAGCATATGTTATCCACAGTTGTATAAAATTGTTTGTAAGGTATATCACGGACTCTAATATGATATGTTAACATCTGGGGCCAAAATATTGTACTGTTTCATCCGAGATGCAAGTAGTTCTGTCTTATCTTTGGTCAGTTCCATATCTTGCACATATATTTCCAAATATTGCACTATTATTATTAAACTCACGTCGATTTTTTAATTACATATTTTCCGCAGATGCAGCAGAAATTCAGAAAATCGACTTATCTCTTTAAGGCGCTGAATTACACTAATTTATTAATAAGTAATTTCATTCATAAATTCCGGATTTAAGGTACATAAGTTGCAGTACCTTTAGCTGACATATAGTTTGCTTCGAACGTAGAAACCCAATACATATAATTTTACTATCTGTATATACTATTGGGATATCCATGCCCCTAAAAGGCGCAACTGAATGGAAACCTCATAAATAAAAAACCACAAATATTATGGAATGACCCTCTACCTGACCGGATCTCATCCAATATAGCTCTCACATTGCACATCATGTTCTATGAAGGGTTACGAACGGCCATAAAACCTCGTCCTCTCCTTAATTTTATAATGTCTGACATCAATCCTCATAAAATAAAATGCAAGTGCAATGTCTCTTATATGTCTCTCTCACATCATTTAAAAACGAAAAAATATGAAAGAAGATTTTTTTGAATTTCCCTAACATTTACAAAATGGCTCATAACTTTTACATCTATCCATAGACTTTTTCAAATAGACAGTGTTTTCTTCGTTAGTATGCTGGCTTTTTAAAAATGTGATAAAATAATTTTTTCGATTTTTTTTTCTATTTTTTATGGTTTTTTTTGAACCAGGAAAAAGTGTTTTTTTTTTAAACAAATCATTTTTTTGTCATATTTTTGACGACTGTTACTAAACCAAAGATTCTACGTGAAAGCAATATTTGCAGCATATGTAGCCCTATAATTCCCTTTAATTTGAGGCATAACACGGCTCAATCAGGCTTATACTTGATGAACTTGAAAATTATGGTCCAAATACTGAATGTAATTTCCATGAAAAATTTTTTTTGTGTTTGTGACACCTAATTGCACCCGAAACTGTTATCAACATCCCTTGGACAAAAATTTTGTTGCATAGTGTAATCGCTAAATTAAGCAATATTCGTTCCTAAATTGAGAAACATCTTTCTGGAGAATTTTGTAATGATCGGAAGTAAAGTACAACTTCTATAGCGCTTTGTAACCAAATCAGGATATGAAGATTATATATAAATCTGAATCGATTTTCCCTGAATACTCATTCATGTAAAATAGAAACCTATTTCTGTCGAATTTCGTACTGATCGGATATAAAATACAGTCTCTACAGCGCTTAGATGTCAAATCGGGCCTTACATATATATGGGGGCTATATCTAAATCTGTATTCATTCATGTAAAATAGAAACCTCTTTCTGTCGAATTTCGTACTGATCGGATATAAAATACAGTCTCTACAGCGCTTACATGTCAAATCGGGCCTTACATATATATGGGGGCTATATCTAAATCTGAACCGATTTTCTCCGAATTTGCCAGTATTCCGTCATGTAATAAGAAACCTCTTTCTGCCGAATTTCGTACTGATCGGATATAAAATACAGTTTCTACAGCGCTTACATGTCAAATCGGGTGTAAAATATATATGGAGGCTATATCTAAATCTGAACCGATTTCCCCCAAATTTTGTATTGTCTCTAAGTGTATCAACAGACTACTCCAAATCGGAGGTACATATATATGGAAGCTATATGCAAATCTGAACCGATTTAACCAAATTCAATAGGGATCTTGGGCCTAAAGAAAGCTATTTGCAAAGTTTCGTTGAGATCGGACCATACTTGCGACCTGTACTTTGATTACAAGAATACATCTACAGACATACGGACAAAGCTAAATCGACTCAGAAAGTGATTACAAGTCGATTGGTATAATAAACAATGGGTATATCTCTTCTCCTTGTAGGTGTTACAAACAAATGCACAAAGTCATAATACCCTGTACCACAGTGTGGTGTAGGGTATAATGATTTTCGAATACTTTGACATATGTTCCAAAATAAGTACTGAGGGTAGAAAAATGGCTAACTGAAGTCACTAGTAAAAATTTAATTCGGATTCCAAAATTACGCCTAGAACAAGTCCTTACCGGATTATAAATTGGAAATCGGTGGCAAAGATGCTATTTTAGTGGAGTGAGGGGCGAGCAGAGTGATTTTATTCTAAACTCGGCCTTAGAAATCTGTAAAAGAGGTATTAGAGAACTTAAGTTTTGAGTTTGGACACCCTATGACCTGCAGAGCATCAAATTGAGCCACCTCGAGTGAAAACAATTTTCATGTAACTTACGTCTTTTTCGTCTGATTCTAAAAATTGTGTGCATTCTTCTAAGACTATATACACCTAAGAGTTTCCTCATACAGTTACATGCCCTATCCTAGTATTTTTTGAGTATTAGATCAGAATATGCTACGATTTCTTGTACATCATCTTTTCTGAATTGGCATTTGCTGCACCCAATAAAACAAAAGTTATGGTCATTTGAAGTTATATTAAAGAAAAAAATGTTTTTTTTTGCCATTCATTATTTTGGGAAAGAAGTATAAATCGTATTTTGGAGTTATAGAAGAAGTTATTATATCATCACTTTAGTGTAAGGAGGATATACTTATATATCATTTACTACGGGCCAAAAGTGTAACACTTTGAAGAAGTGACCTAAACCGCCGTTTAGACTATTTTTGGAGATGGGACAAATTGGTCCACTCCCTCTAGTTCCTCCCTCACAAAAGGTTAACATTTAGTGAAATATTGATTCGCTTATAACTTCTATACAACTCATTTGAATCTTCTGAAATTCAACACATAAAGGGACCGCCATCTAACGTTTTTTTTTCAACTAGTGCTTATTTCGTGAATGGTAACACTTAGCTCATGTCTGATTTGACAGATAATTAGTTTTATCCTTCCGCTGAACGAATATGGTTGTGTACACGCTTGAACAACGGGATATATTGCGACATTACTTTGAAAATTTTGATTTTCAATTTTTTTTTCATTTCTGATTTTCATTTGATTTTGATTTTTTCATTTTGATCTTGGCGGGTATGTAATCAAGCAAAATTGTCGTATTTGGGGCACAGAAAACCCGCACGCATACATTGAAAAGCCGATACACCCAAAACGAGGCACTGTTTGGTGCGGATTTTGGTAAAGAGGCATAATTGGGCCATTTTCCTTCGAAAATGAGCAAGGAGTGGCCGTTACAGTCATTGGCGATCGTTATCGGGCCATGTTGAACGAATTTTTGTTCACAAAAATTGAAGAGGAGGATATTGGCAACATTTGGTTTCAACAGGACGGCGCTACGTGCCACACAGCCGAAGCTACACTCGATGTTTTGCGCCCTGTTTTTGAAGATCGCATTATCAGCCGCAGAGCTGATGTCGTTTGGCCACCTCGGAGCTGCGATTTGACACCGTTGGACTATTATTTGTGGGGTGCCCTCAAATATAAGTGTTACGCTGACAAGCCAGAGACAATTGACGCTTTAAAGCACAATATTCGTGAAGCCATTGGTGAAATACAGCTGCACACAATCGATAATGTGCTTAAAAATTGGACCAATCGTGTAGGCTACTGCATGGCCAGCAGAGGCAGCCATTTGAATGAAATTATTTTCCATTATTAACCGGAAGGATTGTACTTTCAAATAAAAAAAGAAATTTGAGAAAATATTCAGTAGTTTTTTTATAGCATTTAAAAAAAAAAAGTTATTTGGCGTACCCTTTAGTATTAGTTTATTAGTCGCTATTACCTTGAGAAAAATGGCCTTGCACCTTTTGGTACCTCCTACCCAAATATACCATTTTACAGCAAAAGTGAACAGCTTATAACATTAATACCAGTGCATACCAATACGTAAAATTTTGTACAGTGTAATGTTTTTATAACACCTGCAGGCTGTCGAAAAAACTCGTTATTATTACGCCCCTAGTGAATACCAATGCCAATAGTGAATAACACGAAATATAGAGAGTTTAAACAATCTTTTTTAAATAAAATATAGTTGGAAAAAATCTTAAACAATAACTTTGTTTGTGTGTAAACATATATATTTTTTTTAAAGTCGGTTTGCAAATTTATTTTGTTGTAATATATTAAGTAATATATTCGTTCCAAATAACATTTCTTGATTTTCAAATAAAACATATATATTTGTTCATAAATAAATAATATTTAAAAATGTTGGTTCCAAATATCGATATAAGCAATGCTCCTTGTAAATGTACTCCACTACATTTTAATGTAATTTCCCTCGTTTTCAGGAAGTCCCGTTAACCCGCAAACTGACGCCAATAACTGTCGGTTAAGGTAAGTACACACGATTTGCAGATCGGACAACATTGCCAGAAAATTGTTATACATATGTGCGAAGTTTATGCATGTGACAACGGCGCCATTGCCAGAAAAACATTTTATTTGCAACACTGTCTATAATGTATTTTTATTGGCAATCCTGCATATAAATAATTACAAAATATATTGTAAATATATGCAATTGTAATGTTTTCTTGCAATCGTCTGAACTGTCAATTCACCTTTGCCTAACAATCTGTCATTGTCCGTATATTTGCAGCATTTTAACAGGGTTGACAACGTTTGCCGATCTGGCAATCGTCTATACTCAGCTTTAGGACTGATTGATCGCTAAAGCAATGACAATTTAATGTATGGACATCCTAGTGTATTTGCAACTTTTTTCCTCAAGATGGGAGAAAGGTCAATTTCGCGTAAGTTTATATGCGAGTGAGAAGATTTTTATGTAGCCATCTAGACTGCAAACTCTAGAAACTCTGCGAATGTACTTTTTAAAATGCCTTTGGGGTACCTAGTTACTGAATTGTCTTTCGCTAAAGCGTTGTATGCATATTCAACAATTTTTCAAACATAGGATTGGCAATAGCGCAATCTATAGCAAACACATTGAAAGCGTGCACATATGACTTTGCTGCAATAGCGCCATCTCGTGATTAATAGCCGAATGCAAAACTGTAGAATGAAGATGTCGCTATAGTTAAAGGTTTCAAAGTATAAGTATATCACGAGTATAGCGACATCTTCATTCTACTGTGTGGCACCAATCTATGGACATCTAGATGGCGCTGCAGCATCACAATGTCATATTTGCAAGCTTTTCTATCGTTGAAAGATTTTTCGACTGTTTTTATATTCACACAAAACATGTATGCATATTACGGCGGGTCAGAAAAAATATTCACGATTTGGGGGCGTTATTTTACGAAATTTTTCATTTTTTATAACGGAACTTTATTTAAGAACAGAATATCATTTTCATGTGTGGCAGCACCAAGACCCCCGTGTTCGAATGACAAACAATCGGGCAACGTGTTAACGAACCAGAGGAGGAGAAAACAACAGCTGATTCCAAGAAAAGTCTTCACACTAAACGGTAGCATTTTTAGTAAAGGCCCAGTTAGGCAAACTTAACCGTAACGCCCCCGTAGCGTAACGAATCAGCTGATTCAATCTGTCATATGGAAGTCGGTGTAAACGATTAGCCAACGGAAACGAAACGTAAACGGACGGCTGAATCTGTTGAAATCAGAATTGGACGTTCCGTTTACGTAGAATTTGACAACAGCTGATACTACATGTTGTTTACAATTACAATTGTATGTTCACCGAGAAAAGTAATTATTGTTGTTTAAAAGTTCAAATAAACATGAAAGACGAATATTTGATTTCATTGGTGCAGTCGCACGATTATTTATACAATAAATATAATCCAGCATATACATACGATATCTGAAAAAAAGCGAGAAGCTTGAAAGCTAATTGGCAAGGAGCTGGGCGTCACAGGTGAGTTTTATGAAGATCGCGGCTGACTCCATTAAAAATTAAATTTATAATCTGTTTCAGGATTCTTTTGGCTAGAGTACGAGACAATCATTGCGCCAATCTTCATTGTGGGTGAAATTGACAGCAATATAAGCTTCTCTACAAACGTGGACTTATTTATAGATAGAGATTGGATTGGCTGAGTCCCTCTTCAATGGAAATAGGCATAAGTAAAAGTATTAATAAAACACAGAATATTTAAGATATTGAGTTCAAATTTATTCCAGGTGTAGTGCAAATGTTACATTTTAAGAATGAAATTAAATTTCCGTCATATGACTACCACGAGCCCGTCAACAGCGACATTTCGACCGGAACGTTGGCAATTTCGCCTTGGGTGTTGTCTCTGAGCTCGTCTATAGTTGTTGACTTAGACCAAGGATATTCCTCAGGGGAAACGCCGCATCTGACTTCACTGTATTCTAAAACAATATTTCGCATTGTTGAAGAAATCGCGGCTTTTTTGTTTACTTATGTGTTGTTGTTGTCAGAACATATGACTCGTTATCTCAACGTTGGCTAATCGCTCAAACGGGCAACGTTACGGCAACGGTAAAGATAAATTACGGTTACGTATGCCTAACCCGGCCTTAATACGAGTACTTCGTAAGATATGTAAAATAGTTCGAATAATAATAAATAGTTGTTAAGTATAAATACTAATTGCTGACTGGTATTTTTGGTGAGTGGTATTTTTACATTGCTACAAAAACTTCTTGGAAGCAGAACAGCAAAAAAACATCTGAAAGCAGAGCAGCAGCAGCGCTTTTAAAATTTCAACGTTTTTTTGCATGCATCATTTTGCCAAGATAGTCTACGTTTTTGCTTATGCATTCTAAACGATACAACTTGAGGCAACGAGAACATTCTAATAACAACGAAGAATTTTTCGACAGTAGCAGCATAAACATGTCGGAAATGGAAAATCTGATTCAGCGAATGGAGGCACTGCAACGTGAATTACATTATATTCGAGAGTCACAAGGGAACGCATATGATGGACAGCGGTCGAACCCTCATAAAGTGCATATTCAAAAATTCAACAAACAGAGTCCGGAATTGTTTTTTGCTCAGTTTGAACGCTCTTTTTCTCTCTGTGGTGTTTCAACTGTGAGGACAAATTTGATGTTGTATCTGTGCGCCTTGAAGACGACATACTCTTGTCGGTTGAGGACCTCGTAACAAATCCGCCGCAAAATGACAAATATTCTACATTGAAGGAGCGACTCATTTCGAAATTTGCTGAGTCTTCAGAGTCTAAAATGCGACGTCTCTTGCAAGGTGGTGAGACAACGGGTATGAAGCCGTCCGAAATGCTGTCCCACATGCGACGTTTGGCACCAGGTAAGGGAAATGAAACGATTATTCGGACAATATTTCTCGGGCAAATGCCAGACTCGATTCGTCCTCTTTTAACTGTGTGGGAAGAAGACGATTTGGATAAACTTGCTAAAATGGCAGACAAGATGTTGGACGCTGTGGGAAATACTGTGTGTGCTGTCTCCGGAGCACCACCACGTTCGGAAACCAACATTCCGATTGATGCAATAAATTCGCATGTGTCTTTGGCTGATATTTGCAAGACTTTAAAGGATCTTTCTGCTAAGGTGGATACTATTCAACCAAACAATGACAGCAAATACAGTCGTAATCGATCCAGATCTCACAGTCATACACGTTCAAATGTTGGACCACCTGACAATTCGCTTTGCTGGTATAATCAAAAGTTTGGAGATGCAGCGCAACATTGTAAACCGAATTGTCCTCGCTACAACACTAATTCGGAAAACTAATGAAGCTGTTAACACGACTGGCGGCAGCGGCAGTGACAACCACGTAAATGAGAATCGTTTACATATCTACGACACATCTACAAAGGCTCGATTTTTAATTGATTCAGGATCTGTGGTGTCAGTTGTACCCCCATCCTTAATCAGAACAACTCTGAAGCCGTCCGGCATAAGACTTCTTGCTGCAAACAGCAGTGAAATACGAACTTACGGTAACTGTGTTCTTAAATTAGACCTAGGTCTACGTCGTGATCTCAAGTGGTTGTTTACCATTGCCGATGTCCAGTCGCCCATTTTGGGGGCAGACTTTTTAATTCATTATAATTTGATGATTGACTTAAAACGGAAATGCCTCATCGATAATACGACAAATTTAACAAGCCGTGGTGAAATTCGTAAAACCAAAGATTTTAGTATTTCAACATTATCGCCTTCGACAGGTCCATTCCATGAATTACTGAAGGAGTTTATTGACATCACAACTACTACTTTGACGCGTAAATCAACGAGTGATGCAATTATTGTTCATAACATCGAAACAATCGGAAACCCCGTTGCAGGCCGTCCACGAAGACGTTCTGGAGAGAAACTTGCAGCTGCTAAAGCGGAAATTGACTTCCTATTGGACAATGGTATATGTCGTCCCTCCAAAAGTCCGTGGGCTAGCCCGCTTCATATGGTGTCGAAAAAAGATGGTGGTTGGCGAGCGTGTGGGGATTACCGAAAGCTGAATTCCAAAACTGTACCTGACCGATACCCAATTGCCAACATCAACGATTTTTGTGAGAAATTATAGGGTAAGTCAGTTTTTTCTACACTCGACCTTGTTAAGGCTTATTACCAAATACCAATGGCTGCAGAAGACATCCAAAAGACAGCAGTGTGCACCCCTTTTGGACTTGTGGAATTTTTATATATGCCATTCGGGCTGAGAAACGCCACACAAACCTTTCAGAGGTTTATGGACTCCGTTTTAAGAGGTCTTGATTTTGTTTATTGTTATATTGACGACATGATTGTTATATCTGAGTCTATTGAGAAACACCAAATACATTTACGGCAGATTTTTGACCGCCTTCGACGTTTCGGTCTAACAATCAACGTCAATAAATGTAAATTTGGACAATCTGAAGTACAGTTTCTTGGTTACATCATCAACGGCAATGGTTGTACACCTCCAACAGATCGTATTGCCGCTATTGAAAATTACACCAAACCTGAAACTATTTGCGAGCTTCGCAGATTCCTCGGTGTCGTCAATTTTTATCGTCGTTGCATCCCACATGCCGCTCAGCTACAGGCACCACTCAATGAATTCCTTAAGGACTCCAAGAAAAATTATAAGAGGAAAGTTCCTTGGACACTTGAAGCTGAAAATGCTTTTGCATCTTGCAAACACAGCCTTCGTGAAACAACTATGCTAGCTCATCCAGCACCCAATTCAGATTTGGCCCTTACAACCGACGCATCAGACATTGCCATTGGAGCTGTATTGGAACAAAAAGCAAATGGAATTTGGCAGCCACTCGGATTTTTCTCTCGAAAATTATCTGCGGCAGAGAGAAATTATAGCACATATGACAGAGAGTTGCTTGCTATATACGAGGCTATAAGATATTTTCGCCATTTGCTGGAGGCAAGACATTTCATAGTTCGGACCGATCACAAACCGCTCGTCTATGCATTTTCGCAAAAACCAGAAAAAGCCTCGCCTCGACAATTGAGGCACCTTGATTTCATTTCGCAATTTACGACAGAAATTGTGTACTTGTCCGGTTCTGAAAACGCAGTGGCAGATGCACTGTCCCGCCTTAACGCAATTTCAATGCCAACATCAGTCACTCTAATGGAACTGCAATCAGCTCAGGAGATGGACGAAGAGTTGAAAACTATTTTGGATGGCGCAAATTCTTTAAAACTACAAATAGTACATTTTGATACGACATCGGTATACTGTGACATATCCACAGGATATGTTCGCATTTATGTTCCCTAGTCACTACGTCAACAAATCTTCAATTCAATTCATAATCTTTCGCATCCTGGCGGCCGTGCTAGTCTTCAACAGATACGAGAGAAATACGTATGGCCTGGAATGAAGAAACAAATCCTCAATTGGTCTCGGAATTGCAAAGAGCAAAAATCACCAGACACAACCGCCTTACTCCGGACAAGATAGATGTCCCAGACAATCGTTTCGATCGTGTTCTTTTGGACATCGTGATAATGCCGTTAGTACAGGGTTATATATATTGCCTCACCATGATCGATCGATTTTCACGATGGCCTGAAGCCTCTGAGGGATATGTCGGCCCAGACGGTCGCGACTGCATTTTGGTCCAACTGGATTTCACGCTTTGGTTGTCCTAGGACAATTACGACAGACCAGGGCACACAATTCGAGCCCGCGTTATTCAAGGTTCTAGCGAATTTAATTGGTTCTAAACGTACTCGAACGACGGCTTATCATCCACAATCGAATGGAATGATTGAGAGATGGCACAGATCTTTTAAAGCAGCTTTAATGTGTCATTCACAAGTATCGTGGGTCGATATACTTCCAACTGTTTTGTTGGGATTAAGGACAGCTGTCAAGGACGATCTTCAAGCTTCGCCTTCCGATCTTCTTTGTGGTGGACACTTACGGTTACCTCAAGAGTTCTTCACCGAATCAGAAATTCCTGCCGATTCATCTGAATTTTTAAGGAAACTTCGTGAATATTTCAACTTCTTGCGACCAATTCTAGTGTCTCACCACAATAAAAGCAAAATGTTTATTTTCAAGAACCTCGATGATTGCACTCACGTTTTTCTTCGTACGGACGCAGTACGAGGACCACTTGAACCACCTTACACTGGACCGTTTGAGATAGTCCAACGAATTTCAGATCGGTTATATACGATACGAATTAAGAACAAGGACGTGAACATATCGGTAGATCGACTCAAGCCAGCTTTCATCATCAATAATACCGAGTCTGAACATCCACAAACAACAGCAACACCAATAAATAGTCCTCAAACATTCTCTCAAGACTCATCAACATCATCTCAGAGTACGCAGTCCACCGAACTTCCAGTTGTGCGAAACACACCTACTAGGAGGATATCGTTCCAAGCGGATCAGGTATCGGATCCTGACTTGGTCACTGGAGAGGGAGTGGCTGTGGCAGTACCACTCCCTCTCCAGGGAGTGGTGCTCATGTGTTCGAATGACAAACAATCTGGCAACGTGTTAACGAACCAGAGGAGGAGAAAACAACAGCTGATACCAAGAAAAGTCTTCACAGTAAACGGTAGCATTTTTAGTAATACGAGTACTTCGTAAGATTTGTAAAATAGTTTGAATAATAATAAATAGTTGTTAAGTATAAATACTAACGTCTTATTACTACAACGACAACTATACATGTATTGGATATTATTGATTGTTGGCTAGTAATATTTTCACATTTCAAAGCTGTTCGCATATGCATAAAAATAGTTGTCAGGAGATTGTGGACATCCATATCACACACTCTGAAATAAAATGGCTTAGGTGTGTTCACAACCCCCAGAGAAGATAGACGTGGCCCTTGGTTGGCGAGCAACAAAGTCCGCGGTCTCAGGACACGTAATCTCACGCTCATTTCCCCGAAGACAGAAGGTAAGATTCGTAGCTCTTTGACAAATGATCTTAACTCTGACAATGATCACCCGCTACAGCAACGAAGACCTTACAGTGGTAGCAATGGAACGCCAGGATAAACCAATACTGGTTATCACATCCATGTACCTGCCTTATGAATCCGCCGATCCCTCCTCAGATAAGGTAGGTTCTCTGGTAAGATGGTGTAGAAGTAAAGAGCACGACCTAATCATCGGAGGAGATGTAAACGCGCACCATACCATATGGGTCAGCACAGACATAAACAAACGAGGTGAGTCACTACTTAATACTTATTATCCACTGATCTAGTTATCTGCAATAAGGGCAATATGCCAACATTCTTTAAAAAAAATCAGGGAACAGGTTATAGATTTAACTTTAGTATCAAATAGCGATTCAATAAGAATATCCAGATGGAGAGTATCAAATGAATGTTCCTTCCAGGATCACCTTATGATACACTTCAACATAGGCAATGAAACTACTAATGGGAAACTCTATCGTAACCCCAGGAAAACCAACTGGGATAAGTTCAGACAACTTATGCAATCTTATCCACCACCGAATACGGAGATACATGACTTGCAAGGTCTGGAAGGTCCTGTCCAGAACGCTCAACATCCCGGAAAACCAACCGAACGTGGTGGACACCGGAACTGAAGCAACTCAGGAAGGAAAGTAGAATCAAATCGGCCAGATGGCATCATTCCAGCTCTCTTACAAGAATCCTTGGAACTTATTCTACCATGACTACGCGCAATTTTTTGTGCAAGTTTGCAATGGTCACATATACCCAAGGCATGGAGAGAAGTCAAAGTGGTCTTTATCCCCAAGGCGGGAAAAATAAACCACAGTACGACAAAGGACTAAAGACCAATCAGTCTATCACCGTTTCTGTTGAAAACCATGGAAAGACTAGTTGATCTAAATGTGAGGCGATAACTGACAGCATACAACTTCAGTACGGCACAACACGCCTACCTGAAAGGTAAATCTGTGGAGACGGCCTTACATGAAGTGGTAGGATTTATCGAGGACTCCCTTCATTACAAAGATTACATCATGGCGGCGTTCCTCCATGTGGAGGGCTCCTTCAATAATGTTAAAATAGCATCAATACTCAACGCACTTGACAGCATGGGCTCACACCCAGGCATAACCAATGGTTCGGCAAGAAAGCGAGTTACGAGAGGTACTCCGCGAGGTGGGGTGGTCTCACCGATATTATGGAATCTAGTGATAAACGAAATCCTAATGGATCTCGGGAAGATAGGAATTAAAATCATAGCGTATGCAGACGACGTCGTGATTTTGATTAGAGGCAAATTTATGCCTACGTTCAGCGAGATCATGGAAAGGTCACCAAAACGATTATCACGTTGGGCAGGAAAAAAAGGACCAGGAGTTAACCCAGCGAAGACGGAACTACATCTCTTTACTAGAAGAACAAAAATTCCGAATTATCAACACCCTACACTACAGGGAAAGGTATTTGAACTATCGAAAGAAGCTAAGTACTTAGGCATCACCCCTGACTCCAAGCTGTCCTGAAAAAGAAATTTGGAGGAAAGGGAAAGAAAGCATTATGCGCCTTCTATGCCTGTAAGAAAATGTTTGGACGCAAATGGGGTTTGCAACCGAAAATGATACACTGGATGTATACATCGATTATAAGACCGATACTCACTTACGGATCAGTTGTGTGGTGGAAATCGGTAATGAAGAAATCACATATCTCACACCTAGCCAAAGTGCAAAGACTGATTTACGTCTGGATAACTGGCGCACTCAGATCTGCCCCACTAGAGGCGATGCTGAACTTTCAACCAATCGATATATACATAAAGTGTACCGCAGTGAAAGTGACCCTTCGGCTAAGGGAATCAGGAATAGCCATCAACATTACACGTGGACATGGCTCAATCCTGGAAAGTATAGGCATAACAGACAAAATCAATAGGCCAATGGACTACTTGGCACCAAGAACAATTCGAGATAAAACTTTTAATGTAATGATTCCTAGCCGTGAAGACTGTGCTTCAAATAGCGTCATAGAGGACAATGAGATCTCAATCTTCACGGACGGATCGAAAATTGAGAAGGGCACGGGATCAGGAGTATATTCCGATTCCCTTAATCTCAGAATCTCCACCAGACTCCCAGATGAATGTACGGTCTTCCAGGCAGAGATCTATGCCATTAAGAAGATAAGAACCATCAAATCACGTTGCACAATGGACTGTTTTCTTTCCTTAACCTATATTCAGGCGCACGAAATCACGCTCTGCTGGGTGCCAGGACACAGCAACATACAGGGCAACGAATTAGCAGACTAATGTGCCAGGATAGGAGCCGGTTAGCGAAATGAAACTGCGACCCTGGACGTGCAAATTCCGTTCGTGGAACTTAAAAACCAAATTGACGAGCGGGGAGCAGCACTAACCAGATCGAGGTGGGACACAAAACCTAACTGCAGGACTGCAAGAACACTTTGGCCATCCATTGATGTGACCCGTACCAAAGAACTGCTGTCATTCAGAAAGAACACACAGCATCCTCACAGGAGTCATCACAAGGCACTGCGTGATAGGCAATATGGCTGCACGCATGAAGCTCCCTACGAAGACTTCTGTAGAAGCTGCTTGGATGAAGAAGAGGAGGAGTCAGTACAGCACTTGCTATGCTCATGCAAAGGACTGCAAGAGTGCCGTTTGGCCTATTTAGGGCACAGGCTCTTCGAAAACATAGACGACCTAGCAGATGCTCCGCTCAAACCCCTTCTCAAATTCATCAGAATATCGCTCTGGTTTAGTAAAGCCACAAAGACAAATGATAACACGATTAACTAAACCTTCTCTCCCTCTTGCTAAACCTTCTCTCCCTCTTCCTAGCCTACCAACCTTCAACCATTTTTTCCCTACTTCTATTCTGCTCACGGGAAACACAATGGACCTATCGTCGGCCCCGAGTGAACTCGTCAGTTGTATTCTGACGGGCGTCCCTTTCAACCTAACCTAACCTACGTGAATAACATCGGTTCTATCAGAGCAAGAAACACAATATTGGTACTGTTTTAAGCAGAATAGCGAGTTCTATCTGTACATATGAAAGACTAGCTTTAACCCGGTGCGCTTCGCAGCCCCCATAATTTATTTATTTTCTGTTTAGGGTACTGTAGAATATGTAAAAACAAATGAATATTCCATATGGGAAAAATTAATGTGTACAATAAAATACGAAAATCTCCGATTAATTTCTTGTTTATGTTCCTGGCATCAAGGTACGATATTTATCTCTTTCCCTTCTGTGCCTCTAAATGTCAAAAACTATTGTTTGGATCATAATTTGTCTTTTTCCCCTAGTTTATATTCCAATAGCTACATTCACACCCTGGTACAATATAAAACAATGTTTGCCCCACGGTGTCTTTAAAAGTTTTAATTTAAAAAAAGGTAAAATGAATGCCTAGTTAAAGTTGCAAGACTTACAATCCTCGTTTAGTTTACGTCCCAAGAGCTACGATTCTAGCTCTTGCCATTTGGATTTGGCTGTTTTACCACATTTATCGCATTTTTGCCCCATTGTGCGGGTAAATGTTCGGATTTTAAACAAAACCCAGTCAATATCTGCGTCGACCTCATAAGGGCTACCCTCACACCAAATTTCACGATTCTAGCTCATTGCGTTTAGACTTGGCGGTGGTACCATATTGTTCACTTTTTGGCAGTCACGCAACAATTTTATATTTATAGATGTCGCGCTTTAGTCCAAGATGTCCGATATATGCATGAAAAATATGAATTTAAGAGGTTCTGTGATATCGCTCCAGCTCAGTGGCGGTTTTAGATCTTTTGAGCATATTCGCCAAACAAAACAAGCTTTCATTTGAGATGCGGACAACCGCGATATTTTTTTCTGACCCGCCCTAATGTACATATGGGTAGTTTTTCTCATGCGTCATATGTCAAAAAATATATCTTTCTTAAATTCTCAGACTTTGGTTCAGATGTTACAAATATATTAACATCAGCAACAAATAAAAGAGAAACAAATGTAAGTACACATGTTTTTTCCCCTCACTTTAGTGTGACGAGGGAAGATATCATTTGCTACGGAAAAAAGTGTGAAAATATCGTATTCTTCGTCACGGGAGTAAATTTTTGCTTGTAGACATTGTAAACCAATTAGCAAACAGTTAGTGAAATGCAATCTCGATAACACAGTGCGACAAATGGTACACAAAAAAATATTGTCCTGCAATGAAAAACATTTAAATCGTACATTTAGTCTGTCTGTGTTTAAAGAACAAATTTCTTTTAATTTAAGAAAATTTACTTGATTTCAAAAAAAAATTCTTTCTTTTAAAGGAAATTTCCTTACTTTTATGATGAGACGTCCATAACACTGTGTCATGTGTCAATTAACGTTACGCTATAAAACTAAAGAAAAAATCATTGATTGTAGTACAACTGCCGTTAACTCAGGTGAACATTTTAAAAGTTTGTAAGATTTTTTCTTTAAAATTGTAGAAATTCTCATGTCATGTTTTTAAGGACAATATACTCTTAATTTTTAGTCCTGTTTTTTGTATCGTTGAATTAAGGATTAATTATCTTTTAAATTAAGAGATCGTTTTTATCTGCGAGAGGACTATTTATAAGTAGATTCTTTTTGTTCGCAAAATTGAGAATAAAAGTGTGTGCGTTTGTGCGAGTGTACGTTTTTAATTCTACACTAATAGCAACAATTTCGGCGGTTGTTTGTCGGCAGTGTGTGCCGCATTTAAAAAAATTTTAGTGGCGATAATATTTCACAGGTAGGCGAAAATAAATTGTCGGGAAACATAGATTGACTGCTCATACGATGATGAGACAAAAAGGGGTAGATTAAAAATGTGAATGTGTACGTTGTAGTTACGCGAATTGATAACAAAGCAGGTAAAAATTTCTGTCAAGTAAACCAACAAAGGTATACCTATTGTGAGCAATGTGAATATACTCTGGTTATGTAATGATATAAGCCATTTAATTTTGGTCTGTCTTGGCTTTTTTTAGGGGAGGTACTAAAACGGGTGTGGTCATAAGTCCCATTTTTAACCGAACTGTAGGAATTTTAAAAGCTATACACTGTGCAAAAATTTTGAGTATTTTTGTGCATTGGTATTCACGATATAATATGGTACGTTTGTGTGGGATGTACCAAAAATGGCGTGATAATAACGTATATTACGAAGAAGATTCTTCATATTTTTTATGAAACCATTTCATACTTTTCATGAAACTATTTCATATTTTTTATAAAACTACGAGTATTTCATATGTTTTATGAATTTATTTCAAATTTTTAATGAAATTATTTCACAGTTTTTATTAAATTATTTCATATTTTTTAAGAAATTATTCCATATATTTTATGAAATTATTTCATATTTTTTATGAAATTATTTCATATTTTTTATGAAATTATTTCATATTTTTTATGAAATTATTTCATATTTTTTATGAAATTATTTCATATTTTTTACGAAATTATTCCACATTTTGTATACCCCCGACCTACACTATTTTAAAATTGTCTATAAATATTCTTCTGGTTTTAGCCCGTTTTTGCATCTAATTCGGTTCGAAACGCAAACTCTTATCAGGAAAGGATTAAAGCAAACGAACAAGAATTATTCCATACTTCTGCGATTTCAAATCAAAAATAATCACATTAACGGCCGTTTTCAGGTAGCTTCGTTAGTTATATTTATTGAAAAAGTTAGCTAACAGGCAGTTAGTCTAACGAACATTTAAAACGGCCCGTTAAAAAATTCGTTTTCAGGAAGGTTCCGTTAGATAACTTGAAGTTTATTACTATTGTGAATAAATTCTAAAATATTTTGACGTTTCTATATGTTTGGTTTTTAAAATCGTGTGCAATATGTATATTTTAAATTTTAAAAAAACGTGTAATTGGACAAGGCAATTTCGCACTTTTTTCTGGAGATGGATTTTAATGGAGTAGAATATAAATATTTCGTATGATATGGACCAAAATTATAACACATTGAGGGAATGGCCTAGACACATATACCAATGTATACCCTAGGTGTTACCACGGACTCGGAAGCCTCTCATCGAAACCAACCAGTATGATAGACAAAGCTATCAATAGCACGAACACAGAAAGATATGTACGACTTCCAGTAAATCCAGTGGTCGTCTAGTTAATGCGCGACAGTAACAAAGCAAGTGCTCAATGCTCCCCACATCTTCCTCATCACCACAGCTCCTGCAGAAGTCATTGGAGGCAATACCCAACATTCTAGCGTGATCATCGATGAGACAGTGTCCCGCAGAACTGACACCATCGTAGACAGTATTTTCCTCTGCCGTGCGGAAGATTCTTTGATCTTCTTAGGCTATATCTTGTCTTGACTGTCTAATCGCCTCCTCCCTAAGCCAAAGCTTGTATGTAGGCAGTGGCGCCCCTATATATGCAAATTCTTCCAGAATTTGTAATATCGTCACCTTCATCAGCTTTTCAGTTCCCCGGGATATCCCTATGCCCATGAACCCATATGAGGTGTATGCTAAACTGCTCAGCCTTCTCGTTAAGTGATCTGCGACAGTCGATGGCTGCTTGTGTATTGGGAATGACTTAAGTATAGGCGGAAATCCATTTGATAAATTTTATGTTAGTTGAGCAGTGCCCTCCTTCCGTCTGTCTTTCTGGCTGCACGTTAACCGTGGAAATTTGATTTGTGGGTAACAACACAATATATTTATCTCAGTTCAAAGACGTGCCATATTGTTCGACTCCTCCCCCAAAAGGGTTCATCTTACTGAAATATAGATTCTGTACCATTTTCTATGCTATGTACCCGAATCTTCTGTAAGTCCACACATTTTTATAGCCTTTCTGTCGTCCCCTTTTCGTACATCCCACACTACTACTTTGTACAAAAAGTTAACAACTTTAATACCAGTGCATCCAATTACTTCAAATTGCGTGCAGTGTAATATTTTTATAGGGCCTAGAGCCCAGTGAAAAATGGGTGTACCTAACACACAAGATGGCCAAATCATACCAAAAATTTAATATCTCGAAACTTTAACAGTGGACGGTGTCTTAGAAGTATCCACTGTTCAGCGGAAAATACTCGAATTTGTCGAGCCCCTTTCCGGTACCCCCACACAGAAAGACATATTCATTCGGAAATAATTTCCCCATGACTTTGTAGGAACATTCTACATAAATATTTTCCTATTTTAGGAACCTTTACAATGCCTATTGGCCTTTATGGCTCCCACAAAGTACCATAATCAACATTACGCTACTCACAGAGAGAGAGTATACATAGCCGGTTTACCCGACAGATATTTTTTATAGCTTTTTTCAAATATTTTCATTTATTTTATTGACAATTCATACATATTTCCCCCAGTTAAAGCACGTAACTGGAGAAAATATTCCAGTTAAATTTAACGACTTATTTTCAGTTAAAACTGTCAGGTAAATTTTAACGGAGCTCCTTGAAAGACATTTTTTCTTAACGGCTCGTTAAAGTACCAGTTAACATTTAACGGAGCTACCTGAAAACGGCCGTAAGTAATGTATTGCCATATTTGTTTGAAATTATTTCATATTTTGCATGAAATTATTTTATATTTTGTATGAAATTATTTCATATTTTGTATGAAATTATTTCGTATCATAATGAAATAATTTCGTATCATAATGAAATTATTACGATTTTTTAAAATTGGGATAACATTTTGTAGTTGTAATCAAAGCAAACGTGTCAGCATCTGAAATGTATGTATAACATATATAGCACATAAACAATTGTTGACTAATTTTCAGGTTTTCCTCCGAACGCTGTAAGTAGGAGATAAATTTGGCATATATCTTCTTTTTTGTCGAACGCTTTAGAAATTATTGCAAATTGATACGGAAATAAGAACAAAATAAAGGACACACCTAAAATTTAAAAATTATGTTACTCTTACAAAAATTACAAAATAGCTATGACGTCATTTCATACACAATAAGAAACTTTTCACAAAATTGATGGACATAATTTTACGAAGCTTTTATGACTATTTCTTAAGAAACCCCTTCGTAAATTCGTAAAATATTCTTCATAATATGAATGAAATTTACGAAAATCTTCGTAAATAATATAAAGAATGTATGAAGAATGTTTCGTAAATAGTACGAAGGAAATATTTTCAGTGTGTACGAAATTTTAAGTATTTGTAGGCACTACATAGTATTCTACACCATTTCCAAATATAATTCAGAAAATATCAATTGAAATTCAGAAATTCCATTTGAAATTCAGAACTCGTCACTTGAAATTCAGATTTTAGATTTAATTTTCAGAATTCGTCAATTGAAAATCAGAATTTCCATTTGAAATTCAGAACTCGTCAATTGAAATTCAGAAATTCCATTTGAAAGTCAGAAATCGTCATTTGAAATTCAGATTTTACATTTGAAATTCAGAACTCCTCAATTGAAATTCAGAATATCCATTTGTAATTCAGAATTTGTCAGTTGAAATTCAGAAGTCGAGAATTGAAATTCAGAGCTCGACACTTGAAATTCAGAATTTTTCATTTGAAATTCAGATCTTTTCATTTGAAATTCGGAATTCTTCACTTGAAATTCAGAAATTAGATTTTCAGAACATTTTAATGTGAAATTAAGTATGTAGGCTTAAAGTCATAGATGCATCTTCAGCCAGAAAAAGCATGGCTGGTCGTGGATTGGGATTTAAGTGGTGCAAGTGAAACCAGCTTCTATGTGGCCAAACACAGTTTTGTAGAAACAAATGGTCATTCGTAATAATAAATATTGACCAACACAGGAAAGCTTTTCTCATCAATGGTGCAAAAGAGTGGAGTTAATTGTCAGAATTAGGGAAGTCTTTGACAATGGCTCATATGAAAGCGGATGATTGGATGAGCTCTTTCTCGAGTCAGATTCAAATCGTTATTCACTTCAGTCAAATCCATTGCAAAATGTTCCTATACCTACATAATAACTACGGCGGCATACGACCGACTTGAGATGGTTCCTAATTCAAAGTATTTCCCATATCTAAATTTTAAATAACTTTGATATTAATACAAGTAATAACAAGTGGACCGTAGGCTAAAAAAACAACGCTACTGCATCCGAGGATTTGACTAACCACCTCCGAAACGTCATGCATTGGTTGGTGTTGGATTTCAAGGACGTTTTCTTTTCACTTGACTATTCAAAACACCTTGCTTGACTTAAAAGGAACTCTTTGATCTTCAGCTCGACTCCAATGTGAGAAAACCATGAAGTTAAAAAAATATTTTCTTGTATTCAAATAGAAATTCTGAATTTCAATTAATAGTTTCTGAATTTCAAATGAAAAGTTCTGAATTTCAAATGAAAAATTCAGAATTCCAAATGTCGACTTCTGAATTTCAAGTGTCGAGTTCTGAATTTCAACTGACGAATTCTGAATTACAAATGGATATTCTGAATTTCAATTGAGGAGTTCTGAATTTCAAATGTAAAATCTGAATATCAAATGACGACTTCTGAATTTCAAATGGAATTTCTGAATTTAAATTGACGAGTTCTGAATTTCAAATGGAATTTCTGAATTTCAATTGACGAATTCTGAATTTAAATTGATTTTTTCTGAACTACACAAAATGGTAAGTTTGTGTGGAGGTACCAAAAGGAGCATGGCAATAACTCCCATTTTTACTTGATTGTAGGTACTATACGAGCAAAAGTAAAATTAAATATTTGTATGAAGTGATATTAAAGCTATAAGCAGTTAACTTTTGGTGCAAAACGGTCCAATTGTGTGAGATGTACCAATAACGTCCACTTTTCACTGGGCTCTAGGTAGAATAAAAGCATTACACTGTACATAATTTCACATATTTGCATGAAGTGACATTAGCTATAGGCAGTTAACTTTTGGTGCAAAATGGACCATTTGGGTGGGAGGTACCAAACGGGGCGTGTCAACTTCGCTCATTTTTCTCCGACTGATAGTGTCTAATAAGCTAATACTATGTGTAGTATTTCAGAATATACAAATAAGTAGTATAGAAGTTATTAAATAATCAATATTTCACTAAATGTTAACCCTTTGTGGGGGAGGTACTAGAAGGAGTGGACCAATATGGCCCATCTTCGAACTTAGCCGGAGATAGAAGAAAATTTTACCACATACCAAATTTGATGTCAATCGGTTAATCCTTTCGAGAGTTATCGTGCGCACCAGCCAGCAGACAGGCGGACGGACGGACATTGCCCATTCGACTTAAAATGACCCAAAACTGATATCCGCCGAACATCCTCAGAGTCTTAGGTCACTCCTTCGATGAGTTACACTTTTGTCCCAAAGCAAATGGTACAGGGGTTTCCAATAAGAGAGATATGATTTCTTTGAAAAAAACGCACTTATTGTTAAGGAAATTCAAAAGTTTTTTATTTAATGTGAAGTACAATCGATACAATTAAGTTCTAAATAAAACGTTATTCAAATGGCATTCACGACTTCTTCTGCAGGAACGAATTCGATGAACCCAATTTTCTAGCACTTTTTCCAATATATTCCACAATATTGACTTGTAAAGCTTGAAGAGAGTCTGGTTTATTTCGAAAGACTAATGACTTCAAATAACCCCACAAGAAATAGTCTAATGGTGTTAAATCACAACTTCTTGGTGGCCCTTCAATATCACAATTTCTTGAAATAATCGAATCTCCAAACTTTTCTCGCAACAATTCAATTGTTTCATTTGCTGTGTGGGACGTAGCCACAATCGGTCGATAGCTCTTAACGAGAACTAAAATATTGCTCATGGGTGTCAAGGTTGTAGGTCGACTGGAAAGTGTTTTTTGGATTTAAAAAAATGGACTTAGCGTACGAATAGTTGCAATTGGAGAACGATTATTTTGATTATAAAACTGAATAATTTGTAAACGTTGTTCTTGCGTATATCTCTCCATGATGAAATTGAATACAGTGAAAAACAAATGACAGATCATGACATATTACAAATGGCCGAGACGTCACTTCAATATCATATCATCCCTGTTGGAAAAGCCGTTATATACCTTCGTATCACTAAAGTGTGGGTATAAAGAGGCATAAAATCAGTTTTGGACATTCAGAGTGGTGGAGTTTATGTGCGTTTACGAATTTATTACTTTGACAAGAACAATGCGAAAATAACGTAAATATGTGAATGTATTCAATAAAAAACGAAATGAAGCCGAAGGGGGAAATAAGAATATAATGAACAATCGAACGTTGTTTCCCGCTGTCGAAGTAAATTGCAAATATTTCCATAATAAATAAAGAAACAGTTATTTTGTGCATTAAATAGAATATCATTTGCTGAACATGCAAATATGCTAAATCTAATTTTATGAAAATTGAGATTTTTTATATAATTATAGAAGACTTATGTAAGGATCTGGTAACACTAGCCTCTCTGTATTATCCAATCCAAACGCTATTTATCCTCTTTAGACAGTTCTCATTACTACTGTCTCTATTCTTTCTTCTCACTCCTTTAGTTAACTTCTTTGAATAAAGTGCTTTGTATTTTACTCGTGTAATTAATCTTCTTATTTAATACCGCTATACATCAACATAGGTTATGGGCCCAGCGTGCCTAAATTAAATAAGAAAGTATAAGTCGGTCGAGAATTTGTAAACCGTGTTTCGTTTAAAGTCGTTTTTGAATTTGTCTAAAAGAACGTAAATATGTCCGGTTCACTTCAAATAGAAAAATTGAATGGGGACAACTATTCAAGTTGGGTCATCCATATGAGAAGTCTCCTTATCACGATGGATTACTGGTCAGTGGTAGATAGTGTGACAAAAAATCCAGCCCGCAAGGTAACATTGTTCAAACGTCTAGTGCGGTTTAAAATCCAGGAAGGAACACCATTTTCGCAACAAATCAACGAGTTCAGTCATCTGGTCGATTCATTGAAGGAAATTGATATCACTATTCCAGAAGATTTCATCAGTATAGTGTTGTTGTGCAGTCTGCCCGAAGATTACGAAAGTTTTATTATTGCAATGGAAAGCAGAGATGTATTGGCACCGATTGATAATCTGAAGGTCAAAATATTGGAAGAATGTCAATAGAAGACTGAACGACAAAGACAGTGATCAAAATCGAAAAAAGAATATCAGGTGTTATGCATGCGGTGAACGCGGGCATATAAAAGCCCAATGCAAATTCCCCAAAAACAACAACAACAGCAATGTGATGGTGATGTGTGCTAATGAGCAATATCTTGTCTCCAGCGAGAAAAAATGGATCATCGACAGTGGAGCACCATCTCACATGAGTGGGAATAAGATATTATTCTCTTCATTACATGAGCATAAGTAAAAAGTTACTCTTGCATCTTGTGACTGAGTCTATGCAGAGGGGATAGGTGATGTAAATATTAAATCGGATTTTGCCGACATCATACTATCTAATGTTCTCTTTGTACCGAATTTTTTATCGGTATTTAAAATTATTGAGCATGGGAACCGAGTACATTTTTCAAAAGAGATGGTAACTGCAATGGCGAAGGGAGGTGAAGTAATTTTCGAGGCTGCAGCACATGCTGGAATATTTATTGCGGATTTCAATAAAAGTGAAAACTTGATGATGTTAAAGCACAACAATGATGGTGTTCTCTGGCATAAAAGGTATGGCCACCTAAACATACGAGATATGTTAAAGCTGTCAAATAGAGAAATGGTATGTGGTATGTCCGTGGATTCAAAAGAACCAGAATGTTTTTCATGCGTTACATGTTCAATGTGTAAGATTACAGTGCAACCTGCACCTATGATGGTATGTAGTGATGGTGGATCCCGTTATTTTATAACCTTTATTGATGATTTTTCAAAGTTTACAACCGTATATTTTTTGAAAAAAAAGATCACTCAATGTATTTAAAAATTTCAAATTGAATGCTGAAAAACAGACGGGCTGTATTTTGAAAACATTACGCAGTGATAATGGCACAGAGTATCTTAGTAATGATTTTCAAAGATTTTTTGCAGCGGAAGGCATAACCCATCAAAGAACGGTCTGTTACACTCCACAGCAAAGTGGTATCGCCGAAAGGGCGAATAGGACGCTGGTGGAGATGACAAGGGGTTTGTTGTTGGAGTCCGGATTGCCGCAGTCGCTATGGTCAGAGGCTTTGAACACTTCAACCTATCTCCGAATTCGTTGCCCAACGAAGGTATTAGGAAAGAAGACGCCTTACGAATGTTGGTTCGGACGAAAACCTTCTGTAGCCCACATACGTATATTTGGTTGTGACGTTGTAACATTGGATAAACGGCCAGGAAAATCAAAATTACTACCCAAAGGTGAGCGACTTACGTTTGTCGGTTATTCTCATCAAACAAAGGGGTACCGTATGTATAATAAGAAATTAAAAACAATGACGTCACATTCTGAAGATAGTTTCTCTGGTTTAAAGAAAGAAAGAAGTGATGAGGACGACGAGGGCGAAAATGACAATTGGTTCAACATTGATGTTATTGTTGATAAAGAAAAGAACGAAAGTGTAATAGAAAATCAAAGCGATAACGAGTCAATTGACGATATATCAACAGAAGAGGCTGAGGAATCGGAAGAAGTTGTGTCTGGATTAAAAAGAAAAATAGGGAGACCAAAATTATTACGAACCGGTAGAAAAGGTCGTCCGCGAAAACTTGCGGTGCCAGTTCCAAATGCGTTGCTGAATAGTTTATATGTGGAAGAAGACCCCAAATCAGTAGCTGATGCGATAAAAAGCAAAGATGCCAAAATGTGGAAAGATGCAATGGAAGCGGAATTTGAAAACCTGCGGAAGAAAGATACATGGGAACTCGTTGAGAAGCCAAGTGACAAAAATATTGTGGGATGGAAGTGTGTGTTTGTTACAAAGAGAAAACCTAATGGCGAAATAGAAAAATACAAGGCTAGATTAGTAGCTCAAGGTTTCTCCCAACAACCCCAGGTGGATTATAATGAAACATTCTCCCCAGTGATAAGAGTGTCTGTCAATCGTATGATGTTTGCTGTAGCTGCCGAAAAGCAATATTTATTAAATCATATTGATATCGTGTCGGCGTATTTAAATGGTGAGTTGGAGGAAGATGTCTTCATGCGACAACCAGCGATGTATATTGATAAAAGCTATCCAGATCATGTGTGTAAATTGAAAAAGTCAATTTATGGGCTGAAACAAGCCGGTAGAGACTGGAACCGCAAATTGAACGAAATCCTGATAGAAATTGGATTCGAGCCCTGCAAATCCGACAATTGTTTGTATATGAAGAAGGTTGAAAATGGTCTTGTTTTGCTGGCTGTGTACGTCGACGATATTTTGCTTTGCTGCTCTTCAGAAAATATTATGCAAGCCATTGTACAAGACCTGAACAAGTATGTTGACGCATACTACTTGGGGATAGAAATCGAGAGAGAAGGGCTGCGAGGTAAAATAACTATCCATCAAGAGAAATACGTAAGGGATTTATTAGAGAAGTGGCAAATGACTGATTGTAAACCTGCGACCATACCCCTGCCGAGTGGATTGGTACTAGAAAAATGTTCGAAGGAGAATTGCAGCGGCTATGATGTTCAAAAATATCAGTCATTAATCGGTGCTCTCAACTATCTATCTGAGTATTCCCGCCCCGACATTAGCCATGCTGTTTCGAAGCTAGCCCAGTTCAACAGTCATCCAGAAAAGGACCACTTTACGGCAGCAAAACACTTGCTGAGATACCTCAAATGCAAACCAAAGGGTATGTTGACTTACAGTCCAAATAATAATATTTTAGTTTCTTACTCAGATGCCGTCTGGGGTTCAGATGTGAACGATAGGAAGTCTTATAGTGGATTTGTACTACTTATGTCCGGTGGTCCCATAGCTTGGGAATCCAAGAAACAAAATATAGTATCTCTTAGTTCGATGGAAGCCGAGTATATCGCAATGTGTCAAGGGACGAAAGAGGTGGTGTACCAGCGAAACTTGTTGAGAGAAATAGGCTTGGTTGATTATTTGCAGGAACCAACAGCTTTAATGTGTGACAACCAAAGTGCACAATTCCTCGTTCAAAATCCAGTGGCACACAAAAGAAGTAAACACAAAGATATTCGCTACCACTATATAAGAGAGAAATTTGACTCCAAAGAGATTGCGATTCAGTATGTCGCTACCGCAGAAAATGTAGCTGATTTGTTTACGAAATGCGTATCCATGAATATTTTTGTAAAATGTTGTTTGAGAAATTATGAAATAATTATGTGTATCAAATAGTATTTGGATTGCAGCAGGGTATGTAAGGATCTGGTAACACTAGCCTCTCTGTATTATCGCTGTATTACCGCTTTACACCAACAACTTAAAAATGCGTATCTAGAAAAACAAAAAACACCAAAGACACATGCTCTTTTCCCCCTTTGTGCGGTAATATGCAAATATTCTAAGTTCACACAAAAATGCAAAACATTTGAAGTCTGTACTAAAACGGATAATTATAATTAAAAATTATTAATATTTAAGCGGGCCAAAAAAATATCGTTAGCGTATTCGCACAAAGAAAATTATATAAAATAGAGTTTTGCTAACGAAGGGATACAAAAGTGTTGATGTGAACAAGTCTTAATTTATGAGTATAAAATATTTACATATCGCATCTGTTCCACAAAAGGGTACCAACTCAAAATTTGAAAAATTCCAGTAGAGGCCAAAATCTGTTTCCGTTAATATTAATGGTATATTACAAAAAAAGAATATGTCGTTGCAATAAAATATCATAGACAAAAAATAATAACGCTATTTTCCTGTTTGTTTTTTTATTGATTTTAGAAAAATAACAACTTTTTTGAGCTGTTACTCTTTTCATGAAAAAAGTTTGTATATAAATAATAGTATTATTTTGAGTTGTACCTTTTTAACAGAAAAATCTTACTCGGATTATAAGTTGAAAAGGACACAACTAAAAATATAACTCTTTAGATGATAAATCAACGGTCCCATTTGCTAAAACACTTGGAGACAATTCAAAATGTAACTCTTTAGTTGTTGTTGTAGCAGTATATGTGTTTGTTATCCATTAGTTGTTTTCATTCGCCTTGTATAGTGGTTTCTGCTGTATTGGTTTCCAGGCCGAGGAAGATGGCTGCTTCCACTGGTTGGGTTCAAAGAGACCTGGAAACAAGTTGAGTAGGTTTGGCAGGGCAGTTAAAGAGGTGTAGTGTGTCGTGTGGTCCCTGGTTACAGGCGGGACATATGTTCGACGTGGTGCCATCAATCCTTGCCCAGTATGAATTGAGGCGGCTACACCAGCCAGATCTTAATTGGGCCAAAAGTACTCTTGTCTGTCGTGGTAATTCCTCTTCCTCTGAGGCCACTGATGGAGGGTGGTCTCCTAGTACGACATTGACTCTGTAGTTATTCACGGCTTCAGCGACTGCGTCAGAGTGTATGTCAGCCAGACCTGCCTTGAAAGCTCTTTGGTCTAGAGGTTCTCTCATGTAGCGTTGGACCTCGCGCTCTAGATCATGAAGGTCTTTCCTGATCTGCCTGGGAGGTGGGCGCCTATCCACTAGATGGTGATTAGAATGGCTGGGACGGTAGCAACCAAGCAGATACTGCTTCGACAGCAAAAAATTGTGTCGTCGCACGGTTATGATCTTCTTCTCCTCATGTAAGTGGTCCACAGAAGACATGAGGAGGCACCCTGTCGCAGTTCTCAAGGCGGCATTTTGGCAGGTCTGTATATTCTTCCACTGCGTCTCGCTCACATTCGGTGACCACACTGGTGCTGGATAGTTTACCACAGACCGACCTATCGCTTTGTAAGAGGTCAACAAGGTTTCTTTATCTGTGCCCCAAGTGCTGCCGGCTGGAGACTTGAGGACCTTGTTCCTACTTCTCATCGTATTGCAGATAGCTGTGGCATGCGCGTTAGACCTGAAGAGGCTATCAAATGTGACACCAAGAACTTTAGGGTAGTTGGTGGTCGGAATTCTTGTGCCATCGACTATCACATTGAGTTGCTCCTTCACTTGCGCTGTCCATGCAGTAAAAAGGGTGGCCGATGATTTGGTGGCGGCTATTTTTATGTTCCTCGCAGCGAAGAAATTGCCAATCTCAGCGAGGTAGATGTTCAGCCTTCCACATAAGTATGTCATCGATTAAAGGGCCCGACGCCAGAATCGTACAGTCATCAGCATATGATACGATTTCAACGCCGTCAGGTGGGGGTGGAATTGCAGAAAGGTAGAGGTTAAACAGTGCCGGAGATATCACCCCACCTTGGGGAACTCCCTGTTTCACTCTACGGGGTTTGGACTTATTGTTTCTGAATTCCACATACGACTGGCGTCCACACATGTAATTGACGGTCCAACGTTTCAAACTATTCGGGAGGGACGTGTCCTCAAAAAGCGTGGCGTGGCTGACAGTATCGAAGGCCTTCGATAGGTCTAGCGCCACGAGGACGGTCGTGTCACCGGGCTTGTTCTGGTTAAGACCACGGCTCACATGCGTGGAGCCGCGGTCGTACTATGCTGCTTTCGGAATCCGTGTTGATGATTAGCAATTGGAAAATGTCCAATAAGGCTCGGCAGGATTAACGCCTCAAGCGTCTTTGCTACTGGCGAGAGAAGGGAGATAGGCCTGTATGATTCTCCCTTGCTCGCATCATTGCCCGGTTTCAGTAGCGGGACCACTCTACCCATTTTCCAGGCTTCGGGTATTATCAGAGTGGTCAACGACAGATTGAGGACCTTAGTCAGGTACTCAACTCCCGATATGTCCGATAGCTTCAACACCAGCATCGAAATTCCGTCGGGGCCAAGCGCTTTGGATGACTTAGAGCTACGGATGACATCTGCAACTTCTCCAACTGTAAACTGTGGTGGTACTTCTTCAGCTCGGAGAGCTGGGATACGACACATTACTCTCCTTTTCGCTCTGCCACTCACGGGGTGCTCTATAAATTGTCGGTTAAAATAACGCGCGCACCTCTTCGGGTCAGTCGCAGTGGTGGCACCAAATGTGACTGCCGTCCGGTCGTCTTTCCTGCCTGGATTCGAGAGTGACTTAACCGTTGCCCACAATTTACCAATACCGGAACTTAAGTTGCATTGCTTCAGTTGATCTAGCCATTTATTCCGCTTATATTCGTCGACTTTCCTACTGACTTCTAGATTCAGTTCCCTGATTCTAGGATCAGCAGGATTAGAACGACGAATTTCATCACGCACGTCTGCTAGTCCCGCTGCATCTGCTGGGAAATTAGGTCGTATCTCGGGTATTCGACCAGCAGGGATAAAGCGAGCGGCTGCTGCGTTGATGATGCCGCGGAATTTCTTCTCAGCTACCCGAACATCTGAGGGGATGGGTAGTTCACTGAAGCTGCGGTTGGTGAATTCTCTGAACCCGTTCCAGTCCGCTTTGCTTTGATTCAGGAAAGTACGGCGTTCAGAGATAATAAAATCGGCTGGTCTGTCTATGGAGAGGATTATGGGGAGGTGGTCTGATCCCAATGAAATGACGGGCTGCCAGGTGACGTCAATTATCAGACCAGGCGACACGATGGTGATATCTGGCGAGCTGCTGCAATCACCCATAATCCGTGTGGGGGCGTCCTCATTCACTGTGCAGAACGTAGAGCCATCTATCTGCTCAGCCAAAGCTATGCCTCTATGGTCATTAGCTAGGGGAGCTCATGATGGGCATTAAAGTCTCCTAGGACCACGCGATTATTGCCCTGCAGTAACGGACTGATGTCCGGCAAATAACGCGGAGAACAGCTACCAATCGGCGGTATATATACGTTGTACAGCACTATCTCGGCAGTCCCGGACTTAACTGCTACCCCCATACATTCAATGTATGGGTCTCTAGAGTCAAGCTCAGGCGAGATAGGTCTGTATTGCACAGAATGGTGTAATAGGAAAGCCAGTCCCCCACCCCCACTTCTAGTGCGATCCTTACGTAGCACATTGTAACCCTGACAACTGTGCAAGCTGCATGTGTCGCTCAGCTTTGTTTCCTGGATCGCAGCGACCTTGATGTTATTCCGATTCATAAAATCTACAATCTCGTTGATTTTGCCGCGGAGACCATTGCAATTAAATTGCAAGAAGGGTGCATGTTCGGGGGTTGGTACAGCAATGTGTGGTGTTAGTTGTGGTGTTGATTGCTGTGCATGTTGCTGTAGGGGAGATTGCGGCGGTGTCCCATAAACCGAAGGTGTCGATGACGTAGACGACGGGGACGACACTGACGACTGCGACTCTTGAGGCACACTGAGAGCACAGCAGGCTCCAACATAGCTCCCTATGCGGCGATACTCCCCGGCGTTCCTAAGGCCAGAGCAACCCCTGAGATGCAACCACATCGGGTACACCTTACTGATGTTGAGTTTCCACGTATAAGGTTCCCGCAGACGGAGCAGAAATATTGTTGTGGTCCGGGATTTTGTTCGGTCCCGGCACGGACCAGAAGAATTCGGAGCAGACACTCCGGGATGTGCCTCTCCCAAGGCGAAAAAATGGACGAACATAAAACACATACTACTGAGGTGGCAGCCCCTGGCCGAAGAATTGCTGCTTCAGGTCAATCCGGTACAAAGAGCCGGCTGCCGTGGGATTTAGTTGAATCTAAAGACGTTATTCTGTAAACGAAGAGAGAGTCATAATGGTTTTTTATTATGAAAAAGAAGAAAAATCAACGGACATTTTTTTGCAGTGGATAGAAATTGCCATTGTACGTTGTTTTCTTGCAAGAAAGCAAAATTTAAAAATTTCGAGTTGTTACCCTTTTGTGGAACAGGTGCGATATGTACATTTTATTATTATTCCTTTTTGTAAATTCTATAACACTAACGGCCAAATCCACAATCTCCGGTTATTCTACAGTTAGAGCTAACCTACAGTTATACTGCCCTCCTAAGAAAGAAAGTCGTATCTCCATTTCAGTAGTTTTGAGATATTTAGCTTTTACGTTTTATAACTTTCCCGCCGGTTTCCGACCAGGAAAGTCGTGTGCAGACCACATAAACACTCTGAGAGTTGCCGTAGAACAATCCGTCGAATGGAGATCCCCATTGTACATGGATCTCATAGACTTTGAAAAAGCATTTGACAAACTCTCCCACTCTACCATATGGAAAGCACTAGAATGTAAAGGTGTTCCGCAAAAATTAATTTCCCTTATCAGGAGTCTGTACAACTGCTCCGATTGTAGAGTACTTCTTAAGAACAAACTCAGCAGCAAGATCGCCCCTGTTATTTAACATAGTACTCGATGTTATTATGAGGAGCATTACGATAAACTCCAGCGGCATCCAATGGGGATTGTACAAACGCTTAGGAGACTTGTGGTGATTTCGTTTCTGAAAAATAATATCACCACATCATATTGCGACATTATAAAAATTCCCCCGCACCACTGCTAATTTCACATTTTGCATGCGAACAATTGAACATACATAAATCGTGCATTGAGTAAAACCCATACTTACATTATGGCGCAACCATTTGATAGTGCATTAAGAATGTACGCTTTCAATTAGGTTCGGTTTTGAAGATTGCTTTTTGACGGTGCAACACTCCTCACCGCACAGTGTCACGAGCGTGGCCAAAAATGGTAAGAGCTGATGTTGGAATTGTTGATTTTTTTACACAGACAGGTCTGGTGAGAAGTCAAGCTTTGACAATATACACAAACTTGCGTAGACAATTAAAAAAAACATCTCTCCAATTTTTTGATATTTCTTAGCTATAAGTATGTATTTTAACATATATAAGTCTCAGCTGCACAGCTCTGCACAAATTTTATTGGTGAATCTTTTTTTTAGTGTCTAATAAACTAATAATAGTGACTAATAAACTAATACTCTGTGTGAAATTTCAGAGGATTCAAGTATGTAGTATAGAAGTTATTAAATAATCAATATTTCACTAAATGCTAACCCTTTGTGGGGGAGGTACTAGAAGGAGTGGACCAATATGGCCCATCTTCGAACTTAGCCGGAGATAGAAGACAATTTTACCACATACCAAATTTGAAGTCAATCGGTTACTCCTTTCGAGAGTTATCGTGCGCATCAGCCAGCAGACAGACGGACGGACATTGCTCATTCGACTTAAAATGACCCAAAACGGATATCCGCCGAACATACTTAGGGTCTTAGGTCACTCCTTCCATGTGTTACACTTTTGGTTCGTAGCAAATGATATATACCCTCCTCTCTAAGGTGAGGGGATAAAAAGATGTGATATGGATGATTTAAAAAAGTATATAACTGCGAGCGAAAATTATAACAATGAATTAGTGGAGGAATCGGAAAGAGATATTGAGTAGTATATTTGTTCGTACTTACTTACATACATATTATCTCAAATAAATAAAAAGTTCATTTCGCAATGTGTTAAAATGTATTATGATTTGCTGTAAATATATTATTATTATAAACGAAAATTAAAAATAAATCAAAATTGAAAATGAAGGTAAACCTCAAAATTTGAGCCTATTTTCATTACAAACGATTCGTTCTGTAGCCAAAACGGACTAAACATATATATGGGATCTTTTTCTGACCCGATTTTCTTCAAATTCGGCTATACTGGTCTATGGGTCAAGAAACTCTACCATGCTAAATTTCAAAACAATTGGATGTAAAGTACAGCTTCTATAGGGCTAAAGGGACAGATCGGACAAAACATATATGTATGTATATGGGGGCTATATCTGTCCTTTAGTCCATTTTTCCAAAACTTCGTTTTTATTCTTTCCAACCTTATGCAAAATTTCATTTACCTGCGACGGCTCCTTCTATTTTTCGCCACCTCTTATATGAAATCACGACACTGTGTACCGTGGACTTGGCTGAGTGTGGATAATGCGATATTTTCTCATTTGCGGAGTGTAATAATTTTACAAACGAAATCAAAACCCGTTCATACGTTCAAACGAAATCACCATTACTCGTATGTTTTTAACACTTTCAGGGAAATGTCAGAAAAGCTCCGAATGTTAGATATCGCTGCAGAGAATGCAGGACTAAGAATAAACATCGGCAAGACCAAGTCCATGCGCATTAACACAGAATGCAGTCAATCGACGACGTAATAGAAATAGACGACATAACGAACTTCTGCTACATCGGAAGCATCATAGACAAAAAAGGAGGCTTAAGCGCGGATATATCTAATAGAATAAAATGCGCTCGACGGTCATTCGGCCAGTTTAATCCAGTATGGAAGTCCTCCCACATATCGTGAAAAACCAAACTTAGCATTTCCAACACAAACGTAAACTCGACACTACTCTATGGGCAGCATAAGACGAGGTAGACTGGAGCAACTGGACTTGGAGATTGCAATGTCGAATAAGTCCTGGAATGAAATTAAATTATTAGCTTATAACAGATCTGTATGGTATACATTTGTAATGGCCCTATGCTCCACACTGGAACGGCGGGAATAAATATGTATGTATATATAATATCGTCAGGTATGTATGCTACTGAATAAACTATTTATAGAAATCAAATGTTTTAAAAAATTATAATTTAAAAAAGAAGCAAATAATAAAAATTACCATGAACGTTTAAACAAATAATTAAATAAAAAATATTTTGCGAAACATATTTTACACTTGAGCAAAGTACAGATGTGCTCTGTTTAATTACAGAATGAACTTAATCTAAAGTCATTTTACATATTTAATGTAAGCACAAGGCGTAATAGATTTAAAAATGTGAAGTCTTTCATTGAAGAATAAGGTGTAATTCTTTTAAAGACGTTTGGAGTCCTGTTTTAAAGATGATTAATTACTTTAATTGTACAAGCCAAGACGTACAAGACGTACTTTTTTTAATAGTCTTTGAACCCTTTTTTCAGTGTAGGGTCAGTGATTGGCAGGTTTTCTGACTACCGGGAAAAGTTATATCGATCAAACAAAGCTTTATGTGTCCCGGAGTTTTGCTGGGTCACGAAGTCGAAGTTAATGTAACAATCGCATTCAATTCTCCTACAGGTGTGAGTGCCTTGGCGCCTGTAGTCGCAGTTAATGCATCAAGCGCACATCTAGCTATTGGCAAAAATAAGAAGAAGGAAATGGAGGACCCACCGGAGAGTTTTATCTGGAGGACCCACGGGAGAGTATCATCTGGACCCAGCCTTCAAGTACAGGTAGGTAATCCGATTCCGGAAAAGAAAACAGGCCAAGGTGCAGGATATTCCAAAGGAGCAATATGAAACTCCTTCCACCCCTTCGGAAACAGGAAAGAAGGTCAGATCTCCCGAAGAGCAGAACACTGCGAAACCGGCGAAGACTCTAGTCAGTATCCTGGTGAAAAGGGCGACGACAAAGTCGATCCAAATACAAAGAAAGCGAGCGAATCACGGAATCCTCCGAAAAGATTGGGACTTCCAAAAAGACATCCCGGTCGACGCGGAAGTGGAAGTTGGCTGAAAAAGGTAAGAAACCACCATCTTATACCAATGTAGCGAGGAAGCAATACAGAGACGAGCTCTGCTACGTAGTGATCTATATCAGCAGAGCGTCCGACAAAATTCTAACTAACCAACACGACAACGTTGACGACTTGGTAGCAATTAAATTGTGGAGTACTCCATCAATACCGATGACGGGCCCCAATTCAGATAATGAACAAAGAGTTCAAAGGAAACATCCTGAGGATGAAGTTGGCTTCAACCAGCATGTATAGAGACCCTCAAAGAGCTTGTGGATAGTATCCCCTCTCCCTGGGAAGGCGCTAAGCTGATACTGGTGAGGATGAGGGACATCCCCCTGCTCAGGAAAGCCCCTGCCAATCAAAGCGTGGGACAGCAATTCCACAATATTATAAAGTAATATTAATAATATTACGGATATATGTTCTAGTGAGGTCATTCGAAGATAGCTATCCGCTTCGCGTAAGGAAATCAGCACAAGAAAAACCCTGGATGACCGGGGAGATTCGCAACATTGAGAAAAAGGTCCGCAGACTTTACAATAGGGCACGCCGTAAAAAATTACCAGTAACTAGGCCGACTACCATAGAAGACTCAGGGAATACGAAATATCTGGAAGCTATTCTGCGAGCAGGTCGATAGCGTTAACGGCATTTCTAAAATAAACAAGTAAAAGCGTTAAGTTCGGCCATGCCGAATCTTATATACCCTCCACCATGGATAGCATGTGACCTCACAAAATAGCTCAAACCTAAAGAAAACCAGTAAGGAAAAGCAGAAAGTCGTGCGGGGCCGACTATATAATACCCTACACCTCCCTAACAATGCGATAAGGGTCATTGCGATAATAATTTGGAATAATTGGTAAATGGGTAGAAACATATTATCTAATTCTGAACCGATAATCGCTAAATTAAGCAATATTCGTTAATAAATTGAAAAACATCTTTCTGGAAAATTTTAATGACCGGAAGTAAATTACCACTTCTATAGCGCTTTGATGCCAAATCAGGAGCAACATATATATGGAGGTTATATATAAATCTGAACCGATTTTCCCTGAATACTCATTCATGTAAAAAGACCTCTTTCTGTCGAATTTCGTACTGATCGGATATAAAATACAGTCTCTACAGCGCTTTCATGTCAAATCGGGGGTTAAATATCGTCATCAGAAACGAAAAAGGGCGTAACAACAAGAAAAATGGAAATTCACTTTTTGATGGATTTTGGTACACTGCATCAAAATACACATATTGATAAATTTTTAGCGACCTACTATCAAAAATGGCGAATTTATTAACGAAATTCAAAAGGGGCCAACAACAAATTATTTCTGTTTTTATAGTTAAAAATTCCTATTTCACGCAATTTTTACAAACCATTTATAAATCATGCTTGTGTGAATATATATATGCGTCATTATGTTCAGGTTTTATCCTGAAAACCCCGTTTTTCTAACGACAGCACTTTTCATTTAAATTTAGTTTTTTGCTTCTCCTGTAAAATTTTCAGATATGATGATAGGCCCTTTCTCGTTTCTGATGACGATATATGTATGTGTTCAAAGGTGACACCACACTTTTGAACATCAGTGTAGAACGACCATATGTATGTGCGTGTGTGTGTAAATGCATTCTGCATTCTGCAATCTATGTAGTTGCATACGTACATTCCAGTGCTGCCTATGCTTACCTAGGTATTGTCATGTCTTTTTTGGCATCGTCATTTGGTTGCTCGCTGCTTGCGTTTTGTCATTGTAACCGAGCTTACATTAGACAAAAGGAAAGCAGCAGGAGTTAGTTTGTATCCAATTGTGCCAACCATTAACTCGTTCGTCTCCCTCCCGCGATTAAGTGATTTTTTAGTGACAAGTAAAGTTTAAGTAATAAGTGTTATTTTTATCTAGAAAAATACATGTACATAAAAGACACTGTGAAACCAACAGACCCAACATTGAACAATGAAATTGAAACAAGAAGAACGCAAATTGTGAATTATATGAAACCAAACAATTAATATTAAGATTAACATTGAAAACAAATAACTGAAATTAAAGACTGAAATTAAAAACATTTAAAAATTGTTAACATTCAAAATACCAACTAATCACATTTTCACACATACCTGTACACACATGAAATCCACAAAACAACAAATTGAAATTTTTACAAATAAAACCAAAATCCAAAATCTACCACTTGCGTTATCATTCTGAAGGAAACAAAAAACCGAGGTAAGAACTAACCATTGGTCATCAAACATTGGTCCTATGCGAACCGGATCTAAAAGTGTGTTTTTTTAAATTGTTAAAAAACGTAATCTGAGGAAAAAGTGTGAAAGTGTGATTAGTGGGTTTTGAAAAAAGTGAAAAAAGGCCACAAGTGCCAAGTTTTAAATTTAAATATTTGTAGAAGTGAAAAATAAAAGAATTGAAAATCGACGCGCCGCGAAACAAAAATCAAAAAAAAAAGACTCGACACAACAACCAAAAGACCCAGACACGAGGACACTACAACAAATAACCCTAGAAGGAAGGAAGAAGGAGCCAGCGACCCACGCCAGCAACATCGAGAACAATAAGAGTAAGACACTTATTACAGGATCAACGTGAGTACCCAAAATTTGTGCAGGTAGCGTTGTTACATAGGGTGCCAAAACCATTTTTTTTTCGAACTCCGCCATATTGCTATATGAAGGAGATTTTGGCGGGTCTGGCCCTATGTACGACGCTGGCTTGGTTTGTGCCTTTTACATATATACAAACATAACTGAACACTTAACTGCAGTTAGCTTGCACTTATATACATATACATATATACTTTGATATAAATACTTACATAAGTGCAGTTAGCTTGCAGTTACATACCTACACATTGCTACACATATATACCCTTTACATATATACTAACCTATTGCATAACCTACATGCATTCTAACCTATGAAAGTTTTTTGACGATTTTTTCGGTAACAACGCGCGACTTTACTGTTTTCTAGTTTTCGAAACTTTAGGAAAATAGCGACCCAACCTTTTTGAAAACCCTTCGATAATTTGTTCAAATAATTTATTACGCATTCTGATGAATTTTTCTGAAAGCCAGCGGCTAGTCGATTCGATTTATGCCATCAAGTTATTTTTAAGATAAGAATATTAAGATAAGAGTATTAAGATACGATTATTAAGATAAGTTTATTAAGATTTCGGACGCGCGGACGGACACCCATTGACTTATTCCGAAAACCTCAGCAAGAATTCCAGATAATTTTGTGCTGAATAACGCGTGGACGGACAACTTTCTTGCGAAACAAAAGAGCGAAAATTTCTTGAATTTTTTCGGCTGCTTTAATCGCGGTTATATTTATTAAGCTTACTTTTATTCTTATTACTATTATTATTAGCTGCTTAAAAGGAAAAAAAGGAAAGATTTTTATTGGCTCGACTCATCCGCTGACTGGCTTGAGAACCCTACAAATTACTTCGTGATTTTTGGGTACTTTAAACATCAAGTTTGCAACTTAGAGAAAAAAAATATTTTTTTTTGCCTTCTTTATATGCGATTTTCTGAGGGAGAAATCGACCGTATGATATTAGCTGATGCTTTGGAGACGCTAAAATCAATCCCAATCAATAAATTAAAAAGAAAAAATAAATTTATTTTTTTTGCTTTAGAAAATACGTGTTCCAACTTTTTGAACGACCCTCGTATTGCTTTAGATTCAATAGAAAAACCCTTTTGAAAAATGTCAAAAAATTTACGATTTTTTAATCTCTATTGCCATTAATATGTGTGGTTTGTGCTACAAATCAGCATTACTGTAGTTTCCAACCGATTTAACGCGAAAATCTTGATATATTTGATAAAAAAGTTCCTGTGCCGACACTTTCAACTCGACCCCTCGTACCCATTAAAACAACAACAACACCAGTCTATGTACATCGATGCATAGAGACAATAGGTAGCGGATTTTTTTTTTCGTTGGTTTCTCGTTGTCTTCTCATTCGTTTTCACTTCTTGCCTTGATTAGGGAACCCAAAGGTTAATGTACCACTGGAGTTTTTTTGTGAAATAGAAAAAAAAGGGAGAAGTAGGAAAACATAATTTCAGCCGTAAAGAAAGGAATGAGAGAACATATGGTTTGATGGTTGATGGGATCGGACGGACATTTCGGCAAAAGCTAAACAGAACTAACACAATAATTTACATTTATTGAAATTTATTTTTATTTTTGGAAATTACTCTTTACAACGAAAAATAAATTTGCTCGAAAAATTTATTAAGTGCTAATTTTTGGAAATTACACTTTGCTACGAAGAATAAATTTGCACAAAAAATTATTAAGTGCTAATTTTTGGAAATTACACTTTACTACGACAAATAAATTTGCTTAGAAATTTATTAAGTGCTAATTTTTGGAAATTACACTTTACTACGAAAAATAAATTTGCTTAGAAATTTATTAAGTGCTAATTTTTGGAAATTACACTTTGCTACGAAAAATAAATTTGCTCAGAAATTTATTAAGTGCTAATTTTTGGAAATTACACTTTGCTACGAAAAATAAATTTGCTCAAAAATTTATTAAGTGCTAATTTTTGGAAATTACACCTTGCTACGAAAAATAAATTTGCTCAAAAATTTATTAAGTGCTAATTTTTGGAAATTACACTTTACTACGAAAAATAAATTTGACTCGAAAATTTATTAAGTGCTAATTTTTGGAAATTACACTGTGCTACGAAAAATAAATTTGCTCGAAAAATTTATTAAGTGCTAATTTTTGGAAATTACACTTTACTACGAAAAATAAATTTGCTTAGAAATTTATTAAGTGCTAATTTTTGGAAATTACACTTTACTACGAAAAATAAATTTGCTTAGAAATTTATTAAGTGCTAATTTTTGGAAATTACACTTTGCTACGAAAAATAAATTTGCTCAAAAATTTATTAAGTGCTAATTTTTGGAAATTACACTTTACTACGAAAAATAAATTTGACTCGAAAATTTATTAAGTGCTAATTTTGGAAATTACACTTTACTACGAAAAATAAATTTGTTCAGAAATTTATTAAGTGCTAATTTTTTGGAAATTACACTTTACTACGAAAAATAAATTTGCTCGAAAAATTTATTAAGTGCTAATTTTTGGAAATTACACTTTACTACGAAAAATAAATTTGCTCGATAAATCTATTAAGTGAAACACGTTCCTACAAAGTTTGTTTTTTTGTTTGTTATAAATTTGCAAAAAACACTTTCTTACAAAATTTGTTTTTTGATTTGATTGAATTTTTTCTGATAGAAAAATCACTTTCCTACGCTTTTTTTATTTTTTTTGTTTTGTCACAGAAGAGTTGATTGATAATTTTTTTTGAGAGTACACTAGCCGACAAAGAATTACTTTCGTCCAAAATTTTATTTATATAATTTTTTTTCTAAAAGACCCAGGTCTATAAAAATTATTATCGCTAAAATTTCTTACTTTTCGCACAAACGACACAAGTTCAAAGTAAACTGCCATTATTTAGATCTATTCGTGAAAAAAAAAGTCGGACTGTAAAAGATTGGCCCCATTCAACAAATATTTAGCGTTTTTCTGAAATTATTTTGCAAATATTGGCAAAGTAAGTTTTTACAGAAATTGTTAAAAGAAAAGCTCAATTTTAAAAGTTTCTTGAAATTTTAGCCAGTTTAAAATTTGACAAAGAAAATATTTAAGAAGGAGGAAATATGGATAAAGTTTTACGTGATAAATTTGTAAATTGCGTAAATGACCTGATAGACTTTGAGAGTGGTTACTCTGCTACTAGCACCGATGATAATATTCACTCATTAGAAGTGACACGTGTTGAATTGAACTCTGTTTGGGATCAAGTGAAAAGGGCCTATTTAGATTGTAGAGACCGTGTTCCCGAAAAAGATGAGGCCCCAATCGATAAATCAAAGTTGAGGACCCATTATAAAGAGGCATTAGAGACATACAAACGATGTTTAAGCGCAGTAAATGGAGAAATTTTAGCACTAACCGACGAAAGGCAGCAGGAAAAGTTCGAACGAGAATCGGAGACCCGAAAAAAGGAAACAGTTGAGCCAAACAACCATCTATCGTTACGGTTACCACCATGCGACACCGACACATTTCATGGAGGATACAGCGCTTGGCCTACTTTTCGGGATTTGTTTTCGGCCTTGTACAGGAATAATTCTAGACTTAGTAAAGTAGAAAAACTTTTCCATCTAAAACAAAAAACCGCGGGGGAGGCACGGGAAATTATTAGTAACGTACCACTAACAAATGAAGGTTTTGATCTAGCATGGAAAAACTTAGAAAACAGATACGAGAATAAACGAATGCAAGTTAATGAACAGCTAAAGACTCTACTTAGTTTACCACCAGTTTCGGCAGATTCAGGATCTTCGATCCAAAAACTTCAACGCACTATTGATGGTTGCGTTCAGACACTAGAAACACTCAAGGTAGATGTAAAGGGGTGGGACCCAATTTTAGTTTACCTTACTTCTACGAAACTGCCGAGAAATTTCTTAGAAGAATTTGAAAACGGTTTGGAAGACTGTTCCATACTACCGTCTTGGAAAGATTTGAATGAATTTTTAACGCACAAATTCAAAACTTTAGAATCTGTAGGAAATATTAAGCCCCATTTCTCCAAAAATAATCAGCCTAGACCCGATTATAGTAGGAAGGAAAATAGGGTTAAGTCATTTCAAACTAATGTTGCGCAACAGACTCAAAGTTCGCAAAGAAGATTCAACAATAGCAACAGATTTAGCACATCTACGCAACCTAGTAGTCGTACAAATGGACCGAGTTGCCAAATTTGCAAGGCAAACCATTTGTTACGAAATTGTCCACAATTCCTTGAGAAAAACGTGAATGATCGCATTCACTTAGTAAAACTTCACAATCTTTGTTACAACTGCATCACTTCGGATCATGGTGTAAGAGATTGTAAGAGTCGTTTCACGTGTAGGGAATGTAATCAAAGACATCACACTTTATTACATAAGGGTAACGAGGCCCGACCTACAAATTCACAACCGGTTAGAGATGACGTACGACCTAGTACCAGTGCGGCAGCTCTAACCACCCTAGTACAATCCACTCCTAGTTTACAGTCCACACCTAGTTTTCAAACTCCTAGTATAACGACTCTAACTCTCAAGGAAAATTCACAACTTAGCCAGCAGCAATCGAAAGAAACACTACTCTTCACAGCGATTGTTCAAATTGAATCTAGAGGGCAGCGATATGACGCACGAGCGATTATCGACCCTGGATCTCAATCAACATTTATTTCAGAGAAGATTACAAACCAATTGAAGCTTCCAACTAGGAAGAATCTTGTTCATGTTACCGGTTTAAGTGAAACCGTTTCAGAAACTTCAACAAAAGCTTGTCTTTTTAACCTTTGTTCTCGTACAAACCCTAGTTTTGAATTAGAAGTTTGGGCACCCGTTTTGAAGTCCCTTCCTTCTAATTTGCCGTCGCGCACCCTAGATAAAAATCAACATAGAGAAACAACCCAACTCGAGTTAGCAGATCCTCGTTTTTACGAAAGCCGACCCATAGATCTTCTGATAGGTTTAGACATAGGACCCTTAATTTACACAGTAGGAGCTCCAATGAAATCTATAGGATCTTTACTAGCGCAAAGCACCGTTTTTGGCTGGATAGTGGGCGGACCCCTTGAAAAATCAAACACAAATGATAGGAAAATTTCACTTTACAATACAGTTTCGATCGAGAAAATTCTCACACGTTTTTGGGAGGTGGAGGAGACCCCAAAAAAAGTCTTGAGGTCAGCAGAAGACACCTTTTGCGAAACAAATTTCAAAAATACAACGCGAAGAAATGAAGATGGACGATATATTGTCACGATGCCGTTCAAATCTTGTGCTGAACTTGGAGCATCTCGAAATATCGCAATGGCGCAATTCTATCGAATGGAAAGAAAGTTGCAAAAAACGCCCGAAATCAAATCTCAATACGACGCAACGATAATGGAATATTTGGAACTTGGACACATGCGGAAACTGAGACCCCAGGAAATCGAGAAGACCCCTCACTACTATTTGCCACATCATGCAGTTATTAAACCAGATAGGGTTACTACTAAACTTAGGGTAGTTTTCAATGCGTCAAGTCCCACATCAAATAGGAAAAGTCTTAATGACATTTTACATCCAGGGCCAATTCTTCAACAGGATTTAGTATTGCAGATTTTAAAATGGAGGTTTTTTAGATATGTATTCAACGCGGACGTTACCAAAATGTATCGTCAAATACAAATCGACCCAAGTCAGGCCCCATTTCAAAGAATTCTTTTTAGAAGATCAGCAAATGACCCAGTTGAAGACTTTGAACTTTCGACAGTCACTTTCGGAATTAATTGCGCCCCATTTCTAGCTCTTAGGACCCTAATTCAATTGGCAGAAGATGTTAAAGAAACATACCCATTAGGTTCGGAAATTATAAAACAAAATTTATATGTCGACGACGTTTTAGCTGGAGGTCACACTGTAGAAGAATCCCTTAAGTCTATGAAAGAATTAGTAGCAGCCATGGACTCAGCAGGTTTTGAATTGAGAAAATGGAGTTCAAACGACCCCAATCTACTTCGCGATCTGCCACCAGACTCACTCTTGCCGGTCAATTGGTTGGATATTTCGGAAGGAACTTCAACGAAAACTCTAGGTATCCGATGGAACATTTCGGCTGATAACTTTACGTTCACATCACCACCCACGGAAGAAAGGGAGTTATGCACCAAACGAGAAGTCCTTTCAACAATTGCCAAATTTTTCGACCCATGTGGATGGCTGGCTCCAGTAATCATCGTAGCGAAACTTATCATGCAGCAAGTCTGGCTGGATAAAGTAGATTGGGACGACGCGTTGAAGCCCATAACTCGAATGAATTGGAAGAATTTCATTAAAAATTGTCCCTCAATAGATTCAGTTTCAGTACCTAGGTGGATCAGATTCAAACCCTCAAGTAAAATTGAAGTACATGGTTTTTGTGACGCTTCAGAAAGCGCTTACGCCGCGACTCTTTATGTTAGAGTAGAACATTTAGATCAAACAGTCGACACGTTTCTTTTGGCAGCGAAAACTCGAGTAGCACCCATCAAAAAAATATCTCTGCCTAGATTAGAATTATGCGGAGCCGTTCTCTTAGCAAAATTAACCACAGCGGTGGTTCCCAACTTACAGATTGAAAATATTTCAACTCACTTTTGGACTGACTCAACAATTGTGTTAGCATGGCTCAAAAAACCCCCTTGTTCATGGAGTGCCTTTGTAGGAAATAGAATTTCAGATATTTTAGATAATGTAGGCAACGAAAATTGGAGGCACATAGATTCAGAAGGCAACCCAGCTGATGTAGCCAGTCGAGGATGTTCGCCAAATGATTTGCAGTCACATCATTTGTGGTGGACTGGACCCCAGTGGCTGAAGTTTCCAAAAGACCGATGGCCTGGACACGACATTCTGAGCGACACAGAGTTAGAAGCAAAGGCAGTTAAAGTTTTCGCGACCACAACAGTTGAAGATCCTTTGGATAGATTTTCTTCTCTATCTAGGGCATACAAAGTCTTAGCATTTGCGATTCGTTTTTGGCGAAATACCGGCGTCAATCGGACCCGACTTAGAATTTCTTCAGCAGAAATCACCCACGGTGAAATCCAAGATATCAAAGATCGTCTTATTGTTTTAACACAAAAACATTATTTCGCAGAGGAGTATTTGGCGTTAACCCAAAAGAAAAGACTCTCATCTGGTAGCAGTCTTTTATCTCTCAATCCATTCATTGATTCAAAAGGAATCATTAGGGCAAATGGGCGCCTTGTTCAGTCCCCAGCACTTACATATAACGAGCGCCATCCCATTCTTATCCCATACGAATCGAGATTTGCTCTTTTGTTAGTAGAATTTATTCACAAAATTACGATGCATGGCGGAAATCAACTCATGACTCGAGTAATCAGGTCTGAATTTTGGATATTTAAATTGAAGCCCTTAATCAAGAAGGTAATTCATAATTGTCGAACTTGTGTTTTATATAAACACCAGACTCAAACGCAAATTATGGCCTCACTTCCGCCCCAGCGAACTATGCTGACTCGACCTTTTACCAACACAGGAGTAGATTTTGCAGGACCCTTCAACATAAAGAATTTTACAGGAAGAGCTTGTTTAATAACAAAGGGTTATGTTTGCGTCTTCGTTTGCTTTTCCACAAAAGCAATTCACTTAGAACCCACTAGTGATCTGTCAACTCAATCCTTTGTAGCTGCTTTATCTCGCATTATTGGGCGACGAGGAAGCCCAGCCAAGATCTACTCAGATAATGGGACTAATTTTGTAGGAGCAGCAGAATTAATAAAAAAAAAGATAGGCTAGAGTTTATGAAGAATCTGCAAAAAGACGCCATCCAGAACAATGTTTATCAAAATTTAGAATGGAGTTTTATTCCTCCCGGTGCCCCTCATATGGGAGGATTATGGGAGGCGGGAGTTAAATCATTCAAAACACATCTACGAAAATTTATACCGCAAATGAATTTTACCTTTGAGGAATTCTCGACCATTTTAGCGAGAATTGAGGCCTGTCTTAATTCTCGACCCCTAAGTCCAGCCAGTGACGACCCTTCCGACTTACATCCTCTCACCCCAGCTCATTTTCTGATTGGTACTTCAATTTTGACCCCAACTGAACCCGATGTTTCAGACGACAACATCACCCTTGCCAATAGATGGAAGCGATTAAAAATTATTTCTCAATATTTTTGCCAAAGATGGAAAACTGAGTATTTGAATGAGCTACATCGTCGATATAAGTGGAAGTACCAAACAGAAAATTTGAAAGAGGATGATTTGATTGTAATTAAAGACGAGAGATTGGCCCCGACTGAATGGAAAATAGGCCGTATAGAAAAAACTTACCGAGGAACTGATAACAACATTAGGGTCGTTGACATTCGGACAGCTAACGGTGTAATTAGTCGACCGATAACGAAAATCGTCAAACTATTTTCAACTTAACTAACCCTCTATTTATTTGTGAAAGAACTGGGTACTCGCATCTCTTTTATTCCAGAAATGGCAGCGCGACTACCCACTCCAGCGCCAAGTCGTGACCCTTCGTCCGACCGTCAACCCAACCACCACTTCCAGACTCGCGACCAGTCTGCCGTCCAAAGACTCGGCTCCGTCAATCGAAACCGTAGCCAGCGCCCTCGCCCTTCGTCTTGGCAGTATTCCTGCGGCCTCTGCCAGGCAGACCACGCCATCCGGACGTGCCCCACCTTTCGGCAATTCTCCCCATACCGAAGGTACGAGACAGTGGAGAGAAGAGGCTACTGCCGAAACTGCTTGGCTCGGAGTCATTTGGCGCCGGACTGCCCAGCCCTAACAGCCTGCAAACAGTGCGACCACCGACACCATACCATGCTTCATGGGGCACCCCAACTGGAAGACCAACTCGGAAGGGCGCCTCCGACAGAACCGGTTTACCGCCGAACCAGCGTTTTGGTGCCAACAGCGACGGTCAAGATCGCATCGGGACAACCGGCCGATGAATACAAGATGGTGCGAGCCCTACTGAACCAGTCATCAACGGTCTCAAGGATTGCGGCGTCCACGGTAAGCCGATTTGGATGGGTGACCATTTTAAGGCGCGGGAGCCAATTTGTGAAGCTGTCCCTCCAACAACGACACAACCGCCCTTCCATCACGATCAGACTCAATGCGCTGGTCACCAGCGAGCTGCCCAGTCGACCCTATGCCGACCCGATTTTGGAGGATCCCACATCCAGCTTTGACAGACATACCCTCGCCGACGTAGACCCAAGAAGTAACGACCCGATAGACATCGAATTAGGAGGAGACGTCTATGCTTACTTACGGGAAGCGGAAGTTCGTGACACTGACCTGGGAGCTGTAAAGGCGTTCGAAACCGCTCTTAGGTATGTCTTCGCGGGTCCTGTAGTCAGAGCCATACGAAGTAGCGAATAAGACCTTGGGTCAATCAGGTATGTCTAGTAAAGCACTAAATCACGGGGGGGGGAGAATGTTCAAAGGTGACACCACACTTTTGAACATCAGTGTAGAACGACCATATGTATGTGCGTGTGTGTGTAAATGCATTCTGCAATCTATGTAGTTGCATACGTACATTCCAGTGCTGCCTATGCTTACCTAGGTATTGTCATGTCTTTTTTGGCATCGTCATTTGGTTGCTCGCTGCTTGGGTTTTGTCATTGTAACCGAGCTTACATTAGACAAAAGGAAAGCAGCAGGAGTTAGTTTGTATCCAATTGTGCCAACCATTAACTCGTTCGTCTCCCTCCCGCGATTAAGTGATTTTTTAGTGACAAGTAAAGTTTAAGTAATAAGTGTTATTTTTATCTAGAAAAATACATGTACATAAAAGACACTGTGAAACCAACAGACCCAACATTGAACAATGAAATTGAAACAAGAAGAACGCAAATTGTGAATTATATGAAACAAAACAATTAATATTAAGATTAACATTGAAAACAAATAACTGAAATTAAAGACTGAAATTAAAAACATTTAAAAATTGTTAACATTCAAAATACCAACTAATCACATTTTCACACATACCTGTACACACATGAAATCCACAAAACAACAAATTGAAATTTTTACAAATAAAACCAAAATCCAAAATCTACCACTTGCGTTATCATTCTGAAGGAAACAAAAAACCGAGGTAAGAACTAACCATTGGTCAACAAACAGTATGTATACACAGAGCCGAAAATACAATGATTTTTTTAACCATGTGTCTGGTTAAATTTTTCATGGTAAATGTTTGATTACGAAGACAAAAATAACCTTATATAAGTTCAAATGTACATGAAAAATGGTTAAGTTAAGGCCCAACTATAATATGCATAAGCTAGCTTAAGCAACTGTGCGAATGCATGAAATCGTATGTGCCAAACTATAATGTACTTAAGTGAACTTTTCGTTAAGTTCTCTCAGTTCCCATTTGCTTAAGCAGGGTGCGAAACTGAACGCACATTCCGTACGGAATTGCTTATGCATATTATAGTTGGGCCTTTAATATTATATATGGTTGGTTTTTTTGAAAGAGAGGCAGAAAAATGTGCGAGATAAACAACAATTCGGCTCTGTTGTGGTCGACGTTTTTCAACTGCTTTGTGTTAGACGAAGTTGAGTATTAAGTTAAACGAAGTTGAAACGAATGCGACTGTCGTCATAAGAGAATTTATCTCGCTCATTGAAAACACCACCAAATGCCAGCTTCGGTGCTTGATCGAGTGCGGGAGTTCAGTTGGTGTTGAATAGTCGATGGGACTAGTGCTGTTGTCGGAAGCTGTTGGTATAGAGGTAAGTAGTAAAACATTTTGTAAAGAACTACATTCATAAGTATGTATGTACATTAGGGCGTACCGAAAAAAAAAGTTCGCCGTACACCCCCTGATATGAAGTATATTTTCAAAACATTTTCAAAAAATTTTTTTTTTTTTTTATGCCGACTGTAGAGGTCGCGGTTTTACGATTTTCTTTATATCTTCTGCGTTTACAGTCGCATCTTAAAGTGTGATATATTGATGTTTTCGCTTCAAAATCATCGACCTTAATTACCCCCTTCTAGGGCTTACCCCTTATAACTCAGTTGCTACCATCCTAATGTGCCACCCTAATTACAGAAAATTAAAGCTCGCAAAAAATCACGAAACTTTTGCTAAGAAAGTATTTCGGTAATTCCAGCAGAAAAGTCTTAAAAATGCTTCTGTTTGTTTTCGCCGAATGTAGGGGTAAACTTTTTTAACTTTTCATTGTATCTTCGGTATTTACAGTCGGATATTAAAGTGTGGTATATCTATGGTTTTGTTTTAAAAATACAAATTTTGTGTATCAAAAGTCATTGACCCCAAGCACCCCCTTCTCTAACTTACCCATCGTATTTCAACTTATATAACAAGAAATAACAAAATTTAAGATCAAATTAAATTATGCAAATTTTAATCGTTCATATTTCGACGTGATTCAAGTTGCCTTTCTTTTTGGCGGCTCTCAAGTTTAGGAAAAATCTTGGCTAAGCGAAAATTATTAAGTTAAGTATAGAATACTATCAAGTCATGCTATTTTCCTCATCCTCACCTTATTATTTTATTTAAATTTATTTTGTTTAAAGAACATAATTCGTACCGTTACTACTCTCTTACATTGTTTCTCTCTTATTTTGTTTAAAGAACATAATTCGTACCGTTACTACTCTCTTACATTGTTTTACTACTGCTAATCGTTTTACCCATGACATAATTGTTGTAATTGCTTCTATGTTTTATTAAATTAGTCAAATAATTCAGTTATTAAGCGTAGCTCATTGAAGCATCAATAAATATTTAAATTTCAATAAAAATTCATAAAAAATGTCTTTTACTATCAGTGATTTAAATACCACTAAATTACCGATGAAGTGCGATGTTATTAATTACTTTTTGTACCTGCATCATAACAGTGATCCAAATAGAAAGTTCGGTGCTTTTAAACAAGAGGTTTTTAGAAGAATTAAACTTTTGTGGGAGCGCGCAGAAATTCCAATCTTATCGGTGACAGCTGTTCGTAAACATTTGGACAAGCTTCTAAACGATTACTATAAAATAGTTAAAAATGCATTGAAGTACGATGTAAGTAAGTGAAATAGTTTGTTCTTGATTTCGCGTTGTAAGTGCGGCATTGAAAGGAGTATTCCCTGCAATTGCAACGCTTCTGATAAAATACCAGACTCTGCAAAGGATTTCTTCATCGATCAGTGCGGTCCACGATTGCTGTCTTTAGATGATGTTTTTGATACGATGTCGATGAACGGTGACTGTGTACAAATGTCATCAATTGTTGGATCAACGAATGCGGTGCCTAGCGAGTCCGACACGGTTGGGTATCAACCTGACAGCGATGAAGATCTGGAATTTGTAGAAAATTTTGGCGATTTCTCACAGATGTTTAAAAAAAAATTTACAGTTGCGGACATTTCATTGCGTAATTTTAGTGCAGCTTTGGATCGCAGTGACACCTCAGTTCGGTACGGTGCCTTGCTCGCGACGATGCTAATAAAGGATCTAAGATTGTCGATTACTGCAAAGGCCAGAGAAGAGCTATCAGCAGAAACAGCAGAAAATATATGTGAGTTCTTTGACGGGATCATCATCGACAAAGGCAAAATACAAAGAGAACGTATAAAGTTCCGTAAAGAAGCAATAGCCGCGGCAAGGTGTCATGAACGCTTAACGTGCATCTCTTTCGATGGCAAGAAAGAGCCAACTTTGAAAAGAGTGACCGAAGCAAATGTGACGCGAAATGTTGTTGTAAAAGAAGAACACATTACGCTTGTTAAAGAGCCAGATTCCAAATTCATTGGCTATTCTACACCCACTGACAGCACTGCTTTGGGAATCCAGAGGAGCATCGTGAAGTATTTGAGTGATGAATATTTCAATATCGATGACTTAGTTGCAATAAGTTGCGATGGAACACCCACAAATACTGGCTACAACAATGGAGTCATTCGAAGAATGGAAATACATTTACAGAGACCGCTGCAATGGTTCGTGTGCCTTTTTCATTTCAACGAATTACCATTCAATGCCCTGTTGAGATCATTGCTTGGGAAACAGAAAGGCCCTGGAATATGGCCAGGAAGTATCGGAGAAGGCATTCAAAATTGCACACACTATTCTGTAAATTTGATATAATAATAGTTTTTAAGTAGACTTGCTTCAGATATATATACGATAATGTAATTGATAGCATTTAATTAGTTAATAATTCGGATAATTTTTTGCTTATTACAATTGGTCAGGTCAACAGAAATTTCGGACGCATTACAATGGGAGAAATGCCAGCAAACATAGATGGATGGAATGTTCGAGGAGACCAACTTTATTTGTATCGTATGGTACGAGCCGTTCATACCGGAGAATGCGATGAGAAATTAGCCAGCGTGAAGCCCGGAGCTATCAGTACAGCGCGCTGGCTAACAACTGCCTCTCGAATCCTCCGATATTATGTAACGTGTACGCAACCTTCGATGACATTGAAAAAACTAGCTGAGTTCGTTGTGAAAGTGTATGCGCCATTCTGGTTTCTGGTGAAAAGCCAACCACTGGCAATTCACGGAAGTCGCCACGTTTTCCAATATATATCTTGGATCCGCCATTTGCCGATAGATGTTCAACAGGTCCTCCATTCGTTCATCGCAAATAATGCGTACTTTTTCCACCCCGAGAACGTTTTATTGTCGATGATAACAGACCAAGATCCGCTAGTACGTTTAGATGGTTATGAGAAGATTATATCTGCCCGCAATGAAGTAACGACATGCATTCGTCAAATGTTTGGTCCAGAAGTAGATGATTTTATCAACTTTGAGAGTGACTCATACGTCGATATGATCAATTGGAATAAATTCCACTTGACTGAGCCGCCATGCTTGCAGTTCTATACTCAAGATCAGCTGGAAGACTTACAATCTTCAAACGAAATAATCGAATTACCAGGTAAGAATACGGAAAATAACTTAACTTAATAGTTTTCTTTTCAAACTAAATTATTTTTGCAGCTTATCCATGCCATTCTCAAAACACCGAGCGTTTCGTTCATGTAGTACATGAATCCGCTATGGCGGTCACCGATGAGCAACGCATAGGTCACATTTTTTCTAAACTTGACAGTCGCCAAAAATACAGCCAACTTGAATCACGTCAAAACATGAAAGATTAAAATTTGCATAATTTAATTTTATCTTACAATTTTTTATTTGTTGCTGTAAAAGATGAAATACGATGCGTCAGTAAAAGAATTGGGTACTTGTGGTTAATGACTTTTGAGAAAAAAAATTGGTCTCTTCAATACAAAACCATAGATATGCCACACTTTAATATCCGACTGTAAATACCGAAGATACAATGAAAAGTTAAAAAAGTTTACCCCTACATTCGGCGAAAACAAACAGAAGCATTTTTAAGACTTTTCTGCTGGAATTACCGAAATACTTTCTTAGCAAAAGTTTCGTGATTTTTTGCGAGCTTTAATTTTCTGTAATTAGGGTGGCACATTAGGATGGTAGCAACTGAGTTATAAGTGGTTAGCCCTAGAAGGGGGTAATTAAGGTCGATGATTTTGAAGCGAAAAAATGTGTCTCCTCGAGACGAAAACATCACACTTTAAGATGCGACTGTAAACGCAGAAGATATAAAGAAAAACGTAAAACCGCGACCTCTACAGTCGGCATAAAAAAAAAAACAAATTTTTTTGAAAATGTTTTGAAAATATACTTCATATCAGGGGGTGTACGGAGCACTTTTTTTCAGCTGCCTGTATGGTCGGTACGCACTAATGTACATATGTGTATTTAAAAAGTGAAATAATAAAATATGTGTGTTAAAAATGTTAATAGTGTTTTGTGCCTGTTTAATTATAGTAAAGGCGAATGTAATATTAATATTATTTTTTGTGATTATGCCATTACAATTGTGAAATTCAGTGGTTAAGAGTGGAAAAAAATATGTACACGCTGTCGCATTAACTGAGCATGAAAAAACAACAATGAATGTACGTAAATATATGCAGCAGCAAGCAAACATACAGAGAAAAGTGATGTGTACGTGTGGGTATGTGTTCATCTTGTCTTTTCGTTTGAACACTTGTGGCTGCTACGCCGTACATACATACGTTAGTTTTTTTTGTTGTGCGATGTTGATACTGTTAAATGTACATACATACATATGTTGTTAGAAGTGCTTTCGTAATACCTACATACATACATATAAACGATGTTTTCGCTTTTTTCTTTTCAGTTGTTTCTTTTTCTGTGGCTTGCGGCTGCTTGTGCTGGGAGTCCGGCCTTGAATCTGTTGGTAAGTTGTGCCAGTACTAGAAACTGTTGATAAGCTGTATCAATACTAGTTGTAGTGTGTATTGAAAAGGGGAACCAATCACTGTTAGGTCGTGAAACTGAAAGTACTTCGGCTTGGGCTAGATGTGAATCATATTGAGAGTGCAAAGCCATTCCCCAAAATGAAAAATTTACAAATCATGTTACCAATTGACCCATCTGTAAACCCAGTTCAACAACCACTTTGAAGGGTACCTATTGCACTTGAAGAAAAAGTAGCGACTTAGTTGGAGGAGGCACTTAGTCTTGACATTATCGAACCAGTTATTGGTCCAAGCCCATGGATTTCACCGGTGGTGATTGTATTTAAAGGTGATGCCGAAATGAGATTATGCATTGATATGCGTCGAGCAAACAAAGCAATTTTGAGAGCAAATCAGCAATTACCAACATTTGACTCGTTTATGACGAAACTAAAAGGTGCCAGGTACTTTTGAAGACTAGACCTTATGAGTGCATACCACAAACTCCAGTTACACGAATCCAGTCGGGAAATAACAACTTCCTCACACACAAGGGGTTATTTAGGTACTCTTGTACTAATGTTCGCCGTAAATTCGGCCCCTGAGATTTTTACCCTATACTTGAAGGGTTGCTAGCGACTTGCCTTAATTATATAGACGATATTATCATACATATTTTGCAACTAGCCGACCCGGTCCACTTCGTTAACACAGATTTCAGATTTCCGATCCCGTCCATTTTTGGAGTAATCACGTAGACTGCCACCAAATCCATATACACAAAATTGCAGTACTCTCGCTAACAAATTGTTCAAGATATCTCAATTTTAAAACATGGCTCACGTGGGCGGGGCCACACCCATAGGTCCGATCCCGCCCACTTTTGGGCCAGACTCCCAGCTACTTCCAGTTGGACCCCAGAAAGTCCATCTGGTGGCCCATCTGGGATCACGGTCCAGTCCCAATAACGGAGATGGATAGGGACAGAGAGAAATTCGCTCACGTGAGTACATACCTCGCGGCTTCACTCACGGCGAGCAAACCACTCACAGTTAGCACGGCCAGCGCCCCTTTGCATTAGTAACGGGCCCTTAGAGGGAGGTAATCCCCCACAGGGACATCACTAATGCGCAGGTACCAATTCGAAGACATATATATGGGTATGAACTTCCCTCTTGGTGGGGGGTTGAGGCCTATCTTAATACCTCTGCTAATCTATGGGTCTTAGCACCCGGTTGAATAAGTGCAACTCCACACCGAGTCCAAGGACTCTTCCCGCGATTTGGGTTTAATCCACAGCCACCACGAATCTCCTTATTCCAGTACAGGACAGTAGGAATCACCAAAAAAATGAAAACTACAAATTGGCTTATATGGGCGAGGCCACGCCCCCTCAATCAAGAATTTATATAGCCTATGTCACCCGCTAGGGTTATCTGAAGATTCCCTGAAAATTTCATCAAAATCGGTCCAGCCGTTTTGGAGTCCATACGTAACATATACACACATCCAATTTTATATATATACTCGTAGATGGATACGGAAGAAGTACTTATGGAAAAATGTCTTGCGCTCCATGAAGACAAATGTATCTGGAAAACCAACAAATTGAAGTTTTTAGGCCACATTCTCTATGACAATGGCTTCACAGCAAATTCAGATAAACTTATGGTGATTAGAGAATTTCGTGCACATGATACCAAAGATGAGGTCAGGAGGCTTTTGGGTTTAATAACGTATGTTGGATTAATGTTGAAATCGAATACTAAATTTATATGGGGAGCCAATCAGGCAAACGTTTTTCAAAACCTTAAAGAACTGCTCTCTCAAATTCCGAACTTATCATACTTTGATCCAAAAAGGAGAACTCGAGTAGTCACAGATGCTAGTCCGGTAGCTTTGGGTGCAGTATTAATCCAATTTGACCCATATGGTGACCCAAAGATTATATCGTTAGCGATCGAAAGCTTGTCTGATGTTGAAAAAAGATACTCCCACAAAGAAAAAAATAGTTTAGCGCCAGTCTTCTTATTGCCAAATTTTATCAGGATCGTAGTGAAAGTTCGACCTGTACTTAACGAACAAACAAAGATCGACAGTAGGACACCTAGTGATTCTGAGTAGAACGGTATATTATAAGGTTTGTCTAGCTGTAGTACTTTTTACAAATCTGCCAAAAAAAACTAATTTATAACCTCCTGTACCATGTTTGGTATAGGTTATAATAACTAACGAATAAACTCGTTGCCTGAAGCGAACACAATTTCCAAAAATTACGGTATATTAAAAAGAGGCAGTGATTGATGAAAATGTTATCATGATTCCATGTTGAAAAAATTGTCATATTAGTCGCAACTTGCAAGTCAAGCGTCGATAAATAAATAATACAATGTTATTTAATTACTTGCATTGAACACCTACAATAACATGAACTCACGTCTTAGTATAAATATAATTTCAGAAATTTATGTTATTAAACTGCCGGAGTCGGAGTCGAATGATTTTGAAATCTGACTCCGGAAGTCGGAGTCGAGTAGTTTTGGTTTAAACCAACATCGAAGCCCGCGACGAGGGATGGTTGCTACGGTTACAATCATTTAAATTTAAGGTTATCTATCGGGCCGATTCAATTTCTAGGCTATGTAAAATCTCTGGAACATCTTCATTGGATCGAAATTGTGAAGAAACCCAATTGTTGTATCAAACTCAATTCCGTTGCCACTTACTATAATGGCAATAGCCAAATGAAGTGAATATTGTGAGGAAATCTCTAACGCTTTAGTTCACATCAGAGAAGAGTCATGGGATTCAGACAAATCAAATATTTATATTTCAAATATAAATATTTTTCCTTCGTTTCGAATTATACTCGTACCTTCCAGTTATAACTTTCTCATATAGCATTATCTTCAATTTGTATTCCAAGTAATAATTTGTTGTTAATCCATCAAACAATTTATCATTATGCAAGATTATATGATTTCAGGTATTTTAGTAAAATTTAAAATTTTGAAAGACTGAGCTATGATTTACTGAAAAATGTTGAACTTTGTTTACAAATATAGTAATGATATATTTTCCGAATCCTTAAATGTAAATAAAACACGTAAGAAAGTTCAGTCGGGTAAACCGACTTATGAATCCCCTCACCTTGAGTCCCAAAAAATATTAGTAAATTTATTTATTTTTTTGTTTTAATTAAATTATTATCAATTTAAACTGCTTTTAATAGCTTTATAGTATGTATAGGTATTAAAGTTATAAGCTGTTTACTTTTGGTGTAAAATGGTCCATTTGTGTGGGGGTACCACAAGGGGCGTGCCAATAACTATAAAAGAATTGCACTGTAGGAAATTTCAAGTATTTGTATGCACTGGTATTAAAGTTAAAAGCTGTTAACTTTTGGTACAAAAAGGTCCATTTGTGTGGGAGGTACCAAAAGGGGAGTGCCAATAACGCCCATTTTTCTCTGGACTCTAGGTACTATAAAAAAATTACACTGTACACTAGAAGGAGTGGACCAATATGGCCGATCTTCGAATATAGCCGGAGATAGAAGAAAGTATTACCACATTACTCCTTTCGAGAGTTATCGTGCGCACCAGCCAGCAGACAGACAGACAGACGGACGGACATTGCTCATTCGAATTAAAATGACCCAAACGGATATCCGCCGAACATACTTAGGGTCTTAGGTCACTCCTCCGATGTGTTACACTTTTGGCTCGTAGCAAATGATATATACCCTCCACTCTAAGGTGAGGGGATAATAATAGTAGGATGGAAACAAATATTTCTTTAGAACAACATCTTCCCAAACATATAATATTTGGGTGTGCCAAATATTGGGATAAAATTTCTAATAAAATATATTTGAGTGCAAAAGCTTTTAAAATGTATGAGAAACAGTTCGAAAAAAGAAATTGCGTTCTGTGCTGAAAAATTGGGTTGATCGGATGATGTACTGCCGAGCCAGTCGTGGTAGTCATATGAATGATACTGTGTTCCATTATGAAATGACGAAGATCAACCTTTCCAATACAACCAGAAATTTAAAAAAAATATCAGTACTTTTTTATACCCGATTCAAATTTAAAAATATTAACGGCCCACCCGTACCTGAGCCCATCCATAAAATTCTCAATTGCCGAGTCAGTCGGGATAGTCATATGATTGATATTGTGTTTCATTATTAAATGACAAAGTTCTACCTTTCCAATAAAACCAGAAATTCGAAAAAATTATCAGTACTTTTTTTATAGCCGATTCAAATGTAAAATTTTAAATGGCGCACAAAAGTTATTGAATTTTGGCCAATGGATGTTGATTCTGAACCACTGTGCAGCGCCGGTATGAGCTGATGAGAATGGCGGAGACTTAAAGCCAATTTTAGCTGACCTAACGGCGGCGGGCCAACAAATAATTGCTTTCGGCGGCTTATCGGCTAAAAGTGGCTGGCTTCGTTCTCTGGTTTAGGGAAGGATCGGGAAAAAAATTAACAATTTTTTTCAATTGTGGACGGAAACCTCTATAATTTATATACTCAATTCTTTTTTGGGTAATTTGTACGTCTTTACATCAGGGTGATTCCAATACTCAGTAACGTGTTTGACATTGATACTGAGTATTTTCCTGATTTTGATCTACATATATAATTTATAACTTCAATTCACAAAGGGTGGTTTATGTACATATTCTTAAGTGCAAGGAAATTTAATAATATTTATAATAACAAAAATTTGGTTGATATATCAGCATAACGGGTGTGACCTTAGGTTTTGAGAACATCTTGATCAGCCGCTTTCTTTATTGTATACTGTAAAATTTTTGTATGTACAGCCGACAAAAAATGTTTTTTTTTTGGTATCTCGAGAGTATAGTGTATATTGTAAACTTCATTCCAAATAATTTAAATTATTATTCCATTTGTAGTAAATATATTAATACGAGTATGTAACGGGTGTGACATGGTCTCAATATGGAGGAATAATAAGTACAACGAAATATTGTCCATAATTTATTAGCCAATATGTATCTAATAAACCTGTTTTTTTCTGCGAAAAACAAAATCGAAATCGCTTTATTCACTAAATCATGTTCATATTGCTGACTTTCTTATCACATACATAGAGTAAAGACAAATACAAAATTCGTTACCAAAAGCAAGTTTAGACGTCTTAAAACCTCTTTATCTTTTGTATCAATGTTTATGACAATATAATTTTTTTAATTTTCTACAAAGAATTAATTTTTGAATTAAAATACGCTGTGCGTCTAGAATATAATATTAGAATATTATATCCAGAACTCTTTTCAAAATATTGTTTATATCTATTATTCTCGATTATTTTTAGTTTTCCACCTTTTTTCTAAAATACATTGATATTCGTTAACTCCATTTGATAAATATACGTATGCCTTTTATTCCAGAACCAATAAAAACCTCGTAACAATGAATAGGCTGATCTAAAATGACCTTATGGGCCTTCACTAGCGAACTTCTCTTAATGATTGCCACCATATTATCTATTTATTTTTTCAATTTATACCGAAATTTCTACTTTCCATTATTTAATTTCATACTTCATAACAAAATTAATAAATAGGCAACATTTTTAAATCGATTAAAAATTATGTTCCGTCTTTGCGTAACGGGTGTGACAAATTTTAGAATACAAATTCTAGCGTAAATATTGCAATGATACTGAAACATTTTGATTAACTTTATACTATATAACCTTGACCTAACTTACACACAAGATGCGATATGCATATCTACATAAAATGTATTAAATTTAACTATTTGTATATTTTCTGTATCGGGTGCGACAAACAAAACGCTTCAAAATACAAAACCGTTGGCAGGCGCTGAATATTTTCCAAATGTTACGAGTAATACACTAATCTAAACTTAAGTATTTGTACTTTCTTGTAGTCAAAAGGCAAATTTCAAAAAATAAAAAATATGTCGAAAAATAATTCATGTCAGTTCAACAGTAAAAGTAGTACATCCAATAATTGTATAATAACTTATAGAAACTCATTGGTAGGGAAAAAACTATTCCTAAATTTCATCAACTCTTCGTGAATTTCTAAAATTCAATTGATCGAAATGTCCCTTATGGAATTTTTTTTTGGAAAAATCTGAGTAATTTTTTTTTATGTGTGATGGGGTCAGTTTACGTGGAATCACCCATCAGAAATTGATGCTAATTCTAAAATTATTATATCTGTAAAGGAAATCTCACAATTCCAAAAAAAAAAAATGAAAATCCCCCAAAAAATGATTTTTTTTAGTTTTCCCCAAAATCTATTATTCTAACAGCGGGATCAAAATTCGTTTCGCGTATTACAGAGTAACACATTTCTACATATAACTATGTTAAATGTTTTCATATTATAGCTTAGCGATTGTCGAAAATGTGACCACGATTTGAAATTTTCGTAAAAAATGGTGGATTTGGAGAAACGTGGCAACACTATTAATACAAAATATGGACCCATTCTCGAAAGCATTCTCCAGGAAGTTTTTTAAGACGAATATAAATGTATTATACTTACTTTTTTATTTTCCTCTAAATAGGAAGATATCATGTATTTCGTATAGGACTCTCGATAACCACAGATAAAAATGTGATAACCATGCCCAAATAGTTTATCTCAATTACTAATGTCGCCAAGTTTTGTGTTGAGCCACGCATAGTTCTGTCTAATATTCCCATACCAAATACCATGACGATTGGTTCAATGGTTCTCCATATATTTCGTTTTCAATATAGGAGTCATGTCAGCTGTGCTATGCCGACCTTTCGATATCGCCAATTGTCTATAGGGTCTTTCATATTGCTGTCAAATACATACAAAGCACATATAAATACAATTGTGGCAATGGCGGAACCACGGCCAATGTTCTACTATTGCCCATTTATTGTTTGGGCGCTGAATATTTCAGTCCAAATGGTTTTGAAAATATTTCGTTTTCAATAATGGAGTAATGTAGACAGGGCCACGCCCACTAGTACAATATTGCAGTAAAATACTATCGTGTAAAATCTAAGGTGATTGGTGTAATGGTTTTCCAGATATTTCGTTTTCAATAATGTAGTCGCATGGGTGGGTACACGCCACCTATCCGATATCTTTCACTTTGTGTTGAGTCACGAACAGTGTGTTCTCGAACACTCTCGCTAACAAATTGTTCAAAAATATCACAATTTAAAAAAAAAATTTCATTGGTCCGATCCCGCAAGCAACATTTTCTCAAAAGCAGAAAATCTGCTCTCCTGCACAATTTTGAGAACGTCACTTCCGTCAGTTGGGCATCCAAGCGACGATATGGACGGGGTCACGACCATTGGTTCGTCCCGACCATTTGTGGACAAATTACGTAGACTGCCATCAAATGTATACTTATATACACTCTCGCTAACAAATTGTTCATGATATCTCAATTTCAAAACGTGGCCCATATGGGCCGGGCCACGCTCAGTGGTCCGATCCCGCCCATTTTAGGATCAATCATATAAACTGCCAACAAAAAAAAAATTCTCAATATCAAAACTTGGCTCATATGGCCGGGTAATATGGGGAATTTTCTTGGGTATTCCGGAGACCAGCTCGAATTATTCATAACAATGTCGATGTACATCTATCGGCACTATCATGTCGTACTGATCAGTTTTTTAAAATGCTATCAAAAGTTTAAACTAAAAACTTCAAGACTATTGTTGCGATGGTTTTCATATTTCGCGTTCAATACTGGATCCATATGGTTACAAGGCACCACACGTTAATATTGAAAGAACTGTTCTCAAGTTAAGAGGTTGTGTGGACCATTCCACGCACCTTTGGCCCAATCCCAAATTTTCCTAAATAGTGTTCTTTGGGTCAATACGAATTCGTCAAGCCCAAAATCGTTGGAAAAGAAAGATCCGTTCTCGAGTTATGAGATTGTATTCTCTGTGACACGTATTTCGTGGTTTGAGTTTACACAGAGCCGAAAATACAATGATTTTTTTAACCATGTGTCTGGTTAAATTTTTCATGGTAAATGTTTGATTACGAAGACAAAAATAACCTTATATAAGTTCAAATGTACATGAAAAATGGTTAAGTTAACATTATATATGGTTGGTTTTTTGAAAGAGAGGCAGAAATATGTGCGAGATAAACAACAATTCGGCTCTGTTGTGGTCGACGTTTTTCAACTGCTTTGTGTTAGACGAAGTTGAGTATTAAGTTAAACGAAGTTGAAACGAATGCGACTGTCGTCATAAGAGAATTTATCTCGCTCATTCAAAACACCACCAAATGCCAGCTTCGGTGCTTGATCGAGTGCGGGAGTTCAGTTGGTGTTGAATAGTCGATGGGACTAGTGCTGTTGTCGGAAGCTGTTGGTATAGAGGTAAGTAGTAAAACATTTTGTAAAGAACTACATTCATAAGTATGTATGTACATATGTGTATTTAAAAAGTGAAATAATAAAATATGTGTGTTAAAAATGTTAATAGTGTTTTGTGCCTGTTTAATTATAGTAAAGGCGAATGTAATATTAATATTATTTTTTGTGATTATGCCATTACAATTGTGAAATTCAGTGGTTAAGAGTGGAAAAAAATATGTACACGCTGTCGCATTAACTGAGCATGAAAAAACAACAATGAATGTACGTAAATATATGCAGCAGCAAGCAAACATACAGAGAAAAGTGATGTGTACGTGTGGGTATGTGTTCATCTTGTCTTTTCGTTTGAACACTTGTGGCTGCTACGCCGTACATACATACGTTAGTTTTTTTTGTTGTGCGATGTTGATACTGTTAAATGTACATACATACATATGTTGTTAGAAGTGCTTTCGTAATACCTACATACATACATATAAACGATGTTTTTGCTTTTTTCTTTTCAGTTGTTTCTTTTTCTGTGGCTTGCGGCTGCTTGTGCTGGGAGTCCGGCCTTGAATCTGTTGGTAAGTTGTGCCAGTACTAGAAACTGTTGATAAGCTGTATCAATACTAGTTGTAGTGTGCGAAGTAATTAAACGAAAAGTGGTATGCATGCATACATTTGTTTTTTTATACCCTCACTTTAGTAATACGAGGGTATATATCATTTGCAACGAGCCAAAAGTATAACACATTGAAGGAGTGATCTAAGACCATAAGTCTTATGAGATATGTCCGTCCGTCTGTCTGCTGGCTAGTGCGCACGATAACTCTCGAAAAGAGTAACCGATTCACTTCAAATTTGGTATACGGTAATATTTTTTTCTATCTCCGGTTAAGTTCAAAGATAGGCCATATTGGTCCATTCCGTCTGGTACCTCCCACACAAAGGGTTAACATTTAGTGAAATATTGATTCTTTAATAACAACTATACCTTGGTCGGTTTACCCGACTGAAACTTTCTTACTTGTTTTTAATATACAATTCAGTGCACTTCCTTGAAGTATCATCCATTGACTTACCCAATCCTTGATTTTTATATCTATTCCGATTATGATTTTGGTGGGACATCGGCTTTCTATCAGATTGCCTTTGTTATTAATCTCCTCTCTCCTATAAGTTTGCCGTAAGATCGGACTAAGCTCAGTACCCCAAACTAAGTGCCTAACCGTTCTGGGCCCTTAATAATCGAAAGATTCAGGGAGTTTACGTGGACGGCACCTTTTGAGCGGGGACTGATCACATGTTGGTCAAGCACAGAAACGTAGGCACTTAACTTATAGTCACAGAGCAGATTTTTCCATCAGATCAGCCCATCGGTAAAAGCTTATGCTCTTTGAACTACAGAATTTAGGTAAAAAGTCAAAAGATCTTCTTAGAATTGCACCCTTTTTTACTTTTATACTTATATTTTCTAACCTTTTTGTTTTTTTTTCTTTTCAGGTGTTTCTTATACATATATATATTAACATATATTTTGTAAATAAAATAAAAATGCGAAAGTTAAATTTTTCTTGTTTTATTTGATATAAATATTATAAATTATTGAAACAACTATGTTTCTGGTTACATGAAGTAACCACTAAATAGTTAAATTAACAATAAAAAAGGTTTCAATAACAATCTTCATAGTTAATAATATTAACAATTTCATTGTTAAATTGAACATGCATTGTTTCAATAAATTAACTATGAAATGTTAATATTAACAATTTTCATGGTTAAAAAATTCAAAAATGCATTGTTAAAGTAACAATTATTATTATAATATTAACAATTTTCATGGTTAAAAAATTCAACCATGGAATAGTTAAATTAAATATTATTATTGTTAAATACCAGTCAACAAGAAAATGTTCAAATTAACCTTATATAACGTAGGCTCCAAATCATGTTTATTTATGGTTAAGTTAACCTTATATAAGGTTAATTTTTGGCTCAGTGTATGGGGGCTATATCTAAATCTTAACCTTTTCTCCGAATTTGGCGGTATTCCTTCGAGTAATAAGAAACCTCTTTCTGTCGAATTTCGTACTGATCGGATATAAAATACAGTCTCTACAGCGCTTACATGTCAAATAGGGGGTAATGTATATATGGGGGCTATATATATGGGGGCTACATCTTTCTGCCGAATTTCATACCGATCGGATATAAAATATAGTTTCTACACCGCTTACAAGTCAAATCAGGGGTAACATATATATATGGGGGCTATAACAAAATCTGAACCGATTTTCTCCGAATTTGGCAGCATTCCTTCATCTAATATGAAACCTCTTTCTGCCAAATTTCGCATTGATCGCATATAAAGTTTCTACAGCGCTTACATGTCAAATCGGATGTTACATATATGTATATGGGGGCTATATCTAAATCTGAACCGATTTCTTCAAATCGTTCATATAATAGGAAATCTCTTTATGCCGAATTTCATACTGATCGGATATAAGATAAAGTTTTTACAGCGCTAACATGTCAAATCGGGGTAACATATATATGGGGGCTATATCTAAATCTGAACCGATTTTAACCAAATTCAATAGGGATCGTCCTTGGGCCAAAAAAGATATGTGTAAGGTTTCATCGAGATCAGACCATAATTGCGACCTGTACTTTGATTACAAGAATACATCACAGACAGACAGACGGACATAGCTAAATCAACTCAGAAAGTGATTATAAGTCGATCGGTATAATAAACGATGGGTAAAGTAAGATACCATATATGGAGGAGAATTTCATATCAACTCATCTAGTCGACATTTTCACAGCATGCCTAAAATTCGTACACACACGACAGCCTGGCAGGAGGCAAGAGTAGTTTTCATACCTAAACCCGGCAATGCAAGTTATGCAACACCTAACCATATAGACCAATAAGCCTAACACCTTTCTTACTCAAAACCATGGAGTGCATTGTGGATACTATGATTAAAAGTAAGATACTAAGCGAAATGCTAAAATTTGAACAACACGACCAATATTAACCAGGGATGTAATGAATATTCGCATATGCGAATTATTTGCTTATTTTGAACCTTCGCATTCGCAAAAACCAAATTTGGAATATTCGCTTTCCCAAAAATATATTTCAGTATTCGCTTCCTCAATCAAAATCAGTAAGGAAATTCAGAAAGTCGGGAGGGACCGACTATATAATAACCTACCAATGTACAAAGTGGCATTGAAATAATAATTTTGAATAATTGGTTTCGTTTCAACTAGGAAAGGACGTAGGAAACTCTAGCCTGCTAAATTTCAAAATGATTGAATGTGAAATACAGCTTCTCTAGCGCTACAATCCAAATTGGAAGGTGCATATATATGGGGGCTATATCAAAATCTGAACCGATATTCTTCAAACTTAGTATTGTCTCTAAGTGTATCAAGAGACTACTCTCTGTCAATTTTTAAACAGATCGGTTAAAAAATGTTGCAGTGTGCATATATGCCAAATCGGATGAAATATATATGGGAGTTATATGTAAATATGAACCGATTTTAACATTTAAATCGTATAATATTTCGTAACTTTACATTGTATTGATGGATTGTTATATAAAACAATAGCTAATACTGCTTACGATATTTTAACTTCAAAAAAATTCAGCAAAGTTTTAAAAATCTTTTTAAATTAAATGTATTTGGAAAATTTCTAAAACAATAACTTTGTTTGAGAGTATCAGTTCGCAAATATGTCTTGTTCTAATATATTAATATATGCTTTCCAAACAAAATTTCTTGAGTTTCAAATAAAATGTTTTTTCCCAAATATATAAAATTTTGGATCCAAATATATTTTCTTTCAATTTAAACAATGGCGATTTTCCATGTGTTGGATTGAATCTACATTAATTGTTTCGCTTCTGGAAATCAATTCGTATTCGCAAAAACAAAACAAAATATTATTCCCTTTCGCTATCGCAAAAATGCATGTTTCAATATTTCATTCGCATTCGCTTTCGCAAAAATGCATGTTTCAATATTTCATTCGAAAATACCAAAAAAATATTATTTGCTTTTGCAAGAAATATATATCAATATTCGCTTTCGCTAAAGCCACTTTCGTTACATCCCCTATGTAAATCGCCCTACACGAGATAGAAATACACAATATAGAAGAATCCATCAATGGCAAGATGTATACACTTGCGGTAGGCATTGACATTGAAGGTGCTTTCAACAATGTACGGACCGATAAATTTATTCAATCCTTAAACTAGTTTCAGGTAGATCGCGCTCTCCGAGACGGGATAAACCACATGCAAATGAATAGATGCATAAATTGTGGGTCGCAAGATGTACATATAAGAGACAGAGTAGCACGGGGAACACCACAGGGTGGTATATTCTCACCACTCTTGTTGGTTACTACTGTAAACAGTCTTCTAAGGATCCAAACAGACGAAGTACTTTAACCAGTCTGCTACGCAGACGACGTTGTAATGCTTCTGAGGGGAAGGAATCCAAACCAACTTTGTAAAAGGGCCGAAACGACTTTAAGAATTGCATATGGCTGGGCTCGACGGAGAAGTCTAAATAAACCCAGACAAAATAGAGATATTTTTGTTTACAAGGAAAACGAAGATTGGTCAATACGTTGACCTTTGCTTAGGAGTAATCTTGGACAGTAAACAAAATTGGAAGTACCTCATAAAAGAACGAGCAAACAATGCTCACATAAGCTGGTCACTATGTGGAAGAGCAATAGGCTCAAAATGGGGCCTCAATCTAAAGATGACACACTGGCTCCACAAAGGCGTAATCAGACCCGTTCTAACCTACGCATCAGTAGTATGGTGGACATCGATGGAAAGACAGAAAGTCAGGCGGGCCGACTATATAATTCCCTACACTTCCCTAACAATGCGAAAATGGGCATTGCGATAAGAATTTGGCAGTGTTCATACATGTAATAAGAAAACTCTCTCTGCCGTACTGATCGGATATAAAATACGGTTTCTACAGCGTTTACATGTCAAATCGGGTGAAACATATATATGGGTGAAACATATATATCGATTAGGAACGATTATTGCTTGATTTAGCGATTATCGGTTCAGAATTATGTATATGTTCTTACCCATTTACCAATTATTCCAAATTATTATCGCAATGACCCTTATCGCATTGTTAGGGAGGTGTAGGGTATTATATAGTCGGCCCGCCCGACTTTCTGCATTTTCTTCCCGGTTTTCTAATTGTTTTAACGACAGGTACTAAATTTTTTTTCAAATGAAAGTGCCAATGTTATTATTAAACTATAAATTTTATGAAATTTAAAAAATTTGGTCCTCATAATATCCTTATATCCCAGCTTTATCGAGCTTATACTTCAAAAATATTGTCCAAATTCGAAAGGCACCTTCCAAGAAAATGGGAATTGTAAAGAAATTAAAAAAAAAACAATTTACCATAATTTGTTTCGTGTTTAGGACACCATATTACACCAGAAAATGTTATGGACAGCCATTCGATAAAAATTGTATTAAATAGTGTAGTCAGTTGTTTATACCCTACACCACACTGTGGTACAGGGTATTATGACTTCGCGCATTTGTTTGTAACACCTAAAAGGAGAAGAGATAGACCCATTGTTTATTATACCGATCTACTCAGAATCACTTTCTGAGTCGATTTAGCCATGTCCGTCTGTCCGTCTGGCTGTCCGTCTGTCTGTCCGTCTGTCCATGTATTCTTGTAATCAAAGTTCAGGTCGTATTTATGGTCCGATTGTGATGAAATTTAGCATAGTGCTCTTTCTTGGCCCAAGGACGATCCCTATTGAAATTGGTTAAAATCGGTTCAGATTTGGATATAGTTCCCATATATATGTTTCACTCGATTTGACATGTAAGCGCTGTAGAAACCACATTTTACATCCGATCTTTATGGAATTCGGCAGAGAGAGTTTTATTATTACGTGAATGAACACTTCCAAATTCGGAGAAAATCCGTTCAGATTTAGATATAGCCCCCATATATATGTTTCACCCGATTTGACATGTAAGCGCTGTAGGAACTGTATTTTAAATCAGATCAGTACGAAATTTGGCAGAGAGAGTTCTCTTATTACATGAATAAACACTGCCAAATTCGGGGAAAATCGGATTTGACATGTAAGCGCTGTAGGAACTGTATTTTAAATCAGATCAGTACGAAATTTGGCAGAGAGAGTTCTCTTATTACATGAATAAACACTGCCAAATTCGGGGAAAATCGGTTCAGATTTAGATATAGCCCCCATATATATGTTTCACCCGATTTGACATGAAAGCGCTGTAGAAACCGTATTTTACATCCGACCTGTACGAAATTCGGCAGAGAAAGTTCTCTTATTACATGAAAAAACACTGCGCAATTCGGGGAAAATCGGTTCAGATTTAGATATAGCCCCCATATATATGTTCCACCCGATTTAACATTTAAGCGCTGTAGAAATCGTGTTTTATATCCGATCAGTACGAAATTTAACAGAGAGTTTTCCTATTACATGTATGAACACTGCCAAATTCGGGGAAAATCGGTTCAGAGTTAAACATAGTCCCAATATATATGTTACACCCGATTTGACATGTAAGCACTGTAGAAACCGTGTTTTATAGTATAGTATAGAGATACTTTTTTGAAATTAAAGCTCGTGATCTCGGCGACATTTGGTTTCAACAACACGGCGCCACTTCCCACACATCGCATCAATCAATGGATTTATTGAGAGAACACTTCGGTGAGCAGATAATTTCACGTTTCGCGCCGGTTAGACTTTTTCCTGTGGGGATATGTAAAGTCTAAAGTTTATGCGGACAACCCCGCCTCGATTCAGGCCTTGGAGCAAAACATCACGCGTGTCATTCGCCAGTTACCAGTCGAAATGCTCGAACGAGTCATCGAAAATTGGACTCAATGGATGGACCACCTGAGACGTAGCCGCAGCCAACATTTGATAGACATAATCTTCAAAAAATAAATGCCAAAGAATGTTCTTTCAAAAGATAAAAAACATATTCCATTCAATTTGAATTTTCTGTGTTTTTTCTTTAAAAAAGTAGGGAACCTCGAAATGGATCACGCTATATTTAGTTTGCGTGTCCTCCGCATGTGTATGTATTTGATTAAAGTTCAGAATATTCGAACAAAACGAGTAAATCTTATTCGTACTAAGTAAATTTTATGTGTGTGAAGATAAATTCCGAATTTAACTAGCAGAGACACAAACCACCCCTTTTAACAGAGCTCTGTAAACGACTTAACAGAGCTCTTCTCACAAGTTAGAATATTTCGAATTTGGAGGAAATGCGTCCACTGGCCTCCGTGGCCACATGGAACATTATATTTGACATTATTATGTACCATTGGAAAGATCTTCTCAACAGCTATCATAATGTTTAATCATATTATTCAGAAGTCATTCAGCAAGTGTGCAATAATCTTAAAACTTCAACCCTTGAAATTGGATGAAATACGTCCAGTGTGGCCATTTGGCAAATTCTGCCAGATATTCATATACATCATTGGAAAGCTCTACTAGAGAGCTTTTAAATGGTGAAATAATTTTATTAAAATGTCTTCAGGGAAAGATGTGGTGGACAAAACAGTTCTACAGAGTCTGGATGAAGTGCGTCCTCTGTCCACAGTGGCCATTTGGGAAATTCTGTTACATACCCACAGACACCACTCGAAAGCACTATTTGATAGCTACAAAATGGTAAAATAATATTATCAAAATGTGTTCCAGGAAAGATGTAGTGGGCTTAACAGTTTTACAGAGTCTGGATGAAGTGCGTCCTCTGCCCACAGTGGGCAGAGGGAAATTCTGTTACAAACCCACATACACTATTGGGATGCACTATTTAATAGCTACCAATTGGTAAAATAATGTTGCCAAAAAGTGTTCCAGGAAAGATGTAGTGGGGCATACTCTTCTCCAGAATTTGGATGAAGTGCATCCACTGTGGCTATTTGGGAAATTCTGTTACATACCCACATACACCACTGGGAAGCACTACTTAATAGCTACCTTATGCTAAAAAAATATTATCAAAATGTGTTCCAGGAAAGATGTAGTGGGCTTAACAGTTGTACAGAGTCTGAATGAAGTGCGTCCTCTGCCCACAGTGGCCATTTGGGAAATTCTGTTACAAACCCACATACACTATTGGGAAACACTATTTAATAGCTACCAATTGGTAAAATAATGTTGCCAAAAAGTGTTCCAGGAAAGATGTAGTGGGGCATACTCTTCTCCAGAATTTGGATGAAGTGCATCCACTGTGGCTATTTGGGAAATTCTGTTACATACCCACATACACCACTGGGAAGCACTACTTAATAGCTACCTAATGGTAAAAAAATATTATCAAAATGTGTTCCAGGAAAGATGTAGTGGGCTTAACAGTTTTACAGAGTCTGGATGAAGTGCGTCCTCTGTCCACAGTGGCCATTTGGGAAATTCTGTTACATACCCACATACACCACTGGGAAGCACTACTTAATAGCTACCTTATGGTAAAAAAATATTATCAAAATGTGTTCCAGGAAAGATGTAGTGGGCTTAACAGTTTTACAGAGTCTGGATGAAGCGCGTCCTCTGTCCACAGTGGCCATTTGGGAAATTCTGTTACATACCCACAGACACCACTCGAAAGCACTATTTGATAGCTACAAAATGGTAAAATAATATTATCAAAATGTGTTCCAGGAAAGATGTAGTGGGCTTAACAGTTTTACAGAGTCTGGATGAAGTGCGTCCTCTGCCCACAGTGGGCAGAGGGAAATTCTGTTACAAACCCACATACACTATTGGGATGCACTATTTAATAGCTACCAATTGGTAAAATAATGTTGCCAAAAAGTGTTCCAGGAAAGATGTAGTGGGGCATACTCTTCTCCAGAATTTGGATGAAGTGCATCCACTGTGGCTATTTGGGAAATTCTGTTACATACCCACATACACCACTGGGAAGCACTACTTAATAGCTACCTTATGGTAAAAAAATATTATCAAAATGTGTTCCAGGAAAGATGTAGTGGGCTTAACAGTTTTACAGAGTCTGAATGAAGTGCGTCCTCTGCCCACAGTGGCCATTTGGGAAATTCTGTTACAAACCCACATACACTATTGGGAAGCACTATTTAATAGCTACCAATTGGTAAAATAATGTTGCCAAAAAGTGTTCCAGGAAAGATGTAGTGGGGCATACTCTTCTCCAGAATTTGGATGAAGTGCATCCACTGTGGCTATTTGGGAAATTCTGTTACATACCCACATACACCACTGGGAAGCACTACTTAATAGCTACCTAATGGTAAAAAAATATTATCAAAATGTGTTCCAGGAAAGATGTAGTGGGCTTAACAGTTTTACAGAGTCTGGATGAAGTGCGTCCTCTGTCCACAGTGGCCATTTGGGAAATTCTGTTACATACCCACATACACCACTGGGAAGCACTACTTAATAACTACCTTATGGTAAAAAAAATTATCAAAATGTGTTCCAGGAAAGATGTAGTGGGCTTAACAGTTTTACAGAGTCTGGATGAAGTGCGTCCTCTGCCCACAGTGGCCATTTGGGAAATTCTGTTACAAACCCACATACACTATTGGGAAGCACTATTTAATAGCTACCAATTGGTAAAATAATGTTGCCAAAAAGTGTTCCAGGAAAGATGTAGTGGGGCATACTCTTCTCCAGAATTTGGATGAAGTGCGTCCACTGTGGCTATTTGGGAAATGCTGTTACATACCCACATAAACCACTGGGAAGCACTATTTAATAGCTACCTCATAGTAAAATAATATTACATAAAGTGGGAAATTTTTGTAGAAAACTTTTTTAAAGAAAACTACTTGTAACATTTTCAAAAAAATTCTATTTAAATGTAAAATTTTTATAATAATTGTGACATTTTCTATAACATTCAAAAAAATCATTTCTACGCAATTTTGTAGAAAAAAATCAAGTCTAACATACATTTTTGAATAATTGTCTATGTGTGCGCAGGCTAATATATGTGTTGTATTATTTTTCTTGATAACAAGTAAAAGATATATTTCTCCCGGCGAAGCAGTCATTGCGTGCTCCGTGGTGCAAGTATTAGAACATTAGATTAGGGATCGAGTGAATGCGGGTTCAAATCCCAGGGAGCAAATGCGAATTTTTTGTTTATTGTTTGTTACCAAATATTAATTTACTACTCTGCATCAGACACCAATAAATAAAAACAGCAGATCGCACCAGTTTCAATGCTGCCTTTTGTCTCGTAAAATAAAAATAAAAAACGAATTACACAGTTAGAAATACAGATATACTGGAACATTTATAAAATAAATCATATTATCATATCTATCTATATATATAAAAATGGAAAAATGTTTGTATGTATGTATGTATGTGTTTTATAGACGCTTAAACCACTGGACCGATTTTAAAATTTTTTCTTTTGTTTGAAAGCTATTTGGTCTGAGATGGTTTTGGGAAAAAAAATTTTGCAAATAGTGGGCGGGGAAAATGTGGGCGTGGCAAATCGTTTGTTTGTGGGTTTGTTTGTTTGTTCCGTATAGACGTCTAAACGGCTAGACCGATCATCTTGAAATTTTCACAGAATGTACATGTGTAGGGGGTGCTGAAAATAGGGTACTTGAATTTTCGATATATCAGACCCGCCCATATGGGTCCAATTTTGATATTGAGAAAAAATTTTAGCTAGAGTGCTGAAATTTTGTGTGTATGCATTTAGTGGCATATTATGTGAATTTTCCAAAAATGGGCGGAATCGGACCAATGGGCGTGGCCCCGCCCATATAAGCCAAATTTTGAAATTGAGATATGTTGCACAATTTGTTAGCGAGAGTGCTGAAATTTTATGTATATGTATATGGTGGCAGTCTACGTGATTGGTCCAAAAATGGGCGGGATCGACCCAATGGGCGTGGCCCCGCCCTCATAGACCAAATTTTGATATCTTGCACCATTTGCTAGCGGGAGTGCTGCAATGTTGCGTATATGTATCTGGTGGCATTCTACGTAATTGGTCAAAAAATGGGCGGGATCGGACCAATAGGCGTGGCCCGCCCATACAAGCCAAATTTTTAAATTGAGATATCTTGCAGAATTTGTTAGCTAGAGTGCTGTAATGTTGTTCGTATGTATCTGGTAGCAGTCCACGCGATTTTTCCAAAAATGGGCGGGATCGACCCAATGGGCGTGGCCCCGCCCACATAGACCAAATTTTTAAATTTTGATATCTTGCACCATTTGCTAGCGGGAGTGCTGCAATGTTGCGTATATGTATCTGGTGGCATTCTACGTAATTGGTCAAAAAATGGGCGGGATCGGACCAATAGGCGTGGCCCCGCCCATACAAGCCAAATTTTTAAATTGAGATATCTTGCAGAATTTGTTAGCTAGAGTGCTGTAATGTTGTTCGTATGTATCTGGTAGCAGTCCACGTGATTTTTCCAAAAATGGGCGGGATCGACCCAATGGGCGTGGCCCCGCCCACATAGACCAAATTTTTAAATTTTGATATCTTGCACCATTTGCTAGCGGGAGTGCTGCAATGTTGCGTATATGTATCTGGTGGCATTCTACGTAATTGGTCAAAAAATGGGCGGGATCGGACCAATAGGCGTGGCCCCGCCCATACAAGCCAAATTTTTAAATTGAGATATCTTGCAGAATTTGTTAGCTAGAGTGCTGTAATGTTGTTCGTATGTATCTGGTAGCAGTCCACGTGATTTTTTCAAAAATGTGCGGGATCGGACCAATGGGAGTGGCACCGCTCATATAAGCCAAATTTAAAAAATGTGGTATCTTGCACAATTTGTTACCGAGAGACCTGGAATTTTGTACATATATATATCCGTTGGCGACCTACATGATTGGTCCAAAAATGGGCGGGTTCGGACCAATAGGCGTGGCCCCGCCCATATAAGCCAAATTTTGAAATTGAGATATTTTGCACAATTTGATAGCGAGAGTGCTGCAATTTTGTGTATATGTATATAGTGGCAGTCTACGTGATTGGTCCAAAAATGGGCGGGATCAGAACAATGGGCGTGCCCACCCCCCCATATAAGCCAAATTTTGAAATTGAGATATATTGCACAATTTTGTACCGAGAGTGCTGTAATTTCGTGTATAAATATCTGGTGAGTCTACGTGATTGGTCCAAAAATGAGCGGCATCGAACCAATGGGTGTGGCCACGTCCATATAAGCCAAATTTTGAAATTAAAATATCTTGCACAATTTATTATCGAGAGTGCTGCAGTTTTGGACATATGTATCTGATGACTGTCTTAGCGATTCGCCCAAAAATTGGCGGGATCAGACCAATGGACGTGGCTCCGCCTATATAAGCCAAATTTTGAAATTGAGACACATATCTTGCACAATTTTTAGCGAGAGAGATGTCTGGTGGTCTAATTGAATGGCCCAAAAGGGTTGGGATCGGACCAATGAGCGTGGCCCCACCCTTATAAGCAAATTTCTGAAATTGAAATACCTTGACCAATTTGTTAGCGAGAGTGTTGTAATTTAGTAAATATGCATTTGATGGCAGTCTACGTAATTGGTTAAAAAATGGACGGGATCGGAAATCTCAATCTGGGGCAACGAAGTGGACCGGGTCCAGCTAGTTATTAATAAAAAGATAAATATGCAAAATCAACAATGGACAGAAACCAGTGTCGTGCGGTTTGAACCTGGGACACCACGACGTGAATACAGCCTTTGAATGTTATAGAAAATGTCACAATTATTATAAAAATTTTACATTTAAATAGAATTTTTTTTGAAAATGTTACAAGTAGTTTTCTTAAAAAAATTTTCTACAAAAATTTCCCACTTTATGTAATATTATTTTACTATGAGGTAGCTATTAAATAGTGCTTCCCAGTGGTTTATGTGGGTATGTAACAGAATTTCCCAAATAGCCACAGTGGACGCACTTCATCCAAATTCTGGAGAAGAGTATGCCCCACTACATCTTTCCTGGAACACTTTTTGGCAACATTATTTTACCAATTGGTAGCTATTAAATAGTGCTTCCCAATAGTGTATGTGGATTTGTAACAGAATTTCCCAAATGGCCACTGTGGGCAGAGGACGCACTTCATCCAGACTCTGTAAAACTGTTAAGCTCACTACATCTTTCCTGGAACACATTTTGATAATATTTTTTTACCATTAGGTAGCTATTAAGTAGTGCTTCCCAGTGGTGTATGTGGGTATGTAACAGAATTTCCCAAATAGCCACAGTGGATGCACTTCATCCAAATTCTGGAGAAGAGTATGCCCCACTACATCTTTCCTGGAACACTTTTTGGCAACATTATTTTACCAATTGGTAGCTATTAAATAGTGCTTCCCAATAGTGTATGTGGGTTTGTAACAGAATTTCCCAAATGGCCACTGTGGACAGAGGACGCGCTTCATCCAGACTCTGTAAAACTGTTAAGCCCACTACATCTTTCCTGGAACACTTTTTGGCAACATTATTTTACCAATTGGTAGCTATTAAATAGGGCTTCCCAATAGTGTATGTGGGTTTGTAACAGAATTTCCCAAATGGCCACTGTGGACAGAGGACGCGCTTCATCCAGACTCTGTAAAACTGTTAAGCCCACTACATCTTTCCTGGAACACATTTTGATAATATTATTTTACCATTTTGTAGCTATCAAATAGTGCTTTCGAGTGGTGTCTGTGGGTTTGTAACAGAATTTCCCAAATGGCCACTGTGGACAGAGGACGCACTTCATCCAGACTCTGTAAAACTGTTAAGCCCACTACATCTTTCCTGGAACATATTTTAATAATATTTTTTTACCATTAGGTAGCTATTAAGTAGCGCTTCCCAGTGTAACAGAATTTCCCAAATAGCCACAGTGGACGCACTTCATCCAAATTCTGGAGAAGAGTATGCCCCACTACATCTTTCCTGGAACATTTTTTTGCAATATTTTTTTACCATTAGGTAGCTATTTAATAGTGCTTCCCAGTGGTGTATGTGGGTTTTTAACAGAATTTCCCAAATGGCCACTGTGGACAGAGGACGCACTTCATCCAGACTCTGTAGAACTGTTTTGTCCACCACATCTTTCCCTGAAGACTTTTTAATAAAATTATTTCACTATTTAATAGCTCTCTAGTAGAGCTTTCCAATGATGTATATCAATATCTGGCAGAATTTCCCAAATGGCCACAATGGACAATGGACGCACTTCATCCCAAATTCTTGAGATTCAGATGGAATTAAATTTTCTTTTAGAATAATACTTTTATATCGGCTCAGTCGTCAAGAGGTGAGCAAACGCGTGGAAAATGCCTAATATGCTATGTACGTTACAAATTTCGATATCAGTTCAATCATATCACATTATTCAAAAGCTGAGCACGTGCATTCATATTGACCATACTCAAAAATTTGCTACATTTTTATACCCTACACCACACTGTGGTACAGGGTATTATAAGTTTGTTTCATGCCAGATGTTTGTAACACCTGAAAATACTATAGCTAGACCCACCTTAAAGTATACCGATCGACTCAGAATCACTAGCTGAGTCGATTTAACGATGTCCGTCCGTCCGTCCGTCCATGGAAAGTTGTTCGTCGACTACAGGTCGCAATTTTACTCCGATCGTTCTGAAATTTTGCAGTTTACAGTATTTCGCGGCTGTTAAGATCGCTATTGAATTTGGTTGAAATCGGTTCAGATTTAGATATAGCTCCCATATATATCTTTCGTCCGATTTGGTCCTTTAGCCCTATAGAAGCTGTATTTTACATCCCATCGTTTTGAAATTTAGAATGGTAGAGTTTCTTGATCCATGAACCAACATTGCCGAATTTGAAAAAAAAATCGGTTAAGATTAAGCTATAGCTCCCAAATATATGTTTCGTCCGATTTGGCCCTTTAGTCATATAGAAGCTGTATTTAACATCCGATCGTTTTGAAATTTAGAATGGTAGAGTTTCTTGATCCATGAACCAACACTGCTGAATTTGAAGAAAATCGGTTAAGATTTAGCTATAGCTCCCATATATATGTTTCGTCCGATTTTGCTCTTTAGTCCTGTAGAAGCTGTATTTTACATCCAATCATTTTGAAATTTAGAATGGTAGAGTTTCTTGATCCATGAACCAACACTACCGAATTTGAAGAAAATCGGTTAAGATTTAGCTATAGCTCCCATATATATGTTTCGTCCGATTTGGCCATTTAGTCCTATAAAAGCTGTATTTTACATCCAATCGTTTTGAAATTTAGAATGGTAGAGTTTCTTGATCCATGAACCAACACTACCGAATTTGAAGAAAATCGGTTAAGATTTAGCTATAGCTCCCATATATATGTTTCGTCCGATTTGGCCATTTAGTCCTATAAAAGCTGTATTTTACATCCAATCGTTTTGAAATTTAGAATGGTAGAGTTTCTTGATCCATGAACCAACATTGCCGAATTTGAAGAAAATCGGTTAAGATTTAGCTATAGCTCCCATATATATGTTTCGTCCGATTTGGCCCTTTAGTCCTATAAAAGCTGTATTTTACATCCAATCGTTTTGAAATTTAGAATGGTAGAGTTTCTTGAATCATGAACCAACATTGCCGAATTTGAAGAAAATCAGTAAAGATTTAGCTATAGCTCCCATATATATGTTTCATCCGATTTTTCTCTTTAGATCCAATCGTTTTTTATACCCTACACCACACTGTGGTACAGGGTATTATTTAAGTATAAAATGTCCCAAAAGTAAATTTATGTAAACAATTTATACATGAATTACAAAATTTATATATCAGAGTTATTCAATATTACGAGAGTGGTGTAGGGTATTATATAGTCGGCACCGCCCGACTTTAGCCTTTCCTTACTGGTTGATTAATATATTGCCGCTGTAATTGGCTAGCGATATATTTCGAAAAGACTTTAAACAATTGTTTGGTTGTGGTTTTTGTGTCCATTGTGTCGTCAGGCCGATTTTTTCCATACATATGTTGAAAAAAATTAAAGAAACTCTTAAAGATTTTTAAAATGCAGAGGAAGAATGAAAATTAATGCTAAAGTGACCACAATCTTAGAGTTCAAAGTTGTTTTTCCAGTGTACAGTACCACATATTATGTTATCTTTGTATCATTTAAAATGCTTCGAAAGTAAAACAATAATATTAAAGATGTTGATAGCGCGAGAACTGACCACGGGCCAAAAACGACTATGTGAAGTCCATGGGTTATACAACACTCTATCTCTTATAGGAGCCACAGCGGTCAAAAGTCGTTTGGTGTAAAATCGTATCCGTCGAATATCAGTATACATATACACAGGGACGTATCCAGAGGGGGGGGCGGTCCCCACCGAAATGTTTTAAACATAGACATAAACTGTTTACAATTTTCAAAATCACTCAAAAAAAAACACGAAAAATATTTGGAAGGCCGTTAAAAAAAACAATACAAAAGCGTAAAAAATGAATGGTAACAGTAAAAGTAAAACAACTAAAAATAAGAAAAGTGCATGGTTTCCTCGCTAAAACTTTCTAAATTATGCATCGATTTTCTTCGGAATGGTCTCAATTTATATAACATAACCTTTCAGAGTTTACGATAAAATCACAAAAATATGACAATTATGCGTTTCTAGATGTTTTTATGAGGCTTTTATTTAAAAATTATTAAAATTGTCTAAAAAAATATGATTTTGTGCAAAACTTTGTAAGATATCGTCTAAAATTATATTCTGCAAAGTTCAAGGCTACTTAATTCTGAAGTTTGTAAAGCTTACCTGAACCAATTCGGATGAATGGTTCTCTAGTTATGCCATAATATGTGGTTCAACCTCTCATTTTTCTTAGCCTAAAGGGTTGTCTCTTTAAATTCTCGCGATAAGCTGTGATATGGAAAGAAATTAGAGTTGAACCGCATATAGTGGCATAACTCGAGAACCATTTATCCGATTTGGTTGAGGAAAGTTTTAAAGAATTTCCATCCGTTCAGCGGTTTCGACGATATACGAGTATTACAAAATATTGCGAAAAAATGTGATTTTTGATAAAATTTTAATATTTTTAAAATAAAACTCCCATAAAACAATCTAAAAATGAACAAATGTTATATTTTTATGATTTTATCGTAAAGTATGTTCGGTCATGAATTAAACGAGCTCATTCCGAAGAAAATCGATGCATACATAATTTAAAAAGTTATAGCTAATTTAGTAAGGTTTTAACTTTAAAACTTTCTTATCGATGTAAAATTTACAAAAACTAAGATTGGAGATTTTGACGTCTAGAATCAGAATCTATGCATTAAAACAGAAACCCAAGAAAAAATTTTGTTTTTGTCGACCGGTGTAATATTAGTTGACTTTAAATTTATGATAACCAGATATGGCGAAAATTAAGTTAAAATTACATTTATGATTTCTTATCTATCTACCTTTTGTAGGTTGCAGTGATGGAATGAGTTTGCACAACCGTGTATGTAAATTTGACTTTTTTGGGTGTGGTAATAAGTAGTACGGTTTTGGCCATTACACAGAACTTATCACGGTATTTGCAAACGATTAACCTAGATATAATAAAGGCTTACGAAATCATAAAATTGGCAACGACTAAATTAAGTGACATGCGTAGAAATTCAGATGCGGAGTTTGATAAACTGTTTGAAGAATCAACACAACTTGCAAGAAGTTTTGGAACAGAAGCTGCACTACCTAGAAGAGTAGGCACTCAAAAGTATAGGGCTAATATTCCTGGTTCAGATGTCAAGGCGTATTTTAGGACAACATTGTTCATACCATATCTGGACGAAGTAATATCACATTTAAATAATAGATTTTCCGAACATGAAGCTATATTACAAGTCTGTTTAATATCGTTCCGATACGAGTTGTAAATCTAATAAAGGAAGATTTCGAAGAAGTCACACTTTTTTACAAAAACGATTTAAAAAATTCAGCAAATCTGTTTTAGCTGAAATAAGTATATGGATTGATTATTGGAAGCAGAAGAATGATAAGCCATCAAATGCATTAGATGCTATTTCAGTGTGTGATGTGGACATGTTCCCAAGCGTTTTTACCCTATTTCAGATACTGGCCACAATACCAGTGACAACGGCATCTGCTAAGCGAAGTTTCTCGACGTTAAGAAGAATAAAAACTTATCTCCGGAACAGAATGGAAGGAGAAAGGCTATCTTATCTGGCTTTGATGTCTATATACAAAGATGAAGTCAAAATCGATGAAATAATTGATATATTTCTTTCAAAAAATCGAAGATTACATTTTTAACTCTTACGTATTTTATTATAAAAAGTTATACTGATATCGTTCTAAAGTACACATTTATATTTAGGAATAAAATTCGAATAAAAAACTAAGGAACTTAACTTCCATTACCTACACAATAAACGCAATTTTTTAATTGTTTATCTTTGTTATGGAAAAAAATGTTGGGCCTCACCGAACCAAAATCCAGGATACGTCCCTGCATATACACATAAATTAGTAGGATCGTAGGTCTTTAATGGACTTTTAAAGTACAGAAAGAGTGAACATTGCTTTGGTCACTGCTACACTGTCCGCAGTCTAAGAATTGAACGAATTGACTACGTTATATGTATATGTAACCACAGTATGTGGTGAGCGATATATTTTAAAAAGTCTTTAGAAATTTTAAGTCGCGGTTTTATGTCCGGTTTGACCTCAGGCTGGACATGGAATTATTGTTTTCGCATCTCCTTTGAGGTCAGTATGCACATAAACATTACACTGTGCAACAGTGCAAAAAATACATGGACTTGACAGTATGGGTCCGATTCTACTATCAAAGGGTAGTTTAACCCTATACTCGGTTTGGCGCAAATGGTGACCAATTTTTTTTATGGGCCTCCAAAGTTTCTGGTAATCAGTGGGCCCCTCGAAAAAGGTGTCATCAGCTTTTGTCCAACAAATAATTCAGACTTGGTGATACCGCTTAACTATATTTGGCAATAATGTAGCTAAGAATATGCTGAACGGTACTTTTTTTGAAGAAGTGAAGGAAAAAATATTTTTTTTTAGCATAACTTTCAGGGATTCGAAATTTTTCACCGACAATGTTTTGCAAAATTGTAGCCAAAGTAAATCTCACCAACATATCAATACAATCTGAACGTGTCTAGGCACCCTAAATAGCAAAAAAAAAAACACATTATGCCTCAAAAATGTTAGTAATTCACTATTATGTAACAGAAATGTTTTTTTTTGTGTAGGGTATGTTCAGCAACTTTATAGAACATATTAAGGCCAATATTTTTGTGGAACATATTGGCCCACTAGCTCCCCACATAACCTTAATTTTTTACCACATTTTAACAAATCGTAAAAAACGTCCCTTGCAATGGGGATAGAATGTTGGCCATAAAATTTTACTATATGTGTTAGAACAAACCAAAGCTGAAAACATAACACAAACACCAAAAAAATGTCAAATTCCTGTTCGTGCAGCAATGGTAGTTATACGATCTAGTGGTCGAAACAATAACGATAACAGTAAAGAGCTTTTTTTACTGGAATTTGGCCGTTTTTTGGTTTTTGTGTTAAGTTTTGGGAGTTGATGTGTTCTCACAAATATATAGTAAAATTTTATGGCCAAAAAAAATATTTTTTTCCTTCACTTCTTCAAAAAAAAGTACCGGAAAAAACATTTTTTTCGCATAAAATTTTAAGAAACTTTGTTCAGCATATTCTTAACTAAATTATTGCCAAATATAGTTAAGCGGTATCACCAAGACTAAAGTAGTTGTTGGACAAATGCTGATGACACCTTTTTCGAGGGGCCCACTGATTTCCAGAAACTTTGCAGCGCAATAAAAAAAATTGGTCACCAATTTCGCCAAACCGAGTAAAGGGTTATGCTACCCTTTGCCAGTAGAATCGAACCTATACTGTCAAGTCCGTGTATTTTTCGAAAAGTGTTAATTTATTGCTAGAGCCTCAGCGGTCAAGTGGTCGAAAATCACTTGGCAGAAAATCGAAAATCAAAGTAGCCTATGGCACTTCCCAGGCATTTGTCTATCTGTCCACCAAGTTTCAAGAGAAACGGTTCAGCCGTGACGATGGAACAAACAAAAAAAAAACAAACAGACAATCAAACGATTTTATAATACATATTTATTATAATAGGATTTCAAACAAAAAGTAATTGGCTAGCGATATATTTCGAAAAGACTTTAAACAATTGTTTGGTTGTGGTTTTTGTGTCCATTGTGTCGTCAGGCCGATTTTTTCCATACATATGTTGAAAAAAATTAAAGAAACTCTTAAAGATTTTTAAAATGCAGAGGAAGAATGAAAATTAATGCTAAAGTGACCACAATCTTAGAGTTCAAAGTTGTTTTTCCAGTGTACAGTACCACATATTATGTTATCTTTGTATCATTTAAAATGCTTCGAAAGTAAAACAATAATATTAAAGATGTTGATAGCGCGAGAACTGACCACGGGCCAAAAACGACTATGTGAAGTCCATGGGTTATACAACACTCTATCTCTTATAGGAGCCACAGCGGTCAAAAGTCGTTTGGTGTAAAATCGTATCCGTCGAATATCAGTATACATATACACAGGGACGTATCCAGAGGGGGGGGCGGTCCCCACCGAAATGTTTTAAACATAGACATAAACTGTTTACAATTTTCAAAATCACTCAAAAAAAAACACGAAAAATATTTGGAAGGCCGTTAAAAAAAACAATACAAAAGCGTAAAAAATGAATGGTAACAGTAAAAGTAAAACAACTAAAAATAAGAAAAGTGCATGGTTTCCTCGCTAAAACTTTCTAAATTATGCATCGATTTTCTTCGGAATGGTCTCAATTTATATAACATAACCTTTCAGAGTTTACGATAAAATCACAAAAATATGACAATTATGCGTTTCTAGATGTTTTTATGAGGCTTTTATTTAAAAATTATTAAAATTGTCTAAAAAAATATGATTTTGTGCAAAACTTTGTAAGATATCGTCTAAAATTATATTCTGCAAAGTTCAAGGCTACTTAATTCTGAAGTTTGTAAAGCTTACCTGAACCAATTCGGATGAATGGTTCTCTAGTTATGCCATAATATGTGGTTCAACCTCTCATTTTTCTTAGCCTAAAGGGTTGTCTCTTTAAATTCTCGCGATAAGCTGTGATATGGAAAGAAATTAGAGTTGAACCGCATATAGTGGCATAACTCGAGAACCATTTATCCGATTTGGTTGAGGAAAGTTTTAAAGAATTTCCATCCGTTCAGCGGTTTCGACGATATACGAGTATTACAAAATATTGCGAAAAAATGTGATTTTTGATAAAATTTTAATATTTTTAAAATAAAACTCCCATAAAACAATCTAAAAATGAACAAATGTTATATTTTTATGATTTTATCGTAAAGTATGTTCGGTCATGAATTAAACGAGCTCATTCCGAAGAAAATCGATGCATACATAATTTAAAAAGTTATAGCTAATTTAGTAAGGTTTTAACTTTAAAACTTTCTTATCGATGTAAAATTTACAAAAACTAAGATTGGAGATTTTGACGTCTAGAATCAGAATCTATGCATTAAAACAGAAACCCAAGAAAAAATTTTGTTTTTGTCGACCGGTGTAATATTAGTTGACTTTAAATTTATGATAACCAGATATGGCGAAAATTAAGTTAAAATTACATTTATGATTTCTTATCTATCTACCTTTTGTAGGTTGCAGTGATGGAATGAGTTTGCACAACCGTGTATGTAAATTTGACTTTTTTGGGTGTGGTAATAAGTAGTACGGTTTTGGCCATTACACAGAACTTATCACGGTATTTGCAAACGATTAACCTAGATATAATAAAGGCTTACGAAATCATAAAATTGGCAACGACTAAATTAAGTGACATGCGTAGAAATTCAGATGCGGAGTTTGATAAACTGTTTGAAGAATCAACACAACTTGCAAGAAGTTTTGGAACAGAAGCTGCACTACCTAGAAGAGTAGGCACTCAAAAGTATAGGGCTAATATTCCTGGTTCAGATGTCAAGGCGTATTTTAGGACAACATTGTTCATACCATATCTGGACGAAGTAATATCACATTTAAATAATAGATTTTCCGAACATGAAGCTATATTACAAGTCTGTTTAATATCGTTCCGATACGAGTTGTAAATCTAATAAAGGAAGATTTCGAAGAAGTCACACTTTTTTACAAAAACGATTTAAAAAATTCAGCAAATCTGTTTTAGCTGAAATAAGTATATGGATTGATTATTGGAAGCAGAAGAATGATAAGCCATCAAATGCATTAGATGCTATTTCAGTGTGTGATGTGGACATGTTCCCAAGCGTTTTTACCCTATTTCAGATACTGGCCACAATACCAGTGACAACGGCATCTGCTAAGCGAAGTTTCTCGACGTTAAGAAGAATAAAAACTTATCTCCGGAACAGAATGGAAGGAGAAAGGCTATCTTATCTGGCTTTGATGTCTATATACAAAGATGAAGTCAAAATCGATGAAATAATTGATATATTTCTTTCAAAAAATCGAAGATTACATTTTTAACTCTTACGTATTTTATTATAAAAAGTTATACTGATATCGTTCTAAAGTACACATTTATATTTAGGAATAAAATTCGAATAAAAAACTAAGGAACTTAACTTCCATTACCTACACAATAAACGCAATTTTTTAATTGTTTATCTTTGTTATGGAAAAAAATGTTGGGCCTCACCGAACCAAAATCCAGGATACGTCCCTGCATATACACATAAATTAGTAGGATCGTAGGTCTTTAATGGACTTTTAAAGTACAGAAAGAGTGAACATTGCTTTGGTCACTGCTACACTGTCCGCAGTCTAAGAATTGAACGAATTGACTACGTTATATGTATATGTAACCACAGTATGTGGTGAGCGATATATTTTAAAAAGTCTTTAGAAATTTTAAGTCGCGGTTTTATGTCCGGTTTGACCTCAGGCTGGACATGGAATTATTGTTTTCGCATCTCCTTTGAGGTCAGTATGCACATAAACATTACACTGTGCAACAGTGCAAAAAATACATGGACTTGACAGTATGGGTCCGATTCTACTATCAAAGGGTAGTTTAACCCTATACTCGGTTTGGCGCAAATGGTGACCAATTTTTTTTATGGGCCTCCAAAGTTTCTGGTAATCAGTGGGCCCCTCGAAAAAGGTGTCATCAGCTTTTGTCCAACAAATAATTCAGACTTGGTGATACCGCTTAACTATATTTGGCAATAATGTAGCTAAGAATATGCTGAACGGTACTTTTTTTGAAGAAGTGAAGGAAAAAATATTTTTTTTTAGCATAACTTTCAGGGATTCGAAATTTTTCACCGACAATGTTTTGCAAAATTGTAGCCAAAGTAAATCTCACCAACATATCAATACAATCTGAACGTGTCTAGGCACCCTAAATAGCAAAAAAAAAAACACATTATGCCTCAAAAATGTTAGTAATTCACTATTATGTAACAGAAATGTTTTTTTTTGTGTAGGGTATGTTCAGCAACTTTATAGAACATATTAAGGCCAATATTTTTGTGGAACATATTGGCCCACTAGCTCCCCACATAACCTTAATTTTTTACCACATTTTAACAAATCGTAAAAAACGTCCCTTGCAATGGGGATAGAATGTTGGCCATAAAATTTTACTATATGTGTTAGAACAAACCAAAGCTGAAAACATAACACAAACACCAAAAAAATGTCAAATTCCTGTTCGTGCAGCAATGGTAGTTATACGATCTAGTGGTCGAAACAATAACGATAACAGTAAAGAGCTTTTTTTACTGGAATTTGGCCGTTTTTTGGTTTTTGTGTTAAGTTTTGGGAGTTGATGTGTTCTCACAAATATATAGTAAAATTTTATGGCCAAAAAAAATATTTTTTTCCTTCACTTCTTCAAAAAAAAGTACCGGAAAAAACATTTTTTTCGCATAAAATTTTAAGAAACTTTGTTCAGCATATTCTTAACTAAATTATTGCCAAATATAGTTAAGCGGTATCACCAAGACTAAAGTAGTTGTTGGACAAATGCTGATGACACCTTTTTCGAGGGGCCCACTGATTTCCAGAAACTTTGCAGCGCAATAAAAAAAATTGGTCACCAATTTCGCCAAACCGAGTAAAGGGTTATGCTACCCTTTGCCAGTAGAATCGAACCTATACTGTCAAGTCCGTGTATTTTTCGAAAAGTGTTAATTTATTGCTAGAGCCTCAGCGGTCAAGTGGTCGAAAATCACTTGGCAGAAAATCGAAAATCAAAGTAGCCTATGGCACTTCCCAGGCATTTGTCTATCTGTCCACCAAGTTTCAAGAGAAACGGTTCAGCCGTGACGATGGAACAAACAAAAAAAAAACAAACAGACAATCAAACGATTTTATAATACATATTTATTATAATAGGATTTCAAACAAAAAATAATAACGTCGAGCGCCTCTCCTGAAAAACAATCATTTTCGATATATATTTGGATTGGAGGTGTCGTACGCCAATTTGTATATGCTTCGACTCGCCACTGTCTCTCTCACTAGATCAGTATGGTTAAGCACTTCGATAGAGACACAACGGATATTGTTAAATCGCTAAACTAATCGCCGCAGCAAAAATAATTACTTATGTATTCGAATAAAGGCAAAAATACTTCAGTGGCTGGCGAAGATGAACTGATGCGTATTTTCAAACCATTAAATTTTGAAGAACAATTGATTCTAGCGCGTGAGAGTGACCAGCTGAGGGAAGTTTTTGTAAACCACATATGGAAAGTGAATTATAGAACGCTGAAAATATTCAAAGGCATGGAAGAAAGTTTTGTTGTAACAAATGAATCGAATGCAAATCAAGTAATTCTTACGGACGACGAGGCTCTGAGGCATTTTATAGAATTTTACGCAGAAGATGTGAAAATATTAATTTTTTATCGATACATTCATTACATGTTGAAAAGATGGAATGGGAATGATGAAAAATAAACGATTTCATTCTGGTCGTTGTCAAAAACCTAGAACATTTGGAGAGTATAGAATTTCACGGATTTTGTGCGAACGACTTACTTAATAAATCAGAAACTGTGAATGCTCTGCTTCACATGAAGAAGTTAAAATATCTTTCTAATCATTCAGAAATAAAATTTAAATATTTTTGTCAACTTGCATCGAATCTTGAGGTATTTAAAATTGCTGCTGAACTGAAACCTAATGAGGATGATGATAGTAGTGAAAGTGAGAATTCCACTGTAGCACACCCCAATCAGTTAAAGGAACTAAAAATCATCACAACGTTTGATCCTAAAAATTGGTCACATAAATATTTACAGTTTCTGACAATTTTTAAAAGTCTTACAACTTTATCCATTGAAATAACTGATGAAGTAGACGATTATATGTGGGAGAAATTTGTCACAAACTGTCAAGAGCTCGAAAAACTAAGTATATCCTTTACAAATTTCAAAAACATTACACATTTCTTTCTACCACCGAAATTGATTGCATTGAACTTGAATTCGTGCGAAGGTTTGACGTACAATAATTTGAAACAGATACTACAAGAAGCCAAACTAAAAGAAATTATTTCAATTTCAACATATTACGAAGGCGAATTTAAGGATTTCCAGATTGCAACCACAATACGAACTTTGCATATGGATGACAGTGATATGTGTAAACTTCGATCAGCTTATGATAGCAATGATAATTTGAAAAATCTAAAATGGAATCACACACACAAGAGGTGTACTAATACAAAATGTATGACGTCACTGGCATTATGTAAAAATTTGGAGACACTTCATTTGAAGCCCCTAACTCAAGTGACATTGGATGCACTGCTGCAGCTAAATCGCCTACGAGAGTTAACTACAAGTATAAACGACTCATCACAATGGTCTTGTTTAATTTCTCTTCTAAAGCATTGCTCATTAACTGACCTGACCGTCGAGATCGGTGAAATAGCAGATGCTGCACCCGCTAAAGGCTTTCCAACAAATATATCTGCTTTAAATGTTAGCGCATATTTGCAGGAAGCCGAAATTGTATTTGCTTTAAACTTCTTCCTAGATTTATTTTGTCAAAATCCTGATATGAAGCTGTCTCTACGGATAAAAAATATCGGCCTGGATATGTCGCTAAAGTCTTTGATAAATCATGAAAAGTTTCCAACAAATTTGAAGGCGGTCGTCGTATGGGGAATTACATTGAGTAAGTAATCACTTACATAGTAAGTAATCACTTACGAGTGTATCTGTCAATATCTGAAAATCGGTTTAGATTTAGATATATAGCCCCCAAAAAAGTAAAAATATTATCACAAATGTAATTTTAAATAATTAATTTGATATACATATATTTATTTTTCTTTTTACAGATTGTGATGATCTCAAGCAAAACTTCGACGACACCTTTAAGATTGTTGACCGCTGTCCAGCAGTATTCTGGGAAGGCCCTGACATAGTTCTAAGCAGAAAATAGTACCAAATATAAATAATGTTTCAAATAAGATTTTAGTTTTATTGAACTATCCTCCCAAACATATAAAATTTTTATGTGCCAACTATTATATATTTGGAGCATACCCTAAACATATGTATATTTAAAGCAGAAAATGTTTGGGATAATAACATGCGATGGTAATACAATTTAGTAATGTATACACAGGGGAATATCTCGATTTTCATATGCATTTAGATATGAATTTTCAAAGAAAACATTGTGAATACTAACAAATTTTATTCATATAGAAACAAAAAATATTTAAAGGAAATTTCCAAACATAAAATAACAAGTAGGTAAAAATAAAACAAGTGCATCAAAATTGTTTGGAAGGCCAAGATTTTTTTGGAAATTTTTTAATAAACTGGTTGATAATTTGAAAAATTTAAACAATTTGAACCGTTTTACAGAATTTAAAATTGTCCGCAAGATATGGACAATTAAATTTTTCCAAGTGTGTTTAGAAAACTGAATCTCTTGAAATATTGAACGGATTCGACTGAACTTTTGAAGTTAGGTCCGAAATACTTCCTGGAATCTAAATATATCATTAACTTTAATTACCAGCTGATCATATGAAAAATATTGCAAACTATTTGTAACATATGCGAACAAGTTCACTTTCTGGTGCTGTGATTTGAAATATTTTATCAGTGAAGTGCGTCCTATTATGACGTCCACCATCATCAGAAAGAAACCTTTTTTTAAATCGCGCCTTGTAAAAAGTTACAGCAAATTTACAGACAGTATATTTTCCAAAATATTTTCGGTTCATGATTACAGTACCCCAACGACCTTTCCAATTTTGTCCTAATTTACACCTTAGGTTAATCCATTAGTTGTGGGTCCCAAAACGCATTAGTTTTTTTTTGAGCGGATAAAGTTCTCAATTTCGGCGGCTCCAAACTGTGGATTTCGATTTAATTTTTTTGTTTTACGTGTAGTGTTTTGGGAAAATGCTTTATTGACTGAACTGTTCGTGTGGTGGATGTATAAATTCACGATCTACACGGGGGAAAATTGACATTTTTGATATGTTTGAATTGAAAGAAACTACATTTGGAAATAAAATTTTTAAATCTATATATATAACAAGTAAGAACTGCTTGTGGCCAACTTTAAACTGCTTGTGGCCAACTGTGAAGGCACTCCAAGAACCTGCATTTTGGCCAGGAAACATCTAAGTATCTTTCTCCTGGCTAATTTAGGTGGTAAAGGCCGAACATCTGCTAGTCTGGAGATCGGTAATCGCATATACTGGGTGGTCTCCAGTTACTTGCCTTATGAAGCTGTAGTACCGACTGCTCTATTCAGGGAAGTAGTAGAAGAAGCAACGTCTGACGAGGTTGAGCTGATTGTCGGCGCAGACACGAACGCTTATCATACTATCTGGGGTAGTACGGATATAAACAATAGGGGTGATTCGCTTCTTGACTTAATTCTAACTACCAACCTAAGTATTTGTAACATAGGTAATAAACCGACCTTTACAATTAGAGACAGACAAGAAGTACTAGACGTAACGTTTGCTACTGACCGGCTGTCAGACAAAATTATTGGGTGGAATGTACTGGACGACCACTCATTCTCAGATCACCATTATATTGAGTTCAAACTCGCTGAAAAAGCGCCTGACCTGCCGTCCACAGAAATGTGAGAAAGACAAAGTGCCATCTGTATGAAAAGAATTTCAAGAAAGTCCTCAACTCCAAACTTCTGTACGAACCGAATCACAAAGCCGGTCTGGATAATCTGGTCGAGCATATCACCACATCATTCAATAGTTCCCTTGAAGAAGCCTGTCCAAAAACAAGGTACAAGGGTAAAACTAAACCCCAATGGTGGACTTCTGAGCTAACGGCTATGAAAAATACCTGCAACAAGCTATTCAACAAGGCTAAATCTACAGGGGTCGCTAATGTGTGGGATGCCTATAAAGAGCAACTCAAGATCTATAAGAAGGAGCTTAGAAAGGCGCAAAGACGCTCGTGGTATACCTTCTGTGGCGAAGTGGAAAAGGTCTCCGACGCCGCAAGGCTGAGGAAAATATTATCAGCTTCACCCTGTACAGTGGGTTACTTGTAGGCTGAGGCAAATAATTGGACCAAAAACAGCGAGCAGTCGCTCAATGTACTGCTCGACACACATTTGCCGGGGAACTCTCTAACAGAACCAGAGGATCAGCAGGACCAACAAGAATGCGAGTGGACTGCGAGCGTCGCTAGCTTGTTGACTGAGAGATCCAGAATAAGCTGGGCTATTAATAGCTTTGAGCCCTTCAAGTCACCTGGACCAGACGGCATCACTCCAGCAGACTTCAGACCAATTAGCCTATCCTCCTTCCTATTGAAAGGTCTGGAAAGACTTTTAGATTATTTCATTAGGGAAAACCTGGATACAAAACTCCTGTCGGTAAACCAACATGCTTACAATAGGGGGAAGTCTACACAATCAGCCCTGGACGAACTTGTGAGCACTATCGAATCGTCCCTGCATTTCAAGGAATTCACCATGGTGGCATTTCTTGACATAGAAGGGGCTTTTAACAACATTCACTCAGATGCAGTAATTGCGGCACTGTCACATCTAAAAGTTAGCTCTAGTTTGATTAGTCTAATTCAAAGTCTGCTCAACAGAAGACGCATAACAGCATGTCTTTGGTCCACAACTCTAACAAGGTTTGTAAACAGAGGGACCCCACAAGGAGGAGTACTGTCTCCATTACTTTGGAACCTAGCGGCGAATGAGATCCTGCTAGATCTAGAACATTGTGGCTGCAAGTTCGTTGCATATGCGGACGACCTGTCCTGAGTGGCAAATTCGAAAACGTCCTCCGAGACATTCTACAGGTGGCTCTCAACAAATTGGCTAGATGGGCCAGAAGCAGCGGTTTGGGCATAAACCCAAACAAGACAGAATTGGTTCTCTTTACTAGGATGAATAAAGTCCCACATGTGGACCCTCCACCTCGGATAAATGAAACAGATCTAGTCTTTTCTGAAAGTGCAAAATTTTTAGGAATAATTCTAGATAGAAAACTTAATTTTAGATAGAAAACTGTTATTTAGACTTAAGGTATTGGAACGTGTAAGGAAGGCCAACTTCGCCTTATATTCCTGCAAAAAGGCTGTAGGGTCGCGTGGGGCCTCTCACCTAAAATCGTCCACTGGATATATATAGCAGTAGTTCGTCCTATACTGCTATACGGCATTGTGGTATGGTGGACGGCAACTGACAAACTAACAATCACCAACCTACTAACAAAGGTTCAGAGAACAGCCTGCCTGAGCATAAGCGGAGCCTTAAGGACTACAGCGACCGAGTCTCTACAAGCCCTACTCCATATACTGCCGATTAATATTGTGGCGAGAGAAGTTGCAACCAAAGCGGCAATAAGATTAAACTGCCTATCAATGTGGAGGTACAAGAACTATGGTCACATGAGGATATCAAAGTGTAGTGCTATGGTAACCGACCGAGTGGACTATATACCAACGGTGTACACCTTCGAGAGAAATTACATCACTATGATTCCCGCCAGAGATGAATGGGCTGGAAGAATACCAGGTAATAGAAACCATCTCCACTTTTACACGGATGGTTCGAAGCTTGATTAAAAGGTTGGCTTCGGAGTACACTGTGCAGAGGTTAGATTGGATATAGCTCAATGACTACCAGATACCTGCAGTGTCTATCAAGCCGAAGTAATGGCAATATGGGAAGTAGCCAAGTGGCTGAGTCGCAACATAGTAACCAACACTGGCGTTGTCATTTACTCGGACAGCCAGGCTGCCATCAATTCTCTGGATGCAACATCCCTAAATTCACAAACAGCCCTCGACTGCCGCAGATCTCTTAACGAGATGGCTGAGCAGTTTAATATACACCTCATATGGGTGCCTGGGCATAGGGATATCTCGAGGAACTTCAAAGCCGATGAACTTGCTAGGAAAGGGCATAGGGATATCCTGGGCATAGGGATATCTCGAGGAACTTCAAAGCCGATGAACTTGCTAGGAAAGGGACGACATTACAAATTCTCGAAGAATTTGAATTTTTTTGGTGAAAAAAAAACAAAAAATACAATTAATTCAATATCATATTAGATCTGACTTGTTATGTGAGGGACATTTTCTACGATATTCTTCAATGCACTGTATGTAATATAAATTGATTTTGTTCTTCGTCTTTCGTAAGTATTCTGTTGTAATTATTCATAAATTGTACACCACGTTCAGCAGTGTCGTTAACAACAAACAGATTACGACAAACATCGAGAGCATCTTGATAATCTTCCCAAATGGATGTGTCATGCTTTAAAAATTCAGTACTCAATCCAAAAGCACCGAAAAAATTTTTGGTTTTGTATGAGACGAAATCGCTCAAATTATTACACAGCAATAGTTTCGGGTCGGAGAATTTTCGATCGTTTTCCAGATTTACGACGGGCTCTGTTGATTGCAGACGCCTAACCATTTTCGTTTCTCTTCGAGTGAAACATGCGAATCGAAAAATGCCAAAGCCATTGATTCTGGGGCCAAATACCACAAATGAATTTTCCATTTCTTCATAACCGCTTCAGACACATCTCGGTCGATTTCTGCGTATGCGAAATCTTGATTTGGTGCTCGTATGGCATTTTGCATGTAAACCACGCATTGACATACAGCCGCACGAGAAAAATACATATATCCCGTAGCCCACTGGACTCTCGTTTTGTCAATGCAAACTGCTCTCGAAATAGGTATATTTTTATGGCATAAATGCCTTTTCCCATGAACCTTGCGTGGGATGTTGGACCAGGTGTTCGGAAGTTATCTCCGACACCACCAATAAACATTATTGTTAATTGTAATAGTTCCTTGTAGTCAGCTCGGATTTGAGTTTCATTTAGCTGTTTAATGCAGAATTTCTTAATGACTTCGCAGTCAGCATTACTTATTTTTGAGCGTACAGTTGCATCTTCGAGTCCGTTTTTAAACGATTTTTGGTCGAGACTTACCCAAACGGCAGCAAAACGATTAAAAATAGGCACTTCAGGACCACAAGTCGCCGAAGTTTAACCTCAAACACATGTTTCAATACTATCTCCATCATGTGATGAGAACATGGGAACTTGATTAATATTCTATCTATCTTTAAACTGCTTGTGGCCAACTGTGAAGGCACTCCAAGAACCTGCATTTTGGCCAGGAAAGATCTAAGTATCTTTCTCCTGACTAATTTAAGTGGTAAAGACCAAACAGCTGCTAGCCTGGAGATCGGTAATCGCATATATTGGGTGGTCTCCAGCTACTTGCCTTATGAATCTGTAGTACCGACTGCTCTATTCAGGGAAGTAGTAGAAGAAGCAACGTCTGACGAGCTCGAGCTGATTATTGGCGCAGACACGAACGCTCATCATACTATCTGGGGTAGTACGGATATAAACAATAGGGGTGATTCGCTTCTTGACTTTATTCTAACTACCAATCTTAGTATTTGTAACATAGGTAATAAACCGACCTTCACAATTAAAGACAGACAAGAGGTACTCGACGTAACGTTTGCTACTGACCGGCTGTCAGACAAAATTATTGGGTGGAATGTACTGGACGACCACTCATTCTCAGATCATCATTATATTGAGTTCAAACTCGCGGAAAAAGCGCCTAAACCCGCCGTCCACAGAAATGTAAGGAAGACAAAGTGGCATCTGTATGAGAAGAATTTCAAGAAAGTCCTCAACTCTAAACTTCCGTACGAACCGAATGACAAAGCCGGTTTGGATAATCTGGTCGATCATATCACCATATCATTCAATAGATCCCTTGAAGAAGCCTGTCCAAAAACAAGGTACAAGGGTAAAACTAAACCCCAATGGTGGACTTCTGAGCTAACGGCTATGAAAAAGACCTGCAACAAGCTATTCAATAAGGCTAAATCTACTGGGGTCGCTAATGATTGGGATGCCTATAAAGAGCAACTCAAGATCTATAAGAAGGAGCTTAGAAAGGCGCAAAGGCGCTCTTGGTATACCTTCTGTGGTGAAGTGGAAAAGGTCTCCGACGCCGCTAGGCTGAGGAAGATATTATCTGCTTCACCCTGTACAGTGGGATATTTACAGGATGAGGCAAATAACTGGACCAAAAACAGCGAGCAGTCGCTCAATGTACTGCTCGACACACATTTCCCGGGGAACTCTATAACAGAACCCGAGGATCAGCAGGACCAACAAGAGTGCGAGTGGACTGCGAGCGTCGCTAGCTTCTTGACTGAGAGATCCAGAATAAGCTGGGCTATTAACAGCTTTGAGCCCTTCAAGTCACCTGGACCAGATGGCATCACTCCAGCAGAAATGCAGAAAATGTTAAAGTACATTATCCCCTGGCTGGAGAAAATTTATGTAGGCTGTATCAGGCTTTCATACGTCCCGAATCGATGGAGGGATACCAAAGTGGTATTCATACCTAAAGCGGGAAAGATATCACACACTAGGCCAAAAGACTTCAGACCAATTAGCCTATCCTCCTTCCTATTGAAAGGTCTGGAAAGACTTTTAGATCATTTCATTAGGGAAAACCTGGATACAAAACTCCTGTCGAGGAACCAACATGCTTACAACAAGGGCAAGTCTACTGAATCAGCCCTGCACGAACTTGTGAGCACTATCGAATCGTCCCTGCATTTCAAGGAATTCACCATGGTGGCATTTCTTGACATAGAAGGGGCTTTTAACAACATTCATTCCGATGCGGTAATTGCGGCACTCTCACATCTAAAAGTTAACACTAGTTTGATTAGACTAATTCAAAGTCTGCTCACCAGAAGACGCATAACAGCATGTCTAGGGTCCACAACTCTAACAAGGTATGTAAACAGAGGGACCCCGCAAGGAGGAGTATTGTCTCCACTAATTTGGAACCTAGCGGTGAATGAAATCCTGCTAGATCTAGAACGTTGTGGCTGCAAGGTCGTGGCATATGCGGACGACGTGGCAATCGCAGTGAGTGGCAAATTCGTAAACGTCCTCAGAGACATCCTACAGGTGGCTCTGAACAAGTTGGCTAGATGGGCCAGAAGCAGCGGTTTGGGCGTTAACCCCAACAAGACAGAATTGGTTCTCTTTACTAGGATGAATAATGTCCCACATGTGGACCCTCCACCTCGGATAAATGGAACAGATCTAGTCTTTTCTGAAAGTGCAAAATTTTTAGGAATAATTCTAGATAGGAAAATGTTATTTAGACTTAACGTATTGGAACGTGTAAGGAAGGCCAACGTCGCCTTATATTCCTGCAAAAAGGCTGTAGGGTCGCGGTGGGGACTCTCTCCTAAAATCGTCCACTGGATATATATAGCAGTAGTTCGTCCAATACTGTTATACGGTATTGTGGTATGGTGGACGGCAACTGACAAACTAACCATTACCAACCTACTAACAAAGGTTCAGAGGACTGCCTGCCTGAGCATAAGCGGAGCCTTAAGGACTACAGCGACCGAGTCTCTACAAGCCCTACTCCATATACTGCCGATTAATATTGTGGCGAGAGAAGTTGCAACCAAAGCGGCAATAAGATTAAACTGCCTATCAATGTGGAGGTACAAGAACTATGGTCACATGAGGATATCAAAGTGTAGTGCTATGGTAACCGACCGAGTGGACTATATACCAACAGTGTACACCTTCGAGAGAAATTACATCACTATGATTCCCGCCAGAGATGAATGGGTCGGCAGAATACCAGGTAATAGAAACCATCTCCACTTTTACACGGATGGTTCGAAGCTTGATGAAAAGGTTGGCTTCGGAGTACACTGTGAAGAACTTAGTCTGGATATAGCTCACAGACTACCAGATACCTGCAGTGTCTATCAAGCCGAAATAATGGCAATATGGGAAGTCGCCAAGTGGCTGAGTCGCAACATAGTAACCAACAATGGCGTTGTCATTTACTCGGACAGCCAGGCTGCCATCAATTCTCTGGAGGCAACATCCCTAAATTCACAAACAGCCCTCGACTGCCGCAGATCTCTTAACGAGATGGCTGAGCAGTTTAATATACACCTCATATGGGTGCCTGGGCATAGGGATATCCCGGGGAACTGCAAAGCCGATGAACTTGCTAGGAAAGGGACGACATTACAAATTCTCGAAGAATTTGCATATATTGGTGCGCCACTATCCACGTGCAAGCTTTGGCTTAGGCAAGAGGCAATCAGGCAGTCCAACGATAGATGGACAGAAATCGGCACCTGCAGGGTAGCTAGACAAATCTGGCCAAGGTATGACCTGAGAAGGTCAAAATATCTCCTCGCACTAGAGAGGAAACGATTGTCTACGTTAGTACAGGTTCTGACGGGACACTGCTTGATCGGCGAACACGCCAAAAGATTGTGTATTGACTCCAATGACTTCTGCCGAAGCTGTGGAGATGAGGAAGAAGTGGAGAGCATTGAGCACTTGCTTTGCGACTGTCCCGCTTTGAGTAAACGACGACTGGATATACTGGGGTCGGCCTTTTTAGGCAGCCTAACAGATCTTTCCAGTACTGATATTCGTACTATCGATAAATTTATATATCAAACAGGTTGGTTTCGATGAGGGGCATTTCAGCCCGTGGTAACACTAGGGACCTAAACTGGTCTATGTGAGCTTGTAAAAAAATACGGCTGCCACCCTAACCTAAACCTAAACCTAATATTCTATCTAATTTGTTCTGCAACAAAATGCACGATCCAGTGTTTTGACCTGTATTTGATGAATGTATCATGAACGACTTTGGCCATATTTTCTCCAGTACCAGCCGGGATTTTGGGAGCGCCCAAAAATTTTGATGTGTAGAACGATTAATCACAAGCTCACCAACAGAGGTCAGGGGCGTCGCAGCATTAAACATTACAGTAATCACATTATGAAATATCTGTCTATTTGACGGCAGTTTGGCTCCAGATATTGTATGTGATGCATGCCCAACTGATTCTACGGTGCGAAATTTATCACTGGATCTAGTAACCATTTTGGATGTGGTCGGTCTGGAGACAAATAAGAATATGACTAAAATTAAATTTTGTGCGAAGCTGTCCCTTTCTCAATTCACTTAGGCTGGAGACAGAGCGCGTTCTGTAAACGACCCTGTTGCATGGCCGTATAGCGCGCTGCAAAGTTCTACTTATGTTTTCTTATTTGACCAGTAGAAAAATGTCAGACTGATGCGAAAAATCAACTACCATGCAAATCCGTTGTTTTTTTCATGCATGCACAAGCATGATCTATTTTTTATTGTGATTGCTCTTACGTCTCCATAGGTACATAGAGGCCATGTCGGTGTGCATGCATGCCCTGTCATGACGTAAAATTCAAATGAAAACTGTTGTAACTTTTGCGTTTTTCGGTCGATTTTGTAAGAAAGAAAATTTTATTCAAAGATCATTTAAAAACTTTTCATGCTAATAAAATATTTTTTAATTACTTGAACATGTGACATTTGATAAAAACCCAAATTTTGTTCATGTAAAGTGAGTTTTGTGTTTTCAAACAACTTTGGGCAGACCTTAGCGTTATCCAATCGGCACCAAATTTTTTATTGGAGGTTTGTAGGTCAAATGGAAACTTTTTCGGCCCGGAAATCCGTACCGAAAAAATAATAAATGCTCTAATATACACCTCATATGGGTGCCTGGGCATAGGGATATCCCGGGGAACTGCAAAGCCGATGAACTTGCTAGGAAAGGAACGACATTACAAATTCTCGAAGAATTTGCATAAATTGGTGCGCCACTATCCACGTGTAAGCTTTGGCTTAGGCAAGAGGCAATCAGGCAGTCCAACAAAAGATGGACAGAAATCGGCACCTGCAGAGTAGCTAGACAAATCTGGCCAAGGTATGACCTGAGAAGATCAAAATATCTCCTCGCACTAGAGAGGCAAAGATTGTCTACGTTAGTATCAGTTCTGACGGGACACTGCTTGATCGGCGAACACGCCAAAAGATTGGGTATTGACTCTAATGACTTCTGCAGAATCTGTGGAGATGAGGAAGAAGTGGAGAGCATTGAGCACTTGCTATGCGACTGCCCCGCTCTGAGTAAACGACGACTGGACATACTGGGGTCGGCTTTTCTAGGCAGCCTAACAGATCTTTCCAGTACCGACATTCGTACTATTGATAAATTTGTATATCAAACAGGTTGGTTTCAATGAGGGGCATTTCAGCCCGTGGTAACACTAGATTGGTCTATGTGAGCTTGTATAAAAAATACGGCTGCCACCCTAACCTAACCTAACCTAACCTAAGAAAGTTTAGTCGGGCAAACCGACTAATGAATCCCCTCACCTTGAATCTCAAAAAAATATTAGTAAATTTATCTATTTTTATACCCTCACTTTAGTGTGACGAGGGTATATATCATTTGCTACGAAAAAAAGTGTAACACATCGAAGGAGTGATCTAAGACCCTAAGTATGTTCGGCGGATATTCGTTTTGGGTCATTTTAAGACGAATGAGCAATGTGAGGGGATACAAATGGATCAATGGTTGGTTCGACTGCTTAAAACTTGAAAACTACTGGACCAAATTATAAACATCCATCTGCGGATTTTGTAGTAATTTCTACGCGAAGGTTTAAAAGTCGCAAAATTATTAACAGGTAGCGCTGACCACTAGACCGCTGAGGCTTCTTTAAGAGCTAGAAAACTGAAATTTTGCACAGCCATAGATCAGAGATTTGTAAAAACAACTGACTGTTCGCGTAGTAATTTTTTGCCCTCTGGTCAGTTATAGCGCTGTCAACAACATATGTATTGTGTTTGTCCTTTCAGCCTGAGGTCAAACTGTAGTGACCAAAGCAATTGTCAATCTTTCAGTACTTAAAAAGTCTTTTAAGAAATATGAGCCTACAAACTGATGTGCATATATACAGATCTCCAAAGGATTTGCTTTTACGCCAAGTGATTTTTGACCGCTTGACATCTGAGGCTCCTAAGAGCTAGAAAGCTTAAATTTCGCACAGCCATAGACCAGAGAGTTGTATATGCAACGGATTTTTCACGTAGTCATTTTTTTACAGATAGAAAGCTTCGACATGACTACGAATTTGTACATCATCGCGATTATTTTTTCGTCCAAAGTCAGCTAACGTACGGAATAATCCTCTTGATGAATTTGTTCGTCACCATGACGAATCTCTGTTTCCAAAAATCTTCGTACTCAGGACGATTACTTTACATCCCTACGATGAATCGAGTTCATTACCACGACGAATCCCATTCACCACCACGACGAATCCCATTCACCACCACGATGATACCATTCATTACCACGACAAATCCCATTCATCACCACGACGAATCCTATTCATCACCACGACGAACTCCATTCATTAGCACGATGAACTCCATTCATCACCACGACGAATTCATGCCCCCGACTATTTAAATTATAAAAATTTCAATAAATATTCTTCTGGGTTTAGACCATTATAAACGGTATGGAAAATAAAATCACTTGACTGCTTTGCCAGGTTGTGTAGAAAAGGCTTAAAGAAAACGAACGAGAAGTATTCATTCCTTCTGATATTTTAAATTAAAAATAATCTCATCAAGTAATGTATTTGTCAACAGACGAATCCCATTCATCACCTCGACGAATACCATTCATCACCACGACGAATTTCATTCATTACCACGACGAATCCCGTTCATCACCATTATTAGATTTTTTTAAATTAAACTTTTACAACAAATTATTGAGCTACGGTAATCAGAACGCATATAGAACAGTAGGTTAGGTTAGTTTGAAGAGAGGAGACGTTTAGACGTCTCATGTCCATGGACATACACTTAAGCCAGTGGTTCGGCCTGTTGTGCGCTCCTTATTTATGATCTTTTTATACCTCACGAGTTACCGAAAATCGATACTAGACACGAATTTTCTCAGTATCTTCCAGTCATATTCTCTGAGATGAGTCAAATCTGGTAATATATCGGAACCGAAATGCTGGGATCTTGCATGTGTGAAAGCCGGGCAGTGACACAGAAAATGTTCCATCGTTTCGATGTTTTCTCTGCATGCCCTGCATTCGTCGTTTCCTGCTAGTCCTATGCGATGAAGATGTGCTTCAGTTGCTCCTACTGTTGCGCTATTCAACACGGTTTTGTGCGCCATCAATGCCCAGTGCTTCAACGCATTTGTCGTGGCTTCGAAAGGTTTCCAAGCAGGGCATTATTACTCGAAGTTCTCTGCCGTTTGAAGCCAAGCTGTTTGCCCGTTCATTTCCAATCACTCCGTTGTATCCTGGTACCCAGCAAATACGCAATTGACCATGTAATCATTTATCGGGTCTGGATTTGACCCTTTCCGATGTTATTGCTTTACTCGACATTTGGCTATCTGTGAAGATGTTGGCATATTTAGGATTTATCGTGTTACTGAGCCAGTTCACACACTCCGTGATTGCTCGAACTTCTGCCTGAAATACCGTGTTATGGTCAGGGAGGCTCGATTTCTGGTTCATCAATAAAAAGTGCCATACCCGTTCTTCCTCCTCGCTTTTCGTAGCGGGAATGAAACCTTATCGTCGTGTTCGTTCTATTGACGTACAAAAACATCACATGTACGAAACTTATCGTCACCAGTACGAAGATATATTGATGAAACTGATTCGTCATGGTGACGAACGGTTTTTCTTTCAGTGTGTGGTCAGTTAAAGCGCTATCAAAAACTTGAGTATTGTGTTTGTCCTTTCGAAGCATCTTATAAGATCAAAAGCTAAATCTTTGTAAATAGGAAGTTATATACACGACAAATATAAACGCGGAAAATAATTTTGAATAATGGAAGTGCTTTTACGCCAAGTAATTTTTGACCACTTGGCCGCTGAGTCTCCTGTAATAGCTGAAATTTTGCATATGGATAGACTCGAGTGTTGTTTAAATCCCAGACTTTTCTCAGAATCGGAATATGGCCAGTGGTAAGTTCTCGCGCTATCAAAAACAAGAGTGTTATTTTTATCCTTTTAAAAGAAACAAAAGGACAACGAAAATTTACCCTCTATGAAGGAAAATTTAGGATTGGTTAAACTGTTTTATCGCGGCTTCATAATTCGAGAACGGATCGTTTGGTTTTAGGGTTCGTATTTGGGCCAGAAGTAACACTGTATAGGAAATTTTCTAATTGGTCAAATAAGGTCAACACAACTTCATAGATCAGGCGAATTGACCCCCCAGGGGCCAATATGGAGGACAAGTTAGGATTGTTCAAAGCGGAGCGACACGGCCATTATAACCTAACAACTCGGGTACGAATATTTCGATTTTATAATTTTGGGAATGATGGGTTCGTATTGGTCCAAGGAAGGACACTATTGAGGAAACTGTAGGGTGGGTCAAATGGGCGTGTCACAGCGAACACAATCTCATAGCTCGAGAACGGATCGTGCGAATTTTACTTCACTGAACTTGAACCAGAAAAGGACTCTATGGAGGAAAATTTAACATTGGTCTGGGTTGGTCCAACCATAATCCACGATGTTAATTGTGAGTCACACGTTAACGTCAAGTTTTTTTGCCCAACTTAATTTGACATTTCTTTATTTCAGTGTTTGGCAAATTCAACCATGGAGAGATACACAATTGAGCGGCGCGTTAGGATTGTTGCTTTTACGAAAATGGGCGTTCGAATGAAAATGCATTTCGTGCACTTCGTGATTTTTTTTGTCAGCATAATCGACCAAATGTGTCCACAATTCGGGAGAATTGTGCGCAAATTGCATGCTCTCCCAGTTCGTAGTTCGTTCTGCGAAAAACATTGATGCTGTTTGCAGTAGTGTTGTTGAAGAGCCATCAACCTCGATTTGTCGCTATCGCGAAATGATAACGGACTTCTTGAGGCCAGAAATTGAGAATATGGACCTGGACGATATGTGGTTCCAACAGGATGGTGCCACTTGCCACACAGCCACCGAAACAATGGCTCTTTTGCGCGAGAAATTCAATGGCCGTGTTATCTCACGTCGCACAATGGGGAAATACGCACGCATAACTGTATTTTCTATCTCAAGACTATACCGTTAGGCTGACGCCAGACTGCACACCGAAGCAGAGCAATGCGAAAACTGCTCGAAGTCACTGCTAAAACAACGACGCAACATGTCATGCCGACTGCAGAGAGACAGAGAATTTACACATGTGTTGAAGTGAGAGATCAGATTGAAAGTGTTTTTTTTCTCTTTATTTCTTGCATTTGTGTTCTGACGGAGCAAACACAGTTAGAAACGCTTCAAAACGCGTTCTCTTGCGAATAACGGAATGTGGTACTCTCAGCAAGAGAGCGCGTTTTGCAGCGTTTCTTGCTCTGCTTTGCTCGTCTTTCTATTTCTTTGTTGCTCTGTCCTTGTTGCTCTAGTGTTGTTTTCTATTTTTCTACTTTGTGTCATTTTTTTCATTCATTTGTGCGTTTTGTTTGGAACACATGTGAAATTGCAGAAATTTGAAATATTTTAAACAAAATTAAATTATAAAGCAAAAATGGAAATTGATACAAAATCATTTATAACAGAAGTGTTTACACGTCCTGTGCTTTGGGACAAAACAAATAGATTTTACCATAATCGTATTGCCGTTGACAATAAATGGAGAGATATTGAAACAATAATGAGACAACCAAGTAAGTATACATATGTATATTATGTGTACATTCTTTTATTTATAAAGGGTGTCCCAAGAAGAGCGCAATTTTTAAATCTCGCAACATTCGAAGTGTCATTGTTTGACATTTGAATAATTGTTATTGGTTGTTAGTAGAAGGTACGAGGTTAGTAAAAATGGAGCGCTACACGTATGAACAACGCATTCTCATTGTGAAATTATTTTACCAAAATGGTGAAAGTTTTGCGGCTACAGTTCGCAAATTGCGATCAATTTGGGGTCACAATAATGCTCCAAAAGAGTCAACTGTAAAGAGATTAATGGATAAATTTGCCGAAACTGGGTCTGTTAGTGATGTAAAGACAACATCGACCAGGTCGATCTACCGAAAATGTCGCAGCTGTACGTGATGATGTCGCTCAAACTCCATCCACCTCAATTCGACACCGAGCTCAGCAAATTGGTCTCTCTAAATCCACTTAACCAGTTTTTTCCTAGAATTGACATTCATTTGCCTAGAATTGAAGAAATGAATGTGGAGGGCATGTGGTTCCAACAAGACGGCGCCACATGTCATACAGCCAGAGAAACAATTCAATTGCTGCATCAGTCATTTCCCGGTCGTGTTATTTCGCGTTTTGGAGATCAGAATTGGCCGCCTAGATCGTGCGATTTAACACCATTAGATTTTTTTCTTTGGGGTTTTTTGAAGTCGATGGTTTACGCGAATAAGCCGACGACGACTCAAGCCTTAAAAGACGAAATTGGACGCTGCATTAATGAAATACCGCAGCATTCATGCAAAACGGTCATTGAAAATTTCATTAAAAGATCGCGTGCATGCCAGCAAAGCCGCGGCGGCCATCTGCACGATATATTGTTCCATACATAACCTCATTCTGTCTACTTTACGATATAATAAAGTTTCACGATTTTTTCTTAAATATCTGTGTTTTATTTAAAATTAAAAAATTGCGCTCTTCTTGGGACACCCTTTATTTTGTAAGTGCATACAAAATCGCGGAAAGCATCCCTAACCACGCGTCCACTTGTTAAAGTAATTGGGTTAAATCTTCCATTTCGGTCACCAGTCTCATAATTGTGATTGTATTTATTAAAGTCTGGCATTGCATTTGGATTCCCCTCAAGGTCAATGATAGTGTTGTGAAGAACACAAACGGATTTCACGATTAGTTCAGCAAAAGATGGATCTGTTTCAATAGGCTTCCAAAGTAAACGTCACTTTGCGGTGATGTTTTCAAAGGAACATTCTGCGCATTTTCGTGAGTGAAAGACTATTAAAATACTCCTTTACTGTTGTGCAATCTCGTCGTGCATATGGTCTTAAAAGTGTTTCCAGCAATGGATATGCCTCATCACCAACTAAAACGTAGGGCATCATAACATTGGATCCAGGAAGGTACCTATCAGGAGGAATAAATTTTCGGGTTTTCAATTGTTGATAGAGTTGCGATGAACTAAAAGTTCCACCATCACTTTGTTTGCCATATCCTCCAACTTCTATTGTAATAAACTTGGAACGAGCATCCGCCACTCCTTGGAGCACTATCGAAAAGAATTTTTTATAGTTGTAAAACATAGATCCAGAATTACTCGGGCATCTAATTCGAATGTGTTTTCCGTCGAGGGCGCCGGCACAATTTGGGAAGTTCCATAATTCCCAAAATTGTGCAGCTACATCTTCCGTAGATTTTTTCGTTGGTTGAGGCATATGTATTGGCTGTAATTCTTCCCAAATAGCTATTACAGTTTCCTTCACAATGACTGAAATGGTAGACCTCCCAATTCGGAATGAAAATCCCAACGACGTAAAGGAAGCACCAGTGGCGAGATATCTGAAATAAATTGTTTTACATATATTGGTACAGATTTCTTACATTGGAACATGTTATTTTTAATTTTAGGAGACCTTTTAAAGAAGAGATGGAAGGCAATTCGAGATCAATTCCGAATTGAGTGCAAAAAAATTCCAATTGGTAGGTCAGGAGATTGTGGCATTACTGAGGAACAGTGGACTACTTATGTAGAATGGCCACATTTCCACTCATTATTATTTCTCAAAGAGCAAATGAAGCCACGTCAATCTAGTGGAAATTTGTCGGAACAATGGCAGCGTCTCTCGGAAGAAACATTGAATAATGTGCGCATTGCTGACACAGTTGATGGTTATCAAGAAGAGGCATCTAGAAACAGACATTAGGAAGAAAAGAAGAACAAACCACAATGGAGCTGCGGAAATGTTGGCTATTGAGCAGAGAAAATTGCAACTGCTGGAGAATAAAATGAAAACAAAAGTAGAATGAGACGACGACGAAGATTTTGTAAACAGTTTGATACCGTATTTTAAAACAATGGAACCACCTCGCAAATTGTTGTGTAGAATTGAAATACAGAAAAGTGTTTACGCATTTTCCGTCCCAGAAGACACAACCTCTGTAGTCCAACATTGCAATGCCAACAACAGCTCACATCTTCCAAATCCGGCCTCTGTAATCAACTATTCAAGTACCAACAACAACGCACATTTTCCAAATTTGACGATGGCCAATGTACCTTGTACCTCGCCTCTTTCAACGATCAATCAAAATTCTCGGAAGAAGACTTACGTCCCCTGCACCTCTCCCTTATCAACGTATGTACCTCGCATCTCTCCTGTTTCCTCTGATCAAAATTCGACATATTTGACGATGGCCAATGTACCTTGTACCTCGCCTCTTTCAACGATGTATCATAATCCAAATTCTCGGCGGACGACTTACGTCCTCTGTACCTCTCCCGTATCAACGTATGCACCTCGCATCTATCCTGTTTCCTCTGATGAAGAAAACCTTTTTTATAATAACTAAAAGTTTACTTATTTTGATGTAAATAAATATTTTCTATAAAAACACTTACCTTAAAGTTATTATTAACTTCCACATGGCGTTATGGGGTTTGTTATAAAGTTTAACCAACACTTTTGAAGTCTGTGATCGATTTTCTTCAAAATATAATCAAAAGTGCCTAATGACATTCTTGAGTAATTAAAAAAATTTTCAGGATGTTTCCTCAGGTCGTTGTACAAAATATGGAATTCGCCCTTATCCTTTCTATTTCTATTTATTTCATAGATTCCTTGTTTTTTAACAAAAAAAAACATTAAAAGCGTTATTTGACATAAGAAATTCTTCGTCTGAATCCATCATGCACAAGCTCGAATGAAAAACTAAAAATAATTACATACATAACCACAGAACACAAAAGAAAGAAAGAGAAACACAAACACTGATACTCTGATCTCTCACTTCAACACATGTGTAAATTCTCTCTCTCTCTCTGCAGTCGGCCTGACAGGTTGCGTCGTTGTTTTAGCAGTGACTTCGATCAGTTTTCGCATTGCTCTGCTTCGGTGTGCGGTCTGGCGCCAGCCTTAAGGCCCAGTTAGGCAAACTTAACCGTAACGCCCCCGTAGCGTAACGAATCAGCTGATTCAATTTGTCATATGGAAGTCGGTGTAAACGATTAGCCAACGGAAACGAAACGTAAACGGACGGCTGAATCTGTTGAAATTAGAATTGGACGTTCCGTTTACGTACAATTTGACAACAGCTGATACTACATGTTGTTTACAATTACAATTGTATGTTCACCGAGAAAAGCAACGAAAATAATTGATTAATTATTTGTTGTTTAAAAATGCAAATAAACATGAAAGACGAAGATTTGATTCATTGCTGCAGTTGCACGAGCATTTATACAATAAATATAACCCAGCATATAGGATATCTGAAAAAAAGCGAGAAGCTTGGAAGCAAATTGGCAAGGAGCTGGGCGTCACAGGTGAGTTTTATGAAGATCGCGGATGATTCCATTAAAAATTAAATTTATAATCTGCTTCAGGATTCCTTTGGCGACAGTACGAGACAATCATTGCGCCAATCTTCTTCATTGTGGGTGAATTTGACAGCAATATAAGCGTCTCTACAAATGTGGACTTATTTATAGATAGAGATTGGATTGGATTTGGCTAGGTCCCTCTTCAATGGAAATAGACATAAGTAAAAGTATTAATAAAACACAGAATATTTAAGATATTGAGTTCAAATTTATTCCAGGTGTAGTGCAAATGTTACATTTTAAGAATGCAATTCAATTTCGGTCATATGACTACCACGAGCCCGTCAACAGCGACATTTCGACCGAAACGTTGGCAATTTCGCGTTGGGTGTTGTCTCTGAGCTCGTCTATAGTTGTTGACTTAGACCAAGGATATTCCTCAGGGGAAACGCAGCATCGCCAATAATAAAATGAGGAAAGGCTTCAGAGGATGCTGACGATAATGGTTTACTAGGAGGTACAGGTACTGTACCTAAAATAACTGATTGGCCAAACGGAGAGTACTGGAATATAGCTGTATTTAATTTAAATTAAGAAATGGAAATTGTTTGTATTAAAATAGATTACAATTAAATAGAAGTTTAATGGACATACCCCCATCGTGTTGGCTGCCATAACTTCCAACATTAACTGATATGAATGTATAGTTAGCATCGCAGATTCTCACACAATTCGGCATATCCCACATTCGTTGAAAATCATTGGCAATGTGTTTGTACTGCTGTGTAGTTGGTTCACTTAATTAAATCGGAGAAAGCAAGCGCCACAAAACTTCGTTGTATTCTAAAACAATATTTCGCATTGTTGTTTTCCCCAGACTCCATGCAATCGATTGTATGGAACAACCGTGACCCAAATATCTACAATTTTAAAGAATAGAATGTTAATATTTCCCAACTTGGAATCATAGGATAAAGCAATATTTGACATACAGTATTGTTATTGTTATATCTCTGCCGGTCTAATCCGTTGCTTTGGCGTAGTTAACTCAGTCATTGTTTATAGGACGATATTTTCTTGATTTACTTTAATTGTAAATTTTGCACAGATTTAAAAACACACAAATTTATAAACAATCTTTTTAACTTACTTTTTAATAAACCTAAACAAAAAGAAATCGCGGCTTTTTTGTTTACTTATGTGTTGTTGTTGTCAGACCATATGACTCGTTATCTCAACGTTGGCTAATCGCTCAAACGGGCAACGTTACGGCAACGGTAAAGATAAATTACGGTTACGTATGCCTAACCCAGCCTTTAGAGACAGAGTCCTACGGTTTGGACCATCTTCAAGAGAATTCTTTGGTGTACCCAGATTTTATTTTACTGTTACCGTGTATCGCACAGTGAGGCTACAAAAGCGACTTTGTGGAAATGAAGGTAAAAATCAGAATATATATATATAAGTACGAGTATATTCAAAATCTATTTGAGTTACTTGATTGTGTGTTGCTGCGTTTTAAATAGACCATTAAAGTAAAAAATATTTTTTCAACATAGCGTTAAAGTCAACAACACCGGGCAATGTTTTTGAAATTGAAACCAATCGTAGTCTGCAATATTTTTGAACGCTGAAGTTATGCACTAATGTACTTACACAATGGGTCGTCGGCAGTTAATAAATGAAAAATTTAATTTAAAACAAAAAATAATCAGTCCACCCTAATAAACATAAACTGGAGAAGCATTTATCTGTATTTTTATAATTTTTGTAGAAGAAGTAAACTATAAAAACAAGTAAGAAATTTCCGTCGGGTAAACCGACTAAGGTATACCCTCATTTTGTGAGCAATGTAAATATGCACTGGAATATGTACTAATATTATGAGCTCTTTAATTTTAGTATGTCTTGGCTCTTTTTGTGTGGGAGCTACTAAAACGGTTGTGGTCGTAACTCCCATTTTTAAAAGAACAGTAGTAATTTGAAAAACTAAACACTTTTCAAAAATGTTGAGTATGCTTATATATCGCGATCTACGAGTGTAAAGGCGCTAAGTCCTATATTTAAAACTTTACAGGAGAGGTAAAATACTTACTGTACAGGGTTGCCCATATTCGACGGACCCATGTTTTTTTCGACCCATTCCAATCGACGAGGCTTGTCCGCAGGCAACAATCTTTGCGTCAATTGAATTTTGTACGGGAACAAATGCAAATCAACGCGAATAATCCGTTGTAAAGTGGACCGAGCCATGCCCAACTGCTGAGAACGGCGTTTTTGGGATGTTCTTGGGGACCTCTCAACACTGGCTCGTACGGCAGCGATATTCTCGGCCGATCGCCTTGGTCGACTTTTATTTGGCCTCTTCGGATTAGAAAGAGCCTCACCAGTCAAAAATTTTTCGTATAAACGCTTAATGGTGTTCTTAGAAGGCCACATTTTTTAATATTTTAAAAGCACATTGAGTTTTCACAATTGACTTCTTCTGTTGTTGAAATTTCAACTATTTCAGGCGCTCGCGTGGCGTGTATTGTTCCATGGTAAAAATCTGCTTGGACTGACGCTTCAAACGCGGTATGTCATTAAGCGATCTGACATCTCTGTCAAAAGTTATGGCGTTGCCAGATGGGTCCGTCGAATATGGGGGACCCTGTATATGCATGTTTTTATAAAGGGTATGTGGACTTAGCGCTTTTACGATTCAGCTTTTAAAGATGACAAAGCATGATTTTTTTGGCTTTTTGTTTTCAAATCGATGTATATCCAACTTATCTTACTTTCCGCTTCAAAAAATACATTTAGACAAAAAGTGAACTTAGCGCCTTTTCACTCTTAGGTAGCGATATATGTATTGATATTCACGATATAAGCTGTTAACAGTTTGTACAAAATTTTACGTTTGTGTGGGAGGTGCCAAAAGGGCGTGATAATAACACTCATTTTTCGACAGACTGTAGGTACTATGAAAACATTACACTGTAAAAAATTTTAAGTATTTGTTGGCACTAGTATTAAAGTTAAAAGCTGTAAACTTTTCGTACAAAATGGTACCTTTCTTTGGGGATATTTAAAAGAAAAAGTGTACGTCAATAAGACAAGAACAATTCAAGAGCTAAAAGATGAGATAATTCGGAATATTAACAACATTTAACATCAATTATGTCTCAGATTCATTGAAAATATGGTCCATCGAATGGAGATATCCCATCTAAGCCGTGAGGAGCATTTGGCCGATATTTTGTTTCACATATGTATAAATGTCATAGATCCTTCTATCACAATAACAAATATTAAGATAATTCTCTGAAACCTTTTTGTTTTATTAACAACTAACATCGTGACATCTGATTAAAAATAAAACGTCCAAAACTTAAAAAATCTACTCTAAAATCGAAAATTTTACAAAAAAATCTCTACCAATTTTTGTATTTGTTTATATTACTTTCTTGGAATAGACAGAAAGTAAATGGAACATATGGTCTCAAACCAAAAGATAAATTCTAACTGAATAACAAAAGCACAGACCAACAATAAATAACAACAACACATACAAACACATGAGGTACGATGACGTCGGCATTAGCCGTTGACAAAACTACATTTGTTTTCGTGGTTCGCGATGCGAACCCAAGCAAAAAACAAAAATGTATTGGTATGAGAGTTTTAGTATGTTGACTTAGTTCGGCAAAATACGGGTTTGGTTAGCAGTTCTTGTTAAATGCAATTTACTGCTTTCACAAGTATTTCAGCTGATTTAAGTTAAAGACATACACTATTGCTACTGAATTCTGAAGATGATAGAGTGGTGTCTATCGAAACTGCAGTCAATTCTACCAAGCAATTAAAACTCTCTACCAATTTTTGTATTTGTTTCTATTACTTTCTTGGAATAGACAGAAAGTAAATGGAACATATGGTCTCAAACCAAAAGATAAATTCTGACTGAATAACAAAAGCACAGACCAACAATAAATAACAACAACACAAAAAATTAAATTTTATTAAAAAATAACGTGCAATGCTTATTAGTTTCAAAATTGGTGGTATATGGCTTTACTATCCCTATTTTTTGTCTAAAACGTTTAGGTGGGGTTCATAGAGCCTTCAAGAGAAGCCCTGCTCTAGAGAACACATTTGTCAGTTGATCTGGCTAATGCCTAAGAATTTAAGCTTTTTATTGCACTTAATCGTCCATAGTAAAAATGGGTCACATTGTTCCATGTTTTGATATAGTTCCCCTTCCGCATTTTTAACCGATCATACTGAAATTTAAGCTTCTTTTACTTTATGCTGCGTTAAATCGTGAAAATAGAGTACATCGCAGTGAAAATAGAGTACATCGGTCCATGTTTCTATGTAACCCCTTATGAAAGTCACAGACGAATTTGACTTATTAACGGCGCACTGTGGTTCAGAATTGAATTTTACTGGCCAAAAGTAAAAATTTTTTGTCATCGCCGATTTCTAAAATTTTAATGTCATTCAATAGAAAACATATCAAGAATAGGGTAGCCAAAAATTAGATCAAAATATTTATTATTGTGCGCGTGGTGTGCTGCTGAAAACAAATTTTTTATGTAGTTTTGAAAAAAAAAAAAAAAAAAAGTAATTTTTGTAGAAGGAAATTGCCATTTCTCGCAAACTATTATCGATAGAGGGTTAATTTTTTTGTTACGTAGGTAGGATAGTACTCTTTGAGATATTGTCAAAAGTATTACTGTACTCTTTACACGTGGTTTGTTATAACATATATCCACAGGTACTATATTTTTGTCAATTTAGAATTTTAGTGGAATGAAACTTTTTAGCATCAAGAGACTTCAACAAGATTTTGGTAACAGAAGCAAGGTGAAAGTGTCCTCTTTAAGCCTATATACAATTTTGTACCTGCCCCGTCCAGCCTGTAGAACACTTTTCTAATTTTAATGAAATTACTCGGGAAAAAATTGATTGTTATTTTTATTTTACCTATTCATATGACTATGTTGTAGGTACACCAAGCCAAGTTGTGTGTTTTATGACATATTTACCATATTTATGACATCTTAACACTTTTTTATTTTTTTTATTTTACCTATGTTTATGCTACTTATGAACAGAGTATGACACTATACCAGAGTTCGGAAAAAACACTTAAGCTGAGTATAGACGATTGCCAGATCGGCAAACGTTATCAACCCTGTTAGATTGCAGACGATTGCAAGAAAACATTACAATTTCATATATTTACAATACATTTTGTAAATATTTATATGCAGGATTGCCAATAAAAATACATTATAGACAGTGTTGCAAATAAAATGATTTTCTGGCAATGGCGCCGTTGTCACATGCATAAACTTCGAACATATTACAATCAGCAAATTATCTCGCAATGATTTTTCTGCTAACGTTGCAAAACAAAAATTGTATGTTCACACGGTTGCAAATTCACAGGGTTGCATTTTTCCGCCATTTTTCTGGCAATGTTGTCCGATTTGCAAATCGTCTGTACTTACCTTAAGGAACGGTTCCTTAGCGTTCTGTACCGTTCCTTCGTCGCTAACGGAACAGTATCGCAACCCTTACACGAGAACAGAATACACTAAACATTTTTTTAGTGTTACTGTTCGCGAACGGTACCACTACGATAACGTACCGTTCTTAGAACACGACGAACGGTACACTACGACGTACGACGTATGACGTACGGTTCATAGACGTACGACGTATGACGTACGGTTCATAGAACAGTATCACTACGTCGTAGTGATACTTTTCTTTTGAACAGAACACTAACAGTATCACTACGTTTAGCGTTCCGTTCTTTTTTATATTCGACACCACAGGTCGCAAATATAAAGCAATATTAATGAAAATTGGTACAGAGTTATTTCTTAACCCAGGGACGATCCCTATTTAAAATGGGGCATATCGGTCCATTCTTTGATATAGCCCCCATACGAAGGTCCCTTTCGATAAGACATATTTACTCACTAGAGTGCGCATTTTTTAACCGATCATGCCAAAATTTGAATATATGTTCATTCCATTGCATTCAATCATGTCTAGTGAAAATGATGCATATCGGTCCATTTTTTGATACAGCCCCAATACAAAGCTCCCATTCGACAAGACATATTTACGTTATAGATGACGAATTTTTTTATCCGATCATGCCAAAATTTAAATATGTGTGCTTCCTATTGCATTAAATCATGTCTAGTGAAAATGGGGCACATCGGTACATACTTTGATATAGCCCCCATACGAGGGTCCTTTTCGATAAGACATATTTACGATCTAGAGAGCGCATTTTTTAACCGATCATGCTGAAATTTAAATATTTGTACTTTCTATTACATTCAAGCGTGATCACAATGCAATACAAAGTAAAAATATATAAATTTCAGCATGATCGGTTAAAAAATGCGCTCTCTAGAGCGTGAATATGTCTTATGGAAAGGGACCTTCGTATGGGAGCTATATTAAATTATGGACCGATATGCCTAACTTTCACTAGGCGCGATTGAATGTAATACACGGTACAAATATTTAAATTTCAGCTTGGTCGGTTAAAAAATGCGCTCTCTAGTGCGTAAATATGTCTTATCGAAAGGGACCTTCGTATGGGGGCTATATCAAAGAATGGACCGATATGCCCCATTTTAAATAGGGATCGTCCCTGGGTTAAGAAATAACTCTGTACCAATTTTCATTAAGATTGCTTTATATTTGCGACCTGTGGTGTCGAATATAAAAAAGAACGGAACGCTAAACGTAGTGATAGTGTTAGTGTTCTGTTCAAAATAACAGTATCACTACGACGTAGTGATACTGTTCTATGAACCGTACGTTATCGTAGTGTACCGTTCGTCGTATTCTAAGAACGGTACGTTATCATAGTGGTACCGTTCGCGAACAGTAACGCTAAAAAAATAAATAACGTTAGTGTTTTCTGAAGGAACCGTTCCTATAACGTACTGTTTTACATGCAAGAAAAGGATAAAATCCAGTGGTATTCGAATACAAACTCAGTGGCAAAATTATATCCAAGCAGAAATAATCAAATTTTAGAATATTAAAAAAATTGAGAACTTCAGCTATAAAGAATTATACGAAGAGTATTTTAGAAACAAAAAGAAACAAGATGTCTTAAGTTACGTTCAAAGCAAAGTAACTTCCTCAAGCATCGAAATACAATTGGAACTGCAAAATAAAGTAAATATTTTAATCAACAACTTAACTAAGCGCTACGAACAAGTTGGATGGAATAAACATAAATTTTATAAGACCTTTGCAATATGGTTAGAGGGCGAACTTAGTGTCCAAGTATCTTCAGAAAGTAAAAATCAAAACAATTGTGGGAGACCACCAAAATCACTCGGCAACTGTAGCGATAGATCTAAAAGGCGGAAACGTAAGGATATCAATGAAGAAATCGGATGTGAAACTATTGCAGAAAGCTTGTTACATCAGTTGCGATCACAAAAACAACGCACAAAAGCCGACATTGTTGAAAAAGTTTTAAACGCTAGTCCTCTGAGAACAAATCGGATTATTAAGAGTATTCCAACTCCAAGCGATGAAAAACAGTTCTCAAATGAAGAGGCATTAGCATTATTTTTGGATTTGAAGTTAACAAAACATCAATATACACAGCTCAGGATGCGTGCGATTAAAAAAGGCTTAAATCTGTATCCATCATATTGCTTGCTGCTAAAACTGTTTGCCACCAACGGACACTATTAAAATCACATAGAGTTCGGCAGAGGTAAAACTTCAAGACCTACTTAATCATACAGCTCAACTCTTGCTACAATCATTTAAAGGACATGATATGAAGAAATGTGGGAACTGCAAGTTAACTCTCTTTTGCAAATGGGGATGTGATGGTTCTTCTAGACAAAAACAATACAAGCAATCTGTATGTGAAAATACTTCAGACGCGGATATGTTCATGGTGTCATTTGTGCCATTGCGATTGATAAAGAATTTGGAAGACTCGGAGACTTCGACCAGTACGATGCAGACAAAGGATATTTGGAAAAATCAAACACCATATTCTACGAAATACTGCAGACTAATCAAATTTAAATTTTAAAAGAATCTTATGATACGATTAAAAAAGAAGTCAATGATATAAGAACCCAAATTACAAGACTGCAGCCATTAGAAGTAGAAATTGAAGGCCAGACAATTGAAGTAAAGAAGAATACGGTTTATGGAACACATATTTAAAATCAGTTATGATTTGGATTTTGCACCTACGAGTACAGGATCAATAAGAAACAATGACACCAACAAGGATTTAAGAAATTTAAAAAAGAAACATGTTCAGGATGAATTTCTCAAATGTGGGTTGATTATAGACTAAACCTCTGCATCAAGACATTCATTTCTTCGTCTACAGTAGTGTACACTTCTTCACTGCACACTGAAAGATTGTGTTTTGTACTCGATTGACACTACCATAGAATGATCGAAAAAAAAAAACAACAAACACTTCACACTGTTTGATGTTCACAATCTAGTCGTGTACTCTGCTCGTTCGGTTGTTGTATTCTTTATACTCGTTTCAATTCGTCAAACGATGAGTATAATGAAGCGAGTACACTGCTGTTTTCTATTTCTTCAGTATGTATACTAGCGTATTTACCCCTCAAAATCAATAAATTTCTAAGGTGGTTCATCGCTCTTTGTTGTTGCGTCTCTCTTTGCAATGACAATGAGTACAGCAGTGCAGTGTACACTGAAATCTAGTATTTTTGTTTTGGTGTACAGTGCTTGAATGAGTGTACTTCTCTATTGTCTTGTTACTTATTTGTTTTGAAAACTGTTTGGCGGTTACTGTTCTCTTCACTCATTCATTTGTTTTGTCAAAATAGAGTGTGTGGCAGTATGTATTTGATAAACAACTGAATGTCTTGAAAGGCCATTCGAGACATTCATTGCAGAGGTTTATTATAGACCAACCAAAACAAGGATCAGGCAATACCAATGATGGGAATACAGCAAGAAGGTTATTTTCTGATCCCGAAAAAGCATCTGAAATAACTGGTGTTGATATAAATCTCATTTCAAGATTTAAAACAATTACACACTGCTACAAATTTGAAAAAATCTCTGGAACTTCTGATGCGACATAGTGTAGGTTGTAGATCTCATTGAGTACAACTGGAAAAACAAAATTTTAAATGTTGTATACCCTCAAAATCTAATTTTAGCGTTGAAAAACCGCTTTTTTGACTTCTTATACAAATCGATTTGTTAAACTCTTATTTTTCAACCGATTTTTGCTTACATAACGGTTTTTGAAAGAGGAGACATAGCCCTTTAAAAATATGAGCATATTATGGTACTTTAAGTTAAATACACAGAGCTACAGGCGTGTAAACTTGAAACTTACATTAATTTTCCCAATTTTTCATCTTTGATCGCGACGCATTGCAATATTTTATTAGCAATGGTGCTCTTTTTACATATCATTGTGAAAGTGTGTTTTATTCTCAATTAAATTAAGTGTGATTTCACAGCAATCGGAGAAAAATTGCGTAAGGTAGGCGAATTTTTCAAAAAAAGAAAATTTCAATTGCTCTTTTGTATGGGGTTGCTACATGTACCTTATTACGAATATATTATTCTAACAGCTTGTACACAAGTCAGATTACTGCTACTTCTGCCAAACGGAAGTCGTAGGCTATAGCTACAAAAATCGCGACATTATACGATATGCTAATGTGCTATCTGTCTCTAAGCCAGTCCCAAAATCTATTGAAAATGCTGAAATCGATAGTTCCTCATCAGATGAAAACTCATCTAGTGATAAAATCGATGCTCCATTCATTCCAGTGCATTCATCATCGATGGAAAGGCATTTAGTGTCTAATTCACCACGATTTAGTTCGAGATTCTGGATTGTCATGGAGGCAAGCTGAAATTATAGGATCACGGTTGAAACAGTGGAATCTCGTCGAAAATGGCTTTAAAATCACATTTGCAAGGGAGAAGAATCGAAACACATTTGAACAACTTTTCAAAATAGATGATGACAACATCAATCTTGTTTACTGTACCGACGTTCAGGAATTGTTTGTATGCTTCGGTCACGAGCACAAACCAAAGGACTGGAGATTATTTATAGATGGATCATGCAAGAGTAAGTGTTCAATTGGTTTATAAGTTGGGGAACACCATAAATATAAAATTAGCACTTGATATGTACATAAATGTTTATCGAAGGTTGGAAAGCTGTATTGCTTCACAATGGGAGTCAGCTGCCAACAGTACCTGTTGCGTATGCTACGGACATGAGCGAAACCTACGAAACTATGGCAACAATTCTAAGGGTTATCAATTACGCCAAACATCAATGGAAAATAGTGTCCGATTTAAAAGTATTGACGATCTTGTTTGGAATGCAAGGAGGTTACACAAAACATCAATTTTTTTGTTCCCAAATAGGGAACAAAAATGTTATCAACGCTCCACTGGTGCGAACAGATCAAATTATTTTACCTCCGTTACACCTTAAACTGGGCTACATGAAGCAGTTTGTTAAATGTCTTAACAGAGACAGCGAAGCTTTTTTGCATTTAAAAAAATCTTTTCCAAGGCAAGGCGAAAATCGAAGAAGGTAACGTTTGTGTTCATTTGCATGATTCATTTGAAATATTTTGTTGTTTGCAGGAATATTCATAGGTCCACAAATCCGTAAGATTATGCGAGACAACGAATTTACAAACAAGCTGAACCAGGTCGAAAAAGTAGCATGGTTAAGTTTCATCGATTTATGTAACAATTTCTTAGGAAATACGAGAAGCTGTGATTTTACGGAGGGAGTGAAGAAATTCTTGAAAGCTTACGAAGTAATGGGGTGCCGAATGTCTATTAAGATCCATTTTTTGCATTCGCATTTAAGTTTTTTCCCAGATAATCTCGGCAAATTCAGCGACGAACAGGGTGAACGGTTTCATCAAGAGTTGGCTTCAATTGAACAGCGATTCTTAGGAAAAAATAAAATAAGAATGTTAGCTGATTACTGTTGGTCTCTGCAACGCGAAACTGATGATTCTTCGTATAAGCGTCGTAGATCCATTTTTAAAAATATTGTAAATATTTTAGAAATAATAAATAAATACAATAAACTGTGACGTCATTATTAACACTAATATAAGAACTATCACTGTTATTAGAATAATACATTCGTACATGTAACAACCCCATACAAAAGCGCAATTGAAATTTTCTTTTTTTTTTAAAAATTCGCCTAACTGACGCAATTTTTCTCCGATTGCTGTGAAATCACACTTAATTTAATTGAGAATAAACACACTTTCAGAATGATACGTAAAAAGAGCACCAATGCTAATAAAATATTGCAATGCGTCGCGATCAAAGTTGAAAAATTGAGAAAATTTATGGAAGTTTCAAGTTTACACGCCTGTAGCTCTGTGTATTTAACTTAAAGTACCATAATATGTACATATTTTTAAAGGGCTATGTCTCCTCTTTCAAAAGCCGTTATGTAACCAAAAATCGGTTGAAAAATAAGAGTTTAACAAATCGATTTGTACAAGAAGTCAAAAAAGCGGTTTTTTCAACGCTAAAATGAGATTTTGAGGGTATACAACACTTAAAATTTTGTTTTTCCGGTTGCACTCAATGCGACCTACAACCTACACTATGTCACATCAGAAGTTATTTTTGACTGTAGCACTGTGTTATCGATGTACTTGCGTGCCATAAAGAAATCGATGCTAAAAATTTAATGAATATACCAAGGAAACTGCACGAATATACATACATATAATACCAAATATTCGTGGAGAAATATGTCTGCAACATTCACAAAATTCTTTATCATGGAGGAGATGTCATTAAGCATCATTTGGTACCAATCGGAGATCTATCAGATGAAGCCCAGGAAAAAAGAAATAAGGATTACAGGTTTTATAGAGAGCACAATACCAGAAAATATCTCGAAATTGTACAAACGAAGATCTATTTAATATTTTGTTGGCAACCTCAGATCCCCTCATCTCCAGCATTCGAAATCAATGGAAAGTAGAACATCGGGACTTAGATAAAGATGCAAGAGGGCTGCTAGAGGACAGAAATATTAAAAAATTCAAAAGTTCAACTTGGACCTTGAATTCCTCAATAACTGCTGACTCGATTTTATTAAAATAAAAACTGGCGAAAAGTTTAAGGGGTTAGCTGTCGAACAAAAAATTACTAAAATATCTCTTTCGGTTGCAAAGTTACAGAGTTTTGGCCAGTCAAAAATGATTCTGAACAACTGTGCGGCGTAAATCCTACTTTTTGTAACCGACGTGCCTGGAATTTTGAACGTTACTCCATTTAACCTGCAACAACTCATAGTAATAATGGTTTGATATAGCCCCAACATATTTCTCCGTCCAGTGGTTAACAATGAATGGAGGAGGGAATTATACATTCGGCCCCGCCGTCCTTCCATCTTTTCTTATTAGTTTACAAATGTTTGTGTTTGTAAAACTAATTTTGGTGGCAGCCTTATTTTTCTTACAAGCTCACATAGACCAGTTAAGGTACCTAGTGTTAGAACGGGCTGAAATGCCCCTCATCGAAACCAACCTGTTTGATTTACAAATTTATAGATAGTACGAATATCGGCACTGGGAAGATCTGTTAGGCTGCCTAGAAAGGCCGACCCCAGTAGTCGTTTACTCAGAGCGGGGCAGTCGCATAGCAAGTGTTCTATGCTCTAGCTACCCTGCAGGTTCCGATTTCTGTCCCTCTTTCGTTGGACTGTCTGATTGCCTCTTGCCTAAGCCAAAGCTTGCACGTGGATAGTGGCGCACCAATATATGCAAATTCTTCGAGAATTTGTAGTGTCGTCCTTTTCCTAGCAAGTTCAACGTCTTTGCAATTCCCCGGGATATCCCTATGCCCAGGCACCAATATGAGGTGTATATTAAACTGCTCAGGCACCTCGTTAAGAGATCTGCGGCAGTCGAGGGCTGTTTGTGAATTTAGGGATGTTGCCTCCAGAGAATTGATGGTAGCCTGGCTGTCCGAGTAAATGACAACACCAGTGTTGGTTACTATGTTGCGACTCAGCCACTTGGCGACTTCCCATATTGCCATTATTTCGGCTTGATAGACACTGCAGGTATCTTTTAGTCTGTGAGCTATATCCAGACTAAGTTCTTCACAGTGTACTCCGAAGCCAACCTTTTCATCAAGCTTCGAACCATCCGTGTAAAAGTGGAGATGGTTTCTATTACCTGGTATTCTTCCGACCCATTCATCTCTGGCGGGAATCATAGTGATGTAATTTCTCTCGAAGGTGTACACAGTTGGTATATAGTCCACTCGGTCGGTTACCATAGCACTACACTTTGATATCCTCATGTGACCATAGTTCTTGTACCTCCACATTGATAGACAGTTTAATCTTATTGGCGCTTTGGTTGCAACTTCTCTCGCCACAATATTAATCGGCAGTATATGGAGTAGGGCTTGTAGAGACTCGGTCGCTGTAGTCCTTAAGGCTTCGCTTATGCACAGGCAGGCTGTTCTCTGAACCTTTGTTAGTAGGTTGGTGATGGTTAGTTTGTCAGGTGCCGTCCACCATACCACAATGCCGTATAGCAGTATAGGACGAACTACTGCTATATATATCCAGTGGACGATTTTAGGAGAGGCCCCACCGTGACCCTACAGCCTTTTTGCAGGAATATAAGGCGACGTTGGCCTTCCTTACACGTTCCAAGACGTTAATTCTAAATAACAGTTTTCTATCTAGAATTATTCCTAAAAATTTTGCACTTTCATAAAAGACTAGATCTGTTCCATTTATCCGAGGTGGAGGGTCCACATGTGGGACATTATTCATCCTAGTAAAGAGAACCAATTCTGTCTTGTTTGGGTTTACGCCCACGCCGCTGCTTCTGGCCCATCTAGCCAATTTGTTCAGAGCCACCTGCAGGATGTCTCTAAGGACGTTTACGAATTTGCCACTCACTGGGATTGCCACGACCTTGCAGCCACAACGTTCTAGATCTAGCTGGATTTCATTCACCGCTAGGTTCCAAATTAGTGGAGACAGTACTCTCCTTGTGGGGCCCCTCTGTTTACAAACCTTGTCAGAGTTGTGGACCCAAGACATGATGTTATGCGTCTTCTTTGACTTAGTCTAATCAAACTAGAGTTAACTTTTAGATGTGACAGTGCCGCAATTACTGCATCTGAGTGAATGTTGTTAAAAGCCCTTTTATGTCAAGAAATGCCACCATGGTGAATTCCTTGAAATGCAGGGACGATTCGATAGTGCTCACAAGTTCGTGCAGGGCTGATTCTGTAGACTTCCCCTTATTGTAAGCATGTTGGTTCACTGACAGGAGTTTTGTATCCAGGTTTCCCCTAATGAAATAATCTAAAAGTCTTTCCAGACCTTTCAATAGGAAGGAAGATAGGCTAATTGGTCTGAAGTCTTTTAGCCTAGTGTGTGATATCTTCCCCGCTTTAGGTATGAACATCACTTTGGTATCCCTCCATCGATTCGGAATGTATGAAAGTGTGATACAGCCTACATAAATTTTCTCCAGCCAGGGGATAATGTCCTTTAATATTTTCTGCATTTCTGCTGGAGTGATGCCGTCTGGTCCAGGTGATTTGAAGGGCTCAAAGCTGTTAACAGCCCTGCTTATTCTGGATCTCTCAGTCAACAAGCTAGCAACGCTCGCAGCCCACTCGCATTCTTGTTGGTCTTGCTGATCTTCGGGTTCTGTTGGTGAGTTCCCCGGGAAATGTGTGTCGATCAGTGCATTCAGCGACTGCTCTCTGTTTTTTTCCAGTTATTTGTCTCATACTGCAAGTAACCCACTACACTACAGGGTGAAGCTGATAGTATTTTCCTCAGTCTTGCGAAGTCGGAGACCTTTTCCACTTCGCCACAGATGGTATGCCAAGAACGTTTTTGCGCCTTTCTAAGCTCCTTCTAATAGATCTTGAGTTGCTCTTTATAGGCATCCCAAACATTAGCGACCCCAGTAGATTTAGCCTTGTTGAATAGCTTGTTGCAGGTATTTTTCATAGCCGTTAGCTCAGAAGTCCACCATTGGGGTTTAGTTTTACCCTTGTACCTTACTTTTGGACCTCATCAGACGTTGCTTCTTCTACTACTTCCCTGAATAGAGCAGTCGGTAGCACAGCTTCATAAGACGAGTAACTGGAGACCACCCAATATATGCGATTACCGATCTCCAGACTAGCAGTTTTTTGGTCTTTACCACTTAAATTAACCAGGAGAAAGATACTTAGATCTTTCCTGGCCAAAATGCAGGTTCTTGGAGTGCCTTCACAGTTGGCTACAAGCAGTTTTAAGTTGGGTGTCCTGATACCGCACAGCCTTCCTCCCACTGCGCAGGGCTCCTGTATCAGGACGATGTCTACTGCACCTGTAGACAGGCGCAGCAATAGAGCCGCTGAGGCTGCTTTAGCGTGATGGAGGTTAATCTGTAGAATTCTTACCATCATTGGTAATTGACAGATTAACATCCACCCCGACAAGGGTGTTATCGAACTCATCGTCCGTATCATCGAGAAGCGTGTCCCCGCCAGATGCGTCAAAGAGTCCGGAGACTCCCCTCAGCCCCTCTGTGTCAGAAGCAGAGCTTTCGTCCTTAGAGAAGGACGTCACAGATCTTCTGTTAGAGTTGGAGTCACCAGAAATAATGGGCGTGGGTAACTCCGCACTTCCAGAAAGCCGTGTACCAACCACGGTGGACGACTCACCTTCCGCAGTGGGAGCTATATCCTGCATGTATACCTTCAAGTCTATAGTCTCGATGCCATATTGTAGGGTTGCACTTGCACGTTGTATATGGACCTGCCGCTTTTTACCATCCGCCTCACCCACCTTACTGATTCTCCAATTATGGGCCGGTAGACCAGGATTGGAATCTTCTATTATTTCTAATATGTCAGCCAGGTTGGAGGGCACTTTGTAACCCATGTGATGGCTCTGGGGTGACTAGGGATGTTGTTTTTTCGACAACATCCAACTGGGCATCCGGCCACACCTCAGCCGCTCGACTCAGAGCAGCCTTATACAGGTCTACTGAACTGGCATCACCGAAATATAGCTTTACTCTCCCCTGATCCCATCCTGCATCCTTGCAGATTGGTGGTTTGCCCAGCATTTCTCTACGGACATCGAGGTAATGAGCCATAATGGCTGATTGCACATGAGGATGGATCCATCCTCACTACATCTGTCTATAACGGCCATCACTAGACTGATTGTCCTTGAGGATGGATCCATCCCCACTACTTCTGTCTATAACGGCCATCACTAGACTCACCTTCGCCACTTCATTGAATGGCTTGGACTTTAGGTCCTCTTGCCTTTTTCGAAGGCAGGGGTTCATCAGGTGATCTGATTCTTTTGACTTTATTAGCCGTTAAGACAGCTGAATTTGTGGCTCTTTCAGCCGGCTGATTGGCCTTGGAAGCATATATGACGCCTTTAGCCCAGTTAACTGACTCTTTTTTCGGTAAGAGCCGAATCCTCAACAGCCTCCAACTTCGTCAAAACTCTGAGCTCATTGTGCTTCCGTTTTGACGGTCGGACACGACGTTTTCCCATCACCGTACCACCTGTTGTGAGTACTAGGGGAAAATGTTCACCATTTTTGGTGTGGTCGGCTTTGGCCAAACCCAACGGACGGACAGTAGGACGATTGGGGAACCCCGCTCCATCGGAACACAAAGGCATCCCCGTCTGTGTTTCTGTATTAGCCAGTAAGTACTACGATGTAGGCCTTCCAGACTTTGTACAGTATTGGATGTACATATCTTGAAATCAATGAAAATCTTTTTCATATAAAAATTTAAATTGTTTTAAGTAATAGTCAAGCTCGAGGTCAATTTTAGGATATAATTTTTATTCAAATTTAAATTTTATTTATCTGATATTTCGCAATATCCTTGAATTGCTTCATAACTACAATTATTAAACAGAAATTAATGTTAGTATTATCACAGATTTTTAAATATTATTATCTAAATAAGTAAAAATAATTATTTTTAAACAACAGGTAAACAGAAAAAACAGACACAACTATTCCCTACCAATCACACTTACGTGTATGCGAACAACAACACAAAAAAACTTAAAGCTAGCGTAGTATCACTACTCTCGTCCGTTGTAAATATTGCACTTTTTTTCTAATTAGGTTTCGGTAACTGTGAGTTCGGTATCAGTCTTGAAGTTCATTCTCTTCGTCGTTGGTACATCGTTGATGTGTAGTGTCTCGAGAATGAAGCGTTTATTGTAATTGTTTTCTCTTTGTAATACACGTACACTGTCAAAGCCAGGATGGTGATTTTCTCTCGCACAGTGGGCCGCTAATGCCGTTTTTGATGAATTTTCATTATTTCGAATTTTTAGATCTGATTTATGTCCAGATATTCTAGTTTTTAACTTGTTTTTGGTTGTGCCAACGTAGACTTTTTTACATGTTTCCGAGTCATTGCCTTCACATGAAATCTCATATACCACATTGGAATTTTCTATTATAGGAATCTTGCTTTTTGTATTGCTGAATAGTTTCTTTAGGGTGTTGTTTGTTTTCTGTGCAATGCCGTAGTTTTCTTTATCGCAGATATCTGTATTGGCAATTCGCTCAGATATATCTTGAATATATATCAGTGATTTGAATATGTTGTCCTCTTTTATTGTGTCGTTATTATGCTGCTTTGGTTTATAACTAGCTATTAGTTGGTTCGTGAGGTTTTTTGGAAAATTATTATTATGTAATATATTCTTGTATACCCTACACCACACTGTGGTACAGGGTATTATGACTTTGTGCATTGGTTTGTAACACCTAAAAGGAGAAGAGATAGACCCATTGTTTATTATACCGATCGACTCAGAATCACTTTCTGAGTCGATTTAGCCATGTCCGTCTGTCTGTCTGTCCATGTATTCTTGTAATCAAAGTGCAGGTCGTATTTATGGTCCGATTGTGATGAAATGTAGCATAGTTCTCTTTTTTGGCCCAAGGACGATCCCTATTGAAATTAGTTAAAATCGGTTCAGATTTGGATATAGTCCCCATATATATGTTTCACCCGATTTGACATGCAAGCGCCGTAGAAACCACATTTTACATCCGATCTTTATGAAATTCGGCAGAGAGAGTTTTATTATTACGTGAATGAACACTACCAAATTCGGAGAAAATCCGATCAGATTTAGATATAGCCCCCATATATATGTTTCACCCGATTTGGCATGTAAGCGCTGTAGGATCTATATGTTAAATCAGATCAGTACGAAATTTGGCAGAGAGAGTTATCTTATTACATGAATAAACACTGCCAAATTCGGGGAAAATCGGTTCAGATTTAGATATAGCCACCATATATATGTTTCACACGATTTAACATTTAAGCGCTGTAGAAATCGTGTTTTACATCCGATCAGTACGAAATTTAACAGAGAGAGTTCTCTTATTACATGAATAAACACTGCCAAATTCGGGGAAAATCGGTTCAGATTTAGATATAGCCACCATATATATGTTTCACCCGATTTAACATTTAAGCGCTGTTGAAATCGTGTTTTATATCCGATCCGTACGAAATTTAACAGAGAGAGTATTCTTATTACATGTATGAACACTGCCAAATTCGGGGAAAATCGGTTCAGATTTAGATATATGTAGTCCCCATATATATGTTTCACCCGATTTAACATATAAGCGCTGTAGAAATCATGTTTTATATCCGATCATTACGAAATTTAACAGAGAGAGTTTTCTTATTACATGTATGAGCACTGCCAAATTCGGGAAAAATCGGTTCAGATTTTAACATAGTCCCAATATATACGTTACACCCGATTTGACATGTAAGCGCTGTAGAAATCGTGTTTTATATCCGATCAGTACGAAAATCGGCAGAGAGAGTTTGCTTATTACATGTATGAACACTGCCAAATTCTTATCGCAATGCCCATTTTCGCATTGGTAGGTAGGTGTAGGGTATTATATAGTCGGCCCCGCCCGACTTTCTGTCTTTCCTTACTGGTTTTTATTTTGTTTTGCTGGTGAAACTTCTCGTCACTAATAGACAGAATTCTGTTTATCAGGTTTTTTGCTTTTTATTATTATTCTCTTCGGATGTTTTGAGAAATAGTTCATTATTCTCCCGGATGCTGTTTCTTTCTGGTACCAATCTATATCCAATTTATCGCCGCTTTTTATTATGATTGTGTCAAGATACGGTATTTTATTATTTTCTTCCATCTCCATTGTGAATTTTATATTATTTTGGAAGCTGTTGAGGGTTGTCAATGTTATATCTATAGCACTTTCCGGAACTATTGCGAATAGGTCGTCAACATATTTGGTCATAATTCTAGGTTTTGTTGTCAAGTTATCCATACAGGTGTCAAGTAGTTTCTCCATAACTATATCCGCTACTACTGGAGAAGCCGGTGAACCAATCGGTAGTCCATTCTTTTGTTTGTATAATTTGTCTTCGTATTTAAAATATCTGTTCTCCATAATGCAAAATTTAAGAAGCAAAATATTCATTAAGATCAACATTATTAACATACATAGAACATTTCCAAAGAAAAATATTAAATATTATAATAAAACATAAACACAATTTGCTAAAAATGTACAATGAAGAAAATGGTATTATTAGAAAAAGGTTAAACAAACAGCTTTCAGAAAAGGAAAGCGAAGAAGTTTGGATCAGCCAAAATGCAATCACGCTGAAAATAAAAAAAGATCGGTTCAGTGGTTTAGATGTCTTTACGGAACCTACAAACACAAATTCATTTTGATGAAGGGTTTTCCATTAAGGACAAAATAATTTTATATGTTAATAAAACACAGAATATTTAAGATATAGAGTTCAAAGGTGTAGTGCAAATGTTACATTTTAAGAATGAAATATATACAAATTAAACAGCAATAAGAAAATATATGGAAGATTTGTTCGTCCACATTTTTTACATATAGAACTCGAAATATCCGAATAAAATATTCCGCCAAAATTTCTTAGTAAGCCGCCAAACCAATCAAAAGGTATGCACAAGTAAATAAACGTCTTACGTCATAAAGAAATTCCATTTAAATTATTTAAATGTATGAAACAACAACAAATAACGTCGAGCGCCTCTCTTGAAAAACTATCAATTTCGATATAGAATACTTCGGACTGGTGGTGTCGTCAGAAGAACACTCTCGTTTCTCAGTTAACGCCAATTTGTTTATGCTTTGACTCGCCACTGTCTCTCTTACTGGATCAGTATTGTTGCGCACTTCGATCGACAGAGACACAACGGATATTGTAAAATCGCTAAACCAATCGCCATAGCAACATTAATATGTATTTGAATAAAGACAAAAATACTTCAATTGCTAACGAAGATGAACTGATACGCATTTTCAAACCATTAAATTTTGAGGAACAATTAAGTGTAGCGCGTGAGAGTGACCAGCTGAGGAATGTTTTTGAAAACCACATATGGAAAATGAATTATAGAACGCTTAACATTTTCAAAGCAAGGGAAGGACATTTTGTTGTAACAAATGAAACGAATGCAAATCAAGTTATTCTTACTGATGAAGAAGCTCTGCGGAATTTCATAGAATTTTACGCAGAAAAAGTAAAAATATTAAATTTTCATCGAGTTCATCCCTTCACCCAAAAACGGACTCAGAAGAATCATGTAATAAACTATTTTATTCCGATCCTAGCCAAAAGCCTCGAACATTTAGAGAATATAGAGTTTCACGGATTTTGCGTGGACGACTCATTAACAGAAACTGTGGATGCTTTGCTTCATATGAAGAAGTTAAAAAGCCTGTGTGTATCCCACTATTTAACTTCAGCAATAAAATATAAACATTTTTGCCAACTTGCATCGAAACTTGAGGTATTAAAAATTGCTGCTGAACTGAAACCTGATGAGGAGGATGATAGTAGTGAAAGTGAGCATTCCACTTTAGCACGCCCCGATCAGTTAAAGGATCTACAAATCATCACAACATTTGATCCTAAAAATTGGTCACATAAATATTTACAGTTTCTGACAATTTTTAAAAGTCTTACAACTTTATCCATTGCAATAACTGATGAAATAGACAATTGTATATGGGAGAAATTTGTCACAAACTGTCAAAAACTCGAAAAATTAAGCATAGTTGATACAAATTTCAAAAACATTACACATTTCTTTGTGCCACCAAAATTAACTGCACTAAGCTTTGAATGGTGCAAAGGTTTGACGTACAATAACTTGCAACAGATACTACAAGAAGCCAAACTAACAGAATTTATTTCTCTCAATACAAGTTACAAAGGGGAATTTATAGAATTCCAGATTGCAACCACAATACGAACATTGCATATGGACGACCGTGATATGTGTAAATTTCGATCAGCTTATGATAGCAATGACAATTTGAAAAATCTAAAATGGTATGATACACACGAAAGATGTACTGATACGAAATGTATGACATCGCTGGCGTTATGTACAAATTTGGAGACTCTTTATTTGATGCCGCTAACTCAAGTGACATTAGATACACTGCTGCAGCTAAATCATCTACGAGAGTTAACTACAAGTATAGACAAGTCAACACAGTGGTCTTTTTTCATTGACCTTCTAAAGCATTTCTCATTAAGAGACCTGACCGTCGAGATCGGTGGAAAAGTAGAGGCTGTTCCCACCAAAGGCTTTCCAACAAACATATCTAATTTAAATGTAAGCAACCTTTTGGAGGAAGGCGGATTTGCGTTAGATTTCCTGCTAGATTTATTTTGTCAAAATCCTGATTTAAAGCTGTCTTTAGGGACGTCAGAAATCTCCCCTGAACAATTGCTAAAGGTTTTGATAAATCATGAAAAGTTTCCCACAACTTTGAAGGCGGTCATCGTATGGGGATTTACATTGAGTAAGTATTAACATAAGAGTACAATATATCCGATTACCACACTTTCAAAACAAAGAGTACATTTAAAGCAATTAGATAAGATAAAAGGAAGGCTTTCATTTTATCAGTTGCTGTTAGGGCCACGCTCTGGCTTCTCACGCACTCCGGACGGACTTCTATTCTGACGTCACCTTGTCTATATGAAAGCTCGCTGTTTGTTTGTTGACTCACTCGACCATTGCTGGTGGCTGGTTCGATCAGCGACGGGAAATCCACAACAGAGGCACAGTTTGGTATTTAACAAACTATACTATGCTTACTGAAATGTAGTAAAGCTGTGAATAGACGATTGTCAGATCGGACAATGTTAATGTGCTGCAAATATACGGACAATGGCAGATTGTTGGGCAATGGTGAATTGACAGTTCAGACGATTGCAAGAAAACCTTAAAATTTCATATATTTTGTAAAAATTTGTATGCAGGATTGCCAATAATAACATTTTATAGACAATAAAATGTTTCTCTGACAATGGCGCCATTGTCACATACATAAACTTCGCGCATCTAACAATCTACAAAATTTGTTTGTTCACACGGTTCTGGTTCGTTCTGGCAATCGTCTATACATAGCTTAAGTCATTCTTATCGTCCAACTAATATCAGAATCCACGCCATCTACTGGTGATTGATGTAGAGACAACTGTGTCGCACTGGCAACCCGTACCAGTCACATGGTTGGTGAATTTAAGTCTGGCTTGGAGCTTTGGCTGTGTAACTTATAAGCTTTCTTCGTAGGTATATAATTCCCATATGCAAAATTTCTTTGTAGATTGGCATATATACAAGTGATGATCGGCACAACTACAAGCTCACACTGTGTCATGTATAAAGTCCCTCTGATAATCAGTGTTGCCGTTTTGTGCATTTCGGACCAATTTGTTGTTTGGCCAGATTTTGGGCCCATTTTTTCCGTCAGGAAAAATCAAGGAATATTTTGGGTCGTGCTAAATTCCTTTGCAAAATATGGTTGGTTTAGCAACAGACGGTGTCTGGTGTAGTTGGAGGACTGAAAAAACTAGAATTATGTTACATAAAATGTTCGATATAAGCAATATACATGAAATACAAAATTGTATTTCATTTCGTGTTCTTATGAAGTACAAAGAATTTGTGCTGGTAGCATTGAAGAATAAATGACTAGCAGTGTTAAATGCTATTTTTTCTTTCTAACATACATACTCGTATATCCTACCCGTTATCAATAATTTGAATAAGGAAATTTAAGCGGAAAGGAAAAATGTTTCGCTAATCTTTCATGTTTCATTTTTAATTTGTTAGCACTTCCACACAGTTCCGCCACCGCTGAGCCTAAATTGTCAACCCATTACATTGATAAATTACTATACATAAACCGTTAATGTTTACAAAATTCCTTTTTTCTATATAGAATAAATTGTACATAGTATTTCTAAGTTATTAAAGAAGCACACATTATTTTTCTACCCTCCACCATAGGATGGGGGGTATATTAATTTCGCACTCCGTTTGTAACACCTTTAAATATTGATCTGAGACCCCATAAAGTATATATATTCTTAATCGTAGTAAAATTCTAAGACGATATAGCCATGTCGGTCTGTCTGTCCGTCTGTTGCAATCATTACCGTCTACAATAATTGAGCTATAAATGAAATTTGGTATAGATACTTCTTATAGCTGTAGGTAACTTTGGATTGAAAATGGGCAATATCGGTCCATTTGTTTGTATAGCCCCATATATAGCATCTCCCTGTTTTAAATTCTTAACGTCATAGAGACAACAAATGTCAGCTGATCGGACTGACAATTGGTAACTGGGCTTTATTTATACCCGCACGAACAACGGAAGTCATAGGTCCATGTTTTAAAATAGCCCCATATAAAGGTCCCTCTAGATTTGACTTCCTAACGCCACAAAGACCTGAAACGAATAGGACTGAAATTTGGTATAATTGATCCATGGCGGAGGGCATATAAGATTCGGCACGGCCGAACTTAATCCGTCTTAAAATGTTTTTTATTTGGACAGGTGAAGTCGATTTTGGGCAGTTTCTGGGAACAATACACCACAAAAAACTTCTCTTTCGAAAGGAAGAGTTTGCTCGAAAAAGCTGAACAATTCGAATGTGAAAACATTAAAAAATCTAATAAATCTAATTAAAATTAAATCATTTAATGATTAACAAAAACTTCTAAAACACATTTATAAATTATGTTACATATTTCATAGATTAAATAAAATTTGAGTTTTCCATATTTCTAGTATATATATTTATTTGTATCCCCTCACCGTAGAGAGGAGGGTATATATCATTTGCTACGAACCAAAAGTATAACACATCGAAGGAGTGACCTAAGATCCTAAGTATGTTCGGCGGATATCCGTTTTGGGTCATATTAAGTCGAATGAGCAATGTCCGTCCGTCTGTCTGTCTGCTGGATGGTGCGCACGATAACTGTCGAAAGGAGTAATCGTTTGACTTCAAATTTGGTATGTGGTAATATTTTCTTCTATCTCCGGCTAAGTTCGAAGATGGGCCATATTGGTCCACTCCTTCTAGTACCTCCCCCACAAAGGGTTAACATTTAATGAAATATTGATTAACTAATAACTTCTATACTACTTATTTGAATCCTCTAAAATTCTACACATAGTATTAGTTTATTAGTCACTATTACCTCGAGAAAAATGGGCGAAGTTGCCACGCCCCTTTTGGTACCTCCCACACAAATGGACAATTTTGACCCAAAAGTTAATAGCTTATAACTTTATTACCAGTGCATACAAAGACTTGACTTAATATTACCTAAAACACAGTGGAAAATGGGCATTATTGCTACGCTCCTTTTGGGAGCGTAGCAATAATGCCCACACAAATGTACCATTTTGTACCAAAAGTAAACGGCTTTTAACTTTAATACTATTACATACTTTAAAGTTATTAAATGAAATTTAAATCGATAATAATTTAAATAAATAAATTTACTAAATTTTTTGGAGACTCAAGGTGAGGGTTTTTATTAGTCGGTTTACTCAACTGAACTTTCTTACTTGTTTATATAATATTTTCTAGAGAAGAAGTACTTAGAAACACTTGATTGAACTACTAACTTCTATCGCATGGAGAAAATAGGATTGCACCTAAGTTTAATAAAATATTTATCTAGGTCCAATATAGGGTTGCCTTTTCGAAAAAATATATACTAGACAATAAAAACGAAGCCATTTTTTATCGGATGTCCTGATCAATTTTGAAAATATTTCAATATAAATGATTTGTTTTCATGGTTTTATGCAATTTTTAAACAAATTGCAAATAACTTCTAACTGCAGACTAAATTTAATTTTTATAAAAAATTATCCCTTTCAAGGCCGTTAAATTTTTGTTTGATTGTTGGTCCCAAATGAATGCCATAAAAATAATCCTTTACGCATTATTTCAACACTTATAAAAATTAAATTTAGTGGTCACCGTTTCTTAAACGTGCGATAGAAAGAGAAAAAAATCGGAATATAATTTTAGAAGATTTTTCCAAATTATTAAAAAAAGCTCGGTACACTTTGCCTTATGTTCGATTTTGGAAAAAAATTTGCACATCCAATCTTTTTAATCGGTCAAAGTTTGATACAGCCCTCATATAAAAGTCCCCTTGATACCGTATTGTCCAACTGATCTATCTGAAATTGAAGCATTTATCTTTATATTCCCTAGACCCTAGTGAGAATAGAACCATATTTTAATATAGCCCCAATATAATGATCCATTCCGATTAGACTTCTGGACGCTCTGGGACGCATTTTTTAATGATCATTCTGAAATTTAATGTAGGGAATTAAAAAATTTATATTCTTTTTAACCTTAGAAAATTCCTAGTTATAATGGTTCGATATTTCATATTTCTCCGCGCATAGCTTGGCAAATAATGGTGGTGGGTATTATACAGTCGGCCCCGTCCGACTTTATTCTTTCCTTAGTTGTTTTTTATTGAATCACTGTATTTTCGCAAAAAATCAAGTCAATGTGTTCTGTTCGTTGATATATTAAAACAAAGAGTAATTTAAAATAATAAATATATTTTTTTCTTTTTTACAGATTGTGATGATCTCAGGCAAAACTTTGACGACGCCTTTAAGATTGTTGAAAACTGTCCTCTAGTATTCAAAAACGGCCCTGAAATAGTTCTAAGCAGGAATTAGCAAACAATATATAAGTAAATAATGTATTCATTAATAACAGCTAAAGTACTGAAAAGAAATAAACATTCATTCAAATAAAATAAGTCATACTTCCTTTATACTAGCGCCTGTTATTAATTCCAATGGACAGTTGGGCCATTATTTTTTCGCAATTAAATTTTTGTGGAATTCCTTTGCAAAATATTTTGAATTTAAAAAATGCAAGATCACCAGCTACTTTATATATGAACTTGGCATATTTAGAATGCAGTTATCGATAAGTACGTTGTGATGGGACTACAATTTAGCAATCTGTACACCGAGGAATATCTCAGTTTTTAATATGTTTGAATCGAAATAGACTATTTATTTAGTTCTATATCAAATGTTTTTTATAGGATAAATCTAAAGCTCCACATTTGAACAAATGAATCGATAAACACGCATTTGATGGTGTGTTTCACCAAGTCCCTGCCACAGTTCCGGGGGCTATGCTGTGATGGACTTGTATCTCCTCTAAACTCATGGGACCTATATAGATATACATTTTAATAAACAACAAACACAAAAACAAACGCAGTCTTTGCGCTCTGCATCCAACCGCATCCAGGAGGAACTTTCAGGCCCCGGTGAAGAAGGTCGTTCAACTGTTCGTCGGGTTGGGTCGTTAAACTGTTCGTCCGCTGGTTTTGGCCAAATCCAACCGCTCTAAAACTGGTGAAACTGTCTCCCCCAGTACTCACAACAAATGACACGGCGTGGGGAAAGCGTCATGTCCGACCGTCAAAACGGAAGCGCAATGAGCACAGAACAGTGCTCAGAATTTTGAGGAAGTTTGAGGCCGTTGATGTTCGACTCCTACCGAATTACAACAAGTTAAGCCGGATTAAGTTTGAGATTTTTGTGGCGTTACGAAGTCAAATCTAGAGGGACTTTTGTATGTGGGCTATATCAAAACATGGACCTATGACTAACGTTGTTCGTGTATTGTGTTCCGGGTATAAATAAACCTCAGTTACCAATTTTCAGCCCGATCAGTTGAAATTTGTGGTCTCTATGACGTTAAGAAATCAAATCGGGGAGATGCTATATATGGGGGCTATATCAAAAAATGGACGGATATTTCCCATTTTCCCAAAAGTTACCTGCAGCTATAAGAAGTATCAATACCAAATTTCAGTTATCTAGCTCAATTATTTTAGACTGTTTGTAGAGTGATTACAGCAGACGGACGGAGAGACGGATATTGCTAAATCGCCTTAGAATTTTACGACGATTATATACTTATACATATGCTTTATGGGGTCTCAGATCAATATTTAGAGATTTTACAAACGGATTAACAAAATGAATATACCCTTATTATACTATGGTGGGGGGCATAAAAAGAGTCACTTACCAGGGCTAAGGGCTATATTGATGCTTCCAAAGCAAATGAGTCAACTGAAAAAGCCACAACTTCAGCTGTGTTAACGGCTCGTAATAAAGTCAAAAGAATCGTAATAAAGTCAATCTTGCCTTCGAAAAAGGCAAGAGGTGATAATGTCTCAATCAACAGGACACTCACCAAGGCCTTCAATGAAGTTGCGAAGATGGGTCTAGTGATGGCTGTTATAGACAGAATGTAGTAAAGAAGGCTCCATTCTCAAGGACAAATGGAGCCATGTGCAGGGATATCATTAACATTTTTCGGAAAGGAGGACATTGGTGCCAGAAAAGGAGGACATTTGTGACAATTACAAAGGGCTCTTGGAACCTTCGGAGGACACTTTTAAAATAAAAAAGCAGCAATGTGAAAAAATAAACATTTTATAATAATCAAAAATGATTCATTAAGGACAAAGTCTTATATTATAAATCTTCATGTAGTATGTATTGCGAATAAGGATAAAATTTCTCAATGTTACAAAGGAACTCTTTGGATAAAAAACAAACGAATAGATTCGTTGTAAAACACTAAATAATTTCACCGTTGCGTGACCAATTCAAACAAAACTTTGAATAATCAAAAACAAGATTGTTCCAACTATAAAAATACATTTGAATCAGTATCAAAAGGAAGACTAATCTCACATTTTAAAAAAGGGAGGGAGGACGGGAGTACAGTGGTAAAAAGGAGGACATGTCCTCCGGAAGGGGGACGTATGGTAACCCTGGCCATGTGCAATCAGCCGTTATGGCTCATTACCTCGATGTCCGTAGAGAAATAACGGACACACCTCCAATCTGCAAAGATGTAGGATGGCATCAAGGGAGAGTAAAGCTTTAGCTTTCCCTGGTACCAGATCAGTAGATCTGTATAAGGCTGCTTTGAGTCTTGTATGTGAGATCTGGCCAGGCGCCCAGTTGGATGTTGTTGAAAAATACAACGTCCCTAGTTATCCGGGAGCCCTCACCTGGGTTACAGAAGAACCATCCCACTCGGCTGACATACAAGAGATAATTAAAAATTCCAGTAAAAATAGTAAGGCGGATGGTAAAAACCGACGGTAAATTTGAGGGTAAATTAGTCGACACCCAGCCCTCCGGAAGTGCAGTGCTACCCACGCTATTAATTTCTGTAGCCTCAGATCCTAGCACAAAGGCTGTAACACCTTTATCTGAGGACGGACACTGAGGGGCTTAGGAGGGTTTCTGGTCTCCTTGACGTATCTGAGGAGTTCGAAACAACCTTGTTTGGGTGAAGGTTTATCCATCGATTACTAATGATGCTAAGAATTCTAAAGCAGTAGTTGCTGTGTCTGTCCACAAGCACAGTAGACTTCGTCCTGATATAGGAGCCCTTCGTAGTAGGAGGAATCAGAACACCCAAATTTAAACTGCTTCTGGCCAACTGTGAAGTTACTTCGTACTCCAAGAACCAGCATTTTGGCCAGGAAAGAGCAAAGCATCTTTATCTTAACTAATTTCAGTGGTAAAGACCGAACAGCTGCTAGTATGTAGACCGGTAATCGCATATATTGGGTGGTCTTGCTTGCTGTAGTCCGATAGCTCTCTTCAGGGAATGTGGTAGAAGAAGCAACGTCTGACGAGCGCGAGCTGATTATTGGCGCAGACATGAACGATAATCATACTATTTTGGGTACTCGTAGTACCCAAGCGAGCAGTCGCTAAAACTCCTGTCGGGAAACCAACTTGCTTACAACGCAGGGAAGTCTACACAATCTTGCTTGCACTAACTTGTGAGCATTATCGAATCGTCCCTACATTTCAAGAAACTCTCTATGGTGGCATTTCTTGACATAACAGCGGCCTTTAACAACATTCACTCAGATGCGGTAATTGCGGCGCTGTCACATTTAAAGGTGAACTCTAGCTTCATTAGACTAATTCAAATCCTGCTCAACAGAAGACAGATAACTCTCTTGGGTCCACAACTCTAGCAAGTTTGTAAACATAAGGACCACACCAGGCCCGTGCGCAGGATTTTGTTTTTGGAGGGTTTCAAATATGGTACCCTGTAACATTTTTAATGCATATACATATATTTATAGTCACTAGAATTAAAAAATACTAATGGCCAATTCCACAATCTCCGGTTATCCCACAGTTAGAGCTAACCTACAGTTATAGCTGTCAAATTGTATGAAATTTTTATTATTTAACTGTTAGTTATCTCTAACCGGAGGTTGTTAAATTTGTGGTAAGGTAATATTTTCAGTAAGAATTATTCAAAGACAAAACTATAGTGTGATTTTTGTGTATTTTTGAGTAAAAAATTAAGGGCCTGTTTTTGCATATTCTTTTTTGCCACTTCGCACGCCAAATGGCAAGCGAATCTGTCCATGTAAAGTTGTTCGTCGACTACAGGTCGCAATTTCACTCCGATCGTTCTGAAATTTTGCAGTTTAGAGTATTTCGCGGCTGTTAAGATCGCTGTTGAATTTGGTTGAAATCGGTTCAGATTTAGATATAGCTCCCATATATATATTTCGTCCGATTTGGCCCTTTAATCCTATAGAAGCTGTAGTTTACATCCAATCGTTTTGAAATTTAGAATGGTAGAGTTTCTTGATCCATGAACCAACATTGCCGAATTTGAAGAAAATCGGTTAAGATTTAGCTATAGCTCCAATATATATGTTTCGTCCGATTTGTAGAAGCTGTATTTTACATCCAATCATTTTGAAATTTAGAATGGTAGAGTTTCTTGATCCATGAACCAACACTACCGAATTTGAAGAAAATCGGTTAAGATGTAGCTATAGCTCCCATATATATGTTTCGTCCGATTTGGCCATTTAGTCCTATAAAAGCTGTATTTTACATCCAATCATTTTGAAATTTAGAATGGTAGAGTTTCTTGATCCATGAACCAACAGTACCGAATTTAAAGAAAATCGGTTAAGATTTAGCTATAGCTCCCATATATATGTTTCGTCCGATTTGGCCCTTTAGTTCTATAGAAGCTGTATTTTACATCCAATCGTTTTGAAATTTAGAATGGTAGAGTTTATTGATCCATGAACCAACACTACCGAATTTGAAGAAAATCGGTTAAGATTTAGCTATTGCTCCCATATATATGTTTCGTCCGATTTGGCCCTTTAGTTCTATAGAATCTATATTTTACATCCAATCGTTTTGAAATTTAGAATGGTAGAGTTTCTTGATTCATGAACCAACATTGCCGAATTTGAAGAAAATCGGTAAAGATTTAGCTATAGCTCCCATATATATGTTTCATCCGATTTGGCTCTTTAGATCCAATCGTTTTTATACCCTACACCACACTGTGGTACAGGGTATTATTTAAGTATAAAATGTGCCAAAAGTAAATTTATGTAAACAATTTATACATGAATTACAAAATTTATATATCACAGTTATTCAATATTACGAGAGTGGTGTAGGGTATTATATAGTCGGCACCGCCCGACTTTAGCCTTTCCTTACTGGTTTTGTATAAAGTTTAACACGAAAACTAGGAAAAACAAACTAATATTCGAATAAGTCAGCAACGTTTTTAAAATCTTTTTAAATAAAATATATTTGGAAAACTTTTTAGACAATAACTTTGTTTGTGTGTAAACACATATTTTAGTTGTGAAATTCAGTTTGCAAATAAATTATGTTCTTGATTTTCAAATAAAATGTATTTGTTAACAAATATATAATATTTAAAAAAATCGTTTGCAAGTATATTTTCTTTCAATTGAAACATATCAAAAATGACGATTTTCCTCCGTGTATATATACATATATGATCAATCAAGCAAACAATTGTTTTGCTTGATTATTTCTCATTGTCTAGAATCAGCTGATGCTACTTTTACAGCTGTTGGATAGGGTTGCCACCGTTCTGATATTTTCGTCTGGAAAAATCTTTAAGAAATGTCAATAACAACATGTAGGTAATATTGGTATTTGACAGGAAGACGATAAAGAAAAGAGCTTTCTTACCCGAACGATAAGTGACAATGAACCAAATTAAAAACATGATCGCTTGGGTGAGAATAAGAAGAAGAAAATTATTGCTTGGGTAGCTATCGCACGTCTGCGCTTTGTTGCATTTAGCTGAACAGACTGTATCTTCCGAAAATTAATGTTTATCTTAAATTCAATGTTAAGATACTCCGAACTAACATTTTGGAAACGTCTTTAACCAATTTTAACGTTTCTGTATTTAAATATTATATTAATTGTAATAATTTAAATAATATATTATTTGCATTAATGTTTTAATAAATTGACACGGCTAGGCGAAATAACAGAATCGTCTAATACTGCTTTAACATCTACTGTTATTCTTGATGAATATTCAGAAAAGCCAATCCATTTAAACAATTTTCATTCATGGTTGACCGCAAGTAATTTTTCAGCCGACGCAATGTTGAAAAAGAGCGTTCGCTTGTGGCAGTGGTCACAGCTTACACCGCCATCACCGTCAATATTTTGTCAACGTTTGAAAATGATCTATATTACATAAATCAAGAGCTTCCAGGGAATATCTGACATTATCCGCTTAAATTTTTCTTCTCCAAAGCTTCACTTCACTAATCCACACTTCAAAAGAACTGTCAGGCAAAATTGAATATTTTTCAAACAATTGTTTACAACTTTTTTATTTAGTATTATCATTTTAGATGGAAAACCCCTTGGAAATTTTCCAGAAATCGCACTATAATGGTCATTACAACCTTTGATAATGCCAAGCAGTGAACTGAATGAACTACATGAACCCAAACTTGAAAATCCAACGTTTTTATAGCCATCAACAACTGAAATGCAGATGTTGTAGTTTTCTGATCAGACGGGGTGGAGTAAATGCATTCCAAAGCCTCGATACCGGCTTTTATAGGTGAAGATATATTTCAACAGACTCATGTTGTTCTTTCTACCAATCGAGTTGCGAATCACCGCGTTAATTTTCGCTTTTTACCATCACAGAGATTCCTATTATTAGAAATTGCTTCTTCTTCTGGGTAGGGTACAAAGACCACCTAATATTAAGAATATTTAGTAAAATTCCTTGTAGATAGGGTAACAATCATAGCGGACGTTTATGTATTTCGTTGTTCACACATACTCGTACATATGTACATTATAACACTTGAGTAATGTGATAAAGGATTTTCCAACAAGAGGTGTTATTTTGGTATTCAATGAAAATGCCATTTGTTTGAGATAAATGAGATAAACAAGTAAGAAAGTTTCAGTCGGGTAAACCGACTAAGGTATACCTTCAATTTGTGAGTAATGTAATATATAACATTATACTAATTAATATGTCAATTTGTGTGGTAGGTACAAGAAGGGGCTTAACAAATACACCTATTTTTCGATAAACAGTAGATTCTTTAAATACATTGCACTGTGCCGAACTATAAGCGTTTATGTGCCCTGGTATATTAACGTTACGAGCTATTAAATTTTGGTATGATTTAATCATTTTCTGTGGGAGGAACAAGAAGAGGCGTGGTGATAACGCCCACTTTTCACAGGACTGTAGGCACTACAACGACATTACACTGTACAAAATTTCAAGCATTTGTTTGCACTAGTATTAATGTTATACGTCGTTAACTTTTGGTGTAAAATGGTCCATTTAGTTGAGAGGTACCAAAAGGGACTGTACAATAATGCCCTTTTTTTACCTGCCTATAGGCGCTACAAAACATTATACTGTACAAAATTTCAAGTATTTTTATGCACTGGTATTAAAGTTATAAGAAGTTAAATTTTAATTCAAAATGGTCCATTTGTAAAAATAATACAATATGTGGAATTTCAGAAGATTGTAATAAGTAGTATAGAAGTTATTAACGAATCAATATTTCACTAATTCTTAACCCTTTGTGTGGGAGGTACCAGAAGGAGTGGACCAATATGGCCCATCTTTTAACTTAGCCGGGGATAGAAAAAAATATTACTGTGTACCAAATTTGAAGTCAATCGGTAACTCCTTTCGAGAGTTATCGTGCGCACCAGCCAGCAGACAATCAGAGAGACGGACGGACGGATATTTCTCATTCGACTTAAAATTACCCAAAACTAATATGCGCCGAACATACCTAGGGTCTTAGATCACTCCTTCGTTGTGTTACACTTTTCGCCCGTAGCAAATGATATATACCCTCGTATCACTAAAGTGAGGGTATAAAAATAATTACAAGTTTTTTACATTCTGCTTAATAATTAAGTATATCATAATACTTTCGTCATCCTCTTCGGTACCGTAAAAAAAACTCCCAAATGAAATATGTCCCAAAAAATTTCCATGTACTTATTTCATTATGATAATGCTCTAATTGTATATTTACTACGAGACGGAAAATTCTTAATTGGCTTGAATAATAAATTTAAAATATTGTAATTTTATTAAATGATTTAATATTTTTGTGCTATTTTCTACTAAAATGTTTTGTTCATTATTAACAATTCCATCATCTAAACTGTTATTAAAAATGTTCTTATTATTTTTGTCTGAAAAATATATATTAAATTTTTAGTCTTTGATTTACTTTTTGGAAGAAGGAATACATTTTAACCATTAAAACTAGTAGTAAAAATGTTTAATTGTATCTCATAATTTGGGGTGGTAGGGGCGGTGGAGAGCATCCCCTCACCTTGGGACGGCGCAAAGCTGAAACAGGTAAGGAAAAGCGACATACATGTATGTCGCTCATAAAAACATCTTTCTATGTCAGAGGATTGGCCAGTAAGGTACCTTTAGAGCGCATACTCAGCGTCATTGGCAAACAAGATTCCAACCTTAAAATGGAAAGTCTTCCACAGGAAAAATTATCCCGATGGTTCCATCCTGGTGTAGGTATACGCCGTATTCCAAGGATATCCTCGTCAAGACAAAAAGCAGGGCATTTTTTGGGATTTGGAAAATATTTTTTTAAAATTGGAAAGTCTTCCACAGGAAAAATGATCCCGATGGATCCCTCCTGGTGTAGATATAGACCCAAATTCCAACGATAGCCTCGTCAAGGCAAAAAGAAGGGAATTTTTCGGGATTTGGAAAACTTTTTAAAGTTTGAATTGGGCTAATCAAACTAGAGTTAGCTTTTAGATGTGATAGTGCCGCAATTACTGCATCTGAGTGAATGTTGTTAAAAGCCCCTTCTATGTCAAGAAATGCCCCCATGGTGAATTCCTTGAAATGCAGGGACGATTCGATAGTGCTCACAAGTTCATGCAGGGCTGATTCTGTATACTTCCCCTTATTGTAAGCATGTTGGTTCCCCGACAGGAGTTTTGTATCCAGGTTTTCCTTAATGAAATAATCGAAAAATTGGTCTGAAGTCTTTTGACCTAGTGTGTGATATCTTCCCCGCTTTATGTATGAATACCACTTTGGTATCCCTCCACCGATTCGGGATGTATGAAAGCCTGATACAGCCTTCATAAATATTCTCCAGCCTGGGGATAATGTACTTTAACATGTTCTGCATTTCGGCTGGAGTGATGCCGTCTGGTCCAGGTGACTTGAAGGGCTCAAGCTGTTAATAGCTCAGCCTACTCTGGATCTCTCAGTCAACAAGCTAGCAACGGTCGCAGTCCACTCGCATTCTTGTTGGCCTTGCTGATCTTCGGGTTCTGTTGGTGAGTTTCCGGGAAATTTGTGTCGAGCAGTACTTTCTGCTCGCTGTTTTGTGTCCAGTTATTTGCCTCATCCTGCAAGGAACACACTGTACAGGGTGAAGTTGATAGTATTTTCCTTTTCCACTTCGCCACAGAAGGTATACCAAGAGCGTCTTTGCGCCTTTCTAAGCTCCTTCTTATAGATCTTGTGTTGCTCTTTATAGGCATCCCAAACATTAGCCTTGTATATTTAGCCTTGTTGAATAGCTTGTTGCAGGTCTTTTTCATAGCCGTTAGCTCAGAAGTCCACCATTGGACAGGCTTCTTCAGGGGAACTATTGAGAGATGTGGAAATATGCTCAACCAGATTAGGGCTTTGACATTCGTTTCGTACAGAAGTTTGGAGTTGAGGACTTTCTTGAAATTCTTCTCATACAGGTGCCACTTTGTCTTCCTCACATTTCTGTGGACGGCAAGTTTAGGCGCTTTTTCAGCGAGTTTGAACTCAATATAATGGTGATCTGAGAATGAGTGGTCGTCTAGTACATTCCACCGAATAATTTTCTCTGACAGCCGGTCAGTAGCAAACGTTACGTCGAGTACTTCTTGTCTGTCTTTAATTGTAAAGGTCGGTTTATTACCTATATTACAAATATATACTTAGGTTGGTAGTTACAATAAAGTCAAGAAGCGAATCACCCCTATTGTTTATATCCGTACTACCCCAGCTAGCATGATGAGCGTTCGTGTCTGCGCCAATAATCTGCTCGACCTCTGTAGACGTTGCTTCTTCTACTACTTCCCTGAATAGAGCAGTCGGTACTACAGCTTCATAAGGCAAGTAACTGGAGACCACCCAATACATATATGCGATTAGCGATCCCCAGACTAGCAGATGTTTGGTCTTTACCATTTAACTTAGTCAGGAAATAGATACTTAGATCTTTCCTGGCCAAAATGTAGGTTCTTGGAGTGCCTTCACAGTTGGCCACAAGCAGTTTAAAGTTGGATGTCCTGATCCTGATCCGCACACCCTTCCTCCCACTGCGTAGGGCTCCTGTATCATGACGATGTCTGCTGCACCAGTGGACAGGCGCAGCAATCGAGCCGCTGAGGCTGCTTTAGCGTGATGGAGGTTAATCTGTAGAATTCTTACCATTATTGGTAATTTACAGAATTTCGTACAGATCGGATATAAAATACAGCTGCTACAGCGCTTACATATCGAACCTGTAGGAAACAACCGATATAATTACGAGTATATAGGGAGTTATATCTAAATGTGAAACGATTTTCCCCAAATTTGGCATTATTCATTTATGAACTAAGAAACGATTCAACTTATATGACTGTAAATAAATAATTTTTACTACACTCTATCGTCCCTGGTGAAAATAGGGCACATTGGACTATGTTCTGATATAGCACCCCCCAAGAACAAGAATTTGGATTTTCCGCCGCTATAACGCACTGGAGTTCGTAGTTTCGGTTCAAAAAGAGTATGGGCCATAATGAGACTTGTTAACAAGTTTGCATGGGAGAGTCAACAGAAGACCTTACCGTCGAAACTCTTCACTTCGGACGGAGGAAACAATCGCTGCTGTAGCTGCTGCCATTAGTCCTATCAGATAGTAGTTATGACACAACATTTTAACGAGATCGGTTGGGGACCGTCAGAGTTGGAGGGTGTTTATTGTTGACACTTTGGTCAAACGGTTCTTTTTTTTCCATCCATATGACTAATTATCTGTAGTATTTAAAAAATTTTGCCCGAAGTGTTTTTGATAGTTTTTTCTTAAGTTTGTTTGAAAAAAATAAAATTCGCCACATTTTTTGTGATCTTTTTATTTGCGAAATTAAAACTTGTTTTGACATTTTCTAATAACCCATGTTTTTGTTTTAGATTTTTTTTGCTCAAAAGAAAGCTTAGGTGATTTGCTGTAGGTCGCAAATCAGCTGTTGTTCGCTAGAAGTCATGCGAACGTTGACGTTCGACATCGTGGGTCAGGCGGTAAAAGTTCTTAAAAACGTCAAAGAATTCATATTTATTATATTTTTATTATTTAACAGCAAAGTCTGATCGGTAATGAATAAAATGAGAACAATATGAGAAAATATGGGCTTTTTCAAAAATTTCAAAAAGTTTTAATTACGCAAAAAAAAATTACAACAAAAATATTGTTGCGAATTTTTAAAAATATTGAAGAAATGGCTATTAACAAAACCTTGGGCCAAATTTTCTAAATGCAACAGCTAATTAATTATATGGATGAGAAAAAAGGACTGTTTGACCAAAATTCCAATATTCAACAACCTCCAACTCGGACAGTCCTTAAACGATCTCGTTGAAATTTTGTGTTATAACTACTATCCAACAGGACTAAACTTGGTGCAAGTTTCATCCTGATCAGAAGACATCTCTCTTAAAAATTGACTCACTTGATATGCAATCCCGCTTATGTATAGATAGTAGTTTTGTGTTGTTTCTTGTTATTAAAAAGGAAAATGTTTTTAAAGTGCAATTTTCATACTTTTTTGTTATGCAGAAAAAAACCGGATTCAACGGTTTTCATAGTGGAAAAAACCGTCCACCGATGTTTTTAAAATTTAAATAAACCGTCCACCGGTTTTTTATAAAAAAATGGTTTTTGGTCACTGTACCCCACAAGTGACAGTTTTGAGAAAACGTTAGGATTGGCCAAGGAGGCGTGAAATGGCGAACACATGCTAATAGCCCGAGAAGGGAGCATTAACATTTTTCGATATTGGGATTAATGTATTCGTATCGACCTAAGGAAGAAACCCACAGAGGAAAATTTAGCATTGGTCAAGGGGGCGCGACACAGCCAACACAACATTATAGCTCGAGAACGGATTGTTTGTACTGACCTAATGAATAGCACTATGGAAAATTTACAATTGGTCACAATGCTTCGCTCGGTCAACACAATATCATGGTTGGAAAATACATCGTTCGATTTTGATGGGTTCGTAGTGGCTCCAGAAGTGACACCATGGGGGAAAATTTATGATTGGTCAAAGGACGCGAAACTGCCAACAACACTTTATAGCACGAGAACAGATTGTTCGATTTTTAATATTTTGGGCTTGATGTATTCGTAATGACCTAAAAGAAAGAACATTGTAGAGGGTAATTCAGCATTAGTCAAAGGAGCGTGAAACCGCCTTATAGGTCTTGTTTGAACGGATCGTTAAATTTTCTCAATTTTGTGCTCAGGAAGGACACTAAGGAAGAAACATTTAGGATTCGTTAAAAGGGCGTGGAACTGACTACACACAACGTCATTACTCGAGAGCAGATCAAGCTATATTTATAAATTTAGGCTTGATCAATTCGTACTGGTCCAAGGATGGACACCATGGAGGGCGATTTATGATTGGTCAAGAAGCCATGGCATGGTCAAGGATGCATAAGACCGTATACATAACATCATAAGGAATAGTTGATATTCACGATTTTTTTGCTTGATGTATTCGTATATATGCCCAATAAAGGACTAATTGGAGGAACATTTAAGATTGGTCAAAGGAGCGTGGTACAGTACATACAACCCCTTAACTCGAGAAAATATCACTCTATTTTCATGATTTTGACGGATTCGAATTGGCCCAAGGAAGAACACTGTAGTGGGAAGGGATGTTGCATCTCCCTTACAATTGAAAACGGATCGATCATTACACAGTGCTACAGTCAAAAATAACTTCTGATGTGACATAGTGTAGGTTGTAGGTCGCATTGAGATGTCTCCTCTTTCAAAAGCCTTTATGTAACCAAAAATCGGTTGAAAAATAAGAGTTTAACAAATCGATTTGTACAAGAAGTCAAAAAAAGCGGTTTTTAACGCTAAAATGAGATTTTGAGGGTATACAACACTTAAAATTTAGTTTTTCCGGTTGTACTCAATGAGATCTACAACCTACACTAGGTTAGGTTAGGTTGAAGAGAGGAGACGTTTAACGTCTCATGTCCATGGACATACATACACTTAAGCCAGTGGTTCGGCCTGTTGTGCGCTCCTTATTTATGATCTTTTTATACCTCACGAGTTACAGAAAATCGGTACTAGACACGAATTTTCTCAGTATCTTCCAGTCATATTCTCTGAGATGAGCCAAGTCTGGTAATATGTCGGACTCGAAATGTTGGGATCTTGCATGTGTGAAAGCCGGGCAGTGACACAGAAAATGTTCCATCGTTTCGATGTTTTCTCTGCATGCCCTGCATTCGTCGTTTCCTGCTAGTCCTATGCAATGAAGATGTGCTTGTAAGCTTGAGTGTCCCGTTAGAACACTCATGATCTTACTAATATCGATCTTTTTTAGTTTCAGAAGACTTCTTGTTTTCTTTTCATTTGGGTCACCCCACAGTATCTTTGCAGTTGCTCCTACTGTTGCGCTATTCCACACAGTTTTGTGAGCCATCACTGCCCAGTGCTTCAACTCATTTTTCGTGGCTTCGAAAGGTTTCCAATTTTCCAAGTTTATTACTCGAAGTTCTCTGCCCTTTGAAGCCAAGCTGTTTGCCCGTTTGCCATTTCCAATCACTCCGTTGTGTCTTGGTACCCAGCAAATACGCAATTAACCATGGGCTGAGTAATCATTTATCGTTCTTTTGCAGTCCAACACAGTTCTGGATTTGACCCTTTCCGATGTTATTGCTTTAATCGCCATTTGGCTATCTGTGAAGATGTTGGCATATTTAGGCTTGGTGGAGCCAGTTCACACACTCCGTGATTGCTCGAACTTCTGCTTGAAATGCCGTGTTATGGCCAGGGAGGCGGAAGTGAAGTCCGACTTCTGGTTCATCAATAAAAAGTCCCAGACCCGTCCTTCCTCCTAGCCTGGACCCATCAGTGTAGCAGCTGGTTCCCACTGGCGCATGAGCTAGTGTTCCGTTTTGCCAGGAGCGTCTGTCTGGCACGAACGAATCACAGGTAGCAGTAAGCCGCAGTTCAGGAATGCGGTCGGAGATTTCCGTTGTTTGAATATGACCGACCAGTGATATGATCAATATGATCTTTCCAGTACATTTTCTGATCCAAGATTACTCCCTAGTATTTTACTTTTTTAGATATGGCAATATTCTTATCCAGGAATCGAGGCACGGTAAAATGATGAATCTTCCTTTTCCTTGTAAATAGACATATTTCTGTTTTGTCTGGGTTGAGATTTAATCCCCTTGGTTGTGCCCAGTTATATGCTATGTTAAGTGCCTCCTCAGCTCTTCTGCATAGTTGGTTTAGATGTGTGCCCCTTGGAGTTTAAAAATCAATATTTCGAATATTGAGGCTATCCGTAAAATATAATTTACGAATGAAATATGTGAACTTCGTTACGACACCCGTACAAAAAGGAATGTAATATTGAAACCCTTCGAATTTAGTTGCAAGGACAGATTGAAATGTGCATTGCAGTTCTTGGTAATGTTATGCGGCGTCAAGGTGGCAATATAACCTAATTTTCATCAGTCTTCAAAGTTGGTATGGATGCATTTTACAGCAATGTGAGCGACGCTGCAGGTGCCGAACCATAAGACTCGAATAATGAGAACTTAATATGGAGAACTGTTGTACCAATTGTCTTGATGTTTGAAGTGGGTGCTCTTGATAGGAAACTACATTATCCTATAAAAATGTTAAGTGAAAGTAGCTGCGCCTAAACAACGTGATTATTGAAAACTAAACAGAATGGGAAGCGTAATACTTAGAGTGATTTACGTGCAGCGTAGTGCATTGAGTACAGCTGACACGCTCTGATGATGATGTGATTTGTTCGAATACAGATGTCGCTGCATATCGACTTTTGCATTATTATACCCAAGTTATTTTCATAAAACATAATACTTCATAAAACATTTGAATAAAGAATTTGATGTGAGCGAATTACTTCAAGCAGCGTATATGTACAGGCTCGACATATACGTATAGACGCCTAAACGGTTGGACGGATCTTCTTGAAATTTTCACAGAGAGTGTTGTAATTTTGTACTTATAAATCCGGACCAAAGGGCGTGGCACCGCCCATATAAGTCGAATTATGAAATTAAGATATCTTGTACAATTTGTTAGCAAGAGTGCTGTAATTTTCTACATATGTATCTGGTGGAAGTCTACGTGATTGATCCAAAAATGGGAGGAATCGGATTAGTGGGCGTGGTCCCGCCCATGTTAGCCACATTTTGAAATTGAGATATCTTGCACAATTTGTTAGCGAGAGTGCTGTTATTTTATGTATATGTATTTGGTGGCAGGATTCGTGATTGGTTCACAAATGGACGGAGATCCGAAATCTCAATCTGGGGCAACGAAGTGGACAGGGTCCAGCTAGTTACACATATTACCTATGTTGAAGTAACAACAGCTGTTCTTCAACAGCTGCGCCCCTACCTTCAGTTTCAACAACGATGCAGCTGCAATTTATTGCATTTAACTCCATCATGGTGATGGTAACGCCGCCGTTTTTTAAATCAGTTCACGACTCACCCGCTTATGGCACACTGCCAAACCGCTACGGCTCACGGCCAAAATCAAATAATAAAATAAATAAAAAATATAAATAAACTTTGTGTTTTTCTTTTTTTAAGTCCCGCCATCCTGGCGTGGATTTAAACAACCTAATTTAGGCGCAACGAAGTTCGCCGGGTCAGCTAATAATCAATAGTTCACAAAATGTTGACCCTTTCTCCATCGATGTATTACACTTTTGGCCCGCAGCCTTTTAAATATACCCTTGTTCACAATAGTGGGGTTATAAAAACCGTATTATTCTACCAAAAATGCTATAACTTCTACATTTAGCCAAAGATTTAAATAGGCATCGTTTTCTTCGTAGGATGCTAGATTTCAAATTGGCAGCAAAAAACGATTTAAAAAAAAAAACAATATTTTTCTAATTGCTCTAAACATCTAACAGTTACTAAACTTTCGATTCCTCGTGATGGTGCTATTGTTAACATTTGCAGTCCTCATAATTTTCATTAATTTAAAGTGTATTCCGGCTTTATTGAGCATATAAAATATGGTCCAAATCCTAGAGGCACTTTCACAGAAAACGGGAATTTAAAAGAAAATTAAAAAAAGACATGTTAATGTTTTTGTAAATTTGTTCGTTCTTCTACGGCGATTGATAAAATATAATTATAAATAATTCGTTGTGTCATAGACGAACTAAAATATGTTACAACAAGTGAATTTAGTCGGTAGACCGACTAAGGTAGCCCTTTCGTGTGTAATGAAATGTTGTACAATGGGTGGGAAATGCCAGAACGTTGACAAAAATTGTTCATTCTTTGGCAGGCTTTAGTCATTTGGAAAGGTAATTGTATCTAGTTTTTGAGTATGAGCTAATAAATTGCAAATAATAACAAAAACCGTTATTTCGATTTACAATATCTTTATTTTGATAGTTGTATATCCCATCCCACAAATAGACGACAAAGCTCTTAAAGGAAATGACCTATAAAAAACCATGGTTTTTGACAAAAAATTTCAAAACAAGTTTAAATTCGCAAAAAATATGTTCAATTCTTTTTTCTTTAAAATAATTGTTACGTGGACAAAATTTTCTACATACAATAGTTAATGTCAAAATTGAACACCCTCCAACTGTGACAGTCCTAAAAATCTAATACTCCCCAGCAAAATTTCTCATTACCAAATAATCCGACGAGTAAGCAAAGTTCGATAATGGTAAGTACTTATTATTTAGCCACTTTTCTCATTATTTTAACATGGGGATGTCATTGGAGGGAAGTACTTCCCAAACGCATACAATAAAGTAGCATAATAAGTACTTATTTGTAGCAAAGGCATACCACATAAATATGTGCTTATGTTTTCACGATTTCTTTTCTTGAATAATGCATTGCCAATAAGTTACAAAATACGTAGTAGATATGTAGAGATGACCATTTAAAGTAATTTTGTGCATATTGTCGCGCATATTTCGAATTTCTGAACCCAAACCACCATGTGAATACGTAAATATTTTTGGTATTTTCATTCAATTTGCACGTATTTTTGGAAAACTTGTTGAAAATAAATAAATCTTCTACAATAACCCACATATACCCAAAATTGCATTATACTAAAATTTGCCAAAAAATATTTTGATAAAAAATCACTTATTTCTGTTATTATTGGTAAGTCATTATTAATAAGCCGAAAGTAATTCAGCGAATAATGAGATGTCATTATTTGGTAATGCAGGGAATAATGACCAAGATTTTGCTGGGTCTATGTTAATTAGCTAGACCTTTTTAAATTATTCATCGATTTTCTTCGGAAGGGTCTAATTTTATTCATGAGCGATTGGACTTTACGATAATATAATAAAAATATAATAATAATGATTTTTTTCGATGTTATAGGTAGTATTAATTATAAAATTATTAAAATATTCTCAAAAATTAGGGTTTTTCGCAATATCTTGTAAAATATTTTTTAAACTCCTGAGGGAATGAAAAAATGATATTAAAAGAATAGGAAGGCTACTTAAAATTCATTAAAGTTTTCTTAAATGGTTCTAGAGTTATACTAAAATATGTGGGCAAAGCTCTATTTTTATCCCCTCACCTTAGAGAGTAGGGTATATATCATTTGCTACGAACCTAAAGTGTAACACATCGAAGGAGTGGCCTAAGACCCTAGGTATGTTCGGCGGAAATCCGTTTTGGGTAATTATACCCTCACTTTAGTGTGACGAGGGTATATATCATTTGCTACAGAAAAAAGTGTAACACATCGAAGGAGTGATCTAAGACCCTAAGTATGTTCGGAGGAAATCCGTTTTGGGTCATTTTAAGTCGAATGAGCAATGTCCGTCCGTCTGTCTGTCTGTCTGTCTGTCTGTCTGTCTGTCTGCCTGTCTGTCTGTGTGTCTGCTGGCTGGTGCGCACGATAACTCTCGAAAGGAGTAACCGATTGACTTCAAATTTGGTATGTGGCAATATTTTGATCTATCTCCGGATGAGTTCGAAGATGGGCCATATTGGTCTTCTCCTTCTGGTACCTCCCACACAAAGGGTTAAAATTTAGTGAAATATTGATTCTTTAATAACTTCTATACTACTTACTCGAATCTTTTGAAATTCTGCACATAATATTAGTATATTAGTCGCTATTAACTCGAGAAAAATGGGTGAAGTTGGCATGCCCCTTTTGGTACCTCCCACACAAATGGACCATTTTGCATCAAAATTTAACTGCTTATAACTTTAACACAAGTGCATAAAAATGCTTGAAATTTTCTACAGTATAATGTTTTTGTAGCGCCTATAGTCCGGTAAAAAATGGGCATTATTGTACTGCCCCTTTTGGTACCTCCCACACAAATGCACTATTTTGCACCAAAAGTTAGCAGCTTATAACATTAATACCAGTGTATAAAAATACTTGAAATTTTGTACAGTGTAATGATTTTGTAGTGCCAACAGTCCAGTGAAAAATGGGCGTTATTGCCACGCCCCTTTTGGTACCTCCCACACAAATGCACCATTTTGCACTAAAAGTTAACAGCTTATAACATTAATAGCAGTGCATAAAAATACTTGAAATTTTGTACATGGTAATGCTTTTGTAGTGCCTACAGTCCAGTGAAAAATGGGCGTTATTGCCACGCCCCTTTTGGTACCTCTCCCACAAAGGCACCATTTTGCACCAAAAGTTAACAGTTTATAACATTAATATCAGTGTATAAAAATACTTGAAATTTTGTACAGTGTAATGCTTTTATAATGCCTATAGCCCAGTGAAAAATGGGCGTTATCACCACTCCCCTTTTTGTACCTCCCACACAAAATGGTCAGTAATACCACAATTTAATATCTCATAACGTTAATATACCAGTCCACATAAACGCTGGTGTGTATTTCCTAAACCCGTACCAGAAGGGATCAAAATTTACAGAATAATTCATGTAATATTCAATATTACATTACTCACAAAGTGAGGGTATACCTTAGTCGGTTTACCCGACTAAAACTTTCTTACTTGTTATACCCTCACTTTAGTGTGACGAGGGTATATATCATTTGCTACGGAAAAAAGTGTAACACGTCGAAGGAGTGGCCTAAGACCCCAAGTATGTTCGGAGGAAATCCGTTTTGGGTCATTTTAAGTCGAATGAGCAATGTCCGTCCGTCTGTCTGTCTGTCTGTCTGTCTATCTGTCTGTCTGTCTGTCTGTCTGTCTGTCTGTCTGTCTGTGTGTCTGCTGGCTGGTGCGCACGATAACTCTCGAAAGGAGTAACCGATTGACCTCAAATTTGGTATGTGGTAATATTTTTTTCTATCTCCGGCTAAGTTCGAAGATGGGCCATATTGGTCCACTCCTTCTAGTACCTCCCCCACAAAGGGTTAAAATGTTGTGAAATATTGATTCTTTAATAATTGCTATACTACTTATACGAATCTTTTGAAATTCCACACATAGTATTAGCTTATTAGTCGCTATCGACTCGAGAAAAATGGCCGAAGTCGCCACGTCCCTTTTGGTACCTCCCACACAAATGCACCATTTTGCACCAAAAGTTAACAGCTTATAACATTAATAACAGTGTATAAAAATACTTGAAATTTTGTACAGTATTATGCTTTTATATTGCCTAAAGTCTAGGGAAAAATGGGTGTTGTTGCCACGCCCCTTTTGGTACCTCCCACACAAAGGTACCTTTTTGCACCAAAAGTTAACAGCTTATAACTTTAAAACCAGTGTATAAAAATACTTGAAATTTTGTACAGTGTAATGTTTTTATAGTGACTATAGCCATGTGAAAAATGGGCGTTATTGCCACGCCCCTTTTTGTACCTCCCACACAAAATGCCCAAATCATACCACAATTGAATGTCTCATAACGTTTATACCAGTGCACATAAATGCTTATAAGTCGGCACAGTGAAATGAATTTAAAGTATCTAATGTCCAGCGAAAAAAAGGTGTATTTGATAAACCACTTCTGGTACCTCCCACACAAATTGACAGAATAATTCGAGTAATATTCAATATTACATTACTCACAAAGTGAGGGTATACCTTAGTCGGTTTACCCGACTGAAACTTTCTTACTTGTTTTAAGTCATTTGAGCAATGTTCGTCCGTCTGTCTGTCTGCTGGCTGGTGCGCACGATAACTCTCGAAAGGAGTAACCGATTGACTTCAAATTTGGTATGCGCTAATATTTTTCTCTATCTCTGGCTAAGTTCGAAGATGGGCCGTATTGGTCCACTCCTTCCAGTACCTTCCCCACAAAGTGTTAACTTTTAGTGAAATATTGATTCTTTAATACCTTCTATACTACTTACTCGCATCTTCTGAAATTTCACACTATATTAGTTTGTTAGTCGCTAACACGTCAAGAAAAATGGGCGAAGTGGCCACTCCCTTTTTGGTCCCGCCCACACAAATGATTCATTTTGCACCAAAAGTTAACTGCTAATGGCTTTAATATCAGTTCATACAAATACTTGAAATTGTGTACAGTGTAATGTTTTTATAGTACCTAGAGTACAGAGAAAAGTGGGCGTTATTGGCTAGCCCCTTTTGGTACCTCCCACAGAATTAGGACATTTTGTACCAAAGTTACCACCTTATAACTTTAAAACCAGTGCATACAAATACTTGAAATTTTGTACAGTATAATGCTTTTATAGTACCTGGAATCCAGAGAAAAGTGGGCGTTATTGGCACGTCCGTTTTGGTACCTCCCGCACAAATGGACCATTTTACACCAAATGTAAACAGCTTTTAACTTTAATACCAGTACATACTCGTACTTTAAAGTTATTAAATGCAATTTGAATTGATAATAATTTAATTAAAACAAAAAAAAAATACGAATATTTTTGGGACTCAAGGTGAGGGGATTCATAAGTCGGGTTTCCCGACTGAACTTTCTTACTTGTTTAGATGTTTATCTTTATATTGATAGATAAGTAATTACCATAGGACAAAACTTGGTGCAAGTTTTATCCCTATCAGAAGACATCGGTTTTAAAAATTAACTCACTTGGCATGAAATCCCCCATATGTATATTAGTTTCATCTGTCTTTCAAACACATATTAGTTTGTACTGTGGCGATTAACCAATATACATTGTTTCTCCGTCGAAGACAAAACAATATATATATATATATGTATATATATATATATACCTACCAGCTGGACCCGTGGCAGTTCGCTGAGCAAAATTTCAGTTTGTTGAAATGGAAACATATCATGTGTTTCGTATAGGAATGTACATAAATAACGAATATATACATAAATAAAGCAATAACAAAAATATGTTTCTCAATCGAACATATTGTATGCAAAACTTTCTCAAAGTTGTATGTTCTGTAGCACAACTACATATACATACAGTGACGACCATAATTCTAAGAGGTCGAGTAAAGTTCACAGAAAAATAGATGTATTGAAACAATAAAGTGTGTATTGCTGTGTTTATTTATAGTGCTTTCTTAATTATAAAACAAAGAGCGAAATCTTAGTATTAATACAATTAAATAACACTGTCCAACAAATTAAGACTTTTTGATTGGAACAGAATAGCGACCCTATAATGTTGAGTAGATCATTTTTGTAGAATAGACTTATGGTCCAGCTGGTCTAAGTTTTTTTTTACAGTGGGTCAAAGTTTTCATTTTTTTGTCGAAGGTAGCATTATACTAAATGAAAAAAATGATGCAAGTTAATGTCTGAGAGATTTCTTATTGTCAGAGTTACATAGTGGAATTTCATGAGGTTCATTTTTGTTGAAGATCTTAACCCCCTAGCTCCCCTCTTAATGGGTGAATTTGGCCCATTTTTCGAAAAAAGTCAAGAAAGTCTTTTCAAAAAGGACATTTAAGGATTAAAATATGTAAGAAAGTGTTTGCCGGAGAATTTCAGTGGGGGTCGCCAAAGACACCAAAGTTGTAAATATAGCTCTTTGCGCTTAATGAGCAAAATTATAGGCCAACTTATACAAATACAAGGTGGCGCAAAAGTAACCTTTCGATGTTTAGTGCCAAAGTCACCGACCGATTATTGGTCAAATAAATAGTCAGCAATATTCCGCGTTCTGGAGCAGTGTAGCGTAACATTGTTTATTAACGTGTATTTCGCATGTGTTTACTACACAAATGTCAAAACAGAACTGACATTAGAGGCCAATCGCAAAATTTATAGCATTTTCTGATAGGAGGATTACATTTGCGCCATTTATAGCATTTTCTGATAGGAGGATTACTTTTGCGCCACCTTGTACATAATATAATGTAATTTAAAGTCGAGATAAATTACACTACAAACACTTGACATTTTGTACAGTGTAATGCGTTTATAGTACCCATAGACTATTGAAAAATTTACGTTATTTGTATATATACCTGGTACCTTTAATTTATTACGACTTTAAATTACATTTACTCAGACCAGCAGGACCATAAGTTTATTCTACAAAATTGATCTACTCAACATGCCCTTTCAGAATTATAGGGTCGCTATTCTGTTCCAAAAAAGCTGTGGGACAGTGTTATCATAAAAAAGTAAGAAAATTTCAGTCGGGGAAACCGAGTAAGTGTAATAGTAATGTAATATGATATAATGGTATAGTACTTCGGGTACCCAAGGGTGGTTAAATTGTAAGGGCCGATTTTGAATGTGAACCACACCTAAACGTCAAGTTTTTTACTGCATTTCATTTGACATTTCTCAATTTCAGTCTAACTCAATTTGAACCGTGGAAAGATACACAATCGAGCAACGCGTTACATTTTTTTAAGCCTTTTACGAAAATGGGCGTCCAAATCAAAATGCATTTCGTGCATTTCGTGATGTTTTTTTGATCAGCATAATCGACCAAATGTGTCCACAATCGGGAGAATTGTGCGCAAATTTCAGCAAACCGGGTCTTAGGAGATGTGAAAACACCTGTGCATGCTCGCCCAGTTCGTTTGGTGCAGCTTAGGGGCTGGCGACGTCATCGGGCCATACTTCTTCGAAATGAGGCCGGTCAGGCAGTTACTGTAAATGGTGTTCGCTATCGTGAGATGATAACGAACTTTTTATGGCCCGAATTGGAAGATATGGATGTGGACAATATGTGGTTTCAACAGGATGGTGCCACACAGCTAACGGAACAATGGCTCTTTTGGCAAACAAATTCAATGACCGTGTTATCTCACGTCGTGGCGATGTCAATTGGCCGCCGCAAATTTTAAGATATTTATATGCACTGGTAAACTGCGTTTCAAGCATTTCATTGCGTATTCACACATTATAAGTACAATGATTTCTGGGACTGGCTTTTAAAAAAATCCCTTGATTCGTAATGGATGCACAAATTTGAAAATGTATCATTTTAGTACTTGTGTGTAAATATAAGTTTCCATCACTGCCTCAATTATACATCGATACCTCCATTCCCATTCTATAGTGTGCTAAGTAAACCAAGTACGTTCTTAGGAAGATTGCATTTCGGTACCCTCATTTCAGTGAAGGAGGGTAACAGAATGATGGATACCCTATTCATATTTGGCGGCAACCCATTCTGGACATTCTTTTGTCGGTTTACTCGACAACATTTTTTACTTATTAAACTCTAAATATTCGAATTACTATTCTGTCAAATGTCTTAAGCTGTGTTCACACGGTTGTCAGATCTTATTATCTTATTATGTACAATCATCGCACCAGCTGGGATTGTAATTCCATGATTGTACATATAGTGTGCGCGCACAAAATCTATAATTTTCGGTCTTGAGAACTTACGATATCGTTGGTGCTAATATCGGTACGATGATTGTACCGTGTATTTTCCACTTTACAATGTTATCAACTCTGTCAATGTACGGATAATGACAGATTGTTGTGAATTGTCGGTTCTGACGACTGCAAGAAAACCATATAATTTCATATATTTACAATATATTTTGTAAATATTTATATGCAGAATAGCCAACAAAAATATTTTATAGAAGTTGTTGCCAATAAAATGTTTCTCTGGCAATGGCGCCATTGTCAGATACATCATCATACAGTTTCCTACAATTTATGACGATGATTTTTCTGCCAACGTTGCAAGTCAAATATTGTAAGTTCACAGGGTTGCTTTTTTTGGCATTTTGCTGACAATATTGTTAGATCTGAACACCGTGTGTACATAGCTTTAGTAATCCGCCAAACCAATCAAAAGTTATGCACAAAACAGTTAGCGTCATACATTATTTACGTTTTAAAGAAATTCCATACACCATAAATATTTCAAACAAAAACTGAAAAGTCGAGTGACTCTCGTGAAGAACAATTATGTATGTATTTTCGATTTAGCATTCGTTCTCATAAAAGTGTCGACATATAAAACTCTCTCGTCTCTCAGTTAACGCCAATTCTTATATGCTTTGACTCATCACTCTATCACACTGGATCAGTATTGTTGTTCACTTCGATAGAGAAAACACGGATATTGTTAAACGGCAACAGCAAAATACAAATTAATATATATGTTTTTGAATAAAGGCAAAAATACTTCAATGGCTGGCGAAGATGAACTGATTCGCATTTTCAAATCATTAAATTTTGAGGAACAATTGAGTCTAGCGCGTGAGAATGACCTACAGAGGAATGTTTTTGAAAACCACATATGGAAAGTTAATTATAGAACGCTTAACATTTACAAACCCAAGGATGGAAGTTTTGTTGTAACAAATGAAACTAATGTAAATCATGTCGTTCTCACTGATATAGAAGCTCTGCGGCATTTTATAGAATTTTACGCAGAAAATGTTAAAATGTTAATTTTCTATCAAAATAAAGGTCCCTTCCGCAGAAGATGGATCCGGCAAGATTCAGAATTAGACGATCTTATTCCGATCATAGCCAAAAGCCTAGAACATTTGGAGAGTCTAGAGCTTCGCGGATTTTGTGTGGATGACTCATTTAAAAAATCAGAAAATGTGAATGCACTGCTTCATATGGAGAATTTAAAAAGCCTGTGTTTGAACCACTTTTATGCCTCAGGAATAAAATATAAATATTTTTGCCAACTTGCCTCGAAATTGGAGGTGTTGAAATTTGCTGGTGTGCTGAGTCCTGATGTGGATGAAGATAATAGTGAAACTGAGCATTCCACTTTTCCACACTTCGATCAGTTAAAGGAACTACAAATCTACACAACATTTGATCCTAAAAATTGGTCACATAAATATTTACATTTTCTGGCAACTTTTAAATGTCTAACCACATTGTCCGTTGGAATAACTGATGAAGTAGACGATTGTATATGGAGGATATTTGTCACAAACTGTCAAGAACTCGAAAAACTAAGCATTTCCGATACAAATTTCAAAAACATTACACATTTCTTTGTGCCACCAAAATTGACTGCATTCAGCTTGGATTGGTGCCAAGGTTTGACCTACAGTAACGTGCAACAGATACTACAAGAAGCCAAACTAACAGAATTTATTTCACTTCACACAAAATACGAAGGAGAATTTAAAGATTTCAAGATTGCAACCTCAATACGGACATTGCATATGGATGACAGAGATATGTGTAGATTTCGATCAGCTTATGATAGCAATGACAATTTGAAAAATCTGAAATGGAATGAAACACTTATAAGATGTACTAATACGAACTGTATGGCATCTCTGGCGTTATGTAGGAATTTAGAGACTCTTTATTTGAAGTCGCTAACAAAAGTGACACTGGATGCACTGTTGCAGCTAAATCATCTGCGAGAGTTAACTACAAGTATAGACGACTCAACACAGTGGTCTTGTTTCATTGATCTTTTAAAGCATTTCTCATTAACTGACCTGACCGTCGAGATCGATAAAAAAGCAGAGGCTGCTCCCAGCAAAGGCTTTCCAACAAATATATCTACTTTAAATGTACACAACCTTTTGGAGGAAGGCGGATTTGTTTTAGATTTCTTGCTAGATATATTTTGTCAAAATCCTGATCTTAAGCTGTCTTTATGGACACCAAATGTCTGCCTGGAAATGTCGCTAAAGTTGATAAATCATGAAAAGTTTCCAAAAAAATTGAAGACAGTCGTTGTACGGGGATTTACATTGGGTAAGTATTAATTTACACTATATCTGACGTCTGCGGAATCGGCTTGTCTTCTATATTAATAACCAGTAAGGAAAGACAGAAAGTCGGGCGGAGCCGACCATATAAGGCGTGTTTTCGTTACACCATAAGTGCTTAATTTGTATGAGGAGCTAAGCACTTTTAAGCACTATTAGTTCCCGATGAAGTTTGGTGCTTGTGTTCATGTCTTAATCGAGTATGATGTTGCAAGATTGGGCACCCTATATTTAGCAATATGGCATCCCATTTTTGGAGAGATTTTATCAATTATTGTGAATTAACGGGAAGAAGAAGAACAAAAATGGGAAATTATTTTAATATTTGCAAAAGAGTGTAAACAATTGAACATAGAATAGTAAATATATGGTTTATAAATACTTTTCACGAATTTTTTGTCTGTTTCGCACTGTTCTTTCTTCGCAACTCATGACACCATTGCTACCAGATAGTGAAAATCCGCGACTTATTGCTTATGTGCCAGTTAGTGGAAGTCAGTTGTTTTCGATGCAAAGTGCTAAACTAAAAGTGCTAGCTTGTAACGAAAACATGCCTATAATACTCTATGTACACCTCCCTAACAATGCGAAAATGTGCATTGCGATAAGAATTTCGCAGTGTTCATTCATGTATTCAGATCGGGTGTAAAATGCGGTTTCTACAGCGCGTAAATGTCTTATCGGGTGTAACATATATATGGGGACTATATCTAAATCTGAACCGATTTTCCCCGAATTTGGCAGTGTTTATTAATGTAATAAGGGAACTCTCTTTGCACGATTTCGTACTGATCTGATATAAAATACAGTTTCTACAGCGCTTACATGTCAAATCGGGAGTAACATATATATCTAAATCTTGGCCGATATTGACCCATTTCAATAGGGATCGTCCTCGGGCCAAAAAAGAGGACTGTGCTAAATTTCATCCCAGCGGGACCATAAATACGACCTGCACTTTGATTACAAGAATACATGGACAGACAGACTGACATGACTAAATCGACTCAAAAAGTGATTCTATGTTGATCGGTATAATAAACATTGGGTCTATCTCTTCTCTTGTTACAAACAAATGAACAAAGTCATAATACCCTGTACCACAGTGTGGTGTAGGGTATTACAATTCATGACCAAATTCCTTGTGAACGGCCGAATGGATTTGGCAACTATTTTAAATTTTCGTAAAAGTCCGAAACATTTTTTAGGCAAAGTAAAAAAGGTCACTTTCACTTCTACCACCACTTTTTGCACAAAAACCCTCACAACTTGCCGGAGTCGTGACCGACCAACATTAATTATTCCTTCCCAAAATTTTTCCCGTCATGCCTAGGTACTATATCCTCTAACCTTCCTGGGGTTCTAGTGAAAGCATCTTTTTTATACCCTCCACCATAGGATGGGGGGGCATATTCATTTTGTCACTCCGTTCGTAACACCTCTAAATATTGATCTGAGACCCCATAAAGTATATATATTCTTAATCGTCGTAAAATTCTAAGACGATTTAGCCATGTCCGAAATTTGGTATAGATACTTATTATAGCTGCAGGTAACTTGGGATTGAAAATGGGCGATATCGGTCCATATTTAGATATAGCTCTCATATATAGCATCTAATATGTTGTTATTCCTACTGCTCTCATCTGCTATATTTTTTTGTGTTTTTCGGTGTTATTTTTTTTAGGTTTGAGTTATTTTGTGAGGTCACATGCTATCCATGGTGGAGGGTATATAAGATTCGGCATGGCCGAATTTAACGCTTTTACTTGTTTTTATACTTCATATTGCATTACATCGTCGCTAGTGAAAAAGGAGTACATCGGAATTTAGGAATGTACTCTAGTTAACAAACAACAATTCACATAATGGTTCTCCGTCCATTTGTTAGGAAACAATGATGGAAGGTATTATACAGTCTTTCTTTACTGTTCTTTTAACGAAATCAGCTTCTACCGCTCTCATGGTGCATCCTAGAGGGGTGAACTGCAGGATCGACCCACCTTTTCCGCTCGCTTATACACCATTATGATACCTTCCACCATAGCCTCATTTTGTCACTCCGTTTGTAACACCTCTAAGTATTGATATGAGACCCCATAAAGTTATATACTCTTAATCGTCGTAAAATTCTAAGATGATTTAGCCATGTCCGTCTGTCCGTCTGTTGTAATCACGCTACAGTCCGTATTAATAGAGCTAGGTTGATCAAATTTGGTAGAAATATTTCTTGTAGTTGCAGGTTGTTTGGGATTGCAAAATGGGCCATATCGGTCAATGTTTTGATATAGCTCCCCTATAGAGGTCGCTCCAAAATACGGGTTTTGAGCCATAGATACGAGTACCACATTTTTAAAGCAATTTAGCAGAAACTTTGCAGTTTGTATTATATTTTGACAAGAATTCATCACAGCAAAAATTTTACAAATAAGTTCATATTTTGTTATAGTCATCCTATAGAGGTCGCTCCAAAATTTATGTATTTAAGCCATAAATATCATATTTTTTAAGCAGTAAAATTTTTTTAAATCAATTCATATTTTGTGATAGTCCACCTATAGATGTTAGTCCACCTAAAAGCGTTAAGTTCGGTTATGCCGAATCATATATACCCTCCACCATGGATAGCATTCCATTTTGATTACTGGAAAAATCTTTGGATGCTGAGGAAATAATGAAACGATCCTCTTTGTTTAAGTAAATTATTAAACAAGTAAGGAAGTTCAGTCGGGTAAACCGACTAATTAATCCCCTCACCATGAGTCTCCAAAAAAAATTAGTAAATTTATTTATTTTTTTGTTTTATTTAAATTATTATCATTTTAAATTGCATTTTATTTTTTTAAAGTATGTACTGGTATTAAAATTAAAAGCTGTTAACTTTTGGTACAAAAAGGTCCATTTGTGTGGGCGGTACCAAAGTGGGGGCCAATAACGCTCATTTTTCTCTGGACTCTAGTTAATATAAAAGCATTAAACTGTACAAAATTTCAAGTATTTACTGGTATTAAAGTTATATGCTGGAAACTTTTGGTACAAAAAGGTCCATTTGTGTGGGAGGTATCAAAAACAGCGTGGTAATAATGCCCATTTTCAACTGTATTGTAGGTACTATTAAACCATTACACTGCACAAAATTTCAAGTCTTTGTATGCACTGGTAATAAAGTTATAAACTATTAACTTTTGTTTCAAAATTGTCCATTTGTGTGGGAGGTACCAAAAGGGACGTGGCAACTTCGCCCATTTTTCACGAGGTAATAGTGACTAATAAACTAATACTATGTGTAGTATTAGAGAGGATTCAAATAAGTAGTATAGAAGTTATTAAATAATCAATATTTCACTAATGGCGAATTCTTTTCTGCAAAAAAGTGCAACATTTTCATTGCCCTTTTTCCGAAAACGGCACTTTTGTGATACTTTTTTGAAATTTGGTAATTAAGTTACTCGTATTTAGCACAACTAACATTTTAAAAATTCCAAAAAATTATATTATAGTGCAGTTTTCGGAAAAAGGGCAATGCAAGGGTTGCACTTTTTTGCAGAAAAGAATTCGCCATAAATGTTAACCCTTTGTCCTATGACCCTATGGCCCATCTTCGAACTTAGCCGGAGATAGAAGAAAATATTACCACATTCCAAATTTGAAGTCAATCCTTTCGAGAGTTATCGTGCGCACCAGCCAGCAGACAGACAGACGGACATTGCTCATTCGACTTAAAATGGCCCAAAACGGATATCCGCCGCACGTACTTAGGGTCTTAGGTCACTCCTTCGATGTGTTACAATTTTGGTTCGTAGCAAATGAAAATTACCATCCTCTCTGCAATTTTTAGGCCGCAAATTCTTTAGACAAACTCTCCACCTGAAAATGTGGCATTTATGGTTTAAGATAGCTACATCTACAAGGGGACTACAACAAAATAAAACTTTATTTGTATACATTTTATTGAGATGAATTCTTGCCAAAATAGAATATAAACTGCAAAGTTTCAGCTAAATTTCTAAAAAATGGTGTTTATGGCTTAATAAGCCATTTTGGGAGCGACATCTATTGCTAGACTGTAACAAAATATGAACTGATTAAAAAAAATTTAAAATTTTAATTAAATACAAACTGCAAATATTCAGTTAAAATGTTTTGAAAAGATGATATTTATGGCATAAATATGTATATTGTGGAGCGACCTCTATAGGGTGACTATAACAAAATATGGATCGATTTTTATAATTTTTGCTGTGATGAATTCCTGTCAAAATATAATACAAACTGAAAGTTTCTGCAAAATTGCTTTAAAAAAGTGGTATCTATGGCTCAAAAACGTATTTTGGAGTGACCTCTATAGGGGAGCTATGTCAAAACATTGATCGATATGACCCATTTGCAATCCCAAACAACCTGCAACTATAAGAAATATTTCTACCAACTTTTATCAACCTAGCTCTATTATTACGGACTGTAGCGTGATTGCAACAGACGGACGGACGGACAGACAGACGGACATGGCTAAATCGTCTTAGAATTTTACGGCGATTAGGAATATATATACTTTATGGTGTCTCAGATCAATATTTAGAGGTGTTACAAATGCAGTAACAAAATGAATATACCGCCCATCCTATGGTAGAGGGTATAAAAATAGTGTATATATATAGTATGGTAATTTGATCCCATTTATATACAATTAAAGCACTTTTAGACTAATAGAATATCATCTGGCTGTAGCCTGATTATTTCACCACATATTAAAATGGCAAGAAATTGAAAACATCGATTCTTTTCTAAAATATACATATTTATCTTCCAAGAAGTCTAATTTCACAAAAACTTCAAATGTGATTTTCTCGAAACTACAAACAAATTATACACTATTCTTTTATTGGGGGTACGATATCTTATGAATAAAATGGGACATCGATCAAGAAAATCGATGAGTGCTTTTCGATTTTATTCAAAGTTAAGTTATGTATTTGAATTTAACAAGAATTTTGATTTTTTGTTTTGGTTACCCAATAATCAGTGTAAATGTTTTTATTTGAGTCGAATAAATTGTAAAAACTGTTCCCAAAATTTGCATAACATTTTAGGACATTGATTTTGGAAAAACCCCAATTTACCATACCGATCTAATTGTTTAGAAAATATTTGGAAATTTATGATTTATAAATCATATCATTCTATAAATATAGAATTAACGAGACAGAAAGTTGGGCGGGCCGAATTTGTAATACCCGACACCTCCCTACAAATGCGCAAAGGAAATTGCGGTAATAATTTGGAATAGTTGCATATCTAAATCTGACCCGTTTGCATATGTAAATCTGACCCGTTTCCCCCCCAATTTGGGAGTGTTCATTTATGTAATAAAAAACCTCTTTCTGCCAAATTTCGTACTGATCGGATATAAAGTACAGTTTCTATATATACGAGTATATATATATAATATTAATATTCGTTCGTCAGCTAAAAGTCTTATTTATGCTAAATTTCATAATGATCAGATATAAAATGCAACTTTAGATATAATATGCAACTTCTATGCCACGTTAATTCGTGTAAAAAAAGGCACATTTCGTGTTTTTTTGTGACGACGCGATAAAATCTTTTGATTAAAACCAATGATATATTATAGTATAGCTTTCGAAGTTTATTGTGTAAAAGTTTCATGATGAAATATTAAAAAATAAGGCAACGCCAGCAATAATTCGGAAGCGTCTCGGAAAAAAGATGAACTGCGGTGTCCATCATAACTCGGTGAAGAATTACACTATGCAACAAACAATTTTTTTTGTCCAGAACCTAAAAACTTTATTATACCCTACACCACACTGTGGTACAGGGTATTATGACTTTGTGCATTTGTTTGTAACGCCCAAAAAGATAAGAAATAGAACCATAGTTTATTATACCGATCGTCATAGAATCAATTTTTGAGTCGATTTAGCCATGTCCGTCTGTCTGTCTGTCTGTCCATGTATTCTTGTAATCAAAGTGCAGGTCGTATTTATGGTCCGATTCTGATGAAATTTAGCACAGTGCTCTTTTTTGGCCGAAGGACGATCCCTATTGAAATTTGCCAAAATCGGTTCAGATTTGGATATAGCCCCCTTATATATGTTACCCCCGATTTGATATGTAAGCGCTGTAGAAAATGTATTTTATATCAGATCAGTACGGAATTTGACAGAGAGAGTTCCCTTATTACATGAATGAACACTGCTAAATTCGGGGAAAATCGGTTCAGATTTAGATATAGTCCCAATATACATGTTTCACCCGATTTGACATGTTAGCGCTATAGAAACCGTATTTTATATCCGATCTGTACGAAATTCGGCAGAGAGAGTTTTCTTGTTACGCGAATGAACACTACCAAATTCGGAGAAAATCCGTTCAGATTTAGATATAGCCCCCATATATATGTTTCACCCGATTTTACATGTAAGCGCTGTAGAAACCGTGTTTTATATCCGTGTTTATTCAACAGAGAGATCAGTACGAAATTCGACAGAAAGAGGTCTTTTTACATGAATGAGTATTCAGGGAAAATCAGTTCAGATTTATATATAACCTATATATATTCCTCCTGATTTGGTATCAAAGCGCTATTGAAGTTGTACTTTAGTTCCGATCATTAAAATTTGCCAGAAATATGTTTCTCAATTTAGGAACGAATATTGCTTAATTTATTCCAAGTTATTATCGCAATGACCCTTATCGCATTGTTAGGGAGGTGTAGGGTATTATATAGTCGGCCCCGCCGACTTTCTGCCTTTCCTTACTGGTTTTTATATAGATTGAGGCAAATTTTATATGGCAAATTTTTTTTTTATTTTTTTTTAATTCCAACGAGTCCATCGACAATGTATTGACAGCCTCAAGATATATGGCCTTGGTAACCATACAAATAAATAAACATACGTGTATGTACCCTTTCGCAGTAATTGAGTTCCGAGCTATTGACTGCTTTATAATAATTGGCCCAGCATTATGAACTCCACTGTGTTTAAGACAATATGCTTGTCTGAAGACAATGTTCTGGAAGTTCACCCATGATTTGTTGCACTGCATTTGCTTTGTACTTGAAACATGTTGTATACTCCCTCTGCACTATTTTTGCTAAAATGCGAGCCGATATGATTCAAAATTGTTAGGTGACCGTCTCTCTGTCTGTCTGTGCATGTATTCTTGTAATCAAAGTACAGGTCGTAATTATGGTCCGATCTCGACGAAACTTTACACATATATTTGGTTAAAATAGGTTCAGATTTAGATATAGCCCCCATATATACATATGTTAGCCCAGATTTGACATGTAAGCGCTGTAAAAACATTATTTTATATCCGATCACTCTGAAATTCGGCAGAAAGAGGTTTCTTATTACATGAATGAACACTGTTTAATTTGGAAGAAATCGGTTCAGACTTAGATATAGCCCCCATATATACATTACCCCGATTTGACATGAAAGCGCAGTAAAAATGTTATTTTATATCCGATCAGTGCGAAATTCGGCAAAAAGATGTTTCTTTCTACTGTCAAATTCGGAGAAAATCGGTTCAGATTTAGATATAGCCCCCATATATATGTTAACCCCGATTTGACATGTAAGCCCTGTAGAGACTGTATTTTATATCCGATCAGTACACAAAAAAAAGCGTACTGAAAATCAAAGCATTTGTCGTAAAGTTTAAGATTTCGGCAATGATTTCGAGCCAAACACAATCGCTATAAAAATAAGAAGGTTTTATAGTTAATTTAAAGACGTGAATAGTACTTGTGTTGATGATGCATTTCATAGAATTAAGAATTTTGGGTAATAAAAATAATTATGCTAGTCTTAAAATAAGCACATTTTAGCGTAAATGTAAGTTTATGTGTAGTAAAATATCATATAATTTAAAACATTTTCGTAATAAAATTTAAAATTTCTATCCCTGATACAAGAATATACTGGTAATTAATTTAATGCATACATGGATTTAAATATAGTTTTTTAAAATATGTATGGGAAATTTGTTACATTGTACTTATTAATGAATCATTTTCTTTGAAATCGTTTAATATTCATAGAAAATATGATATACGAAAAAGTATAATACATATTTTGTTTTTGCACTCAGGCTCAAGATCGTTATTGTTGTTTTCCGTATATGAAAACAACTTTGTTAAAAATTAAAGAAGAAGTAAGTGACATGTATTGGGGGCGGTTGTAATGGTTGGATAGACAGATGTGTTTCGGGAGCCACCAAACTCCCATCAATCAATATCCTTATTACAACGATTACTTCAGTCGAAATCATTAAATATATACGCACAGCCAAGTATCATTAAACGAGAACTGTTTGCTAAAAGCGCATATCTCCAAAAAAAAAGACAATTCAGTAATCATTATCCCTCGGACATGCACCAACTTCCACTCTCGTGAGACTTTACAATGTAAAGAATTCACACGAATGTTTTGCTGTTAGGGAGGTGTAGGGTATTATATAGTCGGCCCCACCCGATTTTGTGCCTTTCCTAACTGGTTTAAACATGAATCAAAGGAAATATATCGCACCTGTTCCACAAAAGGGTAACAACTCAAAATTGAAAAAACTTCAGTAGAGGCCAAAAACTGTTTCGGTTAATATTAATGATATATTACAACCAGTCAGGAAAGGCAGAAAGTCGGGCGGGGCCGACTATATAATACCCTAACCTCCCTAACAATGCGATAAGGGTCATTGCGATAATAATTTGGATTAATTGGTAAATGGATAAGAACATATACTCGTATATGTGGATATATCTAATTCTGAACCGATAATCGCTAAATTAAGCAATATTCGTTCCTAAATTGAGAAACATCTTTCTGGAGAATTTTGTAATGATCGGAAGTAAAGTACAACTTCTATAGCGCTTTGTAACCAAATCAGGAGGAACATATATATGGAGGTTATATATAAATCTGAATCGATTTTCCCTACATAAATACTCATTCATGTAAAATAGAAACCTCTTTCAGTCGAATTTCGTACTGATCGGATATCAAATACAGTCTCTACAGCGCTTGGATGTCAAATCGGGGCTAACATATATATGGAGGCAATATCTAAATCTGAACCGATTTTCTCCGAATTTGGCAGTATTCCTTCATGTAATAAGAAACCTCTTTCTGCCGAATTTCGTACTGATCGGATATAAAATACAGTTTCTACAGCGCTTACATGTCAAATCGGGGGTAACATATATATAGGGGCTATATCTAAATCTGAACCGATTTCCCCCAAATTTTGTATTGTATCTAAGTGTATCACGAGATTACTTTCTGTAAATTTTTGTACAAATCGTTTCAAAAATGTTGCTTATACAGTGCATATATGCCAAATCGGAGGTACATCTATCGCACCTGTTCCACAAAAGGGTAACAACTCAAAATTTTTAAATTGTGCTTTTTTGCAAGAAATCAACATACAATGGCAGTTTCTACCCACTGCAAAAAATGTCCGTTGATTTTTCTTCTTTTTCATAATAAAATCGTTATGACTCTCTCTGTGTTTACAGAATAACGTCTTTAGATTCAACTAAAGAGTTACATTTTGAATTGTCTCCAAGTGTTTAAGTAAATGGGACCGTCGATTTATCATCTAAAGAGTAATATTTTTAGTTGTGCCCTTTTCAACTTATAATCCGAGTAAGATTCTTCAGTTAAAAAGGTACAAGTCAAAATAATACCACTATTTATATACAAACTTTTTTCATGAAAAGATTAACAACTCAAAAAAGATGTTATTTTTTTTAAATCAATAAAAAAACAAAAAGGAAAATAGTGTTTTTATTTTTTTTCTATGATATTTTATTGCAACGACATATTCTTTTTATACCCTGTTTTCCTGCAAAAAAGCAAAATTTATCAATTTTGAGTTGTTACCCTTTCGCCTTACGTTGTTCAGGCGAAAGTCTTTCCATGATGAAATTTCAAACAATACTTAACAAAAATAACATGACAGCATGACACGACTCACACGTGATCTGTCAAAAAAGGCTATTGAAAAAAGTATCTCTATTTGGATCACCCTATATATTTGCGACTGTTGTGGTGATGACGGATTGGTTGGAAGCAATTTAAAGGTGGTATCATGTTCAATTCCTTCTGAAAAGTTCATAAGTGTGTGGTCAGCGGTGGATGATCGAATTACCGGCATTATTGGTGAAAGACCTTGAATTCTTCTGCTTTGTCTTAAGATCAAACAGCACACGAAGGATTCTATATCTTCGGCTGTAGACAATAACATATGTACATATATGCTCCACGAATATCAATAATTGCTTCATTATTCTGAGTCCGAACAAAGGGAAGACACCAGAAAATTAGATTCCTTTCTGCATAAAGATTCGGATAGAATCCGCTTTAACAGCAACATTTGAATTAAATTTGTTGAAAAACTGAAAATTATATTGACGTAAACAGGATACTGAATCCCTATTCACTAATATGATACAAAATATTAATACAAATCTAAATGTTGATACAAATTATTTAAAATTTTGGTATTCGTCAGGCAATAATTATTCAACAAATGAAAATTAAATTATATTTAGTATACAATGTTTTGAAATATATTTTAAACATGAATAAAAGTAAATATATATGTATACTATGATGAAAAATAAAACTAACAATACTTAACGAACAATTCTCAACACTTACCTAATGCAAAATGAAGTAGCATTCATTTTCTTCTTCATCTCATCAGCGGTTTCAAAGCTATCTTACAAAATCCCATTTCTTTAGAAAATTTTAAATTTGTTTTTAATAAAAGCTCTTGAAACGAAAGATCTACAAATTTATAAAGCATGCATCGATTTTATTTAGAATTGTCTCATTTTATTTATGACCGAATAGACTTTACGATAAAATATGAAGAATGTAGTAATTGTGAATTTTTCGATATTTTTAGAGGTTTTAATTTAAAAATTTTAAAATTTTCTCAAAAGATTTGATTTTTCGCAATATCTTACAAGATATATACACTGGACAAAATCGCAATTTGTGATATGTTTGAATCGAAAGAAAAAAATATATTGGGCACACCAATTTTTAAATATTATATAAGTATATATCCGAGCAAATAAATTTTAGTTGAAAATCAATAAAATATATTTGTATCGCATATATTAATATATTACAACAGAATATAATTGCAAACTAATTTTCTCAAATAAAAATAAAATTATTTTTGTAGGAATATTCGGTTTCGATTCAAACATATCAAAAAATCTTAATTTTTTGGGACAATATACAATAGAAGCAATTTTTTTCAGCGTTTGGGAAAAAAGTTCCGTTGGACCACAATGTCAATATTGAACACCATCCAACTCGGACAGTCCTTAACCAGCCACTTTGATACTAAATCAGAAGAAACATATGTATATGGGAAGGGGGGTTATATTCTAAATATCTGAACTTATTGGTTTCAAACTTGGTTGTGTTTCTGCCTATATCAAGAACTCCTCTCTGCCACATTTCGCAATGATACAAGTCAAATGTACATAATACCTTGTACCACAGTGTGATGTAGGGTATTATGATGGACAAATATTTTCTTCGTTGAGGCATTACTAACAGATGTACAATGTTATGTTAGCCGGTTCCAAAATTATATTGTGTATATATAACCAAATCATTAAAACAAAGTAATTTTAATAATAACTATAATTTTGAATTTATTTATGTTTTTTTTTCAGATTGTGATGATCTCAGGCAAAATTTCGCCGAAACCTTAAAGGTTGTTGCAAACTGTCCACGAGTATTGCTGGAAACACCTGATATAGTTCTACGCTGGAAATAGTACCGCAGTGCAGAATTTCTAATATTAACCTATAAAATTTATTTTTACCTTAAAACTTTATAAAAAGTTGGTAAATGGACAAAATAAAAAATAGCTATAATCTATTTGTTAAAAAAAATTTCAATGTTTTTATGACACAAAAAATGGGATTTTGTCGAATTATACATATTGCAAGATTTCACTGAAACAACAGCATGGATGAACGAATGATTTAGAAGAACAAGCAAAACACGCCAAACGGTTATGTCTCTCACAAACAAATTAAACTAATCACAAACAAACTCAACTATGAACACATGTTCGAGACAAGTGTGCCAACATAAAAAAACGATAATTGAATGCACTTAGCCCGAGAATTTTCAAAATTCACCTTTTTTTGAACAGACCTCGTATATCCAAATCGACTGCAAACAAAACGCTGCAAAAAAAGTTAACCAGTGTAATTTAATTGGGTAGAAATAGAAAGAATCAGGGCTGTGCAGTCGACGTCGGCGTTGTTTTAGCAGCTTTCATGATATTATACCTTCAAATACATACATTGTATATTTTATAAATATTTTGTATAAATATATGAATGGACATACATATAAATGAATATGTTTGGTCCGGAATACAATTGATTTAGCACATTTTACAGAATTTATCATGGAGTCGGAGATGCACATAAATATTTTTATACAAAATATGAAAAAACAAAATAAAATTTATGGATTTGAAAGTATTAATTTGTGATATTCACAAAAACAACGCCGACCCCGACTCCACAGCCCTGGTAAGCTTTTTATATGAAAATCCTGAAATATGTGTGGAACAAACTGGAAAAATTTTGTATTCTCGTATTTTAAACCAGAAACCCTTAAACTTATATCCGTGAAACTTATATCACGTGTAAAGAATACTTAACGGTTTAATTTTAAAAGATATGAAGAAAACAATTAGTTGCTCTTCGGGATATTCTATATATTTGTATATATTATATATTTTTAGTGTCCCTCAACTAATTATTTTACAAATTATTAGTTTTGAAGTACAAGAGTGGCCAGTTACAATGACAGCAAAATTGAAATCGGATAACACGTTCTTAAGTTATAATATAGAGAAATTAGTATCCTTTAAGAATAAAGTAAAGAGGAGACCAAATTTCGGACGCTGTAAAACAAAAACTAAAGCGAATTTGGGCTGAAAATAGACATAATAGAAATTGTACACACTAGGAGATTACGTGTGCCAAGTTTTTATCGAAATCGGAAAGAGGTCGTGTTAAAATGTGGGTCAACTTCCTTTGGAATTACCCATCTTCCAATTCTGGTCAAACAAAAAATAATTTATCATTGTTCGATGGTGCAATCCATTCATCGTAACTGTTGCTCCAGCCTCAAAATGAAAACGGGCCTCATCACATAAGATGCTTTTTCTCGATCATTTTCAATATGGTCCTGCAAGGGTAGCCGAGGCGGCCATTTCACTGATATTGTTTTCCATTACACAGAAAAAAAACTAAATATTCAAAACAATTTTCAAAAAAAAAAAAAAAAAATACAAAATTTACCGAAATTCCAGTGGAACAAAATTTGAAGTTTCAACAATGAAAATTCTGGTTTGTTCATTGAATATTATTTATTTTCTACTAAACCTATTTTAATTAAATTTATTTAAACACATAATATATTTGAATTTCAGAGATAAAAATTGTAATCTGTTTTTTTAAACTGCTGAGTTTGCTCAACATATATATATTAATATGAATACCAACAAGTAAGAGCGTTAAGTTCGGCCATGCCGAATCTTATATACCCTCCACCATGTATAGCATGTGACCTCACAAAATAACTCAAACCTAAAGAAAACAACACCGAAAACACCAAAAATATAGTAGATGAGAACAGTAGGAATCACAACAAGTTAGATGATATATATGGGAGCTATATCTAAATATGGACCGATATGGCCCATTTGCAATCCCAAACAACCTATAAGAAGTATTTGTACCAAATTTGATCAACCTAGCTCTATTATTGCGGACTGTAGCGTGATTACCACAGACGGACGGACGGACGGACAGTCGGACTATCGATTAAGAATATATATACTTTATGGGGTCTCAGATCAATATTTAGAGGTGTCACAAACGGAGTGACAAAATTCATATACCCCCATCCTATGGTGGAGGGTATAAAAATTTTAATATGTTTCCTCTAAATTTAACAAATATATTCTTATACATATTTATAAAACGAATTTGTTATTTGTCCTGGCAATTAATGGATTTTATACAATGAATAATCGCATTATTAAATAAAACAATATTTTAAGCCGCGTCGACTTTTATTTATATAGGGTGTTTTTTTAGAAGTGTGGTTTTCAATCTGGCAATACTCTTTTCGGATTTGGTCCTTTTGACAGCAGTCATTTGATTTATGCTCAGTTTGGTATGCCATTTCATAATGGATAGATTTACTCCGGAACAATGTTTGCATATCGTGCAAATTTATTAACAAAACCAGTAAGGAAAGGCAGAAAGTCGGGCGGGGCCGACTATATAATACCCTACACCTCCCTAACAATGCGATAAGGGTCATTGCGATAATACTTTGGAATAATTGGTAAATGGGTAGGAACATATTATCTAATTCTGAACCGATAATCGCTAAGTAAAGCAATATTCGTTCCTAAATTGAGAAACATCTCTCTGGAAAATTTTAATGATCGGAATTAAAGTACAACTTCTATAGCGATTTGATACCAAATCAGGAGGAATACTGATCGGATATAAAATACCGTCTCTACAGCGCTTACATGTCAAATCAAAACATATATATGGGGGCTATATCTAAATCTGAACCGATTTTCTCCGAATTTGGCAGTATTCCTTCACGTAGAAAGAAACATCGTTTTGCCGAATTTCGCACTGATCGGATATAAAATAACATTTTTACAGCGCTTACATGTCAAATCGGGGGTAACGTATATATGGGGCTTTATCTAAATCTGAAGCGATTTCTTCCAAATTTAAAAGTGTTCATTCATATACTAGGAAACCCCTTTCTGCCGAATTTCATACTGATCGGATATAAAATACAGTTTTTACAGCGCTTACATGTCAAATCGGGGGTAACGTATATATGGCGACTGTATCTAAATCTGAACCGATTTCTTCCAAATTTAAGAGTATTTATTCATATAATAAGAAACCTCTTTCTGACGAATTTCATACTGATCGGATAAAAAATTACATTTTTACAGCGCTTACATGTCAAATCGGGGGTAACGTATATATGGGGGCTATATCTAAATCTGAACCGATTTCTTCCAAATTTAACATTGTTCATTCATATAATAATAGACATCTTTCTGCCGAATTTCATACTGATCGAATACAAAACAAAGTTTTTAAAGCGCTTACATGTCAAATCGGGGTAACATATATATGGGGGCTATATCTAAATCTGAACCTATTTTAACCAAATTCAATTAGGATCGTCCTTGGGCCAAAAATTATATGTGTAAAGTTTGGTCAAGAGCGGACCATAATTGAGACCTGTACTTTGATTACAAGAATACATGCGCAGACAGACAGACGGATATAGCTAAATCAACTCAGAAAATGATTCTAAGTCGATCGGTATAATAAACGATGGGTCTATTTCTTCTCCTTTTGGGTGTTACAAACAAATGCACAGAGTTATAATACCCTGTACCACAGTGTGGTGTAGGTTATGATAATGAGAAAACAAAAAAATTTTGTTCAGCGATGAAGCTCTCTTTTAGATGAATGAGTACGTCCACAAGCCATTGTTCAGACTCCGTTACATCCACAAAAAGTCACTGTCTGGTGCGCTCTATGGGCAGAGGAAATCATTGGTCTATATTTCTTCAAAAATGAAGCCGACCCTAATGTAACAGTCAATGGGGAAGGCTATAGAGACATGATACTGAATAGCGCATTATCTCTGAGCCTGTGACGTGGCCTCAAAGATCGTGCGATTTAACACCGCTGGATTATTTTTTTGTGGGGTTATGTGAAGTCGCTTGTCTACGCAGATAAGCCCGACCAAATTAACGCCTTGGGATAGAATATTCGGCGCGTTATTGCTGACATACAGCCCCAAATGCTGCAGAAAATGGTCGAAAATTGGGCCTCTCGGCTGGATTTATTCGAGCCAGCCAGGGCGGCCACTTGCCCGAAATCTTTCTTAAAACATAATGACAAACCCTTATCTTTAGAAAAAAGGTAATTTCTTGGCCATAACATTAAATGATATGCGTTTTATTTCTTCTTCAAAACCACACGTCTAAAAAAACACCCTTTACGTAAGGATATTTATACCAGACACCACACTATTGTGCAGGGTATTATAAGTTTGTTTCATGGCAGATGTTTGTAAGTAACACATAGAAATACTACCGCTAAAATCACCTCAAATTACACCGATCGACTCACAATCACTATCTGTGCGTCGTCTGTCCATCTTATGTTGTTCGTTAAGTACACGTCACAATTTCACTCTGATCGTGCTGAAATTTTGCATTTAGAGTCTTTCGCAACTGCAAACAAGGTTATTGAAATTGGTTAAAATCGCTCCCATCTATATGTTTGGTACGATTTGGCATTTTAAAAGCATTATTTTAGATTTTAGATAAATGATCTATGGACCAACATGGCTGAATTTGAAGAAAAATCGATTCAGATTTTGATATATATCTCAAATATGTATTTCGTACAATTTGGCCCTTTAGCCCTATAAAATCGTTTGAAATTTTGCTTCGTAGAGTCTCTTGATTCATGTACCAACATTGCTGAATTTGAAGAAAATCTTTTCAGACTTAGATATATATGATTCGTCCGATCTGGCTACAGAGGCAGAGACTTACCAAATGCAAATTGTGTAAACAAATTTTAGTTTGAAGTATAAGTATACACAGAATATTTCACTGTTATCTAATCTTAGTAGAGTTGTGTAGGTATCATATAGTCGTCACCGACCGACTTTATCCTTTCCCAACTGGTTTTATTTGTGAAAATAAACATAATATCTAGTGAGAATTTCTATCAAATAGTACTGTCATCTTCTTCATTTACATTTATCGAGGTGGAAATATGTAGAGGTGCAGATTCCACATTAAATCGAATACCTCTGATTCTAAAAAAAATATTAAAATATACCTACAAAACAAGTAAGAAAGTTTCAGTCGGGCAATCCGACTAAGGTATACCCTCACTTTGTGAGTAATGTAGTATGAAATATTACACCAATTAATGTGTAAATTTGTGTGGGACGTATCAGATGGGGTTTATCACATACACTTATTATTCTCTGACCAGTAGATACATGTGTTTATGTGCACTGGTATACATATTAACGTCATGAGCTATTCCATTTTGGAATAATTTGCCCATTTTGTGTGGGTGGTACAAAAAGCGGCATTTCTCACAGGACTTTAGGTACTTCAAAAGCATTACACTGTAGTATTTTCGTGCATTGGTACTCACGCTATAAACTTTTAACTTTTTGTACCAAATGGCCACTCCTTCGATGTGTTACACTTTTTGTCCGTAGCAAATGATACTCGTATATACCCTCGTCACACTAAAGTGAGGGTATATTAAATACAAATCATGTTAATACTCGACATTATTTGATGCAATACCTTACCATCATCGCAAGAATATAAATTACTTAGAGATGAACGGAATGTCTTCGAATACATTAAATACAAAATCATGGTCTAATTCTTCATTTGCTTTAAAAACTTTCTCCAAAACATTTGCTTCAATTCAGGTCCACTAACATGTCGAATTCAAAGCAAATGTATTGCTGCCTCCACTGAATTTATCTCTGGAACTGAATAAATATTTATTCAAAAACCAGTGAAGAAGGGCTAAAGTCGGGCGAGCTATCCCAGATTAAGATTTAGTGTTTGATCTATGTTGTTTTTCTAATAATAACACAGTGCGACAGTCCAAAAACCGCGATACTATTTTTCTTGTAGGTCATGGCGAGTACAACAACTTTTGTTCTGTGAAATTTTCGCGACACCCCAAAATCCGGACATACGGGTAAAAAACCAATGTTCTTGCCCTTTTGCACTTAAATGTCTATAACTTTGTTAATTATTAACCGATATTCAATCTCTAAACTAATTTTGAAGGAAGAGACTTAGACCTTTCGAACGATATGTATGCTGTTTATTTAAAGATATGTTTATTTGTTCTTAGCCGTAAATCCGGATTTTGGGGGTGTCCGGGGAATTTCAAAAAAGATTCTTGTTTTACTAGACATGACATACAGGAAATATGATATCGCGTCATTTGCTTTTTAACTTTAATGGGGCAATATATTCAACATCGGAATATAAGTATAAATTATATGGTGGCTGTATCTAAATTCTGTCCGATTTTCGTTTCTGGCTAAAAAAACTGTTATCTGGTAAATTATTTAAAGATCTGTTAAGAAATGCAGATTTTATATCGACTATATTCAAAATCAAGACAAAAAACAAGTAAGGAAAGGCTTAAGTCGGGCGGGGCCGGCTATATAATACACTACACTACTCTCGTAATATTGAATAACACTGAAATATAAATTTTGCTATTAATGTACTATAAATTGTTTACATAAATTTAAATTTTAAGACATTTTATATAATTCAACGTTCGATTTTTTTGAAATGTTCATCCATGGACCGAGATGATACCATACTAAATTTCAAAACACTTGGATGTAAAATACAGCCTCAACAGGACTAAAGGGCCAAATCGGACGAAAGATATATATTTGAGCTATATCTATATGTGAACCGATTACAACCAAATTAAATAGGGTTCTTTCCAGCTGCGAAAGACTCCAAACTGCAGAATTTCAGAAAGATCGGAGTGAAATTGCGTCATGTAGTCGACGAACAACTTAAATAGACTCAGCTAGTGATTCTGAGTCGATCGGTATACTTTAAGGTGGGTCTAGCTATAGTACTTTTTCAGGTGTTACAAATATCTGCCATGAAACAAACTTATAATACCCTGTACCACAGTGTGGTGTAGGGTATAATGATACATTTTTTCTGCCTTTACCAAAAAACATGCCGTTTGTTTTCTGTTGTGAAAAAAATACTGCACTGCTAAAAGGTTTCGTTTTCTTTTGTAAAAAGTGTCGCATTGTACAAAAATGCATCATTTTCAGCCCTGTGTTAAATCAAAGGGGAAGCTCTGCCCTACAAAACATATGTCTTGGACAGCTATTTTATTTATGTGACGCCTTTAATCATACTTTGTTTATACGAGTAATGCTTCTGTATTTTTGTTAAGGATTCCGGCCATTTTTAATGCTACAGTACAAGAGGCGACATTTTTAAAATGCTGCTTTGTAACAGGGCAACATTTTATTTAAGAAAAGAAAACTCCATAAATCTGATCCGTCAAATCGTGCATTTCAAAGTTATACTACCTTGTACCACAGTGTGTACACAATATTGGTACTGTTTTAAGCAGAATAGCAAAATGTCGCGTTTTAATCCAAGGAGTCCGATATTTGCAAGAAAAACATGAATTTTAGAGGTTATGTAATATCTCTAACTCACTGGCGGCTCAAGATATAGACGAAATATTTTGGGGATATTCACTAAACAAAAAAAGCTTTCATTTGAAATGCCGACAATTGCGATATACTCGTGATATACCGGTCTAATATACATACATATGTTACTTTCGATGTTGCATCAAATCGCTTCCTTCATTAAATAGGTTTCTTAGTTTATGAATGAACACTGCCAAATTTAGGGAAAATCGGTTATGATTAAGATTTGTCAATATAAATGTGTAACTCCCGTTTTGACATACGAGTATATTTAAGCGCTGTAGAAACAGGATTTTGTATCTGATCAGTACGGCAGAAAGAGGATTCATATTACATAAATGAACACTGCCAAATGTGGGGGAAATCGGCTCAGATTTAGATATAGCAGTCATATCCGAGTAGTAAAATATTCGAAAACATATAGTTTTCTTAAAATCGGCTGAGATTTAGATGTAGCGCTTATATATATGTTACTCCCGATTTGATATGTAAGCGCTGTAGAAACAGTATTTTATATCCGCTCAGTACGAAATTTCGCTGAAAGAGGTTTCTTCTTCCATGAATGAACCTTGCTAAAGCTGGGGAAAATCGGTATTTGAGTATTTGAGCTAGACCCGTATTTGAAGCATAGCCGCGGAATAACGTTGTAAAAAACGTTCATTTTACTACCCATGAGCATTTCTGAATTAAAAATCTATTTTGTAAAGAATTTTTTTTATAATTTTTGTGTATTTAATAAACTACAAATTATTTGTGTATACATGGCGTAATGACGCTTACAACGTCATTCGCGGCTATCCTTCATTTATATAAATCGAGCCAGAATCACCGGCTGACTCGGCCTAGCGATGTCTATACGTACTTACCTTCGTTTTGGCATCTATGCACTATATAAGCAGTATTTTACACACAGCGTGCCTCAAGCGATAAAAATGTGGCTTACATTGACCCCAAAAACGGCTAAGGGGTTTGGTTCCGAATCATCTCCTCTATACGACTATATCAAATCGGATCTGCTTTCTTCCGGGAGTTATCGCGATAACAGTAATGTTTCCCTAAGAGACAATTTTAATTAAATTGCTTTGTACAGAAAATCGCGGAAATTTTGAACTGTAACACAATTTCCATTAAATATGAGCATTTGTAAGAGGAATCAAAGGTCATTTTCTTTCTCACTTGACTTTTCCAAATACCTTCCTTCAGTTTGAAGGAACTCTTTGATCTTCAGCTCAACTCAACACAGTGAGAAACCCATAAAATAACATCAATAACAGATCAACCCCGCATAGTGAAACATCAAAATACTAAGTACGTTTGTAAGATGTTTTGTAATGTCAGCGATATTTACAGTATTATATTATTATTTTTCTTAATCTAAAAATCCGACATACACCGCCAAATGTTTTCAAACGTGTTATAGCGAATTAAATAAAGTTGATATATTTGCATTCTAAGAATATATTGAATAAACATGCCGCGATGAAAACATTTTACACAAAAAAACATTTAATTTAAGAATTATTTGACAAAATAATGCAACTATCACACCTACGCACAGTGGGCTAAAATGAAAAAAAAAAATGGACATAATTCTGCCATTTCAAAACCACTTATCGTATGGCGATGAAATTTTAGGTGTGTATACAAAAGGTGTTAGAGAGTTTTGGTTCGGAACTTGGGCCCCCTATCTCATACAGGGGCGGAGCTACAGGGCCCTCAAGTTGACCACCTCAGGTATACAAAATTTTCATCGGCTTCTATCTTTTGAATGGAGTGTCAGGCGTTTTCTGTGGATACTCCTGGATCAGACCTAATATAAACACTTTATAGGTTGAAGATATCTTGAATAGTTTCCGAGATATGTGGATTTTAAATTTGAATTTTTAATTTTTTCGCCGACTTTGCCTTGGAGTTTAGCCAATATCTCAGTCAAAAGTTTGCCGATTTTGTTCGCGTGTTTTTTATGGATTGCCAATAAAATTTACAATATCACGAAAAAAAAGAATCGATAAGATATGTGAAGAAATAAGAAAGTTATGGCCCTATAAAGTCAAATTTTCATTTTTGGAGATTTTTTGGCGAAAAACTCAAATTCGTATTTAGGTCTTGTAGAAAAGGCTTGTTACACAAAGTATATAAAATTTATACTCATTTTAAAGAGGACGTTTCACAGAATCTGCTAGAGAAAATCCGAAGCCAAAATGTTAATTGGTGTGGTTGCCACCCTTCTCCGATTTGGACCTTACATAAATTTTAAGAGTTTGATCGATTTTCTCCAATTGCAAAGCTAAATTGTTAAATTTTTCTTTTTATTTATTTGTATTAGGGTGTAAAAAATCGACTGCAAAGGGAATCCCGAGCGCGGCTTTTCATATCGAAGATATTTTTTTTGGCTCAAGGACGATCCCTATTGCATTTGTTTAAAATCGGTTCAGATTTAGATATATCCCCCATATATATGTTACCCCCGATTTGACATGTAAGCGTTGTGGAGGCTGTATTTTATATCCGATTAGTACGAAATTCGACAGAAAGAGGTCTTTTTACATGAATGAGTATTCAGGGAAAATCGGTTCAGATTTATATATAACCTCCATATATATGTTCCTCCTGATTTGGTTTCAAAGCGCTATGGAAGTTGTACTTTACTCCGATAATTAAAATTTTCCAGAAAGATGTCTTAATGTAGGAACGAATATTGCTTAGTTTAACGATTATCGTTACCCATTTACCAATTATTACAAATTATCGCAATGACCTAATCGCATTGTTAGGGAGGTGTAGGGTATTATATAGTCGGCCCCGCCCGACTTTCTGTCTTTACTTACTGGTTATACCTGTCAATGATTAAGGGTTTCCTAGAAATAGTTACTAAATTTTATTATTGTTTGATAAAAACATGTGATCTACTAGAAATCAGTGCATATTGACTGATACGAGATAATAACTAATTAGTACACGAAGGTAGGGAAAAATTAAAAAAAAAATTGCATATAGACAGAAACGTAAATACGGCATACAATTCTTAAAAATGTATATATTTCGATGTATTTTTTAAGTTCTTTATTTTGATATTAGAAATAATAATCAAACGCAACATGTGGAAATTTCTAATGGAAAATCCCTCAATTCCCAAAAAAAACATCAAAAATCCCCAAAAATGAGATTTTTACTTTTAGTCCTATATCTTCGATATGAAAAGACGCGCTCGGGATTCCCTTTGCAGTCGATTTTGTTACACCCTAATACAAATAAATAAAAAGAAAAATTTAACAATTTAGCTTTGCGATTGGAGAAAATCGATCAAGCTTTTGAAATTTATGTAAAAAAAGGTCCAAATCGGAGAAGGGTGGCAACCACACCAATTAAAATTTTGGCTTCGGATTTTCTCTAACATATTCTGCGAAACGTCTCCTTTAAAACGAGTATCAATTTGATATACTTCGTGTAACAAACTTTTTCTACAAGACCTAAATACGAATTGGACTTTTTTCGCCAAAAAATCTCCAAAAATTACATTTTTTCAAAAATTTGAATTTATAGGGCCATAACTTTCTTATTTCTTGACATATCTTATCGATTCTTTTTTTGATGATATTGTAAATTTTATTGGCAATCCATTCAACCTATAAAATGTTTATTGTAGGTCTGGTCTAGGAGTATCCACAGAAAAAAACGCCACTAAAACCGGACACTCTATTCAAAAGTTAGAAGTCGATGAACATTTTGTATACCCGAGGTGGTCAACTTTAGGGCCCTGTGGCTCCGCCCCTGTATGAGATAGGGGGCCCAAGTTCCGCACATAAGCTCCCTAACTCCTCTTGTATACACACCTAAAATTTCATCGCCATACGATAAGTGGTTTTGAAATGGTAGAATTATGTCCATTTTTTCCATTTTAACCCACTGTGCTACGGTTAGCACTAGGAAAAAGTGGCCAAATGTAGGTTTGGAGATAAGGCAAAGAAGACCTATAAATCTGTTTTAACAAAAATAAGAGAATACTAATTCGGTAAAGATTTACAGTGAGATTGATTTTTAATTTTACATTTTTCTAAATATTCAATTTCCGACATCAAAGTATAAGAAATGTATGGTAACTTTTTTAATTCCGATTGTCTTGGAAGCTGTCTTTTAGTATTTGGACAAATTTTTTGAAGCAAACGCTCAATAAACCCTGGATACACTTTAAATTAAAAAGACAAGTAAGAATGTTACAGTCGTGTAAACCGACTAAGGTATACCTAACGCTAGTATATTAACGCTGTGAGCTAGTCAAAATTGGTATAATTTGACCATTTTGTGGGGGAGGTACAAAAAGGGCGTGGTGGTAACGCCCATTTTTCACAGAACTACGCTTTATTTAAAAGCGTTACACTGTGCAAAATTTTGAAGCATTTTCTTGCATTGGTATTCACGCTATAAGGTTTTAGCTTTTTGTACAAAATGGTACATTTGTGTGGCAGGTACCAAAAGGGCGTGGCAATAACGCCAATTTTTCCCTGGACTGTAGGCACTATAAAAGCATTACACTGCACAAAATTGCAAGTATATTTATACACTGTTGTTAATGTTATAAGCTGTTAACTTTTTGTACGAAATGGTCCCTTTGTGTGGGAGGTACCAAAAGGGGCGGGGCCACCTCAATGATTTTTCTCAAGTTGATAGCGACAAATAAATGTGTGGAATTACAGAGCATTCGGATAAGTAGTATAGAAGTTATTAGATAATCAATATTTCACAAAAATTTAAACCTTTGTGTGGGAGGTACTAGAAGGAGTGGACCAATATGGTCCATCTTCGAACTAAGCCTGAGATAGAAAAAAATATTATCCAATAGAATATTTGAAGCCAATTCGTTACTCCTTTCGAGAGTTATCGTGCGCTCCAGCCAGGCAGACAGACAGACGGACGGACATTGCTCCAAAACGGATTTCCGCCGAACATACTTGGGGTCTTAAATGATATATACCCTCGTCACACTAAAGTGAGGGTATAAATATGAGGGATACAGGTTGTTAATATCATTTTCACGTAGAAACAGAAGTTTAATAACTGTCGTTAAAACAAATCGCTCACTCACTTCAAGACTGTCATAACTCAAAATTGAAAATTTTTGAGGTTGCTTTACAGAATTAGTAGTAAGTAAAGGCAGAAAGTCGGGAGGGGCCGACTATATAATACCCTACACCTCCCTAACAATGCGATAAGGGTCATTGCGATAATAATTTCGAATAATTGGTAAATGGGTAAGAACATACATGGATATATCTAATTCTGAACCGATAATCGCTAAATTAAGCAATATTCGTTCCTAAATTGAGAAACATCTTTCTGGAGAATTTTGTAATGATCGGAAGTAAAGTGCAACTTCTATAGCGCTTTGAAACCAAATCAGGAGGAACATATATATGGATTTTATATATAAATCTGAATCGATTTTCCCTGAATTCTCATTCATGTAAAATAGAAACCTCTTTCTGTCGAATTTCGTACTGAATTTCAAATCGGGGGTAACATATATATGGGGGCTATATCTAAATCTAAACCGCACAGAGCGGTGAGTCGTCCACCGTGGTTGATACACAGCTTTCTGGAAGTGCGGAGGTATCCACGTCCATTATTTCGGGTGACTCCAACTCTAACAGAAGATCTGTAACGTCCTACTCTGAGGACGAAAGCTCTACTTCTGACACAGAGGGGCTGAGGGGAGTCTCCGGACTCTTTGACGCGGTAAAGTGGTAAAGACCAAACATCTGCTAGTCTGGAGATCGGCAATAGCATAGATTGGGTGGTCTCCAGTTACTTGCCTTATGAAGCTGTAGTACCAACTGCTCTATTCAGGGAAGTAGTAGAAGAAGCAACTTCTGATGAGGTCGAGCTGATTATTGGCGCATACACGAACATTCATCATACTATCTGGGGTAGTACGGATATAAACAATAGGGGTGATTCGCTTCTTGACTTTATTCTAACTACCAACCTAAGTATTTGTAACATAGGTAATAAACCGACCTTTACAATTAAAGGCAGACAAGAAGTACTAGACGTAACGTTTGCTACTGACCGGCTGTCAGACAAAATTATTGGGTGGAATGTACTGGACGACCACTCATTCTCAGATCACCATTATATTGAGTTCAAACTCGCTGAAAAAGCGCCTGAACCTGCCGTCCACAGAAATGTGAGAAAGACAAAGTGGCACCTGTATGAAAAGAATTTCAAGAAAGTCCTCAACTCCAAACTTCTGTACGAACCGAATGACAAAGCCGGTCTGGATAATCTGGTCGAGCATATCACCACATCATTCAATAGTTCCCTTGAAGTCTGTTCAAAAACAAGGTACAAGGGTAAAAATAAACCCCAGTGGTGGACTTCTGAGCTAACGGCTATGAAAAAGACCTGCAACAAGCTCTTCAACAAGGCTAAATCTACAGGGGTCGCTAATGTTTGGGATGCCTATAAAGAGCAACTCAAGATCTATAAGAAGGAGCTTAGAAAGGCGCAAAGACGATCCTGGCATACCTTCTGCGGCGAAGTTGAAAAGGTCTCCGACGCCGCAAGGCTGAGGAAAATATTATCAGCTTCACCCTGTACAGTGGGTTACTTGCAGGATGCGGCAAATAATTGGACCAAAAACAGCGATGTACTGCTCGACACACATTTCCCGGGGAACTCTCTAACAGACCCAGAGGATCAGCAGGACCAAATAGAATGCATAATAAGCTGGATTAATAGCTTTGAGCCCTTCAAGTCACCTGGACCACACGGCATCACTCCAGCAGAAATGCAGAAAATGTTGAAATACATTATCCCCTGGCTGGAGAAAATTTATGTAGGCTGTATCATGCATTCATACATCCCGAATTGATGGAGGGATACCAAAGTGGTATTCATACCAAAAGCGGGGAAGATATCCTCCTTCCTATTGAAAGGTCTGGAAAGACTTTTAGATTACTACATTAGGGAAAAACTGGATACAAAACTCCGTCAGTGAACCAATATGCTTACAATAAGGGGAAGTCTACAGAATCAGCCCTGCACGAACTTGTGAGTACTTTCGAATCGTCCCTGCATTTCAAGGAATTCACTCACCATGGTGGCATTTCTTGACATAGAAGGGGCTTTTAACAACATTCACTCAGATGCAGTAATAGCGGCACTGTCACATCTAAAAACTCTAGTTTGATTAGACTAATTCAAAGTCTGCTCAACAGAAGACGCATAACAGCATGTCTTGGGTCCACAACTCTAACAAGGTTTGTAAACAGACGAACCCCCAATTTGGAACCTAGCGGTGAATGAAATCCTGCTAGATCTAGAACGTTGTGGCTGCAGGGTCGTGGCATATGCGGACGACGTTGCAATCGCAGTGAGTGGCAAATTCGAAAACGACCTCCGAGACATTCTACAGGTGGCTCTGAACAAATTGGATAGATGGGCCAGAAGCAGCAGTTTGGGCATAAACCCAAACAAGACAGAATTGGTTCTCTTTACTAGGATGAATAAAGTCCCACATGTGAACCCTCCACCTCGGATAAATGGAACAGATCTAGTCTTTTCTGAAAGTGCAAAATTTTTAGGAATAATTCTCGATAGAAAACTGTTATTTAGACTTAACGTATTGGAACGCGTAAGGAAGGCTAACGTCGCCTTATATTCCTGCAAAAATGCTGTAGGGTCGCGGTGGGGCCTCTCTCCTAAAATCGTCCACTTGATATATATAGCAGTAGGTCGTCCTATACTGCTATACGGCATTGTGGTATGGTGGATGGCAACTGACAAACTAACCATCACCAATCTATTAACAAAGGTTCAGAGAACAGCCTGCCTGAGCATAAGCGGAGCCTTAAGGACTACAGCGACCGAGTCTCTACAAGCCCTACTCCATATACTGCCGATTAATATTGTGCCGAGAGAAGTTGCAACCAAAGCGGCAATAAGACTAAACTGCCTATCAATGTGGAGGTACAAAAACTACGGTCACATGAGAATATCAAAGTGTAGTGCTATGGTAGCCGACCGAGTGGACTATATACCAACGGTGTACACCTTCGAGAGAAATTACATTACTATGATTCCCGCCAGAGATGAATGGGTTGGAAGAATACCAGGTAATAGAAACCATCTCCACTTTTACACGGATGGTTCGAAGCTTCGATGAAAAGCCGATGAACTTGCTACGAAAGGGACGACTTTACAAATTCTCGAAGAATTTGCATATATTGGTGCGCCACTATCCACGTGCAAGCTTTGGCTTAGGCAAGAGGCAATCAGGCAGTCCAACGAAAGACGGACAGAAATCGGCACCTGCAGGGTAGCTAGACAAATCTTGCCAACGTATGACCTGAGAAGGTCAAAATATCTCCTCGCACTAGAAAGGAAAATTTTGTCTACGTTAGTATCAGTTCTGACGGGACACTGCCTGCTCGGCGAACACGCCAGAAGATTGGGTATTAACTCCAATGACTTCTGCAGAAGCTGTGGAGATGAGGAAGAAGTGGATAGCATTGAGCACTTGCTATGCGACTGTCCCGCTTTGAGTAAACGACGACTGGACCTACTGTGGTCGGCCTTTCTAGGCAGCCTAACAGATCTTTCCAGTACCAATTATCGTGCTATCGATACATTTGTATATCAAACAGGTTGGTTTCGATGAAGGCATTTTAGCCCGTGGTACCACTAGGGACCTAAACTGGTATATGTGAGCTGAAGAAAAAAAAGAAAACGGCTGCCACCCTAAACTAACCTAACCACCAATAATATCATAACAAAAATTTATATGCGAAAAAACCCTAACATGGTAAATGGTTTTCAAGAAAATCTACTCGTTGGACATTTAGTTTGGAGCATTTCAAATATTAATAAAACAAAAAATATTACACATGTAGTTTTTATAGTAAAATGTTCACAGTCTCAATCAATTGAAATTTGGCATAGATTGACGGCAATAACGGCTAATGAGGTTTTGTTGAATTATCCCCTCTACTCAACTATGAATATATCAAAATCTAATCAGCTTCTTTTATTATACAATATTTTGTTAAAGAAAGAGTAGTAGGCCTTTCTCTTATCTCCCAAACTTCCTTTGACCACTATTTCTTTGAACTGACAAAACGAGATGTAATAGCATTATATCTATCTTCTATCTATATATATAAAAGAGAGTGTCTGTTTGTTTGTTCCTTATAGACGTCTAAACTGCTGGACCGATCATCTTGAAAGGGTACTTGAATTTTCGATATATCATGTGGGCGTGGACCCGCCCATATGGTTCCAATTTTAATATTGAGAACATTTTTTAGCTAGAGTGCTGCAATTTTGTGTTTATGAATTTAGTGGCAGATTATGTGAATTTTTCACAAATGGGCGGAATCGGACCAATGGGCGTGGCCCCGCCCACATAGGCCAAATTTTGAAATTGAGATAACGTGCACATTTTGTTAGCGAGAATGCTGTAATTTTGTGCATACGTATCTGCTAGTAGTCTACTTCATTGGTCCAAAAATGGGCGGGATCGGTCCAATGGGCGTGGCACTGCCCACATAAGCCAAATTGTGAAATTGATATATCTTGCCCAATTTTCTTGCGAGAGTGCTGTAATTTTTTGGCATATGTCTCTGGTGGTAGTCTACGTGATTGGTCCAAAAATGGGCGGAAACGGACCAATGGGCATGGCACCGCCCAAATAAGCCAAATTTTGAAATTTAGATATTTTTCACAATATGTTAGAGAGAGTTTTGTAATTCAGTGTATACGTATCTGGTGGTAGTCTACGTGATTAGTTAAAAAATGAGCGGGATCAGACCAAAGGACGTGGCCCCGCCCATATAAGCGAAATTTGAGCTATCTTGCACAATTTTTTGGCGATAGTACTGTAATTCTGTTTATATGTATCTGGTGGCAGTCTATGCGATTACTTCAAAATGGGCGGGATCAGACTTATGGGCGTGGTCCGCCAATGTAAGCCACATTTTGAAATTTAGATATCTTGCACAATTTGTTAGCGAGAGTGCTGTAATTTTGTGCATATGTATTATGTGATAGTCTACGTGCTTGGTCCAAAAATGGGCGGGATCTGGTGGTAGTCTTCGTGATTTGTCCAAATATAGTCGGGATTGGACGAATGGGCGTGGCCCCGCCCACGTAAACAAGAATTTGAAATTGACATATCTCGCACAATTTGTTAGCGAGATTGCTCTAATTTCGCATGTGTTTACTACACAAATGTCAAAACAGAACTGACATTAGGGGCCTCGCAAAATGTATAGCATTTTCTGATAGGAGGATTACTTTTGCGCCACCTTGTATATACTGGATCGTGGTTTGTTCGACTGCTTAAAACATGAAAACTACTGGATCAAATTTGATACTTCCTTCTGTGGATTTGTTTGTAATTGCTACGCGAAGGTTTAGGAAAAATAAAAGTCGCAAAATTCTCAACAGGTGGCGTTGACCACTTGATCGCTGAAGCTCCTGTAAGAACTAGAAAGGTTAAATTTGCACAAACATAGGCCAGAGAGTTGTATAAACAGCGGACTTTTCACGTAGTCATTTTTTGCCCTGTGGTCAGTTCAAGCGCTATCAGAAACTAGAGTATTGTGTTTGTCCTCTCAGAAACGTCTTACAAGACCAAAAGCTAAAACTTAAATAAATATGAAGTACTATACAAGACAAATAAAATCGCGAAAAATAATGTTGATTATCTGACTGTGGTCAGTGTCGCAGTAACGAAATTTTTTCATTATTACAATGATTTTAAAAGTTATTTAAGAGCTAAGAATCTAAAAATGTAATTGTACATAAATATCTCCAAAGGGATTAGAAACAACCATTCATTGTGCAGCCTGAGGTTAAACTGCAGTGACCAAAGCACTCATTCAGTACCTAAAAAGTCTTTTAAGAACTTTGAGCCTAAAAACTGATGTGCACATACATATACAGGTCTCCCACGGAAGTGCTATTACGCCAAGTAATTGTTGACCACTTGGCACTGAGTCTGTAGAGCTCCTGTAGGGCTACAAAGCTTAAATTTGGCATATGGATAGAATCGAGTGTTGTATAAACACGGGACTTTTCAAAGAATCCTATTTTGGCCAGTGGTCAGTTCTCGCGCTATCAAAAACGTGCGTGCTATTTGTATCCTTTCAGAAGCTTTTTATAAGAAACAAACCTTAACCTTTGCAAATATGTAGTACTATACCATAAAAATGTACCCGCTTGATACTATGAAGGAAAATTTAGGAATGGTCAAACGGGTGCGTCGCGGCCAACATAACCTCATAATTCGAAAACGGATCGTTCGATGTTAGGATTAATGGATTCGTATTGGACCTAGAAGTGACACTGTGGAGGAAATTTTCGGACTGGTGAAAGGGACGCGACAGGGCCAACACAACCTTATAGTTCGAGAATGGATCTTGCAAATTTTACGATATTGAAGTTGATGTATTAGTATTGGCTCAGGGAAGGACTCTATGGAGAAAAATACATAGCTCGTGTATGGATCGTTCGAATTTTTAAGATTTTTGGATTGGTGTATTCGTAATGGCTCAAGGAAGGACTCTATGTAGGAAAATTTAGTATTGGTCAATTGGTACAATACTAAACGTGGTCCATGGAACAAATTTCGAATTGTTGAATACGGCGCGACCCGGAAATCAAAACCTCTTAGCCGAAGAATGGATCTTTCGATTTTATTGAGGAAACTTTAGGATTGGTAAATGGGCGTGTCACAGCGAACACTATTTCTTAACTCGAGAAGGGATCTTTAGTTTTTCACGATTTCGGTATTGACGAATTCGTATTGGCCCAAGAAAGGACACTATTTAGGAAAATTTAGAATTGACCAACATTTTCACGAGTGTGGTGCCTACCACGCAAAAATATAATATTTCGAGTTATATTGAATTAGAAAGAGCGTAATCCACATTAATCCAATACTGGAAACGAAATCTGAAAAACCATTGCACCAATCGTCTTGAAATTGTTGTTGTCGACATTGTTACAAATTTCAGTTTATCCCATTGTGTTTAATACAATACAATGAATTTAAATTGACCGAATTACAGACAACTGCATGATCAATTTGTATTATTATTTTCATAACAATAACGAATTTTTACGGAACCCCCAGGGGGTTCCAGGGGGTGTGCCACTGGCATGGGTGGGTCGGGCCTCCAAAGTTAGTGGGGGTCGGTCATACATTTCGACTCGATTGGAGCACTCTAAATGGGGCAAAGTGGGATTTTTTCCGGGACATCAGAATTCGTTTTAGAGGTATGGTTCCTTCGGCAAAGTTTCTTATTTTGATCCCTAGAATACGATTTTCACTGAGCAATGGCGACTTTTTTTGCCTTCCCACAAATCGACCCGGCCTAATGTGTATAGAGTGGCATGTATATACATAGAGTGGCAGTGGGCAGAGCGCTGAACCAAATTTAAGTTTGGGGAAATGGAAACATATTATATCTATCGTATATGAATGTACACCAACTCAAATAAAATGTTAAAGCAACGATCGATTGTATGCAAAACCACTTTCTCAAAGTATGGATGTTATGGCTGTAGCAGATCCACAAATACAACCAGTAAGGAAAGGCAGAAAGTCGGGCGGGCCGACTATATAATACCCTACACCTCCCTAACAATGCAAATGCACAAAGTTATAATACCCTGTACCACAGTGTGGTGTAGGGTATAAAAACATTTGGAAAAGTACCAGTACCTTTCAAAATTACAGTTATGTGGGGAAGCTAGAGGGTTAATATGTTCCACAAAAATATTGGCCTTAATATTTTATATAAAGTTGCTGAACATACCCTATACGAAAAAAATATATCTTTGTTACATAATAGTAAAATACTAAAATTTTTGGGGTACAGTGTGGTTTTTTAAGGTATTTAGGGTGCCTAGACACATTTAGATTGTATTGATATGTTCACAAAAGTTGTTCAGATTTACGTTGGCTAAAATTTTGCCAAGCATTGTTAGTAAAAAACCGGTAAGGAAAGGCAGAAAGTCGGGCGGGGCCGACTATATAATACCCTACACCTCCCTAACAATGCGATAAGGGTCATTGCCATAATAATTTGGAATAATTGGTAAATGGGTAGAAACATATTATCTAATTCTGAAACGATAATCGCTAAATTAAGCAATATTCGTTCCTAAAGTGAGAAACATCTTTCTGGAAAATTTTAATGATCGGAAGTAAAATATAACTTCTATAGCGGTTTGATACCAAATCAGGAGGAACATATATATGGAGCTTTAATATAAATCTGAACCGATCTTCCCTGAATACTAAATCTGAACCGATTTTCTCCGAGTTTGGCAGTATTCCTTCATGTAATAAGAAACATCTTTCTGCCGAATTTCGCACTGATCGGATATAAAATATAGTTTTTACAGCGCTTACAGGTCAAATCGGGGGTAACATATATATGGGTGTTACATCTAAATCTAAACCAATTTTCTCCGAATTTGGCAGTATTCTTTCATGTAGAAAGAAACCTCTTTTTGCCGACTTTCGCATTGATCGGATATAAAAAAACATTTTTACAGCGCTCACATGTCAAATCGGGGGTAACGTATATATGGGGATTATATCTAAATCTGAACAGATTTCTTCCAAATTTAAAAGTGTTCATTCATATAATAGGAAACCCCTTTCTGACGAATTTCATACTGATCGGATATAAAATACAGTTTTTACAGCGCTTACAGGTCAAATCGGGGGTAACATATATATGGGTGTTACATCTAAATCTAAACCAATTTTCTCCGAATTTGGCAGTATTCTTTCATGTAGAAAGAAACCTCTTTTTGCCGACTTTCGCATTGATCGGATATAAAAAAAACATTTTTACAGCGCTCACATGTCAAATCGGGGGTAACGTATATATGGGGGCTATATCTAAATCCGAACCGATTTTCTCCGAATTTGGCAGTATTCCTTATGTAATAAGAAACCTCTTTCTGCCGAATTTCGCACTGATCGGATATAAAATACAGTTTTTACAGCGCTTACATGTCAAATCGGAGGTAACATATATATGGGGGCTATATCTAAATCTGAACCGATTTTAACCAAATTCAATAGGGATCGTCCTTGGGCCAAACAAAAGATATGTGTAAAGTTTCGTCGAGATCGGACCATAATTGCGACCTGTACTTTGATTACAAGAATACATGCACAGACGGACAGACAGACGGACAGACAGACGGACATAGCTAAATCAACTCAGAAAGTGATTCTAAGTCGATCGGTATAATAAACGATGGGTCTATTTCTTCTCCTTTTGGGTGTTACAAACAAATGCACAAAGTTATAATACCCTGTACCACAGTGTGGTGTAGGGTATAAAAATCTTCAAAAAATATTTCACAACATCTTAGCTATTAATTCTAGTCCAATTTTAGTTCGTCGTCTGAATTATTATTGATGTTATATCTTTCTTTAATTAAAGCACGAAAAATAATTTTTTCAACATGAGAAATCAGTTTGACAAATTCCGTTTTTAAGGGACCAAATCGTTTGTCGATCCATATCAGATTTTATATTAGGATTTTTTTTATAAATTTGAAACAATAGAATATAATGATCTTCGTTTGTGCGAAACAAACTCTATTTGTGTTCTAGTTTTAAGTTTACTTATTTTTAATTACATTTATGATATATTTTGTAATTCTTCTCCAAATTTCTAATTTTTTCACCTGATTATGTCAATGTTTTTTGATGTTAACAATTTGCTTCTTTAGTTTACATTTTCGACCGAGATTATCTATCTTTCACTTAATATTTCATACGAGACAGCTTCATATATTATTATTAAAATATCCCGGGATTCATTTTAAAAAATCCCGATATTCGGGATTTTTCGTGATCGGGATTTTCGAGATCGGGATTTCCCGTTTGACATCACTAAACGAGATACAAGGAGTCACTAGTCGATTTCAAAACGTCGTAGTCAAAACGGATCAGTAGGGAAAATGTGTGTATTTTAAAAATATGGACACACCGTGACGCGGTATAAAAAACTAAAAGGGGGTTATGTAGGGTAAAGTAGCTTTTAAATTGCCTTTAAATAATCATTAAATCTAGGGGTAACAACCCCAACTTTTTTACCCTATGTACTGTACAAGTCCTCTCTTCGATGTTACAGACATAATATCCTATACTCGTATATTCTCAGAATATGCAGTTGGTACATTAAATATAAATAGTTCCGAATGCTTTTCACGGCAACGATTTATAAACGCAGGGAACACATGCTTTACATCCTCCAGAAATTGCATTATTTGATAACTAATGGTGATTTCGTTTCTGAAAAATAATGTCACCACATTGCGACATTTTAAAAATTCCCCCTGCACCCTCTGCTAATTTCGCATTTTGCATGCGAACAATCGAACAAAAATCGTGCGGTGAGTAAAACCCATACCTACATTATGGCGCATCCATTTGGTACAGAGTACATTAAGAATGTACGCTTTCATTTAGGTTTGCTTCTGAAGTCTGCTTTTTGACTGTGCAACACTTTACACCGTGGACTGGGCTGAGTGTAGAAAATGCGATATTTTCCCATTTGCAGAGTTTAATACCATTTTTACACACGAACTTAAAAATGCGGTTTCAGTCTGAAATGAAGAAAACATTTTACATTTTTTGTATAAACGAAATCACCATAAGGTTGTTATCGAAAATTTTATTTATTTTTTAATTTTTACGTCTGACACATAGTGCGACAAATGGTAGGGATCAGTTATCTGCGGGGGTTCTGACTGCCGGGAAAAAAAAGTTATGCGTGTGCCGGCGTTTCGCTGAGATACATTAGTTACGTTATAAATAAATTTCATACAAAAAATTTCAAACAAGAGAAAAGTCGATCGCATCTTGTGAAAAACAATTATTTCTACTTAGCATACGTTGGAATAAAGGTGTCGACATATAAAACACTCTCGTCTCTCAGTTAGCGGCACTTTTTATATGCTTGACTCATCACTCTATTATAAAACAATCTAGTCTCTCAGTTAACGGGAATTTTTGTATATGCTTTGACTCGTCACTGTCTCTCTCACTTTATCAGTATTGTTGTTCACTTCGATAGAGAAAAGACGAATATTTATAAACGGCCACAGCAAAATAGATATTAATATATATTTGAATAAAGACCAAAATACTGCAATGGCTGGCGAAGATGAACTGATTCGCATTTTCAAATCATTAAATTTTGAGGAACAATTAAAACTAGCGCGTGGGAATGACCTCCAGAGGAATGTTTTTGAAAACCACGTATGGAAAGTGAATTATAGAACGCTTAAAATTTACAAATCTGGTGGAAATTTTGTTGTAACAAATGAAACTAATCTAAATCAAATCGTTCTCACTGATGTAGAAGCTTTGCGGCATTTTATAGAATTTTATGCAGAAAATGTGAAAATATTAATTTTATACCTAAACAAAAGTCCCATCCGCAGAAGGTTTGCGCAAGATAAAGAATTAGATTATTTTATTCCGATCGTAGCCAAAAGCCTAGAACATTTGGAGAGTCTAGAGTTTCGCCGATTTTGTGTGGATGAGTCATTTAACAAATCAGAAAATGTGAATGCTCTGCTTCACATGAAGAATTTAAAACGTCTGTGTGTGAAGCACTTTTTAGTCTCAGAAATAAAATATAAATATTTTTGCCAACTTGCCTCGAAATTGGAGGTATTGCAATTTGCTGGTCTGCTTCATCCACCTGATGTGGATGAAGATAATAGTGAAAGTGAGCATTCCACTTTAACACACTTCGATCAGTTAAAGGATTTACAAATCTACACATCTTTTGATCCTAAAAATTGGTCACATAAATATTTAAGGTTTCTGACAACTTTTAAAAGTCTTACAACTTTGTCCATTGGAATAACTGATGAAATGGACGAGGGCATGTGGAAACAATTTGTCACAAACTGCCAAGAACTCGAAAAACTAAGCGTATCCCATACAAAATTCAAGAACATTACACAATTCTTTACACCGCCAAAATTGACTGTATTAAATTTGCATTGTTGCGCAGGTTTGACCTTCAATAACTTGAAACAGATACTACAAGAATCCAAGCTAACAGAATTTACTTCACTTTCTGTGTACTACGAGGGAGATTTTATCGATTTCAAGATCGCTACCACAATACGAACATTGCAAATTAATGAAAGTGATATGTGTAAATGTCGATCAGCTTTTGATAGCAATAACAATTTGAAAAGTCTACAATGGAATGAAAATTGTACTAATACGAAATGTGTGACATCGCTGGCGTTATGTAAAAATTTGGAAACACTTTATTTGATGCCGCTAACTCAAGTGACATTAGATACACTGCTGCAGCTAAGTCATCTTCGAGAGCTAACTACAAGTATAAACGACTCAGCACAGTGGTCTTGTTTAATTGATCTTCTAAAGCATTTCTCATTAAGTGACTTGAACGTCCAGATCGGTAGAGAAGTAGAGGCTGCTTCCACCAAAGGCTTTCTAACAAATATCTCTACTTTAAATGTACGCGCATATGTGGAGGAAGACAAATCTGTACTAGCTTTGGATTTCTTCCTAGATTTATTTTGCCAAAATCCTGATCTGAAGCTGTCTTTACGGGCGATAGATGACTGCCCGGAATTGTTGCTAAAGTTTCTGATAAATCATGAAAAGTTTCCGACCAATTTAAAGACAATTGTGGTACGGGGATTTACATTGGGTAAGTATTGGTTTACACTATATTGGAACAAACAATTCTATCAACTACTAATAGTACTAAATTCTGTGTGAAAAAAATCAAATGGACCGATTTTAGAAATGTGTCGGTTATTTTTAAAGCTGTTTGGTCGCAGATGGTTCTTAAAAAATAAAAAAGTGGGGAAGGTGTTGTTCGTAAAAGAACGAAATTTAGTTTTGAAATTAGTGGAGCTATTATCGAAAATTTCACTCAAGATTAGCTTGATCGGATAATTGGGTGTGGCAATAGTGAGCGTTGTATTATTTAAAATTTAATATCTCGCAAACTATTGACCATAGAAGAATATAGTTTGGGTGGTCAGTTTTGTAGTAAATTTTAATAATTTTACTAAATGTGGGTGTTTATAGAAAAAAATTTGAGTGGAAATGTTTAAATTTAGAATACCCCGGATACTATTTATCGTAGAAGAACAGTTAGTTTTGTAAGTGATTGGGGTCAATATTAGCATTTTGCCCAAAAGTGGTCGCGTTGGGATTTGTGGACGTGGCATTACTTAAAAAAAGTATATCTCGTAAACGGAGAGAAAAATGGTACTTGAGTTCGTATTAGCAATGCGGTCGGGAACAAATAAATGGGTGTGATAGTCTTTAAAGAGGGAATTGTTCAGCAATCGTAGAAGAATGAAATTTAAGGCCCAGTTAGGCAAACTTAACCGTAACGCCCCCGTAGCGTAACGAATCAGCTGATTCAATATGTCATATGGAAATCAGTGTAAACGATTAGCCAACGGAAACGAAACGTAAACGGACGGCTGAATCTGTTGAAATCAGAATTGGACGTTCCGTTTACGTACAATTTGACAACAGCTGATACTGCATGTTGTTTACAATTACAATTGTATGTTCACCGAGAAAAGCAAAGAAAATAATTTATTTGTTGTTTAAAAGTGCAAATAAACATGAAAGACGAATATTTGATTTCATTGGTGCAGTCGCACGAGTATTTATACAATAGTTTTAGGTTAAAACCTAAACCTAAACCTTTATACAATAAATATAATCCAGCAAATAGGATATCTGAAAAAAAGCGAGAAGCTTGGAAGCAAATTGGCAAGGAGCTGGGCGTTAGAGGTGAGTTTTATGAAGATCGCGACTGACTCCATTAAAAATTAAATTTATAATCTGCTTCAGAATTCTTTTGACGACAGTACGAGACAATCATTGCGCCAATCTTCTTCATTGTGGGTTAATTTGACAGCAATATAAGCGTCTCTACAAACGAGGACTTATTTATAGATAGAGATTGGATCTGATTTGGCTGAGTCCCTCTTCAATGGAAATAGACATAAGTAAAGGGTTTTCCATTAAGGACATAATAATTTCCATTAAGGACAATATATATATTAATAAAACACAGAATATTTAAGACATAGAGTTCAAATTTATTCCAGGTTAAGTGCAAATGTTACATTTTAAGAATGAAATTCAATTTCGGTCATATGACCACCACGTCAACAGCGATCTATTCTTTGGAGCCAATTTTCCACCACTCTTGGACACATTTCGACCGGAACGTTGGCACTTTCGCGTTGGACGTTGTCTCTGAGCTCGTCTAAAGTTGTTGACTTAGACCAAGGATATTCCTCAGGGGAAACGCAGCATCGCCAATAAAAAATTAGGAAAGGCTTCAGAGGATGCTGACGATAATGGTTTACTAGGAGGTACAGGTACTGTTCCTAAAATAACTGATTGGCCAAATGGAGAGTACTGGAATATAGCTGTATTTAATTTGAATTGAGAAATGGAAATTGTTTGTAATAAAATAGATTATAAATAAATTGAAGTTTAATGGACATACCCCCATCGTGTTGGCTGCCATAACTTCCAACATTAACTGATATGAATGTATAGTTAGCATCGCAGATTCCCACACAATTCAGCATATCCCACATTCGTTGAAAATCATTGGCAATGTGTTTGTACTGCTGTGTAGTTTGTTCACTTAAATAAATCGGCGAAAGCAAGCGCCACAAAACTTCACTGCATTCTTAAATAATATTTCGAATTCTTGTTTTCCCCAGCTTGTGACTCCATGCAATCGATTGTATGGAACAACCGTCACCCAAATATCTACAATTTTAAAGAATAGAATGTTAATATTTCCCAAATTGGAATCATAGGATAAAGCAATATTTGACATACAGTGGTGTTATTGCTAGTCTCTGCCGGTCTAATCCGTTAACTCATATTTTATTAATGTTAATAACAAATTAAAAACTTCCATAGGCATTCCAGTATCCGGCTTTCGCCAGTCATTGTTTATAGGACGTCCACCCCATCTTCTTATCCGACGATATTTTCTTGATTACTTTTATTGTAAATTCTGCACAGATTTAAAACAACACAAATTTATAAACATTCTTTTTAACTTCATTTTTAATAAACCTAAACAAAAAGAAATCGCGGCTTTTTTGTTTACTTATGTGTTGTTGTTGTCAGAACATATGACTCGTTTTCTCAACGTTGGCTAATCGCTCAAACGGGCAACGTTACGACAACGATAAAGATCAATTACGGTTACGTATGCCTAACCCGGCCTTTAGTTTCTCGGATGGTAGATTCTATGAAACTTCACCTCAAGTGGGAGGAATGGTATAAGTGGGCATGGAAGGCGCCCACTGATAGCCATTAAATTTTGTGAGCATAGTTAACATAAACAAAGAATGTGCCCATTCAAATAAATGTTGGGATAGGACCGGTGAACCTTATGTTGTTGTTGTAGTAGCTTGGAGACGCCGCGTTGATAATCCTTAAGTCTATTTCAATTATGGACTTCGTTCCGGCATATATCCCATTATCACGGGATCCTTACGTTGTGTTCATCTCATTCAATATTGTCCGGATGTTAATTAACATTTGTGTGCTAATTTCAGGGAATGGATGTTATTTGAGTGTTGCCGTTTCTATTATCCAACAGAAGCTCTGCATTTCTGTTAAAAATCGTCACGGTGTAATATCTATTTTTAGATTCCCTACTTGATTGAGCGATCAGATGTTGTTGTAGCGGTAGTGTGTCCGGAGAGTTATTTTAGCTGCAGAAACTCGTACTATGATGAAAACATGAAATGTTGATGTTACATTTTTCCGGTGCCCTGGCTGGGAATCGAGCACCTTCGGAATCCAAGTCTAACACACTAACCACTGACCTACCGAAGGCCACGGTGAACATGCTGTATATATCAATATTTGTGGGTGGATGATACACAGACAACTAAATCGCCCTTTTTATACCTGACATCGCACTGTGGCATATGGTATAATGACTTTATGCGTTTGCCTAAAAAGAGTGGAGATAGACCCATTGTTTATTAAACCGATTGACATAGACTCACTTTCTGTGTCTATTTAGCCATATCCGTCCGATAGACGATCTTTACAATTAAATATGGTACAGAGACATTTCTCAGGCCAGGCCCATACTTTTATATAGCCCCCATATAACGGTCTCCACCGATATCACTTCTTCCCGCTCTAGATAACACATTTTTCAATTTATTTGGTTGACATTTTAGCATTTACATCAGCGTTCGGGAAAAAACATTAAGGTTCAGTACGTTAGCGTTCTGTACTGTACTTCATTTCGAACAGTACGCAAACACATTCCTTAAGCTGAGTATAGACGATTGCCAGATCGACAAACGTTATCAACCCTGCTAAAGTGCTGCAAATATACGGACAATGACAGATTGTTAGGCAAAGGTGAATTGGCAGTTCAGACGATTGCAAGAAAACATTACAATTTTATATATTTACAATATATGTTGTAAATATTTACATGCAGGATTGCCAATAAAAATACATCATAGAAAGTGTTGCAAATAAAATGTTTTTCTGGCAATGGCGCCGTTGTCACATGCATAAACTTCGCACATATAACAATCTGCAAATTATCTCGCAATGACTTTTCTGCTAACGTTGCAAAACAAAAATTGTGTGTTCACACGGTTGTAAATTCTCAGGGTTGCATTTTTCTGCCATTTTTCTGGCAATATTGTCCGATCTGCAAATCGTGTGTACTTACCTTTACAAGAAGTACGGAATATACTAAAGAAAGTTTTAGTGATTGTGTATGGGTATGTGTACGCAAACAGAATACCGTACATTAAGATTTTGAGATGACGATCGCAATCACTATGATAACGTACGGTTCTTCGAACGCAAACGCTACCTCGTGGTCGTTGTGGTTTTTTTATGAGAACGCAAACAGATTTCTCTCTCCCAACATTTTTACCGAACATACTTACCTTCTATCTTTATATAAATAAATAATAATAAATATTTTCGTTAAAATTTTTTTTATCGTAAAAAATCAAAAACGGTAGTGTGCAAATACGTTATTGTAAAGCCACATATCTTATGAATAAAATGATACATGGATCATGAAAATTGCTGAATGCATTTCGATTTTATTCAATGTTACTTGAAGTTGTTTTGTTGAATTGAATGAATTGTAACAACTTTTCCTCGATGTTATGGGCAAATTTGCATTACATTTTATTACACGGATTTGGAAATCAAAACACAATTTATATTACTGATCTAATTGTTCGAACACAACATTTATGATTCATAGAATTAAAACTCAGTAAGGAAAGGCTATAGTCGGACGGGCCAACTATATAAACCAATTTATCAATTAATACTGAAATATCCAGGTTATACTTCAGATACAAATTATTTAAATAAATGAATTTACTTTTGGTACATTTAAAATGATTGCATGTGAAATACAGCGCTAAAAATCCACATCTGAAGAAACGTATATAATAAGGAGGTTATACATATCTAAATCTGAATCGATTTTTCTCAAATTCGGCAATGTGGGTCCTTGGATGAAGAAACCCTACCTTGTTCAATTTCAAAATGATTGGATGTAAAATACAGCTTGGTAGCGCTAAAAGTTAAAATCCGAAGAAACATACATGTAAGTCTGAACCAACCTCCGACAGGAATCCCCACCCTGATAAATTTCAAACTGATTGTTTATATCTATATCTAAATCTGGACCGATTTTGCCCGATTTCAGTAAGATTTCCCAGGTGTAAAAGAGTTCTTATTGCTAAATCTCAGCAGGGACGGAATGAAATCGCTACCTGCTTTCAACGAATAACTTAAGATGGACGGACGACTCAGCTAGTGATTCTGAGTCGATCGGTATGGTTTAGGTTTAGGTTAGGGTGGCAGCCGTATTTTTTTTACAAGCTCACATAGACCAGTTTAGGTCCCTAGTGTTACCACGGGCTGAAATGCCCCTCATCGAAACCAACCTGTTTGATATATAAATTTATCGATAGTACGAATATCAGTACTAGAAAGATCTGTTAGGCTGCCTAAAAAGGCCGACCCCAGTATGTCCAGTCGTCGTTTACTCAAAGCGGGACAGTCGCAAAGCAAGTGCTCAATGCTCTCCACTTCTTCCTCATCTCCACAGCTTCGGCAGAAGTCATTGGAGTCAATACCCAATCTTTTGGCGTGTTCGCCGATCAAGCAGTGTCCCGTCAGAACCTGTACTAACGTAGACAATCGTTTCCTCTCTAGTGCGAGAAGATATTTTGACCTTCTCAGGTCATACCTTCGCCAGATTTGTCTAGCTACCCTGCAGGTACCGATTTCTGTCCATCTTTCGTTGGACTGCCTGATTGCCTCTTGCCTAAGCCAAAGCTTGCACGTGGATAGTGGCGCACCAATATATGCAAATTCTTCGAGAATTTGTAATGTCGTCCCTTTCCTAGCAAGTTCATCGGCTTTGCAGTTCCCCGGGATATCCCTATGCCCAGGCACCCATATGAGGTGTATATTAAACTGCTCAGCCATCTCGTTAAGAGATCTGCGGCAGTCGAGGGCTGTTTGTGACTTTAGGGATGTTGCCTCCAGAGAATTGATGGCAGCCTGGCTGTCCGAGTAAATGACAACGCCAGTGTTGGTTACTATGTTGCGACTCAGCCACTTGGCGACTTCCCATATTGCCATTATTTCGGCTTGATGGACACTGCAGGTATCTGGTAGTCTGTGAGCTATATCCAGACTAAGTTCTTCACAGTGTACTCCGAAGCCAACCTTTTCATCAAGCTTCGAACCATCCGTGTAAAAGTGGAGATGGTTTCTATTACCTGGTATTCTGCCGACCCATTCGTCTCTGGCGGGAATCATAGTGATGTAATTTCTCTCGAAGGTGTACACAGTTTGTATATAGTCCACTCGGTCGGTTACCATAGCACTACACTTTGATATCCTCATGTGACCATAGTTCTTGTACCTCCACATTGATAGGCAGTTTAATCTTATTGCCTCTTTGGTTGCAACTTCTCTCGCCACAATATTAATCGGCAGTATATGGAGTAGGGCTTGTAGAGACTCGGTCGCTGTAGTCCTTAAGGCTCCGCTTATGCTCAGGCAGGCAGTTCTCTGAACCTTTGTTAGTAGGTTGGTAATTGTTAGTTTGTCAGTTGCCGTCCACCATACCACAATACCGTATAACAGTATTGGACGAACTACTGCTATATATATCCAGTGGACGATTTTAGGAGAGAGTCCCCACCGCGACCCTACAGCCTTTTTGCAGGAATATAAGGCGACGTTGGCCTTCCTTACACGTTCCAATACGTTAAGTCTAAATAACATTTTCCTATCTAGAATTATTCCTAAAAATTTTGCACTTTCAGAAAAGACTAGATCTGTTCCATTTATCCGAGGTGGAGGGTCCACATGTGGGACATTATTCATCCTAGTAAAGAGAACCAATTCTGTCTTGTTGGGGTTAACGCCCAAACCGCTGCTTCTGGCCCATCTAACCAACTTGTTCAGAGCCACCTGTAGGATGTCTCTGAGGACGTTTACGAATTTGCCACTCACTGCGATTGCCACGTCGTCCGCATATGCCACGACCTTGCAGCCACAACGTTCTAGATCTAGCAGGATTTCATTCACCGCTAGGTTCCAAATTAGTGGAGACAGTACTCCTCCTTGCGGGGTCCCTCTGTTTAAATACCTTGTTAGAGTTGTGGACCCTAGACATGCTGTTATGCGTCTTCTGGTGAGCAGACTTTGAATTAGTCTAATCAAACTATTGTTAACTTTTAGATGTGACAGTGCCGCAATTACCGCATCTGCGTGAATGTTGTTGAAAGCCCCTTCTATGTCAAGAAATGCCACCATGGTGAATTCCTTGAAATGCAGGGACGATTCGATAGTGCTCACAATTTCGTGCAGGGCTGATTCTGTAGATCGGTATACTTTAAGGTGCGTCTAGATGTAGTATTTCTGGGTGTACCACGGTGTACAGTTATAGCCTATAACTTATAGGATTGAAAAGGGAAATAATGCTCCAGTTTCTTATCCAGACAACCGATTGCGTTAAAACATGGCATGTTTGTAGAAGAGGTATTTGAGAATTTAAGTTGTGATTTTGGGCCCCCTGTGGTATACAGGGCGGAGCTACTGGGCCTCAAATTTGGCCACCTCATGTGAACAAAATGTTTAAGCACTCGTACTTTTTGTGTGCACTCTACTAATTGAATAGCTACTGATATACCTATCTGCATTTAAAAATTTAATGTTCTCTTTTTAACCTTATGTTTTGTGAATATCGGCGCAGAATATACACCGATTTCTTTCACTTCAACTTTTCTGAATCTGCAACAAAATTTGCTATACGAGTATGATGGAAAAAAACAAGTAAGAAAGTTTCAGTCGGGTAAACCGACTAAAGTATACCCTCACTTTGTGAGTAATGTAATATTGAATATTACATGAATTATTCTGTCAGTTTGTATGGGAGGTACCAGAACGGGATTGACAAATACACCTATTTCGATGAACAGTAGATACTTTAAATACATTGCACTGTGCCGAATTATAAGCCTTTAGGTGCAGTGGTATATTAATGCTATGAGATATTATATTGTGGTATTATTTGGCCATTTTGTGTGGGTGGTACAAAAAGGGGCGTGGTGATAACGCTCATTTTTCACAGGGCTATAGGCACTATAAAATCATTACACTGTACAAAATTGCAATTTTTTATACACTGTTATTAATGTTATAAGCTGTTAACTTTTGGTGCTAAACGGTGCATTTGTGTGGGACGTGGCAACTTCGCCCATTTTTCTCGAGTTGATAGCGACTAATTAGCTAATACTATGTGTGGAATTTCAGAAGATTCGAATAAACAGTATAGTAGTTATTAAAGAATAAATTTTTCACAACATTTTAAACCTTTGTGGGGGAGGTACAAGAAGGAGTGGACCAATATGACCCATCTTCGAACTTAGCTGAAGATATGTAATATAAATATTACAAATTTGAAGTCAATCGGTTACTCCTTTCGAGAGTTATCGTGCGCACCAGCCAGCAGACAGACAGACGGACGGACATTTCTCATTCGACTTAAAATGGCCCAAAACGAATATCCGCCGAACATACTTAGGGCCTTAGATCACTTTTGGCCGTAGCAAATGATATATACCCTCGTATCACTAACGTGAGGGTATAATTATCCAATATAACTTTTTGCAAAATGCATACATTATAAGGAAAACGGCGGAAGAAAATTTAAAATTTGATGCATTTTGCAAGATCGTGTAACCTCCTTAAGCGAAGTTTAAGATGCCTACTGTTAAGAGTATGTGGACTCTACTTCATAAACTATATTACAAAATATTTGAAAGCAATGACGTATTTGTAGCGACTGCATGCTAAAATAAATAATAATACCTGAAATGCGCTATAAAACGAGAAAATTAATACATTTTTAAAATATTTAAATATTTTATTAAGAGTAAAGGTTTAGTATGAATTGCATGTTGTATTCAAAACGTTATAACTCTAAATGCATTACAATGCACATATGAGAAAAACTATTTTATGTGTGATATCTACAAAACATCTAAACTATTTATCGTGATATGGGTATCGCAGAAAATGTACTCCGTTTAAAATACATTTAAAAATTTGCAAAAAATCGCGAAATGCAATTTTTTAAAATAATGTCAAGTGAAAAACGCATAAAAGGTAGAAAACACTATGTTCAATGTTATTTGCAAATATTGCAAAAACATTGTAAAAAATCGAGAAAAGCTATTTGTTAAAAGAAGATGATGTGGGCAACATAGAAAACACGATGTTCAAATAACTTTAAAATATTTGCAAAAATCGCGAAATGCAATTTCTTTAAAAGCACATGATGTGGGCAATACGGAGAAGGTCGAAAACTGTATGTTTAAATAACATTAAGATATAAAAGAAAAAATCGCGCAATTCAATATGTTTGAACAACAACCTCTATACTACGGTCGGCTTACAATTTCTACGAGGAAATGAAAGCATTTACAAGAATTGAAATCTGTGATTTCATCCGATTATCATTACTTTATCATATCATACAAAAATCGTTGATACCGTCATATCGTTGATACCGTTCTTCATATTGTATCTAGGAACACTTGCGTTCTTTACAACGTTTATAAGGTTTTTATACAGAATCGCGGCAAAATCTTCTTTCATTTGGCTACCATCACTTAGTATTGCAAAATTTCTGTGAATAGTGCCCTACCGCGAATATTATTTTCAACAAAAGCTGCTATATTTATAAATTCCACAAAACATAGACATTTTACGAAGAAAACAAGCATGAAAGTTTCAGTCGGGTAAACAGACTAAGGTATACCCTCACTTTGTGAGTAATGTATGTAATATGGAATATTACACGAATTAATCTGTCAATTTGTGTGGGAGGTACCAGCAGGGGTTTATCAAATACACTTATTTTTTGCAAAATAGTAGATACTTTAAACGCTGTGCCGAGCTATTAAATTTTGGTATAATTTGACCATTTTTTGTAGGAGGTACAAAAAGGGGAGTGGTGGTAACGCCCATTTTTACAGGACTATAAGTACTTTAAAAGCATTACACTGTACAAAATTTTGTAGTATTTTCTTGCATTGGTACTCACGATTTTAAAATTTTGTACAAAATGGTACATTTGTGTGGGAGGTACAAAAAGGGGCCCCCATTTTTCACTGCACTGTGGGTACAATAAAAACATTATACTGTACAAAATTTCGATTATTTTTATGCACTGGTATTGATGTTATATGCTGTCAGCTGTTTGTACGAAACGGGAGGTACCAAATGGGGCGGGTCCACTTCCCATATTTCGCTTAATTTGATAGCGACAAAGAAACTATTACTATGTGTGGAATTACAGACGATTCGGATAAGCAGTATAGAAGTTATTAGGTTAGGTTGAAAAGAGGAGACGTTTAAACGTCTCATGTCCATGGACATACACTTAAGCCAGTGGCTCGGCCTGTTGTGCGCTCCTTGTTTATGATATTTTTATACCTCACGAGTTACAGAAATTTGGTACTAGACAGACATTTTCTCATTATCTTCCAGTCATATCCTCTGAGGTGAGTCAAGTCTGGTAATATAGAGTGGTTAAATTTTAAGGGCCTATGTTGATTTTGAATAAAACACAAATTATTTAGGAAATTATTATCATTTCGTTTTATTATGATAATATTGGTATGATTCAATTATGTGTGGAACAAAACATCGGCCAAATGGCCGCCGCGACATCGGCGGCACACCTCCATCCGATGGTCCAAATTTTCGATGACGCTGAGGCATAATTGAAGTTCTATGCAGTTAATGTGCCGAATTATCTCATCCTTTAGCTCTTGAATTGTTGCTGACTTATCTACGCACACCTTTTCTTTCAAATAACCCCAAAGAAAGAAGTCCAACGGTGTCAAATCACATGATCTTGGCGGCCAATTGACATCGCCACGACGTGAGAAAACACGGCCATTGAATTTGTTGCACAAAAGAGCCATTGTTTCATTAGCTGTGTGGCAAGTGGCACCGTCCTGTTGAAACCACATATTGTCCACATCCATATCTTCCAATTCGGGCCATAAAAAGTTCGTTATCATCTCACGATAGCGAACACCATTCACAGTAACTGCCTGACCGGCCTCATTTCGAAGAAGTATGGCCCGATGACGTCGCCAGCCCATAAGCCGAACCAAACGAACTGGGCGAGCATGCACAGGTGTTCTCACATCTCCTACAGACCCGGTTTGTCGAAATTTGCGCACAATTCACCCGATTGTGGACACATTTGGTCGATTATGCTGATCAAACAAACATCACGAAGTGTATGAAATGCAGTTTGATTTGAACGCCCATTTTCGTAAAAGGCTTAAAAAACTTTAACGCGTTGCTCGTTTGTGTATTTTTCCATGGTTCAAATTGAGTTACTCTGAAATTGAGAAATGTCAAATGAAATGCAGAAAAAAACTTCACGTTTAGGTGTGGTTCACATTCAACATCTGTCCTTACATCTGTCCTTTATGTCGGACCCGAAATATTGGGATCTTGCATGTGTGAAAGCCGGGCAGTGAAACAGAAAATGTTCCATCGTTTCGATGTTTTCCCTGCATGCCCTGCATTCGTCGTTTTCTACTAGTTCTATGCGATGAAGATGTGCTTGTAAGCTTGAGTGTCCCGTTAGAACACTCATTATCTTACTAATCTCGATCATGTTTAGTTTCAACAAACTTCTTGTTTCCTTTTCATTTGGGTCACCCACAGTATATTTGCAGTTGCTCCTGCAGTTGCCCTATTCCTCACAGTTTTATGAGTCATCACTGCTCAGTGCTTCAACTTATCCTTCGTGGATTCGAAAGGTTTCAAGTTTTCCAAGTTTATTACTCGAAGTTCTCTGCCCTTTGAAGCCAAGCTGTTTGCCCGTTCATTTCCAATCACTCAGTTGTGTCCTGGTACCCAGCAAATGGTACCAGGACACATCAGCTGAGTAATCATTTATCGTTCTTTTACAGTCAAACACAGTTCAAGATTTGACCCTTACCGATGTTATTGCTTTAATCGCCATTTGGCATATTTAGGCTATGTGGTATTACTGAGCCAGTTCACACACTCCTTGATTGCTCAAACTTCTGCTTGAAGTTATTAGGTAATTAACATTTCACTAAATGTTAACCCTTTGTGAGGGAGGTACTAGAAGGAGTGGACCAATATGGCCCATCTTCGAACTTATCCTGAGATAGAAACAATAGTATTTCATATCTAATTTGAAGTCATTCCGTTACTCCTTTCGAGTGTCAGACGGACGGACATTGCTCAAATGTCTTAAAATGGCTCAAAACGGATTTCCGCCGAGCATACTTGGGGTCTTAGGTTACTGCTTCGATATGCTACACTTTTTTTCCGTAGCAAATTATATATACCCTCGTCACACTAAAGTGGGGGTATAAAATGGCAATATTTCAGAACTTCGCGTATTACGGATTATATTAATTTTTTTTTGTTTGCAGCACATAGTAGCAATATGTAGAACATATTGTAGAACAAAAATTCCCTGGAGCTCAAATAATGTGACAATAAAATAGTTTTTTTGCTCTCCTGAAAAATTGGGTTTTTTAATATAGCCACAATGGATAAATGACATCGATATGTCGTAGGGTGGGTTTATGGAAGAAATTACTTTAAGAAAGTATAGCATATCAGTGGTAGCGAACGGACGTGTTATTGCAGAGCGGATAGTTTTTCCAACCTATTACGCAATACTTATTGAATTTGAATTTGTTGCATCGGTCTCAGGACAGACATTTTGGAAGTAGTCTGGAAGGCCAACATCGAAGTACCTATTACGGGCAAATACTGGCTATGGGGGTCTCTCCCAAAAATTTATGATTAACCCTGATGAAGTAAATGATATTACGGTGCAGGGAAAAATAAACCCAGTACCGGCAGAAAGCGTTGATTTACTCGCGAGTCACGTGTCGTCGTTATCAAACAATCGTGAGCAAGTAACTTCTACGGGGTTGGGTGCCTCGGATTCCGTAGTCGAAACAGATACAAGCGCACATCTAGCCTTTGGCAAAATAAACGATGAAGAAGATAAAGAAAACCCAAGGGGGGGCTCTAAGCAACCCCAGCTTTTAAAAGCTAGTGGGAACTCGGACTCTGAGTCATCAAGTGATAACAATATTACTATTGTTGAAAATCGGAAAAGACTGTCAGGGGCACAAAGAAGGAAACTGAATAAGATGAACCGGCAGAAGATATTACAGGATGAATCTGACTCTTCTACATCTACTAAAAGAGTCAGATCTCCCGAAGAGCATAGCCATGCGAAATCAACTAAGAAGAAAAAAAGCTCACCGACACCCAGCACTTCGAAGAAACCTATTCAATCTACCAAAAAAGGAGTTTCTAGTCAGAATCCGTTAATGGTGGGAGGAGAAGTTGATCTTGTTGTTGAGAAGGTGAGTAAGTCCACCAAACCATCCATAAAAGAGGGGGCCTCAAACAAAAAGACCCATTCTAAAGGAAAAAGCAAGGTGGGTAAGGAAACACCATCTTATTCCCAAATAGCCAAAAAACATATTCAGGACGAACTACACTATGCCATAATTGATAGCAGTAGTGCGTCTGGCAGAATTCCCGAAGAGCAAAAGAGCATCTTCGAAGATTTGTTCTACACAAAGGTATTGGACCACATTCTCGAATCTAATGATGGACCAACAATCCAAGTAATGAGTTGCACGTTTGAGAGGGGCGTTTTGATGCTGAAACTGCCATCACAATGCTGTGTCGATGTCCTCGGAAAACTAGTGGAGAGCATCCCCTCACCTTGGGACGGCGCAAAGCTGAAAAGCGATATCCCTGTACTCATAAAAACATCTTTCTATGTCAGAGGATGGGCTAGTAAGGTACCGTCAGAGCGCATACTCAGCGTCATTGGCAAACAAGATTCGAACCTTAAAGTGGGGAAATGGGAAGTCTTCCACAGGAAAAATGATCCCGATGGTTCTCTCCTGGTGGTAGGCATAGACCCGTATTCCAGGGATAGCCTTGTCAAGACAAAAGGCATGGCATTTTTCGGGATTTGGAAAATCTTCTTGAAGATTGGAAAAACCCCCATTGGCAGGACAGTTAAGTCGAGCCCAAACACGAACGTACCACCTGCAGTGGCAAACGAAAATAGTGAACAGAATGAAGCGAGTGAGACAATTCCAAAAAGTGAGGTGGAAGTGGTCGATAACATCGCCAATTTGCCGATAACATCATCAATTTTGCAGAAAGTTCCCAGCAAAGGTGGTGATAAGGATATGAAGAGGAGCACAAAAACTCAAAACAAAGAGGGAGCGACAAAAAACAACACCGCCTTCCAAAAAGAGGTCGATAACATTACCATATTGCCGATAATATCACCAATTTTGCAGAATGTTCCCAGCAATAGTGGTGATAGGAATAGGTACATAAAGAATCAAAACAAAGAGGGAACGACAAAAAGTAACACCGCCTCCCAAAGAGGTCTACTTGAAGAGTGTGTAATATTTAGTAAACGAAAGGAGGAGAAAGACTCACTACCAAATAAAGAGGGAGTGCAACCAAATAGGATAGACGACTCCCAAAGGAAATTTTTACTGGAAAGACAATGATTGAGGTCATCCAGATAAACCTCCACCGGAACGAAATGGCATCCATTGCTCTGATGGACATAATAAATAAAGGCAGGGTTCATGTTGCTTTGGTCCAGGAACCGTGGACTACTAGTAACAAAGTTACTGGATTAAACCATATGAACTACAATCTTTTCTACGCTAACACAGGTACTCGTCCAAGGACTTGTATTCTGTGCCATAAAAACGTATGCTATCTATTCTCTCCAGAGCTGTCAACATCGGACGCAACTGTGCTGATACAAGGTAATGGAAGTATGTATCTGGCGTCAGTATACCTGCCATTCGATGCGCCGACATTGCCACCTACGTCGGAATTACAACGTCTGGTAAGGGAATCCAAAAATACAAGTAATGTGTTACTAGCAGGTTGTGATGCCAACTCACACCATATTGCTTGGGGTAGTAGTGACACCAATAAAAGGGGACAAGCCCTTATAGAATTTTTGAATACTAACGATCTCCTAACTCTCAACATAGGGAACAAGGCGACCTTTGTTAACAAAATTAGGGAAGAAGTATTAGATATAACGATATGCTCGGAAAACCTCATTGATGAGATCCATGAGTGGAGGGTTTCGGATGAACACTCCTATTCGGACCACCGTTATATAAGGTTTAAAATTGCACGACCACCGCCTAGCCCAATAAGTTTCCGTAATAAGGCTAAAACCGACTGGACCAAATTCGGCAATCTACTTAGAAATCGATTGGGCCAGCCTAAACACGATTATCCAAGTACAGAAGACATTGATATCAATGTGAGGAGGATTACGGAGGCTCTTGTAAAATCATTCGAAGATAGTTGCCCGCTTCGAGAAAGGAAATCTGCCTATGAGAAACCCTGGATGACAGGGCAAATTCGCTCGATTGGCAAGGATGTCCGCAGACTTTACAACAGAGCTCGACGTAAAAAGCTATCAGTATATTGGGATGACTACCACAGAAAGCTCAAAGAATACAATAAAATCATTAGACTGGCGAAACGTAACTCCTGGAGACTTTTCTGTGAGCAGGTAGACAGCGTAAACAGCATGTCCAAAATAAAAAAGTTCCTCTCAAAAACTCATATCCAAACCGAAACACTGGTGGATGAAACAGGTAAAAAGATGGAAACTATAGATGATACCGTAAGGCTTTTGATGAAAACTCATTTTCCGAGTGGTAATGCTGGGCCAATAGAGGAACAGTTACAGACCGAAAATGTAATGCACCAAGTACCTATTAGGGATGATATGGTTAAAGAAGCAATAAAAAGCTTCTCTCCTTATAAGGCTGCGGGACCGGACGGAATATTTCCAGCGCTTCTTCAGAATGAGGTGGATCTGGTATCAACTCATCTTGTTGGAGTTTTCACTGCATGCCTAACTCATGCATATACCCCAAAAAATTGGCAGGAATCAAGGGTGGTCTTCATACCTAAGCCTGGCAAGGCGAGTTATACGATCCCAAAGGCTTATCGACCTATTAGCCTAACTTCTTTCCTCTTAAAAACAATGGAGCGAATAATTGACGACATGATCAAAAGTAAGATAGCCGATGACAAGCTAAAATTCAAGCAACACGCATATGTTAAAGGAAGATCAGTGGAAACAGCTCTACATGAGGTAGTACACCACATAGAAAAGTCCTTCAGTGAAAAATTGTACACACTTGCCGTTTGTATAGACATTGAGGGCGCTTTTAACAACGTTCAGACCGATACACTTATCCAGTCCTTAGACGAGTTTCAGGTTGACCGGGCGTTGATAAACTGGATCAACAATATGCTAAGGAATAGGTGGATTATTTGTGGGTCATATGACGTAAAAATCAGAGACAAGGTAAATCGTGGTATACCTCAGGGGGCATTTTATCGCCTCTCCTATGGGTTACGACGATACACAGTCTCCTTAAAGCCCTCACCAATGAAGGACTTAAACCAGTCTGTTATGCAGACGACGTTATAATACTTCTAAGGGGCACACATCCAAACCAGCTATGTAGAAGAGCTGAAGAGGCACTTAACATAGCATATAACTGGGCACAATCAAGGGGACTAAATGTCAATCCAGACAAAACAGAAATATGTCTATTTACAAGGAAAAGGAAGATTCATCCTTTTACCGTGCCTCGTTTCCTGGATAAGAATATTGCCATATCTAAAAAGATAAAATACTTGGGAGTAATCTTGGATCAGAAACTGTACTGGAAAGATCATATTGAAGAAAGAGTTACAAAGGCCCACAGATGTTGGTCGTTGTGCAGAAGAGCTATAGGTTCAAAATGGGGACTACGTCCAAATACGACACACTGGCTTTACATGAGCGTGATTAGACCAATAATCACCTACGCCTCTGTAGTGTGGTGGACATCAATGGACAAAAAGTACAACGTAATACCATTGCAAAAAGTGCAACGTATGTGCTGTCTAGGCATAAGCGGAGCAATTAGAACCGCACCAACAAGAGCGTTGGAGACTATACTGCACATCCAACCAATAGATATCCGTATAAAGTATGAGGCAGCCCTCACAGCAAGACGTCTACAAGTGATGGGTGAATGGATAAATCGAGACCACAAGTCGTACCATCAGAAGATATTACAATCACTGGTCGGTCATATTCAAACAACGGAAATCTCCGACCGCATTCCTGAAGTGAATCGTTCGTGCCAGACAGACGCTCCTGGGAAAACGGAACACTTGCTCATGCGCCAGTGGGAACCAGCTGCTACACTGATGGGTCCAGGCTAGGAGGAAGGACGGGTCTGGGACTTTTTATTGATGAACCAGAAGTCGAACTTTACTTCCGCCTCCCAGACCATAACACAGTATTTCAAGCAGAAGTTCGAGCAATCACGGAGTGTGTTAACTGGCTCAGTAATACCACAAAGCCTAAATATGCCAACATATTCACAGATAGCCAAATGGCGATCAAAGCAATAACATCGGAAAAGGTCAAATCCAGAACCGTGTTAGACTGTAAAAGAACGATAAATAATTACTCAGTCCATGGTCAACTGCGTATTTTCTGGGTACCGGGACACAACGGAGTGATTGGAAATGAACGAGCAAACAGCTTGGCTTCAAAGGGCAGAGAACTTCGAGTAATAAACTTGGAAAATTGGAAACCTTTCGAAGCCACGAAGGATGAGTTGAAGCATTGGGCAGTGATGGCTCACAAAACTGTGTGGAATAGAGCAACTGTAGGAGCAACTGCAAAGATACTGTGGGGTGACCCAAATGAGAAGAAAACCAGTAGTTTTCTGAAACTAAACAAGATCGAGATTAGTAAGATGATAAGTGTTCTAACGGGACACTCAAGCTTACAGGCACATCTTCATCGCATAGGACTAGCAGAAAACGACGAGTGCAGGGCATGCAGGGAAAACATCGAAACGATAGAACATTTTCTGTGTCACTGCCCAGCTTTCACACATGCAAGATCCCGATATTTCGGTTCCGACATATTGCCAGACTTGACTCATCTCAGAGAATATGACTGGAAGATACTGAGAAAATACGTGTCTAGTACCGATTTTCTGTAATCCGTGGGGTATGAAAATCATAAATAAGGAGCGCACACCAGGCGGAACCACTGGCTTAAGTGTATGTCCATTGACATGAGACGTTTTAAACGTCTCCTCTATTCAACCTAACCTAACCATAGCATATTTAAAACTTTCTAGAGAATATTCTCGAAGAAATAACGGGTCAAAAATATGCACTGCTATGGTTGCCTAGGAAGACTAGAAACTACTTTACACGCTTAGGGGACCTAGAATATGTGGGTTTGCCTCTGGCAACCTGCAAGCTCCTCTTGAGTGATAGTGCACTTACTTTTGCAGAAGCTGTGGAGACTAAGAGGAGGAAGAATCAATAGAACAACCTCTGTGTCTGTGCCCAGCTCTCTTCAGAATGTGGCATACAACCTTGGGCTCTTATTTCTTTGAGGAGTTTGCTAACTTGGCTGATGTTGGAATCCGCCAACTTTTGAGATTTTTAAAGCAATCAAACTGGTTCAACGGGAGGGACTAGGGATAACTTACGTTTTCCCTTACGTCACTTTGGTAACACGATATGGTCTTAGTAAGCCTGTTTTGCAGGATCCCACTCTTAACCTAACCTAACCTAATCACACCCGTTTTATTACCAAGATATGCCAAAATTAAATATCTCATAATATTAGTATATATACTAGTGCATATTTACATTGCTTATAAAGTGACTTTAGTCGGTTTACCCGACTGAAATTTCTTACTTGTTTTTATTTATTTATGTATACCATCACTTTAGTGTAACGAGGGTATCTATCATTTGCTAAGTTCGTAGTGCGATACTACTTATTCGAATCTACTGAAATTCCACACACTGTATTACTTTATTAGTCGCTATCACCTCGAGAAAAATGGACGAAATTTACATTGCTCACAAAATGAGTGTACATATATCTTAATCGGTTTACCCGACTGAAATTTCTTACTTGTTTAGCAACATTTGTTAGCAACAACAAAGTTAGAAAAAATGGTTGAAGCTGTAATAAAGTTTTTATTGATGCAAGAAGAAATGGTTGAACAAAAAATATTGAGGGATCACAGCATTCTATTGGATCTGCCAGAGGGCGGCGTAAGCATACATTGTGCGTCGGCCGGAGAATTGTGTTAACTCAAACAAATGGTTTGCAGATTCATTTGACAATACCGGTTTACTAAAGATGCTTTAAAATATTGTTGGACATTGTTAAATCGCACTTGCCCCGCACTTAACCTCTAAAATAATATGCGACATTGCAATTTTTGAGAGAAGGGTGTTTTACCAAAGGTCACCCACTGAGAGTAGTTCTCAGTGGGTAAAACATAAATAGATGGCAAAAAAATGCAGATGCTGAAACTAGTTCTACCAAAATTATACATACAGCGCCGTTTAGAATATCAGCCATTTCCAGGGCGGTGGAGTCGAGCCAAAACTACTCGACTCTGACTCCCGGAGTCGAATTTTAAAATCATTCGACTCCGACTCCGGCAGTTAAAAAACATAAATTTCTGAAATTATATTTCCACTAAGACGTGAGTTCATGTTATTGAAAATAGGATATAGCTTTTGTTGAGTTTGTTGAAACACAAAAAAGTAGGTATTCAATACCAGTAATTAAATAAAATGTCATTATTTATTTATCGACGCTTGACTTGCAAGTTTCAACTAATATGATAATTATTTCAACATAAAAACATGATACAATTTTCATCAATCACTGCCTCTGTTTTAATATATCGCAATTTATGTTCGCTGCAGGCAACCAGTTTATTCGTTAGTTATTATACCTTACACCACACTATGGAACAGGAGGTTATAAATTTGTCTTTTTGCAGAGTTGTAAAAAATACTACAGCTAGACACACCTTAAAATATACCGTTCTAGTCAGAATCACTAGCTTTCCATCTTAAGTTGTTCCTTACGTACAGGTCGAAATTTCACTACGATCCTGCTAAAATTTGGCAATAAAAACTCTTTCACTCTAGGGAGGAAACCTGTTGGAATTGGTGAAAATCGGTTCTGGTGATATTGCCCCCAGATACAAATGTTTCTTTAGATTTGGCATTGTAAAGCTTGGAAGCTGTATTTCACATTTAATAATTTTTTTAATTTAGTAGGTTAGAATTTATTTATCCAAGAACAAATTCTGTTTAGATTTAGATTTATAAGGTAACTAGCTGACCCGGTGCGCTTTGCTGCCCTCAAAGTGCGTTTCAGTGAAATAGAACCATGTGATATGTTGACACTCTTGATATTACGGCAGTGTTTTCGGGTCATCCATATTGCACTTAAATGCACAAACTTCGTGTAGTGCAATACCCGTTAAATCACCTTGGGAGGCTACGTCGCTCATTCTCTGTTGGGGCATATAGATTGCTGTGAAATACAGTCATACCAATTAGTGCAATAATTCTATCAGTACTTATTTTTTCTATAACGATGCCGAATGAGCGTAGTCACGCCCTCTAATCCGATATCTCCCAATTTTGTTGAGTCACGTGCTAACTTTGAAGGCACTTGAATAGTACTCGTAAACACACTTGGTCGAGCGTCAATCTAGATATAATGGTCTCCAGTTATTTCGTTTTCAGCAAGCGTGTCGTATGCACAGATACTTCCACTGATCAGTTTTTTAATCAGATTCCGTGGAGTGCTATCAACAGCATATATAAACTTCAAGACGATGAGTGCAACGTCAAAACTGTCCTGCAATGATATTGGAAAGTTTTCAAATTCACATCTCGGTTATCACTCTATTTGCAAACATATCGCCGCGATACTATTTCAAATATTGCTTTCTACATTCTTTAATTACATGTGGGTGTCATGCCAACTGTTTCCATCGTTCCTGTTTGTAGCTCCATCACCCCTACTGATACCAAGGCCAGACACCCAATCTTCGGAACCATGGCTGATATAGTGATCGAAATATTGAATTTTGAAATTTCAGGTTGTGTAGGAGTATCCACTGTTAATACGATGTCAGTTTTTGGTTCAATCATTGGTTGTGGTTCGAAGGTTACACACCACACAACATATATTCCGATGTCATATTATATATTCCGATGCCACTTTTACTATCACGCCAGATTCTTGCTCCAGCACTCGATCTGGTTCCACATACCAAATTTCGAGAATATTGGTCCAATAGCAATCAAAATATTGCGCTTCTGAATTTCTGGTAGTGTGTGTGGTACCACGCCTACTGTCACAATCACACCTGTTTTTGGCTCCACCACTGCTACCAAGGCACAAATACTAAACATCGCCGATCTTACTGTAATAGTACTCAAAATATAGTATTTGTAAATTTTAAGTTGTGTGAGCGGTGCCACACCCACTATAACTATCAAACCAGTTTATCGTTCCATCACGCATACTTTTACCAATGTCACATATACCAAATTTGGAGACTCTTAACGCAATAATACTCGTAATATAGCATTTTTAAATTTTAGGTTGGGTGGGCGATGTCACGCCAACTAACACTATCACCCTAGTTTTCAGGTACATACCGCGTACTGGCACCAAGGTCACTCATACCCAATTTTGCTACTATAGTATTCGAAATATTTCATATTTGAATTTTAGGCGGTGCCACGCCCACTTTCACTGTTTCCCCGTTTTAGTCCTGTGATGCATATTGGTACCAAAGTCACACATACTAAATTTTGAGAATTTTACTGCAATAGTTCTCGAAATATTTCATATTTGAGTTTTAGGTTGTGTGGGCGGTGCCACGCCCTCTGTCACTATCACCCCAGTTTTCAGCAACATAACGCGTAACGGCACCCAGGTCACACATAGTAAACCTCTGCAATGAATGTCTTGAATGGCCTTTCAAGACATTCAGTTGTTTATCAAATACTTACTGCCACACACTCTATTTTGACAAAACAAATGAATGAGTGAAGAGAACAGTAACCGCCAAACAGGGTTCAAAACAAATAAGTAACAAGACAATGAAGAAGTATACTCATTCAAGTACTGTACACAAAAACTGAAATACTCGATTTCAGTGTACACTGCACTACTGTACTCATTGTCATTGCAAAGAGAGACGCAACAACAAAGAGCGGCGGACCACCTTAGAAATTTATTGATTTTGAGGGGTAAATACACTAGTGTACATACTGAAGAAATAGAAAACAGCACTGTACTCGCTTCATTATACTCATCGTTTGACGAATTGAAACGAGTATAAAGAATACAACAACCGAACGAGCAGAGTACACGACTAGATTGTAAACATCAAACAGTGTGAAGTGTTTGTTGTTTTTTCCGATCATTCTATGGTGGTGTCAATCGAGTAAAATATACAATGTTTCAGTGTGCAGTGAAGTAGTGTACACTACTGTAGACGAAGAAATGAATGTCTTGATGCAGAGGTTTAACACATACCCAATTTCGAGAATTTTGCTCCAATAGTATTCGAAATATTTCAAATTTGAATTTTAGGTTGTATGGGCGGTGCCACGCCCACTGTCACTATCACGCCGGTTTTTGGCTCCATAATGTATACTGGTACCAAGGTCACACATATCGAATTTCGAGTATTTTGAACCAATAGTACCCAAGATATTCCACTTTTAAATTTTACGTTGTATGGGCGGTGCCACGCCCCTTTATCCAATCAAAACCGAATATTGCTACGAACCTTCCACACACCAAAAGATATTCTCATGCAAAAATTCAGCAAAATCTGTTCAGCTGTTTTCGAATCCATCGCGTACCAACGAACACCATTTCATTTTTATATATATAGATTATCTCATATTTATATGTATAATATCAGAGCTTACTCTGCTCGAACAAGGTGTTGTACGGTATCATATAGATAGCTTCGTTCGGCCTTTCTTTACTTGTCTTTTGTTAGTTAAATATAATTAGAACTTTTCTAAAACTATTTTACATAAAAACTTGATAGTGTGGTTAACATTATATATATTTTTGGCCTACTTAAATATTTGGTTAAAAGCTTCGAATATCATATATCAGATATTGTAAATATAAATATGAGATAAATACCTTATAAATCTGAATCTAAACAGATTTTTCTATAGAAACATTTATATATGGGGGCAATTTCGATCTAAACCGATTTTGACCAATTCCAATAGGTTTAATACCTGGTGTGAAAGAGTCCTTATTGCCAAATTTTAGCAGGGTCATAGTGAAATTTCGACCTGTACTTAACGAACAACTTAAGATGGACAGACGGACAGCTAGTGATTCTGAGTAGAACGGTATATTTTAAGGTGGGTCTAGCTGCAGTATTTTTTACAAATCTGCCAAAAAAAATAATTTAAAACCCCCTGTAACATAGTGTGGTGTAGGGTATAATAACTAACGAATTGGTTGCTTGAAGCAAAAATAATTTCAAATTGACGAAAATTTTATCATGATTTCATGTTGAAAGAATTGTCATATTTTTCTGTTTTTGAACAAAGCTATATCTTGTTTTCAAAAACATGAACTCACGTCTAAGTAGAAATATAATATCAGAAATTTATGTTATTTAACTGCCGGAGTCGGAGCTGGAGTCGGAGTCGAATGATTTCAAAATTCGACTCCGGGAGTCGGAGTCGAGTAGTTTTGGCTCGATTTTATATTTTAAGGGACTGGCTGGGTCCCTTAAAAATTCGTAATATGTAAATCAATTAATCGTTCAGTTTTATGATTACCGTAAAAGGTGCGAAAAGACACGAAAACCGGTTTTTTACCCTTAAGTCCGGATTTGGGGGTGCCTGGGGAATTTCAAAAACAGATTATTGTTTTACTCGACAAGACCTACAAGAAAACTAATAAGTTTTCGACTTTATGTTTTTTTTGTCGCACTGTGTTATCGATACTTTCTGAGATATTAAAATTTAAAAAAGCCACAACCATTTTTGTCCCTCCTACTATTTTGTGTTTTTACAAACCATCTGCAGACAAGCTGTAAAAACATTTTCAAATAAGTCCGGAAGTTTTTTCGTGGTGCTCTTACAAAATTATGAAAATTTTTATACCCTACACCACACTGTGGTACAGGGTATTATGACTTTGTGCATTTGTTTGTAACACCCGAAAGGAGAAGAGATAGACCCATTGTTTATTATACCGATCGACTTGTAATCACTTTCTGAGTCGATTTAGCTATGTCCGTCTGTCTGTCTGTCTGTCCGTCTGTCTGTCTGTCTGTCCGTCTGTCTGTAGACGTATTCTTGTAATCAAAGTACAGGTCGCAATTATGGTCCGATCTCAACGAAACTTTTTTAGGCCCAAGGACGATCCCTATTGAATTTGGTTAAAATCGGTTCAGATTTACATATAGCTCCCATATATATGTACCTCCGATTTGGCATATATGCACTGTATAAGCAACATTTTGTAACCGATTTGTACAAAAATTGACAGAGAGTAGTCTCGTGATACACTTAGATACAATACAAAATTTGGGGGAAATCGGTTCAGATTTATATATAGCCCCCATATATATGTTGCACCCGATTTGACATGTAAGCGCTGTAGAAACTGTATTTTATATCCAATCAGTACGAAATTCGGCAGAAAGAGGTTTCTTATTACATGAAGGAATACTGCCAAATTTGGAGAAAATCGGTTCAGATTTAGATATAGCCCCCATATATATGTTAGCACCGATTTGACATTCAAGCGCTGTAGAGACTGTATTTTATATCCGATCAGTACGAAATTCGACAGAAAGAGGTTTCTATTTTACATGAATGAGTATTCAGGGAAAATCGATTCAGATTTATATATAAGCTCCATATATATGTTCCTCCTGATTTGGTTACAAAGCGCTATAGAAGTTGTACTTTACTTCCGATCATTACAAAATTCTCCAGAAAGATGTTTCTCAATTTAGGAACGAATATTGCTTAATTTAGCGATTATCGGTTCAGAATTAGATATATCCGCATATATATGTTCTTACCCATTTACAAATTATTCCAAATTATTATCGCAATAACCCTTATCGCATTGTTAGGGAGGTGTAGGGTATTATATAGTCGGCCCCGCCCGACTTTCTGCCTTTCCTTACTGGTTATATATGTATATGTATAGATAGAATATATAACCAAAGGATTAAAACAAAAAGTCATTTTAAATAATAACTTGAGCGCCCCAGTTGGCGAGTTGGTAGCGTACTCGCCTATGAGTTTGGGGGTCGTGGGTTCGATTCCCACCAGAGGCTCTGGTCTGTCGCTGCAAACATTAAGCCATATGGTCTTTGTAACCCGGCGTTTCCCTGGACCTTAAAATTAGAATATAAATTTACTTTGTATTGTAATTCATATAAATAAATAAATAAATAAATAAATAAATAATAACTTTAATTTGGAATATATCGTATGTATTTTTCTCTTTTGCAGATTGTGATGATCTTAGGCACAAATTCGCCGACACCTTTGAGGTTGTTAAAAACTGTCCATCGGCATTTCTGAAGGGACCTGATATAATTCTAAGCTGGAAATAGCACCGCTGCGCAAACCAAATTTAAATATTTTTGCAAATAGGTTTTAAATGTAATTATTTGTAATTATTAATTATTTGTTTCAAATAAAATAAATCATAATATTTTTCATCTGTGCACATTAAAGACAAGGAATTTATCTTAAACTAGCATTTAAATAACCGGCGATGCCCGGGTTGTCTTTTAAAACCATGATCAAAGCATCAGAATTATTTTTGGATTTGAATAAAAAATAAGGATCTAAATACTCAAAGAAAATGTTGGCTATAGCAAAATATATCTAAGAGTGTGTGTAAGTATTTAAAATATTTGGTTCACCATTAGCTTCGTATATATGATCACACACTGATCATAAAAAATTGTTTAATGATCAGTCTACTTGAAAGTTTATCAAACTGTATGTATCTAACGGTATGAATATATTTTTGATCGCGACTGCATTGGCTATAAACTGGAAATTAGAATGTGTGATTGAATCCTAGTCAGTAGTCAAAAAGAATTATCTTATTTTGATCCTAACTTTTCAACTTTCATTAATCTGAGTAGGGTATTATTCGAGGCACACTCTTAACTATATAAGTTCAAAATGTCTGTACAATACCTCTCAGAGATCGCAAACCACATCTTTATTGCATATTTCATACGATGATGTCTACGTTCCATGTTCCGATTTAATCTTTTTAATTGTTATAGTCGATTTGACCTCAGGCTGGACATAATATAGTTGATTTCTCATCTCATTTCAAATTAATACTTTTTTGGGGTCAGTGGTCAAGAGTTCACCAAACGATTGGCCGAGAAACAAATGCTTAATATGTTATGTATGTTCCAAATTTTTAGATATTCTGGTTAGTCATGATAAAAGAAATCATCATTTTGACCAAAGTAAAAAATTAACTAAATTTTTGTTAAATATATTATCGCTGTAATTGGCGATCGATATATTTCGAAAAGACTTTTAAACATTTTTGTCGGCATTTTTGTATACATCTTGTCCTTATCTTGACGCATTTCGTTAAAGATCGCTTTATGCACATTTATGTGTAGGTCTACAGAACTTTATGGGCATTTTATTGGAAGAATGAAAAATATTTAAAAAAGAATTTAGAAATGCAGTGGAAGAATGAAAATTGCTTTGGTCACTACTGACCACAATCTTAGAATTCAAAATAGTTTTTTCCCGTATATAGTACAAAAGGGTGGGCCATTTAAAATTTGAACTACCGATTACTTTGACTTGTGATTTGAATTATGTTCTGTGGGGAGACATTAAGGATAAATGTTACGCAAAGCATCCAGAGACAATTAAAGCATTGAAAAATTAAATCTATGTTGCAATTGAAGAGATTCAACCCGAAACAATCGAAAATATCTGTGGTCACAAGGCATAACAGCATATGTCTGTTTTTGAAACTTTTCAAGAGATAATTTTAAAGGTTTGATTCGATATAATAATCCATTTGTAATATAGTGACACAGTGAGATATGCTGCTAGATAACTGAACGAGGGATCATCACCAAAATGTGTCACAATATGTAATCGAAGATGGGGAATATTACGGCATTAATAACTCAGTTTTGCATAACTCGAGTTATACTGTTATGCCTTGTCGGGTTGATGAGGTACTGCCGAGCCAGTCGTGGTTGTCATATGAATGATATTGTGTTCCATTTTTAAATGACAAAGTTGAACCTCTCCAATAAAACCAGAAATTTGAAAAAATTATAAGTACTTTTTTTACGTACTGTACGTACTATTTTATCTTCTAAAGTACGGAAATAATATTAAAGATTTTGATAGCGCGAGAACTGACCACGGGCCAAAAAACGATTATGTAAATAGCAAAATTTCTAGCTTTGTACCTGTCATATGAACCGCAACGGTCAAAAGTAGCTTGGTGTATAATCGCACCCATTTGTGCATATACATTAATAAGTAGTATCATTGCCCTTAAGGGACTTTTAAAGTACAGAAAGTGTGAAAATTGCTTTGGTCACTGCTACACTGACCACAGTCTGAGAATTGACTGACTTGAAAACGTTATATATGTTACCACATTTGTAGCAGATGATAATATATATAATCTATATTTATTAATTATTATCTAAAAGTATTAAAATGTATTAACAATAATTTGATTGCTATGCTTACAATGAGTGCGTTCAATTTATTTTTGATGACTGTCATGTAATACTCAAATATCTCTTTTAATAATATATGACTCATGTTTCGCAATTAGGTATAATATTATCACTCGAAATCTCTTGTACTCGTAAGGTGTCACTCAATCTCAATTAATAATATACTGAATGTGTTCTCTCACGCTCAGCTCTCGTTAACATTGACATCTATTTTTGTAATACATACGCCGTAGTTATGTTTTCATATTTGTGGTTCTCGAAAACCCAATTATAAAAAACAAACAATCATAGTTGTAAGCCTATTCAACAAGAAGCTGCCTGCCAATAAACATCATTAAAATTTAAGCGGAGTCTTTTCCTTCTCGGGTTCACCCTAAATAAATAAAAACTATTTAAGTATAATCCAGCTTGGGCGTTAATAGTCTTGTTAGGATTTACTTAATAAGGAACAAATAAATTATATTATTTTCAGCTTGAACGTTCATCGTTTGGCTAGGATTTAGTTCAACATAAATTAAAGTAAATATTAACCTGTGAAGGATAAATGTCTCCTTCCTACAAAGGATAATTTACTCCTTCTACATTGGCGCCCAACATGGGGCCATAAATTGTCGCCCAAATCCAATCAATTCTAAATAAGTCCTATCATAATGCATAGTACCTAAAAAGAATGCAGTTTGGCTATGGAGAGAAAAACAACAACATGCATTCGATACACTGAAAAAGTTGTTAACCTCTCCTCCAGTTTTGAAGCAAGTAAACGAGGACTTGCCGTTTGTATTAAAGACGGATGCGAGTAATTACGCTTTAGGGGCTGTTTTACTCCAGGGGGAGAATGATTCTGAAAGAACCATCGAATATGCCAGTCGTTTATTGCTTTACAAAATATTATAAAATCATTTGATAATAATGACGAAGACATCATCAGATATACTTATAGAGGATACATTATGTTAGATGGCGTTCTATACCGATTTCGCTCAGAATAGAATGCTGAAAATGGTCAACTGGTAGTACCCATAACGATGCGCAAGGATATCCTTTTCAATTATTATGACAACCCAACAGCTGGACATTACGGCATAGAAAGAACCATTAACAGAATAACACAACATTATTATTGACCAAAACTGTTGTCAGAAATAGGGGAATATGTAAAGTCGTGCATTGAGTGCAAGCGTTACAAGCCCTCAAATATGAAACCTGTTGGTCTCCTGCAAACCGTTAGCAGTAATAAGAGGTTTGAAGTTATTTCAATTGATTTATTCGTCCCACTTCCTCGAACCCCCAGGGCAACCAAAGGATTTTCATTGGATTCCTATGTAGCAGATGGACAGAACTATTTCCACTAGAAGTTGCATCAGTTGCAAATTCGCTAACACTGATTAATGAAATCCTTTTGAGATATGGTATACCCAGACGAATCCACTCAGATAACGGATCACAATTTGTATCTGCGGTTATGCAAAAGCTTACTCACTGTCTAGGAATTCGGCAATCTTTCACACCAGTATATCATCCGAAAGCGAATCTAGTTGAACGCAAAAACAGAGGCCTTAAAGTACAGCTCTCAATTTATGTCAACCAATATCACACCACGCGTCAATGCGATTTGCAATGAACACGGCCAAATGCTCAACAACAGGCTATTCAGCTTCCTATCTTACATTTGGCAGAGAATTAAGGAGCCCATTCGAATTAATAATATATATATAATCTCAATTAATAATATACTGAATGTGTTGTCTCACGCTCAGATCTCGTTAACATTGATCTCTATTTTTGTAATAAATACACCATAGTGATGTTTTCATATTTATCGAAAACCCTTTATAAAAAACAAGTTGTAAGCCTATTCAATGAGAAGCTGCTTGCCAATAAACATCATTAAAATTTAAGCGGAGTCTTTTCCTTTTCGGGATCACCCTAAATAAATAAAAACCAGTTAAGTATAATCCTGCTTGGGCGTTACTCGTTGGGTTAGGATTTACATAATAAGGAACAAATAAATTATACTATTTTCAACTATTATCCAGCTTGAACGTTCATCGTTTGGCTAGGATTTAGTTCAAAATAAATTAAAATAAAGGCTTTAGAAATTTTAAGTCGCGGTGTTTGACCTTAGACTTGACATCGAATACATACGAACATATAATTTTTTATATTTTTAGCTCTAAAGGAATTTTAAAAATCTGTAAAATTATGAAAATTGTTTTGGTCACTTCTGCACTGACCACAGACAGAGAATTCAAAACTATTTTTCGCGCATATATTTTTCGTTTATAGTACTTCATACTTACAAAGTTTTAACTTTGTATCTTTTAAGAGGCTTCAGAAAGAAAAAACACAATAATCCAGTGTTTGATAGCGCTATACAATGTCTTCGTGAACAGCCAGTGGTTTAAACAACACTCCTGTCCTTTCTGGCTCTAACAGTAGCCTCAGTGGTCGAAAATAGCAAAATAGCCTATGACACTTCCGAGGCATTAGCCTATCTGTCCACCAAGTTTCAAGAGAATCGGTTCAGCCATTTAGGCGTGATGATAGAACAAAAAAAAAACGATTTTATAATTTTAATATAATATAGTAGGATAATTTGCAATTCAATTTCTAACATAGTGGGTCAATGTGACTTATTATAAACTCAAATAATACAGAAATCCAATATTTTCCGACATTTATCTTAACATACGCCAAAAACACGAAATTGTAGAGTAGTTCTGATGACACATTCGGGTTCAACGAAGCAAAAACATTCGAAATAATTCTAATATTTTGGTGTATTGGTAATCGTGAGATTTTTGTAAAACTATTTTTTACATCGTTTTAGAACGTTTTGTATAGCAGACACTCACAAATTTTAAAAAGTAGGGGGGACGCAATATAATTAATATTTATGGGGGAAATACTAAGGCAGGTCTGCAAATTTTTGACATTTGTCTGTCCTCTGTACTCTTTAGTATTTAGTATGAACTCTGTTGAATACTGTAAAAATCGGTTTAGATTTAGATATAGCATATCGATGGCTTAATATACACTGATAGAAAACCCGTTCGTCATCTTCGTACTGGTGATGAAAAGTTTCGTACATGCTATGTTTTTGTACGTCAATAGAACGAACACGATCATCAAACCATGTTTTTGGTGATTTCGAAATTCGTCGAGGGAACGATAAGGTTTCATTCCCACGACGAAAAGATTTATTTGGCCATTTTGTTATGTTCGTGTGTTCCACGCAGCACCGATTGGTTGAAACAACTCGCACTGCCACGGCGCAACTGATGTTGGGTTAAACAAAACATGAAACAAATGCAGCACGACGAGCTGTATAAGTGTGAAATATTTGTGCAAGCGGTCTGTTGGCAAATGCATTACTTGATGTGTTATTTTTGATTTAAAATAGCAGAAGTAATGAATACTTCTGGTTCGTTTGCTTTAAAACTTTCCTGATAAGAACTGCGTTTCCAACCGAATAATCAAAACTGAGCCTGGCAAAGCTGTCAAGTAATTTTATTTTCTATACCGTTTTTGATGCTCTAAAATCAGAAGAATATTTATAGAAATTTTGAAGCTTGGATGACGACCGCTCCCACAGCATTTGAGGAGATAACCTCCACGCACATTACTTTAATCTACTTCAACTTCTTCTTGGGGCGCAAGTTGTTGGTGTGTCCACACTTCCCCCCCAAGGATTCGTCGTGATGCTGAATGGGATTCGTCGTGATGCTGAATGGGATTCGTCGTGGTGATGAATGGAATTCGTCGTGGTGATGAATAGAATTCGCCGTGGTGATGAATGGGATTCTTCGTGGTGATGAATGGGATTCTTCGTGGTGATGAATGGGATTCTTCGTGGTAATGAACTCGATTCATCGTAGGGATGCAATGTGATCATCCTGAGGACGAATGTTTTTGGAAACAGAGATTCGTCATGGTGACGAACAACTTCATCAAGAGGACTATTCCGTACGACTTTTGCGAAAAAAATAATCGTGATGATGTACAAATTCGTCGTCATGACGAAGCTTTTCCTAACAGTGTAGAAAGATCGTACTTTAAAATAGCGAATTTTTATTTAAAAAACATTGATTTTTATTGAAAGAGGCAGACCATTCTTTCTTCTAACTTTTAACATATGTTAGCTTTCGCTTAGGTTTTCGTTCGAGATAGAGAAACCAAATTCCTGACGAAAGTGATAACAGGAAAAAATACAACGAAAATATGATCGCTTGTGTCAATTTTTCGATCAAACGGTTTTTTTAACGGTTCTAATCATTCTAATATGGTATTTTTACCAGCGCCATCTACCGAATACATTGTCAAGCTTCCAAGTATAAAAATGCGAAACATTTGCGTCATCTCGTGGACAGTACAGTACAGCTGTGTGCTGACTGTAGAAATAAGATGTCGCTATCATCCTGAGATAAACAAATTACGAAGGTTCTGCTATTTTCGTGTAGATGTCGCGCAAACTTGCAATTCGTTAAACAGAAATTATTTATTTTTCGGAATTCATTTATATTTCACTTCGGAACAATAATCCAAATCCATTTATAATTAAAATAGTTCCATAAATTTTGCAAAAACTCTGCTACCAGCACTATCTGGTGGTAAGCAGCCCTGAATTCTAGTATACAATAAAGATGCCGCTGTTTAGCAGGTACATAGTTGCGACCGTAGGATTTAACCAAAGATGCAGATTCATTATTTAATTCCTACGTCATTCCTATTCCATAATACATTCCTATTGGGAATGTGTATTTAAAAATGGAAAATACCAGCAAAGGCGTGACAATGTGGCACAAAATGCTACATCTTGGCGGCCTCATGGTATTTTTCTTTTTTAAAAAACAATGTTGCCCTGCCAACAAAAAACCCTTTTGTGCTGTTGAATAATTAATGGTCAGAACCGAAAACAAAATTCCAAAAGGTAACGTTTCAACTCACTATAAACAAAGTATACTTCAAGGAGTCACCTAAATAAAAATCTGTCCAAACTCGGGCAATGAAGCCGACCGAAATTATCGGCGGCGGCGGCGCATGGACAAATATCGATCGGAGGTGGCTGATCATTTCAACAATCGGCTCAATCCCACGGCATCCGGTTCTTTGTACCGGATTGACCCGAAGCAGCAATTCTTCGGCCAGGGGCTGCCACCTCAGTACTACGTGTTTTATGTTCGTCCATTTTTTCGGCTTGGGAGAGGCACATCCCGGGGTGTCTGCTTCGAATTCTTCTGGTCCGTGCCGGGACCGAACAAAATCCCGGACCACAACAATATTTCTGCTCCGTCTGCGGGAACCTTATACGTGGCAACTCAACATCAGTAAGGTGTACCCGATGTATGGAGTGGGTGCATCTCAGGAGTTGCTCTGGCCCTAGGAACGCCGGGGAGAATCGCCGCATAGGGAGCTATGTTGGAGACTGCTGTGCCTCCATACCTCTCAGTGTGCCTCAAGGATCGCAGTCGTCAGCCTCGTCGTCTACGTCATCGGCGCCTTCGGTTTATGGGACACCGCCGCAATATCCCCTACAGCAACATGCACAGCAATCAACACCACACATTGCTGTACCAACCCCCGAACATGCACCCTTCTTGAAATTTAATTGCAATGGTCTCCGCGGCAAAATCAACGAGATTGTAGATTTTATGAATCGGAAGAACATCAAGGTCGCTGCGATCCGGGAAACAAAGCTGAGCGACACATGCAGCTTGCACAGTTGTCAGGGTTACAATAAGCTAGGTAAGGATCGCACTAGAAGTGGAGATGGGGGACTGACTTTCCTATTACACCATTCTGTGCAATACAGACCTATCTCGCCTGAGCTTGACTCTAGATACCCATACATTGAATGTATGGGGGTAGCAGTTAAGCCCGGGACTGCCGCGATAGATCTGTACAACGTATATATACCGCCGATTCGTAGCTGTTCTCCGCGTTATTTGCCGGACATCAGTCCGTTACTGCAGGGCAATAATCGCGAGGTCCTAGGAGACTTTAATGCCCATCATGAGCAGGGTTACCATACGTCCTCCTTTCGGAGGACATGTCCTCCTTTTTTAACTCTGTCCTCCCTCCTTTTTTAAAAATGCGGTATTTGTCCTCCTTTTGTCGCAGATTCAAATGTATATTTGTAGTTCAACCAATCGTGACTTTCATTATTCAAAGTTCCATTTGAATGAGAGACGCAATGGTGCAATTTATTAGTTTGTATATACATATGGCGGATTTCAAGCCAAGTGAGCGAATTTTCAATACCGATGTCTTCTGATCAGGATGAAACTTGTCCCAAGTTTTGCCCTATTGGATTGTAGTTATGACACAAAATTTCAACCAGGTCGGTTAAGGACTGTCCGAGTTGGATGGTGTTGAATTTTAACAGCGGTCTGTTTTCCATCCATATAACTAATTGCCTATTGTATTACGAAAATTTTGCCCAGTGTTTTCGATAGCCTTTCTAAAAACTTTTTTAAAAATAAAAAATTCGCAAAAAACATTTATCGGGAATTTTTTTGTGATATTAAAAATTGTTTTCACATTTTTGTCAAAAACTATGTTTTTATTTAAAAATTTTTTGTTCAAACGAAAGCTTATGTTATTTGATTTAATAGCTCAAAGACGATTTGTGGAATGCGACAAAAAATTTATATAAAAAAGTCGGATAAATATTTCTCAATGATTTTGCCTTTATTGAAATGCATGTCGCGGCCCATTCCGTGCCGACCTAATTGTTCTACACATTTTCGATTGTGTGGCCCTGGTGTAGCACTTATCCTTCCCAACATAAATTGCACTGCTTCAGTTGATCTAGCCATTTATTCCGCTTATATTCGTCGAACGACGAATTTCATCACGCTCGTCTGCTAGTCCCGCTGCATCTGCTGGGAAATTAGGTCGTATCTTGGGTATTCGACCAGCAGCCGTGTGTGGGGGCGTCCTCATTCACTATGCAGAACGTAGAGCCATCTATCTGCTCAGCCAAAGCTATGCCTCTATGGTTATTAGCTAGGAGAGAACGCCAAAGCTCATGATGGGCATTAAAGTCTCCTAGGACCAAGCGATTATTGCCCTGCAGTAACGGACTGATGTCCGGCAAATAACGCGGAGAACAGCTACCAATTGACGGTATATATATGTATGTTGTGCAGCTTTATCTCGGCAGTCCCGGGTCCCACAGCTTTATCTCGGCAGTCCCAGTCAGGGCTCCAGTGGGTATACGCCATCGTCTACAAATGTTGGTATGATATATGGCATACATAGGTTTAGGTTTAGGTTTAGGTTAGGGTGGCAGCCGTATTTTTTTACAAGCTCACATAGACCAGTTTAGGTCCCTAGTGTTACCACGGGCTGAAATGCCCCTCATCGAAACCAACCTGTTTGATATATAAATTTATCGATAGTACGAATATCAGTACTGGAAAGATCTGTTAGGCTGCCTAAAAAGGCCGACCCCAGTATATCCAGTCGTCGTTTACTCAAAGCGGGACAGTCGCAAAGCAAGTGCTCAATGCTCTCCACTTCTTCCTCATCTCCACAGCTTCGGCAGAAGTCATTGGAGTCAATACCCAATCTTTTGGCGTGTTCGCCGATCAAGCAGTGTCCCGTCAGAACCTGTACTAACGTAGACAATCGTTTCCTCTCTAGTGCGAGGAGATATTTTGACCTTCTCAGGTCATACCTTGGCCAGATTTGTCTAGCTACCCTGCAGGTGCCGATTTCTGTCCATCTATCGTTGGACTGCCTGATTGCCTCTTGCCTAAGCCAAAGCTTGCACGTGGATAGTGGCGCACCAATATATGCAAATTCTTCGAGAATTTGTAATGTCGTCCCTTTCCTAGCAAGTTCATCGGCTTTGCAGTTCCCCGGGATATCCCTATGCCCAGGCACCCATATGAGGTGTATATTAAACTGCTCAGCCATCTCGTTAAGAGATCTGCGGCAGTCGAGGGCTGTTTGTGAATTTAGGGATGTTGCCTCCAGAGAATTGATGGCAGCCTGGCTGTCCGAGTAAATGACAACGCCATTGTTGGTTACTATGTTGCGACTCAGCCACTTGGCGACTTCCCATATTGCCATTATTTCGGCTTGATAGACACTGCAGGTATCTGGTAGTCTGTGAGCTATATCCAGACTAAGTTCTTCACAGTGTACTCCGAAGCCAACCTTTTCATCAAGCTTCGAACCATCCGTGTAAAAGTGGAGATGGTTTATATTACCTGGTATTCTGCCGACCCATTCATCTCTGGCGGGAATCATAGTGATGTAATTTCTCTCGAAGGTGTACACTGTTGGTATATAGTCCACTCGGTCGGTTACCATAGCACTACACTTTGATATCCTCATGTGACCATAGTTCTTGTACCTCCACATTGATAGGCAGTTTAATCTTATTGCCGCTTTGGTTGCAACTTCTCTCGCCACAATATTAATCGGCAGTATATGGAGTAGGGCTTGTAGAGACTCGGTCGCTGTAGTCCTTAAGGCTCCGCTTATGCTCAGGCAGGCAGTTCTCTGAACCTTTGTTAGTAGGTTGGTAATGGTTAGTTTGTCAGTTGCCGTCCACCATACCACAATACCGTATAACAGTATTGGACGAACTACTGCTATATATATCCAGTGGACGATTTTAGGAGAGAGTCCCCACCGCGACCCTACAGCCTTTTTGCAGGAATATAAGGCGACGTTGGCCTTCCTTACACGTTCCAATACGTTAAGTCTAAATAACATTTTCCTATCTAGAATTATTCCTAAAAATTTTGCACTTTCAGAAAAGACTAGATCTGTTCCATTTATCCGAGGTGGAGGGTCCACATGTGGGACATTATTCATCCTAGTAAAGAGAACCAATTCTGTCTTGTTGGGGTTAACGCCCAAACCGCTGCTTCTGGCCCATCTAGCCAACTTGTTCAGAGCCACCTGTAGGATGTCTCTGAGGACGTTTACGAATTTGCCACTCACTGCGATTGCCACGTCGTCCGCATATGCCACGACCTTGCAGCCACAACGTTCTAGATCTAGCAGGATTTCATTCACCGCTAGGTTCCAAATTAGTGGAGACAGTACTCCTCCTTGCGGGGTCCCTCTGTTTACATACCTTGTTAGAGTTGTGGACCCTAGACATGCTGTTATGCGTCTTCTGGTGAGCAGACTTTGAATTAGTCTAATCAAACTAGTGTTAACTTTTAGATGTGAGAGTGCCGCAATTACCGCGTCGGAATGAATGTTGTTAAAAGCCCCTTCTATGTCAAGAAATGCCACCATGGTGAATTCCTTGAAATGCAGGGACGATTCGATAGTGCTCACAAGTTCGTGCAGGGCTGATTCAGTAGACTTGCCCTTGTTGTAAGCATGTTGGTTCCCCGACAGGAGTTTTGTATCCAGGTTTTCCCTAATGAAATGATCTAAAAGTCTTTCCAGACCTTTCAATAAGAACGAGGATAGGCTAATTGGTCTGAAGTCTTTTGGCCTAGTGTGTGATATCTTTCCCGCTTTAGGTATGAATACCACTTTGGTATCCCTCCATCGATTCGGGACGTATGAAAGCCTGATACAGCCTACATAAATTTTCTCCAGCCAGGGGATAATGTACTTTAACATTTTCTGCATTTCTGCTGGAGTGATGCCATCTGGTCCAGGTGACTTGAAGGGCTCAAAGCTGTTAATAGCCCAGCTTATTCTGGATCTCTCAGTCAAGAAGCTAGCGACGCTCGCAGTCCACTCGCACTCTTGTTGGTCCTGCTGATCCTCGGGTTCTGTTATAGAGTTCCCCGGGAAATGTGTGTCGAGCAGTACATTGAGCGACTGCTCGCTGTTTTTGGTCCAGTTATTTGCCTCATCCTGTAAATATCCCACTGTACAGGGTGAAGCAGATAATATCTTCCTCAGACTAGCGGCGTCGGAGACCTTTTCCACTTCACCACAGAAGGTATACCAAGAGCGCCTTTGCGCCTTTCTAAGCTCCTTCTTATAGATCTTGAGTTGCTCTTTATAGGCATCCCAATCATTAGCGACCCCAGTAGATTTAGCCTTATTGAATAGCTTGTTGCAGGTCTTTTTCATAGCCGTTAGCTCAGAAGTCCACCATTGGGGTTTAGTTTTACCCTTGTACCTTGTTTTTGGACAGGCTTCTTCAAGGGATCTATTGAATGATATGGTGATATGATCGACCAGATTATCCAAACCGGCTTTGTCATTCGGTTCGTACGGAAGTTTAGTGTTGAGGACTTTCTTGAAATTCTTCTCATACAGATGCCACTTTGTCTTCCTTACATTTCTGTGGACGGCGGGTTTAGGCGCTTTTTCCGCGAGTTTGAACTCAATATAATGATGATCTGAGAATGAGTGGTCGTCCAGTACATTCCACCCAATAATTTTGTCTGACAGCCGGTCAGTAGCAAACGTTACGTCGAGTACTTCTTGTCTGTCTTTAATTGTGAAGGTCGGTTTATTACCTATGTTACAAATACTAAGATTGGTAGTTAGAATAAAGTCAAGAAGCGAATCACCCCTATTGTTTATATCCGTACTACCCCAGATAGTATGATGAGCGTTCGTGTCTGCGCCAATAATCAGCTCGAGCTCGTCAGACGTTGCTTCTTCTACTACTTCCCTGAATAGAGCAGTCGGTACTACAGATTCATAAGGCAAGTAGCTGGAGACCACCCAATATATGCGATTACCGATCTCCAGGCTAGCAGCTGTTTGGTCTTTACCACTTAAATTAGTCAGGAGAAAGATACTTAGATCTTTCCTGGCCAAAATGCAGGTTCTTGGAGTGCCTTCACAGTTGGCCACAAGCAGTTTAAAGTTGGGTGTCCTAATACCGCACACCCTTCCTCCCACTACGTAGGGCTCCTGTATCAGGACGATGTCTACTGCGCCTGTGGACAGGCGCAGCAATAGAGCCGCTGAGGCTGCTTTGGCGTGATGGAGGTTAATCTGTAGAATTCTTACCATCATTGGTAATTGACAGATTAACATCCACCCCAACAAGGGTGTTATCGAACTCTTCGTCCGTATCGTCGAGAAGCATGTCCCCGCCAGATGCGTCAAAGAGTCCGGAGACTCCCCTCAGCCCCTCTGTGTCAGAAGTAGAGCTTTCGTCCTCAGAGTAGGACGTTACAGATCTTCTGTTAGAGTTGGAGTCACCAGAAATAATAGGCGTGGCTACCTCCGCACTTACAGAAAGTGCCACGGTGGACGACTCACCTTCTGCAGTGGGAGCTATATCCTGCTTGTATATCTTCAAGACTATAGTCTCGAAGCCATATTGTAGGGTTGCACTCGCACTTTGTATATGGGAGGTGGATTCAGCGTTTAGGATAAGATTGACCTGCCGCTTTTTACCATCCGCCTCACCCACCTTGCTGATTCTCCAATTATGGGCCGGCAGACCAGGATTGGAATCTTTTATTATTTCTAAGATGTCAGCCGGGTTGGAGGGCTCTTCTGTAACCCAGGTGATGGCTCTAGGGTGACTAGGGATGTTGTTTTTTTCGACAACATCCAACTGGGCACCCGGCCACACCTCACCCGCTCGACTCAGAGCAGCCTTATAAAGGTCTACTGATCTGGCATCACCGAAATATAAGAGCTTTACTCTCCCCTGATGCCATCCTGCATCGTTGCAGATTGGTGGTTTGCCCGGCATTTCTCTACGGACATCGAGGTAATGAGCCATAATGGCTGATTGTACATGACTCCATTTGTCCTTGAGGATGGATCCATCCTCACTACTTCTGTCTATAACAGCCATCACTAGACTCTCCTTCGCCACTTCATTGAAGGGCTTGGTGAGTGTCCTGTTGATGGTGACATTAGGGCCTCTTGCCTTTTTCGAAGGCAGGGGTTCATCAGGTGATCTGATTCGTTTTACTTTATTAGCCGTTAACACAGCTGAATTTGTGGCTCTTTCAGCCGACTCATTGGCCTTAGAAGCATCTATGACGCCTTTAGCCCAGGTAAGTGACTCTTTTTGTTTTTCGGTAAGAGCCGAAACCTCAACAGCCTCCAACTTCGTCAAAACTCTGAGCGCTACACGATGCTCATTGTGCTTCCGTTTTGACGGTCGGACATGACGTTTTCCCCTCACCGCACCACCTGTTGTGAGTACTTGGGGGAGATTTTCACCATTTTTGGTGTGGTCGGCTTTGGCCAAGACCAACGGACGGACAGTCGGACGATTGGGGAACCGCGCTCCATCGGAACACGAAGGCATCCCCGTCAAGAGAATTTATTTTAATTTTGTCTGTATTAGACCGTAATAGGTACTACGATGTAGGCCTTACAGACTTTGTACAGATTTTTGCTATTGCGTAATAGGTACTGGTAACTATCCGCTATGTGATAAACACGTCCGTTCACTGCGAATGATCAGCAACGAAATCTATGGCATACATATGTATACGTATGTATATATATTCGCACCTAGTAACCACAATTTGCCTCCACTTGTTCCATTACATTTCTGAAATAACTCGTACTCCACACAAAGGAATCGTGACAAGCTCCGTGATATGTCCTATTAACGTGTCGTATCCTCAGTTTACTAACGTTTATCTTTGAAACATATATTTGATAAAATCGGGAAAATATAAAATAAAATGGGGGGCATACGATTGTCACTTTTAGCTAAACTATCCTTTTCTGTTAAAGTACAGGTGCTTATTTGTCTGTGGTGATAAGATTTTCACGTTTCAGTACATCCAATGGCACCGGTTATTCCAAATTTAGTGCATAAATGTTGTGCTATAACATTCCCTTCCTCCTGAGTTCGATAAGTTATCCACTTGCGACAAATTCGCGATTCTAATGGAATCAAAACAATGGAGAGTACTTCAATGACTGTGCCATGCCGACTTCAGGATCTTTGCCAAATCCTTTCTGATACCCACCATCTGCAAAGAACTGTAGACAGGCACTCAGTTTTACAATTGGAGTAATCGCAAATGAATTTTTTGTAGTACAGGTTTAAAATTTTTCGTGTACATTCAAGAGGAATGTAAAAACCCCTTGTTTACCCTGTAATGTTGAACAAATCTAAAAAACGATTTAGACAAAAAACGTAAGCTACTAAGGACAATTACAGTATATCAGGCAACTCCAAAGGATTTGATGCATCTCTCAAACTTCACCGCTCGTTGTTCTATACACCCTTCTTGTTCCTCTAATAGAAGAATAATTCTTTTTTTTAATATTTAAGTAATATTTTAACCTTAAGTTTAAAAAACAAAATGCTTTTCAACTCTTCTTCTTGTTTTTTACGCTCACTGTGCAGTGATAATTTATTAATTCTGAACAGCTGTTCGTTTTCGATACATCATACAGATTCGAAGTGAACAAACTGTTCCCTAATATTCACGATAGCATATTCCACTTCCCGTGATGTGAAGAAATCTAGGGAACAAATATTCCACTTACATATTATTCGCGATAGGGGTGAATCTTTTCCTTTCCAGTGCGAGGAGATATTTTGACCTTCTCAGGTCATACCTTGCCCAGATTTGTCTAGCTACCCTACAGGGGCCGCTTTGTGTCCACCTTTCGTTGGACTGCCTGATTGCCTCTTGCCTAAGCCAAAGCCTGCACGTGGATAGTGGCGCACCAATATATGCAAATTCTTCGAGAATTTGTAAAGTCGTCCCTTTCCTAGCAAGTTCATCGGCTTTGCAGTTCCCCGGGATATCCCTATGCCCAGGCAACCATATGAGGTGTATATTAAACTGCTCAGCCATCTCGTTAAGAGATCTGCGGCAGTCGAGGCCTATTTGTGAATTTAGGGATGTGGCCTCCAGAGAATTGATGGCAGCCTGGCTGTCCGAGTAAATGACAACGCCAGTGTTGGTTACTATGTTCCGACTCAGCCACTTGGCGACTTCCCATATTGCCATTAATTCGGCTTGACACTGCAGGTATCTGGTAGTCTGTGAACTATATCCAAATTAAGTTCTTCACAGTGTACTCCGAAGCCCACCTATTCATCAAGCTTCGAACCATCCGTATCGAAGTGGAGATGGTTTCTATTTCCGGGTATTCTGCCGTCCCATTTATCCCTGGCTGGTATCATAGTGATGTAGTTCCTCTCAAAGGTGCGCACCGTTGATATATAGTCCACTCGGTCGGTTACAATAGCACTACACTTTGATATCCTCATGTGACCTCCACATTGATAGGCAGTTTAATCTTAGTGCCGCTTTGGTTGCAACTTCTCTCGCCACAACATTAATCGGCAGTATATGGAGAAGGGCTTGTAGAGACTCAGTCGCTGTAGTCCTTAACGCTCCGCTTATGCACAGACAGGCAGTTCTTTGAACCCTTGATAGCAGGTTTGTGATGGTTAGTTTGTCAGTTGCCGTCCACCATACCACAATGCCGTATAACAGTATTGGACGAACCACTGCTATATATATCTAATGGACAATTTTAGGAGAGAGGCCCCACCGCGACCCTACAGCCTTCCTGCAGGAATGTAGGGCGATGTTGGCCTTCCTTACACGTTCCAGTACGTTTAGTCTGAATGACAGTTTCCTATCTAAAAATTTTGCACTTTCAGAAAAGACTAGATCTGTTCCATTTATCCGAGGAGGAAGGTCCACATGAGGGACATTATTCATCCTAGTAAAGAGAACCAATTCTGTCTTGTTTGGGTTAACACCCAAGCCGCTGCTTCTGGCCCATCTAGCCAACTTGTTCAGAGCCACCTGTAGAATATCTCGGAGGATGTTTTCGAATTTTTCACTCACTGCGATTGCCAGGTCGTCCGCATATGCCACGACCTTGCAGCCACAACGTTCTAGATCTAGCAGGATTTCATTCACAGCTGGGTTCCAAATTAGTGGAGACAGTACTCCTCCTTGTTAGAGTTGTGGACCTAGACAGTCTAATCAAGCTAGAATTCACCTTTAGATGTGACAATGCCGCGATTACCGCATCTGGGTGTATGTTGTTAAAAGTACCTTCTATGTCAAGAAACGCCACCATGGTGAATTCTTTGAATTGTAGGGACGATTCGATAGTGCTCACAAGTTCGTGCAGGGCTGATTCTGTAGACTTTCCCTTATTGTAACGATGTTGGTTCCCCGACAGGAGTTTTGTATCCAGGTTTTGCTTAATGAAATAATCTAAAAGTCTTTCCAGACTTTTCAATAGGAAAGAGGATAGGCTAATTGATCTGAAGTCTTTTGGCCTAGTGTACGATATCTTCCCCGCTTTGGGTATGAATACCACTTTGGTATCCCTCCATCGATTCGGGATGTATGAAAGCCCAATACAGCCTACATAAATTTTCTGCAGCCAGGGGATAATGTACTTTAACATTTTCTGCATTTCTGCTGGAGTGATGCCGTCTGGTCCAGGTGACTTGAAGGGCTCAAAGCTTTTTATAGCCCAGCTTATTCTAGATCTCTCAGTCAACAAGCTAGCGACGCTCGCAGTCCACTCGCACTCTTGTTGGTCCTGTTGATCCTCGGGCTCTGTTGATGCGTCGGAGACCTTTTCCACTTCGCCACAGAAGGAATACCAAGAGCGTCTTTGCGCCTTCCTAAGCTCCTTCTTATAGATCTTGAGTTGCCCTTTATATTCATCCCAATCATTAAAGGCTCCAGTAGATTTCGCCTTGTTGAATAGCTTGTTGCAGGACTTTCTCTTTGCCGTTAGCTCAGAAGTCCACCATTGAGGTTTACTTTTACCCTTGTACCTTGTTTTTGGGCAGGCTTCTTCAAGGGAACTATTGAATGTGGTGATATGCTCGACCAGATTATCCAGACCGGCTTTGTCATTCGGTTCATAAAGAAGTTTGTAGTTGAGGACCTTTTTAAAATTCTTCTCATACAGGTGTCACTTTGTCTTCCTCACATTTCTGTTGACAGCAGGTTTAGGCGCTTTTTTCGGCGAGTTTGAACTCTATATAATGGTGATCTGAGAATGAGTGGTCGTTCAGTAAATTCCACCCAATAATTTTGTCTGACACCCGGTCAGTAGCAAACGTTACATCTAGTACTTCTTGTCTGTCTTTGATTGTAAAGGTCTGTTTATTGCCAATGTTACAAATAGTTAGGTTGGTAGTTAGAATAAAGTCAAGAAGCGAATCACCCCTATTGTTTATATCCGTACTACCCCAGATAGGATGATGAGCGTTCGTGTCTGCGCCAATAATCAGCTCGAGCTCGTCAGACGTTGTTTCTTCTACTACTTCCCTGAAGAGAGCAGTCGGTATTGCAGCTTCATAAGGAAAGTAACTGGAGACAACCCAGTATATGCGATTACCTATCTCCAGACTAGCAGCTGTTTTGTCTTTACCACTTAAATTAGTCAGGAGAAAAATACTTAGATACTTAGTACCTTCACAGTTGGCCACAAGCAGTTTAAAGTTTGGTGTCTTGATACCGCACACCCGTCCTCCTACTATACAGGGCTCCTGGATCAGGACGGTGTCTGCTGCACCTGTGGACAGGATGGAGGTTAATCTGTAGAATTCTTAACATCATTGGTAATCGACAGATTGACATCCACCCCGACAAGGATGTTATATCTTCGTCCGTATCAGCGGGGAGCATTTCCCCGCCAGATGCGTCAAAGAGTCCGGAGACTTCCCTCAGTATCCGAAGTAGTGTTTTCATCCTCAAAGAATGACGTTACAGATCTTCTGTTAGAGTTAGAGTCACCAGAAATGATGGTCATGTGGACCTCCGCACTTCCAGAAAGCCTTGTATCAACCACGGTCTACGACTCGTCTTCCACAGTGGGACCTGCTTGTATACCTTCAAGACTATAGTCTCGAAACCATATTGCAGGGTTGCACTTGCACTTTGTATATGAGAGGTGGATTCAGCGTTAAGGATCAAATTGACCTGTCGCTTTTTACCATCCGCCTCACCCACCTTGCTAATTCTCCAATTATGGGTCGGCAGACCAGGATTGGAATCTTTTATTATCTCTAATATGTCATCCGAGCTGGAGGGCTCTTCTGTAACCCAGGTGATGGTTCTAGGATGACTAGGGATGTTGTTTTTTCCACAACACCCAACTGGCACCCGGCCACACCTCACCCGCTCGACTCAGAGCAGCCTTATACAGGTCTACTAATCTGGCATCACCGAAATATAAGAGCTTTACTCTCCCCTGATGCCATTCTGCATCGTTGCAGATTGGTGGTGTGCCCGGCATTTCTCTACGGACATCGAGGTAATGAGCCATAATTGCAGATTGCACATGGCTCCATTTGTCCTTGAGGTAATGAGCCATAATTGCAGATTGCACATTGTCCTTGAGGACAAATGGCTATAACAGCCATCACTAGACTCTCCTTCGCCACTTCATTGAAAGGCTTGGTGAGTGGCCTGTTGATGGTGACATTAGGGCCTCTTGCCTTTTTCGAAGGCAGGGGTTCATCAGGTGATCTGATTCTTTTGACTTTATTACCCGTTAACACAGCTGAATTTGTGGCTCTCTCAGCCGGCTGATTGGCCTTAGAAGCATGAATGACGCCTTTAGCCCAGGTAAGTGACTCTTTTTGTTTTTCGATAAGAGCCAAAACCTCAACAGCCGCCAACTTCGTCAAAACTTCGGGCGCTATCCGGTGCTCATTGTGCTTCCGGTTTGACGGTCGGACATGACGTGTTCCCCTCACCGTACCACTTGTTGTGAGTACTGGGGGCAATGTTCACCATGTTTGGTGTGGTCGGCTTTGTCCAAGACCAACGGACGGACAGTAAGACGATTGGGGAACGCTCCATCGGAACGCGAAGGGATCTCCGTCAACGAATTTATTATTTTTTTGTCGGTATTAGCCCGACTTTGTACAGATTTTTTTTTGCGATTGCGTAATAGGTACTGCGTAATGTGTCGCTCAGCTTTGTTTCCTGGATCGCAGCGACCTTGATGTTCTTCCGATTCATAAAATCTACAATCTCGTTGATTTTGCCGCGGAGACCATTGCAATTAAGTTGCAAGAAGGATGCATGTTCGGGGGTTGGTACAGCAATGTGTGGTGTTGATTGCTGAGCATGTTGCTGTAGGGGAGATTGCGGATGTGTCCCATAAACCGAAGGCGCCGATGACGTAGACGACGAGGCCGACGACGCTGACGACTGCGATCCTTGAGGCACACTGAGAGGTATGGAGGCACAGCAGGCTCCAACATAGCTCCCTATGCGGCGATACTCCCCGGCGTTCCTAGGGCCAGAGCAACCCCTGAGATGCAACAACTTCTTACATCGGGTACACCTTACTGATTTGAGTTGCCAAGTATAAGGTTCCCGCAGACGGTGCAGAAATATTGTTGTGGTCCGGGATTTTGTTCGGTCCCGGCACGGGCCAGAAGAATTCGGAGCAGACACTCCGGGATGTGCCTCTCCCAAGGTGAAAAAAATGGACGAACATAAAACACGTAGTACTGAGGTGGCAGCCCCTGGCCGAAGAATTGCTGCTTCGGGTCAATCCGGTACAAAGAACCGGCTGCCGTGGGATTGAGCCGATTGTTGAAATGATCAGCCGCTTATTTAGGTGACTCCTTGAAGTATACTTTGTTTATAGTGAGTTGAAACATTACCTTTTTGCAATTTTGTTTTCGGTTCTGACCATTAGTTATTCAACAGCACAAAAGGGTTTATTGTTGGCAGGGCAACATTGTTTTTTAAAAAAGAAAAATACCATAAGTAAGGCCGCCAAGATATAGCATTTTGTGCCACATTGTCACGCCTTTGCAGGCATTTTCCATTTTTAAATACACATTCCTAATAGGAATGATGTATGAATTAAATAAGGAATCTATCAGCCTGTTTCTGTAACTTAAAATTTTGCTTTCTTTCGCCTGCCAGACGACAAACAGCTGATTTGGGTTTCACTAACTACCATCACAACGACAAGTCGCACGATAATGAACTCGTACGAAAACGTAATCATTTCAGTGTAAATTTTGGTTTCTCTATCTCTCTTTGCTGTCATCTGGGCGAACACAAATGTCAGATCGAGTCACGTTATTTTATTTGTCGACTGATAGGAACAATGACAAAAAAAACGTTATTAAAAGCAAAAACAAGTATATATTAGCATAATTATGGTAAAAACAATTAAATAATAATAAAATTGTATACATATGTTTACATATTTAAGCATAAACAAGTCAAAATTGGCAGCTCGCTAAGATGGAAAAAATTCATCAGTGCACAATGAGAGAGACGTGAGAGAGAGAGAGAGAGAGAGAGAGAAAGAAATGAGAGTGTTGGATCAGCTCAGCTAACTCACCCAGGGTTGATTTTTGGCCACCGCTCATGTAAAGGATACAGAGGTGTATTTTCTAAGGTCGACCATACAAATATGTGTGCTTTTTTAGACCGGAAGTTGTGAAATTATTGATATGGCAATTACATTATTATCCAATTGGTAAATGGCTAACGTCATTGACGTAAGGCCCGGCGAACGAAAGAACGAACCTTAGAGAAACCAAATTCCAGACGATAGTGAGTGACTGGTTTTCGTTCGCAGAGACTTTCCTTAGAAATACAGAAACAGGCCGTATATCTTTAGTTAAATCCTACGGTCGCAACTATCTACCTGCTAAACAGCGACATCTTTATTGTATACTAGAATTCAAGGCTGCTTACCACCAGATGGTGCTGGTAGCAGAGTTTTTACCAACTTTATGGAATTATTTTAATTATAAATGGATTTTCTTATTAGATTTGCAAAATTGTTCCGAAGTGACAAACGAAATATAACAATTCCGAATAATAAATAACTTCTGTTTAACGAATGACAAGTTTGTGCGACATCTACACGTAAATAGCAGAACCTCTGTAATTTGTCTACGTCAGGATGATAGCGACATCTTATTACTACAGTTTAGCACACAGCGGTACTGTACTGTCCACGAGATGACGCAAATGTTTCGCATTTTTATACTTGGAATCTTGACAGTGTGTTCGGTAGATAGCACTGGTAAAAATACCATATTTGAATGATTTGAACCGTTAAAAACAAAACCGTTTGATCGATAAAATTGACACAAGCGATCATATTTCGACGATTATAAGCGGAATAAATGGCTAGATCAACTGAAGCAGTGCAACTTAAGTTCCGGTATTGGTAAACTGTGGGCAACGGTTAAGTCACTCTCGAATCCAGGCAGGAAAGACGACCGGACGGCAGTCATATTTGGTGCCACCACTGTGACTGACCCGAAGAAGTGCGCGCGTTATTTTAACCGACAATTTATAGAGCACCCCGTGAGTGACAGAGCTAAAAGGAGAGTAATGCGTCGTATCCATGCTCTCCGAGCTGAAGAAGTACCACCACAGTTTACCTTTGGAGAAGTTGCAGATGTCATCCGTAGCGCTAAGTCATACAAAGCGCTTGCCCCCGACGGAATTTCGATGCTGATGTTGAATCAATTGGACATACCGGGAGTTAAGTATCTGACTAGGGTCCTCAAGCTGTACTTGACCACTCTGATAATACCCGAAGCCTGGAAAATGGGCAGAGTGGTCCCGCTACTGAAACCGGGCAAAGATGCGAGCAAGGGAGAATCGTACAGACCTATCTCCCTTCTCTCGCCAGTAGCAAAAACGCTTGAGGCGTTAATCCTCCCGAGCCTGATTGGACATTTTCTAATTGCTGATCATCAGCACGGATTCCGAAAGCGGCATAGTAGATCATTGCAATTAAGTTGCAAGAAGGATGCATGTTCGGGGGTTGGTACAGCAATGTGTGGTGTTGATTGCTGAGCATGTTGCTGTAGGGGAGATTGCGGATGTGTCCCATAAACCGAAGGCGCCGATGACGTAGACGACGAGGCCGACGACTGCGATCCTTGAGGCACACTGAGAGGTATGGAGGCACAGCAGGCTCCAACATAGCTCCCTATGCGGCGATACTCCCCGGCGTTCCTAGGGCCAGAGCAACCCCTGAGATGCAACAACTTCTTACATCGGGTACACCTTACTGATTTGAGTTGCCAAGTATAAGGTTCCCGCAGACGGTGCAGAAATATTGTTGTGGTCCGGGATTTTGTTCGGTCCCGGCACGGGCCAGAAGAATTCGGAGCAGACACTCCGGGATGTGCCTCTCCCAAGGTGAAAAAAATGGACGAACATAAAACACGTAGTACTGAGGTGGCAGCCCCTGGCCGAAGAATTGCTGCTTCGGGTCAATCCGGTACAAAGAACCGGCTGCCGTGGGATTGAGCCGATTGTTGAAATGATCAGCCGCTTATTTAGGTGACTCCTTGAAGTATACTTTGTTTATAGTGAGTTGAAACATTACCTTTTTGCAATTTTGTTTTCGGTTCTGACCATTAGTTATTCAACAGCACAAAAGGGTTTATTGTTGGCAGGGCAACATTGTTTTTTAAAAAAGAAAAATACCATAAGTAAGGCCGCCAAGATATAGCATTTTGTGCCACATTGTCACGCCTTTGCAGGCATTTTCCATTTTTAAATACACATTCCTAATAGGAATGATGTATGAATTAAATAAGGAATCTATATCTTTAGTTAAATCCTACGGTCGCAACTATCTACCTGCTAAACAGCGACATCTTTATTGTATACTAGAATTCAAGGCTGCTTACCACCAGATGGTGCTGGTAGCAGAGTTTTTACCAACTTTATGGAATTATTTTAATTATAAATGGATTTTCTTATTAGATTTGCAAAATTGTTCCGAAGTGACAAACGAATATCCGAAATATAACAATTCCGAATAATAAATAACTTCTGTTTAACGAATGGCAAGTTTGTGCGACATCTACACGTAAATAGCAGAACCTCTGTAATTTGTTTACGTCAGGATGATAGCGACATCTTATTACTACAGTTTAGCACACAGCGGTACTGTACTGTCCACGAGATGACGCAAATGTTTCGCATTTTTATACTTGGAATCTTGACAGTGTGTTCGGTAGATGGCACTGGTAAAAATACCATATTTGAATGATTTGAACCGTTAAAAACAAAACCGTTTGATCGATAAAATTGACACAAGCGATCATATTTCGACGATTATAAGCGGAATAAATGGCTAGATCAACTGAAGCAGTGCAACTTAAGTTCCGGTATTGGTAAACTGTGGGCAACGGTTAAGTCACTCTCGAATCCAGGCAGGAAAGACGACCGGACGGCAGTCATATTTGGTGCCACCACTGTGACTGACCCGAAGAAGTGCGCGCGTTATTTTAACCGACAATTTATAGAGCACCCCGTGAGTGACAGAGCTAAAAGGAGAGTAATGCGTCGTATCCATGCTCTCCGAGCTGAAGAAGTACCACCACAGTTTACCTTTGGAGAAGTTGCAGATGTCATCCGTAGCGCTAAGTCATACAAAGCGCTTGCCCCCGACGGAATTTCGATGCTGATGTTGAATCAATTGGACATACCGGGAGTTAAGTATCTGACTAGGGTCCTCAAGCTGTACTTGACCACTCTGATAATACCCGAAGCCTGGAAAATGGGCAGAGTGGTCCCGCTACTGAAACCGGGCAAAGATGCGAGCAAGGGAGAATCGTACAGACCTATCTCCCTTCTCTCGCCAGTAGCAAAAACGCTTGAGGCGTTAATCCTCCCGAGCCTGATTGGACATTTTCTAATTGCTGATCATCAGCACGGATTCCGAAAGCGGCAAGTACGACTAGTGTTGGGCAATATCGTTCACTGGTCCTTTTCGTTCCGCTCCGGCAAAGGAACTCGTTCAGTCTTTTCGTTCCATCGTTCCTTTTGGCTCCTTCGTTCAAATGACATTCATTCGGTCAAACATCACAACAGCTATTTGTTTACTCGTTCAGTCTTATTTTATGAACGTGATAAAAACAATTTTGCCAGACAAGGAAATTGAAAATATATTTTTAATTTATTTAATTTTGTTCTGCTGATTTTATTTAAATAACAATTGTTAAACGCATGTGGTGTGTATGTAATGTGGCAATCAAATTTTAGAATATTAAAAATTGAGAACTTCAGCTATAAACAATTATCCGAAGAATATTTTAGAAAAAAAGAAGGAAGATGTTTTCAGTTACGTTTAAAGCAAAGTAAATACCTCAAACATCGAAATACAATTGGAACTGCAAAATAAAGTAAATATTTTCATGAACAAATTAACTAAGCGCTACAAACAAGTTGGATGGAATAAACATACATTTTATAAGACCTTTGCAATATGTTTAGAGGGTGAACTCAGAGTCCAAGTATCTTCAGAAAGTAAAAATCAAAACAATTGTGGGAGACCACCAAAATCAATCGGCAAGTGTAGCGATTGATCTAAAATGCCGAAACTTAAGATATCAATGAAGAAATTGGATGTGAAACTATTGCAGAATGCTTGTTACATCAATTGCGATCACAAAAACAACGCACAAAAGCCGACATTGTTGAAAAAGTTTTAAACGGTAGTTTTCTGAGAACAAAACGGATTATTAAGAGTATTCCAACTCCAAGCGGTGAAAACAGTTCTCAAATGAAGAGGCATTAGCATTAAATTTGGATTTGAAGTTAACAAAACACCAATATACACAGCTCAGGTTGCGTGCGATTAAAAAAGGCTTAAATCTGTATCCGTCATATTGCTTGCTGCTAAAAAGGACTGTTTGCCACCAACGGACACTATTAAAATCACATCGAGTTCGGCAGAGGTAAAACTTCAAGACCTACTTAATCATACAGCTCAACGCTTGCTACAATCATTTGAGGGACATGATTTGAAGAAATATGGGAACTGCAAGTTAACTCTCTTTTGCAAATGGGGATGTGAGGGTTCTTCTGGACAAAAAACATATACAAGCAATCTGTATGTGAAAATACTTCAGACGCAGATATGTTCATGGTATCATTTGTGCCATTGAGATAGATAAAGAATTGCAGACAAAGGATATTTGGAAAAATCAAACACCATCTTCTATGAAATACTGCAGACCAATCAAATTTGAATTTAAAAAAGAAACTCATGATACCATTAAAATAGAAGTCAAGGTTAACTACCAATTAGTGCTAACGGTGATGGATGGAAATGTTTGCCAGGCTTTGACTGACACAAAGGCTTCATCCAGCTGCATTATATGTCAATCTACATCAAGCAAATTAAACCATGTCCCGGAAAAATCAGTAGATAATACTGATGCATATGAGTTTGGATTATCGCCACTACATACAAGAATACGATTTATGGAACACATAATTAAAATCAGTTATGATTTGGATTTTGGACCTACAGGATCAATAAGAAACAATGACACCAACAAGGATTTAAGAAATTTAAAAAAAACATGTTCAGGATGAATTTCTCAAATGTGGGTTGATTATAGACCAACCAAAACAAGGACCAGGCAATACCAATGATGGGAATACAGCAAGAAGGTTCTTTTCTGATCCCAAAAGCATCTGAAATAACTGGTGTTGATATAAATCTCATTTCAAGATTTAAAACAATTATCGATGTACTTGCGTGCCATAAACAAATTGATACTAAATAATTTAATGAATATACCAAGGACACTGCACGAATATATAATACCAAATATTAATAGAGAAATATGTCTGCAACAGTTCACAAAATTCTTTATCATGGAGGAGATGTCATGAACCATCATTTGGTACCAATCTGAGATCTATCAGAGGAAGTCCAGGAAAAAGGAAATAAGGATTACAGGTTTTATAGAGAGCACAATACCAGAAAAATATCTCGAATTTGTAAACACCAATATCTATTTAATATTTAGTTGGCAACGTCAGATCTCCACATCTCCAGCATTCGAAATCAATGGAAAGTAGAACAAGAGGGCTGCTAGAGGACAGAAATAATATGTACGGAACAAAATATGGAATATTTGCAGGCAATGTTTCAACCGAACGAATAAATATTATAATTTACTGTTTTTGTTACATATATAAGTAAAAAATAAATGCATTCCCTTAATGTTGTTCAAATACAAAATATAAAAAAAGTTTGCTATGCAATGTGTTTTTTTAAATATCGAGAAAATTTCAAATTTCAAAAAATTCAAAAGTTCAACTTTGACCTTGAATTCCTCGATAACTGCTGACCCGATTTTATTGAAATAAAAACTGTCGAAAAGCTTAAGGAGTTACCTGTCGAACAAAATTACTGAAATATCTTCATCGGTTCCAAAGTTACAGAGTTTTGGCCAGTAAAAAACGATTCAGAACCACTGTGCGGTGGCAGCCTTCGTGATGGATTTGAATGACAGCTCTATGCGTGACTCAACATAAAGTGTTAGTTATCGGATAAGAGGGCATCAACACTGCCATGCGATTCCATATCTGGAATACCAGCCCACAAGACATTGTTGACACTGAAATATCAGCAAAACAATTTCACCAATTGTTTTCAAATTAGTTTGGGTGTATTTGACAGAAATGTTTACCATCCAAACAATAAATGGGTGATACTAGATCAGTGAAATCTAAATATATGGAAAACCATTGCCACAATTTGTAATGGCCGTCTTATTACTAAACACACTCTATTTGTCTAGACAGAATTTCGTGGAAATAATGAGATATATGTAACACCACAATAGAACAAAATGTGAATGAATTCACTTTTGTTCCACACTATACAATGCACATTTTTTGGTTTATGAGCTTTGCTTGTACTGCTGTCCACATCATGACCTGTTCTTTGAATTCTATTCATATTCCCAAAACAAAACAAAAACTCATAGCGAGAGTAAGCCATAAAGCTGTCAAATACCTTAGCTGCGTAAATGGTTTATTTTTATATTTTGTGTGTTGTGACAAATCATTTCATTTAGATGCTCTTATACGCACATAGATGTACTCATTAATATATTAAAACAAGTAAGAAAGCTTCAGTCGGTAAACCGACTAAGGTATACCCTCACTTTGTGAGTAATGTAATATGGAATATTAAACGAATTATTCTGTCAATTTGTATGGGATTTACCAGAAGGTTTTTAACAAATACACCTATTTTTCGCTGAATAGTAGATACTTTAAATACATTGCACTGCGCCGTATATAAGCGTTTATTTGCCTAGTATATTAACGTTATGAGATATTAAATTTTGGTATGATTTTGTCATTTTGTGTGGGAGGTACAAAAAGGGGCGTGGCGACAACGGCCATTTTTTACAGGGCTATATGCACTTCAAAAACGTTACAATGTGCAAAATGTTGTTGCATTTTTGTGCATTGGTACTCATGCTGTGAGCTCTTAACTTTTTGTGCAAAATGGTACCTTTGTGTGGGAGGTACAAAAAGGGGCGTGGCAGTAGCGTCCATTTTTCACAGGGCTATAGACACTATAAAAGCAATACACTGTACAAAATTGCAAGTATTTTTATACACTGGTATTAACGTTATAAGCTGTTAACTTTTGGTGCATTTGGGTACCAAAAGCGGCGTAGCAATTTAGCCCATTTTTCTCAAGTTAATAGCGACTAATAAACTAATGCTATGTGTGGAATTTCAGAAGATTTGGATTAGTAGTATAGCAGTTTTTAAAGATTCAATATTTCACAACATTTTAACACTTTGTGGGGTAGGTACTAGAAGGAGTGGACCAATATGGCCCATCTTCGAACTTAGCCGGAGATAGAAAAAAATATTACCACGTACCAAATTTGAAGACAATCGGTTACTCCTTTCGAGAGTTATCGTGCGCACCAGCCAGCAGACACACAGACAGACAGATAGACAGACAGACAGACGGACGGACATTGCTCATTCGACTTAAAATGACCCAAGACGAATATCCGCTGAACATACTTAGGGTCTTAGATCACTCCTTCGATCTGTTACACTTTTTTTCGTAGCAAATGATATATACCCTCGACACACTAAAGTGAGGGTATAATGATACTCAGTGCAAGAACTACAAAAGTCACAACAATTGCATTGAAAAATGCAAGAAATATGTAAAAGAAGAGTTTATTTATCCCATTTCGTTCACGAATAATAAATACGCACTAATTTTACATATTTCTTGCATTTTTCAATGCAATTGTTGTGACTTTTGTAGTTCTTGCACTGAGTATCATTTTAATATATTAATGAGTACAGCTATGTGCGTATAAGAGCATCTAAATGAAATGATTTGTCACAACACACAAAATATAAAAATAAACCATTTACGCAGCTAAGGTATTTGACAGCTTTATGGCTTACTTTCGCTATGAGTTTTTGTTTTGTTTTGGGAATATGAATAGAATTCAAAGAACAGGTCATGATGTGGACAGCAGTACAAGCAAAGCTCATAAACCAAAAAATGTGCATTGTGTAGTGTGGAACAAAAGTGAATTCATTCACATTTTGTTCTATTGTGGTGTTACATATATCTCATAATTTCCACGAAATTCTGTCTAGACAAATAGAGTGTGTTTAGTAATAAGACGGCCATTACAAATTGTCTTCAATTATGGTATGTATGATTTGACAGCAATATGTAAGACCCTACAAAAATACGACATCACTTTAGGAGGTACTTTTTAAATCTTGACTATTCCACTTTTTGTGTTTTTGCACAATTCGAGAAAATACAATGGCCCTATGTACATATGTATTTAACCCGAAATTTTGGTGCATTATTAAAGATGTCAAGATTAGTCATCAGATTTCGCACAATGTTATTTTCGCTGAGTTTTGAATGCAATGCTACCAAACAAAATATAAAAAAATCACTTCTGTCAAAAGTGGAATAGTCAAGTTTTGAAAAGTACCCCCTAGGACCAGCTACTAGTATAATGAAAGTAAAAATATTGAAACTGGAATTGGTATTTCGTACCTTGCTGTATTTAAATAAAGCAAAATAGCTTCGTTTATTCTTCTCTTTAATACAAAGTTAATGTAAATTACATTCAAACAAATACATTTTCTTCGTTTTGTGCAAATAGTACTGACAATGTTGTGGGGGTACAGCGGTACTTTTCCATGTCAAATAGTACTGAAAGTACTGAATTTTTCAGCCCTCCCACGTGTTGCTTATAAAGGATGATTCATCGTGAGGTTTGATGTATAATGTAAAATAAAACACATGAATTTGAAATTGAACTTAAAATTTTTATTATCGATGAAAAAGAACAATTTATGGTATTTACTGTTTCATGTAAATGTTGGCCATGACCACGTCTGAGGTGGTCCATTCGGAAGGCCCAAGTTTGGTCGACTGGTTCGAACATAGCGACTGGTATCTCGCGAATAACACGAGTAACGTTGGCTTCCAAAGCGTCAATTGTAGCTGGCTTATTCCAGAAGAGCTCAGACTTTATATATCCCCAGAGAAAATAGGCCAAAGGTGTAATATCGCACGATCTAGGTTGCCAATTTATGGAGTGGCCAGCTCAACCGTAGACTTGAATCCCATTGAAAATCTATGGGAATTTGTCAACAAAGAGATAACTCGAGAAAGCGTAGGTGGAGATAAAAATAAGCTTTTTGGACTATTGCAAATGGAACTCCATAGACACAAAGATAACAAGCAATCTTATTGATCCCATGAAATTCCACAAAATCTTAGCAGAAATGCATAGTCCAATATGTTTTGTCGTGCGAACTTTCGACCTTTTTGTTTTTTTGTGAACAAATATCATTGATAGTTTACAGATTTTGACGATTGAACAGGAGTATGAAGATAGTCCAATATGTATTGTCCGATACTGAAAGTACCATTTGAAAGAATTTAACATCCTCTCTAAGAATTATAAATTAAGTAACCAATTTTTGTATATAAGGGACATCAAAAGGACGGAAATGTTCTTAATCCTTGATTATCCTGAAAAGTGGCAACGATAACTCTGAAAAGGAGTGACCGAAAGCTTATGTTTGATGGAAAACCATATTGACGTACTCTTTCTGGTACGAGTACCTCCCCCACAAATGGTTAACATTTTTGAGCATGTTAAAACTCTTATAACTTCTATACTACTCTCGGCAATTCTGTAAAATTTCATATATAGTAATCATTTTACAGTCTCCGTAAGCTGGACAAAGTGACCAATTGGTACAAAATGTTAATAGGTTATAACAAAGTGGCCGTTATTACCACGCCTTTTCTAGTACCTCTGACACAAATGGTAATAATTTTGTGAAATGTTAAAAATTAGAAACGCCCCTTCTAGTACCTCTCACACAAATGGTCACAATTTTGTGATATCTTAAAACTCTTTATTTACATATTTACTTACTCTAAATGTTTTCTTTATATTTTTTATAGTTAAATTATAATAACTGAAAATCTTCACCAAATTACAAAGAAGAAATATTTGTATGTTTCCAATTATATTCTTTTTGTTATTTGTTTTTCAAATATTTTTCTTTGTAATTTGGTGAAGATTTTCAGTTATTATAATGTAATTTCCGAACCAAAGTTGTGCACACTCCAAAATTTACACCATCGGTAGTGTACATATTGACCATTTTTTATAAAACATTGAAGGAAAAAAATTAGATCGATTCTGAGATATCGCAATTTATATTTTGATTTCCGCGAAAAGTGACTAAAATAAACTGTTTTAGCTAAAGTGGGTATTTTTATGTAAAGTACGTGGAAAAAGCTTTAAGAAATGACATTTTCAATTTCTTATGCTTTGTAGCATTGAAATAAACTTCAAAAACGACAAAAATCAATTTTCTGAACTTTGACCTCGCCCCCTGCCTTCAATTTTAATTTTTTTTAATATTATGGGCCATTACTCCCACATACTAGAGCAACATTTTCTGAGAATTTAAGAAAGATATAGTTTTTGACCTGTGACACTTGAGAAAGAACTACCCATATATGTACGAAATTTTAAGTCATTCGGTCACTCCTTTCCAGAATTATCGTTAGCACCATTCAGTCGAACTGACAGACGGACGGACATTAATTAATTCATATTTTTTTTTAACCTATGGACACCAATGCTGAAATTTTTAAATTTTTTGGGAAAATATGTGGGCAATTTTTATAAAATATAACAAATATACTGGTGAGAATGCGAAAGAATATGAGTGGTAAAAACGAAGAAACTTATTAGTAATTATTCTGACATATACATATTTTGTTTTATATTTAAATCAGAACCCATATTCTTCAGTGTGGTGTAGGGTATAATTATGCAAGTAGACTGCGGAGAAAATCGTAAAGATCCCTATTTTTTTTCGCCAGATATTATAAATGATTCAAATTATTTGCGCAAAAAATTTCGAAAAAGTAATTTTGCTGTAGGTCTAAAATTTTGTAGGTTGTATTCCAAAAACCGTCTCCAACGCCTAACTTGTAGCACAATCCCATTTTTTGTGCCTTTTTTATTTATTCATACTCAGTTCACATTTATAAAATGTTTTTGAGAAAAATAAAAAAAATTAAATATTTTATGTCATCGCCAGAAATTATTAGTGTCATGTCCTCTTTAAATATAAAATATCGAAAAGTTCAAATAATTCGTGCACAAAATTACGAAAAAAGTACTCTTGCAACAAAATTAACATTAACGCATTTAAGGAGTTCATAATGGCAACAAAGTTAATAATTGGATGTGCCTCTAACAATACTATATGTCAGTTAGTTACCTTGCCACTAGGTACTTATATAAATATTGAACATTTTATTTCCGAAAACATTTATTTAATATAAGGTTGATAATCTGAGGAAGTCAGTCACAAAATTATCCCAAAAGCTTGCTTTTCCATACCAGGCATACCAGGAAAAATAGTCCAAACAACACAAACCAAGATTTAATGACGTATTTACAATAAATTCGGATCCTATTATAAGTTCCAAACGGCTTAAAAAACTTAGCATTGCAAATATTTTAGTATCTTTTAATGCGGTATTTTTGGTCACATTTTTCTCGAAGATGATAATATTTTAGAAGTCAACGAAGGAAACTTTTCTGACAAATACATGCATCAAACTTTGGTCCACGCACCCGGCGTTTGACATACAGGAATTGTCTCTAGTGAATCTTTAACATTTTCCCACCATATTTTTGATAGGTCGCACGATATAAAAATAAAAACCCCATTTTTTCAAGATCTTCTAGGGTGCTGTCGAGAGGAATCTTGAAACCTTTCCTCCCAAATTTGTGCACATATTTGGTCACAGCAAGCCTATTACGATTTACAACTTTGGTGGAAATCCATTGACACTTTTGAGCGTTCTTTATATATTTAATTTCAAGTCTCTGGAACCTTTTGTGTGGGAGGTACCAAAAGGACTAGCTCTACCCCGTCGAAATTTTGCACCGCAACTGATATGTATGAAATATTATGATGTGTTAAATTTCATAAATATGCAATGCTCCAATTCAGTGGTATTAGGTTTAGGTTAGGGTGGCAGCCGTATTTTTTTACAAGCTCACATAGACCAGTTTAGGTCCCTAGTATTACCACGGGCTGAAATGCCCCTCATCGAAACCAACCTGTTTGATATATAAATTTATCGATAGTACGAATATCAGTACTGGAAAGATCTGTTAGGCTGCATAAAAAGGGCGACCCCAGCATGTCCAGTCGTCGTTTACTCAAATCGGGACAGTCGCAAAGCAAGTGCTCAATGCTCTCCACTTCTTCCTCATCTCCACAGCTTCGGCAGAAGTCATTGGAGTCAATACCCAATCTTTTGGCGTGTTCGCCGATCAAGCAGGTCCCGTCAGAACCTGCACTAACGTAGACAATCGTTTCCTCTCTAGTGCGAGGAGATATTTTGACCTTCTCAGGTCATACCTTGGCCAGATTTGTCTAGCTACCCTGCATGTGCCGATTTCTGTCCATCTTTCGTTGGACTGCCTGATTGCCTCTTGCCTAAGCCAAAGCTTGCACGTGGATAGTGGCGCACCAATATATGCAAATTCTTCGAGAATTTGTAATGTCGTCCCTTTCCTAGCAAGTTCATCGGCTTTGCAGTTCCCCGGGATATCCATATGCCCAGGCACCCATATGAGGTGTATATTAAACTGCTCAGCCATCTCGTTAAGAGATCTGCGGCAGTCGAGGGCTGTTTGTGAATTTAGGGATGTTACCTCCAGAGAATTGATGGCAGCCTGGCTGTACGAGTAAATGACAACGCCAGTGTTGGTTACTATGTTGCGACTCAGCCACTTGGCGACTTCCCATATTGCCATTATTTCGGCTTGATAGACACTGCAGGTATCTGGTAGTCTGTGAGCTATATCCAGACTAAGTTCTTCACAGTGTACTCCGAAACCAACCTTTTCATCAAGCTTCGAACCATCCGTGTAAAAGTGGAGATGGTCTCTATTACCTGGTATTCTGCCGACCCATTCATCTCTGGCGGGAATCATAGTGATGTAATTTCTCTCGAAGGTGTACACAGTTGGTATATAGTCCACTCGGTCGGTTACCATAGCACTACACTTTGATATCCTCATGTGACCATAGTTCTTGTACCTCCACATTGATAGGCAGTTTAATCTTATTGCCGCTTTGGTTGCAACTTCTCTCGCCACAATATTAATCGGCAGTATATGGAGTAGGGCCTGTAGAGACTCGGTCGTTGTAGTCCTTAAGGCTCCGCTTATGCTTATGGTTAGTTTGTCAGTTGCCGTCCACCATACCACAATACCGTATAACAGTATTGGACGAACTACTGCTATGTATATCCAGTGGACGATTTGAGGAGAGAGTCCCCACCGCGACCCTACAGCCTTTTTGCAGGAATATAAGGCGACGTTGGCCTTCTTTACACGTTCCAATACGTTAAGTCTAAATAACATTTTCCTATCTAGAATTATTCCTAAAAATTTTGCACTTTCAGAAAAGAACAGATCTGTTCCATTTATCCGAGGTGGAGGGTCCACATGTGGGACATTATTCATCCGAGTAAAGAGAACCAATTCTGTCTAGTTGGGGTTAACGCCCAAACCGCTGCTTCTGGCCCATCTAGCCAACTTGTTCAGAGCCACCTGTAGGATGTCTCTGAGGACGTTTACGAATTTGCCACTCACTGCGATTGCCACGTCGTCCGCAGATGCCACGACCTTGCAGCCACAACGTTCTAGATCTAGCAGGATTTCATTCACCGCTAGGTTCCAAATTAGTGGATACAGTACTCCTCCTTGCGGGGTCCCTCTGTTTACATACCTTGTTAGAGACATGCTGTTATGCGTCTTCTGGTGAGCAGACTTCGAATTAGTCTAATCAAACTAGTGTTAACTTTTAGAGGTGAGAGTGCCGCAATTACCGCATCTGAGTGAATGTTGTTAAAAGCCCCTTCTATGTCAAGAAATGCCACCATGGTGAATTCCTTGAAATGCAGGGACGATTCGATAGTGCTCACAAGTTCGTGCAGGGCTGATTCTGTAGACTTGCCCTTATTGTAAGCATGTTGGTTCCCCGACAGGAGTTTTGTATCCAGGTTTTCCCTAATGAAATGATCTAAAAGTCTTTCCAGACCTTTCAATAGGAAGGAGGATAGGCTAATTGGTCTGAAGTCTTTTGGCCTAGTGTGTGATATCTTTCCCGCTTTAGGTATGAATACCACTTTGGTATCCCTCCATCGATTCGGGACGTATGAAAGCCTGATACAGCCTACATAAATTTTCTCCAGCCACGGGATAATATTCTTTAACATTTTCTGCATTTCTGTTGGAGTAATGCCATCTGGTCCAGGTGACTTGAAGGGCTCAAAGCTGTTAAAAGCCCAGCTTATTCTGGATCTCTCAGTCAAGAAGCTAGCGACGCTCGCAGTCCACTCGCACTCTTGTTGGTCCTGCTGATCCTCGGGTTCTGTTACAGAGTTCCCCGGGAAATGTGTGTCGAGCAGTACATTGAGCGACTGCTCGCTGTTTTTGGTCCAGTTATTTGCCTCATCCTGTAAATATCCCACTGTACAGGGTGAAGCAGATAATATCTTCCTCAGCCTAGCGGCGTCGGAGACCTTTTCCACTTCACCACAGAAGGTATACCAAGAGCGCCTTTGCGCCTTTCTAAGCTCCTTCTTATAGATCTTGAGTTGCTCTTTATAAGCATCCCAATCATTAGCGACCCCAGTAGATTTAGCCTTATTGAATAGCTTGTTGCAGGTCTCAGAAGTCCACCATTGGGGTTTAGTTTTACCCTTGTACCTTGTTTTTGGACAGGCTTCTTCAAGGGATCTATTGAATGATATGGTGATATGATCGACCAGATTATCCAGACCGGCTTTGTCATTCGGTTCGTACAGAAGTTTAGAGTTGAGGACTTTCTTGAAATTCTTCTCATACAGATGCCACTTTGTCTTCCTTACATTTCTGTGGACGGCGGGTTTAGGCGCTTTTTCCGCGAGTTTGAACTCAATATAATGGTGATCTGAGAATGAGTGGTCGTCCAGTACATTCCACCCAATAATTTTGTCTGACAGCCGGTCAGTAGGAAACGTTACGTCGAGTACTTCTTGTCTGTCTTTAATTGTGAAGGTCGGTTTATTACCTATGTTACAAATACTAAGGTTGGTAGTTAGAATAAAGTCAAGAAGCGAATCACCCCTATTGTTTATATCCGTACTACCCCAGATAATATGATGAGCGTTCGTGTCTGCGCCAATAATCAGCTCGAGCTCGTCAGACGTTGCTTCTTCTACTACTTCCCTGAATAGAGCAGTCGGTACTACAGATTCATAAGGCAAGTAGCTGGAGACCACCCAATATATGCGATTACCGATTTCCAGGCTAGCAGCTGTTTGGTCTTTACCACTTAAATTAGTCAGGAGAAAGATACTTAGATCTTTCCTGGCCAAAATGCAGGTTCTTGGAGTGCCTTCACAGTTGGCCACAAGCAGTTTAAAGTTGGGTGTCCTAATACCACACACCCTTCCTCCCACTACGTAGGGCTCCTGTATCAGGACGATGTCTACTGTGCCTGTGGACAGGCGCAGCAATAGAGCCGCTGAGGCTGCTTTCGCGCGATGGAGGTTAATCTGTAGAATTCTTACCATCATTGGTAATTGACAGATTAACATCCACCCCGACAAGGGAGTTATCGAACTCTTCGTCCGTATCGTCGAGAAGCATGTCCCCGCCAGATGCGTCAAAGAGTCCGGAGACTCCCCTCAGCCTCTCTGTGTACGAAGTAGAGCTTTTGTCCTCAGAGAAGGACGTTACAGATCTTCTGTTAGAGTTGGAGTCACCAGAAATAATAGGCGTGGGTACCTCTTCTGTAACCCAGGTGATGGCTCTAGGGTGACTAGGGATGTTGTTTTTTTCGACAACATCCAACTGGGCACCCGCCCACACCTCACCCGCTCGACTCAGAGCAGCCTTATACAGGTCTACTGATCTGGCATCACCGAAATATAAGAGCTTTACTCTCCCCTGATGTCATCCTGCATCGTTGCAGATTGGTGGTTTGCCCGGCATTTCTCTACGGACATCGAGGTAATGAGCCATAATGGCTGATTGTACATGACTCCATTTGTCCTTGAGGATGGATCCATCCTCACTACTTCTGTCTATAACAGCCATCACTAGACTCTCCTTCGCCACTTCATTGAAGGGCTTGGTGAGTGTCCTGTTGATGGTGACATTAGGGCCTCTTGCCTTTTTCGAAGGCAGGGGTTCATCAGGTGATCTGATTCGTTTTACTTTATTAGCCGTTAACACAGCTGAATTTGTGGCTCTTTCAGCCGACTCATTGGCCTTAGAAGCATCTATGACGCCTTTAGCCCAGGTAAGTGACTCTTTTTGTTTTTCGGTAAGAGCCGAAACCTCAACAGCCTCCAACTTCGTCAAAACTCTGAGCGCTACACGATGCTCATTGTGCTTCCGTTTGGACGGTCGGACATGACGTTTTCCCCTCACCGCATCACCTGTTGTGAGTACTTGGGGGAGATTTTCACCATTTTTGGTGTGGTCGGCTTTGGCCAAGACCAACGGACGGACAGTCGGACGATTGGGGAACCGCGCTCCATCGGAACACGAAGGCATCCCCGTCAAGACAATTTATTTTTATTTTGTCTGTATTAGACCGTAATAGGTACTACGATGTAGGCCTTACAGACTTTGTACAGATTTTTGCTATTGCGTAATAGGTACTGGTAACTATCCGCTATGTGATAAACAAGTCCGTTCACTGCGAATGATCAGCAACGAATTCAGTGGTATAGTCTGGTGCATTTTTGAGTACCCGGAATAATATGCATCGGGGTACGAGACCCGCGGTCCGATTGGGTCCAAATTGAAAATTTTTCTTGATTATGACCAAATACAGCTTCATAATTCTGCAATTACTTCTTCTATTTTTGTCACATCGATCCATGAAGACAGAGCACTGTGCGCCGTAAGTTCTCACTCGTGGCATCAGGGGCGCTCTTAAATAGGAGTGATAGCGTATAAAGTCTGTCAAACGCGAAATGCAACATATTAGGCATGTTTTCGTTACAAGCTAGCACTTTTAGTTTAGCACTTTGTAACGAAAACAACTGACTTCCACTAACTGGCACATAAGCAATAAGTGGCGGATTTTCACTATCTGGTAGCAATGGTGTCATGAGTTGCGAAGAAAGAACAGTGCGGAACCGACAAAAAATTCGTGAAAAGTGTTTATAAAACATATATTTACTATTCTATGTTCAATTGTTTACACTCCTTTTGCAAATATTAAAAAAATTTCCCATTTTTATTCTTCTTCTTCCCGTTAATTCACAATAATTGATAAAATCTCTCCAAAAATGCGATGCCATATTGCTAAATATAGGGTGCCCAATCTGGCAACATCATACTCGATTAAGACATGAACACAAGCACCAAACTTCATCGGGAACTAATAGTGCTTAAAAGTGCTTAGCTCCCCATACAAATTAAGCACTTATGGTGTAACTATTGTTTTCTGTACACACAACAACACTTTGACATATGTCGAACGGCGCATGGTTGTGCAAAATTTAATTTTATTAGCCAAAAGTACAATTTCTTGTCACCACCGAATCTAAAATTTTAATGTCATTCAATTTGAATGTCATTCACATTAAAATAAAGCAGTCAAAAATATTGATCAAAATATTTCTAATTGCGTGTAATTTTAGAAAATAAAGTAATTTCGCAAACTATTACCGATAACGTTAAGTAGGTAGGATAGCACACAGAAAGAAAAGATTGAGTAATCCGTACTTGAATCAAGGCGTAGCGGTGTAAAAAGTACGGTTTTTCTTAAACCGAGTACAAAATACTTGAATCAAGTACATATTTTTAAGCTATGGATTTTTAATCTTAGCGCTTATTAATTATACCATTTTTGCCTCTGTATTGTAAAGAATGCAATATTTTCAAATGGTTGTTAAAATATTGGTTTTTCCAATAGGGATGATATAATTTTGAAGTGAAGTTTCGGCCATTAGTAATATGTCATGATCATTCTCCAATTGCAACTTTTCGTGCGCTAAGTCCATTTTTTTAAATCCAAAAAAACACTTTCCAGTCGACCTACGACCTTGACATCCATGAGCAATATTTTAGCTCTCGTTAAGAGCTATCTTTTTGCCATTGACCGATTGAGGCTACGTGCCACACAGAAAATGAAACAATTGAATTCTTGCGAGAAAAGATTGGAGGTTCATTATTTCAAGAAATTGTGATATTGAATGACCTCCAAGAAGTTGTGATTTAACACCATTAGACTATTTCTTGTGGGGTTTGAATGACGTTTTATTTAGAACTTAGTTGTATCGATTGTACTTCACATTAAATAAAAAACTTTTGAATTTCCTTAACAATAAGTGTGTTTTTTTTTTCAAATAAATCATATCACTCTTATTGGAAAACCCTATACAATTGCTAGACAGCAAGAGTAACAGCCTGTTTCTCTCAGCAATGCGAACGAAAAACACCTGATTTTAGACCTACAAACTGCCATCAACCAGTATGTTTGCATTCGCTTTGTCGTTATGATACCTTTTAATAGGTCTAAAACCAGCTGTTTTCGTTCGCATCGCTTTCGTTCGACATAGAGAAACAGGCTCTAAAAGTCTAGCTGTAATTATTCGATTTATATCTCGATACCCTCATTCTAAAACATATGTCGACTTAGCATGTTTTCAGGGAGATTGTATTTTTTGGTTTTATATGTTTAAATTTATTTTCACCCAAAATTTTGAATCAATCCGACAAGGACATACAAATAAAGGGTTTTCCAACAAGAGGTGTTATTTCGGTATTCAAAGAAAAATGCCATTTTTGAGATAAATGATCGGATGTTTATTTCATAATAAAGAGGAAGGTATGCCGTTAATAATGAAAAACAACATCAGCCGAATGGCCACCACGGCCACGCTTACAGGACCATATTCTTTTCATAAAATTTTCCATAACCAAATCGCAAAGTGGCTGCCCTATGTCCTCTATAGCCTCACGAATTCTATCTTTGAGGTCTTCAATCGACGCTGGGCTGTTGACGTAGACCTTATCTTTCACGTGGCCCCAAAGGAAGAAGTCGCAAGGTGTTAAAGATCTCGGTGGCCAATTGTGATCACCTCTTCGAGAGATAACATGGCCCGGAAACTTTTCCCATAACAGAGCAATGGTTTCGTTGCTTGTGTGACACGTAACGCCTTCTTGTTGAAAGTAAACGTTGTTCAGATCAATACCATCAAACCCGACCATAAAAAATCATTTAATCACATCTCGATAGCGCAAACCATCCACCGTAACTGTTGATCCAACCTCATTTTCGAAAAAGTAAGGTCCAATGACCCCGCCGGACCATAAATCGCACCAAACAGTCACACGTTGAGGATGGAGAGGCTTCACAACAATAACTCTTGGGTTTTCCGAGCCCCAGATGCGACAATTTTGCTTGTTGACGTAGCCACCGAGGTGGAAATGGGCCTCATCAGTGAAGATGATTTTGTATCATTCGTATCGTTTTATGTTCGTTTTGTATCGTTCGATGATCGTGTATCGTTCCATTTTTAGTAATGACGTAGTTTCTACTTGTCAAATGTCAAAGAATAAAAGTGACAGCTACCGAAATACCGGGTGATTCAAAATAACACCTCTTGTTGGAAAACCCTTTATTATCATTTAATAACAGATTAAGTACTCATAGCATTCTTTGGAATGCAACTTTTAATTTCTTTTCAAATACTAAGTACACTTAGCATTCTTTAGAATGGAAAACATTGTTTTCATGTTTTCTATGTATTTGTAGTTCGCATGTGTACTTAACATAATATTCCACAAATTAACAAAGACCTTACCAACGTTTAAGTATACATAGAACATACATAGTTTGGTATGGATATAATGAGTGAAATTGAAAAGCCAAATATACTATTTTATTTTTCAAATAAGGAAATTTGTTTATATAAACAAGTCGGAAAAGTAGTCTTAATCAATAAATACGTTTAATTTTAGTGCACAGAATTTATTTTTATATTTCAAATCGATGGAAATTAAGTAGTTTCCAATATATATAGTTTTTTGTGACAACCAAAAAAAGTAGCTACCATTAAAGAAATTGTGAAACAGCACATCGATTCCTTTCCTTTAGTGGAATCTCACTATTGCCGTGAACGATGAAGAAAAAATTATCTTAATGGTGATATATCTTCAATATTACAAACGTATCGTCTGTATGAAGAGGGTTTTTTTTTGCAAAACAATTTTGAAGTTAATAAGAAAGCTACATTACGACAGTACCGATATACATTTGATTATTTTTTAACATATCATTCTATATACCTTAAAAGGATCAATGCTGTATGCGAAAAATATAAAAACTCTGATCAGAATGAAGAAGTTAATTTGGAATTTGAGTACAACCACCATTTGTTTTGCAAGGAAGAATCCAGACGTCTACAGGACAATGACAAAGAAGACAGTCTCAATAATGCGGCAGTTAGCATCGTATGCTTTGATTTTCGAAAGTTCTAGCATGTCCTTGAGCAGAAGTAAGCACATTTTAATATAAACGGAAACTGCATTCATACAATTTTACAGTTTTCGAATTGAATTCGCAACAAGCTTCATGCTTTGTCTGGGATGAAACAGTTGCAAAGAAATGAGGCATAGAAGTTGCAAGTTGTCTCTTTCCATATATATATCAACAAAGACTGAAAAGATAAACATACGAAAATATAACTTTTGGTCAGATAACTGTTGTGGCCAAAACAAGAACAAAATAGTATTCTCATTTTATGTATGGATTTCTCAAAAACTTGGCATTGATATACGCACAGCTTCTTCGAACTTCGGACATACCCAAAACGAGGGTGGTTGCGTCCATGCACTTATAGAGAAATCTAAGAAACACAAACGTATATATACACCGATGGAATGGTTTTCCATAATTAGAAACGCAAAATTGACCGACCCCAAGTATGACGGTATTGAAATGGAAAATTAAGACTTTTTAGATTTCAAACAATTTTTGCCTAAAACAACTTAGGGAAATAAAGGTATGTAAAGAGTATGTTACAAACTATACTCGAGGAAGATTTTAAAGAAATACTGGTATATGACGAAACCAAACGTCACAGAAAAGAAAGGATGCTACCCCAAAATATCCCCAAGGCGTACACAGCACCATTTCCGATAACAGTAGAAAAACGGAAGAAGTAATCTTATTCCGAAGAAATACCAAGCATTTTACTCACAACTTAGAAGCAGTGAAGAATCAGAATATGTTATTACTTCAGATCCTGAATAGTACAATATCTACAAGAGCTTAAACGTATGCCTTATTTTTAAAAGTTTGCAATTACTGGTAAAATGTATTAATTAATAAGTTTCGTTATTTAAAATGAATAAATATTTATGTTCTTATTCAAATAATATATGTTGTGTTCATATTTTTTGAATGGATATACTTACCCAGCAAAAAAAGAGCATCCAAAGAAGCAATAAAAATCCCCAACTTATGATGCGGAAGTTGTTCTAATTTGGATTTTCACCAATGAATTTAACAAGGGGTTGTCGCGCCGGGGAAGTACTTCTTTGTCACCACTTTTGCACAACGCCTTTTAAAGCACTGTAAGATTTGCTTTTTTGGTGTTGTATTTATTTCATGAATGTATGTCGTTCTTATTAACATCTTTGGGTCCAGAGATCTCTTATTTTAAAGGAATACAAATGTTGACATGGGAAGGGAACGTATAAATAATATACTATTGGCCAAAGAGATAAAGGATCATATATATGTAAGTATGTTTAGGACATTTCATGATGTTTGTAATCTGCATGTTGTAGCTGGCTCTTGAAAAGTGTGACCGAATGACCCCATAGTACACTATGGGGTCATTCGTAACATTTTCGCAAATGATCAACATTCTCACTAATAAAAAAGTATTTTTATTTTACACTGTAATACATAGCACATTTGTGCGGCGCTATATATTTTCCCGGTTCAGATAGTAGTAAAGTACCACAGTGTGGTACAGTAAGTATGGTATTTTTTATTACCATAATTTCACGCTGCAAAAAAATCGCTTCTGTAGTATATTGTCCCAAACATATTCGGCTTGAAACATATTTATGTTTAGGGTACTGGGTACACACAAAATGTATATATTTGGGAAAATGTTATTCTAAACAAATCTTTGTTTGCATCCCAATATGTTTTTATTTGGGACTATTATTTCCGAAACAAATATATATTTGCACTTAAGAATTCAGAAAATACGTTAGTTGTGTAAAATTGTTTACTAATTCAAAGTTATTTTTTTGTAATTTTTAATGTTCGTAAAAATACAAATAAAAATAAATGAAATCGTATAATCATGGATCAATATAAATTACTTGAAGGGTTGACAAAACATGATGACATGGAATACTAACTCAGAATTTTGAAATTATTGATTTAAAAAGAAGTTAATGCTACATATGGTATTGTAACTTGAAGGTACAATTTGAAACTAAGGAAAAATTTAAACTGAAATTCTAAAAAGGCAGCCAAAGTTTTGATAATCTTTTTTAAATAAAATATATTTGGAGAAATTCCTAAACAATAATTTTATTTGTACTTGAACACATACTATATTTGAGAAATTTAGTTTGGAAATATATTTTGTTGTAATATATTAATATATGCGTTCCAAATATATTTTATTGATTTTCAAATAAAATTTATTTGCTCAGAAATATATAATATTTACAAATTTGTGTTCCAAATACATTTTCTTTCGATTCAAACATATCAAAAAAGATTTTGCCCCGTGTTCTTTTAAAATTATTTAATTATAACCTACACCGCACTGTTGTACAATTTATTATAATGTTATGCATTTGTTTCTAACACCCAAAATGAGAAGAGATATATAGAACAATCGTTAATTATACCAATCGACTTAGGATCACTTTCTGAACAGATTTCGCTATGTCAGTCTGTGCATGCATTCTTGTAATCAATGTGCAGGTCACAAATATAGTCCGATCTCAAAGAAATTTTGCACATATCTTTATTTTGGGACAAGACAATTCGTATTGAAATTGAAAGACAACCCGTATTTTGATATAGGTCCTGTTTCTGTAATTTTTTTTTTTCTTTCTTTTACGGCGAACGATCAAAAATCTCTCAACTATTTGAAGGATTTTTTAATCCGAGAAATAAACGGCCACTAGAAGAAAATCAGCATACTTTGAAATGACTTTATGTTATTTTAATCGACTATGAAAAAGTCGACTTTTAGGTCCGATTAATCGACCTAGTCGATTGAAACGAAATTTGGTTGACGAAAAAGTCGAAAGTCGACTAGCTTCCAGAACCATTCACTAATTGTGATATAGCCGCCATATAAATATATATTTCTTCCCTCTAGAACTATAAAAGCAGTATTTTACATATATTTCATAGCCCTCATATATATGTTCCTTCCGATCTGGACTTTTATCACTTCAGAAGCTTTATTTTACATCCAATCGTTTTGAAATTATGCATTCTAGGGTTATAAATTTGTATTCCGAAATTACATTTTGGTTAGTTATTTAGAAGAACTTCATTAAATGCCGAAAAAATGTTAATACTTATGATTTGGAAGTACTTATAATGTTATTCCTTTGGAAGTACTTCTTTTATTTTTTACTGGGTAGTAATACATGCTAAGTCTCAAATGAGATAACAAAAAAAAAACCCTTAAGTTCCAATCTAAAATAGGCTATCTATACTTAGGTGAGGAATACACACATAAATTTCCTATCAAATCATGCTACGTCAACATAGACGATCAAATCATATCGCTATGTACGTTATAAAATATGCTAAGTCATTTTATCCTTGTTCTATTTACATCCTTTCGAATTCTTTCTCGTCGATTTGGGAGGGTAATTTTATTGTGCTCTATAATTGTTCTGCCTCTCAGAGATTAAAATAAGCTTTTTTCTTCTTACATTAAGCCATATTAGGCTTAATTTTCCTTTTTCAGAAACGTTTACTTGATTTAAAGTATTATATACGTATTGTAAGCCTTGGAATTTTAGAGGAATCAAACTTCTGAGGGTCAAAAGTGGTTAACGAGATTTTTCTCCTAGCAGATAAGTGACAATGTTCTCTTTAAGTCCATATACTCGTATACTTTTGTACCTGCCTTGAGGCTCTATGAAATAAACCCCCATGAAATAACACCCAAAAATAAAATGAAATATCGCTCGCGCGAATTCCAAATAAAATTTTTTGCCTGAGGCGCATTACTGCAGATATATCCTTCGTATAAATTCGTGTGAACGATTTTCAAATGATTTTTTCCTCGGGCGCATTACAGCATTTCCTACAGCATACAAACGGTTATCATACACAATTTTATTTTATATATTACATGAACTTACTTCGCCATTTCCATGATCCATTCAATTAGATTTGTTTCCAATAGTTGCGGATCTTTATGTACAACATTGGTGGATAAGTGGGAGGAATTTAAGCGGCCTCACAAGAACTGTTAAGTGGAAATATTGTATCTTCCATGGCATGTGTGGAAGTGGGGGACTACTTTTAAGTATATATTCAACTGATGTAATTTCATATAAGAACTAGCTGGATCCGGTCCACTTCGTTGCCCCAGACTTCAGATTTCCGATCCCGTTCATTTTTGGACTAATTACGTAGACTGACACCATGTATATATGCACATATTTGCTCAAGATATATCAAACACAAAATTTAATTGTCAATTTCAAAATTTGGTTTATATGGGCAGGGCCACGCCCATTGGCCGACCCCGCCCATTTTTGGACCAATTAAGTAGACTACCACAGCACAGCACTCTCGCTAAGAAATTGTGCAATATATGTCAATTTAAAAATTTGGGTTATAAGGGCGGGGCCACGCCTTTGGTCCAATCCAGCCCAGTTTTGGACCAATCATACATATACACAAAATTCCAGCTCTCTCGCTAACAAATTGTGCAAGATATCTCAATTTCAAAATTAGATATATATGGACGGAGCCACGCCCATCGGTCCGAGTCTACCCCTTTTTTGGACCAAACTGCCACCAGATACATATGCACAACATTACAACACTCTAGCTAACAAATTGTGAAAGATATATCAATTTCAAAATTTGGCTTATATGTACGCCCATTTTTGAACCAATAACGTAGACTGCCTGCAGATACATATGCACAAAATTACAGCCCTCTCGCTAACAAATTGTGCAAGATATCTCGATTTCAAAATTTGGCTTAAAGGGGCGGGGCCACTCCCATTGGTCCGATCCCGCCCATTTTTTGACCAAACACGTAGCCTGCCACCAGATGCATATGTACAAAATTACAGCACTCTCGCTAACAAATTGTGCAAGATATCTCAATTTTAAAAGTTGTCTTATGTGGGCGGGGCCACGCCCAGTTGATATATCGAAAATTCAAGTACCCTATTTTCAAGTACACATGTACATTCTGTGAAAATTTCAAGAAGATCGGTTCAGCCGTTTAGACGTCTATACGGAACAAACAAACCAACAAATAAACACACATTCTTCTTTATATATATAGATAGACTAGCTGGACCCGGTCCACTTCGTTGCCCCAGATTTTTGTTTCCGATCCCGTCCATTTTTAAACCAATTTCAAATATATGGGCGGGGCTACGCCTATTGGTCTGATCCCGCCTATTTTTGGACCTATCAAGTAGTCTACCACCTAATACATATACACAAAATTACAGCACTCTCGCTAACAAATTGTGTAAAATATCTCAATTTCAAAGTTTGGCCTATATGGGCGCGGCCACGCCCATTGCTCCAAACCCGTGGACTGCGTGGACGTGGACTGCCACCGGGTGTATATGCAGTAAATTGCAGCACTCTGGCTAACAAATTGTGCAACATATCTCAATTTCAAAATTAGGCATATATGGGCGGTGCCAAGCCCATTGGTCCGATCCCGCCCATTTTTGGACCAATCACGTAGACTGCCACCAGATACATATGTACAACATTACATCACTCTAGCTAACAAATTGTGCACGATATATCAATTTCAAAATTTGGCTTATATGGGCGGGGGGGCACGCGTTTTGGTCTGATCCCGCTCATTTTTAGACCAACCACGTAGACTATCACCAGATATATTTGCACAAAACTACAGCACTTTCGGCAATAAATTGTGCAAAATATATCAATTTAAAAATTTGGATTAAATTGGTGGGGCCACGCCCATTGGTCTGATCCCTGCCATTTTTGGAACAATCACGTGGACCACCACCAGATACATGTGTACAAAATGTCATCACTCTCGCTAATAAATTCTGCAAGATATCTCAATTTAAAAATTTGGCTTAAATGGGCGGGGCCACGCCCATTGGTCCGATCCCGCCCATTTTTGGACCAATCACGCAGACTGTCACCAGATACATATACACTAAACTACAGAACTCTCGGAAATAAATTGTGGAAAATATTTCAATTGCAAAATTCGGCTTATATGAGCGGGGCCACGCCCATTGGTCCGATTCCGCCCATTTTTGGAAAATTCACATAATCTGCCACTAAATGCATACACAAAAAATTTCAGCACTCTAGCTAAAAAAATTTCTCAATATCAAAATTTTACCCATATAAGCGGGTCCACGCCCACTTGATATATCGAAAATTCAAGTATCCTATTTGCACCACTCCCCACATATGTACATTCTGTGAACATTTCAAGAAGATCCGTCCAGCCGTTTAGGCGTCTATACGGAACAAACAAACAAACAAACAAATATACAAACAGACCCACAAACAGACACTCTGTTTTATATATACTAGCTGGACCCGGTCCACTTTGTTGCCCCATTTTTGGACTAATAACGTAGACTGCCGCCAAATACATATACACAAAACTCAGCAATGTCTCTAACAAATTTCTCAAGATATATCAATTTCAAAACATGGCTCATGTGGGCTGGGTCACTACCATTAGTCCAATCCCTCCAATTTTCTTACAAATCACGTAGCCTGTCACCAGATAAATATACACAAAATTACAGCAATCTCGCTAACAAATTGAGCTAGATATCTCAATTTCAAAATGTTACCAATATGGGCGGGGTCAATTGGTGCGAACTCGCCCATTTTCCGATCCCGTACATTCTTGGACAAATAACCTAAACCGCCACCAGATATATACATATACACAAAATTACAGCACTCTCGCTAACAAATTGTGCAAGACACATAAATTTTAAATATTGGCTTATACGGGCTAGGCTACACCCACTGGTCCTATTCCGCTAATTTTTGTGTCAATCACATAGAAAGCCTTCAGACACATATACACAAAATTACAGCACTATCGCTTATAAATTGTGCAAGATATCTCAATTTCAAAATTGGGGCCACGCTCATTGATCCGATCCCGCCCATTTTTGGACCAATCGCGTAGAATGCCAGCAAATACTTATACACAAAATTACAGCACTCTCGCTAATAAATTGTGTAAGATATCGCAATTTAAAAATTTAGCCTATATGGGCGGGGCCACGACCATTGATCCGATTCCGTCCAATTTTTTGGCCAATCGCGCATAATGCCACCAGATACATATACACAAAACTGCAGAACTCTCGCTAATGAATTGTGGAAAATATTTCAATTTAAAAATTTGGCTTATACGGGCGGGGCCACGCCCATTGGTCCGATTCCGCCCATTTTTGGAAAATTCATATAATCTGCCACTAAATGCATACACACAAAATTTCAGCACTCCAGCTAAACTATTTTTTTAGGGCGACGTTGGTAAGGTAAACGTTGTGAGCAAAGTACAAGTCGCAATTCTGAACCAATGCTGATGAAATGTGGCATAGTTAAATTTATCGCGCAAAGGATGTCTTGAATTCGGAGGAAATCTAGAAATAGCCCCATATTTATATATATCGCGACCTAAGAGTGTAAAGGCGCTAAGTCCAATATTTAAAATTGTACAGGAGAGGCAAAATACACTTCAGGACCACAAGTCGCCGAAGTTTAACCTCAAACACATGTTTCAATACTATCTCCATCATGTGATGAGAACATGGGAACATGATTAATTTTCGATCTAATTTGTTCTGCAACAAAATGCACGATCCAGTGTTTTGACCTGTATTTGATGAGTGTATCATGAACGACTTTGGCCATCTTTTCTCCAGTACCAGCCGGGATTTTGGGGGCGCCCAAAAATGTTGATGTGTAGATCGATTAATCACAAGCTCACCAACAGTGGTCAGAGGCGTCGCAGCATTATAAATTACAGTTATCACATCATGAAATATCTGTCTGTTTGACGGTAGCTTGGCTCCAGATATTGTATGTGATACATGCCCAACTGATTCTAGGGTGCGAAATTTATCACTGGATCTAGTAACCATTTTGGATGTGGTCGGTCTGGAGACAAATAAGAATATGACTAAAATTAAATTTTGTGCGAAGCTGTCCCTTTCTCAATTCACTTAGGCTGGAAGCATGTTTATGTTTTCTTATTTGACCAGTATAAAAATGTCAGACTGATGCGAAAAATCAACTATCATGCAAATCCGTTGTTTTTTTTCATGCATGCACAAGCATGATCTATTTTTTATTGTGATTGCATAGAGGCCATGTCGGTGTGCATGCATGCCCTGTCATGACGTAAAATTCAAATGAAAACTGCTGTAACTTTTTCGTTTCTCGGTCGATTTTGATTGTTTACGAAAGAAAGAAAGAAAATTTTATTCAAAGATCATTTAAAAACTTTTCATGCTAATAAAATATTTTTTAATTACTTGAACATGTGACATTTGATAAAAACCCAAATTTTGTTCATGTAAAGTGAGTTTTGTGTTTTCAAACAACTTTGGGCAGACCTTAGCGTTATCCAATCGGCACCGAATTTTTTATTGGAGGTTTGTAGGCCAAATGGTAACTTTTTCGGCCCGGAAATCAGTACCGAAAAAGTAATAAATGGTCTAAACCGTACGTTATCGTAGCGTTAGCGAACAGTAACACTACAAAAATGTTTAGGGTATACTGGTCTCTTGTAAGGGTTACGTTACTGTTCTGTTTGCGACGAAAGAAAGTAACAGAGCGCTAACGAACCGTTCCATAAGGCCAGGTTAGGCAAACTAAACGTAATTTAACTATAGCGCCGCCGTAACGTTTCCCGCTGAAACAATTATCCAAAACATGAAAAACGTGCTGTATCACTCAGGCATTAAAAAAAAATAGCAACAAATTAATTTTATTTTATATTTATTTCCTACTAATTTATCATTTTATTACTTATTTAGAGCGCCCCAGTAGGTGAGTTGGTAGCGTACTCGCCTATGAGTTTGGGGGTCGTGGGTTCGATTCTCAGCAGAGGCTCTGGTCTGTCGCTGCAAACATTTAGCCATATGGTCTTTGTAACCCGGCATTTCCCTGGACCTTTAAATTAGAATATAAATTTACTTTGTATTGTAATTCAAATAAATAAAAATAAATATTACTTATTTATAATTACTTTTCAAATGTTTCGCATAAATTTATTCTTTTTTCATTATTTTACTAATTTTGTTTGAAAATTCACGTAAACGTACCGTTCAAATCAAATTTCAGCAGATTCAATGAAAAAAATACCAAACCTACACCTTTGATGACGAACTTCAGTTGTAAACACCGGACACGATTTTGGAGACCCTATACTCCTTATAGGAATTAAATCAATATATACCATATATTTATAAATAATGGAAAATAATTGTTAATAACGCAAAAACATCAACGATTCTTTAGTCTCTGCTGCGAATTTGTTTGAATGTGTTATTGTTAGAGATGTCAAACGGGATTGGTTTTCACATATGCCGGAATTCGGGATTTTTAAATTGCAAATCCCGGGATTGTTTCGGGATCCCGAAAATTTTCGATATACCCGGGATTTTCATTAACGTCGTTAGTCTTGTTCAGGGAATTTGAAATTAAAAAGTTCGTCCCTTCTATGTGAGTTAGAAGAAATTTAAAAAAATATAATAAACTGTTCCTCATTTGTAGGGCACAAACTCCATTTGTGTTCTTGTTTAAAGTTTACTTGTCTATCAATAAATTTATGATATATTTTGTAATTACATTAGTTACATTTTCGACAGAGTGTATCTATCATTCATTTAATATTTTATACGAGACAGCTTCATAAATTATAATTAAAATATCCCGGGATTCATTATAAAAATACCTGAGATTCGGGATTTCCCGTTTGACATCACTAGTTATTGTTTTTTGGTAGTATAAGCAAGACGTGATGGTGTGTGTCGAGCAGACAACAAACACAGCTTCACTAACAGACGAACAACTACTCGCACCACTGTATTTTTTGTTTATACAAGCTCACATAGACCAGTTTAGGTCCCTAGTGTTACCACGGGCTGAAATTCCCCTCATCGAAACCAACCTGTTTGATATACAAATTTATCGATAGTACGAATATCGGTACTGGAAAGATCTGTTATGCTGCCTAGAAAGGCCGGGGCAGTCGCATAGCAAGTGCTCAATGCTCTCCACTTCTTCCTCATCTCCACAGCTTTGCAGAAGTCATTAGAGTCAATACCCAATCTTTTGGCGTGTTCGCCGATCAAGCAGTGTCCCGTCAGAACTGATACTAACGTAGACAATATTTGCCTTTCCAGTGCGAGGAGATATTTTGATCTTCTCAGGTCATACCTTGGCAGGATTTGTCTAGCTACACTGCAGGTGCCGATTTCTGGCCATCTTTCGTTGGACTGCCTGATTGCCTCTTGCCTAAGCCAAAGCTTGCACGTCGATAGTGGCGCACCAATATATGCAAATTCTTCCAGAATTTGTAATGTCGTCCCTTTCCTAGCAAGTTCATCGGCTTTGCAGTTCCCCGGGATATCCCTATACCCAGGCACCCATATGAGGTGTATATTAAACTGCTCAGCCATCTCGTTAAGAGATCTGCGGTAGTCGAGGGCTATTTGTGAATTTAGGGATGTTGCCTCCAGAGAATTGATGGCAGCCTGGCTGTCCGAGTAAATGACAACGCCAGTGTTGGTTACTATGTTGCGACTCAGCCACTTAGTTACTTCCCATATTGCCATTATTTCGGCTTGATAGACTCTGCAGGTATCTGGTAGTCTGTGAGCTATATCCAAACTAAGCTCTGAACAGTGTACTCCGAAGCCATCCTTTTCATCAAGCTTCGAACCATCCGTGTAAAAGTGGAGATGGTTTCTATTACCTGGTATTCTGCCGACCCATTCATCTCTGGCGGGAATCATAGTGATGTAATTTCTCTCGAAGGTGTACACAGTTGGTATATAGTCCACTCGGTCGGTTACCATAGCCCTACACTTTGATATCCTCATGTGACCATAGTTCTTGTACCTCCACATTGATAGACAGTTTAATCTTATTGCCGCTTTGGTTGCAACTTCTCTCGCCACAATATTAATCGGCAGTATATGGAGTAGGGCTTGTAGAGACTCGGTCGCTGTAGTCCTTAAGGCTCCGATTATTCTCAGACAGGCTATTCTCTGAACCTTTGTTAGTAGGTTGGTGATGGTTAGTTTGTCAGTTGCCGTCCACCATACCACAATGCCGTGTAGCAGTATAGGACGAACTACTGCTATACATATATGTCCAGTGGACGATTTTAAGAGAGAGGCCCCACCTCGACCCTACAGCCTTTTTGCAGGAATATAAGGCGACGTTGGCCTTCCTTACACGTTCCAATACGTTACGTCTAAATAACAGTTTTATATCTAGAATTATTCCTAAAAATTTTGCACTTTCAGAAAAGACTAGATCTGTTCCATTTATCCGAGATGGAGGGTCCACATGTGGGACTTTATTCATCCTAGTAAAGAGAACCAATTCTGTCTTGTTTGGGTTTACGCCCAAACCGCTGCTTCTGGCCCATCTAGCCAATTTGTTCAGAGCCACCTGTAGAATGTCTCGGAGCACGTTTCCGAATTTGCCACTCACTGCGATTGCCACGACATCCGCATATGCCACGACGTTCTAGATCTAGCAGGATTCACCGCTAGGTTCCAAATTAGTGGAGACAGTACTCCTCCTTGTGGGGCCCATCTGTATACAAACCTTGTTAGAGTTGTGGACCCAAGACATGCTGTTAGGCGTCTTCTCTTGAGCAGACTTTGAATTAGTCTAATCAAACTAGAGTTAACTTTTAGATGTGACAGTGCCGCAATTACTGCATCTGAGTGAATGTTGTTAAATGTCCCTTCTATGTCAAGAAATGCCACCATGGTGAATTCCTTGAAATGCAGGGACGATTCTATAGTGCTCAGAAGTTCGTGCAGGCCTGATTCTGTAGACTTCCCCTTATTGTAAGCATGTTGGTTCACCGACAGGAGTTTTGTATCCAGGTTTTCCTTAATGAAATAATCTAAAAAGTCTTTCCAGACCTTTCCATAGAAAGGAGGATAGGCTAATTGGTCTGAGATCTTTTGGCCTAGTGTGTGATATCTTCCCCGCTTTAGGTATGAATATCACTTTGGTATCCCACTGTTTCATACTATCATAAAATAAGATGAATCTGTGAAGAATACTTTAAAATTAAAATTATCATGATTTTTTCAGTTTGGGTAAGTTAAGTTTCTGTTAAATAAACTGTTTGGTTAGGAATCAATGTTTCGCATTTCTCGTATTAACGTATCCCTAAATTTTGCTGCAGTAATATTTTGGCATTTTCGCATTTGCAGCAGCGCCATCTCGTAGAAAAGATATGATATTTGTTTAGCTTTTGAAATACCAGTGCATATTCTTAGGCTGCATGGTGAGAATTATTTCCCACCTTTACTGAAGTCAAAGAGAAACCAACCCTTATAGTATTCGAATTGGATTTTTTCTCGTTTGTTTTGTTCCAAGGGGAGTTCATTTAGACAACCGGACCATGACGTCACTGTTCACTTTGTCTGTGCGGCGAGGCGCTTCCGACATCCGCCATAACAACCACCTAACTAACCACTCTGACGATGAGGTCACATTGGCTTGGCGCAAACATGATTTAGTGGAGGGAGTACAGATGATACAGTGAAGAAGGAAAGGATAACTTAGTATGTCCTAGTGTTTTGTCTTGTATAGAATTGTGTTTTGTAAGAATTTTATTTGTGGTAAGTAGTTAGTGACTTGTTTATGTTTTGAATTCATTCACTACCGTGTTGAATTTCCTCCGACCTTAGGCTGTTAACAGGGTGAACAGAATATATATTTTTAGCTCCAAACAGGAGCTCAGGCGCGCAAACTCAACTCATCCCAGCTCATTCTGCATTTTACACATTTTGACAATCCTCCACACTGAGAGGACAAAGAGCGGCAAAGAGACTTAAATGACAATCACTATGAAAGCTTACACTCACATGTGTGTCTGTGTGTATTAGGTGGACATGTTTTACTCGCAGTCACCCTTAACCGTTGTACGGACACCAGCCAAATCAGTTTTAACTCATTTGTCTTACAAAACACTCGTCTCTCCTTAGTAACGTATACGTTTTAATTACATTAACGATTTCACAAAAGAATAGATAGAAAAGAAAGAAAAAGAGCAAATAATAAGGAAAAAATTTGCAATCTGCAGTTTAAACAAATTCTTTATTTCTATCCTCGAAATCACAGAAAGGATTATTATTCCCGAGTGCGTTGTAGTGAAAAAAAAACGGAAAAAAGATTCAAGTGCAAAATTCCCCAAGAAAACCATGAATAAAATCGAATCACCAAATATGTCTGTGAAAAGGAAAAATGTGTGTGCATGTGTGTATTAAAGTGTAACCAAAAGTAAGTGTCTCTCATTCAGAAAAAAATAAAATAAAAATCCACAGAATTTTCATTCCAAAGCCACCTTTGGTGATGCAACGAGCAAATGAAATAACAAGAGAAAAAGCCATGAAAGAAAAAAGTATCTAAATTATTATTTAAGATGATTTTGCAATAAATTGTTATGAAAAAAATCGAATGAAAAAAGAGAAAATAATTTATATCTGAGATGACAGAAAAAAGAGTGATGTGTATTTTGCCACTGCCAATCGCATCGCAGCTGCTACTGCTGCTGCTGCGGCCGCTGCCCGTGTCTCCGCTCTTGCTAGCTGGTGCTGGTGCACATACATACCTATATATATATAATATCCAACATATCGATTTTCAACCAGACCGAACTGAACTGAACGACACAAGACTACTACTCGAGAAGGAAGAAAAACTCTTCACGGACAGAATAGCCAAACGACGAACTCAACACTCAACAAACTAGAATCAGCGCCGCCATAGAAAAGCCCCAACATAGGAGATGGACGGACGGACGGACGAACCGCGGACCGACCATTCATTCAACGAGATGGGGTTGTCAAATTGGTGATTTTCTCAAATCAAATTAAGCGCTTTTTATATCTCTTTTTCCCTTTTTACGTTTTTTAAGTTAAAAAAAGTGAAATAATTACAACTTTACAATAAAATGGCAGTAATTACACATACAAAAAAAGGAAATTGTGACGAGTGCAACAAAGTGTACTTAAGGGGCACTTGTACTCCTAAAATGATTACACACATACATATATAACTACATGCATATGTATGCAATTACATAGCCCAATATACATCGTATGTGTGGATTTCTCTCTATAATAAACCTCCTCCCACTCAAATTTCAATTTAAAATGCACCAATACATAAATATGGATATTAATTTTCACTGTTTGTTGTACAACTGTCAATGGGATAATTGTTGCGAAACGTAAACTATTTTATTGTTTTGGATGATTGTTGAAAGTAAATAAATATATTCACCAGAAATGCAAAAGGATCAAACAAACAAAGAATTAAAAGTTGCATTATTGCATCACTATACTCGTACATACATATGTATTGAATTCCAAAGGGACTACCAAAATTTTTTCATTGGTAAACAACTAGCTGAAGAAGCGTTAAATTAATGTTGGATCAATATTGGTTTTATAACCCATTAGTTTAAAAGTCGCATATTTTGGAGATTATTATTGACTTTCTTAAAATACGACAGAGAAAACCCTACTATATGTGGTGTCTTTACAGCAATTATGTCAGAATGGGAGATATGAACATATGGGTAAGTCCCAGAAACAGTCCTCCAACTTTTTTTTAATTTTTATAATTTTATAAGAATATATAAAAAAAATGTTCGATGATCATTAATTCAAAAATCAAATCCTACCCTTCCTGAGATCTCTTAATATTATAAAAAATAACAGTTGTTGGGTGTTTACATATTAATTATACCCTACATAAGTCTGCCCAGATGGTTGTAACACCCCAAAATATTGATGTTAGATCCACCTTAAAGAATTCCGATAGACTTAGAATCACTAGCAGATTCGATCTGGCCATGTCTGTCTGTCCGTCGGTCTATCTTAAGTTTGTACGCAAAGTACATGTCGCAATTTAACTCTGATCCACAGTGGTTCAGAATCAAAATCCATTGGCCTAAATTCAATAACTTTTGTTCTAGTAAACATTTTTCAGTTCTGTAAAAAAAAAACAAAAATAGATAACGACGCAGGGATTATTTTGAGATATTAGCGTTGAAAATCGGGTAATAGTTTTTTTTAGAAATTGGGCAAAAGTTGCCAACTTTTCTTGTTTTTTGTATTTAAACGAAAAGTAAAATATAAATTTTTTGTTTTTATTGTTTTTACGTATTTGCTCATAATGCGCAAAAAATTGTTTTACACCTTTTTCAGATTTTGAAAATTGAAAAACGCAATTTCTTTTTTCGACTTTGTCATACATTTTAGGCTTTTGTGCCAAATATAGCTGGTTTGTAATAAATATTTTTTAAAAATGTCCTTTTTGAAAAAATTTATAACTTTGAACAAACATAATATTTTTCTTTCAAAGAATATAATACATATTTGAGGAATATAATACATATTTGAGGAATATAATACATATTTATAAAGGTCGACGGGTTCCTCGTCTTTCCAGGGTAACTTTTGCCTGCACGAAATTGCACCCTTGAAAGATAGCATACATTTTGTACAAAAAGTCAAATTTTTTAGTTCCAAAACGCAAATTACTAATTCTTTCTCATTTACTTTACTTTACAACAGCTAAAAAGCTTAGCAAACTTCCTTTATCCGCAACATAAATTATATGCCAATCGGTATTAATTTAATGCCTAAAAACCCCTAATAACACCCGATTTTAAAGACAAATCGAATTACTTTAGGAAAACTGCACACAGGTAGTATTACAATTCATTCTGGAATAAACATTGACTACGTTTTACTGTTCGTATACCTGCATATCGATTAAATCAACCTTCGTGACTCACACTTTCGGGTACATTTGTTGTATTTTTTTATTCTAAGGTTTCTTATTTTGTTTTCTTTTTACAGAAATCGAAAATGTTTGCTAGACAAATGTTATTTAATTTTGGCCGATGGATTTTGATTCTGAACCACTGTGCGAACTTGACGAAATTTGCTACAGTGAACTTTCTTGCATCAAGGACAAAACCTATTGAAATTGTTCAAAATCAGTTCAGATTTATATATAGCTCCCATATATATTTAAGCGGCATAAAGCTTTATTTTCCGGCAGATATTTATGAAATTTAGCACACAGAAGTTCTATGAGGTAGTAAATACCTCTGCAAAATTTCATAAAAATAGGTTCAGATTAATCTGTGCGTAATAAAAGCCCTATTTTGTTTAAATTGCTACGAAATTTGATACACAAAAGTTGTTGCGCCAACAATAACTCCTGCCAATTTTGAAGAAAGTCTGTTCAGTTTTATTTCCCCATATATACCTATATCCCAATTTTGCATATGAGGGCTATATAACTCACATTTTTTGAACAGATATTTATAAAATTTAGAAAATAACACTTTTTTTTAAATCGCATAAAATCGTTTCAGATTTAGATATAGTCCCTGTATATACCTACGAGTATATGCCGATTTTTGAATCTAAGAGCTACAAAATATTTCAATTATTTATAATATTTCTTTTTATTCTGTTCAGATAGGGTGGTGATGATGATCGGATTTATCAACATATATTTATTTTTAAACGTAAAATGTTAAAAATTAATATCTGTTATAAAAAATGCATTTTCGTTGCTGATCATTCTCAGTGAACGGACGAGTTTATCACATAGCGGATAGTTACCAGTACCTATTACGCAATAGCAAAAATCTGTACAAAGTCTGTAAGGCCTACATCGTAGTACCTATTACGGTCTAATACAGACAAAATAAAAATAAATTCTCTTGACGGGGATGCCTTCGTGTTCCGATGGAGCGCGGTTCCCCAATCGTCCGACTGTCCGTCCGTTGGTCTTAGCCAAAGCCGACCACACCAAAAATGGTGAAAATCTCCCCCAAGTACTCACAACAGGTGGTGCGGTGAGGGGGAAACGTCATGTCCGACCGTCAAAACGGAAGCAGAATGAGCAATGAGCACAACGAAGTTGGAGGCTGTTGAGGTTTCGGCTCTTACCGAAAAACAAGAAGAGTCACTTACCTGGGCTAAAGGCGTCATAGATGCTTCTAAGGCCAATGAGTCGGAAAGAGCCACAAATTCAGCTGTGTTAACGGCTAATAAAGTAAAGCGAATCAGATCACCTGGTGAACCCCTGCCTTCGAAAAAGGCAAGAGGCCCTAATGTCACCATCAACAGGACACTCACCAAGACCTTCAATGAAGTGGCGAAGGAGAGTCTAGTGATGGCTGTTATAGACAGAAGTAGTGAGGATGGATCCATCCTCAAGGACAAATGGAGTCATGTACAATCAGCCATTATGGCTCATTACCTCGATGTCCGTAGAGAAATGCCGGGCAAACCACCAATCTGCAACGATGCAGGATGGCATCAGGGGAGAGTAAAGCTCTTATATTTCGGTGATGCCAGATCAGTAGACCTGTATAAGGCTGCTCTGAGTCGAGCGGGTGAGGTGTGGCCGGGTGCCCAGTTGGATGTTGTCGAAAAAAACAACATCCGTAGTCACCCTAGAGCCATCACCTGGGTTACAGAAGAGCCCTCCAACCCGGCTGACATCTTAGAAATAATAGATTCCAATCCTGGTCTGCCGGCCCATAATTGGAGAATCAGCAAGGTGGGTGAGGCGGATGGTAAAAAGCGGCAGGTCAATCTTATCTTAAACGCTGAATCCACCTCCCATATACAAAGTGCGAGTGCAACCCTACAATATGGCTTCGAGACTATAGTCTTGAAGATATACAAGCAGGATATAGCTCCCACTGCAGAAGGTGAGTCGTCCACCGTGGCTCTTTCTGGAAGTGCGGAGGTACCCACGCCTATTATTTCTGGTGACTCCAACTCTAACAGAAGATCTGTAACGTCCTTCTCTGAGGACAAAAGCTCTACTTCGGACACAGAGAGGCTGAGGGGAGTCTCCGGACTCTTTGACGCATCTGGCGGGGACATGCTTCTCGACGATACGGACGAAGAGTTCGATAACACCCTTGTCGGGGTGGATGTTAATCTGTCAATTACCAATGATGGTAAGAATTCTACAGATTAACCTCCATCACGCTAAAGCAGCCTCAGCGGCTCTATTGCTGCGCCTGTCCACAGGCGCAGTAGACATCGTCCTGATACAGGAGCCCTACGTAGTGGGAGGAAGGGTGTGCGGTATTAGGACACCCAACTTTAAACTGCTTGTGGCCAACTGTGAAGGCACTCCAAAAACCTGCATTTTGGCCAGGAAAGATCTAAGTATCTTTCTCCTGACTAATTTAAGTGGTAAAGACCAAACAGCTGCTAGCCTGGAGATCGGTAATCGCATATATTGGGTGGTCTCCAGCTACTTGCCTTATGAATCTGTAGTACCGACTGCTCTATTCAGGGAAGTAGTAGAAGAAGCAACGTCTGACGAGCTCGAGCTGATTATTGGCGCAGACACGAACGCTCATCATACTATCTGGGGTAGTACGGATATAAACAATAGGGGTGATTCGCTTCTTGACTTTATTCTAACTACCAACCTTAGTATTTGTAACATAGGTAATAAACCGACCTTTACAATTAAAGACAGACAAGAAGTACTCGACGTAACGTTTGCTACTGACCGGCTGTCAGACAAAATTATTGGGTGGAATGTACTGGACGACCACTCATTCTCAGATCACCATTATATTGAGTTCAAACTCGCGAAAAAAGCGCCTAAACCCGCCGTCCACAGAAATGTAAGGAAGACAAAGTGGCATCTGTATGAGAAGAATTTCAAGAAAGTCCTCAACTCTAAACTTCTGTACGAACCGAATGACAAAGCCGGTCTGGATAATCTGGTCGATCATATCACCATATCATTCAATAGATCCCTTGAAGAAGCCTGTCCAAAAACAAGGTACAAGGGTAAAACTAAACCCCAATGGTGGACTTCTGAGCTAACGGCTATGAAAAAGACCTGCAACAAGCTATTCAATAAGGCTAAATCTACTGGGGTCGCTAATGATTGGGATGCCTATAAAGAGCAACTCAAGATCTATAGGAAGGAGCTTAAAAAGGCGCAAAGGCGCTCTTGGTATACCTTCTGTGGTGAAGTGGAAAAGGTCTCCGACGCCGCTAGGCTGAGGAAGATATTATCTGCTTCACCCTGTACAGTGGGATATTTACAGGATGAGGCAAATAACTGGACCAAAAACAGCGAGCAGTCGCTCAATGTACTGCTCGACACACATTTCCCGGGGAACTCTGTAACAGAACCCGAGGATCAGCGGGACCAACAAGAGTGCGAGTGAGATGCGAGCGTCGCTAGCTTCTTGACTGAGAGATCCAGAATAAGCTGGGCTATTAACAGCTTTGAGCCCTTCAAGTCACCTGGACCAGATGGCATCACTCCAGCAGAAATGCAGAAAATGTTAAAGTACATTATCCCCTGGCTGGAGAAAATTTATGTAGGCTGTATCAGGCTTTCGTACGTCCCGAATCGATGGAGGGATACCAAAGTGGTATTCATACCTAAAGCTGGAAAGATATCACACACTAGGCCAAAAGACTTCAGACCAAAGAGCCTATCCTCCTTCCTATTGAAAGGTCTGGAAAGACTTTTAGATCATTTCATTACGGAAAACCTGGATACAAAACTCCTGTCGGGGAACCAACATGCTTACAATAAGGGCAAGTCTACAGAATCAGCCCTGCACGAACTTGTGAGCACTATCGAATCGTCCCTGCATTTCAAGGAATTCACCATGGTGGCATTTCTTGACATAGAAGGGGCTTTTAACATTCACTCAGATGCGGTAATTGCGGCACTCTCACATCTAAAAGTTAACACTAGTTTGATTAGACTAATTCAAAGTCTGCTCACCAGAAGACGCATAACAGCATGTCTAGGGTCCACAACTCTAACAAGGTATGTAAACAGAGGGACCCCGCAAGGAGGAATATTCTCTCCACTAATTTGGAACCTAGCGGTGAATCAAATCCTGCTAGATCTAGAACGTTGTGGCTGCAAGGTCGTGGCATATGCGGACGACGTGGCAATCGCAGTGAGTGGCAAATTCGTAAACGTCTTCAGAGACATCCTACAGGTGGCTCTGAACAAGTTGGCTAGATGGGCCAGAAGCAGCGGTTTGGGCGTTAACCCCAACAAGACAGAATTGGTTCTCTTTACTAGGATGAATAATGTCCCACGTGTGGACCCTCCACCTCGGATAAATGGAACAGATCTAGTCTTTTCTGAAAGTGCAAAATTTTTAGGAATAATTCTAAATAGGAAAATGTTATTTAGACTTAACGTATTGGAACGTGTAAGGAAGGCCAACGTCGCCTTATATTCCTGCAAAAAGGCTGTAGGGTCGCGGTGGGGACTCTCTCCTAAAATCGTCCACTGGATATATATAGCAGTAGTTCGTCCAATACTGTTATACGGTATTGTGGTATGGTGGACGGCAACTGACAAACTAACCATTACCAACCTACTAACAAAGGTTCAGAGAACTGCCTGCCTGAGCATAAGCGGAGCCTTAAGGACTACACCGACCGAGTCTCTACAAGCCCTACTCCATATACTGCCGATTAATATTGTGGCGAGAGAAGTTGCAACCAAAGCGGCAATAAGATTAAACTGCCTATCAATGTGGAGGTACAAAAACTACGGTCACATGAGGATATCAAAGTGTAGTGCTATGGTAACCGACCGAGTGGACTATATACCAACTGTGTACACCTTCGAGAGAAATTACATCACTATGATTCCCGCCAGAGATGAATGGGTCGGCAGAATACCAGGTAATAGAAACCATCTCCACATTTACACGGATGGTTCGAAGCTTGATGAAAAGGTTGGCTTCGGAGTACACTGTGAAGAACTTAGTCTGGATATAGCTCACAGATTACCAGATACCTGCAGTGTCTATCAAACCGAAATAATGGCAATATGGGAAGTCGCCAAGTGGCTGATTCGCAACATAGTAACCAACACTGGCGTTGTAATTTACTCGGACAGCCAGGCTGCCATCAATTCTCTGGAGGCAACATCCCTAAATTCACAAACAGCCCTCGACTGCCGCAGATCTCTTAACGAGATGGCTGAGCAGTTTAATATACACCTCATATGGGTGCCTGGGCATAGGGATATCCCGGGGAACTGCAAAGCCGATGAACTTGCTAGGAAAGGGACGACATTACAAATTCTCGAAGAATTTGCATATATTGGTGCGCCACTATCCACGTGCAAGCTTTGGCTTAGGCAAGAGGCAATCAGGCAGTCCAACGAAAGATTGACAGAAATCGGCACCTGCAGTACTGATATTCGTACTATCGATAAATTTATATATCAAACAGGTTGGTTTCGATGAGGGGCATTTCAGCCCGTGGTAACACTAGGGACCTAAACTGGTCTATGTGAGCTTGTAAAAAAAATACGGCTGCCACCCTAACCTAAAACCTAAAACCTATAAAAAATGCAACGTGCATCACAAAAGGTTTTCAGCTACTTATAAAAAACCACAACATTTGTTGGCTGTAAAAAAGTTATTTCAGAATTCTCTTATATTCATCTTTCTTTTAGGTATTAGATTTTGTGTGCTTTATTATGCAAAATATGTTAAAATTGCGAAAACACACTTCAACTTGCAAAGCGACTTCCTCTTTTTGTAGCGTGCGCAAAACTGTCTGATTATTTATTTTGACCCCATGGTCGATGAATACGAGCGGGGAGCGACCATCGGCCGTTACGGTGGCCCACACCATTACCATAAGCGGCGCTTGAGTTCTGGTGGCCAATCGAATGTGTACATTTTCAGCTGACCTCTTTGGCTAGTAAACCCGATCATTTTGTTTGTTCACAAACTGCTCAATTTGGAATGGCTTCTCATCTGAGAAAACCAAATTCGGTAACTGGCCACTTTCGTGCAAGCGAAGCAACTCCTTGGCTCTTTCCAGTCTAACTTTTTTTTGTGCATCGGTGAGCTCTTGCACTTTTTGAAACTTCATTGGCTTTAGTCCAAGCTCATTTTTTAATATATGTTGTATCCGTTCTCGCGATATGTTCAGCTCACGAGCAATTTTTCTACCACTGCGGCGTGGATTTCGATCAAATCTGGCCTTCACTTTTCGGATTCATTTCTGGTGTTGTTACCGTTTTTTCGTCCACTTTTTGGACGCGATGCAACACTGCCAGTATCACGGTAACGAGCAATGGTACGAGAAACAAAAGATTTATTCACATTTAAATGTTGGAGGGCTCTAACGATAGCCACTTGTGTTTTTCCACCCAAATATAAAGCAATCACACTATCACGCTTGAATTCCATCACGAATACCTTTTTTCTGAATGCAATAGATCAAAATGTTTTTGTAAGCTTGTAAGCAATAAAATGAACTGTCACTGAAATAAATCTGTCAGCTATCAGACTAGCGGTTTAGAAATGATAGCAACCTGAAGTTGGTTGCAATACATATCAACCACCCTGTAATTATATCGCAATAAATACCAGTTAAACAATTATGGTTTATGCCATTCGAAAGTACACTTAAATCCCACTTAACTCCATTTTTAAGTTGTAAGTTATCTCTTTTGAAAGACCAAAAAATGTTTACATTTTTATCCAAAATCGCATTCTTCAATGCAGGATTTGCCCATATACTCGTAAATTAAAGAGTGCCTCTATTTGTTTGGATGTTAAAAGCTGCCGATGTTCAAAGCTTATATGTATGACATTATTTTTTGGATTATGTAAGTATACATATACGCTACCAAAAAATCATCTAACAAGAAAGACATTTCAGTCGAGTAAACAGACTTCCCTCACTTTGTGCGTAATGAAATATGGTAGCCAGAACGGTGGAGATCTTTGTTCAGTCTATAATTATTGCAAAACTTATATAAAATACTTAGGTTAGGTTATGTGAGGAAGACACCAGATCTTGTTTGATGTCCAAACCCTGGATCAGGTTTGATCCATTTTTACAAAGGAAGTGATAACTGTCTTCCGAATAGTCAGCCTCCCCTCACCATCTACATATATGATCATTTCTGATGCAGATTCTTACCATATGTTTCCCCAGAATATTGTGTCCCTTTATCATCATCAACAGGTACTCTGCATTTCTCGTTACCTTTTCGTCCCAAAGTAATTTGGTCTACTCACAACATGTGGAGTTCACCCACCGCCGCCAGCGGCTGACTACTTTGACCTTATATCTGGACCCCTTAACTCCTTTATTTCCGCTTGGCTATCAATATCCTGATATCACTTTTGTATAGCGGTCCAATCGATAGCATTTGGGCGGTTTTTAAAATTTTATATATGTATTTCAGCCTGGAATATGCAATACTCATTCATTAGCTTGTACTATTTTCTAATGTTGAGTTCGTTCCACTTTTAAGCCATCAGTGTAAAAATAAACTACTGAATTGGAAAACATGTAAAGATTGCTATAGACGTTTGGTGAAATTGTGTTAGAATGAATCTGTTAATTTGTGTGAGTCACCAGAAGTGGCTTTGTAAATATCACTATTTTGAGATAAAACAATATATACTTCAAAGGCAAGTGGTGAATTACTTATCGAATATAGAGGACATGAAATGAAGATTGCAGATATAGAAGAAAAGGTCACCGCAACTCTTAATTAAACTAAAACCGCTATTAGTTATGCTGAGACATTGCTGCAGGAAGCTCTTTCATATGGGAAAAGTCACAGGAGTACCACATAACTGGGACACATATAAGGTAGAACTCAAGCAGTACAAGAAAGAGTTCAGAAAGACTCAAAATAAATCCTGAATATATTGTTGTAGTGTCGTTGAAAGCTCATCCAAAGCTTCAAGTTACGGACAATTTTAGCCTTAATCCTTGTACTATTGGGTACATCAAGAACGATGATAATTCTTGGACTACTTCCAGCGAGGAATCGCTTGTAGGGCTCCTACACATTTTCTGGGAAACTCTGAAGAGGAATTGAATACTTCAATTGGTAATTCCTTTTAGTGCAGCCATCAATTGTACAATTACTCTCTGGCTCTGAGAGATCTACAGATGTTGTATCAATCAGATCTATATGTATACCAACAAAATGGAAAGAAACCCTGATTGTTTTCATCCCAAAAGCAGGAAAGCCGTTCAATACATGAGCTAAGGATTTTCGGCCGATTAGTTTATCGTCATTTCTCCTTAAAACCCGAAGGGATTAATATATAGTTACCTTAAGAATAAAATTGATCACAGCCTACTATCCAATCAAATGTATGCGTTCAGCAAGGGCAAGTCCACCGAAACCGCCCTGCATGATCTAGTCAGCTTTATTGAAGGATCCTTCTCTGTTAAGGAGTATACTATGGTAGATATAGAGGGCGCCTTTCTTAGATATAGAGGGCGCCTACAATAACGTAAATCTTAGGTATTTGGAAATAGCAAAGAAGACTGAGGTATGAAACCGCTTATATTTTATTGGTTGTATGTGGCAGTATTCAAACCGATAATGCAGTACGGCATTGTTCTCTACAGAAATCCACCTTCTGCGCGATATGTATCATTTTTGAAATTATTGTACGATTTGAACCAAAATTGGAACGATTTGTGTTGTGTGTATAATAAATAGTTTTTTGAAATTTTTGCTGTTGAAGTGACAACAGCTGTTCTTCAACAGCAGCGCCCCTACCTTCACTTCAACAACGATGCAGCTGAAATGCAGTGCTGCTAACGCCGTCATGGCGATTGTAACGCCGCCGTTTTTTAAAAGTTAGTTCTCAACTCGCCCGCTTTTGGCACACTGCCAAACCGCCAGGCTCACGGCCAAAATAATATATTACAATAAATTAAATTAAATATAAATAAAAGTTTTTTGTTCTTTTTTTTAACTCCCGGCACTCTGCCGCGGAGTTAAACATTTGCCATAATTGGAACAAATGTGAAAGAATTTATGTTCGAAATAGAGTTTTGTATGAAGAATCTCAGGAAATTTTCCCAAAGGATACGCCCCCAGATATCCTTGAATTTTATTTTGTAGTAATGTTTGCCAAAAACAAGTATGAAAGTTCAGTCGGGTAAACCGATTTACGAATCCCCTCACCTTCAGTCCCAAAAAATATTCGTAAATGTATTTTTTTTGTTTTAATTCAATTATTATCAATTTGAATTGTATTTAATAAATGTAAAGTATGCACTTGTTTTAAAGTTATAAGCTGTTAACCTTTGGTGCAAAATAGTCCATTTGTGTGGGGGCGTTGCAATTTCGCCCATTGTTCTCGAGGTGATGGCGACTAATTAAGTAATACTATGTGTGAAATTTCAGAAGATTCGAATAATTAGTATAGAAGTTATTAAAAATCAATATTTCACTAAATGTCAACCCTTTGTGGGAGAGGTACTAGAAGAAGTGGACCAATATGGTCCATCTTCGAAATTATCCCGAGATGGAGGAAAATATTACCGCATACCAAATTTTAAGTCAATCGGCTATTCCTTTCGAGAGTTATCGTGCGCACAAGCTAGCAGACAGACCCACAGACACACACACAGCCAGAAAAAAACGGACCGACGGACGGACATTGCTCAAATGACTTAAAATTACCCAAATTCAATTTTCACCAAACATACTTGGGGTCTTAAATCACTCCTTCGATGTGTTAGAATTTTGGCTCGTAACAAACGATATGTACTCTCCTATACAAGGTGAGGGGATAAAAACCGTAGTAGCTAATATTTATAACAAATAGCTACAAAATATGAACAAATTGCGAAGTTAGTTTTAGATATATATTTTTTTAATTGTCCACTAAACTTTTAATTTGTGTTCAACACAGCACTTTGTTTTCCATTTATTTATTTGCTAACGGTACTTATCATATGAACGAATTTTATGAGTCAGAAACAGTGTTGCCAGATTAAATTCTTACCGAAATTATAATTATAGTACAAACCATGAACCAAAACTCAAAATTTAAGCACTTTACAGAGAAAATATGACATTGCTAGGAACTACCAACTTTGAGATACAATAACATAAAACCTGATTGGCGTATCAAAGTAAAACTTTGGTCAACAATTGTTTTTGGAAGATTTTGGATAAGTGTGGTTTCACAAAGATTTCTCATTCGCTTGCGTGTTGAAGTCAACCATATAGAGCTCCGTATCTCCCATACAATTGCAGCAGAACTGTTGATAACGAGTGTCACGGCTCAGAAATCATGATCCAGTATGTGTGCTGCCAATTTATAATACATATTTATACACCGCCATGTAATAAATACTTGTTTCTATAATAATATAGAAACAAAATGGTCTTGAAGCCGGGAGAGTATCCTAGTTAGAATCACAAAGATTTGCAGATCGAATAAAAGCAAGCAAGCAACATATAAATATAATATATAATTGATATAGCAATGCAATATGACGCATGTACTGCAATAGAGAACTATCACTATGGCCAGGAAATAGCTACGGACATAGTGTCATTCAAGACACAATATCTGATCTTACAGGCATTAATTACACTATGACTGAACCGTTTTTTGACGCCGTCACTCTTCTACCTGATAGATCAGAATATAATGGAACAGACGGTTCCAAACTCAACAACCATGTGGGCTTTGGTGTCTTTTCAGAGGAACTTGAGCTATCCATTGCAAAAAGACTGCCTCGTCACTGTAGTTTTTACCAGTGGAATGGATGCAAATAATGTATTGACCAAAGTCGGTACAAATATTATCTCTGATAGTCAGGCTGCTGTCACGTCTCTGGAATTCAAAAACTTTCACCGGCTTCTGCAAAACTCTTAATGTGATAGCTGGGCAATTCTATATTTCCCTAATATGGGTGCCGGGCCAGAGAGATATGCCAGCAGATGGACTCGCAAGTCTCGGAACTACCTTAGACGCTCCAGGGGAACTGTGATGTGTGGTAAGCTCTTCTTGAGAGATAGTGTCCTTACGCCACCAATTAACAGGTGGTCTCTAGTTAGGAGCTGTATACATTGCCGGCTAATGTGGGCTTGCCTAAACTCCAAATGCACCAACGCTGTTGACGTCTCACTTATCGTGTCTGTCATGACGGATACTGCCTTACAGGACGGCATGCAGAGAAATCGAGGTTTTGAATAATGTGACTTTTGCAGACTTTGTGGAGACGAAGAGGAGGAGGAATCAATCGAATATCTTCTGTGTTCTAAGGAGTTAGTTGACTTAACTAATGTTAAAATCCACCAAATTTTTAACATTTTAAAGCAATAAAACTGGTTCAAGGGGTGGGGCTAGGGATAACTTATGTTTTCCCTTACGCCCTTGTGGTAGCATAATTGAGTACGAGTATTTAGCCTAAGTGAGTCTGTTATACAGGATTTCACTCTTAACCTAACCTAACCTAAGGAATTGTACTGTGCCGAATTGTAAGTGTATTATGTGGCCTGGTATTAATGTTATGAGCTATTTAATTTGTGTATGATTTGCCCATTTTATTGGTAGGTACAAAGTGCCGGACTAATAGCGCCCATACTGAACACAATTTTTAGAATTTTATGCTCTGGTAATAAAGCTATGAGCTGTTAATGATACTCTTACTTTAGCGTGACGATGGTATATATCATTTGCTACGGACAAAGTGTGTAACACATCAGAGGAGTGACCTAAGACCCCAAATATATTCGGCGGAATTGAGCCATTTTAAGTCATTTGAGCAATTTCCGTCAGTCTGCCTGTCTGTCCAATTTCCTGTCTGTTTTGCTGGATGGAGCGCACGACTTCGGATTTGGTATATCGATACCTCCATTCTAAAACATGCTAAGTCGACTTAGCATAGTTTTAGGTAGATTGCATTTTTAATTTCTAAATATTCAAATTATATTCAGTCAAAATTTGGTGTTTATCCGTCAACCCAATCAAAAGTTATTCTCAAAACAGTACAGGCCATTCGAATTGCATTATAAAGGAATACCACACAAATTTAAAAAATTCATTAAACTTTGAAAAACTACCTTTTTGCACTTAGCATAGTTTAGAATGGAGGTATCGATATGACAATATTATTTTCTTTCTCAGGCTAGGTTTGAAGATGGGACATATCTGTCCACTCCTTCTAGTACCTCCCTCACAAAGGGTTTAAATTTAGTGAAATATTGATTCTCTAGAAATGTATATACTACTTATCCAAATCTTCTGTAATTCCACACATACATACGAGTATTAATTGATTATCTGTCTTTATCAACTTCCACACAAAGGGACCATTTTGTACAAAAAGTTAACTGCATATAAATACTTGAAATTTTGTGTACTGTAATGCTTCTATAGTGCCTTCAGTCCGTTAAAAGTATTGGCTTTATTGCCACTCCCCTTTTGGTACCTCCCACGCAAATAGAACATTTTGTACAAACAGTTAACTGCTAATAACTTTAATACCGGTGCACTAAAATACTTGAAATTGTGTTTACTGTAATGCTTGTATAGTACCTATAGTCCGGTAAAAATGGGCTTTATTGCCACGCCCATTTTGGTACCTCCCACACAAAATCGGCGAATCATACCAAAATTTAATGGCTCATAACATTACGAGTAATACCAGTGCACATAAATGCTTATAGTTTGGTACATTGCAGTGTCTTTGAAGTATCTAGGGTTCAGCGCAAAACAGGCTTATTCGTCCAGCTATTTGTGACAGATTCTTTCCAACACAACATGCTCATAACTTCTGCAGCAATCGTTTAAATGTTTTTATTGACTGGCAAAGAATGACAATTTGTTTTCAACGTTCTGCCAAAGTGAGGGTATACCTTAGTCGGTTTAACCGACTGACATTTTCTTACTTGTTTTTTTGTACAAAACTGTCGTTTTGTGTGGGAGGCACCAAAAGGGGTTTACCAGGTACGCCTCTAGGGGTGGTAGAGAAAATATAGCTTTTACTAGGAACGGAATTGCAGAAGATTCGGATATCTAGTATATAATTATTAGAGAATCAATATCTAACTAAATTTTAATTTAAATCTTTGAATGTAATGCAATTTTTAGGCCGCAAATTTTTTAGCCAAACTCTTCACCTGAAAAAGATGGTATTTATGGCTTCAAATAGGTTTTTTGAGAGCTACATCTACACGGGGACTACAACAAAATAAAATTTTATTTGTATACATTTTATTGCGATGAATTCTTGCCAAAATAGAATATAAACTGAACAGTTTCAGCTAAATTTCTTAGAGTGTGGTGTTTATAACTTAAATAAGCCTTTTTGGGAGCGACCTCTATAGGGTGGCTATTACAAAATATGAACCGATTTGTAAAATTGTTGCTGTGATGAATTCTTGTCAAAATAGAATTCAAACTGCAAAGTTTCTGCTAAATTGCTTAAAAAATGTGGTATCTGTGGCTAAAAACCATATTTTGGAGCGACCTTTATACGGGAGCTATATCAAAACATTGACAGATATGCCCCATTTGCAATCCCAAACAACCTGCAACTATAAGAAATATTTCTACCAAATTTGATCAACCTAGCTCAATTATAACGGACTGTAGCGTGATTACAACAGATGGACGGACGAACATGGCTAAAACGTCTTAGAATTTTACGACGATAAGGAATATATATATACTTTATGGGGTCTCAGATCAATATTTAGAGGTGTTACAAACGGAGTGACAAATGAATATACCCTCCATCTTATGGTGGAGGGTATACAAATTAAGATGAATATAAACTTATTATACTATGTTTCAATTCCGGTCACATTTCACCAACAAACGTTAATTCTAAAAGCATTTTAGTACACATCCCAATGTTATTTGCATTTATTAGAAAAATACACTTTGAATGGTCAAAACTCAAAATCCGTTGGAGTTATTTTAAAAAAAAATTTACAAGATATTTTTATTAAATTTTCTGCACTATAAAACAACATTCCCAAATAACTGATTTTTGAAAGTTGTTTCCATAGTCTTATTCGCGCATATTTTATCATATTTTCCCATCAGGTGACGTATGGAAGACATGTAGCCCTTGTCAAGAGATGATCAACGACGTATCGTACGCAAAAATCGGATTATTAATAAGTAGTCGGTAGAAAAACTACTATTTTAGCGGTGTGTGGGGTGAATGAGAAACAAAGTGATTTTATTCTGAAGTTCTACCTTAGAAAACTTCAAAATGAGGTGGAGAATTCCGCAACCTTAGCCAGAAAACAAGTCAAAAGAAACTAGTGGAATTTTACCTCAATGTATATTTTACAATTTTGTGCATTTGTTTGTAACGCTTAAAAAACAAAAAGGTAGACCCATAATTTATTATTCCGATCGGCATAGAATCACTTTCTGAGTCGATAGACTGGAGACAATCCCTATTGATAATGGAGCATATCGGTCCATGTTTTGATACTCGTATAGCCCCTATATAAAGGTCCACACTGATGGCATTTCTTAACCCTCTACAGAACACATTTTTCAATTGATCTGACCGAATTGTAAGAATTACCCCTTTATATTGGACCTAATCGTCCATGTGTTGATATAGCCCCCATATAAAGGTCCCCACCAATGTCATTTCCTGACCCTCTAGAAAACTCATTTTTCTATTGATCTGGCCGAATCGTAAGAATTTCCACTTTATATTGAACCCATATAAAGGTCCCCACCAATGTCACTTCTTGGCGCTCTAGAGAACACATTTTTTCATCTGGCTGAAATATACGAATTTATACTTATTTATACCTACTCTTTTAAAGAAAAAAACACAGAAAATTCAAATTGAATGTTTATTATCATTTGAAAGAACATTCTTTGGCATTTAATTTTTGAAGATTATGTCTATCAAATGTTGGCCGCGGCTACGTCTCAGATGGTCCATCCGTTGAGTCCAATTTTCGATGACTCGCTCGAGCATTTCGACTGGTAACTGGCGAATGACACGCGTAAACGTTGATGAAATGCCAAACAATACTGAACAAAAATAACATGACAGCTTGACACGACTTACACGTGATCTGTCAAAAAAGGCTATTGAAAAAAGTATCTCCACTTGGATCACCCTATATAACATATGTGCCTGGAATTTAGAAACTTGCTCTATTTAACCTGCAACAGTTAATAGTAGTAATGGTTATCCGTGCATTTGTTGGCGAACCATGGTGGACTTTAGTCTTTCTATACTGGTTGTTTATGAATAAAACTGAATTCTTCAAAGAAAACAGTTTCTGTATTTTTAAATGCCTGTATAAGCGCTTCAAAATAAGTCCTAATAGGGGATAACAGATAACGAGGTAACAGTGGTGACTAATCGAATTTGACCTGGGTGTCAACAATGACCAGTGGGCGAAATATAGCCCTTTCCAATACTTGAACAACAATATGCATCCCGTTACGATCGGACTTCAAATAGCAACACAGGAAAAGAAAGCTAAAGGGGCAGTATGTAGGGTGCATCAAAAACATAAATTGGGTTTTTCTGAAATTGCCTTTGAATAATCTTCAAATCTCGGGGGTTACAAACGCAACTTTTTTTATGTCCCTATCTAATGTCCAGTGTTTACTTTTCACCCAAAAAGACCATTAAACATTAGGTTTAGCGTAAGATTGGCAGCGGGCTATGAATCCGACGCGGCGTAATTCGCCGGCTGCGGCAATTTTTTTCTAGCCGGCGCTGCCTCCGATTTTGTCGGCTCACATCGGCTGAAACTCAGTTTATTTAGTGAATCGAGAATATTTGTTAGTGACTATTACTAAGACAAAAATTTAATTTGTCTGAACTTTGATGTTCACGCTTTTAGTTTCAATAAGTAAATATTTTTTACGGGTCATTACTGCGGTATAGTATGGTTTACAATTTCTTAGAAAAAATCTAATTTTTAAGGAGTGGCATTTGAGAGAGAACTACCATATTTGAAAGTATTAATGCTCAAATAATGTCTATGCATTTCTATCGATTTTGAAAATAAGCTCCCAAACAACTTTAATTTAATTAATATACTTCCAAGACCATCGGATCCATACTCCGAATGATCCGATTTCAGTTTGGCCATGGATCGTCAACTCGGTAAGAAATTGATACCTCCATTCTAAAATATTCGAATTCGACATAGCATATTTTTAGAGACATTGCTTTTTTAAGTTCTAAATATTCCAAATTATATCTACAAAATATAAAATGTTGGTGTTTACCCTTCAACCCAATCAAAAGATATTCATAAAATAGTACAGATGATTCGATTGACACACAAATTTAAAAATTTCATAAAACTTTTATCACCTCTTTTGACAAATTACCTGTTTCGACTTATCATGTTTTGGAATGGACTTATCATGTTTTAAATGTTTGTGGTAATTTTAAGGCTTTAAGGAGTTGAAGATGTTGATGATAAAAAACTAGATCTGAAACGATAATCTTAAAATAGGAGTTAGATATATATAGGAGATATATGTATTTCGGCAATTTCAACAGGGATCGCACTTGGGCCAAGAAAGAGCACTGTGCTAAATTTAATTTATGCAATTCGAATTTTTTAATTAAAGAATTGAATTACATAAAAAAATATTTTCTCCGGGGACCATTTTTGAAGTCCTAAAATTATAAGGCCTGATACGCAATGTTTTTCTTTTTTTTTTTTGAATATTGAATAGATTTTCTTTCATTTGGGTTCCATAACAATTATCTGTTTCGAAGCCCCAGATCTCGGGGGCCCGTTGCGCCACTGGACATATTTTTTTGAATTTAGAGGTGGTATTTTTATTGCTGTTTTGACATGTACCCGCTAAAGTGCTCCTTTATCCATGTAAAAACAGTCTGGGATTTTTACTAAAATAGTGTAGGTTAGGGTCAGTCTGCACAGTCAATCAATTTACGGGGATATCTAACTCACAAATCGGGTTCTGAAACTCATGTAAGGTTTTGGCAGAGTTTTCCAATGAGTTGGCAATATGTTGGGACGAGATTTGCTCTCTTAGAGCATGTGGGTTAGCGGAGTGGTGTAGGCAGTTGTGACAATTAATCGTATCAAACGTACGTCATCCATTGTGTTTTATTAGTGGTTTCTTCGTAAAGTCTGAAACTTCCGGCAGTTGGAGCAAAGACATTTCCCTTAAACATTTTCCCATTCAAATCTTCCAGAAAAATTTTAATTTCATGGCTTAGGCAGCGGTATTATAGTTTTGGTCTGCTCGTCCTTACACAGTGCAGCATTTTTCAGTTCATTGATTTGGGACTCAATTCTGAGGCCATTAAATTATGAATACCAGACGAATGATGCAGAAGTTCTTATTTTTGGGGCTACTTTCACGTCCAATTCTCAGAATTGAGACCCAAAATCATGTGTTGTACTGCGTTATCCTCCGTTCTGCTGCCACCTTGCCCGTTCCATCGTATTTCCTGAATGACACTAATATCAGATTTGTACTTTTCTATATATCCGCCAATTGGATCGATGTACCTTCTCTGTACAGAGTGAGAACATTCCAACTGTAGATTATTAAATAATAGTTCTTATTTAGTTTTCGGTGCTCGCCAACAGTGGATGGGGATGGGTTTTTGTGGAGCTGACTGCAGGTCCAATGTCCCAACCTTTTATTTAGGTTTTGGTAATTGTTTGTTAATTTGCATTTGTTTCCGCTAAATGAAATTGCGTTTGCTGAACCCAAAAATTATTGAGCCCAAAAAATTTTGTACTTCTTAGTAAAAGAGTTTACTATTGCCGATTATCACAGTGTTATTGCTGATTTTTCCTTCCTGTGTAAAGCAGTGTTTTTTGCTTGCATGTATCTCTTTATTGTAGCGGTTTTGTTTGCAATTTATATACTATTTTATTTTTTGTTTGTATTTATTGCTGTTTTTTATTTATTTAATAATTTACCCCCAAAACATTTCCTTCCCTCAATACATTTTCGACAACATATTCTGCTATAGTTTTTTCTTTTTTATTCCAATTCCAACGAACGCGACCCAAGGCAATATTTCCATAATTTACATCGCCGAAAGTATGGGCCAATCAAAACTCAGGTATGAAATCCACACCTCATATTCATGAGTGCAATGAAGTCTCTTGAAACACATATGCAAAAATACAGCATATTTTCGGCGTTGTTAAGGTTGGTAGTGAGATTCACTGTAATTAAGGCAATTATATTTAAAAAACTCTGTTTATTGTGGGGAATGTCAAAATTTTTGGCTCTACATCAACGCACCAGAAGGACAGTAAATGTAAGCGAATTTTAAATAAAACAAGTAAGAAAGTTCAGTCGGCTAAAGAATCCCCTCACCTTGGGTGTCAAAAAATATCAGTAAATTTATTTATTTGTTATTTAAATTATATTATATATATTTGTTTTATTTAAATTATTATCAATTGAAATTGCATTTAATACCTTTAAAGTATGTACTGGTATTAAGTTCAAAGCTGTTTACTTTTGGTGTAAAATGGTCCATTTGTGTGGGAGCTACCAAAAGGGGCATGCCAATTACGGCCACATTTCTCCAGACTCTTGGTACTATAAAAGCATTGCACTGTACGAAATTTCAAGTATTTGTTTTCACTGGTATTAACGTTAAAAGCTGTTAACTTTTGGTACAAAACGGTCCATTTGTGTGGGAGGTACCAAAAGGGACGGGCCAATAACACTCATTTTTCTCTGGACTGTAGGTGCTAGAAAAGCATTACACTGTACAAAATTTCAAGTAATTGTATGCGCTATGTGGGAGGTACCAAAAGGGGCGTGGCAACTTCGCCTATTTTGCTCGAGGTAATAGTGACTAATAAACGAATACTATGTGTAGAATTTCAGAGGTTTCAAATAAGTAGTATAGAAGTTATTAAATAATCCATATTTCACTAAATGTTAACCTTTTGTGGGGGAGCTACTAGAAGGAGTGGAACAATGTGGCCCATCTTCGAACTTAGCCGGAGATAGAAGAAAATGTTACCACATACAAAATTTGAAGTCAATCGGTTATTCCTTTCGAGAGTTATCGTGCGCACCAGCCAGCAGACAGAGAGACAGACGGACGGACGCTGCTCATTCGACTTAATATGACCCAAAACGGATATCCGCCGAACATACTAAGGGTCTTAGGTCACTCCTACAATGTGTTACACTTTTGGTTCGTAGCAAATGTTATATACCCTCCTCTCTAAGGTGAGGGGATAAAATCGGTAAGAAATGACAAAAGTCGGATAGGGACGACTCTATTATAATCCACCATTATACGGACTTAAATGTAGGTGCAAACTATTAGTACCAGAAATTGTTGCAGTTATATAGAGTACAAAATTTAAAATACTAAGCACATCGGTTAAAAAACGAAGCATCTACAGTATCCCAAGAAGGTAAATTATTCTGGTACTTTATAAATGATATAAATACATAAAAACATCACTTGTATTACTTTAAGCTATTATTACGTTAGTATCAGTTCTGACGGGACACTGCCTGATCGGCGAACACGCCAGAAGATTGGGTATTAACTCCAATGACTTCTGCAGATGCTGTGGAGATGAGGAAGAAGTGGAGAGCATTGATCACTTGCTATGCGACTGTCCCGCTTAGAGTAAACGACGACTGGACCTACTGGGGTCGGCCTTTCTAGGCAGCCTAACAGATCTTTCCAGTACCAATATTCGTGCTATCGATACATTTGTATATCAAACAGGTTGGTTTCGATCAAGGGCATTTTAGCCCGTGGTACCACTAGGGACCTAAACTGGTCTATGTGAGCTGAAGAAATAAAAAAGAAAACGGCTGCCACCCTAACCTAAACCTAAGCTATTATTTTCCATCAAAACCGGTAAGGAAAGACTAAAGTCGGCTGACAGTATAATGCCCTCCGGGAACGTCAAGGACCGGTGGTGACTGTTATATTGGGCCTATACCAAAACATGGACCGACGTACCCAATTTTTACTAGGGACAATAAGGTCCATAATAAGGTATAAATTCTTAAATTTCAGGTAGATCAATTGAAAAATGTGTTCTCTACAGCGTCAAGAAGTGACGTCGGTTGGGCCCTTTATGTGGCTAGTTATGTACTAAAATATGAACCGATATACCCCATTTTTACTAGGCATGATAAGGTGCAATATAAAATATAAATACATAAATTTCATTTAGATCAATTGAAAACTATGTTCCCTAGAGCCCGAAGAAGTGACGTCAGAAGGGAACTTTATATGAAGGATATTCCAAAACATGGACCGATGTACCCCATTTTTTTCAATATAAAGTTAAAATCTTACATTTCGGGCAGATCAATTGAATTTGTTCTCTAGAGTGTCAAGAATTGACATCAGTGATGATGTTTATAAGGGGGCTATATGAAAACATGGACGGATATGCCCCACTTTCAATAGGGATCATCACTTGTCTAAGAAATGTGTATGTACCAATTTTCGTAAAGATCCCATCAAACTTGTGATTTCCACTTTGTGATAAAGTGATTCTATGGCGATCGGTATAATAAACTATGGATCCATCTCTTTGTTTTTTAGGCGTTACAAACAAATTCACAAAGTGTAGAGGACTTAAATGTCATCTCTGGGATTCTAACGTAAAGTTTTTTTTAATGAACTATTTTATTTCTCGTAGGTGGACAAAAACACATATTTATCACACTAAATCTTCCATACTGATTATAAAAATTTCTATTTAGTTTGAAAGCATTTCGGATGCAGAATGTTTCCAAAAAAAGTAAAACAAATAGTTTGCAGGTTTAAAGTGGGATTGGCGTTACTTTAAAGTCGAATACCTCAAAAACTATTGATCATAGAGAAAATTGGTATATATATTAGATATAATACTAACATTCGGATCGGATTAGTGGTCTTAGTAAAAGTCGGCATATACAAATTATGAAATCTAAATATGGTATATACATAAGTACATATATAGGACTTTGCCATGATAAGTTCTATTTCGCAGACAGTGAGAATTAAAGTAATAAGAATAGAGAGTGACTTCTGCTATGCACTGTCTCTATTCTATACATATTTACTTTTTATATTTCTGAAATGCTACGGATGCTAGATTCTTCAAATTGTTATTGTGGTCGTAGGATTGTTATTCGCCATGTAAGAAGCTGGACTCAAGTGGTGAGTGTGAAATATGGAAGGATTAAATGGTAAAAATAAAGGCATTAAATTCGGACCATATGATTAGACCTCGGATATTATGAATTTTTTATGCGTCAATGACGAAGCCTATCGAAATTGGCCAAAACTTGTTCAGATTTATATATAGCCCTCTTATATATGTATACGACTTACTTGTAAGCAGATCTTTATGAAAATTTGAACACGATAGTTTTATAAGGCAGTTATGACCTATGCGAAATTGCATGAAAATCGATTCAGAGTTATATATAGGCCCCAGATACATGTGTATATGTATGTATACGTATATGGGCAAAATCAATTTTGGAGTAAAAAATTGTTTAAGATTTTTTTCGAGAATATCATCGGCTTTTACAACCCAGCAAAAACGAGCATCCAAAGAAGCGCTAAAAATCCTCAACTTATGATCTGGAAGTTGCTCTACTACGAATTTTCACCAATGAATTTAATAAGGCTTTTATGGTGTTGTATTTATTTGATGACGGTATGTCATTCTTATTAACATCTTTGGGTGCATTGATAGTTCTCTTCTTTTAAATTAATACAAATGTTGAGCCTTAAATGTAACTTTAATACGCTTACTCTGATCTAAAACTGGAAATTTAACCCAGTTTAATGTAATAGAAATACATATTTATTTTATTATTCCTTGAATCCTAATATTTTAAAATGAAAAAACATTATCGTTTTGTACGCGTTTCAATTCAAAGGTCTGCATCACGACTTGAACGTAAGAAAAAATATTACTCGCAACTTATAATTTGAAAGTAATAGGATTAGACGTATTTCCAATTCATACCAAAAGGCTGTCCACCTATTTTATAAACCTAACATAGTGAAGGGATTGTATAAATCATTTACTATTGGCCAAAGTGAACAACGATCATATATATGTTAGAGGAAATTCGAAGCATATACATATGCATATTGGTTCTATACCTACATGTGAACTGATTTTCTTTGAATAATAATAAACCATGGTCATATCTCTTTTCTTTTTGCGTGTTACAAACAAATGCACAATGTTATAATTCCCTGCACCACAGTGTGGTATAGCGTATAATTAATTCCCATAATTTATTTTAAATAGTTAAATACACCACACTGTGCTTAGAATCACTTTCTGAGTCGATTTACCTGTATCCGTCTGTTCATGCATTCTTGTAATCAAAGTACAGGTCGCAAATACATATAGTCCGACCTCAAAGAAACTTTGCACATATCTTTAATTGGCCCAAGGACTATCCCTATTGAAATTGGTTAAAATCGGTTCATATTTAGATACAGCTCCCATTTGTAATATGTCATGATCGGTCATTTGTTTTTCATTGTATTCAGTAATGGTTACAATTTCATCATGGAGAGATATACGCTAGAACGACGTTTACAAATTATTAGTTTTATTATCAAAATAATCCTTCTCCAATTGCAACATTTCGTGCGCTAAGTAAATTTTTTTAAATCCAAAAAAAAAAACCAGTAAGGAAAGGCTAAAGTCGGGAAGTGCCGACTATATAATACCCTACACCACTCTCGTAATATTGAATAACTCTGATATATAAATTTTGTAATTCATGTATAAATTGTTTACATAAATTTACTGTTGGGACATATTATACTTAAATAATACCCTGTACCACAGTGTGGTGTAGGGTATAAAAACGATTGGATCTAAAGAGCCAAATCGGATGAAACATATATATGGGAGCTATAGCTAAATCTTTACCAAATTCGGCAATGTTGGTTCATGGATCAAGAAACTCTACCATTCTAAATTTCAAAACGATCGGATGTAAAATACAGCTTCTATAGGACTAAAGGGCCAAATCGGACGAAACATATATATGGGAGCTATAGCTAAATCTTAACCGATTTTCTTCAAATTCGGCAATGTTGGTTCATGGATCAAGAAACTCTACCATTCCAAATTTCAAAACGATTGGATGTAAAATACAGCTTCTATAGGACTAAAGGGTAAAATCGGACGAAAGATATATATGGGAGCTATATCTAAATCTGAACCGATTTCAACCAAATGCAATAGCGATCTTAACAGCCGCGAAATACTCTAAACTGCAAAATTTCAGAACGATCGGAGTGAAATTGCGACCTGTAGTCGACGAACAACTTTACATGGACAGACGGACAGACGGAACAGACATCGTTAAATCGACTCAGCTAGTAATTCTGAGTCGATCGGTATACTTTAAGGTGGGTCTAGCTGTGTTATTTTCAGGTGTTACAAACATCTGCCGTGAAACAAACTTATAATACCCTGTACCACAGTGTGGTGTAGGGTATACAAATCTTTCTAATTGACCTACGACCATGACACCTGTGAGCTATATTTTTGCTGTCGTTAAGAGCTGTCTTTTTGCCATTGACCGATTCAAAGAAGTTGTTTGATTTTTATTCGCTTTTTCATGCCCCTGTTAAGGAACTACAAACTCGACATACGCCCTTTTTATATTAAGCCATCGATATGTGTACATGGGGGCCTATATCTTAATTTGTACCGATTTTGAACAATTTCAATAGGGTTCTTCCCAGGTGTGAAAGAGTCCTTACTGCCAAATCTCAGCAAGATCGGAGTGAAATTGCGACCTGTACTTAACGAACAACTTATGAAGGACAGATAGATAGGCAGACGGACGGTCGGACAAACATACGACAAAAAAAAAATAATTGATCTGAATAACTTTAAATTGGATAATGTTCTAGCTTGGATCAAATTACATAAAGATTGGTATGAAAATTAGATTTGTACGAGCATAATGTTCACACTGAAAAAATTTTGTCATAAAATTAAAGAATGGCCCCAAAGACTTCATTAATCTTTGAAATAAGTACGTTTTTTACTCAAAAATAAATTAATATTAATTTATATATTTTTCTATATTTTAAGTAAAAAATAAACTTATTTTTAATTTTATGACAAAATTTTTTTCAGTGCAGATTCCAAATCACGAAAAAATATATAAGGCAGTTTTTTCCCTAAGTGTCAAAAAAATTGTTTATAACCCGGCTTAATTTCGTATCCATTTATATATAAAACATTATATCTCTTTTGCATCGGTGAAAATTAACTGGAAAGTCGGTATTAAAGAATAACCTCTTCCTTACGACAGCCCATGTTACATTCATTCGAGTTGATTCAATTTATACTGGTAAGTACTTCCTATTAACAAGAATTGAATCTTACCCTCCAATTTGGTTCCTCTTTATTGATATGATTCGAAATCCTGCTTCACATATACCGACTAACATTAGAAGTAATATAATATATTTGTCGATGTAGAACTCATTTCAAATAAATACATACAGGAATATAGGTTTTTAATATCAGTTATGTTGCTATATTACAATAACCAACTGAAATGGGTAATGTTGTGATTGAAAACATCTGGAAAACATATACGTGGCTATAATTTAAATGCCACAAATCAAATCAGAGTGAAAATTTTAGGAAAATCGGAAATTTTGTATGTTTGAGTAGCATAAAATATATTTCGCGTTAATGGGAACCAATTATGAAAATCCTCCTCAAACTGATTTTTGTGGGATATCAGTACCACTAATTAAAACCCTAACAACACTGTTTTACATGATGTTTTGCTTGAGGACATTAGTTTGTAAGTGTAATTTCTACGTTTACTAAAGTTATTGTGATTCGCTTTTCTAACTATGTTGTTGCCAGATCCAATAAAATAATCAACCCTGAAGATGCTGGAAAAATCCCAGCGAAACGTCAGATTAACAGAAAATTTATCATTTATTATTAAATATTTATATAAGTATTGTAATATTCAACACAATTTTCAAACTTATTTCTTCTTCTTCACTTTAATTAACAATTAATTAATTAATTTTCATATACGAGTGGCATTACATAATCCCAAAGAAAGTAATCCAATGGGGTTAAATCACACGATCTTGTTGGCCAATTAGCAGGAACATTACGTGAAATTAATCGTTCATCAGAAGTTTTTTTGAGTAAATTATTTATACAGTGCTCTGTGTGGCATGCCACTCTCTTTATATGTAACCACATGTCAGAAGGATTAATTTCAGCTAATTGAGGTACAAAAAACGTGTAATCATTTCTCTCCATTTCGAGGTTCCATGCCGAATCTTCTATACCCTCCACCATGGAAAGCATGTGATCTCACAAAATAACTCAAACCTAAAGAAAATAACACCGAAAACACACAAAAAAATGTAGTACATGAGAACAGTAGGAATCACAACAAATTAGATGCTATATATGGGAGCTATATCTAAATATGGACCGATATCGGCCATTTTCAATCCCAAGTTACCTGCAGCTATAAGAAGTATCTATACCAAATATCAGCCACCTAGCTCAAGTATTATAGATTGTAGCGTGATTACAACAGACGGACAGACGGACATGGCTAAATCGTCTTAGAATTTTAGGACGATTAAGAATATATATACTCGTACTTTATGGGGTCGCAGATCAATATTTAGAGGTGTTACAAACGGAGTGACAAAATGAATACACCCCCCATCCTATGGTGGAGGGTATAAAAATATGGTAAATGTAGAGTGGATGAGAACAGTAGGAATCACAATAAGTCAGATGCTATATATGGGGGTTATTTCAAAACATTGACCGATATGGGCCATTTGCAATATCAAACAACCTGCAACTATAAGAAATATTTCTACAAAATTTTATCAACCTAGCTCTATTATTACGGACTGTAGCGTGATTACAACAGACGGACGGACATGGCTAAATCGTCTTAGAATTTTAGGACGATTAAGAATATATATACTTTATGGGATCTCAGATAAATATCTAGAGGTGTTACAAACGTAGTGACAAAATGAATATACCCCTCATCCTATGGTGGAGGGTATAAAAATGCAGTATATGTATAGTAGATGAGAAAACAGTAGGAATCACAATAAGTAAGATGCTATATATGGGAGCTATATCAAAACATTGACCGATATGGCCCATTTGCAATCCCAAACAACCAGTAACTATAAGAAGTATTTGTACCAAATTTGATCAACCTAGCTCTATTATTGCGGACTGAAGCGTGATTACAACAGACGGACATGATTACATCAAAGACTCGTTCGAGCATTTTGACTGGTAACTGGCGAATGACACGCGTGATGTTTTGCTCCAAGTCCTGAATCGAAGCGGGTTTGTCCGCATAAACTTTAGACTTTACATTCCCCACAGGAAAAAGTCTAACGGTTTGATATCACACGATCTTGGTGGCCAATCGACCGGCCCAAAATGTGAAATTATCTACTCATCGAAATGTTCTCTCAATAAATCCACTGATTGATGCGATGTGTGGGAGTGGCGCCGTCTTGTTGAAACCAAATGTCGCCGAGATCACGAGCTTCGATTTCAGGCATCAAATAGTCGGTTATCATGGCACGATAACGGTCGCCATTGACGGTTACGTTCTCACCGGCATCATTTTTGAAGAAATATGGACCGATGATTCCGGTATGGCAAAAAGATAGCTCTTAACGAGAGCTAAAATATTGCTCATGGGTGTTAAGATCGTGGGTCGACTGGAAATTGTTTTTTTGGATTTAAAAAAAATGGACTTAGCTCAATTGGCAAACGATTATTTGGACAATAAAACTGAATAATTTGTAAACTTTGTTCGGGCGTAAGTCTTTCCATGATGAAATGCCAAACAATACTTAACAAAAAGATGACAGAATGACACGACTCGCACGTGATCTGTCAAAAAAGGCTATTGAAAAAGTTATCTCTGCTTAGATCACCCTCTACATCGATCTGAACTGATTTTCCCCGAATTTGGCAGTATTCATTCATTTAATAGAAAAACTCTCTCTGCAAGATTTCGTACTGATCTGATATAAAATACAGTTACTACAGCGCTTACATGTCAAATCGGAGGTACATATATATGGGAGCTATATGTAAATCTGAACCGCTTTTAACCAAATTCAATAGGGATCGTCCTTGGACCTACAGAAAGATATGTGCAAAGTTTCGTTGAGATCGGACCATAATTGCGACCTGTACTTTGATTACAAGAATACATCTACAGACAGACGGACATAGCTAAATCGACTCAAAAAGTGATTACAAGTCGATCGGAATAATAAAGAATGGGTCTGTCTCTTCTCCTTTTGGTGTTACGAACAAATGCACAAAGTCATAGTACCTTGTACCACAGTGTGGTGTAGGGTATAAAAAGTCTTTTAAGAACTATGAGCCTACAAACTGATGTGAATATATACAGATCTCGGATGACCAACGTATGTGCTTTTCACCAGGTACTTTTTGACTACTTGGCTTCTTCTGTAAGAGCTGCAATGCTGAAATTGTGCATATGGATAGATAGACTAGAGTTGTGTATAGAAGTCAGACTTTTCACAGAATAGAATTTTGGCCAGTGGTCAGTTCTCATGCTATCAAAAACGTGAGTGTTTTTTTTATCCTTTCAGAAGACTTTTATTAAAAACAAACCTAAATCTTTGTAAATATGTATTATTATACATCGACAATTTACCCTCTCGATACTATGGAGGAACATTTAGGATAAGTGAAGCGAGGTGTCGCGGCCAACATAACCTCATAATTCGTGAACGGATCGTTCGATTTTCACGATTTTGGGACTGATAAATTCGTATTGGACACAGAAGTGATACCGTGGAGGAAATTTTCGGGTTGGTCATAGGAGCGCAACAGGGCCAACACAACCTCATACTTCGGGAACGGATCTTGCGAATTTTACAATATTGAACTTGATGTATTTGTATTAGCCCAAGGAGTGACTCTATGGAGAAAAATATTTTGAATTGGTCAAATGAGCATTGCGTGTCCGGCATAACCTCATAGCTCGAGCATGGATGGTTCGAATTTTCACGCTTCCGGGCTTGATTAATTCGTATTGGCCCCATGGACATTGACACCATGGAGGAAAATTTAGTATTGTTCAAAGCAATGCGATACGGCCATCACAAACTCGAGAACGAATCTTTAGATTTTATGATTTTGGGCTTGATGGGTTCGTATAGGTTCTATGATGGAAATTATTGAGGAAACTTTAGGATTAGTTAAACGGGCGGGTTAGAGCGAACACAGTCTCATAACGGATCTTTCGTTTTTCACGTTTTGGGGTTGACGAATTCGAATTGACCCAAAGGATACTATTTAGGAACATTTTGGGATTAAGGAAAGGTGCGTGGTATGACCAACACAACCTCACAGCCGGAGAACAATTCTTTCGATTTTCACGTGTGGTGCTTTCCACAAAAATATATAATATTTCGTATATTGAATTAGCAAGCGCGTAACCGATATGCACAATTTGTTAGTGAGAGTGCTGTTATTTTATGAATATGAATTTGATGGCAGTCTACGTAATTGGTCCAAAAATGGGCGGGATTGAACCAATAGCAGTGACCCACTGTTATTTTATGAATATGAATTTGATGGCAGTCTACGTAATTGGTCCCAAAATGGGCGGGATCGAACCAATAGCATTGACCCACCCATATGAGCCATGTTTTAAAATTGATATATCTTGAACAATTTGTTAGCGACAGTGCTGTTATTTTATGTATACGTATTTGGTGGTAGTATTCGTGATTGCTCCAAAAATGGACGGGATCGGAAATCTAAATCTGGGGCAACGAAGTGGACCGGTTCCAGCTAGTATATATATTGCCAAGATGTGGAACTATAAGTCCGTAATAAAAGACAAGTTACATGAAATAAGATGTTTAAATACGCTTAAAAAATCCGAAATATGGTTGTTTACTTATAGACCAAATTTCGTTGAGATTAATTTATGGACATTTGCAAAATTCGGGTTTTTGTAAGGCAACCTCAAAAATTTAAAATTTTGAGTTATGTCACTCTTGAAGTGAGGGAGCGATATGTCGATGGTTTATATCCATTTGTGGCTATATTAAAAAACCCAATTATTCAGGAGAACAAAAAACCGGTTTATTGTCGCATTACTTAAGCTTCAGCGAAATTTTGTTCTACGATATGTTCTACATATTGATACTATGTTCTACGAACAAAAAAATTTGAATATAATCCATTATACGCGACTTATATGAAATATAGCCCTTTTTTCTTTCGTAAATAGTGTGTTTTGTGGAATTTGTAAGTATATCAGCGTTTGTTCGAATTTAAATTTATATTGAAAATAAAAAATGTTGAACACAATTAAAATTAAAAGATATTTTGAGACTTAATGGTAAACTGTCTATGGTTAAATTTCAAATAAATGGCTTTTAGTAGGGCTATATTCGCTGAATTTTTGCAAATCTAGGTGTGGGTAGCCAAAGGAAACAAGATTTTGTCGCGATTCTGTATAAAAACCTTATATACATACGTTGAAAAAACGCGAGTCTTCCTAGATACAATGTAAAGACAAAACATTTTATGATGGCATCAACGGTTTTTGTATATTTGCAAATATTAGTACACTTAATTCAATTATTTATATACACGGAGGAAAATCGCAATTTTTGATATGTTTGAATAGAAAGAAAAAATATTTGGAACCAAAATTTTAAAATATAATATACTAGCTGGACCCGGTCCACTTCGTTGCCCGAGATTACAGATTTCCGATCCCGTCCATTTTTGACCAATCACGTAGACTGCCATCAACTACATATACACAAAATTACATTACTCTCGCTAACAAATTGTTCAAGATATATAATTTTAAAATTTTGGCTTATATGGGCGGCACCACACCTATTCGTCCGATCCCGCCCATTTTTGGACCATACACGTGGGCTGCCACCAGATATGTATACACAAAATTACAGCTCTCTCGCTAACAAATTGTGCAAGATATCTCAAATTCAAAATTTGGCGTGTATGGCCCATTGTGCCGATTCCGCCCATTTTTGGACCACTCACGTAGACTGACACCAGATATATATACACAAAATTACAGCTCTCTCGCTAACAAATTGTGCAATATATCTCGATTTCAAAATTTGTCTTACATGGGCGGGGCAACACCCATTGGTACGATCCCACCTATTTTTGGACCAATAACGTAGACTACCTCCAGATACATATATATACAAAATTCCAGTTCTCTCGCTAACAAATTGTGCAAGATATCTGAAATTTAAATTTTGGCTTGTATGGGCGGGACTACGCCCATTGGCCGATCCCGCCAATTTTGGGACCAATAACGTAACGCCAACAGATATATATGTACAGTATAACCTCTCTAATCCGGACAGATATAGTTTCGACCTTTGTCCGGATTACTGAATTGTCCGGACTACAGTACAAAACTCGAAAGTGGTTCATATTTTATTAAGAAACGCCTTTTTTTAAAAAAAAAAGATAAATAATGAATACAATCGACTCCTTTACACTTATCTTTTTGCAGTTTTTTAGATCTGTTTCTAAATTCTTTTAGAAATATTATTACTTTCTAAGTCTATAAAATAGCACTTGAAAGGGTTAGGCTGCTTTCTTATTTGTCTACAAAAAATAGTGAATTTCTTCAAGACTACAATGGAGTCTATGTCCTTTTCAATATTTTCGTTTAACATAACTGACGGAACTATAACATCATCAGTGGTGAACAAGAAATGAACGATTTGTATGGTCCTATTTTCTTTCTGTGTAATCCTCCGTATTGATTTTATTTTCGTGTGATGGAGCCTTACCCAATAACTGAAGTGCTATCAGCGGCTTCTTAGCATTTATCAGAAATTTCTTCAATCTTCAAAAACGGAAGTCGATATCCAGCCTTTTTTGGTAGACTTATATACAAAAGAAAGTTAAAATTGTTTAAACGCTCATGGATTTTCAGGCTTACCTATTAAAAGGAAAGGCAACGTATGAGATCCAGGCTCGTTACCATGAAGGAAAATCTATCTGCTGAAATTTTTCTGCCTGGAGCTGAATTAAAAAAGTTGTTGTTCGAAGATACCTCAAAAATAGAGCAGAGTCAAGTTCCACTTCTTCGACGGTTTTCAAAAATAATACAGCAGAAATGTCACTATATAAATTTTCGCTCATATTTCCAAGCACCAATTTCATTGCAAATTTTGAACTTAGCAACCACCGGTTATTTTGAAAAAAATATCATTTCCCAGAACCACTACGAGTACATTAGTATTGTTTTTGGCTAAAGGTAAACGTTAACGTTAAAAAATACTTAAAAACAAACACAAAAACATATTGATGTCCGGACTGCAGAGGTAAAATTTCGAAATTGTCCGAATCATTGAGCTGTCCGGATTACTGGATAGTTCGGACTATCGAGTGTCCGGATTAGAGAGGTTATACTGTATACACAAAATTCTAGCTCTCTCGCTAATAAATTCTGCAACATATCTCAATTTTGGCTTATATGGGTGGTGTCACGCCCATTGGCCCGATTCCAGCACTCTCTCTAACAAATTGTGCAAGATATATCATTTTTAGAATTTGGCTTATATGGGCGGTGCCACACCTATTGGTCCGATCCCGCCCATTTTTTGACCAATCACGTAGACTGCTACCAGATATATATGTACAAAATTACAGCAGTCTCGCTAACAAATTCTGTTTTGTAGATATCACACATACAATTGTTTTCTCGTATGTGCGTTGGAAATGCATCCAGAGTTATAACGTTTTGAATAAAACTTGCAATTCACAATAAAACTTTTACTCTAAGTATTTTTCGATTTAAATAATTCAAAAATTAATCTATTTTCTCGTGTCATGGCGTATTTTAGGTAATATGTATTTTGATATGAATTCATTATAGCAAAAATCTTACAAAACGGCTCATATTCATTTCGTTATAGTCCCCCTATAGATTTCGCTTCCAAATGCGCTTGTTTAAGCCATAAAAACACCACAATTTAGCTGAAACTTTTCAGTTTGTATTCTATTTTGGCAAGAACTCATCATAATAAAGGTTATACAAATCAGTATATATTCTGTTGTAGAGTTCGCTCTCAAATATGCTAGTTTATGCTTTAATTACCATTCTTCAGATGATTAAGATTGACTAAAGAATTTGAGGCGTGAAGAATGTGACTAAAAAATTGCAGCGTTAATTTTTTTTTAATAATTTGAACGACCCCGAAAAAGGTTCATTCCAAAATTTGCTCCATGTTCAAAGATTTTTCCGGTAATAAACTTGAATGCAATCCATGGTGAAGGGTATATAAAATTCGGCCCGGAAGAACTTTCTACCGTTCTTACTTGTTTCTAACATTTTAGTCAAAAATAAAATTCATTAAAAATTCTGACAACTACCCTATTTGATTTATTCATGCCATAGAGACCTCAAGTTTCAACTGGTCGCGCTGAAATTTGGTATTTTAGGTGTATGCATATCTGGAACCATTCACACGAACATCGATTGTCTTAGGTCCATGTTTTGATATAGCTCTAATACAAAGGTATCAGATTTGAATTCTTATCGCCATAGAACCACAAATTTCAACTGAACCGGTTAAAATTTGTAATATGAGTTCTGCTATTGTTTATTATACTGTAGAATTCGATGTACCACTCTGTAGTAAGGGTATTTTATGTTATGTTTTGGCCCAGATGTTTGAAACGCCCTCAAATATTGAAACTAGACCCACTTAATGCATACAGTTCGACTCAGAAGCACTAGTAGTGTCTGTCCGTCTATCTTAAGTTTCTTCGCAAAGTAAAATAGTATTTTTGAACAGATTCTTAGAAAACAGGAAAATTATATCTATGAACCTACTTTATTGGGTACATACTTCAAAACCAATGGTGTTTTGTTTTGTGCCAAAAAATGCTTCATTTTTTAGCCTTTTTGTTTTCGTTTTCCTTTGAGTCTCTACAAGCCCTTCTCCATATACTGCCGATAAAAGTTGTGGCGAGAGAAGTTGAGGATATCAGAGTGTAGTGCTATGGTAACCGACCGAGTGGACTATATATCAACGGTGCGCACCTTTGAGAGGAACTACATCTCTATGATACCAGACAGGGATGAATGGGACGGCAGAATACCCGGAAATATAAACCATCTCCACTTCTATACGGATGGTTCGAAGCTTGATGAAAAGGTTGGCTTCGGAGTACACTGTAAAGAACTTAATTTGGATATTGTTCACAGACTACCAGATACCTGCAGTGTCTATCAAGCAGAAATAATGGCAGTATGGGAAGACGCCAAGTGGCTGAGTCGCAACATAGTAACCAACACTGGCGTTATCATTTACTCGGACAGCCAGGCTGCCATCAATTCTCTGGAGGCCACATCCCTAAATTCACAAATAGCCCTCGACTGCCGCAGATCTCTTAACGAGATGGCTGAGCAGTTTAATATACACCTCATATGGGTGCCTGGGCATAGGGATATCCCGGGAAACTGCAAAGCCGATGAACTTGGTAGGAAAGGGACGACTTTACAAATTCTCGAAGAATTTGCATATATTGGTGCGCCGCTATCCACGTGCAAGCTTTGGCTTAGGCAAGAGGCAATCAGGCAGGCCAACGAAAGATGGACACAAATCGGCATCTGTAGGGTAGCTAGACAAATCTGGCCAAGGTATGACCTGAGAAGGTCAAAATATCTCCTCGCACTGGAAAGGAAAATATTATCTACGTTAGTATCAGTTCTGACGGGACACTGCCTGATCGGCGAACACGCCAGAAGATTGGGTATTCACTCCAATGACTTCTGCAGATGCTGTGGAGATGAGGAAGAAGTGGAGAGCATTGAGCACTTGCTATGCGACTGTCCCGCTTTGAGTAAATGACGACTTGACCTACTGGGGTCGGCCTTTCTAGGCAGCCTAACAGTTCTTTCCAATAAAAAAACACCATTAAATAGATATCTTTATTTACTTATCTTTTTTGTTAGATATGTTCCTTCAATAACAGTTTAAATCATATCACATTACTTTTCATCATTTGCACAACACAATTTAATTTGGCGATTTTTCTTTAATGTTGATAACACTTGTCTTTTGGCCGGCAATACCGAATGAGTGGGTGGTGGGAAAACTATCTCTTGTTGTTTTAAAACCCGACAATGAAATGAAATGAATTGCATATGGCGGATATGTGGATGTAAATGTCATTCGACATTCTACAAGTCATAAGACCACAATGTTGAACAGTGTTGCATTTTATTCAATAATTAACTTTGGCACAATAACAACAACAATTGCAATGAGAGCAGTACATTTTGAACTTAATTAAGAGCATTTTGGTAGCTAGGGGCGAGGCGAGATGTTGTTAATGAGGAAATGCTAGCTAATATCCTGAGAGGCTAACTACTAATTTACTAGCACATGTTGTACATGTACTAGTACTTACATACATATGTACATATATGTGTATGTATAGACTTTGGATACATTTGTGTTGTTGGATTTAGGATTTGACGGATAATTAACATTGATATAAATGCAGACGACAGTCGACAGTGGAGGAGATATACGAGTACATAAGTATCAGAGATATTGTCTGCCCTCTTTTCTGTTTTGTTGCTGTTTCGTTAGCAGCTGTGTTTTAAATGTCTTCGGATGTTTTTAACGTTGTCATTCGCTGCCTCTGCCTCTGCGTCGACCACTTTCAACGTTTCTGGTATTGGTTGTTGTTGTTGGATTTGTTGGGGTTCAGGGTGGTTTAAAGCAAACAAATGTCAAAAGCAACCCCCCATGTGATTGTCAATGTTGCCGTGTCGCTTTTGGTGCTGTTGTTGTTGTGTTTGTTTCTGTTTTTCAGTCGTCGTCTCTTTTCGCCCTCTGGGTGTGTTTGGCCTCTTCTCTATGAATGTGCTATGTGTATGCATAGTACTCATGCATACACATACATAGTTGTGTATATTTGTGCGTGGGAGTTTGGGGGTTTTGTGCCGTGTTTTGTGCTTTTAAACTGTTGTTCTCACAACAGTTATCTTGGTGTTGTTGCTGCTGCTCTAGTAGTAGTTAACCGTATGTTTCTCTCATCACTGCTGTGGTGAATTTTTAAAAACATTTTCTTCGCAGAGGCAAACAAATTTACTTAAATTACTCCCGCCTTAGGTATCAAAAGTAAGAAGAAGCAGAAAGTGAAACAGAACATCGGTTCAAAAACAACTCAAGTGAGCATTCCAATGCGTCTACACTGACTGCTCTGAAATGTTTGTACTTTTGAAATCCATTCATTTTCGTATTTTTTACTATATGTATATGTTTGTGAGTACTTACACACACCACCACCATCACCACCCACCCACAGTCACGTTGACATACGCACGTCCTTATATTGCGTTGCTCAGTGTACGGTGTGCTCTGGGCTCGGGCTCGTTGGTACTCGTGGCAAAAGGAAAGGGAAAATATGATTTGATTACATCCGAGTTGTTTTGAATTTTTCTTGTTTGCCTTCCGCCTAAGTTATTTTTAATTGCACTGTTCCGTGGATATAGTTCAGTGCTCAGAGTGTTCCATAAGATTGAAACCGATAAAATTTGTTATAATCGAATACTGCGGCACATTTACGACATTCTTTACGACAACCCAAAAAATACCAGCAGTTTTTTCTTCCACAAAAACAAAATAAGCTCTTACAAACACACTCATGCGTCCACTTACAATTTTGTCACATACATATATGTACATAGGTTGCCCTAACTGATGTGGGAGTGGAATTAGGAAACCCCATTGGGTCGTTTGGGAGGCAGGACGGGAATAACTCGAGTGGGCCTACTGAGAGTAGTAGTGGACCCCAATAAAGTGAGAAAATCAGAATACAATAAAAAGTATGCTAACAAATAATCCAAAATATGGCAAGTCAAAATACGCATCTTTTCAGGAGAGGAGGCGAAAGTTTTATGAAATTTTTAAATTTGTTTGGAATTTCTTTATAATGTAAATAGTTTTAGCTTACTCTGGAATGAAAGTATCGATATATATTAATTTTAATGGATTAGTTTTTATACCCTATTCCTCAATGTGCCCCAGGATATTATGAGTTTGTGCATTTGTTTGAAACACCCAAAAGGAGAATAGACAAATCCATCGTTTATTACACCGATCGACTTGGAATCACTCTCTGAGTCGATTTAGCTATTTCCGTCCGTCTGTAGATGTATCTTATAATCAGTGCAAGTCGTAACTATGCACTATGGGTAATTTTCCAGATGTTCTGGCCAAAACCTCTTAACATTGAGTTATCGATCTCAAATTTGTTACAACGTAAATTACACATTCAGTAAGAATTGGAACTGGTGGGGCAATTACAACGCCAACCCCATGTACTTCAAAAATGCATTACGATAGTATTTATATATTTGGTCATAAATTTGGAGCATACTTACAAGTGTGTAGTCCTATTTCTTGGAATATATCATTTCGGGGGTTAAAATGCAATACAGTGGTTAAAAATGCACTTGCCAGATGCAGTAAATAAAAATATACATTTATAATTTTTTTACAAGAAAGGCATTTAGAAAGTGAGTATGAAATACATGTAAGAAAAAAAAATATGTGAAAAAGAATGCAGTTGCAACATGTAATTAATAATAATTAATGATACCATCGTAAATTTATACTTGAGCTGGTTGTACTGAAATAATACAGGCAATATCCTGATTTTGACAATTCGGCTGCATTCGTTCTCTGAGCTATGTCAGACTTTTCGAAAAATTACTTTTTGGACATCTACCTTTATTTCCTGATTAATAGCGGAACAATTATGTACATTTCATTCAGCAACTTCAGTTCGAAGCCAAAATTGGGTTTTGAATTTTGACATTTTAGTCAAACAACCCTTTTTTACATATTATACATATTTAGAAAATTTTACCCAAGTCTTTTCGACCAAAGACAATATAATTTAAGAAGACATTCCTTCCTGTAGCGAGTAATTGTCAGGTACGAACGAATAGGAATTTGATTCCAACGAGTGAGGTTTTTCGCGGATTTTCAGACCGTTTTTCGCGAATTTTTTGTAATTGTCACAATTAAAAAATAATATTAATCGATAAGTGCAAAAAAAGTTCAATCAATCTTCGCGGAATACTGTTTTTTCGCGTGTTACAATTCATTCCTATTCGTTCGTAACTGATAGATTTTGACGTTTCGGCCTGAAGGAATGTCTTCTTATATTCTATTTGTCTTTGTTTTCGACAGCTTTTTCTTCAATCTTAAAAAAAATAAAAAACATTCACAAAATTTTTTTGTGATTAGTTTTTACGAAATTAAAACTTTTTTGTCAAAAATTCGTGTGATTTTAATTTTTTTTGTTGTCTATTAGTGGGATAGAACTAACTTGTTATCTGTTGTTATATACACCTCATATGTGTGCTTGGGATATCTCGGGGAACTGCAAAGCTGATGAACTTGCTAGGAAAGGGACGACATTACAAGTTCTCGAAGAATTTGCATATATTGGTGCGCCACTATCCACGTGCAAGCATTGGCTTAGGCAAGAAGCAATCAGGTAGTCTAACGAAAGATGGACAGAAATTGGCTCCTGCAGGGTAGCTAGACAAATCTGGCCAAGGTATGATCTAAGAAGGTCAAAATATCTCCTTGCAGTAGAGAGGAAAAAATTGTCAACGTTAGTATAAGTTCTGACGGGACACTGCTTGATCGGCGAATATTAGAATATAGATTGGGTATTGACTCCAATGACTTCTGCAGATGCTGTGGAGATGAGGAAGAAGTGGAGAGCATTGAGCACTTGCTATGCGACTGTCCCACTTTGAGTAAATGACGACTGGACATACTGGGGTCGGCCTTTCTAGGAAGTCAAGCAGATCTTTCCGGTAGCTATATTCGTACTATCTATAAATTTATATACTCGTATCAAACAGGTTGGTTTCGATGAAGTCCTTTCAGCCCGTGGTAACACTAGGGACATAAACTGGTTTATGTGAGCTGAAAAAAAAATACGGCTGCCACCCTAACCTAAACCCAAACTTGTTATCCCCTCACCATACAGGAAGGAGGGCATATATAATTTGCTACGAGCCAAAAGCATAACACGTCAAAGGGGTGACCTAATGCCCCAAGTTGGTTTGGTGGAAATTCGATTTGGGTAATTTTAAGTCATTTGAGGCAATTTTAAGTCTGGCTGTCTGTGTATCTGTCTGTCTGCTGGCTGGTGCGCACAATAACGCTCGAAAGGAGTAACCGATTCACTTTAAATTTGGTGGGGTTGACATTTACTGAAATATTGATTCTTTAATAACTTTTATGCTACTTATTCGAATCTTCTGAAACTCCACATAGTATTAGTTTATTAGTCGCTAGCACCTCGACAAAAATGGGTGATGTTGCCACGCCCCTATTTGTACCTCCCACACAAATGGATTTAATTAATGCAATTTAAATTAATAATAATAATTTAATTAAAGCAAAAAATAAATAAACTTACAAATATATTTTGGTACTGAAGAAGAGGAGATTCGTAAACTTCGGTTTACCCGACTGAACTTTCTTACTTGTTTATCTATCACAATATAGATAAACATCTAAAAATAGAGGTTGAGCCATCCTTTTAGCATCTTCTCTCTCAACTCAAGAACCATTTATACTAATTGGTTCAACAAGCATTTAAAAAATCCTAAATTGAGTAGCCGCCATCTTCCTCTGATATATTTTCCTCATTGCATCAGCGGTTTCAAAGATATCTTACATGATATTACGTAAAAATAAGATTTGTTGAGAAAATTTTTTAATTACATAAATCCTCTTAAAAACATCCAAAAATCCATGTTTATCTTTTTTCGATGTTTATCTTTATTTTGGACCTTTTATTTTATCTAATGGACCACCGAGCTCTTAAAGAAAATTACCTAAATAAGCTTTCGTTTAAGCAATTGAATCAAAAAAAATGGGTTTTAAGAAAAATGTAAAAACAAGTTGCAAACATAATCGCAATAAATATTTTTGCGATATTTAAAGGTTCTTTTTGAAATGTTGCATCATAATCATTTACTTATTGCGGATATTTTTGCATTTAATCCTTTGTCCGCTATTGCATCCTCACTAATTATGGCTCCCAGATATTTGAACTGCTGTATTTACTGTAAAGGTTCTGCTGCAATACGTATTGTATGAGACTCCATCTCTCTGCTTGTTATCATTGTCTCGGGTTTTAATGTTAATTCTTAGATCTCTCCTGGACATTTCCCATGTAAGAATATTTAAATTATGTTGAAGGTTTTCAGCCATGTCTGCTAGGAGGACAATGTCGTCTGCATAGGCTAGCATTGATAGTTTGATGTGCCGCATTTCCCACAAAGTAAGGGCGCATTGATTCTTTAATAACCTCATCCATAAGGATGATAAATAAATAGGGGATCAAAATATCACATTTTCTTACACCTTCTCCGACGTTGTATTTGCTGTTCGAACTTAGTTCCGACAAGTGTTGTAAAAACTGAAAACTCTTCGGTTGAGCGATCGGCTGACTTTATTCTTTATAAGCACTTTTTCAATTTCGGCCCACTGTACAGTGTCAAGTGATTTCTCAAGGTCGATGAAACACGTATGTAGTTTCTATTACATTCTTTAGCTTTTGGGACTGAATCCACCCTTTTCTTCCTCGAGATGCTGTTCTACTTCAGATTTAAGACGATCCAGTACAACATGCCGGGGACTCACATTAGATTTTAAAACGCGATCTTCCAGTCTTCTCGACTTCTTGCCTGTATCCTCGCCCCTATTATGACTCTAAGGGGAAATAATTGATGTTAAAATTTGTAATATATACCAAAATTTGAAACTAAAATTTTTTACACATGTTGAGTTCATGTTTTTTCCAAAAAAATTAAGACACATTTTACATCAAAAACAAGAAAATGTACATATCGAGCCATAACCGCCAAAAAGACGTAAGCGCCACTCACAAAAATTTAGAGGAGAAGGTTTCTTTTGCGATTACTTTTTGTTTAAATGCATATGTAATGCATACATCTGTTTATATAACTGTGAATTTTAGTATAACGGTACATTTTACAGCTATAAATTTCGGATACATGATGTCATTTGTCATAAGTAAACGATTTCCCTCAAAAAATTAAAAGTAAAGACGCTTACGTCTTTTTGGCCGTTAGGGCTCGATATATTACGTATATTTTACATTTCTAAAAAAATTTAACTTCGCGTTCAGCGTTCAGCTTAATTTGTGTAAATGATTTTTTTCTGTGTAAAAAGTCGCAAAAATAACCGAGGAGTCTTTTGTTACTCCTGTGTTATATAGCGTGATCCATTTCGAGGTTCCCTATTTTTTTACACAAAAAAACGCAGAAAATTCAAATTGAATGGGGAATGTTTATTATCATTTGAAAGAACATTATTTGGCATTTATTTTTTGAAGATTATGTCTATCAAATGTTAGCTGCGGCTACGTCTCAGATGATCCATCCGTTGAGTCCAATTTTCGATTACTCGTTCGAGCATTTCGACTGGTAACTGGCGAATGATACGCGTGATGTTTTGCCACGTGATGTTTTCCCACAGGAAAAAGTCTAACGGTGTGATATCACACGATCTTGGTGGCCAACCGACCGGCCCAAAACGTGAAATTATCTGCTCACCGAAGTGTTCTCTCAATAAATCCATTGATTGATGCGATGTGTGGGAAGTGGCGCCGTCTTGTTGAAACCAAATGTCGCCGAGATCACGAGCTTCAATTTCAGGCATCAAATATTCGGTTATCATGGCACGATAACGGTCGCCATTGACGGTTACGTTCTCACCGGCATCATTTTTGAAGAAATATGGACCGATGATTCCGGTACGTTGAATCGGGAATCGATCAATTGCAAAAAGATAGCTCTTAACGAGAGCTAAAATATTGCTCTTGGGTGTCAAGGTCGTGAGTCGAATGGAAAGTGTTTTTTTTTGGATTTAAAAAAAATTGACTTAGCGCAATTGGCGAACGATTACACAGTGCGACAAAATAAACTCAAATTGAGAAGCAAATGACGCGATACTATTTTTCCTGTAGGTATAGTCGAGTAAAACACGAATCTTTTTTTTGGAATTCCCCGGACACCCCCAAAATCCGGATTTACGGGTAAAAAACCGATATTCTTGCATTTTCTCACTTGAACGCCTATAACTTTGTTAATTATTAACCGATTTCCAATCTCTAAAAGAGTTTAGATAGAAGAGAGAAAGAGAAGAGAGACCTTTCGAACGATGTATATTTTGTTTGTTTGAAGCTGTAGGAATATAGGCTTATTTGCCCTACAAACACATTTTTTCATTTTTGTCCGCCATAAAATTTTACTATATGTGTCAGAACACACCAGAGCTCAAAACATAACACAAACACCAAAAAAGGTCAAATTCCTGATCGTGCATCAATGTTAGTCGTACGATCTAGTGGTTGAAGCAATGAAGATACCAGTAAAGAACGTTGTTGACTGGAATTTGACCGTTTTTTGGGTTTTTGTGTTAAGATTTGGGTTTTGGTGTGTTCTGACACATATAGTAAAATTTTATGGCGAACATTTTTGTAGAACATTTCATCCCCGCCCTCCCCCTTGTAAGGGGTGTTTTTTACGATTTGTTAAAATGGGGCCAAAAATTACAGTTATGTGGGGGAGCTAGAGGGTTAAAATTTTCCACAAAAATATTGGCCTTAATGTTTTCTATAAAATTGCTGAACATACCATATACCAGAAAAATATATTTTTGTTACATAACAGTGAAATACTTACATTTTTGGGGTACAATGTGGATTTTTGAGCTATTTAAGATGCCTAGACACGTTCAGATTGTATTGATATGTTCATAAAAGTTGTTCAGATTTACCGTGGCTACAATATTGCCAAATATTGTTAGTAAAAAATCAGCGATCCCTTATAGTTATGCCAAAAAAAGTGAAAAAAAAATAAATTTAATCCCATGTTTTTCGAAAAAAAAAGTGCAGGAAAACAAAAATGTTTTGGCATGAAATGTTAACAGACTTTGTTCAACGTGTTCTTAGCTACATTATTGCCAAATATAGTTAAGCGCTATCACCAAGTCTGAAGTAGCTGTTGCTCAAAAACCGATGACACCTTTTTCAAGGGGTCCACTGATTTTCCGAATCTTTCGAGGCCCATAAAAAGAAATTGGTCACCATTTCGCCAAACTGAGTATAGGGTTATACTACCATTTGGCAGTAGGATCGAACCTATACCGTCACATCCGTGTATTTTTTTCTCTGTTGCACAGTGTAATCATCGAAATCAGAAAAGGAAAAACTATTTCAAAACAAGCAATTTCTGTATGGAAATAGCAAAAGTAATCTTAAATTAATATTTTCTGCTCTATTTGTTTCTTATGCGACATATTTGTTGTTTCCTCTGACTATTGGGTGACTGACTCTTTTTGATTGTACGAATATAAATTAATTACGAATATAAATTAATTATTAGATAAGGTAATTTGCAATCAGGGCCTCAAATCTAAAAGAAATTTTCTTCAAAATCATAAGTTCCAAAATTAAAAAATGTCGTAGAATAACTTTTATAAATTAACACGATAGATGAATTACGAGAATTAGAAGAGTATAGCATCAAAATCTCGTTTTAGAAAAATTTTTAAATATGGAGCTACCGGGCATCAAAGTGGGCCACCTCGGGTATACAAAATGTTTAAATACGTATAACTTTTGTTGTTGTTGTCTATTAAAGTTCCTTATAACTATATGTTACTTTATACAGTTCCCAAGGTGATAAAAAAAGTATGTATTTTCAAACTGATTTTTTTTTAATTTCTTTGCGAAAAAGTATATGTCGAATTTTTGCATTTTAAACTAGTAAGGAAAGAGTAGAGTCGGGTGGGTCCGACTTCACCATGGTTTGCTGACCAATGCACGGATAAATATTTATGGGCCATATCAATCCATTATTACTATGAAATATTGTAGTTAAATGGAGCCAATATCTAAATTACACACATTATAAATGCTTAAATTTCACACAGATCAATTGAAAAATGTGTCCTCAACGCGCACAGTAGGAGGTATTGAAAAAAGGGAAACAACACAGCCGTTTCTTAACCAGAAGATTTATTATAGAAGATGTATTAGAGATGTTATGTTTTGAATTTGGGTTCCTTATGGTATGCAGAGGCTGAGCTACAGTGCCTCGGGTCAACAAAATGTTTAAACGCGTGTATATCTCTTCTCCTTCAACCTCATAATACCCTGGGCCACAGTGTGGTGTAGGGTATAATTTCAAACGCACACGAAAATTTTATAAATCCATAAAATATTTAAAAATCAATATAATTAAATTTTTTTTGTAATGTGTACGTCCTGACACCAGTGATCGAGGCTTATTTTAATATTATTATATTTTTAAAGGAAAATCTCACGGTTTTCCCCCAAATCTATTATACCAAAATACTGGCTCAAAATTCCGTTTCGTGGTGATGCGATTAATAAACTATTCGAATAAGTAGTATAGAAGCTTTAAAGACTCAATATTTCACTAAATGTTAAGCCTTTGTAGGGAGGTACAAGAAGGAGTGGACTAATATGGCCCATCTTCGAACTTAGTCTACGATGGAGAAAAATATTACCGCATACCAAATTTGAAGTCAATCGGTTACTCCTCTCTGGAAGAGTTATCGTGCGCCCCAGCCAGCACACAGACAAACGGATAGACGGACGGACATTGCTAAAACATCAAATATCCACCAAACTTACTTGGGGTCTTAGATCAGTCCTACATATCCTCCCCTGTAAGGTGAGGGGGATAAAAATGGTAAAGGTTTTTATATTCTAGCTTTGCGATTGTCTAAAATGAGGAAAAAAATTGTGTAAATTGGAGAAGCTTGACAACAATACCAGTGAATATTTTTGTCACGGCCTTTCTTCGAGAATCAAATTGATTTTCTTTTGCTTAGAAAGCGAACATAGGTGTTCGTTCGAGATAGAGAAACAGGCAATAAATTCATAGCCATTTAAGCTTTTATTTTATTTGGTACATCGGATCCATTTTTTTCAGAATGTAGCAAATGAGTCCAAGAGTGAGTTCAAGCGCCCACTGAGACCATAATTGATCCATTGTGATTCCTCATACATTCTTCTTCTTCCAAATCAGTTAATTATTGAGTTCCGATCGGATGCCTTGATGCCTTGATGAATTGTAGAAGTCTGAGTGGGTCCAGTCCTTTAAGCTCTTCCAGCTCCTGAAAGAAAAAAGTGCCCATTATCTTGTTTCTGCTATGGGATAAAAAAGGACATTGGCAAAGGAAATGAAAGGTGTCTTCCACTTCGTCAGGGTCCTGACACCAACGGCATAGGTTGTCATTTCTTAAGCCAATTCTATTCATATGCTTACCAAGGCTATTGTGTCCTGTAATAAGGCCCACAATCTTTCGTATATTCACTTTATCTAATCCTAGCAGTATATCAGTATTTCGTGAATACAGTTCGTCCCAGAGAGCTTTTGTTTCTTCACATCCTGCTGTTGATTGTCATCTCTGTTGACAAAGGTTTTTGTATTTCGATTTAATATCTGAGTAAATTAATGAAAGGGGTGGGCAGACATCAGTCTCTATGTTGCTCGAGGAAGTTGCGCCTGATTTTGCGAGTTTATCAGCACCCATTATCGAATATGTCTTTGAGTCCCGGTACCCACCACAGAATTATATTATGCTGTTCTTCGAGAACCTTAAATCTCTGCGACAGCGGGTGACTACCTTCGACCTTATATTCGTACTCAGTAGAGCCTTTAAAGCGGCCTGGCTATCGATGAAAAAACAAATATCGCTTCTAAATATTTGCATCAGCGAGATAAGTTCAGCCGCTTTGGCAATCGCAAATAATTCTGCTTGAATGATACTACATTCGTTGCGTAGGCGCAGAGAGACCTTCATGCCAAGCTCGCTGCAGAATATACCACATCCAGTACCCTCCTCCATTTTGGAACCATCTGTAAAGACATTAAGATCATAAAACCTAACATTCCCTTTCTGCCATTCTGACAGGATGGGAATTTTAATGTGAAAACCTTTGTCAACTACGTCATGACTAATAATGTAATCTGTATCGGCGATGACTGAGGTAAGTCCCCAATACGAGTATGTTTTGAGTTGGTGCCTAACAAAAGGTTTTGCTGGACTAGCCTAGTTAATTATATGTTCCGCTGATTCTTTCACAAATAAATCAATAGCTTAAATCCCCATTATAATCTCAAGGGATCTTGTGGCGGCGGATCTCATCGCACCAGTCAGGTAGCTGAGTACGACTTTATTTAGCTTACTTAGTGCTTTAACATGTGTAACATACTCTGTTATGGGCCACCATGTATGACAGCCATAGGTCAGGACAGGTCTTACTATCGCAGAGTAGAGCCAGTGAACTAATTTAGGTTTTAATCCCCATCTGGGTCCGACGAATTTTTGGCATGAGTATAAAGCCGCAAAAGCTTTCTTTATACGAGCTTTTTTATTTTCTATCCAGTTCAGCCTTCAATCCAGGATAACACCCAAAAATTTTCCTGAATTAGACAATTTGATAGCAGTACCATCTAAAACCGGTAATGTAAAGTCCGGTAATTGTTGCCTTCCTGCAAACAGTACCAATTCGGTCTTAGTGGGGTTAATTTTTAAACTGCTAGCAGTTGCTCAGGAGGATATTTCCGTTAGGGAGTTCTGCAGAATGTCTGAAAGGGACGGTAAGAATTTACCTCTAGAAAGTATTACAAAATCATCAGCGTAAGCGCACACCTTGACTCCTGATAATTCCAATCTTAAAAGGATTTTATTAGCTACTAGGATCCACAGTGGTGAAATAATTCCTACTTGAGGGGTTCCTCTAGTCGTTCTCATTACAACTGAAGTTGTCGCGAAACAAGCCGTAATATCTCTAAAGTTTAGCATAGTCATGATCCACTTGGTAATAAATTCTTCTGTACCTGTTTCTTCCAGTGCAACTTCAACGGCTGATGAAAGAACATCGTTAAAAGCACCTTCGATATCGAGGAACGCTGCCCGAGTGTACTCCTAGCAAATAATGTTGACAATTCAGAATAGTTGATACGAAATAAATTTGTGCATATTCTGGAGATATCTCATTAACTATACGAGATAATTTTTATGTGTGAAACATTTTCATCATCCGAGGTGGCCAATTTTGAGGTCTTGTAGCTCCACCCATGTATACCATAGGGAGCCCAAATTTCGGACTTAACTTATCTAATACCTCTTCTACAAGCATGCCGAGTTTTGTCGCGATCGGTTGTTTTTTTAAGAAACGGCCGAATTATTTCCGTTTTTTTAATTCCTCCCACTGTGAGACCTGCGATGGCTTTATACATTTTTGTGCAAAAGATATAAGAAGAGTTCCTAGATTATTAAAAGTTAGCAGCGAATAAAATATTGACTAAATAAAGAAAAAAATTAAGTTTCATCAAAATCGGCCACGCCCACCGTCTTCAAATTTGGTACATACACTTTCTAGAATAAACTAAATATGTATGCCAAATTTCATCAAAATCGGCCACGAGTTATGTATTTTCGGAACGCGTAGACAGATTTTTAAAAATGAAGGCTCATTTTAAAGGTCCTTAGTTGTTCTTTATATAGCAAGGATTCTTTTTCGCGTCCTTAAAATATGGAAATGCATCCGATGCATCTGCATATTGAATTTCCATTTTACACATCAATGTCACCAACTTAAAATTAAAAAAAAAAATATTTATTATAAAATTCCTGAAATGCGAATATTGCATTTGTTTTATTTTAAAAACGCGTTTGTGGATTTATATAAAATAGAGCTCTTCTTAAAGGTATTGACTAGTACATCCTAGATATATGCGAAAATTAGGCTATATTTTTGCATTTTACCTTATATATTATTCCTCTTAAGTTTTACTTTACATACTGGACCAGAAAAACACCAACATATATATATATATATTAAATATGTATGTATATGCATGTAGTCCTATCTGATCTGAGATGATCCTGCAAATTTCAATCTGGTGTTTTCTTCAGTTTCTATATAATAGCATTTTTACTTAAATATTTCAGAAATTTAAATTGTTTTTTATTCGAATGACTTTTTTCTATTTTGTGATTTCAGTATTTTTCATAGTTTATAAATGAAAATCATTGGCATTTTTTAGTAAATATTGTTTTAAAAAAGAACGATGCTGAACACCATCTTGAAATTGATAGGCTCATATTTTCTCATAATTTTAAGTTGGTGTCATCGATGTGCAGGATGCAAAATAAAGTTGCATATGCAACTGATGCATTTAAAATCTTTAAACTGGCATTAAAATATGTACTTGAAAGTACAAGTCACGACCTTACAAACGAGCCTTCATTTATAAAATTCCGTTCACGCGTTTTCATATTACTTAAATTTTGTATTACAATCTTCAATCGAAAATTGTCAGCATGTCAGCTTTGGTTTTAGGCATTCTTATTATACTAAATTCAATTAGCATTTTAATTTTCAAGCAATTTTAATCTCTCGACAGTCATAGATATTCATGCTGAACATTGCTATTATATTAATTTATTTTTGGGCCCTAGGCCAATCTCTACTTTATCGCAAATCCGGCCAGGATGGGAGCTAAGTATTTTTATATACATTCGTAAGCCATTGGATATACTTAAGGTAGAAAAAGTTAAATAACATTTTGAATGTCATGGTATTTTATGAACACTTAGTAATAAGTTCCACATTACTTGTTTTGTTTCCATTACAAACTTATGCTTCCGAGTACTATTTGTTGTGTTGTCATTAAATAAGTGACTTTCATTATCTCTAAGAATTGTAAATTAAGTGATAAATTGTTGTATATTAAGAAGAGAGAAAAGTCTCTTAATACACTATAAATTTGATGAAAATCGGTTTTAGATATAGCCTCCATATATCGATACCTCCATTCTAAACTATGCTAAGTGCAAAAAGGTAGTTTTTCAGGAGAGGCGATCAAAGTTTGATGAATTTTTCAAATTTGTATGAATTTACTTTATAATGCAAATCGAATAACCTGTACTGTTTTGTGAATAACTTTTAATTGGGTCGACGGATAAACACCAAATTTTGACTGAACATAATTTGGAATATTTAGAAATTAAAAGATTTTCTTATTATAAGTGCATGAATGAGCACTGTCAAATTTGGGAAAAATCGGTTCAGATTTAGATATAGCCCCCATATATATTATACACACGATTTGATATGTAGGCGCTGTAGAAACTGCATTTTATATCCGATCAGTACAAAATTTGGCAAAAATAGGTTTCTTATTTCACGAACGAACACAGCCAAATTTGGGAAAATCGGTTCAGATTTAGATATAGCCCCATATATAAGTATGTTACCCCTGATTTGACATGTAAGTGCTGTCGAACATGTATTTTATGTCCGATCAGTCAAAATTCGGCAGAAAGAGGTTTCTTATTACATGAATGAGCACTGCCACATATGAAGAAAATCAGTTCAGATTGAGATATAGCCCATATATATATATTACACCCGATTTTACATGTAAGCGCTGAAGAGTCTGTATTTTATGTCCGATCAGTGCGAAATTCGGCAGAAAGAGGTTTCTTATTACATGAATGAACACTAGTAAATTTGTGAAAAATCGGTTCAGATTTAGATATAGTCCCCATATATGTATATGTTACCACCTATTTCACATGAAAGCGCTAACATTTAAGCGGTATTAAAACTGTATTTTACGTCCGATTTTTATATAATTTGGCAGAAATTATAGAAGTTGATGAAAATCTATTTAGATTATGTTTAGTCCAATATATTTGTTCCTTCTGATTCTTGATCTATGAGAGAATACTGGTCATTTTAAGATTATGGTTTCAGATCTAGTTTAATACGAGTATGATCAACATCTTAAACTCCTCCTTGGAATTGGCCTTGAGGAGCTAAGTACTTTGTTTACTGAAACCAAACCAATTGTTATCGCAATGTCCATTGTTAGAGAGGTGTAGTGTAATGTTTTTTTAATTCCAATTTTCATGAAAGGTACCTTTAGTATTTCACCATATTTTTTGAAGTATAAGCGCGTTAGATCCAGAATACGCGTTAAGTTTAAGGCACTTATACTAATTACAAATGTTGGAGATATTTCTTTCATGCGGAAACATTGGTTTAGTTACAGTCGTTAAAGAATTAGAAGAAAGTTGACTTTTTAATAAAAAAGATTTTTATTGGTTCGAAAAATGTAGAAAAAATACACAAAAATCGAAAAAAAAAATTTAAAAATCTGTGGATAAATGACGTCCGTCCGTAATAAACTAATACTTAATTTAAGCCTAATCATACTTGATTTATTGTACTTTCGTTCGATTTATACCTATATGAGTATACCATTTATATTAATTATACCATTTTTGCCTCTATACGAATATTGCAAACAATGCAATTTTTTTCAATATAATTGTTTGACAGCAAAAATAAAAGTTTAGCTGTAATTATTCGATTTAAATATCACACATATAAGGAATAGCATCAACGAAACGAACAAGAATTATTAACAACTTCAAAAAACTTAAAAAAAATCACTGCAAGTAATGTATTTACAAACACTACTTGAGCGAGAAACCAATTAGATATGCATATCCATGGTTGCGCACAAATATTTATACATATACATACATCTCCAGAAATATCAAGAAATTATCAGTACTTTTTTTACAGCCTATTCAAATTTTAAATGGCCCACCCTGTATTTTGGAATTTACATCGAATTGCTAAGTCAAATAGAAAAGGGAATCGATTTTAAAAAGGAAAGTTTAAAGCTGTTAAATATGATAACACCCGGATTGTAACAGTGTGGAATTTACTCAGTCTTAGCGACACTAAACTCTCCTCTTTTTGGGTATAAAAAATGCGAAAAGGCACAAATTATTTTTAAAACCTCACCATATGATGGGGGTATATTCATTTTGTCACTCCATTTATAACACCTTTAAATATTGATCTGAGACCCCATAAAATATATATATTCTTAATCATATAAATTCGAAGACGGTATAGCCATGTCCGTCTGTCATAATCCGAACAAAATCCGTCTTTAATTGTTTATAATTCCAATTTTCGGGCTGAAATTTGGTACATATACTTCTTATACTTATGTTGGGATTGAAAGTGGACAATATCGGCCCATTTTTTCGGATATCGCCCCCGTATGTAGCATGTCCTTGAATTTACTTCATATAGTCATAGAGACATCTAGATTCAACTTCGTAACGTCACAAAAAAAGCTTGAAATTTCAACGAAAAGGGCTGGAAATAGCTATAATTAGTTTATTTGTAACCGAAACCATTCACATGCGAACCATGGTGGAGGGTATATAAGATTCGGCATGGCCGAAATTAATCCGTCTTTATTTGGGCAGATGAAGTCGATTTTGGGCAGTTTTTGGGAAAATTTTGAGCCGAAACAAATTTTCCAGCGGCAACACTGGGATTCAGCCAAAATCAACCACTTAAATGAGAGTGGATGAGAGCGTTATTTTATTGTGCTCTATAATTGTTCTGCCCTCAGAGATTGAAGTAAGCTTTTTCTTCTTACTTTAAGCCATATCAGGCCTAATTTTCTTTTTTAAGAAATGTTTACTTGATTTCAAGCATACTGATTTATGCCGATTTAAACTTGTTTTAAGAAAAACTTAGTACGAACGTACTTAAATTTTTAAGTACGATTTTGTTTTAAATTAAGAATATTTTTCGTGTGCTTCTGTGTACCTATAGTCCCTTGAAAATGGACGAAAATTGTGGACGTTATTTCAGATTCACTAAGAAATACATTAAAAATTGACGAAATATTTTGTGAATATCCATAAAACTAACCAAATTTTCATATAAGCTTTAAACAACGTCAACTTTTTTAACCTCCATACTTCCACTCTAATATGTATACAGTTACAAAGCTTAGGAACATGTTCTCTTTTGTTTGTAAATATAAAAATTAAATTTATAAAATTTAAATTTATTTACAATTGATCCTTTGGACGCACACATGTACGTAGATATTAGTTAAGGAATTGGAATTTGCACATTTTTAAACAATGGACATTGTCTTTCATTGGATATGTACATAATTGGGCACGCATTTCTCATCATATTTTATTATTCACATTGTTACTAAGATATATAAGCCAAAAAATGTCATTCAAACGCATTTACTTTAAAAAAAGATAACATTTTGAACTGATTGGCCTGATTGACATACTCGTAGCTTATTTACATATATGTATGCATAGATCCGTACAATACTCCTCCGAGCGTAATAATTGAGTATCAGTGTTGTAATCCGAGTGAAATAAAAATTTATAAAGGATTTCCGTCCCCGCTTCAAATTTGCAATACACATTTATTGTTTTTTATATGTATATTGTGACAAGCATGTACGGACATGCACGAGTGTGTACGAGTATGTGTGTGTGTGTACACTTATACAAGTCAAGTGTTATTAAGGAAAGTACGAGCATTTTTCTTTCGTCTTTCATTACGATTCCTTCGTGATGTTTCCAATATTTAAATTGAGGTTAAGAGGGTAACAACTGCTTTATACATATTTATCGCAAAGCGGACGAGCGAGCGAGAGAGTGAGTGAGTTGTATGTAGCCTTGGATGTGCATGTCGTCTGAACACGAATTAACAAAACAAGAGATTTGGGTAATTTGTTGGCCGGAAATTTTGGCAATACTTTTATGCTTTACAATACTTTGGGATTTTGAACAGTTGTGCAAAATGTTTACGAGTTAAAAATCTTTACAATGTTAACCTTTTTCAGAACAATATTCAAATTGTTTGTGTTATTGCTTAAACAAGTTAATTAAGTTTCAGTTTTAAGGTATGATTTAGTAGTATCTCTCGCAAGACTTTTGCCGTGCATCGACCTGCCACATGGAATAAAATAGCTGTTAAATAAATTCGATGATAGTTTAAAATATAAATATTTAGGGCCTTATTCATAAAAACTAAGTAAAGGTTTCAGAAATATTTTAACACTGCTAAAACGTTCCTCAAACCTGCATTACATTTTTATGAATAAGGCCCTTAATTTTTAATGAAGACATAACTCGCATTGCCGCATGACTTAAATTGTATGGGCATGATATGCAAATATTTCTTTCACAACACTGTGTTACAGTATATTATCTTAGGTTAAGAGTGGCAGCCTCTATAACAGACTCACTTAGACTAAATAATCCATTATGCTACCACAGAGGCGTGAGGGAAAGCATAATTTATCCCTAGCCCCTCCCGTTGAACCAAAAGCTCAAAAGTTAGCGGATTTTAACATCGGCCAGTTTACTCCACAAGGAAATGAGAGCCTAAGGTTGAATGCCGCCATCTAAAGAGAGCAGGATAGACACAGAAGGTGTTCTATTGATTCCTCCTCTTCTTCGACAAATACATTCTGATATATCTAGAGGAACGTGATACTTCTTGTCAAAAAGTGGTTCATGCCCGAAAGGTCCGGCATTGTGTCTAGAATGAGTGGCCGTAGCAATTTCCGGACCATAGTGACAGTTCCCTAAGTGTAATCGCAGTACACATAGAGCCTAAGGTTTCATGTCGCCTTCAAGAGAGATTGGAACATATATAGACACAGAACGTGTTCTATTGATTCCTTCTCCTCTTTGACAATTCCCCTCTGATCTATCTATAAGAACGTGATACTTCTTGTCAAAAAGTGGTTCATGCCCGAAAGGTCCGGCATTGTGTCTAGAATGAGTGGCCGTAGCAATTTCCGGACCATAGTGACAGTTCCCTAAGTGTAATCGCAGTACACATAGAGCCTAAGGTTTCATGTCGCCTTCAAGAGAGATTGGAACATATATAGACACAGAACGTGTTCTATTGATTCCTTCTCCTCTTTGACAATTCCCCTCTGATCTATCTATAAGAACGTGATACTTCTTGTCAAAAAGTGGTTCAGTTATAGTGTAAACAGAAATGCCCGAAAGGTCCGGTATTGTTTCTAGAATGAATGGCCGTTGCAATTTCCCGACCATAGTGACAGTTCCCTGAGTCTAATCGCGGTACACGTAGCTCATAGTGACATTTCGCTAAGTCATTGCATTGCACTACATTGCTATCATGTCTAGCGGCATTAAATGTAATAAAACATTTCGAGCCCTTAGCGCGGAATTATCGTAAGCGACATTTTCTGAAAAATTTTTTTATTGTTGCATTTCAAATTTTATGGACTGGTACATAAATAAAAATTGTGAAAATGTCAAAATTGTTAACGTTTATATAAAAAAATGGGGCTAAGATTTTGTCGTAAGTAGCTGCTCACATTTTCAAAGAAAGCAATTTTATCGTAAGCGACAGTTTATGAATTTAGGCAAAAACAGTAAAGCTACGTATACACGATTTCCAGATCGGACAACTTAATCAACCCTGTTAAAGTGCTGCAAATGTGCGGACAATAAAAGATTGTTAGGCAAAGGTGAATTGACAGTTCAGACGATTGCAAGAAACTCTTACAATTACATGTATTTTGTAAATACTTATAAGCAGGATTGCCAATAAAAATATTTTAAAGACAGTGAAGCCAATAAAATGTTTTTCTGACAATGGCGCCGTTGTCACATGTATAAACTTCGCACGTCTAACAATCAGCAAATTATCTTATATGACTTTTCTGCTAACGTTGCAAAACAAAAAATGTATGTTTACACAGTTGTAAATTCACAGGGTTGCATTTTTCGGGCAATATTGTCCGATCTGCAAATCGTGTGACTGGTGACTAGTGTCAGATAATGTAAAATATATGTTTTAGGTAGGTCTATCAATATATTGATGCAATAATAAGTGAAGTTTTAAACACTCGGCCGTAGAATAAAGTGTTCGTCTGTTGGTTGAGAGTACGATAGGTTACGAACGAACTAAGCTAAGAGGGTCGAAGTTCCCAGATATTTGTTTTATATATTTATTTATCGATCCAGAAGAAAAAAGTTTACCCACAAGAACTGAAAGTAGCTCTAAATTATTATGGTTTTTTTGGAGAACACAAAGCCTTTTTGTATGATTTGTGCCTTATATACAATAATTTAATATACTTCTTGCATTTTTTTGGTATCATTTCCCTATTATTGTTGGTAAACGTTAACATTTATTTAATTCAAATAGTGGCAAATTAAACAAAGAAACATAATATTTAGCTTAAAATAGTGATAAAAATGGGCACATTGCCCACGATTCTATAGAGTTAAAGAGTAAAAAAGTTCAGTTTATGTAAGCAAACAGAATTTGAAATTTAAACTTAACGGTTTTGTTTACTTGCTTACATGCCACATAGTTGCATTTCATCGTATATTCAAACTCATTGAACATAGCCAGTAATTTGTCTACGACAAACTTCATAGTAATTCATGGAAAATAACTGTAAATGTTTTTGACTGGTGTGAAAAACGTGGCAAATTGTTTCAGTGAATACAAAAATACAATTTCGAAAATATGGAAGACATTTCAGAAAAAGTAAGTCGAGCTTACTTTTAGTGTTAATATAATATAATTTAGAGGTATAATACACATGATTTATTCACTTCATCTCGGAATTTCAGGAAATAAACCCAAATCCAGTTCCCATGGAAGTTTGTAAGATGGTTGATTACTCCGATTCCGAAAATGATGTTGATGAATTTGTAGATGAGACAAATCACGTTGGGAAGCGAGGAAGAAAGCAAAATCGCAAAATTAAACAAAAATCTTGTATATCTGCAAAACAAATGAAGCCAGATCCTTGTCTCGGTAAAAAATGTCAAAATTCTTGTTCGGAAAAATTTTCTCAAGCGGATCGAATGGCGGTGAATGAATACTATTGGGGATTAGCAAGTAGCCCTCGTCAAAAAGATTGGCTTCTCTCGTGTATTAAGGAAAAACAAATAGGACGAAAACGTGTAATTGGTGGTAACAGAAAAATATCTTATGAATACTTTATAAATATTCGTGGACAGCAAACAAAGGTTTGTCAACAATATTTATTAAAAACCATTGGCATTTCTCAAATGACACTGCGTCGTGTCATCACAAATTCAAAAAATAAAAATACTGTCGGGAATAATAAAAGAAAACAACAGCCACATAATAAGTGCTCTGAATCCAAGTTAAATTTGGTAAGACAGTATATTGAAAATTTGCCTGCGGTTCCATCTCACTATTGCCGCAATAAAAGTAATAAATTATACTTACCGGAAGAATTGCGGGATGTGTCAAATTTATATAAGGTCTATGTGAAATATTTAAAGGAGAATCAACAGGAAACATCAATAACCTCTTTATATAATTTTCGTTCAGTCTTCAATAATGACTACCATTTGGGATTTCACACACCAAAAAAAGATAAATGCAACTTGTGTGAAAAATTTAAGAATTTGGATACTGAAGCCCGAAAGAAATTGGAAGACTCCAGTGAATATAAAAACCACATACTTGATAAAAACAAATCAAAAGAGATTTTCTTGGCTGAACAAGCTAAATGCAAGGAGAGAGACTGTGATAGCATATGTGCAAGCTTTGATTTACAAAAGGTACTTAATACACCATATGGCAGAAGTATTAACCTTTTTTACTCACGTAAATATGCATATTATAATGAAAGTATATATGAAACTGGCACCAGATCTGGATATTGTTTTTTGTGGGGCGAATGATGGAAGGCGAGGGTGCAATGAAATTTGTTCTGTACTTTTCAAATATTCGACCATTGTGGACAAAAGAAAACAGCATAGCACCGTGAGTTTATTTTGTGATAGCTGCGCAGGACAAAATCGCAACAGAGCAGTATTATCTGTAGTTCCATTTTTTTAAAAACTTCAGTTTTCGTTAAGGACGTTAACATAACATTTTTACTTCCCGGTCATACAATGATGCCAGTTGATTCTATACACTCTACAATTGAATCATTTTGTAAAGGAAGAACAATTTGGGCCCCTTCTGAGTGGCCGACCATAATTACAAATTCCCGCACGATACCGAAGTGCTATGAAACAATTTTACTAAATCATTTAGATTTTAAGGACTGGAATTCATTTTCCAGAGCATTTCTACCGCCAAACATTAAAATAAAATTTAATTGTTTGAGATCGGCACATTTTGAAAAACTGGGATTTTGCACACAGTTTAAATATGGATATTTTCCAGAAAGTAGGGTGGATGAACTGGATATTAATTTAATTATTCGTTCAAAGAAAAATTCAATGATCGTTGCCAATGGGCCAAACCCGCTCTACCCTGAACAACTAAAAATTTCAGTAGAGAAATACAGAGATTTAAAAAGACTATGTGATAAAGAAATAATTCCCAAACGATACCAACTTGAGTATTTGAATATGAAAAGTGATGATCAAATCAAAGACACATTGGCTGAAAGCGACAATGAAGATATCGATATTACCTAAAAACTTTTATATGAAATTTAACTATTAATCATAGGAATTCAAATGTGTCTAAAATAGTTTTTTATTAACGATTTGAATTACTTAACATTTCATTTTCCCTTTATAAAAGTAGTGTTATCTATTTTATTATGTTGTTTTAATAAATTTTTTATAATAAAAAGTGTGTTTTTACTAAAATTTTGAACTTTAACCTAAAAAACTTATATCGCAAGCGCCATAGTTTTTTCAGTATTTGTAGCCGTAAGTACAATATTTGTATCGCAAGCGCCAAAAGTGCCGTATGATGTAAACAAATGATCAATTATTAATAATAATTCGTTGGGTACGGCGAAATTAAAACATTTTGCATTAAAACATATTTCATTTTATGTAAATATTTCAAAATAATCAATAAAAACCTTCTCCTGTAAAATGTGTGTTTTGGCGCTTGCGATCATTCCGCGCTAAGGGCTCGATTTAGTGCCTCAGTAGCAGTCATTAGCTGAGCTTTGTCTAGTATCCCGCAATAGGTGGATTTCTGCATAGCTGTCCACCAGACGACAATGCTGTATAGCATTATCAGCCTGCATAACAGACTCACTTACACTGTAGAGTACATTGTGCCACATATCACGTAAGGGAAAATATAAGCTAACCCTATCCCCTCCCATTGAACCAATTTGATTGCTTTAAAAAGCTCAAAAGTTGACGGATTCCAACATCAGCCATGTTAGCTATCTCGCCATTTCATTAGGAGATCTGCGACAGTCGAGGACACTTTTTAAATTCAACAACCTAGTTTCCATGGACTTGATAGCAGCCTGACTCTCTGAGAAAATATTAATACCAACTTTCGTCAGAAGATTAATTTTCAGCCATTCCTCTACCTCTGTAATATCAAACATTTCTGCTTGGTAAACATTACAGTGATCTGGCACTGAAGTTCTTTAGAAAAGACACCAAAATCCAACTTGGTTGTTGTGTTTGGAATCGTCGGTACAAGAGCTAACGAATCTCATATGCCCTGGGATACGACCATTCCACTCTGATCTATCGCGTATAAGATTGGGATAGTTTTTGTCAAACAGTGTTTAAGTCATAGTGTTATCAACAATGTCCCGAAAGTCGGGCATTGCGTCTACACCATTTTCAACTGTAAATGAGAAAATTTCAGTTGAAATTGAGATTTTACATTTGAAATTGGCAGAATTTCAATTGAAATTGAGATTTTACATTTGAAATTGGCTAAATTTCAATTAAAATTGAGATTTTCCATTTGAAATTGACTAAATTTCATTTTAAATTGAGATTCTCCATTTCATATTGGCTAAATTTCAATTAAAATTGAGATTTTTCATTTTTGATTGACTAAATTTCATTTGAAATTGAGATTTTACATTTGAAATTGACTAAATTTCATTTTATATTAGGGTATTTCTATTTTAAATTGGGAAAGTTCTATTTGCCTTTGGCTATGAAGTATGGCATGAAAGGCCGGATCTATGCTGTAGAGAATTTCATGAAACCCTCAATTTCATTTGTAATTTAGTCAATTGCAAATGGAAAATCTCAATTTCAAGTGAAATATAGCCATATTAAAATGGAAAATCTAAATTTCAATTGAAATTTAGTCAATATCAAAAAGAAAATCTCAATTTCAAATGTAATTTTGCCAATTTCAAGTGTACATAGAATCTCATTTTCAAATGAAATGTTCTCAATTACAATGGGAAATTTCTCAATTACTGTTGAAAATGGTGTAGAATGACACTATGGCAGTAGTCATTTCCTTACCATAGTAACTAACAGTTAGTTTCCTAAGTCTAATCGCAGATTCATGGAGAGATTCCATAACATGGAAGATAGAACACACTAGTTGAAATGCGTAGGTCATAAATGAACCTACGGATGATACTAACAACCCCAGGGTTACTGGAGCCCTAATAGTAGAAGCTGAATTTATGTCACTGAAGGCCCTCTCTATATCTGAGAATCGTACCATAGTATATTCCCTAACAGAGAGAGATCCTTCAATAAAGCTGACCAGTTCATGCAGGGCGGTTTCGGAGGAATTGTTCTTGCTGTATGTGTATTGGATAGTAGCCTGTGATAAATTTCAGTCCTAAGGTAACTATCCATTAATTTCTCTAGGGTTTTAAGGAGAAATGACGATATGCTAATAGGCTGGAAATCCTTAGCTGATACGGATGAAACGCAGGGCATTATAACCTTGTGCATTTGTTTGCAACACCCAAAAGGAACTGAAATGGGACCATCGTGTATTATGCAGATCGATTTAGACTCACTTTCTGAGTCAATTTAGCTGTGTCCGTCTGTCCATGTAGCCTTGTTATTAAGGTACAATTAATTTCTGATCGCGATAAAATTGGGCACTTATATTGTGCTCGTTCTAAGGACGAACTCAACTGAAAATACTGAAAATCGGTTCAGATTTAGATATAACCCCCATATATGTGTTCCTCCCGATTTTATATCTATGTGCTATATAAGCTTTATTTTATATCCGATCAGTGAGAAATTTGGCAGAGAGAAGATTGATGGACCAGAAAGAAAATTATCAAATGTGAAGAAAATCGGTTTAGATTAAGGTACAGCTTCCATGTATATGGTTCTGCTGAAATGGCATGAAATCATTATATTATAACCGATTATAACTAAATACATAGGTTTTTTGTTTCAGGAACAGATCAATATCAGATTTAGATTTGACATGTACATATTTATAACTCATCGGTATAAAATTCAGCAGAGAGAAAATTCTTGGAAACAACGCTGCGAAATTTAAAGAAACCCGGTTCAGGTTTACATATAGCTGCAATTTATATGCTCTTCTAAATCAAAGATGGACTGATATTGCTCATTTTCAATCCCAAGTTACGTGCAGCTGTATGAAGTATATGTACTTATATATACTTAATTTCAGTCATCCAGCTAAATTATTGTACATTGTGGCGTGATTACAACAGACTGACAGAGAAGTATGGCTAAATCGTCTTAAAAACCATTAATATTTTGCTTTTGTATACATATACAGTTTTATTCAAAAATAAAAAATCTTCATATGGCAATATAGGTATAAGTAACGGGTGATCCAAGTAGAGTTACTTTTTTCAATAGACTTTTTTTGACAGATCACGTGTGAGTCGTGTCATGCTGTCATGTTATTTTTGTTAAGTATTGTTTGGCATTTCAAACCCCAAAAAATTAAATTGTAGAATCCGCACTTAGTGAAAAGTGATTCCACGTAAACTGACCCCATCACACATAAAAAATAAATCAGATTTTTGTAAAAAAAATCCATAAGGGATATCTCGAACAATGAATTTTAGAAATTCATGAAGAGTTGATGAAATTTAGGAATAGTTTTTTTTCCTACCAATGAGTTTCTATAGTTTATTATACAATTGTTGGATGCACTACTTTTACTGTTGAACTGACATGAACTATTTTTCGACATATTTTTTATTTTCTGAAATTTGCCTTTTGACTACAAGTTTAGTGTAATACTCGTAAAATCGTCAGTGCCTGCCAACGGTTTTGTATTTTGGAGTGTTTTGTTTGTCACACCCGATACGGAAAATATTCAAATAGTTAAATTTAATACATTTTAGGTAGATATGCATATATCATCTTTTGTGTAAGTTAGGTCAAGGTTATATAGTATAAAGGTAATCAAAATGTTTCAGTATCATTGCAATATTTACGCTAGAATTTGCATTCTAAGATTTCTCACACCCGTTACGCAAAGGCGGTAAATAATTCTTAATCGATTTAAAAATGTTGTCTATTTATTAAATTTGTTATGAAGTATGAAATTAAATAATGGAAAGTAGAAATTTCGGTATAAATTTAAAAAATAAATAGATGGTATAGGGGCAATAATTAAGAGAACGATGCGTTCGGCAGTGAAGGCCCATAAGGTCATTTTAAATCCGCCTATTCATTGTTACGAGGTTTTGATTTGTTCTGGAAAAAAGGCATAATTATATTTCTCAAATGGAGTTAACGAATATCAATATATTTTAGAAAATAGGCGGAAAACTAATAAAATCAAGAATAACAGACCTAAACATTATTTTGAAAAGAGTTCTGGGTATAATATTATAGTAGGACGCACAGCGCATTTGAATTCAAAAATTAATTCTTTAAAAAAAAATGAAAAAAATAGTATTGTCATAAACATTGATACAAAAGATAAAGAGTTTTTAAGACGTCAAAACCTATTTTTGGTAACGAATTTTGTATTTGTAAGTTTTTACTCTATGTGATAAAGAAAGTCGGCATTATGAACATGATTTATGGTGATTTCGTTTGATCAAAAAATTTAAACTTTTTTCTACATTTTACACTGAAACCGCATTTTTAGGTTCGTTTGTAAAAATGGTGCAGCCGTATGAACCGGGTTTGATTTCGTTTGTAAAATTATTACACTCCGCAAATGCGACAACATCGCAATTTCCACACTCAGCGCAGTCCACGGTGTGGAGTCAAAAGCAGACTTTAGAACCAAACCTAAATGAAAGCGTACATTCCTAATGCACTACCAAATGGTTGGGCCATAATGTAGGTACGGATTTTACTTACCGCACAAAATTAGCAGAGGGTGCAGGGGAAATTTTTAAAATGTCGCAACATGAGGTGTTGACATTATTTTTCAGAAACGAAATCACCATTAGTGAATAAAACGACTTCGATTTTGTTTTTCGCAGAAAAATCAGGTTTATTAGATACATGTTGACTAATAAATAATGGACAATATTTCGTTATATTTATTACTCCTCCAGATTGAGACTATGTCACACCCGTTTCATTGGCATGTCACACCCGTTACATATTAAAATATATTTACTACAAATGGAAAATAATTTAAATTATTTGGAATGAAGTTTACAATATACACTACACCCTCGAGATACCAAAAATTTTTTTTTGTTGGCAGTACATACACAATTTTTACAGTATGCAGTAAGGAAAGCGGCTGATCAAGGTTTTATCAAAACCCCCGTTACGCTGATATATCAACCATATTTTTGTTATTATAAATATTATTTAATTTCCTTGCATGTCAGTAGGTAACACTTAAGAATATCTACATAAACCACCCTTTGTTAATTGTCGTTATAAATTATATAGATCAAAATCAGGAAAATACTCAGTAACAATGTCACACCCGTTCCGTTGGAATCACCCTGAAGTCTTCATTAGATAAAGACATTGTACATCAGCAATATCTATGAAGCAAATGTAGTACTCGACAAGACCAACAGATTGATCGCATGTGACAATCGATATACAAACAAATTACGATGAAAACCGATTTGGGGCCGATTTCGCGGGCTTGGATAAAAATTAAAAAAATGTTTTTCATATTTCCGCCTGGCAACTTTTTTTTACATGGAGGCCAACACGGTTTAATATACGAATAATTTACGGGGTCCCTGATCAATATTTCGAGGTTTTACAAACTGAGTAAACAAATTTATACACCCCCATCATATGGGGCGGCCAAAAGTGTATATTTGGAGGAAATCTGTTTTGTGCCATTTTAAGTCATTTGAGCAATGTCCGTCTGTCTGTCTGCAACCGATTGATTTCAAATTTGGTATGTGCCATTTTCTTTTCTATCTCAGGTTAGCACCTGAAATGAGCATACTGGGCCACTCCTTCGAGTGCTACCCCCACTTCTTCCTCAATTCCACACAAGATATCAGTTCATTAGTCGCCACGCCCTCTTGGGTACCTCGTTTATGTGCGAGGGCCATTTTGTACAAAAAGTTAAGGGCTTATAACTTTGATTCCCTTCGACAAATAATTGAAATTTTGTACAGTGTAATGATCTTTTGGTCTGTGATATTTGAGAAATAACTACCCATACACGCTGAAAAAAATTGCTTCTATGGTACACTGTCCCAAACACTCTAAATATATTATAAGCGCCATCACAATTTATTTGAATTTTTTGAAGGAAATTGCTTACTTATTACAAATGGCATCATGTGTCAGAAATTTATTGATGTAAATATATTTCAGAATTTCATAGTAATATAAACATATGTTTGCATAATATATGCATTTAAACAAAAAGTAATCACAAAAGAAGCATTCTCCTCTAAATTGAAAACAAACTTTAAACATAGAATAAATCTTTTTTTTAATTAGTTATACATGTTAACTTTTTTACACATTTTTTATATATTTAAATTCCTTTACACCTTGTTTACATAAAGTGTAAAAGCCTGCGTTGCAGCAGTGAGTAGTGTTAATAATATTGAACAAAGGCTAGCTGGTATTAAAAATATCTCTTTTCTGCCTTTTTTCATTCATAAACTACAGCTAAAATGTTAGAATAAAAACTGCTGTTTTGTCGACATAAGAAGGAAAAGTATATAAGCAAAATATCCCGGGAATTCCCGCAGAGTTTTCCCGGGGTTGCGAGATTGAAAAATATGGCTTTTACCCGGGATTTCCCGGGATCATGATCTCGGGAAAAAAACTCTAGTCCTTTTTTATTTGCGCCTATTATTTACGAAACAAATGTGAATTTGCACTTAAGTATTCAGAGAATATATAAATACCATCATTTTAAGACAAGTGCTATGTTTTTCAGTAATTCAACGTTAATTTTTTTCAGAATTTTTAAATGTTCGTAATATTCTTTTATAATTGAAATCATAAAATCTTGCATTGCAATCTTGCGTTGATAACAAATAATGACGTAGAATAATTAGAAATTAAAAATTAGTTGTTTAAATCAATTTTTACTGCTGCTTTTGTCATTGTAAATTATAAGGAATAACTCAAAATCATCGAAAATTTTAAAATAAAGTTGGAAAAATTTGCAATGTTTTGACAATTTTGTTTAAATAAAATATGTGTTTAGAAAATTTTAAACAATAATATTATTTGTACAGGGTGGCGCAGAATGAGCTATATGGTGTAAATGGTTTATAACTTTTCATACCCTACACCACACTGTGGTACAGGGTATTATAACTTTGTGCATTTGTTTGTAACACCCAAAAGTAGAAGAAATAGACCCATCGTTTATTAATCAAAGTACAGGTCGCAATTATGGTCCGATCTCGACGAAACTTTACACACATCTTATTTTTGGCCCAAGGACGAAAAATTTGAAAAATATTGAATTTGGTTAAAATCGGTTCAGAGTTAGATATAGCCCCCATATATATCAGACAGAGGTTTCTTATTATATGGATGAACACTATTAAATTTGGAAGAAATCGGTTCAGATTTAGATATAGCTCCCATATATACGTTACCCCCGATTTGACCTGTAAGCGCTGTAAAAACTGTATTTTATATCCGATCAGTACGAAATTCGACAGAAGGAGGTCTTTTTACATGAATAAGTATTCAGGGAAGATCGGTTCAGATTTACATTAAAGCTCCATATATATGTTCCTCCTGATTTGGTATCAAACCGCTATAGAAGTTGTATTTTACTTCCGATCATTAAAATTTTCCAGAAAGATGTTTCTCAGTTTAGGAACGAATATTGCTTAATTTAGCGATTATCGTTTCAGAATTAGATAATATGTTTCTACCCATTTACCAATTATTCCAAATTATTATGGCAATGACCCTTATCGCATTGTTAGGGAGGTGTAGGGTATTATATAGTCAGTCCCGCCCGACTTTCTGCCTTTCTTTACTGGTTTATTTATGAGATATTGAACAAGTAAAAGCGTTAAGTTCGGCCATGCCGAATCGTATATACCCTCCACCATGGATAGCATGTGACCTCACAAAATAACTCAAACCTAAAGAAAATAACACCGAAAACACACAAAAAATATAGTACAATAGATGAGAACAGTAGGAATCACAACAAGTTAGATGCTATATATGGGAGCTATATCTAAATATGGACCGATATCGCCCATTTTCAATCCCACGTTACCTGTAGCTATAAGAACTATCTATACCAAATTTCAGCCACCTAGCTCAAGTATAATAGATAGTAGCGTGATTACAACAGACGGACGGACGGACAGCCGGACGGACATGGCTAAATCATCTTAGAATTTTAAAATGATTAAGAATATATATACTTTATGGGGTCTCAGATCAATATTTAGAGGTGTTACAAACGCAGTGTCAAAATGAATATACCCCCCATCCTATGGTGTAGGGTGTAAAAATGATATCCTGTAAGTGATGTCCATTTTCTGCTTCGCTCATACGTGCTCTTTTTAGCATAATTTCCATAACTTTTCGCAAAATTTCGGAAAAATTCAATTATGTTTGTACGTTGTTCGATTCATAATTAATTCATAAGACTACTTTACAAAATGCTGAAAAAAAAACAAAGAATAATAATTAAAAAAGTTATAACGAATTCAAACCATATAGATCATTCTACGCCACCCTGTGTTATAACTGTTGAAAGAAGTGGAGGATATAAAACGAACGAAAAATTTCGCAACAAAAACAATTATGTTTGTACGTTGTTCGATTCATAATTAATTCCCCAAGTCTCCTTCACAAAATGGTGAAAAAAAAAAACAAAGAAAGAATAATAATTAAAAATGTTATAAATAATTCAAACCTTATAGCTCATTCTGCGCCACCCTGTATATATTTTATTGGAAAAAATTTTGGTATTTTCAAAATACTATAATAGGTGTGATTTATTTATTTATAAAAAAAATTTATATACATATTTTGTAAAAAAAACTATGCGATGGAAAATTATTCAATTTTTCCAATAACCATCTGTATGAGTACTCTTCACATATTTTTTCTTTATTAAAAAAACAATTAAATTGGTCTTTTATTCATAAACAATTCAAGGTTATAATATGTATACTAATATTGCCTCGCATTTTTCTCGTTAAACCCAATGTATTGTGCTATAGATAATCTTCTATTAAATCGTGATAAAACAACAGGTGTTTTGGAGAAAATATTTTCAACTCCCTAAACAAAAGCTTCTGCAATAGTGTGCGTTGTAAATAATAATTAACAGCGATGTTAACGACGGGTGGTGAAATGTCCACTGAAGTCGGCATACGAGGGACTAATGCAAAATGGAATATAATATTTTCAAAATATGCTGTGCTTTCGAATATATAAGAGTATATCTGTATCAAATTGAAATAGGCGGAAGAAACACAGTTTGGCCATCAAAAAACTCTTACGTTTTGTACGGCGTCTTTAAAGCAATTCTAGTATAAAACATAATTACAACATAAAACGACACCAAACACAAAGGTACACCAAAATATGACAATTTTGTCATTATCAATTATCCGGGTGTAGAAATAATTTATTAAAAAGCTGTATTTGATTAAAATAAATTTAAATACATATATTTTTTAAGGAAAAATTTTCTTTTTACCATTTAGTACTGATTTATAAATTTTTTGCAGCCAAAAAAAACTTCGATATATATTAAAAATTGTGTTCTAATTACGACCTGTATAACATTAATTACAATGTCTTTTAAAATGTCTTGCTTAGTTTCGAAGCACCGTCGGCACTGCACTCTGCAAGGAACTCAAATAGTACAAAGAACAGTACTTTTATGGTAACTTTCAGTACTCACCTCGTACTATTGTTAACAATAAAAATGTGGCATATTATATAAGTTGAGCACATTTGCTGCTTTTATCGATTCACGGGATGTGGCTGAGGTTGTGGGGCTCGGTTATGCAACAATTTAATTTCAAGATGGGTTAAGTACGTTGCAGGTGGGGCAAGTCCTTGTACCAAATTTAATGGCATATAGTACAAGCGTTTTTATTATAAAGTCAAGTCATTCTTACATATGTATATGTACTCGCTTGCATATATATAAGTATATGTACGTATGTATGTATTTATACTCATACAAGCGTACTTAAGTATATACTATTAATACGTTTTGGTTTCTGCAAGGTCTCTTTGTGAAATTTATTCCACATTTCAGTTGAAGAGTTAAACTTTGCATGCTGTGCAAAAAGTGTTTTCTTGTTAAGGACCTCTTCCTTTTTGGCACATGGGAGATGTACATTCATTACATCTTGTATGGTTGTGGACGAAAACAAGTATAGATGATGCTTCACTAGGCATTCCAAACAATACCTTTGTCAATGGAATTTGTCACACGGCACAAGGATACTTCACATCGAATAGAATGTAAATGTGGCTCCGAGTTAGATATACGGGATGTTGAAGTTGGAAAAATGAGTTTAGAGAAACTGTCAAATCATTGGATAAAGCATTCTGATGTAACCAACTTTAGGCAAAGCCTTTTTATACCCTCCACCATAGGATGGGGGGTATATTCATTTTGTCACACCGTTTGTAACACCTCTAAATATTGATCTGAGACCCCATATAGTATATATATTCTTAATCGTCGTAAAATTCTAAGACGATTTAGCCATGTCCGTCCGTCTATTGTAATCACGCTACAGTCCGTAATAATAGAGCTAGGTTGATCAAATTTGGTAAAAATATTTCTTATAGTTGCAGGTTGTTTGGTATTGCAAATGGGCCATATCGGTCGATGTTTTGATATAGCTCCCCTATAGAGGTCGCTCCAAAATAAGGTTTTTGAGCCATAGATACCACATTTTTAAAGCAATTTAGCAGAAACTTTGCAGTTTCCATTCTGTTTTGACAAGAATTAATCACAGAAAAAATTTTACAAATCGGTTCATATTTTGTTTAAGCCATAAATATCACATTTTCTAAGCATTTTGACTGAATCTTTGCAGTATGTATTTAATGAAGACAATAGTTTATCGAAGTAAACATTTTTTAAATCAGTTCATATTTTGTTATAGTCAACCTATAGATGTCGCTCGCAAAAATGCTTATTTAAGCCATAAACACCACATTTTCTAAGAAATTTAGCAGAAACTTTGCAGTTTGTATTCTATTTTGGCAAGAATTCATCTCAATAAAATTCAAACAAATCAATTTTTATATTGTTGTGGTCCCCGTGTAGATATAGTTCTCAAATATGCTAATTTAAGCCATAAATACCACATTTTCCAGCTTTCGTTTGTATACCCTACACCACACTGTGGTCCAGGGTATTATGAGCTTGTGCATTTGTTTGTAACACCCAGAAGGAGAAGAGATAGACCCATCCGATCCGATCCGAACCATACCGATCGACTTGGAATCACTTCCTGAGTCGATTTAACAATGTCCGTCTGTCCGTCTGTATATGTATCGTTGTAATCAAAGTGCAGGTCGCATTTATGGCCCGATTGTGATGCAATTTAGCACAGTGCTCTTTTTAGCCTAAGGACGATCCCTATTGAAATCAGTCAAAATCGGATAGCCCATATATATATGTTATACCCGATTTGACATCTATGCGCTGTAAAAACTGTATTTTGTATAAGCTCAGTACGAAATTTGGCAGAGAGAGTTCTCTTATTTCATGAATGAACTCTGCCAACTTCGGGAAAATTCAGTTCAGATTTAGATATAGCCCCCATATATATGTTTCACCCGATTTGACATGTAAGCGCTTTAGAAACCGTATTTTATATCCGATCAGTACGAAATTCGGCAGAGAGAGTTTTCTTATTACATGTACGAACACTGACAAATTCTTATTGCAATGCCAATTTTCGCATTGTTAGGGAGGTGTAGTGTATTATACAGTCGGCCCCGCATGTCTTTCCTTACCTTATGTCTTTTTCCAGTAATAGAATTGAATGCAATCCATGGTGGAGGGTATATAAGATTCGGCATGGCCGAACTTAACGCTTAATCGAATCTCCAAACTTTTCTCGCAACAATTCAATTGTTTCATTTGCTGTGTGGCACGTAGCCCCGTCTTATTGGAACCAAATGTTGTCAAGATGAATTTCTTCCAATTTCGGCCATAAAAAGTTGGTTATCATCGATCTATACCGCTCTCCATTGACAGTAACGGTGTTACCAGCTTCATTTCGAAAGAAGTACGGACTTATGATTCCACCTGACCAAAAACCACACCAAACTGTCAATTTAGATGAATGTAATGGTTTTTCATGAATAATTTGTGGATTTTCTTCGCACCAGAATCGATAGTTTTGTTTATTTACCGCACCACTGAGATGAATGTGAGCCTTATCGGAGAAGATGATTTGCAATTGAAGTTGCAATTGGAGAACGATTATTTTGATAACTGAATTATTTATTTTGATAAACTGAATAATTTGTAAAAGTTGTTCTTAGGTATATCTCTCCATGATAAAATTGTAAACACTACTGAATACAATGAAACACAAATGACAGATCATGACATATTACAAATGGCCGAAACATCACTTCAAAATCATATCATCCCTATTGAAAAACCCGATACAATGCTATGCAACTTTTTGTAGTTAAAAAACTTTGTGTCGGATTGGTGTGTATACACAATACTACTGCTCCAATGTAAATATATCATATATCGCCCATATGATGTTCTCCTAACAATTCCAGGTAATAATGGTTCCGAGTTTAGACCTTATGAAAATATTAAATATTTATCACGGGAATTATTCAAGACACACCAGAAATATAAAGGTGTTTTTGATCATTGGAATCCAAGCAAAGAACGTTTCTTCAAATGTTTTTAGAAACAGGAAAATTACACCCATCTTAATATGGTGTATATTCGAGGACGCCAGATTTGAGGAACTGCAGCTCCGCCGTTTAACGGTTTAGAAAACTCAAATTGAAACTTGATCTCGTACCTTCACCAATCGATTTACTAGTTGAGAAATTGAAGATTTGTGTCCTTTTTTAAAATTCACCCACAGTGTGCTATAAAAGCTGCGCTCTACAGTCGATTTCTAGCACTCTTAAATTGGTTCAGAGTTGCTGTGGATCTTCTATATATGATCCTTCCGGTTTGCCATCTAATTGTTTATAAAATATTATTTACGATATCATATTTCTTGTTATGATATCGGACGATATCATATGGTACAACTCGAATTTCTTTACTTGTTTAACAAAATTTTTCTAACTGTTCAATACTTGCTGAGAGCTCCGTTTCTCCCATACAACTGCAGCAGAACTGTTGATAACGAGTGTCACGGGTCAGAAATCATGATCCAGTATGTGTGCTGCCAATTTTTAAAACATATTTATACATCGCCATGTATAAAATACTCGTTTCTATAATAATATAGATACAAAATGGTCTTGAAGCCGGGAGAGTATCCTAGTTAGAATCACTTGCTGAGATATTTTTAAAATATGCGGTTTCAGACAAAATATTAGTAATTTACAAGAAGAAACCACATTTTCAATCAATCTATACAGAAGTGAAAATAGAACACTACTGTTTTTGGGGAACATTTTAATGGTTGAGGAATGTGGACACATACGTTTGTATGTGATTGCATGTTTGCTTATGTGAGGTTTTGTGAAAAAGAAAGATCAAAAACCTTTTATTCGATAGCCCTTGGTGGCTATTCTCCATATTTGCGTTTCCATTGAAAACTGTATCTAAAATTTAACACTGCACGCAACGCAACTCATTTCTGTCATCACAAATCGCATTTCATATTTACTCTCAAACCATCGATGGGAGGACGTGTGGTCTATATCCAGTCATCCATTCAGCCACACATGGGTGACATATGAATTCATTTCCCCTTTATGAGAGACAGCCACACTGATTACACGCATATGGGCCACTACATACATGATTTTTATAGAGTTTATGAGCGACAGCCCAGATCAAAACAAAAGCATTGATGGAACAACAAATTCCTTTGTGCCATACTTAGTATAATTGAAATATTTTGGTTTGTTTCATTTAACGAAGTACTGAACTCAACATCCTTATCAAGGCTTATTCCAAGGAGGAATTGAAGATGCTGATCATAATAAACTAGATCTAAAAAGGTAACCTTAAAATGCACTGCAATCTTTCATATTTAATGAATTGGAAGGTACGAATACATGGGACTTTACATATTCTAAACATATTTTCTTTCATTTCAACTTGTATCACAATCCTCATTTCTGCCAAATAATAAAAACATCGGACGTCGAATGCAGTTTCAATAGTGCTTAAATACTAAATAGGCAGAAACATATGTATGGGGACTATATCTAAATCTGAATCGATTATACCCAAATTAAGCAGTATTCGTTTCTAACTTAAGAATCTTCTTTCTGCCAAATTGTAAGAATATAATTGTCGAAGGGAAAGTACAATTTCCATAGCGCTTTGACACCATATCGGGAAGAACATATAAATGGGGAATATCTCTAAATTTAAACCGAATTTGGCAGTTTTCATTCATGTAATAAGAAAACTCTTTTTGTCGAATTTCGTACATGTGTTAGCGGTGTTAATTCACGTAATAAGAAACCTATTACTGGCGAATTTCGTACTGAGCGGATATGAAATACATTTTTTACAGCGATTACATGTCAAATCGGTGGTATACGAGTATATCTAAATCTGAACCAATTTACCTCAGATTTGGCAGTGTTCATTTATGTAATAAGAAACCTCTTTCTGCCGAATTTCGTACTGATCGGATATAGAATTCAGTTTCTACAGAGATTACATATTAAATCGGTGGTAACATACATATATACATATAGGGACTAAGAGTATATCTACATTTAAGCCAATTTTATCGGAATTTGGCAGTGTTCATTCGTACAAAAAGAAACCTCTTTCTACCGAATGTCGTACTGATCGGATATAAAATAAAGTTTCTACAGCACCTACATGTCAAATCGGGTGTAACATACATATATATGGGGGGTATATCTAAATCTGAACTGATTTTTCACAAATTTATTATAGTCTGTAAGGTTATCAAGAGACTTCTTTCTTTATTTTTTATGTTGCTTATACAGTTCATATATGCCAAATCGAAGGAACTTATACGGGCTGTACTTTTAGTACAAGAATATTTGGTAAATCAACTAAGAAAGTGATTCAAAGTCGATCGGTAAAATAAACAATGGGTCTATTTCTTCTCCTTTTGGGTCTTACAAACAAATGCACAAAACTATTATTACCTGTGCCGCAGTGTATTATAGGGTACAAGTATGTATAAATGGGAGCGTAAATTATATCCCGAAGGAATTATTAAAATCATAATATAGGTAAAGATTGTTAAGTTTTCGTATATTTTCATTTAATTAAAAATCGTTATTTCGAGGCAAAAATCGTCATGTCCTACTTTTACATCCGACACCACACTGTGGTACAGGGTATTATTACTTTGCGTATCGCTTTGTAACGTTTAAAAAATAAAGAAATAGACCCATTGTTTGCTATTTAAGTCGATTTAGAGAACGCATTTTTTACTGGATCTGGCTCAAATTTAAGAATTTACACTTTATATTGAAAATTATCGTCCCTAGTAAAAACGGGGCACACCGGTCCATGTTTTGGTATAGCCCCTATATAAAGGTCTCCGCCGATGCCACTTCTTGACGCTCTAGACAACTGATTCTTTAATTGATCTGGCTGAAATTTAACATTTTATAAAGGGGTTTCCAGTAGGGATGATATGATTTGGAAATGTTATGATCTGTCATTTGTTTTTTATTGATTCAGTGGTGTTTTTAATTTCATCATGGAGAGATATACACAAGAACAGCGTTAACAAATTATTCAGTTTTATTATCAAAATAATCGTTCCCCAATTGCAATTTTTTGTGCGATAAGTAAATTTTTTTAAACCGATTCCCGATCCGACGTACCATAAAGGAGCTAGAGCAAACATAAACTTTCCGTTCACATTTGAAAATGATGCTAAGTCCATTTTTTTTAAATAAAAAAAAAAAAAAAAAACACTTTCCAGTCGACCTACGACCTTGAGCAATATATTAGATCTCGTTAAGAGCTATCGTTTTGCCGTTGTCCGATTGTGGCTATGTGCCACACAGCAAATGAAACAATTGAATTGTGGAGAGAAAAGTTTGGAGATTCGATTATTTCTAGAAATTGTGATATTGAATGGCCTCCAAGAAGTTGTGATTTAACACCATTAGACTTTTTCTTGTAGGGTTAGTTGAAGTCATTGATCTTTCGAAATAAACCAGACTCTCTTCAAGCTTTACAAGTCAATATTGAACGTGCCATTCATGACATACGACTTGATTTAGTGGAAAAAGTGGTCGAAAATTGGGTTCATCTAATTCGTTCCTGCAGAAGTCGTGGAGGCCATTTGAATGACGTTTTATTTAGAACTTAGTTGTATCGATTGTACTTCACATTAAATAAAAAAAACTTTTGAATTTCCTTAACAATAAGTGTGGTTTTTTTTTAAAGAAATCATATCACTCTTATTGGAAAATCCGTTATTAGACCTAATCGCCCATAGTAAAAATGGATATGTTTTGTCCATGTTTTGGTATAGCCCCGTATAAAGGTCCCCACCGATGTCACTTCTTGTCTGTCTTGTCACATTTTTAAATCTGGCTGAAATTTAAAAAGATATACTTTTTATTACACTTCGTTCCTAGTGGAAGTGGAAAACAGCGGTCCATATTATGATATTGCTTCATATATAGGTCCCTTCTGATTAAACTTCTAGTGTTTACATTTCAATCAAAAGAGTCTTTCATTCCAAAATAGCGCTTAGATACCAAATCGGAATGGACATATATACATATGTATATGGTGGGTATATTTAACTAGCCGACCTGGTGCACTTCGTTACCCCAGATTTCAGATTTCCGATCCCTTCCATTTTTGTAGTAATCACGTAGACTGCCACCAAATCCATATACACAAAACATGCCTCACGTGGGCGGGGCCACGCCCATAGGTGCGATCCCGCCCACCTTTGGACCAATCACGTAGACTTCCAAATTTACATATACACAAAATTACAGCACTCTCGCTCACAAATTGTGCAAGATATTTGAATTTCCATATTTGGTTTATATGGGTGGGACCACGCCCATTGGTCCAATCCGACCCATTTTTGACCAATCTAATAGACTCCCACCTACTTCCAGTTGGACCCCAGAAAGTCCAAGATTGGTGGCCCATCTGGGATCACGGTTCAGTCCCAATCAGGAACAGTAGGAATCTCGTTCATCTATTAGTAGGAACGGACAGTTAGCTCCTAATTGGCTTATATGGGTGATCATAAATCACGAACGCGTGGACCGATTTCGTGCAAACTTTAGATAAACCATCTACACGACCATATGAACAAACCCTAAAAATTTAATCGAATTCGGTTTGACCGTTCGTGAGTTATAAAGTCACAACACACTTGCAACAATTTTTTTTGTATATATAGATGACTAATGTTGAGAAAAATCACCACATCTCGACCAAACGAAAATAGTTTTAAAAATTTTTTTTTAAAAACCATCCTCATTGCATGTTCTACAAAACGTATTCAGCCATTTTCTATTTTATGCAGCCGTTCTCGAGTTATGGAGTGACAATCAAAATGTACACTTCTTTTTATATATATAGATAAATATAGATATATAATATAGATTATAAAATACGATATTCTTCACAAAACTTTAGGATTATCGAAAGGATATGATAGCTCCTATTGCGGACATAAGCTAAAGTGAAGATACATGCATATGGGGACTATATCCGAATCTGAACGGATTTTTAAAAATTTTTAATATGGTTCATCTACGCACAATTTCATATTGATCGAAGGACAAATCCAGCATACGTAGCCAAAAAATTAAAACCGGAACTCGGAACCGATTTTTACAAATAGCAATAGGGGTTGTCCAGTTACAAAGAAACGCCTATGTTCCAGCTTCCATAAAGATATCTGGAATATGTAGCATCCGGAGTCGATCCAGTGAAATCGAATGACACATATATATTGGAGCTATATCTAAATCGGAACCGTTTTAACAATACAGTGAAATACATACGTATATGCCTGATTGCAGCATGGCAGAAGGCAAAACGGAGTCGAAAAAGTCAAAACAATTTTTACCATTTTTCTTGGGGATGAATTAAAATGGATCCCAGGAAAATAAACGATGGGTCTATCGTATCTCCTTTTGGGTGTTACAAACAAATACACACATTGTCGTGTAGCGAATAAAAAGTGTAAGGTTTAACACCTGCACAAGAAGGCAGTTCGCCTAGAAAGGGCATATGTTTTAGGCAAACTATGTCAGAGTTGAAAAATCGGTTCAGATATTATTACGGAAGCCACAGTTTTCAATAGACTTTTACGAATATTAAGAGGATGGCGTTTTTTGGGCCAAAACTAATAATTCATATAATTCAAGATATAGCCCCTATCTGGCATCTCCAAATCTTGCAACGATGGAAGAATGTGTGATCTACGTATACATATACATTTTGTTAATTAAAGCAGGTAATCAATTGATCGGATGGTAAACTACTAGATTCATATTAATTATGGTATGTCTGTCGCTAGTATCAGAAATCTATTTTAAGTCAAGTCTTGATACTAAATTTGTCTGTAATCGGCGAAATCTCTGCTTATGCCTGTCTAATGGGATACTTCAAATAAAAATATTTTTTATCAATTTAAACATAAAATTATTTTTCCCAAATAGTGGACAATTATGTTGTTTTCTGAATTTCGCCCATAGTGACCCATATGATTACGAACACGAAGTATAAGTAAATATTTGTGTTCTATACGACCTATTTCAAATTTTTCTGAAAGAATGAGAGACATTCAAATATTCATTCATTGTATTTGCGTCTCCTTTGTGGTTGAATAGGGGGAGTGTATGGTTGGACGGGTTATCGATCGGGTTGTTCTTTGTATGTGTGTGGTTTTCTAGTGGTATCTACATACTTCACAGGACACAAAGGACACTGAAGTCCTCACACACAGCCACACACACATAAGCAAAGATCCATAAACACTTTCACGAGTCTGAAATATAAGGAGATTGATGGCGGTAATTGACTTTTATTGTGCCGTCACTTATTTTGCCTATTTGCATCCGACAGGTGTTCCATTTTTATAAATTGATAATAAACTTGCAGACACAAACACACACACTCTCCTCTTCGGGGAGGGTTTTTACAGTTTTTCTGTAACCGGAATATTTTTCAAATCACTTGTCCAGTCAACGCTAATATTAAGTGTCAATTTATCATCAAGTTTATAAATACTTAGTTACTTACTTACCTGTCCCAGTTGGGTATGTCTTTAGCGGCTGTATTAACAATGCGTAAACATAACGTTGCCGTAGCGTCAAATACCAATCAAAAGGGGCAAAATGCAGGAAAGTAAATTTCTCATAAATGTTTCATTGGATCTGAAGAGTTTTGCGCTGACATTTAGCAATCGTAGATGCGATGTATATCTATTTATACAAATACCTCTGGGATGTTTAGATCTTAAATGGCATTTGTTAGCATATCGAATTAGCTGATCGAATCTGCCTTATGGAAATAAGTGTAAAAGAATTATAATAATTGTTGTGTAAACGGATCGGAAAAACCACTTAATATTTTCAATATGACGGTACATGTGCATATGTGGCATTTGCAAACAGCTGCCTTAAAGTTAGATTATAATCTCAAAAAATTCAGAAAAAAATGGAAAATATCACACGCTGAAAAAAATCGCGTCTGTAGTATATTGTTCCAAACATATTCTGCTTGCAATATACAAATGTTTAGGGTACATTCTAAAGATATTATATTTGGCACACACACAAATTATATATTTATTTGGGAAGATGTTGTTCTTTGGTTCCGTCCTAATATTTATACCCTACACCACACTGTGGTACAGGGTATTATAAGTTTGTTTCACGGCAGATGTTTGCAACACCTGAAAATAACACAGCTAGACCCACCTTAAAGTATACCGATCGACTCAGAATCACTAGCTGTCCGTCCGTCCGTCCGTCTGTCCATGTAAAGTTGTTCGTCGACTACAGGTCGCAATTTCACTCCGATCGTTCTGAAATTTTGCAGTTTTGAGTATTTCGCAGCTGTTAAGATCGCTATTGAATTTGGTTGAAATCGGTTTAGATTTAGATATAGCTCCCATATATATCTTTCGTCCGATTTGGCCCTTTAGTCCAATAGAATCTGTATCGTTTTGAAATTTAGAATGGTAGAGTTTCTTGATCCATGAACCAACATTGCCGAATTTGAAGAAAATCGGTTGAGATTTAGCTATAGCTCCCATATATATGTTTCGTCCGATTTGGCCCTTTATTCCTATAGAAGCTGTATTTTACATCCAATCGTTTTGAAATTTAGAATGGTAGAGTTTCTTGATCCATGAACTAACATTGCCGAATTTGAAGAAAATCGGTTAAGATTTAGCTATAGCTCCCATATATATGTTTCGTCCGATTTTGCTCTTTCGTCCTGAAGAAGCTGTATGTTACATCCAAACGTTTTGAAATTTAGAATAAACAATTTATACATGAACTACAAAATGTATATTTCAGAGATATTCAATATTACGAGAGTGGTGTAGGGTATTATATAGTCGGTCCCGCCCGACTTTAGCCTTTCCTTACTGGTCTATATATGGATTTGTGAAACATTCTGAGTAGTAGTATAGAAGTTATGAGATGATCAATATTTCACTAAATGTTTACCCTTCGTTGGGGAGGTACTAGAAGGAGTGGACCAACATAGTCCATCTTTAACCATATGCTGGGATAGAAAAAAATATTGACACATACCAAATTGGAAGTCAATCGATTAATCCTGTCGAATATTATCATGCCCGACAACCAGACGGACAGGCTGACGGACGTTGCTGAAATGTCATAAAATGACGCAAAACGGATTACCGCTAAATATTTTTGGGGTCTATTAGGTCACTCCATCGATGTGTTTATACTGTTGGTATAAAAACCGAATTTTGTTGAAATTCTCTTATTTCTACCAAACATAGAATATTCTTTTTTAAGGACTATCCGAGTAGGTTAGGTTGAAGAGAGGAGACGTTTAAACGTCTCATGTCCATGGACATACACTTAATCCAGTGGTTCGGCCTGTTGTGCGCTCCTTATTTATGATCTTTTTATACCTCACGAGTTACAGAAAATCGGTACTAGTCATATCCTCTGAGATGAGTCAAGTCTGGTAATATGTTGGACCCGAAATGTTGGGATCTTGGGATCTGTCCAAGTAGGAGGTTGTTAAATGTTGACTTTTTAGGAGCTTGGTTATCGAATCATTAATCAGGCTTTATTGAAGAGCCGGCCATGTAGATTACTGATGACGGGGGTCACGCCCCAGAAAACATGATATAATCCGTGGGCACGCAATGAAATACTTGCAATACATTTTGTCATATAAAAATACTTGTTTTTATTTGGTACTATTATTTGCGACACAAATATTTATTTTCATTTAAGTATTAAAAAACAATTAAGAAAGTTCAGTCAGTTAAACCGACTTATGAACATCCTCACCTTGAGTCCCAAAAATATTAGTAAATTTATTTATTTTTATACCCTCACTTTAGTGTGACGAGGGTATATATCATTTGCTACGGAAAAAAGTGTAACACGTCGAAGGAGTGACCTAAGACCCCAGATATGTTCGGAGGAAATCCGTTTTGGGTAATTTTAAGTCGAATGAGCAATGTCCGTCCGTCTGTCTGCTGGCTGGTGCGCACGATAACTCTCGAAAGGCCGCACGATAACTCTCGAAAGGCCGCACGATTGACCTCAAATTTGGTATATGGTAAAATTTTTTTCTATCTCCGGCTATGTTCGAAGATGGGCCATATTGGTCCACTCCTTCTAGTACCTCCCCCACAATGGGTTAAAATATTGTGAAATATTGATTCTTTAATAACTGCTATACTACTTATTCGAATCTTTTGAAATTCCACACATAGTATTAGCTTATTAGTCGCTATCAACTCGAGAAAAATGGGCGAAGTCGCCACGTCCCTTTTGGTACCTCCCACACAAATGCACCATTTTGCACCAAAAGTTAACAGCTTATAACAATTATAACAGTGTTTAAAAATACTTGAAATTTTGTACAGTATTATGCTTTTATATTGCCTACAGTCTAGGGAAAATTGGATGTTGTTGCCACGCCCCTTTTGGTACCTCCCACACAAAGGTACCTTTTTGCACCAAAAGTTAACAGCTTATAACATTAAAACCAGTGTATAAAAATACTTGAAATTTTGTACAGTGTAATGTTTTTATAGTGTCTATAGCCCTGTGAAAAGTGGGCGTTATTGCCACACCCCTCTTTGTACCTCCCACACAAAATGCCCAAATCATACCACAATTTAATGTCTCATAACGTTTATACCAGTGCACATAAATGCTTATAGGTCGGCACAGTGCAATGAATTTAAAGTATCTAATGTTCAGCGAAAAAAGGTGTATTTGATAAACCCCTTCTGGTACCTCCCACACAAATTGACAGCATAATTCGAGTAATATTCAATATTACATTACTCACAAAGTGAGGGTATACCGTAGTCGGTTTACCCGACTGAAACTTTCTTACTTGTTTTGTTTTAATTAAATTATTATCAATTTAAATTGCATTTAATAACTTTAAAGTATGTACTGGTATTAAAGTTAAAATTTGTTAACTTTGGGTACAAAAAGATCCATTTGTGTGGGAGGTACCAAATGGGGCGTGCCAATAACTCCCATTTTTCCCTGGACTCTAGGTACTATAAACGCATTGCACTGTACAAAATTTCAAGTATTTGTATGCACTGGTATTAAAGTTATAAGCTGGTAATTTTTGGTACAAAATGTCCATTTGTGTGGGAGGTACCAAAAGGAGCGTGCACATTTTTCACTGCATTGTAGGTACCAGTAAACCATTATACTGTACAAAATTGCAGGTCTTTGTATGCACTGGTAATAAAGTTATAAGCTATTAACTTTTGGTTAAAAATTGTTCATTTGTGTGGGAGGTACCTAAAGGGGCGTGGCATCTTCGCTTTTAATTTCAGAAATTTTAAATATTCGTAAAATTCCTTTATAATTAAAATCTTGCATAATGATACATTATGTACACGGAGAAAAAATATGTTAAAAATATGTTTGGATGCAATCATAAATATGTTTGGGACGGGCACAATCATATATATGTTTGTGGGTAAACATATTATGTTTGCACACAATCATAATATGTTCGGGGCAAAATCCTAGCATATTATAAAACGATATGATTGTGTCCTAACATATTTTTGGCAAAATAATATATTAGAGCATATTTTTTAGATTTTTAGAGAGTATTACTCTCTGAGAGCCCAATTATGTGACTCATAGAGCATCCACCATCACCACTGTGCTAAGCCATCACAGCGAACACACGCACGCACCCACATACAACCATTGACAGCCACAGCCAGTCAGAATGAATATATGGCTATGCTTATACTTTCTTGTTTCGGGTGTAACATGAAAGTAAATTAAAATACACGCTGTGCATATAATTCTCGTTGACTCTATATAGCCAGTGGTATAAGGTGTTGACGTTTTTCAGTCAATGGGGTGGATCAACGGAGCTACCAACCAAGTTGAAAGAAAAGTGGCATAGTCCGCAGTCCGAATAATGGATAATTAATGGAACATTAGACTAGAATTTTATAAATATATTATAGGTGCGTCACAAAGGGTTCAGACTTTTGATAAAAAACAACAATATACAATCATATACATGATTAAATGCAATCATATATATGATTACATACAATCATATAAATGTTTGGACATAAGCATATATATGATTACACACAATCATATAAATGTTTGGACATAAGCATATATATGTTTACATACAATCATATAAATGTTTGGGAACATTACCGCTACCCTAAACATAATAATTGGGAGCTGCTCCAAACATATATATGTTGCCTGCAAAATATGTTTGGGGCAATATGTTACAGAGGCTGTTTTTTTCCTCCGTGTAGGGTTGATAACAAATGATGACTTGGATTAAATAGAAACTAAAAATTAAAGATTCAAGACAGATGTTATTGCTACTTATGCCATAAATTATAAGGTATAAAAATTACAAAAATATACATGTTTTGAAAATCTTTTTTAAACAAAATATATTTGGAGAAATTACTAAACAATAATTTTATTTGTATACTAGCAGGTACCCACTGCTTCGCATGCGAACATTTATAATAAAAGAATTTTGATTACCCAGTATATTCGCGGTTTGTCAGAGCTCAAATGCAGAAATTTCGGAATAAAATCATTTAAATTCCCTTAAAAATCATTTTTATTAAAACAGTCTTGTTGGTCCTTAATATAATATTTTACTATTGTGCGCCTAAGAAATGTCAGAAAACTTGATGCCATCCAGCCAAAATGTAGCTAATAAAACAGTTCTGTCAATTTGTAAAGGCACTCGACATCGTAATACATAGTTTCAAATAATCCTATTTAGTAGTGTCACTGACACTCTTCTATATATTATATAATATATTGTATAAATATCTATACATGTGCACCGGTCCGATCTCACCCATTATTTGACTGGGGGAACTCACTCACCAACGCACACCAAATTTAAAAATTGTTGGTACCATATACACCTGGGTTTTCGATAATAGTTATTTATTTCGTATGATATGAACCACAAATACTTGACGCATTCCTGACGTTTCTGGTGAATTAAGCACAAATCTTATCACGACCACTTTTGGTGAAATTACTGATATTGACTCCAATAACCTACAATGCAAATATCAGTCTTCTACGGTCTATAATTTCCGAGATATTATATTTTAAATATTGCTACGCCCAATTTTGCCACACCTACCAGTCAAATCCCGCCTACTCTTCTTTTCTCAAGTTTTTAATAATAATTCCACTACAGAAAGAAAGAAATTTTGTTCTTGTACGATCAACCCTTTCTGAGATATTTAAATTTTAAATAATGACTCGCCTATTTCTTACTGTTCCTACTTTTTTCTTTTCATGAACCATATAGGGTTAATTTGATATTAACTCCAATAACATACAAAGTAAATTTCGTTCTTGGACGATAAATGATTTCTGAGATATTCAAAATTTAAATATAGCCACGCCCTCTTCTTCAATCCCACCAACTTTTGGCGAAATTACAAATATTGACCCCAATAACTAACTATCCAAATTTCGTTCTTCTATGGTCAATAGTTTCTGAGATATCCAATTTTCAAACATTGCTACGCCCACTTTTGCCACTTATCCGATCCCGTAAATTTTTATTAAAGTTTTAAATAAAAGCGCGAGTAACGTGTGCATAATCTAATATTGAAATTAAATTTGGTTCTTCTACGATAAATAGTTTCTGAGATATTCAAAATTTGAATATTTCCACGCCATCTTATTTTATCCCCACTTTTGGTGAAAGTACTATTGACCCCAATAACTAATTCAAATTTCGTTCTTCTATGACCATTAATTTCCGAGATATAAAATTTTCAAACATTGTTACGCCCACTTGGCACTCCCACTTATCCGAACGAGTCTATTTTGGTTGAAGTTTTAGATAATAGCTCGAATATCGTATGTACCAAATTTAGTTTTTCTACGAGATATTAACATTTTAAATAATGCCACCCCCACTTTTGACCCCGCCCACTTTTTTATTTTTTAAGAACGAAATTGTAAATTTGTGTGGAATTTCTTTGTAATGGAAATCGACTGACCTGTACTGTTATGTGAATAACTTTTAATTGGGTTGACGGATAAACACCAAATTTTGACTGAATATAATTTGGAATATTTTAGAGTTAAAAATGCAATTTCCTTAAGTCGACTTAGCATGTTTTAGAATGGAGGTATCGATATATAGAGACAGAGATAGAGATAAACACACTTTTTATTCCGTCTGTAATCGATAGATTTAAACTGAGATACTCTCTCGGCTCAAGACCAACCATTGATAAAAAAAAGTATTTTTACATGACAAAATGTATTGCAAGTATTTCATTGCGTGCCCACAGATTATATCATGTTTTCTGGGGCATGACCCCCGTCATCAGTAATCTACATGGCCGGCTCTTCAATAAAGCCTGATTGATGATTCGATAACCAAGCTCCTAAAAAGTCAACATTTAACAACCTCCTACTTGGACAGATCCCAACATTTCCGAACCACTGGATTAAGTGTATGTCCATGGACATGAGACGTTTAAATGTCTCCTCTCTTCAACCTAACCTACTCGGACAGTCCTTAAAAAAGAATATTCTATGTTTGTTAGAAATAAGAGAATTTCAACAAAAGTGTAACTAACACATCGATGGAGTGACCTAATAGACCCCAAAAATATTTAGCGGTAATCCGTTTTGGGTCATTTTATGACATTTGAGCAATGTCCGTCAGCCTGTCCGTCTGGTTGGTGCGCATGATAATATTCGACAGGATTAATCGATTGACTTCCAATTTGGTACGTGTCAATATTTTTTTCTATTCCAGCATAAGGTTAAAGATGGACTATGTTGGTCCACTCCTTCTAGTACCTCCCCCACGAAGGGTAAACACAAATATTGATCATCTCATAACTTCTATACTACTACTCAGAATATTTCACAAATCCATACATAGATTAGTTCCTTAGTCGCAATCATTCTCAGAAAAATAGGCGAAGGTGCCAAGCCCCTTTTGGTTCCTCCCATACAAATGGACCAATTTCCATAACAATTTAACGGCTTATAACTTTTATTCCAGTCCATACAAATACTTAAATTTTTGTGAAATTTTTTTTTTGCAATTATGATTGGTTTTCTTCGTTAGGATGCTTTTTGTGCGATTTTTTCCTATTTTTTAAGGGTTTTTTCGTGTTTTTGCGTCACATCACATGTTGTTTTCCTCGTATGGTAGATAGCCAGATGAGAGAAGGATTGGTTGGGTGTTGTCTATTCTCTAACCTCACCGTCGTCAGGTCTCCATTGCTGTAATTATACTGAAGGATTAAGTTAAGATTCTTTCTACCTACTATACATGTTCTCACCTTGTTCTCCGAAGGATATAATTTTTATTGCCCAAACCAGTCACCTTATTCTTAACGATATAGGGTTCTTGAATAACAACAATGTCTACTTTATAGTGTGAGTGGCCGAGAACAAGTTCGTTCGAGGCACAATAGAGTGGTGCAGATTAATCTTCATTACCCTTAGCTTACTCGAACTAGTTCTGCTTTGCCTTCTGGAGCCGGAAATGACAGTGGCCAAAACCGTATCTTAGCTTGCCCCTTCTCTCTCGTATTTACTCTTCTGTTATTTTGTCGATGCTTTCACGATCAGCCCACCACTCTCAGCACAGTCTTTGACCGACAGCTGGGGGAGCTGGTTTCCGTCCTTTGGATTTTGAGTAGGGTTTGGTCAACTTCAAGTCCTTCTGTTTGGAAACTGACTTTGTTGTCTCAATTCTTAGGGCCTTTTGCTGTTGCTTCTTCGCAACATACAATTGTTCACTACTTCAAAATATACATATACTGATAAATTTTAAGCGCCCTACTATTAAAAATGCGGAATTTATTACTCGTAATGGAATTCAATAATGCAACCAATAAATTATTTCTTTAGTGGAACGAGGGTATATATCATTTGCTACAGACAAAATGTGTTACACATCGAAGGAGTGACCTAAGACCCCAAGTAAGTTTGGCGGAAATCCGTTTTGGGTCATTTTAAGTCGAATGAGCAATGTCCGTCCGTCTGTCTGTCTGTTGGCTGGTGCGCATGATAACTCTCGAAAGGAGTAACCTATTGACTTCAAATTTGGTATGTGGTAATATTTTTGCTATCTCCGGCTAAGTTCGCAGATGGGCCATATTTGTGCTCACTACTTCTAGTACTTCCCCCACAGATGGCTAAAATGTTGTGAAATATTGATTCTTTAATAACTGCTATACTACTTATTCGTATCTTCTAACATTCCACACATAGTATTTATTTATTAGTCGCTATCAACTCGAGAAAAATGGTCAATGTTGACACGCCCCTTTTGGTACCTCCCACACAAATGAACCATTTTGCACAAAAAGTTAACAGGTTATAACATTAATAACAGTGTATATAAATACTTGAAATTGTGTACAATGTAATGCTTTTATAGTGCCTATAGCCCTGTGAAAAATGGGCGTTATAACCACGCCCCTTTTTGTACCTTCCACACAAAATGGCCAAATCATACCACAATTTAAAATCTCATAACGTTAATACCAGTACCAGTACACATAAACGCTTATAATTCGGCACAGTGCAATGTATTGAAAGCGTTTACTGTTCAGCGAAAAATAGGTGTATTTGTTAATCCCCTTCTGGTACCTCCAACACAAATTGACAGAATAATTCGTGTAATATTCAATATTACATTACTCACAAAGTGAGGATATACGTTAGTCGGTTTATCCGACTGAAACTTTCTTATTCCAGATTCACACTCGGAAACTTTTTCCAAGGAAGTGTTAAAGTTGCCAAGTGTGAATCTGAACTTGTTTTCCTAGTTAAAAATGCCTATTTCACACAAGTTATAAATCACGTTTGTGTGGATTAATATACATATGTATCATTGTATTTGGGTATTATTCTAAAAACCTTGTTCCACAAAGCCGACACTTTACTGTGATACAGTGTATTATGACTTTGTGCATTTGTTTGTAACACCAAAAAGAATAAGAGATAGGTCCATTGTTTATTATACCGATTGGCATAGAATCACTTCCTGAGTCGATTTAGCCACGTCCGTATTTTCGTCCGTCCGTTGTTCTTGTGAACAAAGTGCAGGTCGCACAAATAAAGCGTTCTTTACGAAAACAGTGATGATCCCTACATATAAAGTGCCCTACCAATATCACTTCTTGACGCTCCAGAGAACACACTTTTAATTGATCTGACTGCAATTTAAACATTTATATATTATATTAAACATTTATATATATACTCGTATATTGCACTTAAACATCCCTAGCAAAACTGGGGCACATTGGTCCATGTTTTGCTACAGCCCACATATAAAGCCCCCTTCCGGCTTCCGGACTCTCGAAGGGGTAAATTTATTGACCAATCATGCTAAAATATAAGCATTTTTAATTTCTGTTGCATTTAATCGTCCCTAGTGAAAATGGAGTATATCGGTCCATGTTTCTATATACCCCCACTATGAAGGTCACAGACGAATTTTACGTAATTCCTACGTTATTTAACCGATGTGAATGGAAGTTGGAAATGTAATCTGCAAAAATTCGTAGTACTAAATGTTGTCCTTCCTTACTGGTTAAAAATATGCTTGTTTTCGTTTCTGATGACGATATGTGCGTCTCTACGTTTGTTAACTGCTTTTAAATCATATTAGACATTTTTAAAATTTTTATTAGGCATTTTAAAAACAACGTTACCTTGACGTTAAATCTATGTAAAGTTTACGTGAGTCTTAACAAGAAATGGTTCATCTTTCATATTTGCCTCAGGATGAGGCAAATAACTGGACCAAAAACAGCGAGCAGTCGCTCAATGTACTGCTCGACACACATTTCCCGGGGAAATCGGTAATAGAACCCGAGGATCAGCAGGACAAACAAGAGTGCGAGTGGACTGCGAGCGTCGCTAGCTTCTTGACTGAGAGATCCAGAATAAGCTGGGCTATTAATAGCTTTGAGCCCTTCAAGTCACCTGGACCAGATGGCATCACTCCAGCAAAAATGCAGAAAATATTAAAGTACATTATCCCCTGGCTGGAGAACATTTATGTAGGCTGTATCAGGCTTTCATACGTCCCGAATCGATGGAGGGATACCAAAGTGGTATTCATACCTAAAGCGGGAAAGATATCACACACTAGGCCAAAAGACTTCAGACCAATTAGCCTATCCTCCTTCCTATTGAAAGGTCTGGAAAGACTTTTAGATCATTTCATTAGGGAAAACCTGGATACAAAACTCATGTCGGGGAACCAACATGCTTACAATAAGGGCAAGTCTACAGAATCAGCCCTGCACGAACTTGTGAGCACTATCGAATCGTCCCTGCATTTCAAGGAATTCACCATGGTGGAATTTCTTGACATAGAAGGGGCTTTTAACAACATTCACTTAGATGCGGTAATTGCGGCACTCGCACATCTAAAAGTTAACACTAGTTTGATTAGACTAATTCAAAGTCTGCTCACCAGAAGACGCATAACAGCATGTCTAGGGTCCACAAGGAGGTGTACTGTCTCCACTAATTAGGAACCTTGCGGTGAATGAAATCCTGCTAGATCTAGAATGTTGTGGCTGCAAGGTCGTGGCATATGCGGACGACGTGGCAATCGCAGTGAGTGGCAAATTCGTAAACGTCCTCAGAGACATCCTACAAGTTGGCTAGATGGGCCAGAAGCAGCGGTTTGGGCGTTAACCCCAACAAGACAGAATTGGTTCTCTTTACTAGGATGAATAATGTCCCACATGTGGACCCTCCACCTCGGATAATTGGAACATATATAGTCTTTTCTGAAAGTGCAAAATTTTTAGGAATAATTCTAGATAGAAAAATGTTATTTAGACTTAACGTATTGGAACGTGTAAGGAAGGCCAACGTCGCCTTATATTCCTGCAAAAAGGCTGCAGGGTCGTTGTGGGGCCTCTCTCCTAAAATCGTCCACTGGATATATATAGCAGTAGTTCGTCCAATACTGTTATACGGTATTGTGGTATGACGGCAACTGACAAACTAACCATCACCAACCTACTAACAAAGCTTCAGAGAACTGCCTGCCTGAGCATAAGCGGAGCCTTAAGGACTACAGCGACCGAGTCTCTACAAGCCCTACTCCATATACTGCCGATTAATATTGTGGCGAGAGAAGTTGCAACCAAAGCGGATTAAACTGCCTATCAATGTGGAGGTACAAGAACTATGGTCACATGAGGATATCAAAGTGTAGTGCTATAGTAACCGACCGAGTGGACTATATCCCAACTGTGTACACCTTCGATAGAAATTACATCACTATGATTCCCGCCAGAGATGGATGGGTCGGCAGAATACCAGGTAATAGAAACCATCTCCACTTTTACACGGATGGTTCGAAGCTTGATGAAAAGGTTGGCTTCGGAGTACACTGTGAAGAACTTAGTCTGGATATAACTCACAGACTACCAGATACCTGCAGTGTCTATCAAGCCGAAATAATGGCAATGTGGGAAGTCGCCAAGTGGCTGAGTCGCAACATAGTAACCAACACTGGCGTTGTCATTTACTCGGACAGCCAGGCTGCCATCAATTCTCTGGAGGCAACATCCCTAAATTCACAAACAGCCCTCGACTGCCGCAGATCTCTTAACGAGATGGCTGAGCAGTTTAATATATACCTCATATGGGTGCCTGGGCATATGGATATCCCGGGGAACTGCAAAGCCGATGAACTTGCTAGGAAAGGGACGACATTACAAATTCTCGAAGAATTTGCATATATTCGTGCGCCACTATCCACGTGCAAGCTTTGGCTTAGGCAAGAGGCAATCAGGCAGTCCAACGAAAGATGGACAGAAATCGGCACCTGCAGGGTAGCTAGACAAATCTGGCCAAGGTATGACCTGAGAAGGTCAAAATATCTCCTCGCACTAGAGAGGAAACGATTTCTACTTTAGTACAGGTTCTGACGGGACACTGCTTGATCGGCGAACACGCCAAAAGATTGGGTATTGACTCCAATGACTTCTGCCGAAGCTGTGGAGATGAGGAAGAAGTGGAGAGCATTGAGCACTTGCTTTGCGACTGTCCCGCTTTGAGTAAACGACGACTGGACATACTGGGGTCGTCCTTTTAGGCAGCCTAACAGATCTTTCCAGTACTGGTATTCGTACTATCGATAAATTTATATATCAAACAGGTTGGTTTCGATGAGGGGCATTTCAGCCCGTGGTAACACTAGGGACCTAAACTGGTCTATGTGAGCTTGTAAAAAAAAATACGGCTGCCACCCTAACCTAACCTAACCTTCATACAACGTAACATATATTTATGTGGGATTAGTGCCTCGAACGTATCGCATGTTACGTATTTTTGAAAAAGTGAAAAAGTATTGGCTCAAATAGACGTTAAACTGTTAAATAAAATGCGTTCACGACATTTCAAAAGATCTACACTTGCAAGCTGATTTCGGGAATATCAAACATTTTTTTTTTGCAAATTACACCTATGCCTCTACGGAATGTTTAAGTTCCGACTGCTAGTGTAATTTTTGGACTTTTGTTACATTTTTAAAAATTTCTTTATATTTCGTTTACAATTCAAATTATGCTAAATCCTCTAAAAAATGTTAATTGCTTATATAAAAAATTTATTTTTTTACTAAAGCACATGGGAGATCGAAACTTAAACGGCCTTCAGGGGTCTGAAGTTATCTTTGCGAAAACAATTGTTTGTTCGGTACAGTCTATTGGACATGTACTTAGCTAGCTTCTGTAGTATATTTTCCCAAACAAATTCTGCTGTTTAGGGCACACTTCAAATATATAATATTTGATACATAAACATTTATATTTTTAGAAGGATATTGTTCTAAATAAAAATACTCGTATGTTCCCATTCTAATATTTTTATACCCTACACCACACTGTTGTACAGGGTATTATAAGTTTGTTTCACGGCAGATGTTTGTAACACCTGAAAATAACACAGCTAGACCCACCTTAAAGTATACCGATCGACTCAGAATCACTAGCTGAGTCGATTTAACGATGTCCGTCCGTCCGTCTGTCCATGTAAAGTTGTTCGTCGACTACAGGTCGCAATTTCACTCCGATCGTTCTGAAATTTTGCAGTTTAGAGTATTTCGCGGCTGTTAAGATCGCTATTGAATTTGGTTGAAATCGGTTCAGATTTAGATATAGCTCCCATATATATCTTTCGTCCGATTTGGCCCTTTAGTCCTATAGAATCTGTATTTTACATCCAATCGTTTTGAAATTTAGAATGGTAGAGTTTCTTGATTCATGAACCAACATTGCCGAATTTGAAGAAAATCGGTTAAGATTTAGCTATAACTCTCATATATATGTTTCGTCCAATTTGGCCCTTTAGTCCTATAGAAGCTGTATTTTACAACCGATCGTTTTGAAATTTAGAATGGTAGAGTTTCTTTATCCATGAACCAACATTGCCGAATTTGAAGAAAATCGGTTAAGATTTACCTATAGCTCCCATATACATGTTTTGTCCGATTTGGTCCTTTAGTCCTGTAGAAGCTGCAATTTACATCCAATCATTTTGAAATTTAGAATGGTAGAGTTTCTTGATCCATGAACCAACACTACCGAATTTGAAGAAAATCGGTTAAGATTTAGCTATAGCTCCCATATATATGTTTCGTCCGATTTGGCCATTTAGTCCTATAAAAGCTGTATTTTACACCCAATCGTTTTGAAATTTAGAATGGTAGAGTTTCTTGATCCATGAACCAACATTGCCGAATTTGAAGAAAATCGGTTAAGATTTAGCTATAGCTCCCATATATATGTTTCGTCCGATTTGGCCATTTAGTCCTATAAAAGCTGTATTTTACATCCAATCGTTTTGAAATTTAGAATGGTAGAGTTTCTTGATCCATGAACCAACATTGCCGAATTTGAAGAAAATCGGTTAAGATTTAGCTATAGCTCCCATATATATGTTTCGTCCGATTTGGCCCTTTAGTTCTATAGAAGCTATATTTTACATCCAATCGTTTTGAAATTTAGAATGGTAGAGTTTCTTGATTCATGAACCAACTTTGCCGAATTTGAAGAAAATCGGTAAAGATTTGGCTATAGCTCCCATATATATGTTTCATCCGATTTGGCTCTTTAGATCCAATCGTTTTTATACCCTACACCACACTGTGGCACAGGGTATTATTTAAGTATAAAATGTCCCAAAAGTAAATTTATGTAAACAATTTATACATGAATTACAAAATTTATATATCAGAGTTATTCAATATTACGAGAGTGGTGTAGGGTATTATATAGTCGGCACCGCCCGACTTTAGCCTTTCCTTACTGGTTTTTATTTGGAACTAATAATTCCGGAACACCAATGCATCCAAAGATCTGATTTGTCACCAGTGAAACGTAATGCAGTGGTAGGTGTTGGGGTTCAAGGTCGTTTTCTTTTTCACTTAACTATTCAAATACCTTCCTTCACTTAGAAGGAAATCCTTTGAAGAAGATTGATTTGTATTTAAGTATTTTGTCAATGAATCACTGCCTTAATTTTATGACAAGTTTTTTTATAAATTATATTAAAACTGAAATCGTATATACTTGCATTGATGGATTGACAAAAAGTAAAGAATTGGAATGTTTATAAATTAAAATGATGTAAAACAAAAGCTGATGCTGCTAAGACATTTTTAACTATTAGGTTTAATTTTTAGCTATAATATAGGAAAACATAACTAAAATTCGAAAAAGTGCGCAAAGTTTTAAAGTACTGATGTGTTAGTAAGCTTAGAACAGTCATCATCTTAATAACTTTTATTGTTTATATAAAATTATTTTGCTGCTTATTTGGGTCACCTGTAGCTTATGTGTGATCGTAACGATAAACGTAACAGTGTAAGTGTCTAGGGATATGGGAATAGCTAACGTCTCTAATCGCACTCTTAGCCGATTAATCATAAGAATTATATATAAGATTGTATTGAGAATCATTCATGACATCGATGTCTCTCAACTTTTCGTCGATGATAATTTTAAGGATTATGTCTACCACCTGCTATCTACTTTTTTACTGACACTTGGGCCAAGGGATTACGATTTCGATTACGATGGGCCAAATACAGAAATTTCTTTTGCTTAATAAAAATGTGATTATAAATTTGGTGGTTCAAATATTCCGTGACACGAAAGTTGAAGCGCAGTTATATAAGATTTTTTTCGTTTAGTTTTAATAAATTGATTAACTATAATTGCCTCCAAAGAAAACTTTGCCTACCGGGATACTCTCGCTCGAAGCACTCACTTGGAATGTGATTACCTTTGCACATGCTTCTGTCCGTATATAAACGAAGTATGTACAAAAGATATTTACTCGAGTGTGTGTACATCCATCCATATGTATAAATATATTTCGTTGGGACATGAACGCATAATGTGGTATCAGGAAAATAAATGGCGGTATTTGCTGTCAACGGAAACAGTAAAATTGGTTTAAAAAAAGTCAACCATCAAAAGTGGGCTATTTAAACGGGGGCCATTCCATTCCGTGTAATTTAATGGTGGACATAAAAGGGCAGAAAAGACGACAATTTCGGTTAATATTGCAGCGGAAGTTTAAAGTCATTCCTTTTGAGGGTTACAATTTATGAAGTGTTCATCGTTGTTAATAAATTACCTTAACGTGTTCATGAGAATGAATAAACTTAAATACGAGTGAATGTAGTCGATGGGTGTAATCGCCATACATGTTTCCTTTTCTATGGGTTTGACTATGTCTAATGGACATTAGAGTAGGTCGCATGTGAATACCGTTTTTTGTATGTTTTTTTTGTTTTGTTTTGTATGTATTGCAAGATAAGTAAGAGAAGCAGAAAATCGGATAACCGAAGTCACAAGTTAAAATTGACCTTAGGTTTCAAACTAACGTATGCAAGAAGTATGTATTGCCATTGTCAAAAGATATCAACGGCGCACGGTGGTTCAGAATTTAATTTTACTGGCTAAACCCCCAATTTTTCAGTTTTTAAGCCAATTTTCTAATTAATTTTTTTATAATTATTCACAATGAAATACGATGATTACCAACATTTTATTTTTCGGCCCTGGTTGACCATTCGACGGAAATGCCCATATTTGATGTTATTACAAAAGCGTAATTTTTGAAGAAGGAAACTGCCATTTCTCACAAACTATTATCGATAACGGGGTTTTTGCTAGGTAGGTAGGATTGTAGTCTTCAAGAAATGGTATATTATATAACTATACTGTAGGTCGAAAGCGGTCAAAGTGATTTTGCTACCAGTAGAAAGGTGAGAGTTTCCTCTTTAACCCCATTTATACTTTTGTACATGTGTTGGCCTGTCTGTAAAACACTTTTTTAATTTGAATGAAATTACACGGGGAAACAAATTCTCGCTGACAAGATACCAATATACCCACCTCATATAGCATGCGATTGAAAAAGGCTCAAATCTGTATCCATCATATCATCACATACTTACTGCTAAAAAGGACTGTTTGCTACCAACGGAAACTATTAGAATCACGCCGAGTTCGGCAGAGGTGCAATTTCAGGACCTACTTACTCATACAGCTCAACACTTGCTACAATCATTTAAAGGAAATGATTCGAAGAAATATGGGAACTACAAGTTGACTCTCTTTTGCAAATGGGGATGTGATGGTTCTTCTGGACAAGAACAATGCAAGCAATCTGTTCTTCTGGACAATAACAATACAAGCAATCTGTGAAAATACTTCAGACGCAGATATATTCATGGTGTCATTTGTACCATTGCGATTGATAAAGAATTTAGAAGACTCGGAACCTTCGACCATTATGATGCCGACAAAGGATATTTGGAAAAACCAAACACCATCTTCTACGAAATACTGCAGACCAAACAAATTTGAATTTAAAAATGTAGGGTATAAAAAGAAGCTTATGATACCATTAAAAAAGAAGTCAATGATATAAGAACCCAAATTACAAGACTGCAGGCATTAGAAGTAGAAATTGAAGGCCAGACAATTGAAGTTAACTACCAATTAGTGCTAAAGGCGATAGATGGAAAAGTTGGCCAGGCTTTGACTGACACAAAGGCTTCATCCAGCTGCATTATATGTCAATCTGCATCAAGCAAATTAAACCAAGTCCCGGAAAAATCAGTTGATAATATTGATACATATGAATTTGGATTATCGCCACTGCATACAAGAATACATACTTAAAATCAGTTATGATTTGGATTTTGGACCTACAGGATCAATAAAAAACAATGACACCAACAAGGATTTATGAAGTTTAAAAAAGAAACATGTTCAGGATGAATTTCTCAAATATTGGTTGATTATAGACCAACCACAACAAGGATCAGGCAATACGAATGATGACAATACAGCAAGAAGATTCTTTTCTGATCCCGAAAAAGAATCTGAATCTGAAAAAACTGGTGATGATATAAATCTCATTTCAAGATTTAAAACAATTATCGATGTAGTTGCGTGCAACAAACAAATTGGTGAATATACCAAGGAAACTGCACGAATATACGCTGCCAAATATCCATTGAGAAATATGTCTGCAACTGTTTAATGCAGAGCTAGCAGCAAATAAGAAGACCTGAACGACTTGAGTTCTAGATAGGAACTAATTTTATTTACAATATTTTCTCTTAGCATAAGACTAACCAAATAATTATTAACCTATCTTATACGCAAGAAGAAAAGAGAAGACATAAGGTCACAACACATGTTTCCCTTATCTTCACCACAGTCTATAAATAAATCATAAATGTTACTACAACATCGACCAATGCACTACGCTTATCTAGTGTGCATGGCTGGGTCGATGTTAGAATAACTAAAAATGGGAATTTATTTGAATTCCCTAATAATTTATACACACACATTTTGTCAATGCATAAAATAATCTACCCGACTTTATACAATTCAGTTCAGATAACTGAACAGCAACAGTTCACAAAATTCTATATCATGGAGCATATAGAAAAATATCATTAAGCATCCTCTAGTACCAATCGGAGATCTATTGGAGGAAGCCCAGGAAAAAACAAATAAAAATTACAGATTTTATAGAGAGCACAATACCAGAAAATATCACGAAATTGTACAATTGAAGATCTATTTAATATTTAGTTGGCAACGTCAGATCAGCTCATCTCTAGCATTCGACATCAATGGAAAAAAGTTCATCGGGACTTAGATGAATAAGCAAATGGGCTGCTAGAGGACAGAAATAATACGGAACTAAATATGGAATATTTACAGGACATCAACCGAACGAATAAAAATTTTAATTTACTGCTTTTGTTATATAAGCAAAAAAATAATTTTGTCCCTTAATGTTGTTTATTTATCAACGTATGACCTTCGTTTAATAAATAAGGAAGATGAAAAAACCCTTGACCTTGAATTTCTCAATAACTACTGAACCGATTTTATTGAAATTGAAACTGGAGAAACTGAGGAGCTATCTGTCGAAAATTACTAAAATATCTATATCGGTTCATAAGTTACATAGTCTTGGCCAGTAAAAAACGATTATGTTTGCCATTATAAATAAGCACACAGTGACAAAAATACTTGCGTAGGGTGCGTGGGAAAATAAAGTGATTTAATTATGATATTCTACCTCTAAGAGCCTTAACATTTGGTGACAAATCATGCAAATTTATTTCATACTGGACCAAACCGTGCTAGGCTTCCGCGTGAGAGGGGTTTGACTGTGTGTGAGAATGTTAGAAAACGACGTCAAAAGTAGATAGTCGAATTTGATCTCCGAAGATCAGATTGTCGAATTTGATCTCTGTATGTATTTTGTAATATTGAAATCTATGTTACTTTTTTGTTTATGAATGAATGTGGGTACTTCAAAAGCAAAATTTTCTCTACTTAAAAAGACTTTAGTAGCTTTTCAAAATATTCCCCGTTTAGGGTGTAGAAAACGAGATGATAGAGGTCACTTATCGAATTTGACTTAGGAGTCAAAAGTAACCTATGGACGATATACAGCCTTTGCCAAAACTCATCCAAATGCATCCCGTTACATCAGGGACGAAGCCTATTGAAGGCGGGATGAACAAATTTCAATTTTTAGGGACAAATTTCATAATTTGACTGTTTTTTGGGGCCCATTTTCGTCTATGGATTTAGAAACGGGAGCATCTTCGAGTAAGAGCTTTACTCCGCGTAGCCAACTTTAGATCCTGTTCTCAGGAAAAAGTCTTAAATATTAGACCGAAGGCCGACCAAGAAGAAAGGGAGTATATTTACAAAAATTATGTCGCAGTTACTTTATTATGAACTATCTGTTTTTCAAAGAGAACAACTTTCAGTTTTTTTGAGTGTATTTTCATTTCCTCTAATTCTTGTAACTATATAGGTCCCAATTTTGGGGTTCACCATCATTAACCATTCATTTTATTCTTGCCTAAATAGCACACAAAAAGTTGCTAAATGGTAAAATAAGATATCGCTATCACTTATTTTTTTGAAAAAAATATTTTTATAAAATTTTATTGGATTTGAAATTTTAAAAAATTTTGAAGAGAAACAGCGGAGTTATTTCCATGTTCTTTTTAATTCCTCCGGAAAATTTTACTTGCTGCAAATGTAGACATTAGTGACCAGCTTAGAAACAACATTTTTATAAAACATATCGAATTAGTAAATTTTATTTTATTTACTCCTAAAAATGCTGCAGCTACACCCACCTTAAAGAATATCGATCGACTTAGATTTATTCATGTTTTCAGTCCGTCTGTCTATCTTAAGTTGTTTGCAAATACAAGTCACGCTTTATCAGTAACGAAACCTGTTGACGGCGGAATGAAGATGGGTCCCATGAAAATACACCCCAATATTTGTATACATATGGGTCCGAAAAATTTCGTTTCTTTTTTGGGATAAATTTTTTGGGATAAATTTGATAAATTGACTGTTTTTTGGGGCCCATCTTCGTCTATGGATGTAGAAACGGGAGCATCTTCGAGTAAAAGTTTTACTCCGCCTTAAGACCACGAAGAAAGGGAGTATATTTAGAAAAAATATTTCGCAGTCTAACTTTATTATGAACTATCTGTTTTACAAAGAGAATAACAGTTTTTTTTTAACTAAATAGGCCCCAATTTTGGCGTTCAATTTGGGTGATTTTTCCTGGGGCCCAACTTCCGGCGCCTCCATTGATCTTGGGGTCACAACTTAAAATATTAACCTATGAACTTTATTTTTGCCTAATATAATATACATAATAAAAAGTTGCTAAATGGTAAAATAAAATATCGCGATCACTTATTTTTTTTGAAAAAAAAAATATTTTTATAAAATTTTATTGGGATGTGAAATTTTAAAAGATTGTGAAAAATCAGATTAATTTATAGCCCTCTTATACTGGGTGATCCAAATTGTCCGGAAGGGTTTGAATTCATTATAACTTTTTATTTAAGCATAATTATAATTTTTTTTAATACAGTATATTAATGGAAAATAATTTTTAATTTAGAACAAGTAAAAAAGTTTCAGTCGACTAAGGTATACCCTCACTTTGTGAGTAACGTAATATGGAATATTAAACGAATTATTCTGTCAATTTGTGTGGGATTTATCAGAAGGTTTTTAACAAATACACCTATTTTTCGCTGAAAAGTAGATACTTTAAATCAGGGATCGGCAAAATAGCGCCATGGGCGGTTTTCTCCTCTCACACATTGAATGAGTATAACATAATTCATTCAGTTTACATTGAGAGAGGAAATATTTTTGTTATGGTTGTATGAGTGTACCGATCCATGCTTTAAATACATTGCACTGAGCCGAATTATAAGCGTTTATGTGCACTGGTACTGGTATTAACGTTATGAGCTTTTAAATTGTGGTATGATTTGGCCATTTTGTGTGGGAGGTACAAAAAGGGTCGTGGTGATAACGGCACTTCAAAAGCTCTACACTGTGCAATATGTTGTTGCATTTTCGTGCATTGGTTCTCATGCTGTGAGCTCTTAACTTCTTGTGCAAAATGGTACCTTTGCGTGGGAGGTACCAAAAGGGGCGTAGCAACTTGGCCCATTTTTCTAGAGTTGATAGCGACTAATAAACTAATGCTATGTGTGGAATTTCAGATGATTCGAATAAGTAGTATAGTAGTTATTAAAGATTCAACATTTCACAACATTTTAACACTTTGTGGGGGAGGTACTAGAAGGAGTGGACCAATATGGCCCATCTTCGAACTTAGCCGGAGATAGAAAAAAATATTACCACGTACCAAATCAATCGGTTACTCCTTTCAAAAGTTATCGTGCGCACCAGCCAGCAGACAGACAGACAGATAGACAGACGGACGTACGGACATTGCTCATTCGACTTAAAATGACCCAAAACGAATATCCGCCGAACATACTTAGGGTCATAGATCACTCCTTCGATGTTTTACACTTATTTTCGTAGCAAATGATATATACCCTCGTCACACTAAAGTGAGGGTATAAAAATTATATCGCACAAGTAGTGGCTATTTTCTACGGCGGGCGGAAGTTGGACCACAAGAAAATACACCCCAAACAAAATATGAAAGTGGGCCCCAAATGTGGGGCCTATGTTCGTTACAAAAACTGATTTAGGAAATTACACCCCAATCAAGAAAACAGCATGAAATGAAAATAAACCCCAAAAAACTAAGAAATTTTCTCTTCGTTAATCTGGTGAGTACGTAAATCTTTTCATGCGCGGTCGGCCTACAGCCTGCGACCTTCGGCCTCTGTTTAAGACTTTCTCCTATGGACAGGATCCAAAGTTGGCAACGTGGAGCAAATCTTTTATGCGTAGCCTCTCCTGTTTCTAAATTTATAGATGAAAATAAGCTCCACAAAGCAGACAAAACAAGAAATAAAACCGCAAAAAGCAGACAAAAAATTAAATTAAGACCCAAAAAAATTGTTATATTGGGGTGTATTTTCCTGGGGCCCAACTTCATTCCGCCATTTTATACTTTACATACTCGTGCTCGTTCATTTGTGTACTGTTCCAATTAAATTCCTCAAATCTGTTTTACAAAATACTGAAAAGAAATAAAAAAATTATATTAAACCAGTAAGGAAAGGCAGAAAGTCGGACGGGGCCGACTATATAATACCCTACACCTCCCTAACAATGCGATAAGGGTCATTGCCATAATAATTTGGAATAATTGGTAAATGGGTAGAAACATATTATCTAATTCTGAAACGATAATCGCTAAATTAAGCAATATTCGTTCCTAAATTGAGAAACATTTTTCTGGAAAATTTTAATGATTGGAAGTAAAATACAACTTCTATAGCGGTTTGATACCAAATCAGGAGGAACATATATATGGAGCTTTAATATAAATCTGAACCAATCTTCCCTGAATACTTATTCATGTAAAAAGACCTTCTTCTGTCGAATTTCATACTGATCGGATATAAAATACAGTCTCTACAGCGCTTACATGTCAAATCGGGGGTAACATATATATGGGAGCTATATCTAAATCTAAACCGAGTTTCTCCGAATTTGGCAGTATTCCTTCATGTAGAAAGAAACCTCTTTTTGCCGACTTTCGCACTGATCGGATATAAAATAACGTATATATGGGGGTAACGTATATATGGGGGCTATATCTAAATCTGAACCGATTTCTTCCAAATTTGAAAATGTTCATTCATATAATAGGAAACCTCTTTCTGACGAATTTCATACTGAGCGGATATAAAATACAGTTTTTACAGCGCTTACATGTGAAATCGGGGGTAACATATGTATATATGGGGGCTATATCTAAATCCGAACCGATTTTCTCCGAGCTTGGCAGTATTCCTTCATGTAATAAGAAACCTCTTTCTGCCGAATTTCGCACTGATCGGATATAAAATAACATTTTTACAGCGCTCACATGTCAAATCGGGGGTAACGTATATATGGGGGCTATATCTAAATCTGAACCGATTTCTTCCAAATTTAACAGTGTTCATCCATATAATAAGAAACCTCTTTCTGACGAATTTCATACTGAGCGGATATAAAATACAGTTTTTACAGCGCTTACATGTGAAATCGGGGGTAACATATGTATATGTATATGGGGGCTATATCTAAATCTGAACCGATTTTAACCAAATTCAATAGGGATCGTCCAAAAAAAAGATATGTGTAAAGTTTCGTCGAGATCGGACCATAATTGCGACCTGTACTTTGATTACAAGAATACATGCACAGACAGACAGACGGACATAGCTAAATCAACTCAGAAAGTGATTCTAAGTCGATCGGTATAATAAACGATGGGTCTATTTCTTCTCCTTTTTGGGTGTTACAAACAAATGCACAAAGTTATAATACCCTGTACCACAGTGTGGTGTAGGGTATAACAAAATTGATAAAACTAAGAAACAAAATATAAGTATTTCTTTTTATCCTGCTCCGATAGGGTGGTCAATGGCATTCTATAGTCGGCTCCGCCCGAATTACCCTAAGAATTTTTAGCCTTTCGCTTCTGTATTTATTTTCTGGAAACATATTTGAGAAAAATTACTTTTTCCTATAGGTAGGAAGACAAATTAAGTAGATGATTTAAATATTTCCCCGTTTTTAAAGATAATTTGCACCAAAACTCCGAAAAAAATAACATTGATAAGAGAGATATTCAATTTTTTTTCCGGTATGTAAATATGAAATATTTGCACCAAAGTTTATTTTATTTCAATTTTGATCCCAAACATATTTTGTTTCCTGTTTTTTCTCCGTGTACTGGTTCTAATATAAATATGTAGTCACTCGTATGTACGTACATATATATATTCTTAATATACCCCAGATATGTATGTTTTTGTATGCCACATTGTACTCGTATTTATACAGATAAACTAATATTGTTTGCCGGATGAATACCTCTGTCTGTTCTTGTTTGAACGAACATTTTAGCCAAAAAACTTTCCCAGAGAACATGTCGAAATATGCATAAGTGCAATATGGACAAGTTCTCCACACACAGTACATGTTCTCGACACAACCATAACCACACTCATACAAATACACTTTCCACACACACGCACTCAATCTGATACCGAGGAGCATATACGAATGAATGGATTTTAATTGTTTGCATGTCAGATGGCCGGATAGAAATTTCACAGAGTCCTAGATGGGGAAAATGAGCGAATTGAACCATCTAGAAAGATGTTAACCAAATTGAAAAGGATACTCTTGTCTCAACACGGATTTCGATTTTTATTATTGGTTTGCTCCACATTAAAGAATGACATGGACTTGACAACTACTTTCCGGTCGTCCTTTGCATTCGCTACGTAATGATTTAAATTTAGACTTCCATTTTGCAGGATGATAAGAAATCAATAACTTTTCAAGTGAATCAAATTAATTACATTCAATCGTAATTATTTATATTTTAATTGGATATCCAATTACCTCTAATTCTTAAGAAGACACCGAGCAAGAGATTTTAGGCAGTTGAGCAATTAACACATATCAGAATTCAGCAAAATTGCAGACTACAATAAATAATCATCTTGAAAATTAATACCAACAATTGCCGTGTACATTCTCGACGGACATCAGAGAAACGGATAAACCAATTAATGATTAATAATTCCAAATCAATTAGTAAGTCGAAAGACGAGCTAAAAATTGCCAAAAAAAATACATACTTGAGTGTGGCGTTTTATCTGCATATATTTTCTTTCAATTACTTCTGAAAGAATATTAGATTATGCAAAAATAATATATATGTATATTAGGGCGGGTCGATTTAAAAATCGCCCATTGCTCAGTGAAAATCGTATTCTAGGGATCAAAATAAGAAACTTTGCCGAAGGAACCATACCTCTAAAACGAATTCTGATGTCCCGGAAAAAATCCCACTTTGACCCATTTAGAGTGCTCCAATCGAGTCCAAATGTATGACCGACCCCCACTCAGTGAAGTGCTCAGTGAAAATCGTATTCTAGGGATCAAAATAAGAAACTTTGCCGAAGGAACCATACCTTTAAAACGAATTCTGATGTCACGGAATTTGGGTCGAACTTTTGGGTAGGGGCAAATTTTGAAAAATCCCACTATGACCCATTTACCAACCCATGGTCAGTTTTAGCTAATGCTTGAAACTCTTCAAGTTCGAGAAGCGTCTCGAAATCATGAGCATGAGTATTTGCAGTAGATGAACTATGCTTTCCAATTCGAATAGCGATGTATGTTGGTCCAGAATATCCAACGGCTTGCGGTTGTCCTAGCATACTGGAAGTGATTTTGATACCAGCATAAACTGATGGTATTAATTTATGCCGCTCAGCGATTTCCCAGTCGTGATCAGGCAATTTGATTCTATATTCCATGTGCATTAGAAGAGGTGCTTGCTTATTTGCCGCAGTTACACCAATAGGGACCCGAGCTTTATCATCTTGAGATATGAAAAATACTTGATCTGGTCCAAGTATGGATGCTATGTTCTCCAAATAATGGATTGATGTTTCAGCGAAATTGCTATCTAAGTGGCTTTTGTGCTGATCAGTCTGAGCCCGAGTGAGCTTTACAGGGACTGTCGATACATGTCTTCGTCCCTCTGCAGAATTAGATTTTCTGGGAATCAAACGAATGTCCCACTTCGACTAATGTCAAATCCTATTTTTCGTAATTCTTGTGTTAATTCGTCAAGAGTTTTTACACTGCGAATAGATTCTGTTCGTCCTCTATCATCTGCTGCACTGCCAAATAAAGCAATATCCGCAATTGTTTTCAATAATAATGGTTGATCATTTTCTAGGCTAGGCCGTCCCACTGAATCCCTCATGGATAGTTTTTTTTTTATTTCTGGATTTGCATGAGAAATATCTTCTAACTTTCTTTTCATACCATCTCTGTGTTTCTTCTGGGCAACTTCGTTTTGAATCTTCCTGTTTAAAGACATTTTCGCTGTTTTTAATTCTTCGCGCAACTTATTGATTTGTTTATCAACTTCAACACGGCTTGGCATACTATCTCTGGCAGAATACAAAGCATTCAGATTTTTTTCGAGTAGAGCAATTTTATTTTTCATAGCTTCCTGCGAAGGTTTTGCTCTCGGCTGTTTATCTGTATTTTCTGTGTTTTCGCATTGCTGTTGTGATTCCACTCCGGGGTTTATGTCGTCTTTTTGTTCTTTAGAATTTGAAGCTGGCTGTATAATTTGTGGTTTTTCTGCAGGCTTACAGGTATTCGTTGCCTAAAAATTAAAACATTTTATAGGTACTGCTAATGTCATATGTGGAAAAAAGTAACGAACTACTGCTGACGTAATCACCATCTCCAACACCCCCCCCCCCCCCAATGTCATCGAAAATAAGCAAAGACCCCCCTATAGTGCTTACGTAATACTTGAACGGCCCCAAAGTATGTTTTCGAGAAAAATCTGTTTTCATACCCTCTACTTTAGGATGGGGGGTATATTCATTTTGTCACTCCGTTTGTAGCACCTCTAAATATTGATTAATTAATCACGATTTAATTAATCACGATACAGTCCCTAATAACACTGTGCAACAGTGAAAAAAATACACGGATCTGATGGTATAGGTTCATTATTGCCAAATATAGTTAAGCGCTATCACCAAGTCTGAAGTAGCTGTTGCTCAAAAACCGATGACACCTTTTTTCAAGGGGTCCACTGATTTTCCGAATCTTTCGAGGCCCATAAAAAAAAATTGGTCACCAATCTCACCAAACTGAGTATAGGGTTATACTACCATTTGGTAGTAGAATCGAAGCTATACAGTCAGGTTCGTGTATTTTTCAAAAAGTGTTCATTTGTTGCATAGTGTAATAGAGCTAGATTGATCAAATTTGGTAGAAATACTTCTTATAAAGGGTGGTTAAATTTTAATTTTAAATTTAATTTTAGGAAATTGTTAAATTCAACATCGGCCCTTACAATTTAACCACCCTTTAGTTGCAGATTGTTTGGGAATGCAAATGGGCCACATCGGTCAATGTTTTGATGTAACTCCCCTATAGAGGTAGCTCCAAAATATGGTTTTTGAGCCATAGATACCACATATTTTAAAGCAATTTAGCGGAAACATTGGAGTTTGTATTATATTTTGACAAGACTTCATGACAGCAAAAATTTTACAAATCGGTTCATATTTTTTTATAGTTACCTTCTAGATGTTGCTCCTATACGTATTTAAGCCACAAACACGACATTTTCTAAGCATTTTAACTGAATATTTGCAGTTTATATTTAATTTAGACAAGAATTTATCGCAGCAAAAATTTGTTAAATCAGTTAATATTTTGTTATAGTCCACCTGTAGATGTCGCTCCCAAAAAGGCTTATTGAAGCCATAAATACCACATTTTCTAAGAAATTTAGCTGAAACTTTGCAGTTTGTATTCTATGTATTTTGGCAAGAATTCATCTCAATAAAATTTATACAAATCAAATTTTAGTTTGTTGTTGTCGCCGTGTAGATGTATGTATGCTATTTTAAGCCACAAATACCACTTTGTTTAGGTGAACAGTTTGGCTAAAGAATTTGCGGCCTAAAATTTGGCAAAAAAATTGCAGCGTTCGTTTTTTTAATCATTTGGTTAAACAAAAAGAATCGTTTCATGATTTGCTCCACATCCAAAGATTTTCCAGTAATAAAATTGAATACAATCCATGGTGCAGGGTATATAAAATTCGGCATAGCCGAACTTAACGCTTTTACTTGCTGTTAATATCTTTTTAAAAACAATTTTATAGACATGAGGATTTCATGTAAATATATAGCATTTCTATGGAATAAGACAGCATATACATCTCAAATCTTTCGACTAGGCGTTTATCGATTGGGACAACAAATACAGGGTGACGCAGAATGAGCTATATGGTTTGAATTCTTTATAACTTTTTTAATTATTATTATTTCTTTGTTTTTTTCCAGCACTTTGTGAAGGAGACTTGGGGAATTACAGTACAAAAATAATTGAATTTAATTTTTCAAACCAACAGTCTATTGTGTTGACACAGCGCACATATCGTCGTCATTTTAATGTGTGCATTGCACCCGCAGCTTCAGAAATAAACCATTTGATTGGAAATTTTTGTCAACATTTGTCTGTAAGAACCCTTCCTGGTGCCGGAAGAACACCTACCGTGGACACTGGTCAAAATATTGAACGTGCACGGGAGAGCGTGCAGTATAGTCCATCAACATCAACAAGAAGGCATTAAAAAAAGCCGTCAAAAAAGAAAAAAAGCTAAAAAGAGCACGTATGTGCGAAGGAGGAAATTGGCATCACTTATGGGATATCATTTTTCAAAGCTAATTGCGAAAAATTCCCTAGTAATATACTGTATTTAAAAAAAATATATAATAATCGCGTAAATAAAAAAGTTATAAACCATTTAAACCATATAGCTCATTCTGCGCCACCCTGTATAAATTTAATATCCGTTAATAGACTCAGAATTACTAGCTCTAGCTATCCATCTTATGTTGTTGGCAAGATATAGGTTGTAATTTCTTACATTGAGTCAGGAATAGTGCTGTAAAATGCATTAACTCGTTTGGGCGGGGCCACGCTCTATCTTCCGATAATTCCCCATTGTTTGTGGAGTAACACACAATTTCAAGCCACTTGGTACAATATTTCCCTATATATATATTGTTTTCATAAATTTGGTTGTATCGGTTTGGGCTACACCCTTTTATACGATATCACCCATTAAGTCATTCACAGTGCCGCAAAATGCATTCACACCAAATTTCACAGCACTTGGGACATCGGTTCTCTAGATATATGGTTTCCAAAAATGGGGTCGCATATGAGTCGTTCCATGCCAAGCGGTACGAATTTTGACATCACTAGCTTTAATTTTTTCGAAAGTTTGTGTATGTATTCATCTCTTAAAAATATTTAATTCATGTTTCAAGAAATGAAATAAAAAAAAATAATTTTTGTTGTTAGATACTCAAGCTCAAGGTCATAGGTTTTTTTGTTGCTCTTTATTTGTTTATCTTTTCAAAACTCAATATTTCGTTCTTAATTTAAGAACATGTGTTTATATTTCAGTATCTCCTGAAATCAGTAAATTAAGAACGAAATGTTGAGTTTTGAAAAGATAAACAAATAAAGATCAACAAAAAAAACCTATGACCTTGAGCTTGAGTATCTAACAACAAAACTTATAGTGTAAAATTAAGGTCAATTGACAAAAATATAAGTAAAAATTAAAAAAGGTTTGTTCATTCACGCAATTGTAAATCCTGAAATACTTGACCGATTTGGATGGAAAATAAGAGATAATAATCTGTAAATAAAAGCTATAATAATAAAAAACAAGTAAGAAAGTTTCAGTAGGGTAAAACGACTAATGTATACCCTCACTTTGTGAGTACTGTAATATATAACATTACACTAATTAATCTGTCAATTTGTGTGGGAGGTACCAGAAATCAAATACACATATTTACTATTTTTTATACAGTCGATTTTTAAAATACATTGCACTGTGCCGAACTATAAGCGTTTATGTGCACTGGTATATTAACTTTACGAGCTTTTAAATTTTGGTATGATTTTGTCATTTTGTGCGGGAGGTAGAAAAAGGGGCGTGGTGATAACGCCCACTATTCACAGGACTGCAGGCACTATAACAACATTACACTGCACAATATTTCAAGTATTTGTATGCCCTGCTATTAAAGTTATAAACCGTTAACTTTTGGTATAAAACAGTCCATTTGTGTGGGAGGTACCAAAAGGGGCTGTATAATAATGCCAATTTTTTACCGGGCTATAGGCATTTCAAAAACATTATACTGTACAAAATTTCAAGTATTTTGTATTGAAGTTATAAGCAGTTCAATTTTGATGCAAAATGATCCATTTGTGTGGGAGGTACCATAAGGGGCGTGTCAACTTCGCCCATTTTTCTCGAGGTGATAGCGACCAATAAAATAATACAATGTCTGGAATTTCCGATGATTCTAATAAGTAGTATAGATGTTATAAAAGAATCAATATTTCACTAAATGTTAACACTTTGTTTGGGAGGTACCAGAAGGAGTGGACCAATATGGCCCATCATAGAACTTAGCCGGAGATCGAAAAAAATATTACCTTATACCTAATCGTTTACTCCTTTCGAGAGTTATCGTGCGCACCAGCCAGCAGACAGACAGACAGACGGACGGGACATTTCTCATTCGACTTTAAATGACCCAAAACGAATATCCGCCGAACATACTTTGGGTCTTAGTTCACTCCTTCGATGTGTTACACTTTTGGCCCGTAGCAAATGATATATACCCCCTTATCACTAAAGTGAGGGTATAATGACACCCCATAATAATTTTTTTAGGTTTTTACCATTTTAATCTTTTAGAATAGATTTAAAAAAGTATTACATGAATTATATTTTTTAGTTTAGCCGTTTAACCGGCTCTTGTATATATGTATGTATGTACTAACTGATCCCAGCAGACGTTGTCCTGCACGTCCTGTTTGGGATGTATTGGTTTGTAAGTCATTGATATTTCATTCAAAAATGCATACATCCCGAGTTTCAGGAAAAAAATTTATATTGACCATATGCCCACAACAGCGCCATCTACCGGTTAGAATCATACATACAAACTATTATCAAGGCAAGCCATACATACATTTTAAATTTTCGTCAAATCGCTCTTGAAATGCGAATTTTTCAAATAACTTGACCACTCCACAATTTATTGCTGTGAAAATAATTCTAAAACACAATTGACCCCAAACTGAATATATTGTTAAATTTTCAGCCTATTCGCATTTATTGTTTCGGAGATCATGCGTTATTAACAAACGTGCAAATGATTTTATACATATGTATAGATTCCAATTTGACATCTTTTCGCTATGAAATTTGCATTTTAAAAATGATAAATATGGCAGAGTAGAGTTTAATGTCCCAAGGATGAGATCTTTAATTTTTTTTATGGACCTCAAAAAATTCTGAAAATCACTGGGCCCCACAAAAAAGTGTCATCAGATTTTGTCCAACAGCTAATTCAGACATGGTGATACCGCTTAACTTAAGGGTGATTCATCGTGAAGGTTGATTTATAATGTCAAATAAAACGCATAAATTTGGAATCGAACTTAAAATTTGTATTATCTGAGCATCTACATCCCAGCAAAAGAGCATCCAAAGAAGCAATAAAAATCCCCAACTTATGATCCGGAAGTTGTTCTAATTTGGATTTTCACCAATGAATTTAACAAGGGTTGGTCGCGCCGGGGAAGTACTTATTTGTCACCACTTTTGCACCACTCCTTTTAAAGCACTGTAAGATTTGCTTTTATGGTGTTGTATTTATTTGATGACTGTATGTCGTTCTTATTAACATCTTTGGGTCCAGTGATTCTTTTAGAGAAGAGATTCTTTTAAAGGAATACAAATGTTGAGCCTTCCTAACATAGGGAAGGGAAGGTATAAATAATTTACTATTGGCCAAAGTGATCATATATATGTGTGTTCAGGACATTTTAAGATGTTTGTAATCCGTATGGTATAGTTGGCTCTTGAAAAGTGAGACCGAATGACTCCATAGTGTAACTTCTAGTAACATTTTCGCAAATGGTCAACATTCTCAGTTATAACAAAGTATTTTTTCTACACTGTAATACATAGTAAATTGGTGCGGCGCTACGTATTTTCCGTAGCCCGGTTCAGAGAATAATTCAAGTATTTAACTTATGCATGTTAAATACTTGAATTAATAAATAAGAGTATTACTCTTATTTATTAATAATTTTTAAAATATTTGAATTTAGTTATTTTTATACACAGTATTAATCTCACAGTACATGTATAATTGGCCTCTTGGGCTTTCTATGTATTGATATTAAATAAATAAATAAATAAATAAAATATTTGTCAACATCTTCCAAAAATTTATTTGAAAACCAGTAAGGAAAACGAAAATTTGGGCGGAGCCGACTATGTGATGCCCTACACCATCTTATCAGAACAGAATAAAAACATATATATTGTTCTCTAAATCTAAAATAGATAAAGATGGAATGGAGCCTTTAAAACAAATCACATTTTTATAGCTCAACCAAAACAAGTATTTTTTAAAATAAATTTGAAGGTCGATTTAAATTTACACGGTCACTAACTAGAACCCATTTCGCTTTACTTGGACAGTATTTTCATTTCAGTTTCGCAACGTTTTTCCATAGGTCACAAAATATGAACTTAAGAAGCATGTATATTCTCATATATCAACATTTTTGGAAAGGATAAAGTGTTATTAATAAATTCCGTTTTTATCGCAGTCCAAAGTACTACAATTTTACAAATTTCGAAGAAAATAAGCATACTTTAAAATGACTTAATTTTATTTTTATCGACTATGGAAAAGTCTACTTTTAGGTCCGATTAATCGACCTAGTCGACTCAAAGGAGATTTGAATGATGAAAAAGGCGAAAGTCGACTTTCAGCTTCCAGAACCATTCACTAATTCTGATATACCAGCCATATAAATATATATTTCTTCCGATTTTGACCTTTAAAACTATAGAAGCAGTATTTCACATATATTTCATAGCCCCCATATACACGTTCCTTCCGATCTGGGCTTTTATCACTTCAGAAGCTTTATTTTAGCTTCTGAAGTGATAATTTCAACATGATTGGATATGTTGAAATTATGCATTGCAGGGTTAATAATTTATACTCCAAAATTAAATTTTTTGTTAGTTATTTAGAAGAACTTCATTAAATTCCGAAAAAATGTTCATATTTATGATTTGGAACTACTTATAATGTTATTCTTTTGGAAGTACTTCTTTTATTTTTTGCTGGGATGTTAAGTGATCACAGTATTTTTGGCTCATGTCACGGATTTTAGTGAATCTTGGTATTGTCATTATACTAAGTGTAGTTAAATTATTTTGAAAAAAAAAACAACAGGCATACTATGACGATTTGAAAATTGTGAATTTTAAGGAATACTGGGTTTATTAAAAAAATTATATCTTTTTATCGGTACAAGCTATTAATATGGTTAAAGAGTCAAGATGAGACGTGGTGTCGGATGAAACGTTTTCATCTCTGCTTATCGCTAAATAAAAAATGATTTGGTTTCGACGCCATAGTCCAAATAATACAATGTTTTTCTTACTTACTTTAAAACGTTTAAATGCAACGTTGCAGAAAAAGTAGAAGGCCATGGTCTATTGACCTAAAACCTATTTACAATGTACTGTAATGCCTAATGCAGCATTAGCATCAATCACAAAACATAACTTCAATTTTAAGCACGCCTTTTAAGAAAAACTATGAAAAAAGTAAAATTTTTTCTACATTTTGCAAAGATCGTTCTTGCTCGACCTTAAGGAAATTTTTAATATTTGTTTCCTTTTGGTACAGAACTATTGGCATGATGACACAACTTTTGTGTGCTACTCAAAAGTAATTAATGGTAATTTTTTGCTTTTCAATCCGGCCTATTGAGCATTTTAGAAAATACTGGGATAAACCTGTCATAATGATTTAATTATTTCACGGGAAAGTATTCTTGTGATCAAAGTGCAGGTCGTACTTATGGTTCGATTGTGATGAAATGTGGTCAAATCGGTTCAGATTTAGATATAGCCCACATATATATCTTACCCTCGATTTGACATGTAAGCGCTGTAGAAACTGTATTTGGCAGAGAGAGTTGTCTTATTACATGAATGAACACTGCCAAATTCGGGGAAAATCGGTTCAGATTAAGATATAGTCACCATATACATATATGTTACATCTGAATCGATTTTCCCCAAATTTGGCAGTGTTCATTCATGCAATAGGAAACCACTTTTAGCAGAATTTAGTACTGATCGGATATCAAATAAGGTGACTGATGAATAATTTGAGGGTTTTCCATTTCCCAGAACCGACTATTCTGTTTATTCACAAATCCATTCAAATGAAAATGTGCCTCGTCACTCATTATGATTTTTTCATGCAAATCGGGGTTGTCATGTATTAAGGATTAAAACACGTTGGTTTATCGAATATTTTTCCATAATAAATTTGCCATGTCTCTACTTCACGACTGCCAAATATGAACTGTCAAAACTAATGTTTACCAAAATGGCGGCAAAACAAAGTAGTATACCTTTCCGGCGGACACTCTGTACATATATGGGGCTATCTAAATCTGAACCGATTTTCTTTAAATTTAGTATTGTCTCTAAGTGTATTAAGAGACATCTCTCTATTATTTTTTATACACATCGGTCAAAAAATGTTGCTTAAAAGGTGCATATATATGCCAAATCGGAGGAACATATATATATATATATGGGAGCTATATGTAAACTGAACCGATTTCTACCAGTTGGGATCGTCTTGGGCCAACAGAAAATATGTGCAAAGTTTCATTAAGATCGGATCTTAATTGCGACCTGTACTTTGATTACAAGAATACATGCACAGACGGACAGACGGACAGGCAGACAAACATAGCTAAATCAACTCAGGAAGTGATTCTAAGTCGATCAGTATAATAAACCGATCAATATAATAATATATGACCGTGTGCATTTGTCTTTAAAGTCTAAAAAGAGAAAAGATAGATCTATCGTTTATGATATCGATCGACTTGCAATCACTTCCTAAGTCGATTTAACCATATCCGTCTGTCCGTAAACAAAGATCAGGTCGCAAATATAAAGCGATCTTAACGAAAATTGGTACAGATGCATTTCGTAGGCTAGGGACTATCCCTATTGAAAATGGGACACATCGGTCCATGTTTTAATATAGCCCCACCGATATTAATTCTTGATGCCCCAGAGAAAACATTTATCAATGTATCTGGTGGACATTTACATTTTATATTGGATTTACTCGTCCCTAGTAAAAGTGGGGCACCTCGGTCCACGTCTTGATATAGCTTCCATATAAAACTCCCCACCGATATCACTTCTTGGCCCTCTAGAAAGCACATTTTTCAATTGATCTGGCTGAAATTTAAGCGTTTATATTTTATATTGCACATAATCGTCCCTAGCAAAAATGGGCACATCAGTTCATGTTTTTATATAGCTCCCATATAATGGTACCCGCCAATATTATTTCTTAACACTCTAGAGAACAGAACATATTGATATTGCTGAAATTTTCGAATTTATACTAATCGTCCCTACTAAAAATGAGAAATACCGGCCCATGTTTTGGGAAATACCCCTGTGGTGTCACTTCTCGGCGCTCTAAAGAACACGTTTTTCAATTTATCTGTCTGAAATTGAAGAATTAATTCCTTATGGGGCATCGCGAGTCTATCGGGCTTGTACATAAAAAATTAGTTTTAAACAATTTAAAATGCATAGCGTTATTTGCAGTATATTTTATGGAAATCTATAGGATGTAGACAACATTCTTTATTTATAGTTTTATGATATGGTTTAGTTTTAGAACTCTCTTGGCGCTTTCCGTTTGATCTTCTGGAAGTGGACGGAAGAAGCTTTATACATAAATGTTTTTTAAAATAAGTAATAATAAAGTAATTATCGCTTCTTGTTTTTAATAAATCATAAAATAATGATATGATGCAAACAAATTCTTCGAATATGTACTTATGTAATTTCAATGTATACTTTGTAAATAAATAATTTGTCCTCATTGCTTTGCAAAAACAAACATCTAATAACAATTGTCAGATGTCTACTATCTATTATCTACATAGCATATGTTCAAAACAAAAAAAGTTTGTTAATACATCATAGGATATGTAATAACAAATTGACATCAAAGAATGAGAATACTCCTCAAGAACAGATTACGGAGATGGCATAAACTAGAGAATCAACGAAATGGTCTCAATTAACCCGACGTGAATAATAAAGTTGTCCGTATTTTTTTCTTCTCGTTTCATTTTTAGGTGCTAATTCATGTTTTCCGTTCATTATCCCAGAAGAAGACACAACAACACCCCGACACGAGCAACTACAACAGAACAGAAGTATCCCCAACACAAATGCAATCACCCCATCCGTCTGAGCCCTGCTGGTGGTACCCAAAGAAAACTCATGAATAAAACATCCATTTACCAACTGGAACGACCCACAAGCGCATGAACACGGCCGAAGGACCAAAAAGGACCACGTCGTAGAACATAGTGCTAAAAGCGTAGAGAAGAGAAGAACCAGGAGCAGTGGCGAGCAGTAACAAGCAATAAAGATTTCATACACGCCAAAGTAATTAAAAGGCAACTTTAACCCAATTTGCCTGCAATACGGCCGTGACAACAACAGCAGCAACACAATCAACAGCAGATGCAGGAAGAACAATAGCAACAACCCAAAAAATTGCAGCTACTCTAAAGCCAAAAGAGAAAAAGAACAACAACGATTACAACAACAACTACGGTAGGAGCAACAGCAACAAAAGCAGCAAGTAAAACAATAAATAATAGTTGTAAAGCGGGAAGTGACAACGAACCAACGATAAAGAGTAGCAGGAGCAGCAGCTGGAGAAGGGCGAGACAGCGACTGCAATTGCAGAGGCGGAGGATAGCATTTGGGACAGCCCCTGGTGGCCAAAGTGCATGGAATTTTCATGTGATTTAGGAAGTGCGAACGCGGGCCGAAGCCAGAGATAACAAAATGCAGAAGGAAAACAATACAACAATAGAAAATTGCCAATATGTGGGGCCATATCGTCTGGAAAAAACACTCGGCAAAGGACAAACGGGTATGTAGACGAAATCAACACATCCATATACATATATGCATAGATAGAGACACACACACACTCAGTCAAACATACCTATACAGACTTTGTGCACTAACACATATTTTCTATTACGCAGAATTTAAGACATAGCTTCACACAGATACATAAGTGCATTATTACACGGCGACAGTATTCATAGGACTTCCATATTTATAAATGGCATACAAACAGTGTCACGACTTTTATTATAATTTACGCTGTGTACAAAAATGTTTAAAATTTAAGGGTGTCTCTTAAATACCACTGAATGCGTCAGCGTCTGTCAAAAAAACGCATTATGGATAATTTTTAACGCGCGCTGTACCGAAATACGCAGTAAACAAAAAACAGCTGATTTATCATCCCCATTTCAGAAAAATGTTTTTCTACATTTGGAGTTGATATTCAGAGCAATCTCGATATTATGGAGGATTTATATGTTTTGAAAATATTCTGGACAAACCACAAAAAATAAGGAAATATTTTCCAAAACCAGGAGGCATTCGAATTTTAAACATTTTCCGACAGCAATTCATTTTTCTTCGTCTTCTCAACTTTCTAACTAAGTTTTTGTAAGGAAAGATTATAGAAGCTGCACTGAAGCAATTTGATAGTTTACATTCGAGCAGTATTATTGTGTATACACCCTAATGACACAACGTTTTTTAACTACAAAATTTCCATTGCATTGTAGTTATATGTTTTAATTTGTTTGTTATGCAAGATGCTGTTTTTCATTAGAGAAGAACGGAAACATTGCTAATATATCGTGGAGTATCTAAAGATGTTGGTTTTGTCCACTGAAGTCAAATTATGTTTCTTAAACTCTTTATTGGTTGTGCAAAATGTAAAGACCTGTAATTCTCCTTCTGACTTTGTAAACGCCAACCAAATCTATCGAAGCTGTCGGCACTTGCCATGTAGGGACTAAATTGTGTTTTATATCACATGACAGTGTCGCTATTAAATCAAATTCAATCTTATAATCATGATTCATAGTAGAGAATTGTTTATTGGCCAGTTTCAATTGATATTTCCAAATGTCCTCGTTGAACATGGAATTTAAATGCAGCATCGTAAAGCTATGGAAATAAAAACTATTCGGAACAAGCTCGTGTCACATGCTTCATTGTAGGAAGAACAAACACCTGGACTAACGATTTTCTTAGATTAGATCTGACCGGAATCAAAATATGTTCTTGAAAATGGATTCCTTGCGTCCAAGCAGCACGAATAGGTTCCCCACGTTTCTGTTGAATTAATAAACATTAATACAAAAATGCTGGTACATATTTTAAAGTTTTGGAATTTACTTGGTGTTGACAACTTCAGAGAAATTGCTTGCAATGTGCCCTTCTTGATTTTTACACATTTGTGGAGAGGCTCCTTTGTATTCCATAAGTGGGCAGTGTCCCAGCTATTTCAATCATTTCTTCGCTGTTAATCTGAAAACACTTTTTGATATAAATTATAACAGTAAAATATTAAATTCTTACCAGTTTGTATTTGGTATATCCAGCAAATTTAATATTTTTCTACTTCGTGCACTGTTCCAAAATAAAAAATAAAATGCTGCTTGTCATCTGTTTGTGTTTATGTTTTCTTTTGTTGTTGTTATTTTCTTTCGTTGTAGTTGTAAGCGCACTGTCAAATTCGGATTTTTTGAAATTATCCGGCGTTTCCGTGTGCGTATTTCGGTAGCTGTAGTACATTTCCATACATTTGAAATCGAGTTTGACAGACGCAGGACGCATTCACCGGTATTTAGGAGATGCCCTAAAGATTGTCGGTATCACAGACACCTGGGTATACGATAATCCTCCCACTTCTGGTAAATTGATTTCTATGGAATCTTCTGATTTACAAAATATTACTCAATAGTACTAAACTTGGCGCAAGTTTCATCCCGATCAGGAGACATAGCTTTTAAAAATTCACTCACATGATATGAAATCGCCCATACGAGTATATAAATGGTGGTCCAACCATAATGCACGATGTTAATTGTGAGTCACACGTGGGGAGCGGTGGCGAGCATTTGGCCGATATTTTTTTCGTATAAAAAATATTAAAATAATTCTCTGAAAACTTTTTGTTTTATTTACAATTACCATCGTGCGTTTAATGTGAACCACCCTGTATATAAAAAATTGAACAGTTTTAAGAAGAGACAATTTAAATCAGTATAAACAGATAAGTACATGATCTAGTCATGAATAAATGAGATACAAAACAGGATATTTTCCTTACACCGAAACTATTTTCTATTCTTCCAGATAGGAAGAATACGCCTCTTTACCCTCTCCTGCCATTGTTCTACTGGCGTTTAATTGATATGCAGATCCCCTAATTCTACAACTCACATTTTTATGGTCTCGTCTCTTTCGAAGAAAACATTCAATTTAGATTTAGCACATCATTTCTGACAGTGTGCAATGTTTATTCAAGGCATTGGGCAAATTCATCAAAATAATATACTTAGTTATAATAATAAATTTAAATGAATATGAGGTTTCCTAAAGCATAATAAAATTAAAATAATTAACTATGTAAAAAAAACTATTATTGGAAAGTATTTAGTAATTCAAATATACGATACGAATACTTATCTTATAAACGTCCCATAAGGGGTTAGGGATTTTTTTTAAAGTATCTGCAGCTTTGCAGTACCGTAAATTTGCTAGGCAAAACAAACAAGAAAAAAATATGTGGCTTCCAATATTACTGAGAGATTACATGAGATTGGAGCCAAGCCATTAGCTGCCACAAGAGAAATAACAAAAAAAAATCAAATTATGGAATCTGTTTCTCTAATAAGGATAGATCTCATCGGGAAACTCACTGCATTCTCTCAACATATTAGAATCCACATTTATGTATCCATACAAGTAAATATACTCGTATATTCAGAGAGCATTAATTGATGATTTTATGTATTCAATAAAAAATAGAGACTCCAGACTGAAGGACTTCCTCATGTTTGTCGATGTTGTTGTTGCTTGGATTATTGTATTAAAGAGTATGATAAATCGAGTGATATAAACTTGCAATGATGATGTTTGGCATGGTAATAACAAACTTATAACTATCTGTAATATTAAGGTGATATTAATTTTAAGTCACAGAATTGTGTAATGCAATGGAATAGATTTCATAGTTACGTCACTTCGGAATCAAGTTGTTGACTTGTGTTAATCAGAAATGTTCTGTGGGATTTTCCCTTCATTATAGGGTAAATCTTTTTATAGCGATATTCTGCTGATGAGGATGAGTGCTGGTTCAATAGATGGTAGTATTTATACGCTTAGTGGGGTAGTTGCCATGGTCGAGAAGTTAGCGTGGTGATGTATGTATCAGGTATTTTATTTATTTTCCAACTCCACAAATAGCGCGAGGAAACAGCTGAATTAAAAGAGCTTGCCTTCCATCTAGCTATATTTTCAAAAATCATCCTATAGAGCTCTATGTCATCAATATCATAGGCCACTTTATGGATTTAGTGCAATATTCCGAATCTGTCTGCTCCCAACGATGATGACATCATCACGTAAAGGCGTGGGAGACCGCCAAGTCCTTCAAAGCCACGACTACTCCGAAAGTATAGTGGGTTTCTTAGATGCAGATCGTCCCAAATTCTATCTAAGTCCGGTTAAAGAGTATATTTCACAGTTTTGACCGAAAGATGTAGTTGGGCGAGATATTGGTGGCGCATCTCGGAAATTAGTTAAATTTTATTTCTTCGATACATACTTAAGAAAGATTTTACGTTAACACAACGAAACCAATATTTTCGTTTATTTCATCAACTCTTTAGATATCAGTACTTTTCCCAAATTAAAGTGTGGGAAATGCAATCCTCACTTCTTTACAAATGTTCACTTTGGAGGCAGAAATATTTAAAACTTTTTCAACCGGAAAAATTTGCCGAGAAGTAAATGTTCACAATGAGGAGAACTTGAAATATTTTCAGTATTTCTGGCTTACTTTATTAAGCGTTCTTGTCGATTCGCCAGTCCAAAGAAAAAGGAAGCACCCTTGAGTTTTTACTAAGCAAGAAACGTGTTTCTTTTTGGCACTAATTCTCATATACCAGAATGGGAAAAAAAGATGTCAAAATAAAAGTTGCCCTTTTTGCAACATTTTTTATCTGCAACTTTGGCCGAATATTGTCCCCCCTTATTTGTGCCTAGCTTTTATTTGGTACAGATGACTACCCTGTGATGAGAGAAGTCATCAATGAAGGTTGAAATTACAGAGAATAGTAGAGAGGTAAACAATTGGTACAGAGAGAAAGCAGAGCTCAAGCAGAAACTATCGGTAAGAGTTATTTCGTTACTATTATACTATTATACTATTTCCAATTTTCGTTTCATTCATTACTTCAGTTTCTTTAAGTGGACATATATACATGTTTGGACATACGTATATAGTGAACCTGCAAAAAAGTCATTCGGTGATAATGCCGTGTTTTATACATAATTGTGCAAAAGTATAGCACAAAGGGAAAGCCTCTCTGTCTATGTTGGCATATAATTTGAACGTTTGGTTTATTAAAAGGAAGATGCTTAATAAATAAACATATTTCGCAGGCAAATGTTGCCTGTGAAATATGTTTAAAAATGTTTATGTATAATGATGGATATATGATTATGTCTGGAACCAGCTCTAATATATGATGTATGCAATTTGATTGAATAACTCGAACAACATTTATATACTGCAAACCCTGACGCCAGAATACTTCGAAATAAATCCATTTGGTTTTATCCGACACCCGTTTGGAAGACGTCCATTACAAAATATGTATGGGGTCTACATCTAAATCTGAACCGATTTTCATCAAATCTATAAGTCAAAATCGGAAGCGATTTTGATCAAATTTGTTCTTGTAAATAAAGACAAATTTTTGACAAATTTTAAGTGCCAAGTAGGTAGGTATATTCGTATATGGGGGATATATAGAAATCTGAGCAGATTTTCTTCAAATTTGTAACTTTTTTCTCCCTTTCTACTTTTATAACATCCTCAGTCTAAGCTAAATCCGAAACGATTTTCACCACTATTAACAGAGTTTTACAAAAAAGTCGAAATCGTAAGTCGTCTTTTTGTTCCTGAAAAAGCCTAAAAGTCGACTTTTCCATGTACGAGTATTACCAAAATTACATTACATTTGGCTAAAGTGTGTTGTGGGCAGGGTTACCTCCTTTCGGAGGACAAGTCCTCCTTTTCCACCATTGTCCTCCCGTCCTCCCTCCTTTTTGAAAAATGTTGGATTTGTCCTCCTTTTGTTACTGCTTCAAATGTATTTTTCAAGTTCCACCAAATGTGGTTTTGGGTGGACTTTTTCAACCACCATAGAACAATTGATTCTACAAAAACTGTAATTTGCACTAAATTTTATTTCAAGAACTAGGCCCTCCTAAGAGAAAAATTCACATCTCCATTTTAGTAGTTTTGAGACATTTAGCTTTTACGTTTTTTATCTTTCACGCCTTCAGTTGTATGTTATGGTGGCAGCCGGTTTTACCAGCTCACGTAGTCCAATTTAGGTTCCTAACCTAAACCTAATAGTAAAAGCCTTGAAATTTACAAATCGTAAAAGCTAAATATCTCAGAACTACTAAAATGGAGATCTTACTTTCTTTCTTAGAAGGGCAGTACTCCTCTGTAGAATTTTATAAGAATTTGTCTGCGGCCGGAAGTTGGACCCCAAGGAAATGCAGCCAAATTGAAAATTAAAGTGCGCCCCAAATTTGGGGCCTATTTTCGTTACAAAAAGTGTTTTAGGAAATTACATTATAATTCAATTATTTCAACAATTACAATTCAAGAAAACAGAAAAGACACATTCTAATTATAACTCTTTTCTTTCGCGGTCGGCCTACTCTTTTATAATATTTGCAAAATTTATTGTTAAAATTCGCAATATATACTATATGTAAAAATTTAGGACTATGGCGCTTTTTGAAAAAAAAATATTTTTTGATCTAAACAAAATGTATATTTTTTCAAATTACTGCTATTTTTACTATTACTTTAAAAAATTGTCCTCCGAAGGTTCCAAGGGCTCTTGTAAATATCACAAATGTCCTCCTTTTCTGACACAAATGTCCTCCTCCTAACAGGTGCTCAATGCTCTCCACTTCTTCCTTATCGTCACAGATTCTGTAGAAGTCGTCGGAGTCAATACACAACCTTTTGGCTTGTTGGCCTAACAGGGAGTGTTCCGTCAAAACTGACACTAAATAGATGTGTTGACCTTCTCACGTCATATTTTGGCCAGATTAGTCTAGCTACTCTACGTTTTCCATCATTCATTGGTTGATTTATTGATTGGTGATAGATCGTTTATCAGTTGCCGTTCACCACAATGCCGTAGCACAGTCGTAGTATTGGGCGCACTGCTGCTATATATCCAACTATCTGGACCCGATCCACTTACTTGGCCCAGATTTCCGATGGCGTCCATTTTTGGACCAATCACGTAGACTGCCACCACTCTCTTTAACAAATTGTTGAAAATAAATCAATTTTAAAACATGGCACATATGGGTGGGTCACGCCCATATGTTCGATCCCGCCCGCTTTTTGAATAATCGCGTAAACTGCCACCAGATACATATACACATAAACTTCCACTAAATGCATACACAAAAAATTTCAGCATTCTAGCTAAAATTTTTTCTCAATATAAAAACATGGCTCAAGTGGGCGGGTACACCCCCACTTGATATATCGAAAATTCAAGTACCCAATGTGAACCACTCCCTACACATGTACATTCTGTGAAAATGATAAGAAGATCGGTCCAGCCGTTTAGGCGTTTATACGAAACAAACCGACATACACACATTCATTTGTATATATGGGGAATTCCACGACAAATCGACGGATTCAAAAAATTTCAGTTTTGATTTTTCCCATTTTTTTATTTTTAAGTACACCTAAAGAAACGCTTTGTGGGATTTTTTTTGATTTTTCCGATAACTCCTTCAGAAGTTATCGATATTTAAACAAGTAAGAAAGTTCAGTCGGGTAAACCGACTTATATATCCCCTCACCTCAATATTCGTAATTAATTATTTTGTTTTTGGTTTAATCAAATTATTATCAATTTAAATCGCATTTAATAACTTTAAAGTAGTGTTAGTTATTAGCTGTTATCTTTTGGTCCATTTGTGTGGGGGTACCAAAAGGGACATGCCATTAACGCCCACTTTTCTCTGGACTCTAGGTACTATAAGATCATTACACTGTACAAAATTTCAAGTATTTGTATGCACTGGTATTAAAGGTATGGTCCATATGTGTGGGAGGTACCAAAACGGGCTTGACAACTTCGCCCCTTTTTCTTGACGTGTAAGTGACTAGTAAACTAATACTCTGTGTGGAATTTATAAGATTCGAGTAAATAGTATAGAAGGCAATAATGAATCAATATTACACTAAAAGTTAACCCTTTGTGGGGGTGGTACTAGAAGGAGTGGACCAATATGGCCCATGCTCGAACTTAGCGGGAGATAGAGAACAATATTACCGCATACCAAATTTGAAGTCAATCGGTTAATCCTTTCGAGAGTTATCGTGCGCACCAACCAGCAGACTTATGACTTAAAATGACCCAAATCGAATTTCCGCCAAATATACTTGGGTTCTTAGGTCACTCCTTCGATGTGTTACACTTTTGGCTCATAGCAAATGATATATACCCTCCACTCTAAAGTGAGGGGATAAAAATCGTTAAGATAGCACTCTGTGTATCGGGTTTTTGGTCATAACTTCTTAAGTTATGGGCCGATTTGAAAAATCGTTTTCTTTGTAATGTTGGTAGTTTTCGGTGAGCATTTCCGTGTTATGTGATCACAGTATTTTTGGCTTATATCACGGATTTTAGTGAAACTTGGTATAATGGTTATACTAAGTGTAGTCAAGGTGAGTCGTCCACCTCGGTTGATACACGGCTTTCTGGAGGTGACTCTGTAACGTCCTAAGGGCTAACGGCTAAGGGGAGTCTCCGGACTCTTTGACGCGGGGACACGCTTCTCGATGATACGGACGAAGAGTTCGATAACACACTTGTCGGAGTGGATGTTAATCTATCAATTACCAATGATGGTGAGAATTCTACAGATTAACATCCAACACGCTAAAGCAGCCTCAGCGGCTCTATTGCTGCGCCTGTCCACAGGAGCAGTAGACATCGTCCTGATACAGGAGCCCTACGTAGTGGGAGGAAGGGTGTGCGGTATCAGGACACCCAACTTTAAACTGCTTGTGGCCAACTGTGAAGGCACTCCAAGAACCTGCATTTTGGCCAGGAAAGATCTAAGTATCTTTCTCCTGACTAATTTAAGTGGTAAAGTCCAACAAGCTGCTAGTCTGGAGATCGGTAATCGCATATACTGGGTGGTCTCCAGTTACTTTCCTTATGAAGCTGTAGTACCGACAGCTCTCTTCAGGGACGTAGTAGAAGAAGCAATGTCTTACGAGCTCGAGCTGATTATTGGCACAGACACGAACGCTCATCGCTATCTGGGGTAGTACGGATATAAACTATAGGGGTGATTCGCTTCTTGACTTTATTTTAACTACCAACCTTACTATTTGTAACATTGAAAATTAACCGACGTTTGCTACTGACCGGCTGTCAGACAAAATTATTGGGTGGAATGTACTGGACGACCACTCATTCTCAGATCACCATTATATGGAGTTCAAACTTGCTGAAAAAGAGCCTAAACCTGCTGTCCACAGAAATGTGAGGAAGACAAATTGGCGACTGTATGAGAAGAATTTTAAAAAGGTTCTCAACTCTAAACTTCTTTATGAATCGAATGACAAAGCCGGTCTGGATAATCTGGTGGAGCATATCACCACTTCATTCAATAGTTCCCTTGAAGAAGCTTGTCCAAAAATAAGGTACAAGGTTAAAACTAAACCTCAATGGTGGACTTCTGAACTAACGGCAAGGAAAAAGACCTGCAACAAGCTATTTAACAAGCCGAAATCTACTGGAGTCACTAATGATTGGAGTGCATATAAAGGGCAACTCAAGATCTATAAGAATGAGCTTAGGAAAGCGCAAAGACGCTCTTGGTATTTCTTCTGTGGCGAAGTGGAAAGATCTCCGACGCCGCAAGGCTGAGGAAGATACTATCCACTTCACCTTGTACAGGATGAGGCAAACAACTGGACAAAAAAACAGCGAGCAGTCGCTCAATGTACTGGTCGACACACATTTCCCGGAGAACTCATTAAAAGAGCCTGATGATAAACAGGGCCAACAAGAGTGCGAGTGGACTGCGAGCCTCGCTAGCTTGTTGACTGAGAGCTGGGCTGGGCTATAAGCAGCTTTGAGCCCTTCAACTTGCTTGCACTTGGATAGTGGCGCATACGGCTCCGCTTATGCTCAGGCAGGCAGTTCTCTGAACCTTTGTTAGTAGGTTGGTGATGGCTAGTATGTCAGTTGCCGTCAACCATACCACATTGCCGTATAACAGTGCGAGTATTGGACGAACTACTGCTATATGTATATATCCAGTGGACGATTTTAGGAGAGAGGCCCCACCGCGACCCTGCAGCCTTTTTGCAGGAATATAAGGCGACGTTGGCCTTCCTTACACGTTCCAATAGGTTAAGTCTACATAACAGTTTTCTATCTAGAATTATTCCTAAAAACTATTATTCCTAAAAACACTTTCAGAAAAGACTAGATCTGTTCCATTTATCCGAGGTGGAGGGTCCACATGTGGGACATTATTCATACTAGTAAAGAGAACCAATTCTGTCTTTTTTGGGTTAACACCCAAACCGCTGCTTCTGGTCCATTAAGCGAACTTATTCAGAGTCACCTGAAGGATATTTTTGATGACATTTTCGAATTTGCTACTCACTGCGATTGTCCGCATATGCCACGACCTTGCAGCCACAACGTTCTAGATCTGGCAGGATTTCATTCACCGCTAGGATCCAAATTAGTGGAGACAGTACTCTTCTGTTGATCAGGCTTCGAATTAGTCTAACGACACTAGAGTTAACTTTTAGATGTGACAGTGCCTCAATTACCGCTTCTGAGTGAATGTTGTTTAAAGCACGTTCTATGTCAAGAAATTTCACCATGGTGGATTACTTGATTCGATAGTGCTCACAAGTTCGTGCAGGGCTAAATCTGTAGACTTCCCCTTATTGTAAGCATGTTGGTTCCCTGACACGAGTTTTGTTTTTCCAGGTTTTCCCTAATGAAATAATCTAAAAGTCTTTCCAGACCTTTCAATAGAAAGGAGAATAGGCTAATTGGCCTGAAGTCCTTTGGCATAGAGTCCGCTATCCTCTTCATTTTGGGTATGAATACCACTTTGTTATCTCTCCATCGATTGTGGATATATGGGAATCTGATACAGCCTTCATAAAGTTTCACCAGCCAGGAGATAATATACTTCATATACATTTTCTGCATGTCTGCTTGAGTAATGCTGGCTGGTACAGGCGATTTAAAGGACTCAAAGCTGTTAATCGTTCAGCTAGTTCTGGATTTATTAGCGAATGACTTAGCGGGGCTTGCAGTCCACTCGCTCTCTTCTGGGTCCTGCTATTTCTGGAGTTCTATCGGTGAGTTCCCGGGAAATGTGTGTTGATCAGTAGTTTCAGCAGCTGTTCGCTGTGTTTTTGTCCAGTTATTGGCCTCATCCTGCAGGTTACCCACTTTACAGGGTGTAATGGGTTACCGCAGCCTTGCAGCGTCTGTGACTTTTTCCACTTCTCCTCAAAAGGAGTTCCAAGAATGCCTCTGCGCTTTCCTAAGCTTCTTTCTATAGATTTTAAGTTGCTCTTTATAGGCATCGAAGTCATTAATGAATTTGGGCTTGTTGATTATCCAGACCGTCTTTGTCATTCGGTTCGTACCGAAGTTTCGAATTCTTCCTTAGAGAAATTTTCATATAGGTGCCACTTTAACTTCTCATATTTCTGTGGACGGCAGGTTTAGGCACTTTTTCAGTGAGTTTGTACTCTATATGTATAATGGTGATCTGAGAATGAGTCGTATAGTTAGTTATACGTATAATTACATTGTTACATTTGGCGATAGCCAGTTGATGGTTACACTAATAAAATAACAAAATACAAATAACAAAATTTTCTCTGTTATTTGTTTCTAGCATACTTTTTCTCATTGATTTTGACCTACTAAACACGAAAATGAGTTTTAAAAATTTTTCTGCCGATTGGTTTTCGAGATACAAATTTTTGAACTTTTTTTTTAAATTTTTGGAGGTACACTTACAATTTTGAGCATATCTTTCGTCTTCTTTGACGTATTTGATCCTACTACTCAAATTAAAGCAAATTGAGCCGTCTACAACTCATTCTCAGAAAATTTTTAAATCGGGTGAGAAGTTTTGATGTTGGCGGCTTAAAAAGGTTAAAAAAATGCGTTTTTTTAGTAAAAATGTGGCAGAAAAATTCATATAAAAATTCATATAAAATATAAAACGCGATGCTAACAGCGATTTTGGTTTTTTTACGTATAGCTGGCATTTTTCCAAAGAAAATAAGCACTTACTTAACAAAATCTGACAACAAATGGCGGACTTATAATTTTTTTGGTAAAAGACCGAAATTCCGCTATTTCACGATATTTTGATTTTCATTATTTGCACAGCTTACCTACCCAACGCAAACGAATAAATACATTTGAACTTAATTTAAAATAAACAAATTAGTCTTAGTATATTATTTTTAATTTATTTAGAGCACTACATACTCAATGTATGGCACAATTAGAAATGGATGTGCCAGGTTAGCTAAACTAACGAAATTAACCAAATCAACGCCCAAAAAAAATGAGTAGAAACAAAGATATAACTGTACATTTTATGCCATGTGGAAAAACAGCTGACTTCTTCTTTGTTTTTTGTATTCGCTGCAATTGGTCTCACGTATTAGGGTCCAAATGTAGTCACCCATCATAGCCGTGTCATAGATGCCCTGATAGCGTCGTTCCATAGCCTTCAATTCCTGATGAAAGCGCTCGCCGTGTTCGTCGCTCACGTCTCCTAAATTCTCAGGGAAAAAATCCAAATGAGAATGCAGAAAGTGTATTTTAAGTGACATGTGCACTCCTACCCAAAAATGAAAAAAAAACGAGAATTAAAACGCTATTTAAATTAACATTTGTTTCAAAAAAAACCTACTCATTGCTTCATAGTTCTTTACCAGATCCTCAACTATGTCCTTATAATTATCGCTTTTGTTGTTTCCTAAAAAGTTTTCCACAACAAGCCTGAAGGAATTCCATGCTGCGGCTTCGATGGGTGATAACAGCTTCGGGAATGTTTCATCTTTCAACATTTTTTTTATCTCGGGTCCTGCGAAGACTCCTTCTTTAATTTTTGCCAGCGAAAGGTAAGGGAAAATTGACCGTAAATAGGCAAAAGCTTCACCTTCTTTGTCCAATTTTTTGGCAAAATTTTTTATCAAACCCAATTTTATGTGCAGCGGCGGAAGTATTATATTTTCACGGTTCTCTATTAGTGGTTTGCGCTGAACATTCGCTTCTCCAACTACAGGTTTCGTTCGTTCCGGCCATTTTTTTTGAATATAATGCTGATTATCAGCGCGGCTATTCCAAAGGCACAGAAAACAGCAATGTCGCGTATAGCCTCCTTGGAGTCCACACAGAATGGCCACAACTTTGAGGTCGGCGCATATTTTCCAATTATATTTGCTATACTCTATGCATTTCAGCAAAATGTTCATAGTTTCATAGTTCTCCTTTGAATGAACCGCATGAGCAATAGGAAGAGATGGCTTTTCATTCCCATTATGTAAGAGAACTGCCTTCAAGCTCTCTTTGTTGCTGTCAATAAACAACCTCCATTCATTGGGGTTGTGAATTTGGTGAAGCTCTTGGAACAAGCCGGAAATGTCGCTGCAAAAACATATTTCGTCTTTCTTGTATAAAATTTTGCATACTGCTGGTGACGCTTCCTGTACGCTGTTACTTTCACTTCTGAATCCGCAAATCCACACTGTACCATCCGAGACGCAAAAAGTTCGGATTTCTCCTTAGTGATACCAAAATCGCGCACCCAATCGTTTAGTTCGGCCTGTGACAGTAATTTTCGCTTTCTGCACGCCCCAAATTCGCTTGCACTTGACTCGGACTCTTGATCTGACGATTCTGCTTTTTGAAGAGATACACCAGGGCACACTGGATATGGTACATCATTCGAATGTGGTACTGGAAGTGCAAACGATCCCACTTGAGCGTAGTTCCATTTTAAAAATCTCCCTACCCCACTGTTTGTGGTGAGGCAAAAATAACAGTCTGCGGAATGGCATGCATAGCGGCTTTTTCCACATCATTGGTGTATCGAATTTCATATGGCGCCTAAAATTAAAATAAATTACTATATTTGCTTTGCTTAATGTGTTTAAATAAAAATTCTTACCTTCCGCCAGCTGCCCAGTTGGTTAGGATTATATAGCAAAGATCACATAGCGACTTAGGTGTCCATGTTTCTGTGATATTTGGTGAAATACCAAAATAATTCAAATAGTGCAATTGCACTGCTGGAGTAAACGTGTGTGCGTGATTATTCTTTATAAACTCGCCACAAACATTGCAGAAATTGTCTGGATTGTTCAAACACTCGAACACACGTAGTCTTTTACTCATTGTCTTACTTGTTGGGTAGGTATTATATGCACTTAAATTCAATTTGTTTCACTTTTTACTCGTACTACTCGCGTTCGTAGACACTTGTTGAATGACAAAAACGATAAATGAACACCTATAAATACTAAGTATGTTACAATATTTTACTGACAGGTACTTATGAATGGGCGCATCTTTTAAGGGTGGCTATATACCTGATTCAGCAAGTGTGCGTTTCAAATTGTGGAAAAGTTTCCAAATAATGACCACTCACAAATGTGGGGGGAATTTCTGTAAAAAAATCCGATACAGGTAGCCATCGGGAAAACACACATCAATAAAAAAGTGTAATTCCCTTTTTTCCCTTTAATTGACTGTGAACGGAGTAGCAGTCATAAAGGAACACGAAGAGCGTCCACGCACATTCAGAAGCGTATATTACTCTGCAACCACAATCATAAAAATTAAATAACTATTTGTGTATTACTTATTTTTTTAATTCTGAGAATCATAAAAATTACGTAAACGTTTTTTCCAAACAATTTTGTACATGTAAAGTGGGTTTGCCAAAATTCGTATCGTAAAATGCACCTGTGTTTCTATGTTCTGCATTTTCATTATACCATTTTCGACGAAACGTCCCTACGGTATTGTAAATATTTTTTTTACAATTATGAAATATTTGTGTTATTAATATTAATTTAAAAATTTTATCAAAACTGCAAAGAGCTGTGACATTTGAAAAAAATTTCCAAAAAAAAAAATTGCTGATTTCACTAAATTTTTGAAATTTCACGTCCCTTGCCAGAACAGAAGACATTAACCAAGGGTGGTGAAATTTTGAACAGAAGTAACTTATGTATAGGAGCAACTGTTCCGTTCTATTCCAAAAGGATTATAAAACTTGCTTTTTCGATCCCGATTTTAGCTGTGCAAATAATGAAATTCAAAATATCGTGAAATAGCGGAATTTCGGTCTTATACCAAAAAAATTATAAGTCCGCCATTTGTTGTCAGATTTTGTTAAGTAAGTGCTTATTTTCTTTGGAAAATTGCCAGCTATACGTAAAAAAACCAAAATCGCTGTTAGCATCCCGTTTTATATTTTATATGCATTTTTATATGAATTTTTCTGCCACATTTTTACTAAAAAAACGCAGTTTTTTAACCTTTTTAAGCCGCCAACATCAAAACTACTCACCCGATTTGAAAATTTTCTGAGAATGAGTTGTATACGGCTCAATTTGCTTTAATTTGAGTAGTAGTAGTAGTAAATTGTAAGTGTACCTCAAAAATTTAAAAAAAAAGTTCAAAAATTTGTATCTCGAAAACCAATCGACAGAAATATTTTTAAAACTCATTTTCGTGTTCAGTAGGTCAAAATCAATGGGAAAAACTATGCTAGAACCAAATAACAAAACGACTGTTGGCTAGTGTTATGGACCATTTTGGAGTGCTAATGATTTTTACGAGCTCAAAAATTCATTTTCTTCACATTTGGAAATTCCTTTATAAACTACTAGCTGGATTTTATTAAAAAAAATGGCCCATTGTGTTCTCTTTAAAACAAAGTAAACTGTGCCAAAATTGGTTCAGCCGTTTGAGAGCAATTACAAATTTCGTAAAACAAAATAAACTCAAATTACAAAAACAATTTTTTTAATTTTCTAAAAATTTCAAAGGCCCATAAAATTAAAAAAAATGATCGAGAGATCTTATTTTACAATTTTCAAATAAATATTTATAAACTTTTTAGCCAAAAATAAAATTCATAAGACCATATGTAAGAAATAAATATTTTTTTACATAACAAGAAGGGGGTGGAACACCATCCCAACATTTTCAAGTTCCGTTTTGGAATATGTGGGGATCCATGAATATCTTGTGCTCAAATTGTATGTTGGTGTTATTGATGTGTATAGTGTAAATAGATGTGCAATCGGCCACTATATCACAATGCCTCGCTGCCCTTAGATATATGACAGGCATCAGGGGAGAGTGATGCGCCCCAGAGCACTCAGCTGGTTGACAGAACAAACATCCGACACGGCTAGTAGGGCAAATTATCACAACCGGCAAATTTGATTTTTGCTATGTGGTTACGTGACTATCTACCACCTACAGATGGTGACGTGTCAACCGTGGTTGCCACCCAGCCGTCTTTAGTTGTGGAGCAATTTACGCCAATAATTTCTGGAGCCTCAGGCACTAACATAAGAGCGGTACCACCTATTTACGAAGACGAATGCATTTCTACGGCACTAAGGACTGAGGAGAGTTTCCATATTTACGTTCATCCTAGAAACTAAAAGGTAGTTTCTTTAAAGTAGCTCTAGTTCTCCCTTTTATTTGAAAGATTATTTCGGGTATGATATCGTTGAAACAGCTGGAAAAATTGTATTACAACAAGTTGAGGGCTACTTAATTTGTGATTCTTTAAACATTTTCCTGAACTAATTCAGATAAATGGTTCTCGAGTAATGCTATAATATGTGTATCAACCTATCTATGTTTGCAAACCGCGATTTATCGCGAGAACTAGAGCTAATTCAAGGAAACTATCCGGATTTATGGGTAAAAATCCAAATTGATTGCCTTTTTGCACATAAAACCCTATAACGATGTTAATTATTAACCGATTTTAAATCTTTAAAACATTTTTGGACTAGTATTTGTGTACACATTTAGTTTTAATGAATGCATAATAACTCAGTCAATTGCAAACGGATTTATATTATATATATAAATCAATAAATCGTGCAGGTATCTCACAATATAATTGGAAAAACATTGCCTAAACTAGAAAATGTCGAAAATAAAATGAAAAAATGGGTTTGTAGGAGGGTAATTCCAAATGAAACCGACCCAGTCTGAATATTTATGGATTTAGGTTTTAATGAAATTTTACACGCATATACAAAAAGATGATGCAGACTTACTGCTTTTTACCGATTGTCCAAATTCATAACGGTTTTGATTTTATTGGGTGCCCAAAATTACAAATTTAGCCTCCTTGAAGTCTACTTAACTTTTGAACAGAATATCAGATTTGAATGATATAAGTACCATTTGAAATCCTCTATAAGAATTATAAATTAAGCAATTATTTTTGTCTATTAAGGACATCAAAAGTACCAAAATCTCCTTAATCTCAGCATGGGTCGTCCATGGGTTAAAACAATATGAGTTAATTAGTGTATGTGTGTCTGTCAGTTCGGCTGAATGATGCTAACGATAACTCTAAAAAGGAGTGACCGAATGACTTAAAATTTCGTACGTTATAATATTTTATTCAAACCTAGTTTATTTTTGATGGACGACCATATCGGCCTGCTCCTTGTGGTACCTCCCCGACGAATGGTTAACATTCTGTGACATTTTAATGCTCTAATAACTTCTAAACTACTGATGGGTATCCTGTAAAATTGCATACATAGTAATCATTTTGCCGCCTCTATAAGCTGAACACAAATAGGCGACAATGCTACGCACCTTTTGGTACCTCCCACACAAAGGGACCAATTTGTACAAAATGTTCACACCTTCTAGCATTAATACCAGCGCATACAAATACTTGAAATTTTGTGCAGTGTAATATTTGTACAGTACCTACTGTCCAGTACAAAGTGGGTGTTATTGCCACGCCCCTTCTAGTACCTCTCACACAAATGGTAACAATTGTGTGAAATGTTAAAACTCTCTATTTATATATTTACTTCATTTTTAACATTTCACAAAATTTGTATCATTTGTGTGAGCGGTACTAGAGGGGGCGTGTCTAAGTATCTTCTTTTAGAGGTTGACAATCGGTTAATAATTAACAAAGTTATATCGTTTTTTATCGGTAAATTCGGATTTTGAAGGTTTCCTCGGAACCCCCAATTCATATCATTTGCTTTTCAACTTGAGTTTATTTGGTCGCACTGTGTAATTGGCGCAGACAATAACGCTCATCATTCTATTTGGTTTATTACGGACAAAACACAAGCGGTGAGTCACTTCTTGACTAGCCTAACAACTTATATTTAAACCAAAGAACAATGTAAATCTGGTATAGCTATATCTGGTAGAGAGTTACCTTGAATAAGCTTGTACAAAAGGAACAATGGTAAAACTAAACCACAATGGTGGACTAATAAGCTACAGGTTATTGAAAATACTTGCAATAAGCTATTTAATAAGGCCAAATGTAATGGGATCACTAGGCAACTGGGATGACTATAATGATCAACTTAATATCTATAAGAAGGACCATAGGAAAGTGTAGAGATGTTCTTTGTGAACGTTCGCCCGGTCCAGATGGTATTGCCACTAAGATACCTGCCAGGGAGGAATGTCTCGAATTTTGATGAAAACTTAACTTTGGATTACACCGTAAATAACTTAGTCTTGTTATAGCTCCCAGACTACCAGATGCTGGCAGAGTCTATAAAGCCGAAATAGTGGTAATTGTATACGTTAGTTCAGTTCTGGCCGGTGCAGGTATTCGTACCATTGATATCTTTATGGATCAAACAAGTTGGTTCCGATGAGGAACGTCTGGGTCCGTGGTAGCACTAATTGCCTCAATTGGTCTATGTGAGTTGGTAACTCCGGCTGCCACCCTTACCTAACCTAGGTTGGGTTTGGTTAGGTTGAAGAGAGGAGACGTTTAAACGTCTCATGTCCGTGGATATATGTATACTTAAGCCAGTGGTTCGGCCTGTTGTGCGCTCCTTATTTATGACCTTTTTATACCCTCCACCATAGGATGGGGGTATATTCATTTTGTCACTCCGTTTTTAACACCTCTAAATATTGATCTGAGACCCCATGAAGTATATATATTCTTAATCGTCGTAAAATTCTAAGACGATTTAGCCATGTCCGTCTGTCCGTCCGTCCGTCTGTTGTAATCACGCTACAATCTATAATACTTGAGCTAGGTGGCTGAAAGTTGGTATACATACTTCTTATAGCTGCAGGTAACTTGGGATTGAAAATGGGCGATATCGCTCCATATTTAGATATAGCTCACATATATAGCATCTAACTTGTTGTGATATTTTTTGTGTTTTTCGGTGTTATTTTCTTCAGGTTTGAGTTATTTTGTGAGGTCATATGCTATCCATGGTGGAGGGTGTATAAGATTCGGCATGGCCGAACTCAACGCTTTTACTTGTTATACCTCACGATGTCTTCCCTGCATGCACTGCATTCGTCGTTACCTACTAGTCCTATGGATGGAACATCATCTGTGTCACCGCCCGGCTTTCACACATGCAAGATCCCAACATTTCGGATCCGACATATTACCAGACTTGACTCATCTCAGAGGATATGACTGGAAAATACTGAGAAAATTCGTGTCTAGTACCGATTTTCTGTAACTAATTTTACGTGGCTTCGAAAGGTTTCCAATTTTCCAAGTTTATTACTCGAAGTTCTCTGCCCTTTGAAGCCAAGCTGTTTGCCCGTTCATTTCCAATCACTCCGTTGTGTCCTGGTACCCAGCAGATATGCAGTTGAGTAATCATTTATCGTTCTTTAACAGTCCACCAAAGTTCTGGATTTGTCCCTTTCCGATGTTATTGCTTTAATCACCATTTGGCTATCTGTGAAGATGTTGGCATATTTAGGCTTTGTGGTGGTACTGAGCCAGTTCACACACTCCCTGATTGCTCGAACTTCTGCTCGAAATACAGTGTTATGGTCAGGAAGTGAAGATCGACTTCTGGTTCATCAATAAAAAGCCCCAGACCCGTCCTTCCCCCTCGCTTGGACCCATCCGTGTAGCAGCTCATTCCCACTGGCACATGGGCCAAAGTTCCATTTTCCCAGGAGCGTCTGTCTGGCACAAACGTATCACAGGTAGCTGTAAGCCGCACTTCAGGAATGCGGTCCGAGATTTCTGGCGTTTGAATGTGACCAACTAGATATTCTAAAATCTTCTGATGGTACGACTTGTGGTCTCGATTTATCCATTCACCCATCACTTGTAGACGTCTTGCTGTGAGGGCTGCCTCATACTTTATACGGATGTCTATTGGTTGGATGTGCAGAATAGACTCCAACGCTTTTGTTGGTGCAGTTCTAAATGCCCCGCTTATGCCTGGACAACACATACGTTGAATTTTTTGCAAAGGTATTACGTTGCACTTCTTATCCATTGATGTCCATTATACTACACAGGCGTAGGTGATTATTGGTCTAATCACGCTCATGTAAAGTCAAGATGATCTTTCCAGTACAGTTTCTGGTCCAAGATTACTCCCAAGTATTTTAACTTTTCAGTTATAGCAATTGTCTTATTCAGGATTCGAGGCCGGGTAAAAAGTTGGATCTTCGTTTTCATTGTATATAGACATATTTCTGTTTTGTCTGGGTTAACATTTAATCCCCTTGGTTGTGCCCAGTTATATGCTATGTTAAGTGCCTCTTCAGCTCTTCTGCATAAACGATTGGGATGAAAGCCCCTTAGAAGTATTACAATGTCGTCTGCATAACAGACTGGTTTAAGTCCTTCATTGGTGAGGGCGTTTAGGAGACTGTGTATTCGTCGTAACCCATAGAGAGGCGATAAAATACCCCCTGAGGTATACCACGTCATATGACCCACAAATAATACACCTATTCCTTTTTCAGCGCCCGGTCAACCTGAAACTCGTCTAAGGACTGGATAAGTGTATCGGTCTGTTCATTGTTAAAAGCGCCCTCAATGTCTATGCAAACAACCAGTGTATATATTTCTTTACTGAAGGACTCTTCTATGTGGTGCACTACCTCATGCAGAGCGATTTCCACTGATCTTCCTTTGACATACGCGTGTTGTTTGAATTTTAGCCTGTCATCCGCTATTTTACTTTTGACCATGTCATCAGTTATTCGCTCCATTGTTTTTAACATGAAATAAGTTAGGCCTTTGGGGTCGTATAACTCGCCTTGCCAGGCTTTGGTATGAAGACCACCCTTGATACCTGCCAGTTTTTTGGGGTACAAGAATGGGTTAGACATGCAGTGAACACTCCAGCCAGATGAGTTGATACCAGATCCACCTCATTCTGCAGAAGTGCTGGAAATATTCCATCCGGTCCCACAGCCTTAAAGGGAGAGAAACTTTTTATCGCTTCTTTAACCATTCATTCTGTTATATCCGTAATAGGTACTTGATGCAATACATTTTCATTCTGTAACTGTTCCTCTGTTGGTCCAGCATTACCAGTCGGAAAATGAATTTTTTTATCAAGGTCTCCTCTATAGTTTCCATCCTTTTACCCGTGTCATCCACCAGTGTTTCGGTTTGGACATGAGTTTCTGAGAGGAACCTTTTCATTTTAGACATGCTGTTAACACTGTCTGCCTGCTCACTAAAAAGCCTCCAGGAGTCACGTTTCGCCGATCTAATGGTTTTATTGTATTCTTTGAGTCTTCTGTGGTAGTCGTCCCAATATACTGATTGTTTTTTAAGTCGAGCTCTGTTGTAAAGTCTACGGACATCTTTGCCAATCGAGCGAATTTGCCCTGTCATCCAGGGTTTCTCATAGACAGATTTCCTTTCTCGAAGTGGGCAACTATCTTCGAATGATTTTACAAGAGCCTCCGTAATCCTCTTCACATTGATATCAATGTCTTCTGTACTTGGATAATCGTGTTTAGGCTGGCCCAATCGATTTCTAAGTAGATTGCCGAATTTGGTCCAGTCGGTTTTAGCCCCGTGCAATTTTAAACCTTATATAACGGTGGTCTGAATAGGAGTGTTCATCCGAAACATTCCACTTATGGATCTCATCAATAAGATTTTCTGAACATATTGTTATATCTAATTTTGTTAACAAAGATTGCAGTGTTTCCTATGTTAAGAGTTATGAAGTCATTTGTATTCAAAAATTCTATAAGGGCGTGTCCCTTTTTATTGGTGTTAGTACTACCCCAAGCGATATGATGGGAGTTGGCGTCACAACCAGCTAGTAACACATTACTTGTATTTTTGGATTCCCTTACCAGACGTTGTAATTCCGACGTAGGTGGCAATGTCGGCGCATCGAATGGCAGGTATACTGACGCCAGGTACATACTTCCATTACCTTGCTTCAGCACCGCTGCATCCGATGTTGACAACTCTGGAGAGAAAAGATAGCATAAGTTTTTATGGCACAGAATACAAGTCCTTGGACGAGTACCTGTTTCAGCGTAACTTTGTGTTTCCAGTAACTTTGTTACTAGTAGTCCACGGAACCCTGCCTTTATTTATTATGTCCATCAGAGCAATGGATGCCGTTTCGCTCTGGTGGAGTTTTATCTGGATGACCTCAATCATTGTACTATTGGTGAACTGGTGGTGTTATTGACTACCATCAGTTTTTGGCAGTGTCTCACTTTGTCTCCATCCGATCACTACCAGTGTTTGCCTCTTCAGACGAGGAGAGGACCCTCGGTATCATCCTTCCTATAGAAGACTTTCCACTTTCTCACGGAATGTTTTGAATTCTGTTTGCCAATGATGTCGAGTATGTACTCTGATGATAACTTACAGGGACATCCCTTAACAAATAGGGTCGTTTTTATGAGTTCAGGAATGTCGCTTTTCCTTGCCAATTTTAGCTTTGCGCCGTCCCAAGGTGAGGGGAAGCTATCCACAAGTATTAGGAGGACACCAGCGCAGCGTTGTGATGCCAGCCTTAGCATCAAAACACCCCTTTCAAACTTGCAACTCATTATTTCGAGTAGAGGTTCATCCTTAGATTTTAGGATGAACCTATCCTAAGCTCCCTGTATATTCCGACCGATTTTCATTTCATATAGCTTATCGGAAAGCTAATAGAAACTACCTTAACATTTGTTGTGATGTAGTTGTGGATATAGTTACAAATAATGACAATGTCATTAAAATTCCAAAATCATCTCATAATAAATCACTTATTGAACTTCAGACGAGTTGCGCGTAAATTGTTCGCTGTCAGATTTTCTCATAATTTTGTGTGAATCATACTTGTGTATAAACGAAGCAAATAAACCCAATTCTTTTTTTAGATTAGATTATAGTAGAAACCAGTAAGGAAAGGCTAAAGTCGGGCGGTGCCGACTATATAATACCCTACACCACTCTCGTAATATTGAATAACTCTGATATATAAATTTTGTAATTCATGTATAAATTGTTTACAAAAATTTACTTTTGGGACATTTTATACTTAAATAATACCCTGTACCACAGTGTGGTGTAGGGTATAAAAACGATTGGATCTAAAGAGCCAAATCGGATGAAACATATATATGGGAGCTATAGCTAAATCCTTACCGATTTTCTTCAAATTCGGCAATGTTGGTTCATGAATCAAGAAACTCTGCCATTCTAAATTTCAAAACGATTGGATGTAAAATATAGCTTCTATAGAACTAAAGGGCCAAATCGGACGAAACATATATATGGGAGCTATAGCTAAATCTTAACCGATTTTCTTCAAATTCGGCAATGTTGGTTCATGGATCAAGAAACTCTACCATTCTAAATTTCAATACGATTGGATGTAAAATACAGCTTCTATAGAACTAAAGGGCCAAATCGGACGAAACATATATATGGGAGCTATAGCTAAATCTTAACAAATTTTCTTCAAATTCGCCAATGTTGGTTCATGGATCAAGAAACTCTACCATTCTAAATTTCAATACGATCGGATGTAAAATACAGCTTCTACAGGACTAAAGAGCTAAATCGGACGAAACATATACATGGGAGCTATAGCTAAATCTTCACCGATTTTCTTAAAACTCTGCAGTGTTGGTTCATGGATCAAGAAACTCTACCATTCTAAATTTCACAACGATCGGATGTAAAATACAGCTTCTATAGGACTAAAGGGCCAAATCGGACGAACGATATATATGGGAGCTATATCTAAATCTGAACCGATTTCAACCAAATTCAATAGCGCGAAATACTCTAAACTGAAAAATTTCAGAACGATCGGACTGAAATTGCGACCTGTAGTCGACGAACAACTTTACATGGACAGACGGACGGACGGACAGACAGACATGGTTAAATCGACTCAGCTAGTGATTCTGAGTCGATCGGTATGCTTTAAGGTGGGTCTAGCTGTGTTATTTTCAGGTGTTACAAACATCTGCCGTGAAACAAACTTATAATACCCTGTACCACAGTGTGGTGTAGGGTATAAATAGCCGTTTCAAGTGCCACATTAATATACACACAAACATAAAGCATTTGTGGCAGTAAATTTAAAATTAAATAAAAAATTTATTACCTTAACTAATTAAGTGTTTTTTATCTTTCTTTCTCATAGGTCTGGTCAAATTGGGTGTGCATTGTGTGACCGGCAAGAAGGTGGCCATTAAGATTATTAATCGTGAAAAATTAAGTGAATCTGTGTTAATGAAGGTGAGTACACTTTGCAACAATTTCCTTAAATTTTGGCGTTTGTTTGAAAATTTACAAAAAAAAAGCAATCCCCCATCCTACATTCCACATCAGAGAAACTTGGCTTAAGCGTTTTCCAATGCATGTAGAGGAGGAAGGCCATGTCAATGTCTTTGGCCCAGGTTTATCATTTGCGTGTATCACCTGTTTTAGGTTATAGGTTAGCTTGTGTCTGTAGACACGCGTACGTATATTCATTCTTCTTCGAACACGCAATCTAATTTTGGTTTACCTTGTCCTCTATTGTCCTTCTTCGATTTGTGGTCTGTTTTATATCCTGTTTATTTGTTGTTTTTGTTTTTGTATTCTCTTTTTAGTCTATTGTTTTTGCTGTCGTTTGGATATGTTTTATTACTTTGTTTTAGTTGAATATTAATAAAGTTCCTAATTAGTTTTTGTTAAGATAATATCCGATGGTAATCAATACTATCGAACATACCAGGACGCACACACACACATACACAGAAGAACTTGTGTACATGAACGTGCCCTATCTCTGTTTGTTTGTATGTATATAAAAAGCATTTCTTCAAAGAGATTTTTGATTGGCATGAACTTAATAGAGAACCTTCAAAGTTAATGTAATTTTGAAAGTATTTTTGCCTCTGAATGAACATACAAAAACTGTTGGTGGAGGGATTAAGACATTGAACTTTGTATCATTTTTATATAAGAAATGTCTATAAATACAACATTTTTCTTATTTTTATAACAAATTGAAGACGTTAATTCTTTAATACAGAAAAGTAAGTTTCAACCAGCGATGTTTAAAGAAATCGGAGAGGGGATTTATTATTTTTACCTTCGACTTTTCTGGTAGAATACACATAATAAATTATATAGCAAATCAGAGAGCTAGATTGAAAATTCATTTTATATTTTAAGTACTACTTATGGTAATGTATTTTCTGAAAAAAAACATGCAATATTTACACCCTCAACCATTTGCTACGAAAAAAAGTATAAAACATCGCTGGATCAACCGAAGGCCCTATGAGTGTATAATATTTTTCCTATCTCAGGCTGGCTTCGAAGAATGGGCATATTGGTTTATTCCTTTTAGTAACTCTCCCACAAAGAGTTAACATTTAGTGAAATATTGGTTCTTTGATAAATTCTATATCGCTTAACGCAATCTTCAATAATTTCACACATTGTAATAATTTGTCTGTCAGTATCACCTTGAGAAAAACGTATGAAATTGTCACGCACGCAAAGGGACTATTTTGTACACAAATTTAATAATTTTTAATAATAACAGCGCCGAAAGTATGAAACCTGTTAGGTAGCACCTACTCACCACCTACTAAATAAGATGAGCCGACAGAATATATTACAGAACAAATCTGACAAATTTACCATTATCACAAACATTGAAGTCGGGAAAAAAATTTGATTTCCCGAAGAACATAACGCAGTGACACGGATGGGAATAATGTGGGAGTGTAGAAAGCGTAAACAATTTCCAAGTAAACTGTTTACCGGAGGCCATCCAAATAAACTTCCACCGGAGCGAGACGACAGCCAACGCCCTGATCCAGGAACCATGGACAACTCGCATGAAGGTTACTGGATAAAACCATGTTAACTATAACAGTGTTATGCTAACACAGCTACTCATCTAAGTCCCCGGAGATGTCAGATGTACTCACGCAAGGGCATGCGAGCATGGTCATCACTTGCAACGTTTTTTGAGGGAAGACAAACAGACTGCTACTGATATACTCGTACTAGCGGTTTCTGATGATAACTCCCACCACATAGCTTGGGGTAGTAATAACACCAATAGAAGGGGGCAAACCTTAGTAGCATTTTTGAATACAAACGTTGCTTTAACTCTTGGTTCCTGTCGGGGAACATACTAGGTATGTTCAAAAAATATCGCGAATTTTGTATTTTTTCAAAAAGTATTTATATATTCATGAATATCTATTTTGTCCCCTTCAAAGTAATTCCCCTCGGATATAATACACTTCTGCCAAAAGTTTTTCCAATCCTCGAAGCACTTCAAATAATCATTTTTTGTGATCTTGTTCAGCTCCTCCTTCGATGCCGTCTTTATCTCCACAATCGTGGCGTAGCGTCGTCCTTTCATGGACCTTTTCAGTTTTGGGAACAAAAAATAATCACAGGGGGCTTGGTCAGGGGAATACGATGGCTGCGGCACCATTACTGTGTTGTTTTTGGCCAAATATTAGCGCACAAGCAACGATGTGTGTGCAGGGGCGTTATCATGGTGCAGACGCCAGTTTTTGTTCTTCCACAAATCCGGTCGTTTTTGGCGGATTGCTTCGCGCATAATTTGCAGGTAATATTCTTTATTGACCGTACTACCCTGCGGCAAGAACTCATAATGCATCACGCCCCTGCAATCAAAGAAAACTGTGAGCAAAAAAAAACGGCGTCCGGCACGCTGTTCGTCCTTCGCATCTTCTCGGCCTTCTAAGAACATTTTGTACCACCGATAAACGTTGCTTCGGTCCAAGGTAGCTTCACCATATGCCACAGTCAACATTCGGAATGCGTCAACGCACTTTATTTTGTTTTTCACACAAAATTTAATGCAGAAAAAAATTTGATCCATTTTCTGAAATAGATAAAAATCGAAGACAAGTTGAAACACATCCAAGCACAACAGCTTGCAAAAATTAACTAAACATTCAAAATGGCCGACCTTGTCAGCATAAGTAAGGGACATGATATTTTTGAACATACCTCGTACATTCCTACAACAAGGGAAAGTCTACAGAATCTGCCTGCACGAACATGTGGGCACTATCGAATCGTCACAACATTTGAAGGAATTCACTATGGTGGTATTTCTTGGCATAGACTGGACTTTTAATAACATTCACTCAGATTCCGTAATTGATGCGCTGTCACATCCAAGGGTGAACTATAGCTTGGTTAGACTAATCCAAAACCTACCGAATAGAAGACACATAACAGCAAGTATTGCGTCTACAACTATAACAATGCTTGTGAAAAGAGGGACCGAAAAGGAGGAGTACTGTCTTGGTTCTTCTTACTGGTAAGAATAAGGTCTCACATGTGGACCCTCCTCTGATAAATGGAACAGAGCTGTTCTTTTCTAAAAGTGCAAAATATATAGGAATAATATATGTATGGCACTGTGGTGCAGAAACTCAAATAACTTTTTTTCAGAGTATGGAATTCATTTTTTTATTATTCATGTTAAATCTCATTACATTTTATCAAATATAGCTTCATTAGATTCAAAAATAATGGAATTTAAATGCCCCCCTGCTCGTTGATGCATGTGCGGCATCTTACCAAAATGTTGTTCATTATTGCTTGGATAGTTGAGACAGGAATAACCGCAATTATTTCTCGAATGGATTGCTTTAGTTCATTCAAATTTATTGGTTTTGCTTTGTAGACTTTCTGTTTGCAATAACCCGACAAGAAAAAGTCAGGTGCAGTAAGTTCAGGCGACCTGGGGGGCCAACGGAAACCACACAGAGTTGAAACCACAGAAATTCTCATTCGGCGTTTGTGAATTTAGGGATGTTGCCTCCAGAGAATTGATGGCAGCCTGGCTGTCCGAGTAAATGACAACGCCAGTGTTTGTTACTATGTTGCGACTCAGCCACTTGGCGACTTCCCATATTGCCATTATTTCGGCTTGATAAACACTGCAGGTATTTGGTAGTCTGTGAGCTATATCCAAACTAAGTTCTCACAGTGTACTCCGAAGCCAACCTTTTCATCAAGTTTCGAACCATCCGTGTAGAAGTGGAGATGGTTTCGAATACCTGGTATTCTGCTAACCCATTCATCTCTCGCGGGAATTATAGTGATGTAATTTCCTTTGAAGGTATACACAGTTGGTATATACATAGTCCACTCGGTCGGTTACCATAACAGTTTCCTATCTAGAATTATCCCTACAAATTTTGCACTTTCAGAAAAGACTACATCTGTTCCATTTATCCGAGGGGGAGGGTCCACATGTAGGACCTTATTCATCCTAGTAAAGAGAACCAATTCTGTCTTGTTTCAGTTAACGCCCAAACCGCTGCTTCTGGCCCATCTAGCCAACTTGTTCAGAGCCACCTGTAGGATGTCTGACATATTAGAAATAATAAAAGATTCCAATCCTGGTCTGCCGGCCCATAGTTCGAGAATCAGCAAGGTGGGTGAGGCGGATGGTAAAAAGCGGCAGGTCAATTTGATCCTTAACGCTGAATCCACCTCCCATATACAACGTGCAAGTGCAACCCTACAGTATGGCTTCGAGACTATAGTCTTGAAGGTATACAAGCATGGCCGAACTTAACGCTTTTACTTGTTGTTTTTCGGTAAAAGCCGAAACCTCAACAGCCTCCAACTTCGTCAAAACTCTGAGCGCTATCTGGTGCTCATTGTGCTTCCGTTTTGACGGTCGGATATGACGTTTTCCCTTCACCGTACCACCTGTTGTGAGTACTGGAGGGGAATTTGCGCCATGTTTGGTGTGGTCGGCTTTGGCCAAGACCAACGGACGGACAGTAGGACGATTGGGGAACCCCGCTCCATCGGAACGCAAAGGCTTCCCCGTCCACGAATTTATTATTTTTTTTTTGTCTGTATTAGCCCGTAATAGGTACTACGATGTAGGCCTTCCAGACTTTGTACAGATTTTTTTTGCGATTGCGTAATAGGTACTGCGTAATAGATTTTAATTATCCGCTCTGTGCTAAACACGTCCGTTCACTACGACTGATCGGCAAAGAATCCATTCATCTCTTGCTGGTATCACAGTGATGTACTTCCTCTCGAAGGTGTACACTGTTGGTATATATTCCACTCGGTCGGTTACCATAGCACTACACTTTGATATTCCCATGTGACCGTAGTTCTTGTACCTTCACATTAATAGGAAGTTTAATCTTAGTGCTGCTCTAGTTGCAACTTCTCTCGCCGTAATATTGATCGGCAGTATATGAAGTAGGGCTTGTAGAAACTCAGTCGCTGTAGTCCTTAAGGCTCCGCTTATGCACAGGCAGGTATTTCTCTGAAATTTTGATAGTAGGTTGGTGATGGTTACTTTGTCAGTTGCCGTCAACCATACCACAATGCCGTATAACAGTATTGGCCGAACTACTGCTATATATATCCAATGGACGGTTTTAGCAGAGATGCTACTGGGGCCTGTTTGCAAGATATAAGGCGACGTTGGCCTTCCTTACACGTTCCAGTACGTTATGTCTGATTAACAGTTTCCTATCTCGAATTATTTCTAAAAATTTTGCACTTTCAGAAAAGACTAGATCTGTTTCATGTATCCGAGGAGGAGGGTCCGCATGTGGGTCATTATTCATCCTAGAAAGAAGAACCAATTATGTCTTGTTTGGGTTAACTCCCAAACTGCTGCTGCTGGCCCATCTAGCCAAGTTGTTGAGAGCCACCTGTAGGATGTGTCTGAGGACATTTCCGAATTTGCCACTCACTGCGATTGCCACGACGTCCGCATTTGCCACGACCTTGCAACCACAACGTTCTAGATGTAGCAGGATTTCATTCACCGCTAGGTCCCAAATTAGTGGAGACAGGACTCCTCCTTGTGGGGTACCTCTGTTTACAGACCTTGTTAGAGTTGTGGACCCTAGACATGCTGTTATGCGTCTTCTGTTGAGCAGGCTTTGAATTAGTGTAATCAATCTAGAGTACAACTGCAGATGTGACAGTGCCGCAATTACCGCAGGGACTCAAAGCTTTTAATAGGCCAGCTTATCCTGAATCTCTTAATCAACAAGCTAGCGACGCTCGCGGTCCACTCGCACTCTTGTTGGCCCTGCTGAACTTCTGGTTCTGTTAGTGAGTTCCCCGGGAAATGTGTGTCGAGCGGTACTTTTAGCGAATGCTCGCTGTTTTTTGTCCAGTTTTGTCCTCATCCTGCAAATGACTCACTGCTTCACAGGATGAAGCTGGTAGTATCTTCCTCAGCCTTGCGGCGTCGGAGATCTTTTCCACTTCGCCACAGAAGGTGTACCAAGAGCGTCTTTGCGCTTTCCTAAGCTCCTTCTTATATATGTTGAGTTGCACTTTATAGGCATCCCAATCATTAGCGACCCCAGTAGAGTACACTCTGTTGAATAGCTTGTTGCAGGTCTTTTTCCTAGCCGCTAACTCAGAAATCCACCATTGAGGTTTAGTTTTACCCTTCAAGGGAACATCTAATTATGTGGTGACCAGGCAATGAAGCCGACCAAAATTATCGGCGGCGGCGGCTGATCGGCTGAGCCGATCTAATTTTAACAATCGGCTGAGATGATAAAGTTCCAACAAACGATGGCGGACGAATATCATTCTCTGGCAAAGATGGCGCTTTAAGATATTTACAATTACACGCTGCAAAATAATCGCTTCTGTAGTATATTGTCCCAAACATATTCAGCTTGAAACATATATATGTTTAGAGTACACTCTAGACATATATTATTTGGTACATACAAAAATTATATATTTGAGAAGATCTTGTTGTAAATAAATCATTGTTTAAACCCCAATATGTTTTTATTTTGGGACTATTATTTCCGAAACAAATATTTATTTGCGTTTAAGAATTTTGAAGTTACGTTAATTGTGGCAAATTTTTTATTAATTCAAGGTTATTTTTTTAGAAATTTTTAATGTTCGTAAAAATAAAAAATAATAATGATTAAAATCGTATAATCTTGGACCAAAATAAATTACTTGGAGGATTGACAAAAAATGATTACTTGGAATACTCAGAAACTTTAAATAATTGATTTAAACAGAAGTTAAAGCTGCATATGGTATTGTAACAAGGAGGTACAATTTGAAACCAACGAAAAATTAAAACTGAAATTCGAAAAAGACAGCAACAGTTTTGAAAATCTGTTTTAAAAAAAATATATTTGGAAAAATTCCTAAATTATAATTTTATTTGTATTTAAACACATATTTTATTTGGGCAATTTAGTTTCAAAATATATTTTTGTGTGGTATATTAATATATGCGTTCCAAATATATTTTATTGATTTTCAAATAATATTTATTTGCTCAGAAATATATAATATTTATTTTCTTTCAATTCAAACATATCAAAAAAGGGGATTTTGCCCCGTGTATATCAAAAAACTTAAAATTAACACAAACATTTAAGAAAAGTTATCTCTACTTATTAGTCTTTGTTGTGAAAGAGTATTTATTTTTTAATTATGTAATACGATGTAGACTTTGTACAAATTTGGTTCGGCCGCCCAAGAGCTATTGTAGTTTCCGTAAAAACCAAAAACGCATTTTTCAATTTCAAACCCACAAATTTTTTTGATTTTTTTTAAATAAATGATAGCGAGACCCATTTAGAAATTTTTTATAAATTTTTATGCAAACATGAACTTTATTAAAAATTCTGACCCTTTTGTATTACTTTAAAGTTCGGCGGCTGAGTTTCAACCGATCTGGGCCGACCAGATTATTCAGACCGGCTTTGTCATTCGGTTCGTACAGAAGTTTGGAGTTGAGGACTTTCTTGAAATTCTTCTCATACAGGTGCCACATTGTCTTCCTCTCATTTCTGTGGACGGCAGGTTTAGGCACTTTTTCAGCGAGTTTGAACTCAATGTTTGAACTCAATCGTCCAGTACATTCCACCCAATAATTTTGTCTGACAATCGGTCAGTAGCAAAGGTTGCGTCTAGTACTTCTTGTCTGTCTTTAATTGTAAAGGTCGGTTTACTATCTATGTTACAAATATTTAGGTTGGTAGTTAGAATAAAGTCAAGAAGCGAATCACCCCTATTGTTTATATCCGTACTACTCAGATAGTATGATGATCGTTCGTGTCTGCGCCAACAATTACCTCGACCTTGTCAGACGTTGCTTCTTCTACTACTTCCCTGAATAGAGCACTCGGTACTACAGCTTCATAAGGCAAGTAACTGAAGACCACCCAATATATGCGATTACCGATCTTCAGACTAGCAGCTGTTTGCACTTTACCACTTAAATTAGTCAGGAAAAATTACTTAGATCTTTCCTGGCCAAAATGAAGGTTTTTGGAGTGCCTTCACAGTTGGCCACAAGCAGTTTAAAGTTGGGTGTCCGCACACCCTTCCTCCTTCTTCCTAGTGCTCCTGTATCAGGACGACGTTGGAAACATCATTGGAGAAAATGTGAACTTATCTTATACTTTTATTGTTATCTCCAAAACTACCGGTGATTTAAATTTTTTTTGACATATAGTGCACAATTTGGGTTATCATCTGGTCGACAATTTTTCAATTTAAAAATATAATTTTTTTATAAAATCTATATTTTAATTAGAATTTTAAAAATATAAATATGTCATGCAGCTTCTGAACTGAACCTTACTAAACCATCCGATATTACTAAAGCTAAAGTCTTTAGGAATTTAGGTCACAAGTTTCATAAAAATCGGAGACCATCGCCAAGTTTTTTTTTTAACAATTAACGTGGTCTAGTCTCTAGTAAAATCATTCGAAAGTTTCCCAGTTCGAGAGAGGAGGTCTTCCATGAGTAACTCAAGATGGACGAAATATTTCCACCTCTCCTTTAGAAAGAGGTAGCGCTAGTATCTACTCATCATTAGAGCTGAGGGGGCTCTTAAGTTAGTATATAACTGGACACGGCCAAGAGGATTAAAATTAAACCCAGACAAAACAGAAATATGTCTATTTACGATGAAAAATTTGCTTCCGCCTCCCAGACCCTATTACGGTACTTCAAGCCGAAGTTCCAACACTCACGAAGTGTGTGACCTGGCTTAGTAACACCACACCGACTAAAGCCACTAACATCTTCGCAGATAGCCGATAAATGACGATCAAAACAATAACGCCCAAAAGGGTCAATCTACACCTGTATTGGACTGTAAAAGAACGATTTATGATTATTTATGGTTAACTGCATATCCTTGGGGTGCCAGGTGGTGTGTTTAAATATTAACGGAAATATAGTTTGGCCTCAAAGAGCAGATAACTTCAAGAAATTCGGGCCGATTTTGTAAACTAAGGGTTCCACTGGCTTATGCGTACATCCATAAAATGAGACGTTAGAACGTATCCTGTCTTTTAACCTAACCTTTCCTATAGCTTTAATAATAGTGCATACTGACATAGGTAACTTCTGTTAACAATCATCTAAATGATTTCATATTCTGTATTTTGGACAACTATTGCAGCGAGTATGTGCTGCGTAAAATGTTATTCTATATTACGTTACTCACAAAGTCATGGTTTACAGTAGTCTACATTAAAAAAGTATATCTGTGGTGGAAGCTAAGTTTTGTTGTTAATTTCAACATTTTCAATTTATAATACTTTGATAGAAGTAGGTATTCTTATAAATTTATAGACAAATACATAACATTTTGTTAAATATCTCTCGTTTATTTATATTTTCATTTTACAACAGCTACTCAATCCTAGTGTTTTTCCTTACCATTTTACTATAAAAATAATTTATGATTTGTTATATTGCCCAATACAATTGCCAAATGCAAACTTGATGTTAGTTGTGCCCAAACCTTGTAACTAATACTTGGACAAAATGTATCCTATTACAGGTTGAACGAGAAATAGCTATAATGAAATTAATCGATCATCCTCATGTTTTGGGTCTAAGTGAAGTCTACGAAAATAAGAAATATTTGTATTTGATATTGGAGCACGTGTCAGGAGGAGAACTATTCGATTATCTGGTTAAAAAAGGACGCCTAACGCCAAAGGAAGCACGTAAATTTTTCCGTCAAATTATCTCAGCATTAGATTTCTGCCATTCACATTCAATTTGGTAAGTAGAGCGGTGGGAAAGGGAAAGGGGGTTTGTTTGAATTACATTTCTTTACTCCTTTTGTCTCAACAGCCATCGAGATTTGAAACCGGAAAATCTGCTGCTGGACGAAAAGAACAATATCAAAATTGCAGATTTTGGCATGGCCTCCCTACAGCCGGCCGGTTCAATGTTAGAAACCTCATGCGGCTCACCACATTACGCATGTCCTGAAGTAATAAGGGTATGTATATAAATAACATTGTATTCTGCAGTGCACATACACTGAAAACCTATAATGGCCTATAAATCTAATGATCATATTTAAATGTTGCTCATATACTGGAAAAAGTTAACTAAAAATAAGGAAAAAAAAATAAAAAAAAACTAATCAAAATTATCTGTAATATGACATTAAAATTTTTTTCGTTTCAATTAAGTTAACACCTTTCTTTGAAACTAATACACGTTTTGAACTCCATTTAGGTTAAATATTACCCAATGTAGGAAATTAAAGTTAATACAAATCGAGGAAACATTATTGTAAAAAAAAGTTCAATTGAACTAGAATTAAGAGAGGTTTTTACTAGTTTCCATGATATTGTTAGCCAAAAATGTTTCGCGTTTCTTTTCTATCAACCAATAATAAATTTTATACATGCATTTTTTCAAATAGACATGGATTTCGTCGTTAGAAAATGAGTTTTAAACAATTTTTGAGATTTATTTCTATATTTCAAGCTTTTTGCTTCGTACCAAAAAAACATTTTTTTTTAATTTTTGTACCCTACACCACACTTTGGTACAGGGTGTTATAAGTTTGTTTCATGGCAGATGTAACATCTAGAAATACTACAGCTAGACCCACCTTAAAGTATACTGATCGACTCAGAATCCCTAGCTGAGTCGATTTAACCATGTCTATCTATCCGTCCGTTCGTCCGCCTGTACATCTAAAGTTGTGCGTTGAGTACAAGTCGCAATACATTAGTAGGACATCATATAGTCGGCACCGCCCGACGTTAGCCTTTCTTTACTGGTTTTTAACTAAACCACTTTTTCTACGTGAAAGTGATATTTTCAGCAGTTCTTTCCTTAAATTTAACGCTAATCCTGTCTCTATCGGGCATTCACTTAAAAAATATAGTCCAAGTACTAAAGGCAACATCCATAAAAATTGGAATTTATAAAAATTTTACAACATTTAATTTACTCTTAGAAAATTGTTCTCTTCTGTGTGCACCACAAATTTGTTTCAGTGTACAAAACAAGTATATCGGGCATTCACTTAAAAAATATAGTCCAAATACTAAAGGCAACATCCATAAAAATTGGAATTTAAAAAAATTTTAAAAAATTTAATTTACTCTTAGAAAATCGTTCTCTTTTGTTTGCGCTACAAATTTGTTTCAGTGTACAAAACAAATATATATATAAATATATATATATATGTAAATATATGTGTGTGCATTGGTACTTGTGGGTTATTATTGTTTCCGACAATTGTGAGATGACCTCAATACGAGTCAATATGAAATTATTACATTTTTATGGTGGTTAATTGTGGCGTTGATGGCACTCTCGAATAGGAGGCCGGCCTTCAGAGCCACCGACCGACAAGTTGACCACAATCCATATTGCCACATTGTCACAGTGCCACCACAGAGTAGAGCCGAGCAGGGCACAGTGCAGTACATACAGTACAACACAGCAAACTAAATAAACTTTTTAAGTTGAGTTGAAAATATGAATTGCAATAAAATATTCATTTCTTAATTTAAGGGTGAAAAATACGATGGCCGGAAAGCGGATGTATGGTCGTGCGGTGTCATTCTGTACGCGCTTCTTGTGGGCGCTCTGCCCTTCGACGATGACAATTTGCGGCAACTGCTGGAGAAAGTCAAGCGGGGAGTGTTCCACATACCGCACTTTGTGCCACCCGATTGCCAGAGTTTGCTGCGCGGCATGATAGAAGTGAATCCCGACCGACGACTGACGGTGAGTCATTACAATAGCCCAAGTATTTATTTATTGGGATAAACAAAATTATTATTTGTCTAGTTACATACACATACATACCCACAAACATACACACCCCCAAAACACACACAGATACATTCAATTTCGCTTTCCGAGAACTCAACCGAAAGTACACAGACTGACGGACAGATAAACCGACAAAAACAAATAAAAACAGTAACTAAATGATGAGTCAAGTCAATACACTCTAATGTTTATGAGCTCGCCTCCATAGATGATGGGGTTGGACACTGGGGCGTTGGAGCGTTGCAGGAAGTGATTGTTAAATTTTGTTTTTATTTTCAGTTGGCGGAAATCAATCGACATCCCTGGGTAACGGCCGGCGGCAAGGGTGAGTTGGAATTGGAATTGCCTATGATGGAAGTTGTCCAGACACATGTTATACCTTCTGCCTCGGCTGTGGATCCTGATGTTTTAAATGCCATCTGTTCCTTGGGTTGTTTTAAGGAAAAGGAAAAACTTATACAAGAGTTGCTGAGCTCAACGTAAGTACTACTTCATTGTGGACAAATATATTATTGAAAATAATATCGAAATTCGAATAAATAATGGCAGTGAATTAATCGGTCATATGAAAAAGGTGAAACTCTTTTCTTATCTGAAGATCAAATCGCTAGTGAATGATTTAGAATCACTCAAGAATAAATTAACATTTATAACAGAAGCTATAGAAAGGTTAATGTGGCCTAATATGAGTCTTCTTAAAAGGCTCTTAAAAAGTGAAATCGGGAGAGACAATTGTACAAAGCGTGCCTCAAGCGATTGAACGGTTGCCTAAATTGATGACAAAAAGCTAATGAGTTTTCGTTCAAAATTATCCGTCTTACTTAACTTTGAAGATATCAACATACTTGACATTGTTTAATACGAAATAAATCTTTGAGTCCATCCTAATAATAATATATTTGCATTTAAGCATTCAGAAAATATACAAAGACCTTAATTGTATTAAGTTTTTCAGTAATTAAAAGATAATTTTTTAGAAGTGTTTAATGATTTTAAATCGTATAATCTGGAATAACAATAAATTACTTGAAGGATTGACAAAAAATTTAGACTTTTCCAAATATATTTTATTCCAATTCAAAAATATGGAAAATTGAATTTTTTCCCTTGTACCCTACACCAGGGCTTCTTCAAAGATTTGGGTATTGGCCCACTACCAATATCTTGAAGGCTCTACGCACCCTACGTAAAATTTGCTTTGGCAAACAATACTGGTAGCACTATCCACCAAATAACCAAAAATAATAAAAAATAATTCCCGCTGTCCAACACTACTCTGTGATACATGGTGTTAAAGTTTTTTTTGGCCCAAATGTTTGTAACTCCCTAAAATAATGGAGCTAGACCCCCTTAAAGTATTACGATCGATGATGTCTGTCAGTCCGCCCATCATAAGTTTATTCGCAAAATACCACAAAAAGAGAAATTCCAAAAAAGTTGTGAATTATTATTATTATTATTATTAAATTTAGCTAACTCCACGGCTTTGGATGTTCCACTTATCTAGGAATACTTAAAATGTAATGTTTTAAATTTGTCTAACGTATTAAATCTAAAAAATATATTTTTAATAACAAAATTTTAATATTTTATATTTTTAATAAATTATAAATATACTCGTATTAACAACATGTGCAGAAGAAATTGTTTAGAAGGGAAAAAGTTCAATAACGTCTTCTTTGGAAGTACTCAAAAAGTGATTCCTTAGGAGGTACTTCCATATTTTTTGCTGGGGAACTACCAAATGAAAAAGTCCCAAAGAGATTTTGTTGGGAGTTTTTTAATGTTTTATAAAAATGCATTTCAATAGATGCAAAATTGTCTCGTAACGCCCACAGTACACAGAAAATTTTATTTTCAAATGTCCAATACGCAAACCAAAGTACAATACATCATGGAATAGTCATTTCGTCTTTATGTGATTATTGAAGACAAGTTTCCATAATGAAATGCCAAACAATACTTAACAAAAATAACATGACAGCATGACACGACTCACACGTGATCTGTCAAAAAAGGCTATCGAAAAAAGTATCTATACTTGGATCACCCTATATTATACCTTCCTAAATAGGAAAATTCTCATCATTTAGAATCCTTGTTAAGATTTGTACCTCTCAGCTACATGCCAATAAATCCATTCAAAGTGGGAAACATTGATTTAAAGACTTGTATAGTTCAGTAATAATGCTTAACGGTGCAACGAGTTATACGAGTTGCTATATAAATGTCTGCCCTAGGCAACACTAAGTGTTGCCTGGCGCCATCTGACATTTCCATTGGAAAGTTTGACATTTTTTATCATAAACGCACTCAGAACGTTTTGACGTACGACCATCATTTGTGTTGTTTACAGTGACGTGATCAATTTGGCAAAAAAATGTAATTAATCCAAAAACCGCCGTTGTGCCAGAGAACATTGATTCCGTGCGTAAACTGATAATGCAAGATCGTCATGTGACATACCGTGAGATAGAGCATTCCTTGGGCATTTCTTCCACCAGCATACATTCGATATTGCATGAACACCTGGCCGTAAAAAGGTTTGTTCTCGTTGGACTCCGCACAATTTGACAATCGCTCAAAACAAGGCTCGTGTCGATTGGTGCAAAGAAATTTTGAAAAAATACGATCACGGTGCTTCAAAAGACGTTTATAAGATCGTCACAGGTGACGAATCTTGAATCTATGCGTATGAGCCCGAAACAAAACAGCAATCGACCGTTTGAGTCTTCGAAGACGAGCCAAATCCATCGAAAGTTGTTCGTGGAAGAAGCACTTCGAAGCAAATGGTCGCCTGTTTCTGCGGCAAAACTGGTCATGTCGCGACTGTTCTGCTTGAGCAACGTAGGACGGTCAATTCTGAGTGGTACACCACAATGTGTTTGCCTGAAGTCTTCGGAGAAATTCGAAAAACGAACAAGGGAAGACGAATCATTGTGTACCATGACAATGCGAGCTCTCACACATTGGCTCAAACCATCGCCCTTTGACCGGCCAAAACGTCGAATTGATGGGTCATCCGCCGTACAGCCCTGACTTGGCACCCAATGACTTCTTTTTATTCCCGCACATCAACAAAAAAATGCGTGGTCAACGATTTTCGTAGCCAGAAGATGCTGTTGAAGCGTTCAAAAACCATGTTTTGGAGGTGTCTCAATCGAAGTGGAAAAAGTGCTTCGACAATTGGTTTGAGTGCATGCAAAAGTGTATAAATCATGCTGGAGAATACTTTGGAAAACAATAAACCATTTTTGATGATAAATATTCGCATTTTCATTATTAGGCCAGAAATATATACAGCAGTTCTCTTATGTGCTCTAGTATTTGATTGTCATAATTGTTATCCCCTCATCTTAGAGAGGAGGGTATATATAACACTTCGAAGGAGTGACCTAAGACCCCAAGTATGTTTGGCGGAAATTTGATTTTTGGTAATTTTAAGTCATTTGAAAAATGTCCGTCCGTCTGTCTGTCAATCTGTTTGTATGTATGTCTGTCTGCTGGCTGGTGCTCACGATAACTCTCGAAAGGATAAACCGACTGACTTCAAATTTGGTATGAGGTAATTTTTTTCTATCTCCGGCTAAGTTCGAAGATGGGCCATATTGGTCCACTTCTTCTTGTACCTCCCCCACAAAGGGTTAACATTTAGTGAAGTATTGATTCTTTAATAACTTCTATGCTTCTCACTCGAATCTTCTGAAATTCCACACATGTTATTAGTTGCTATCACCTCGAAGAAAATGTGCGAAGTTGCCACGCCCTTTTTGGTACCTTCCACACAAATGGACCATTTTGCACCAGAAGTTAAAAGCTTAGAACTTTAATACCAGTGCTTACAAATACTTGAAATTGTGTAGAGTGTAATATTTTAATAGTACCTATAGTCCAGCGAAAAATTAGCCTCGTGGACATGATCTTTTTAGTACCTCCCACACAAATGGACTATTTTGCAAAAAGTTAACAGCTTAAACTTTAATACCAGTACATACATTAGAGTTATTGAATTCATTATACCCTACACCACACTGTGGTACAGGGTATTATAAGTTTCTTTTATGACAGATATTTGTAACACCTGAAAATAACACAGCTAGACCCACCTTAAAGTATACCGATCGACTCAGAATCACTAGCTGAGTCGATTTAACGATGTCCGTCCGTCCGTCCGTCTGTCCATGTAAAGTTGTTCGTCGACTACAGGTCGCAATTTCACTCCGATCGTTCTGAAATTTTGCAGTTTAGAGTATTTCGCGGCTGTTAAGATCGCTATTGAATTTGGTTGAAATCGGTTCAGATTTAGATATAGCTCCCATATATATGTTTCGTCCGATTTTGCTCTTTAGTCCTGTAGAAGCTGTATTTTACATCCAATCATTTTGAAATTTAGAATGGTAGAGTTTCTTGATCCATGAACCAACACTATCGAATTTGAAGAAAATCGGTTAAGATTTAGCTATAGCTCCCATATATATTGTTTGTAGCCGAGCAGCAGAAAATGAAAGGCCTTTACGATATGAGTTCTAAATAGGAACTGATTTTATTTACAATATTTTCTCTTAACTTAAGTCTAACCAAATAATTCTTAACCTATCTTATAAGTAAGACGAAAAGAGAGAAGACATTTTTATAGCACAACGACCTACGCAGTGCACATCTATGTGCACCGCTGGTCGCCAAAGATAATAATCAACATATAGACATTGTTGTTGTTACAAATAAAACTATAAAATACGACAATTTATGACTTGTCCCTTTTCTTCACTACAGAGTGTGTGATGGCTACTTCAGCCATATGTCTGGCATAAGTTTCACCCATGTATTTGTATTTCTTATTATCAAACACATAAGACAAAATATCATCACAACTCTATAGCTACCTGCTCACGTTTTGTGAAACGCATAATAACATATAGCCGACTTAACACAATTCAGTTCAGAGAACTGAACATATATGTTTCGTCCGATTTGGCCCTTTAGTTCTATAGAAGCTGTATTTTTCATCCAATCGTTTTGAAATTTAGAATGGTAGAGTTTATTGATCCATGAACCAACACTACCGAATTTGAAGAAAATCGGTTAAGATTTAGCTATAGCTCCCATATATATGTTTCGTCCGATTTGGCCCTTTAGTTCTATAGAAGCTGTATTTTTCATCCAATCGTTTTGAAATTTAGAATGGTAGAGTTTCTTGATTCATGAACCAACATTGCCGAATTTGAAGAAAATCGGTAAAGATTTAGCTATAGCTCCCATATATATGTTTCATCCGATTTTCCTCTTTAGATCCAATCGTTTTTATACCCTACACCACACTGTGGTACAGGGTATTATTTAAGTATAAAATGTCCCAAAAGTAAATTTTTGTAAACAATTTATACATGAATTACAAAATTTATATATCAGAGTTATTCAATATTACGAGAGTGGTCGGCGCGCCCGACTTTAGCTTTTCCTTACTGGTTTTAATTATTTATTTATTTATATGAATTACAATACAAAGTAAATTTATATTTTAATTTTACGGACCTTGGAAAATCCCTGTTAAAATGACAATGTTGTGGGAATCGAACGACCCCCAAACTCATAGGCGAACACACTACCTACTCACCTACTGCATTTTAAATTGATAATTATGAACTTTCCTACTTGTTATATTATTACATTTAAATTAACGTTTTTCTAAGTATACCTAGTTTATGCCAATAACTAATTACCGCAATTGTTTCCTCTACTTTTAGTCACAACACTGAAAAGGTGATTTATTTCTTATTGCTGGACCGCAAACGAAGACGTCCGGCATTGGAGGATGACGATGAAATTACTCAGAAATCTCGCAGTGAAATAGAGGCTGCAGATCCGCCTCGAAAGCGTTTGGACACATGTCGCATTAATGGCACTAATTCAACCAGCTATGGCCAAATCTCCGAAGGATCTCCATTGACGCCAAGAAGACAAGCATTCAAGTGAGTATTTGTGAGCGTGTGTGTGTGTGCGAGTGAGTGCTGTGTGTTGGAGTGAGTATATGTATTGGTTTGTTGTAGTTTTGATATTTAGTGTTTAGTGCCAATAGCGATTATTTCACAAAAGCCATTTTCCATAGCCGTATTGTGTTGTGAATGTTGTTGCACCGCAAAGGCCTTAACCCTCCCTGCAGGCATGCAAATAAATTATACTCGTATCACTTGGAATATATGTATGTATATGCGTCACGCTTTCCTTAGGCAAGGATATCAACATATGTATACCTCTTTATTTGTTTTTTTTTGTTTGTTAAAACATCTTATTATCCCTTTTGATTTCTATCATTTTCTTCTGTGCATTTAGTGCGCTCGTGTGTGTGCTTATGTATGTGTGACTGTAAGTGAATGGTGTGGCAATTTCTTTGAACTATAAAAGCTACTTTGGGCCCCTCAGACATCTTTGGTATCACATCCTTGTTTAGATTTTTCCAACTATGCACAGAATCAGATACAACAGATATGTTTAAGGAAAGTGTTGCTGTGTAGTGAGTGTATGTGTGTGTGGTAAATGTCGCAGATTATATGTTTATTTTCAGTTCATCAGTTAACTAAAGTTCAGGGCAAACGGAGCAAGTTGAATGGCATCGGCAAGGAATTATACTTTAAACTATGATTTAACTGAAATGATATTTATAGCCGGAATTTCTGTACAGGAAAACTAGGAGTATCACAAACCTATCAAAAGAAACTATTTTTCTTCTGTAGTTTTTTAATGTATAACAAAGGGGTTCTCAATGCTTCAATTAATCACAATTCTTTCCTTTTGTTCATAAGCAAATAACAGAAAGTCTTGGAAGTAGATTAAAAACATGATTGGCCGACTTTTACAATGGAGGTATTGATGTCAGTATTAGTTATTTTTAACTGGGGTTTCTGCTGATATTTCTGGGAATCTCAAAATGATTTATTTGTGGTTTTTACGACAGTTTGAAATGTCACAAATTGGAAAAATTGGAAAGAAGTATTTTTTATGTTCAGGTTCATGTACGCAAAATAGGTGCGTGCTACGTATGGCAGGCACGAATTATATATACCCTACATTATTAGTCGAACTCACTGATTTTATGGAATCAAGGAATATACTGTAACCTTGATAGCAGTGCGCGTAAAGGAGCCAAAAACTGGTGTGATAGTGACAGTGGTCGTGGCACCGCCCACACAACGTGAAATTTAAAATTCCATATTTCAAGTGCTATTGGAGTAAAATTCTCGAAATTTGGCATGTGTAACCTCGGAATTAGATCGCGTGGTGGGTCCCACAACTCACATTATTGTAGCGGGGGCGTGGCACCGCCCACACAACATGCATTTTAAAGTTGCAATATTTTAACTACTATTGCAGCAAGAGCTTCGAAATTGTATATGAATGGCTCAAATGCCAAATCGATCAACTCTATACAACAAATAGTTGACAAAATCAAAAAAAAGGAATAGTAAAAAAATTGGCATCTAGCAAGTGCTTTGACTTAAAAGTGTCGAAGAAAAAAGTAGAGTTAATTCGATTTGGAATTTCAGCCTTTCATATATGTGACCTTGGTACCAGTACGCGTGCTGGAGCCAAAAACTAGCGTTATAGTAACAGCGGGCATTATACCGCCCACACTACTTGAAATTCAAAATTGGTACATGTAACCTTGGAACCGGAGTGCTGGAGCCAGAAACTGACATGATAGTGACAGTGACACAACCTGACATTTGTTAGACTGTAAAAATGGGTATGTGTAACAATGGAACCATAACCAAAACCACGCATACGACACTTTTTTTCCATAACAAAGATAAACAATTAAAAAATTGCATTTATTGTGTAGGTAATGGAAGTTAAGTTCCTTAGTTTTTTATCCCTAAATAGAAATGTGTACTTTAGTACGAGATCAGTAAAACTTTTTATAATAAAATACGTAAGAGTTAAATATGTAATCTTCGATTTTTTGAAAAAAATATATCAATTATTTCATCGATTTTGACTTCATCTTTGTATATAGACATCAAAGCCAGATAAGATAGCCTTTCTCCTTCCATTCTGTTCCGGAGATAAGTTTTTATTCTTCTTAACGTCGAGAAACTTCGCTCAGCAGATGCCGTTGTCACAGGTATTTTGGCCAGTATCTGCAAAAGGGTAAAAACGCTTGGGAACATGTCCTCATCACAAACTGAAATAGCATCTAATGCATTTGATGGCTTATCATTCTTCTGCTTCCAATAATCAATCCACATACTTATTTCAGCTAAAACAGATTTTGTTAAATTTTTTAAATCGTTTTTGTAAAAAAGTGTGACTTCTTCGAATTCTTCCTTTATTACTCGTATCGGAACGATATTAAACAGACTTGTAATATAGCTTCATGTTCGGAAAATCTATTATTTAAATGTGATATTATTTCGTCCAGATATGGTATGAACAATGTTGTCCTAAAATACGCCTTCGCATCTGAACCAGGAATATTCGCCCTATACTCTGCTAGGTAGCGCAGCTTCTATTCCAAAACTTCTTGCAAGTTGTGTAGATTCTTCAAACAGTTTACCAAACTCCGCATCTGAATTTCTACGCATGTCACTTAATTTAGTCGTTGCCAATTTTATGATTTCGTAAGCCTTTATTATATCTAGGTTAATCGTTTGCAAATACCGTGATAAGTTCTGGTAATGGCCAAAACCATACTACTTATTACCACACCCAATATAAAGTCAAATTTACATACACGGTTGTGCAATCTCATTCCATCACTGCAACCTACATGCTAAAAAGGTAGATAGATAAGAAATCATAAATGTAATTTTAACTTAATTTTCGCCATATCTGGTTATCATAAATTTAAAGCCAACCAATAATTACACCGGTCGACAAAAACAACATCTTTTCTTGGGTTTCTGTTTTAACGCATAGATTCTGATTCTAGACGTCAAAATCTCCAACCTTAGCTTTTAAAGTTTGTTTTTGTAAATTTTACATCGATAAGAAAGTTTTAAAGTTAAAACATTACTAAATTAGCTATAACTTTTTAAATTATGCATCGATTTTCTTCGGAATGGAACATTTGTTCATTTTTAGATTGTTTTATGGGAGTTTTATTTTAAAAATATTAAAATTTTATCAAAAAATCACATTGTTTGCAATATTTTGTAATACTCGTATATTGTCGAAACCGCTGAACGGATGGAAAATGGTATTATATGAAGTTGAAGGCTACTTAATATTTAATTCTTTAAAACTTTCCTCAACCAAATCGGATAAATGGTTCTCGAGTTATGCCACTATATGTGGTTAAACCACTAATTTCTTTCCATATCAAAGCTTATCGCGAGAATTTAAAGAGACAACCCTTTAGGCTAAGAAAAAAGAGAGGTTGAAAGAGAGGCATAACTAGAGAACCATTCATCCGAATTGGTTCAGGTTTTTATATCGGTTAGGATTTAAATACACTAGTAACCGCTTCACTTGATAGTTAGATGAATATATCGGTGGCTTAATATAAAAAGGGCGTATCTCGATTTTGTTGTTCCTTAATAGGGGCACGAAAACCCGAATAAAAACCAAACAAATTGTTTGACTAGACTTGTGGGGTTTTTACAATAGCTATAAACCCTTTATTTGCAACTATAGCCCCGAAAACTTAAAAAAATAAAGGTGCATTTGAAATTTTTCAACCAGAATAAAAGAAAAACGCAATTATGACAAAAATCAAGATACGGCCTTTTTATATTAAGCCATCGATATGTAACTGATAGCTGTAGCGGTCAAGATTTGTGATATTTGCCATCAACTTGCCTATGGTTAATATGGTATTTTACATTTCATTTTAACCACTTTGCGCTTTTAGCATATCAACCACCTAATTCTAATACACGTAAATACTTATTCTTTGTACTTTCATGTCACAAAATACACATACAAACAAATAAAAATGCCCATTGTCATGTGCATACCCCCCATGTAATGCGACATACAAAATAAAAATAAAAACATACACAACAATGAAAAAAAAAACACATTAAATAACATTTTTTGCAAAAACACATGCATTGTGTAACTGTACGTGTGTGTATGTTATCTATTGTCTCACCTGCTTTGTTTGACATAACGCTAAAATACATCGACATCGATATTGACACCAACATCGTCATCATCACCGACAATAAAATACAACGACAATTAATCAATCAACCAATCGATCGATCAATCAATCAACTCAATCATCTGTATGACAAACAAAATATGTATGTCACAATGCCACAAAATACAACTACAATTAAAAATCCTTCATCTCACAACACAACACAATACAACAACAAATCAAACTCGAAACCCATTAACAAACAGCTTCCGGTCCTACAGTAGCACACGCAACCATCAACGACGTTCTCCCACATCGGTTTCTACGATGCGCTCTTCTTCATATCACAGTCCAACGCGATGCAATTCGCCCATCAACTCGGCCCAGCAGCAAGCGAATGTTTTGTCGCGACCCTCATCGCCGGCCGCCTCCTCGGGTCATTCCTCTCGCCACTCACAGTATGGCGATCGGGAGCGATCGTCTTCGGTCCATCATCCACCCAGTGGTCGGGCGTCCGCACATTCGTCACAGACCTGTGTCGTCGATGGTCACAGTGGTAGTGGAGGAGGTGGCGGTGGCGTCGGCGGCAGTGGTAGCAGTAGCAATGAAGTTGTGGCTCGGGAAATGCGCGAGCGAAGGGAATCACGCAACGAACGTTCATCCACAGTACAAACGAGTTGTGTACCCGGTAGTCCTGGTGGCAATTCGGCTACGGTGCATCAAAGAGCTAATTCCGGGCCCACAATTGCCATTAGTATGTTCCATGATCCAGAGGCTAATAATGGTAAGAATCATATGCAATTATTTTCAATCGACTAACATTACTAAATTTAAATATCACTAATATTATCCACCAGTAATGAATCCTACAACATCACCGTTGATGAACAATAGCACAGCTGCCATGCCGGGCTCACCCTGCAATGCTCCCGGCGGACAACTGTGGAAAACTAGGCTGACCAATATTAAGAATAGTTTCTTAGGCAGTCCACGATTTCATCGAAGAAAACTTCAGGGTAAATAATTAAATTAAGAGTTATGAGCTTCTGGCATCTTTAGCACGGATCGTTTATTACTGTGTTTTTGATTATTTTCAGTTTCCGCTGATGAGGTTCATTTAACCCCTGAATCATCACCAGAATTAACCAAACGTTCGTGGTTTGGTAATCTAATAACGACAGAGAAAGATGAAACGTTTACAATTTTAGTTAAAGGCAAACCCATAGCAACGGTCAAGGCCCATCTGATACATGCATTTTTATCGGTAAGTATTGATAATATTCCAATGAAAGTATAGTCCAAAAATAAAAAAAATACTGTAAAATAGTGCTATTAAGGCTGGGTTGGGGAAAAATAAACACCTACAGAAATGTTCCAATTACCAACATTTCTACAAATACGAAAGTCGTTATGATATAAACCAAAAATGTTTGTGAAAACCCATTACAATGGCAGATATGTTCATCCAAAACAAATGTTGATATCATATTTATGTAGGTGTTAGAACCAGCGATGCCAATTTAGAGCTTTGCAACTCATCATTTTGGTTTTTGGTAAAATGAAATAAAAATTATGAAATTTCATTGCGATCCCTTGTGTATCTATATGCGTAATTCTAAAGCAGTTTGACCGTTTTTAGTTTTCAAAAAATCCTTGTAGTTTTTGTGATACAGATACAGAAATTCTGCAAGATCTAGAACGTTGTGACTGCAAGGTCGTGACATATGCGGACGACGTGGCAATCGCAGTGAGCAGAAAATTCGAAAACGTCCTCAGAGACATCCTCCAGGTGGCTCTGAACAAGTTGGCTAGATGGGCCAGAAGCAGCGGTTTGGGCATTAACCCAAACAAGAAAGAATTGGATCTCTTTACTAGGATGAATAATATCCCACATGTGGACCCTCCTCTTCGGATAAGTGGTACAGATCTAGTCTTTTCTAAAAGTTCAAAATTTTTAGGAATAATTCTAGATAGGAAACTGTTATTCAGAATTAACGCACTGGACAACGTCGCCTTATATTCCTTCTGGAAGGCTGTAGGGTCACGGTGGGGCCTCTCTCCTAAAATCATCCATTGGATATACATAGCAGTAGTTCGTCCAATACTGTTATACGGCATTGTGGTATGGTGGACGGCAACTGACACACTAACCATCACCAACCTACTATCAAAGGTTCAGAGAACTACATGCCTGCGCATAAGCGCAGCCTTAATGACTACAGGGAATGAGTCTCTACAAGCCATACTCCATTGTGGCGCTAGAAGTTGCAACGAGAGCGGCACTAAGATTAAACTGCCTATCAATGTGGAGGTACAAGAACTACTGTCACATGAGGATATCAAAGTGTAGTGCTATGATAACTGACCGAGTGGACTTTATACCAACGGTGTAGACCTTCGAGCGGAACTATATCACTATGATACCCGCCAGAGATGAATGGGTTGGCAGAATAACAGGTAATAGAAACCATCGCCAAGGGGCTGAGTCGCAACATAGTAACCAACACTGGCGTTGTCATTTACTCGGACAGCCAGCCTGCCATCAATTCTCTGGAGGCAACATCCCCAAATTTACAAACAGCCCTCGACTGTCGCAGATCTCTTAACGAGATGACTGAGCAGTTTAATATACACCTCATATGGGTGCCTGGGCACAGGGATATCCCGGGGAACTGCAAAGCCGATAAACTTGCTAGGAAAGGGACGACTTTACAAATTCTCGATGAATTTGCATATATTGGTGCGCCACTATCCACGTGCAAGCGTTGGCTTAGGCAAGAGGCAATCAGGCAGTCCAACGAAAGATGGACAGAAATCGGCACTTGCAGTGTAGCTAGATAAATCTGGCCAAGGTATGACCTGAGAAGATCAAAATATCTCGTCGCACTAGGGAGGCAAAGATTGTCTACGTTAGAATCAGTTCTGACGGGACACTGCTTGATCGGCGAACACGCCAAAAGATTGGATATTGACTCCAATGACTTCTGCAGATGCTGTGGAGATGATGAAGAAGTGGTGAGTTAGCCTGTAAACAACTACGACTGCCACCCCAACCTAACCTGATACCAGCCAGAGATGAATGGGTTGACAGAATACCAGGTAACAAAAACCATCTCCACTTCTATACGGATGGTTCGAAGCGTGATACAAATTTTGGCTTCGGAGTACACTGTGAAGAACTTAGTTTGGATATAGCTCACAGACTACCAGATACATGCAGTGTCTGTCAAGCCGAAATAATGGCAATATGGGAAGTCGCAAGTGCCTGAGTCGCAACATAGTAACCAGCACTGGCGTTATCATTTACTCGGACAGCCAGGCTGCCATCAATTCTCTGGGGCCACATCCCTAAATTTACAAACAGCCCTCGACTGCCGCAGATTTCTTAACGAGATGGCTGAGCAGTTTATATACACCTCATATGGGTGCCTGGGCATAGGGATATCCCGGGGAACTGCTAGGAAAGAGACGACATTACAAATTCTCGAAGAATTCCACGTGCAAGCTTTGGCTTGGGCAAGAGGCAATCAGGCAGTCCAACGAAAGATGGACAGAAATCGGCACTTGTAGGGTAGCTAGACAAATTTAGCCAAGGTATGTCCTGAGAAGGTCAAAATATCTCCTCGCACTAGAGAGGAAAAGATTGTCTACGTTAGTATCACTTCTGACGGGACACTGTCTGCTCGGCGAACACGCCACAAAATTGGGCATTGACTCCAATGACTACTGCAGAAGTTGCGTGGTAACACTAGGGACCTAAACTGGTGTATGTGAGCTGACAAGAAAAAAACGGCTGCCACCCTAACCTAAACCTATCTATCTCATTTGTAAAATTCAACATTTGTTAAAAAATCAACAAACTCCGCGGTATTGGTTAATTTACTGTGAAGAAAGAGAATAAAAGCTCTTGGACCCGATAGGTGGAGCTTTATGTAAATGTGGCATTTTTTTGTACTACAATTGAAAAATATTGAATATTTTTAACGATTGTGCCAGCAATTGAATCCAAATGTTTGTGATTCGCTTTCTTAGTACTAAGTCAACTTATTCCACAAATTTCAGCCAGTTTGGTTCATAAATGAGGAATTTGTTAATAACAGCGCCACCTATCGGATCCAAATACAGTTACGCATACTCACATTCATAATATAAAGAAAATGTGTAAAAATAACATAAATCGGTGAAGCCGTTTAGGAATTACACTAGTCCTACCGACGAATCTAAAATTCTTTATAAAACAAAAAAGAATGTTCAGATGGACAAACCACTTCAAAATCACCACAGAGATAACTAACTTCTTTGATTAAAGAATGTACTTTGATTAAAGAATACAGCTGCAGACAGAGGACAGAAAGACAGACAGAATGGGTCTAACGCACAAACTCGTACCACATCTTAGTTTCGCGAATCCAATCCATTTTATAATAAATATATATTTAACGGCTAATGAATTTTCAATATACGGAAATACGAAACTGATTTTTTATTTAATACCCTAATTGAACTTCATTCAGAATAGAATGTTTTCATATTAATATTACAACTGTTGTTTTTTTCTTGCAGATGGCTGAACTGTCGCACAGTGTGGTTTCACCAACATCATTTCGGGTGGAATACAAGCGTAATGGCAATGGTCCAGTCATGTTCCAGAGACATGTTAAATTTCAGGTAAATAAAAATGGAATATAAATCCAAAAATTGTCTTTTACAGTTATCATTTCAAAGCACAACATTTAGGAAATATAATGACTGCTTAAAAGAAAATCGTTATATATAAAGTTGAGCGATTGACACACTAATTGACTAACCGAACACCGCCAAGTCCCAAAAGGCTGAACATATAATCATGTATTTTGATGTGAGGAACGTAGATGCGATATGTAAAGCCATTTTCTGAAATTACCAATAAAGCTTCTAAATGTCAGCCAAAGATTATTTCAGATAGATTACTATATATATGTACAAGGCAGCTGTAACTTTTACAAATGGCGCCAAATGTCAATTCGGTTTTGATATTTGTGAAGTAAACTAACGCAGAACACAAATCGACAAGCCATGAACCGGTTTACTTCGCAAGCACGCGAAATAATTGTTTCCATTTCAGGTGGAGGACTTTTCTTTGAAAATTATCATGAACGATGAGGCTCAATCTCTTAGTGTGCGGTCCAATGAGACGTGCGTTCTCGACAACGATTGTAGGGCTTTGGTGCGTTTTGAGTCTAGGCCGGGCCACATCAGCCTGTAATGTATGCAGTTGACAGCCCAAAGAATTCTAGAGAAATATTACAACGTAAGGCTTTGTTAGGCAAACATAACCATAAAGTTCCCGTTGCGTAACGAAGCAGCTGATTCAATCTGTCATATGGATATGTGTAAACGATTTGCAATCAAACCGAAAGGCAATCGGACGGCAGATTCTGCTGAAAATTGCGATAATTTGCAAACAGCTGCCAAAAATCTAGGTTATAATGCAAATAAAATTAGTAAAACACTGAAAAACGAAGATTTTATGCGAAATTTGTGTAATGCAGTTAAAAATAAGCAATAAATCTCTAAAATAGTACATATTATTATAAACTAAGGACATTTAAGGAAAGGCTAACTTACGGTTTCTAATTTCTTAGTAGACAACATGGAGATAAATATATATGGGGGATACATCTAAATCTGAGCAGATTTTTTCAAACCTGGCAAACTTATTTTCTGTGTCAAGGAACTCCTCTCTGTCATAATTGTAAACTAAGGCTTCGGCAGTACATCGATGGGGGCTACATCTAAATCTAAACCGATTTTCTCCAAATTCCATACAGTTCCTTACTTATGTGGAAAAGTTTCCATTGCCAAATTTTATCTGGTTTGGTACTGAATTGCGACCTGTACTTTGATTACAACGTTTATATGGACATCAGATGGACCACCAGAAATCGTTAGATATAATCAGTAGTGTATGGTAATATCAGTCCCATAACGAACTTATAATATTATGTAGGGCATAATTAAGTTGCTTCTAATTAATAATAACCTGCTGTCTATTATGATGTCTGTTATTCTCTCCAATAAGTCTTTGGGGTCGCATAACTCACCTTGTCGGGCTTAGTTATGAAGTTCAGCCATTCTGCCATTTTTTTGGTATACCATATCCTCATCATTCCGAAGGAGGGCTGGAAAAATTCCGGATGGGGAAGGGGAGAAGCTTTCACTAGCATTTGTGACAAGAGGTACTTCGTTCTAGACACTTTCTGTTGCTGTTCTTCTGTGGTTTATGTCGGAAAGTGAGTGTTCATTTGAAACCTATTGCTATCCTCTATAGCAATAGGTTTGGTCATATCGCCCAATGTCATATCGCCCAAAACCATGTATGTCATATCAAAAAATCAATGTTAGATGTTGTTGTGGGAAAAATTTGGGTTTTGGGCAATATGACATATGCGTTGGGCAATATGTCATTTTCTACAATAGGGACATCTTTAATTTTGTTTCGCCCAAAAAAGAGAATTATTTCATAACGCCAAAAGTTTTAAACTACTTTATTCGGGTCTGTTCTGTAGCAAGGAGATTTGAAATCACGGTGAATTTAAAATCACCGGCGACTTACAATCACTGTTGGAGATCGAAATCGCCCGGTTTATTATTCATAGCCTCACAAAAAAGATTGTTCGAAATATGTTCGGGTGATTTCGAACTCCAAAGGTGATGTTAAGTCGCCGGTGATTTTAAAATCACCGTGATATCAAATCGCCGTGATTTCAGAACAGACCCGATTATCAAATTTTCAACACACAGGGTTAACCATTTTCTCCTCTGGGGCATGTCCAAACGCGGATACGCGAACCAAATTATGCCAGCATGGCCGGCTTTCGGCCGGGGTTAAAGAGTTTCTCCTCTGAGTAATGTCCAAAGACGGCTACGCCGACCATTTTTGCCATCTTTGGACATACCCCAGAGGAGATATTCGTTGTTAATTTGGTCAATTCACAATCTGTGGTCAGTGTAGCAGTGACCAAAGCTATTTCCACTCTTTCAGTACTCCCTTAAAATGAGCCAGCAAATGTATGTGTTTACGCCAAATGGAGTTTGACCACTTGACCGCTGAGGCTGATGTAAGAGCTACAAAGGTGAAATTTTGCATATGTATAGACTCGAGAGATGTGGTCAGTTCTCGCGCTATCAAAATCTTTAATATTATTTGTATACTTCAGAAGCATCTTAAATGATACAAAGATAAAATAGTTTGTAGTACTGTACCCAAGAAAAACAATATTAAATTCTATGATATTGGTCAGTTTTGCAGTGACCAAAACAATTTTCATTCTTTCACTGTATTTCAAAATTTTTAAGAACTACAAATTTCAGAACTTTACAATCAGATGTCCAGCCTGAGGTCAACACGGATATAATACCGCATTTTACAATCTCGATATTATTTTCGAAATATATCGCTGATGATATCTAACATTATCAATTTTGAATTCTCAGAAGGTGGTCAATGTAGCAGTTACCAAAGCGATTTCCATTTCAATAAACATTCTATAAAAAGCTATGGACCTACACATTTATGGGTGAATGCCGATCTGTACACAAGAACCACGACCATACAATTTTTAAAAGTCTTCGAAATATATATTAAAAAAATGCTTATTTCTGAGTGTGATCAACGTCCAATGTATGTACGTAATTAGGTTTTCAATTACATATGTGATATGATTTGTATTATTATGACTAAACAGATTATATCGAAATTTGGAACATACATACATAGAATATTAAGCATTTGTTTCTCCGCCACGCCACTTATTGATCACTGAGTCCAAAATTTTTTGAGAACCAAAAATATCTGTAACCATTGCCTAATTTTTTGTTTTCGAGATTTAGTCGATGCAGACGTGATCATATGAGACTTCATAGCAATATGAGACTTCATGACCACTGAAATTATCTTAAAATTGTAAAATTTTAAATTGCAGTCAAATTTAAAATTGTATTTTAAATTTGACAGGTTTTGAAGATTGCTATTCTTTGACAAGTCGGCTGTTAGTCTTACAATATATACAACTAACTTTTAATATTTTGATGTTTCCCAATGCGGGGTTGATCTGTTATTTTATGGTTTTCTCACTGTGGAGTTGAGCTTAAGATCAAAGAGTTCCTTCAAAGTGAAGTGAAGGAGGGTTTTTGAATAGTCAAGTGAAAAAGAAAACGACCTTGAAGCCCAACATCCACCAATGCATGACGCGTTTTGTTGGGGGTTAGTCAACTCTTCGGATGTAGTAATATTTTTTTTTGGCCTGCGGTCCACTGTCATTACTTCTACTTATATGAAAGTTATTCTAAATTTACATATAGGAATTCCTTTCAAGTAAGAGCAATCTCCAGTCAATCGCCTGCCGCCATAGTTATTTTTCCCTCGACCATTCAAAGTTGTTTTTATTGTTGGTAAATGATTTGTTTACACGAACAACAGCTTTTGTTCTTTTCCACAATTTTTGTGGTAGATTGGAAAGTAATGTAGACTGCTGCGTTAATAGTTGTGGTAGTCAGAGGAAAGGAATTTCATACAAGAATTTGGATCAGTTTTAATATTGCACTGTTTTCATGTTGGCTTTTAATTGGAGTTTTTATTAAAATATCTTCAAGCTAATGAAGTTTGGATCAAGGTATTAACAGAAAATCCGGTCAACGCCGGGTATTAAAATGCTAGTATATATTATAAAATTAAAATATAATATGTTAACTATTATTCGTAAAAATTTGATGTCGATCGCTTTATAATAAATGTCGTCTTTTTAAAAATTAAAAAACCGCGAAATTGGAAAAATAATTTTCGGAGCTAATTTGTTGATATCTCAAATTTGATTGACATTTGATCACGATGGACATGTCAAAATGTTGTGGGGAACATATAAAATTGTCAAGTAGGATTGTCTAAAGAGAGTTGTCACAATTTTGAGGGGAAAATATTTTTTAGTCTGAAGAAGGTCTAGCCTGTTAGAGGGTTAAGTCGTTGCTAATCAGTCGTAGTGAACGGACGTGTTTAGCACAGAGCGGATAGTTAAAATCTATTACGCAGTACCTATTACGCAATCGCAAAAACAAAACAAAATCTGTACAAAGTCTGGAAGCTAATACAGAAAAAAAATTCATTGGCGGGGATGCCTTCGCGTTCCGATGGAGCGGGGTTCCCCAATCGTCCTACTGTCCGTCCGTTGGTCTTGGCCAAAGCCGACCACACCAAACATGGTGAAAATTTCCCCCCAGTACTCACAACAGGTTGTACGGTGAGGGGAAAACGCCATGTCCGACCGTCAAAACGGAAACACAATGAGCACCGGATAGCGCTCAGAGTTCTGACGAAGTTGGAGGCTGTTGAGGTTTCGGCTCTTACCGAAAAACAAAAAGAGTCACTTACCTGGGCTAAAGGCGTCATAGATGCTTCTAAGGCCAATCAGCCGGCTGAAAGAGCCACAAATTCAGCTGTGTTAATGGCTAATAAAGTCAAAAGAATCAGATTACCTGTTGAACCCCTGCCTTCGAAAAAGGCAAGAGGCCCAAATGTCACTATCAACAGGACACTCACCAAGCCCTTCAATGAAGTGGCGAAGGAGAGTCTAGTGATGGCCGTTATAGACAGAAGTAGTGAGGATGGATCCATCCTCAAGGACAAATGGAGCCATGTGCAATCAGCCATTATGTCTCATTACCTCGATGTCCGTAGAGAGATGCCGGGCACACCACCAATCTGCAACGATGCAGGATGGCATCAGGGGAGAGTAAAGCTCTTATATTTCGGTGATGCCAGATCAGTAGACCTATATAAGGCTGCTCTGAGTCGAGCGGGTGAGGTGTGGCCGGGTGCCCAGTTGGATATTGCCCTAGAACCCGGCTGACATATTAGAAATAATAAAAGATTCCAATCCTGGTCTGCCCGCCCATAATTGGAGAATCAGCAAGGTGGGTGAGGAGGATGGTAAAAAGCGGCAGGTCAATTTGATCCTTAACGCTGAATCCACCTCCCATATACAACGTGCAAGTGCAACCCTACAGTACGGCTTCGAGACTATAGTTTGAAGGTATACAAGCAGGATATAGTTCCCACTGCGGAAGGTGAGTCGTCCACCGCGGTTGATACACAGCTTTCTGGAAGTGCGGAGGTATCCACGCCCATTATTTCGGGTGACTCCAACTCTAACAGAAGATCTGTAACGTCCTACTCTGAGGACGAAAGCTCTACTTCTAACACAGAGGGGCTGAGGGGAGTCTCCGGACTCTTTGACAAAAACTACGGTCACATGAGAATATCAAAGTGTAGTGCTATGGTAACCGACCGAGTGGACTATATACCAAGGGTGTACACCTTCGAGAGAAACTACATCACTATGATTCCCGCGAGAGATGAATGGGTTGGAAGAAAACCAGGTAATAGAAACCATCTCCACTTTTACACGGATGGTTCGAAGCTTAATGAAAAGGTTGGCTTCGGAGTACACTGTGCAGAGCTTAGATTGGATATAGCTCACAGACTACCAGATACCTGCAGTGTCTATCAAGCCGAAATAATGGCAATATGGGAAGTAGCCAAGTGGCTGAGTCGCAACATAGTAACCAACACTGGCGTTGTCATTTACTCGGACAGCCAGGCTGCCATCAATTCTCTGGAGGCAACATCCCTAATTTCACAAACAGCCCTCGACTGCCGCAGATCTCTTAACGAGATGGCTGAGCAGTTTAACATACACCTCATATGGGTGCCTGGGCATAGGGATATATCGCGGGGAACTGCAAAGCCGATGAACTTGCTAGGAAAGGGACGACATTACAAATTCTCGAAGAATTTGCATATATTGGTGCGCCACTATCCACGTGCAAGTTTTGGCTTAGGCAAGAGGCAATCAGGCAGTCCAACGAAAGATGGACAGAAATCGGCACCTGCAGAGTAGCTAGACAAATCTGGCCAAGGTATGACCTGAGAAGATCAAAATATCTCCTCGCACTAGAGAGGCAAAGATTGTCTACGTTAGTATCAGTTCTGACGGGACACTGCTTGATCGGCGAACACGCCAAAAGATTGGGTATTGACTCTAATGACTTCTGCAGAAGCTGTGGAGATGAGGAAGAAGTGGAGAGCATTGAGCACTTGCTATGCAACTGTCCCGCTCTGAGTAAACGACGACTGGACATACTGGGGTCGGCTTTTCTAGGCAGCCTAAGAGATCTTTCCAGTACCGATATTCGTAATATCGACAAATTTGTATATCAAACAGGTTGGTTTCGATGAGGGGCATTTCAGCCCGTGGTATCACTAGGGACCTAAACTGGTCTATGTGAGCTTGTATAAAAAATACGGCTGCCACCCTAACCTAAAACCTAAAGCCTAGAGGGTTAACCCCAGCCGAAGGCCGGCCACGTAAAGAACACTTTGGACCGCGTTGCAGTGTGTGGATACCCGAATGAGAAAATCTTTAACCCCGGCCGAAGTCCTGCCAATCATGATACTTGGACCGCGTAGCCGTCTGCGGACACACATACATTGAAGGGGACATCTTTAAACCCGTCGAAGCCCGCCTGCGCTAACATACTTTTCCTTGTGTTTTGCAAAATTTTATATTTATTGAAAATTCATATCGCCCAAAAAATTGGGGTTTATGGTATTGCGTTTGGGCGATATGAAATTTTAGACAATCGATTTTGGGTGATATGTCGCTTTTTGGACGATATAACGCTATGCCTCTATAGTCTCTAACATCTTGGAGGAACACCTCTATAGCCAGCATTAGTCCGCAATAGGACACACTTAATTATTTTTCTGTTTTACCTAGCAATCTATTTATCTGTCTAAAGGGTCCGCCAAATAACTTTTTTTTTTGAAAATGCTATAGCTTAGCGAAGCGAAAACGCATTGGATGGTCAGTTGGCTTCAACTCCTGAACCAATTGGACTTTGTATGGCGTCATACCAAGGTCTTTATGCAAAATTCGTCTCAATGATGTCTCCGAAATGTTCAATTGTTGAGAACGACGATGAATTGATGTTGATGGCGCTTCATGCACAATTTTTGCCACAGCAGCAATATTCTCGGGTGTACGCACTGTTTTTGGCTTTTCACGCTTTGGTTTATCGATGAGGATGCCAGTTTCTTTCACTTTTTTCACAAGAGAACGAACATACGGAGCTGACGGTGCTTCTCTTCTTCCAAAATCCGTACGCCATTTTCGCACACATTCTGCAACATTACCATGATTTTCAAAGTAATATCGCAATATTTCCCAGCGTTGTTCAAGCGTTCAGCGGAAGGATAAAACTAATTATCTATCAAATCAGACATGAGCTAAGTGTTACCATTCACGAAATAAGCACTAGTTGAAAAAAACGTTAGATGGCGGACCCTTTATATACACATAAAAGAAAATGTGTGTTTGTTTGTTTGTTTGTACCGTATAGATCGATCTTCTTGAAATTTTCATAGAATGCTTGAATTGTCGATATATCAGGTGGGCGTTACCCCGCCCTTATAGCCAATTTTTGAAATTGGGATATCTTGCACAATTTGTTAGCGAAAGTGCTGTAATTTTGTGCAGATGGTGGTAGTCTACGTGATTGGTCCAAAAATGGGCATGATCGGACCAATTGCGTGGCTCCGCCCATATAAGCCAAAGTTTGAAATTGAGATATCTTGCAATATTTGTTAGCAAGAGTGTTGTAATTTTGTGCATATCTATATGGTGGTAGTCTACATGATTGATGCAAAAATGGACGGGATTAGAAATCTGGGGCAACGGAGTGGACCGGATCTTGCTAGTGTATTCATACATATATTGATAACACCATTCTAAAACATGCTAAGCCGTTTTAGGGAGATTGCATTTATAATTTCTAAATATTTCAAATTATATTCAGTCAAAATTTGGTGTTTATCCTCAAACCCAATCATAAGTTATTCACAAAACAGCTCAGGTCACTCGATTTGCATTATACAATTTAAAAAAATCATCAAACTTTGATCGCCTCTCCTGAAAAACTACCTTTTTGCATTTAGCATAGTTTAGAATGGAGGTATCAGATATGTCGAACATTAATTTTGTTAAAATTTAATAAACAAAGACTATAATAATAAAAGCCCTCTTGTCGTTTTCAGGTTGATATTAGCGCTATTTGCAAACAAGGTGATGTAGCCGATATGCTATTCGCATTAACGTTTACACTTTTATCAGGTAAGTAATGTTATACAAACTCATTGAAATTGGAAGTGGTAGTCAACTACCTATGGATTTTTTGCTAGGCAACATAAGACGCTTCCGACGTATTTGCGAACACATACAATCCCAAGTATGTTCAAAACGTTTCCCCGGGCCCAACAGTCCACCATCAGTACCAACTGTCACGCAGGCTGTGTCGGAGAGTTCGTCATGCGGTTCGGTCTCCAGCGAGCGACTGTCATACAAACGTCAGGTAAGAGTTCTATGTTCCGTGTCATCCATTATTTAATGATTTATTCCCATTGGTAAATACATTCAATTTAGATTGAAAATGAAGTGGAAAATGATTCGATATTCACATACAAATCTGGCAGCAGCCGTCGTTCCTCAGCTACAAATAACAACAATGCCAATCCAATTGATATACCCGGCAGCCCCATAGCGGTGAGATCCAAGTAAGTGCTCAATAGCGAAATGCCCTCCCAAAGTAGTGTTGCCACAAAAAAATGTGAACAGAAACAATCATTTCTTTGCTAGCTCCGAATCGGCTGAACAGGAACGTTCGCGCGACCTGCAGAGTGAGCGTCAGGCGACAACAATGTCCGGGAGTGCAATAGCATGAGAATTATTTCTCTGATTTGGTTATACGTTTATGCAACCGATTTATTTTCAACAACGCTCCAAAATTCTAGTACTACAGCATCAACTGTTAGCTGCCGCAGCGGCTAGTATTGCAACACCCGTGGCAGCAGCAATAGCAGCAACTACAACAGTTATAGATCAAGAAATTTGAGCGTAATTCCAATCTTTGAAAACCAAACCAAACCAAAAAGTACTAATTTATCATAAGGAAATCCTAATGTACGTATTATGTATCTTTATTTCTCTTAACATTTAAAAATCTATTGTAAAACAAATGGAAACAAACGGTCATGGAATTTGAAACAAAACGAAGCAATACTCTTAATCATTTTTCCTAAAGGCCATCAAAAAGAAAAAATGAAGATTCTAATAAACCCCGTGAATACCTTAAAGAAAACTCTATGCATTTAGGACAATTTGTGTTTTCTGCGAAGATTCACACAGACATTTTTTATATTAAAAAATTGCTTTTAAATTTCTCGATAGATATCGTCTTAGAACTTTTCATCCAAATGCTTTTGAAAAATAATATAAAATATCAATCAAAATGGCCTCCGATTATTGCTTATAGTATAAATAAATGTTTTTACTCGACGTCATTCTGTGTATGATTTAAGTTTTTTTACTTTAATTTTCCTCAGTTTTAAACATTTCCAAAGTCGAACATTGTTGCCGCCGAGCCGATATAAATACGAAATTCAGCTTGAAATATTACAACTTTATAAAGTTTTACAAATAAAAATAAATTAATATGTAAATGTAAAAATGCTAATACGCTGGAGAACAAGAAATACTCAAAAAATTAAATTGTTGGCGAATTTTCAATTAATGCAAAAATTTGCTTGTCCACGGAACAGCAACATTTCTTATTTTAATTGAGGGGTAAACCAAAATGCAAATGTTGAAACTACAGATAAATATGTAAAACTTAGAGTTAAACTTAAGAGTAAGTTGAAGATTTACTACTTAAAACAGACACAGTTTAGGTTGGATGAGCATCTCTTAACCTTAATGTATCATTATTGTAACCGTAATGTTGTCCGGTACGAGCATTCACTCAAACTTGATGAACGTATGACATTAATTCAATTTTTTTCAATAATTTCATTTTGTTTCCATCACATCCTAGCATTTAATCAGCATATTGCAAATGCACGTAAACGTGGTGACGAAATCAAATTTCTTTTTTTTTTGGTAACTTTTTGTGTAGGTAATCCTTTCTACCGATTTCCATAAAACAATTAACCATGCATAACCGTAGGCAGTCCCTTCCGTTTATGTAACCTTTCGTCTGGGTAACTGATTTCTATATGAAAAATTTAGATCAACTAATTCGTTACCTGTGTTTTTGAAGAGATTCATATGGAACAGTTTTCAAAGGTGGCTCCTAAGGACAACGTTATAATTATACCTAATGGTGATTTCGTTTCTGAAAAATAATATCACCACATCATGTTGCGACATTTTAAAAATTCCCCCCTGCACCCACTGCTAGTTTCGCATTTTGCATGCGAACAATCGAACAAAAATCGTGCGGTGAGTAAAACTACATTATGGCGCAACCACATGATAGCGCATTAAGAATTTACGCTTTCAATTACGTTTGGTTCTGAAGTTTGCTTTTTGACGGTGCAACACTCCACACTGTGGACTGGGCTGAGTGTGGAAAATGGGATATTTTCGCATTTGCGGAGTGTAATAATATTACAAACGAAATCGAGACCCGTTTATACGGCTGCACCATTTTTACAAACGAACCTAAAAATGCGGTTTCAGTGTAAAATGTAGGAAAAATTTTACATTTTTTGCACAAACGAAATCACCACAAGTTTCATTACGATTATGTACTCGAATGCCTTACTCAGCTTTAAATTATGTTTAGATCAGATGATTTGTTACGATACATTACGATGTTACGTTACGATTGACAGTACCATAATTTGTATAGATGTGAGCAACACTTAGGTTAGGTTAGGTTAGGTTGAAGAGAGGAGACGTTTAAACGTCTCATGTCCATGGACATACACTTAAGCCAGTGGTTCGGCCTGTTGTGCGCTCCTTATTTATGATCTTTTTATACCTCACGAGTTACAGAAAATCGGTACTAGACACAAATTTTCTCAGTATCTTCCAGTCATATTCTCTGAGATGAGTCAAGTCTGGTAATATGTCGGACCCGAAATGTTGGGATCTTGCATGTGTGAAAGCCGGGCAGTGACACAGAAAATGTTCCATCGTTTCGATGTTTTTTCTGCATGCCCTGCATTCGCCGTTTCCTGCTAGTCCTATGCGATGAAGATGTGCTTGTAAGCTTGAGTGTCCCGTTAGAACACTCATCATCTTACTAATATCGATCTTGTTTAGTTTCAGAAGACTTCTTGTTTTCTTTTCATTTGGGTCACCCCACAGTATCTTTACAGTTGCTCCTACTGTTGCGCTATTCCACACAGTTTTATGAGCCATCACTGCCCAGTGCTTCAACTAATTTTTCGTGGCTTCGAAAGGTTTCCAATTTTCCAAGTTTATTACTCGAAGTTCTCTGCCCTTTGAAGCCAAGTTGTTTGCCCGTTCATTTCCAATCACTCCGTTGTGTCCTGGTACCCAGCAAATACGCAATTGACCATGGGCTGAGTAATCATTTATCGTTCTTTTACAGTCCAACACAGTTCTGGATTTGACCCTTTCCGATGTTATTGCTTTAATCGCCATTTGGCTATCTGTGAAGATGTTGGCATATTTAGGCATTGTCGTGTTACTGAGCCAGTTCACACACTCCGTGATTGCTCGAACTTCTGCTTGAAATACCGTGTTATGGTCAGGGAGGCGGAAGTGAAGTTCGACTTCTGGTTCATGAGTAAAAAGTCCCAGACCCGTCCTTCAACAACAACACTTACGGTGATTTCGTTTCTGAAAAATAATATCACCACGTAATGTTGCGACATTTTAAAAATTCCCCGTGCACCCACTACTAATTTCGCATTTTGCATGCGAAAAATCGAACAAAAATCGTGCTGTGATTAGAACCCATACCTACATAATGGCGCAACCATTTGATAGTGCATTAAGAATGTACGCTTTCAATTAGGTTTGGTTCTGAAGTTAGCTTTTTGACGGTGCAACACTCCACACCGTGGACTGGGCTGAGTGTGGAAAATGCGATATTTTCGCATTTGTGTAATAATTTTACAAACGAAATCAGAACCCGTTCATACGGCTGCACCATTTTTACAAACGAACCTAAAAATGAGGTTTCAGTGTAAAATGTACAAAAAATTTTACATTTTTTTGCACAAACGAAATCACCATTAGTCTGTACATTAGTGAAATGGCTACAGAAATCACAACACAGCTCCATGCTACTTTTATTCGTAAAAACTGCAATGAGATAGAAAAGGCAACATTTCAGTTAATGAATCTTTCAGGATGTTTCGGATTTGTTTGTTCGTCTAAAATGTTCGTTGCCATTTGAGAGTTCTTGACAGGAGATCGTACCTTCAAGTTATGAGCCACGTGTGTGATGTAATATGAAAAACGGCTGGAATCGTGGAACAATCAACGATGGATAAGGATTCGGAGCGCAGAAGATCGAGGAGCGGAGGTAATTAGTCATAATATGCTAAACAGTGGACAATGCGTCTTAGATTAATAGTGACAGCCTGTATAACATACTCAATCAGATTATTCAGTCCATTGTGCAACCACAAGGATATAAAAGAAATCAGAAATCAGTTAACCTTAGCCCCAACGTTGAACCAATTTGATTGCTTTAAAAAGCTCAGAAGTTGTTGAATTTTAACACGCTACGTTTGCATGTTGCCTTCTAAAGAGGGCCACATCAGCCTGGAATGTATGCAGTTCCTGACTAGTGACCACTAGCCGTAAGAGCAGTATCTCTCAAGAAGTTCGGTAGAGGCAAGCCCACATATTCCAGCTCTCCTGTAGCATGTACGGTAGTTCCTAGTCTTGCTAGTTAATCTGCTTTGCAGTTACCCCATATGTCCCTGTGGCCCGACACCCACATAAGGTGAAAACTGTACTCTTCAGCCATCTCGTTAAGAGATTTGCGACAGTCAAGTGCAGTTTTTGAAATAAGGAATGTAGTCTCTAGGATCTTGATAGTAGTTTGACTATCAGAGAAAATATTGATACCGACTTTTGTCAGAACACTAATTTTCCGCCATTCCGCTAACTCTTAAATAGCTAAGAATTCTGCCGGGTAAACACTACACAACGATCAGAAACCAATTTCTCAGAAAAGACACCCGACCCCACTTTGTTGTTGAGTTTCGACCATCTGTAAAGAAGTTAACGAATCTCCCATGTTCTGGGATACGACCATACCATTTCGATCTATCATGTATAAGAGTGAGATACTTCTTGTTAAAAATTGATTCAGTCATACTGTAATCGACAATGCCTGGAAGTCAGGTATTGTGTCTGAAATGACACTTTGTCCGTTACCATTTCCTGACCATAGTGACATTTCCCTAAGTCATTGCATTGATATAAAGTCTAGCGGCATTAAATGTAGTATAATACGAGTATGAGTGTCCCAGTTTGTGTAGCTCTCAGCTCTCCAGTGATACATACAGCAGCAATTTGCTGAACTTTGTTCAGTGTCGCGCAGAAGGTTGATTTATGCAAATCTACGCCGTACAGTATTCTCTATCTGACTACTACGGTATACAAGCAATAAACTATATCATACAGGTATATAGCGCTACCACAGCCTCCTTTGCTTTTGTATAATGTTGGATTTGAAGTTCAACTAGTAAAATACATAAGTATTTTGCGTTTTCAGAGAAGGGAATTTCAATACCCCCAAGGAGACAGGTGTACCTGGTGGAACCTTATATCTGCTGGTGAAAATAGTTCTGTCTTGGTCGTTTAACACCAAGACCATTACCGGATGTCCATCTTGCGATTGTATGAAGGTTAGAGAAACTTCCCTCTAACAGTAATTGCCACGTCATCAGCATAGGTAACAACTTTGACACCCATAATCTCCAGAACCCCCAATGAACGTAGTCTAAGAACTATCATCTTTCTTGATGTAACCAACAGCTGTTGAGGCTAAAATGTTCAGCAACCTTGAGACTTCGGATGAGCTTTCTACGTCACTACAGATATCTATCCAGGATTTATGTAGAGCCTTTGCAACACTTTTTTGTACCGCTTCAGTGCTTCCTTGTATAATAAAGAGATTCCTAAAGCACTTCCTCAGCATAACTAATTGAGACGACAACTTGGCTTTAGTTTAGGACATGCGACTTGTAAAGATTCGTTAAGAGTTCTGACTCGTTCAACAGCTTCATCTATATCTAGGATAGTTTGCATCTTCATTTCAGGTCTTTTTAGAAGAGACCTGTTAAATATGTGCCTAAATATTTCCCAAATAGCCTTCTTAATATTGGGTGGGAAGTCAGTATCAGGTGACTTCGCATTCATGCAGAATGTAATATGTATAAGAATATATTCGGAAAAGCTATGAGTGTCTAAAACATTCTAATGAGAAATCGTCCCACTTAAGTTCTTAGAGACAAGGGTGACAATGAGCTCCTCCTGTCTGTTTCTAGTAATGAAGGTAGGTGCATACCCCCTATTACAAAGCATGGGTTACAAATTGTATTTATTACTTTATCAGAGAGAAATTGTTATTTTATGTAAGGACACCATTTTTCCCATACCTTTCACTACCAACAAAAAGTATCACTTCGTTTTGCACTGGCGGAATATATTTCTGCGGTATTTCTCCTCAACACTAGCCGAATAAACCCCCTCCACTCTCCGCCACCCCTCTGAATAATTGGTATTTAAAAAAACCTGAAATGCTTGTATCTTTTGTTAGCTAAGCAATAGTTAACATTTTTTAAATTCTTTTTGATTCGCATGTATAATTGTAGGATAACTGTAGAGATAACTGACATTGGCCCTTAGCGGATATTGTAATATTTATAATTGTTTACTTATTAATTTTTCTCGCTCACCGGAAATGAGTGAATCAATCGCCGACCTGCATTCAAAACAAACAAAATTACATTAATTGAAAATTCGTTTAACAAAATTGGTGATGACAACTCTCAAATATCTGTAAAGCCAAAAGTATGATATTGTAAGTAGATGCTAATATAAAATAAGAACACCCCAGATAATATCTCAAAAGAAGAAGAAAAGAATTGTGATTTGTATGAAAATGTGAATATTGAAAATGAAACAAAGTATTCGAACGAATTGAGTGCATGCAAATTTAATATTGTACTATGAACGTTTTTCAAAGAAAATTATATTTACCACTTTGAACTGATGCAAAAATCCTTAAAACAACAACAACACTCAAATTTAGATACTCTACACCTTCGAAAATTATAAAAAATAAAACAAAAAATGGAATATACGAAAAGATGAAAGAGAAAAATGTCAGAAAAAATGAAAACCACATCCCATTCAGAAGCAAAATAATTGCAAAAAAACAGAAATGAACTTTTTTCCTGCATCTTAAAAGTACACATAGGATACACATACCTCTTGATATTTAATTAAAATATTTTCGAAAATTTTTCTCTTTTTTTTTAAATTTTGTTCAAAATAATTTGTATAAATTGCGAGACTAAGAAAAGGCAACAAATACACGTATAAAAAATCCATTAAATTTTCAAATTCTTGTCATCGAGAAAGAAAATCATTTGGTCTTAAAAAATTCAGTTTCTAGACTCTGCTTTGTCAGATACCTAAGGCAAGAGAGCGGTACCTAAACATTTTTATATAATGTATTTTATATAATTTATGCTAATATTGAGCAATTGTTTCATTTAATTTTTACGACATTTAATATTTTTGCGACAAGTGTATTTTGTTTTTCTTTTATACAAATAATAATATGTATATTTTCAAATGGTGTATTTGATCCCTTGTATTTGCTTGGACTTCAGGACATTATTAACATTGTATTTGCAGATATTTATATATTTTTTCTATAAGTATTTATTTTTGTACATCTCATTATTATCATAATGATCATAGCATTATTTTACAAACTCCCAATTTCTCAACCTGTAACCTAGAAAAAATATATAATTTTCATATATACAATCGAATATTTTAACAAGGATTGATGCAATTTCAATTGTTTCATAAGAGCCAAGTAAATTGAGCAGCATCTAATGTAGAAATGATCAAGTCATTTCTTACAAAATATGAGACAATGAATAACGCAGAGCGCTGTGTACGTGAAATTATCTTTGTGAACAGCTGGACAGGACAGGAAGCTACGGCAACGTTCCGGTTGCGTTTGCCTAATCCTAAACTAAGTGCTGCTATAAGGTTCAACTAGTCAAACAGTATGTTATGTTGGGTTGGGTTGAAAAGGATGGGGACATTTTTACGTCTCATGTCTATGAGCATACACTTAAGCCAGTGGATCGACCTTTTCTGCGCTCTTGTGATAATGTACCAAATTCTAGGAATCGGGATCTTGGATCTTGATTTGTTTGAATGTCGTCCTGCATTCGCCGTTGTTGAAATTGTCGTTGTGAACAGCTAATTTAGTAAGGATAAGCTACGGCAACGACCCGGTTACTGTTGCTTATCCTGAACTATGTGTTACTATAAGGTTCAACTAGTCACACAATAGCTTAGGTTGGGTTGGGTTTAAAAAAAGAGGCGTTTTCACGTCTCATGTCCATGAGAATACACTTAAGGTAGTGGATAGACCTGTTATGCGTATGTGCCAAATTGTAGGTATTGGGATCATACAAACATGAAAATGGCTATGGTCATAAGAAATGAAGCTCCGTTTTAATGTCTTCCTGCATTCGTCCTTATCTACTTATACATACGGGTATTACGGAGATGTGCTTGTAAGCTTGAGAATACAGAGTGTAAGCTGAGTATCCTGAGTGTCACCCAATGTAATCATTGTAGCCCCCCTCCGTTTCGCCGTTCCATACTACTTTGAGGATCATCGCTGTGCAGTGATTGAACTAATTTATTTTTTCTTGTATTCGAAATATTTTTAATTTTCCAGGCTTGCTACTTGAAGTTCTTTGTTCGTCCATTTCCGTCACCTGGATACATCACACCGATGTATCCAGGAACCCCAAAGATACGAAATGATCCCTTGTATTTGCTTGGACTTCGGGACATTATATATTGATTAATAGTTAGTTAATCACTCATTTACAGCGCAGTGCACTTCAGGATTTTAACTTTACGAACGTGATCACTTTAATCATACTTTGAATTCCTATGAAGATGTTAACATATGTCAGCCTTGCAGTGTTACTGATCCAGATTAGGGATGTAACGAAAGTGACTTTAGCGAAAGCGAATATTGAAATATATTTCTTGCGAATGCGAAAGCGAATAGTGAAATATGAATTTTTTGCGAAAACGAATGCGAATAATAGTTTGACCCTTTAGTACAAACAAATTTAAGGAACTGAATTGCATTTTCCAGGATATGCAAGTATTAAGAATGTTTTCCATACTTGTTCCTCCTGTTACCAGAAGGACAAACATATTTTTTCAACTGTTTTGAAGAGAAGTGGCAGAGGTTTTCATTGGTATTAATATCTTCAAATTGTGTGAAGGCAATAAGGAGATTTAACACTTTTACCAAATGGAAGCGAATACTGAAATATATAATCCAAAGCGAATAATCCAAAGATGGTTTTTGCGAATGCGAAAGCGAATGTTAAAATTATGCGAATAATTCGCGTTCGCATATGCGAATGCGAATATTCGTTACATCCCTGATCCAGATTACCGCTTGAGTGACCTTTTTGTAGTCTGGGAGGTGGAATTTCGGCCTGAGGAGAGTATGTCTGGAACAAACGGAAGTGGCCGACCAGTCGTTAGTGATTATTATTGGTCTTAACAGCGCCATGTGGGTCATTGGTTTAGGTTATGGTGGCAGCCAGCTTCGCCAGCTCACATATTCAAATGAGTACACGGGCTCAGATGCCCCTCAACGAAATCAACCTGTTTGATAAACAAAGTTATCAATAATACGAATATATATTGTTCATCAGTTTTGCAGTTCCACGGGATATTCTATGCCCAGGTGCCATATGAGATGTTTGTTAGCAAGGCATTATCCTGTTTGTTGTTACGGTTGTTATGAAACGACATAGGCAAACGTAACTGTAACGCCCGTGTAGCGTAACGAATCAGATGATTCTATCATGGAAATCAACGTAAACAATTATACAGCGAAAACGAAACGTAAGCAGACATGGGAATCTGCTGACATTTTAATTGGGCGGTTCGTTTACGTGCCCTTGCAAACAAGGAAAGAAGAAGACATTTATGGGAAACTATTGTAATGGAATGATAAATTAGTAATATGGTATTAAAATAAGAGCAAATAACTATACTGTTGCTGTTAATGTTAATGTCTGAGTCACATGAAAGGTTAAGTCACCGTTTTCTTTCGTCTAACCTAGCCTTAAGGTAGATGTTTACTTAGAGAGAAACGTTCAGTACAGTCACAATAACGCCGACGAGAGTACGAACAATTATGGCTAACAAAACAAAAAGAATCGCGAAAGAGGTAATTCAGCTATATGTTATTTCTTATTATGGTTGTTGGATCGGCTCTCTTAATATTTTTGTTAGTTTCTGAATAAAGCTGATGTTCAACGGGATGTTCCTTCTGAAAAAGCTTTAGCTTTTTCTTAGACTTCTTAAATCTTTTTCGTACCTACTTTATGTTAGTATGTACTATATAGGCTCCATTCTGAATAGAGACGGCTACACCAGTTTCGCCTGTATTGTACCCAGACCGAGGTAACAACTTATCATACTTCGTATGTAGTGCTGCGACAGCGTGGACAGAGTGGATGTAAGTCCTGTCTAGTACACAAAGATCTAGAGAATTTCTTTTAAAAATTTGGTACTCTCGCACTTGAAGGCCACTCCTGACTATCAGAGGTGGGCGTAGACTATACACGGGGTGGAGTTTTGTATGGCAGCGGCAATCTTAATTGTTTACTGCTGCTGCGGCTGAGTCAGAGTGAATGTAGGTAAGTCCTGCCTGGTACACACTGATATAGAGGTTAATTGTGATAACTTTGGACCTCTCGCTCTTGATAATGAAGATCACTCCTGATCATCCGGGGTGGGGTAGAGTATCCACGAGATGATGTTTAGGATGACTACGACAATAGCACCAGGTACTGTTTCCTCGTCTCCTCATATAGATTGTTCTCTGAAGACATGAGATCAGACGTTACTACTATGTGTTATATGTTCGGCAAACTTCATGAGATATGCTCAAGATATTTCAGAGCACAAAATTATTGCAAACCCCTGTCAAAAATTATGTGCAATGATTATTAATTATTATCATGGACTGTTCTTTACCCAGGAACTAGCCATAAAGCGAACTGCCTTGTGGTCAAAATATAAGCCTCTTAAGCAAAGTACGAATGTTGAAGTCTGCGAGAAAATTGTAGTTCCAACAGATCGTTTTTTCCTGGGATAATGCGACAACCGTCTTCTTTGACTGGAATAAAAATGCAGCAGTGATTTTGAAACCCGTTCGGTCCATTTTTTTGATATAGCCCTTATCATATACCATCTGTCCGATTCAACTACCTAGCGCCATAGAGACCGTAAATTTTAACCTGGAGGAGGAAGAGCAGCAACTCACAAAGATAAAATTCGGAGTTATTTGATTCAAACAGCGATTGTATATTTATGCAGATGTCGTTTTGATATAAACTATTTTGGCAAGAGCTCTCCTCGCGAGCTGAATATAGTAGAATAACTATTTCCTCTTTATAACATAACACCTTTTTTCGAATGAGTCCTAATTATCATCGATTCGTTCGCATGGAAACGATTATGGTCCTAAATTAAAAATAAAAGTCTGTAGAGTTTAATAAATAATGAGCGTGAAATATATCTATGTATCAACACGAATGGTTAGATCGAAATGTTCTGTTCTCGGTACTCTTCGTCGTCGTAATTAGGTCTTACAATGGGTGTTAACATCACAGTATTGTACTTATCACAAACTCACGCATACTATCAATAATATTTAGTAATTTTCATTTGACGTCATTTGTACTCACCGGGTGACCGATCTCCGTTTATATATATATTGATAAATATAAACTATAGCGAAAGTGCAAACAACTTTGTTAAATATATCTAATAAGTACTATGAATCACCCATTTCATTTTCATCTCACTATCACTTATCCCATTTCCTGGATTATTTGATGTAAATTTCAATTTTTAGTTTCACAAATGTTCCAATACTTTTTTGAAAAGGATAGACTTTTAAATAATGGCAAATAAACTAAAATAAAAAATATCCAATCAACATACCGTCCATTTTTATAAAAAAAAAATTTGATTTATTTTTTCCAAAAATTCCCTTGAAGTGGTCATAAATGCACATACATACAAACATACACTGCACCAACAAACAAACGAACAAACATGAAATGAGAAACATACATACAAACATATTTTTGCATATTTAACCTAAAGAATTACTAACAAAAAAACGAGACAATTTATACAAATTATTTGGTAAACCACATGAAGAAATTATTGAAAGAAAGCACTCAAAACGAAACTCATTGGTAAATGAACTTAACTTAGAAAAATTACTTTAATTAAAACCAAAAGCAAAAGCTAATATTTAATAATTAATCCATTCCAAAAAAGAAAAACTAATAAAAATGCTAAACACACTCACACAACAACAACAACAAAACAAAAATAGATGAGAATTACATTTTAGAATTTAACATTTGAATAAAACAAAAAAAGAACTCCTAAAAACTCAAACTAAAGCAAAGAAAACACCCAAAACAAATAAACCAAGAGAAAATAAAATAAAACAAAAAATATAAAATCATGAAATGTTGCAATGAACGCTTAGATATAAATAATTACAAGAATTATTGAAATACTTACTTATAACCGAATTACAGAACAAGAACAAGAACAACAAAGACAAAACAAGATCACTAGAAGTTTTAAAATTTTAATTATTTCAATGAACAAATGAAAACAAAAAAACATAAACATACAAATGAAAATCAATCCAAAACTTGTATTATTATTAATTATGAACTGAGTTTACCCGGAAATCGCTAAGATTAATTTGAAACTAATCATGATACGGACATTAAAGTATGTATATGTGGTAATATACAACGTATTCATACAGACATGCATCAATATAAATTCGAAAAAAAACTTAAAAAAAGTAATTATATATATATATATATATCATAACTATTTGCTGCTATTTTCCAAGTCATTACGGGGCCACCTGCCCTCGTATATTTATTTGTAAAAAAGAAATTATAATTTGCACTTTATTTACAAATAATTTATTTTCGTCTTTACTTCTAAAGATTTTTGATTAAAAATGAATATTTCCAAATTGTAGAAACATCACTTCTTTTACTGAGGGGAATACAAATATGATCTCCCCCATCCGCAGCAACCTATGTTACACACACAGTGGATAGTGAGACAATCCAAAGAAACCGAAGTTCGGGGTTCAATTTACAGCCGAGCATAAATTTAACATCTACAGATAAAAATACACGGGAAAAAATAGACATTTACATTTGGGATGTCGAACAGGAAGGAGTTTCACAAATCCTGGGATTCGGTATTGGGAATATGAAGATCCCGGGATTTCAGGATTTTTTACACACCTATTGCTTATCACTGTGTGACCCAAATGAGAAATAAAGTAGTTTTCTGAAACTAAACAAGAGCGAAATTAGTAAGGTGATGAGTGTCACTGCCCGGGTTACACAGGCAAGATCCCAATTTTTCGGGTCCGACATATTGGAAGACTTAGACTTAGAAGTGACTTAGCCATGTTATCAATTCTCATATTACTATGATTTCTCTCTACAGATGGTTTAGGTTAGGTTGGCAGCAAGCTTTGCCAGCTCACATAGACCAATGTAGGTTGGGTTAGGTTGAAGAGGAGAGGATGATTAAACGTCTCATGTCCATGAACATACACTTAAGCCAGGGGTTCGGCCTGTTGTGAGCTCTGATATGAGTTAATTCTGGCAATACATCGATGACGATGTGTTTGTAGGCTTGAGTGTCCCGATAGAACACTCATCACCAACATCTGTGGGCCTTGGTAACTCTTTCTTCAAGATGACTTACCAATATAAGTTCATTGTGTTACCACGGGCACAGATGCCCCTCATCGAAACCAACCTGATTGTTAACAAAGTTATATAAACTTTCCCAAAATTGAAACAAATCGTTTCAGATTTACAGCCACCATTTCGAGTTTGTATCTAATGTTTGTATCATATATTTCCAGTTTGTATCTAATGGCTATAGAATCCGTATTTCTGAACAGAACTTAAAAAATAAAATTTGTCAGAAAAAAGGTTTTCATCCAAAAAAGAATTTAGGCAAATTTTTAGAAAATAGGTTCTGATTTTGATACAGCCTTTGTATTTTTTATATGCTTTTTTTAAATCTAAGCGATATGAAATAAAAATCTTTACGCAGATCATTAGGAAAAAAACATTTTTAAAAATTTATAATATATGTTCTTATTCTGTTCCAATAGTGTAATATGGTCCATTCCGCCTGACTTTATCCTTGCTTACTAGTTGCGTAGTAATATTCCCCTAAAAAGTACTTGTTAAAGCTGTATCGTCATCTATATTTGTCTGTAGGGCATTCATATATAAAATGCCGATATACAGAAGCCTGTAGAGGCTTTGTGGTTGAAGCCCCTAAGTCTTCGCTTATACATTGGATATAGGTTCATGGTTTATTAGACTGGATATAGGTTCATGGTTTATTATACGATCAGCTAAGAATCACATTCTTGCCAACAGTGAACCTTGATTCATTGGAGCTTACACTTAGTTTAACGTTTTCCCCGCAATATTCTCATATATGTACTCAACAAAACCTACTCGTACTCCCAATAGCAAATTAGAGTGTGCTTCATAATGACTTGGAAGGATACAGTAATTAGACTACATCATACCTTTGAAATACTCAAACAATTTTGTCAAAGCTCACCGAACTATGTTGCAAAAATACTACATAAACAAAATTAATTCATACATACATACATATTATATGCGCAAAAATTTACATAAATACATACATACATACATATATAATAAAATTTCATAGTATTCATATTCATTGTATTCATATACACTCAGAAATTCATGCGCGTGCATTCAAGTGTCATACTCATTTATACTCTTGCATGTACATACATACATATATATATTCGTAAATATTTCATACTATCGGCATACATACATTTATACATATATACATATACAAATAATTATAAATAAACATATATACATGCATATATAATTTATTAACATTGGCTCATATAATCTACTCATGCATACCTATAAACAGGCATACATAAATACAAACATACATATATACATATGTAAGTGCATTCTATACATTATATACATACAAACACCTTATAAGGCATGCATTCATTCCTTCATTCATACTTCTGTACACGAGATGAGATCCGTTGAGATATGACATGCATTAAGAACATTTCATACAATAATTTTTTTAAGTGTATAAAACATATATATATTTAAGCTTAAGTATTATATTATTATTGATATATACAAAGAAACAACAAAAATTAACCGACAGACAAACCGAACAAGTCGGAGATGATATAGATTTTTTCGCAAACTTGTAATAAACAAAGATACAAACAAGAAAAAAAAAATTAAAACATAATAAGAAAATACAAACAAAAAATATTCTATATTTACATAGCAAATAATAAATAAAGACAAATATTGTATATTGTTATTAATCTCTACAAAATGAAAAGTTATTTTTTTTATTATCGCAAAACCAAAACAACAAACCAAGCTAAAAAACACAACAAAATGAAAAAAAGAACAAAAAAAATCGCTTTATACCAAATATTTGCCACAGTATGCACATTGCACAGTGGTTCGTCGTGTATTTCTTTTGACTCTAATGTGTAAAATGAAGGTCCAAAGTGCCATGACATGGACGGACAACAATTAAAAAGATATTAACTGATTTTAGAGATTGGAAGCAACGACTTTTTTGAATTATTGTAAAGATTGGAGAATACCCAATAAAGAAGCGCTACTCTAGATGCAGCATAGACAATATTCCTGAAACTCTGCATGAATTAGATGCAATAGAGTAAGGCGGAGATGATAAATTCATTTAGTGCTGAAACTCTGTATGGGTAAAACTCTCTGTCTTTTCCATTAAAAACTCTCAGATAACAGTGATACACATATCAGCTATGTTATTTAGCTGAATGTTATTTAGTATAGGACACATCATTATCGGTCTGACTATTTCTGTATACAAACAATAAACTATATGCGGATACATTTAACATGTTTTCTCTTTCCAGAATTATGGGTTTGAAGTTTAACTTCCTGTTTACTGAAACACTCCAGGATTTTTCTCTTTATGAGAAAGGAATTCTAATACCCACAAGAAGCCAGGTACAACAATAGGTACCTTTAACCTGATGAAAATAACTGTCGGAAACGCATCTTGCTGTTGTAGGAAGGGCCTGCTGTAGGATGTATCTAAGAGTACTCGGAAACCTGTCTCTATCCGCAACTGCCATGTCATCTGCACAGCCAATAATCTTGACACCCAATTTCTCCAGAGAAGGCTGAATAATATTCATGGAGAGATTCCATATAAGCTAGATAGAGCGCTAAGGGCGATACCCTGTTGAAAAAGGAAAATTATGAATTCTTCAAAACAAATCAGGTTATTTAAACTCCATTGTTCTTGCAGTTACGCGACTTTTAAAAGAATCGTTTTTTTAGTTTTGTTTGCTAGCAAATCTTATGTTTTGAATCACCTTTGACGACTATTCTGACGGCGTATCTATCCTTAACTCAATCTATGTCAAAGTGTCGCTAACGCCGCTTTCAAAACAAACAGTTCATATATATCGTTAGCTACATATGCGAATATATTATGTCCCATGTTATATATTTTTCAAATATTATGTAAATAAATAAATATTTTTTTATTCTGCAAATACAGAAATCTTCTTTTATTAGCCATCGCAATAATCCCCTGATTAAATCCAAATATTTGTTTTTGGACTTTTCCGTTTTCAGACAGACTTCGCATGTTTTGCATTTTTGCGTGGACTTAGCATATTTGCATATTGTCTATTGGACTTAGCATATTTGCATACCACTGCAAAATAAAGGGGAAAAACATCCCAACAGTGTTTTTTTTCCAGTTGATGTATTTTTGATTGTTTTATCATTCTATAACAAATATGTATATACCTGAAAATGGTATCGTTTTCTAATTGCTCTAAAGTTATATTTAGGGGTATTTTAGGGGGAAAATCCAAATCAAAATCCATCGGCCAAAATTCAATAACTTTTGTTCTAGTAAACATTTTTGAGTTGTTTACAACACCATAATAAGACAAGGATTTGGAGATAGTAGCATTGAAAATCGGGCAATCGGGTATATTTTAGAAACTGGGCCAAATTTGACTGCTTTTCTTATTTTTGGATTTAAACGAAAAGTAAAATTTCTATTTTTATACCCTACACCACACTGTGGTACAGGGTATTATAACTTTGTGCATTTGTTTGTAAAACCCACAAGGAGAACACATAGACCCATCGTTTATTATACCGATCGATTTGGAGTTGATTTAGCTAAGTCCGTCTGTCTGTGCATGTATTCTTGTAATCAAAGTACAGGTCGCAATTATGGTCCGATCTCGACGAAACTTTACACATATCTTTTTTTGGCCCAAGGACGATCCCTATTGAATTTGGTTAAAATCGATTCAGATTTAGATATAGCCCCCATACATACGTTACCCCCGATTTGACATGTAAGAGCTGTAAAAATGTTATTTTATATCCGATCAGTGCGAAATTCGGAAGGAATACTGCCAAATTCGGAGAAAATCGGTTCAGATTTAGATATAGCTCCCATATATATGTTTTCCCCGATTTGACATGTAAGCGCTGTAGAGACTGTATTTTATATCCGATCAGTATGAAATTCGACAGAAGGAGGTCTTTTTACATGAATGAGTATTCAGGGAAATTCGGTTCAGATTTATATATAACCTCCATATATATGTTCCTCCTGATTCCGATCATTAAAATCATTAAAATTTTCCAGAAAGATGTTTCTCAATTTAGGAACGAATATTTGGCGATTATCGGTTCAGAATTAGATAATATGTTCCTACCCATTTACTTATTATTCCAAATTATTATGGCAATGACCCTTATCGCATTTTTAGGGAGTTGTAGGGTATTATATAGTCGGGCCCGCCCGACTTTCAGCATTTCCTTACTGGTTTGTTTTTATGTTTTTCTCATGTTTTTACGTATCTGCTCATAATGCGCAAAAAAAATAATTTTTTTTCGTATAACAGATTTTTCACCAATTCAATTTAGTAAATTGAATAATCGCAATTTCTTTCTTCGACTTTTTGACCTGCTTATACATTTTTTGCACTTACATTTGTATACCCTCACTTTAATGTGACGAGGGTATATATCATTTGCTACGAAAAAAAGTGGAACACATCGAAGGAGTGATCTAAGACCCTAAGTATGTTCGGCGGATATTCGTTTTGGGTCATTTTAAGTGGAATGAGCAATGTCCGTCCGTCTGTCTGTCTGTCTGTCTGCTGGCTGGTGCGCACGATAACTCTCGAAAGGAGTAACCGATTGACTTCAAATTTGGTACGTGGTAATATTTTTTTCTATCTCCGGCTAAGTTCGAAGATGGGCCATATTGGTCCACTCCTTCTAGTACCTACCCCACAAAGGGTTAAAATGTTGTGAAATATTGCATCTTTAATAAGTGCTATACTGCTTATTCGAATTTTCTGAAATTCCACACATAGCATTAGTTTATTAGTCGCTATCAACTCGAGAAAAATGGGTCATGTTGCTGCGCCCCTTTTGGTACCTCCCACACAAAGGTACCATTTTGCACCAAAAGTTAACAGCTTATAACATTAATAACAGTGTATAAAAATACTTGAAATTGTGTACAGTATTATGCTTTTATATTGCCTACATTCCAGGGAAAAATGAGTGTTGTTGCCACGCCCCTTTTGGTACCTCCCACACAAAGGTACCTTTTTGCACCAAAAGTTAACAGCTTATAACATTAAAACCAGTGTATAAAAATACTTGAAATTTTGTACAGTGTAATGTTTTTATAGTGCCTATAGCCCTGTGAAAAATGGGCGTTATCGCCACACCCCTTTTTGTACCTCCCCCACAAAATGCCAAATCATACCACAATTTAATATCTCATAACGTTTTTACCAGTGCACATAAATGCTTATAATTCGGCACAGTGCAATGAATTTAAAGTATCTAATGTTCAGCGAAAAATAGGTTATTTGATAAACCCCTTCTGGTACCTCCCACACAAATTGACAGAATAATTCGAGTAATATTCAATATTACATTACTCACAAAGTGAGGGTATACCTTAGTCTGTTTACCCGACTGAAACTTTCTTACTTGTTACCGTATCCGGTCACCAAAAAAAGTTTTCAAATGCTAGGTGGAATATGAAAGCTCACTTCGAGACAATCGCAAAAACATTTTTTTTAATTTTTTTCGGAGCCCGCGGAATCGCCCCAAAATCGTTTTTTATCGTAATTTTTTGTTTGTAGGACGATTTTCACATGCGATACATCAATGTGTTTGTCTCGACGAGTACTACATTGTGTTATAGATGTCGCCGATGTACTTTTTTGTTTTAAAATAAAAGTGCGTACACCCAAAGCAAAATGTTCATGGTTTTTAAAGCGCTTTAATCCTATGGAAGAATATTTTTAAATTTTAGGGGCAGAAACTGCAGTAAGTGAAGTCTGCATTAGAAAATGACTTTGTACATCAGCGTCCTCTATGAGGGAAATGTAGTACTTACTTATCGAGACCAATACATTGATGTATCGCAAGTGAATATCGAAATACAAACAAAAAAGTTACGATAAAATAACGATTTTGGGCCAATTCCGTGGGCTCGGAAAAAATTTAAAAAAATGTTTTTGCGATTGTCTCGACGTAAGCTTTCATATTCCACCTCGCATTCGGGAACTTTTTTTTACATGGATGCCAACCCGGTTTAGTGTACAATATTCAGTCTGTCCGTTTTTATTTGTTTTTACTCTTTGATATGGATCATTCCATAATAACAGAGAATTTGTTTAAAAATCTAACTTTAATTAACAAATGTTGAATCAAAATGCTAAGCATCTCGCATTGGAATTATAAGAAGCCTGAGTATGAAATATTTTTTTTTAATTGTTCCTTTGTTTTTGGCATTAAAAATCTTCAAAACTACGATCAATAGTCACTTTAGGCTGCACTGACAGTAGTGTTTTAATGTATTCCTTTATTAGTTCTTGTTTTTAAAGCAGCTCACGGTTAACATTTCAAATTGAAAATAATACTTGGAATCATTTTGCATAAATTTGCATAAAAATTAAATATATAAACATGGAAGTTTGTGTAAAAGTGTACATATAATAATTTTCACAAATAAACAAAAAAATCCTTAAATAACCCACGATAAATCCATAACAAATACAAGTCGAACCACTGTGCATATATAATAAAATTATCCTAACTTGGCACATCTAAATATCCACACGATATTCTATTTTCTATTGAAACCCAAAAATATAAATCTCAACTTATGGTACAAGCTTTTCGTCAATCACAACTCATTATTAAACTTAACTCATAATCATTAAAGCATTAATCGACTGTCATTATCACTGCTGCTGCTCCATACTTAATATTGAATAATTAATTATCATCCACAAATACACAAACACACACACACATACCAACAGTGACATACTAGATACATGCCTCCTACATGTATAATTTATCAACATCATGATTATTATCAATTCATAAGTGTTCATTAGTATTCAGCCTTTCTAACCAGAACATCCCTCTATCCCTCTTCTTCATTGAACTGAGCCAGCATACGCACATAAAGATACATATATACATACATAAACGAGCATGTGTAGACATTGTTTATTCATAAATACTAACTAACGTATGTCCCTTCATTTCCTGTTGTGAAAGGACAAACAGGAAACCGTCACTCACATACTTACATATACACATCATCACATGTATTCAATTGTATCAGCGCATTCATTCATTGTGATTCATTCGCTCACTCACTCACTCACTCGTTCATTCATTAATTGTATTTTATTGTTGTATTGTATCTCCTTCAATCATCATTTAAATTATGCACAAAATATTGATCGTTGCGACATATGTTTTTAATCGAATTTTAATCCGTGAATAATTTCCACTTTTATTCTACATACTGGTATTACTTGGTTTCGTAATGACTATAAATTAACGATCGAGCGTTTGTATGCAATTGCATTCGAATTTCGATCGTTTACCCTGAATTATCTATAGCTATTGTTTTATTTTTTAAGATTAGTTAAACAAAAGAAATGAACTTAACATTAAGGATTTGCTTTATTAGATAATATATATAAATACATACATACATAAATATATTTATATATATTTATATACATACATACATGCATAATATTACTTACATACCGAATTTAGTTTAGTATCATGTATGCGTGCATACCGACAAATATATTTACAAGATAAGTTGACATTTTATTGAATTTTGTTTTTTGGTTTGTATTTTTTTTAAACGTAATAAGTCTAATATGATTTCTATAGATTTTGTAAAAGTTAGTTTGTTATACATATATATATATATGTACATACGAGTACAAGACATATGTACATGCCTATATGTACATCGTGTAGAGTATATATATACATACGTACTCCCATGGCCTACAGATGTGTTGTATGTAATACATATGTAGTTAAAATAATGATTTTTATTGTTTGCAGTAAATATATGAAAATCATAAAGAAGTAATGGATGGAGAACAACTAAGTTAAGATTAATAAAAATATTATAATAATACTAAAAAAATGATGATATTTGCAAAAAAATATAATAAGAATTAAATAAATATATTACAAAATAAAACGTTGTCCTTTTATTTATTATATATTATTTGATAAATTGGATGGTAAGTGAATTTCATGTTATAGTCTCTGATTTTCTTCAAATTACAAATTAGAATTAAAAGTTTAAAGTCATGGCGGGCCGACTCTGCGACACCCCATTTACAGGATGAGGCAAATAACTGGACCAAAAACAGCGAGCAGTCGCTCAATGTACTGCTCGACACACATTTCCCGGGGAACTCTGTAACAGAACCCGAGGATTCGTAAACGTCCTCAGAGACATCCTACAGGTGGCTCTGAACAAGTTGGCTAGATGGGCCAGAAGCAGCGGTTTGGGCGTTAACCCCAACAAGACGGAATTGGTTCTCTTTACTAGGATGAATAATGTCCCACATGTGGACCCTCCACCTCGGATAAATGGAACAGATCTAGTCTTTTCTGAAAGTGCACAATTTTTAGGAATAATTCTGGATAGGAAAATGTTATTTAGACTTAACGTATTGGAACGTGTAAGGAAGGCCAACGTCGCCTTATATTCCTGCAAAAAGGCTGTAGGGTCGCGGTGGGGACTCTCTCCTAAAATCGTCCACTGGATATATATAGCAGTAGTTCGTCCAATACTGTTATACGGTATTGTGGTATGGTGGACGGCAACTGACAAACTAAACATTTCCAACCTACTAACAAAGGTTCAGAGAACTGCCTGCCTGAGCATAAGCGGAGCCTTAAGGACTACAGCGACCGAGTCTCTACAAGCCCTACTCCATATACTGCCGATTAATATTGTGGCGAGAGAAGTTGCAACCAAAGCGGCAATTAGATTAACCTGCCTAGCAATGTGGAGGTACAAGAACTATGGTCACATGAGGATATCAAAGTGTAGTGCTATGGTAACCGACCGAGTGGACTATATACCAACTGTGTACACCTTTGAGAGAAATTACATCACTATGATTCCCGCCAGAGATGAATGGGTCGGCAGAATACCAGGTAATAGAAACCATCTCCACTTTTACACGGATGGTTCGAAGCTTGCTGAAAAGGTTGGCTTCGGAGTACACTATGAAGAACTTAGTCTGGATATAGCTCACAGACTACCAGATACCTGCAGTGTCTATCAAGCCGAAATAATGGCAATATGGGAAGTCGCCAAGTGGCTGAGTCGCAACATAGTAACCAACACTGGCGTTGTCATTTACTGGGACAGCCAGGCGGCCATCAATTCTCTGGAGGCAACATCCCTAAATTCACAAACAGCCCTCGACTGCCGCAGATCTCTTAACGAGATGGCGGAGCAGTTTAATATACACCTCATATGGGTGCCTGGGCATAGGGACATCCCGGGGAACTGCAAAGCCGATGAACTTGCTAGGAAAGGGACGACATTACGAATTCTCGAAGAATTTACATATATTGGTGCGCCACTATCCACGTGCAAGCTTTGGCTGAGGCAAGAGGCAATCAGGCAGTCCAACGAAAGATGGACAGAAATCGGCACCTGCAGGGTACCTAGACAAATCTGGCCAAGGTATGACCTGAGAAGGTCAAAATATCTTCTCGCACTAGAGAGGAAACGATTGTCTACGTTAGTACAGGTTCTGACGGGACGCTGCTTGATCGGCGAACACGCCAAAAGATTGGGTATTAACTCCAATGACTTCTGCCGAAGCTGTGGAGATGAGGAAGAAGTGGAGAGCATTGAGCACTTGCTTTGCGACTGTCCCGCTTTGAGTAAACGACGACTGGACATACTGGGGTCGGCCTTTTTAGGCAGCCTAACAGATCTTTCCAGTACTGATATTCGTACTATCGATAAATTTATATATCAAACAGGTTGGTTTCGATGAGGGGCATTTCAGCCCGTGGTAACACTAGGGACCTAAACTGGTCTATGTGAGCTTGTAAAAAATACGGCTGCCACCCTAACCTAAACCTAAAACCTAAGACACCCTACACCACTATTACGATTTACTTTTTTCGTACGAATGGTATCTGGGTCAGAATTTTTAAATATTAACCTATGAATTATAATTTTGCCTAAAATGTTTATATAAAAGTTGGTAAATGATAAAAAAGATATCGCCACCATTTATTATTTGAAAAAAAATTCCAAAATTGTATATGGATTTGAAATTTTAAAAAATTGGGAAAATGCAATTTTGTTTTTAACGAAATTTTTAATTGCTCATGAACTGCCAACCCGATTTTTACAAAGTTTGCGTCGCACTATGGAGGGAAATTGAAAAATGCGGCCAAAACTCAAATTGTATGACACATGTAATATTGAAAAAATGGTTATGCCAATCTGTTGAGCACATATTCAGTTTATTGTGTCTAAAATATAAACAAAATATCTTTATATTTAGATGAACAAATGACTGCCCAAAGTTAGGCATATATTTGTATCAGCATTTATAAAGGGTCCGCCATCTAACGTTTTTTTTTCAACTAGTGCTTATTTCGTGAATGGTAACAATTAGCTCATGTCTGATTTGACAGATAATTAGTTTTATCCTTCCGCTGAACGAATATGGTTGTGTATAAAATTGGACCGATCGTGTAGGCTACTGCATGGCCAGCCGAGGCAGCCATTTGAATGAAATTATTTTCCATTATTAACCGGAAGGATTGGACTTTCAAATAAAAAAAGAAATTTGAGAAAATATTCAGTAGTTTTTTTATAGCATTTTCAAAAAAAAAGTTATTTGGCGGACCCTTTAGCATTTTCAAAAAAAAGTTATTTGGCGGACCCTTTAGTACAGTTTGCTGAAATTTGAACTGTTGAGAAGATAGAAATGAAAAACAAATTGGACCCAAGTACATACATATAAACATGAGGTATGAAATCATATACTTATAGGCGCTTGAAATATTTATTTGTTTTTGTTGTTAAAATTTATATGGAAATATAGGTACTGTTTCTGTAACTTATTTTCAAAATTCTCTCAGCTATTACTTGAATTCTATAAAACGCAGGTTAGAAATATTTTAGGAACAAGCATTTTACATGATTTCCTACAGACACAACGAATTATAAACTTCTGCGATTTATAGATTTCTCGGAATAATTGAGTGATGTTTGATCGTTCGCAGTAGACGAACGAAAAAAAGTTACAGAAACAGGCCCATAGTCCTTTTGTCGGCAGGACATTTTTATTTTATTTCATTAAATTTCTTATAACTTGTAAAAGTCGCGAGGCGTCGCTAGGAAATTTTTTTAAAGTCTTCGTTAAGGTGTTCTGTGATATAGGTAAAAAGATACCAACTGCGCCTTCCGAGCACTTTGGGCGCTAAATCGTATTTTAAAATTTAAGTGAGTTGACTTGCTAAATTAGCTACAACTTTTTAAATTATGCATCGAATTTCTTAGAAATGAAAAATGTGAAAATTTATTGAAAAATTATGAAAAATTTAAAAATATGTATAAAGGGTAATATACTAGTTTTGACCATTCACCTCAAAAATGTTTGCTTGAGTGTTTTCTTTTTAAGTCCTCATAACATATACAGCCATGGTAATAAATATACTACCACAAGTCAATGTTGCTCTAAAAAGTCACCTATGCGCAAAAATACAACTTTGTTTGTTAATGTTTCTTTATTTACCTACAAGATAAATTCCATCGGTTACATTGAACTTTTGAATGATGTCCTTATCTCCTTTTTGGACGATATTTATGAGTCGTCGATTATTTTTCAACAAGATTAAGCCCGAATACATAAAGCTAAAATTGTGACGGACTGGTTTAACATCAAAAATATACCACTGCTGCGATGACCTGCGTTAAGTATAGATCTAAATCCGATCGAAAACGTCCTGGGGAATATGGCAAATCAAATTTATGACAATTGGCGGCAATTCTCCAATCTAGGAGACCTCTGAGCAGCGATAAATAAAACTTGGAGTGGAATACCCACATCACTGCTTACAAACTTAATTTATTGCATATCATAATGACTTAAAGAAGTAATTATGGTGTCTGGCGCTAATACTCATTATAAGACAAATTATGTTTTCTAAAAAAATGTATTGTTTCAAAATTGTTTAGTCTAAATTAATTTGGAAGTATATATTTTACCAATGAAGTACTTTTCATTTTTCTTTTAAAATTCGGATACTTTTAATAAATTGAAATGTCAACACATGTTTTGGTTAACAAATCATTTAAGAACAATCTTCCAACAAAAAGTTTTTCCAAAATATAAAAACACAATTGCATCGTCCTTTTTTTATGTGGAAGTATAATTATTACCATGGGTGTATATGCATACAAAATATCTTTCGAAAGGTATTTTTTCATCTTTTCAAATCAGTTAAGATATTGGAAATCGGACGATAATAAACTCAGTTACAAGATCCGAATCATTTTTGCTTAAAGAGCGTCTGTCGCGATCTTCTAAGCGCAAAATCAGCCTTTTTGTCGCATAATTAATACCATATCCCAATAACGCGAATATATATTGCAATTGTTATACCCTACACCACACTGTGGTACAGTATTATGATTTGGTGCATTTGTTTGTAACACCCAAAAGGAGAAGAGATAAACCCATTGTTTATTATACCGATCGACTTGTAATCACTTTCTGAGTCGATTTAGCTATGTCCGTCTGTCTGTAGATGTATTCTTGTAATCAAAGTACAGGTCCCAATTATGGTCCGATCTCAACGAAACTTTGCACATATCTGTCTTTAGGCCCAAGGAATTTGGTTAAAACCGGTTCAGATTTACATATAGCTCCCATATATATGTACTAGAGTTGGGCACTATAGTTCTTTTAAGTGATCGACCTTTTTAGTTCAGTTCAATTGAGTGAACTAGTTCGTTCATTTAGTTCAACAGTTCACTTTAACACACCAGCTCTTTAGCTCACCAGCTCACTTTACATACAATACAATACAATAAGCCGCTTTTAAAGGAATCTGATTGGAATATGAATGGAATAGTTGGAAAAACTAATACAAAGGCGTATGTATAGGTAGAATCATACATTGATGATGACATACAAATTGCAACAGCACATAATAGCAGAGAAGAGAGACCGAAATTATATGGTTGAAGAAAAAAACATAGTGAACTACTGAGTTGAAATTAACGAGTTGTGTGAACTAGTTCGTTCACTTCAGTATAGTGAACCGTTCAATTGAACTAGTCGTTCACGAACTACACAACTCTAATATGTACCTCCGATTTGGCATATATGCACTGTAACAACAACATTTTTGAACCGATTTGTACAAAAATTGACAGAGAGTAGTCTCGTGATACACTTAGAGATAATACAAAATTTGGGGGAAATCGGTTCAGATTTAGATATAGCCCCCATATATATGTTACCCCCGATTTGACATATAAGCGCTGGAGAAACTGTATTTTGTATCCGATCAGTACGAAATTCGACAGAAAGAGGTTTCATATTACATAAAGGAATACTGCCAAATTCGGAGAAAATCGGTTCAGATTTAGATATAGCCCCCATATATATGTTACCCCCGATTTGAAATTCAAGCGCTGTGGAAACTGTATTTTATATCCGATCACAGCGAAATTAGGTAGAAAGAGGTTTCTTAGTACATGAAGGAATACTGCCAAATTCGGAGAAAATCGGTTCAAGTTTAGATATAGCCCCCATATATATGTTAGCCCCGATTTGAAATTCAAGCGCTGTTGGAACTGTATTTTATATCCGATCAGTACGAAATTCGACAGAAACAGGTTTCTATTTTACATGAATGAGTATTCAGGGAAAATCGATTCAGATTTATATATATGTTCCGCCTGATTTGGTTACAAAGCGATATAGAAGTTGCACTTTACTTACGATCATTACAAAATTCTCCAAAAAGATGTTTCTCAATTTAGGAACGAATATTGCTTAATTTAGCGATTATAGGTTCAGAATTAGATATATCCAAATATACATATATGTTCTTTCCCATTTACCAATTATTCCAAATTATTATCGCAATGACCCTTATCGCATTGTTAGGGAGGTGTAGGGTATTATATAGTCGGCCCCGCCCGACTTTCCTTACTGGTTCATTTTAAATTCGGATTTAGATCGCCAAAATCCTTCGAGATCGGGTCAGACTGCTGGCTAGGATTCGATTTAACCAGTGCAATGTTGTAGGTCAGTGCAAAAAATTCGGCGTCGATTTTTTTCGAAATAAGTATATTTGTTGTTCTAGTATATTTGGCTATAGAATGCCACTTTTACATTTTATTAATCATGTTTCTGGTTCATATTCTAAAGTAAAAAATAATACGAAAGAAATTACAAAAAAAATTAGTAGGTTTTACATTTGAAATTTCCACAACTTTTGTTTTGGTCGTCATCATTCATATTGTTACAGTAAACAAAATGTGCTTCAGTTTTGAATTTTAAGGATATAGAATCCCATCCGCGGAACATACTTAAAAACGCGTGGAAAACATAAGTCGCGAGAAAAAAATTAAAATTAGTAATTTTTGCAAACAATTGTCAATGCACATTTTGTGCTTTCTAAATAGCAGTCGTATAACCCACGGCTCATTTAACCCTTTCGGTATTTTGATGCCATATGTCGTCATGGGTTTAGGGAGGCTTCAGTTTTCAATTGGACTATGTAGTCTGAAATTATTTTTTTCATGCTTCTTCGAAGCCTTAAAAGCAATATATAATATACTAGCTGCCCCAGCAGACTTTGTCCTGCCCGTCTTATTTCGGATGTATTGGCTTGTTATTCATTGGTATTTCATTTCAAAAATGCATACATCCCGAGTTTCAGGAAAAAATCATCAAAAAAATTTATATTGACCATATGTCCCCTGCAGCGCCATCTACCGGCATACCAACAAACTATTATCACGACAAACCACACATACATTTTTAATTTCTGTCAAATCGCTCTGGAAATGCGAAACTTGACCACTTCGCAATTTGTCGCGGTGAAAATAATTCTAAAACACAAATGACCCCAATCTGAATATATTGTTCAATTTTCAGTCCATTCGCTTTTATGGTTTCGGAGATCATGCGTTACTAACAAACGTACAAAGGATTTTATATATAAAGATGTATATAAATGTTTACTACCCTGGACAGTTATATTGCAATTTGAAAACATTACTAAAATATTGACTTTTCAGGTGGGAAAAATGTTCATTGTAAAACACAGTATTTTAATAAATTGCGAAATAAATATATAAATCTGAATTTGCAAAAGACTGCAGAAAGGGTCATTTATTGGATGTATTTTGTCATTGAATCGAAAAAAAACTAATGACGTCGTGGTATTTTTTTTTAATTTGTATGATACCATACCGTCGGCTTAATGCTATTTTGGTCCATACGCCATTTTCGTGTTTTTTGAGTTAGGAGTTGATTCTATGGGTTTAAAGCATGCTCTTTCAGAATCTGCAATAATTTTTTTCCTATCTCGCCTAATTTTCGAGATATTGGTAGGGTAAATTTGTTTTACTCTGAATAACGGGAAATAATTTCGATATTTTTGTTCTATGTCTCAATTTTTCTATCGCCCTATATTTTTCACACAGTATTTTACGTTCTTTCGATCACAATATGTAAATTAGTGTCCTTCCATACCGACCCTTTTTGTGGTCCATATAATACAAATACGAAAAAATATTAAAATAAAAGTGGATATGGACCAAAATGCCAAGTACAAAAATTGTTATAACTAGCTTATTTTTGAATGTAATGGCATAGAAATGCATGAGAATCATACAAACACTGTTGGGAACCCTATGAAACAAAAAGTTTGTAACTCTTCAATCCCATTTTTACTCAAGCAATAAATTGCGTTTTTCTCCGATCATTCAATATGGCGTATGGAACAAAATAGCATTGAGCCGACGATATATTAAAGATGGTGAATTGAAAGTTTTTAAATGCATCAATTGCATATGCAACTTTATTTTGCATCCCGCACATCAATGACACCAACTTAAAATTTTGAGAAAAATATAGTCATACTCGTATAGCCCCATTTGTCCTAAACTGACTCCACAAATTTCGAGATGGTGTTCAGGCCCGTTCTTTTTTTAAACCCATATCACAAGATACATGCTGTAAAAAGAACAACTCACGACCTTTAAAATGAGCCTTCATTTGTAAAAATCCGTTCACGCTTTCCGAATATACATAATTCGAAACTAACGACTTTTGAGAATATTTTCTTATTTTCTCAGATTTCAGATGCTAAAACCATCTGGAAAACATTTTTGTATTATTTTTGCCAACTATAAAATGTGTTACAATAAGCAGAGTATCGATATGCAAATTTATTTTGAAATCGGGAAAGGTGGCCCAAAAAAGTGTTTGGTTTGACATGGAATGAACAATATACAAAACAAGTAATGCTGAGTATAGACGATTGCCAGATCGGCAAACGTTATCAACCCTGCTAAAGTGCTGCAAATATACGGAAAATGACAGATTGTTAGGCAAAGGTGAATTGACAGTTCAGACGATTGCAAGAAAACATTACAATTTTATATATTTACAATATATGTTGTAAATATTTATATGCAGGATTGCCAATAAAAATACATTATAGACAGTGTTGCAAATAAAATGTTTTTCTGGCAATGGCGCCGTTGTCACATGCATAAACTTCGCACATATAACAATCTGCAAATTATCTCGCAATGACATTTCTGCTAACGTTGCAAAACAAAAATTGTGTGTTCAGACGGTTGTTAATTCACAGGGTTGCATTTTTCCGCCATTTTCCTGGCAACGTTGTCCGATCTGCAAATCGTGTGTACTTACCTTAAGAAAGTTTTCAGTCGGGTAAACCGACTAAGGTATACCCTCACTTTGTGAGTAATATAATATTAAATATTCCACGAGTTATTCTGTTAGTTTGTATGGGAGATACCAGAACAAGTTTAACAAATACACCTATTTTTCCCTGAACAGTAGATACTTTAAATACATTGCACTATGCCGAATTATATAGTTTTTGTGCACGGGTATATTAACGTTATGAGATAATTAATTGTGGTATTCTTTGGCCATTTTCTGTGGCAGGTACCAAAAGGGGCGTGATGATAACACCCATTTTTCATAGGGCTATAGGTACTACAAAAGCACTACACTGTACAAAATTGCAAGTATTTTTATACACTGGCATTAATGTTATAAGATGTTAACATTTGGTGCAAAATGGTACCTTTGTGTGGGAGGTACCAAAAGGAGCGCGGCAATAACGCTCATTTTTCACTGGACTGTAGGCACTATAAAAGCATTACACTGTACAAAATTTCAAGTATTTGTATACACTGGTACTAATGTTATAGGCTGTTAACTTTTGGTCCAAAATGATCCATTTGTGAGGGAGGTACCAAAAGGGGCGTGGCAACTTCACCCAATTTTCTCAAGGTGATAGCGACCAATAAACTAATACTATGTGTGGAATTTCGGAAGATTCGAATAAATAGTATAGAAGTTATTAAAGAATTAATATTTCACAACATTTTAACCCTTTGTGGGGGAGGTACCAGAAGGAGTGGACCAATATGGCCCATCTTCGAACATAGCCGGAGATAGAAAAAAATATTACCACATACGAAATTTGAAGTCAATCGGTTACTCCTTTCGAGAGTTATCGTGCGCACCAGCCAGCAGACAGACAGACAGACAGGCAGACAGACAGACAGACAGACAGACAGACAGACAGACAGACAGACAGACAGACAGACAGACAGACGGACGGACATTGCTCATTCGACTTAAAATGACCCAAAACGGATTTCCGCCGAACATACTTGGGGTCTTAGGCCACTCCTTCGACGTGTTACACTTTTTTCCGTAGCAAATGATATATACCCTCGTCACACTAAAGTGAGGGTATAACAAGTAAGAAAGTTTCAGTCGGGTAAACCGACTAAGGTATACCCTCACTTTGTGAGTAATGTAATATTGAATATTACTCGAATTATTCTGTCAATTTGTGTGGTACCAGGTACCAGAAGGGGTTTATCAAATACACCTATTTTTCGCTGAACATTAGATACTTTAAATTCATTGCACTGTGCCGAATTATAAGCATTTATGTGCACTGGTAAAAACGTTATGAGATATTAAATTGTGGTATGATTTGGGCATTTTGTGGGGGAGGTACAAAAAGGGGTGTGGCGATAACGCCCATTTTTCACAGGGCTATAGGCACTATAAAAACATTACACTGTACAAAATTTCAAGTATTTTTATACACTGGTTTTAATGTTATAAGCTGTTAACTTTTGGTGCAAAAAGGTACCTTTGTGTGGGAGGTACCAAAAGGGGCGTGGCAACAACACCCATTTTTCCCTGGACTGTAGGAAATATAAAAGCATAATACTGTACACAATTTCAAGTATTTTTATACACTGTTATTAATGTTATAAACTGTTGACTTTTTGTGCAAAATGGTGCCTTTGTGTGGGAGGTACCAAAAGGGACGTGGCGACTTCGCCCATTTTTCTCGAGTTGATAGCGACTAATAAGCTAATACTATGTGTGGAATTTCAAAAGATTCGAATAAGTAGTATAGCAGTTATTAAAGAATCAATATTTCACAACATTTTAACCATTTGTGGGGGAGGTACTAGAAGGAGTGGACCAATATGGCCCATCTTCGAACTTAGCCGGAGATAGAAAAAAATATTACCACATACCAAATTTGAGGTCAATCGGATACTCCTTTCGAGAGGTATCGTGCGCACCAGCCAGCAGACACACAGACAGACAGACAGACAGACAGACGGACGGACATTGCTCATTCGACTTAAAATTACCCAAAACGGATTTCCTCCGAACATACTTGGGGTCTTAGGTCACTCCTTCGACGTGTTACACTTTTTTCCGTAGCAAATGATATATACCCTCGTATCACTAAAGTGAGGGTATAACAAGTAAGAAAGTTTCAGTCGGGTAAACCAACTAAGGTATACCCTCACTTTGTGAGTAATATAATATTGAATATTACAAAATTAATCTGTCAATTTTTGTGGGAGGTACAAGAAGGGGTTTAAGAAATACACCTATATTTCGCTGAACAATAGATACTTTAAATACATTGCACTGTGCCGAATTGTAACCGTTTATATGGACTGGTATATTAACGTTGAGATATTAAATTGTGGTAAAAGGTGTTCCAAGAAGAGCGCAATTTTTTAATTACTGATGCAGCAATTGAATTGTTTCTCTGGCTGTATGACATGTGGCGCCGTCTTGTTGGAACCACATGCCCTCCACATTCATTTCTTCAATTCTAGGCCAGAAAAAACTGGTTATCATTTCACGATACCGAACACCATTGACTGTTTGCGCTTGACCTGCCTCAAAGGTCCAATGATTCCTCCAGCCCAAAAACCACACCACACAGTGACACGTTGAGGATGCATTTGCTTCTCGTGAATCACTCGAGGATTTTCCGCACCCCAAATGCAACAATTCTGCCTATTGACGAAGCCATCAAGATGAAAATGGGCCTCGTCACTGAAGATGATTTTATCGGCAAAATCAGCATTTTCATGTTGTCTCTCCAATACCCAATTAACGAACTCCCTTCGCTGTCCTTCTCCATTTTTACTAACCTCGTACCTTCTACTAACAAACAATAACAATTATTCAAATGTCAAACAATGACACTTCGAATGTTGCGAGATTTAAAAATTGCGTTCTTCTTGGGACACCCTTTATAATTTGGCCATTTTGTGTGGGAGGTACAAAAAGGGGCGTGGTGATAACGCTCATTTTTCACTGGACTATAGGCATTATAAAAGCATTACACTGTACAAAATTTCAAGTAATTGTATACACTGATTAATGTTATAAACTGTTAACTTTTGGTGCAAAATGGTACCTTTGTGGGAGAGGTACCAAAAGGGGCGTGAAAATAACTCCCATTTTTCACTGGACTGTAGGCACTATAAAAGCATTACACTGTACAAAATTTCAAGTATTTCTAAACACTGGTATTAATGTTATAAGCTTTTAACTTTTAGTGCAAAATGGTGCATTTGTGTGGGAGCTACCAAAAGGGGCGTGGCAATTTCGCACATTTTCCTCAAGTTGATAGCGACTAACAAACTAATACTATGTGTGGAATTTCAGAAGATTCGAATACGTATAATAGCAGTTATTAAAGAATCAATATTTCACAACATTTTAACCCTTTGTGGGGGAGGTACCAGAAGGAGTGGACCAATATGGCCCATCTTCGATCTTAGTCGGAGATAGAAAAAAATATTACTACATACGAAATTTTAAGTCAATCGGTTACTCCTTTCGAGAGTTATCGTGCGCACCAGCCAGCAGACACACAGACAGACAGACAGACAGACAGACGGACGGACGGACATTGCTCATTCGACTTAAAATGACCCAAAACGGATTTCCTCCGAACATACTTGGGGTCTTAGGTCACTCCTTCGACGTGTTACACTTTTTTCCGTAGCAAATGATATATACCCTCGTCACACTAAAGTGAGGGTATAAAAACTAACAATCACCAACCTACTATCAAAGGTAATAGAAACCATCTCCACTTCTATACGGATGGTTCGCAGCTTGATGAAAACGTTGGCTTCGGCGTACACTGTGAAGAACTTAGTTCGGATAAAGCTCACGGTTTAAAGATCACATGTTTAAAGATTATTCAAAGACAATTTCAGAACAACAAACATTTCTTTGATCCGTGCACCTTACTTACGGTCCAAACTAGTTTTATTTGCAGCGCTGTTATTTGGTATCCTATGGAAACATACCGTTTTTCATGGCTTGTCAATGGCTCCATTATTTCTTTTGATTACTTTTGACTCAGAAATCAAATTTAACTGTTAACATCCTGTATTTGGTTCCCTGCATCCATATGATGCCTATCTCTTATTACGACCATGAAGACACCTAAAAACCATGAAACCGTTGCTTTAACAGCATTTATTTTTATTCACAAAACATTGAGGTTTCAAAACAAGTAGACCACCGTACTATACTCAATGAATCCAACTTACCCATTTTTATACCCCCATAATATGATGGGTGGTATATTCATTTTGTCACTCCGTTTGTAACACCTCTAAATATTGATCTGACACCCCATAAAGTATATATATTCTTAATCGTCGTTAAATTCTAAGACGAATTAGCCATGTCCGTCTGTCTGTTATAATCACGCTACAGTCCGTAATAATAAACTTAGGTTGATAAAATTTGGTAGAAATATTTCTTATAGTTGCAGGTTGTTTGGGATTGTAACTGGGTCATATCGATCAATGTTTTGATATAGCCCGCATATATAGCATCTTACTTATTGTGATTCCTGCTGTTCTCATCTACATACTCTGCATTTACCACATTTTTATACCCTGCACCATAGGGTGGAGGATATATTCATTTTGTCACTCCGTTTGTAACACCTTTAAATATTGATCTGAGACTCCATAAAGTATATATATTCTTAATCGTCGTAAAATTCTAAGACGATTCAGCCATGTCCGTCTGTCCGTCCGTCCGTCTGTTGTAATCACGCTACAGTCCGCAATAATAGAGCTAGATTGATCAAATTTGGTACAAATACTTCTTATAGTTGCAGGTTGTTTGGGATTGCAAATGGGCGATATCGGTCCATATTTATATATAGCTCTCATATATATCATCTATCTTGTTGTTATTCCTACTGTTCTCATCTACTATATTTTTTTGCGTTTTTCGGTGTTATTTTCTTTAGGTTTGAGTTATTTTGTGAGGCCACATGCTATCCATGGTGGAGGGTATATAAGATTCGGCATGGCCGAACTTAACGCTTTTCTTGTTTTTTTTTAATTCAATTATTATTAACATGGTATTAAAATTGTAAGTTGTTAACTTTTGGTACAAAATGGTTCATTTGTGTGGGAGGTACCAAAAGGGGCGGGCCTATAACGCCCTCTTTTCTCTTGACTGTGGGTACTATAAAAGCATTACACTGTACAAAATTTAAAGTATTTGTATACACACTTATTAAAGTTATAACCTATTTAAATTTGGTGCAAAATGGTACATTTGCGTGGGAGGTACCAAAAGGGGAGTAGTAACTTCGTCCTTTTCTTCCATGGTGGTTGCGACTAATAAACTAATGCTATACGTGGAATTTAAGAAGATTCGAGTATGTAGTATAGAAGTTATTAAAGAACCAATATTTCACTAAATGTTAACCCTTTGTGGGGGAGGTACTAGAAGGAGTGGACCAATATGGCCCATCTTCGAACTTAGCCGGAGATAGAGACAAATATTACCGCATACTAAATTTGAAGTCAATCAGTTAATCCTTTCGAGAGTTATCGTGCGCCCCAACCAGTAGACAGACACACAGACAGACAGACGGACGGACATTGCTCAAATGACTTAAAATGACCCAAAACGAATTTCCGTCAAACATACATGGGGTCTTAGGTCACTCCTTTGATGTGTTACACTTTTGGCTCGTAGCAAATGATATATAACCTCCTCCCTAAGGTGAGGGGATAAAAAAATATTTTACTAAACATATTTTACACTTGTGGAAAGCATGAGCTTGGTTTAATTACAGGGTGTTCTTAATCTAAAGTAATTTTATGTTTTTATTGTAAGCATAAGGCGTCATAGATTTAAAAATGTGAAGTCTTTCATTGAAGTATAAGGCTTGATGTCCTGATTTAAAGATGGTTAATGACATCAATTGTCGTACAAGATTTACTAGTTTTAATAGTCTTTGTCTTTGGAGCTAAATCAAAGAAAAAATCTTGAAAGTTAAGAAAATTTCAATGATTTTCAGAAAATTTTTTAGTCTATACCTACACCTAATATTGTTAAAATTTATATAAAAACACTTACATATATGTGTCCCTATTTACTTAATATATGTTCATAGAAGCATGGGAATATAATAATTAAAAGGGCAGGTTGTTGAACATGGGACGATTACGAGTTGCCTCCATCTTATTCTATCCACGTCAATAATTTTTGGCTGGCTCCATGTTTTATTTAGATATGCACACTCTCGTTTAGACGAACTGATCCAAGTGGTGCAATATCTGCCTGATCTTGGGGGTTCCACTGCATAGCTGATTTTGTTACACGCAGAAAAAAAATCGCTTCTGTAGTATATTGTCCCAAACATATTCGGCTTGAAATAAACATATGTTTAGGGTACACTCCAAATATATAATATTTTACACACACAAATATTATATGTTTGTGAGGATATTGTTCTAAACAAAAATATGCTCCCATTCAAATATTTTTTATTTGGAACTAGTATTTCCGAAACAAGGATTCATTTGTAATTATTTATTTTGGTAATGTATTAAATGCCTTAACTTAAAGACAAGTTTTCTGTTTTTTAGATTTTCAAAGAGCAATTTTTTTATAAATTGTATATGTTTGTAAAATTTAATCAAAACTTAAATCGAACAATCTTTCGTAAATATAAACGACATTGATGGATTGACAAAAAGTGATGAATAGGAATATTTATAAATAAGGACATTTTTAGCTATAAAGTTTAACACGAAAACTACACAGAAAAAAAGAAACCGCCAAGCAAATGCTTTGATCGAATTTTAAAAGAAAAATCAATTAACTTTTAATTGAATCAATTAAATGTTTGCTTGAATCTGCAATTTTGCTTACATTTCCTACATTTGGTTGCAGATTCAAACAAACATTTAATTGATTCAATTAAAAGTTTATCGATATTTCTTTGTAAACTCGAACAAAGCAATTGCTTGGCTGTTTTTTATTTCTGTGTAGGAAAAACTAACTAAATTTCGAATAAGTCAGTAATGCTTTAAAAATATTTTTAAATAAAACATATTTGGAAATCTTCTTAAACAATAACTTTGTTTGTGTGTAAACACATATTTTATTTGTGAAATTCAGTTTGCAAATAAATTATGTTCTAATATATTAATATATGCGTTCCAAACAAAATTTCTTGATTTTCAAATAAAATTTATTTGTTAACAAATATATAATATTTAAAAAAATCGTTTCCAAGTATATTTTCTTTCGTTTCAAACATATCAAAAATTACGATTTTCCTCCGTGTATGTCCTCATCACTTCAGCGAAAAATATGTCCAACCAATGTCCACTTGCACTTTTATATTTCTTCTTCAATGACTTGGAATATTTATAAATTAAAAATGTGTACTTAAAAAAAAAGTTATTGCAACACTCTGAAAAAATCGCTTCTGAAGTATATTGTCCCAAACATATTCGGCTTGAAACATATATATGTTTAGGGTACACTCTAAACATGTAATATTTGGTACACACAAAAATTAGTGAAGACGTACTTCTTAACAAATCTTTGCTTACCTCCCAATATGTTTTTATTTGTGACTATTATTTCCGCAACAAATATTTATTTAAATTTAAACATTCAGAAAATACTAATTGTGTTAAATTTTTCAGTAATTCAAAGTTATTTTTTTAGAAATTTTTTATGTTCGTAAAAATAATAAAAAATAAATAATAATAATTGAAATTGTATAATTTAGGATCAAAATGAATTACTTGGAGGATTGACAACTAATGATGGCTTGGAATTCTCAGGAATTTAAAATAATTGATTTAAAACAGAAGTTAATGCTACAAATGGTATCATAACTGGGTGGTACAATTCGAAACAAAGGAAAAATCAAAACTGAAATTCCAAAAATTCAGCAAAAGTTTTTAAATTTTTTTTAAATAAAATATATTTGAAGAAATTCCTAAACATATCATAAAAGGCTATTTTGGCCCGTGTATTTATAACTAAAAGGAACCAAGGAAAAATTAAAACTGAAATTCGAAAAGGTCAGCAAAGTTCTATAATTTGTTTTTAATAAAATATGTTTTGAGATATTACTTAGCAATACTTTTATTTGTATTTAAAAATATGCTTTATTTGAGAAAATTTGATATTCAGAAAATAATTAAATTGTGTTAAATGTTTCAGTAGTTCAAAGATAATTTTTTAGAAATTGTTAACGTGCGTATAAACAATAAAAAATAATAATTGAGGTCGTATAATCTTAAATCAAAATCAATTACTTGGAGGATTGACAACAAATAATGGCTTGGATTACTGAGTACAACTCGAAACAATGGAAAAATTAAATCTGAAATTCGAAAAATCAGCTAAAGTTTTGAAAATCTTGTTTAAATAAAATATTTTTGGAGAAAATTCTAGACAATAATTTTATTTGTATTTAAACAACATTGAATTGTTGTTTACATTAAAGTATTATGAAATGTAGTAAATTTTTGCATATGATGACAGATATAATTTATGTCAAAGCCCTCTCCGGAAAATATTACTGTTTTGTTTTAGAGTTTTATCTCAAAAATTATAACTACATCAAACTCTACATCTCCCAGTAAACCAAACGTAGTATAACCATATGATATAGGTTTATTCGTGAACAAGTCAGCTTCGGAGAGCACCGAAAAATCTGGATTCCTACAATTAATTATATGTAGTTTTCCAGTGACTTGCCAACTTTCTACAATACATAAATATAAATGGTTGTCGTACTACGCGAATCAAGTCGGTGCTTTCTGTAAAATATGTGTATAATACACATATTTTACAGAAAGCTCCTAGCGATACAGAAGGACATAACAAAATTAGGAAACTTAGTATCAAGACCATTTACTAATTGGAAAAAAGACGCTTGAAGTATTTCGCCACCACTCATCACTCAAATACCATAAAAGCAGTGTATTCAAAGCTGAAATGAGATCAAATTTAGATAAGCAAGCCCCAGCTTCCATCGATAAACAATTAAAAATTCATGAAAAGCAGTTTGTAATGTAAATAGAAAGCATTTGGAAGCAATAGTTTGAACAGTCGTCGTTTGTGGTCGACAAGGCTTAGCACTAAGAGGAAAGTTGTGATACAGGCAGAATCGATTCAAATGAAACTATTTAAAATAGAGGCAATTTTTGAGCCTTGCTAAGGTATCGGGCGATAACGGATTCAAATTTGAATATTCAATCGAGAAATTCACCACGAAATACAATGTATATAAGCAATCGTATTCGAAATGAAATGATAAGTATTTGTCACTCTCTTATACACCGACTGCTTATTGAGAGAATCTATAATTCCAAAGTTTTCACCATTATGGCGGACGAATTAGCTGATATTTCAGGGACTGAGCAAGTTTCAATGTGTTTTCGGTACCTTAATGACAAAGATGGGTGATATGTATAATATTTGCGAAGATTTTTTGAGTTTCGTCACAACAAAACAGTCTGATGGGAAAGGTTTGGATGGGAAATTATGACGGCGTAAGAGTTATGAATGCATACTTTCACGGGGCGCATGCATACACCCAGGAAAATAATTGGATGGAATTCGATTGTAACAATAAAAAAATAGTAATAGCAACAAAAAGTATATTGCCTACACCGTGTGTCGGTTGTATTTATATTCAATAGTTGAAAAAACAATAATAACATGGATACGATCAAATGAAAATGCTTGCAACTAAATCGATGGATGTATCAATCAATTTAAGATTGCTTTTTGCACTGACACATTGACTTGTAGTAACTACTTTTAAATTTTTACTATACATAGTACCATATGATCGATTTTTGGTTGTGACAACCAATGTTTTATTCTTGACAACAGAAATTGTAGATTATTATTGCAACGAATAATTGGTTACTACAACAGGAAAAATATTAATATATATGTAATCGTTTTTTGGTTATCTCAATAATTTCCCAAATTTAGAATAATTAAATGTATTTTGGGAAATACAACCGAAAGTTTGGTTGCTGTTCTTTTGCTGATACATGAAAAGCAAAAAATAAAATTACTCGACATAAATAAATCTTCAACATTTTGTTCAAGACGGTATACGAGTAGGTAGTCGAAAATAATCTCGTGTGGGTAATAATTTGAATGCAAAATATGTATGTTGTGCAAAATGTTTTACATAAATAAAAAATAAAAGCACCAATCATGAAATTGAAACCACAGGGTTAAGCGATATTTGCATAAAAGTTTTGTGTTTTTTTTTTCGAGTACTAAAATTTGTGTCAAATATTTCCACATCTCATAATAGTGAGCAATTTGTAATATGGGATTTTTAATTTTGTTATGAATTGTTTGGTTTTTTGTTCAATAAATAGAATAAAAATTAATGAAAACTGTTTTAAATTAATTGTCGATAGTATATGACTGACAAATTGTCAGAACAACCTATTTATACCCTCACTTTAGTGTGACGAGGGTATATATCATTTGCTACGGAAAAAAGTGTAACACGTCGAAGGAGTGACCTAATACCCCAAGTATGTTCGGAGGAAATCCGCTTTGGGTCATTTTAAGTCGAATGAGCAATGTCCGTCCGTCTGTCTGTCTGTCTGTCTGCTGGCTGGAGCGCACGATAACTCTCGAAAGGAGTACCCGATTGACCTCAAATTTGGTATGTGGTAATATTTTTTTCTATCTCAGGCTAAGTTCGAAGATGGGCCATATTGGTCCACTCCTTCTAGTACCTCCCCCACAAAGGGTTAAAATGTTGTGACATATTGATTCTTTAATAACTGCTATACTACTTATTCGAATCTTTTAAAATTCCACACATAGTATTAGCTTATTAGTCGCTATCAACTCGAGAAAAATGGGCGAAGTCGCCACGTCCCTTTTGGTACCCCCCACACAAATGCACCATTTTGCACCAAAAGTTAACAGCTTATAACATAAATAACAGTGTATAAAAATACTTGAAATTTTGTACAGTATTATGCTTTTATATTGTCTACAGTCCAGGGAAAAATGGGTGTTGTTGTCACGCCCCTTTTGGTATCTCCCACACAAAGGTACCTTTTTGCACCAAAAGTTAACAGCTTATAACATTAAAACCAGTGTATAAAAATACTTGAAATTTTGTACAGTGTAATGTTTTTATAATGTCTATAGCCCTGTGAAAAATGGGCGTTATTGCCACGCCCCTCTTTGTACCTCCCACACAAAATGCCCAAATCATACCACAATTTAATGTCTCATAACGTTTATACCAGTGCACATAAATGCTTATAAGTCGGCACAGTGCAATGAATTTAAAGTATCTAATGTTCAGCAAAAAAAGGTGTATTTGATAAACCCCTTCTGGTACCTCCCACACAAATTGACAGAATAATTCGAGTAATATTCAATATTACATTACTCACAAAGTGGGGGTATACCTTAGTCGGTTTACCCGACTGAAACTTTCTTACTTGTTTTAAAAACAGTTGGTTGTGGCAACATACAATAAATAATATTAGCCACCATTTTTGTAGTTGGCGCATCCAAATATGATTGTTGTCAACATGGAAGCAAAGTATACCACAACCAAAATATTGGTTGTCCTGATGGAATCGCATGATAGTAGACAGACCTCAACCGAATTATTGGCAAATAATTCGGTTGAGGCAACCAAACTGTATTCTACATGTATCCAAGAAATGTACAGTGTAGCACTATATTCACATTGTGCAGCTCACAGCTTCAAATTGGTTGTAAGTTACGCATGTAAAGTAGTCCCAGTTAGAAATTGTCTCGGCATCACCCGAACCATTTACCAATGTTTTCAATATCCTAAAAGGCAAATAGCTCTTTAAGAAGCAATTTCTAATAACAGGAATCTCTGTGACGATAAAAAGCAAAAATTAAAGCGGTATTGCGCAGCTCGATGTGCAGAACAACATAGGTCTGTTGAAATATATCTTCTCCAAAAGTAGCCTTTATCGAGGCTTTGGAATGTTTTGATGGTCTGATCAGTAAACTACAACATTTGCATTTCAGTTGTTGATGGCTATAAAATCGTTGAATTTCAAGTTTCGGTGCATGTAGTTCATTCAGTTCACTGCTTGGCATTATCATTAAGTCGCGCAATTCTGTCAAATTCTCAACGTCTTTTACCATCTAAAAGGACAGTACTAAATGAAGAAAGTTGTAAACAATTATTTGAAAAATATTCATCAATTTTGCTTGACAATTCTTTGATGTGTGGATTGCTTCGGCTGAAAGAGTATTTGCGGTCAACCATGACTGAAAATCGTTTAAATGGATTGGCTTCCCTGAATATTCATCGATACATTCCAGTAGATGTTAACGCATTATTAGACGATTTTTTTATTTGTCCAACATTTTTGTTCGGAGTATCTTAATATACAAGTTAAGTTAAACATTAATTGTCGGAAGTAAATTTTTTAATGTTTAATTTAATTTAATCTGTACAACATTTAATCGTTTTTGCCCCAACAGTGCCAATAATAGTGTGCATTTAGAGAAATCGTAGTTTACTCTATGTCCCCTATCTGTGACACATTTAACTTTTTACCATACCGTGCCTTATTTAACTTTTTTTCCCACGGTTTACATAAAAGCATCGCACTCTGGTTATGAATCACTGCACTACTTAACTTAATTCAATATTTTATTATTCCACTGTTCTTCTAAAGTATGAAATTGTATACATATCTGGGACTATATATAACACTTTTTCCCCACTGTTCCATATTTAACCCTACTTGCTTCACTGTACCACATTTAACCCTTTTTGCTATACTCAACCCTATTTAACACCTTTTAGCCACTCTGCACCATAATATTAAACTTTAACTAAAATCATAACATTAGAAAAAATGACTTCTTATCTCATATTTATGTTCCCGATGTTTCCCTCTCTCCCTAGATCCATGATATTGCCCATATTTAGCACCATTTTGTATTACAGTACCATATTTAACCATTTTTGTCCTACTGTAGCATTTTTAACCATTTTTCCCGCCTGTACCATATTTAACCCTTTTTGACCCACTGTACAATAGTCAACCATTTTTGTCACATTGTACCATATTTAATAATATTTGTCCCTCTGTACCATAGTTAACACATTTTTGCCTCACTATTTCCGAGGTAACGCTTTTCGGCCCACTGTACCATTTTTAACCCATTTTTAACTATATTTTCCCCACTGTACTATGGTTAACCCTTTTTTCCCATTGTGCAATATTAAACCCTTTGTCTCCCTGTAACATATTTAACACTTTTTGCCCCATCGACCATATTTAATCCTATTTGCTACACTGTATCATAGTTAACACCTTTTTGTCGCTTTTTGACCAACTGTACCATAGTTAGCCATTTTCGTCACACTGTACCGTATTTAATCCTTTTCCCCACTGTATCATAGTTAATACATTTTTGCCCCACTGGGCCATATTTAATCCATTTTGTGCCACTTTACCATATTTAACTATTTTTTCCCCACTGTACCATAGTTTACCCTTTTTGTCTTACTGTACCACATTTAACACTTTTTGTCTCACTGTACCGTATTTAAAATTTGTCCCTACTCTACCATACATAGTTTACGTCCCAAGAGCTACTCTAACAGCAAATTTCACGATTCCAGGTTCATTTGAATTTGGCTGTTGTACCACATTTATCCCTTTTTGTCCCATTGTGCGGTTAAATGTTCGGATTTAAAAAAAATCATTCAATTTCTGGGTCGACCTCTTAAGGGCTACCCTCACACCAAATTTCACGATTCTAGCTCATTCTGTTTAGATTTGGCGGTGGTACCATATTTATCCCTTTTTGCCCTATTGTGCGGGTAATAGTACGAATTTCGAAAAATCCCGTCTTATTGATCGTCTACATCCCGAGGGCTACCCTCCCACCAAATTTCATAATTCGAGCTCCAGCCTTTGGTCTGGGCGATGATCAGTCAGTCAGTCACGCAACAATTTTATATACGTATATAGACTAGCTTTAACCCGATGCGCTTCGCTGACTTAATATTTCATTTATTTTCTGTTTAGGGTATGATTATTCAAAATGTTCAAAATGGCATAATTATTATATATGGTGCAAAATGAAGAAGATTCGATTACCTTTATACTATAAAATACGAACCGTCGTTGCATTTCTAGTTTGTGTTCCAAGAGTTATCCTGACATCATGGTACAATATTTATCCCTTTCCACACTGTAATTCTGAACGTTGAAAAACTATTTTTTTGGATCATACGTTAGTAACTTCCCATAGTTTAAGTAGCTACATTCACACCCTGGTACAATATAAAACCATGTTTGTCCCACTGTGTATATAAAGGTACAAATTTCATTGATATTCCAATATCCAAATTTGCAAGCTTAGGCCGTATTTCAGCATTTTTGTCCCCTATCTGTACCATTTATTTAACTTGTTTTTCCCCACGGTTTAAGTAGAAGAACCTATGTGGAAAAAAACAATTTATTAGCTTTGGTTTATGCTGTAAGAGCTACCTTTGCAATCTGGAACCACATACAACACTTTATGCATCACTGTTCCATATTAAACACTTTTTATTACACTGTGCTTCTAAAGTACGAATTTTTATACATATCTGGGATTATTGTTTCCTTTTTCCCCCCACTTACCACATTTAACCATTTTACCGTATTTAACTTTTTTCGCTTCACCATACCATATTTAACACATTTCGCCCCTCTGTAACACAGTGAAAAATTTTTGCTTGCCCCAACTTCATCATTTTAACCTTCTTGCACCACAGTGCTACTAAATTTTTGAAAAAAACATTCTTATTTCATATTTAAGTTACCCTCTCTCACTGCATCCATATTTTTGCCCACTGTACGCTTTTTGACCCACTGTACCATATTTAACCCTTTGGGTCCACTGAATTATATTTAACACCTTTTTGTCCTACTATATTTTGTCCACTATATTTTACCATTTTTGCCCCACTGTACCATAGATAACACATGTTTGTCTCAATGTTCCATAGTTAACGCTTTTTGCTCCACAGTACTGTACTATAATTAACCCATTTCGTTCCACGTTACCATATTTTACTATTTTTGGCCACTGTAACCATTTTTGTCATGCTGTACAATATTTAACATTTGTGTCACCCTGTACCATAGTTCACACATTTTTTTCCCACTGTTCCATAGTTAAAGATTTTTGCCCCACTGTACCATATTTAACCCATTTTGTCCCACGTTACCATATTCAACTAATTGTGCCCCACTCTACCATAGTTAACCCTTTCTGCCGCACTGTGTCATATTAAATCCTTTGCCTCACTGTACCATATTTAACAGTTTTTGCCCTGCTGTACCATATTTAACCCTCTTTGCTCGACTGAACTATAGAGTTAACCATTTTGTCACACTGTGCCATATTTAACCATTTTTGCCACACTGTATCATAGTAAATACATTTTTTCCCACTGTTCCATAGTTAACGCTTTTCGCCCCACTGTACCATTTTTAACCCATTTTCTCCCACTTCACAACTGTGCACCATTCAACTCATTATCTCACTGTAAAAAACGTTTGCCCTACTGTACCATATTTAACAAATTTTTGTTTCACTGTATCGTATTTAATATGTGTATCCACGCTAACATACTTAATTCTTTTTCACCGACTGTACCATATTTAATCATATTTTCTCCACTGTGCATTAGTTAACCGTTTTTGACCACTGTGCTCCTAAAACTAAATAAGATTGTTCTATTTTTCCTCTTGCTCTATAATTAACCCGTCTTGTTCCACTGTGCCTCTTAAAGTTAGAATTACTAAAAATCGTTTCCGATCTCTAGTTTATGTTCCAAAAGTTACCCTGGAGCCATTGATCCATGTTTGACATTTTTAAGCCACTGTACCATATTTTACACTTTTTGCCCCACTGTGCCCCGAAAACTACGAATACAAAAAACTGACTATCCCGATCCGTTGTCCTACAGACATCCCTCGCTTCAATTTTCACCATTCTAATTTAAGACTTCAAATTTGGCGGTGGTACCATATTTATCCCTAACTGTCCCACTGTGCCCCTAATTTTTTCAAAAAAACGCTCGTTGTTCTAGTTTACGTCCAAAGAGCTACTCTCACACCAAATTTCAATATTCTAGGTCTTGCCATTTGAATTTGGCTATTGTACCACATTCCCAGCAAAATCTTGGTAAGTACCTGTCATTATTCCCTGCATTACCATATAATGACATCTCAATATTCGCTGAATTACTTTCGGCTTATTAATAATGACTTACCAATAATAACAGAAAAAAGTGATTTTTTTTATCAAATGTTAGACCATTGAAGAATTTTTCACATGGTGGTTTGGGTTCAGAAATTCCAAATATGCGCGACAATATGCACAAAATTACTTTCAATGGCCATCTCTACATATCTACCATATCTACTACGTATTTTGTAACTTATTGGTATGCATTATTCAAGTACTTAACATCGTGAAAACATAAGCACATATTTATGTGGTATGCTTATGCTACAAATAAGTACTTATTATGCTACTTTATTGTGTGCTTTTGGGAAGTACTTCCCTCCAATGACATCACCATGTTAAAATAACGAGAAAAGTGGCTAAATAATAAGTACTTACCATTATCGAACTTTGCTTACTCGTCGGATTATTTGGTAATGAGAAATTTTGCTGGGTTGTTTCCTTTTTACCCCACTGTGTACGTAAATGTTCGAATTTCGAAAAATCCTGTCTATTTCTGAGTCGACCTCATAAGGGCTATCGTCACACCAAATTTCACGATTCTAGCTCTTGCCATTTGAATTTGGCTGTTGTGCTACATTTATCCTTTTTTTCTCTTTTTACCCCACTGTGTACTTAAATGTTCGAATTTTGAAAAATCCTGTCAATGATTCTACGTCACCTGCCATTTAGATTTGGCTGTTGTACCACATTTCTGCCTTTTTGCCTCATTGTGCGTTCGAATTTTAAAACAAGTAAGAAAGTTCAGTCGGGTAGACCGACTTATGAATCCCCTCACCATGAGTCCCAAAAAAATATTAGTAACTTTTTTTAAATTGCATTGAATAACCTTAAAGTATGTACTGGTATTAAAGTTAAACCTGTTAACTTTTGGTGTAAAATGGTCCATTTGTGTGGGGGTACCAAAAGGGGCATGTCGATAACGGGCACTTTTATCTAGGCTCTAGGTACAATAAAAGCATTGCACTGTACGATATTTCAAGTATTTGTATGCACTGGTATTAAAGTAAAACTGTTAACTTTTGGTACAAAAATGTCCATTTGTGTGGGAGGTACTAAAAGGAGCGTGCCAATAACGCCCATTTTTATCTGGGCTCTAGGTACTATAAAAGCATTTCACTGTACAAAATTTGAAGTATGACGCCCATTTTTCTCTGGACTTTAGGTACTATAAAAGCATTACACTGTACAAAATGTCAAGTCTTTGTATGCTCTGCTAATAAAGTTATAAGCTATTAACTTTTGGTTCAAAATTGTTTGTCCATTTGTGCGGGAGGTACCAAAAGGGGCGTGACAACTTCGCCCATTTTTCTCGAGGTAATAGTGACTAATAAACTAATGGTTAGGTTAGGTTAGGTTGAAGAGAGGAGACGTTTAAACGTCTCATGCCCATGGACATACACTTAAGCCAGTGGTTCGTCCTGTTGTGCGCTCCTTATTTATGATCTTTTTATACCTCACGAGTTACAGAAAATCGGTACTAGACACGATTTTTTTCAGTATCTTCCAGTCATATTCTCTGAGATGAGTCAAGTCTGGTAATATGTCGGACCCGAAACGTTGGGATCTAAACTAATACTATGTGTAGAATTTCAGAGGATTCAAATAAATAGTATAGAAGTAATTAAATAATCAATATTATATGTTATTCCTTCTAGTAACATTTCACTAAATGTTACTAGAAGGAGTGGACCAATATGGCCCATCTTCGAACTTAGCCGGAGATAGAAGAAAATATTACCACATAACAAATTTGAATTCAATCGGTTACTCCATTCGAGAGTTATCGTGCGCACCAGCCAGCAGGCAGACAGACAGACGGACGGACATTGCTCATTCGATTTAAAATGACCCAAAACGGATATCCTCTCTAAGGTTAGGGGATAAAAATCAGTCAATTTCTGGGTCGACCTCCTAAGGGCTACCCTCACACCAAATTTCACGATTCTAGCTCATTCCGTTTAGATTTGGCGGTGGTACAATATTTATCTCTTTTTGCACCATTGTGCGGGTAATAGTACGAATTTCGAAAAATCTCGTCTTATTGCTCTTGCTCTCATGATTCTAGCTTCAGCCGTTTGGTCTGGGCGATGATCAGTCAGTCAGTCAGCCAGTCACGCAACAATTTTATTATAACCTACACCACACTGTGGTACAGGGTATTATGACTTTGTACATTTGTTTGTAACGCCCAAAAAGAGAAGAAATATAACCATAGTTTATTGTACCGATCGTCATAGAATCAATTTTTGAGTCGATTTAGCCATGTCCGTCTGTCTGTCTGTCCATGTATTCTTGTAATCAAAGTGCAGGTCGTATTTATGGTCCGATTGTGATGAAATTTAGCACAGTGCTCTTTTTTGGCCCAAGGACGATCCCTATTGGTCAAAATCGGTTCAGATTTAGATATAGCCCCCATATATATGTAACCCCCGATTTGACATGTAAGCGCTGTAGAAACTGTACTTTATATCAGATCAGTACGAAATTTGGCAGAGAGAGTTCCCTTATTACATGGATGAACACTGCTAAATTCGGGGAAAATCGGTTCAGAGTTAGATGTAGCCCCCATATATATGTTTCACCCGATTTTAAATGTAAGCGCTGTAGAAACCGTATTTTATATCCGATCAGTACGAAATTCAACAGAGAGAGTTTTCTTATTACATGTATGAACACTGCCAATTTCGGGGGAAATCGGTTCAGATTTAAACATAGTCCCAATATATATGTTACACCCGATTTCACATGTAAGCGCTGTAGAAACCGTATTTACGAAATTCAGCAGAGAGAGCGAGCGAACTACAAAATGCGGGGAAATTCAGTTCAGATTTAGATACAGCCCCCATATATATGTTTCAGCCGATTTGACATGCAAAGGCTGTAGAAACCGTGTTTTATATCCGATCAGTACGAAATTCGGCAGATAGAGTGATCTTATTACATATATATATTAAACAATGGTTTTTTTAATTTCCCTTAACCACAAGTATTTACGAAATTCAGCAGAGAGAGCGAGAGAAAACTACAAAATGCGGGGAAATTCAGTTCAGATTTAGATACAGCCCCCATATATATGTTTCAGCCGATTTTACATGCAAAGGCTGTAGGAACCGTGTTTTATATCCGATCAGTACGAAATTCGGCAGATAGAGTGTTCTTATTACATATATATATTAAACAATGGTTTTTTTAATTTCCCTTAACCACAAGCAAGATTTCCAAGAATTGGCATGCGTCATGTGGATTTATATTTTTAAATACTATACCACGCTACGGTATAGATATTACAAACCCTCGTGCTAATTATTCCAATGTATCTGCTATATATATTTATTACACATTTACAGGGTGGTGTAGGGTATTATATAGTCGGTCCCGCCCGACTTTAGCCTTTCCTTACTGGTTTATATATATAGATATACCTTAATGGATCCCTGAGCAATATCTCGAGCAGTTACAAACGGAGTGACAAAATGAATATACGCCCCATTTTCTGCGTTAAGTTTTTTTAAAAAAACCATTATAATTTTTAAACCTAGGTTATCACACAATTTACATAGTTTTAGCTATATTGGCTTTTCATCTAGAATCATATTTATCACCTCACCTTAGAGAGGATGGTATACGAGGTATGTTCAAAAAATATCGGAAATTTTTAATTTCCGCGGGCTACGTGTATTTGATTTTTTATATTTTTGTAGCGTTATGTTGGTACTCATGTCCCTTACTTATGCTGACAAGGTCGGCCATTTTGAATGTTTAGTAAATTTTTGACAGTGGATGTGTTTTAACTTGTCTTCGATTTTTATCTATTTCAGAAAATGGATCAAAGAATCTGCATCAAATTTTGTGTGAAAAACAAAATAAAGTGCGCTGACGCATTCCGAATGTTGACTGTGGCATAATGGTGGTACAAAATGTTCTTAGAGGGCCGAGAAGATGCGAAGGACGAACAGCATGCCGGACGTCCGAGCTCACAGTTTTCTTTGATTGCAGGGGCGTGGTGCATTATGAGTTCTTGCCACAGGGTAGTACGGTCAATAAAGTTATGCGCAAGTTATGCGCAAGTTATGCGCAAATTGCGCGAAGCAATCCGCTAAAAACGCCCGGATTTGTGGAAGAATAAAAACTGGATTTTGCACCATGATAACGCCCCAGCACACACATCGTTGCTTGTGCGCGAATATTTGGCCAAAAACAACACAGTAATGGTGCCGAAGCCACCGTATTCCCCTGACCTAGCACTAAATTTTGTTCCCAAAACTGAAAAGGCCCATGAAAGGATGACGCTACGCCACGATTGAGGAGACAAAAACGGCATCGAAGGAGGAGCTGAACAAGATCACAAAAAAATGATTATTTGAAGAGCTTCGAGGATTGGAAAAAACTTTTAGCAGAAGTGTATTATATCCGAGGGGAATTACTTTGAAGGAGACAAAATAGATGTTAATGAATAAATACATACTTTTTGAAAAAATACAAAATTCGCAATTTTTTTAACATACTACGTTTATCATTTGCTACGAGCCAAAAGTGTAACACATCGAAGGAGTGACCTAAGACCCTAAGTATCTTCGGCGGATATACGTTTTGGGTCATTTTATGTCGAATGAGCAATGTCCGTCCGTCCGACTGTCTGTCTGCTGGCTGGTGCGCACGATAACTCTCGAAATGAGTAACCGATTGACTTCAGATTTGGTATATGGTAATATTTTCTTCTATCTCCGGCTAAGTTCGAAGATGGGCAGTATTGGACCACTCCTTCTAGTACCTCCCCCACAAAGGGTTAACATTTAGTGAAATATTGATTATTTAATAACTTATATACTACTTATTTGAATCCTGTGAAATTCTAGACATAGTATTAGTTTATTAGTCACTATTACCTCGAGAAAAATATGCGAAGTTGCCACGCCCCTTTTGGTACCTCCCACGCAAATGGACAATTTTGAACCATAAGTTAATAGCTTATAATTGTATTACCAATACATACAAAGACCTGAAATTTTGTACAGTGTAATGGTTTAATAGTACCTACTATACAGTGAAGAATGGGCCTTATTGCCACGCTCTATTTGGTACCTCCAACACAAATGGAACATTTTGTACCAAAAGTTAACAGCTTATAACTATAATACCAGTACATACTTTAAAGTTATTAAATGCAATTTAAATGGATAACACAGTGCGACAAAATAAACTCAAGTGGAGAAGCAAATGACGCGATACTATTTTTCCTGTAGGTCTGTCGAGTAAAACACGAATATTTTCTTGGAATTCCCCGGACACCTCCAAAATCCGGATTTACGGGTAAAAAACCGCATTTCTTGCCTTTTTTCACTTGATCGCCTATAACTTTGTTAATTACTAACCGATTTTCAATCTCTGAATTTGGAAAGAAGAGAGTTAGACCAAGAACGATGTATAGTTTATCTGAAGCAGTAGGAATATAGGTATATTTGTCATACAAAAACATTTTTTTCATTTTTGTCCGTCAATTTCTAGTTTAGGCAATGTGTTTACCAATTACATTGTGAGATAACCGCACGATGAATTAAATTACATATATAGTATATTTTATAAGGAAAAAAATGCAACCAGTCTTTTAAAAATCTATTAGCAATTGACTGAGTTATTAAAGTTTCATTAAAACTAAATGTGTACATAAATACCAGTTTTGACGATGATGACGAGATATGAATGAAACTCTCCAGCGACATTATTGAGTTAAATGGCCAAAACTAGTGTTTTAAGTTTTAATGAAACTTCAATAACTCAGTCAAATGCAAACGGATTTTTAAGAGATTGGTTGCCTTTTTTCCTTATAAAATATACTATATATGAAAATTAATTAATCGTACGGTTATCTCACAATGTAATTGGTAAAAACATCGGTTAACATCGGTTCAGATTTACATTTAGCTCCCATATATATGTACCTCCGATTTGGCATATATGCACTGTATAAGCAACATTTTTGAACCGATTTGTACAAAAATTGACAGAGAGTAGTCTCGTGATACACTTAGAGACAATAAAAAATTTGGGGGAAATCGGTTCAGATTTAGATATAGTTAGCCCCATATATATGTTACCCCCGATTTAACATGTAAGCGCTGTAGAAAATGTAGTTTATATCCGATCAGTACGAAATTCGGCAGAAAGAGGTTTCTTATTACATAAAGGAATACTGCCAAATTCGGAGAAAATCGGTTCAGATTTAGATATAGCCCCCATATATATGTTACCCCCGATTTGAAATTCAAGCGCTGTAGAAACTGTATTTTATATCACATCAGTACGAAATTCGGCAGAAAGAGGTTTCTTATTACATGAAGGAAAACTGACAAATTCGGTTCAGATTTAGATATAGCCCCCATATATATGTTAGCCACGATTTGACATCTAAGCGCTGTAGAGACTGTATTTTATATCCGATCAGTACGAAATTCGGCAGAAAGAGATTTCTATTTTACATGAATGAGTATTCAGGGAAAATCGATTCAGATTTATATATAACCTCCATATATGTGTTCCTCCTGATTTGGTTACAAAGCGCTATAGATGCTGTACTTTACTTCCGATCATTACAAAATTCTCCAGAAAGATGTTTCTCAATTTAGGAACGAATATTGCTATATAGATATATCCACATATATAATTTCTTACTTATCGCATTGTTAGGGAGGTGTAGGTTATTATATAGTCGGCCCGGCCGACATTCTGCCTTTCCTTACTGGTTTTTAGTTCAAAATAGTCCATTTGTGTGGGAGGTACCAAAAGGAGATTGGCAATAATGCCAATTTTTCACTGCATTGTCGGTACTATTAAACCATTACGCTGTACAAATTTTCAGTACTTTGTATGCGCTATTAATAAAATTATAAGCTATTAAATTTTGATTCAAAATTGTCCATTTCTGTGGGAGGTACTAAAAGGGGCGTGGCATCATCGCCCATTTTTCTCGAGGTAATAGTGACTAATAAACTAATACTATGTGTAGAATTTCAGAGGATTTTCACTAAATGTTAACCGTTTGTGGGTGAGGTACTAGAAGGAGTGGACCAATATGGCCCATCTTCAAACTTAGCCGGAGATAGAAGAAAATATTACCACATACCAAATTTGAGGTCAATCGGGTACTCCTTTCGAGAGTTATCGTGCGCTCCAGCCAGCAGACAGACAGACAGACAGACGGACGGACATTGCTCATTCGACTTAAAATGACCCAAAGCGGATTTCCTCCGAACATACTTGGGGTATTAGGTCACTCCTTCGACGTGTTACACTTTTTTCCGTAGCAAATGATATATACCCTCGTCACACTAAAGTGAGGGTATAAATAGGTTGTTCTGACAATTTGTCAGTCATATACTATCGACAATTAATTTAAAACAGTTTTCATTAATTTTTATTCTATTTATTGAACAAAAAACCAAACAATTCATAACAAAATTAAAAATCCCATATTACAAATTGCTCACTATTATGAGATGTGGAAATATTTGACACAAATTTTAGTACTCGAAAAAAAAACACAAAACTTTTATGCAAATATCGCTTAACCCTGTGGTTTCAATTTCATGATTGGTGCTTTTATTTTTTATTTATGTAAAACATTTTGCACAACATACATATTTTGCATTCAAATTATTACCCACACGAGATTATTTTCGACTACCTACTCGTATACCGTCTTGAACAAAATGTTGAAGATTTATTTATGTCGAGTAATTTTATTTTTTGCTTTTCATGTATCAGCAAAAGAACAGCAACCAAACTTTCGGTTGTATTTCCCAAAATACATTTAATTATTCTAAATTTGGGAAATTATTGAGATAACCAAAAAACGATTACATATATATTAATATTTTTCCTGTTGTAGTAACCAATTATTCGTTGCAATAATAATCTACAATTTCTGTTGTCAAGAATAAAACATTGGTTGTCACAACCAAAAATCGATCATATGGTACTATGTATAGTAAAAATTTAAAAGTAGTTACTACAAGTCAATGTGTCAGTGCAAAAAGCAATCTTAAATTGATTGATACATCCATCGATTTAGTTGTAAGCATTTTCATTTTATCGTATCCATGTTATTATTGTTTTTTCAACTATTGAATATAAATACAACCGACACACGGTGTAGGCAATATACTTTTTGTTGCTATTACTATTTTTTTATTGTTACAATCGAATTCCATCCAATTATTTTCCTGGGTGTATGCATGCGCCCCGTGAAAGTATGCATTCATAACTCTTACGCCGTCATAATTTCCCATCCAAACCTTTCCCATCAGACTGTTTTGTTGTGACGAAACTCAAAAAATCTTCGCAAATATTATACATATCACCCATCTTTGTCATTAAGGTACCGAAAACACATTGAAACTTGCTCAGTCCCTGAAATATCAGCTAATTCGTCCGCCATAATGGTGAAAACTTTGGAATTATAGATTCTCTCAATAAGCAGTCGGTGTATAAGAGAGTGACAAATACTTATCATTTCATTTCGAATACGATTGCTTATATACATTGTATTTCGTGGTGAATTTCTCGATTGAATATTCAAATTTGAATCCGTTATCGCCCGATACCTTAGCAAGGCTCAAAAATTGCCTCTATTTTAAATAGTTTCATTTGAATCGATTCTGCCTGTATCACAACTTTCCTCTTAGTGCTAAGCCTTGTCGACCACAAACGACGACTGTTCAAACTATTGCTTCCAAATGCTTTCTATTTACATTACAAACTGCTTTTCATGAATTTTTAATTGTTTATCGATGGAAGCTGGGGCTTGCTTATCTAAATTTGATCTCATTTCAGCTTTGAATACACTGCTTTTATGGTATTTGAGTGATGAGTGGTGGCGAAATACTTCAAGCGTCTTTTTTCCAATTAGTAAATGGTCTTGATACTAAGTTTCCTAATTTTGTTATGTCCTTCTGTATCGCTAGGAGCTTTCTGTAAAATATGTGTATTATACACATATTTTACAGAAAGCACCGACTTGATTCGCGTAGTACGACAACCATTTATATTTATGTATTGTAGAAAGTTGGCAAGTCACTGGAAAACTACATATAATTAATTGTAGGAATCCAGATTTTTCGGTGCTCTCCGAAGCTGACTTGTTCACGAATAAACCTATATCATATGGTTATACTACGTTTGGTTTACTGGGAGATGTAGAGTTTGATGTAGTTATAATTTTTGAGATAAAACTCTAAAACAAAACAGTAATATTTTCCGGAGAGGGCTTTGACATAAATTATATCTGTCATCATATGCAAAAATTTACTACATTTCATAATACTTTAATGTAAACAACAATTCAATGTTGTTTAAATACAAATAAAATTATTGTCTAGAATTTTCTCCAAAAATATTTTATTTAAACAAGATTTTCAAAACTTTAGCTGATTTTTCGAATTTCAGATTTAATTTTTCCATTGTTTCGAGTTGTACTCAGTAATCCAAGCCATTATTTGTTGTCAATCCTCCAAGTAATTGATTTTGATTTAAGATTATACGACCTCAATTATTATTTTTTATTGTTTATACGCACGTTAACAATTTCTAAAAAATTATCTTTGAACTACTGAAACATTTAACACAATTTAATTATTTTCTGAATATCAAATTTTCTCAAATAAAGCATATTTTTAAAAACAAATAAAAGTATTACTAAGTAATATCTCAAAACATATTTTATTAAAAACAAATTATAGAACTTTGCTGACCTTTTCGAATTTCAGTTTTAATTTTTCCTTGGTTCCTTTTAGTTATAAATACACGGGCCAAAATAGCCTTTTATGATATGTTTAGGAATTTCTTCAAATATATTTTATTTAAAAAAAATTTAAAAACTTTTGCTGAATTTTTGGAATTTCAGTTTTGATTTTTCCTTTGTTTCGAATTGTACCACCCAGTTATGATACCATTTGTAGCATTAACTTCTGTTTTAAATCAATTATTTTAAATTCCTGAGAATTCCAAGCCATCATTAGTTGTCAATCCTCCAAGTAATTCATTTTGATCCTAAATTATACAATTTCAATTATTATTATTTATTTTTTATTATTTTTACGAACATAAAAAATTTCTAAAAAAATAACTTTGAATTACTGAAAAATTTAACACAATTAGTATTTTCTGAATGTTTAAATTTAAATAAATATTTGTTGCGGAAATAATAGTCACAAATAAAAACATATTGGGAGGTAAGCAAAGATTTGTTAAGAAGTACGTCTTCACTAATTTTTGTGTGTACCAAATATTACATGTTTAGAGTGTACCCTAAACATATATATGTTTCAAGCCGAATATGTTTGGGACAATATACTTCAGAAGCGATTTTTTCAGAGTGTTGCAATAACTTTTTTTTTAAGTACACATTTTTAATTTATAAATATTCCAAGTCATTGAAGAAGAAATATAAAAGTGCAAGTGGACATTGGTTGGACATATTTTTCGCTGAAGTGATGAGGACATACACGGAGGAAAATCGTAATTTTTGATATGTTTGAAACGAAAGAAAATATACTTGGAAACGATTTTTTTAAATATTATATATTTGTTAACAAATAAATTTTATTTGAAAATCAAGAAATTTTGTTTGGAACGCATATATTAATATATTAGAACATAATTTATTTGCAAACTGAATTTCACAAATAAAATATGTGTTTACACACAAACAAAGTTATTGTTTAAGAAGATTTCCAAATATGTTTTATTTAAAAATATTTTTAAAGCATTACTGACTTATTCGAAATTTAGTTAGTTTTTCCTACACAGAAATAAAAAACAGCCAAGCAATTGCTTTGTTCGAGTTTACAAAGAAATATCGATTAACTTTTAATTGAATCAATTAAATGTTTGTTTGAATCTGCAACCAAATGTAGGAAATGTAAGCAAAATTGCAGATTCAAGCAAACATTTAATTGATTCAATTAAAAGTTAATTGATTTTTCTTTTAAAATTCGATCAAAGCATTTGCTTGGCGGTTTCTTTTTTTCTGTGTAGTTTTCGTGTTAAACTTTATAGCTAAAAATGTCCTTATTTATAAATATTCCTATTCATCACTTTTTGTCAATCCATCAATGTCGTTTATATTTACGAAAGATTGTTCGATTTAAGTTTTGATTAAATTTTACAAACATATACAATTTATAAAAAAATTGCTCTTTGAAAATCTAAAAAACAGAAAACTTGTCTTTAAGTTAAGGCATTTAATACATTACCAAAATAAATAATTACAAATGAATCCTTGTTTCGGAAATACTAGTTCCAAATAAAAAATATTTGAATGGGAGCATATTTTTGTTTAGAACAATATCCTCACAAACATATAATATTTGTGTGTGTAAAATATTATATATTTGGAGTGTACCCTAAACATATGTTTATTTCAAGCCGAATATGTTTGGGACAATATACTACAGAAGCGATTTTTTTTCTGCGTGTAACAAAATCAGCTATGCAGTGGAACCCCCAAGATCAGGCAGATATTGCACCACTTGGATCAGTTCGTCTAAACGAGAGTGTGCATATCTAAATAAAACATGGAGCCAGCCAAAAATTATTGACGTGGATAGAATAAGATGGAGGCAACTCGTAATCGTCCCATGTTCAACAACCTGCCCTTTTAATTATTATATTCCCATGCTTCTATGAACATATATTAAGTAAATAGGGACACATATATGTAAGTGTTTTTATATAAATTTTAACAATATTAGGTGTAGGTATAGACTAAAAAATTTTCTGAAAATCATTGAAATTTTCTTAACTTTCAAGATTTTTTCTTTGATTTAGCTCCAAAGACAAAGACTATTAAAACTAGTAAATCTTGTACGACAATTGATGTCATTAACCATCTTTAAATCAGGACATCAAGCCTTATACTTCAATGAAAGACTTCACATTTTTAAATCTATGACGCCTTATGCTTACAATAAAAACATAAAATTACTTTAGATTAAGAACACCCTGTAATTAAACCAAGCTCATTCTTTCCACAAGTGTAAAATATGTTTAGTAAAATATTTTTTTATCCCCTCACCTTAGGGAGGAGGTTATATATCATTTGCTACGAGCCAAAAGTGTAACACATCAAAGGAGTGACCTAAGACCCCATGTATGTTTGACGGAAATTCGTTTTGGGTCATTTTAAGTCATTTGAGCAATGTCCGTCCGTCTGTCTGTCTGTGTGTCTGTCTACTGGTTGGGGCGCACGATAACTCTCGAAAGGATTAACTGATTGACTTCAAATTTAGTATGCGGTAATATTTGTCTCTATCTCCGGCTAAGTTCGAAGATGGGCCATATTGGTCCACTCCTTCTAGTACCTCCCCCACAAAGGGTTAACATTTAGTGAAATATTGGTTCTTTAATAACTTCTATACTACATACTCGAATCTTCTTAAATTCCACGTATAGCATTAGTTTATTAGTCGCAACCACCATGGAAGAAAAGGACGAAGTTACTACTCCCCTTTTGGTACCTCCCACGCAAATGTACCATTTTGCACCAAATTTAAATAGGTTATAACTTTAATAAGTGTGTATACAAATACTTTAAATTTTGTACAGTGTAATGCTTTTATAGTACCCACAGTCAAGAGAAAAGAGGGCGTTATAGGCCCGCCCCTTTTGGTACCTCCCACACAAATGAACCATTTTGTACCAAAAGTTAACAGCTTACAATTTTAATACCATGTTAATAATAATTGAATTAAAAAAAAACAAGAAAAGCGTTAAGTTCGGCCATGCCGAATCTTATATACCCTCCACCATGGATAGCATGTGGCCTCACAAAATAACTCAAACCTAAAGAAAATAACACCGAAAAACGCAAAAAAATATAGTAGATGAGAACAGTAGGAATAACAACAAGATAGATGATATATATGAGAGCTATATATAAATATGGACCGATATCGCCCATTTGCAATCCCAAACAACCTGCAACTATAAGAAGTATTTGTACCAAATTTGATCAATCTAGCTCTATTATTGCGGACTGTAGCGTGATTACAACAGACGGACGGACGGACAGACGGACATGGCTGAATCGTCTTAGAATTTTACGACGATTAAGAATATATATACTTTATGGAGTCTCAGATCAATATTTAAAGGTGTTACAAACGGAGTGACAAAATGAATATATCCTCCACCCTATGGTGCAGGGTATAAAAATGTGGTAAATGCAGAGTATGTAGATGAGAACAGCAGGAATCACAATAAGTAAGATGCTATATATGCGGGCTATATCAAAACATTGATCGATATGACCCATTTACAATCCCAAACAACCTGCAACTATAAGAAATATTTCTACCAAATTTTATCAACCTAAGTTTATTATTACGGACTGTAGCGTGATTATAACAGACAGACGGACATGGCTAATTCGTCTTAGAATTTAACGACGGTTAAGAATATATATACTTTATGGGGTGTCAGATCAATATTTAGAGGTGTTACAAACGGAGTGACAAAATGAATATACCCCCCATCATATTATGGGGGTATAAAAATGGGTAAGTTGGATTCATTGAGTATAGTACGGTGGTCTACTTGTTTTGAAACCTCAATGTTTTGTGAATAAAAATAAATGCTGTTAAAGCAACGGTTTCATGGTTTTTAGGTGTCTTCATGGTCGTAATAAGAGATAGGCATCATATGGATGCAGGGAACCAAATACAGGATGTTAACAGTTAAATTTGATTTCTGAGTCAAAAGTAATCAAAAGAAATAATGGAGCCATTGACAAGCCATGAAAAACGGTATGTTTCCATAGGATACCAAATAACAGCGCTGCAAATAAAACTAGTTTGGACCGTAAGTAAGGTGCACGGATCAAAGAAATGTTTGTTGTTCTGAAATTGTCTTTGAATAATCTTTAAACATGTGATCTTTAAACCGTGAGCTTTATCCGAACTAAGTTCTTCACAGTGTACGCCGAAGCCAACGTTTTCATCAAGCTGCGAACCATCCGTATAGAAGTGGAGATGGTTTCTATTACCTTTGATAGTAGGTTGGTGATTGTTAGTTTTTATACCCTCACTTTAGTGTGACGAGGGTATATATCATTTGCTACGGAAAAAAGTGTAACACGTCGAAGGAGTGACCTAAGACCCCAAGTATGTTCGGAGGAAATCCGTTTTGGGTCATTTTAAGTCGAATGAGCAATGTCCGTCCGTCCGTCTGTCTGTCTGTCTGTCTGTCTGTCTGTGTGTCTGCTGGCTGGTGCGCACGATAACTCTCGAAAGGAGTAACCGATTGACCTCAAATTTGGTATGTGGTAATATTTTTTTCTATCTCCGGCTAAGTTCGAAGATGGGCCATATTGATCCACTCCTTCTAGTACCTCCCCCACAAAGGGTTAAAATGTTGTGAAATATTGATTCTTTAATAACTGCTATACAACTTATTCGAATCTTTTGAAATTCCACACATAGTATTAGCTTATTAGTCGTTATCAACTCGAGAAAAATGGGCGAAGTAGCCACGTCCCTTTTGGTACCTCCCACACAAATGCACCATTTTGCACCAAAAGTTAACAGCTTATAACATTAATAACAGTGTATAAAAATACTTTAAATTTTGTACAGTATTATGCTTTTATATTGCCTACAGTCCAGGGAAAAATGGGTGTTGTTGTCACGCCCCTTTTGGTACCTCCCACACAAAGGTACCTTTTTGCACCAAAAGTTAACAGCTTATAACATTAAAACCAGTGTATAAAAATACTTGAAATTTTGTACAGTGTAATGTTTTTATAGTGTCTATAGCCCTGTGAAAAATGGGCGTTATTGCCACGCCCCTCTTTGTACCTCCCACACAAAATGCCCAAAGCATACCACAATTTAATGTCTCATAACGTTTATACCAGTGCACATAAATGCTTATAAGTCGGCACAGTGCAATGAATTTAAAGTATCTAATGTTCAGCAAAAAAAAAGTGTATTTGATAAACCCCTTCTGGTACCTCCCACACAAATTGACAGAATAATTCGAGTAATATTCAATATTACATTACTCATAAAGTGAGGGTATACCTTAGTCGGTTTACCCGACTGAATCTTTCTTACTTGTTCAGTTGCAGTTCACCATACCACAATGCCGTAAAACAGTATTGGAGGAACTACTGCTATATATAAGTATATCCAATGGACGATTTTAGGAGAGAGGCCCCACCGCGACCCTATAGCCTTCCTGCAGGAATATATGATCACGCGGGCCTTCCTTACACGTTCCTGTACGTTAAGTATAACAGTCTGAATAACAGTCTCCTATCTAAAATTAGGTCCACATGTGGGAGAATATTCATCCTAGTAAAGAGAACGTATTCCCTCTTATTTGGGTTAACGCCCAAACCGCTGCTTCTTTCCCATCTAGCCAACTTGTTCAGAGCCACCTGATGTCTCTGAGGACGTTTTCGAGTTTGCCACTCACTGCGATTGCCATGTCGTCCGCATATGCCACGACCTTGCAGCCACAACGTTCTAGATCTAGCAGGATTTCATTCACCGCTAGATTCAAAATTAGTGGAGACAGTACTACTCCTTGTGGTATCCCTCTGTTTACAAACCTTGTTTGAGTTGTGGACCCAATACATTCTTTTATACGACTTCTATTGATCAGGCTTTGAGTTCACCTTTAGATGTGACCATCGGCGTAGCAATAGATTTCTGCTGAGGTGGGCTATAGCCACCGCAAGAAAAATTTGTTCTTATGCTTTAAAATTATTTACGGATAAAACTGTCAACGAAAAGCAAGAAATTAATTTACATTGAAATAAGATTTATTACAACTTTTCTCTGATAAATAAATATATTACATAAACAAGAATTCGGTATTTTAAAACAACAAATGTTTAAACAAATAATTAATAAAATTTTATTAATTAATTAAAAAGGAATTCAATACTTTATAATGAACATAAAAAACAGCAGAATGGAATAATATATAAATAAGAATTAAAATTAATTCTTCTACTCTTTAAAAAAATAAGAAATTCACTCAAAATGTTACTAGTTTCTTTCGATATTTAAGATGGCCAAATATCAAAATCGATATTTGTTCATTGTAGTTCTTCGACGATATCTTACAAGCTATTGCAAAAAAAATATATTTTTGGGGAAAATTTTAATAATTGGGCCAGAATATTTAATATATATGGATTATTTTTGGCTAAAATGTTTATAAGCAGTTACAAATAGATAAAATAAGATCTCGCTATATTTTTTTTTTAATTTTTTTTAATAAATTTTATGGGCATTATAATTTTTAAAAATGTGAAAAAATAAGTTTTTGTGTTTCTCGAAATTTGTAATTGCTCTCGAACGGCTGAACCGATTTGTGCAAAGTTTACTTTGTTTAAAAGAGGACACAATTTAAAAAAAAAAAAATTTACGACATTTTTTTTAAAAATCCTTTATAGAAAAGTATCCCCCCTTTATTTTCTTCAAATTTTCACAGAATATTCCTCGCACTCTCACAAATCCAAAACAGTAAAGAGAGTGGGAGACTCAATATTTGTAAAAGTTAAGAACGAAGTACCAAGACTAGTCTGACAATTTTCGTCTGTTTTTGCAAAACACTGCACAGTGGTACGAATTCAAAAAGGGGAAATAATTCGACCGTTTCTTAACCAAACAAACGATTGCGACCAAACTTGGCATGGTAGATGAAGAGGTGTTAGAAAAGTTATGTTTTATAATTTGGCACCCTATATCAAACAGGGGCGGAGCTAGTGGACCTCAAAGTGGCCAGCCTTCAAGTGGTCATAACTTTTGTACTATTGGGTATATCGAACCGTTTTCTTTTTTATTTCTTCAGCTCACATAGACCAGTTTAAGTCCCTAGCGGTACCACGGGCTAAAATGCCCCTCATCGAAACCAACCTGTTTGATATACAAATGTATCGATAGCACGAATATTGGTACTGGAAAGATCTGTTAGGCTGCCTAGAAAGGCCGACCCCAGTAGGTTCAGTCGTCGTTTACTCAAAGCGGGACAGTCGTATAGCAAGTGCTCAATGCTCTCAACTTCTTCCTCATCTCCACAGCTTCTGCAGAAGACATTGGAGTTAATACCCAATCTTCTGGCGTGTTCGCCGATCAGGTAGTGTCCCGTCAGAACTGATACTACCTTAGATAATCTTTTCCTTTCCAGTGCGAGGAGATATTTTGACCTTCTCAGGTCATACCTTGGCCAGATTTGTATAGCTACCCTACAGGTGCCGATTTGTGTCCATCTGTCGTTGGACTGCCTGATTGCCTCTTGCCTTATCCAAAGCTTGCACGTGGATAGTGGCGCTCCAATATATGCAAATTCTTCGAGAATTTGTAAAGTCGTCCCTTTCCTAGCAAGTTCATCGGCTTTGCAGTTCCCCGGTATATCCCTATGCCCAGGCACCCATATGAGGTGTATATTAAACTGCTCAGCCATCTCATTAAGAGATCTGCGGCAGTCGAGGGCTGTTTGTGAATTTAGGGATGTTGCCTCCAGAGAATTGATGGCAGCCTGGCTGTCCGAGTAAATGACAACGCCAGTGTTGGTTACTATGTTCCGACTCAGCCACTTGGCGACTTCCCATATTGCCATTATTTCGGCTTGATAGACACTACAGGTATCTGGTAGTCTGTGAGCAATATCCAAATTAAGTTCTTCACAGTGTACTCCTTTTCATCAAGCTTCGAACCATCCGTATAGAAGTGGAGATGGTTTCTATTTCCGGGTATTCTGCCATCCCATTCATCCCTGGCTGTGATGTAGCTCTTCTCAAAGGTGTGCACCGTTGATATATAGTCCACTCGGTCGGTTACCATAGCACTACACTTTGATATCCTCATGTGACCGTAGTTCTTGTACCTCCACATTGATAGGCAGTTTAATCTTAGTGCCGCTTTGGTTGCAACTTCTCTCGCCACAACATTAATCGGCAGTATATGGAGAAGGGCTTGTAGAGACCTTGCAGCCACAACGTTCTAGATCTAGCAGGATTTCATTCACCGCTAGATTCCAAATTAGTGGAGACAGTACTCCTCCTTGCGGGGTCCCTCTGTTTACAAACCTTGTTAGAGTTGTGGACCCTAGACATGCTGTTATACGTCTTCTGTTGATTAGTCTTTGAATTAGTCTAATCAAGCTAGAGTTCACCTTTAGATGTGACAATGCCGCGATTACTGCATCTGGGTGTATGTCTGTTGTTAAAAGCCCCTTCTATGTCAGGAAATGCCACCATGGTGAATTCTTTGAAATGTAGGGACGATTCGATAGTGCTCACAAGTTCGTGCAGGGCTGATTCTGTAGACTTTCCCTTATTGTAAGCATGTTGGTTCCCCGACAGGAGTTTTGTATCCAGGTTTTGCCTAATGAAATAATCTAAAAGTCTTTCCAGACTTTTCAATAGGAAAGAGGATAGGCTAATTGGTCTGAAGTCTTTTGGCCTAGTGTGCGATATCTTCCCCGCTTTGGGTATGAATACCACTTTGGTATCCCTCCATCGATTCGGGATGTGTGAAAGCCTAATACAGCCTACATAAATTTTCTGCAGCCAGGGGATAATGTACTTTAACATTTTCTGCATTTCTGCTGGGGTGATGCCGTCTGGTCCAGGTGACTTGAAGGCCTCAAAGCTGTTTATAGCCCAGCTTATTCTAGATCTCTCAGTCAACAAGGTAGCGATGCTCGCAGTCCACTCGCACTCTTCTTGGTCCTGTTGATCCTCGGGCTCTGTTGATGAGTTCCCCAGGAAATGTGTGTCGAGCAGTACACTTAGCGATTATTCGCTGTTTTTTGTCCAGTTGTTTGCCTCATCCTGCAAATACCCCACTGTACAAGGAGACGCGAATAGTACCTTCCTCAGCCTTGCGGCGTCGGAGACTTTTTCCACTTCGCCACAGAAGGAATACCAAGAGCGTCTTTGCGCCTTCCTAAGCTCCTTCGTATAGATCTTGAGTTGCCCTTTATATGCATCCCAATCATTAAAGGCTCCTGTAGATTTCGCCTTGTTGAATAGCTTGTTGCAGGTCTTTTTCCTTGCCGTTAGCTCAGAAGTCCACCATTGTGGTTTAGTTTTACCCTTGTACCTTGTTTTTGGACAGGCTTCTTCAAGGGAAGTATTGAAGATGTGGTGATATGCTCGACCAGATTATCCAGACCGGCTTTGTCATTCGGTTCACAACGAAGTTTAGAGTTGAGAACCTTTTTAAAATTCTTCTCATACAGGTGCCACTTTGTCTTCCTCACATTTCTGTGGACAGCAGGTTTAGGCATTTTTTCGGCGAGTTTGAACTCTATATAATGGTGATCCGAGAATGAGTGGTCGTCCAGTACATTCCACCCAAAAATTTTGTCTGACACCCGGTCAGTAGCAAACGTTACGTCTAATACTTCTTGTCTGTCTTTAATTGTAAAGGTCGGTTTATTTCCAATGTTACAAATAGTTAGGTTGGTAGTTAGAATAAAGTCAAGAAGCGAATCACCCCTACTGTTTATATCCGTACTACCCCAGATAGTATGATGAGCCTTCGTGTCTGCGCCAATAATCTGCTCGAGCTTGTCAGACGTTGCTTCTTCTACTACTTCCCCGAAGAGAGCTGTCGGTATTGCAGCTTCATAAGGAAAGTAACCGGAGACCACCCAGTATATGCGATTACCAATCTCCAGACTAGCAGCTGTTTGGTCTTTACCACTTAACTTAGTCATGAGAAAAATACTTAGATCTTCTCTGGCCAAAATGCAGGTTCTTGGAGTGCCTTCACAGTTGGCCACAAGCAGTTTAAAGTTTGGTGTCTTGATACCGCACACTTGTCCTCCTACTACATAGGGCTCCTGGATCAGGACGATGTCTAGTGCACCTGTGGACTGGCGCAGCAATAGAGCCGCTGAGGCTGCTTTAGCGTGATGGAGGTTAATCAGTAGAATTCTTACTATCATTGGTAATCGACAGATTGACATCCACCCCAACAAGGGTGTTATCGAACTCTTCGTCCGTATCATCGGGGAGCATGTCCTCGCCAGATGCGTCAAAGAGTCCGGAGACTTCCTTCAGCCCCTCAGTATCCGAAGTAGTGTTTTCATCCTCAGAGAATGACGTTACAGATCTTCTGTTAGAGTTAGTCACTAGAAATAATGGTCGTGTGGACCTCCGCACTTCCAGAAAGCCTTGTATCAACCACGGTCGACGACTCGCCTTCCGCAGTGGGAGCTATATCCTGCTTGTATACTTTCAAGACTATAGTCTCGAAACCATATTGCAGGGTTGCACTTGCACTTTGTATATGGGAGGTGGATTCAGCGTTAAGGATCAAATTGACATGACGCTTTTTACCATCCGCCACACCCACCTTGCTAATTCTCCAATTATGGGTCGGCAGACCAGGATTGGAATCTTTTATTATCTCTAATATGTCAGTCGGGTTGGAGGGCTCTTCTGTAACCCAGGTGATGGCTCTAGGGTGGCTAGGGATGTTGTTTTTTTCGACAACATCCAACTGGACACCTGGCCACACCTCACCCGCTCGACTCAGAGCAGCCTTATATAGATCTACTGATCTGGCATCACCGAAATATAAGAGCTTTACTCTCCCCTGATGCCATCCTGCATCTTTGCAGACTGGTTGTGTGCCCGGCATTTCTCTTCGGACATTGAGGTAATGAGCCATTATGACGGATTGCACATGGCTCCATTTGTCCTTGAGGATGGATCCATCCTCACTACTTCTGTCTATAACAGCCATCACTAGACTCTCCTTCGCCACTTCATTGAAGGGCTTGTTGAGTGTCCTGTTGATGGTGACATTAGGGCCTCTAGCCTTTTTCGAAGGCAGGGGTTCACCAGGTGATCTGATTCTTTAGACTATATTAGCCGTTAACACAGCTGATTTTGTGGCTTTTTCAGCCGGCTGATTGGCCTTAGAAGCATATATGACGCCTTTGGCCCAGGTAAGTAAGTCATATAAGACATTTTATTGCCCATCCAGACAAATTGATACAAAATACTAGCACACGGTAAGGGAAAAATTAAAAATTCAATTTTCAATTGCAGATATCTTGGTAACAATACGAGATAATTCTTTGGTGTAAAAAGTTTTTTTGTAGACCTCATTTAGTCGAACACATAAATCGGAAGAGAAACACGAGTTACACGCGCTTCAACATTTTCTTCACCCGATGTGGCCAACACTGAGGCCCTCTAGCTCCGCCCCTGTCTGACATAGGGTGCCCAAATATAAAAATTAACTTCTCTAACACCTCTTCATCTACCATGCCAAGTTTGGTCGCAATCGGTTGTTTGGTTAAGAAGCGGTCGAATTATTTCCTCTTATTAAATTCTTACCACTGTGCAGTGTTTTGCAAAAACAGACGAAAATTGTCAGACTAGTCTTGGTATTTCGTCCATAACTTTTACAAATATAGAGTCTCCCAAAAATTGTTTACTGCTCTGGATTTGTGAGAGTGCGACCAATATTCTGTGAAAATTTAAAGAAAATCGAGGGGGGAACAATTTTTTCTACAAAGTTTTTTTCAAAAAAAAACTTTCATTAAAAACATTTTTAAAAAATTACCAAAAATGGCGCATTTTGTCCTCTTTAAAACAAAGTAAAGTTTGCAAAAATCGGTTAAGCCGTTCGAGAGCATTTACAAATTTCGTAAAACACAAAAAATATTTTTTTTAATTTTTTCAAAAATTAAAATGCACATAAAACTTTAAAAAATCATTTTAGTTAAAAATAAACTACATAGGTCGATATTAAATACTCTGACCCAATTTTTGAATAAAAGCCTAATAAAAAAATAAGTTTATATTATTTTATCGTAAAGTCTGATTGATCAGACTTGAGACCATTCCAAAAAAGTTGTTATTAATTTGGCAAGGTTTAACTTAAAAACTTTGTTATAAATGTCAAATATCCAAAAACTAACTTTTAAACCTAACAATGGATATTTTGTCGTTATTCGATGTCTGACATCAGAATATAAGCATTAAAACAGAAACCGAAAAATAGCTTTTTCGACCTGTGTAATGATCAATAAATTCAGAAGTTCCATTCAAAGATTTTCCAAACAATTTACTGCTTAAGCTTGTGAGAGATTTAGATATATTCCTCAATATTAAAGTGCTATTGTATCATCACACAATCTATATATTGGCTTTTAGCTAATGTTTAATTAACCGAAAAAACTGTATTATGCGTTTTGTTTTTTTATACCCTCCGCCATAGGATGGGGGTATATTCATTTAGTCACTCCGTTTGTAACACCTCTAAATATTGATCTGAGACCCCATAAAGTACATATATTCTTAATCGTCTTAAAATTCTAAGACTATTTACCCATGTCCGTCAGTCTGTTGTAATCACGCTACAATCTATAATACTTGAGCTAGGTGGCTGAAATTTGTTATAGATACTTCTTATAGCTGCAGGTAACTTGGGATTGAAATGGTCCATATTTAGATATAGCTCCCATATATAGCATATAAACTGTTGTGATTCCTACTATATTTTTTGTGCTTTCGGTGTTATTTTCTTTAGGTTTGAGTTATTTTGTGAGGTCACATGCTATCCATGGTAGAGCGTATATAAGATTCGGCATGGCCGAACTTAACGCTTTTACTTGTTCTTTTTGATATTAGGCTCTTATGGGATGTAATTTTAAATGGTAAATGTTCCTTCCAAATTTAGTTTAATATATTTTTATAATCTTTAAAGGTACTTTTAGTTGCCGTAACCGTTTAGTATGTCTCTCAGAGTTATTGTTATTTGAAATATTTGCTTAAATTTATGTTTTGTAGAGCAGTGTTTTATAAGTAAAGGTTAATAATGAATTCTTGTTTAGTGATTATATTTAATAACCCCAAAGCCTCCATTGCATTTTTGTGTCTTTTAGACCACCCCAGCTACCCCCTTCCTACGCTTATGGATGTGATAGTGCCGCAATTACCGCATCTGAGTGAATGTTGTTAAAAGCCCCTTCTGTGTGAAAAAATGCCACCATGGTGAATTCCTTGAAATGCAGGGACGATTCGATAGTGCTCACAAGTTCGTGCAGGGCTGATTCTGTAGACTTTCCCTTACAATAAGGGATTTCCCGACAAGAGATTCGGGATGTCTGAAAGCCTTGTACCGCCTACATAAATTTTCTCAAGCCAGGGGATAATGTACTTTAACATTTTCTGCATATCTGCTGGAGTGATGCCGTGACTTGAAGGGGACAAAGCTGTAATAGCGCTGCTTATTCTGGTCCTGCTGATCTTCGGGTTCTGTTTGTGAGTTCCCCGGGAAATGTGTGTCGAGCAGTACATACATTAAGCGACTGCTCACTGTTTTTGTCCAGTTATTTGCCTTATCCTGCATATAACCCACTGTACAGGGTGAAGCTGATAGTATCTTCCTCAGCCTTGCGATGCACGTGTCACGGCCGTGGCCATAAATGGTATTAGCCAAAATGCAAATTTTGAGACCAAATTTAATTAGTTTAATAGAAAATATTCCAATTAGATAAAATATAAAGTTTTACTTTGATACGCCAACCAGTTTTTATGTTACTGTATCTCAAAGCTGGTCGTTTTTAGCAATGCCATATTTTCGCCTTAAAGTGCTGAAATTTTGAGTTTTGGTTCTTGTTGTGAATTCAAATATTTAAAGTAACTCTCGGTACAAATATTTAAAGTAACTGTCTGTATAAATTGTTATAGAATAATAAGTTAATCGAGTATTTAACCTGGCAACACTGTTTACGATTCATAAAATTCGTTCATATGATAACTACTGTTAGAAAATAAATAAATGGCAAACAAAGTGATGTGTTGGACACAAATTACAAGTTTAGTGGGAGGTTAAAAAATATTTCTTAAAATACATTCGCAATTTTTTTCGTATTTTGTTGCTAAGAGTACAGTGTGGCTAATGAATATGGTACATTAATAAACTCAAATCACTTATTTTCAGTGTATGGAATTCATCTGTCTTTTATTCATGTTAAAGCTCATTCAATATTATTATATATATCTTAATTAGTTTTAAAAATAATGGAATTTAAATCCCCCTACACCCCCCCCCTCATTGGTGCATGTGCGGAAACTCCAACAGAATGTGGAGTTTCTGAATATCAGCTTGTTGGGAAATTTTCGTCGCAATTCTGTCATAACCGGCCGGGCTATGTGAGGACTTGCACCATCTTGGCGAAACCACACAGAGTTGAAGGAAATTCTCATTCGGCGTAATTCTGGATTGAAAAACTCTGTCAACATGCTCAAGTAACGGTCTCCAGTAACCGTAACGGTGTGACCGTTTTCTTCGAAGAAGTAGGGCCCGACAATGCAGCGTGATAAAATGCACTCCATATTTGACAATTTTTCTGCACTAAACAGAACGTACTGTATTCATCTATGTAACCTTTGAAGTTGTTCTCTTGTTGCTGTTTTGAGGTTCTATGCCAAATATAGTACATTTGACTAAAATATGTCTTCTATCCATGCGAGTATGTGGGGCTATATGTAAATTTGAACCGATATTGTTAACACAGATGTTAACTGGTAAAATAAGATACTCTTTACCAAATTTCATGAATATCGAAAGGAAATTATATCTTCTATAGAGGGTATAAGCTAAATCGAAGGTTCATATATATGAAGATATCTGGTTCTAAACTGATATTCAAATAGTTGAGAGATTTTTGATCGTTCGCCGTAGACGAAAGAAAATAAGTTACAACATTTGTCATTTGTTTGCTCAACATTTGTATTCCTTTAAAATATGAGAATTATCTCTGAACCCAAAGATGTTAATAAGAACGACATACATTCATCAAATAAATACAACACCAAAAAAGCAAATTTAATAGTGCTTTGAAAGAAGTTGTGCAAAAGTGGTGGGAAATAAGTATTTCCCCGTCGCGACAAGCCCTTGTTAAATTCATTGGTGAAAATCCAAAATAGAACAACTTCCGGATCATAAGTTGGGGATTTTAATTGCTTCTTTGGATGCTCTTTTGTTGCTGGGTACGCTCTTTGAACCGAAACTACGGACTCCAGTGCGTGATAGCGGCGGACAATTCAAATTCTTGTTTCAGTGTCCCAGTTATCAATTTTTGTTAAATCTAAAAATCAAACTGCAAAATTAAAAAAAATTAACCAGATTCATTAAATAGAAAAATGTTATTAAATGTTGTATATATATCAGCTGCAGCTACGGTTTTTATCACCTTACGGTTGAGGGTATTTACCATATTTAAGAGCCAAAAGTCTAACACATCGAAGGAGTGACCTAAGTGTATGTTTGGTGAACATTTAATTTGGGTAATTTTAAGTCATTTGAGACATGCCCGTCCGTCGGTCTGTTTGTCTGTCCGTGTGTCTGTCTACTGGGTGGTGCGCATGATTGACTTCAAATTTGGAATGCCGTAATATTTTTCTCCATCCCAGGCTAGGTTCAAAGATGGCCATATTGGTCACAAATTTAAGTACCTCTCCCACAAAGGGTTACGTTTCGTGAAATAAATATTAATTCTTCAATAACTTCTATACTACTAATTCAAATATTCTGAAATTCCACACATAGTATTAGTTTACCGCCATCACCTCGAGAAAAATGGGCGAAGTTTTCACGCCCCTTTGGCACAAAAGGACCAATGCACCAAAGGTTAACAGGTTAAAACCAGCGCATACTTTAAATTTATTAAATGCAATTCAAATTGATACAAATTTAAATAAAACAAACAAAAATAAATACATTTACGAAAATTTGTTTGGACTGAAACTAAGGGGAATCATAAGTCGATTTACCCGACTGAACTTTCTTTCTTGTTTCGACAAACACTACGAAGTTAAATTTAAGGAAATTTGTGGGCGTATCCTTTGGGAAGATTTCCTCAAATTCTTCATATATACACATAGGGTCCGATCCTTTCAACAATTTAAAAAATTATGCAATATTTTATATCCTTTGAGATAATTTTCTAAAATTCTGCAGAACTATTTATTATACACAGGACAAATCGTTCCAATTTTGATTCAAATCAGACAATAATTTCAAAAATTATGTAATATTCTCATTTCGGGGTAAATGTGTCCTGAACCAATTTTCACAGTACTTTATATATTTTCTTTCTTACTCACAAAAGTGACTTGTACCAAACTTTCATTCGACTACGATAACTCCGTCTATTTAATGCCAACGTTTACATGAAATCTCGACATTGTGCGGCGTCACACTATGGGCGGAAATGGGATATTGTGGCCAAAATGCTGTAAAATCTACAAAAATGCTTGGATTTTGATGGAATTTGGAACGAAGGCAAATAAAGAACCCTTTATTCATATAGCGCAATTTTTTTTAATTTTTTTTTATTTTCACAATTTTTCAATAAAAACGAAGTAAAAACAAAATCATTTGCAGTTTTATAATAAGACTAATCCTAAGAAAATCGATGCATAATTTAAAAAGATATTTTTTTTGGGCCAACTTGTTTTTCATTTCTATCTTCTCAACAGTTCAAATTTCAGCAAACTGTACGATAAATGCGAAACAAATATATGCCTAACCCTGGGCAGTCATTTAATCATCTAAATATTAAGAAATTTTGTTTATATTTTGGATACAATATACTGAATATGTGCTCAACAGATTGGCATAACCATTTTTATACCCTCACTTTAGTGTGAAGGAGTGAACTAACACCCCAAGTATGTTCGGCGGATTTTGGGTCATTTTAAGTCGAATGAGCAATGTCCGTCCGTCTGTCTGTCTGCTGGCTGATGCGCACGATTACTCTCGAAAGGAGCAACAGATTGACTTCAAATTTGGTATGCGGTAATATTTTTCTCTATCTCCGGCTAAGCTCAAAGATGGGCCATTTTGGACCACTACTTCTAGTACCTCCCTCACTACTTATTCGAATCTTCTGAATACCACACATAACGGTTTTTCCAACAAGAGGTGGTATTTTGAATCACCCGGTATTTCGGTAGCTGTCACTTTTGAAGTTTTTATTCTTTGACATTTGACAAGTAGAAACTACGCCATTACTAAAAATGGAACGATACACTATTCAACAACGCACTGAAATTATTAAAATTCGAAAAATCGAAAATCGTCTTGACTGATGAGGCCCATTTCCACCTCGGTGGCTACGTCAACAAGCAAAATTGTCGCATCTGGGGCTCGGAAAACCCAAGAGTTATTGTAGAGAAGCCTCTCCATCCTCAACGTGTGACTGTTTGGTGCGGTTTATGGTCCGGCGGGGTCATTGGAACTTACTTTTTCGAAAATGAGGTGGGATCAACAGTTACGGTGAATGGATTGCGCTATCGAGAGATGATTAATGCTTTTTTATGGTCGGAGTTGGATGGTATTGATCTGGACAACTCGAGGCTATCGAGGACATAGGGCAGCCCCTTTGGGATTTGGTTATGGAAACTTTCATGAAAGGCTATGGTCCTGTAAGCGTGGTCGTGGTGGCCATTTGGCTGATGTTGTTTTTCATTATTAACGGCATACCTTCCTCTTTATTATGAAATATACATCCGATCATTTATCTTAAAAAATTGGATTTTTCTTTAAATACCAAAATAACACCTCTTGTTGGAAAACCCTTTAGTTTTAGTTTATATATAATTTCCACGCCTTTCGGTACCTCCCACACCAATTGAAAATTTTGCACCAAAAAATAACAGCTTGTTACTTTAATACAAGCGTATAAAAATACTTGAGTTTGTGTACAGTGTAATGTTTTTAGAGCCTATGTCTGGTAAAAAAAATGGGAATTATTGTACTGTCCCTTTTGGTACTTCCCACACAAATAAACCGTTTTGCAACAAAAGTGAACAGCTTATAACATTAATACAAGTGCATAAAAATACTTGAAATTTTGTACAGTGTATTGCTGTTACAGTGCCTACAGTCCTGTGAAAGTGAAAGAGTCCTTTGGCGTTTTTCCACGCCCCTTTTGGTACCTCCCACACAATTTTCCCATTTTGTACAAAACGTTAACATCTTACAGCGTGAGTATCAATGCACGGAAATACTGAATAAAATTTGCACAGTGTAAGGCTGTTAAAGTACCAATAGCCCTATGAAAAATGGGCGTTGTCACCACGCCTCTTTTTGTACCTCCCACACAAAAAGATCAAATAATGCCAAAATTAAATAGCTCATAATGTTAATACTCCAGTACATATAAAAGCTTATAATCCGGCACAGTGCAATGTATTTATAGAATCTAGTGTTTATAGAAAACAAGGTGTATTTATTAAACCCCTTCTGGTGCCTCCCACACAAATTGACAGATTAATTCGTGTAATATTCCATATCACATTACTCACAAAGTGAGGGTGTACCTTAGTCGGTTTACTCGACTGAAACTTTCTGACTTGTTCAATATTACATGTGTCATAAAATATGAGTTTCGGTCGCATTCTTCAATCTCCGCCCATAGTGCGTCGGAGACCTTTTCCACTTGTTACTACTACTAATGTTTTTAAATATTCCATGTATGGACGTGAACAAGTTTAATATTTTCCATGATATTAATTCTTAAATTATTTTATTTACAGGTGCTCATTGGTATATGAGAAACGCTGACATCCATAAGGAAGTCAACATGCCAACAGTAAAAGAGGAAATTGAAAAATATCGTCGGTGTTATGTGGGCAAACTATTGAATCACTCAAACAAACTGGCTCGAGATATACTAAATTTTGAAGGTCATACACGCCTTAGAAAGAGAGATACGCTGGACTTGTTTTTAAATTAAAACTAAACAAAAAAATAAATTATGAATTCTTAAATTTGAAATGTTAACTTTTTGTTAAAGTTGAAAATCGTGTAAAGTCTCAATGGTTTATTCGCATAACTCAGAGAATAAGATTCGTTCACTTATTGTCCGTTTCCCTGTTTAATAACACTGTGATACAAAATCGAACTTTCCGAATGGGAATGGGATGAGACCAATTGCAAATGAAAGTTGACATTATCCATAGCAAAACCTTCAAGGGGTTTTTTCTGGTCAGTGCGAGATTTTTTTTACGCGCATTTGAAGTTGGTGATTCCACCAAGACAATTCCACTAGGACATAAGTCCTTGCACAATGGCAGGGTGTCAATTACAAAATTGAATTGCCGCTTTACGTTGTTTGCCATTACTGCACCGTACCCAGTTTGCCGGTTTCCCAAGTCTCTCATGATTGGAGAGACCATGTTACTCATACGCACTGTGGCCCCCATCACACAACCGACACGAAACATGAACTAACATAACAGCCAAACAAAGATTACTCATACGCACCGCTATGTAGAGAGGGTAGTGTTGGTCTCAGCTCTGTGTCTTTATGGACAACTAAGTGACTATTTGTTGACAGCCAAAAAGGAGTGAGAACAACTCAAATGTTTCACAGTGAGCAAAAGGTTGACGGAATGTATGTGTGTGTGTACATGACAGATGGGAAGTGGGAGAGCAAGGGATGACATCATAAAGCTTTCGGAGAGTTGCATTTCTTAAGGGCGCGCGTGTATTTGTGTGGAGGAATTTTTTCAAAGGCAAAACGAGTGTTGAGAAGAAATAAGCTTTCACTTTCGTACGTTCGTTCGTTCGATTGCATTGTGTTCTAGTCTCTAGTTCAATGTACTATAAAAAAGAGACATGTTGAATAATGGTGACAAAAAGAAAACACACACACAGCCAAAGCCCCACACACATACAACAACGGCTATAAAAGGGGAACACGAATGCGAAAACAAACTACATATAAATGACGTCATTGTGAACTAAAAATTTCACAAATCTCTTGTGGGAATACTCGTATATGTAGTACTCGTATTCGACATAAAACCTAGATGTTCTACATTTGATTGGATATTTGGTCAGGGGTTGCTATTTAACAAATAAGACTAGAATAACATTATACGTACATTGGGTGGTGGGCGGCATGTGGGGAAATTGCGGAAAACAAAGAGATGGACACAAACTTTTGAAGATTAGTGACCGTTTTAATTAATTATTAATCGGATCTGACTAAACATCTCATCGTGTATTTGTTTGTTTTTTTGTGTTGACAAGTCTGGGGAACCGAGTATTTTGTTTTGTGCCCAAAGCTTTTCGTTGTTTTTATACATATCTTTATTTAATGTTTACCATGCGGCAAAATATAAACATAAACAAACGTTATTGTTGACACGCTTTATTGCGGGTCTTCTTCGGTGCTTTCCATGTTTTAGTCGTGGTCGTCGTCGTTTCGTTGGTTGCATTCTTCTTCTTAGTTGGCTCTCTCTCGTGTCATTACTCATTCTCTGTTTACCTAGTTTCGGTTTGTTTGTGTTAAACTCTCATTGCTTTAATGCGGCACTATGTTGGCACATGTTTGTCAAGGAATATCCCAAAACAAAATTATGCCCTCTCCTAAGATTCATTGAACAGGCGGCTGAAGCTTTAAGCTTTACTATGACCGAAAAGCTTCGGGGGTAATTTTTTCGGACTCGCTCCGAAAAAGCCTTCGAATTTGCAGCACAAAATTTACCAAAAAATGCGTACTGCACTGTATGAAAAGAAAAACTTGGTCATTTCTCGTTTCAGTTCGGGACGGGTTTGCAATTCAACAACACTTCAAAACGGATAAACCAACAAATTGCGAAGCGTTAGAGAGGAAAAAATATAAAGAAGAATTATTATTATATATGTTCAACGTATAGCATATATATTTTAAAAATTCAACTGATTTCTATAATAGATGCAGTAAAATTTCTTTTTCCTTAAAACGGTGAAAATATCGAAACAAAACGCCACCAAACGGAAAACAAAAAAACAACAGAAAGAAGTTTTTTTCTGAATTGTGAATAAAATATTTGAAAATATCTTCTGAAAATAAAAAATTGTTTCAAAATATACTAGAAATCGAAAATAAGAGAAGAAGAAAGTTATTTGAATGTGAAGCTTCGGGCGGTTATGTAAAGTGTGTGAAAAGAACGAAGAACTCCCCTACTGAAACCAAAGCGAAAAAGAACAACTCCACGAGAACGAGGAAACTCTGCGTCAGCCCCTCAGCCCTACCTTTCGAATTAATTACTGGCAGATACAACGAATCATCAAATTAAAAAGTAATGCAAAAAATTCATATGAATATTTTAAATGAAAAAAAAAATGAATGAATGAATAGATGTGATTTGTTTTTTTTTGCAACGAGTGTTTTGCGATTTTTTCGCAAAACTTTTATTGTAAAAATGCTAAAAATAATTTGTGAGAGAATGTGTGCCAAGGCTCTAATTAAAAATAATATTAACAGAGATCTTTAACAAATCGATGTTTAGGTAAAATAAAGAAAAGGCGAAACAAAACTTTTATTTGATTTCTGAAAATATAAAAACATGAATTGTCAAGGAATTTTCGAATTTTCAACTAGCAGTAGTAATATTGAAACTAGAGTGTACGCGTGTGTGTGTATGAGTGTGTGCGTGTTTAAAGTAACATGAACAGAGTTTAAAGGATTTGCAATGAAAATGATTCATTGCTGTGAAAATACACGAGAGTAGAGTAATTTTCGTTCGTTACCTCTTCCTCTCCAACAACTAGAGTTGTTTAGAGTTGTGTTTGCTGTCGTCGTTGTTGTTGCTGTGGTAGTTAGTGGTGTTGACGCCACCAGCACCAGCGCCACCTCGACCACTACTACTACCAGTATATAAGTATGTACGTAAGTAGTTGTTTGTGGTGGGCCATCAGTCAGTTGGTCGGTCGGTCGGTCAGCTACTTCAAAACATTAAAACAACCGTGTGACACTATTTTCATTTGTTTTTTGGTCTATGATATCGCCGATGAAGTTATCGGTGTTGTTGTCGGGCAGACCAAGAGCCCCCCAACCAAGTGTCGAGAAGGCAGACGAACTAGCGTTCCATAAATTTAGGACTGCTTCAGCTTGTGTTGAGGTTCACCTCATGTGTTCAGTGTTTTTCGTGTTTCCATTTGATTTTTTCACGTCCATGCAAGCATGCCAGAGCATGAGTGGGGGTTTGTTTGTTGGTCGGTCCGTCGTTCGGTTAGTTGGGAATAAGCGGTATCAAGGTTTCCTAGTCGCGACCCATATTTGCTAGAAAATTACGAATTACACGCAAGACCCATACTATATACAAACTTTACACTGCACAAGCAGAATGGGTAAGAATCTACGTGTAAGTGTGTGTGTGAATACAATTTGGTTTGTGTTCGTGTGTCTGTGTGTATTTTTTACCAAACAAATATCCCCAGACATGCCAATGCACACAACACCGTTATTGCATAGCTGAACTACAACAGGCTCCCCTCCTTCCCTAGCCCAACCCCCGGCTAATGCTGCTCCTTTTCACCACCCCCTGTGCCACCTCCACCTGCACCCTTTCACTAGTTTCGCTTCGTGAACATGACAAACAACAAGCAGCGACATGAATGAAGCTGAAGCCAAAAAGATCTATAAATGTGTTTTGCCTGCGCGCCTGGCATTGTGGCAATGAACGACACGAAAGAAGCGAACCGAGTGCCACCAAAAAAAAGAAATAAAAACGAAAAAACAGCGGTTGTTCATCATCGCCGACAGGTTCCTTTTTCGCAAATCTGTGCCACCAAACACTTGATTTTATTTCATTCTTAACGGCCACTTAAGATGCACCGACCAACCGACTGACCAACCGGCCAACTAACCAATCGTACGACCGACACAACAGTTTTTTGTTGGGGTTTCTCAATGAGAAGGCACCATCAGTAGCGTAAACGCTGCGTGATAATCACCGTTGGAGATCGCAGGTGTCTGTGGTTGCACATACATACTCGTACGTATAAACTATTTGGCATCAATTGCGTTGTTTGGCTGCAAAATGTGCATAGGACTTATAAATCTCAATTTGTCTTTTTTGTTGTGTCCCCCGATATACATATATATAAGAAATGTAAATATGTACAAAATTTCAGTCGATTACACCGAATCAAATACACCCTCACTTTCCGATTAATAGACTGTGAAATATTAATTTGTCAAATTTGTCATTCGCCAAATCGGGAGGAACAGATATATAATTCTGATCGCATTTGTTTCAACGTTGCCAGTGATCGTTTTTGTACCAAAATACTCCACTCTGCCAAATTTCGTAATTATAGGATGTAAAATATAACTTCTGTAACACTTTCAAAAAACTCTGAAGCAACGCATGTATATACACGCTGAAAAAAAATCGCTTCTGTAGTATATTATCCCAAACATATTCGGCTTGAAAGATATGTATATGTTTAGGGAACACTCTAAACATATAATATTGGGTACACACACAAAAAGTACGTATATATTTGGGAAAATGTTATTCTAAACAAACCTTTGTTTACATCCCAATATGTTTTTATTTGCGACTATTATTTCCGAAACAAATTTTATTTGCACTTAAGAATTCAGAAAATGCGTCAATTGTGTTAAATTTCTTTACTAATTTAAAGTTATTTTTTTAGACATTTTTAATTTTCGTAAAAATAATAATATGTAGTTGAAATCGTATAATCTTGAATGAAAATAAATTACTTGGAGGATTGACAAGAAATGATGACTCAGAAATTTGAAATGATTGATTTAAGCAGAAGTTAATGCTGCATATGGTATTGTAACTGGGTAGTATAATTCGAAACTAAGGAAAAATGTAAAGTGAAATTCTAAAAAGTCAGCAAAAGTCTTGAAAATATTTTTTATGTTTGAATATTTATAAATAAAAATTTGTACAGTAAAACAAAAGATGATACTGCGAAATTTTTAACTATAAAGTATTACGGGATCTCTAGTAAACACATTGTTATTTGTGAGAGTCAGTTTGCAAATATATTTTGTTATAATATGTTAATATATAGTGACCATAAAAGTTATGACACGATAAAAAGGGTCACAAGGTCAATGGACATTGTGACATCTTCTATAATGTCATAACGTCAAAAAAGCAACGTTATTACACCCATGGAATGACCATTTAGTCCGTCTGATATCTTTGAAGAAAATTTTCGAGTTATCGAAATGTCTAAAGCCGGCCACGCAGACCAAAGTGTTTAAGCATGTCGGGCCTTCGGCCGGGGTTAATGATTTTCAGTTTTTTATGTTTATGTGATGCAAATCCACATAGAAGTTCTTGTGAACGAATAAAAAACCAGTAAGGAAAGACATAAAGTCGGGCGGGACCGACTACACGGGGAAAATAGCCATTTTTGATATGTTTGAATTGAAAGAAAATATATTTGGAACTAAAATTTTTAAATAAAATATATTTATGAACAAATAAATTTGATATGAAAATCAAGAAATTATGTTTGAAAGGCATATTTTAATAAAGGGTTTTCCAACAAGAGGTGTTATCTTTAATCACCCGGTATTTCGGTAGCTGTCACTTTTAAAGCTTCTATTCTTTGGCATTTGACAAGTAGAAACTACGCCATTACTAAAAATGGGACGATCCACGATCATCGAACGATACAAAACGATCGAACAAAAAAAACGATACGAACGATACAAAATCATCTTGACTGATGAGGCCAATTCCACTTCGGTGCCTACGTCAACAAGCAAAATTGTCGCATTTGGGGCTCGGAAAACTCAAGAGTTATTGTTGAGAAGCCTCTCCATCCTCAACGTGTGACTGTTTGGTGTGGTTTATGGTCATTGGACCTTACTTTTTCGAAAATGAGGTTGGATCAACAGTTACGGCAAATGGATTGCGCTATCGAGAGATGATTAATGATTTTTTATGGTCGGAGTTGGATGGTATTGATCTGGACAACGTTTACTTTCAACAAGATGGCGCTACGTGCCACACAAGCAACGAAACCATTGCTCTGTTACATATTTCGATATAGCCCCCATACGAGTATATAGCATCTTACTTATTATACCCTCCACCATAGGATGGGGGGTATATTCATTTTGTCACTCCGTTTGTAACACATCTAAATATTGATCTGAGACCCCATAAAGTATATATACATATTATTAATCGTCGTAAAATTCTAAAACGATTTAGCCATGTCCGACCTTGCGTCCGTCTGTTGAATTCACGCTACAATCTATATTACTTGAGCTAGGTTGCTGAAATTTGGTACATATACTTCTTATATCTGCAGGTTGTTTAGATTGCAAATGGGCGATATAAGTCCATATTTATATATAGCTCCCATATATAGTACTATATTTTTTGTGTGTTTTCGGTGTTATTTTCTTTAGGTTTGAGTTATTTTGTGAGGTCACATGCTATCCATGGTGGAGGGTATATAAGATTCGGCATGGCCGAACTTAACGCTTTTACTTGTTCATTATTAACGGCATACCTTCCTCTTTATTACGAAATAAACATCCCATCATTTATCTCAAAAATAGCAATTTTCTTTGAATGCCAAAATAACACCTCTAGTTGGAAAAAACCTTTATATTAGAAAAAAATGTATTTTCGAACCGACTATCACAAATTATTTTTTTTATACCATAGGATGGGGCGTATATTAATTTTGTCACTCCGTTTGTAACACCTCTAAATATTGATCTGAGACCCCATGAAATATATATATTCTTAATCGTCTTAAAATTCTAAGTCGATTTAGCCATGTCCGTCTGTCCGTCCGTCCGTCCGTCTGCTGTAATCACGCTACAGTCCGTAATAATAGAACTAGGTTGCTGAAATTTGGTACAGATACTTCTTATAGCTGCAGGTAACTTGGGATGGATAATGGGCAATATCGGTCAATATTTAGATATAGCCTCATATACTCTACATTTACCATATTTTTATACCCTCCACCGTAAGATTGGGGGGTATAATCTCTTTTTATACCCTCCACCATAGGATGGGGGGTATATTCAGTTTGTCACTCCGTTTGTAACACCTCTAAATATTGATCTGAGACCCCATAAAGTATATTTTTAATCGTCGTAAAATTCTAAGACGATTTAGCAATGTCCGTTCGTCCGTCCGTCCGTCTGTTATAATCACGCTATAGTCCGTAATAATGGAGCTAGGTGCCTGAAATTTGGTATAGGTACTTCTTATAGCTGCAGGTAACTTGGGATTCCAAATGGGCGATATCGGTCCATATTTGGATATAGCTCCCATATATATAGCATGTAACTTGTTACTACTGTTCTCATCTACTATAGTTTTTTGTGTTTTACGGTTTTATTTTCGTTATGTTTGAGTTATTTTGTGAGGTCACATGCTATCCATGGTGGAGGGTATATAAGATCCGGCATGGCCGAACTTAACGCTTTTACTTGTTATCGCCCCGTTTGTAACACCTCAAAATATTGATCTGAGACACCATAAAGTTTATATATTCTTAATCGTCGTAAAATTCTAACCATGTCCATCTGTCCGTCCGTTCTTATAGTTGTAGGTTGATTGGGATTGCAAATGGGCCATATCGGTCAATGTTTTGATACAGCTCCCTTATAGAGGTACGGGGTTTGAGCCATAGATACCACATTTTTAAAGCAATTTAGCAGAAACTTTGCAGTTTGTATTATATTTTGACAAGAATTCATCACAGCAAAAATTTTACAAATCAGTTCATATTTTGTTATAGTCCACCTATAGATGTCGCTCCCAAAAATGCTTATTTAAGCCATAACCACCACATTTTCTAAGAAATTTAGCAGAAACTTTGGAGTTGGTATTCTATTTTCAATTCAATAAAATTTATACAAATCGGTTTTTATATTGTTGTGGTCCCCGTGTAGATCTAGTTCTCAAATATGCTAATTTAAGCCATAAATACCACATTTTCAGCGTTCGTTTTTATACCATACACCACACTGTGGTCCAGGGTATTACGAGTATGTGCATTTGCTTGTAACACCCAGAAGGAGAAGAGATAGACCCATTGTTTATTATACCGATCGACTTGGAACCACTTCCTGAGTCGATTTAACCATGTCCGTCTGTCCGTCCGTCCGTCTGTAGATGTATCGTTGTAATCAAAGAGCAGGTCGTATTTATGGTCCGATTGTGATGAAATTAAGCAAAGCATATACGATTTTTGTTATATTATATTGGTGGTAAATAATTAAAAGAAAAATTCAAAAATCTGAGATATTAAAAATATCGCGATTTAACGAAATAGCAACGTTTTTTGTCTCTCCTAAAAACTAGTAAAAAAACATATAGGAGTTTTCGTCGGCGCACCGACTATATATAAGTTCCAAATAAAAAAATATTTGGATGAAAACATAGTTTTGTTTTGAACAACACCCTCGCAAACATAAAATATTTTTGGGTGTCAAATTTTATATATTTGGAGTGTACCCTAAACATTAGACCATTTATTATTTTTTCGGTACTGATTTCCGGGCCGAAAAAGTTTCCATTTGACCTACAAACCTCCAATAAAAATTTGGTGCCGATTGGATAACGCTAAGGTCTGCCCAAAGTTGTTTGAAAACACAAAACTCACTTTACATGAACAAAATTTGGGTTTTTATCAAATGTCACATGTTCAAGTAATTAAAAAATATTTTATTAGCATCAAGTTTTTAAATGATCTTTGAATAAAATTTTCTTTCTCACAAGTCGTAAACAATCAAAATCGACCGAGAAACGAAAAAGTTACAGCAGTTTTCATTTGAATTTTACGTCATGACAGGGCAAGCATGCACACCGACATGGTCTCTATGCAATCACAATAAAAAATAGATCATGCTTGTGCATGCATGAAAAAAACAACGGATTTGCATGATAGTTGATTTTTCGCATCAGTCTGACATTTTTCTACTGTTCAAATAAGAAAACATAAGCAGAACTTTGCAGCTCGCTATACGGCCATGCAACAGGGTCGTTTACAGAACGCGCTCTGCCTCCAGCCTAAGTGAATTGAGAAAGGGACAGCTTCGCACAAAATTTAATTTTAGTCATATTCTTATGTGTCTCCAGACCGACCACATCCAAAATGGTTACTAGATCCAGTGATAAATTTCGCACCGTAGAATCAGTTGGGCATGTATCTGGAGCCAAACTGCCGTCAAACAGACAGATATTTCATGATGTGATAACTGTAATGTATAATGCTGCGACGCCTCTGACCACTGTTGGTGAGCTTGTGATTAATCGATCTACACATCAAAATTTTTGGGCGTCCCCAAAATCCCGGCTGGTACTGGAGAAAAGATGGCCAAAGTCGTTCATGATACACTCATCAAATACAGGTCAAAACACTGGATCGTGCATTTTGTTGCAGAACAAATTAGATCGAAAATTAATCAAGTTCCCATGTTCTCATCACATGATGGAGATAGTATTGAAACATGCGTTTGAGGTTTAACTTCGGCGACTTGTGGTCCTGAAGTGCCTATTTTTAATCGTTTTGCTGCCGTTTGGGTAAGTCTCGACCACAAATCGTTTAAAAACGGACTCGAAGATCCAACTATACGCTCAAAAATAAGTAATGCTGACTGCGAAGTCATTAAGAAATTCTGCATTAAACAGCTAAATGAAACACAAATCCGAGCTGATTACAAGGAACTATTACAATTAACAATACTGTTTCTTGGTGGTGTCGGCGATAATTTCCGAACACCTGGTCCAACATCCCACGCAAGGTTCATGGGAAAAGGCATTTATGCCTTAAAAATATACCTATTTCTAGAGCAGTTTGCATTGACAAAACGAGAGTCCAGTGGGCGTGGTTTCACTCGAAGAGAAACGAAAAATGGTTAGGCATCTGCAATCAACAGAGCCCGTCGTAAATCTGGAAAACGATCGAAAATTCTCCGACCCGAAACTATTGCTGTATAATAACACTGTGCAACAGTGAAAAAAATACATGGATCTGATGGTATAGGTTCGATTCTACTGCCAAATGGTAGTATAACCCTATACTCAGTTTGGCGAGATTGGTGACCAATTTCTTTTTATGGGCCTCGAAAGATTCGGAAAATCAGTGGACCCCTTGAAAAAAGGTGTCATCGGTTTTTGAGCAACAGCTACTTCAGACTTGGTGATAGCGCTTAACTATATTTGGCAATAATGTAGCTAAGAACACGTTGAAAAAAGTCTGTTAACATTTCATGTCAAAACAATTTTGTCTTCCTGCACTTTTTTTCGAAAAACATGGGATTAAATTTATATTTTTTTCACTTTTTTTTGGCATAACTTTAAGGGATCGCTGATTTTTTACTAACAATATTTGGCAATATTGTAGCCACAGTAAATCTTAACAACTTTTATGAACATATCAATATAATCTGAACGTGTCTAGGCACCTTAAATAGCTCAAAAATCCACATTGTACCCCAAAAATGTAAGTATTTCACTGTTATGTAACAAAAATATATTTTTCTGGTTTAGGGAATGTTCAGCAATTTTATAGACAAATCGTAAAAAACATCCCTTAAAAGGGGGAGGGCGGGTATGAAATGTTCTACAAAAATGTTCGCCATAAAATTTTACTATATGTGTCAGAACACACCAAAACCCAAATCTTAACACAAAAACCCAAAAAACGGTAAAATTCCAGTCAATAACGTTCTTTACTGGTATCTGCATTGCTTCAACAACTAGATCGTACGACTAACATTGATGCACGATCAGGAATTTGACCTTTTTTTGGTGTTTGTGTTATGTTTTGAGCTCTGGTGTGTTGTGACACATATAGTAAAATTTTATGGCGAACATTTTTGTAGAACATTTCATACCCGCCCTCCCCCTTTTAAGGGGTGTTTTTTTACGATTTGTTAAAATGGGGCCAAAAATTACAGTTATGTGGGGGAGCTAGAGGGTTAAAATGTTCCACAAAAATATTGGACTTAATATTTTCTATAAAATTGCTGAACATACCCTAAATCAGAAAAATATATTTTTGTTACATAACAGTGAAATACTTACAGTTTTGGGGTACAATGTGGATTTTTGAGCTATTTAAGGTGCCTAGACACGTTCAAATTGTATTGATATGTTCATAAAAGTTGTTCAGATTTACCGTGGCTACAATATTGCCAAATATTGTTAGTAAAAAATCAGCGATCCCTTAATGTTATGCCGAAAAAAGTGAAAAAAAAATAAATTTAATCCTATGTTTTTCGAAAAAAAGACCATGAAAATAAAATTTTTTTTGCATGAAATGTTAACAGACTTTTTTCAACGTGTTCTTAGCTACATTATTGCCAAATATAGTTAAGCGCTATCACCAAGTCTGAAGTAGCTGTTGCTCACAAACCGATGACACCTTTTTTCAAGGGGTCCACTGATTTTCCGAATCTTTCGAGGCCCATAAAAAGAAATTGGTCACCAATCTCGCGAAACTAAGTATAGGGTTATACTACCATTTGGTAGTAGAATCGAAGCTATACAGTCAGGTTCGTGTATTTGTCAAAAAGTGTTCATTTGTTGCATAGTGTAATTTGAGCGATTTCGTCTCATACAAAACCAAACATTTTTTCGGTGCTTTTGGATTGAGTACTGAATTTTTAAAGCATGATCCATCCATTTGGGAAGATTATCCAGATACTCTCGATGTTTGTCGTAATCTGTTTGTTGTTAACGACACTGCTGAACGCGGTGTACAATTTATGAATGATTACAACAGAATACTTACGAAAGACGAAGAACAAAATCAATTTATATTACAGTGCATTGAAGAATATCGTAGAAAATGTCCCTCACATAACAAGTCAGATCTAATATAATATTGAATTAATTGTATTTTTTGTTTTTTTCGCCGATCTTAATATTTAAAAACTATTTATTAATTAATAATACAAAGAAATGTAATTTTACTTATTTAAACATACGATTTTTGAATAAAAAAAAGTCTTGTAGGCCAAATGGAAACTTTTTCGGTCCGGAAATCAAAGATCGCAGCAACTTTCACTTTTTGCATCATGTGCTATAAACGGTGTATTTGTTAAATCCGTTCTGGTACCTCCCATACAAACTGACAGAATAATTCGTGAATTATTCAATATTACATTACTCACAAGGTGAGGGTATGCCTTAGTCGGTTTACCTGACTGAAACTTTCTTACTTGTTTAACATACAGTGCATATACTATATAGGAAAGCCTTCCCTACTTACACAACGGAATAACTGTAGTATTTATATCGCATCGCAAAAATATGTATACCAGTGCAATTTGTAAACATAGCTAGCCTTACTACTTTAAATGGAATACGAGTACATTACCATTTTTTTTAAAACTTCAATTTGGAAAATTTGATTATTTATACCCTACACCACACTGTGGTACAGGGTATTATGACTTTGTGCATTTGTTTGTAACACCTAAAAGGAGAAGAGATAGACCCATTGTTTATTATACCGATCGACTCAGAATCACTTTCTGAGTCGATTTAGCCATGTCCGTCTGTCTGTCCATGTATTCTTGTAATCAAAGTGCAGGTCGTATTTATGGTCCGATTGTGATGAAATTTAGCATAGTGCTCTTTTTTGGCCCAAGGACGATCCCTATTGAAATTGGTTAAAATCGGTTCAGATTTAGATATAGCCACCATATATATGTTTCACCCGATTTAACATTTAATCGCTGTAGAAATCGTGTTTTGTATCCGATCCGTACGAAATTTAACAGAGAGAGTTTTCTTATTACATGTATGAACACTGCCAAATTCGGGGAAAATCGGTTCAGATTTAGATATAGCCCCTATATATATGTTTCACCCGATTTAACATTTAAGCGCTGTAGATATCATGTTTTATATCCGATCAGTACGAAATTTAACAGAGAGAGTTTTCTTATTACATGTATGAACACTGGCAAATTCGGGAAAAATCGGTTCAGATTTTAACATAGTCCCAATATATATGTAACACCCGATTTGACATGTAAGCGCTGTAGAAACCGTGTTTTATATCCGATCAGTACGAAAATCGGCAGAGAGAGTTTGCTTATTACATCTATGAACACTGCCAAATTCTTATCGCAATGCCCATTCTCGCACTGGTAGGTAGGTGTAGGGTATTATATAGTCGGCCCCGCCCGACTTTCTGTCTTTCCTTACTGGTTTAGTATTGAATATGTTTTTATTGTGTCAACGTTATGTGTTAATTTTTTGTCGGAAATTGCGTTGAGTATTCGGTTGTTCATTATTTCCAACAACCGCAATTAATTTTTTTATCAGAATTTCCGTCGAGGCTGCTTAGATTGCATTTACATTTTTATACCCAACATCACACTGTGGTAGAGAAAGTGGATTCTTTTATTTTTTTTTAGATTTTCTATGGGCTACGCGGATATATATTAAGACTACCGAAAAATATTTCGATTTTTTTTTTGACATCCTCTGAAATTTGTGGTTCAAATGTCCGTCTGTCTGTCGGCGACATGACATGACGATCTGACGACTTTTTCCCTGAAATTACTATTTTTTATGTTATGCAAAATGTAAGGAAAACTTCCCAAATTGTTCTTATATTAGGGATTTTTTATAATTACTTCGGGAAATGAAAATCAGAAATGTTAGAAAATTTCTCAATTATTATGAATCGAAAAATTGCCAGAGGCAATTTAATTGAAATTTTGTAAGTAATGTAAAGGCTACGTAAAAACTTGGACCTAGGAGGTAATTATTCCAAGGAATGGCTTCAGTTATAGTTAATCGAAAATTATCATTTGTAAGCCAAATTGGCTTTTTTCTTTGAGGCCAAGAAGATAATTTTAATGGACCTTTGTACGACAAAATATGAACCAATGAGGCGACTTGCTCCTTGAAATGGTTCTGGGTAAAATAAAATACATAATGCTGAATTTTAGCCCATCAATTGGTATTTGTGTTTTCTAAGGCTATGAAAGGGCAAACCAAAATGTTGCACAATGATGTCATTTATGTGGTTTCTATGTAAAAATGATCACCATTAATCCGGGGAATAGTTTTAAATAAAATTTTATACGTTTTGTCAAAATTCAGCGTAATCGGTTGGTACTAGACACTGGACCCTGTTGACGTGAATGGTTATATGCATTTTGTCAAAATTCGTCCCAATAGGTTGAAGTTTGTGGCTTCCATGTCGTAGAGATATAAAATAGACTGGGATCCTTCTATGAGGAGGACCTTTTTCAATCCCAAAGAATTAATATGTATGTATATATAAGATATATTTCCGCCAAATTTGATGATTATTGCGGTTGAAGGATGTGAGATCCGTGAACAAAACTGATTTTAAGTGCACTTTGAGGAAATGCAAAAATCACTTGATTCATCATTATACATATCTGTCTCTAAAACATCTCCTTCGTCCGGAAAAAACTCAAACATCTTGTTGACGATTTTTTGACGATTTCGAAAGTTTATTTTGACGATTTGACGATTTTTGAGCCTCCATTTTGACGATATTCGGTCAAGTTCGTCTGGCAACACTGGGCATAAATAACTTTTCAATATCAAAGATAAAGTGCACCAAATTTCAAGCAAATCGGTTCAGATTTAGGTATAGCCCCTATATTTATGTATCTTCCGATTTGGCATTTTTTCTCTGTATAGTGAATATATTCAGACCAATCCTATTCAATTATGGAATATAGCATTGTAGTACGTTCTACATTCTTTTTTGTTACACTCGAATCAACATATGCATGTATATGTATACTGAATGTGTATATACAGTTGTGGTAGAAATACTAGCAGCACCAAGGTACTAATTTTTTTTAACCGCAACACTATATATTTTTTTAGGTTAATTGTAAGGCAGTAGTGTGTAGTTATAAATCATATACCAAATTAAATCATCAGGATTTTTTATTGTGAGCTTGAACCACAAGAACCATTTAAAAAATACTTTTTTTGATAAAAATAATAGCGATGCTAGCAAAAAAGTGTTGAAGAATTATTTATAAACTTTATATTAATATTTATTTTAAACAAGAAAAAGCATTAAGTTCGGCTATGCCGAATCTTATATACCCTCCACCATGGATTGCATTCAATTCTATTACTGGAAAAATCTTTGGATATGGAGCTAATCTTGGATGGTTTTTGTTTAAGCAAATTATTAAAGAAAAACGAACGCTGCAATTTTTAATCAAAATTTTCGGCTCAAATTCATAAGACAAATTCTTCATCTGAAAAATGTGGTATTTGAGGCTTAAATTAGCATTAGAAAATGAGGTGTTTATGACGTAAACAAGCCTTTTTGGGAGCGACATCTATATGTGGAATATAATAAAATATGCAATAATTTAAAAAAAAATTTACTGTGATGTATTGTTGTCTTAATAAAATACAAACTACAAAGATTCGCTTAAAATGCTTAGAAAATGTGGTATTTATGGCTTAAATAAGCCTATTCTGGAGTGGCCTCTATAGGGGGACTAAAATATCAACCGATTTGTAAACTTTATACTGTGATGAATTCTTGTCAAAATAGAATACAAACTGGACATATAACATTTAAAATAATGTAAGTATACGAGGGTGGAGGCAATTCGAACTTTAATTAATTGATTTTGGCCACCGAAATAGTGTATGTGCGAACTGGTGCATTTTTTTGATGAAACAACACTTTCTTTTTCACCAAATGCGGCCTTTTTCCTTAATTTCATCACAAAAACGCTGCAATAATTCCCGCCGTTGATTTTCTTTCGTTTTTGAGCATAATCAATAAAAATTATCCCACGCGCATTCCAAAGGACAGACGCCATTTGTTTGCTTGCCTTCGCCTTCTTGGACATGATTCTTCCATTCCAGTGCACTGCTCTGACTGATCCTTTGTCTCTGTTGTGAAGTGGTGGACACATAGTTACGAATCGATGCAAAAACTCGGCTTCATTTATTATACTCTATTGAAACATCTTCGCGATGCTGTTTTTATTCTACACAGAAAAAATGTTGTCTTAAAATAAAAACGTTTAACGTAAACGTTTAAATTAAGAAAATGTACTTAATATTAATGAAATTATCTACTATTTAATTACAAAAGGTTTTTATTTTAATGATAAAGGGCGTCTTTGTCGCAAATTATTAATTTTAAGACAATTTTTTACTGTTTTGTGTGGAAAATCAGCAGCCATCTTGCGCATAGCTTTGTCATCTTCAAATTGTATTTATAACAATTTTTGAAACAGCTTCAGTCGACGATCATCCAATACCATTTGGTGGATTTACTTAACAATATATTATAGTCGCTAACGTAGGAGCAGACTCCCCCAGAGTAAAATCAAGGTAATGGGTGTCTCAGTAAGAGAAATTTTTTTTTAATTTGGCCACCAAGATCAGATGATTAAACACCGTGCGTATTTTTGTTGGGTTTTTGTGAAATCTCGGGTTTATGAGAATAAACCAGAAACAATTCCTGAGCTCAAATCCGAAATCCAACATATAATCGGTGAGATACAGCCACATCTCTGTGAAAAATATGTGTTTTATTTTACATTGAAAGGCTGAATTTTTACTGAGATAATCTGAATATATTGAAATGGAGATCAAATCTTAATGCTATAAACCAACTTGTGATACAATATTATAAGACAGATCGTTCGCGATGGAAATAAGATCTCAATATATAAATATGTCCAAACTAAAATAATCTTTTTAAATAAATAAATAAATAAAGTTAAAACAGAAAAAATTTGTTGTTAAATGGTTGTTGTCGTCCAAGCTCACAATCAAAAATCCTTATGATTTGGTATATGATTAAGAACTACACACTACTGCCTTCAAAATAATGCGAAAACATATAATGTTCTAGTTCAAAATTTTTTTTAAATACATGCATTTGTTCATTCCGATGTAACAAAAAAAAAATAATTCATAACGTACTACAATGTTATGTTCTATATTCGTTAAACAGAGAAAATATGCCATATCGGGAAATGGAGGATATACCTAAATATGAACCGATTTGGTACAGTTTGTCTTTGACATGAACAAATTATTTACGCCAAATTTCACTAAGATCAAATAATTATACTTATAGCAAAACCACATTGTGAACAAACATAAAAGGACCAACAGACAGACGGACAATTGAACCCCAAACTTCAGAGGCCGGTAGCACTAAAAAAATAAAAAAAAATTAATTTTTAGACTTTTCACGAGTTGGCCCTACAAAGTTGACACCTACAAAGATACGAGATAGACTTACAGTTTATTATAGCGTTCGTCAGAGGACCACTTTTTGAGTAAATTTAGCCATGTCCGTATATCCGTCCGTCTGTCTGGCCATATATTCTTGCGATCAAAGTGCAAGTCGCAAATATGAAGTTGCCTTCACAATGTGGTCTTCACCTACAGTCAAATAATTAAAATCTTGTGAAGTGCAATGCTTTTACAGTACCAATAGTCCCTTGAAAACGGGCGTTATTACCACGCCTATGTCGATACCTCCCACACACACGCAAAGAAAAAATTCGTTTCTGCGAAACGAAATATTAGACAACTACAGTTCTCGTTTATGACGACTGAAATTTCTTTTGGTCAGAACAAACAATTGCTTACGCGAAATAAGTTTCTGTCACAACAAACGAAATTTCAGTTCCTGCAAAGGAGAATTGTAATTGTCTAATATTTCACAGAAACAATTTTTTTCTTTGCGTGCAAATAGACCGTTTTCCACAAAAAGTTAACGGCTTATACCTTCGATATCTGCACATACAAACTCGTGAACTTGTGTACAGTGTAATGCTATGATAGTACCCACTGTCTACTGAAAAATGGACATACCTCCCAAACAAAATTACCAAAATAAAAAATATGAAAAACGTTTTTTTTAATTTCCCGTACTTTTACAATATGAGTTATAATGTAAAAAAATATCCATAGTTTTTTTTATACAGGTACTTTCCTTCGTTCGGGTGCCAGCTTTAAAAAATGAAACCAAATGGTTTTTCAGTGACAGCAAAACACGATTTAAAAAAATCATTTTTAATTTAATTGTTTTAACGATCGTTACTAAACTACTGCCTCTTCGTGAAAGTGATATTCCCATATTAACAAAATATGGTACAAATATTTAAGGATCCCATCATAAAAATTAAAATTTTAAAAGAAAATTAAAAAACTAAGCCGTTTTTTTGTTTTTGGTTCATAAAATATAAAGTTTTAATCTACACAAAAAAATGTTTTTATATCGGACACAAAAACAAAATTGTTACATATTGTTATTAAGACTTTCTCTAGAAAATTTCGCAAGGTATCTTTTAAAACCGCTGTTGGGATGAAAAATTACATTAAAATAAGTTTAAAGCTTAATTTAAAGCTTTTCGGATAAGTGGTTCGCGAGTTATGCTCAAATATATTGTTATACCTCTATTTTTTGAGATGGTTATATTTATTTTGATATATAAACAAGTCCCATCCCATTAATAAGAGACAATAAAACTCTTTATTTATTCCGAAATAAATATCAAACATTTTAAAAAAGATTAAAAAAAAAACTTATCGAAAACACTTTCGGCAAAATTTTCTTAATACAATATGTAGTTAGATATACGAATGGGAAAAGGGGCCGTTTGACAATATTTCAAAATTCAGCTCCCTTTAACTCAGGCAGTTCTTAATCGATATCTTTGAAATTTTGTGTCATAATTACTATCCAATAGCAAAAAAAATCCCGATCAGAAGACATCGTTTTTAAAAGTTCATCCACTTGACATGAAATCCCCCATAGTTATGTTCCCGTCGTTCCTATAAGAAGCATAGTGCATTGGACCCCCATAAGCTGCTATTGATGATTAAATTTGGCTGAAAGATACGCGTTATTCTGCAGATGCACTGGTTAGCAATTTCCTGGATATCTCGAAGCATCTGAGATTAAGTGCTATTTATGCTCAGTTTTCCACATAACTTTTAGTTTTTTTAATGTTACATTATGGAGCAATTATTGTGAATCATTTAAGAATTTACATTACACAATATCTAAATGTGGGATTGCTTGAATAGCAGTTTTGGAAACAAACATTTGTACGGGACTCTTGTGGCGCGCTCAACATGTATCGTTTGATTTATATTTAAGGACTCGTCGAGCGAACAGTTGTTCTAATACTCACAAATCCATTATCATCAGTTCGGGTAAATAAAACGTTAGACTGATTTAACATTTACGAAGACCATACAGAGCCTTTAGTGAATATTTGTTTTATTCGAGGAGATAATATGTTATTGAGAATTTTTAATTTCAAGTAAAAGTAGATTCATTTCCACAGTGCTATTTTAATCTATCTGATATATAATAATGAATAATTGGTTATATGGAAATATTGGTTGCAATTATATATCATTTTTAAAAACAATAAAAAATCAGTAAGGAAAGGCTAAAGTGCTATATGATACCCTACACCACTCTAGTAAGAGTGGATAACAATGAAATATCCATTGTATACTTCAACTTAAATTTGCTTACACAATTTACATTTGGTACGTCTCTGCCTCTGTAGTCCAATCTGACGAAATATGTGTATTGGGGATATAGCTAAATCTGAACCGATATTCTTCAAATTTGGCAATGTTAGTCCATGGATCAAGAAACTCCACCATGTTAAATTTCGAAACGATTGGATGTAGAGTACAGCTTCTATAGGGCTAATTAATTGGACGAAACATATATTTGTGAGATATACATTAATCTGAACCGATTTTCTCCAAATGCGGCAATGTTGGTCCATGGATCAAGGAACAATCGGACGAAATATATATATGGGAGCTATATCTAAATCTAAACCGATTTTCTTCAGATTCAATAGGCTTATTTTCAGGTACGAAATACTCTTGAATTTCAGCACGATCGGAGTGAAATTGCGACCTATACTCGGCGGACAGATGGACAGACGGACGGACGTGCAGACATGGTTAAATCAACTCAGCTAGTATTTCTGAGTTCATCGGTATACTTTCAGGTGGGTCTAGCTGTAGTATTTCTAGGTGTTACAAACATCTGGCATGAAACAAACTTATAATACCCTGTACCACAGTGTGGTGTAGGGTATAATAAGAATATAGTTCTGAGTCATTTTTTCACATTTATCTTTTATTATTTTTGCTCTCGTTTTACATTTCTTTACCATTTAATTTCAATGTACATTTAAAATAATTAACGTTTATTTATGCCCACCTATTTTCTACAACGTTAATTCGAGTCTTCCTCCGAACAATAAAACTATAAAGTAGCAAGTATACACGTGGAATACACCAACAGCCATAGGTATCACCAAGACAACGCGAAAATATGTTATTTTTCCCTTAAGGAATAATTCGTTGTGGTATTATTGAAACGGTGATTCGTTAGGCATTCTCGCCCCTTATTGAGTTGACCTATTTAATTGTTTAACCCACATTTGAAACGCATGTTTTATTCACAATACGAGTAATTCGTTATAATAGGCCATTAGAATTGCTGTGGAGAACCAAGTGATTATTTGATTAGTTTTAATATTGTTTTAAAAACTTTTTAGCAATCAATTTTTTTTCTAAAGTAGTTTCGTTGCTACAAGCAAATCTTATGTTTGTCCAAGTTAATGACAATTGTGAACGAGTATTTCGTCACCTGAAATCCAAAATGAAAAACAATAAAATAAAGTTTAGGATGATTGGATATTTTATACTTGATTAATGGTGATTTCGATTCTGTAACGAAGAAAACAATGCCTATTTGAAAAAATCTATGGATACAATGTATAAATTAAGAGCCTTATTGTAAAAGTAAGGGAAATTAAAAAAACAATAAAATTTCATATATGACGAAATTGGTTCTATATACCCAATAGTACAAAATTTATGACCACTTGAAGTTATATTTAAAAAAAAATCAGATTTTTGCCAATTTTTTTAGGAAAAAAGTATAAATATATATAACTTCAAGTGGTCATAACTATTTGTACTATTAGTTATATCGAACCAATTTTTTTCAATTTTATTGCGCATGCATTCATACGCATGAAATCGGTGCATGTTGTGCTCCGATATTTACATAATACTAGCTCAAGGTAAGGGAAAAACTGAAAAATTCAATTTTCAATTGCAGATATCTCGGTAACTATACGAGATAATTCTTTGGTATAAATCGGAAGAGAAACACGAGTTACTCACGATTGAACACTTTCTTCAGCCAAGTTGGCCACAACTTTGAGGCCCTCTAGCTCCGTCCCTGTCTGACATAGGGTGACCAAATATAAAACTTAACTTCTCTAACACCTCTTCATCTACCATGCCAAGTTTGATCGCAATCGGTTCTTTGGTTAAGAAACGGTCGAATTATTTCCCCTTTTTGAATTCGTACCGCTGTGCAGTGTTTTGCAAAAACAGACGAAAATTGTCAGACAAGTCTTGGTATTTCGTTCATAACTAGATATTTGAAGTCGAACTTTTTAATGGAATATCAGCGTTGAATGATATACCTGTATATATAGTATACCTGTTAATTAAATATTCGTCGGGGGATCCTTTTCAGGTAACGTGGTTGGACCCCTCTATACAATAAACGGAGTTATGTACAGATTTATGTACTGCGAAATATTGGAGTATGCCATGTTTCCCTATGCTGAGTGGAATGTTACTCTATACTAGATTCAATAATTGAGTTAGAAAGGAAGGGGTTAACGTTATGGAGAGGCCAGCTCAACCGTAGTCTTGAATCCCATTGAAAATCTTTGGGAAGTTGTCAACATAGAGATAAATCGAGAAAGCGTAGGTGGTGATAAAAATAAGCTATTTCAGGCTAGCTTGGAACTCCATGCGAGAAGAAGCAACGCCGTCCTTGATAATAAATGTTTAGTAGTATGTCTTAGTAAAATTTCATTAATCCTTAATTATCCCGAAAAGTGCATAATCATTTTTTCTTTTTATTTTTAAAAATTACCCACACATTTTCCCAAAAAATTTAAGAAATTCAGCATTCGCTCTCCATGGGTTAAAAAAATATGAATTAATTAATGTCCGTCCGTCTGTCAGTTCGACTGAATTGAGCTAACGGTAACCCTGGAAAGGAGTGACCGAATGACTTAACATTTCGTACGTGGTAATGTTTTATTCAAGCCCAGTTTATGTTTGATGGACAACCATATTGGCCTCCTCTTTGTGGTGACGCAACCACCCCGCCCACCAATGGTTAACATTTTTGGGCATGTTAAAACTCATATAACTTCTATACTACTCATGGGAATTCTGTAAAATGTCATACATAGTAATTTTACCGTCTCTATAAGCTGGACAAAAAAAAACGAAAATGCCACGCCCCCCACACAGAGTGACCAATTGGTACAAAAAGTTAACAGCTTATAACATTATTACCAGTGCATACAAATTCTTGAAATTTTGTGCAGTGTAAAGGTTTTATAGTATCTACAGTCCAGTACCAAATGGGCGTTATTGCCATGTTACCATTCGTGTGAGAGGTGCTAGAAGGGACGTGGCATTATCGCCCACTTTATACTGTACTGTAAGTACTATAAAAACATTACACTGCACATAGTTGCAAGTATTTGTACAGTGGTGGACATTCGTTTGAGCGCAACAAAAAAATTTTAAAGCGGTTATTTTTTTGTGACTATTATGAAATGAAGAAATGTTACAATGTTTATTTTTACAACACTGAGTGTGAAATGCAAATCAAGTACAGTTACTGGGATAACGGTTTAATTTAAATATCAACTACACTTGCTTTTGAGATGTGATACATTTCTGATGAGACATTCGTTTGAACGCGGCAACAAACATTCTCATTTTTCTTGAGAAGCTGGAAAGTTCAGTCGGGTAAACCGACTAATGAATCCCCTCACCTTGAGTCTCAAAAAAATATTAGTAAATTTATTTATTTTATGGTTTTATTTAAATTATTATCAATTTAAATTGCATTTAATAACGTTAACGTATGTCCTGGTATTAAAGTTAAGAGCTGTTTACTTTTGGTACAAAATGGTCCATTTGTGTGAGAAGTACCAAAAGGGGCGTCCCAATATCGGTCACTTTTCTCTGGACTCTAGGTACTAAAAAGCATTACACTGTACACAATTTCAAGTATTTATATGCATTAGTATTAAAGTTATAAGTTTTAACCTTTGGTGTAAAATGCTCCATTTGTGTAGGAGGTACCAAAAGGGGCGTGCCAATTACAGCCACTTTTCTCTGGACTCTAGGTACTATTAAACCATTACACTGTACAAAATTTCAAGTCTTTATATGCACTGGTATTAAAGGTAAAAGCTGTTAACTTTTGGTACAAAAAGGTCCATTTGTGTGGGAAAAAAGGGGCGGGAGATAGAAGAAAATATTACCACATACCAAATTTGAAGTCAATCTGTTACTCCTTTCGAGAGTTATCGTGCGCACCAGACAGCAGACAGACAGACAGATAGACAGACGTAAGGACATTGCTTATTCGACTTAAAATGACCCAAAACGGATATCCGCCGAACATACTTACGATCATAGGTCACTCCTTCGATGTGTTGCACTTTGGTTCGTAGCAAATGATATATAGCCGTTCAAAAGTTATGTCGACTTGCAAATAGCTAAATTTGTAAAAAATGTTGTAGATGACCAACTTTGAAGCCCTAAAAAATCTAAACCACTATGAAATTGGTCAACCGCTAAAAAAACCTTAATTCCAAACTGTCTTGTAGTATAGGCATGCAAAATTGCATTCTAATCTAAATGTATAAATATTGAGAATTGGTCGGTTTCATTTGGAATTACCCTATAATTTTCATATATTCATTCTTGTGACATGATATTTTAAATCCTTCTGATATTTTGCCTTTATGAATGATATATTGCAAAAAAATTTGCATATTTTGCATATTTGGTGCACATATTTTGCATATTTTTGATATGCACTCAAATTATTTAAATTTAAGTGATGAAACGTCTAAATACAAATTTTGGTTCAAATCGGATGAAAATTTAAAGATATGCAAAGATCTGAGGTCTAGTTATGAATCAGATGCAAAAGGCTAAAGTTACACGCGCTTCAACGTTTTGTTCAACCAAGGTGGCCAACATTGAGGCCCTCTAGCTCCGCCCGTGTATACCATATGCGGCCAAAATTCAAAATTTAAATTTTCTAATACCTCCTTTACAAGCATCCAAAGTTGTATTGCAATTGGTTGACTGGTTACGAAATTGCCAAATTATTTCCCTTTCTATTCGAATTTGCGCTATAAAGGCTTTATTTTACATCGAATCAGATTGAAGTTTTGTGTAGTGGAGTCCCTTTATCCAAAGAAGATCACTGCCGAATTTGATGAATATATATTTACCTCCGATTTGGAATATGCGCGCAATAAACGTAGTGTTTCACTTCTGAGCATTACTCAATATGGCACACAAGAGTTTATTGACTTTGAAAAAATCGATTCAGTTGTGTTTTATAAGCTTTTCTATACATCGATCATAATGAAATTTTGCAGAAGAGTTTTTGCAGCAGAAACGAACATTTCCTAGTTTGAAAAAAATCTGTTCAGATTTATATGTATACTCAGTATACATACATACACCGCAGGTGGTAGTTTCGAACGCTTCGAATTAAAATGTAACCGTTTCGGATATTTTATGTACAACTATATGTGTGCTTACTCTGCTGGCCTCGAAATACTTGGCATCGGATGGTAAATTTTTTTCTTCCATATTTAAAAAAAGGAAATAAAAAAATTTTCTGCTCTAACTAGATGGTGTAGGGTATCATATAGTCGGCTCCACCCGATTTGAGCCTTCCCTTACTTGTTTTATCTAATTTTGTTTATTGATATTATAGACATTGATATTTTTTTATTGCAAAAACCAAACTATAAAAGTAATTTATTGTAGTAGCTAAAAATACACTAATGGAGTGTAGACTTATGACACCTAATGTATAGACTTCTAAGCTATTTAGTCATATCCTATTCTCTAATCATCCCGGAAGGAAATGGTCAACAGAGCAATTCATGTTGTGTTTGTTCTAAAACAGTAAGCTCATCATTGACTAGAGCATTTATTTTATGATTTTTTGATTTGACCATAAATTTCCCATTTTCGATTAGTCATTAAAGGCTGATGGTATTGCGTACATAACATACAGAGGCATAAGCATACTCGAATATGCATACATATAACTACACATGTGCCCATGATTGGAAAGAGTTCTACATTAGGAGAAGTTTCAAATCCCAGATGTTACTTACATTTGGTTCACTTAATAAACGAACACTATCATTATTGCTCTTTTGGGAATTGCTATTGCAGGAAAGTAGCATCTCAAAGGAGGAGGAGTAGCTTCAAAAGTGAACCACGAATTAAACTTTGAATTGGACACATTTATTGTTAACATTTAGTTTGCAAGTACTCCACTCCTCGTTTCCGAACTCATCCTTAAATTAAAGTTGTTAGAGCAACCGTTCGACCGACCGACCAACCATCCAATGGCACTTTAGTGTCTTTATCGAAGAGTGAGTGGGTAGACGCATGTGGGAAATCTTAGATTTCGTGCTTATCTTTCTTATTGCAGGCGGTGCACAGTGTGGAAAGTCTACACGATAATTTGAACAAGTTAATGTTAGCCAAGACGTTTGATTCAAATTATTGTTGTTATGGTATAATACGAGTTTTTCTTCCCTCTTAATAGGACTTATATCTTTTCGTTTCTCGGCTAAGTTCAACTATTTAGGAAAATACCTATGCAATCTTAGTCATCAGCACACATAGGTGCTTAGTTAATTCCGTCGTGTAGATCTATAGCCGTATTCATAAAAACTTAAAACAGCTGTAAAAACCTTTGTCAAGCAAAAATTGTTAAAACTGTATACATAGACGATTACACTGTGCAACAGTGAAAAAAATACACGGTCTTGACAGTATAGGTACGATTCTACTACCAAAGGGTAGTATATCCCTATACTACCCTTGGGGAAATTGGTGACCAATTTTTTTTATGGGTCTCCAAAATATCTGCAAATCAGTGGGCCCCCTCAACGAAGTTGTCATCAGCTTTTGTCCGACAACTAATTCAGACTTGGTGATACCGCTTCAATCTGTTTGGCAATAATGTAGCTAAGAATATGCTGAAGAAAGTTTCTTAACATTTTATAATTTTTTACTAACAATACATATTTGGCAAAATTGTAGCCAAAATAGATCTAAACAACTTTTATGAACATATCAACACAATCTGAATGTGTCTAGGCACCCTAAATAGCTGAAAAAGACCACATTGTACCTCAGTGAACATTGACAGGAATTTGAACGGTTTTTTGGTTTTTGTGTTATGTTTTGGGCTTTGGTGTGTTTTTGTAGAACATTTCATCCCCGCCCTCCGCTTTAATGGGGTGTTTTTTACGACTTGTTAAAATAAGGCCAAAAATTACCGTTATGTTGGGGAGCTAGAGGGGTAATATGTTCGATGAAAATATTGGCCTTAATATTTTCTATAAAGTTTGTTAGTTTTACCTTGGCTACAATTTTGCTAAATATTGTTACTGAAAAATTAGGAGTCCCTCAAAGTTATGCTGTTAAAAAAAATATTTTTCTCCTTCACTTTTTCAAAAAAAAGTGTGGGAGCAAATTTTTTGTCGAATAAAATGTTAAGAAACTTTGTTCCTCATATTCTTTGCTACATTATTGCCAAATATAGTAAAGCTGATAACACCTTTTTCGAAGGGCCCACTGATTTTCTGAAACTTTGGAGGCCCATATAAAAAAATTGGTCACCAACTTCGCCAAACCGAGTATAGGGTTATACTACCCTTTGGTAGTAGAATCGAACCTATACTGTCAAGTTCGTGTATTTTTCAAAAAGTGTTCATTTGTTGCATAGTGTTATAAGCCTAAAACACCTTTTGTAAACCATTGTTAAATGTGTGAATTTTATTATTGGTTCGACCCTACTTTAAGCGTTTGTTAAAGTGACATTTGTTTTTTCTTCCTGTGCATTTGCAAAACATTTTTAAGGGATTTTTTTTTAATAAAAGAAAAAAATATTGAAGACTGATTTTGAACATGTTTTCTAAAAACGGTTTAGGTTAAAATATAAAAAGAATAAAATACGTCACTGTGCCTTCACGAACGTGTTTATGTCAGAACGGAATGTACTATTAAATGGGAGATATATCAAAACGTGAACCTATTTGTCGCATTTTTCCAGGAGGAGTTAAAGGCATTGTGCGACGTAAGCTGCTCCTTATCCCAAAAATTGCATAAGGATTGTTGCCTTTTTTCGAGCAGTACTTTGATTGTCACAGACGGACGGACATGGCTAAATCGACTCAGGGCATGATTCTGCGTCCATCGGTATATAAAATGCATTTTTGCATTCTACTTTTTTCAATATTGTTTCACAAAAATCGGTATAACCATTGGATACTTCTTTTTTCGAAGTTGTTTCAAGACAAAGACCATAAACTTTTATTGTTGCAAGAAAATGCAAATTGTATATGGTGGTGTTTCCAACATTGATGGTGTTTCCAACATTACATTGACGAAGTCATTGAAATGTGTATAATTTAAAATACTGTTTATGAATACGTTTTTTTATAATCGTTTATTAGGCCAAACATGTTTGTTAACAAATGTGCACTTCAAATCACAACTAGGATTTGTTAGGAATAGGGCTGCTAGACTTTGCTAATGACATTTCTAAAATTTTAATTTAGCAACGTACCGAGATACGCTGCTTATAGAAAGTCTTATGTATGCGAAAATTATATTCTATACAGGTCATTTCATAATAATTTAAATCGTAAAACATACAGTGTTTTGTTCAAAACATTTAATTGATATGGCGGATTAGTTTGATATAAATCAGAGTTTTTCTTTCTAGTATATTATTATGTTTACATTGCATAATTTTGTAGAATGTATTATAAATTAAAAGGGCATGAAGCCCAAAAAAACAAGGTACAAGGGTAAAACTAAACCTCAGTGGTGGACTTCTGTGCTATCGGCAAGGAAAAAGACCTGCAACAAGCTATTCCACAACCCGAAATCTACTGGAGTCGCTAATGATTGGGATGCATATAAAGGGCAACTCAAGATCTATAAGAAGGAGCTTAGCAAGGCGCAAAGACGCTCTTGGTATTCCTTCTGTGGCGAAGTGGAAAAGGTCTCCGACGCCGCAAGGCTGAGGAAGATACTATCCACTTCACCTTGTACAGTAGGTTATTTGCAGGATGAGGCAAACAACGGGACAAAAAACAGCGAGCTAAATGTATTGCTCGACACACATTTACCGGGGAACTCATCAACAGAGCCCGAGGATCAACAGGACCCACAAGAGCGCGAGTGGGCTGCTGGCGTCGATGGCTTGTTGACTGAGAGATCCAGAATAAGCTGGTCTATAAACAGCTTTGAGCCCTTCAAGTCACCTGGACCAGACGGCATCACCCCAGCAGAAATGCAGAAAATGTTAAAGTACATTATCCCCTGGTTGCAGAAAATGTATGTAAGCTGTATCAGGCTTTCATACATCCCGCATCGATGGGGGGACACCAACGTGGTATTCATTCCCAAAGGAGGAAAGATATCGCACACTAGACCAAAAGACTTCAAACCAATTAGTCTATCCTCCTTCCTATTGAAAGGTCTGGAAAGACTTTTAGATTATTTCATTAGAGAAAACCTGAATACAAAACTCCTGTCGGGAAACCAACATGCTTACAATAAGGGAAAGTCTACAGAATCAGTCCTGCTCACAGGGCACTATGTTATCGTCCCTACATTTCAAGGAATTCACCATGGTGGCATTTCTTGACATTGAAGGAGCTTTTGACAACATTCACTCAAATGCGGAAATTGCGACACTGTCACAGCTAAAGGTAAACTCTAGCTTGATTAGACTAATACAAACCCTGCTCAACAGAAGACGCATAACAGCGTGTCTTGGGTCCACAACTCTAACAAGGTTTGTAAACAAAGGCCCAACAAGGAGGAGTGCTAATTTGGAACCTAGCGGTGAATGAAATTCTGCTAGATCTAGAAATTTGTGGCTGCAAGGTCGTGGCATATTCGGACGACGTGGCAATCGCAGTGAGTGGCAAATTCAAGAGAGACATTCTACAGGTGGCTCTGAACAAGTTGGCTAGATGGGCCAGAAGCAGCGGTTTGGGTGTTGACCCAAACAAGACAGAATTGGTTCTCTTTACTAGGATGAATAATGTCCCACATGTGGACCCTCCCCCTCGGATAAATGGAACAGAGCTAGTATTTTCTGAAAGTGCAAACTCAAAACGCAAGGCTGATGCATAATTTGCAATTTCTATACCCTCACTTTGGTGAAACGATAACCTAACCTAAGACCCCAAGTAAGTTTAGCCGATATCCGTGTTGAGACATTTAACGTCGAATGAGCAATGTCCGTCCGTCTGTTTTCATGTCTGTCTGCTGGAACGCACGATAACTCGCGAAACGAGTAACTTATTGACTCCAAATTTGTTATGTGATAATATTTTTTCTATTTCAGTCTATGTTCGAAGATTGGCCATATTGGCCCACTCCTTCTAGTACCTTCCCCACAATGAAATATTGCTTCTTTAATAACATCTATACACGCTGAAAAAATCGCTTCTGTAGTGTATTGTCCCAAACATATTCAGCTTGAAATATACATATGTTCAGGGTACACTCCAAATATATAATACTAGCTGGACCCGGTAAACTTCGTTCCCCCAGATTTCAGATTTTCGATCCCGTCCATTTTTGGACTAATGACGTAGACTGCCGCCAAATGCATATACACAAAACTCAGGAATCTCTCTGACAAATTGCTCAAGATATATCATCTTCAAAACATGGCTCATTTGTTTACCAATCACGTAACCTGTCACCAGATAAATATACACAAAATTACAGCAATCTCGCTAACAAATTGTGCTAGATATCTCAATTTAAAAATTTTACCTATATGGGCGGGGCCAAGCCCATTGGTACGAACTCGTCCATTTTCCGATCCCGTCCATTCTTGGACAAATAACCAAAACTGCCAACAGATACATATACACAAAATTACAGAACTCTCGCTAACAAATTGAGCAAGACACATCAATTTGAAATATTGGCTTATACGGGCTGGGCTACAATGGTCCTATTCCGCCAATTTTTGTGTCAGTCACGTAGACAGCCTCCAGACACATACATATACACAAAATTACAGCACTATCGCTTAAAAATTGTGCAAGATATCTCAATTTCAAAATTTGGTCTATATGTGCGGGGCCACGCCCATTGTTCTGATCCCTCCCATTTTCGACCAATCGCGTAGAATGACAGCAGATACACAAAATTACTGCACTCTCGCTAATAAATTGTGCAAGATATCTCAATTTCAAAATTTGGGTTATATGGGCGGGGCCACGCCCATTGGTCCGATCCCGCCCATTTTGCACTAAATTTCAGTAATCACGCTAACAAATTGTTCAAGATATCACAATTCTAAAATTTGGCTTATATGGGAGGGTTCACGCCCATATGTCCGATTCCGCCCATTTTTGAAAAAATCACTTTTTAAACTATAAACTGCATTGATAGATTGCCAAAAAGTGGTGAATTGGAATATTTACAAATTAAAAATTTTTGATGTAAAAAGAAAAGCGAATGCCGCTAAAGACATTTTTGACTATAAAGAATTAAACAAAGTCTAGGAAATACTAACTAAAATTCGAAAAACTCACAAAAGTTTTGAAAATCTTTTTTAAATAAAATATATTTGGAAACTTCTTAAACAATAACTTTGTTTGTGTGAAAACATATATTTTATCTGTGAAGGTCAGTTTCCAAATATATTAGGTTATAATATAATAATATATGCGTTCCAAAAAAATTTTCTTGATTTTCAAATAAAATTTATTTGTTAACAAATATATAACATTTAAAAAATTCGTTTCCAAACACATTTTTCTTTCAATTCAAACATATCAAAAATTGCGATTTTCCCCCGTGTTCCTATCAAAATCTTCTGAAATTTTAAACATAGTATTACTTTTATAGTCGCTATCACCTTGTGAAAAATGGACGACGCACAATGGGAAAAAGGGGTAAATACGCGCGCATAGCAGTATTTTCTATCTCATGACTATACCATTAGAGAGAGAGTCCTACGGTTTGGACTATCTTCAAGAGAATTCTTTGGAGTAGAAATTGGTGTACCAAGAATTAATTTTACTGTTACCATGTATCTCACAGCGGAGCTACAAAAACGACTTTGTGGAAATTAGTGTAAAAATCAGAATATCGTACCAACTTCAGTGATCTTGATTTTAAAATAAAGCTGACAAAATTTAGTTAAAAATCTATTTGAGTTACTTGATTGTGTGTTGCTGCGTTTTAAATATATAGACCATTGAAGTTCAAATATATTTTTGTCAACATTGCGTTAAAAGTCTATAAAACCGGGTAATACTTTTGAATTTGAAACCAAACCAACATAAATAGGATAAAATCGTCGTCTGCAATATTTTTGAAAGCGGAAGTGTTGCACTAATGCAATTACAAAATGCGTCGTCGACTGTTAATAAAAGAAAAGTTAAATTAAAAACAAAAAATAATCGGTCCACCCTAATATACATTAACTGCAGAAGCGTTTAACTATATTTTTATGCTTTTTGTAGAAGAAGTAAACTATAAAAATTACACATATAATCCTAATAATATTAATAGGATTGCTATTTTTGTTCGTAGGACACTACAAACATGCAGCCGGACATGTACCGGTGTATTTATTATCCGATTTTTCCGAAATTTCGTAAAAGTTCTTTTTTTGGACAAAGAAAATCGGTCCATATATTTCGGGAAAATCGGTTCATCGATAGATGTAGCTTGCACACATATTTTCTATATTTGAAGTAAAAAAAGCACATATTTAAAGTGCAAAAATCTGCCATAATCGCAAAAAGTCGCAGATAAACTAGGTACTGTTGGATACACCACTAAGTCATCTATCTTCTCTATGTCATATGGTAGTGATCCCACGTGATCCAAAAAAGTTGTATTCCATTTACTGTGTATATTTTTTTTTGAAAAACAAAAAAAACTTTATTTTTACTTGGAAATATCTCTTCATGTAAAGACGTTAAAAATACGTCTTATAGACAAAAATTAAGATGAATGTAACCTTATTATATGTTACAAGTACGGTCGCATTTCACCAACAAACGAGAATTCTACAAGCATTTTAGCATATACATTTTATCATCGCATTTTTATTTGCATTTATTAGTAAAACATCAATCCTTGAATGGTCATAACTCGGAATCGCTTACCTTTTGGTACCTCCCACACAAAGGTATCATTTTCTAAAAAAGTTAACAGCTTATAACATCAATACTAGTGCATATAAGTACGTACAATTCTGTACAGTGTAATGTTTTTAAAGTACCTGCAGTCTGTCGCAAACAACACACAAACGTACCATTTTGTACAAAAAGTTAACAACTTATTCGTTTACACTAACGAATATAAATACTCAAAATGTTTGCTCAGTGTAAGTTTTTAAAGTTCGTACAGCCCAGTTAAAAAGGGGGTTATCAGCACACCCGTTTTAGTACCTTCCATACAAAAACAGCCAAGACATTGAATATATAGCTCATAATATTAGTACATATTACATTGCTTACAAATTGACGGTATACCTTAGTCGTTTACTCGTCTGAAATTTCTTACTTGTTAAATCCAAAGATATTTTGGAATTCGGCTTTAAGTATAGTTAAAGTATATTTTAAAATTTTCAAAGATGTTGAGGAATTGTGGAATACTTCATGTTTGATATATTTGTCTTTTAATCAATCGGTTGACTGGTTAAGAAACGACATATTTGTTTCCATCTTTTTTTCGAAATTTCCCAGTGTGTGTTGTAGAGTATAAAAATAGCTTTGCTTCAAAATATTTTACGACATATTATTACATTCAAATTCCAAAATTCGTCATGGGGGCCTGTCTTTTTTGATCAAGTATTTCATTAATTAATATGTCATATCTACAACGTACCGATCTATTTTTGTTCGCACTCACGACACTGTGTTTTGGTGGTTGTGATGTTCATTCATTCATTCGTGTGGTCGTTTGGTTGGACGACCGTTCATTCTTTCATTCTTTTTATGGATTTCAATGTTAAGGGTAAAATTTCAGAAGAAAGCGGCAGAAATACCCAAATAGAATTGATAAAGAGATATGCGAGTTTGTGTGCGAGTTCGACTGAAATAATAAAAGCAATCTAAATACACAAAAACACACACATACATCCACACAATACACTCTTTCTAAAGACCCACTAAAATAAACCTGAAAATAAAAATAATACTTGAACGTCGACGACTACGATGGCGAAGAAATATAAGTATAAGAAGACCACGTCCAAGCAAATTTCGAACACAAAACCATGAGGAAATAACATTAGAAACATGGCCGTACAACAGCAACAAACAACAGAATAATATACAAAACGCTTTAGCACACTATTAAACGCGTATACAGAGAGCGCCAGCATACAACGGAATCGAACGGAACGCAATGCAGCGACGACGACGACATATTTTTATTTTATTCATGGCACCGTTATTTTCCCAAATACTCGTGTATTCGTCCGAAGAAGAAACCAAAACACACTCTAAACAGGCAAATCAAAGGAAACAAAAGCAAAACAGAAAATATTTAAGAATTTCTGATAGTCAAAGAGAAGACGAGAAATTGTTATCATCACTTTTGCCTACCGCGACACCACCCCCACCCCCCACCATATGATAGATTGACTTCATTGCTGCTTCATGACTATTGGCCCCCTGTACATTTGTCCGTCCGCAAGTTCGCCTGCCTACACTGATAGAAAAACCGTTCGTCACCATGACGAATCAGTTTCGTCAATATATCTTCGTACTGGTGACGAAAAGTTTCGTACATGCGATGTTTTTGTACGTCAATAGAACGAACGCGATCATCAAGTCATGTTTTTGGTGATTTCGAAATTCGTCGAGAGAACGATAAGGTTTCATTCCCACGACGAAAAGATTTATTTGGCCATTTTGCTGAAAATATGATCAAACGAAGCAATCAAATTATAGTTTCTGCTTAAATGTACTGTTCTATATGCGTTCTGATTACCTTAGTTAAATAATTTGTTGTAAAAGATCAATTTAAACCAGTAAGGAAAGGCAGAAAGTCGGGCGGGGCCGACTATATAACCCTACACCTCCCTAACAATGCGATAAAAGTCATTGCGATAATAATTTGGAATAATTGGTAAGTAGGCAGGAACATATTATCTAATTCTGAGCCGATAATCGCTAAATTAAGCAATATTCGTTCCTAAATTGAGAAACATCTTTCCGGAAAATATTAATGATCGGAAGTAAAGTACAACTGGTATAGCGCTTTGATACCAAATCAGGAGGATCATATATATGGAGGTTATATATAAATCTGAACCGATTTTCCTGAATACTCATTCATGTAAAAAGACCTCTTTATGCCGAATTTCGCACTGATCGGATATAAAAAACAGTTTCTATAGCATTTATATGTCAAATCGGGGGTAACATATATATGGGGTTTATATCTAAATCTGAACCGATTTTTTTTTAGCAGTATTCCTTCATGTAGAAAGAAACCTCTTTTTGCCGAATTTCGCACTGATCGGATACACAATAACATTTTTACAGCGCTTACATGTAAAATCGGGGGTAACATATATATGGGGGCTATATCTAAATCTGAACCGATTTTTTCCGAATTTAGCAGTATTCCTTCATGGAATAAGAAACCTCTTTCTGCCGAATTTCACACTGATCGGTTATAAAATAAATTTTTTACGGCGCTAATCTAATCTAAATCTGAACCGATTTCTTCCAAATTTAACAGTGTTCATTGGTATAATAAGAGACCTCTTTCTGCTGAATTTCATACTGATCGGATATAAAATAAAGTTTTTACAGCGCTTACATGTCAAATCGGGGCTAACATATATATGGGGGCTATATCCAAATCTGAACCGATTTTAATCAAATTAAATAGGGATCGTCCTTGGGCCAAAAAAGATATGTGTAAAGTTTCGTCAAGATCGTGCCATAATTGCGACCTGTACTTTGATTACAAGAATACATCTATAGACGGACAGATAGACAGACGGACATAGCTAAATCGACTCAGAAAGTGATTACAAGTTGATCGGTATAATAAACAATGGATCTATCTCTTCTCCTTTTGGGTGTTACAAACAAATGCACAAAGTTATAATACCCTGTACCACAGTGTGGTGTAGTGTATACAAATCTAATAATTAATGACGAACACCGTTCGTTAATAAGATTATCCATTCATCGTGAGAACGATCGACTTATTCGCCCTTTACGACAACGTCAACTCCTACAGCAAAACAAAGTAAGACATGCGACGTTGTTATGTCCGTCCACGTGTGTGTTCCACGCGCATCGATTGGTTCAAACAAACCGCACTGGCACGGCGTAACTGATGTTTGTTTAACAAAACATCAAACACATGCATACTCGTACATGCAGCTCGACAAGCTGTACAAGTGCGAAACATTTGTGCTAGTGGTCTGTTGGCAAATACATTACTTGATGTGATTATTTTTGATTTAAAATAGCAGAAGTAATGAATACTTCTCGTTTGTTTGATTTCAGCCTTACCTGATAAGAACTACGTCTCGAAACGAATATTCACAACTGAACCTAGCAATGCAGTCAAATAATTTTATTTTATATACCATTTTAAATGATTTAAAACTAGAAGAACATTTATTGGAATTTTTAAAATTTAAATAGTTATGGGCATGAATTCGTCGTGGTGATGGGTGGGATTCGTCGTGATAATGAATGGGATTCGTCGTGGTGACGAATGGAATTCGTCGTGGTGACGAATGGAGTTCAGCATGGTGATGAATAGAGTTCGTCGTGGTAATGAATGCTATTCGTCGTGATGGTGAATGGGGTTCGTCATGATGATGAATGGGGTTCGTCGAATTCATCAAGAGGATTATTCCGTACGTTAGCTGACTTTTGACGAAAAAATAATCGTGATGATGTAAAAATTCGTCGTCATGACGAAGCATTTTCTATCAGTGTACCTAACCGTCTGTCTGTCTGTTCACCCACATTTGCATCAACAGACTTACACTTGTAGGGTACACTGAAAAAAATTGAAGATAACGGCATTGATTTCTATTAGTGATGTCAAACAGGAAAACCCGATCCTGAAAAATACCGAATCTCGGTATATTTTAATAATACTATATGATGCTGCCTCGCATAAAATATTAAGTGAAAGATAGATACACTCTGTCGAATATGTATACTAATGAAGCAAATTTTTAACGTTGTTGTTATTGTTGGTCAGTGATTTTGTTATTCTGTCAGAATTAATTCGGTTCGAGACAATATGTTTCAGTTACTTTCCGTCTATTGTCTATTCTATTACTTTTTTGATAGACATAAAGTAACTGAAACATATGGTCTCGAACTAAATTGTTAACAACAAAAAAAATTGACATAATCCGGTGAAAAAAATAGAAATTTGAAGAAGAATTACAAAATATATCATAAATATATTTATAAACTAGCTGACCCTAGCAGACGTTGTCCTGCCCGTCCTGTTCGAGATTTATTGGTTTGTTATTCATTGATATTTCATTCAAAAATGCATACATCCCGAGTTTCGCGAAAAAATGAATATTGAACATATGTCCACTACAGTTTCATCTCCGGTTTGAATCATACATACAACATATCAAGACAAACCATACATAACTTTTAAATTTCAATCAAATCGCTCTGGAAATGCGAATTTTGCAAATAACTTGACCACTCCGCAATTTATCGCGGTGAAAATAATTCTAAAACACTAATGACCCCAAACTGAATATATTGTTCAATTTTCGGCCCATTTGCTTTTATGGTTTCGGAGATTATGTGTTACTAACAAACGTACAAAGGATTTTATATATAAAGTCAAGTAAACTTAAAACAAGAACACAAATGGAGTTTGTGTCCCACAAAACGAAGAGAATGTATTCTATTCTTTCAAATTTACGAAAAAACCTAATATAAAATCTGATTTGGATCGACACATCGATTTGGTTCTCATAAAAACGGAATTAGTCAAACTGATTTCTCAAGTTGAAAAAATATTTTTCGTGGTTTAATGATAGAAAATTATAACGTCAATAACATTGTTCAACACGATTTTTGGGTCTGACTTCTAAATGTAAAATTTTGGTTTCTTTTTTGTTACTAATAAAGGGAAAAACATATTTTTTGTCAAAGTTTGTTTTTTGTAGAAATTGGAGTAAATTTTCGAATTTTAAAAAATGTGACGGGTATCCTCGCTACAACTTTTTAAATTATGCATCGATTTTCTTCGAAATGGTCACATTTTATTCATGACCTATCAGAGTTTACGGCCAAAACATCATAAGGCTTTTCTTTGAAAAACATTAACATTTTCTCAAAAAATGTGATCGAAACTGCTGAACGGATAGAAAATTCTTTTGTAAGAAGTTTAAAGCTACTTAATTTTGAAATTTTTAAAACTTTCCTGAACCAATTCGGTGAAATAGTTCTCTAGTTATGCCGTAATATGTAGTACAACCTATTTTTCTTGGCCTAAAGTACGGGGGTTGCTATATATATTTCTGGCATAGGCAACACTAAGTGTTTCCTGGTGCCATCTGACATTTCCGTTGGAAAGTGTGACATTTTTTAGCATAGACATACTCAGAACGTTTTGACGTACGACCATCATTTTTGTTGTTTACAGTGACTTGAAAAAATCAATTTGGCAAAAAAATTTAATTAACTCTTGATCATTTTCGTGCGATCATTTTTAACAACTTTCAACGTGGATTATCACGACAAGTGTGCATCGACGACCTTAAATCTATGTATGGCGATGAAGCACCATCCTATAGCACTGTGAAAAACTGGTTTAATAAATTCCGTCGTGGCCGACGCTCGCTCAAAGACGAAGGTCGTGAAGGTCGTCCAAAAACGGCCGTTGTGCCAGAGAACATTGATGCCGTGCGGGAACTGATAATGCAAGATCGTCATTTGACATACCGTGAGATAGAGGCATCCTAGGGCATTTCTTGCACCAGCATACATTCGATATTGCATGAACACCTGGCCGTAAAAAAGGTTTGTTCTCGTTGGATCCCGCACAATTTGACAATCGCTCAAAAAAAGGCCCGTGTCGATTGGTGCAAAGAAATTTTGAAAAATACGATCGCGGTGCTTCAAAAGACGTTTATAAGATCGTCACAGGTGACGAATCTTGGATCTAGTATGCGTATGAGCCCGAAACAAAACAGCAATCGACCGTGTGGGTCTTCGAAGACGAGCCAAATCCAACGAAAGTTGTTCGTGGAAGAAGCACTTCGAAGCAAATGGTCGCCTGTTTCTTCGGCAAAACTGGTCATGTGGCAAAACTGGACAATTTGTTTGCCTGAAGTCTTGGGAGAAATTCGAAAAACGTTGACCGGCCAAAACGTCGAATTGATGGGTCATCCGCCGTACAGCCCTGATTTGACACCCAATAACTAATTCTTATTCACTCACATCAAGAAAAAGCTGCTTGGTCAACGTTTTTCGACGCCTGAAGCAGCTATCGAAGCGTTCAAAAACCATGTTTTGGAGGTGAATTTTCAACACACTGTAACCAAACCAATTCGCGCTCAAATGACAAACCGGTCTGAGTGAAGTTGTGCTAAAAAATGTCAAACTTTCCAATGGAAATGTCAGATGGCGCGAGACGAGGTGAGAAGTATATAAAGAAACCCTCGATTGTTTCTTAAAATTTAAATTGAAGCACATATTTTGGTATAACTCGAGAACCATTTATCCGAATTAGTTCAGGAAAAAAATTCAAAATTAACTAGCCTTCAACTTCTTACAACACAATTTTAAATCCGTTCAGCTGTTTCGCCGATATCTTACAAAACATAGCAAAAAATACTATTTTTTGAGAAAATTTTAATAATATTCAAATAAAAGCCCCATAAAAACATCTAAAAAGGCATAGTTGTTATATTTTATATTTTATCGTAAAGTCTGATCGGTCATGAATTAAATGACCTCATTCCGATGAAAATCGATGCGTAATTTAAAAAGTTGTAGCTGATTTAGTAAGGTTTTAACTTCAAAGCTTTTTTATCGACGTATAATTTACAAAAACAAACTTTAAAAGCTAAGAATAGATATTTTGGCATCAGAATCTATGCATTAAAACAGAAACCCAAGGAAAAAGTTTCTTTTTGTCGACCGGTGTAATAATAAATCCGACGACAAACCGAAATTGGACCAAATTTATTCCATAGCTAAGATGTTGTGAAATATTTTAATAAAAGTTAGTATTTTTAACAAAAGTTCATTTATGCTTCAGCTATTTTTAAATTAATTAAAACTGAACTAAAATGTTTGTATTCCATTTCAAAATATCACATTATTAATGAAAAATCCAGATTTATCGCGAAATCCCTAATAATCCCGGGATATCGAAAAATTTCGGGATCCCGGCATTTACAATTTAAAAATCCGTTTGACAACTCTAATTTCTATCAAAAGTCAGGCAATTTTAAAATGTAGTACATTTCCAACAAAGATTTACATTTGTTAACTTAATAATGTAAAACTTGATATTAATGTTGGAATCATCTTATTTTAAAAATTACACAGCGTACCTCAAGTGATTGATTTATTTTTTTAAATTCAAACTTTTTTGGCAAAAATGACCGTGTTTTTATATTTTTTTTTGCTCAAACGAAAGCTTCGGTCTGTTCCTCTAAGAGCTTCGTGGCCTATTGGAACTTCTTTATCTATCAAAATAAAGATAAACATTTTAAAAACAGAAGTTGAACCATATATTTTAATATAACTCGAGAACCATTTATCCTCATTTGTTTAGAAAATGTTTGCTGTTTTTTTTCCTGGTTCTGACATGAAAATTATTTTTTTTTCTTTAATATGAAAATAAATTAACAATTTTTGAATTTTTTGGCAACATTGATTTACCGCTTCTTTATCAGCTGTTTTGTGTGGGATATCTAATGATTTATCAAATAACATTTAAGTACTGTGAATTTTGTGGTAACTTCAAGTTAAAGTTTTCATAATAATAATTCACAGTTCTTAAAACATAAAAAGTAATGTCAAAGGTGAATACTTTATGAATATATAGTGATATTTTCGCGAACTCGTTTATTAGATCGGTTTAAATGGAAAAATTAAAGTGACCTTAAGATGAGCTAATGGAATTATGAATTGTAATTTTATTTAGACTTACACAAAAATGCTCGCACTTGTTAGACATAACAGTTCCATAGGACCTTCCAATTCTAATATACTACACCTGCGGATTTGTGTAAACTTTTTTAAAAAAAATATTTTTCAGGTAACTGCAGCGTGTTAAATTTTTTATTATTCAAAAAATAATATCATTTGTTGGATAAAATCTTCTTTAAAACAAAATTTGTTATTTCTTTAAATTGGTAAAAAAATCTCTCTCGATGTATAAAATTAAATATTTGTTACCTGCACCTTATTATCTACTCATAAAATCCTATCTCAGTGCCAGAAAATTTTATGTCCAAGTAAATGACGATATTTCGTTAGACGGCCTCATTAAATCTGGAGTACCTCAAGGGAGTGTACTGGGTCCAGTTTTATATACGATTTACACTTCTGATATCCCTTTATGCAATGATGTAACCATAGCTACATATGCCGACGATACGTCTATATTGGCGTCTAGTGAGACACCTACAGAAGCCTCTAAAATTGTCCAAAAACAACTCGACTTGATAGAAGTATGGTTGACGAAGTGGAACATCAAAGTTAATCCTGATAAATCGACACACGTAACGTACACATTAAGAGAAAATGACTGTCCTCCTGTATCACTAAATGGTGTTATAATCCCTTCATCAAATTGTGTCAAATACTTGGGACTTCATATAGATCGGCGATTAACATGGAAAATGCACATACAATCAAAAAGGATGCATTTAAATATGAAAACAAGTAAAATGTATTGGTTATTAGGTCCAAAGTCTGAGCTATCTTTGCAGAACAAGGTGTTGCTTTATAAAACAATATTAAAACCAGTCTGGACCTTTGGAATCGAATTATGGGGAACCGCCAGTAATTCCAATTTAGAGATTCTTCAAAGATACCAATCTAAAACTCTGAGATTAATCACAAATGCTCCTTGGTATATAAATAATAATAACATACATAAAGATCTTGATGTCCCTATTCTCAAAAGTGAGATAGCTCGATATAGTTTAAATTACCTAAATAGATTAAGTTACCACACAAATGTTCTCGCCATTACTCTTTTGGACGATACAGATGAATTAAGACGTCTTAAGAGACCTCATATTTTAGATCTCCCTTTTGTAAACAACTAATATAAAATGTAATATGTTATAACTTTGTTAAGCTTATTGGAGACTAACAGCTCTCGGTTATTTATAGTATATCATAAAATTTGCTTAATATTGTATTGTATATAGATTGCAAATAAAATTATAATAAAAAAAAAAAAAAAAAAAGAGTGTATAAAAAAATTTGTATATGTACCTCGCTCCCTCTTAAGATTGTTCCAAGAGTCAAATCCAATAATTTGCAAATAGTGCAAAGGCACTCATTGCTCATGGTATTCGGCCAAAAAAAATTGGAGTATTTGTCTAGTGCAGCGGTTGAAGAATGTTTGCATTTTCTTTGTCAGTACTTGCAGCGATTCGCATTCATATAGCGCAACCGATTTGACACAGCTGTTGAAAATCAGCTAGCCCATGTCAAACCGTACGATATTCGACAAAAAATTTTCAAGGTGCGACGAATTTTCTTGAAAGCTTCAAGAAACATTTGTGTCTAAGAGCCATTTATAACGTGTGTTCGAAAAAAATCTTAAAATTTTGGTTATCGAGATATTGATACTTTACATTTTCACATACTGACGAATTTCTCTAAATTCGTATATATTCAATTGCTTGTATCTCTTGATTGTGTTGGCCGATTTTGAATAGTTTCTTGTCGTTTTAAGGGACCTTGAGCTTACCTCAAGATTATTGAAAAGTGGAGAAATTTTTTAGAATAAAGGGAATTGATCGTTAGAAATCTGCAATCCCATCTTTGAAATAGCTAGTCAATACGACGCAGTATATCACCAAAATGTTGCCGAAATTCTTTTTTTTCGGCGAAAAATTTTAACATACATCAGAAACACGTGGAACAGGTGGAAGAGTGTTTCTGACATCATACTAGTATTTGAATTCAGCGCACCAAAAGTTTTATATTGTCAACATTTAAAGAACATAGATTTGTGGAAGATTTTGGTCCAAGGCAAAACAAAATGGTCGTGAGATTTTTTTTAAATTACTTTTTTATGGCATTTTTATTTATATTTACGAGTACAAAGGAAAAGAAAACAAAACAGCTTTGGGAAATGTTTTCTTTATTTCTCAACATGATCTCCTTTTAGCGCGATACACATTTCCCAGCCATTTATAGAATGAACTGCCTAGCTCCTGAACATTTTTGAAGTTTGTAAACAAAAATAATTAGAGGGAGCTAAATCCGGCGAATAGGGTACGTGCTGAAGCAATTCGAACTATAATTCATTGATCTTGGCCATCGCAAAAGTGGATGAGTGAACTGGTGCATTGCCTTGATTGTGAGCAAACGCGGCACCCATTTTGCGCACAGCTGTCTTATCATCAAATTTTACGTCAATATGCGATGTATAGCACTTTTTGAAATGCCTATGACTTCAGCTAGCTCACGAACCTTTAACCGACGGTCATTAATACTATTTTGTGAATTTTTTAACCATTTCAGGCGTCGACACGTCAATTGGTCGACTAGTTCGGTTTAAATATTGGATAGACTGAGACCATTAAAATGAAAATATAGTACTACATATCACTGACCCATATTTTTCATGTTTACAAATTTACTGATATCGTTTACTTTTGAGTGCTCAAACAAAAAATAACTAAACAACGTGGCGCCTTTAAACTTAAAACATATGTTTTTAAAGGTTTGCACTTTCCAGGAAAGTAATTTTTTCAAATTACTACCACCATCTATATGTCAGGTCGGATAATTTTGGAACCGCACTCGTAGCTCTTTTTATATTTACAGTAACATTTCCGTCTGAATGTGTAATCTGAATCCCACAGATGAAAAAGGACCTATCATCATATTTGAAAATTTTACAGGAGAAGCAAAAAACTAAATAAAATGAAAAGTGCTGTCGTTAGAAAAACGGGGTTTTTAGAATAATATCTAAACATAATGATGCATATATAAAATCACACAAATGTGATTTATTACCTTTTTGTGAAAATTGCGTAAAATAGGATTTTTATACCCTACACCACCCTGTGGTACAGGGTATTATAAGTTTGTTTCACGGCAGATGTTTGTAACACCTGAAAATAACACAGCTAGACCGACCTTAAAGTATACCGATCCACTCAGAATCAGTAGCTGAGTCGATTTATCCATGTCTGTCCGTCCGTCCGTCTGTCCGTCCGTCTGTCCATGTAAAGTTCTTCGTCGACTACAGGTCGCAATTTCACTCCAATCGTTCTGAAATTTTGCAGTTAAGAGTATTTCGCAGCTGTAAATATCCCTATTGAATTTTGGTTGAAATCGGCTCAGATTTAGATATAGCTCCCATATATATCTTTCGTCCGATTTGGCCCTTTAGTCCTATAGAAGCTGTATTTTACATCCAATCATTTTGAAATTTAGAATAATAGAATAGATCCATGAACCAACACTACCGAATTTGAAGAAAATCGGGTAAGATTTAGCTATAGCTCCCATATATATGTTTCGTCCGATTTGGCCCTTTATTTCTTTAGAAGCTGTATTTTACATCCAATCGTTTTGAAATTTAGAATGGTAGAGTTTCTTGATCCATGGACTAACATTGCCGAATTTGAAGAAAATCGGTTAATATTTATATATAGCTCCCATACATATCTTTCGTCCGATTTGACCCTTTAGTCCTATAGATGCTGTAGTTTACATCAAAGCGTTTTGATATTTAGAATGGTAGAGTTTCTTGATCCATGGACTAACATTGCCGAATTTGAAGAAAATCGGTTAAGATTTAGCTATAGCTCCCATATATATGTTTCATCCGATTTGGCTCTTTAGTCCTGTAGAAGCTGTGTTTTACATCCAATCGTTTTTATACCCTACACCACACTGTGGTACAGGGTATTATTTAAGTATAAAATGTCCCAAAAGTAAATTTATGTAAACAATTTATACATGAATTACAAAATTTATATTTCAGAGTTATTCAACATTACGAGAGTGGTGTAGGGTATTATATAGTCGGCCCCGACCGACTTTAGCCTTTCCTTACTGGTTTAACTATGAAAAATAAATAATTTGATGTTAGGCCCTTTTGAATTTCGTTCATAAATTCGCCATTTTCAATAGTACGCCGCGGCGTCCTGACAAATTTTTAGCGGCGCGCAGTGTACCGAAGTCCATCAAAAACTGAATTTAAATTTTTCTTGTTATTATGCCCTTTTTCGTTTCTGATGACGATATGTTATGTATAGACCTCGGATTTTTGCATATCTTTAAATTTTCATCCGATTTGAACCAACATTTGTATTTAGACGTTTCATCACGAGCTTCAATTTCAGACATCAAATCGTCGGTTATCATGGCACGATAACGGTCGCCATTGACGGTTACGTTCTCACCGGCATCATTTTTGAAGAAATATGGACCGATGATTCCGGTACGTCAGATCGGGAATCGGTCAATGGCAAAAAGATAGCTCTTAGCGAACGATTATTTTGATAATAAATGATGAAATGCCAAACAATACTTAACAAAATTAACATGACAGCATGACAAGACTCACACGTGATCTGTCAAAAAAGGCTATTGAAAAAAGTATCTCTACTCAGATCACCCGTTATAATTAAAATTGATAATATTATGAACATCAAAAAATGCATTGTCCCTTTCTTTCTGGAGGTACGCTCAACGAACTTTAAAAAGACATGTAACATTTCAAAATAGGCCAACGTAACCAAGAGCAATTGAATATACATATACGAGTACACATTTACAGAAATTCGTCAATATGTGAAAATGTGGTGTACTGTAAAAACTTTGTATAAAAAAATTACAAGTATACATTTTTAAATAAACATCATTTATCGCTCGAAACGTCTAAGTTTCTTCTTTTAAAATCAGTTGAGATATTGGAAATTGGTTAATAATAAACTATGATACAGGCATAAAAGTGATAAAGGTACGACAAACCGTTCGTAGGATAATTGTCGTTTTACTTGACATTACCTACAAAAAAAATTATATCGCGTTCCAGTGTTTTTGGACTGTCGCATTGTGTTATCATCTTCAACTCATTCTTGGAAAATCCTTGATGAGGATGGTGGAGCTAAGTACTTTGTTAACTGAAACGAAACCAATTAATATGAATGAATATTAGCAATGTTAGGGAGGTGTAGGGTATTATATAGTCGCCCTACCCGACTTTATGTCTTTCCTTACTGTTTTCTTTTTGAAGTACACCAGAGATATGACCGAATTTGTACCGTTCGCAGTGATTATTTGTCTTTGAATCGAAATCATTGCCACAGCCTTTAAACAAAAATTATAAATTGTTCTCTGTGTAGTCGGATTATGCGGTCTGCTGTCTGTCCGTCGGTTGGTCGGTGGCACATTTGAACATCTCTCTGTCTGTAAATACCCACCTAAAAACAAGACAACCAACAGAAAATAATAGCAACTTTGTTTGGGCAAAAACACAAGAAAATTGTGTTAAATCCCAAAAATAAAATGACAACACCAATGGTCAGATATGAACAAATCAGCTCAGTGGTCTTGTGCATGGCCGAGTAAAGCAGCAGCAGTAGCTGGTCCCTCGTACTTTGTATTTTACGAGTATTTGATGGTTTTAGTAAACCCCACCATATTGTGATCTAGGGATAGTAGGGTAAGACAATAATTGCTACACATGTTTAAATAATAAAAAAATAAAGCTAAATAAATAAAGCTAATATTATTCTTTCGAAACAATCCTAACACGATGTGTGGTTACTTATACCACCCTTACCTTAGAGAGCAGGGTATATATAATTTGCTACGAGCCAAAAGTGTAACACATCGAAATTAGTTTTGGGTAATTTTATGTCATTTGAGTAAGGAATTTGCTGCTACTCTCGAAAGGAGTAAGCGTTTGACTTTAAATTTGGTATGAGGTAATATTTTTCTCTATCTCCGGCAAAGTTCGTTATTTATAAATATTTGCCGAAAGTAATGCTGGCAATAATGAGATATCATTACCTCCTTACTTACCAAGATTTTGATGGGTTATATTTATGCACTTTATTATTAAGCGGTTTTTCTATGAATCGTGAGGTAGGCCAGTGGTTGCTAAACTACGAAACCATGAGGAAGCGAGTTTAATCCCACCTCCCAGCAAATGTAATTTTTCGTCATAAGACGAAAACAATCGATAACTATTCTCTCCTAATTTTACGCTCTTCTGCTTTCTCACCACATTCCACCACTAATGGTGGTGAACAAGCAATATCAACTCGGAAATATCCACTAACAAACAAACACACACTCATAAAATTA